>OV277863.1:10542500-13528750 GCA_922989275.2 Gari tellinella | reverse complement strand
GGAACTGGAAAATCTGTACTGGACTCTATAGCAAGAACAACCAGGAACCAGTGGTAAAACATCGATACGGACTCCTGTTGTGGCCAACACTTTTTCTGTTTTTCAATTTTGGTAAAACGCCGAAAAAAGATGCGAGTTTGTATCCTTGCAATCTCGCATCTTTTTCTGTACTTTTTGTCATCGAATCATATAAGTATTCTTTACAGGGACAAACAGAATTCGTAAAAAGTACTATATTTATCAGACTAACTGGGTAGCTATACTACGAAGGATAGGGCTAGGGATGATTGCAGAGCTGTAGACACAGCGCATTGGCCACTACGTCATATGCCGCCCTATATTTAACCAATTATGCCAAGTGGATTCTTTCATGTTTGTTTTATATTTGATTAGTCCATTTTTTATCAAAGGGATGCCTGGTCAAAATTTTCATTTTCATTTTGTTTTATAATGAAATTCCTATCAGCAAACAGTGTAGACTCCGATCAGACGCCGCATAATGCGGCGTCTGATCAGAGTATACACTGTTTGCCTATGTCCCATATATATATGGGATCGTGGGCACAAATGGGTTAACACTGAAATATTTACTGCACACATTCAGTTTCCAATTAAGTTGGGTCCGTTATTTACTGTTCAGGTTCGTTTTAACAAAATACAATATACTGTACTACAAAATGACAACAAAAAATGCAGAAGGAGGATGTGAGAAGTTGTTTGTCAATGGCTGCCTTGCATACACCTTCGGCGATCACAGACATGAACAACGGCGAGTCAGTGATGCTTGTTTACTAAAAATGTAGATCCTCTATGCGCAAAGATGGTTTTCTTTTATTTTGAAGCTTTTCTCTTTTTCACCAAAGTACCGTACTATTCGGTGTTCAGCCTCTTTAAGGTGACTGGGGGACATAACAATAACCCGAACGGCCTTATTAATACGATGGGGAATACGTTATTCTTTCACAATAAATACGTTTTATTTATGCTTTTCGGTGGATTACCACGATATAGCAGTGGATGATCACTTGGTAATCCACTGCAGTGGATTATCACCAATCGCTTTTATTATGAATTTTCCCCGTAGGGCTCCCCAAGAATCGTAGTCAATCGTGTCTTATCGTTAAATTCCGGCAGTCCGATTTGTCGCGAACTACTCACCGGAAGAGCACGAATCCAAACTCGGGAGCAACGAAGTCATTCGGATGACGTCAAATTATACCGCCAACTGTCACGCACATGTGTTCGACATAAAACGTGGGGCTCAACACGGGATAAATAATGTACGTTCGCTTTCAATTTTTAAACAATTTCGTTTAAAAAGTGGCTTAAAAGCATAAATAAATAGAATAACTGTGTTTGTTCAGTGTAAGATCGAATTTAATCCATTTCGTGAACATCAGACTGTTATATTTTCACTCGTGGCTTCGCCACTCGTGAAAATATAACGTCTGATGTTCACTCAATGGATTAAATTTCGATCTTACACTGAAAAAAACAGTTATCCTCTATATAAATGCTAAAAATCTGACACCCTGTGAAAATAGTAAAAGTACCAACCACAAACAGGTTACTTCAGATTAAATTTTAATTAAGAAATGCCTTTTGCTACCTTTTAGAACCAGTATTGCGTTGAGTTTCGTTCAACCCTTTCTCCCATATAACGCATGAAGAAAATAGTTCCAAATATAAAGTCATAAACATGTACAAAATAATTATTTCTATATCCTAACAGATGTTAGCTTAAAGGAAATTGAATGTAAAGTAGAATGCGCCTTAACTCTTTGAACCCTAGTCCCGCATATAGGCGTGCTTTTCAAACAGTGTACATGTGAATAGTACACTTGTCCTATGCAAACAGTGAAGACCCTGATCAGAGGGCTCCGAAAGTAGCCCTCTGATCAGGTTCTTCACTGTTTGTCACAATGCCAAACATTGACAAAAACAACCCTTAAAAGTCAGAAATGGACTAGACTAAAATGGAAACTGGAAGTGTCCATTTAAAGTTTCAGGGAGGAAAGAGTTAAGGCGCATTCTGCTTTACTTTCAACGTGTTTTAAGTGCTTCTTTGTCGCCAAAACTAAAAACAGGCTATGGGGTAATGAGTTTAACGAGGAAGAATAAGGTTGTCAAGCTCCATTGCATTAGAATACTATTCGACATTAATATGTCAAATGAAATAGGTAAACTCTATCTTTTCAATGTTATATGGTGCATTTTGACGAACACAAATCAGATTATATTAAACCTTTTATTTCACAAAACAATCATATATACAAAACATGAAAACAACAATCACCTCGTGCAGTATGTGTTTTATTTTCGTTGAATGAGTACGTGTATTATGCAAGTTACATACCCGAGAAAGTAGTATATGTACATGTAGCACAGACGCTGTGTGAAGGTTTAACCCTTTCACCACCGGTGTCGCCAAAAGTCGAATTTGCAAACAGTTTTGATCCTGATCAGACGCCGCATTACGCGGCGTCTGATCAGGATCAAAACTGTTTGACACTCGTTTCGATATTTCTTATGTCATACTCTCTCAAATCTAATTTTGAAATGATATTGCAGACAGCAATAATGAAGCAGACGACAAATAACGGTGTAGGGGTAAAAAACTCAAAAATAAATTGGCGCCGAAAGGGTTAAGTCTTTCACTCCTGAAACGTTTTAACCCCTTCACTGTCATGGTGGCGTGAGTTTTAAACAATTATCGTCTGCTTTTATGTCACAAATTTAAATCTTAGATATTTTGACTTAAGAAAATGTCTTAAGTTAAAATACCTTAAATTTAAATATTTGATAAATCTATTGAATTGAGTTTCAAACAGTATTACGTGACGTCTGATCAGGATCAAACTGTTTGCAAATAACCATTATGCTCTGTGTAAGGCAGTGCAGTGAATTATGGACAATTCCAATGTCCAAATAAGTCTTGTCCATTTATGACTATCTATGGTTGATTGTAACAACATTTGGCAAAAGTGCAGACTGATCCGATGGCTCTTGCAGGAACCCTCTGATTATGATGTAAGCTGTTTGAGGACAAGTGTACTATTCACAGATATACTGTTAGTTCATGGCGTGTAAATCCGCCGCTATAGGTTTGAATATGTTAACTCTTTGCATGCTTGGTAATTCTTTCGTCCGTAACAGTTGTCGTCTGCTATTGTTTTAAAAATAGATATTTTCACAATTTCTTTTCAATTCAGGATCAGCATGGCAAACACGGTTTGGGTCCTGATGAGACGTCGCGTCACGCGGCGTCTTGTCTAGATCGAAATTGTCTGCAAAGGTAATCACTGTTGCAGTCATATCCGCCACTAGCAGGGTAAGAGTTAACTATTCAAGCGTGTGCTAAATGACCACTCTTTGAAGAGACGTGGATATCTCTAAGACCGGTATAACTGCTTAATGCAAGAAAAAAATGAAACGCAACTCTGTCCTGAGTTAAACTGTCATCTGTAGTACAGATTATACATAAAGTTCGCCTATTTTTTAAGGTGGCCGCCTAACTCAAGTTTGATATTTTGGTCGCGAAAGTCCGTTCAGTTTTGTTTTTTGTTCGTTCCATTTTGAATTCTGGATCCGCACCTGATTTTGTTCAGTTTCAATAAAACCAACGAGTACAATAAAATCCACTAAACTGGCTAGTTAGTCGTATTAGACAGACTCAGTAGCAGCTTAATTAAAGCAAGGTGAAAGTAAAACAGGACGATCATAAAGGAGCATTCTGCTTTACTTTAACATTGCTTTCAGCAGCCATATGCACCTATAAGCACCAACTGATTAACACCGAACAGTGGTCGTAATAGCAGGATACAGGGCTCCCTCTCTACAACAACACCCAATGGGAGACAAATATTGTGTATGTTGTTCGGAGAGAGTTGTTATAGGGAGGAAATAATAATACCCTAGAGTATATTTGCAAACAGCTTGAACCCAGATCAGACGCCGCGCAAAGCGGTGTCTGAGCTGGGTTCAAACTGTTCGTCACTCGTCGTTATGTTTCTTCTGTCAAAATGTCCAATACGAAACAGAAGACAACAAGTTTAAGCGGACGATATGGCAGCAGTGAAAGGGTAAGACATAATTGTTTTGTTTGAGGAACAGTGGCAGTGGTCGCTGTAAGGAGAAAGAAGGGGGGGGGGGGCGTTGTTTGGAGGCCCGTTGTAGGGAGGGAGCACTCATTAGATAAAATCATAATGTTCTTAAAATGTCAGATAAATTCCAATAGGAGTTTCTGCATTGTTTTCGTTGTTGTTGTTGTTGAAATAAGGATTTCAGTCGCTTTAAAAGTATTTCAGTCATATCGGGACTCCAGGAGACAATTTTCCAGATCAACACATCATTTACATTGATCTAAAAATATGAGGTATTGAATTAAAAAATTGAAACCCTTACCAGAATACCAGAGTTACAAATATTCTGGATTCTAACCTTTTCAGTACTATGACTGGCGTACAAATAATCACTTTTTGATCGATTTATCCATCGATCGAATCACTGATAAAGTTAAACCTTTTGGCAGTCTTCTACCGCATCATGCCAAGCTATGGCAGAGGTCCCCCATTCTTCTCTGTCAGTTGGGTATTGCGTTTCGTACTGCAATCAACCGCAACTTTTACCTAGAACTGTAAAAAATCAATTATTTTTGTTTAACCCATTTGTGCCCACGATCTCATCCATGGGACATAGGCAAACAGTGAATACTCTGATCAGACGCCGCATTATGCGGCGTCTGATCAGAGTCTACACTGTTTGCTAATAGGAATTTCAATATAAAACAAAATGAAAATGAAAATTTTGACCAGGCATCTCTTTGATAACAAATGGACTAATCGAATATTAAACATGAAATAATCCACTGGGCGCAAATGGGTTAATTGGTCGTTGTATACCTGCTTTACTGTCATGTACTTTCCAAGACGATTCTAATGAGTAGTCACACCATAACATGAATTGGTACAGACATAAAGAGAAACGAATTAAGTGTTGGAAATTTTTAGTTTACAGAAAACTCGTTCGGGACACTTGTTTGTATGTCCTCTTCACCCTATGTTAAGAAATGTTCATTTATAATAGTACTGCTGTTCTTAACATCACGGTCGTCCATGAATGTGTGTTGTGGCATTTACACTAAGTATGTAAATGCACATTACAAACAATATAAAACAATGTAACTGACAAAGAACGTGAAACAAATTGTTTAGAAGTACCAGTAAAATATCACATATTAACACACTATTTATTGTCTGTTCCATATGAAGTAATACGTCATACTGACCAGGCACATAAAAGGAACGAGTTCGGGTTAATTTAACTCCAAAACATGATTTAGATATGAGATATAGCATATGGCAAGTCTAAGAATTTCAATTTTAGACAATTTCTTGTCGGGTGGTAGTGTTGGCAACAACTTTCTGAGCTCGGTGAAGGCAACGTTAAATGCCTCGACGCGCACTCTTTCGCGCGTCGCATGCGCGGAGCGATACTTCTGTGTTGCACGCCGCCGCCGCCTCCTCTCTTCGCGACTCAGTCCAGAATTTTCCTGGTTGCCCGCCCTCCGCCCTCGGCCGTTGGTCGCGGGAGAAATATCCCGTCCACTGATATGCATGGCCTCGATATCGCTTCTGCGACAAAATAAGTTTTCTGAGCTTGTAAATCGTATAGTAGTTAAGCTAGCGTCATTGTACATCTTGAACGGCCAAGTCACAAAACAGTCTACTTAAAACAATTGTCAAGATTTCTGTCTCGTGTCTTCTGTATAATTGATGGCCTGAAATAAAAACAAAACAATATGTTAGTCCATATTGTATCAATTAAGTAAAAGGAAAAGAAAATGGCGAATATTGCAAATAGTGTAACCCTAGTCGTGTTTCAAATAAGACATCTGTTCAGGATCGTCACTGATCGACGCAAAACTGGTGTTATTTAAGAAATGAATTGATTTTTTCGGCGTTCAAGCGAAATGAACGACAGAAAATTATCGGCTAGCGCGATTCATGGTAAATGTGCCGATAATTTTCTGTCGTTCATTTCGCTTGAACGCCGAAAAAAATCAATTCATTTCTTATATTTACAATGTATTTGCTGTAATTTCTAATATGAGATTAACATTTTGTAAGTATGCATGTATGTTTAATCCATATTAGAGGGTTCATAACACGAATAATATGTACCCTATCAGGAACAGCAATGACCGACTTACTGAAGCTGCGTACATTCGAAAGCAAAAAATAAGTCCCATTGTTTACATTCTAAGATCAACAACTTTGACAGTTT
This sequence comes from Gari tellinella, assembly GCA_922989275.2. Lineage (NCBI taxonomy): Eukaryota > Metazoa > Mollusca > Bivalvia > Cardiida > Psammobiidae > Gari > Gari tellinella. The sequence goes on along the minus strand of OV277863.1, from coordinate 13,522,465 downwards.
GACGCGAAAATGCCGATTTGATGTCATTTTGAAGTGACGTCATTTTTAAAGTAGGATAAATATATCGGGGGGGGGGGGTTTGCACAAAGGAATGCAGACAGTTGCTGTTTATAAGGTATGTCAATTTTCTTGCAATTTATCTAATTAATAAAGATTTTTTTTAGTCAGGAATCACGGTTTCCACTAATAGAAAGGCATAGATCGGTTAAGATAAGAACAAATTTGAAAAAATCCGCCAAATGTTTGCTGTCCAAGTTCCAAAGATTAATTCGCGAATGAAAACTGCATATGCCCCGCCTCCTCTTCGAAATTTTTCCACAACTGCCGCCCTCTCGAGAAATGGTGTTTATATGAAATGAACAGCATTTTTGTCAATGGAATTGAACGGGACGTATGTAAATATATCTAAATTATTTCTCCTCTACCACTGCAAAGCATATTCGACAGGTTCCATGTTATAAAGCGTTTGAGATCGGTCAGAAATGAGTCAAATCTGACCGATCTGAAAAGACTAAATTGTTTTCTATAATTGAGGCCAAAGGTCAATGACAATGTCACCATGACTGGTAAATGGTACGCGACACTCCGCAGTCCTAAGATACACTCACACACCAACTTTGGTATACATAGCTGATATTGTTTAGAAAATATGTTCTGTACACTCATGCACATAGTTTGGTTATCCTAGCTGACGCGCAATAGCTAATATGCTTTTGAAAGCCAAGACTTTTCTATAATTGAGGTCAAACGTCAAAGTCAAGATTAAAGTGACATGAATATGTTACGGGATAAGCCTAATGTACCATCCCAAAATATGCGAACACACTAGAGACACCACATTTGAAAATCCTATCTGGTACGTGTGGTTTATGAAATATGCTCCGGACAAAAGATACACGGACGGACAGACACCCACAAGTTCAATCCTTGTAATCAGTTACCCGTATTTTTCTACATTTAAATACATCACATTTGCATGTTAACAGAAAAAATAATAATGCCCTCTCCATTCTAGGTGAAGCTTGCAAACGGCAGAAATGTTGCAGACAGGAAAACAAGAATAGAGTCATACAAGAATAGAGAGGTCGTTTCGTAAAACTTCGTACGACAAATGTTGTCGTAAGTCAGATTATAAAAGTCTCAATTATTATTTATTTCTCCATCCAATCCTGTCTTGTGACATCACTTTGGAATCGTCTTGAAAAGATGATTCCAAAGAGATGCCACAAGAAAAGATTAGATTCAGGAATCAAAAATTAAATTTATTTCAAAAGTTTTACTTACGACCGTTTTTGAGGTTCGAAGTTTTATGAAACGGGCACAAGAGCTCCACATAATGCCCACATTTAGAATACTAACTTTCTTAGCCCAATTACTCCTGAGCCTTTTAATGGACAATTCCAGTTTACAATTAAGCCTAACCCATTTATGACTATTTAGGCTTTTTTTTCTGCAAAATGACGAACAGTGCAGACCCTGGTCAGAGGGCCCATTGAGGAACCATCTGATGAGGGTCTTCACATTTTGTATAGGTACTCACAACCTTTGTGATATATGGCTATTTCCTTTTGATATTTTCTTTTAAGTGGCCACTGGCTTAATTTCTCTTGACTCTAACTTCAGAAAGGATGGATCTAGAAGCTAACCGGAACCCTAGTCCCACTAATGGCGCAGCTGGCTCAGCGCAATTCTTAACCCATTCACTTCCAGGAGAATGGCGTATTTATGGGGTATAGGGTTAAAGCAGAACTTCTGTGTACGTTTTGCAGTTTATATTGTTTTAAATCCTGACGAAGCTTAGTGTCGGACCTGTTTCACTGACTTGAACATGTTCAGTGTGGACACAGATGTGAGGGTTTTTGTGGAAATTCTCAAATCTGAATCTACACTAGAGACGGGGTTGGTCAGTTTGGGTTTAGATCTGGTTAATACTCTAAGAGACGTGTGTACATGTGTATATAATTATACATTTACTATTATTTGTTTCTGTTGTGGCTTGTTCTGTTTATAGATCTTCAGAAGATATATGTATGTAATACATTTATGGAGGGCCTCATGGGAGATTAGTCGTTAAATAAAGTCATTCATTCATTTCATTTCATTCACTATTACGTCATCTTGTCTGCTTTTATTTCTAAAATTAAATTTTTGATAATTTGATGAAGTGATGTTTTTATGAGTGTCAAACAGTTTGGATTCTGATCTATAATGAATGGGTTAAATGTACTTACAGTGGAGAATCTGTTATTCTTTTCCGTTTAAACGCAAACGTACGCAAACGCAAAACACTAAAACGTAGAAAAGTACAACTTTTGGACACTTCTGATAATTCATGTTTATCTTGGTGGCAAACAGTTTGGAGCCTGATCAGACGCCGGGTTACCCGGCGTCTGATCTGGCCCCAAACTGTTTGTATGGGAAATTATAGTTTTAGCGTAAACGCGTTCATTGGGAAAGACTAACGTTTTCTCCACTGTAAATATGAATGAAACGCTTGTTATGTGCTCGAGTATAGTATTTAAATGTGGCTTGTTTATGCTAGAAAATATTTGAAATAATTCTCCAAGACCTGTAAAATTTGACAGCTGATTTATATATTGTTCCCAAACATGTCTCTTTGGTATGAATTGAATAATTTTATTTTACTCGACAGGTAATAAAATATACCAAGATTCGAAGTTTTGACTTTCATCTGAGATATTTAGCAACCTATGAAAGACAGGTGGCAGCTTTTAACTTTGAAATACGGTATGTTCGACTTAAGTTAGATATACAGCACTCCCTCTCTACAACGGCCCTCTCAACAACGACTCCCTCCTTACAACGACTCTCGCCGTAATTCCCTTAACGGGATAATTAAGCCTAACTATTTTACTGCTGCAATATCGTCTGCTTAAGATTGTCGGCTGCTGTTTTCTCTCACAGTAACATATACATATATTTACCAGTAACAAACAGCTTGAATCCTGATCAGACGCCGCGTTACGCGGCGTCTGATCTGGATTCAAGCTGTTTGCAAATGTAAGCCACTTCTTAAGTGTCCCTCTCTATAACGACTCCCTCCGAACAACACACACAATCTGTGTCTCCCATTGGATGTCGTTGTAGAGAGGGAGCACTGTACTTATCGAAATTAAACACATGACATACCGGTAAGGTGGATTTAAGCGAGTTCGAAATACACGTAGATCTATCGAGTTTCGAATGTTCTTTTGGTAGCTAAGGCTGGTGACTGCTTAGGCCTGTGAATCCTAGACATATTAGCATCCTTTACAATCATAGAAGAGTTCACTGGTCCTATGCAAACCGTGAAGATCCACATCAGAGGGATCATCTGGTCATGGTCTGCATTGTTTATCATAATGTAATGAATTGGCAAAAAAACCCTACATAGACAACAATGAACTTGACTAAAATGGAAACTGGAATTGTCCATTTGAAGTTTCAGAAGGCAAAGGATTAAAAAAGATGAAAGTAAAACAAAAAGCTCCTTTAAGAACCGTCGTTCATCTTGTTTTAAGCTGCCTCCTGTCTTTCATAAAACCAATCAGCCTTAATATAGGGTTTTATTGTATCTCATAGATGTATTTTCATGCTACTATATTGACCTGTTAAGAAGCCCTGTGAATAGTTTCATTCATCCTGATAGGCTGGTGCTTAAACTATACTAAATATTAAGCATCTATAGATCCCGAGGGAGCTTTCTTATTTCCTTTTAGCCTGATTTAAGCAATCACCTTTCTTAAGCTCTAAAACAAGCTCTGCAGGAAAATGTTTAACAGCCACTATATTCACGGGGAAATTACTCCGTGCACTAATCAAAGACAGATAGAATAGAAATAATACAGTACGTATGCTCATGTTTAATTACAGAATAAATGTACAATGCGTCTAGAAGCTTTCTGTATTACTTTTGTTCTGTTTTAAGCAAAAACGTTTAATAAAAATACCCATGGTTTTCTGGAAGGATGGTCGCTTAAAACAGTATTAACTTGCGACCCTTATTCAATGTAGCAATTGTGTTTTTCTGAGGCATTTGGTGAAACCTATAAGTGCTTGTATTATTTGATGTGTTCTGACACAGAACCCGCGCTCAGACTTTGCAGTCGTGGATGTCCCAAGTGTAGTTTGTTTATCGCCTCTATGCCAAGTCTCTAGTGGCGCCGCTGGTATCAATTAGAAAAGTAAATCGCCGAATTCAGGCGATAACATTTGAAATAACGACATTCGTCGCGCACTTTTGTCGCTTAATAAATGAATGATCTGACAAATTCTATTACAGTGCTCTCTCCTGTGTGCCATACACGTCATAATCCGGTAATCATCCACTAATTTAAGGGTAATTCTCAGCGCATGCGCAGAGCTCGAGTCACGCTTAACTACAGTGAGTTTGGCTGTCAAGGGACTCGTAAGTGATAGAGGGGTGAACTCCTTCCTGGAAGTTACAGGAGAAAAAAACCCAGGATATAGTAGTTAGTTTTCATTTATAAAAAAAGGAAACATATGTACTAATCGAATTTGTTCTACAAAACGAATGTACGCACACGCGCAAGTCATAGTCCATTTGTTTAACTCTTTTCTCAATGACTTGTTTTCAGCATTGACGACAGATGATTGCTCAAAGCAGGCTGAAAGTTAAATAGAATGCCCCTTAAGGCCTTAACTAAAGAGCATTCTGCTTTACTTTCAGTTTGCACCAATGTACAATCTGCCGAGGTATAGAAACTATATAGTGCATATTCATGACTGAATAAAATGTATAAAATGTTTTCTTCAGTGGAGGAATAAAAAGCGTAAAAAGGCATATTTATGCAACAATTGGTTGTCTCACATGGCCACAGACTGAAAGACCGCTCTGAGAAACTATTTTTCTTTAATGTTATTTTTTGGGTGTTACAACCAATGCATATATGAGGGTGGCGACGAGTTTGCCAACATCCCTCTAACCAATTGTCCCCTAGTCGGTTTCTAGTTTTAAAGGCAAATGAATGCTTAAAGTTGGTCGAAAGTAAAGCAGAATGCTCCTTTAGGAGTATTCTGCTCTGCTTTTAGCCTGCTTTCAGCTACCATCTTCTAGAATATATAATACATGTCTTAAGGTCCATATTCATGATTGTATAAATTGGAACCATTTTCTTCAACGGAGAGATAAATTAGAGGCGTTAAAAGGAGTATTTATGAGGTAATGGGCTAACCTTTATGCATCAAAAGACAATACAGTTGTGCAATCACGTTATTTTCAGAACAAATGAGCTGTCCTTTTAATAGAAGACAAAATAGCAAAAACTCATTTTAAGTCCGATTAAAAAAATAAAATAAAATTCAGAATAGTGACACATTTAGTCAGTTTATGCTTGATAGAACATGTTAAAAACAGCGAGAAGCAAACAGTATGGAACCTGCTCATACGCTGAGTAACTGATCAGGCTCAACATGTTTGCAACAAGGTTTTAGCACAGACTCGTTTATTGAGAAAGATTAACGCCATCCTCACTGCAACAACCGATCTGTTAAAACAGGCTTGCGATATACAGTTGAAAATATGTGCTATTCTTACCTAATAGACTAATACATGCGTTTATGCTTAAAACCTTATAATTGTAAATAGTTTGGATCCCGGCGTATCTCGGATGTAAGCTTCAATGTTGAAATTTGGACATAAAGTCAAGGGGGAACTTGGCAACGCGTATGGTTATTCATTATGAGAACACCATAGGGTTTGGAGAAGATGTTGAAGCTTATCCCCTCTTATCTTTGTTTGGAGGGTCTCATAGAAGACTGGTCATGGCTAAATGTGTTCCCTGATTAAATAAAGTCTTTATTGTTAGTATAATTATTATTAGATTAAATTATTATATCCTAGATGAGCAATAATATTCCTGTTAACAGTACCCTGTCCTACAAACAATCTTTTATACATGTATTGGTGTTTTGCACCATTGCCTACGGATGAAAGGGTTAAAGCAGGCTGAAATAAAGCAGAAAATTCATGAATGAAAATATACACTAGTCCGTTGCATGAAGGTTTAACCCATTTTTATGCGGGATACACTTTTAGGTGTACCTCTAGGCAAACAGTTTTGATCTCAGATCAGGCCCCACATTGTTGGGACTGATCTGAGATCAAAACTGTTTGCAGCTAGTTAAGTTTTCTATCAGAAACTGCTAAAGTCTTGCAAATATTTGAGTTATACCCGCTGCAGAATATTTTAAAATGGCCACCAAGTATTACCCAGCATACAATGGGTTAAACGTCTATTTATCATGACATTGTAGGAACATGAAAAGGCAATTCTGAGGAAAATGTAAAGGCGTCAAAATGCGGCTCTTTGGAGAGAACGACCAGGAACGGTACACAGTGCATGGTGAAACCATCAAGTCACACCATATCAAAACGTGGACTTAACTCAATGAACCCGAGTGACGAGTGTATTCGTCCTTTACCGACAGTGTATTTCCGTGAATAGTACACTTATTCTATGCAAACGTTGTAGACCCAGATCAGAGGGCTCTTAAATGATCAAAGTTTGCACTGGTTGTTATTTAACTATAGTTTTTTTGTTTTTGTTTTTAAAAGTCACTAAACAGCCAAAAAATGGACTAGACTTAATTAAAAATTGGAATTGTCCACTCGACGTTTCAGGGGTGAATGAGGTTACTAACTGTGTGGTACAATGTCTCGAACGAGCTGTAATGAAGAGCCTCAGCGAGAGCTTTGAGCGCTTCACAATCTCTGTGTTATTGTGAGGAGAGAATTGGTCACATCATTAACCCCATGTCACTCACCCCATATCCTAGGTACACCGAAATATCCAGCCCATTCACTCGCCAACCAAATGATTGGCACCTTTAGAGATGGAGAATAAATTCTATTAGCGCAAGTTGTGTCTTCACTTACAGCAGACAATCATTCGTTTGTCAACCCCAATTTGTTTAACAATATTCGGACATCCCAGCTAAATCAAACCAATTTCACAGTGCCTTCACTCTTTATAAGTGTCCCAATATACCGGATGCCTTCTATGAAACGTTCTTTTCCAAGGACGTTTTGGTCAAGGCGTGTATTTGATACATTTACAAGGGAGAAGACGTTATTCTTTCCCGATAAAAGCCTTTATGCTAAAATATTGTTTCAATTGCTAACAGTTTGGGGCCAGATAACGCCTGGTAACCCTGTGTCTGACCTCAAAACTGCTCCAGACTGTTTGCTACTCAAATTAAAGATAAATCGTCAAAACTTTCAAAAAGCCGTCATTTTCCCTATTTTAGTGCTTTGCGCTTGCGTTTCATTTGCATTTAAACGGGAAAGAGTAACGTCTTCTCCACTGTAGTAGTACAATACTACCACTAGACGGTAGAAGACATCTATACAGTTTAACCTCTCCATTTCAACCTGTGTTAATTGTTATATGATATTATTATGACAGTCGACTGCTTAAGGGTGTATCAATGTCATGAATTTGGGAACTTTTCAAAGTATATGAAAACACTCTATGATGGTTTTGTATTGAAGAGCTATTTAAGATGAATGAAAAAATAGAAAAAGTGTACATTTTGGTGAACAACAATTGGCTCTACGGCCATGTAAAATTTACCCCACCCACTTCCTCTTATTTTGTCCTTTTCAAGCAGCCCGCTTCAATAATACCAATTTTAAATGAAAATAAATATGATAATTTGGTTTTGTGCTATTTATTTCCTATCTATGGTAGTATTTCTTCATACAAAAACTAATTTAAGAATAAAAAGGCACCAAATGTGAAATTTATAAAGCTCTAAATATCATCGGTATGGTACTTTTTTTTTTATTTTGTAAGGGGCGATAACTCTTTTTACTTTAATAACTCAAAATTTTCAACACTGACCTTTCAATTTCTTTTCATTTTTTGAACTGCTTTAGTATGGGCTTTCATCTGGTAGAATATAAGAAAAAGTTTAATACTAGAACTATTTCATTTTCAAACTTTTTTACTTTTTTTCATAAAATAAAAAATCTTATAAAATCATGCCCTATATAAAGCATATTTTTTATATTAAAGGATCCATACTGTTTAAACCTGGTGCCTGCTTTGTCTAACTTTGGTTAATATATGTCAACATACCCCCATAGACATGAAATAAATAAAGAAAACCCAAATTAACATTTTTGTTTTGTTTTGAAATTAATTTTACTGAAGCTTGTACTCTGAATGGGTAAAATTTGAGAAAAAAATCGAAATTTGACATACCTTTTTCAAATCGCTGTAGCTCAAAAAAAAGGACACCACCATATATATTTTTTTTCATTTTTTCCTTCATCATAAATAGCTCTTCCAAAAAAACAATGATAGAAAAAAAGTTTAATACTTTGAAAAAAATGGCTCATGACATTGATACACCCTTAAAGCAATGTGACAGTAAAATAGAAAGCTCCTTTAGGTGTTACCTGTCTTTCATGCAATCTTTTAGCCTTCGGTTTAGTTTTCGTAATAGAGAGGTTTTACTTTACCCTCTCATTAAAACGTTACTGAATGCAAACGTAATGAATGTAACACGTAGAAAATAATTTTCTGACGATGTCGACATTTTTTTACCTGGAGACTGATCAGGCTCCAAACTGTTTGCTATGGATATAATTGTTTTGTCATTTATAACACGTTTATAGTGGGCTGTACTCAAAACAGGATTTGTTTGCCACAGGGAGACTATAGGGACTTCCTAAAACATTATTAAACTTGAGCAAAACGCTTCATTAGGGAAACATTGTGCTTTTATTTATCTCCATCGAGTTTTAAATATACACTTGGCCTTTACCATAAATTAGTAAACTTGTCGTACATGTAAAAGAAGACACATTGTACGACAAGGCTATATACATTGAACAATGTTGTCTAAAAGTTAGCTAACTGGAAATACATAAAAAATATTAGTTTGTGAATACATGTTAATATAAGTAGAACTATTTGCTCCGGTGGGGGAATACAGGCGTATTAATGGAGTAACAGATTTACTTCATTTGAATGGTCATTCACCCTTTTACCCCATGGCCTGTTTCTAATTTTGAAGACAGATAACCACTTTAAGCAGGTTGAAAGTAAAGCAGAATGCGCCTTAAAGAGACTCGCAACCGGATGGTGTACTTGTCAAAATAAAATAAAATACTCAAATAAAAGCAAATTTGTGGCATTATTTGGCGTCTGACATTAAAAAAATATGATCAGTCCAAAAAAAGTCTCAAGAATCGTCACCGAATCTTAGATTTTTAGATATTTTCCATCGTTTTTCTATACCGACTAGTAGACGGTATAGTTGTTGTGGTTGCTACTCTACACGGGCTCAGACATAAACACGAGCCGAATTACGAAGTTGTATGCACTTTCGATAGCTCCACATTGAAATACGTTAAATCGATCCGAGATAAACGGATAGTTCTGTGGTCCATTGGTCTAAGCGGTTTCCCCTATTTTGCCTTCTGTCCGCCAATGCCGGGCCCCGGGTTCGAATCCCACCAGAGACCAATATTTTTTTTTATTGAAATACATTTTTTTAAACAGAATTTCTTATCCTAAACTAATTCTTTACCATTTATATAAGCGTTTGACACATATTTACAAATTACTATTTTTAATGCACCATCTGGTTGCGAGTCGCTTTAAGGCCCATTCTGCTTTACTTTCAGTCTGCTTTAATCTATAATCTGCACGATTATATAAAATTATTCTAGTCGTAAATTTTAATGACTGTATAAATTGGAACTATTGTCTTCAGTGGAGGAATAAATTAAAGGTGTAAAAAGGCGCTTCTATGAGGGAAAGGATTAAAACAAAACTCAACTTCCTTCTATATCATAGTCTGCTTTCTCATTGGCATAGAGCTTTTAAATGAACTTGTACAAAAAAAATTATAACTTCACTTGGTATAAACTCCTAGTTTTATGAAATAAAACCAAACCAATTTACAATGTCTGGTATTCATGGCATGTTTATTGTGGTCAATGGCAATTTGTTAAGCGTAATCCATCAAATCCCACACCAGAATCAAATTAAAGAATAATGGACTTCCTAATTTAAGTAACCCGTGTAATCGTTCGTTCAGCATTTCTTGGGATTGTACGTGTAGTAAAAACCCAATCCTCCACAAAAACTGCTGTAAGATTGGCTTGATACTTGGCAATTTTCTACCAGGAAGCGTTTCAATGAAAATGAAACACGTTGCTACGAGTTGACTGTAAAAACAAGTCGATTTGATTAATATTTACATTATCACATTACATCGACTAAATTAGATTACAAAGACACCATGTCGACAGCTCATAAAATAGCCCGAGTTACCGGGAATTGACAAATTCTTCAGAAATTGAATTACCGATGCTACTCTCGTGAGCGCGACCGGGATGTTGACGGTGTGTAATCGGCAAACTTCTGTGTAAGACTTCCATGTATGGGGTGGGACCAGAGTTCACTCAGTAATGAATACAACCAATTTGTCTGAAACGACAAGTTACCATAGAGGAAAAGACGTTATTCTTTCCCATTTTATCGCAAACCAAACGTATTTACGCATTGTAATAACTTGAATGTAAAAAATAACCACTGTTTGATGACAAACAGTTTGGAGTCAGGTCAAATGTCGGGTTACCCGTCTGATATCGCTTAAAATGGCTGCAAATGAAATAATTATTTAAACATAAGCGAGTTTATTGAGAAAGAATAACATCTTTCCCACTGTATGGCTATCTGTTAAAATTAGCGATCGATTCAGGATCGCTTTTGTTAGTTAAACTGTCACTGATCTGAAGGCTGGCCACACATCTGTTATTATTGGTCGATCAACGCATGATTGAATGCATGATATTTGGACACAAGAATGTCTTGTAATACGTATTTTATATTGCATGCACGAGCGGTTCCATATTATGGCGAAACTGTGATGGGACAAATCCCAATCTAAACACGCATTCATGTTTTGCAAAACATTTCACCACGTCGTCAGGAGAAATAAACACTAACCATTGCTAGCGTTACAGGACAAAATTCACAATGAATTGTTCAAGTATTTTTCTCCTACATTGGCTTAAAATGTAGACACCATGGAGAAATTGTTCGAAATCTTCAGTTTACAACCTCTTATCTGACGCCCTTCTTGATTGCAACAATTGTCGTCTGCTACTAATCTTAAATCAAATGTCCAGAAAAAGGACAAGAGTGTGTTGCGACGTCTCATCTGGATCTAAACTGTTTACACATGTAATTACGATTTGTCCGCTAATGTTTTTCGTATGGCTTTGCCAGATTTTGATCCATTACCTCCGGTCTCATAGCCTGTCTATTTTTACCAATATTTTCCACATTAAACACATACATCTGTTTATTACAGTGTTCGGAACTTCCCTACCTACAACGACCCTCTCAAATACGACTCTCTCCTTACAACGACCCTTTTCGTTGTTCCCTAAACAGGACAGTTTTGTCTAACGCTTTCACTGCTGGAAAATCGGCTGCCTATAATTGCCGTATGGTGTTTATTTTTAAATTATATACATGTATTAGTGGATATATTGATAGAATAAATACCGGTATAATAACGAGTGACAAACAGCTCGAATCCAGATCAGACGCCGCCTGATGCGGCGTCTGATCTGGAGTCAAGCTGTTTGCAAATGTAAGCCAATTCTTAATTTTTCCTCCCTATAAGGACTCCCTCCGAACAACACACACAATCTGTGTCTCCTATTAGGTGTCGTTGTAGCGAGGGAGTGATGTACAACGTCATATGATCAATATACATGTTCTGCCTTTATTATACAAAACTACAGTATATTATGTTATCTGATAACTTTATTGATATACTATATGTACATGTACGACATTTTGAGAACCTCTACATTAGCTTCTTTTTCTTTACTATTATTATTTTGATAGATAATAACAAAAATGATGAATATAATATAATATAATTTAATATAATATAATATAATATAATGAAATATAATATAATATAATGCAAGGCAATGTAAAATAATACAATACAATATAATACAATATAATATAATATGATATTATGAGTGCGATAATAATGATGATGAAATAATAATAGTAATTATCATTATTATAAAAATAATTATTATCATTTTATAATTATCAATTACATGTATATTATTATGATAGTTGTAGTATTAGTTTTAGTTGTTTATAATACACGTTTTACTTCTAGTAATTAAGATAATACTATCAAAATGATAATTGCGATTGTGCTTACTTTCAATACATGATATAAATACATATAATAAATAATATGTTAGAAAACATCTTGTGAACCTTTTGATGTGCATGCACTTCTTTGAGCACTTCGAAACAGTAAGCAGTCCCCTCCCACCCCATCCCCTCCCAATACATTTTCTAGCAGGTCGAGGATACTTCAGACGGAAAAGTTTTTAATTCAATTTTACAGTTTAATATCCACGGGAATGCACGTCCACAGCCTCACTTGATGTGACATATGGTCTGTCATTAGTCGCCAGTGAAGCATGTTTAATCACGTGGTAATGCCTATGTAAACAGCTTTTAATTCACGAGGATGTCTTCTTTTGTTGAACGCTTAAAGCTTGCAGGAGGGGTCGCGTGTGCCATGCGTGATGTCAATAAGAGGCGAGCGAAGAGAAGCCTAATTGCTTAGTAGCTCACTGCTGGATCGGATTGAACGTTCGCTGGGTGGGTTTTACGACGGAAAAATAATTCTTATAGCCTTGATTAGACTCATAATAGTTCTATAATCACTTAAGACTGGGACTCTACTGCGAGATTAATTCTTTAAGAGTGGGTCGAATTACCAATTCATATAACTGAACCCTGCAGAGATGTGTATTATAGTCACACCTCGATAACTCCAACTAGCTTCAGTCGAACTCAACCGTATTTCAAAGTTGAAACGTGGATAAAATAACCACGTTTTAAGGGTGTATCAATGTCATGACTTTGGGAACTTTTCAAAGTATATGAAAACACTCTATGATGGTTTTGTATTGAAGAGCTATTTAAGATGAATGAAAAAATAGAAAAAGTGTACATTTTGGTGAACAACAGTTGGCTCTACGGCCATGTAAAATTTACCCCACCCACTTCCTCTTATTTTGTCCTTTTCAAACAGCCCGCTTCAATAAAACCCATTTTAAATGAAAACAAATATGATAATTTGGTTTTGTGTTATTTATTTCCTATCTATGGTAGTATTTCTTCATACAAAAACTAATTTAAGAAAAAAAAGGCACCAAATGTAGAATTTATAAAGCTCTAAATATCATCGGTATGGTACTTTTTTGTAAATTTTGTAAGGGGCGATAACTCTTTTTACTTTAATAACTCAAAATTTATAACACTGACCTTTCAATTTCTTTTCATATTTTGAACTGCCTTAGCATGGGCTTTCATCTGGTAGAATATAAGAAAAAGTTAAATACTAGAACTATTTCATTTTCAAACTTTTTTACTTTTTTTCATAAAATAAAAAATCTAATAAAATCATGCCCTATATAAAGCATATTTTTGATATTCAAGGATCCATATTTTCAAACCTGGTGCCTGCTTTGTCTAAATTTGGTTTATATATGTGAACATACCACCATAGACATGAAATAAATAAAGAAAACCCAAAGTACCATGTTTGTTTGGTTTTGAAATAGATTTTACTGAAGCTTGTACTCTGAATGGGTAAAATTGGAAGAAAAAAATCCAAATTTGACATACCTTTTTCAAATCACTGTAGCTCAAAAAAAAGGACACCACCATATATATTTTTTTTCATTTTTTCATTCATCATAAATAGCTCTTCCAAAAAAACAATCATAGAAAAAAAGTTTAATACTTTGAAAAAATGGCTCATGACATTGATACACCCTTAACTTTTGAAATACAGTCAAACTTCGATATCTCGAACTCGGTTAAATCGAACTTAGCCACGTTTTAACTTTGAAATATGGGTATGTTCGACCTAACAGAGCATGAAACAATGCAGTTCATGTGTCGAACTATCCGATATTTCTAGTTAAGCGAGTTCGAGATATCGAAGTTCGACTGTACCTAGATCTATGTGTTCGACTAAAGCGAGCTTGAGTTGTCAAAATTTAACTGAATAAATACGCGTAAGATTGAATTAATCAAGATCGAGCTATCCAGGTTCTACTGCATTTTGTAAAAACAAATGAATTGGAATGAATAAAAGTTATCTGAAGTGCTTGATTAAAGAAAATTAAAGCGGCAAAGGGCAAGCAATGTTGAAGTCTGTTGTTTGCTAAAGGCACTTTTGGAAATAACTTAATGACAATGATTTGAATTATTTTCTAAACCTGAGTCCTCTTGCCCAGTATTATACGCAAAAAAAGTCATATTAACAAATGAAAACACATGACCAGTCCTGTACATATGAACATATTGACATACCCGATATTCAACCCTAGCAACGAGCATACTCTTGATTTCCAAACAGTGTGCACGTGAAGAGTAAACTTGCCATATGCAAACAATATAGGCACTGATCTGAACAGGGTCTGCACTGTTTAATATTTTGAAATTATTGTAGAAAGCAGGCATAAGTATATAAAAATGAACTGAAACTTAATTGGAAATTTGAATTGTCAATTTGAAGTCTCAGGGATGATTGAGTTACTAATTAAAGAAGTTTGGAGATTTTTGAACACATGTGACTATTTAATGTATGATAAAAACGCGGAAGAAAGCTCCTATGAATGAAAGTAAATTACAAATGTTGACTATTTATTAAAATATGAGTTGAAACAGCTCGGAGTCTGCTCAGACGTTAAATCGGTTGCAATGGAATATGGTTTTCAGCCGATGGGGATCATTTATTTGGAAATGATAAAGTCGTCCCTACTGTTCTCTGTATTTTAATGTAGGTAGAACTTTATGTACAGTGAAACCCCTCTAAACCGGAACCTCTAAACACCGGAATTCTCTCTAAACCGGACAAAAATGTTGGTCCCGTTTCCAAACCTTCTTTATTTTAACCCATTTCACAAATACTATGCCATTGTACGCCTTTGATGGTTTCCTTCAATGAATAAAATACATTCATGAATATGTATTATCAGAAATATTTTCTATATTCTAGCAGATGATAGCTTAAAGCAGGTTGAAAGTAAAGCTGAATGCGTCTTAAGACGCATTCTGCTTTACTATCAACCTGCTTTAAGTGATCAGCTATATTCCATACTAGAAACAAGTTATGGGTTAAAACCCCTCTAAACCGGAAACCCCTCTCGACCGGACATTTATGTTGTCCCCACACATGTCCGGTTTAGAGGGGTTTCACTGTAGTTAGTTTATTAAACTATGACCCCATATCCGTTTCTAGTTTTGAAGACAGAATGCCATCTAAAGCAAATTGAAAGTACAACGGAATGCGCCTTCCGAGATGTATTCTGATTTACATTCAGCCTACTTTAAGCTAACGTGTACTAGGATATGGAAACTATTTCCTATGGTACACATTTATGACTGTATAGAGTGGAATTATTTTCTTCATTGAAGGACGATATGGAAAGCGTATTTGTGGAGTTAATATATAAAAGCTTTTTGAAGCACATGAAGCTTATGTCGAACATTTAATTATATTATATTATATCTACCTTTTACGAGTTATTGTGCTGTGAGTATTGTCATGCACATTTTGATGTGTAAATTATGTTTTGCTTGTTCCATATTAATTGCGCATGTATTGTGTACATGTACATAACATTGCACTGGGCATATCATATCGTTTAAGCAGATGTAATATTGTGTGGTGTATATTTTGTTGTATAAAGAGGATCTTATACAAGTGCTCATTATTTATAATTTTAATAAACGAGTTCATTAAAATAATATTATGTGAGCCTTAACAAGCGTCATATTAGTTTTAGTCAACAAGTTTATTAAAATGACAAGTAATGAGTACGAAAGTGAGATTCTATTTACCACATTTGGTTACATGTAAATGCCGCGCTTGTGGACGAACAGGTTGGATCAGAGCCCCACAAACGATATTTAACTAGCGGAATACGGTATTTATATAACGGTTCTATGCAACTTCCAGACCGCAAGTTATGTAATGAATTGATGTATGCACATAATTAGTATGACCATATATGATGGTATGTTAATTTTAATGGTGTTTGCTTATGTAAAATTAAAGTAAACTTAAGAAATCTCACATTATGTATGTCTAGTTTACATTTAATCGTATAGTAAGCAATTGCCTGTCCTAAAGACTTAAGTTTTCCACTGGCATTTTCTGCCTTTTGTCCACAACACATTATGTATAACTTCCTCTATAGCTTGTTTTCAGGTTTTAAGACAACTGGTTCCTGGTAAATGGATGAAAGCAAAGCCACAAACTCCATTAGGACATGTCTGTTATATTTTCAATTTGTTTTAAGCACATGCTTGTTCAGATTCAAGACTCATTTCCAAAATAGCTGACGTCAAAAAGAGTGTTTTAAATGGTCAGCCTGGGAACTTTTTGACTGCACCTCCTAGAACACTTTTCGTATGCTACATATTCTGGGCTTTTTGAATCGGAACTTTTCTTCAGCGGGGTAATGAAGTTTTAAGGTGTAAGAAAGCGTATCTATTAATCATTGGGTTTAACGAACGATCACTTATAAAAGGTTCAAACTGTAATTACATAATGAGAGAGAGAGGATGCATTATTTACTCTTTCAAGGTCATATTATAAAATGGTTAAAAAGTGGCGCCTGCAATTCAACCCTTTACTTCATACTAGCAGCTTGTTTTCAGTATTGCAGACAAATTATTGCCTAAGGATAATACATGCAAGGATATAGGGAATACTTCGTATGTTTCATATTCATGACTGTATAAAGTGGAAATATTTTCTTCAGTGGAAGGATAAATTAAATGCGTTAAAGGAGTGTGTTAATGTCAAATTCAAAATATTGAAATTTTCAATGAAGAAATATTGAAATGAGTCTCAAATAGTTTGGATCAATATCAAACACTGAGTGAGTAACCAGTGGGCGTCTGATTAGGATCCAAACTGTTTGCACGTGTTCAAAAAAAATTGCGATTTTCGCGGCGGAAGAGTTAAAGTGTCCCCTGATGTTGTGTAGCAAATTGATTTGTCATTCCTACCTCATTAGCTGCTCCTTTTATAGAGTTTCGACTCCAAACTAGAGGCTGCAAGGACCCCAGGGATCCCCACTGTCTGTCGAGAATTTATGGTCCCCAAATGCACTATTTCTTTCGACATGTAACCCGTATTCGTATTTCTCAAACACGCGTTCAAGGTATCTGAAACGAAAAAAAGGCATTCCAACAAATTGCGTTTGTTGTTTCATTCATAAATTAACACATTTTAACCGATTCACCGTTTTACCCCCCGATTATAATGGTTATATTTACCAGTTTCTATCTTGATCAGATGACGTGTAACCAGGATCGTTTGACAGTCACAACGATATCACTTTAATCGCCTAAATTTAAATTTTAGAAATCAAATCAGACGACAGTTGTTAAAGCAGATGATGTCATGGCAGTGAGGTTTAAGTTAATGAGTATAATTAAACTATAAAGACCACACTATCTTAATTTCCCGCGTTGGTATTATTGTGACACTGCATTATACATATAACACAATCATGTAGTGTCTGAAGCCTTTTTATGTAATATCGCCTGCTTTCAAACTGTAGTCGAATTTGGTCAAAGTAAGTTTTATGCATTCTCAATTAAGAAACATACAGTTTCTAACAGTTTGGACATTATCATATCACATTAACAAGATTGCAAGGCAATGTATACGATCGTCAAATCACAATTGTATATATGAACGTACAATTCATAGTTTTATTCTTTTCAAATCATTTTCCATTTACATGCCGCTTTTCATTGGCCACGCAGCAAATCAAAGGTTCTTTAAACGTGTCGTCTTTAGACTCATTGACAAAGAATATACGGCTCACACCCTGTTCCTGTGCCACTTTTCATGCAAACCGTTGGATTTAGTTTACAGTGAAGTTCGCTTTTAACGATGTACTCGGGGCTGTCTGATTTCATTTGTTATAGCTAATATTTTGTTACATCCAAGTGAACTTCATTGTATTCAGCTTATAATGACAAAACGTCAATTTTATTGCAGCGTAGCATTTGTCAATGCCCATACTTATCATCTGTTTAGAAAGTTTAGTTTTAAAATCGGTTTTGCTTTAAACAGTTGACTATTTTAATTGTACACGTATTGATAATCACTATTAGAACTCTGTCTAGTTTTATACTACTGCTGTTGTAAAACATATCTTTAATAAATCAAAAAGCACATAAAACTTTTACAGTTCTTTCGAATAAAGGCAACTATTTCACTCCTGAATATTGAAATGGAAAGTTCCAGTTTTAAGTGAAGTCTCGTCCATGTTTGACTATTTTGAGTTGTTTTAACGAGACCTCTCTATATCAGGAAAATGAAAAAGTTCACTTAAAAATCCATGAGACTTTGAATGAACAATTCCAGTTTCCAATTAAGTCAAGTCCTTGTATTGACTATTTAGTTTTGATTTTAACAATATATTGAAATGGCATCCAATGAAGACTCTGATCAGAGGGCTTCTGCAGGAGTCCTCTGATCAGGATCTACAGTTCTACACTGTTTGCATAAGACACATGTACTATTCACATATACAATGTGTGTTAACCCTTAGCCTGCCACTCACGACTATAGCTCCATATGCAAACAGCTTGGATCCGGATGAGACGCCGAGTAACTCGGCGTCTCATCCGGATCCAAGCTGTTTGACACTCGGACAACATTTTCAGCAATTTTGAGCAATTTTGAAGCACTTTGAAACTTGAAGCAGACGAGAAATATAGCAGACGACAATTTATTTGGCGGGCTAGGGGTTAATGACGTGTTTACTCGCCGCGAGGGTTGAATGTGTTAAGGGATTACAGTGGATAATCTGTTATTCTTTCCCGTTTAAACGCAAACGTACGCAAACGCAAAGCACTAAAACGTAGAAAAGAACAACTTTTGGACAATTTTGGTAATTCTTGTTTATCTTGGTGGCAAACTGTTTGGAGCCTGATCAGACGCCGGGTTACCCGGCGTCTGATCTGGCTCCAAACTGTTTGCACTGCAAATAATAGTTTTAGCGTAAACGCGTTTATTGGGAAAGAATAACAGATTCTCCACTGTAACAACGGTTTGAGGAAAAAGAAAAATGACATACCATATTCTTGTCAACTGTCTTCGGTTAAACACTGTAACTCTGGATCAATTACTTCATGAGATAAAGTCAAACAAAAATCCAAATTTGATTACAACCTGCTTCGATTACTCAGCATTTTGAAACCCAGGGTTATCCCGAAATTCCAGGGACCTTAACATCACTAGTTTGTGGTGCGCTAGTGAAGCTGCTTTAAACGGAATTTTGCCAATACAAATTAGTTAAGGAAACCACCCAGCATCCGCGCTTCGCTTTGTGATTGGTTCTCTATCAGACGAGGCGGTAGGTAGCAGGTACCACGTGATCTGATTTCACAAGTTCCAGTCGACCAGTATCAGGTGAAAATACATATGTCTAACTACAGCTCTCCCTCTCTTCAACGACACCCATTGGGAGACGCATATTGTGTGTGTTGTTCAGAGGGAGTCGTTTACGTTATAGGGAAAATTAAGACTTGGTTTGCATTTGCAAACAGCTTAAATCCGGATCAGACGCCGCGTAACGCGGCGTCTGATCTGGATTGAACCTGTTTGTCACTCGTCATTATATTTATTCTATAAAAAATATCCACTTATATGTAACTGTAGAAAAAACAACAGACGACAATTTTAATCAAATGATATTGCAACAGTAAAAGCGTTAGACATAATGGTCCTGTTTAACGAACTGCAGCAAAGATCGTTGTAAAGAGGGAGTCGCTGTTGGCTGGGCCGTTGTAGGGAGGGAACACTTTATCAGTATTTGGCTAGCTATTATTATAACCATGAAATAATAATGATAATTATTATTATTCCAGAGACAATTGTATTTGAAGTCGGTACACATAAACATGTAAGCATAAGCTATGTATAGCTTTTATCCGACATAAACTTGTAAATCTAAGCACATAATTATAGAATAAGACACGGCAGATAATAGATATTTAGCAACTTAAAACAAATCTTCATACGTATTTCAGATATGAAAAAAGTGAGAATCTGTTTAAAACTTTCAACTTCACATGGCTTAAAAGAGCCTGAAATAAAATAAGTGAATTTAAAAATCGATAAGAACTTTCCAAAGCCCACCATACTGATATATGTACATGTACACTGGAGAATGTGTTATTCTTTCGCGTTTAAACAAAACAAACGCAAACGCAGTGCAATAAAATGAAGGAAATGACAACGATTTTAGAATGTTTACTATTAAACTGGTGTCTGATGCGTTCGCAATTAACATTAGGATTTACCATGAACATGTCTATTGGGAAAGAACGTTTTCTCCGTTGTATACCGACATTTTATTATACTCTGGCCATGGACATACATATACTACTTTCTGAAGCCGTCATACAAATCTGTTTTGCCAACGTTGACTTCAGATTATATAGCCATAACTTGTTTCCTTTTCTGTTGATGTTTTGCTTTTATATTTATAAAATTCAAATTCAAATTCAAATACTCTTTATTTCTCAGTTTGTATAATTCTACAAATACATGAGAACTATCCTAACACACATTCAACACATTAGGTCAGGTACATATTATATGTTTTGCTTTTATATTTGTAAGTAGTGAATCATATAATTATACAGTGGAGAAGGCGTTATTAGTCAACGCGTAATCGTATGCCCATCGGAAACCCGACTTTTGACCTGGTTTCAAAATGTTTGAATAGACACGAGAAAGTTTTCAAGACATCACAAAATTCTGTATTTTTGATACGTTGCGCCTGAGTTTGGTTTGGTTTAAACGGGAAAAGATACCGTCTTCTCCACTGTCTGTGTACAATGTTTACCTTATTGTACAAATATATTGCAATAAGCTATATTTACGTGATAGAAATGATATGTAATGAATATTTAATTATTTTAAATCATCATTCGCTGATCGCTTTAATAGCAAAATCACAACGACTGGTCAAAGTGTGAAAGATGTTAAAATTTCCCGTTTAATCGCAAACGAAACGCTAACGCACTTCACTAAAATGCAGATAATATACAATATTTGAAATGTATCACGAATTACAATTTATTTCAATTTGAGTGGCAAACATTTAAGAACCTGGCACTGTATATAAATTGGGAGAGGGATCACAGGTGTCTTACAAACAGCTATATCGATAGATACATCTTGCTGAATCATCGTCTGCTTCAAATATATCCTCTGCGAAAAGAAAATCAGAATTAGTTTTTATATTTTTTTAAACCTAAGAAAAGCTGTATAAGAGTGTAAAACAGTTGGGGTCAATAAAAAATAGTATAGTTGAATTTGGATTCAAATGAGATGGAAAATGTTAGCCAAGTCACATTTAGCACGATACGGGTTAAATTAATTCAAAGATATTTTTTTATTGTCGAAAAACCTATAAGCATGAGCGATTATGTCAAACAGTTAGGAGTCTAATCAGGTACCAGTGATCCGGTGCAACGAAGTATTTTGATCCAACATCGAATAGTTACCTCCGGTCAAAATTCGACGTCGTATAATGACCCCTGTCGTCGAATAATTACCCCCATCGTCGAATATTGACCCCCTGCTGTCGAAAAATGACCCCCTATTTACAATTTTACATACCTTTATATTTTGCTTAAAGTTAGTTTATATACCCCAAAGCTCAATTTCAAACGAATGTAGCGATTGATTTGTGCGCGCCTTGTCGTGATTCCGTCTGCCCGTGTACCATATTTTCTATATCACATTATTTTTATGGCAAAATTTACCAAATATGGACCTTTGGTGTGTGAGTATAGCTTGCCATGACAAAGTGACCTATAGGTCAATGTGACATTTATCTTTTATTTCCATACCACACCAGCTAGAGAATTCAACTTTTGTGTCACGGCGCTCATAAATGTACGTTAACAGTTATATTATGCTATGCTTATTGGTTATTATTCAGTAATTTCTTTTGGTAATTATCAAAATGTTATGTGCAATGTAATTAATTACTTTGTCAATGTAATTGTACTTTAATGTATTACAACTGTAAACGTTGCGTAATGGTAATTGAAATACAATGCACTGTTTGGCAATGTAATTGTAAAAGTGAACTTAAGTTTCTTAAGTGATATCACATTTTCGAATAAGTTATATCCCCTATTCGAAAAGTGATATCGACTATTCGAATTAGTGATAGATCAATGACCTATTTGTTTTTAGAGTGATACTATACTACATGTAACACGATAAATAACTGTACATTTGGTTCGAGGGACATTTGTTATACTTTTAATTACAAACTATAGACAAATTTTGTATCAAAATGCGCAAACATAAATTGGCTACACGATGGTGTATTTTTAATTGTGATTTAATTACTTGAAGATCATAATTGTGTGTCCGAATGACGATGTTGTGGAAAGTAAATGTTCTAGACTTGTAATGTTTTGTAATTGTCGTTTGGCCATCGACCAATCTTCTTGTGCCAAGCCGTGAGGCCTAGGGCTTTGCTATTTGATATGAAGCTTTGCATAGTTATCATTATATATCTTTATTTCAGTCTCATCGTGGTTTATGATACAAACATAATATAAATTTCGTCATAACATTAACCATGCCATTCAAATAAGAATTATAAGAGACTATGTATTACTTATTACAACACACTATGTTTCTAAAACTCATGTTTCATTATCAGTAATTCAAAGCAAACCCTAGAACTAAAACTAAAACCATGTTAATAGTGCTAATCTCAAAACTAAAACCTGTCATAAAGTTTAAAAAAAATAATTAAAGTTTAAAAATGCATTAACATGCGTACTCAAGTAATGGTTATAAGAAATCCAGTCTTACCATTGATCAGATCAACGATAAATTGATTAGCAAAATTTACATGGACGAAATAATAATAAGCTATAGGTTTAAACAAAACATGTTGCATTATATACATACATAAGAGTTTCATATTTACATGGAATAAACACGATCACTTGTATTTGTTATTGCATAGTAGACGTCTACGAAATATGTTAAATTTTGCATAGGGGGTAAAAATGGCCTCACCCCTGTGGTCACATTTTTACAAAGAGTTTTACAAAGAGCTATAAAAACATTACAAGTCTACGACTTTTACTTTTGACAACATCGTCATTCGCAAACAAATTATTTTTATACCAAATTTGTCTATGGTTTGTACTGTTAAGTTTACCAAATGTCCCTCAAACCAAATGTACAGTTTCTTTATCGTGTTAGTATAGCATTACCTATTCAATTGGTGATAAGACTTATTTAGATAGTGAGTGATTTTATATATTCGAATGATAATATCACCTATTATTCAAATACGTGATATCACAAAATAGGAATAAAGAGTAAAACTGCACCCCATAGATATAAGCTTAAGCAACGTTTTTCGGATGCAATTTTTACCAACTTAACTAGAATTTAAAAACACTTTGGATCCAGATCAGACGTCACAAAAGATACCATGTTAGCTAAAATGGCTTTAAAATGACAATTGCAGACGACAACTTTGACACAGACAAACAGACGTCCCGTCCCGTTTAGCACTCGGTATAAAATAGGCGTTTGCAACTCATTTGCAATTACATTGCTCGCACCCTCTCTACAACGACACCCAAAGGGAGACAAAGATTGTGTACGTTGTTCGGAGGGAGTCGTTTTAGATAGGGAAACAGGGAAACCTAACAATACATTTGCAAACAACAAGAATCCATATTAGACGCCGCGTAACGCGGCGTCTGAACTGGATTCAAGCTGTTTGTCACTCGTCATTATATTTATTCTATCTAAATGTCCACTTACATGTACATTTGAGAAAAACAGCAGACGACAAATTTCAGTAGACGACATTGCAGCCATGAAAATGTTGGATATAAATTCTTGTTTGGGGGACAGCGGCAAGAGTCGTTGTAAGGATGGAGTCGTTGTTGTGAGGGCCATTGTAGGAAGAGAACACTGTACATTCATTTAAAATAATGATTCGGATGGTGTTGACAACGGGTGACAATTTAAAGCAGGATTAATTCTAATGCAGATCTTTTGAGAGCTTTATGTTTCTCTTTCATCTTTCTTTAAGTGGCATTTACTTTCAATGCCGAAACAAACTTTCTTTTGAGCGATCGCGTGCGTGCGCGTTAGCATCCACCGTACTCGCATGCGACCACTCCACTAAATCGTTCCCACCGCCTGTGTCCATACACGTAAGGAAGAGCAATGATTATATGCTGCCTACAGCAAACTCATCTGAGACCCAGCAAGCAGTCTCCTAACTTAACTTGCTTGTAGGACATGTAAACAACAGATGTCCCTATGTTGTCAACACAACAGTGTGGATCCTGATCAGATGTCACGAAACGCGGCATCTTATCTGGACCTAAACCGTTTGACGCTCATTTCAACATTTCCTAAATAATTAAAATTTAAGATTGAAAAATAAAAGCAGGCGACATTTCTTTAAATGACGTCACGGCAGTAAAGGGGTTTACTCTCCTATTCTCAGGCTGTTCTGCTGATGAAGCCCGACTTGACCAAACTTTCAAAAAACGTTTCAATATTTTGGATCCAGATCAGATCTATGACTTGAATCCAAACTATTTGATTTTCATATTGAGATTGCTTCAATTTGAAACTGCAGAAATTTTTTATTCAACAATTTAAAATTTAAAACAACACGATAATACCTGTACGACAGAGAAAGGGTTTGCCGAGTACAAAAATAGAATAATCTATGTAGATGTATTTGCATGATATTATTATTCAAAATCACTTAAATTCACACATTAAAATGCAAAAATTCTTGCATAACTCTAGATTAAGTATCTATATACAGTGGATAATCTGTTATTCTTTCCCGTTTAAACGCAAACGTACGCAAACACAAAGCACTAAAACGTAGAAAAGAACAACTTTTGGACAATTCTAATAATTCTTGTTTATCTTGGTGGCAAACAGTTTGGAGCCTGATCAGACGCCGGGTTACCCGGCGTCTGATCTGGCTCCAAACTGTTTGCACTGCAAATAATAGTTTTAGCGCAAACGCGTTTATTTGGAAAGGATAACACATTCTCCACTGTACTAAGAGGAGTATATACATCAAAATTTGCTGCGGCTCATCAGGGTATACAGTAAAACCTTTCTCTATAACGACCACTAAAAAGAAGGCTCATAGATTGTGTAAAGTCAGGTGACAGTTTAAAGCAATGTGACAGTAAAAAGCTCATTTAGTATCTAAGAATACCGATCGCTTAAAACAGTCTGAAAATTGAGCAGAAAGCTTTCTCATGAACTTTCTGCTTTGCTTTCAGTCTACTAAAAACATGAAACATGAACAGATACGTCTAAGAGGAAAAGTGTAAAGGCGTCAACATGCGCCTCTATTGAGTTATGGTTAAACACTGAGTAACACGTTTTCTTTTCAATCAATTATCGTGACAAGTCCTAGTTGATAAATATTTGCAAATATACTATGCCAAACTTCCAACGCAACACCCCGGATATTCCCATAACTTCCAATGATAAACATTTCTTAAGTTAGTACATGTATGGCCAATTCTGTAATGAGTGCATATCCTGAATAGATTTCTTCTGCAATTCATAGAGTGATCAATGGACAAAACTCTTGGTAAACAAAAACAAAATAAATTGGCATTTGGTCCCAAAATTATTGACTTTTGTGATAACAAGTTTTTAAAAACCTTATTCAAATGCATTTTCAATGGGGAATGTTAACCATATTGGATAGATGGTTAATATTCGTCAGAAGTGTCTATGAAAATTCGTAAATCAATTTAAAAACACAAATAAAAACATTTAAAAATTGTGTGTTAACTTTTCCATCGATTTAAAACACCCGCTCTGATATAAAAATAGAAGTGAACTCGGAGGGGTTGCGTTGGCAGTTTGGCATAGTATAGTTTGGATCCAGATCAGTCGCCGCGTCGAGTGGCATCTAATCTGGATTCAAACTACTTGCCACTCAAATTATAATTTCTTCAATTTAAAAATGTTTAAACATATTCTTTATTGTTTTCAAACCAAATATTTGACTCAGACGACAATTCAAGCCTGATAGTTAATGCTAATGTCGGTGTTACTGACTGTAGGATTGTATTTATCTCATAGTCTTCTCTGAATAGCTGAATGAAGGAGGTGTTATGTTCTTAATAATCACATGGCACGTTTAACTCTTTCCTCCCTGAAACTTTAAATGGATAATTCCAGTTTCGATTTTAGTTTAGTCTATTTCTGGCTTTTAAGGGTTGTTTTAGTCCATTTTTGGCATTATGACAAATAGTGAATACCCTGATCAGAGGGCTCCTTTCGGAGCCCTCTGATCTGGGTCTTCACTGTTTGCACAGGACAAGTGTACTATTCACATGTACACTGTTTGAAAAGGACGCATATATGCGGGATTAGGATTCAAAGGGTTAAGAGACAATACCTCCAAGATATGTATACCCGGAACAGGTGTTCGATTATTTCCTAGATTAGATTTAACCCTTTTTTCTTCAAAGGCGACAAAAGGCGATTTAGTTTTGGTTCGTTGTCAGATTCCTCGTCTGATCAGGATCAAAAGTGGTTGACATTCCTTCCGATAGTTCTTAATTCAGAGTGCATTGAATGTAACTGAAATAAAACAATTTCAGACCACATTATCAATACAGACGTTGAAAGGGTTAACCTCATAGCCTGTTTCTAGTTTTGAAGACAGATGATCACTTAAAACAGGTTGAAAGAAAAACAGAATGCGCCTTAAGGTGCATATTCTGCTTTACTTACAGCCTGTTTGAGGCTGTCATCTGCTAGAATATAGAAAAAAAAGCTTATGGGTACATGAATCGGAACTTTTTTCTTCAATGGAAGAATAAACTGGAAGGCGCTTCTATGGGGGAAATGGTTAAAGCAGACGATAACATTTGGCGCTGTAAAGTGTTACAGGAAACAAAGACAAGGAATATGAGAAGTAATATTAGGCTTTGAATGCAGGGGGAAGAGTTACTCCACTGTTGCAATCAGTTTCAATTCAGATCTAAAAGACCGTGCAACTGACCAAGATCCAAACTGATTGCAACTCTAATATTTTATTGGCAAATACTTAGAAGAAATAACCAATGTCAGAATTAAAGCAGATGTCATTTGGAGCGGACGGCATTTGTTCAATGTTCAAAGAGTTTAGAATTTTTCAAATGGAAAGTTCGGGTCAAAAGCCTCAATGATAATTGAGTTAGGTTTGAACCCACGCGGTTGGCGATACTAGGAAGAAGGCTTCAGTTCTATAATTATCGCATTTCCTAGTTTACCTGGCCTATTGAGTGAGGTTAGAGGGTAACCATTAACACAATTGCAAATTACTGACCTTGCCACAAGGCTACTCGGGGACTTCTATGCCATGATTAAAGTGTGAACGAACCGTATTTGGTCCCCAATGAAGCAAGCTGAATTTCCCGGACCGCTGTCTTTAGGAACAATACAGACCCTAACCGCTAATTCTATTGTAATGATTGGACAGAGGGTGGCATACGGTGGCGAGCCGCTGTCAATGAGTTAATAAGCGGTATTGATTTATTTCTAGTATTGTTTATTTTTCAACCAAATTGTAACTTTGGGTACCACCGCACATAAGAATGAGATAGCTTTGTCGAATGTTTTGGAAAAATGCGACTGGTTTTATTTCATAATTGAAAGTTTAAGATTCAAATCTAAAAATAACATATGGCATTAGACATGTCATGAGAACAAGGTGCTCGTTTCGTAATCTTTCTGTAATTGGGAAGAATCTATTAATTCCCGTTTATGTTTATGCTGCGATTCTGGTGATATAGAAGACGAGTTTCATTTTTTATGCGTCTGTTCTCGTTTTGTGATCTAAGAGCGAAGTATTTAAAAAAAAACATATCTTCAGAGACCATAAATGTTTAAATTTCTCGAATTATTAAAGACCTCAAATAAACAGATTTTGTGTAATTTAAGTAAACATACTTATATATACGGGATGCGCTTAGAATAAGATATTCCTTTAATGAAAATAACTGATGTATTCATCCTCAAAGGTACAACAGTTCACAAGCGTGTATTTGAAAAGAATAATGCCTTTTCACTGAACAAATGATGTTCAAATATACAGTAAAAATCTATTGTTACAACCGCTGAAAGGAAGACTGAAATTGATGGTGGTGCTAAAACACAGGAACTTTCTGGTTTACTTTCATGCTGCGTTAAGCAGTCTTTAAACTGGTGGCAATAGTGGGCTTTATCTCTTTACTAAGATGTGATACAGTTCTCCCTCTCTACAACAACACATATTATGTGTGTTGGTCGGAGTGAGTTGTTATAGCTAGGGAGGGAAATGTGTTTGTAATTCGTCTTATGTTTTTTCTGTCAAACTATCCAATACGAATTTTTTAAGAAACAACAGCAGACGACACTTTTAAGCAGACGATATTGCAGCAATAAAAGCGTAAGACATAATTGTCTTGTTTTGGGAACAGTGGAAAGCGTTGTTGAAAGGAGGGAATTGTTGTTCGGACCGCCGTTGGAGAAAGAGGGAGTGCCGTGCTGTATATGCTCAGGGTTTAACACCACCAGTAGTTGAGCAGTAATTGTCTTCTACCAATCCACACAATAGAGAGTTAGAGACCATGGGGCCCGTTTCATAAAACTTCGTACGAAAAAATCGATCGTAAGTCAAAACTTTAAAATGCATTTAATTTCTTATTTCTCTATTTAATCCGGTCTTGTGACATATTTTTGGAATCGTCTTTTCAAGACGATTCCAAAAAAATGTCACAAGACCGGATTAGATGGAGAAATAAAAAAATATTGAGACTTTTATAATCAGACTTACGACAACATTTGTTGTACGAAGTTTTGTGAAACGGGCCCCTGGGTCAGTTTAGGGTACATTTAGCTCTGCTCAGGCATTAGTAAAATATACTTTAGAAACGACGTATGTAAAACGTTTGTTTAGCCCATTTCGTCGGTGCAAACATATGCCTGAATCTGTTCACAAAGTGTTCTAAAATAAGAAATTATTTATGAAAAAGTCATGAATTGTTTTATAGCTTTGATCCGTTTTAAACCACAACTCTTCGTTTGAGTGAGTGTAGTATAAATACAGTAAAAGCTGTGTCCAGCGGTCACTACGCTAAGGCACTGGGATTTTCAAAGACAAGTTATTGCTAAATGCAGGGTCGAAACTGTTTGACACTCATTTCAAATTTTCGGCTAGGGTTTACAATTGGTCCGCCACCAAAAACTAGGATTAGGATAAACTTTAGAATCTGCCCGCAGGTCTTTTTTTTGTATTTTCGTAGAAATTAACTGGCCATCTCTTGTGACATTAATCTGGCCATTATAGTGACCTAAATCTGGCCATTTATTGTGACATTAACCTTGCCGTAAAAAATGACGTTTTTGGTGGCGGACCACTTGTAAAAGTGCTCCAAATTTTCAATATTTCTTAAGTTAAAATATCTAACATTGATATTCGAGAAATAAAAGCAGACGACAATTGTTTAAAATGATGACGTCATGGCAGTGAATGGGTTAAGCTCACTCGAGTTGTCGAGGGTTTGCTGTAGGCTTGAAATAAAACTCGTATGCAACTTGGATGCGAGCTCTTTCCCAGACTATCTTCAGTTTCCAGTTATCACAATAAACCACTTGTGTAAGAAATACGAGGAGGTCAAATATGTCTTCTACATGCGGAGTTATTAGTTTTCTCTGAGCACATTTGCAAAAGTTAAAATCAATTATACTTATTGTTCACTTGCCTGCTGATGCCACCTGAGCCCGTCGCTCATATAACACATTTAAACGCTCTTAAGACGAAGCCATATCGATTTCACTTCTACACGGAGACAGGTTATTTTTATATACGTATTAGCAACAAGGCTGACGTAAGGAGAGTTCATACTATCAATTTAGTATTATAAAATTCTCTTTGACAACGGGTTTTGTATTTGTCAACAGGGGCGGATCCATCACTTCACTAAGAGGATGGGTCAAAGGACATGCATTGGTTATGTATAGTAAACCTACATGTACAAACCAGCATCTAACTATCTGAGCTCAAAAAAAGGTTAAAATATAGATCTACTCAACAAAAAAAGTTTTTTCTCAGAAAACCATGGGTCCAAAGAACACCAAACAAATTATTATCCAATTTTTATTTATTGATATAGATACATTTCATGGCTTTATATACATGTTTTCTTTAGTTTGGTGTCACTTTTATCCTTCTTACGACAACCTTAAATGTCACGTATATGGGAGATGAAATGTTCAAACAAGAGCACCGCATGCGAGTGTCAACGTTCCATGGGTCTCTGAGAATTCCATAACACAGTTCAGTCTCAGTTCAGTTTATTTTCATAAATCCAGTGGGCTTAGAAGCCCATGAAGAAAACATTAAGCGTTACATAGTTATGTTATAAACATATACATGTACATACAAAATGTATTATAAACAAACAAATATAATATGGCGACTACATAAAGATGTGTCATGTAGTTACATTCAACCCTAGCGACGAGTATACTCGTCATTTACAAACAGTGTACATGTGAGGATTACACTTATCCCATGCAAACAGTGTAGACCATGATCAGAGGGCTCCTTCAGGAGCCCTCTGATCAGGGTCTACAATGTTTGTCATTTTGAAATATATTGATAAAATCAGCCCTAAATAGTCAACAATGGACTAGAATTATTTTGAAATTGGAATTGCCCATTACAAGTTTTAGGGGTGAATGTGTTAACTTTTTGTCCTTGCGTATATTAACCTCTTTATGACCCCGCCAAAGCCATGCTGTTTTACCTCATACGAATCGTCTTTTTTAGATATTCTTTTGAGGTGTCATGGCATTGGGTTTGGTGCAGTTATAGAGAAGGCCATGTTGGAAATGTTGTGTTAATTTTCTTATCTAGAGACCAGGGGCCCGTTTTACTAAACAACTTACGCAAATTTTTTGCGTAAGTCAAAATTTTAAATTTTAATTTATACTTTTCATTATCACTTGCTACAAACAGCATATAGCCAGATCAGAGGACGCGCTTTTAGCGCGTCCTCTGATCTTGCTATTTGCTGTTTGCAAACGTTTATGATCGAAAAATAAGAGTTAAACGATTTTGACTTACGCAAAATTTTTGCGTAAGTAGTTTAGTAAAATGGGCCCCTGTGGTGAACTTCTTGCATACAAAACATCTCAATTACAATTTGCGAATAGGGGTATTTCATTATGTAAGTTCGTGTTACAATGCTAGAAAGATGTACATGTATTTACCCTTACAGTTTTCGTGAACTGAAACTGTTCACTTGATCACTGGCGACTGACCTGTAGTCGATGTCTGTCTGTGTAAATATACATTTCTAGCAGTGTAATAAGAATTTGCATAATGAAAAATGAGTCATATTATGAGTCATCTGCAGTAAGCAACACTTTGTCTATTTAAAGCGATGTCACACGTCATAATTGGAATCGTTTCTTTATTATAGTATATTCTATGCTCATACGCAAAAGAAAAAGTGCATGCATATTTCAGGCCACTCACTGCATATTGATTGATGAAATATGAGTCAACCGGTATCAACAATTCCATGGATCTATCCCCTTGATGATGGTTGCAGTTGCGATAAATTCGACACAATAATGTTCATTTATTTTCAACGCAATCAAGGTAGGGGTCAAAATCAAAAGTAGCAGAATTGCTAATCCAGGATATTACTAAAACGAACCCTATATTTTAACGAATGAAAAAGACGCATTTTGCGTTACATTTATTCTTTAAATACCCGTGAGTATCTTCACTATTGCTTCTATCATTAGTTAAATGTAATTATATTGACATAACGTAAAGCTATTGACGTCAACGTCTAGAGCGCGGATTACATTTTCTACTTGTTATGCTACATCATAGTATTATCTAATGTAGCCATTAGGCTAGAATATTTTCATAGTTATTTGTTACAGCCAGTACACATGAAGAAATTAGGGTATAGTCGCTTACCAGTGACGTCAATGTCACTTTTAAGAACGTTTTAATTAATTGTTTTGATCTACGCTAGAGAAGTTACTACATATTTACAATTAACATGATATTGTGTTTTTATCGCCGATGGAACAAGGATTTATGGTTTACACTACATACGCTCTTCGTGCATTTACGTTTCATCTTTCTTCCAAAGGTCAACGTTGTTTTTATTGCATTCCATTTACTGGTGATGGGCAATACACTGTGCAACATTTAAACAGATCCGAAGTCGTATTCATGCGATCTAAAGAATTGAAGTATGCACAGTTTCTTTTGCGTTATAGTATACATTTGACCGTATCGTCGTTGGATAAATACGGGCACATAGATATGTATGGCATTTAAAGGGACTCGCAACCGGATGGTGTACTTGTCAAAATAAAATAAAATACTCAAATAAAGGCAAATTTGTGGCATTATTTGGTTTCTGACATTAAAAAAATATGATCAGTCCAAAAAAAGGCTCAAGAATCGTCACCGAATCTTAGATTTTTAGATATTTTCCATCGTTTTTCCATAGCGTTAGCTAACGGTATAGTTGTTGTTGTTGCTTCTCTACACGGGGTCAGACATAAACACGAGCCGAATTACGAAGTTGTATGCACTTTCGATCGCTACACATTGAAATACGTTAAATCGATCCGAGATAAAGGGATAGTTCCGTGGTCCATTGGTCTAAGCGGTTTCCCCTATTTTGCCTTCTGTCCGCCAATGCCGGGCCCCGGGTTCGAATCCCACCAGAGACCAATTTTTTTTTATTGAAATACATTTTTTTAAACAGAATTTCTTATCCTAAACTAATTCTTTACCATTTATATAAGCGTTTGACACATATTTACAAATTACTATTTTTAATGCACCATCTGGTTGCGAGTCGCTTTAAGATCCAATAAAACTTTTCTATTACGACCACTATGTACAACGAAGCCTAACGGATTATAAAAAAGACAGGATGAGGTGACAGCTTAAAGTAATCTGACACTAAACAGAAATCTCCTAAAGGAGCTTTCTGTTTTTACTGTCACCTTGCTTTAAGCAGTCACCGGTATCAAACATCCAATTTAGTGGTCGTATTAGAGATGTTTTACAGCATGTATGTTACAAAAAAAAGTCAATTACGGTATTTAAGTCATTGTTTTATATAGCCCGGCGGCCTCATGCCAAAATCGTGCACTTTGTGGTAAAAACTCTCAAAACTAAAATGATGAATAATTCAACAGAGGGAATGAAATATTAGTCAATGTGTGTTTATCTGGCATTTAACATGAATTTAACTGTAAAGGTTCTGAATGCACAAGCAAGTACGTTATTTGTCTAATAAAGAGTTAAATATTGTTTGTATACTTCAATGATTACAACCAAGTAAAACATTTAATTGGATTGTAAAATCTGAAACGTTTAATACGCCAATTCAGGAAACCATTGTGCAGAGACCCGTACAAAAATGCATATACACTTTCATTTTATCCGAGTTACCAACCTTTTTAAATCTTACTCTGGATTTTGTTTATATTCCAAACACCAACCTTTGCTGGCCAGTGACATGCACACATTTAGTTGACAGAGTTCGTTAACCCCATTGAACTCCGATACTTCAAATGGACAATTGAAGTCTAGTCAATTTTTAGTGCAGTACTCCCTCCCTACAACGGCCATCCGAACAACGATTCCCTCCTTACAACAACGCCTGTCGCTAATCTCCCAAACAAGACAATTGTGTCCAACCTATTTACGACGCTGCAATGTCGTCTGCTTAAAATTGTAGTCTGCTGTTTTTCTCAAAGTTACATAATGGACGTTATGTCAGGGAAAACTCAATGTAGAGTGACAAACAGCTTGAATCCAGATCAGACGCCGCGTTACATGGCGTCTGATTTGGATTCAATCTGTTTGCAAATATAAACCAATTTTCCTCCGTATAACGACTCCCTTCGAACAACGGACATATGTATGACACTCATATCAATGTTTCTGCAGTCAAAATGCTTGAAATCTAAATATTATAATTAAAAGAGGACGACGATGGCATCGGTGCTTAGTGAATGCTATAATGCTCAGCAAGGGAGGTAGCGTATGCGTTTTGGAAGAAATAGTTTAACAAGAGTTAAACGCCCATTCGAAGAAGCATTTAAATTCTATAAATCTTAATTATTTTCCTTCAATAGCATCAAATCTTTTCATCTTTACCCCGTAGAAGGACGTGTAACTTGCACTTGTGATCTTCTACTGGAATTTGAGAACTTGTCACACCACTTGCTAAATCAGATTTTTCCATTTAGGTCTTGAGAGATTTCTTCCTACATTTAACTCATTCTACCCCTGAAACTTTTAATGGATAATTCTCAATTTCCAATTAAGTCTAGTCTAGTTTTGACTAATACTATGTAGGGTTTATTATAACAATAAATTGCAACATGACAAACAGTGCAGACCATGTTTACATAGAACACGTGTAGTCTTCATATATACACTTATTTTATGAAGAGTTTACTCGTCCCTAGGGTTGAATGTGTTTAACCCTTTACCCCATAGCCTGTTTCTAGTTTTGAAGACAGGTGACTACTTAAAGCAGGTTGAAAGTAAAGCAGAATGCACCTTAAGGTGCATTCTGCTTTACTTTCAGCCTGCTTTAAGCTACCATCTGCTATGTTATAGAAAACATTTCTTATTGTACATGTTCATGACTGTATAAAATGAACTATTAATATTTTCTTCCGTGGATGAATTAATTGAATGCCCTAGAAGGTGCTTCTATGAGGGAAAAGGTTAACACATTCAACCCTATCAAGGAGTATACTCGTCATTTACAAACAGTGAACCTGTGAGTATTACACTTGTCCCATGGAAACAGTGTAGGCCCTGATCAGAGGGCTAGAAGCCCTCTGATCAGGGTCCACACTGTTTGTCATTTTGAAATATATCGTTAAAATCAACCCATAATAGTCAAAATTGGACAAGACTTATTTTGAAATTGGAATTATCCATTAAATTTTTCAGGGGTGAATGAGCTAAGGATTAACTTCACTATTATACCTGAGGACCATGGATAACAAACATGTGTTGGTATTTACAGCAGAAGTATTTTATTCATCTGACAAACCTTGGCAATGTACAATATATTCTCATACATTCATATTTCAACAAAATATCTATATTAACGTGATACTGTATAAAAAATATGCTTAAAATTAATCTACAACTGTTTCAACATAATATCAATTCAACACATTTTAAAACCTCTAGAAACAGTCGAAACTCGATACTTCTAACATGCTTAAATCAACCTAACCAGTATTACTTATGTTTAATTTCGATAAATTGAAAGCGCTTCAGTCGAACATACCCGTATTTCAAAGTTAAAACGTGGCTAAGCCAAGTTTTAACTTTGAAATACGGGTATGTTTGAACTAATACGAGTTGGAAGTATCGAGTTTCGACTGTATAAACATGATGGGCTCCAGATAAGAGCCAATTACTTTTGTTTTCCACTTTAATGTTAATACCTCTACCAAACGCTATGCTGTGACTACTCATTAAAATCGGTGCAAAGTGACAACTCTAATGAGTAGTCACATCATACAGTTTGATGAAGACATAATGATTTTAGTGTTTGAAATACTCTCCTTATCTAGAGCTCTATCAGCAAGACAATATAAACCTTGTCTAAGCATGGTGAGACAAACTAGTCAATACAGTCAAATATGCATTAACCCATTACTCCATAAATACACATTTTAGTGATTTTACACCTTTAATTCATTTCTAAACTGAAGAAAAATAGTTTCATGAATATATATGATAAGAAATATTTTCTACATAATAGCAGATGGTAGCTTAAAGCAGTCCGAGAGAATAGCAGGCACATTCTGCTTTACTTTCAATCTTCTTTAAGTGGTCACCTGCCTTCAAAACTAGAAACACTGAAACAGACTATGGGGTAATGGGTTAAACAATATTCAATACAAACAGAACTAGCCAATATGAGTATGTGACTGTTTAGTGCAGGTTAAAACTAATGCAGACAGCTTCATGATCTATCTGCATTACGATTTATCCTGCAATATACAGACACCTGTCTTTTAATGATTGCTATGTCTCTGTTAACCCTTTACCCAATAGCCTGTTTCTAGTTTTGAAAATAGGTGACTATATAAAGCAGGTTGAAAGTAAAGCAGTATGTGCCCCCTTTACTTTCAGCCTGCTTTAAGCTTCCACCTGCTAGAATAGAAAATATTCCATTTGATACATATTCATAACTGTATAAATTGGAATTATTTTCTTCAGCGGAGGAATAAACTGAATGCGCTAAAAGGCGCTTCTATTGGGGAAAGGGTTAAGTGATCATTCAGCATAGAAGACCTAAAAATTGGGCACCCTGTATAACTGCTGCAATTATCCTTTAATTTGAACAAATTGCTTTAATCACCAGTAATTTTTCCAAAAAGTACAAACTGAATGGCAAACAGTTAGACAATGATCAGACTGCTCTTTCAAGAGCAGTCTGATTAGGGTCTACACTGTTTGCTCAGGCCTGTCTCTCCCAATACTCAGGGTTATTATGGGTAGTTTGGCTGTGTTTTGAATGATGGTGGTCAAAAATAGCAAGCATGCATTGCTTGACATTAATTCAGGTCATTGTTAGTTCACATAACAAGCACATGTACATGTAACACCTCAAAAAGACCTGTCAGATAAAATATACAAATAGACATAGCATGAATGGAGGCTCAGTACCATTACAGTGGAGAATCTGTTATTCTTTCCCGTTTAAACGCAAACGAAACACATTTTTCTAAAATGCAGAAAATAATAACTTTTTCACACTTCTGAAAGTTGATTTTAACCTTGATGACAAACAGTTTGGAGCCTGATCAGACGCCGGGTTACCCGGCGTCTGATCTGGCTCCAAACTGTTTGCAGTGGAAATAAGAGTTTTAGTGTAAACCTGTTTATTGGGAAAGAATACCGTTTTCTCTACCGTATGCTAACACCGTGCAGATGCTGACTAAACACCTTGTTTCCAATGTGTTGACTGATCTGGCTCTACACTCTGTCCAAGCACATGGGTGCTCTGTTTGTGACAAGCCTCAAATATTGTAAATAAATCAGTAGTGTAAGTGATACAAGTCCCTTGATAAAAAACATTCATTGTATAGATAAACTTCTCTATTATGACCACTTAATGAGCTAAACTATTTTGCATTTTAGGAAGGTGAATGCTTAAAAGCAAGATGAAAGTAAAGGAGAAAGCTTTACGTTTTTTCTTGCTTAAAGCTATCATTTGTCTTAACCCTTTACTCCCTAGCTACACATTTAAACATTATTCCTCCACTGAAGAAAAAAAGTTCCAATTTATACAGCCATAAATATTTTTCTTCCAATTTATACAGCCATAAATATGTATCTTAAGGAATATTTTCTATTTTCTAGCAGATGATAGGTTAAATCGGGCTGAAAGTAAAGCAGAATGCGCCTTAAGGCTTGATTTTCAACCTGCTTTAAGTGGTCACTTGTCTTCAATACTAGAAACAGGCTATTGAGTTAAGGTTTAAATACCGTCTTTGGATTCATTTTCAGTGGTCATATTAGAGAGTTTTTGCTGTATGATAAACTACTGTTAAATGGACACTCAGCATTGTAAGTATTAATTCACATTGTGAAAAGAAAAACAAGTTTGGTGATAGCTGCTAACTTAAAACCTGAAACAATATCCTGACACTTGACGCAAATTGAATAAAATATCATTGTAAGTGTTAGTTTATGGGGAATGTGTGAAACTTAC
This sequence comes from Gari tellinella, assembly GCA_922989275.2. Lineage (NCBI taxonomy): Eukaryota > Metazoa > Mollusca > Bivalvia > Cardiida > Psammobiidae > Gari > Gari tellinella. The sequence goes on along the minus strand of OV277863.1, from coordinate 13,484,498 downwards.
AAAAACAAAGTATGAGTATATAATAAAACCTCTCTATAACGGCCACTAAAACGAGGGCTAATTGATTGTATAAATGAAAGGTGACAGCTTAAAGCAAGGTGACAGTAAAACAGAAAGCTCCTAAAGGAGCTTTCTGTTTTACTGTCACCTTGCTTTAAGCAGTCACCTGTCGAAAACACCTAATAAATTATCACACTTAAGTGGTTGTTATAGAGAGGTTTTACTGTACTTTATATCAAGTCAACTTAGCTGATCAAAAAGAGAGTGCTAAACACCATATTTGACTATGGTACGACACTGCCCTAAACCCTCTAGTTTTGAAGACAGGCTAGTGAGGTGACCACTTAAGCCTTTACTCCATAGATACACATTTTTATGCATATAATTTATTCCTCCACTGAACAAAATAAATCCAGTTTATAGTTATTAATATGAATCATAAGAAATATTTTCTATATTCTAGCATAAGACTTGCAGATGGTAGCTTAAAGCAGACTGAAAGAAAAGACAATTTTGTGCCTTTTAAGGTGCATTCTGCTTTACTTTCAACCTGATTTCAGTGTTTTCATATCTCTTATACAAGAAACACGCTATGGAGTAATGGATTAAAGCATGGCCCCACATTAATTGCTGCTAGGGTCTGTGTAGGGTCCACAATCTTTGTAAATAACATTTAACCAACTTAAGTTAAAAACAGGACATATCCTGACACCACACTGTAGGCTTCCCGTAATGACGAATAACCTGAGTCAACAATGTCAAAATACTTGTTATCCCTTGATGTGACTCAAATACTCAGATAACAACCAGTCCCTGGGGCAGTGGTCACCAATAACCATGACACATTGAGCTGGGCGCCAGATATCAGCGAGTAAACTTAACATACACAAAATTGTCTCCTTTATTTCTCCACCAAAACCCTGTGTCAAGACTACTCATTAGAATCACTACATAGGGGTTGTCAGGGCTCCAGATAAGAGGGAGTAAACTGCACAAATCCAACGCTTTCTCACTAATTACAGCACCAATGGTGTTACTACTCATTTGAATTGTCTCAAAGAGACGGTTCTAATGAGTTGTGACATCATAGGGTTTAATGCAGAAAAAGAGTTATTTTTTTAACTACTCCCCTTACCTGGAGCTCTGGTTTAATGTAGACTTAAGGAAGTCACTACAGTAAAACCTCTCTATTACAACCACTAAATTGTATTAATGATAAGGAATTTAAGGCTGGTGACTGTTTAAAGAAAGGTGAGAGTAGTTTAATTCCACCTTGCTTTAATCCTTTGAACCCTAGTCCCGCATAGGTGTCCACTTCAAACAGTGTATATATGAATAGTTCACTTGTCCTATGCAAACAGCGAAGATCCAGATCAGAGGGCTCCTAAAGGAGCCCTCTGATCAGGGTCTTACTGTTTGTCATACTGCCAAACATTGACAAAACAACCCTTAAAAGTCAGAAATGGACTAGACTAAAATGGAAACTGGAATTGTCCATTTAAAGTCTCAGGGGGGGAAGAGTTAAGCAATCACCTGTCTTTTATACAATCAATTAACCTTCTGTTTAGTGATTAATAAAGAGGAAGGTTTTTTACTGTACTTGGAATACTCACCTGATCTGCAAGGCTGATAAGCTGATAAAACAGGTGATTAGATTTTGCAACTCTGCTGTACACCCTTAACATCCTCATATATTACTTCACTCCCTACCAGTGCCCTTTTCCTTCTTCAATGTGAAGAAGATATTTGAAAGCAACTCAACAGGGCTGCCATTTCTCCGGATTTTTATCCTAGCAGATTGAAGCTTAAAGCAGAATGCACCTTAAAGTGGCTTACTTTCAACCTGCTTTAAGTAATCAGGCTTGAAAATAGAAAATTTGAAAATCTTAGGGTTTTTTAAAATCAACTTATGGCAGCCCTGAATCATGTACAGTTATTCTTGTATTAAGTGACCACTTACTGAAGTAGCATGGAGCTCTCTAAAAGACAGATTACTGCTTCATGAAAGACAAAAAAGCTCATTTAGGAGCTTTCTGCATTATTTTTACCTTGCATTAAGCAACCACCTGTATTTAAAGGTATATCATGGGTCTTCTATAGATTGGTCTTTTATCTGTTATTCTTTCCCGTTTAAACGCAAACGCATTGTACTAAAATGCAGAAAATAACAACTTTTTCACAATTCTGAGAGTTGATTTTAACCTTGATGACAAACAGTTTGGAGCCTGATCAGACAGAGCCTGGAGCGTCTGATCTGGCCCTGAACAGTTTGCATTGGAAATAATAGATTGAGCGTAAACGCGTTTATTGGGAAAGAATAACGTTTTCTCCACTGTAATACAAGATTCGCTGTACTGACGAATACCTGAGCAAACAGAACCTGTGTCGGTGGTCTGTACAAGGTATCAGTCCAGAGTAGCTTGAACAGTTTGTGTTGTTACTTTCTGTTTGGTCACTGTAGGTCTCAGAGTCTCACGCACTCGCTGTAACTTTTTCTCCGCACACATTGTCACTTGTCTGTTCAGTTCAGCTGCAGAATACCCCAGCAGCATTTTCAGATCACACACAAACTTATACACAAACCTCTTGCCATGCACCTGAAAGCAGATAACATGAGAAACTTTTACTTAACCCATTACCCCCATAAATACACATTTTAACGCCTTTAATTTATTTCTCCACTAAAGAAAATAGTTCTAATTTATACAGTTATGAATATATATCAAAAGAAATAGTTTATATTTTCTAGAAGATGGTAGCTTAAATTTGCAAAAAAACATAATTTCTGAACAAGATGACACAGAAAATAAATGTGTAAGCCCCTGTGGCATGATTGACAATAAGTATTTGTATATCTTTTTGTGTCTAAATTAATTCAAGGTCAAGATAAAATTGAGGTTGGGTGGGTTGGAAATGGTCCAAGACTAAAACTATCCAAGTGTTCTAGTAAGCTATGTTGATGTCAGAGGAACAGTTAAATCTGGGTCCACGATTATAAAGCATTGGAGTTGAGTCTGAAATCTGACCAATCAAATGCTTGAGAATGAACTCAGACTCAACTCAACCCCTTTATAAGTGATGGGCCTGGTTAGGATAAACACACACACAACTGGATGAAGGACTGACAAATAAATCAGTATAATTATGTTCAGTAGATGTTGGGGCATACATGTTTATTGAGAAGGGCATATTCAAAAGTTTCAAGACATAAGTTGTAAATCTCAATTGAAACAGATCTGAGCAGACTTTTCACAGTAATATTACCTTTGCAATCATATCTCCATCATAATAGTATCTCAAGGCACGACTCAGCTTCTCATAGTTCATGGTAGGTTTGTTTTTTCTCTGTCCCCACATCTGAGCCACCATTTCTGGGTTGTTCAGTTTGAACTCTCCCTCGTCACCCACCCACTGTATCACCTCCCTACAATCCTTGTCTGTCAGTAGCTCCAGCAAAAACTGCCACAGCTGAATCTGACCATTGTTGCCTGAAAAAAAGTGAAATGATCAACATTTATTACATGTCTACTGGAAAAAGAAACCTGGTGACCTTTAAACCTTTCTTCAATAGAAACGCCTTTTAGCGAACTCAATTAATTCCACCACTAAAGAAACTAGACTTATCACTAAAGGTGATTAATACCCCCACTAGCGCCTTGTTACAAGAGGCAAATGTGTCATGATAATGTTGATGTGTGTTGTCCATATGAGAAATTCTACTGGAAAACTTCTTATATTGAAAGTGGCTGTTTAGATGGTTCTTGTCTTGTATATCAAATTGAGTTTCGATACAAAAAAGTGAAATGTTAAATAACAAAGGGCAAGAACTAAAAAATAACTGAAAACAGAGTTAAACATCTAGTGCACTCTAATGTGATCTATCTGTATATGAAGTTTGAAGTCAATAGCTTCTATCCGAGTGGCAAACAATTGGTGGCCTGGCGTCTGATCTGGCTACAATAGTTTTAAGTAAAATAGGTATAAAATAGACAACACACAATCTCGGACATGTTGTTTAGACTGTATTTTATTAATCCAACGTTTCGGTCATACAATGACCTTCATCAGGGAATACATAAAAGTACAAATTATCTTCCCTAAGGTGCACATTTTTAGGTACTATGTGACAATAGTTTTAGCATAAACACATATATTGAGTAAGAAACACTTCTTCTACTGTACCTGTTCTATTTCCAGGGGAGAATCCATGGTCTCCTGTGATTCGTGGTGACCTTGCCTTGTTCTGTTTCCATGATCTTTTCCCTTTAAAGACAATTCAAACTGATTTAAGGTGGGCAAAGAGTACTTGCAGGAGAAAAATAGTTTCCATAGAGCAACCACCTGCAACTTTTTTTTTAAATGAACACACTTTTATTGTTCTCTGAAGGGTGTGATATTTGTTTTGTTTTCACAAGTGATGGGAAAGACTTTTTAGTGGTGAAAAATAATATCATGTTTTACATAGGTTTTAAAGAGAGGTGGCTGCTTTAATCCATTACCCCATAGCACTTTTCTAGTTTTGAATACAGGTGACCACTTAAAGCAGGTTGAAAGTTAAGCAGAATTGCTGAATTTTCAGCCTGCTTTAAGCTACCATCAACTAGGATATAGAAACTATTCATTATGGTGCCTGTGATGTGGGACACTAACCTGATGTTGACACTGTAATTGTTGTAACGGCATGTGGAGCTGGTTGTTGCATCACAGCTGTAAACAAATCAGAAATAGTACTGTATTCACCATAGCCATGTCTTGGTAATCTTGTATTACTATAATTCCTTTGACAGTTTGATACACTATGTTTACTTTGACACAGTAAAAATCATAAAATTTTCGACAATTTATGTAACTGTTGTAATTATCACAAAATTGGAACATATTGCTTGTATCATTCAGTAATTTGTCTAAACAGGGCAAACTAAATGGCAGAGAGTGTAGACCCTGATCAGACTGCTCCCTCAGGTTCTACACTATTTGCACACACTAGTCTGTCTTTATACTTAGGACCATTACAGTATTAACAGCTTATTCCTTCAAAACAAGTATTGAAATTTTCCTTGCAAAATTATTCAAAAGATTTCCAGTAATCAGCACTGATCAGGACAGACCCACTTGTTCTTGTTTACTCACCAACAAACTTGCATTTCCGTAACAGCTCTAAATGTGTCCAGAATATATCACCTCTGTCATTTGGAATATATTTCACAAAGTCTGTATGTGTAAGGTCACACAATTCCTGACCAGTCATGTTAAAACTACTGATGTCCACTCCGTCCAGGGTAAACTCTCTTACTGCCCACTGTATCCAATGTTTCACATGTACTTCACTCCACTGTACAGGATCTATAGTACAGAAGATTTTAGTCTTTTCCGTTTGAACAAAAAGCAAAGGCGTCGTAATAAAAATATTTAAGTGGAGAAAATGACATTCTGACTTTTCATGTTAATCTGAGTAGCAAACAGCCTGGAGCCTGTTCAGATGCCGGGTAACCTGGTGTCAGATGAGGCTCCAGTCTGTTGCAATGGAAATAATAGTTTCAGTGTAAATGTGTTTATTGGGAAAGAATAACGTCTTCTCCACAGTTCAATAAATTGACTAAATATGTACAGTCAATATATTGCCAAGCAACAATTTCCTATGCCTATAATTTGCTCCTCCAGTGAGTAAAATAGTTCTTGTTTATTCAGTTATGAATATGAACCATATTTTGCATTACTTTCAACATGCTTGTGGTCAACTGTTACTAAAATTCTAAAATTAGAAACAGGTCATAGGGTAAAGTAGCATGGAGATCTCTAAAGATAAGGTGAAAGCTTAATGCAGCATAAACAATAATACCAAACGCTTGTATGAAAGCTTTCTGCATTGTTTTTATTCTACATTAAGCAACTACCTGCAATTCATATTCTCCAATAGTCTCCTCTTGAATGGTTGCTTTAATATTTATACCAGACTGACTAAGAAAACAAATTTAATCAAAGTTGATTGAATAAAGGCAGACACTGTGCTATTTGTGTGAACCTTGATGTATATTCAACACACAATGAGGAAAAAGGGAGACAACTTTGAAAATTATGCACTCTTGTCTAGATTCCTTTAGATTTTAAATAGTATTCAAATGTTCTATCAAATCAGTAATTCTGATTCTTCAATACTTACCAAAGGGAATTTTTAACCTTTCTTGTTCTCTTCTGAAATTTTGATCAACAATCCACCGGGTTATATTTTCTGTTTCTTCAGCAACTGGCATAACAACTTTAGCTGGTGAAGGATTAGGCTGTGATGCTGAAATTTTAAACTTTACCCATTACTCTATGCATACATATTTTTACGCTTTTAACCCATTCCCTCGACTTTTAGCACATTTGATTTATTCATCCACTGAAGAAAATAGTTTCAATTTATACAGTCTTGAAAATGAACCATAAGAAAAAATTCTTAATCCTAGCAGATGATAGCTTAAAGCAGGCTGAAAGTAAAGCAGAATGCTCCTTAAGGCACATTCTGCTTTTCTTTCAACCTGCTTTAAGTGGTCAACTGTTTTCAAAACTAGAAACAGGCTATGGGGTAATGGGTCAATTCACTTCTCTACTGCAGAAAATAGTTTCTGTTTATACAGTCATGAATATGTATCATAAGAAATATACCTTCAACCAGTTTCTCAATATCATGATGTCCCAAATTTTTTAAAAGAATAAGTCATTTTGTTCCACGCTTTGATTGTTCTAAATGACCAATAATGTATACATTAAAGAAAATGTGAATTGTCCGAGATAAGGCAAACACAAGTCAGTGCGAAAAGAACTTTGATAACTGAGAAACACTTGATAAGATCTATTGTAACTTAAATTTGTTTGTTCTTACTGATGTTATTTCAACAAGGAAACAATAATGGACCATTGGTAACATCTTTCAAACAAATTAAGGGTTCACAATCAAGTACTTTTAAAACACTTTGGGCATGTTTCAAGTTTCAAGCTGGGTTCAACCTTTTTTATCAACCTGCTTTAATCCTTTCCCCCATAGAAGCGCCTTTAAGCGAATATGATGTATTCCTCCGCTAAAGAAAATAGTTCCAATTTAATCAGTCATGAATATATATTATAGAGAATATTTTCCACATTCTAGGATATGATAGCTTAAAGCAGGCTGAAAGTAAATCAGAATGTGCCCTAGGGCACATTCTGCTTTACTTTCAGCCTGCTTTAAGTAGTCACCTATTTTCAATACTAGAAATAGGCTATCAGGTAAAGGGTTAAGTGGTCACCTGTCTACAAAACTAGAAACAGGCTATGGGGGTAACAGGTTAATTTACCTTGTTCTACAGTAGTTGACTCTACTTCTTCTGCTGGCTTAAGTATGTCAAGAATGTTGATCTTTGGTTTCATACCTGAATAAACAAAACAAACACTACAGTAGCTGAAACACTGGTTGACTGGTAAGAAATCGCTAAAACGAACCTGGTCATAAATTGATAATATCTTCCATAGATGTAACCCTTTGCTCCATAGGTATGCCTTTATATGCCTCTTAACTCTTTCCTCCCTGAAACTTTAAATGGACAATTCCAGTTTCCAATTTAGTCTAGTCCATTTCTGACTTTTAAGGGTTGTTTTTGTCAATGTTTGGCATGATTACAAACAGTGAAGACCCTGATCAGAGGGCTCCTTTTGGAGCCCTCTGATCTGGGTCTTCACTGTTTGCTTAGTACTAGTGTTCTTTTCACATGTACACTGTTTGAAAAGGACGCCTATATGCGGGACTAGGGTTCAAAGGGTTAATTTATTCCTCCACTGAAGAAAATAGTACCAATTCATACAGTCAAGAATATGCACCATAAATATGTTCTACAACCTAGCAGATGGTAGCTTAAAGCAGACTGAAAGTAAAGCAGAATGCATTGTAAGGTGCATTCTGCTTTTCTTTTAACCTGTTTTAGGTGGTCATCTGTCTTCAAAATGAAGAAACAGACTATGTGATATTAAATGGTTAAGATTATAATTATGTTGTATTTAAAACAGACAGTTTACCCAGAGCTTCTGATGAGGATTTCAAATACTTATGTCTCATCACAACCTGAAGTTGTGATTTTCCAGTAGAACCATGATCAAAACTCCAAACTGTTTGCCACTCAGATTAGAAGGTATAGTCAGAATTATCAAGAGGTTGTCCTTTTCTACACTTCATTGCACTGTGTTTGGTTTGGATTTAATAAGGAAGAACAATGTCTTCTCCACTGTACTTAGAGCGGTGTGAACAGTATATGGAGTTGGGAATAAGTATCCTTTGATTTAACCCTTTCCCCCATAGAAGCGACTTTTAGTGTATTTAATTTATTGCTATGCTAAAGAAAATAGTTCCAGTTTATATCCTCATGAACAATTACCATAACACATTTTTTATATAGCCTAGCAGATGGTAGTTTAAAGCAGGGTGAAGGTAAAGCAGAATGTGCCTTAAGGCACATTCTGCTTTACTTTCAACCTGCTTTAAATGATCACATGTATTTAATGTTATAAATGGGTTATTGGGTAAAGGGTTAAGAAGCAATTAGTCTTACACAGTTAAATCATTGGTAATACAGTCTACACGCGATACTACGAATCGGCACCGGGTCTCGCCATTTGTTCGTAGTAATGCATGTTCGTAGCAATGCATCTTCCGAATACGATGGGATTTCCACTTACCTGTTCGTTCATGTATCTGCTATACATCGGTCTGGTAAGCCGTATGTAGGTCGTATTGGCAAATGTGTAATAGCATTGTCGTAATTTATTGTTGTAAAATAAATATATTTTATCTACTTATTCTGTTCGTGTTTAATATTTGTTCCTTGTTAGTACACTGATATAAATCCACTGACGTTTAAATCTACATGCACATGTGTATAGTTGAATGTCGCTAAATACGGGACATGTACATGTACATGCTTCTAGAACCATGATCCGATTTTACGGAATATATTGGGTAATGTAAAAAACAAGAAGCGACATGACCCGCTAACAAACCTCTAGATAGGAGGGAGTAAACGAAATGTTTCCATTATTTTCTCCGTTATGTTTTCATCACGTATTGCGCATTACAAACCCATCTGAATTCGCTTCTTATGAGTAGTCATGCACAACACAGAGAAAACTCCCTTTTATCTAGAGCCTGGCTGCAGATTATACACTAACATGCAGCAGAGAAAACGTTATTCTTTCCAATAAACGCGTTTACGCTAAAACTATAATTTTCTTTGCAAACAGTTTGAAGCCAGATCAAACGGCGGGTAACCCGGCGTCTGATGAGACTCCAAAATGTTTGCTTAAATAAATCGTGAGAAAGTAAATTTTTTAAAGTTGTAATTTTCTACATTGTACTGCTACGCGAATGCGTAAACGGGAAAGAAAAAGGTTTTCTCCACTGTTTAGAAGAGGTAATTTAAAACACAAGCAACGAAAACATATGTTTACATTTTTATTCAGACACACAAATTATGCATACAAACAATAAACGCAATAAATAAACACAACGCATAGCAAACATAACACAATGGATAGCAACACTAGCACACACCTTATTATTAACCCTTATGATGCTGTCACCTGCTTCGAATATGCCTTTATTTTAACAAAAGAAAAGTTGATAATGAGTGACAAACAGTTTTGATCCAGATCAGACGCCGAGTTACACGAATCTGATATGGATCAAAAGAGTTCGCAAATATTAGCCAAGTCGCGCTTAGCACACTAAGGGTTAAATCTCCTTAAAATGTCTTACAGCTTTTATTCAGATTGTTTTGTTTATTGTTGCTGAACTGTACACACTTTTTTTATAACACTTCACACACAAAAAGTCACTGTCACTATGACGAACTACGAGGCTCTTCAGATATGACATCTGAAATCAGTCTCTTGCTCGTAAACTTCAAAATGGATGATTGTCTTTGACTGGACATGGTACGAAGCTTACTCTTCATGATGTCCTTAAACATGGAATTCACAGTTGAAAGTTTACTGTCACTGTTGATCTGTGCTTCCCAGTACTCTTGAAGAATGTCCAGTGCGTCCAAGGCATCGTTATGTGTACGAGTAGGACGTGCTGGGGCGTCGGCTTCGTCGTCACTGTCGTTGATATCGACTGAAGGTTGACGGGCATCGATGATATCTGCCACGATATTCTGGTCGCTGACGGCTGCTGAAGTTGCAGGGTCTTCTCTGAAATTGACATAGTCAACTAAGTCCTTGCCATTTCCAAGTCTGGCAAGCTGACTCAGTGGGATATCATCCAGCTCATCCTCGTCTTCTTCATCCGGCATAGTGCTGTTTGGGATCGACTGTACTTCGAACCCCGCATGCCGGAAGCAGTTGGCAATTGTGCTGGTGCTTACGCTCTCCCATGCAGACTTAAGGAATCGTAGCGCATCCAGTACGTTGATCTCTAGATTCTTGTTTGCCTCTATTGCCCTGATCTGCTTCATAACAACCTGCTTCCTATAGTGAACCTTCAAGTTGTTTATGATGCCTTGGTCCATAGGCTGCAGTTTGCTTGTTGTGTTAGGAGGCAAGAACACTACGTGAACATTCTGCAGTCGCACTTTGGGATGTGCGGTACAGTTGTCCACAACAAGAGCAATTTTTCGCCTACGCTTAAGCATAAGCTCATCTAGAGCTTTCAGCCATGACGTGAAAATTTCTGACGTCATCCAAGCCTTTTTGTTGCTAGTGTACTTGGTTGGCAGTGTTTCTATATTTTTGAAGCAGCGTGGTTTAGCACTCTTCCCTATGACAAACAAGGGAAGCTTGTCAGTGCCTGACATATTGGCACCGACTAGCACTGTCAACCGCTCCTTAGAGCGTTTTCCCCCGTGGCAGTCTACTGTTCTAAACTCCAGGGTCTTGTTTGGCAACATCTTGTAAAACATTCCAGTTTCATCTGCATTGTAGACAGAGTCTGCGCCATACTGTTCCAATAACACAGCCAGCTGTTTCTGCCACTGCCTTACAGCGTCTGTGTCTGTACTGACGTCCTTAGACTCGCCACACACAGATTTAAAGGAAATGTCATTGCGATCCTTAAATCGCGTGAGCCAGCCGGGTTTTGCGTGGAAGTCAGTTATGCCAAGACTTGTGGCAAACTGATTGGCTTTTTCTAGCAACACTGCACCAGAGATTATCGCCCCTTGTTCCCGTGCATTTGTAAACCATTTGAGAAGAGCCGTCTCCAACTCTTCCCATTTTCCTGTTCTCATGGTTTTTCGTTTTGGACCGAAGTCCAGATAGCCACTCTTTATTGAATCTTTCTTCGAAAGCCATGTTGCCAGAGTACTGGTGCTGATTTCCAATTGTTTAGCTACTGCTGTCTGCTGCCTCCCTTTCTCTACTTCTTGGATTGCTTGGAACTTAAATTCAATTGTGTGTGCCTTCCTCTTCACTCCCCTCTTCCCCGTCGCCGACATTTTTCCTATCCAGTTATCCCCCCGGCTGACCGGGTCCTTCACTAGATTGCTAGGAAATTGTAAATTGATAAAATTCTGATTCAGTTATCCCTCCAGATGACCTGGATCCTTCACTGAATTACTCAGAATGCTGATATCAATTTACAGCGTCGTAAAATTGTCTTGTAGAATCGTCTTCGTAGTTTCAGATGTAATATTGTTGATAAACGTATGATAGCCGTAGTAAGCAGTTATGATTACCAGGGTAACGGTTGCTTATTTTATATTCTTTGCGACATTGACTTTATTCACTCTATTTACAATCGCAACAAACAAACACGCTCGTCTGCTAATCACGACATGGTGTGATTGAAAACATCTCAGATAATTACATGCATAATTATATCAAATAATGTTTTATCATTTGCGACATATAGTTAATCAGTGTAATCTTGCTACAAACAAACACGCCCGTGTGCTGCTCATAACAGGTTGGGCGGTAAAGCGTATCGGGCAGCCGAGTGTGTAAACAATGGATAATTATGCCGACGCAAGCAACGGATGTCTCTTTCGTAAGTGTGAAAAACCCCCACAGGTGCGATTCGTACAAATGCATCTTTTTACTACTGTTTTTGTTTTGAAGGGACTACGAAACCTTATCGTAATAACGTGTTTTTCGTTATTTCGCATTTTCGTTATAATGCATCTTTTAACCGTTAGATAAAGAACAAAATCGGTCGGGACCTGCGGTGTTATTCGTAGTAGACCGGTATTTCGTAGAAACGAGAATCGTAGTATCGCGTGTAGACTGTATAAAACAAAATATCACAGAATAGATTTATATATATAGGGCAGGCTGCGTAAAATTAGCAGGAACATTAAAACTACTACACAAAATTATCAACTGCAAATAGAGTGTATATCACATTGCCATTATAACTTGTATGTATTACACTCAACTTCACACCACTTAAAATAAATGACTTATTGTAATGGTTATTTTTTGTGAAGGGTGTTCGTTTTCTTTCTCTCAAAAATTTGTACTTCTAATTTTTAACTTTTAACCCATTACTCCATAGATACATATTTTTATGCATGTAATTTATTCTTCAACTGATAAAAACAGTTCTCGATATGTAGTCATGAATATGTATGTAGCATGAGAAATATTTTCAATATTCTAGCAGATTTTAGCTAAAAGCAGGCTGAAAGTAAAGCAGAATGTGCCTTAAGGCACATTCTGCTTAACTTTCAACCTGTTTTAACATTAACTTATGTGTTTACCAGTCTTCATAACTATAACAGGCTATGAAGTAAAGGGTTAAACCCCCACTCCACCCCCAAGTATGTTGAGATTTTAGAGCATTAGTAGGTATTGCTTACTACATACATTGCTTACCAGGTTGAGATTTCACTTCCAAGTTGATCTGTACCATTCCATCCCCTTGCACACACTGATCAACCAAACTTTTTCTTGTGTCAAGCTGCAAATAAATACACAAAGTTATCTATATGTTTTAATATTAAAGGACAAAATGAATAGAGGATATTGAATGAGTGTGTTTTCAGTAAAGGATTTATTGAACGAGTTAGATAAAATGATATGTTGCGAGCCTTGGCAAGCAACATATCATTTTATCATTTTAGGCCTAAAAAAAAAAGATGTGTGTTTCCGGTTTCCCGACCGACCCATTTTTTTTTAGGAGAATTTTTTTTGGTGAGGGGAAAAAGATACGGGAGGGGAAGGGGGCCGTTATTAGGCGCCTGTTACAGAAGGGAAAAAAACCTGTATTAAAAGCAAACATACATTTTTTTGAAATATAATATTTATTTGATGCAACTTTTTTGCAATGGTTTTCAGATTGAAACAAGAACTATTTCACATATCGTCCGCGCACCCGTTTTAACGCTCACCTATTTCGACGCCATATTTGTTTACTAGTCAATATAACCTAAGCGACCCCCGTGACGTTGCATGCGCACTGGCTATCGTTTGTAAACACGAAAAACTACTCTCTTTTTCAAACATGTGAATAATCAGATATGCAAAGTGAGAAATATAACAGTTTTACCTTTCTCAATGCATTTTTATTAGGGATGTTAACGATTAATCGGTTAATCGGTTAACCTTTAGAAGCGCGGTTAATCGGTTACACTTTTCCTTCAAAAGGTTAACCTTAAAAACAAAAATTTGGAAGTTGGATCATAAAATCTGCTGTAGGTAATCAGCGGACGACACCTCCTTTGCTCGTTTCAACTGCCTTGACACCTTGTCGAATAACAAGCCGCGGGCGTGTATTGCCCCTTCTACAGAGGTTGCCAGGTAACCCTGATATAAAACCAGTGGGATGAGACAATTGACAGGTCGCCAATTAACTAACGTTATTAATAGATGTGATTTTACTAGATTAAGATTAGTGTCCTATTATTAAGAAATGTGTAGAAAACGTTTGAACTGAATCCAATATCATGGATCATATAAAACCAGCAATGAATAACAGTACTTGAAATTTCGGAGAAATAGATCTACACATAATTGCTTCGAGCTGAAAATGACATGTTTATCCGTTCAGCAGCCAAGCTGTTTGGATCAAGATGAGACAACTATTAATTAACTCGGCGTATTTTATTATTCAGAATCACTTGTAAAAAAGTCAAAAAGTGAATTCCGGTGCGTTTCCGATTCGATTGTCAAGTTGATTAATTTTCGTACTGTACCATTCACAAACAGGTTACGTAACTTACGCTTCGTATTGTCCTCTGCTACTTTTCGTAGAAGTGGCAAAAATGTAATCTGCTGAAAATTTCTTCTACTATCAAGTATATTAAACTCCTTCTGTTTGGCTTTATTCAGTTCAAAATGCCATAATGAGGGTTTAACGCCCTCACATTTACTTTCAAATCGAGTGTAACAATGAGTGACTCAAGATCCAGATCAGATGCTTACCAGTGCATGTATACTCTTTGTATCAAACACAAATTTAGCGCGCAGATGAAAACATATAGCACTTCAGAACTGGAACATACTCTTTGAAATTCAGTTTCGAATTGGATTTTAAGCCTAATAGAACATCGTCGAATATTTCATACATGCATGTAAAGTCGGAGATTTTTAATGATTTTGAAAGCAGCCTGGATCCAGATCGGACGCAGTTTCACTCGGCGTCTGATCGGAAATCAGACTATTCGACATTTGTCAATAGGATTCTTCAAAGAATGGATGTCTTTCATTAACATTCAAAACTAACAGTAGGTAGTAAACATATCTCTTTTTCTCGGCAATACAATGGTTTAATATAGGCCAAATGTCAGGTTAACCGGTCGTTTAACCGGTTTTTGCTTGCGATTAACCGGTTACAATATCCGTAACCGTTAACATCCCTAATTTTTATGTATTTTCACTAATGCAATCCAGTACGGAAGTTTATAAGCCGTTTTCTGTATTTAAATGATCACGGAAAACTTCGACGCTCAGTTGTCAGGAACCCCCATTCATATTTATCTTCTCACGCGACAGTCACGTGACAAGCAATTTTCCCGCCATTGAAAAATAGGTCAATGTTTAGAAGGTGTACGCTATATAGAGTTTGTGAGAATATGCTGATCGGATTTACATGTGATTACTAATTGGCTCATAAATGCGCTATAAATTTATGAGAAAGGTATCTAAGTTTATTTTTTTCATTTCAGACATGTCCAATGCTAATTACATGAGCTACTCCCCAACATTCACGTTTTAGGGTTTGGAGAGTTTTAGCGAGAGTGGGACACAAATCAAAACCACCCCTTCTTTTAATATGAGTGCCCAGTGACATTTACCCTTTTCTTCATTTATATTTTTAATTGTTCGAAAATCATGGCAAATCTGAAACAAAAATTGATACCAAAAAAATAATTTTGACTCTCCAGTATGAAAATAAGCGTACACAATGAAGCACAGTATGAACTTTATTTATAAAGCTAAAAATAAGTCTAATATAGGTCAGCCAATCGGAGGTGTCGAAATAGGTTACTCCCAACAAATATGGCGGCTTCCTCGGTATGTTATAATCGGCGATGCTCTGAACAACTGGCGCATTTAAACTTGAAAGTTGCATGGTTTTTATCATTAATTAAGCACATTTAGCTTCAGTCATAGTTTAAATCACATTCATTTTATAGCTGTCAGAAATTACGGCGAGTTTATCGCTTAATGGCGTCGAAACTGGTAACGCTAGGATAATTATATTATGAAATACCTCACAATTTAAACTTGCAAATCAAGATAAATCATTTCAGACACTTTGAATGTTGAATACAACAAGAGCAAGGTCATTATTTGTCATATATATCCTTTGATTGTAAAAAAAAATCCGCATATATACCCTATATAAAAACTTTTTCCTACCGACCTACCCTAAAATTTTAAGAGGGTGAAACTAGAAACACACATTTTTTTTTTTAGGCCTTATCCAACGAGTTCAATAAATTCACTACTGAAACACACAAAGTTAATGTTCTGTTTATCACCAAATGACACGAAAATCCGGACGGTCTTACTTTCATTTTTCTGTCGACTCTAAGGTAAACGATTCGTCATAGTTGTTATTCGGTTTTATTCATCCATGGATAAAAACACCTATCAAACTAAATTAAAGAAAAAGAAAAACAATGTCAATTTGTTGTGAAAAGACTTTTCTTGTGCCATATTTCAAATTCATATATAATCTAAAATTGTTCTAATTTACTAAAAATGATCAAATGACATTTAGAATCTAGTTTCGTTTTCAAAATTAAGTCGTTATTGGAACGTGAAGTCATTATTATTGTAACGTCTAAATTTGAAAAATAGTCAGAGTCATATTCTAAGTAGCCAGATTTGCAGCCTAAATTTGTAGGACTGTTTGGGATCATGTTTTTTGGACACTTGGAAATCAAATCCCTAGTGGTGATCTTATTTTGTCTAGATTCTCTTAATTGATTAAAGTCGGCGTAGTAGTACAGTATTTTGGTGATTTGAAAATTAGTATAAATATATGCCCAGTGGGCCGTACGATTTTTACGGACCTCTATATTTTGCACGTTTATGTGATAAAATCCAATAGCAATGAACTTTTATGTACTGATTCTAAATGGACATACTTCAGTAAACATGTATTTTATATTGATTCAGTCATACAGTAATACTAAAGTTTTATCATAACTATATACCCACCAGGGCACGACAAATTTTATTAAAAGATGGTTGCCCTTAGGGCAACCAGAATTATTTTTTGGTTGCCCTGATTTTTGTTCGCACAAAATGATGTACCAAATTATCAGTGTAAAGCGAACCCTTCATTCACTGATCGACTGCATTAACCAATAATTTTCACCATATAAACCAGTTTCTAGTTTTGCAGACAGGTGACCGCTTAAAGCAGGTTAAAAGTAAAGTGTTCTGCTTTGGAGCCGAATGGCGATAGTCAAGTTTTATACAATTTAATATTTATACATGTATATCTATAAATTCATACATTTTGATAAATAAATGACTTGCTTCAAGTTGCTTGATCAAATACCATTGATAAGCCACAGCTGCTGTAGTTTTATTGTTGTTGTTGTTAATTTTTGTTCTAAACTGAGCAGTTTTACATTCTATCAAGCCTATTTTAATTTTTGAAAAAATGGTAATTCATCCTGTGGTGTTTTTTTTTTTAATTATTAAAGTTCCTGGTTTGCAAACAGTTTGGATCGAGATGAGATGCCTGGATCCCAACTGTATGACACTCTGATATTTTCTGGAAGAAAATTCACAAAAATAATAACAGAGAAACTCAGAATAGTTGCAGACGACCATTGCATACCTTCTTCTTCCGCATATGTCATAAAATAGGTGTGGTTAGTTCGTCAGTAGAAAGTTTTGACAACCAAATTTCTACCGCGAAAACTGATTGCAATTCAATTTTTCGCGCGTACTTTGTTGCAATATTTAACTTAACATACATTTACACAAAGAGTATGCTACAATAGAAGAATTTATATGTTTAATCTTAATGGATGATAGAAAACTACGCTGGAGAATGTCTTTTTTACTCACAAATACACGTACCCGTCATAGCAAAAAGTATGGCGCCCCGCCATTTTGTAACTTAAGATTCGTAAGCGTGTCTCTCATAGCGTGGTTATTCAAAGGATTGTGTGGCGGAAATCAATTAATAAAATGATAAATGTCAATTTCTGTTAAGCATCTAAAATGTTTGTCCTGAACTATCGACCGTATCGAAATAATCTTATTGTTCGAACACGGAATTATACAACATAATTCCGTGGTTCGCACGTGACCGCTTAATTGTCGTTGTAACACGTCTTCGATTCGGGGTGATTTTTTCAGTTTTTTAATGGAATCATCTTCTGTATTTCATTTTACGGGGAAAAGAAATGTCAGACTCCTGAGTTTTCTTAGCTCATTGTCCGGGACTGTCAATCACGTTTTTTGATAACCAATTAAACAAACACAATGTGTCAACCCACTCAGCAGGCGTGGTCAAACTTCCATTTCCTCACGACAAATTTCCCCTTGTTGAGCCCCGCCATTAGAAATAAACCCTTTGATCTATTTGTGTTTATTTCAATGTCAATAACGTCAACGTCATGATTCAAAATGTGTTGTGTACTAGTTAGCAGACATTTTTTGAGTGATGGACTATAAAACTACTTCTAGTTCTACTGTGGAATATATTTCAACTTTGATCACACGGTAAAACAGCGACATATTTATTTGCCGTAACAAACTTGTACCGCATTAAATTATATAAGGGTACTTCATTTTTTACCGTTTTCAGTAACGCTCGTAGCTTGTTGGAAACGTAGACAAAAACGGGTGTGACAGTCTATGTTTTACTGTACACATTACGTTCACGCAACATCCTCCCTTTCGTTTGCGTAAAATTGGAAGTGTACCCGACTGTAACCGCCGATTCGTCTACACAATATTTACTGCCATGACAACCTGAAAGCGTGGTGTTTATTTGACCGTGAAGTGCTAATTGGGTTGTGTAATCAGCGATTATCAAGACCTGTGTCACCCGCACAACTATACAAACACTGATAAGTGTCCACGGGGGTCTTTGTCCCTTCAATTTAACAATTAGCCTTGATCTAGTTGACCAAATTCGTTACGCTCTATCGAAATTTAAGATTTTATAACGTAGTGATTTTCTGAAAATGGAATTACCCGGGCAACTCAAATTGCAATTTAGGGGGTGCCCGCCGGGCTTCAGTTCGAAAAATATGGGTGCCCAAGCCTAAAATGTGGTTGCCCGCCGGGCTCCGGGCACAGGATTTGTCGTGCCCTGTACCCACAGGTACTTACTAAAGCACTCAGAAGTATCAATAGATCCAAAATAAATCCCTATCTTCAAGGTCCCATTGCCTAGCCACTTTCTTTCACCCATTAGTCCATAAATATGCCTTTTTATTTCTCTAATGAAGAAAAGAGTTCCAATTTATAGTCATAACTAAGCACTATTAGAAATACATTCTATACCCTAGCAGATGGTAGCTTAAAACAGGTTGAAAGTAAAGCAGAATGCTAGTTGATTAAAGTGTGTCAAAATGAGTCAGTATGAGGCTATTGCGCTAAGAGTCAGTATGGCTTAACCCTTAGCCTGCCACTCACGACTATAGCTCCATATGCAAACAGCTTGGATCCGGATGAGACGCCGAGTAACTCGGCGTCTCATCCGGATCCAAGCTGTTTGACACTCGGACAACATTTTCAGCAACTTTGAAACTTGAAGCAGACGAGAAATATAGCAGACAATTTATTTGGCGGGCTAAGGGTTAATGGGTTAAGCGACTCTGAGGACCCATCTTCAAAACTAGAAAAAGGCTATGGGGTAATGGCAGTAATGCGTTTAGAAACTACATGTATTCCCTCAAGCCAGCAAGGATATGTAGTTTGAGTGGCACCTACTGGTATACTGTCTTGCAGGTAGAACTGGTGTTCTGACAATGAGCACTGTAGCCGGAGCTCTAGCAGCTGTTTCAGGGTTGAGAGAGGTTCAGCAATGTCCATGTGTTGTATGATGAGGTTCTGATATTGTGGGGCAGGCTGTTGATGTACTATCTCTTCTTCTAACACAACCCTATAAAAAATCAAACATCTTACTACAGCATCATATCTAAGTCTACACTATTTACGCTTACGCTTGAACTATCATTTCCATTGCAAACAGTTTGGGGCAAGATCAGACAGTGGGTAACAGAGCGTCAGATCAGGCTCCAAACTGTTTGCCACTCGGATGAAAACACATCGTCAAACTTTTAAGAAGGCTATCATTTTTCTATTTTAAGTATATTGCGTTTGCATTTAAACAGGAAAGATTAACTTCTTTACCACTCACTGTATTGGCTGTTAAGTACTTTTTGACAAAATTTTCAATTCAAGGAATGGACACTGACTGGAAGAAAATGCTTCAGTTTTTCTTACCCATCCGTCAAGGCGATTTCTTGTGGGTCATGTATGATTTGAGATTCTTGTATTATTTGTTGCTCCTCGACCTGAAGGGCTGTATTGTCCTGCAACATAAACAGAAACACTTATGTTTCAACCATCATAGTAGAACTAATTGACTCATTCACCCCTAAAATGTTTAAATGACAATTCCTAAGACCTATTTCCAATTAGGTCTTCTGTTTGCATCAGGCATGTATACTCTTTATAAGTACGCTGTTTGTAAATGACAAGTATAATCGATGCTAGGGTTCAATGGGTTACTAAGTTATAAGAGGGCTATACAAGGATGCCTTTGAAATTTTTTTGAATTGAGTGTACAAATGCAGTTCTAAGAAGAAATCCTTTGAAATTTTTTGAAAGACAGAGAGGCAAGTGTAACAACTGTTGAGTTGCCATTCGCTTCAGAAGTTAACCAATATTCTAACATGACACGTGTTTCGGTCACTATAAAAATAGAACAAGCTCATCGTGGTATACCGGAGACGTTTTACAACGCTCTTCTCTACCCCACTCCTCCCGCGATTATATGACATGACATGACCTCATGCATTCATACGTTATGTTTTTTAAATTTCTTATGTTATTCATATAGCCCGTAAAGACCATATACTTTTAACCAGTCATGTTACTGTAATTTTCCCATTCTTCTGTCTTGTGTCATGTTTGTTCTATGCCAGTTTGTGGATTGGTAAATGTAAATTTGCTGTTGGATGTTAGATGCTGCGGAAAAAGTTAGTCGGTTGAAAATCTGCATCCACTGAGGAAATGAGTATGGAACATTTGATTTCCTTTCTAATAAATTTCTTTAAATCTGGTCATGTTACAATCGAAATAATCTATGTTCTACCGTTGTGAAACGGTATTTTACAATGGTCTGTCGTTGTGGTGCGCAGGAATTGACCACCCAGGCCTTCAGCCTTCGTGGTCAATTCATGTGCACCACAACTCCCAACTGTTGTAAAATACTGTTTCACAACAGTAGAACATAGATTATTTCTTAAATATTCTAAGTCCAAATTTGGTGAAGGTCAAAATCAAGGTTAAGTGATATTGGTATATTGGGAATGGTGCAAGGAAACAACTGTATAGGTATCTAAGCAAGCGGTGTTGATTCTAGACAAAACGGTAAAATCTAGTTAACCAATAAATGGCCCATTTACAATAAGTACTCTAAGTACAAACTAGGTCAAGGGCAACAACTGTATAAGTATCTAAGCATTTGAGTAAGCGGTCTTGACGCTAGAAGAAACAGTAAAATCTAGTCAACCAAGAAATGGCTCATTTTCAATACTATAAGTCCAAATTAGGTCAAAGTCAAAATCAAGATTCGGTAATATTGGTAATGGCCCAAGGCAACAACTGTACAAGTATCTAAGCATTTGAGTAAGTGGTATTGGTGCTAGACGAAACGGTTAAATGTAGTTAACCTGTTACGGACAGACAGGACAATCACTATATGCCTCCACATCTACAGATGCCGTTGGCATAAAAATGTGTCACAAAAGCAGCTATTAACACATTATCCACAATTAGATACTCCTTTTTATAGAAGAAAGTTTCGCTTTATACAATCATAAATATGTTCAATAGAAATATCTCCTTTATCCTGGCAGACAATGGCTTAAAGCAGTCTAAATGTAAAGCAGAGTGTGCCTTAAAGCACATTCTGCTTTACTTTCAACCTGCTTTAAGTGGTCTTCTCTTTTCAAAACAAGAAACAGGGTAGAAGGTAACAGCTTCCTAAGGTGACCAGACAATGCTACAGGTTGTAACTGTAAGTATGGTACATGTATGTATTGTTAACCCTTTCCCCCATAGAAGCGACTTTTAGCGTATTTAATTTATTCCTCCGCTGAAGAAATAGTTCCAATTTAACCAGTCATGAATATATAGTATAGGGAATATTTTCTATATTCTAGCATATGATAGCTTAAAGCAGGCTGAAAGTAAAGCAGAATGCGCCTTTTAAGGCACATTCTGCTTTACTTTCAACCTGCTTTAAGTAGTCACCTATCTTTAATACTATAAATAGGCTATCAGGTAAAGGGTCAAGTGTGTACCTCTATGCCCGTCACTTCCTGCATGATGTGCTGTTCCTCCACAACCCCTGTACCATCACTGGCTATTTCCAGTCTAAGACGCTTGCTGTCTGGCTCCTCATCAATCTCATCTACATCACCCTCCAACCCATTTACAACCTCGAGTTCTCGCTTCATTGCTGAAACAGATTTTAACCCTTTCCCCTATAGAAGCGCCTTTAAGCGGATATGATTTATTCCTCCGCTGAAGAAAATAGTTCCAATTTAATCAGTCATGAATATATAGTATAGGAAATATTTTCTATATTTTAGCACAGGGAAGCTTAAAGCAGACTGAAAGTAAAGGCATTCTGCTTTACTTTCAACCTGTTTTAAGTGGTCACCTATCTTCAATACTAGAAATAGGCTATTAGGGTTAAGATAAACAGTAATGATGTATCTATAGTAACATTCATGAGTAATTTCTGCCTTAAAACATATCGTTAATAAATTGCAACATTATTTTCTCTAGAAGCCAAAGAAATCAGTGAAAAGGTCCAATATTTCAGTATTATATTTTCAACAAGCTATAATTTAAACAATTTACAAAAGTAAGCTTTTCAGTCCCAAAGAAAACACCTTTCTATAAGTGATGGTTTGCATGTTGGGTCTTGGTTTGACATGAGGCTGAGTGAGAAAACTGCACAATTTTAACAATTCTCCATATCGTCTCGCAATGCGAGTCGCATCAACTTCTATATATGAATAATGATATTGTAATTTCCATTCATACAGTCATGAATTTTCACTATATCCATGCAGATGGTAGCTTAAAGCAGGCTGAAACAGAAAATAAAGCAGAATGTGCCTTAAGGCGTATTCTGTTTCTGCTATAGTTTCAACATGCTTTAAGTTTGTGGTCACCTATCTACAATACTAGAAATAGGCTATGGGGTAATGGGTTAAATACTTACGAATAGATAGGTATCCATCATCCCCGACTGTGACAGTCACAGAATCATCAACCACCTGAAGTTCTGCCATACCTCATTGACATGCTGAAACAATTGGCAGTCAAATTATACAATTTATAGTAACACACTAACTCTCTGCTGTTATGTTGCCTTTCAAAAGATGTATATTATACTGGTGGTCATATTGTACTTTTTTTTTTATCAATGACCTGATTGGCAAGCTCATTTCCATAATAATATTTTCACAGTGAAGCCAAGAAAGGTTACTACTTTCAAGAGTAAATTGAATGTTTTGTTGCTTAATATACCAGTTCCTTTAACCCTTTACCCCATAGCCTGCTTCTAGTTTTGAAGGCATGTTACTACTTAAGGCAGGTTGAAAGTAAAGCAAAATGTGCCTAACCTAAAGGCACATTTTGCTTTATTTTCAGCCTGCTTTAAGCTACCATCAACAATGATATAGAAAATATTCCTTATTTTTACACTTTACAGTTACATGTATAACTTGGATCTATTTTCTTTTGTGGAGGAATAAATAAAAGGTGCTTGTATTGGGGAAAGGCTTAATACATTACTGAGATGTCCTGAGAAGGGATTCAGTTACAGGGGACCACTCTTTGGTTCCTCTTGTTCTTTAAATCAACCTTTTACTCCATGGCTTGTTTCTTGACTTCTAATGATGCAAAATGCATTACAGTGAAACCCCTCTTAACCGGCACATTTTGCTTTATTTTCAGCCTGCTTTAAGCTACCATCAACAATGATATAGAAAATATTCCTTATTTTTACACTTTACAGTTACATGTATAACTTGGATCTATTTTCTTTTGTGGAGGAATAAATAAAAGGTGCTTGTATTGGGGAAAGGCTTAATACATTACTGAGATGTCCTGAGAAGGGATTCAGTTACAGGGGACCACTCTTTGGTTCCTCTTGTTCTTTAAATCAACCTTTTACTCCATGGCTTGTTTCTTGACTTCTAATGATGCAAAATGCATTACAGTGAAACCGCTCTTAACCGGAACCTCTAAATACAGATATTCTCTCTAAACCGGACAAAAATGTTGGTCCCTTTTCAAACCCTTCTTTATTTCAACCAATTACACCATAAATATGCATTTTTACGCCTTTTATTTATTCCTTCACTGAAGAAAATACATTCATATATAAGTATCATCAGAAAGATTTTCTACATGCATTCTAGCAGATGATAGCTTAAAGCAGGTTGAAAGCAAAGCAGAATGCGCCTTAAGGCTCATTCTGCTTAACTTCCAACCTGCTTTAAGGTAGCTGTTGACGATCGATACTGCAAGCGATTTTTCTAATTAATTGTCGTGATTGATGATTTCCCCCCAAATTTTATAGCTGACGGATGAAAATGGGACACATCCCATCAGAATATGCCAAATAACAAAAATATTTTAATTTTTTACGATTTTATAAGAACATTTAAAAAAAAATTCAAACAATGATATCAAAGCCATCTTTATTTGTAACATTCAGGGCTCCAGATAAGCCCGCGTACTCAGTGAAATACGCGAACGTTTCGACCGTGTACGCGTTAATTTCAAAATATTGAAGTACTGTGTACGCGAGAAATTCTCAGGGACGTGTGTATCAATTCAAAAGCCGAGTTTTTGTCATACCTAGATTTGAAATAGTTAACCGCGACATAGTCAAATTTTATTGATTTGCGGTCTCGTAGCTTCGTTTTTATCGTATGGTAATTTTTACTTGCGCACCGTTAGCAACGGGAGGTTACTGCGCACTCGCATATACATCTATATCTTCATCGATATAATTACGGACGATAAAATCCAAGTTCTCCGAAAGGTGTTTTGGTTGAAATGTCAATCTTAGCATGGAAGAATCTACATCTACATCGTACTTTGACGTAGTCAATCGTGTCAGAGAAACGATAGAAAGTTGGAAACAGTCGGTTGTCAGCTATCTGATTGAAAAGAAACTTACACCTAAAGAAACTTGTGGTAGTTTGTTGAACGATATAAATTCGAACGTTGTTTCATGGGTGGAGAAAAAACCCGCATAAGCGGCTAAAATGTTAGATTCTTGAAAATCGTAATTTACATACATCGTAACATGTATCTTCTACTTCTTCTTTATTACTCCCTACTGTCAATTTCTGACAATGACAGGGAGGTCGGGGACAGTGTTACAAAGGTAAAACATAATGATAAACAATGCAGATAAGAGCTAAAAGATCAATTATAAACAGAGGTTAAAAAAGTTTAAAAACAACTAATGCAGTTAGGGGTTGTGAGATCTGAGGCTTAGTGCTGTGTGGTAGTTTATTCCAAAGTCTGATGGTACGTGGAAAGAATGAGTTTGAGTGATACTGTGTCCTAGTACAGTACTGAACCTTGTTAAATTAACAATTTATGCGATTCGCTTGCAATTCGATGGCAATTCGCTTGCAATTCGATGGCAATTCGCTTGTGCATATTTTCCAACACAATGAACGCGTTAAGTTTGCCTGAATTGTGTATCTCACGAATATGTCTTCGTTAATGTTTTGCGATTCCTTTTTTGTCACAACCTCTTCGGAAAAATCGCGTGAAACGACTCAAGCACACGTTTTGCTTTTTGAAGCGCCCGATTCGATGGCAATTCGATGGCAATTCGATTGCGATTATCAATTTAATTTAATAATGTTCAATACTGTAGAGAAATGTATGACAAAGTTGATATTTCTGGATGGATGGAGATGTTTATGGTCTACAACTATTAGGTTATTTAAAATTGTGTATAGCATTATTACTGAGGCATTATTTCTCCTTTCTTCTAAATTTGGTTATTTGACCCGCGATATGCCGATGAATTGAAAATCCATGTGTACTGATTAAAAAATCTGGGGACTGATTGTTTTCAAAATTGATCAGTACTGTACTGATTAGAAGAAAAATTATCTGGAGCCCTGTAACATGATTAAAATTGCCCAAAATACTCTTTATAAACATATCTAGGGATCCTTGTCTCATATTTTTAAAATACCGCTTCAAACCTTTGTTATGTAACATCAAAGATTTTTTACGGTTTAAAGTCGACCTCTATTACGTAACGCTTTATAACGGACCACTGGAGCTACTTATACAATTTCTGAGACGGTTCCCTCGGGGAGATAATACCCTTGCATCTGCTTCAAACCGCACGAAAATTGAACTCCAACTGCGAAAGTTAGGGGTGTTAAAAAATACCGCTTGCTTCAAATTATGTAATGCCGGAAACTCCAATTAACTGACTGATGTGTCAATTAGGCTCTCGTGACCACCCCGTAATCAACTAAGACCTTCTTTTTCAACAAATAACATGACCCAGCTTATGATCAACCATTTCGTTAAACTCCGCCCCAAATTAACAAAACCAATCATATAACAAGAGGGCCATGGCCCTTAATTCGCTCACCTGAGGTCATTGTGCCTTAGCTTAATAGGCAAGACAACATTTTAATATAGCTGTAAATGGAATTATCTTCCAGACAAAAAAAAACATGACAAATTGGAATAACTTAAAAAAATATTGTTGGCAGAGTTATGGCCCTTATCCATGACACTTCTTCTTATCAAGCTACATGTATTTCCATATGATTATTTATTGCGCACTCTGCTTTACTTTCAACCTGCTTTAAGTTATCATCTACTAAGATATAGATACTATTTCTTATATCTTACATGTTTATGACTATATAAAGTGGAATTGTTTTCTTTAGAGGAGGAATAAATTAAAGGCGTAAAAAGGCATATGTATGGGGTAATGGATTAACATCAGTAGAACTGGAGTTATCTCAAAGACAAGAAAATATGACACTGGGAAATATCTCAAAAATGACATTGACCTTTGTAGGACATGACCCAAGTTATAAAGTTTCTAACTTTAACAAAGTTATGGCTAAGATTAAAGTTGTGGACTGACAGACAAACAAATGGACAAACAGACAAAAAAGCAGACAGACAAAAACAATATGCCCCCAACTGCAGGGCATAAAAATATAGCAGACACCACCATATGCAATATAGCAGACACCACCATATGCAACCTCATCAGCTGACCAGCTGACCTGAGTTCAGTTATGTAACTCTGCCAGTAGGAAATTTGGCTAGGGTCTAACTCTTATAATGCTGAATTGCTGTCTGCTATACATATTTTGAATGTGAATTATGACCTAGATATTTAACCGACCAGAACCATTTGAACAAACTAGGTAAAGGACATTTAGAAGTGTCACCATGCCAAATATCAAAGCTCTGGCCATATCAGTTTCAGTGGAGAAGACGTTTGAAATTTTCACTATATAACTCTATGTAAAACTGTGACCCCCGGGGCGGGGCCAATTTTGACCCCAGGGGAATAATTTGAACAAACTTGATAGAGGACCTGTAGATAATGTTATGTGCCAAATATCTAAGCTCTGGCCCTTGTAGTTTCAGACAAGAAGATTTTTTAAGATTTCCTTATTTTTTCACTTTGGTTGCCATAGCAACCAGAGTTCTATATTGTTTTCAATTCTTTCATGGAGAAAGGACAAATGGAGAAGTATCCGGCCTGCTCGCGATTTATCGTGTCGTTCAATCAGCGGCGCTCGCTGGCGGCTAGAAAACAACGTTTTTCCGAAAGTTTGGTGTTAATAGAAATGCTTTTAATGTTATCTTTTCGTTATAAATTTTAATACAGATGTTTTATTAGACCATGATCTCACGACTAGTACAAAATTTGAGGCGATAGCTTATAATTTGTTTGTTTAGTGAGTTTGTGAAAATGAGAGAGAAAACGTACAGTACTGTATTTTCCGTTTTTCCTACGAAAGTTTGGTGTTAATAGAAATGCTTTTAATGCTATCTTTTCGTTATAAATTTTAATACAGATGTTTAATTAAACCATGATCTCACGACTAGTACAAAATTTGAGGCGATAGCTTATAAATTGTTGGTTTAGTGAGGTTTTGAAAATGAGAGAAAAACGTATTTTTTCGTTTACCTACGAAGTTTGGTGTTAATATAAATGCTTTTAATGTCATCTTATCGTTATAAATTTTAATACAGATGTTTTATTAGACCATTATCTTACGCGTAGTACAAAATTTGAGGCGATAGCTTATAAATTGATAGTTTAGTGAGGTTTTGAAAACGAGAGAAAAACGTATTTTTTCGTTTACCTACGAAGTTTGTGTGTGTCTATATTTCTCTGCCACTGTCTGTATTTATGTCTCTGTTTCTCTTTGTGACTGTCTCTCTGTCTGTCTGTTTTTCTCTTATCTCTGTCTGTCAGTCTCTCGCTTCTTCTTTTCTGTCTCCATCTTTCTGTATGAATGTCTGTCTGTCTGTCTGTTTGTCTCTCTCTGATGATCCTCATGCGGAGAAAAAGGTAAAGTGTGTCATAAAGAGCTTAATTTGAAAAAGGGGTAACTATATTTCAAGAGACATACTCTATGAATCCGACATTTTCGAGCCTGGTCTGGATTACAACTGTTTGCAATTGCAATAGTCATCATGTTACTGGTATTCAGTAATGAGAGGGTTAATCCAGTCATCAACCAAACCAGGTGCATTGATGTTGGTTTTTTTTTTTTTTTTTTTTTTTTAATTCAATTCTTTTATCTTTATTTTTTGTGATTTGTATAATATATAAACATCATACGGTTACAGAAGTCAAAAACACATGTTCAAGTTACACGCACGGGTAGCATTGATCTTTTTTATTAAAGTGGCAACCCGCTGGTGTTCATCTTCATAGATAATCGGCATGTTCAAGAAGCATGGACTTCATGCTGGGACAGTTTTATGACGCTGATAATTGTCCTGCTAATTTGGTGCGGGTTCTGTATACGGTTACGTAATGTGTCACATTCCTTTGTGATGTGTAATATGGTAGACATTTTGTAAGTAAATAAAGCTAAGGACGAGTGTCAAACATTCTGGATCCAGATCAGACGCCGTGTTACGCGGCATCTGATCTTGATCCAAGTTGTTTGCAAAAAAAAAAAGTAAAGTCGCGATCAGCAGGCAAAGAGTTAAGCAGTCAGTAAAATAGATTGCTTAAGGCATTGATTGGCTGCTTTATAATTTACTCCGTTATATAAGACATAAGTAAAGCAGAAAGAAACGGAGATCTCATGTTATCATGTTTGCAATTAATTTCTGAAGATAATGCAAACTGTTACCTCTTTCATAGAAATGGGACGGATAATATGTATATTTTAGTCTGGTCATTTTTTGAAGTAATATGTTAATAATTCTAATTTTCCTTTCAATAATAATAATGCTCACATACGACATAATAATACAGTTACAACTTTGGCCGTTTTGGATTTTGGCCGTTTGACGCGCACTCCTTTCAAATGTCTCTTTACATACAAAATGGATTTTTTTTTTGCCTCCAAGGAAATATTTCCTCCATGTAGAACATTGTAACAATGCATGAACACATTTTTAGAAGTTTAGAAGTTTGCTTAAGTTTTTATACGGAAGGAATTCTTTTCTTACGCGAGTTGGTCTAGTCATTTCATCAGCCAGCAACCTTTGTAGGTCATCATTACTTTTTTCGCTTCAAGAAAAACCCTGGTATTTTTACAACCGAAAGATAAGTGTCACGGCTTTATATCAAGACCTTTTTTTTAAATATATATATATATATCGGACGAAAAATATGGATTAAATTCAAGTTTTTGAAACGGGACGTAGTGTATATTTCGCTATCGCCTGCTCTCGTTTATCGACTATTTCATTTGGCCATCGCTCTTTAACTCGCCATAAAATTTGTCGATTTCGAAAATAAACACATGCATTTTTACAACTGAAAGAAATATATCTAAGCTTTCCTTTAAGACCATTTCTTTGAAAATCGGTGAAAAATTGAGGGTTTTATGAAAGGTTTTGTAACGGGAAGTGATATATTTATGCCCGAGTGCTTGCTCCCTTTTATCGGCAAATTCATTTGGAAACCACTCTTTAACTCGCCATAAAACTGATCAATTTTAAAAATAAAATCTGTTATTTTTACAAGTGAAAGATAAATATCTTAGCCTTCTTTTAAGACCATTATAATGAAAATCAGGTGAAAATTAAGGATTTTATGTAACTTAAACTAACAGTAGGTAACCATTCAACACGATAAAAAACGCGATAGCCCGCTATCGGCGTACCGGTGCAGTTGAATTATCGATCGATTAAGCGTTATCGCACATACAGGTAACGGACGACACCATTTTCGGGAAAATGCAGATTTGAGTATAAGTTACTTCTCCATTTGTCCTTTCTCCATGATTCTTTGAACAAATTTGAAAGAGCTTGACCCAAGGAACATTCCTGTAAAGTTTGGTTGAAATCTGTTCAGCCGTTTAGGAGAAGATGTCATTTGAAGCAATTGTTAACGACGACGGACACAGGGCCATCCCAATAGCTCACCTTGAGCCTTTGGCTCAGGTGAGCTAAAAATAAGGATTTTAATATGGTAAAAGTCGTAAATCACCTCTGACAGCTTCGGAATAAACCACCTATCTAGTCACGTAACCTACGCAATTGAGGCACCCAGCGGGGATTCTGACGTGTGATTTACCGGTAAAATGACCGAGAAAGCAAGAGAGAATTAAGTAACTTGTAGAAAAAACCTTTATCTATCAGGATTTGTAAAAAAGTATAAAACAACTATTTTACCATTTATTTCATAAAACGCTACCTTAATTGGACAACTACGTATCTTCCATACATTTTATTACATGTACTAGAAACAACGTATTCACCCATTATGCTTCATAAATGCAAACAGCCTACCTGTGGAGTACACTTGTCCTATGTTTAAGGAGCCCTCTTATCAGGGTCTACACTGTTTGTCATTTCGACATATATTGTAAAATCAATAGGTGTTATTTTAAATGATAAGAGGTGTAACTTTTTACTAAAATACGCTGCATGTGGTAGGTTTCGACCATGTCATTGCCATAAATTGACTGCAAAACATAAAAGTATCCTGATCAGTTGACAACTTCCAATTCCTTCCTTAGAATTAGCTCCTAGAAAGTTTCATATAGCAAAAGACTTGGTGAAGTACAACAGCAGAATTACATGTGCATGTTTGTCATGTCAGTGTGACAATTTTGTCACTGTAGTATGATCTCGGTTAACGTAATTTGTTTGTCAGTTATAATACTTATAGTCTTATAGATGAGCGAAAACGCACATGCTGAACTAACACCTTTAGGCTACACTCACTCTATCGAAATACCATTAGGCCATGTCAACAGGTCTACTGACCTACATTTCAGGCGTGTCTCGACTGTTCTTGCTCTTAAAATGGCGGACATGATCAGTCTGTGACAAATACTGCCACTATTGTTTTACTATAACTTTGATTTTAGTTTTCATTTGTACTGCTGAGGTTCCGCTGTATACATGTCTGAAGAGGAAATCGATGTCTGCTGCAGCGCAAGAGTTCAAAATGAAAACTTCCGGCTATTTATCGCATGTTTCACATCCTGTTTGCGATTTTGTAAATTAGAGCTCGATATCAATAATGTCATACCGAAAAACAGGCAAGAACAACGAAAACTTACCGTGTTTTTGCGATACGATTGTCCAAAAATAAGTTCCGTCGGCGATAAAATATTTTTCTTTGGAAAAATTGTTATGTTTTCAATAAATTTTGACCGGAAACTTCAGCCGACGGAAATGGTAGACAAAGCAGGATCTTCCGCCTGAAATCTGATATCACGTGACCCTTGCGCGAAACACCGCAGGTCATAACAACTTTAAGAAATAAAGTCTTAACGAAAACATTATAGGGGATTCGCGTTATCCACAATAAATAACTGCAGCGGTAACCTCCGCTATTCATTCTAGTTAACAAAAGCTTAACATCGGTAGAACAAACCACATTTATCACAACAGGCGAAATGGAATGGGTAAAAATCAAAATGAAAAACAACAAGGACCTCTTAGTGGGTACTTTCTATATGGTGACGGGTCAAAACGGCCCAGATCTATAACGGCCCGGGTCAAAACGGCCCAGGTCAAAACGGCCCACTTTTGGGCCGTTTTGACCCGCATTCGGAAGTTAAATAATCGCTTATATTATTGGTGAACATTGAGTTAATTGATAGAAAAAGCTATGTGTACAAAATATAATGAAAAGGAAGATAAGTAGTAAATCCTGATGAGATGCACAGTGAGTTTGAATTTCATCTGGATCCCAACTGTTTGTAATGGTTATTAGAGTTATCCAAATTACAGACATGACTACCAAACTATTAATTATTGGGTGTTTAAGGCAGGTTGACACTTAAGGCAATCTGTATAAATATTGATCTTCATAATTATGTGTAAACCATTATATTATATTGTTTAACTTTAGCTGGATCAAAACTGTTTGCAAACTGCAAAGCCGGCTTTATTTCGATAAAACGAGTAACTTTATAAGGTATAAATATAAGAGTATTCATTATGTCAAATGTCAAATTACGTAACAGAATTTGAGAAATGAAAGCAGACAGCGATTCTGCTTAAACGTGCAAAGTGTGCCGCCAAAGTGTGCCACTAGTGACATGCGACAATAAACTGTAATTGTTTGATTGCATTAAAGGTGTTAATCGTTGCTCTTTGACATGTTGTTGTGATAGTTTGTTACATTAAAATCTCACTGCCTCACCTCAGGTACATTGGGTATTTGCCAACAGTTTTGATTCTCATTAGACCTGTAAAGCAGGTTCTGATTAAGATCGAGCAAAATCTGATTTGAAAACACATAAAAGAAACTTTAAGGGGTTAATTTAACATATAGATCTGTTTCCAACTATTAACCAAATTAATTCTTTAAATCAACATAGCAAAATATCGTTTTTACAAAAAAAATCTGCTTTTATTTCTGAATGTTCAATGTAAAGTATCTTTACTAAATCAATGAGTATCAAACAGTTTGTGTTGTGACCTGAAACCGGCATACGCAGCGTTTGATCAATCATCAGTATCCAACCTGTTGAAAAATATCCCTTATACATAAAGTACTTACCTTCCTACTTTGGCGCATTTCTTTGGCTTAATTGTCATAATATTTTCAAGTTATATGTAAATATTTCAAAACATATTTTCAATAATCATAAAATAACCATAACATAGTATAATAATGCATTTACGAGTTGGGCCGTATTGACCTGGGCCGTTTTGACCCGGGCCGTTTTGGATTTGGGCCGTTTTGACCCTGGGCCGTTTTAGTTTTGGGCCGTTTTGACCCGCATTCTTCTATATGCCACATAGAGACCAAAAACACCTTGAGGAACTCAAAACATCTCTTGACATTATAGACAGCAAAAACATCTCAAATATAATTCTAACAGGGGACTTCAACTGTCCAAACATTTCATGGGACCACTCAAGTGCAAATGGAACAGACAAGGAAATTCAGCAGGGTCTAGTAGACATAGTAGGAGCAAACAATCTAACACAGATGCACAACTTACCGACAAGAGAAAACAACTTACTAGACTTAGTCTTGGTTTCTAACCCAACATTGGTCAAATCTTCAGTAAACGTCCCAGGCATTTCAGACCACGACATCATCATAACAGATTTCGAAACAAAAGTCAAACACCAAAAAACCTCTCCACGTAATTGTTACATGTACGACAAAGCAGACTGGGGACACTGTCAACAAGGACCTTCAACATCTACGAAAACACTAGAAAGGCAAGAAAAAGACGGCATAGACGTACACCAATTGTGGAACACCTTCAAAGATCAATTATTCAATAGCATGGATGCAAACATCCCAAGTAAAGAAATCAAATCACAAAACAGCATACCATGGATCAGAAAAACCGAAAGAAAAATGCTAAAAAAGAAACAGAGGCTATAAAAACAAGCTAGGAAGACTAACAAATGGTCCAATTACAGAATTTTCCAAAAAAGAATGTAAAAGACACCTACGAAAAGCCGAATCTAACTACGTTAACTCGAATATTATTGAGGGACTGAAAAACCCTTTTGGAAATACGTCAAGTCAAAAAGGCAAGACACTGGAGGGATTGCACCCCTAAAAAGTGGAACAAACCTCATCAGTGACAGCAAAGGGAAAGCTGAACTACTACTAAAACAGTTCAAATCAGTTTTCTCCAAACCATCAAACAGTGAAATGCCAAAAACAAGACTAAAAGCCCGTACCAGTATGCCACAAATTACCATAGATGAGAAGGGACTTGAAAAGCTCCTACAAAATGTCAATCCCAATAAAGCGTCAGGGCCGGATAGTATCCCAAACAGGATGTTCAAGGAATGCGCACCATCATTAGCACCAATTCTGAGAATCATCCTCCAACGCTCATTAGACTGGAGAGACGCCAACATCTCGAGCATCTTTAAAAAAGGGGATAAACACCTCCCAGAAAACTACAGACCTGTATCCTTGACATCCGTCACCTGTAAACTTCTAGAACATATCATCTGTAAACATATCTTAAATCACCTAGAGAAAAACAAAATTCTAACAAACCTTAATCACGGCTTTCGAGCAGGATACTCCTGTGAAACACAATTAATAACTACCATGAATGACTTCCTACTAGAACATGACCTAGGTCACCAACTCGACATTGCCATCCTTGATTTTTCCAAAGCTTTCGACACAGTGCCTCATGACAAATTACTCTTCAAGTTAAACTAATATGGAATTCGGGGCAACTTACACACATGGCTTACAAATTTTCTGACTTCAAGAACAATGAAAACAGTAGTCGAGGGGGAATGTTCCAGCGAGACCAGTGTAGACTCTGGAGTACCCCAGGGAGCAGTCCTCGGACCGTTGATGTTCCTATGCCGCCATATTAACGACCTGCCGGACAGCGTGAAATCCTCAGTACGACTCTTTGCTGATGAGTGTCTGCTATACAGGACCATAAAATCAGCAAAAGACCACTACCAACTACAAACAGACCTCAACAACCTCGAAATTTGGGAAAAAAACTGGGGCATGAAGTTCAACGTAAAAAAATGTTACATCCTGTCAATCAATAAGCGATCCTCTAGATTCTATCAACTTAATCAACACATATTGCAAGAAGTAGAAGAAAACCCGTATTTAGGCCTCCAAATATCAAATGATCTCAAATGGAACAAACACATCAACTTAACATGCAAAAAAGCAAACTCCACTCTTGGCTTTCTAAGAAGAAACTTAAGAAATGTCCCCGAGAACTGCCGCAAGATAGCATACACTTCACTGGTCAGATCTATCATGGAATACGGGGCAACAATTTGGAACCCATACTTAAAAGGAGATATTGACAGCTTAGAAAGAATACAACATCGTTCAATAAGATTTATTAAGAAAGACTATAGAAGCAGAGAGACAGGATCAATAACACGCATGAGACAAGAGCTCGAGCTCGAGACGCTAGAAGACAGACGGCTCAGCTTGCGGTTAATATTGATGTACAGGGTGGTTGAGGGGCTGGTGCCGGCATTGCCAGCTCAAAATTTCGTTATTCCAGCCAAACAAAAAAGAAAAATCAGAGCAAAAAACTTTGAAGATTGTATTGCCTCAAATATCATTCAAAAGCAAATTTGCAATAATAGTAGGGCCCTAAAGATTCCAGACAGCAAAACACAACAATATAAAAACTCTTTCTTCGTCGACACCGTCATCCACTGGAACCACCTGCCAGAAAACATTGCATGCGCTACTTCCCTGGTGGCCTTCAAGACCGCCCTGGGGGAACCATCGCCGATAAGCTAGTCATCGGCGCTCTCCCTCACCGTTGTATAAAAACCGACATCGGGTTCTACAACGTAACAGATACAGATACAGAACCCATATCCTAGGTACGGGTAGGAGATCCTCAGATTAAAATATTGTTTTAGATATATCAAACTTCATTCATTGAGTTTCTTGAAACAAACTTTAAATAAATAAACTGTGCATGCTCACGCATACAGAACAGCAGTCTGCTCTACAAGTTTTATAACATCTCACTCTTGTAAATAAATGATGACCTTGACCAATCCACAAAAGTACCCCCTGTGAAAATAGTTTGTGACTCCAAGGAGCAACGGAGAAAGTTTTTGGTCAATGCCAAACAAGTCAGAAGATGTAACTATGAAAAAGGTTATTGTGTCCAAAGACCTAACTCGGGAAGAGAGAAGTGTTAATAAGAAGCTAAGGGAGGAAAGGGACGCTAGAGTGGCGAGAGGGGAAAATGTTCGGATTAGGGGCGTAGAGATCGTCGATGGAATAGACGACAGGATCCCCTCCGAAAAATAATTTTAAAGATAAGAATGTTTTTAATTGTAAAAATGATGATTTTTTAAAGGTTTTGTATAGCAACTTAGACAGTGGGCTTCTGAACAAGATGCAGGGAATTTATTGTTTATAACATGAAGAAAACCTAGATATCCTTATTTTCAATGAAGTGTTGCTAAAAAAAGCATAGAAAAAAGAAAAAACTTAATATTTCAGACTATAATATTGACGGTTACGACTTATTTCTGCCATCTACATTGTGTGGCAGGGGGGTAGCACTTTACATTAAATCTACACTAGAAGCATTTAATGTTGACTTTGAAGAGTCAGCTTGGGTTCGTGTAAAGCTAAGGGAGCAGCCACACTTTTAATTGGTAACATTTACCGTAGCCCTGCTTCAAGTTTAGATAATAACTTGAAACTTCATAATATTTTAAGAAAAGCAGTGGAAGAAAATGACTCTCAACTTGTTATTGTCGGTGACTTTAATTATGGTGCTATTGACTGGGATTCTATGCAATCTACTGACTCTGTTGAACACAGCTCATCACTATTTACAGAATGTATAAAGGATATTTTCCTTTTCCAACATGGTGAGCAACATACCAGGTTTAGAATGGGACAAGCACCCTCGCGATTAGATTTAGTTTTTTCTAAAGAAGATAATATGATTTCTGATCTTGAGTATCTATCGCCGTTGGGTGCTAGTGATCATTCATGCCTGAAGTTTTAAACTTTAATATAGTCTGCTACACGGACAAAACAGTGCGCAGCATTCCCAGACCTGTGTTTCATAAGGAATATTACCCGGCAATGAGAGACTTTTTTATACGCCCGTCATCGATGGTCGTATTATGGTATACCCAGCGCTGTCCGTCCGTCCGTACGTACGTCCGTCCGTTAACTTTTCTTGTTAGCGCTCTCTCACCTTCATTTATTTACCGATTTTGATTAAACTTCCTACAAATATTCCATACCACAATAGTTCGGACGAGTTCGCGTTTCAGACGTTGGCGGCTATTTTAAGCAGAGTTATGCCCCTTTATTGTAAAAAATGGGCATTTTTTAAAAAAAAAACCAGAACTTTTTTTTTATTCAATTGATTTCGAATTTGATATGGTGATACAATGAATGAAGTAATTTAACATATATTACGGGTTTTTGGTTTGACTCCGTATTTTCAGAGTTATGCCCCTTCACACAATTTTTTTAACAATATATTGTTTCCTGATAATAATTTTACTTACATTTTGTCTATTGTAATCATATTTCATATTTAGCTTTCTCATCATACAGGGAAGGCACCTGTGAATTTTGGTTCCTGTTAAATTTCAGACGTTGGCGACTATTTTAGCAGAGTTATGCCCCCTTTGTCAAAAATGAGCATTTTTTTTAAAAAACCCAGAACTTTTTTCTTTTGAGATCGATAGTCGGGCCTACACTCCGGGCGACTTTTTCCAGTCGGCCTGAGTACGGACGACTTTGACACCCTCCGGCCATGACGGGCGTATTTTGCCGCACTGCGGTGCTCTTGTCAATTCTGTAGACTGGCACAACATGGAAGAGCTAACTGTACAGGATTCTTGGGATTTCCTTACGAAGAGGGTAACACAAAGCATTGAACAATTTTTTCCAAAAAGAGAAACATCAGGGAAGTGTAAGAAAAAACCATGGCTGAACAGATTTGCAGTGAATGCTGTAAATAAGAAAAGAAAAGTATGGAAAAAATACCAAATGTGTAGAAGCACAACAAACTATCAGAAATATGCAGAATGTAGGAACAAAGCAACAAAAGAATGTAGGCTATCAAAATTATATTTTGAAAAGCAACTTGCAAACAATATAAAAACAGACAGTAAGTAATTTTGGAGCTATGTGAGGTCCCAGTCTAAAACATGCAGTAACGTTGGTACTTTGTTTGACGATAAAGGCGAGTTGACCAGTGATGAGGCAGAAAAGTGTGACATTTTGAATAAATGTTTCGCAAGTGTATTTGTGGATGAAGCTTTAAATAGAATACCAGTTTTCGACGACCGGTCACTTGAGAGCCCCCTACAGAAACTAACAGTTACAGTCGACAATGTCAGCAAGAAACTTAGTGCATTAGACCCTTCAAAATCACCTGGCATAGACGCTGTGCATCCTAGACTCTTAAAAGAATGTCACAACGAGCTTGCATACCCTATAAGTTTAATTTTTAATAAATCACTTGAATGTGGAGTCTTGCCGGACATCTGGAAGCTTGCACATGTAACACCAATTTTTAAAAAGGGAGATAAGTGCTTAAGTTCTAATTACAGACCGGTGAGTCTAACAGTTGTCCTCTGTAAGCAGCTTGAGTCATTAATTAGAAATAGTAAGTTGTTAAACACATGGACAGGAATAATTTATTTAGTGTTCATCAACATGGTTTCAGATCAAAGAGAGCATGTGTTACCCCAGCTTCTTGAAGTTCTCGAAGAATGGGCTGATATTCTAGATAGGGGGGGGGGGGGGGGGGGGGGGGGGGGGGGGGGGGATATTGACTGTATATATCTTGATTTTGCTAAAGCATTTGACACTGTACCCCACCAGCGCCTTTTGAATAAACTTTATGCATATGGAATTAGGGGAGACATTCATACTTGGATACATCATTTTCTCAACAACCGTAAACAACAAGCTCGTCTTGGAAACTCAAGTTCAGGTTGGATGAACGTGAAGAGCGACATACCTCAATGTAGCGTCCTCGGACCGACACTTTTCTTACTTTTTATAAATGACTTAACTGAAGGCCTTAATAACATCGTGAAGCTTTTTGCTGACGATACTAAGATTTTCAAACAGATATCGGAAATTTCAGATGCAGAGGATCTACAGAGTGACTTAGACTTACTTCAAAACTGGTCAGACCAATGGCAAATTCAATTCAATGCATCTACGTGTAAATGTGTCCACTACGGTAAAACAAACATCAAAGAGTCTTACTATATGAAGAGTGTTCCTAGTAATATATCTATAGAAGTTGTAAACAACGAAAAGGACATAGCGGTAACATTTGACAGTGATTTAAAATTTGATGTCCATTTACAACAGAAAGTCAAAAAAGCAAACCAAATGCTTGGTATGATTAAAAGAACCTTTACATGCTTAGATAAGGAAATATTTCTCCCACTATTTAAAAGCCTTGTAAGGCCCCATCTAGAATACGCCACAGTGGTTTGGAAACCTCATCTCAAGAAGGATATTCTGGCAATTGAAAATGTTCAGAGGAGGGCAACTCGACTTGTCACAGGACTAAAAGACTTCAGCTATGAGGAAATACTGAGACAACTTGGGTTGCCAACCCTTGCATACAGGAGAGACAGAGCAGATATGCTGCAATTGTTTAAAATCCATTCATAATTACGAGGAGGTGTGTATGAATAATTTAGAACTGGACGAGAGACACGTCACCAGAGGTCATAGCATGAAACTAGTTAAACACACAACCCACACCAAGTATGGTTCCTAACGTTTCTCAAACAGGGCAGTTAACCAATGGAACAGCCTTCCAGACTCAGTTGTCACAGCAGATACTGTAAATATTTTTAAAAATTGTATTAACGATGCGTGGAAACACAAAGACAATAAATTCGCAGTGAATTAACATTATAAGTGAATGAAGATAATATCATCAAACAGAACCACACCGGAGATAAGTCCCATATATTGAGTGGGGTCAACACGAGCAGAAGCTCATAAAGACCACCAAGGATACAGGCAAGTTATACAGGCAAGTTATGAAACAACACAATTGTGTTTGCTCACTTGAGGCCATTTATTATATTGCTATCAATGTATGGTAAATTTGTACAAATAGTTAACAATTAAAATAAATTGGTTGTAAACCATTATTAAACAAAACACCTAGCTACCACTGCCTATCTGTAAATAGACATCTGATATCATATCTTGAAACAGAAGCATGATGTTATCAGCTCAGTGTAGTAAACATTGCAGCATCATTCAGCCTGTGTCTCTTAATTTTACACTCACATAACTGTAAGTGTGCATAGACCAGCCAGGCTACAGTTTCAGGGCACCAGATAAGAGAGGAGTAAACTGAACAAATCTAACAGTTTCTCACTCATTTCAGCACCAAAGCCTATGGTGTTACCACTCATTTTGATCGTCTCGAAGAGACAATTCAAATGAGTAGTGACACCATAGGATTTAATGCACAAGCCTGGCTACAGTTTCAGGGCTCCAGATAAGAGGGGAGTAAACTGAACAAATCTCACAGTTTCTCACTCATTTCAGCACCAAACCCTATGGTGTTATCACTCATTTTGATCGTCTCGAAGAGACAATTCAAATGAGTAGTGACACAATAGGATTTAATGCACAAATAAAGATTTTAAGTTTTGAAATATTCCCCTTATCTGGAGCCCTGGCTACTATCCAATCAGACTATTCAGTTTCAACAGGTGCTCTTAATTCTAAATATCTGATCAAATATGATTGGTTGAAATGTTGGTCTAAATAGATACCATTCAGCTCCGCTGAAAAAAACCCAGTCAATACTGCACAGGAGTCTATTATTATACAGCAAATTAAACTCCTTACTTCTGATGGGTTATGGTTAAAGCACGGAATTATACAAGAATGTATAATTCCGTGGTTAAATTGACTCGCAACCGGATGGTGTACTTGTCAAAATAAAATAAAATACTCAAATAAAAGCAAATTTGTGGCATTATTTGGCTTCTGACATTTAAAAAATATGATCAGTCCAAAAAGAAGTCTCAAGAATCGTCACCGAATCTTAGTTTTTTTTTAGATATTTTCCATCGATTTTCTATAGCGTTAGCTAACGGTATAGTTGTTGTTGTTACTTCTCTACACGGGCTCAGACATAAACCCGAGCCGAATATGTACTACATGTATCAATCGCTACCAGTGAAGTACGTTAATTCGCTACGATATAGATAGAGAGCGCCAGTAGCTGCGTGGGTAAAGGTGTCTGCATTTGTTTTCATGTTTGTCTCCGCATGGAGGGTCACGGGTTCGAATCCCACCAGAGCTTCTTCTTCTTCTTTTTTGAAATGCATTTTTTAACAGAATGTATTATCCAAAACTAAATCTTACCCATTCACATAAGCATTTGACATATATTTACAAATTACTATTGTTCATGCTAAATCCGGTTGCGAGCCTCTTTAAAGCATATCGAGTCAAAACGTACCATTTTTTAGTCGAAGCGTACCACATAAAGGATATAATGGGGAAAATGTCAATATGTAATAAGTTGATATCCAGACAAAACACTATCTTTGAAGATATAGTAATTAGGAACACATTTGCCATTATGGTTATCAGTTCTCAAAGTTTCAAAGTATTAATATTTGTGTCAACAATTATGTCTATCGTGACCATACTCCACCGTACACGGCTTAATTCTTATATCAGGATCCAATACATGTGTATTGACGATTGAAAATAAATTGTGCACCAATGCACCACCTTATCTTTGAAGATTCAGTTCTCAAAGTTCCGAAACATTAATATTAGTGTCAACACGAATGAATAACAGATTCACTCGTGGTGTCGGAAACAGAAACTTACACAGGGCTGCCATTTCTCCGGATTTTTCCTAAATCTTCGGAATTTTTTCCCAGTACATGGTAGCTCAAAGCAGGCTGAAAGTAAAGCAGAATGCGCCTTAAGGCGCATTCTGCTTTACTTTCAACATACTTTAACCATCACGTGTGTTAAAAACTAAAAACAGACTATGGGTAAAAGGTATAAAACGGAAGATCGCGCTTGAAAAATTGAAAATTTTGAAATCTTAGGATTTTTTTTATAAATTTATGACAGCCCTGGAAACAGAAAACCCGTTTATTTCCTTTTAAGTCAACGATTGTGTGGATCCTGATCATACGCCACCGTACGCGGCTTCTGATCAGGATTCAATTTGTTCAAAAAGTAATCTAAATATATAATATTTATTATGCAGCTAAAAAAGCAAATATCGTCTGTTCTAAAACTAAGTGTCATGCAGTCATTGTGGATCCTGAGCAGACGTCGCTTTATATACGGCTTCTGATCAGGATAAAAAATGCTTAAAAGCAAATCTTTCATCTGTGAAAAGGAAGTGGTTACGCGGATCAGGATCCAAACTACTTGAAAACGAAAGTAGTCTGTTCTAAATCTAAAACTAATGAAAAAAGTCAACCATTGTGGATCCTGATCAGACGCCGCTTTACGCGGCTTCTGGTAAGGATCCAAAATGCTTGAAAAGAAATTTTGCATCCGTGAAAAGGTGAATGTAGATCTTACATAAAATATCAGGCAGCATTCATATATATATGACCAGCTTCCAAATTATTTCTAGCTGCTTAATAACATATCTGTTCAGGTAAATCGTGTTTTTACAGTGTTTATAGTTGAATGTTTAACGGGGAATTCTTTAAGGAAAGTAGATCAAACGTAAAATATCGGCGAGTATGCATATACGACCAGGATCAAAATTTCTTTACAACATATTTATACATATGAATCGTGTTTTTACACTGCTTATTAGTTTGAAAACAGATAAATTGCCACCAATGATTACTTATAACGTTTTAAAAATGTCCCCTATACATCCTATATGTGGTACATTTCGACCAAAAATGGTACGCTTATGCTATGGTACGCTATAACCATGGTGCGCTTTGACCATAACCCCTTCTGATTGGTTACTGAGCCGCAGACTTGAGCCAAGTATCCTGTGAGCTGACAGTGTACATAGAAATTGGCTGCTCGTGTAACCATCGCCTAACGGCTCGTGCAACATGGTTTTCCTCAGCCGAGTATAAATCCTCACGTACCCTGGGAAGAAACTGTATAAATAATAATGTACGTTCCTGACTTCATCAACTATTTGATGATTATGTGCAGGCGCTGTTAAAAAAGAAAACTAGCGAACTAACAAGTGAGATAAATTTATAGCAAGGTGAATCAAAATGGATAAAGAATATAGCCACAACTGTTAATTATTACATGTCCGTCATATTAGAATGCTATTGACAAAAACAAAGCGGGGGGTTAACCCTAAATAGCATAGGGTGTACTAAGCTAAATTGGAAACTGGAATTGTTAATTTTTAGTTTCAAGGGTAAAGGTTAAAGTAATTTAATCTATAATAATTTATATTGAAAAACAGTGGAGACTCCGTTGAGAGAGCAAATGCATGGCCTCTTTAATCAGTTTGATATTTTTAATACTGATTTAAATATAAGCCTGTCAGGGTCTCGCCTCTGGGGGGATTTTATTCCTAGATGGTCTCTGGTGCGTTTTGAGGGTGTTCCAAACAGGTATAATTTATACCTATTTGGAACACCCTCAGATATAATACAAACATAAATTTACACATAATTGTATGTAAAAATCGACTCAAAATGACATAAAATATTTAATCTAGGATAGTATTTTTGGACAGGTTACCCTCCAGCCATTAGTCGCTAACCCAGCGACCATGTATACCATAATAGTTAATACAAATCATTGAGATGAGTAAATATACCAAATATAAAGTGTCTATCGGGTGTAGTTCCAAAGCTATGGCCAACGTTTTGTAAGACAGACAGACATACAGACAAGCAGACAAGCAGACAGACCAAAAACAATATGTCACCGACTAAGTCGTACGGTGACATACAAATGA
Source organism: Gari tellinella (assembly GCA_922989275.2). Taxonomy (NCBI): domain Eukaryota; kingdom Metazoa; phylum Mollusca; class Bivalvia; order Cardiida; family Psammobiidae; genus Gari; species Gari tellinella. The sequence continues at coordinate 13,440,702 of OV277863.1, read as the reverse complement.
TTAAATGAAAGAAGAAAAAATAAGAAAAAAGATGGTCAAGGAGCCAAATCATGCAAAAGCTAAAAATAAGTGATGCATGAGATGCCTCTCTTTTACTTCGTGCTGTGAAGACTGAAGAGTACTATCTATCGCTACACTTGTCATATGAAAAATATTTGGAAGCAATTAACACCATACATAAAGAAACGTTAATGTACTCCATTTAAGTAGAATACATATACAAAGTGATTAATTCTAAGATATTAATGAGCAGTTTACCTAAAACCAAAATAAAATATTCTAAAATCTGACGCTTTAAGGGGGTGGGTGCACTTTTGTAAAGTAATGACCAACTTCTTCAAACTTTGCATGCAGATAGTAAAATTATTTTCAATGACAAAACTGGTGAAAAAAGTAGGGTTACCGGAGATGTTTCAAGACTAACCCCCACCACCCCCAAAAATAGAAGTTTCACAAAAACTTCTACTTTTTTGTACTACGTTTTTTCATTCTTTATTTATACAAACTATTTGTACAAGAAAGGTCCTAATTTGTATTACCATAGTAAGAATAAACCCTGAAAATAATGTTTTGTCAAGATAAAAAAAATGTGCGATTTGACTGGATAGGAGTAAAAATAACCCCACCCACTTTTTAAAATGGGAGATTTAGGCACAGTTTACGTTTACGTTGATACGAATCCGCCGTCAAAATTGACTCCTATGATTCGGCGCATTGGTGAACATTGCCCTATGAATTATAGCAAACTAATTACCAAATTTTTGATTTTTTGTTTTAGCGAAATAGCAAAAAAAAAAACACGGTCCCGGATCTTATAAAAATATATAGACCATTTCATTAAACAAGAGCCGTATACGGCCCTAAATCGCTCACCTGGAACCGTTGACGTAAAGGTAAATATCTTGAAAAGCTGAGAAATTTTGAAAATATGACAGTGCTGAGTAGATGACGCTGTGTGCCAAATACCTAAGTTCAGGGTACTGTGGTGACTATTATGACAAGAAGATTTTTTGAAGGTTTCATTGAAAAAAATATGTTTAGCTCCTGTGACCTAGATATGCAATTGACCGCTTGAATATATTGGTAAAGTGCCTCTAGAATTTTCACCATGTCAAGTGTCAAAGCTCTGGCCATTTTAGTTGCAGAGAAGATGTTTGAAGATTTCACTATATAACTCTATGTAAATTGGTGACCCCCGGGGCGGGGTCATATTTTACCCCAGGGACATAATTTGAACAACTTTGATAGAAAACCTGTAGAGGATGCTTTGTGCCAAATATCTAAGCTCAGGGTAGATCTACTGTGGTTTCAGACAAGAAGATTTTTAAAGTTTTAATTGAAACGATCTATTTTTAGCTCCTGTGACCTAGACATGCAACGGGAGGGGAGGGCTGTTACTAACGTTGTAAGAACTTGTAGCCCGACCCTTTTGCACATATATGTGTATGTAAGATAACATTATTCGTAAATTTGAATTGTTATATTAACCTTTGTACAAATATTGGGCAATAAAATATGTTTAAACTACATGCAACGGACCGGAACTAGTTGAACTTTGAAAGAGGACCATATCAGGATCAATCCTGCCAAGTTTGGTAAAAATCCATACAGTAGTTTAGGAGGAGATGCCGTTTAAAGAAACTGTTGACGACGGACGAACGGACGGACGAAACGACGACGGACGGCGGACACAGCACGATCAAAATAGCTCACATTGGCACAGTGCCAGGTGAGCGAAACATCCATTTTTTTTCTTCATTTTTTCGTTTCTCGCACCCGTCAGCGTTTCTGTTCATAGTTTAACTAGTGTAAGCGAACCAGTGCCAGCGTTTTTGCATTCTGTCAGCGATTTTGTTACTAGTTTAAGCCTTCACTATTGCTGGCTTCAATCATTCCGTATAGTCACTGTTAGTCCGCTCCATTTTTCTCTAAATCGTATTCCTTTTAAACTTTTTTAAAAATTGAGCAAAATGCATACAATTTCAAATTCAAGTATATATATATATGGCTTAAATAAAATTTTCGTTTAAAATTTAATTTTAATTTAAAAAGTAAATAAATTTTACTATAGATTACCTTATAACTTGATATTTCATAGGAAACTGCATTTGCACGTAAAACAAAATTGCTGAAAACATAATTTAAATCACGCTGTTTATAATTCCGTATTTGAATCATGATTTGTACTTTAAAAAAAAATTAAAAAGCAAAACCAGTACTTTATTGACCACATTCTGCATATATACTATTGAATACGGAATGAAAATTGTTTGCTAACATAACAGCTCAACCCATACTTCCAGGTAAGTCACGGCCCGTTGACCACTATATAATCTAACCGGCGTCAGCGTTTCTCGCACCCGTCAGCGTTTCTGTTCATAGTTTAACTAGTGTCAGCGAAGCGTCAGCGTTTTACCTAGACCCTTTTTTGGTGTATATTCATATATATATTTTTTTTTTATAAAAAATAACATTTAAAAAAATGAAAAAAAAATCATTTGATCTATTGAATTACATGTATCTACGATTTATAATAAAACCATCCATCATGATCCATGAAAATTTCAAAAACTCAAGTTGAAATTGTTCCGTTTAAAATCAGTGATTGCTTTTTTGTATCAAACCTTCTTCTCGCATCCTATCGTTGGATCTCGTTGTTTCGGACAAACGAAAGTCACCGGGTAAGATCTTCAAGAAAAACTCACAACTGTTGGCATTGACCAACTGTCGTTTTGACGGTTATAAAGAAGGTTATCTCTGTTATTCAATTTTGCATATCTAAATTACAGTGTGGAAGTTGAACAGTTTAACTTAATTGAAAGAACAACATAATACCCCACCCACCTGCATTATACAGAAGATAAGGTGCAAAGCTGAGAAAAAGTCTTGCTCTGTTCTCCATAACGACCTTTTCTTCTTTGACCCGAGTATACTCGCCGTTTATTAGCAGTATACATGTGAAGAGTGCACCTGTCATTTGTAAACAGTGTAGAGTGTAGTCGAGACCTGTCATGATCAGCTAGCAAAGCATGTAATTAACAACTGTACACTTAGCTGGGATAAAGTCCTTTCTTAGCTACAGGAGCAAACAAGTGTTGCTTGAGGGCAAGATATCTGAGAAAGCTGACGTGGTCTCCGGGGTTCCCCAAGGGACTGTCCTTGGGCCACTTCTCTTTTTCACATTCATCAACGACCTGCCACAGTCAACTACATCACCTACACGACTGTTTGCCGACGACAGTTTGTTGTATCGGCACATCAGAGGCCCCAATGATTCCAGGATCCTTCAAGACGACCTAGATGCTCTATGTCGGTGGGAGGATAAATGGCAAATGAAGTTTCATCCAGAAAAATGCCAGGTCATCAGTGTCTGTCATACATGTGATATCTCCCGATCTCGTCGGGAGCTCCCGAAATTTGAGCACTACTCACGATCTCCCGGTCGGGAGACGAAATCTCCCGATATTTCATTAAATCAGGTTCATTTTTTTTCAATATGAACTTTTATATCATTTACCTAGTTCGCCGACTCTAAAAATCTGAAAATTGGCTTCAGCGTTCTCCGGCTAATCCATACACACCTTATCACCAAACGCTACTGATGCGTGTAAACACGTTACACAATCGTCGATAAGTTTGATAGTGTAGCACTATACATGGCATGTTTATGGCAGGCTGCAAACAATGTTTGATCACACGCGACGAGTGGGGTTTGACATATTGCTTTTAATGTGTTGTAGATCTAATTGGTTATCAAAAAAGTGATTGACAGGTTTGCCCCGAATCGGAGACCTAGCAACGACAATTTTTAGAAGCGGTGATGCGAAGAATAAAGATCTATGTCGCCGATACGGGTCAGATTAAAATCAGATATAATTCTCCGTAAGTTCTGGACAAGCACACATCTTATATGAAAGCTACATTTATGAATTTATTTCTACCACAAAATACATTGAATATTCACGTAACAGAAAAATACTTCGAAAATTATACCGTTACAAATGACGGGGCGCCTTAATATTTGCTACGGGAATCACGTATATTTTGTTAGTCTAAAAAGTTTTCCCCAGCATCGTTTTCTGACAATTAATTAAAATTAAACATTGGACCTAAATTCTTCTGTTTGTTACATACGATTTGTGCAAATGCATAATCATTAAGTTTGATTTTACAACCAATTACGCTCGTAAAATTGATTTGCAATCAGTTTTCGCGTTAGAAAATTCAGACGCGTTATTTCGTGTTAAAACCACGCTCACTAAATGGCGCTAGTAAATGTCGTCTGCAGACTTTGTCGTCTAAAACAATTTCTCTGAGTTAATCTTTGTGCATTTTCTTTCAGAAACTATCATTGTCAAGCAGTTTGTATCTAGAATAGATGATGCAGCGTATCATCTGGATCCATACTGTTTGCAAACTTTAATTAATAACAGATTGTTAAGTTGCTAACTCTTTCTAGATCTACTGACTCCATAGATCGAAATCTAGACCATTTGGACCACTTCATTCATTCTCTCAAGAAAATAGATATAGTTCCAGTTTATCTTTACTACATGTAGAGCTAGTCATGAATAATATAAGAACCATAAGAAATAGTTCTTATATCCTAGCAGACGGTAGATCTAGCTTAAAGCAGGCTTAAACTTTTACTGAAGCGGAATGCTCCTGAAGAGTATTCTGCTTTACTTTCAGCCTAGATGCTAGAATAAAAGGCCCATGTCAGTATTATAAAGACTATATCTCTGGGTGAAAATTGTCTCTGTCATAGTGGTCTATAGACTTATCTATTCACTGATTAGAAAAAAAATAAGCAATTAGTGATTAATTTATGAAAATAGATAAATTTGTTGGATTTTCATCGCCAGCGCCTAGTTTTGTCGGGAAAAAAGTGTCACGAAAAAAGCTCCCTATTTGGCACCCCAATCTCCCTATTAAAATTTCCAGATCTCCCTATTTGGGTTCAAGAAAATATCACATGTATGGTGTCTGTACCAACCCAAGATTCAGACAAGATACCCAGTACCAACTTCATGGACAAGCATTGAAAAAAGTGGATAGTCTAAGTGCAAAGTACCTCGGCGTAACCATCAGTGAAGACCTCTCTTGGACCAAACAAGTCAACAACGCTTCATCAAAGGCCTCCAAGACACTGGGATTTCTCCGACGTAATATGTACAATGCCACCAAGGATGCAAGACGTGAAGCCTATTCTGCCTTCATCAACCCCACTTTGGAATATGCTGCATCCATTTGGGACCCCTACCAAAAAACAGACATCGACAAGCTACAGAAAGTCCAGCGGAGAGGGGCCATACATATGATATTTTCTTGGACCCAAATAGGGAGATCTGGAAATTTTAATAGGGAGATTGGGGTGCCAAATAGGGAGCTTTTTTCGCGACACTTTTTTCGCGACACTTTTTTCGCGACAAAACTAGGCGCAGGCGATGAAAATCCAATACATGATATATTTTCATAAATTATAATTTAATCACTAATTGCTTATTTTTTTTAAATAAGTGAATAGATAGGTCTATAGACCACTAAGACAGAGACAAATTTCACCCAGAGATATAATTCTTATAATACTGACATTGGCCTATTATTTTAGTATCTTAGTACTGCAGAGGGATGGTTGTGTAAAGCAGGCTGAAAGTAAAGCAGAATACTCTTCAGGAGCATTCTACTTCAGTAAAAGATTAAGCCTGCTTTAAGCTAGATCTACCAACTGTTAGGATATAAGAGCTATTTCTTATGGTTCTTATATTATTATGCATGACTATAGTAAAGATAAAGTGGAACTATATCTATTTGCTTGAGAGAATGAATGAATTAGTTCAAATGGTCTAGATTTCTATCTATGGAGTAGATATAGAAAGAGTTAGCAACTTAACTATCTGTTATTGATTTTGTAAACAGTATGGATCCAGATGAGACGCCGCATCATCTCATCTAGATACAAACTGTTTGAAACTGTTATTTTCTGAAAGAAAATGCACAAAAATTAACTTAGAGAATTGAATTGTTGCAGGTGACAAAGTCTGCAGACGACATTTACTAGCGCCATAAAGTGGGTGTGGTTTTAACAACGAAATAACGCGTCTAAATTTTCTACCGCGAAAACTGATTGCAAATCAATTTTACGAGCGTAATTCGTTGTAAAATCTAACTAAATAATTATACATTTGCACAAATCGTATTTAACAAACAGATTAATTTAATTGATTGTAGAAAACGACGCTTGGGAATACTTTTTAGACTGACAAAATATACGTAGTTCTCGTAGCAAATATTACGGCGCCCCATCATTTTGTAACGGTATAATTTTCGAAGTAGAATCTATTTTTCTGTTACGTGAATATTCAAAGTATTTTGTGGTGGAAATCAATTCATAAATGTTAACTTCTGAATAGCTTTCATCTAAATTGTGTGTTTGTCCAGAACTTACGAAGAATTATCTGATTTTAATCCGATTTGCATCGGGGACATGGATCTTTATCCTACGCATTACCTGCTTCTGAAAGGTGTCGTTGTTGATGTCTCCGATTCTGGGGGAACCTGTCAATCACTTTTTTGATAACCAATTAGATCTACTCGGCGCGTGTGGGTAAACTTTTACCCAACATAGTTATCACGCAGCCAGCCATAACAATAGTGCCACACATGTCACTCCGTGTACACAATCAAAGTAATCGACGATTGCGTAACGTGTTTACACGCATCACTTGGCGTTTGGTGATAAGCGTGTGTAGCGATTAGCCAGAGAACTCTGAAGCCAAATTTTAAGATTTTTAGAGTCGGCGACCGAGGTAAATGATATAAAAGTTCATTTAAAAAAATTTGAATCTGGTCAAATGAAATATCGGGAGATTTCGTCTCCCGACCGGGAGATCGTGAGTAGAGGTCTAATTTCGGGAGCTCCCGGCCATATCGGGAGATATCACATGTATGATCTGAGGGGCTCGATTTGTCCTACACAACTATGTAGACCGAACACCCGGCAGTGTCACCGGTATGCTCCAGGGACTGAGTTGGATACCTCTAGCTGGTCGAAGGCGAGAGCTCCGCCTCATTATGCTCTTCAAGATCCAGCACCAGTTGGTTGACCCACGGAATTATACAAAACGGAATAGAAACTAAGAGAAGTTGAATAGGCGAGTATCTGAGCTCTCGCGGCGGTTGAATTTTGCGAGATTATGTGTCACGTGACGACATCTTCACTTTTTTGCCTCGTTGTCTGCCATTTCTGGCGTGCAATTTACCGACTCGAGTGTTTTTAGCTCACCTGAGCCAAAGGCTCAAGGTGAGCTATTTGGATGGCCCTGTGTCCGTCGTCGTGCGTCGTCGTTAACAATTGCTTCAAATGACATCTTCTCCTAAACGGCTGAACAGATTTCAACCAAACTTTACAGGAATGTTCCTTGGGTCAAGCTCTTTCAAATTTGTTCAAAGAATTGAAAACAATATAGAACTCTGGTTGCTATGGCAACCAAAGTGAAAAAATAAGGAAATCTTAAAAAATCTTCTTGTCTGAAACTACAAGGGCCAGAGCTTAGATATTTGGCACATAACATTATCTACAGGTCCTCTATCAAGTTTGTTCAAATTATGCCCCTGGGGTCAAAATTGGCCCCGCCCCGGGGGTCACAGTTTTACATAGAGTTATATAGTGAAAATTTCAAACGTCTTCTCCACTGAAACTAATATGGCCAGAGCTTTGATATTTGGCATGGTGACACTTCTAAATGTCCTTTACCTAGTTTGTTCAAATGGTTCTGGTCGGTTAACTATCTAGGTCATAATTCACATTCAAAATATGTATAGCAGACAGCAATTCAGCATTATAAGAGTTAGACCCTAGTCAAATTTCCTACTGGCAGAGTTACATAACTGAACTCAGGTCAGCTGGTCAGCTGATGAGGTTCACTGTAAACAGCAGCATAGGGTGTTGTCTGCTATATTTTTATGCCCTGCAGTTGGGGGCATATTGTTTTTGTCTGTCTGCTTTTTTGTCTGTTTGTCCATTTGTTTGTCTGTCAATCCACAACTTTAATCTTAGCCATAACTTTGTTAAAGTTAGAAATTTTATAACTTGGGTCATGTCCTACAAAGGTCAATGTCATTTTTGAGATATTTCCCAGTGTCATATTTTCTTGTCTTTGAGATAACTCCAGTTCTACTGATGTTAACCCATTACCCCATACATATGCCTTTTTACGCCTTTAATTTATTCCTCCTCTAAAGAAAATAATTCCACTTTATACAGTCATAAACATGTAAGATATAAGAAATAGTATCTATATCTTAGTAGATGATAACTTAAAGCAGGTTGAAAGTAAAGCAGAGTGCGCAATAAATAATCATATGGAAATACATGTAGCTTGATAAGAAGAAGTGTCATGGATAAGGGCCATAACTCTGCCAACAATATTTTTTTAAGTTATTCCAATTTGTCATGTTTTTTTTTGTCTGCAAGATAATTCCATTTACAGCTATATTAAAATGTTGTCTTGCCTATTAAGCTAAGGCACAATGACCTCAGGTGAGCGAATTAAGGGCCATGGCCCTCTTGTTATTGACATTTTATAGGATTTAAACGACTTGGTGGACATTCCTATCAATTCACGGGAATAAAAACCCGTGAACAATGCTTCGAAAACACACATTTATCATATTGACTACCGATAGACAGTCTCTTATCAAGTCTCGCGAGTCTCGTATCCGCCGCATGAGATTTACGATATAGCGCGAGGTTTTGATTCCGTCGGTGTATAATTCTGTGGTTGACCTGATACCAGGAACTATACTGCGTCCAAATGATCGTAGAACGAGAGGAGACCAGCGTCTGCACCAGCCATCTGCGCCACAGACCGTCTACAAGTACTCGTTCTACCCCCGCACTATCCAAGACTGGAACAGACTCGCAGTTGCAGCCACAGACACGACCTCACTGGAAGGTTTCAAGGCTGCAATCAGGCCAGCTACCTCCACCTTCTAAGCTGCGCATCCATGTATATAGTTTTAGATGCACATTTTTGGGATTTTAACTGTAAAGGGGTGACTGTCTCATTCCCTGCTTTGAGGTCAACATTACAGTCTGAGAAGACTCCTGACCTATTACCGGAAGAAGAAGGAGCTAATCAATCCTTGGGCTTCCTGAAGAGAAACAAAAGAGTATCAGCTCAAAATGTTATGGGGCATGTTTATAAATCCCTAGTAGAAGTACATCCCAAACTAGAATTCTCATAAACTGTCTGGCACCACCACAATAGAAACAAAATGGACTAAATAGAAAAAGTACTCTACAGCCATAGTGTAGTCTCATTAATGAACCCCTATTCACAGCATGCTAATTTTTGTGACAGTTGCCGTCCTCAGGGCCTCATCGCAATAAGGCAGAAATGGGGTGGAAATAAAGTTTTACCTCATTTCGTAAAATCGTGGATCGAGAGGGCAGACATTGCAGCAAAGACTGATATGGATCTTCCTTATTCCATTATTCGGATTTCAAACCACAGATTACCAGATTTATTTTAAGTAAATCATTAAATGGCAGGAGTCTTTGAATGAGGAAAGTCATATACTCCATGCCATTATACCTGTAATATGAGATACCAGGCACAGCCTATTTATAAGCGAGCACAGCTTTAAAAAGTTGAAGTTAAATTTTGCTAACCTCGGAGTAAAACACATGTCTTCTTCCTCCGAGTTCGAAACTGACCTGGTCTGTACTGTATGCTTACCTTTAAATAGATCTAGAAAAGCCCAAAAATCTTGCAGTGTTCTGTTGACTCAGTAATACCAGATCAACAATTGACGGTAGTCAGTGGCAGTACGGGCCCAAATCATCAGTTATTGACTTCAAGACAATTGTCACCATTCCCGTAATAATAGAACAAGATCTGATCTAAACTACTAATAAATGCTTTCATTTGTTATCACTTCACTGTATATTTATCACTTTCACATTTGTAAATAATAATTTATGATACAGCGCCTTCTCGTAATCATTATTCAAGAAGAAGAAGACGGTCGAGGGTTCAATTCACGGCCGAGTCCAAAGACAAATCGATAGTAATGGCTTTCCTCCTTGGTGTTCAGGATTTTGGGTTTGCATTACCACTAGTTTGTTGGTGTCAGGATAAAGTGACCAGCCGGATACAGTCCCTGGTGCATTTCATAAAAGTCCCTTCTCATATGATCATCAGTATTGATGGAGAGAAACAATAATAATAAAAAAAAGTAAGATAAGATAATTAATTGTAGTTAATTAGTCAAAATTGATCCTGGATCCTACGTAGCGCATTCACAGATGTCACTGTCACTTAAAATTGTCACTTACTTAGTGAGTTCCAGTCTTTTACTGTCAGTGTTTTTAGCTCACCTGAGCACAAAGTGCTCAAGGTGAGCTATTGTGATCGGTCGCCGTCCGTTGGTGTTGGTGTCGTCCGTTCACAATTTCTTTCAACAAACTTCTTCTCTGAAACCAATGGCCCAATTTTAACCAAACTTGGTCAAATACATACTGTAGTTGTGAGCTTTAAAATTTGTTAAAAAAAAGTGGGTGGGGCAATCGGTCTTGTTGCCATGGCAACCATGCACAATATTTTAAAAAATCTTCTTCTCAAGAACGACTGGTCCGATTTCAATTTGGTTTTCACCAAAATGTTTCTCAATTAATATACTTTCAAAATTGTTCAAAGAATTTTGATCCGTCAAAAAACATGGCCGCCAGAGGGCGTGGTCAATTTCTGTACATACATCATCAGTTTTACATTGACTTATATAGGAAAACCTTTAAAAATCTTCTTCTCTTAAACCGTAAGGCCCAGACCTAATATATATGGCATCTAGCTTTGCTTTGTGGTCCTCTACCAAAATTGTTCAAATCATGACCCCAGGGTAAAAAATGGCCCTGCCATGAGGCTTATCAGTTTAACATAGACTTATATAGGAAAACCTTTAAAAATCTTCTTCTCTGAAACCATAAGGCCCAGACCTTTTATATTTGGCATCTAGCTTTGTCTTATGGTCCTCTACCAAAATTGTTCAAATCATGACCCCTGTGTCAAAAATGGACCTGCCCCAGGGCCTATCAATTTTACATAGACTTATATAGGAAAACCTTTAAAAATCTTCTTCTCTTAAACCATTAGGTCCAGACCTTTTATATTTGGCATCTAGCTTTGCCTTACTGTCCTCTACCAAAATTGTTCAAATCATGACCCCCGTGTCAAAAATGGACCCGCCACAGGGCTTATCGGTTTTACATCAGTGTTCTGACCAGGCCGCGCCCTTGCGCCATTGGCGCATAAAAATCACAAAAGGCGCGGAAAAATTCCCGTAAATGGGCCCGAGGGCGCGCTTAAAAAAATCGCGATTTTTTTTTCTCCCGCACTGACAGTCAATGTTTTAGTCTATCCGTACTATTAGAGCATTTAAAACGACTAATTTCATTGGATACGTCGACCGGAAGTATCCGCTGTAGTCCAATCGCTGATAATCTCTCATGCCTTCTCGTTTGTTTCGTTGAAAGATAGCTGACCAAAATCGTAAGGCAGCTACACTGATAGACTTTTTTCAAAGTTTTCGAAATACGCGGAGTAAAATTAAGGAATTAGACCAAAATAATATTAAGTATACCAAAGAGAAAACGTGCATGACGCTGTTGCGGATCAGAATACAATCGTAAGTAGTAAATTGATTCTCAAAAACAGAAACCCCTCTCCACCCCAGCCGACGGCCGAGTCTGATAAAGTTGACGGCTCTTCGAAACGCACGAATAGTATATCCGCCGAGAAAAAGAAGGGATGAACTTTTCAGCATAGGTGGTCAAAAGATCATACGTGGCTGGCTTACAATGGTGGGTCAGATTCTATGACAATCTCTGTCTAGACTAAAGCAATTTAAGAATAAGAGCACACCACTGGTGAATGTCGTAATTGGAAAACAAGTTATTTTTATTGTGTTTTCTATTATTTTCATGGCAAAAAATGTGGGGCCCACACTTTTAAAAAATGGCCCCCTTTTTTCATGTCCAGTGGGCCCTGGGGCCCATAGTTTTGGATTTCTAGGCAGAACACTGATTACATACTTATGTAGGAAAACCTTTAAAAATCTTCTTCTCTGAAACCGTAAGCCCCAGACCTTTTATATTTGGCATCTAGCTTTGCCTTATGGTCCTCTACCAAAATTGTTCAAATCATGTCCCCATGGTCAAAAATGGCCCTGCCCCGGGGCTTATCAGTTTTACATAGACTTATAATGGAATTCTTTTTAAAAACAATTGCTTCTCTGAAACCATTGTCTGAATTCAATAATATTTTGAATGAATATTGTTTAAGTGACCCTTTATTAGCACTATTTATATCATTGCCATATTTCCCCCTTTTGCTCAAATAGTAATAATGACAAGCAGATTCCGAATTACTTCTTCATGCAACAGTCCACATACATGCAATGACAAACTTCATTTTGCATTGAGTAATATATAACACAATAGTACTCAGGTGAGCGATTTAGGGCCGCATGCGGCTCTTGTTTAAGGACCTGTTCCCAATTGAAAACAAAGGATTTTCCCCTTAAAAATAAAATGAGCATTTTACGACAGTAATTTTACCCAATTTGAGCGTTTTACGACTCAATCCCCCCCCCCCCCCCCACAAAAATCAAGTATTTTACATCGTTTTAGGGCATATTTTCCCCAATTGAATTGGTACCAACCCATTCCCAAAGTGGTGAGAAAAAACCACTGACTTTGTACAAAAACTTATAGTTGGAACGAGCAAAAGGTTGACTTGCAATGTTGAACATAGTATGATACACCAGCTATTGTACTACTCATAATCTTGCTGGTTTTAAGGATATTGGGTTTGATTCTATGCACGCTTGTTTAACCCATTATCCCATTACATCACTAGTTTCTTTTTAGCTCACCTGAGCCAAAGGCTCAAGGTGAGCTATTGGGATGGCCCTGTGTCCGGCGTCCTCCGTCGTGCGTCGTTAGTCGTCCGTCGTCGTTAACAATTGCTTCAAATGACATCTCCTCCTATACGGCTTGACAGAATTCAACCAAACTTTACAGAAATGTTCCTTGGGTCAAGCTCTTTCAAATTTGTTCAAACAATTAAAAACAATGCAGAACTCTGGTTGCCATGGCAACCAAAGTGAAAAAATATGGAAATCTTAAAAAATCTTCTTGTCAAAAACTGGAAGGGCCAGAGCTTACATATTTGGCACATACATTATCTACTGGTCCTCTATCAAGTTTGTTCAAATTATGCCCCTGGGGTCAAAATTGGCCCGCCCCGGGGGTCACAGAATTACATAGAGTTATATCGTGAAATTTTCAAACGTCTTCTTCTCTGAAACTAATGTGGCCAGAGCATTGATATTTGGCATAGTGACACTTCTAGATGTCCTATACGAAAATTGTTCAAATGGTTCTGGTCAGTTGCATAACTAGGTCACAGGAGCTAAAAATAGATTTTTTTTCATTGAAAACTTAAAAAATCTTCTTGTCTGAAACTACAAGGGCCTGAGCTTAGATATTTGGCACATAGCATCGCCTACAGGTCCTCTATCAAGTTTGTTCAAATTATGCCCCTGGGGTCGAAATTGGCCCCGCCTCGGGGGTCACAGTTTTACATAGAGTTATATAGTGAAATTTTCAAACGTCTTCTTCTTTGAAACTAATATGGCCAGAGCTTAGATATTTGGCACATACCATCGCCTACAGGTCCTCTATCAAGTTTGTTCAAATTATGCACCTGGGGTCAAAATTGGCCCCACCCCTGGGGTCACAGTTTTACATAGTTATATAGAGAAAATTTGAAACGTCTTCTTCTCTGACACTAATATGGCCAGAGCTTTTATATTCGGTATGGTGACACTTTTAAATATACTTTACATAATTTGTTCAAATTGTTCGGGTCTGTTGCATATGTAGGTCAGTCCTGGACCTAAATTATTATCGCCATTTTTTCAGCTATTTTCTCAGGTGAGCGAAATATGCCCCATGGGGCTCTTGTTTTTGAGACAGATGGCTACTAAAATCGGGTTGAAAGTAAAGCAGAAGACTTTAATTTCAGTCTGCTTTACACTACCATCTGCTAAGATATTTATGTTTTTATTTTTAGCCCAGAGATGTTGCCCAACATATGCTTGAATCATCTCAGAACAGTAGGACAGTGTGCGAGACAGCAGTCAAAGAGACACATAGCTTCCACAACTATACTGTCACAGAAAGTCCAAGACCCTGTTCAGCAGCTGTTTGTCAATAAAATCAAGGAATACAGCCAAAAGAAACAGTAAGTTTATGTAGTTGAATACTGTTACTCAGCTTGCTATTTGGCCCCAAGGTTATAAAGAGTTTGAGTTGAGTCTGAAATAGTTCTCAAGCATTTGATTGGTCAGGTTTGAGCTTTTGCTAGCAAAAGCTCAAATCTGACCAATCAAATGCTTGAGAGGGATATCTCCAGCAACTGCTGTATCTAATTCCATGAAAGCTACAATTTAAACTAATCAATTATTATGCAATGTGATCAGTCACTTTAAATTTGTCCATCTATTAAAATATCTATCTAATACATTAGCCCATCCTTTTTGATGTAATAGTGTAAGAAGATCTGTTTTTAGAATCCTTACAATTAGCAGCATAATTCTACTTTTTAAAGAACATTTGTAAAGTTTTTGGCCCATTTTGTTGGGAGAACTTTAAAGAGTTTATGGCTGATAATATAAAAATGTTAAAAAACAAAATTATTTACCAAAAGGTCATGAATCTGAACTCTTTCACTGCCAGTGGCTCCAAAAGGCGACTTTGCAAACAATTGGGATCCTGATTAGACACTGTAATGCAGGGTCTGATCAGGATCTAAACCGTTAACGCTCGTATCAACATTTCTTTAGTCAAAACAGCCCATAAGCTGATTTTAAAAATATTGCAGACATCACTACCAATGCAGAGGATCTTTTGGCGGTAGGAGGGTTAAAGCAGATGATAAAACTTGGCAGTGAAAGAATTAAGGATGCTGGGAAAACTATTTTCTGCAAAAAAAAACACCCCAGCATTTTGCTGGGAAATTTCTTTTCTTCAGAAAGTTCAGTATTTTTACATGCATTTGTATGTTATTGCAGGGCATCAGGTGGCAAGCCAGTAGACCTGTCAGCAGAAGATGAGAAGTCATATATGGAACAGTTAAACCGACTAGAAAAACAGTACAAGGCAGAGGGCCAAACAATGACTGCTTTCCCTAAATTTACTTTTAAAGGTATGTTATGCCTTTATCTATGTGACTGTTAAGGCTTTTACCCAATGCTCATTAGCCTATTTCTAGATTTGAAGAAAGGTGACCACTTAAAGTAGATTTAAACTTGAAAGTACTTTCAGTCTGCTTTAACCTACCATATCTGCTAGTATAAAGGAAATATTTGTAATGTTGCATATTCATAACTGTATAAACTGCAACTATTTAGGGCCCCACCGAGAGGTGGGTGCCCTATAGTAATCGCCTTGTCCGTCAGTCAGTCCGTCAGTCTGTCACACTTTTCCTTGTCCGCTCTCTAAGTCAAGTAATTTTTATCCAATTTTCACCAAACTTGCTGAAAATGTGTATTAGTATAAAATCTAGGCCAAGTTTCATAATTACCCAAATCGCCTAAAGCATGTTGGAGTCATTGCCCTTGAATTATTAAAAAATGGCTGTTTCAGCCTTGTCCGCTTTCTAACTTGAGTAGTTTTTATCCAATCTTCACCAAACTTTATGTAAATGTGTATTAGTATAAAATCTAGGCCAAGTTTGATAATTACCCAAATCGCATAAGGCATGTTGGAGTTATTGCCCTTGAATTATTAAAAAAATGCTGTTTCAGTCTTGTCCGCTCTCTAACTTGAGTAGTTTTTATCCAATCTTCACCAAACCTTATGAAAGTTTGTATTGTTATAAAATCTAGGCCAAGTTCGATAATTACCCAAATCGCATAAGGCATGTTGGAGTTATACCCCTTGAATTATTAAAAAATGGCTGTTTCAGCCTTGTCCACTTTCTTACACAAACACTTTGTATTGGATATTCATCAAACTTACTGAAAATGTTTATTGGTATATAATCTAGGTCAAGTTGGATTATTACCCAAATCGCCTATGGCACATCAGAGTTATTGCCCTTCAATTATTAAAAGATAGCTGTTCAAGCCTTGTCCGCTCCCTTACTGAAACAACAGTTTCTATCTGATCTTCACTAAACTTGCTGAAAATGTTTATTGGTATGAAATTTAAGCCAAGTTCGATAACTACTCAAATCGCATAAGGCAATTCAGAGTTATTGTCCTTGAATTATAAAAAAAATTACTGTTTCAGCCTTGTCCGCTCTCTTAACACAAACATTTTATATTGAATCTTTACAAAACTTGCTGAAAATGTTTATTAGTATAAAATCTGCAGTTTTATCTTGTGCCTTTCTCCTCCTGACTCCTTTTGTGGGGTCCTTTCTGACTGGTCAGTATTCTAGTTTCTTTTGTGGAGGAAGGACTTAAATGTGTTAAAAGGTGTATCTTTAGAGTAAAGAGTTAAGTTTAGTGGACCATACATGTTTTAATCCATGCAGTTTGTGTAGACCCAAAATTCAAATTCAAATTCTCAGAGGGCTCCGTAACGAGCCCTCTGATCAGGGTCTGCACTTTTTAGCTCACCTGAGCACAAGGTGAGCTTTTGTGGTCGTTCTTTGTCCGTCGTCTTGCGTTGTGTCATGAAGTATATTAGTGCTTTACAACACTTACCCAGTGTGTCAACAATTTCTTCAAACATCTTCTTCTCCAAAACCACTGGCTGGATTGCAACCAAATTTCACAGGAATGTTCCTTGGAACAAGCTCTTTAAAAGTTGTTCAAAACATTTGAAACAATGCAGACCTCTGGTTGCCATGGCAACCAAAGTGAAAAAGATAAGGAAATCTTAAAAAATCTTCTTGTCAAAAACCACAAGGGCCAGAGCTTAGATATGTGGCACATAGCATCATGTACAGGTCCTCTATCAAAGTTGTTCAAATTTTGCCCCTGGGGTCAAAATTGACTCCACCCCAGGGGTCACCGTTTTATATAGGGTTATATAGTGAAATGTTCAAACATCTTTTTCTCTGAAACTAGTATGAGCAGAGCTTTGATATTTGGCATGTTGTAACATCAAAAGGTATTTGACATATATTGTTGAATTGGTTCCGGTCTGTTGCATATCTGGGTCACCGGAGCTAAAAATATTTGTTTCAATGAGATCTTAAAATATCTTGTCTGAAACCATAATACACTAAGCTTAGATATTTTGCAGATAGCATTGTCTACATGTCCTCTATCAAAATTGTTCAAATTTTGCCCCTGGGTTCAAAATTGACTCCACCCCAGGGGTCACCGTCTTATATAGGGTTATATAGTGAAATGTTCAAACATCTTTTTCTCTGAAACCAGTATGAGCAGAGCTTTGATATTTGGCATGTTGTAACTTCTAGAGGTATTTGACATATATTGTTGAATTGGTTCCGGTCTGTTGCATATCTGGGTCACCGGAGCTAAAAATCGATTTTTTCAATGAGATCTTAAAAATATCTTCTTGTCTAAAACCATAATACACTGAGCTTAGATATTTTGCAGATAGCATTGTCTACAGGTCCTCTATCAAAATTGTTCAAATTTTGTCCCTTAGGTCAAAATTGGCCCACCCCGGGGGGTCATAGTTTTACATAGTGTCATATAGTGAAATGTTCAAAGATGACCAGAGTTTTGATATTTGGCATGGTATAACTTCTAAATGTCCTTCACCTATTTTGTTGAATTGGTTTCGGTCTGTTGCATATCTGAGCTAAAAATAGATTTTTGTGGATCCTGAGCTCAGTTTGAGCTTTGTGAGCTTTGTGTTGACATGTCAGTGTTACTGAATTCCAGCATGAGTGCTATTATAACGGGTTTTGACAAAAAGGTCGCATACATTTTAAACCGAAAGTAAAACGATGGACCGTTTCGGCCCCTCTGGCATTCGCCTTTTTCCAATCTTGCAAATTTGTGTCTAGATCCATTTTCGATGCAGCCTGAAAGTGTCACATTTTGCAGGAGACCATTGATATTCTAGAAATAGGAAGTGCCGAACCTGGCCTTTCAGAAAAGTCTTCT
The DNA here is from genome assembly GCA_922989275.2 of Gari tellinella. Taxonomy (NCBI): domain Eukaryota; kingdom Metazoa; phylum Mollusca; class Bivalvia; order Cardiida; family Psammobiidae; genus Gari; species Gari tellinella. The sequence continues at coordinate 13,422,543 of OV277863.1, read as the reverse complement.
AACGCGATGTGCGAATCATAACTTTTCATTCTACGGAAGCCAAAATGTGCCATAAACGTCAAAACGTTTTAATACGTTATGGGCGTGGAAAGGATATAGAGTGACAAAGTGAAATGTTAGAACATCTTTTACTCAGAAACCAATATGGCCAGAGCTTTGATATTTTACATGTTGTAGCTTTTAGATGTCCTCCACATACATTGATGAATTGGTTCCGGTCTGTTGCATATCTGGGTCACCGGAGCTAAAAATAGATTTTTTCAATGAAAACTTAAAAAAACATGCCTCGTAGACGCCCTCTTACCGACTATAACTGAAAGCGTTCAAATGATGTCACGTAAAATGGCTGCTCAAAGCTAAACAAATGGTTTGGAGACAATTTCATTTGTCAAGCAGTGTACATGAAGTTAATCGAACACCGTTTTCACAGTAAGTGTCATTGTTGCCTTACCTGCTATTGCATGAAGCCCTGATTCAGACTGGCAAGCATTCTAATAGCCGTATTAATGGTTAAGAGGGCGTTTACGAGGTTGTTGCCTACCTGTCAAAATTGCGGTGTTTCTCGGGATTCTGCCTTGTGGCATCTGAGAACCGTTTTAACTAGGAGATTTTCGCTTTGCAATTACAAAGGTTATACTTTATACTACTTATTGGCAAATACCTTAATCCGATATACCGTTTGATCGAATGTCGATAGAGGCATAACTTGGCAGAGGGGTACAATTCGGAAATTGGAAGTTCAACCCCTTGTCTATATATCTAGTGTTTATACAATTTTTTTTCTTTTGGGGTTCAGGCTTCTATTGTGACGGTCCCCTGTGGTCAAAACATAGGTTATATTCTAAGTTAGTTAGAAGTAGAACATATTTCGGGAAATCTTAGTGGCTAAGTGGCTGCGCTTGCTTTGCCCCTTTTAGTAAAATTTTTGCATTTTTTTATTTCACCATCAGTTTTGTTAAATGTAAAAAAAATGGAGCCAAACTTATATTTGAGCCACAATGTGAGTTTTTTAAGCTTGCTCAAAGACACCTGTGTGCTCACCTGTGATGGAAGTTGTCAAGGGGGAACTTATTCACCACTTTTCTGTCAGCATCAATAATTTGTGTTTCTGTCAGCTATAGACTTAAGTTCTGTCACTAAGGTTACACAACTTCACATGCTGATTTTACATTTTGACGAGTACAGCAATATTGTATCGCAGTTTGGTGACCTTTACCTCTTTAATAGATTAAGTTTTTGCGTTTCGGTCCGTTACTGACTAAGTACTGAGGATAAAGCCATGCCATTTCAAATGCTGGTGCAACTTTATCCTCTCTTTATAAGTACTAGCATAATACAGTATAAGACTATGTTGATAAAACTGTCAACATATTTTACAAATATGTTTGTTGTATTCAAGATAGGTGGCAGCTTAATGCAGGACAAAAGTATTCCAGAAGACAACTTCTGAATTACTTTTGCCTTGCATTCAGTGGTCCTTCCTTTTTAACCAATTACCCCAATAATTAGGCCTTAAGGTCTAAGTTGGGTAATGCTTGACTGCGCACAGGGGCCCCGTCACGATTGCTTTTTTCAGAGAAAAAATCGTCAGAAGGTATATATACTTCTGACTATTTTCTCTTTCAAAAAGCAATCGTGTTGGGGCCCTGTGAGAAATCGAGCCCTGAGTGGAAAAGTTTGCAAATTGATGAGTGGCCGGTGCGGAAATAAAAGAAAAACAATGCTTTAGTGGATCATAACTATTGCGCGGACGGTAAAATTGTTGCCAATGAAGAGCTAGATTTCCCAGGATCTGCGAGACAATCTCATTTGTTCCAAAGCAGCCTGTTTGGATTAAATCCACCAATCCGCCTTCCTTTTAGCTCTTACAGTGGAGAAAATGCTATTCTTTCCCAGTAAACGCTTTTACGCTAAAAGTACAATTTCCAGTGCAAACTGTTTGGAGCCTGGTCAGACGTCGGGTTTAACGCCGGGTAAACCCGGCGTCTGATCAGGCTCCATACTGTTTGCCACTCAGATAACAATGAAAAGTCAGAATTGTCAAAGAATTGTCCTTTTCTGCATTTTAGTGTTTTACGTTTGCGTGTAAACAGGAAAGAATAACGTTTTCTCCACTGTAGCAGAGGGGATCATCTCGGTCTAATAAACAGAAAACATTCCCTATGACAAATAAGTCCCAGAACCACAACAAAGGTAGAGGAATAGACTGCCTATCAAATACAGGTCTGACTGTAAGTCAAACCTGTGGTACATGCTAAACATGTTTTCCTAAATCAACCCTTTACTCCATTGATACTCATGTTAACACATTTAACCCTTAAATTAGCCTGCCACTCACGACTATAGCTCCATATGCAAACAGCTTGGATCTGGATGAGACGCCGAGTAACTCGGCGTCTCATCCGGATCCAAGCTGTTTGACACTCGGACAACATTTTCAGCAATTTTGAGCAACTTTGAAGCACTTTGAAACTTGAAGCAGACGAGAAATATAGCAGACGACAATTTATTTGGCGGGCTAAGGGTTAATTTATTCCTTTATTCAAGCAAATAGTTTAATTTTATACAGTCATGAATATGCACAATAAAAATCCTTTATCTAAGCAGACTGTACATAGTTTAAAGACATTACATGACCAAGCTTGGGTGGTAACACCTAGTCTGAAAAAAGTTAGGATTAAATCATGAATAGCATGCTTTTACTGTTACAATACTGTACAGATGTCTAGGCAAAGAATCAGTCAGCCGTTTCATGTGAGGCCCGTACCTATAAAAGGATAGTTGGGTTTGTAAAACCCATTGAAAAAACCCTTGATTGTGAGCATGTGAGGGCCTTTATAGAAAACTTGAGATTGCTGACATTGACTGAGCGCACACTTCCCATGCTTTACAGTTATTTTGACACCTAGTTGGAACAATGGAGGGGGAATCAATGAATGAACTGGCTTAATGTCTTTAAGCAGACTGGAAGTAAAGCAGCTTGAATCCTGCTTTAATTTCAGCCTGCTTTATGCAACCATCTCTCTTCAATACTTAAAATAAGCTATGGAGTAAAGGGTTAAATATATATTGCAATTATTGGGTTGCAACATACCAGCCGTTTATTATGAAACTTGGTAATCATTGTCAACTTTTACAGTCAATTTTGTATTAAGCGATTACTCTAGTGAATACCCATATTTTGTCTGGTATCGAGCTGTCTGTTTAATGCAGGATAAAAACTAATTCAGAATGCTTCAGTAGGAGTTTTCTTCACTATTTCTACCCTGAGTTAATTAGTCTAGTGTCATAATGAAGAGGTACATGTATGCACACTGATTCGCAAGGTGGTTGCTTTATACAAGATTGACTGTATTTTTCACATTTCTTCCTGGAGAATATTGTTTATCTTGCAGAAAATAATTTGTTTAAACAGACAATAGCTATTAAATTGACATTTTTTGTGAATTCCACAAATATTTGCAAATGACATTGCATGTTACATCAACAAACTTCAATTTTCCTTTATTTTACTTTCCAACAAAGTTTGACCCCTCTCAAACACAATTTCATTTTTCTCAAGTTACATGAGGTCAACCCTCCTAAAAAAAAATTGTATTTTGTTCTAGAGACATGGTAAATAAAATTGAGTGTGGTCACTATGAATGCCCCTGCCTAATTTTTGTAAAAATTTCAATTTTACTAAAATGTAAAAAATGTTTTTTGAGAAAAAAATGGACTCATAAATTAATTTTTCCGAAATATAAGGTTTTTATTTTAATGTATTGTGCAAATATTTAATTTTTCTGCTTGTATTAGTATAAAACAATGTCTTAGGTATGAATGCGTAAATAGATTTTGATCTTTTTATTTATATTTGTAAATTTTATCCTCGGAAAGAAAAAGGAGGGGTAGTCATTTTAGAACGTTTTTTATACGCCCGTCATCGACGGTCGTATTATGGTATACCCAGCGCTGTCCGTCCGTACGTCCGTCCGTACGTCCGTCCGTCCATTAACTTTTCTTGTTGGCGCTCTCTCACCTTCATTTATTTACCGATTTTGATTAAACTTCCTACAAATATTCCATACCACAATAGCTCGGACGAGTTCGCGTTTCAGACGTAGGCGGCTATTTTTAGCAGAGTTATGCCCCTTTATTGTCAAAAATGGGCATTTTTAAAAAAAACCAACAGAACTTTTTTTTTTATTATTCAATTTATTTCAAATTTAATATGGTGATACAATGAATGAAGTTATTTAACATATATTACGAGTTTTTGGTTTGACTTCGTATTTTCAGAGTTATGCCCCTTTACACAATTTTTTTAACAATATATTGTTTCCTGATAATAATTTTACTTACATTTTGTCTATTGTAACCAAATTTCATATTTATCTTTCTCATCATGCAGGGAAGGCACCTGTGAATTTTGGTTCCTGTTAAATTATTTTTCTATGAGTTATGCCCCTTTACATACTTAAAATTTAAAATAAGCCACACTTCGTCCGTTAACTTTTCTTCTTAGCGCTCTCTCACCTTCATTTATTGACCGATTTTGATTAAACTTCCTACAAATATTCCATACCACAATAGTTCGGACAAGTTCGCGTTTCAGACGTTGGCGACTATTTTTAGCAGAGTTATGTCCCTTTATTGTCAAAAATGGGCATTTTTAAAAAAAACAACAGAACTTTTTTATTTTTTATTCAATTGATTTCAAATTTGATATGGTGATACAATGAATGAAGTGACTTAATATATATTACGGGTTTTTGGTTTGACTCTGTATTTTCAGAGTTATGCCCCTTCACACAATTTTTTTAACAATATATTGTTTCCTGATAATAATTTTACTTACATTTTGTCTATTGTAACCAAATTTCACATTTAGCTTTCTCATCATACAGGGAAGGCACCAGTCCTGTGAATTTTGGTTCCTGTTAAATTTCAGACGTTGGCGACTATTTTTAGCAGAGTTATGCCCCCTTTATTGTCAAAAATGGGCATTTTTTAAAAAAACAGAACTTTTTTCTTGACTATCGCAATACTATCGGGATAGTACTTGAGCTATCGCAATACTACAGCATAGTCTTTTTGAGATAAATAGTCGGGCCTACACTCCGGGCGACTTTTTCCAGTCGGCCTGAGTCTGGACGACTTTGACACCCGCCGGCCTTGACGGGCGTATTTTGCCGCACTGCGGTGCTCTTGTTGAAAAGTAGGGTACCAAGACAAAAATACTCATAATTTCAGTTATAGATGGTGAAACATCTTTTAATTCTGGAAAATGATGTAGAATTGAATACTGAATAAGATGGTGTATAGCTTTTGCGGATTCGTTTCGGAGAGCATTACCCATCTAAATCCTTAAATTTATTCTGTCACTGTAGAAAATAGTTCAAATTTATACAGTTATGAATATCTATCAAAAGCATTTTTTCCATATTCTAGCAGATGGTAGCTTAAAGCAAGCTGAAAGTAAAGCAGAATGCGCCTTTAGGCGCATTTTGCTTTACTTTCTACCTGCTTTAAGTGAAAACCTGTCTACAAAATTAGAAAGAGGCTATTGGATAATGGGTTAAAGAACACCCTGTATCTTCAGTCAGTGGTCACTCAACACAGGTTTGACTGTAATACTGTTTTTGTTTGTTTCAGATATCCCTGCCGATATAAAGCCAGCAGAGAAGAGACAAGCTGATACTGACCTGCCTTTATAGTTGACAGATTACTAGGAATCAACTTGTTGTTATATAACTTAATGTGATAATGGTCGGATGTGAATCTTAAGTGGAATAAAACACAGAAAGTAATGCCATAATGGTGGACAAATAAATTTATAAAAGGTTGAAAAAAAGTGGCAAATTGTTTGATGGTTATAGTTCTCTAATATGATCTAAGAGGAGAATCAGCATTTGACCCAAGTGGAAGAGAAAATGGTATTTAAAGACATTCAAGTTGTTAGATCATTATGAATCATATTATTTCTAAATTTAAGTATAAATAGTTGGAAATAAATTTTGATGTGAGCCATGGCATTGTTGTTATTTCATCAGAAGTGCCCATGTTCCTAATGCTGTCAATCTTGTATTAACCCATTACCCCATAAAGTTTGTTTCTAATTTTGAAGACAGGTAATCACTTAAAGCAGGTTAAAAGTAAAGCAGAATGCACCTTAGGGCACATTTTGCTTTACTTTCAGCCTGCTTTAAGCTACCATCTACTAGGATATAGAAATTCTTTCTTACGATGTATATTTATGACTGTATAAAGTGGAACTATTTGCTTCAGTTGGGGAATAAAAAGGTGTATTTATGGGGGAATGGGTTAAGTGACCACTAATTGAAGTAGCATCAAGTTCTTTAACCCTTTGAACCCTAATCCCGCATATAGGCGTCCTTTTCAAACAGTGTACATGTGAATATTACACTTGTCCTATGCAAACAGTGAAGACCCAGATCAGAGGGTTCCGAAAGGAGCCCTCTGATCTGGGTCTTCACTGTTTGTCATAATGCTAAATATTGACAAAAACAACCCTAAAAGTCAAAAATGGACTAGACTAAAATGGAAACTGGAATTGTCCATTTAAAGTTTCAGGGAGGAAAGAGTTAAGCCATTACCCCATAGCCTGTTTCTAGTTTCGAATACAGGTGACCACTTAAAGCAGGTTGAAAATAAAGCAGAATGCGCCTTAACCATTTCCCCCTTAGCACATTCAGTTTATTCATCTGCTGGAGAAAGTAGTTCCAATTTAAACAGTCATGAACATGTAACATAAGGAATATTTTCTTTATTCTAGCAGGTTGTGTGCATTCTGCTTTACTTTCAACCTGCTTTAAGTAGTCTCATATTTTCAAAACTAGAAAAAGGCTATGGGGTAAAGGGTTAAGGCACATTCTGCTTTTTTTTCAGCCGGCTTTAAGCTACCATCTGCTAGGATTAAGAAAATATTGCTTTCCGGCTAAGCCAGGTCTACAACCCTTTGTTTGCTACCACTTCTGTCTTCAGGTAGCAACAAGGGGAAGTAAATCCCCAGATCAGTTGCCAGTGATCAAGGGAACAGTCCAGTTGGTCAAACTGTCTGGGTAAATAAATTCACTAAAGCAATGTAACAAGAACCTACTAACATTGCATGTGATAGAGACTTTATTTTGGTATGTGTATTCAACTCAAGAAGCTCTTCAGCTCAATATAGCTTGGGTCATGTCAGACAAAGTTCAAGGTCATTTAGAGGTCATATAGGGTTGATTTACCATTTCCCATAACTCTGAAACAACACGTTACAGCGTTTTTTTCTCACGCAATTGGGATGGGTCCGGTACCCCTCAGATTGGGAATTTTTCTTGTCGTGTAAACTTCAAATTGGGAAAAAAACAAGTCGTGAAATGATGACAAAAAAAGAATTTGGGAAGTTTAGTATTATTATATATGTAGGCCTATATTGATCTAATTGATCAAGTAGCAATTATGCAGTTCATATCAACAGGCAATGCTAACACTAGTAACAGAAATTATATTTTTATGCTCCCCTATAGGGGGGGGGGGGGGGGGGGGGGGAGCATATAGTCGCCGCTTTGTCCGTCCGTCCGGCTTTTTTGTCCGGAGCATATCTCTTGAACGGTACACCGTAGGTTGATGAAACTTGATACAGTGATAGAGAATGACAGGAGGAGGTGCAGTACACAAGAATCGTAACTCTCTCATCTCCCAATTTTGAATTATCTCCCTTTTTCTCATAAAAAAAATCAATTTTGTCCGGAGCATATCTCTGGACCGTTACACTGAAAGTTGATGAAACTTGTAACAATGATAGAGGATGACTAAAGGAAGTGCAGTACACAAGAACGGTAACTCTGTCATCTCACATTATTGAATTATCTCCCTTTTTCTAAAAATACAATTTTTTTTGTCCGGAGTATATCTCTTGACTGCTACACCGTAAGTTAATGGAACTTAATACAGTGATAGGTGATGACATAAGGAGGTGCAGTACACAAGAACCATGACTCTATTATCTCCCAATATTTAATTATCTTCCCTTTTCTATTTAAAAAAAAAATCAAATTTGTTCTGGAGCATATCTCCTGAGCATTGCATTGTAAGTTGATGAAACTTGATACAGTGATACGAGATGACAGAAAGAGTGCTGTACTCAAGAACCATAACTCTGCCATCTCCCAATATTGAATTATCTCCCTTTTTCTACATAATTTTTTAAAAAAATCAAATTTTCTGCCGCACTGTAACTTGAAACTTGATACTGTGTTAGCGGATGACAAAAAGAAGTGTAGTACACAAGAATTATAACCCTGTCATCTCCAAATATTGAATTGCCATCCTTTTTCATAATTAATTCATTTTTGTCCGAAGCATATCTCCTGAATGTTACATCGTAAGTTGATGAAACTTGTTACTGTGTTCACCTGCTAAACATGCTTTACCTTGGGCTTTTTCTTTGTGGGGAGCATCCATCGTTGGGAACGATATTCTTGTTTTCACTGAAAATAATTTTTTACCATATTGCCAGATCCCTTCTTTGAATTGGGACCGGGTCCTGTTCCAATTGGAAACGGGTCCTTTCCTTGGAACCGTCCAAAGAAGGAAAAAAAACCGCTGTGATAATAGACTTCATATTTGGCATGCCTGCTCAACACAAGTAGCTCTTGAGCTCAGTACAACTTTGGTAATGGCAGACAAAGGTCAAGATTATTTAGAGGTCAAATAGGTTTAATTTAACATTTGCCATAACTTTAGAACTGCATGCAATAGAGACTTTACATTTGGCAATGTGCATTCAACGCAATTAGCTCTTGAGCTCAGTACAAGTTGGGTGATGTCAGACAAATGTCAAGGTCATTTAGAGCCCCACAGTGGACAGAAGGACAAATTGTCAAGACAGACAAAGGCAATACAAATATCTCACTGTTCCTCTTTAACTCTTTGAACCCTGGTCCCGCATATAGGCGTCCTTTTCAAACAGTGTAAATGTGAATAGTACACTTGTCCTATGCAAACAGTGAAGACCCAGATCAGAGGGCTCCGAAAGGAGCCCTCTGATCAGGGTCTTCACTGTTTGTCACAGTGCAAAACATTGACAAAAACAACCCTTAAAAGTCAGAAATGGACTAGACTAAAATGGAAGCTGGAATTGTCCATTTAAAGTTTCAGGGAGGAAAGAGTTAATCTATTAGGATAACAAAACAGACAAATGTAGGCACCCACATTTAGTGCTCTTGTTGATGTAAGGGGTGCCTGGTCTAAATTTTCATTTTGTTTTATATTTAAATTCCTATCAGCAAACAGTGTAGACTGATCAGACGCCACATGATGCGGCGTCTGATCAGAGTCTACACTGTTTGCATATTTCCCTGTTATAAGACGCAAGGCAAACATGGGTTAAACCGAAGAAGTTTTCATGAATCAAAATAATTTCTAGGCTTAATTATAGTACTGTTTATTGTGGAATGTTTATACATCATCATTATTTTCAATAGTTCATATACATGTACAAAATAAATGAAAACATTCCAAAGATTCTGATATACAGGTTCTACTCACATTTGATTCTGATTCTAAAGTCAAAAAGTTTACAATGAGTTTCAACTGTAACCAGACTTTGGAAACAGAACAATCATAATTTTCTCTCAGATCAAATATGATTCAAGTTCTAACAAAGTATGGGGCACAAAAAAGTGCATAACAATTTTGATGCTTCCTCTGATGGAATCCAAACTGGGAAATTTTAGTACTGACCAATTGCTCCGTAAATACTCCTTTTTGCATCTAATTTATTCCACCACCAAAGAAAATAACTAAAATGATTCCAATTTATACAGGTCATGAATATATGCACCATAAGCAATATTTATCTATATCCTAGTAAATAGTAGCTTTTGTGCCCATACTTCAATGTTAGAAGGCTGCTTAATGTTGGTGTATAAAACAAGTACAGTCAAACCTACACTGAGAGGATTTTCTAAACGTCCAGTCAGATATAATGGTGCTACTCTAAAATCTATTTAATCCGGATGACAAATTTACATTTTTTAATGAGATGAAAATGTTTTATAAAAGGACGAAAATTTTCATTGAAATTGGTCACGAATTATGGAAAATATATTTGAAATTGTTACCTAACCATAAAATGACAAGTCACAATGTCATGAATTACATTTGTCTGTTGGGCTACTAGCTTTTAACACGACATTGGTGCCATATGAAGAACTTAAATGATAACTTTGAAAAAATATAATGTAAGTATTGATGGAATATTGTTAAAATGGCACTGAAATAAAAATACTGAGGCAACGCCTGGTCTGTTTTCTTATATGTAAAATACCAAAATATACCTTTAGCTGTCAGCAGTGGCTTAGTGACATTTACAGAACACTTTAAGAATGCCACCCTTAACGGTTTCTAAGACGTTATATGTTAATGTATCGATAAAAAAGGTGAATTTTGAGCCGCCAAGTTAAAAATTGTCATTTAAATAATTGACGCTGAAGCCGTTAACGCAGTTATGTTACGTTATTTTGACATATTCGACGGTCCAGATATGCACGAAGCAGTCACCGTAGACGCATAGAAACCTACGAGCCAGTGTATGATGACCAAAATGAAATCTTCCGTATACGAGAGTTTTTCATCTGTAGGCGCTAATGACGTTAGTTTCTACACTTCTGGTCAGACGAAATGTCCTCAAAACAAGCAGATATTGGCGAACAAGATATTGATGTTTAATGTTTAGCTTAATGAAAACGATTTTAGGGCACACAGGACGTAAAACGTCCGTGACATTAACGTGGTAGTTCATGTTGGCTCTGGATGCAATGTTTTGAGTGCTCTTGCGATTCGTACAATCCGCTTTCTTGACATGTTAAATGTTTTTCTGTTAGGGTGATTGATGACCAACAAAAAATCAAAAGCTGTGTTTACTAATGTCCCCATTCACGCTTCGCACATGCAAAATACCTAAACCATCGAATTTGGAGGTGTAACGTAACGTAGAGAGAGACTCAAAATTCAAGAATTCAATTCAATGAACATTCAACCTAGTATTTGAAATAAAACTGATTACGTCGGTGTGCCATTTCCCGTTTCGAAAAATATGAGTTTAAAAAGTGGACGTTTAGAAAATCCTCTCAGTGTATTAATCCATTACTGCTTACTTCTTAGATACATGCTTTTACACCTTTAATTTGCGCTTTTGAACGCACAACTCCTGTGTGAAAAGAGCGCTATAATCGGGTATGATAATAATATTAATAATTTATTCCGCCACTGATGTAAATACAAGTAGCTCCAATTTGTGCAGTAATGAAAATATATCAGAAACATTTTTGTTTTCTAGCAGATGGTAGCTTAAAGCAGACTGAAAATAAAGCAGAATGCACCTTAATTTTACTTTAAACCTGCATTAAGTGGTCACCTATCTTCAATACTAGAAACAACCTATGGGGTAAAGAATTAAGCAACCATCCATTACAATGCTCAGAAGCAGTCTCTTATACAGTTTGTTGCTAAATGCAGGATTAAAATAATGTAGAAAGCTCATGTATGATCTTTCTGCATTATCTTTATCCTGCATTTAGAAGTCACCTAGCTTTAATAACCTCCATGATTCCTCAATAAAAGTTCGTTTATCACAGGTTTGACTGTAGCTAGTAGCTTAGTACTTAAGCACAGATCAATATACAGTGTTCCCTCTCTACAACGGCCCTCCCAACAGCGGCTCCCTCCTTACAACGACCCTTGTCACAGTTCCCTAAACAGGACAATTATGTCTAACGATTTTGAAGTTGTAATATTGTCTGCTTTAAGTTGGCGTCTGCTCTTTTCTCAAAGTTAAATATTGGACATTTTGACAGAAAAAAACTTAATTAAGAATGACAAACAGCTTGAATCCAGATCAGGCGCCGCGTTACGTGGCGTCTGATCTGGATTCAAGCTGTTTGCAAATGTAAGCCAATTTCCCTCTATCTAATGATTTCCTCCGAACAATGCACATATTGTTTGTCTCCCATTGCGTGTTGTTTTAGAGAGGGAGCACTGTAGAACAATTGGCATACTATAAGCCAGTTGAACGCTTCATTTCTTGAAGTTATCAAAATGCTTGTAACACCAGGATTTGATGCCATGGTTGTGAAGCTAGTCTCATGTCAAATATAGCTGTTAACCTTTTACTCCATTGATACACATTTATTTTATTCCTCCATCGAAGAAAATACATTTGTAGTTCCAATTTATACAGAATCATAAGAAATACCCCGATAGTTTCTATTTTCTACCAGATGGTAGCTTAAAGCAGGCTGAAAGCAAAACAGAATTTGCCTTAAGGTGCGTTCTGCTGCTTTAAGTGGTCATCTGTCTTCAAAACTAGAAAAACAGGCTATTACCGGGGGTAAGCGGTTAAGATCACTGAAACAGGCTGTATTTTGGATTTCAAGGCAGATGGCCATTTAATTCATTCCCCTAGGAAACTTTTAATTCCAGTTTCCAATATAAGTATAGTCCTTTCTGACTATTTAGGGTTGTTATTTACTATATCACAAATTAACAGAGAGTGTAGACTCTGATCAAAGGGTTCCTGTAAGAGCCCTGTGTACAGGGGCTTCACCGTTAGCATATGACAAGTGTACTCTTTACAGGTACACTACTTGTAAAACACACGTCATAAACTCATATGTACTTTGCTAGGGTTCAATAGGGATTATAGGTTAATCCTTTCCACCACAGAGGTGCTATAGGACACCTCTACTTATTCCACCATATGAGCACCATGTATGAATATCTACTCAGTGTATAGCAGCTCATAGAAAAATGAAAGAAAAGCATATAGGAGCTTTCTGCATTACTTTAACCTGCACTAAGCAGTCTCCTGAGAGAATCTCTTCACTGCTTCAATTAGTGGTGGCTTACCGTAATACAAGTACAGCTTTTAAAATGTCAATGTGTGTTTTCTTGCAACACAGCTTTGTTTAATTGACTCTTGATGAAATAAACCATTATAGGTCACTGCTCTTCTATGTATAAATTAATGTTTATTCTAATGGCAAAGTCAACTGTAAAGTAGAAGTCTTTTTTATAAACTTGGCGGAGGCACTGTTGTCCAGTATGGGCTTGGGTAAGGTCAGCTTAAGCTCGAATTTATCTTCAACCAACAAGTACACATCATCCTGTAAAAACAAATGTAAGAATATCAGTAGAAAATAGCATTAAGCATTATTTCTTTTTATCAGTATTTAACATGTAAAAGGGTAGGAATAGCATATTTACCACTGTAACTGGAATTGTCCATTTGAATTTTCAGGGGTGAATGAGTTAAGATGTGTTAAAGAAGGCTGAAAGTAAAGTAGAAAGCTCCATAGGACCTTATGGCTTTACTGTAAGCCTGATTTAAAGGAAAATGGACAGCTGATTACAACTTGGTTTTAAACGAAAGTTCATGGATTCAGAATGCAAGAATTGAAAAAAAATCCCTAAAACTTTCAAAATGAAGCTTTTATAGCATTTTCTAGTTTGGATAACGATCTTTCATGGAGGCCGCCATTTTGATTACCTGTGTGACATCATTTATCCCTTATCGATATATGCTTATAACAAACAAGACAGGCTGTTTGTGAAAATAAGATTAACGTGGTCAGTTAAAACCTGTTAAACATTCATTTTTCATGTACGGCTGGTGTCTTTGCGAATAGCCATGGTCTTTGAAAGCTCCTAGGTTTTCGATTATTGATTTTTTTAATTTATAAAATAACATTTTAATTCACAATTTTTTTTTTGAAATGTCCGAAACTGACCATAGTTTAACATTACGTTTCGCGGCTTAATGCCTTTGATTTTCAAAAGAATACTATTGAAATATTGACACGGGTCATTAACAAAGTCAAGTAAACATCAAAAGTTCCGATCTTTCACGCGTCAAGTCAGTGAAGCTATATTGTTATCACATAATTCCGGTAGCGGCGAGCGCCTATGTCGGCGAAATAGCAAGCGTGCCTCGCGACGGGTGGTTTATTGCTTTATGGGTCTGGTTGATAACTCTAGTGTCACTAATCGGATTAGTGTTTTTTTTTCGGATGGTAAGGACAGCAATTGTCACGAGAGATTGACAAATTGCAACCATGATGCACCATGCCACTGTTATGCACATAAATGCCTGAATTGTGTGCGTGTGTGTTTAGTTGTGATCGTCTTTTCGTGTTAAAACAAAACATGGAAAAAGGGGTTTGCTAAGTTTCCCGTCTATCATTAAGTCTAATTGTACTTTTATCGACAGTTTAGCTAGTAATTTTTCGAAAATCAGTTAGAGTTTCAAGGCTTTTTATCAGAGAAATAATTACTTTAGCTGTATGTACCCTGTACAGCCAAAGTACCCGACAACAGGCGATGGGATTTATGACGTCACAAATAGCATAAAGACCGAGGGGTTCCGCTTGCGAATATGCAAAGATGGCGGCCTACTATCTAATTAGGGAAGACTCACCTGGATAGTGTAAAATCTATTTTTTACTCTTATATGCATCCCAACGACAACGGGATTTGGACATATGTTGTTTTTAAGATAAAATCTACAATTTAAGACCGACGTTACCGGAGCTGTCCATTTCCCTTTAAAGAGGCTCGCAACCGGATTTAGCATTAAAAATAGTAATTTGTAAATATATGTCAAATGCTTATATAAATGGGTAATTTTTAGTTTTGGATAATAAATTCTGTTAAAAAATGCATTTCAAAAAAAAAAGAGGAAGAAGCTCTGGTGGGATTTGAACCCATGACCCTCCATGTGGAGACAAACATGAAAACAAAGGCAAACGCCTTAACCACGCGGCTACTGGGGCTCTCTATCTATATGGTAGCGAATTAACGTACTTCACTGGTAGCGATTGATTTATACATATTCAGCTCGGGTTTATGTCTGAGCCCGTGTAGAGACGCAACAACAACAACTATACCGTTAGCTAACGCTATAGAAAAACGATGGAAAATATCTAAAAAAAACTAAGATTCGGTGACAATTCTTGAGACTTTTTTTGGACTGATCATATATTTTAATGTCAGAAGCCAAATAATGCCACAAATTTGCTTTTATTTGAGTATTTTATTTTATTTTGACAAGTACACCATCTGGTTGCGAGTCCCTTTAAGCATGCTACCTGCAAGGATGCATGATTATCAGAACGTAATGAGAGAAGGTATTTCTATCACGGGTAAGTAAACAAGTCAAAAGGGGCTTCAAAGAAAGAAAGGTTTAACCCTTTCCTCCATAGCTAAAGTTGTAAATCACATACAGTAAAACCTCTCTATTACGGACACTGAAATGTATGCTAATTGATTGTATAAAGGACAGGTGACAGCTTAAAGGAAGGTGACAGTAGGAGCTTTCTGTCACCTTCCTTTAAGCAGTCACCTGTTGCAAAACGCCAAATAATTAACAAAATTTAGTGGTTGTAATAGAGAGGTTTTTTACTGTATATCAAACAGTGTTTATGGTATGATATTTCTAAAAGCAAGAAGAAAGTAATTCATAAAGCTCCGTTAGGAGCTTCCTGCTTTACTGTCATCTTTTTTTAGTTTCAACCTATAGTAGAAACGATAGTGGTCACTTGTCTACAAAACCTGAAACAGACTAAGGGGTAAAGGGTTAATGAATATTCATTTGTGGCATTGAAGTGAAAGTTAAGTAGAAGCTTCCTAACTCATTCTATGGCTCAGGAAAGGTTTGAATTAAGAAAACATAAAAGTTACAAACCTTTGAAATATTTAATTTAGTGGTGGAATAAATTTAAGCCATTTCAAGGCATATATATGTTGTAATGGCCAATGCGGTTAAGAAAAAGTTTAACAAACCTTTGAAATTTCCAGTTCACATTCCCGAACAGATATCACACCTGGCAAGAACACTTTCAGAACTGTTTGATCCACAAACTGATACTCTGGCTGTGGAAGTGCTGTGATTGTCTCTGATATTTCTTCAATAATTCCACTTCTTTTAGGCTTACCATTAAGTGACAAACCAATCTTGCTATCAAAATGTGTATTGTCTACTCCGGGATTTTCAGTTTCTCTCTTTAATTCTGACAGTAAGTTTTCAGGATTGTTTGTGGCCAATGCCCCAAATGTTTTCAAGATATTTTCCATATCCTCTTCATGCGCCTTTTCTTTTGCACCAAATGCTTGTAACAGAGAGCCTTGAATAACTTTCAGGTTACCTCTGTACATACGATCTAGGAGTTTGTACTTTCTACTCAGTTTTATATGGTTATGTTGTTTTTCTATGAAATCCATAGCAATTTGAATGAGAGTGTCTTGGTCGTTTTTATTTACAGCATCTCGGCCATACTCTGCCAGAACTTTTTGACTAAACGCAACTGCTGTTGCTGCAGCTTTTCCTGGAACAAATAAAAACAACTCGAGTTGAACAACTACTCAATAAACAAGCACAGAACTCTAAAGGTATGGTACATACACATTACCAGTTGACAGTGCGATACAGAGTGATGTATTTAGCTCGAGACGTTTTTGGTGGAAATAGCCGATCTGACGAGCGCCTTGGCGCGAGTCTGATCGGCTATTTCCGCCAAAAACGTCTCGAGCTAAATACATCACTCTGTTGCGCACTGCCAACTGGTGATGTGTTTATTATATGCCTTGAATACAAACAAGAAACAACTAAATAGTCGTTTAAATCATTTTATATCCAAAATTTATTAGTTATTTGAGCAGAAGAAGATTTTTTGTAGGTCACAAAGAATAACGTGGCACTCGTACATGTATGTAAATGACATCACGTCAAATCAAAAGCGACGTCCAGAGTAAAATACAAAGTGGCTGATACAAGGTGGCTGATACAGACTCTTGTATTTTACTCTGCAAATACACGTGGAAACACTCGATATCACTCGAAGGCATATAATAAACGGTGATAAAGCGTCTGAGTTAAGTATGATATTGTTCTCAATCATTTGATTGGTCAGATTTGAGCTTAGGCTCAAATCTGACCAATCAAATGTTTGAGAACTAGTTCAGACTTAACTCAAAAGCTTTATAACCTTGGAGCCAGGAGCCAGGTGCTTAATGAAGGATGCAAACAATTCAGAAAGTTTACCCCATAGCCTGTTTCTAGTTTGAAAGACTGGTGACCACTTAAAACTGGTTGAAAGTAAAACAGAACGTGTGTTAACTTAACTTGAAATGGATGGATTTGGATTTGTTATAATTTAATTTGAACTGGAAACATTAACTTTGCAGTTAAATAAACATTTATTCTGTTGGTTTTTACCGACATTTTCAGAACAATCTTTATTTTAGAAACAAAATAATTCAATTATCAGTATATTTTCTATTTTTTGTCACTTTAGATTTTGGAAAGTTAATTGTGAGTCTTAATCTTTAAAACCCATTAACACTTAGCCTGTTTCTTGTTTTGATGACAGATGACCAATTACTACAGGTTGAAGGTAAACTGAATGCACCTGAGGCTGAAGACGCATTCTCATCGTAACTTCACTTTCAGACTGCTTTAACCCATAGCCTGTTTCTAGTTTTGAAGATATGTGACCACTTAAAGCAGGTTGAAAGTAAAGCAGAATGCGCCTTAAGGTGCATTCTGCTTTACTTTCAGCCTGCTTTAAGCTATTATCTGCTAGAATATAGAACTATTTCTTATAATTTTTATTTATAACGGTATAAACTGGAATTTTTTTTCTTTAGTAGAGGAATTAATTAAAGGCGTAAAAAGGTGTATTTATGGGGTAATGGGTTAAGCTACCATCCACCAGGATATTGAAATATTTCTTATGGTGCATATTCATGATTGTGTATAGTGGAACATTTTCTTCAGTGGTGGAATATGTTTAATGTGTAAAGGGGTATTTATGGAGTAATGGGCTATTTACTCAGCCTAACTGCATAGTAATTTACAACTATACAGACCATGATCATCTTCAATCTGTCCAATGGCACTTCCAGCCACCTTGACTGGCTCTTCCGGATTGGCTGGAGCTGTAATTCGCTTCCACGTACAGAAATTGATGTAGAATGGAACAGTCTGGGGATGCTAAAAAAAAGCAAATTACATCTAGAGCAAAATTTAATCATGGTTTCAGTGTGTTTAACTCTTTGCATGTTATCAGCGAAACAGTAAAACCATTGCAAACTGTTTGCATCCTGGGGCCCATTTTACTAAACTACTTACGCAAAATTTTTGCGTAAGTCAAAATCGTTTAACTCTTATTTTTCGATCATAAACGTTTGCAAACAGCAAATAGCAAGATCAGAGGACGCGCTAAAAGCGCGTCCTATGATCTTGCTATATGCTGTTTGTAGCAAGTGATAATGAAAAGTATAAATTAAAATTTAAAATTTTGACTTACGCAAAAAAATTGCGTAAGTTGTTTAGTAAAACGGGCCCCTGATGACAGAGCATTTCATCAGGATCAAAACTTTTTGACACTCCCACCCTACCTGAAAAGACTGTTTTGTAAATTCTAAATTTAGAAATATATATACATGCATACATTGTATGACAAATGTAATAGATGTAAAATTACTAAAAATTAAAGACTTAAAATTAAAGGAGAAAAAGTTAGATTCAGTGTTTTGGGGTTTTCGCAGATATTTGGAGAGGCCATTTATTAGAGGGGTTGCGTTTAAGCGGGAGTATACAGTATACTGGTTCCAGCAAATATAAGAAAGGCGTTGAAAAGGAAAAATCACTTTTAGGCTTTGCAATGTCTGTGGATTGCTACTTGGCTGATATTTTCAAACAATATAAGACACTGAGTATATATATCAGGATTTTTAAAGATAAAAATAAGCAAAATTATTTTAACATATTTCCAAGGGTGCAAATGGTGATATTATTTGCACTTATAGTTTGGATCCAGATCAGACACTCTCTGCCTTTCTTTAGAATCCAAACTGTCTGTCACTGAATTAAAAGTATTTCTACACTACAGTGGAGAAGACATTATTCTTTCCCAATAAATATATTTGCTCTAAAACTATTTTTCCATCACAAACAGTTTGGAACTAAATCAGATCAGGCTCCAAACTGTTTGCCACTCAGCTTACAATTAATTGTTCAATGTTTGCATTTTATTTGTGTTTAAGTGAGAAATAATTAGAAGAAATTAATTCTACTCCTGCCATAACGTGTGTCGATGCTCCAGAGGGACCCTACATTTAATGGGAAGAAGAAGAAGAAGAATGATACACTATGAAAACAGTGTAGACCCAGATCAGACAGCTCATGAATGAATTGTCTGATCAGAGTTTGCACTATTTTCTTATAGTCTATCTGACATGATCCTACACTCTAATAGCAGTGGATTATCACTTGATAATTTCACTGTTTGAAGCAGTGGGATTATGGTTACGCGTGCTTCTTTTATGAATTTCCCCCGTAGGGCTTCCCAAGAATCGTATTCAATCGTGTCTTATCGTTTAATTCTGGCAGCCCGATTTGTCCCGAACTAAAAAGGGGAAGAACACGAATCCAAGCTCGGAAGTAACGACGTAATTCCGATGACGTCAACTCAATAAATCAGTGATGTCATTGTACGGAAAACTGTCACGAAAAGATCTTCGATATAAACTTGAGGCTCCACATGGAGTAAAAAATGTACTTTTGCTTTCGATTGACAAAAATTTAGTTCCAAAAATCGTTTAAAAGCATGAAATACATGTAAATAAAATAACTGTAATTTTTTGGCGAAAGATCTAAATTTAATTCATTCGTGAACATCAGACTGTTATATTTTCACTTTAAATATAACGTCTGATGTTCACTCATTGAATTAAATGTTGATCTTACACCAAAAAATACAGTTATCTTCTATATATTGTTGTCTGCAACAACTGAGTTACTAGCTGTCATCTGCAAATTGTCTAAAATTAGATTTTTCAAAGTTTTCATTTCCATATAGGTTCAAGGTGTCAAACAATTTAGATCCTGATGAGACGTCGCATTATGCTGCGTCTCATCTGGGTCCAACCTGTTTGCATCAATAATCACGGTTTAGCCATTTGTGTGCAAAGAGTTACAGACTATACGAACCAGAATTTGTGTCTGCACACACATGTGGGGCTCAGGGGGTGCCATGAACTCCTTTTTCTCTGCCATCTGTTTGTCTATAAATGCTTTGTATGCATTTGGATCATTATCTGCCATATCGTCGAGCATTGTCCATACATGCTGAGCCTGTTGCATTAAGGCTTCACTGCTTCTTTCTTCCATCTAAAATATCAAAAAAGTAATTTATGTATCACAACTTTTTAACCCTTATTAAACCCATTACTCCATATATATGCCTAACTTAATTAATTTGATCCTCCTCTAAAGTCCAAGTCTTGGGACGAGACTTCTTGGAGCCCTTGGAAAGTTATGCAACATTCGTGGAACATTGGTATTATGACCGTATATGTCAATGAGGCTTCCTAAATCATTGTATGTTGGGAAGTGAGTGGATATATATAGTGCAGCAAACATCAGGGGGCGAAATGTCTAGGAAGCGAAACGACTAGGGCCTGTGTAGCGAAATAGATCGTAAATCTTATATGGGTACAGTCGTAGCATAGAGCTTGGTTGACACATAAAGGGGCATTTTAGATTACTTTTTCTCCCCTTTGTGAGACCTTGCAGACAGAAGAACGTATTACTCTTGTCTAATAGGTGTCGGTGTTTATCAATTGCATGTCACAACACAAAATTTTGCTGCGATAGCGTCCTTAGTATGCGCACTACGTCACAGATTATCGTGTAGATTTTGTAGACCGGTTGACAGACAAATGAGTCATCAAGAGCGGCCGATTGGCCATTCCGTGCAACCAGTCTGCATGCTAACCTAGCAACAACAGTTGATTACATCCGTTCTGTGGAGACGACTAACTTTCGTTCGTTGCGATAATTATTTTCTTCTAGTGCTAAATAAAAAGCCCACACAATGTCGCTTAACGGTTCTGAGGATATGGAAGAAGAGCAGGGCCCTTACTTAGGGGTAAGTGCAATGTATTGGAAGTGTACAGCAGATCTACAATACAGATGTAATTTTATGGACTGATAAGTATTCTACTGCCATGACTGCATGAACATGCATGACATGTTTGGTTTCGTGTTTGGTTATACAGTTATTTGTGATTTACACTATTCTAACATTTCAGGAGTTAGCTGGAAGCAGATATAATAGGATTACCCCGGGATCCGACCCATAATTTTATTTTTAGTAATTAATGATGAAAGTTTTAAACCACTGTTTAAGCAAGTCATTAATGAAAACCAAAAAGAGCAGTAGGCCTAAGACAGTCACCGAGAGTGACTCTAGATGAATCATCAGTGGCAGTTGATGATTTAGCATTGGGAACAATATGCCATGTGCAGCCCGCAAAGGATTAAACTTGAGTGATGCTGAATAGTGCAGTTTCATCAGAAGTCTTTCTGTGGGACCCTGTCAAATGTCTTAGTAGAGAACTGTAGAAGAACCAAGTATACCTGTTCTCTATGTCAATGCCTAAACTCTGTTTAAATATGTGGGAGCTGCATCATTAATGCACCAGCATTGTACAACAGCACGAATGAATAACGACCGGATCGGAATCTACCTATTTACTCATGCATTTTCCCAATAATACCGTCGTCGATTCGCCGATCGATACCTGTCCGTTGATTCGCGGTTAATCGATCGATAAAACACAGCTGAATCGCGCTCGCTTGTGTTGGACAGTTACCTATTGTTAATTAAAATTCCGTTAAAATTTCACCCGATTTCAGAAATATAGGGCTTAAATGAGAGCGAACATATTCAGTTTTTATTTGTGAAAATACTAATGTTCTGTATTGAGCGAGTATTTGTTTACAACAGGTTAAAGAGCATTTAACAAATGAACCAACAGGCAATTGATCGCAGATTCTTTTGCATACTACCGTTATAAAATCCTATAAAAAACTCGTTTTTCACCCGATTTTTACATTTAATGTCTTAAAAGAAAGAAAAAATCTGTATCTTTAAACGGTATAAAAATCTTGATTTCATATTATTTTAAAACAGAGAAATCGCAAACGAGACTGAAGCGCCATTTCTGAATGTGGAAGCATCAATAAAAATCGATTGACAATTTCAACTAATTAAACGTGTTAAGTGACAAAAGTGCTGACGAGTTTGAGTAAGTACCTAATTGTTTTGTTTGTAACACGTTATGCGAAATCTTTTATGTAATTCTTTACATAATATTGGTGCTATAATTCTATCGCTATCTATGTAGAATTGTAAAAGTTAACCTTTGAAAATGGATTCTCAAGCTTAATGCAACGGACAATAAGAATCATTTTGAAAGAGTGGGACACATAAAAATAGATGATTTTCATATTAGAATTGGGAGACTAATATATAATCACCACATTAGAGTTGTTATTCTTTAAAAGAATGGGATGTTTTCATCACAAGCAAATATTTTTCAGTGAAAATAACACAAAATCTAATGAATTGTATTGAATTTGAGACAACACATAACAGATCTCAAAATGTCTGCTATGCTCGAAAATTGAAAAAAAGTTCTAAATTCAAAACATGAAAAAACTAGGAAATATCCATTCAATCCGCACCAAAAGTTTAACTAAGAAGCACCAATATGTTCTTATTACAAAAAATTAATTCTAAAGTGAAAATCACAAATAGGCTTCAGTTCTATAAAATGGACGTTACAACACCCTACAAATTAAGCATTCCTTACAACACACACAAAAAAATACGAAAAATCGTCGTTTTCATGCGTTCAACTCACCAAGAAAGACACAACCAATCCTTACCAAATTTTAAACTAAGAAGCATCAGTATCTTATTAAGGACGTGTCTAAATTTCAATAAAAAATGACAGCAGGAAATGCCTTTCTATAAAATGGGCAGCAACATGTATACACAGAGAAATCCGCCATTTTGTTCCGCTGGCTGCATACAACGGTTTTCTGACCATATTATTTCCTGCTTATTTAACCGCTGAAAACAGCGCTAATACTTATATAAATGATACAGTTGAGGAAAGGGGTATTCACCGATTCCGATAGCATAATTTTTAAAAAATATTTAATGTCACTAAACACGTTTGATTAATTGAAATTATCAATAGATTTTCGCTGATATTTCCACATTCAGAAATGGCGCTTCAGTCTCGTTTTCGGGTGGTGCACTGATTGGCCGAACAGGAGACAGCATAAATAGTGGGCCACCTGGATTTCCGATCCGGTCGTTATTCATTCGTGACAACAGTAACAACATGTACATGAATGTTGTCGAAAAACCCACATCTGCATATCAAAAAGTGTATTTTACCCATTACCTCATAAATACGCCTTTTTAGACCTTAAATTTATTCCTCCACTGAAGAAAATAGATCCAATTTATACAGTCATGAATATGTACCACAAAAAAAATATTTTCCTTATTCTAGCAGATGGTTAGTTAAAGCTATGATTGGCTTACGAAAAGTATTCGCTGGTCTACACGTCCATTTCCGCCACTCGAAATGTTACGGAATAAACCGAGCATAGTTTTACAGACGTTATACTGTGTTTAGCTGTCCGAAAAACACTACTCGCATTTCTTTGAGAGTTGGTGGAAAAATCACTTGCAATTTACAAATTCCACTCGCAGTTTGCGAGTATGCGAGCTTAAATTCAAACCCTGGCTTGTATGACGTATTCAGATTCAGATAATACTTTTGTGATACTTAATTTGGACAAGTTTTGGGTGAATTTACATTCAAACACTTTTATTTTTTTCAGAGATCTTCATTCAATTAGTGTTCACATAAAACAAGTTTGACTGTAATTCAAAATTTTGTTAGCCCCGCATTACCCCATAAATGTTTGTTTTTTATGTCTTTATGATTTATTCCTGAACTGAAAAAAAATAGTTCCAATTAATACAATCATGAACATGTACCATAAATAATAGTTTCTATAATATCCTAACAGATTGTAACATAAAGCTGGTTGAAAGTAAAGCAGAATTAATGCCCCAGTTTGCTTTACTTTCAACCTGCTTTAAATGATCATCCGTCTTCAAAACTAGAACAGGGTAATAGGTTAAGTCTGTCTGATTTGTTAAACTCAAGGCAAATAATTATTTTAAATTCTTTCTTTCTTCATACAGGAATATGAAGGAGGGAGAAACGAAAGAGATGAGCGTCAAGGTCAGGGGAAAGCCACCTTACCAAATGGAGATACATATGAAGGAATGTATGAAAATGGTAAACGTCATGGACAGGGTGTTTATAGGTATGAATTTAGTTGCTTTATCAGTTTTGGGCACCAGTGAGTGCTGTACATATCTGCAGATTTCACTGGTAAACAAGCCAATAAATAACCACAATTGTAAGATATTCCACTTAGAAGCCATAATAACCAGTCTATTCAGAAGCCAATATGTACCTAACTTTTATACAAAAATCAAAGAAGTTTGTGAACATAAAATTCTCTGATATTCATGATAGAGGCAGTATCTATAAGTTTATTCCAATTGATTTTCCAGATGCTTAGCTTTTCTTTTGCGACACATACATGTAGTATTATTTGCCATTGCAATCAGGCATATACCTTTAATAATATTCACACAAATTTCATGAATTATTATGCCCCCGCACGACTTAGTCGGGGGCATATTGTTTTTGGTCTGTTTGTCTGTATACAACTTCTTGAGCGACAGTACAATTTGGGTCATGTCTGACAAAGGTCAAGGTCATTTAGAGGTCATTTAGCGGTAAATCTGGTGGAAAGGGAGAGAACTCATCCTATATTATTTCAAGTGAATAGGAAGGGAGATAACTCATCCTAACTGGCCATAAGTCTTTGATCATATGATCTTTTCTAAATTTAGAAATTAGTCCTCAAAATGACTCTTGACAAACCTTGTTATGACGACGTCATCATGACATCATCATGACATCAATATGACGTCATGATGCTATGTTGATGATGCATTTGAATAAGCTAGACAAATCTTGTTTCTTTGTACATTTTCATCACAATAACAGCAAGGAGTACAATTATAAGTTACCTGCTGTATGATTTTACTTGAAAGCCAAATGAATACATTGCGGAGGCAAAACTACTCAGGGGCATTTGTCACTTTCTGTGACACATACCATTCTTGTTTTGTGTCTATATTTCCGGTGTCTTATCAGTTTTGTCAGAGCGTACGGTAGCTTAATTTACAGAGATCTGTCAGCCGGTGTCTGTATCAATCTGGTTCTGTCTCTTCTTATCCTGTTCTCTTCTATTAACATTTTACTCAACAGATACACATTTTATCACCTTTAAATTATTCTTCCACTAAAGAAATTATCTGAGTTCCAATTTATACAGTGTAGAATATCATAAGAAATATTTTCTATATTCTAGCACTTCGGAGCAGATTGTAGCTTAATTAAATTCAAGTTGAAGCAGACTGAAAGTGACTTGAACAGAATGTGCCTTATAACTTATTATAAGGCACATTCTTATTTTCTTTCAAACTGTTTAAGGTTTTCACCTATCTTCAATACTAGAAAAGGGTTATGGAGGAAAGGATTAAAATCGTTTGTGTCCATTGATGAATTCTCTGTATCGATTTACTCAGAAAGGATTCATATTTCATTATAGATAAGTATCTGTCTATACTATGTTATTCTAACCGGGTATTCCAACTCAACAATGTTGTTGGTAGAAAACAATGGGGACAGGGTTACAATTGTCATTGAGACTTAGTGTAGCTTACAATCAGTTTATTCCAAAAAGGTATACTCTGTGAAATACATTTTCTGATATAAACCAGTACCCTTATGCAAGTTATTATCATTCCATGGAAATCAATTATTTTTTTATATTAAACAATATTTATCTTCAGATTTAAAAATGGTGCTAGATATATTGGAGAGTACATAAAGAACAAAAAACATGGGACAGGCACATTCATCTATCCAGATGGCTCAAAATATGAAGGTAAGTGACAAAACATTTATATTAAAACTGTATTTAACTGGTTTGAATATATGTTACCTTACACCATAAAATACAAAGGTGCAAAGTTTTTTGAGACAGGCGGCAAAGGCTGATACAAAGTAATACATTACAAAATGTCCCTTTTGGAACATCCTTTATTGTTTAGTTCTCCATTAAGCAGCCACAATGTCTCTAAAGAGTTCAACATTTCTTATTTAAATGATTATTGAACACAAGCACTACCGTATGTCTTTAACCCATAGTCATAGATCTTCAATGAAGAAAATAGCTTCACTTTACAGTTATAAATATGCACCATAGGAAATATTTAAATCAGGTTGAAAGTAAAGCAGATTAATGTGACTTAAGGCACAATATCTGCTTTACTTTCAACCTGCTTTTAGTGGTCACTTGTGTCTAAACTAGAAATAGGCTATGGGGTGAAGGGTTAAATGCCTTGTCATGTGCAAGCTGATTCTCCTACGGGCATGCAGGTTGAGTGATAACATATGCATGTATCATACTTTTCATAAATATAATTGTTGTTAAACAAACACATTTAATCATACTAAAAGTCTCAGCCATCATCACCAAACTCACATTTACAAACAACTTTGTGTGCAAACAGTTACAGTTATCTGAAGCAAATAACTCTTACCTTCAGTTTCATTTCCAAAATACCATCAGGGTGTCAAACAGTATAGTTCCACTTCTAAGGCAAGACTCAGAGTTACATGATGTCTGATGTGATCAGACATTGGTTTCCAACATGACTTTATCCCTATACTCCATAGATACACATTTTTACTCATTTCATTTATTTCTCTACTGAAGAAAACATTTCTGTTTTTATACACTCATGAATATGTATCAGAAAAAATATTTTCTATCTTCTAGCAAATGGTAACTTAAAACAGGCTGAAAGTAGAGCAGAATGCCCATAACGACACATTCTACTTTACTTTCAACATACTTTAAGTGGTCTGTGACCTAGCTGCCTTCAAAACTAGAAATAGGATTTGGAATAAAAGGTTAAATCTAGTTTTCTGTTTCTTAACCCATTACTCCATAGCCTGTTTCTAAGTTTTGAAGACAAGTGAACACTTAAAGCAGGTTGAAAGTAAAGCAGAATGCATCTTACTTGGCACATTCTGCTGTCTACTACTTTCAGCCTGCTGCTAGCTACCATCTGCTTGGATATAGAATATATTTGGTAGATGGTACATTATTCATGACTGTATCAAGTGGAACTATTGTCTTCAGTAGAAAAAAAATAAAAGCATAACACAGCATATTTATTGGGTTAACCCTTTCCCCTAAATATACAGCTTTTAATACCTTTAAAGCCAGAATACCGCCTAAATTTATGTTTAAATCGCGCAATTTCTTATATAACAACATTTTCTATGTATTAAAACTAAGCGAAATCCGTTGTCAGGTGCCTGAAACATGCCCCCCTTTCTTTAAGAACCATACATAAATGTGCCGATTTCTTATCGAGATGGTTGGAAAAATAAGCTTTTTGTTTACATAACAAATCTTCGTGTCGGCTTCCGAGAATTTCCGCAAGGTTGAATAAGAGTCACGAGATCGATCCGATTTTCCTGATTTGTCTGGGTTATTTTTAGAACAGAGTAGTTTATAACCATTAAGGTAACAGTGGAGAAAACGTTATTCTTTCTGGTTTAAACGCAAACGAAATGCAAACGCATCGCAATAATACGCATAAACGGACAACCTTTAGACAATTCTGACCATTCATGTTAGTCTGAGTGGCAAACAGTTTGGTGCCTGATCAGACGCCGGGTTACCCGGCGTCTGATCTGCTCCAAACTGTTTGCAATTGAAATCATGGTTTTAGCGTTAACCTGTTTATTGGGAAAGAATAACATTTTCTCCACTGTAAGCAAGGTAACATCATCGTACACTTTCCTACTTGAGATAAGTATGGTCCCCGTGCAGCACGAGACCGCTGCGCTAACTTTACTGATATTTTATTCTTTCCAAATAAATGCATTTGTATATATATAAAACTATTATTTCCATTGCAAACAGATTGGAGCCAGGTCAGACGCCGGGTAAACCGGCGTTTGATCAGGCTCCAACCTATTTGCTACTCAGATTAAAAAATAATAGTTAAAACTTCTAAAAGTAAATTTCCACAGTTTAGTGCATTGCGTTTGCGTTTAAATGGGAAAGAAAAATGTATTCTCTACTGTATACTGCGCACAATAAATACAGCTATCAATGTTTCTTGCTGGATGTAGGGAATACTCATCCCTTTTAAAGTTTTAGAATGTTCCAATCTAAAAATAACTCTGTCAAGTCAGAAGAAAACACTAATAATGAGCTATGAAGACATCTTTTCCGGGCGCAAGCCGAACGGACTCGGAAAATCTCCGTCGTTGATCGGATGTTAGCAAACCGATTTAAAAGTCGACTTTTTTACACCAAATTCATGTGTTTGTCAGATTTATTGCCTCCATAATCATTGCGGATTACTTCTTTTTATATGTTTAGATTACGTATGTGCCTGAATTTTCAGGTTTAAAAAATGCGCTATTTTGGCTTACATACTGCCTTTAATTTATTCTTCTTCAGAAGAAAATAGTTTTATTCTATACAATGTACAGTCATATGACTCATGGATATGCATCATGAGAAACCTTTGTTATATCATAGCAGATGATGACTTAAAGCAGGATGAAAGTATTTAAGCAGATTGCATCTTTACGTGCATACAGGCTGAAAGTAAAGCAGAATGCACTTTAAGGCACATTCTACTTTACTTTCAGCCTGCATTAAGTTTTTATCTGCTAGATTATAGAAAATATTTCTTAAGCTATAATTTTCATGACTGTATAAATTGGAACTATATTCTTCAGTGGAGGAATAAATTAAAGGCATACAAAGGGGTATTTATGGGGTAATGGGTTAAGTTGTCACTTGTCTTCAAAAGTAGAAACATGAACTATGGGGTAATGGATTAAGTCACAAATTTAAAGTATATCATGGATCAGAGTCTCAAGAAGATGGAATGCCATTGAAAAACTACAAATATATAAATTATCAAATGTTATTCTTGTGTTATCAGGTAGCTGGGTGGATGATCAGAGATGTGGTTTTGGTAAATATTTTTATATCAATGGGGACTCATATGAAGGCGAGTGGCTGAATCATGTTAGACATGGCCAGGGCACATACACTTATGCCCTAACAGGAACAAAGTATGTTGGAACTTGGAGTAATGGAAAGAGAGAAGGACATGGGGAGCTTATACATGCCAATCACAAATATGTTGGTGTCTTCAAGGAGGACAGGGTAAGTTAAATATTAATAGCCAACTATGTCTTATGCAACAGAGTGATTACAGCTGTCAGAATGAGAAACAATGAACCATTTAATGAGAAAAACGACCTATTCTCAAAATACTGCGTCCAATCAGGGTCTGCAGTGTTAGAAGAAAAGACATGTACTGTACTTGCAAATTAACCCATTAGCCCATAAATATGTGTTTTAATGCTTCAGTCTATTCCCCCACTAAAGAAAATCATAACTTCCCCTTTATACAGTCATGGATATGAATTCATAAGAAATATAATCTCTATCCTAGCAGATTGTATCTTAAAGCAGGTTGAGAGTAAAGCAGAATGCGCCTTAAGGTGCATTCTGCTATACTTTCAACCTGCTTCAAATGGTCAATTATCTTCAAAACTAGAATCAGGCTATGGAGTAATTGGTTAATAACACATTCTAACACACTTCGCGCACGCCCCTATATAAACAAAGAATTGACGTATCTGTGTTTGAATTCTCAATAAAACACTCACACGCTGTAACGTTCTAACGTGACGTCATATGGCTTCGAAAATGCGTTCGCCAAGAAATGTAGCGCCATTGCTTCTGTGCAAATTAAGGTTAAGTAATGTGTTAGAATCGAAATAATAGATTAATACCAGTGTTTTATCCTGCAATCAAACACGGGTAGTCGTTGAGATGCTTGTAATTAAACCACTCTGCCTGAAGGCCTCGTGATTAAATTACTACGCATTTCAACTCCTACAAGTGTCCGATTGCACGATAAAACACTGGTATGAATTTATTATTTCTTAATTATGACTTATGCATCAGAGTGATTACAGCTTTCAGAATAAGAAGCAATTATGAACCATTTAATGGGAAAGAGAACCTATGCTCAAAATACTGCTTCCAATCAGGGTCTGCAGTGTTAGAAAATATAACATGTACTGTACTGACAAATTGAACATTGGTCCTGTTTGCAGTATCAAATGCTGCTTTTCTGATGATGCAGCTCAAATGGAGTACATGTTGATATATGCTTTAAAATTATGTTGGAACAATAGTTTAAAACCTTACCAACATTAATTTATAAATACTGAAAAAACAAAGTTTAGTCAGCTGTCAACATGGGATTTCCCATAGACAACATTTCCTGTTTTATGTAGGTCTGAAAATCAAGATACAAGACATATGGAACAGTAGAAAATAATGTAGGGTACCTAATGAAAGGGATCTCATTAAGAGACAACAATTGCAGTTACAAATTGGTTGTTCAACGGGATTTTTTCAAAGCAAAGGGGGGTAATTTGAAAACTCGCTTTTTCAATGGACAATTCTATATAAATTGCTAAAGAATGATTCTCTAATTTTGCGTTTTTTTGTTGGTTGCTACATTTTCAACATTATTGCTAACTTGTATAAGAAAAATATGACAGACATCTTGTTATGACTTATAAAGTTGTTACAATAAAAGAGAAGCTACCTGACCTTTATACAAATTTACTGTTCAAAGCATTGTTGATATCTCTTTGTGGTTTGTAATGTCATTATGCAACATGAGTATTAGAATGTACCCAACAGACTTATTTAGCAATCCTTAATGTCTGATCAAACTTTATTTTTATGCCCCCAAAGTTTTAGTATATATTTTATGTTAAAATAGACAATTTTTAGCTGATTCATGTTAATACTTCTGGAAAAAGTTTACATATGGATTATTATCTAGGCCAGGCAAAGTTCAAAAATATGAATGTATAAAATGTAAACAAAACCAACACTTTATTTCAAATTATGTAAATGAAAATTTTTGATCAACACTTGTTTAATATTGAGACTTTGTTGTTTTTTACAGCCAACAGGAAAGGGTAAATATGTCTTTGACATAGGATGTGAACAGCACGGTGAATATCTTGGTATTGAACAGGTAAGAGATGTAGTACTGATGTTTTTAGCCTGTTGTTTGTTTTAACACACATGTTTAATTTTTCTCATGGAAAATTTTGAGAAACAAAGCAATAGATTTTACTTGATTAATGGCATGATTATATCATTTTCCAACTATAGTAGTTCATTTACATGCTAATAATGAAGTCTGTATTGTTGGGGGGAAAATGAAATTGAAGTAAGAACAAGAGATCAACCTGTTAATTAACCACATTCGTATGACTGGGTGCCAAGGTTCTTGACAGGTTCACAGTCTTTCTTTAACATATATTTGAAATTTAAACTTGACAAAGGAATATACATTGAATGCTTTTTGGTTGATTATTTCAAGTGGACTTTCTCCACTTTTGAAAATTGACCAGTGTATGTGGAATTTTAGGACTGGTTTTAGAGAGGAAGATTAGAAAAGTAAAACAAAACAGTGTAGACCCTGATCAGAGGGCTCCACAAGGAGCCCTCTGATCAGGGTCTACACTTTTTGCAAAATATACATTATTCTGGATTCCAGCATAGATTGGGTGAAATTTATAGCCATTCAATAAAGAAGAATTCTGGTTTGAGATATTGCCATTTGATCATGATGTTAAGAGCATTGCACAAGTACAATCAAATATGCATCAAACAATAATCTAAGAGTTTTCTTGTTGTTACAGTGCCCCTTCTCTACAACAACACCAATTAGGAGACAACTTTGTTGTGTGTTGTTCAGAGAGAGTTATTATAGAGAGAGAAAGTTAAATATAATTGTCTTGGTTGGGCAACAATGGCACGCATTGCTGTAAGTAGTGAATCACTGTTTAGAGGGTTGATGTAGGGAATGAGCATTTGTATCTGCATTGATTGATGATTTACTCATCCACTCCTGAAACTTTTGATGGACAATTCCAGTTACAAAATATGCCTAGCCCGTTTTTGACTATTTTTGGGATGATTTTAACAATATATTTCAAAATGACAAATAGTGTAGACCCTGATCAGAGGGCTCCTTAAGGAGCCCTCTGATCAGGATCTACACTATTTGCATGGGACAAGTGTAATCTTTAGAGATACACTGTTTGTAAATGACGACTATACTCATCACTAGGGTTGAATGTGTTAAATTTTTTAGGACAAAGAAGACAAGGGAGATGAAGATGAACAACAAGCTCTTATTATCTGCAAATGGAAAGCAAGTCATACAACTGGCATTCACATGGCTACAGAGGAAGAAGACCTAGAAGACTTACAACCAGAGGGCACCACTGTAGAGCCCTCAACAGAACAAGGTACTGCCATCCTCTAGCTAACACACACACTCTCAGACTATATCTAACTGTGGCAGATTTAATATTTCACAATTACTCCAGAGTCTTTTTGTTGTTATTCTAAACTGTTAACTAGATAGGTAATTGATGTCTTTTTTATTAGAAGTTTCAACAATTAACACTGTACATCAAAAAAGATACAGTGGAGAAGACATTATTCTTTCCCAATAAATGTGTTTACTCTTAAACTTTTATTTCCATTGCAAACATTTTGGAGCCAGATCAGACGCCGGGTAACCCGGCGTCTGATCAGGCTCCAAACTGTTTGCCACTCAGATTGAAATAAATAGTTTTAAACTAATATTATTTTCTATATTTTAGTGCTTTGTGTTTTGTTTGCATTTAAACGGAAAAGAATAGAGCCTTCTTCATTGTATGGAGATCACCATATATTTCTGTATTCAGTGGCTGCCGTATATGATATTTAACAACACACTATTTATATTTAGATGATAACTATTGGTATATTAAAAATTATATATATAAAACCAGGTGCATATCTGTAGATAGAAGATTATTGTTGAACTAGACTTTTTCCCATTTCTTTCTTGAGATGTGACTCTACTAGGCTTTTCTCATGCTTAACCCTTTACTCCATAGCTTATATCTAGTAGTGAAATCAGATGGCCACTTCTAGGTTGAAAGTAAATCAGAATGCGCCTTAAGCTGCAATCTGTTCTTCTTTCAGTCTGCTTTATGTTACCATCGGCTACAGATAGAAAATATTTCTTATGGTACACATTTTTGGCTGTATAAATTGAAAATATTTTCTTCAGTGGAGGAATGAATTAAAGACATAAAAATGCATATCTATAGAGTTAAGGGTTAACATCTGTGTTGGACTGAACTTAGCCAGTAGATTAGCTCTTAAAGACAAAGTAGTGCAGATTAGATGTTCTATAACTCTGTAGATATATGTATATATATATACTAAAAAAAGAGAGCTTAAACAAGAAACCTTTGGTCAGGATTTAAAGTACTTGTACATACAATCTCAGCTTGTGCAACTTATCTTGTATTAACTCATTGAGCCCTAGTGACGCATATATGCGTCTTATACCAAAAGTGTACCTATGAAGAGTACACTTGTCCTACGCAAACAGTGAAGTCCCTGATCAAAGGGCTCCTACAGGAGCCCTCTGATCAAGGTCTTCACTGTTCGTAATTTTGTAAAATATTATCAAAATCAACTCTATATAGTTGAAAATGGACCAGCCTTTCTTTCAAACTGGAATTGGTCATTGGAAGTTTCAGGGAATAAAGAGTTAAGCAACCACTCATATAAATACCAATGTGATAACTTAAATACAAGTGGTTGTTTAATAAAGGTTTGAAATAGTGCAGAAAGCTGAGCTTTTTGCAATAATTTTAGCCCTAATTAAGCAATTGTCCGACTTTAGAGAGTCTCTTCACTACTTCATTCAATGGTCATTAACTCTTGGAATGCTAGTGGTGAAACCCTGATAACTTTTGCAAACAGTTTGGATTGCGTTATGCTGCATCTTATCAGGATCCAAACTGTTTGACACACTGATGATGTTTTGAAAAGATTATATTTTTAAAATAATAGCAGACGACAAATCGCAGACGAAAAAATTACCCAGTCTGCAAAGAGTAAATACAAGATTGACTGCATGCATTCTGCCTATTTAGGATATTTGTCTTCACTATAATCTGTTTGTCTTTTATCACTTTTATTTCACAATTCACATTTCCATTGATATACTTTGTAATTTCTATGCAGACGACTAACATTGTGAACACAGTCTAGTGTATATAGAAGGTAACTCACATTGACTTTCACCTGGTTTTTGTTCTTTTGATGTAGGCTGCTACAATTTATTTATAGGCTAATCTCTTGAAGTGTACTGATAGTCTCTGATAATTCTCAAATGATGCCAAACTATCTTGTCCAGTTGGTGGGAAACAACCTTTAAAATTGACCTTTTTAACCTATTACTCCAAAGATATACATTTTTATGCCTTTAATTTATTCTTGCACTGAAGAAAACGGATTCAATTTACACAGTCAGGAATATGTATCATACATTTTTCATATCTCCTAGCAGATGGTACCTTAAAGCAGACTGAAAGTAAAGCAAAATGCACCTGGTATGCATTCTGATTTACTTTCAACCTGCTTCAAGTGATCCGTGTCTTCAAAACTAGAAACAGGTTATTGAGTAAAGAGTTGATCTGAATGTTTCATATGGACTATTTCCATTTTTGACAAATGTTGATTTATAGGGATATTTTTAGAATAAAACAAACAGTGACCCTTAGATCAGGGTCTACACTGTTTACAAACTATACACACACTAATGTCTAGTATAGACAGGGTTAAGATGCCTGGAAGTCATTAAGTCAGCATAATGCAGAAGAAAAGTAATGTGGAAAGCTGTCCTTAGGAACTCTCAGCATTACTTTTGTTCTTATTTAAGGAACCAGCTGCCTTTCGAGATCTCCCTGCTTCACTGAATGGTTTCCATATAGCATGACATTTAGACATTACATGTATTAGATTATTATTGTGCCAGTACAGTTCTTGTGTATCCCTGTCAATTTTGTTAACCCTTTACCCCATAACCTGTTTCTAGTTTTGAAAATAAGTGACTACTTAAAGCAGGTTAAAAGTAAAGCAGAATGCGCCCTAAGGCGCATTCTGCTTTACTTTCAGCCTGCTTTAAGGTACCACCTGCCGGAATTAAGAAAATATTCCTTCTGATACATATTCATGACTGTATAGATTGAAATTATTTTCTTCCATGGAGGATTAAAGGGAATGCACTAAAAGGCGCTTCTATAAGGTAAAGGGTTAAAGTGTGTATAAAACATTTTTTATTGTAAATCTCCACCATGTCCATATGCTATTTGCTTGAACATTTTTGGTAAAACCTATAAAGTATTAGGCTTAGTAATTTGCAATGTAATTATTTTACAAAGATATGGATTGATGCATGATGTCAAAAGTCTCTTCAGCAAATTAGGATTTCAATAACAGCTCTTGTGAAAGTATTTCTACAAAATGTCTTGGGTTGTTCATACTTAAGCTAATATTTTGTTGATGTAACACTCTGAAACTGATAAAATACAACCAAGTAAGATTTTAACCTGAACTGCCTGCAACTTCTATTAACCCATTACTCTATAGATACTCCTTTTTACACTTTTATATATTACTGAAGTACAATAAAACAGTTCTACATTATACAGTCATGAATATTCACAATAAGAAATATGTCTATCTCAGCAGCTGGTAGCACTTAAAGCAGGCTGAAAGTAAAGTAGAAATTCTGTGTTTCTTTCAACCTTCTTTAAGTGGTCACCTGTCTCAAAACTAGAAACAGGCTATGGGGTGATTGGTTATAAACTTGCCACAGAAGTAAGAATGACTTTGATTTCTGTTTGACAAAAACTGTATGCTACAAGGATCGTACACAACTGACTTGTTTGGTCAATGAATGTTTCATGAACCCTTACCCTGCTGTATTCCTTAACTGCATGAGAATTGTTGTCTGCATAAACCTTCAAGTTAATTTTTAATGTTTCTTTAACTGAAAATTTTTAAGACTGAATAGCCTCACCAGACATTTAGATAACCCATTACTCCATAAAGGCGCATTCTTACATCATAAATTTAGTACTCCTTCGGAGAAAAAAGTTCCACTGTATACACCTATATTCAATACTAGAAATAGGCTAGATGAGGTAAAGGGTTAAGTTGTCATCTGTCCTCAAAACTGAAGAAATGGGCTTATAATGGGGTAAAGGGGTTATCAGCATAATTATCGGATCTCGATTCAGACTTTATAAAAGCACAATTTATATGTTGCACTTTTTAAAATCTGTTCATTTAGTTAGTAGAAGAAATCATATATATAAACACAAGAGATTGGCCTTCTTGACTTATTTTATTATGTTTCATCAATTATTACACATAGGTTTGACAAAAGGAAATGTCTTAGTGTATCATTGCTGTTAAAATACTGCCAACATATCTTATAAATATTAAAGCGTACATTACAGAATACTTTGCATGGGTACACTTTGAAAAACATTATCCCTTTTGGACTTAAAAAAAATACAATTGAATAACAAGCAGTTTTTGGCCGTTTCATTTGCTTTATGAAAGCTGTTATTTAAATCTTAGCATTTAGTTACAGAGATAAGTTAACAAAATTATACTTTGTTAGTTTAAACATATTTTATTTCCATATACATAAGGAAATGGGGTCGGGTCACAAGTTCTCACAACATTGGATTCGACCCTTCCCCTAGATTCGACCCTTCCCCTATACTTTTGTTTAGGGGTTTGTTTTAACACATGCCATTAGAAATTATTAATAGTGTGACTTTTCAATTTTTTATAGGAGATAAGTGCTCACTCCAGCTTAACTCTTTCCTCCCTGAAACTATAAATGGACAATTCCAGTTTCCATTTTAGTCTAGTCCATTTCTGACTTTTATGGGTTGTTTTTGTCAATGTTTGGCATTAGGAGCCCTCGGATCTGGGTCTTCACTGTTTGCATAGGACAAGTGTACTATTCACATGTACACTGTTTGAAAAGGACACCTATATGCGGGACTAGGGTTCAAAGGGTTAAAGCGATGATGGCGCTGTTTATTGCAAGTTCCTTCATGGTGTATAAGAAGGGGCTCACAGTAAATAGCCAACTCTGTGAAGTGCAACAATTTGAACACATTTTATATGTACATCAGCATTTATAGGAGTAACTTAGCTTGATGCAATGTTTTAATAGTTCACTGCCACTGTAAATATTATTGACTCTGATAAGATAGAGTATTTTCAATCTACAATACAAGCAATGTCTAAAGACCTAGTTACTCACAATGCTGTCTATATTCAGTATATTGGCAAAAAATTGTTTTAAAGTGTAGATTTGCCCACAGATAGTCTTTTGTAGAACACATCATTTTGATAGTCTTTTGAAGTGAACTCATCACATTGTTTTATAAAATAGATTTTGGACTTTTGAACTTGGCAGGCATTAACACTTTACCCTATAGCCTATTTCTAGTTTTGAAGACAGGTGAGCACTTAAAGCAGGTTCAAAGAAAGCAGAATGCGCCTTGAGGGACACTCTGGTTTACTTTCAGAGCTCTTGCTTTAATCTGCTAGGATATAGAAAATATTTCTCTTGATAAATGTTTATGACTGAATAAATTAGAAATATTTTGTTTAATGGAGTAATAAATTCAACATACTAAAAGGCACTTCTATGGGGAAAAAGAGTTATTATGGTTTTATATGGCTTTGTTATTTATGAGACATTTCCTGTGATATGTCAATTGAATGTTATAATGGGGTCACGATTAGTGAAGCAGCTTTGTATCACTGGTTTGCAATTGGTTTGTGTGTTTTGTGATGCAAGTTATTTTATGCAAGTGTCAGTGATAGAGTCTGAAAGAAAACATATTTAGCTAGTCTTCAAATAACTTATTTTGCCATATAGAAAACAATCATGGTCTTACTTTTCATTTTCTTTGTTAGAGGTATATATTCATTTTATATCTGTATTTATGTATGCAGAGCATGGGTATGAAAAGTAAAAACATGATTTTTTATTTAAAGAAATCCATAAATATATAGTAACACTTACAAGTGTTCATAGAGGCAATTAACCCGTTACTCCATTATGAGCCTGTTTCTAGTATTGAAGACAGGTGACCACTTAAAACAGGTTGAACGTTCAAGCAGGGTGTGCCTTAAGGTGCATTTTGCTGCTTTACTTTAAGCCTGTTTTAAGCTACTATCTACCAGAATATAGAAAAATTATTGTTTGATACACATCCATGACTGTATAAACAAACTATTATCTCAGTGGGGGAATAAATTAAATAAGTAAATATGTGTAATTATGGAATTAAGGGTTAAATGAAGAAACAAAAAGACCTTTTTTCAGGTTACAGATTAATGGAGGACAAAAGTGATACAGTATGTTCTTGTGATAACTTTTTGCATTACTTTTGTCCTTTTTACTTTTATGTAAGACAGCTAGTTTGTCTTCTGTTTTGGGTGGCAATTTCAGACATGTTTTAGAGTGTGAGCACATACAGGGTTGTAGGCTTAGTTTCTAGATACAATGACCATTTCAGTGCAGAAAGTTGTGAATTCTGTTACTTAAAATTACAGAGTCCCAAGTTTTGCTTAAAAAATTAAACTTTATTATCATGCTGATTTTGACAGTATAATGTACTCAGCTATAGCACCTGAGTTAGCATGAACTTTATGTATCAAAACTATATAGAAGAATTATACAAACTATACTTACAGTTTGCATTGCATGTAATTTAATTATCATTTATTCATTTTTCTTTACATGCTTTTAAACTATTGCTTATATATTACTCATTACATAGAGGATAATCAGTTTCTTTGGATTGATATAAAAAATATATCACGAGAATGGGTTGTGATGAGATAACAACCCATTCGAGTGATATATTTTTCATATCTATTCAAAGGAATTGATTATTCTATTTATTATATATATTTTAATGACGTTTTTACAGAAAAAACACACAAAACTGATTACCCCGACGTCACTAAACTAATTATGACGTGACGTCACAAAAAGTGATATCATCACTACATGTACAACAGTGACGATATCAAATTTATCTAACTGAGATATCTCTATAAATCATCAATATGTATATTATAAATGTATATATTATATAATGAAATATTGACACACTCTTAAAAATCATAAAAGGGCATTCTGAATTTGTGAATGATGCAAAACACTAAACATGTACACATATTCATGTTTGTACTACAGACATAGCATTTTAGTTACACAGATTTTGGGTTGTTTTACAACTTTGGTTGGATAATTTCATCCATCAATTTCAATGTTTTACACTTAAAGATGTCTGGCAGTTTCAATGATAACAAAAAATTGGAAGAGAAAAAGAAAATTCTTTTGATAGATATTCCAACAGCAACATACCTTTACTGTTCATAACACCACATTACATAGTCATGTCAGTAATAATACAAAGTGAAACTATTTTTTTCAATGGAGGAAAATATTAAGGGCACAAGAAGGCTTCTTTATTGTTTTTATTTTATAGATAACACATTTGCACTTTATCAGCTTAAAGATTATTCTGGATACTATTTGAATATTATATATTTTTTAAAAAATGAAGCTTTCCAAAATGTTTATGAAATACATGGCACACAGACATTGTGTTGCTATGTGGCATCATATCAAAATCTTTGATATAACACATATTGTAGCATTGAATAAAATAATAAGTATTCCTTTACTCAAGACTTTGTGCAATCATGAATAATTTATGCTCCATATGAAATATTTTCTATATCCTTACAGATCATGGATTAAAGCAGACTGAAAGTAATTTAGAATGCCTCATTCTCCTAAAGAAACATTCTCCATTTACTTTAAGCCTGCTTTCAGCAACAATTTGTCTTCAATACTGAAACACACCACTTTTTTCAAAATACCAAAATACTGGAATATACTGCATATAATCAGTATTCTCCTTTCACAGAAAATACTTCTTCAATGAGATAAGATTTTAATCCTGTTACTGCCATAGGTGTTCACAATGGAGTTATATACATACTGAGTTAAACCAAACTGTTGGATGCTCATGTTGATACAATATTTCTATTTTATTATTACCAAGTTTTACTTTACCTCTGAACATCTTGATAACCTTTGCAAACAGTTTGGATCCAGATGAAACACCCGGCTCACTCAAAGTCTCACCAGGTTCCAAACTGTTTGACACTCTGACTTTGTTTTAAAAAGAAATTTTTGAAAATTTTATTTTTAGAACAGTTACAAATGATAATTGCTGCAGATGAAAAAATTACTCAGAATGCAAAGAGTTAATCAAAAATTGAAAAGAAAGTGGTAAGTTTTAAAACCAATGCCATTATGGTAGTGAAAGAGTTATAGCAGACAATTAAGTTGGCAGTGAGAGGCTAAAATAAACAATGAGTACAGTTAAACCTATCTAAAACGACTACTAAGTTAAGTCAGTTTTTATACGCCCGTCATCGACGGTCGTATTATGGTATACCCAGCGCTGTACGTCCGTACGTCCGTCCGTACGTCCGTCCGTCCGTCCGTCCGTCCGTCCGTCCGTTAACTTTTCTTGTTAGCGCTCTCTCACCTTCATTTATTTACCGATTTTGATTAAACTTCCTACAAATATTCCATACCACAATAGCTCAGATGAGTTCGCGTTTCAGACGTTGGCGGCTATTTTTAGCAGAGTTATGCCCCTTTATTGTCAAAAATTAGCATTTAAAAAAAAAAACCAGAACTTTTTTTTTAATTATTCAATTTATTTCAAATTTGATATGGTGATACAATAAATGGAGTTACTTAACATATATTACGGGTTTTTGGTTTGACTTCGTATTTTCAGAGTTATGCCCCTTTACACAATTTTTTTAACAATATATTGTTTCCTGATAATAATTTTACTTATATTTTGTCTATTGTAACCAAATTTCATATTTATCTTTCTCATCATGCAGGAAAGGCACCTGTGAATTTTGGTTCCTGTTAAATTATTTTTCTATGAGTTATGCCCCTTTACATCCTTAAAATTTAAAATAAGCCACACTTCGTCCGTTAACTTTTCTTCTTAGCGCTCTCTCACCTTCATTTATTGACCGATTTTGATTAAACTTCCTACAAATATTCCATACCACAATAGTTCGAAAGAGTTTGCGTTTCAGACGTTGGCGACTATTTTTAGCAGAGTTATGCCCCTTTATTGTCAAAAATGGGCATTTTTAAAAAAACACCCAGAACTTTTTTATTTTTGATTCAATTGATTTCAAATTTGATATGGTTATACAATGAATGAAGTGACTTAATATATATTACGGGTTTTTGGTTTGACTCTGTATTTTCAGAGTTATGCCCCTTCACACAATTTTTTTAACAATATATTGTTTCCTGATAATAATTTTACTTACATTTTGTCTATTGTAACCAAATTTCATATTTAGCTTTCTCATCATACAGGGAAGGCACCTGTGAATTTTGGTTCCTGTTAAATTTCAGACGTTGGCGACTATTTTTAGCAGAGTTATGCCCCCTTTATTGTCAAAAATGGGCATTTTTTAAAAAACCCAGAACTTTTTTCTTCACTATCGCAATACTATCGGGATAGTACTGGAGCTATCGCAATACTACAGCATAGTCTTTTTGAGATCGATAGTCGGGCCTACACTCCGGGCGACTTTTTCCAGTCGGCCTGAGTCTGGACGACTTTGACACCCGCCGGCCGTGACGGGCGTATTTTGCCGCACTGCGGTGCTCTTGTTTGTTTTTGTTTTTGAGGCAGGTGGCTGCTTAAAGCAAGGGGAATGTAAAACAGAAAGCTCCCGTAGGAGCTTTCTGTTTAACCTTCATCTTGCTTTAAGTTGTCACCTGTTTTTCTTACAATCAATTAGCCATCATTTTAGTTGTAGTAGTAGAGGTTTTACTGTATATTCATTGTAATTGATACATTACAAAGGTTTGTAATGTCAAATCATACAAACTACTGGAGTTTTTACACTATCAAACCTATGTGTTCTTTTTGTTTTAAGCTGAGGAAAAACCAGCAGATGAAGGAGGACAAATTGCACAGAATGATGATACAAACAAAGCACCATCACCTGAAGCTGAAAAAACTGAAGATGCCCCTGCACAGGAAGAAAATGGGAACCAGCAAGAGGTACCTTCTGAAGAACCAGCACAACAAGCCCAGGCTGAAGAGGAACCAGCACAGGAAACAGACGCTGGCAACCAAGAAGTCTCACAAGAGGCAGAGTGACAAATGTGACCCATGAAATAAACTTATCATAAAATGCAAATTAAAGTACAATAATACTTGTTCATGTCAAAATGTTCTGTAGCATTATGGATGCCTGTTTAACTGAATTTACTAGATGATTCTGTTAGTAGTCATGATATTCAAAAGCAAAGGACAATAGTCTAAAGTAGGAAATTGTTTGATTTCTTTCTGCCAAACCATTTTATTTATCAAGCAGTAACCTGCGAACCAGTGGTAAGATTACAATGGAAAGCAGATACATCTACAGGCAACAGCTTTTGGCAGGACAAAAGTAGCGCAGAAGCTCCTTAAGGATCATTCTGCATTAGTATTGTCTTGCATAAGGCTTCAGTCTGTAATTAGAAATGCCTTGATGCTAATCTTTATTGTATGAAAGCTGAACACAAGTTTTGCTATACATATATCTTGGTATTAAATGAAGAAACATTGCTAGATGTGTCATTACTCTGTGCCTTGCTTTGTTAACGATTCAATGATGTTTCATACTTTGTGACATTAACACATTATCTACAAAAATCTTTTATGTCATTTTCTTAAATAAAGTTCATTATATTATCACTATGTCGTTGTGTTGCTTTGAGTTGACCACTCACTGGGAAAACAAAACAATATGCAGGATACCAATTTGTCTTGAAATTTCCTACTTTTTTGCTTGCAATTATCCTATATAAAAGAAGTACAAAGATGTGAAAAATGGTTTAAAGTTTCAACATTGCAACATATTAACACATTCATCCCTAGTGACAAGTTTATTTACAAACAGTGTATCTGTGAAAAGTATACTTGTCCAATGCAAACTATGTATATCCTGATCAGAGGGCTCCTTATCAGCTTTTATGTTGTTTGTCATTTTGCAATAATATTGTAAAAAACAACAACCCCAAAATAGTCAATAAATGGACTAAACTTAGTTGAACGTAAGAAGTTACCATTTGATATTTCAGGGATTGAATGAATTCATATATTTTGTTTCTCCTTATTACAATGTAAACAATTCAAATAAATCTAAATTAAACTTGATATACAGTGTTCCCTCCCTACAACGACCCTCTCAACAACGACTTCTTCCTTACAACGACCCTTATGGCTGTTCCCCAAACAAGACAAATTTTGAACCCTTTTACTGCTGAAATATTGTTTGCTTCAAATTGTCGTCTGCTGTTTGTTCTCAAAATCACATTTTGATGGAATAAGCTTAACTCCAGATAAGACGCTGGGTTACACGGCATCTGATCTGGATCCAAACTGTTTGCAAGTGTAATCCAATTCTTAATTTTCCCTCCCTATAACGACTCCCTCCGAGCAAGGCACACTATCTGTGTCTCTCATTGGGTGTCGTTGTAGAGAGGGAGCACTGTATCACATAGGCTTTTCTGATAGGAGTGGTTATGTCTCCCTTATATAGGGGAGAGACATATAGATGTTGTGCTTTCTGTCTGTCTGTCCATTAAGAATGGATGTAGCTAAATCCTCTTATACTACTAGAGGGATTTGCTCCAAACTTTCTGATATGAGCATCTTAAATATGGGAAGATGTTCATGTGGTTTGCATTTTGGACTGCAACCTTTCTGACAATGGTTATGGCACTTTGGGGTTTTCATGCCCCACAGAAGCTGTGATTTGGGGGCATATTGTCTGTCTGTGTCACAAAACCTTAGCCTCGTCTATAACTTTTGCACTACTGGACATATAGCTCTCATAGTTGGTATATGCCTTGCATGTGTCAAATTCTTTCTGACCATGCCAACATTTTTGCCATTGTGACCTTGACCTTTGACCTACTTTTGTAAATATCTTTAAATGCCTATAGCAGTTTAATTAATAGGGCTAGTGCTTCTATATTTGATAATGTATCTTTATTGTTTTTATGCCCCAGCACAACTTAGTCGGGGGCATATTGTTTTTGGTCTGTCTGTCTGTTTGTCTGTATACAACTTTAACCTTGGCCATAACTTTTGAATTACATAGGATAGAGACTTTATATAAAATTTGGTATGTGTACTCACCCCAAGAAGCTCTTGAGCTCAGTAAAATTTGTGTCATGTCTGACAAGGGTCAAGGTCATTTAGCGGTAAATCTGGTAGAAAGGGAGATAACTCATCCTATATTATTTCAAGTGAAAAGGAAGGGAGATAACTCGTCCTAACTGGCCATAACTCTTTGATCATGTGATCATTTCTAAATTTAGAAAGTAGTCCTCAATATGACATTT
Source organism: Gari tellinella (assembly GCA_922989275.2). Lineage (NCBI taxonomy): Eukaryota > Metazoa > Mollusca > Bivalvia > Cardiida > Psammobiidae > Gari > Gari tellinella. Next base: position 13,377,976 of record OV277863.1, on the reverse strand, counting down.
GACAAACGTTATGACGACGCCGTCAACATGACATCAATATGACGTCATGATGCTATGGTGATGATGCATTAGAATAAGCTAGAAAAAGCTTGTTTCTTTGTACATTTTCATCTCAACAAAAGCAAGGAGTACAATTATAACCCGCTGTATAATTTTACTTGAGCTAAAATGAATACATTGCAGTGACAAAACACCTGGGGGCATTTGTCACTTTCTGTGACACCATTCTTGTTTTACCATATAATAGGCTTTTAAATATTTTAGGAAAGTAGGTAAACGGTCAAGGTCACAAGGGAAAACAAGCTAGCATAGTCGGAAAGTCTTGACAAAAGGAAGGTGCATACCAAGTATAAAAGGTCCATGTGCAATAGTGCAGAAGTTATAACCAAGGTTAAGGTTTTGGGTACAATTTTCATTAAATAAGTAAAAGGTCGAGGTCAATGTAACATGATTAAAACATTGGTATGGTTTGAAAAGTTTGAAACTGGAATTAAACATACCAAATATGAAAGCGCTAGGTATCTTTGTTCAAATGTTATAGGCATTCTGATATTGTTTATTATAAAAATAGGTCAAAGGTCACCATCAAGTTCACAAGGGCAATATGTTGGCAAAGTTGGAAAGTATTGACAAAAGGGAGGCACACGCCTAATATAAGTGTTCTGACCAATTGCAGTTTTCGTATCTACTACAGCTATACTATCTGTATATTGTCACAAAATTAGTGTTTGATAGACATATCTTTAAATAGTAACAAAGACTCATTTATATGATATTCTCAGAATCCAAATAGGTTCCGAAGCTCATTATGACAATATTTTAGCGATTGAACTTACTTCAAAGTTGTAAAATCTACATGTACCACCTAAAACCTATAAATGGTACTCTAGGAGAAAGCGTTATTATTTCCCAATAATCGCGTTCACGCTTAATCTATTATTTCCATTGCAAACAATTTGTGGCCAGATCAGACGCCAGGTAACCTGGCGTCTGATCAGGCTCAAAACTGTTTGTCACTCAGGTTAAAATAAATTGTCAGAATTGTCAATTTCAATTTTCAATTTCCTTTATTACACTCAGTTCATGATATACATGAATACATGAGGAAAACGTAATACATTGTATATACAAAACATACATATTGACAAACAAATAATTTTGTGTATTATCAGTTAGTAATTTTTTTGAAGATTGTTTACTATTAGATCCCGGGAGAGATACGGGTATAATTACCAGAATGTTTAAGTTAGCAAAATATACTGGGAAAGCCAGACATTTTCAGTTACACTTATGTAAAAATGAAAATTATTAGGATATGTGACAGCACTTCTACTTAAGGACATGTATAACAATATTTTGTAATATAATTACACACGTTCCCAAGCACCAAATGCGTATAATACATGATAATGTATCATGAATGAATAAACGAATGTGAGTGACTGAATGAATGGCCGAATGAATGAATGAGTGATTCAAATAAACACTCAGTCATTCATTCAGTCAATCTGTCAGTCAATCAATCAACCAATCAATCAATCAATAAATAAAGTAATGAAGAAAAAGATGACAGAATCAAAACATAAAATATGAATGTATTACGGTGGATAAGACGTCACTCTCTCCCAAAAAAACGCGTTTGCGCTCATTTCTTCCATTGTTTTGCAAATACTTTTCGTTTGCGTTGTTAAAAATGGTATTGAAGGAGAACTTAATAAGCTTTAGCTTTCGTTCTAATCCTATCATAAAATTTATTACACCTCGTTTTGAGTTACAATGTTAATTTCCCATAGACCTACGTTTAACATTTTGCATGTCTTTTACATCTATCCAAAATATACTGTCACTCTTTATGATATTCTTTTTGTGACGTCACTCTAAAGGACATTACTTTTTTTCCGTCCTAAAAATACTGTCAGCATTGACATGAATTTCGCTATGGGCGATAATAGAACGTTTTAAAAAGTGGTAACTTCTAATCAACTTTTGGCATTTTCTGTACAAGTTGCTTCCTTTTGTCCATTCCTTAAAACGAGTTGCTACCATTTCGGAAGAGGATATTTGCCACCTAGACAATGTAAAGACGCTGTTTGAACTTTCTTCAATTTACTTGTCATAACGTTCTTCTTTCTTTCTTGTAATATAATTATAAACAATGTGGCGTCGTAAGACGGCGACGTCATTTCCCGCGTTACGTACATGTCCGCGCTAAATTGGTATTCGAATGCACACGGGGGGCCAACTAGGTATTGCGATGAAATGTTACTCTACGACAACCTATATGGGTATTATAACAAATTTGTATAGCTACGAAGGCAACTTCGTTTTCGTAGACAAGCATTTTTCACTGTATACACTGACTTCGTAGCAATACAAATCTGTTATAATACCGATATAGGTTGTCGTAGAGTAACATTTCATCGTAATACCTAGTTAGCCCCCCGTGATGCAAGTCCATAGACAGTCACAGAAGGACATCTATGTACATCTTGTGCTGCAATATGGATGTCTAAAACGGCCGGCATTGTGCTGCAATTTTGGCTACTTCTGCAACCACTTTATGGAACTTCTGCTGTAATTTGCATTGTTATTAGCGGGGTAAAGCAATTTTGAATCAAATTTTCTTATGTGAGTGTCACAGAAGACAAAAACCGCAGCACAAGTACCCACTTTTTTCAAGGTTTTCGTCACGCAAGTAGACCCCTGTCAACACGGACGTCCGTCTGTTTGTCCATAACTCGGGGAACTACATTGTGATAGAGACTTCATATTTAATATGTGTACTCAGCTTAAGAAGCTCTTGAAACAAAGGTCAAACTCATTTAGAGGTCAAATGATTTACTAGTATTAAACAGTTGCCATAACTAAATACATTTGATATAGATTTCATATTTGACATGCATGTGTATTCAACTCAATGTGTAACTCAAAAAGCGTTTCAGATCAGTATAAGTTGGATAATGTCAGACAAAGTCATTTAGAGTTCATGGTCACATCAGGGGGCATAGTGGTTCACATTCACATCTTGATTTTCATTTTCCGGCGAAAACAAACTTAATTTGTCATATACATAACAATTGATAAATATTCAAGCAATCATGTGTCCTAATTATTTGGACTAAGGAAACAGCAGAATAGATGCTGAAGAGCATGTTCTGATCAGATGTAGAGTTACTCTGTGTCTAATGTGAAGCCATATACACATGTACTAGCTTTTATCAAATGCCTGCAAAATTGATTATAGAAGGATAAGGGTTTTAACCGTTGTCAGGATCACAAGAAGAACTAATGCCCTACTATCTGATAACGGTGTAGATCTTGTTTATATCAGTAATGCCGCTTTTTGAAAGTTCAAACTCTTGTTCTATTCTTGGCCCGCACTGTTGGCAATTATGAATATGATAAACAAGAGTATAGTTCAAATATGAGTTTCCCCATAAGTCGTGACAACACTTCGCAATTTTGAAAGTCTATTTTGCTGTTTATTTACCATTACAATAGATATTTTAAATGTTTGCTCATACGCAATATAATGCAATCAGTCGAAATTTAGAATTACATGACACTGTTAGTGTCATGTAATTCTAAATTTCGACTGATTGCACTTTGTCATCACATGGAACCTGAGCACTTACACCACGTGTAGGCACCCTCGCCGTTCAACCCACTTTAAGCGGAATTGATAAGGGCGACTATCCACACTCTCTCCTTTTCTTTACTAGTTTGAGTTATCTCTATGTAATACGTATCGTATTTGTAAGCTATAAAATGCATACGATCGACCGTGTTTGCTATATTTGCTATAAATAGCCGTAAGCTCAAGGTCAGATATACACGCGAAAAGGTGGTTTGTCCACATATAAATGCATTTGAAGTGGATGTTTGTGGTACAGACAAAATCTATTGTCGTAGATCCGTGCGAATTAGTAGACCAACTGACATTAACAGGTAAAACTTTGATTTTAATCATGTGTGTAATAAAGGTTGTTTTATGAGTGTTTATTTCGAGTTAAGAGAGTCACACGTGCATATGAAAGTAGAGCTAGTCGTTCAAACATTAAAGTAGACACCTAGATTTACATCTAGCAGATTTGGGCTATATTTATAGTTTTTATACCACATGTGACATACGTATAGTATCTAGATTTAATTCTTATATTAAGCATACCGTATTGTCAAGTTTTTATTCCATGGAATTGATTTAAGCTGTTATATATAGAAAAAAAAGAGACAAGATCTAGGTAGCCGCACAATTAATAGCTCGTTCAATCTACAGCATGACTGTTAAATAAATATACTTAACTCATTAACCCCTGAAACTTAAAATGGACAAATTTATGCCAGTTTATAATTAAATCTAGTCCGTTTTTAAATAATTAGGGTAGACTTTAACAATATTTTACAAAAGACAAACAGTGTAGACCCTGATCAGAGGGCTACTTAAGGAGCCCTCTGATGAGGGTCTATACTTTTTGCATAGGACGTACAAGTGTACTCTTGACAGGTTTATGATTTTTAATGACGAGTAATTCTCGTCGCTAGGGCTCAATGTGTGAATAACCAATCCATAAGCTATAACCTTTAACTCTTCACCTAGTATGTACAGTACACCACTATCGATTGTCTGCTGCATAGACGTCTAGACGTCGTCTGCATTCATTTTTGAAAAATATTTAAATTTCAAATATACTACATAGCTAAATGTAAGCAAAATGGTTATTTAAAGAGGTTGGATCCTGATCAGACACCGCGTTTCGCAGCGTCTGATCTGCTCAAATGTGTTTGTAGTTTCAAGTAGCAGGTGGAAAAGTAAGTTCAAATATTTACCCATTTCCTGTCATTAATATAGGCATAGTGTCTGCTTGAAAATGTCTTTTGCATTTATTTGGCAATTTTAAAGTTTGCTTTTACGATTAAATGTCAATTTGAGTGTCAATAGTTTAGATTCTGATCAGATGGCGTTTTATCTGGCGTCTGAGTGTTGATCCAAACTGTTCGCGAGTTAGTCGTACGCCCCTAAACTACAGTGGAGAATGCGTTTTTCTTTCCAAATAAGCGCGTTTACAATAAAAACTACTATTTCCGATGCATACAGTGTAGAGCCAGATCAGACGCCGGGTAACCCGGCGTTTGGTCAGGCACCAAGCTGTTTGCCATTCTGATTAAAAAAATAATCAGAATTTTCAACAAGTTGTCATTCCCTACGTTTTATCGCAGAGCCGCTGTTTGAATCTAATCGGATAAGGATATACCGTAGCTTAACCATTCTCTCGCTGAATATACATAGATCTATATAAAACTGATAAAATAAGGGGAAAACCAGGAATTTGTGTAGACTCATACCAGACTAATCATTTATGAAAACAGTGCAGACCCTGAACAAAGAACTCATTTAGGAACTGTCTGATCTTGGTCTTCATTGTTTTCAAAAGCGCCAATTGATATGTATATATAAGTTAATAACAAGTCCACTTTGTATACAGTAAGAGACAGCGAGCTATTTTTAGACTTCAGGCGCTGTCACCCGTCAAACGTTAACTTGTCGTCACAGGGGTTCATTGATGAGACTAGCCACTAACCCGCTACATAATTATGACGACATGTATATTAGTTAGTGATTGTTAATTGCCGCCTACACCTTGCTTATGATAGCTGTCAAACCAAGGTTACAGGGAAGAAGACGTAATCCTTTTCCAATAAACGTGTTTCTGCTAAAACCACTTTTACCCACTGCACACAGATTGGAGTAAGATCAGACGCAGGTCGGGTAATCGGCGTACCCGACGTCCGATCAGAATCCGAACGGTTTGCCAATAGATTAAAATAAATTGGAAGAAATGTCAAAAACTTAATTTCAACATTTCATTGATTTGCGCTTCGTTTGCGCTTAAACGGGAAAGAATAACACCTTCTTCACTGTGGGTCGTTATCGCTTCTGAAGATCTACACAGTTGTGGACTAAGCATACTATACAGCCACACACTGAATAACTCTGTGCCCCCCAGGTTATAAAGCATCAGCTGAGCCTGAGATCGTTCTCAAGCATTTGATTGGTCAGATTTGAGTTTTTGCTTGAAAACGATTTCAGACTCAACCCAAAAGCTTTAATTTTGTAAAATACACTTAGATTCTAAAAAACTAAATTTGAAAAGTTTTGAAGCAGACAACAGACTGAGGATACTAAAAACTTGACCGCAACTCTTTTAACACGAATTAACTGTCGCCAGATAAAATTTACCTGTTTAAACTCTCAATTCGGTGTGATCTTTTCTCGTATTTTTACAGAAACAGGGTTAGAGTGACATGCAGTTAGACTTTGTGCTGATCTTGTCTTTTTTAAGGGTTTCCAACTTATCAGGCGTCTGATCTTGCTCCAAACTGTTTGCAATTGAAATAATTGTTGAAACACAAAGGCGTTACTTGGGAAACAGAACCGTCTTCTCCACTGGGCATGTTGTTAGTCTATGTAGATATATAGTTAGCCTAGATTCACAATTAGGCTCTTCGATCGCTGTTGCCAACTGTTTCAAAACATGAAATGTCCTACCACATAACAGTGAACCTCAATACAGTTTATCAGGGCTGTCATTTCTCCGGATTTTTCCTAAATCTCCGGATTTTTTCCCAGTTCATGGTAGCTTAAAGTAGGCTGCAAGGAAAGCAGAATGCGCCTTAAGGCGCATTCTGATTTACTTACAGCCTGCTTTTAGTAGTCGCATGTCAACAAAACAAGAAAAAGGATATGGGGTAAAGGCACGATTCGTAAAATCGCACTTGAAAAATGCAAATTTGGAAAACTTAGGATGTTTTATGTCAACTTATGGCAGCCCTGGTTTATATATATTTTATTTTACATATTCAATACCGTGATGTTAACATGAAAATGGGGATGGATCACACAAGCTATATTATAACACCACTAGTTTAGACCCTTCCCCTATGTTAGATTTATACGAACAAAATATGAACAATTGCTTTTAATTGATTTATTTTATCTTTTTAGTCCTAAATAAAATGTAACACGATGTTCAATTATGTAATAGAAAACTGCGGGCTAAAGGTAAGGAAAATAAGTAATGAATACCAACACTGGCTAGCCGGATATGAAATCAGATATAAGCCTGTATAGATTACATACATTTCCTGTTTTGCTTTTCATTTAATTAACATAATTAAATGCTATATTTAGTATCATTTTTACTTGACATAAATGATACTTTTAATATCAAATTGACAGGAAACTATTATCTGCATTTTGTCTGTTTACAAGTACCGGACAGTTTGGACCCTGGTCATAAAATCGGCACCTGATCATGGTTAAATACAGCGGATACGCCACGAGTCTCTGTTTCATAAACGATCCGAAAATAACGAACTATTGGCACATTTAGTTACTTTTATTGTCGGTGCTTAGTTCAAATTAAGATAATATAAACAATAAACATAATCATCAATGTTAGCCTAACAACACACACATACATTCTTATTTATAAGTACTGGTCTAGTACTTTTTCTAGTACTTTCCTTGATGTAGAAATAACTAGAGATGTAAAAAGGCGTAGTTTTGAAATAACTGGTTAAAGGTAAAAGTACACGTAAATGAAAAACACTTTGTTTGAATAATGAACTGATATAAAGTCAAACTCTTAAATCTTATAAATGTTTAAAACTAATTATATTCTTACAATTAAGAGAACTAATGTGTCGTAATTTCTTAAAAAAACCATGGCATAGCATTGCAAACAATTCAAACCTAGGTCTAGTAAGCCATAACGGTAACAATGCTGTTCCTCATATGTGTCTACATTGCTTTTGAGTAGTCACAGTCACCGTTTTTGCAGTTGAAACCATTTTCAATTTTCAACCACAGCATCGGAAACATTATATCTGGTTTGTGATCATGTGCGTTTGACTTGTCTAAATGTCTTCCAATCTCGTACCACTGCGCTAAACTACTGCTGTACACACCTGTGCATATTTACCTGAAGCTGGCGATTAAGTTATTGATCTACAACTGTAGCAGCACATCCTCCGTATCTGAATGTTCATAGACTGGCTGTTAGTCTGATAAAACACTATGTATTATGTAGTCTGGTGTCAGTAGCTAGAAACAGAGGTATATGTACAAATATATATGTCTTAGACTGTCTCAATATATCTCTATGACTCAGATTATCGATGCAGGGCCTATTGAAGTTTGTGATATGGATACGTCATGCACATTTATATTATTGAAACGCAATGAAACGCAAACGCAATGGAATAAGATAGAAAAAAGTCAATGTTTTGAAAATGTTAACAATTATTGTTTACCTGAATAACAAACAGTTTAGAGCCTGGTCAGATGCCGGGTTACCCGGCGTCTGATCTGGCTCCAAACTGTTTGCAATGGACACCATGATAGCATAAACGTGTTAATTGGGAAATAATAATGTCTTCTCCACAGCAGTTGGCTTTCTAGTCATACCGATATACAACGTAACCTATGAACAACGGGCAATAGCAGTCACTAAAGCGCTAACAAGTTTTTGGGCATTTGAAAATTAGAAATCTTAGGATTTTTATGAGCAACTTATGGTAGCCCTGATACGTGTAGATGTATATTCACTTGGAGCCAAGAGTCACCCTGTACTCCTTGACCACATTATTATTCCACTGTGCAACATACAGCCTACCCTCCGCCTCACTGTAGCCTATACAATTAGGACAGTTCAAACCATCAGCTCCAGTCAGCAACAGTTGAATTTTCTTGCAGTATCGAGTTATCTGATGGATATTGCCAGAACCTTCTTCACAAACATAAACATTGCCGCTTCTGTCAGTGAGTAATCCTCTTGGTACTCTTAGCTCACTGTTTGTATACCTGCTTAATACAGTCCCATCTAATTTCACATGTACAACGCTATCACTTTCGCTGTTAGACACATACAAGGAAGCGTTGTCATGACCAAAAATGACATACCGAGGATCATTGAACAAAGCATGATCTTGGTCGTCATTGGTTATGTTATACATTACTTTACCATCTAGTGTGAGAACTTGTACTTTAAAAGGATTACTGAATGTTACGGCCAGTTTACCATCCTTGAAGTCCAGTCCCAGGCAAACCCCATTCACATTCAGTGTTCTGTCAACAGTCATGGTGGTGCCTGGCACATTGACGATAACTACGTTCTTAGCCCACGGCAAAGTGACTGCTACCTGGTTGTTGGTAACCATGGCAGCATTCCATGGGTTCGAGAGTAATGTCAGATGATTTATGACCTCTCCTGTCTTTATATTCACCAACTTTATATTTTCATTGCCGCCACTGAAAAGTGATGAGTAGTCAGTAACTAAAAGCCTGTTGTCAGGTAGAACAACTAAACCAGTTATATTACAGGTCTTTTTGTCTTTCTGTGATTTTACATTTATGTTCTGGACATGTTGAGCTCTTACAATTGTTCTTGGTTCACTCATCTTCTCAGCATTTCGTGTATCTTCTTGTTTTACTGCTGTTTTATTCTCACTCTTTTTCACAACAGCTGGTGTTTCTGGTTGTTTAATAGTAGTTCTTGTTTGCTCCTGTGTAAACCAACTTGAAACTCCAGATTTTGACACCTTTCCAAATGATTCAGCGCTCTTCATTTTACTGAGATTTCGTTTGTTGGGGACAAAATTGATCTGAGTGTTTATTGAAGAATACTCTTTCTCAGCTTCTCTTAGACTTTCGTCTGCTAATGTGAGTTTATCCTTTGCTTTCATCATGGCTATATACAAGTTGCAGTTCTGTTTATTGTTTTGGTGTGTATCTTTCATTGTTTGTAAAATTTCCAGTTCTATCCTTGCTGTTTTGCATTTCTCATGAGAATGTGCCAGTTTTTCCAACTCTTCTGCCTTCTGTGTTTCACAGTTATGAACCATATCAGCCTCAGTTCTATCCAGGGCTTCTTTTATTACCTTTCGGGATTCCTTCACCGTCTCTACTGCATCAGAACAAGATTTTTCAATGGATTCAGTTGTCCGTTCGCATTCCTCTGTGAGTTTCTTAGACCTGTTAATCGCGGATTCCAATTGGTTCTCAAGTTGCTTGTATTCTTCATTGATTTCTAGATCTTTCGCAATAAGAGGAATATATCTCACATTGTCACACGACCTGTGGTCTATAGTTATGCAGACACTACAGCCTAATTGATAATGATTTTTGCAGTAGTATTTGATGTATTTCTCAGCATGTACAGTACATTTCTCAGAGCAGTTGTTATCCTTCTTTAGAGACACCTGCTGCTGTACCATCTGCTTCCTGTCCAATAGTTTATGATTTCTCGTGGGTGTTGGTAAAGTGTGCACGTCAAAACATCTCTGACACAAACATTCCTGGCAGTCATTACACAGTCCCACTGCCTCTTGTAACTTTCCATCCAACTTGCAGGGCTGGCATAACATATCATACAAATCATCAGATTCTGAACTATATGAAAACTGGGATTCCTCACATGCTTTTGCAGTCGCCATTATTCGAATTCAAACGTTATCGGGTTCATACGGTTATGATTAATCACATTCAAAGTCTGCAGGGCTTAATTGCTTTAACTATGATCAATCTCTCTTTCCCAACTCAAAGTGTAGGCCATAAATAGCTCTGTAAGGTGGTCACACAAAACTGATATTCTGCTATTCTGTTAACTGATAATCCCCGAAGGTGTGAGTTGTCACAAATTCAGCGGACCTCAAATTCAGATGCTCTAAGCCCAGTTCCTGTGTGTAATATAACACTAAATATCACGAGTTTTACACCTGCCATAACACCCTTGTTAGCGATCAGCAGTAACATAGACAAGTTGCATATCTGAAATACTTGTTGACAATGGTTTATGTTAGAATAACTTCCTGTATACAAGGAGTTGTATAAACATGTATGCATGTATAACCCAAATACAAAGGAGGAAACGTACTTTCCCGATAAACGCTTTTTCGCTTAAAACTATTATTTCCATTGCAAATTTTTAGCAAGATCAGACACCGGGTAACTCGGTGTCTGATGAGGCTTCCTTTTCCCTATCAGATTAAAATGAATAATTCGAAATTGAAAAAAGTAGCTTTCTGTATTTTAGTTCTTTGTGTTTTGTTTGCGTTTCAACGGGAAAAGAATAACGTTTTCTTCACTGTAAACGTAGAACCTTATATTCGCTTCCTGGTTGAGCTACATGTACATCAATGAAAATATAAACACGCCAATAACCATGTTAAGGCGTGTAGGTCCGACATGGCATAAACCGTCAAACCGTCAAACCTGGGGCGAGTAACCAGTGAAAAAATAATTATACATGTATAGAACTTTTCTTCTGCCACTGCAACACAAGGTGGACATTTCCAGTTTCCACTTAAGTCAAATCCAGTTTTTTCTTTTACTTTTATGAGATTGTTTTACATTGTATTGCAAAATAAATAAAACTCAATGTAGAACCACCGGATAGCTCTTTGCTCTGGTTCTACATTGTTTGTACATGGCACACGCCGGGTATTCCGGTGTTTGATCAGGCTCCAAACTGTTTGCCACTCAGATAAAAATAAAAAGTCAGATTTGTCAAAAAGTTGTCTTTTTCTACGTTTTAGTGCTTTGCGTTTGCGTACGTTTTCGTTTAAACGGAAAAGAATAACGTTTTCTCCACTGTACTATATGTTGTTAAATGTTAATGGGTTATGATTGGGCTATTTCGACAAACAGTCTTGTGGACCACATTCTTGTCTTGAATCTAACTCTGCCTTTTTTTCAGGGCTCCAGATAAGGGGAATATTCCAAAACCTAAAATCTTTATTTCTGTATTAAACCCTATGGTGTCACTATAAGTGAGAAAATGTTGCAACTGATCAGTTTACTCCCTCTTATCTGGAGTCCTGTAATCTTTTATTTGTTAAATAGATTTACTCTTTATTTGAGTCTCATCATGGTTACATCTCATATCCGTATACATATACATTATATCACATTTCATATCACAAAATGGAAACCATAGTGTTCTTTAAAGAATTATAAGAGACTATACTCACCGTATAACATAATATATTTACAATCGCCCATTCAATTCCATTGACAAAAAGGGTGTTCATTTCGTATAAACACCACTTTTCGAGAGGGAGGGACTTGTGGAAAAGTTTCGAAGGGGAGGCGGGGCATTTGCAGTTTTCATTCGCGAATTAATCATTGGAACTTGAGACAGCAAACATTTGGCGGTTTTTTCACAATTTGTTGTAAACCGATCTATGCCTTCCTATTAGTGAAAACCATGATTCCCGACTAATATTCTTCTTTATTAATGAGCTTACATGTAATTGCAAGAAAATACAAATGCAAGATGACATACCTTATAAACAGCGTCTATCTGCGTTTCTTTATGACAAAAAACCGATATATTTATCCTACTTTAAAATGACGACGTCACTTCCAATGACGTTAAAAATCGGCATTTTTTTGCGCCAAACTGTCAAGTTGTTGACTTAGAATGTAAACAATGGACTTATTTTTCTGCTTTCGAATGGTCATGGCTGTTCCTTATAGGGTACTCATTATTCGTGTTATCTGCCTCTAATATGGATTAAACATACAATGTTTATTTAATGTTAGAAATTACAGCAAATATATTGTAAATATAAGAAATGAACTGATTTGTTTCGGCGTTCAAGCGAAATGAACGACAGAAAATTATCGGCAAATTTACCATGAATCGCTAGGGCGATTAATGGTATTTGCCGATAATTTTCTGCCGATATATTTATCCTACTTTAAAATGACGACGTCACTTCCAATGACGTTAAAAATCGGCATTTTTTTGCGCCAAACTGTCAAGTTGTTGACTTAGAATGTAAACAATGGACTTATTTTTCTGCTTTCGAATGGTCATGGCTGTTCCTTATAGGGTACTCATTATTCGTGTTATCTGCCTCTAATATGGATTAAACATACAATGTTTATTTAATGTTAGAAATTACAGCAAATATATTGTAAATATAAGAAATGAACTGATTTGTTTCGGCGTTCAAGCGAAAAGAACGACAGAAAATTATCGGCAAATTTACCATGAATCGCTAGGGCGATTAATGGTATTTGCCGATAATTTTCTGTCGTTCATTTCGCTTGAACGCCGAAAAAAATCAGTCCATTTCTTAAATATTTTACATTACATGTTCAACATATAAAGAGCATGCAGAACCAGCTAATCTTACAATCCAATGGTTTTGAAAATTTCTTATCTAAACGATTGTGAACTGACAGTTCAAAAACACACCAATACAGACGGTTGGAAAAATGCATTTAAAAAAATCGATTATCACCCAAAATCAGATTTTGAATGAACTGATTAGCTGGACCTGTATGCCATTTATCAAAAGTGCCGAAAATCAGTAAATTACCGGAACCAGATCCGGGAAAAACTGAGAGATTGGACAATATATACACCATGGAATAAACTTATGTATCATTCTTTAAGAAATGTCTTTGTACACGATATACAATAAAAGACCATAATAGTCTCATCTGGAGAGAACACATTCCCGTCTAGTTAGTATATCGCATCAGGTTTTGGCCCATAATCTAACAATACCTGTACATTCGTTGGAAAAGAGGAGCCTAAATCTCTCACCGTCTAACAACTCCACAAAATTAGGTTCAAGACCAGTTTCGTCCTAAAATCACCATACATAGGGCAGTGCAAAATAACATGTACGTTTTCGACATCATTATTATAACCTTTGCTCTTCCCTTAGACCTTCATATCGCCCTGTTTCAATGCTGTAAAACCGGGTTTATTCGCGAGAATATAATTTACGCGTTTATTCGCGAATGTCTCTAGTTTAGAAAATAGGTGACTTCTTAAAGCAGGTAGAAAGTAAAGCAGAATGTGCCTTAAGGCACATTCTGCTTTACTTTCAGCCTGCTTTAAGCTCCCACTTGCTAGAAATATTGCATGATATCGCGAATTAATACAATATCGCATGACGCGCAATATTTATGAAGCGAAAAATACCTGTTTTACAGTATATATGTGTGAACTTATGAAACATCTGTTTAGTGCTTAGGCAAGTCGGGAGCATACTGTGGTAAGTCTGTCTGTTTGGTTGTTTATCACTCTGTCCTCAGCTTTTAACCTTGACCATAACTGTTGATATGATTGATTAATTGAGTTGGGGTTTACTGTACCACGACACACCCACACTGGTCATATGGCGCCGAACTTATTTGATACATGTGTACTCAACTCAACAAGCCCATTGAACACAGTACAACTCAAGGTCAAGGTCATTCAGACATGTAGAGGTCATTTTGAGACTAAATTTGCTGAATTTAACAGTGGTCTTAACTTTTGAACAACATGTGATAGTGACATCATATTGGGCATGTGTACTCTTCTTCACCCAAGACGCCCATTGAGCGCGAAACAAGTTGGGTCATGCCAAACAAAAGTCACCGTCATTTAGAGGTCATTTTCATATCAGAGGCACGTCGTTTCACGAGCACATCTTTTTTTTATAGTTAGGAGCTTTACAGACTCTGTGTTACAGAGTGTTCAGTGGAGAAGACGTAATTCTTGACCGTTTAAAAAACGACACTAGCAGGGCTGCCATAAGGTGACAAATCCTAAGATTTCCAAATTTGTATTTTTCAAGTGCGATTTTACGAATCGTACCTGTACCCCAAAGCCTTTTTCTTGTTTTGTTGACTTGCGACTACTGAAAGCAGGCTGTAAGTAAAGCAGAATGCGCCTTAGGGCGCATTCTGCTTAACTTTCAGCCTGCTTTAAGCTACCATGTTATGGGAAAAAATCCGGAGATTTAGGAAAAATCCGGAGAAATGGCAGCCCTGCACTAGACACACAAACAACTCAATACTGTTACTGTAAGATTAAAAACTAAAAAGCATGTTGTAGTAACATATACCCCCAAATACTATATTTCCTGTTATTGACTTTGAACGATGCCTTAGATATACGACGTATTTAGTGTGTTTACTAAATACTACTTATGTTCATGCAATATGAATGTTCTTGCCATAAAGCACATAAGATACAATAAAACCTGTAATAAGCGGCCATTCATTGTTAAGACATAGATATCTTGAAATACAGGGAATACCAAACAATAAAATGTATCAGTTTAAAAAACTGAAGAAAAAAAATGCAATGTAATTACATGTTTATAACCATGTGTATTTCAGGATTGAACATATTTGAATTACATAATAATAAGGATAATAATAATGATGCTAATAATAATAATAATAATAATAATAATAATAATGATTGTACTCATAATTAAGTGAAATGAAAGGTATTGAGGTATTCGAAAAAAAGGTTTTGCTGCTCTCTTGCAAATTGCAATTATTCAGTTTGTTGTGCTCTAGATCATGCTATCCATTATCCTGCTGAACTATAGTCTGCTTTGAATTGTCGTCTGCAATAATAGTCAAATTTAGATTTATTCGTATTTAAAGTCAAGAAACATAAAGACTAGTGTCAAACAGTTTTGATCCTGATCAGACGCCGCGTTACGAGGTGTCTGATCTCGATCCAAATTGTTTGCAAACAATAGAGAAGTCGCAATCAGCAGCAAAGGGCTAAGATGAAATGAAGTTAGGCACAAGAGGTGTTGAAACAGATGACTATAAAGTTGTTACTGCTGCTGCTTTGGTGTGAAAAACTGCCAGTTAGATATGTTGCAGATTGCATTAAAGCACAAAGTTACATGCATGTAAACTTCTTATTTCTATCTTTTTTGGTCGAGACATTGCTGTTTTTATTTTTTCAGAACTCTCAAACATCGTCCAGCACAACAACCGATCAACGGAAACTTCGCAGACTTAGCACCTAGACAATATGGGCTTATACAAGAGATACCCGGTGCTGTGCACTTTATGGGCCTTCGTAGAGGTGGTTCTATTCGGCGGAGTGATCTTTGGTTGGGGATCGTTGGTGTATATTTTGAAAGAGGAAGGATTCTACATTGATGAATGCTCTGACTCTGGTTCTGAGAGTGAGGAGATTATAACAGACGTGTCTGGACAAAGTTCAGACTTAAACAATAGTTACACATTAGTTAAACCATTAGAACTCCCTAGCAGTAATGTGACCGGAGTTTATAGTGTCAATACCACTAGCTTAAATGACCTGGATTTCATCAATCGTGGGTGTCAGGCACAGGAGTCGAAGTTAAATCTGTGGTTCACCATCGCAGTCAGTTTCCAATATCTTGCCTTTGCCGGAATCGGGAATATGATAAGAATTGTGGGACTTAGAATAACGAGAAGCATATTCCTGTAAGTACAAACACATTCTTGCTTGAACAATGTTTTGAATATTATCAAAGATTTCTTCAGAACATGTCCTATGGGAGAATACCTCGATATTAGGACCACTACAAATGAAGTTAGTTTCGTGCTAAAGTTGGGTGAGAGTAAACCAGTAATTTTCCTTCTTTACTTTCACCCTGATTAAAGGAGCCACTTCACCTGAAAGTGGTCTTAATATAGGGGGTTTACTGTTAAAAGATTTAACCTATTTATTCTTCACTACCTTAATGCATTGAGCAAAAGTGTCAAATATCCCATTATTCCATAAGTCCGCTTTTGTACGCATTTTGATTTATTCCTCCTCTGAAGAAGATATATTCACTTAATACAGTCATGAATATCCACCCGAAGAATTATTGTCTATAGTTTCTATACCCTATCAGATGGTGCAAATGTAGCTCAAAGCAGACTGAACATTAAGCAAGCCTTACTTTCAATGTGTGCGAAAGATTATGGTGTGAAAAGAAAAAGTCACAGACTTTAATGTTTTTTTTAACTTTATTTAAATATGTGACCCCCGGGGCGGGCCATTTTTGACCCCAGGGTAAACGATTGAACACTTTTGGCAGAGGACTAAGATGCAAGACTACATGTCAAATATCAAAGCTTTAGACCTCACGGTTGGCACAAGAATACTGGTCGGTAGCCAAACGACAGTTACAAAACATTAAAAGTAACTTAAAGTCATACCGACACACAATTATGATCTGCAAATTATCAAATCAGGTTAAACATACAACATCGTTTAGCCAATAATTTTTTGCGCATTTTGATACGAAATGAGTTAATGGTTTGTACTTAATAGTATAACATAATTCCTTCAAACCAAATGTACAGTTTCTTTATCATGTAAGTACATTGAGATTTTGATAGTAGAATTCGACAGTAAACATTGATGAGAAACAATTTGCTTTGTATTAACCCTTTGAACCCTAGTCCCGCATATTGGCGATCTTTGCAAACGGTGTACATGTGAATATTACACTTTGCAAACAGTGAAGACCCAGATCAGAGGGCTCCGAAAGGAGCCCTCTGATCAGGGTCTTCACTGTTTGTCATACTGACAAACATTGACAAAAAACCCTTAAAAGTCAGAAATGAACTTGACTAAAATGGAAACTGGAATTGTCCATTTAAAGTTTCAGGGAGGAAAGAGTTAAGGTTGTAATGCATTAAGTCAGATGCTTTAAACATTCTTCATTAAACTAAAGACACTATGTTTGATACGCAGATTTAAAACTCACAGTTTATACTATTTCATATCATTTAGTAAATATATATAATAATGTGGAGAAGACATTATGCTTCCCTTTTTAAACGAAGCTAAACGCAAATACACTGCGAAATGACAACTATTTTGAAAATGTTAACAATAAATTTTAACCCAAATAGAAAATAGTTTGGCGCCAACTGGTTGCAATAGATAAACAGGTGTTATGGGAAAGAAACACACACGCCTACTCCACTGTACGATTATTTTGAACAAAAAATAAACCACCCACTCTCTAGACGATTATCTATTCGACTGCAATGCAAGCTCTAAATATTCATTAGTTGTTGTCCATTACCTTGACAACCATTTTGTCAGTTTATGTTTCTATGTTTGATTCTTTTATAGAGAAATCGTTTATTCCATAATTTGATTTTGACCATGGGACATGTTCTATATAGCATGCATGTGTCTAGTAGTCAGCTTGTTTGTTGGTAAAAATGGAATGTTGGTCGATGGACCGATAACTCGCTGCTTATCAATTGGCACATGTCCCAGTAAGCTTTAGGATATGTGAACTATTGTACAGGTATGCATTGTTTTTTGAATTCCTAAGAATATATTTCTTGTTTTCAGATGTCAAAAGCATGAAGAGCTTTCCCCATTACGCAGGATACGCATTTAATTTATTCCAGCACTAAAGAAAATAGTTCCTCTTTATACAGTCACTATTATGCACAATGACAAATATATCCTATATCCCAGCAGATAAGCTGAAAGTAAAGCTGAATTCTCCTCCAGGAACATAAAGCTTTGATTTCAGCTTGCTTTAAGCATACATAATGTTTTCAATACTGGTATAGGTATGGAAGATAGGAAAGACGTTTTGAACGCTTAGTATCTTTGTCGCCTGCAACTATTATCGCCTGCTACAGTACTGTTACTCGGCGTTTAATCTGCATTTAAACACTGCTTGCTTAGATAGTAACGGTTTCTCCATCGGCATGCAAATACGTGAACATATCTTACCAACCCACCTTATTGTTTGTGTTACATTGATACATGTACCGAGCACAGCAAGGGCAAAGGGTTAACGAATACATGAAATTGCGCAGCTTCCTGTTGTTTGACATTTGCAAGTATTTAACATCTTGGCCAGACGCCGATAACCTCGCAACCTACACAAGATTCAGACACTCAAAACCATGATTGTTTAACAAATTCTGAGTTTGGAAAACATAAAAGTAGACGATAGATATAGTCAGTTGCATATTGTTTTGGTCTGTTTGACTTTTTGACTTTTTGTCTATCCACAACTTTAACATTGGTCATAACTTTTGAACTACATGTGATAGAGACTTCATATTTAATATGTGTATTCAACTTAAGATGCCCTTGAACTTAGTACAACTAAGGTCATGCCAAGAATGGTCAAGGTCATTTAGAGCTCGTAGTCACCTCAGAAGGGAGAGGGAATAGTATTATACAAACCCATATTGCTTGCTTAGGAAATGGTATCACGACAGTTATCGGAGCCAATAACTTCAATACTTTACAGTAAAACCTCGCTATTACGACCACTAAAACGAAGGCTAATTGATTGTATATTAGATCTGTGACAGCTTAAAGCAAGTTGACAGTGGAGCTTTCCGTTTTACTGTCACCTTGCTTTAAGCGGTCACCTATCGTAACCACCCTTATATGTAACATAATTTAGTGGTCGTAATAGAGAGGTTTAACTGTAATTGATTTTAATAATTCAAACTGCCAAGAACAATATTTCGCTTTGTCCGAAAACTTACTGGGATTCATGTACAAGGTTGATTTCTACAGTAAGACCTCCCTGTTACAGTGGAGAATCTGTTATTCTTTCCCAATAAACGCGTTTACGCTAAAACTATTATTTACAATACAAACAGTTTGGAGCCAGATCAGACGCCGGGTAACCGGCGTCTGATCAGGCTCCAAACTGTTTGCCACCAAGATAAACAAGAATTATCAGAATTGTCCAAAAGTTGTTCTTTTCTACGTTTTAGTGCTTTGCGTTTGCGTACGTTTGCGTTTAAACGGGAAAGAATAACAGATTCTCCACTGTACGAGTTACGACCACTGAATTGGGTTAACTATTGGGTGTTTACGACATGTTACTGCTTACATTACGATGGCAGTAATGCAGACAACTCTTTCTGTTTTACTTTAAGTAGTCACCTGTCTTTTATACCATCAACTATACTTAGTCATAAGGGTCGTATTAAAGAGGAGGTCTTACTATATTTTATAGTGGAGAAGGCCTTATTCTTTCTTGTTCAAACCAAAATAAACACAATTCAACAAAAATGGACACTACTGCAATATTTTAAAAAGCTGATGACTCTTTTAATCTAAGTAGCAAACAGTTTGGAGCCTGATCAGATGCCGGGTTACCCGGCATCTGATCAGGTTCCAAACAGTTAAACGGAAATAATTTTGCACAAAAAGTTTATTGGGAAAGAATACTGTCTTTCCGCTGTATACATCCATTTACTGACACATGGCATTATGTACAGTGTAACCTCCAGAAAAACCAGACTCCTAGAAACCGGAATTCTCAAAAATTTGAACAAATCTCTTTCCCAAATATTTATTCTACTTGTTCTACACTCCTTTAAAGAAGAAGTGTATAAATATCTAAAATGTAAGGTGTTGCTTTGTGTAGTACAACATCAATGCAGAAGATTCCTTACGGAGTTCAGGGCTCCAGATAAGAGGCAGTTATTTCAACAAATCAAACATTTTCTCACTTATTCAGCTCCAAATCCTATGGTGTTACTACTCATTAGAATCGTCTCGAAGAGACGATTCTAATGAGTAGTGACACCATAGGGTTTAATTCAGAAATAAAGATTTTAAGTTTTGAAAAACTACTCTTATCTGGTGCTCTGGGAGTTTTATGCATTACTGTTATCTTGCATGAAGATGACAATTGTCTTAAAAAGACGGTAAATTCAGCATAATATCAGTGGAACTCCTTACTTTTCCAAAAACCTTTCTTAGCCTGATTATTGTTTTTGTCCGAAAGTTCAGGTTTTTAAATATTTGCACGTAGTAAAAGCCATGGTAAGTCAAATTTACGTTCTTCGACCTCTCAGCGAAGAAGCATACTGACGACTTGTGAAAGCTGAATGCGGTGCAACGCAATGTAGACTATTCTACACTTCGGTCTGTATATTAAGCTGCTTCATGTCGAGATAATGCACATAGTCGAACCCGTTATCGCCACCTCGATTAAGTCAGACTTACCCTTTTTTCAAAGTTCACACATAACTTAGCCAAGTTAACTTTGAAATACAGGTAAATTCGACTTAAGCGACATTGGGTTATTAAGGTTCGACTGTATACAGTGGAAAAGACGTTATTATTTCCCTAAAAACGCGTTTCCACTTAAATCACTTTTTTCCATTGAAATAAGTTTGACGCCAGATCAGACGCCGGGTAACCCTGCGTCTGATCAGGCTCCAACCTGTTTGCCGCTTCGTTTAACATGAATAGTCTGAATTGTCAAAAAACCTGTCCTTTTCTTCATTTTATAGCAGTGCGTTTTGCTTTACGTTTGCGTTTAAACGGGGAAAAACAACGTCTTCTGTACTGTATCTGTTGTTCGACTTTGAAGAGGTTTTCTTCAGTAATTCTCATTTGTTTCATGTTGCTTATATACGTCGTATGTTGAGATACATTATTGACAAAACGTTTGTTCATGCTTATATACGTCGTATGTTTAGATACGTTATTGACAGAAAGTATGTTTATTTGTTCTATTTCTAGCGTAATATACTTGATTGGAACACTGTGTTTAGCCCTAGCCACCCCAGGTAAAACAGTTGTTTGTTTATTATCTATTTTAACTATTATGTACGTCTGTACTTTTAAACTTTCAGGATTGTCATATGACATTAAACAGTCGACAATCGATACTTTGAACTTGCTTTAGTTCGAACATACCACTATGTCAAAGTTAAAACGTGGCTAAGCCACGATTTAACTTTGAAATAGATGTGTGTTCGAAAGCTTAAGCGAGATCGAGTTAACTTATGAATTATGGGTAGATCTGCCCATATGGGTTGTTTGCTTAGGTTAACGTTGCTGTTCGCTGATACGGTACTTGAATGCGCTACAGGTAAGGGGGAGTAAACAGAACAAATCCAACATTTTCTCATTTATTGTCACCAAATTATATGGTGTTACTTATCATTAGAATCGCCTCGAAGAGACGAATCTAATGAGTAGTGAGACCATAAGGTTCAATGTAGAAATAAAGATTTGTGAAACTTTTTGAAATACTCCCCTTATCTGGATCACTGCAATTTATTTCATACCTGTTTGTATGTCTGCCTATCGAGAGTAATGCTTTCAATTTCTATATCATATTGTATGATATTTGATTTGCAGTATGTATTTCTTCTGAATACAAGGTTACTGCTTATTTCATCAATCAATGTGTGATGAGTGTTTTTGAATATAGTTCGAATAGTTTAGTGACTGGAGAAATAGTGTTACAAATTGTTAATGTGACTTAAAAGTGCGTTATAGCCTTTAAGAGTTTATTAGCCCAGAGAAATAATATAACGTAGTGTTAATGTGAATAAATTAGTGCATTATAATGCTCAAAAGTTAATTTGACCAGACAAATAGTAATGGTTTATTTGACCAGAGAAATAATGTAACGTAGTGTTACAGTTACTAGATTAGTGCAATGTAGCTCTCAATGGTTCATTTGACCGGAGCAATAGTATTACGTAGTGTTACTGTGACTAGATTAGTGAATTGTAGCTCTCAATGGTTTATTTGACCATACACATAGTGTAACGTAGTGTTACTGTGACTAGATTAGTGTAGTGTAGCTCTCAATGGTTTATTTGACCATACACATAGTGTAACGTAGTGTTACTGTGACTAGATTAGTGTAGTGTAGCTCTCAATGGTTTATTTGACCATACACATAGTGTAACGTAGTGTTACTGTGACTAGATTAGTGTATTGTAGCTCTCAATGGTTTATTTGACCAGACACATAGTGTAATGTAGTGTTACTGTGACTAGATTAGTGTATTGTAGCTCTCAATGGTTTATTTGACCAGAGAAATAGTGTAACGTAGTGTTACTGTGACTAGATTGGTGTATTGTAGCTCTCAATGGTTTATTTGACCAGACAAATAGTGTAACGTAGTGTTACTGTGACTAGATTGGTGTATTGTAGCTCTCAATGGTTTATTTGACCAGAGAATAGTATTACGTAGTGTTACTGTGACTAGATTAGTGTATTGTAGCTCTCAATGGTTTATTTGACCAGACAAATAGTGTAACGTAGTGTTACTGTGACTAGATTGGTGTATTGTAGCTCTCAATGGTTTATTTGACCAGAGAATAGTATTACGTAGTGTTACTGTGACTAGATTAGTGTATTGTAGCTCTCAATGGTTTATTTGACCAGAGAAATAGTGTAACGTAGTGTTACAGTTACTAGATTAGTGCAATGTAGCTCTCAATGGTTTATTTGACCAGAGAATAGTATTACGTAGTGTTACTGTGACTAGATTAGTGTATTGTAGCTCTCAATGGTTTATTTGACCAGAGAAATAGTGTAACGTAGTGTTACAGTTACTAGATTAGTGCAATGTAGCTCTCAATGGTTTATTTGACCAGAGAATAGTATTACGTAGTGTTACTGTGACTAAATTAGTGTATTGTAGCTCTCAATGGTTTATTTGACCAGACAAATAGTGTAACGTAGTGTTACTGTGACTAGATTGGTGTATTGTAGCTCTCAATGGTTTATTTGACCAGAGAAATGGTGTAATGTAGTGTTACAGTTACTAGATTAGTGAATTGTAGCTCTCAATGGTTTATTTGACCAGAGAAATAATGTAACGTAGTGTTACTGTGACTAGATTAGTATAAACGTATCTCTTAAAAGTTTGTTTGACAAGAGACAAAGTCGTGGACATAGTGTTAATGTGACTTGATATATGTATTGTAGTTCTCAGTTGTTTATGTGACTAGAGAAGTACTTTTACCTTGTGTATATGTGGTTTGATTAGTTATTGTAGCTCTTTAAAGTTTGATTGACTAGAGAAATATTGTTACGTAGATCTAATTTTAATGTGATTTAATTGGTATAAGCGGAATATCACCACAGTATGTGATCCGGGATCTTGTATCAGTTCGAATTGGTTGTGTAGTCCAGATCTCACGGAAGGCGTAGCGTAGTGTGATCTGGCTTACACAACCAACTCGAACTGATACAAGACCCCGGATCACACACTGTGGTGGTATTCCTTTTATTATATACCTAAACTATTCGGGACTAGAATTAGATCTATGTTGTTCACCCGAATATTCAAATATACGCATACATGTAGGCACATATCTGTTAAAAATCCTGCGTCCATATGCAATCTTAAGCTATTTATGAAAATCATGTGACCACCAATAAATTACGTCATTATTTGTTTGATGACGTAGATTACTTTGTTCTCGATTTAATCCGTTAATTAAGAAGTGGCATTTTGCAAATAACTGTTATTTAAGCGTTTTAAAGTGTGAGTTCAACTGTTTCAGGCCTTATCCTTTGGAGGAAAACATCAGTAAAAGTTGGTGTTATGGGTTATTCACGCTTAAAATTGAAATGAACTGTTCAAAGTTATTCCAACTTTTTTTTAAAAATAGCATCGGGAACTGGAATTCCGGAACGTCACGCGCAACGCTTCTGTAAATTAATAGATATTAATACTTGTGTTGTATATAGGTTATAAAATCCAATCGTCCTCTTATACATGCATATATTGTGCACATTATATAATGATGATATATTCGACTTTCTATCGTCCACATGGTTGCATAGGCATATTTATACATATATATGTTCATATATGTATGGGCGAATATGCGGGGCAAGAATGTGGTTTTATGTGTATGTGGATGTTTTATAGAAGTTCATCCTCCGTTAAATACATTAAATTATTGCAATACAACAATTCTTGTTTTTCATGCGTGCATTTCTGCATATAAATCTATTCGAAAAGAGTAGAATCTATACAAGTTAAGAAGCAACTACGCTTCCATGTTTTTGTTAATAATGAGATTACGATATGCAGAGATGTCCACATTATGATTTAGATCACTTTCATATATTGTTTACTGATTTTGGAATGACGAGAAACTGTAAAGTCAATAAAGAATTCTGTCTGTCTGTCTGTATAAAAGCAGTGACGTCAACATTGCGTAGCCATCTAATACGGACCATCTGATACGGAAAAAGATTATTGGGGGCCTGTATTCACTTGTTTTTAGAATAGGGCAGGGGCGTAGCCAGCGATACGCACGTACGCACGTGCGTAACATCAGTTTGAAAAATGAAAAATGAAACATGGCCAAAAATGGCATAAAAACCGAAGGCTAAGGGGGGTTAGACCTTAAAGTCTAAAATGAAGATTTCAAACACACTTCAGAGCTCACCATTTCAGTTCTAATTTCCATTTTTCTCGCCGGGGGAGAACCCCCGGACCCCCCTCCAGCATTGATCAATTTCAAGTTTTACAAAACCAATAACTTAGTAATTACAAAGATGGCAGCTCAAACCTACGGTGCTACATGTAATCTGCTACATGTACCTCTCGTGCGTCTAAACATTGAGTCAAATAGTTATATATAATGTTATGTCTTATATAACGAACCTTTGAAGAAAATTGTATGGATCACATAGTTCGTATTTAGTGCCCAAAATCCCCCACCAACAATTTTTCATAGTTCATATTCATAAGGATCGTACGTACAATGTATACCTAAATCGTCTAAAAGTCGAAAGTTCTTGGAAACATATAGGTTAGTCACATTGATCGTATTCAGTGTCCAACATCCCTACAAACACACTTCAGAACTCACCATTTCAGTTCTTATTTCGATTTTTTTCTCCCGGGGGATGACCCCCGAACCCCACTTTCATCGGTCAAGTTCAAGTTTCAGAAAATAAAGAACTTAGTTACTAGAAAGTTGGCAGCCTGAAAAACTTCTACAGTGTTTCGGGTACTTCTCGTGAGTCTTAAAGTCAAATAGTTCTAGACGTGGAAAAATTAGTCACAAAATAAGGTTGTGTCTAATAAAACAGAGCCTTCAAAGCAATTGTATGGTTCACGTTGATCGTATTCAGTGTCCCTATTCCCTCCAAAAACACTTCAGAGCTCACCATTTCAGTTATTGTTTCCATTTTTCTCCCCGGGGGAGGACCCCCGGACTAGGACTACCCCGGACCCCCACTTGCATTTTTCAAGTTCGAGTTTTGGAAACTCAGGATCTTAACAATTACAAATTTAAATCAGCATCATGAAAAACAAATACGCTGCTTCATGCACCTCTCGTGCGGCAAAGTCAAATTACATGTATTATATAGCGGAAAAAATGTTAATCACTAAATTTATTGTTATGTTATAACGGAGCTTTGAACACAATTGTATAATAATAATAATAATAATAATAATAATAATAACGACTTTATTTCATGTGGATTACATATTTGGTATAGAACAAACAAACCAATTTTCAATATGGTCCACAAACAAAATTAACATATATACAACATGAAGGAACACAATTACAAATCAGTATTTTTAAACCTTTGCAAACAGAGTGGACCCTGAAAAGACAGTTCCTGTAGGAGCTCTCTACATGGACTACTCTGTTTACTTAAAGCATTTTAAAGATTAAGCTGAAAATGATAATGCACAAGTGTCATTATGAGAATTCAGGATTTGTTATCTATACATGAATATTGAATAGGTAGAGGCAATATAAAGCCAAAAAACCCCGACGATTTGACATATAGCAAAGATCTAGATCAATGAAATTTCATAACAAACGGGAAGGAATATACCAAAGATACTTCAAACCCTTTACTCCATGGTATATTTCTAGTATTGAAGAAAGGTGATCACTTAAACCAGGTTGAAAGTAAATCAAAATGAGCCTAAATGTGCACTCTGTTTTACTTTAAACCCGCTTCAAGTCACCATCTACTAGAGAACATAAAACATTTTTCATGAAACATATCTATGTAGTAAAGGGTTAAAGCAACATGTAGGTTTTAATCAAGATCCATATTTATATCATAACTTATATACATAGAAGCCCTTACAAGCAGCTAAGGCCTTGCTCAGTCATTAACCCTTAGCTCAACGCATATTCAAAAAATTACCCCTCATTTTATGGATACTATTCAACCATTTATTTAAAAGTAGAATACTATGAATTTGAAAACTTAGAATGTTGTCTATTTCAGAATAATTTCTTCTTCTAGCAAATAATGTATACTCTGATCAGAGAGCTTCTTAAGGAAGTATCTCATCTGGGTCTACACTTTCAGCAAAAACTACTATCGACATAATTAGCGGGCTAAAGGTTAATAGTGTAACAGCCGATCAGGGGTTCAGCAGCAAAAACAAAGCCTACATGAAACCATCGCAACATTAACCCCTTACCGCACATGGCATAGTTCAGTTCAAGTTTTGAAGACAGGTGATCACTTAAAGCAGGTTGAAAGTAAAGCAGAATGCGCCTTAAGATGCATTAACCTTTTTTCAGCCAGCCTTAAGTTGCTAAGATATAGATCTAGCAAATATTCTTATTTAACTTTTTGTAAATAATTATGACTGCACAAATTGAATGCGCTTAAAGGCGTTTCGATATATGGTAACGGGTCAAGGAAAGCGATGGTTAGACCACAGGGACCCGACACGATTGATGTTTTAGAGAAAAAATTGTCAGAAGGTATATATAGAGACAAGGGGTACAACTGGTCGTCAGTATATTCTCACCCTATCTCGACAAAACCGAGCATATCATGAATAATAATTGATGAAAAGACACCCCTTTTGCATTTCTGTCTACCTAATATAATACTCTTCCATAAAAACAAAACATAAAGCCAACTGTAAGCATGCATTTTCAACAGTAACTGCGTCTACTCACTGAGATCACCGATTTTCGGAAAACGGGACAGGTGTTCGTTCACAGCCGACACAGCATTGGCCACTACTGTTCGCTTGTTTATGCGGTAATAGCGAGCATGACAGTCATACAGTTCCATAATAATACTATATACATTTTTGACACCGATCAAAGCTGATTTCTTCTCAAATCATTGCCGTACCAACAACAAATTCGCATGTTTACCTTACAGGGTCCCGACACGATTGATTTTTTAGAACAAATTGTCAAAAGGTATCTATAGGCTGTAGAGTTTCAATATATACCTTCTGATAATTTTTTCTCTCTCAAAAATCAATTATGTTGGGTCACTGTGGTCAAAAACGTATGCATATGGAACTGTATGAATGCCATGCTCGATATTACCGCACAAACAAGCGAACAGTAGTGGTCAATGCTGTGTCGGCTGTGAACGAACACCTGTCCCGTTTTCCAAAAATCGGTGTTTTCAGTGAGTAGACACAGTTATTGTCGATAATGCATGCTTACATTTGGTTTTGTGTTATGTTTTTATGGAAGGGTATAATATTAGCTAGACAGAAGTGCAAAAAGGGTGTCGTTTCATCAATTATTATTCATGATATGCTCGGTTTTGTCGAGATAGGGTGAGAATATACTGACAATCAGTTGTACCCCTTGTCTCTATATATACCTTCTGACAATTTTTTCTCTAAAAACTCAATCGTGTCGGGTCCCTGTGGGTTAGACTGGCACCTTAGGAATAGTGATATAAACCCATATTAAACGTAAAGAACAGCTTACTTCAGCTGCAAACTACAATATGCGGCGTATAGAAACCTTGGCGCCTTGTAATAAATTTCATGTACAGTAATCTACCTTGTTTATATAAATTTAAACTATAGTGGGAAATGAACTTTCACCCCTGAGCAGCAAATTTTCATCACTATACATGTATTACATTTTGAAGCATTATGAAGCATAACAAGTGACTACACTATCTGTCTAATTTAACCCATTTAAGGTATGAAGTTTTAAATGAGGCAAGTGATTGAGCATTTCTTATGTTCAAAGGCAAGTTATTCCAAACCATAGCTCCAGAATAGGCAAACGACCTCCTGAAAAATTCAGACTTTGGTCTGGGAGAATATAACTGAGAATTTGATGAAGACCTTAAATTTCTATCATGCACATTTGACTTTAGTGTGAACAAATCATATAAATATACAGGTGCCAAACCTTTGAATGCTTTGAACATTAGAGTAGCTTTGTGAAATGTAACTCTTTCCGGAAAAGTCATCCAATTAAGTTCTTTGAAGAGATCAGCTGAATGGGCAGTTTTATCTTTATGAAGGATAAGCCTTGCTGCACGTTTTTGAAAACGAATGATTTTTTGTTCTTGCGATATTGAACAGTTTCCCCAAATAACGCAACAGTAGTCGAGATGAGGTAAGATGTAGGAGTTAAAAAACATTTTTCTCAATGGTATAGTTAGAAATACTTTGATTCTTGAGAGGAGGTATAATAAGGAGTTACACTTTTTAAGTATGTTATTGATATGGCTATCAAAAGATAAAAATACATCAAAGGTGACACCGAGTAACTTCTCCTCACGACTGCAATGGATTTCTTCATTTCCAAATGGGATTGGCAGAGCAATATTTTGAATGCCTGCAGATTTAGATCTTGATGTAATGTACATGGATTTAGTTTTTGCAACGTTAATTGACATTTTGTTCTTTTCACACCAATCATTAACGTTAAATAGATCTTTACTCAACGAGTTTGCTACAAAGTTGAGAGAAGCATTATGTACTGACAGCGTTGTGTCGTCTGCAAAAATGTCTGCAACAGAATGTGTACATGCAGATGGTAGGTCATTTATGAATATCAAAAATAAAAGAGGACCTAAGACTGAGCCTTGTGGTACACCAGATAAAACAGAAGTTAGCTGCGAGGTTACTCCAGATACATGCGTTTGTTGAGATCTATTATGCAGGTATGAGGCAAACCATGAACATGTCTTTTGGTTAATATTGAAATGTTTTAACTTTTCCAAGAGTATCATGTGATCAACCAGGTCAAAAGCCTTAGACAGATCTAAGAAGATTGAACCTACAATCTCATTACTATCGATGGCTGCAATCCAGTCATCTATTAATTTTACTAAGGCAGTTTGGCAGGAATGATTGGACCTAAACCCTGATTGTCTAGAGTAGAACAAGTTGTTATTTTCTATGAATTGCTTTAAACAGGAACTAACATGTCTTTCAAAAATCAAGGAAATGATTGGTAAAACTGAAATTGGTCTGTAATTCGACTTTTCTTCTTTATGACCTTTCTTGTAAATAGGAGTTACTTTAGCTTTCTTAAAAACTTGTGGATACACACTACATACTATACTTCGGTTAAATAATTGTGTGAGTGTTGGGGCTATTATGGATGCTGATATTTTTAAAAATCTAGCGCTAATTCCATCTGAACCTGTTGCTTTTTTACAATCTAACGAGGTGAGTTGTTGTTCAACAAACTGAAGAGATACAGATGGAATTGAGAAACTAGGACAGTTGACATGGTCGGCTGAAGCATTTAACACACAGTGACTATTACTAGAGGAGTTACCCTGGAAACTCTTAAACACAGAAGCAAAATAGTCATTGAAGACATTTGCAGTAGTGTTCGGACATGTTATCGGTTTACCATCTGTATCGTTTATAAAACTAGTTTGAATTTTTGTCTTCATACCCGTTAGCGTGTTCAGACTATTCCAAAGAAGTTTCGGGTTGTGGGTATTAGAATTAATGGTATCATGATAAAATCGTGTTTTGGAATCAAGAATAAGGCGTTTAACAGTTTGTCTCCAGATTTTATAATTATCGATATCGGACTTTTTATGGTAGAAGTCACGCATTTTTATTGCCTGGAGTATTTCGTTGTTAAACCAGCCAGGTTGGTTATTCCTTTTCACGCGTTTATTCCGGAGAGGCGCATGTGAGTCTATGACAGACTTAAACATATCAATAAATTTTTCGACCGCCTCATCAATGTCTTCAATTAAATTAATATTAGACCAGGGTTGATTACACATTTCTTCTAGAAACTGAGATACATTAAAGTTTTTCATAGACCTATAAGAGATCGTTTTGTGAACGGGACCTTGTTGGCAGTTTGAAGACACTTTTCGAGTTATGCATACCGGAAAGTGATCACTAATGGAGAAAGACGGGACCGACACATTAACTATATGATCAGGAACATTAGAAAATGCATGATCGATCAATGTTGAAGATACCTGAGTTACACGTGTTGGAAATTTAACTAGCTGAGTAAAATTAACCGCCTGCATCTGGTCAAGCCATGTTTTAGACTGAGGACATTCACTGAGTACATCAATGTTAAAATCTCCAACAATTATGCACTCTATTTCGTCAGTTAAAGCATTGTCTACAGTAACATTGAAATCTAATAGCCATTGACTTTTGGATGAAGGAGGCCTATAAACATTAGATAATAAAAACGCTTTTGAATTCGGTATTTTTACCTCAAGCCAAGTTGACTCTAAAGAATCATTTTCAATATCATGGCGTCGAATACATGGTATATCATTTCTCACGTAAATTAGTAATCCTCCACCATGTGAGCACCTGTCTTTTCGAAATAAAATGAAGTTATCAATTGACAATTCGGTATCCCTAAACGTCTCATTTAGAAATGTTTCACAAAGGCACAAAATATCTACTTTATGCTGACTTATTAACAATTTAATTTCATCTAATTTGGGATATAAAAAGTGAATATTCAAATGTACAATATTAAGTCCTCTGTTGCCAAACCATTGGTCATTAAAAGAATGCGAGGAAACGTCAGGTTCTAACACATTAGCAGCTATGGCATCAGTGCAATTGTGAATCATTTCCGAGCTCTTATTTTCAAGAACAGAATGGTGGATGTCAGTACGTTTTTGTTTAATAAAACACTGAACATTTCTGATAACTACTGAGGGGTCGTCATAGTTGCATGGACTACCAACCTCCAAGTTGTCATCTAGATTAAGACAGATAGTTGAATACGGATGGCATATGTGATAGATACTAAGGGAGATTATACGAGCTTCACGGATTAAACATTTGCAACAATCAAGATCAAATACAGGACATAAACAATTCTTCATCAACATTTCATGGAAATTGAATAGGTCGAGCTTATCGCTATAAACTTCATTAGCAGATAAATTCGGTGGACTACTTTCATTAACACAGCTCAGAAATGTGTCATAGTTATTTACTGGTGAAGTCCGATTTAATACCATGCATGGTTGCTGTAATCCCATGGACTCTGACTCCTCGTCCAGTGAGGTGACACTGGCATGAAAACTATTTCCCTGTCCGGATAACGCCCACTCCTCCCTGGAAACCTCCCATTGCGAAAATTAGATTTTTCACTATCAGCGACGGACGTTGATGATTGTAGACTAAGAACGGTGTGTATGGTTCACGTTGATCGTATTCAGTGCTCCAGATCCCTCTAAACACACTTCAGAGCTCACCATTTCAGTTCTTATTTCCATTTTTCTCCCGGGGGAGGACCCCCGAACCCCCACTTGCATTTTTCAAGTTCGAATTTCGGAAACTCAGGATCTCAACAACTAAAAATTTAAGTCGACATCATAAAAGACTACAGTGCTTCTTTTATATACCACTCGTGCGGCTAAAAGTCAAATTATTTTAGCAGAAAAATACGCTAATCACAAAATTTAATTATATGTTGGACACATTTGTATAGTTCTCATAGATCGTATTCAGTGCTCCAAATCCCTCTAAACACACTTCAGAGCTCACCATTTTACTTCTAATTTACTTTTTTCGCCAGGGGGAGGCCCCCGGACCCCCACCAGCAGGAGGGGGTACCCCCTCCCGCACCCTCCCCCTGATGTGCGTAACATTCGTTCAAGCCTGGCTACGCCGCTGATAGGTATATAATAAATTATGTTATTAGTTCTCAAAGGTGTTTCTGACAAGTGAACTTTTGTTATTTAGATGTAGTCTTAATGTGACTAGATTAATGTGGTATTGTATCTCTGAAGATTTGTTGACTAGATAAGTAGTTTACGTACCGTAGTGACTTGATTAGTATACTGTAGCTCCAAAAAGGTTATTTGACAAGAGATGTACGTGGAGTGTTACGTAGATATTGTGTTAATGTGAATCGATTAGTGTAATATAGCTCTCTATGTTACGTTGTGTTCATGAGACTTGATTACTTACTAGTATTGTAGCTCTCAAGAGTTTATCTACAGAACAGGAAATACGTACTGTTTATATGGTTTGAGTAGTACCTTGTGGCCATGTCGGAAGAGTTAAAGTGACATAATAGATAGATACATGTATAAGTGTCCTAATGAGTTTTTTTCTTACATGAGTAGATCACAACACAGGCTATGTAATTAGAGATGTACATCATAGCTCTGAAGAGTTTAGGTGGATAAATGAATGGTTGTGCGAAACATATGAAACTATTTATTGTGTTATTACATAAAGAAGCTCATCAATTCTGCCGCATATATCGACGGCAGAAGCATGCTTTTCAAAGTAACACGATTTCCAACAATTTTGATGTATAAATGGCATGGCGAGGAGAAGAACCTTCAGACATTACAAACCGTGTAGATTCAGCAAAGCTACCACATTTAACCATCAACACGCGAAGGGCGAACTTGCGATACATGGAACTATTGCAAATAGTTGAGAAGCCACGCTGATTCACTCGGCATGCTATCTGGATCCAAACTGTTTGAGATTCTGATTAATATATTGTTTAACCAATTTCGTGCTAAACACGACTTGGCTTACATTTGAAAACACTTTGGATTCAGATCGGACGCTGTGTTACGCGGCGTCCGATCTTACATGTAACTGTTTGTCACCTATATTCAACTTGTCAATTTAAAAAAGCGAAAGCTGATTTTTGAGTTTTTTCTCAGTCCACATATTTGAAGCAGACGATAGTTAATGAAAATAAAGATAAATTCAACTCTAAGAAAAATTGCAGACCCACTTACAAAGCATGCTAAAGGTTAAATGAACATGGCCTCTGATTCTACAGTTTTTGATGCACAAGATTCTTCTTCACTCATAAAGTAGCTCTCATATATCCTGATGCTCACTGTATTGGAATGGTTTTTATAACAGAGACTCCATTGTTGTTGTTACCGGGACTGTGTTGTATTGGCTCAGCTGGTCTGACGATTCTAGCGACAAACCTGCAGGTATACTCTAATAGTATGGGAGACGTTCTTCTTTCCTGTTTAAACGAAAACAAACGGAAAAAGCTAGGCAATAAAATGTAGAAAATTACAACTTATTGAAAATGTTGACGATGTTTGAAAAAATGTGAACGGCAAATAATTTGGAACCTGATCAGACGTCGAGTAACTCGGTGCCTGATCAGGTTTCAGCCTTTTAAATTTGGACACCATTGCATAGCACACACACTTTTATTGGGAAAGAAAAACGTCGCATCCATTGTACATTACAACTAACACCATGTAGTTGTTAATCTTAGTCACTCAAAAATATCATTGTGATTAACCTTTTCACTGCCTTACCCCGACTACAATAGTTTTTTTTTCAAACAGTTAAGATCCTGATCAAACGCTTCATTATGCAACGTCTGATCAGAATCAAAACTGTTTGACACTCATTGCAACACGTCTTACAGTGGAGAATCTGTTATTCTTTCCCGTTTAAACGCAAACGTACGCAAACGCAAAGCGCTAAAACGTAGAAAAGAACAACTTGTTGACAATTTTGATATTTCATGTTTATCTTGGTGGCAAACAGTTCGGAGCCTGATCAGACGCCGGGTTACCCGGCGTCTGATCTGGCTCCAAACTGTTTGCACTGCAAATAATAGTTTTAGCGTAAACGCGTTTATTGGGAAAGAATAACACATTCTCCACTGTATGTCAAATTGCCCGGTACCTAATTTTACACTTGAGAAATAAAAGCAGACAATAGTTCTTTCAAGTCGATGACCTCATGGCAGTGAAAGGGTTTAACTCATTCACCCCTGAGATTTCAAGCTGAAAAATTCCAATTTCCAATAAAGTCTAGTCCAGTCCTACCCATTACTGTATGTAAGAGCATGAGATTCATGCTCCGCTGTCAAGGCATAACACTAGGGAAACTTTGGCAAACTTACAGTAAAGTGTAGGACTGAGTCCATTTTTGACTGCTTAGGGCTGTCATTTTCACGTAAAAGGCAATATTACAAACAGTGAATCCTGATCAGAGTGTTCGTTGAAGAACCATCTAATCTGGGTCTACCCTGTTTGCATTGTTGCATATGATCATGTACATCTTAACTGGTGTACTATTTGTAAATGACGAGAATACTCATCGCTAGGATTAAATGGGTGAATGGGTTACAGGAGGACGTGTAGTGCAATACAACCAAACTTGAGTGCCAGTTTAGATATTGATCAGGCACGGAGTCCAAAATGACGGACAGGATTGGGCGCAGCTGTTATGCAACGCAGTAATTCTGGTATCTTTTCTTTTCTAGGTGGCAAACTTGCAGCCAAAGTACCGTTCTACAATTGTCGCAATCTTCACGGGACTGTTTGATTTCTCTTCAATCAATAAACAGATCATACGGGTATGCTATTTTAAAATACTTATGCTCAAATATTGTAAAACTATTAAAAAAATATTAAAAGATAATGTGAAGACACTGCCGTTTTTGTATGTACAGCTGATCTATTCATATGAAATTGCGAACAGTACAGGTCTTTATTATCTCTGCAACCGCTTCGGTGATACCTTGGTCAGCGTTTGCTTCTTCGGTGCGTCAAGAGATCGAATTTCCCGGAATTCTTGTCTTAAGAAACATTCTTATAATAATCTCACACGATCTGTGTGTGTATAATTATTTGGTGTGCAAAATAACCACCAGGTAAAACAACACTAGATAATGAAATTCTACGGCCTCATTTAAGATGGTTTTTGTTGACTACTTTCAGATTGCTTATGAAAATGGTGTTCCGAGAAGGACATCGTACCTGATATACACAGCACTCTGTTTTGTGATGGTTGGACTGAGTACAATGTTGTTCTTGCCAAAGGATAGTGTGACAGAAAAACACATACATAAGGTTGAAAATTACCGACGATCACGCAAGGCAGGCAACAAACATACGAGCAGCACTAACATTAGTGAGAAGCAGGAAGTCCTGATCAAGTCATCAGACAAAGAACTTGAAGCTATGGAATGTAGGTTTCTCTTGCTTGTAAACATGGTTGTAAATGACCAAATGCAGATTCGGATTTCACGTATATTATCTTTACTATGATGAAAAACCAGTATGTAGTGGGGAATATGTTATTTTCCCCGTTTCCACACATACGAAACGCGAGCGCGCTGCATTAAAATGTAGAAATTGATATCGTTATGACAGTTCTAATTGTTAATTTAAATCAAAGTGGCAAACCGTTTGGACCCTGATCAGACGGTGGGTAACCCAGCGTCTGATCTGGCTTTAAACACTTTGCAATGGTAATAATTGTTTTTGCATAAACGTGTTTATTGTTAAGGAATAACGTCTTCTCAACTATAAGTATTGTTTACTTTCAAGCACTTTAGACTTTGATAAAAATATGCCTTATATACCAGACAAAAAAAGAAAGTCAACTGCAATATATAGTGTTTGACTTCATCTAGATAAATATTTGATATTTATCACTAAAGATTCATTTTCTGATGCAGACATCCTTTTTCTGTACAAAACCAACAATTTCAACTTACGTATTGATAAATGTGTCTCGCAATTCTCGCCAAGATGTCGAATAAAAGTTAATGAAAGGCACACACTTTTACAGTGTATACGTTTCTTTTTATACCTGGTATATTTTTATTGGCATTACACAGTTGTCTAGTCTACACTCTACCTGCCTTTTTTACTTACACGGTGTTTTTGTTCATGTGCTGAGATGTGTGACCTTTATCGGCTCAAAGCAGCATAAAAGTAAAAAGAGAAGACAAGGTTCGGTTTAAGATGCAACCTGCTTTAATGATTAGAATGTCTATTCACACAACATTGCCTGGACATTGCCTGGGTTTCAGTGTTGTATACATCTGTAACCTGGATTTTCCAATACTTTCTCCTTTATGTTTCCAACAAACCCTACGGTGTGGTTACTTATTAGAATCACTGTATCGATGCAATTCTATTGATAAGGTATAGCACATGGATAGATGGAGACATACGGACGCTAGTATTTTAAATACTAACCTAACCGTGACCTCTATATACTTTATTCTTGCGATGACCCATTACTCCATTTACATGCTTTTTACGTCTCTGATTTATTCCTCCCCTAAGGAAAATAGGTCGCATCTACGCACTATAAAGATATATTTTATATCCTCGAATATTGAAGTTTAAAGCGGGCTGGAAATAAAGTAGAGTATTTTACTTTACTTTCAACAGGCTTTAGGTGGTCGCTTACGTTTTAAAGCTAGGCACAGTCTATGAGGCAGCGTGTTAAATGTGTTTGTGTTATTGTGTTTCAGGTACAGACAGTACTATAAGTATCAAGGTTAAGCCAGAGCAGGAGGAACCATCACTGTGCAGTTCTCTCCTGTCTTTGACCTGTATCTTACACTTGTACTGGCTCTTTGTTCACGCCCTGCGGTTTGTGACCTTTATCGGTTTGGCCAATGTCTGGTTGGAAAATATTTTCCATGGAGATGAAAATAAAGGTATACACTTTATGTTAATCTCACTCTAAGTTAAAAAACATACCTTATTCACTTTCACAACCTCTATCTCATTTAAAACATTATATAATGTAAAATATATATGTAAAAGAGAATAATATATAAAAGTTTTGTACCTTAGTGTTTGCGCATAATGTTTATCGCATAAACACTTTTATTGGAATGGAATATTTAATGGCTTCATAACATTTCTTTTCTACAGTTGGCGAGTTGCTCGGGGTGTTTTCCTATATGACGATGGGGGCTTTAGGGACGGCATTTCTCTGTGGGTTTATCTATGACTGGCAAAGACGTCTTTTTGAAGGTACAAATGAGTTTATTTATTCATATAGATTTACCTCAAATGGATTTTCTACTTGTACCATGCTAGCGACGAATATGTGCAACAGAGAGTACCTTTGCAAACAGCTTGGATCCAGATGAGTTTTCGCGTATTGCGGCGTTTCATCAGGTTCCAAATTGTTTGACACTGACCAAGTTTTAAAAATCAATTACATATATAAATATTTATTTTTAAGACAGTAGCAGCTAATTTATTTTGGTAACAAACGGAAATATTCCCCAGCATGCAAAGAGTTAATGCAAGTTAATGGCATTCTAAAAACGTTAGAAGGGAGCCGTATTTACTGTTTGTACGATAGAGGCGAGCGTGTCTACGATGCTGGAGTCCGTCGTACGACAAATATGTTTTTAATTCAGATTTTAAAATTCTCAATTAACATTTATTCTCCATCTAAACATGTCTTGTGACATCTATTTGTAATCTTCTTGAAAAGACGAATCCAAACAGATGCTTCAAGACAGGATTATAATTATGGAGAAATCAGAAAGTAGATGTCAGGTGTACCGTATTTTTAAGTTTTGACTTACAACTATTTTTACCGTACGAAGTTTTGTAAGACGGATCCCTTTGTTTCGTCATCAAACATTTGGATAAAGTGTCAACCTCTAGCTCTTTATTTTGATATTTTTCTCGAAGTGAAATACAACAGATGTGTATCCTTGTGTATCTTTCAAACACGTACTGAGTTACTTTTGTTTGATATGTTTTTAAGCAGTGTCCTTTATAAATTTCGAAACCATGCCCGTGTAAAATAGTGGCTTCCTACCGATAAGTATGGAGATGTAATAATTATTAAATAATCGAATGTTAAGTAATATTTTCACTTATAAAACAGCTGTCATGTACTTTTGTTCTAATTACATAACTTTCGAAAATTCCTTTTGAAAATCGTGTTAGTGTGTTTAAAACAGCGGATCCTGATAATACCTCGTGTAACGTGGTGTTGCATCTGGATCCAAATTGCTTGCCAACGTTGTCAAGGTTTCGACACTAGTGTTTATAGAGTTAAACTGTATTGCACTCTAGTTGAATGGAGTTGAGAATTGTAAAGAGTGTAGAAAGTGCATCATCTGTTATTTGTTTAGGATCCCCAGGGCGCCAGAGAACGTACATGCCAGTGATTCTGCCGATGGTTCTTGTGATATTGTTCTCCATGACCACCACTATTTTGTGTTACATCCGAATGTCGTTTGCCCCCTACCTTGCGTTTGCAGTATTCACATTCCTCAGGTCGTGGCTCTTCACCGTGGCTGTAGCCTTCGTTGGGGATACGTAAGTAGGCTTATCGTAATAAAATAATTTCTTTCTTTCAAGCATACTGTCTTACTATAAAATATTTTAAATATTGTTTATATTTACATTAATCATTACCACATCTTAACCTTTGTTGAAAACCCTGTGTTGCTATAATAACGCTTCCGAACATCCGGGTGAATGAGGGGAGGTGACTGGTCTGGACATGGGTGATAATCACTAGATTTCTTCTTATTTGTTCTTTGTATATGGAAAGAAAGAGATGCAAAGGGTCGATATTTCTAGCATATTCTTTAAGTGCTCATGGTAATCTATTGTGATCATTTGCCGTCCGTTATTCGACTGTCCACCCGTCTGTTAGTAAAGCCATTCAAATGTTTTCCCAGTGACATTTATTTGTCACCATTTATGAATGTAACAGAAAGTTCATTACATGATTGATTGAGTTGGGTTTTACGGCACCGCGACACATGAAATGGTCATATGGCGCCGAGTCATTACAAGATGTGGTTAAATAGTTAGAACAGCGCAGAAGTCTAATGCCCATGGTAGCCCAAGTGCAAATGTTATTGTAAAAGGTACATTAAGTCCAGAGCTTAGATAATAATCCAATAGCTTTCTATGTTAGTCTACAAAAGTTGCCTCAACATTTTTCTATATGTACATCGGCGCGTCCTGGGTCCCGTTTCATAAAACTTCGTACGACAAAAACGGTCGTAAGTAAAAACTTTAAATTACATTTAAATTCTGATTTCTCTATCTAACCCTGTCTTGTGTCACCAAGCTGATTACAAAGAGATGTCACTAGACAGGATAAGAAAAAGAAATAAATAATAGTTGAGACTTTAATAATCTGACTTACGGCAATATTTGTCGTACGATTATGAAACGGGCCCAGTTTACAAAAAGGGTTATAAGAAAAAATATATGACGAAACCTCAAAATTAATTATGAGTATTTAGTACTTATTACTATTTTTAAGCATTGTCTTGTGGGTTATTTCCAAATGGCTTATTTTAAGGGATTCTTATAATACCCAATGCAATGGGTGTGTTACAGTATAGTTTTGAAAGTTACCTCCTTTGATAAGTTTCATTTTGTTCCTGTGACTCGGTGGGCGATATAGGGCCATACAGGCTCTTAAGTTTTGTTTTAAATTAATACAATGTGTGTGTACCGTAACAACTTTCCTATGGTTTCCAAGGGCTCTCATAATAACAAAAATACATATAGGCAGTGACTTTACTTTTAGGTGTATTTAAACTGATATTTGCCAAAATATGTATCCAGGTTAGACTTTGAAAACTCGGCGACTGGTCGCGATATAAACTGCTTAACATTCGTATCAATGTATCTTTTGTCACAAACGGTGAACAGTACTTATCACTTTTGATCTAAATAGGGTTTGCCTTTAGGAGTCGGGTGATATGAGATGAGAATAGGGAAGATGTGTGTAAAAATCTCCCAACTGTCTTAACTTTCATTTCTTTTTTCGTTATTTAGAGTCATTTTACAGTATAATTTAAAAATTACAAACAATGCAGACCCTGATCAGAGGGCTCCATTAGTAGATCTATGATCTGGGTCTATACTGTTTGAATAGAAGTGTAAATTGCATATGTACACTGTTTATATACGACGCATATACTCGTTATTAATGGTCAAAGTGTAAAGCATTGTTTTCTAGTTTGGCATAATGAGAGTCCTTGTGTCATTTTATCACTTACTTCCTAATTTGTAAAATGTGCATAATCCATTATATCAATAAATACATAATGCTTTCAGTGATAAATGGTACTTTGTTTAACATGTTGAATATTTTTTGAAATGCCAGACTGTTTTGCATGGGGAAAATGAGTATCCACTCAGGCCCTGAGTCTGAATTATTGTTTTGCATATCGTGTTAGCACAACCCTTCTTTTCCAGTTGTTTCATCACCTGTTTGTATGCATAAAATGCCAGATATCACCAAAGATCATCTGAGACTATCATCCAACATGCTACAAGACTTGTCTGCGTTTTATGAGAGATTCAAGACAAACAGGTTATACTTGAGCAGCCATGTGGTTTGCCAGTCATTGTGACAAAAGCCATAGTGCATGTTGATTATATCGGCAACTTTTTCTTGCAATCATTTTATTTTTGATTATTGGTTTTTTGTTACAAAGTATTGAGTTACCAGTGTAGATAAACAAGTTGAATTAAGTTTTGGGGGCTTGCTCATGGAAATACTTGTAAGGTTTACAACAGTTTTAAGGCTGAACATTATATGGGATTAATGCCAAAAATTGAAGAAGGACTTTCGCTTAAATACTGAGATGGATGGGCCAGAATATCCAGAGACATAATATATACATAAATAGCGTTAAAATACTTAGCAAGTTCAGCGAAAAGGCAGTTGGTTCATTAACCTGCAATACACACCAATTAAAGGGATAGCAGGCGTTTTGATACTACGACGTAGTTACAAACACTAACTTCTGGACAAGTTACAGGACCTTAAAGATTGAGACTCTAATGTATCCCCTTTAGCCATAAGTGGTGAGATTCAAATTGATTAAATAGCTAACTTTTAAGATTTAGCTCTTAAAATAAAGATGTCCGGAATATAGTACGGAAATAAAAAATATTATATGAATACTCATTTATTATCATGATTTAATAGCAAAGTAGACAAAAAAAGGAGAACATGAGCCAGAAGCAATTTTATGTGATACTAGTTTAATTGAATCACAAATATTGTGTTTTACAAACATGTCCTGATTATTTATACTTAGTCACACTTTTGTGCATAAGAGAAATAAGCCTTAAGTAATAATCACGCTGCCAAAGACGGAACAGATTTGTCTAATGTTGCCTGAAGAGTCCAATTTAAATATAACGTTTTGAGTGTGATATGCATATAATATTCACCATACAGGATTAAAAGGCAATATTCAATCCATTTCTTTAACAGTTCCAAGTCTATTTAATCTGTAAGTCTTTAGTTAAATCTGAACTAAAAGTTACTGGTCTTTGAATGGCTAAAAGTTGATTCTGTAACAGAGACATAAAAAACAAAACTGTTAATTCTTTGCATGCTGGGTAATGTTTTTCGTCTACAACCATTGTCGTCTGCTATTGTTCTAAAATAGAATGTTCCCAATTTCTTTTCAAAACAGGATGACAGTGTCAAACAGTTTGGATCCTAATGAGACTCCGCGTAAAGCGCTGTCTCATCAGGATTCAAACTGTTTGCAAAGGTAATCATTGTGGAATATATTCGCCGCTAGCATGCAAAGAGTTATTAAATATGCAAAGAGTTATTAAAGAGAATGTTCGCTATAAAAGACACCTGTAACTATATTTAAGTACTATGGACAACATTCTGAAAAGATTAATGTGTACCATGCATTATTCTCGATCCGCCAGCAGCTAGTTTAGGTCTAGTATCTGGTAAACGTGTACCATGCATTATTCTCGATCCGCCAGCAGCTAGTTTAGGTCTAGTATCTGGTAAACGTGTACCATGCATTATTCTCGATTCGCCAGCAGCTAGTGTAGGTCTAGTATCCGGTAAACGTGTACCATGTATTTTTCTCGATTCGCCAGCAGCTAGTGTAGGTCTAGTATCTGCTCTACTTACTCTGAAATCCCGCTAATCTGAAATTCTTAAAAATAAAATATTTTAACAATTTATACATCCTTTATTTCAATTAAGAATTTTCAATATTTGAACAGTTAGATTGTTCACTTGTGGAGATTAGCTATGACTTATAGCACGTGGTGGAGATGGTAAATATTTTGTGTCAATTAAGCCTTCTTTTTAATCAGATTTCACACTATGTTTATGGCAAATATTACCTTTTATTACCCCCGGCATCTATAGATGCTGGGGGATGGGGTACATAGTGATTGTCCTGACCGTCCGTCTGTGCGTATAAGGATAGCAATATGTTACCGCTTCTTCTACCATCAACACCGCTTACTCGAAAACTTGGATACTGATACAAGTGTTGCCATGGACCATTACCAATCTACCAATGTCATTCTGCCACAATTTGACATTGACTTTGACCTAATTTGGACAATATTGACCTAATTCGGACTTAAAATATTTTTAATGGGCTATTTATTGATTAAATAGATTTTACCGTTTCTTCTAGAGTTAACATAATTTACTACAATGCCTTTACACTTATACTGTTGTTTCCTTTGGACCACTACCAATACATCCCAATCACCAAACATTGATTTTGACTTTTGCCATGACCTTATATGGACTTACACTATTTTGAATGAGCCATTTGAATGTTATCTAGATTTTTACCGGTTACAAGAATGCCGGGGTCCGGGCAAGGGGAGTATTTCAAAAACATTTTTTATGGCATTACACCCTATGGTTTCTACTCATTTAGCTTACTCCCTCTTATCTGTAGCCCTGAGAATGGCTAGAACATGGTTAGGGTGTCACTGGGGGCATAAGTGTTTATTGAACGCAGTCTTGCTTTCACATGCCTTGTACCGTATCTACAGTTTGGTAACTGAAGTAATTGAATTTCAACATTTCTAAGAGTAAATGAAGTGAACGATACATTTAACCCTTTCCCCCATAGAAGCGACTATTAGCGTATTTAATTTATTCCTGCGCTGACGAAAATAGTTCCAGTTTATACCCTCATAAACAATTACCATCACAAATATTTTATATAGCCTAGCAGATGGTAGTTTAAATCAGGATGAAAGTTAAGCAGAATGTGCCTTAAGGCACTTTCTGCTTTACTTTCAACCTGCTTTAACTGATTACCTGTATTTAATGTTATAAACGGGGTTATTGGATAAAGGGTTAATAATGCAGCGCGTATTTAGATAAAGGTGACTTGGTTACCAATCTTTATGTTTAAAAGAGACCCAGACCAAAGGTATGTATTTTTCTCTAGGTAATGCTGATATGCAGAAACTTTGTAAGTAGAGACGCTTTTACATATAAACAGATGCGATATAATGGGAAATATGTAGTACAAAACCACAAGCATATACGGTAATAGTACAGTGAAGATCACTTGTAACACAATTAGATAAAATGAAATATTACACGTTACTCCAAATAGTTTATTCCTTATCTCTAATTATAAAACGGGACTGATATAGTTGAATTTGGATTTAACGAAAGAATTTAGATGGCCCAGAGGACTTTGTTATAAATGAGCTTCACTGTACCTCAAGTAATTATTGACACAGCTTGTCATATATGTGGTCTTTGAAACGGTACTGTTTACAACATTTACAGATTTCCCATCGTCTACTTTGGAGTGATGTTTGGGT
The DNA here is from genome assembly GCA_922989275.2 of Gari tellinella. Lineage (NCBI taxonomy): Eukaryota > Metazoa > Mollusca > Bivalvia > Cardiida > Psammobiidae > Gari > Gari tellinella. The sequence continues at coordinate 13,333,796 of OV277863.1, read as the reverse complement.
TTCTACAGTTTGCTGCGGGAATCGCTGGCTTGTTGCAATATCCTATATTTGAGTGGTATGAAGCATACGAGGGATCCGGTGCACACGTAAGTCAAATCTGTTTTTAATCGGCTCTTTGGGACTCTTGGTTTACCAATGTATTTCAACGATGTAGAAACAGTATTTGAATACCAAATAGTTGGCTCTGTATTAATGCCTTCGATTATGGATGACTATTATAATATATTTGCAGGTAAATCTCCTCCTGTTGGCCCTGCAGATTTCTACATTTATCCATCCAATATTGTTGTGGGTGCGATGCAGGAAGGATAAATACACAGAGGCTAGTGCCAAATTCTCAACAGAAATAACAGTTACACCACACTGTGCCTAAACGTTACATTATGTCAGAGAATAGTGTCCTTATGTTCTATACAACTTGAACACAGACTGAAGCATATACATATTAAATAAGTGGGCTTTCTATTTGAAACGAATATGGGAAAATATTATGTTTGTTGAAGTTTGGATTAATCAAGGTGTAGACCTGTACTAGAAATTTATTTACAGCCTGCGAATTATAAATTAAACAATTCTACATGGGCAATTACCTATACATTTTTTGCTGTTTTTGTATTTGGTAAATGTCTAGATGTTATAATGTCGGTTAGATATAGATATGCATTAGCTGACTAAGAACATAGTGATTATGTTTCATTAGCGCGGTTTAGTTTCTTATAGATACAGTGGAGAATCTGTTATTCTTTCCCAATAAACGCGTTTACGCTAAAACTATTATTTGCAGTGCAAACAGTTTGGAGCCAGATCAGACGCCGGGTAACCCGGCGTCTGATCAGGCTTCAAACTGTTTGCCACCAAGATAAACATGAAATATCAGAATTGTCCAAAAGTTGTTCTTTTCTACGTTTTAGTGCTTTGCGTTTGCGTACGTTTGCGTTTAAACGGGAAAGAATAACAGATTCTCCACTGTATACTGCCATATTAGAGAATCATGTCACTCCAATACATTTAGTAGATACAGTAGAGAAGACGTTATTCTTTCCAAAGAAACGCGTCATTGCAGACAGTTTAGAGCCTGATCAGACGCCGGGTAACCTGGCTTCGAGGTTATAAAGCTTTTGAATTGAGTCTAAACTCGTTCCCAAGCATTTGATTGGTGAGATTTGAGCCTAGGCTCAAATCTGACCAATCAAATGCTTGGGAACACACTAAGACTCAACTTAAACACTTTATAACCGCGGAGCCTGCGGTCTGATCAAGCTCCAAACTGTTTACCACTCAGAATTCTCAAAAGGATGTCTTTTTCTCCATTTTATTAAATTGCATTTGTGTTTAAACGAAACAGAATAACGTCTTCTCCACTGACTGTAGCATACAATAGTTTTGTTTCAAATAATTATTTCGTACTTTTGATTCAACCTTTCTAAGGAAGTTTTGCATATCATGCAATCCATAACATAACAGTTCTACTTGTTACTTAAATTATCTGAAAAAGTATTTTATACACACATCTTTCTATAAAAATCATTTTTTCTACTTGGAGAAATGCTATGTAAATACTATAAAACGAGTTTATAACAGGTTTTAAACCTGAGCACAAACCATTATACCAACCGTCTTATGATCTAGATCAGTTTAAAAGTGACAGTAAATTCTCACTTTAGCGTAAATATTATTATTTCAAATTTAAAGGCAAGGAAACAAACCCGCATTGCAACAAGCTGTAGATAAGCATATCACTTTGATAAAGTTCTGCATCTCATTTTCATTTGAGTGGCAAACAGCTTGGAGCCTGATCAAACGTCTGGTTATCCGGCGTCTGATCCGGCTCTAAACTGTTTGCAATGGAATAATAGTTTTGAACACGTCAACACGTTTATTGGGAAAGAATAACGTTTTCCCAACTGTACCTGGTAGGGTAAGAGCTACATGACATTTTAAGTAGATTATACTCGTACGGACAGAGAGTGAATGTCTCCATGAATAAACAGTCAACATTGTATTAGATAGTGACTCAATAGAATATTTTATTGTTTATATTGAAGGCATGTGACTGCTTAATGCAGGATAAAAATACTGTATCTACAGTGTTACCTCCCTACATTGGCCCTCCCAACAGTGACCCCCTCCTTACAACGACCCTTGTCGCAGTTCCCCAATCAGAACAATACTGTCTAACGTTTCAAAGTTGCAATATCGTCTGCTTAACATTGTCGTCTGCTGTTTTTCTCAAAGTAACATAAAGGTCATTGTGACAGAAAAATACTTTATGAGGAGTGACAAACAGCTTGAATCCAGATCAGACGCCGCGTTACGCGGCGTCTGATCTGGATTCAAGCTGTTTGCAAATGTAAGCCAATTTCCCTCCATATAACGACTCCCTCCGAACAACACACATAATATTTGTCTCCCATTGGATGTCGTTGTAGAGAGGGAACACTGTATACACTTCTCCATGATAGATATACAACACCTCACTACACCGATAGTGAGACTCTCCATGACATATTCACAGTCCAGTAGGACAAAGAAAGGTTTCACTGAAAAGTCTTACAGTGGAGAAAAACGTTATTCTTTCCCATTTAAACGCAAACGAAACGCAAACGCAAAACACTAAAATGTTGAAAATGGCATCTTTTTTAAATGTCCAACTATTTATTTCAATCAGGGAAGCAAACATTTTGGAGCCTGATCAGACGCCGGTTACCCGGCGTCTGATCTGGCTCCAAACTGTTTGCAGTGGAAATAATAGTTTTAGCGTAAACGCGTTTATTGGGAATGAATAACTTTTCTCCACTGTAGCAAAACCTGCTATTCTCCATGAAATATTGCATATTTCAGAGGTGAGAGGGATGCTAGCTATTTACTGGGTTCTAAATAAGAGCGAGTTTACGGAATATTCCGAACATTTTATTTCCATTAGATCTCCAGCGAACCCTATAATCTGACAACTCACTAGAATTGTATGTTAGAGACTATTCTAATGAGTAGTGACATAGTAGGGGTTGTTTGAGACAAAAAATGATATTAGTATCTGAAATACTCAACTTATCTGGAGCGATGTCTCTATGCTAAACACACTGTTATTCTGCACGGAGATGTTGTGTTTCTTTAATATACATTTGTTAAGACACATAGGAAATACATGTCTGAAACAAATAGTTATCTGGATTGCAGGAGTGTGCAAAATTGTAAAAAGTGTGTGTGATAAACTGATAAATTTAATATACATGTACATAACGGAAGTTCATTGAGAGTCTGTTATTATGATAAATACAGACTACTTTAGTACAAAGAGAATTTCTTTGTGGTAAATACACATACAGTTGTAACTAGAGTATGTGGATAATATATCTACATAATAGTTACAAATAAGTAAGTGTGTATCTGTATGATAAATACATATGATAAAAAAGTTCTTTGAGGCTGTGTCTTTATGATAAAGACATATACGTTATTTGAAGCTGTGTCTTTATGATAAAGACATGTACGTTATTTGAAATAACTACATATAACTTAACCCATTTGTGCCCACGGTCCCATAAATGGGTCATATGCAAACAGTGTAGACTCTGATCAGACGCAGCATTATGCGGCGTCTGATCAGAGTCTACACTGTTTGCTGATAGGAATTTCAATATAAAACAAAACGAAAATGAAAATTTTGACCAGGCACCCCTTTGATAAAAAAAGACTAATCCAATATATAAACATGGAAGAATCCACTGGGTGTAAAGAGTGTGTCCCCATTGTAAATACCCACAACGTATGTACTTAAAGTGTGTGTAACTGTGATAACTACATGTACATATAGTTCGCTAACATTGAGAGTGCCTTCATGATAGATGAGTTTACTTATCAAAATAAGTTTGAATGGAGTGTTTTTCCATGATAAATGCATATATAATACAATGTTAAGAGTGTGTATTTGATAGATACGCAGTTTTTCTTTACAGAGAAATGTGCCTTCATGATAATAAAACAGTATTTCAGTATGGAGTCGAGAAAGTAGAACGAGAGAGAGTGAAAAGAAAGAGAGAAAACAGGTAGATCGGGCAAAGAGAAAGAGAGAGAACACCCAAAGAAGTATGTCGCAGAGTTTGCAACTTATGTACAGGAGCGTGCGTTTGTCATGTGATTGGAAGCATGATCTCTAACTTAACTCTCCCCATTAAAGCGTATTTTGACGCGTTATGTATTTCTCATAGAAAATACCCTTTAACATGTCTCGATCAAAAGCCATGTGAAAAAATTACATCGGTCTGGCAGGTGTATCATTATAGCAGGTTTAAAGTGACGATAAAATCAATGAAGGAGCTGACTTTCAACTATTTTTAAGCCAAAGCCGGTCTTAACCCATTACCCTATAGCCTATTTCTAGTTTTGAATATAGGTGGCCACTTAAAGCAGGTTGAAAGTAAAGCAGAATGTGCCTTAAGGCACATTCTGCTTTACTTTCAGCCTGCTTAAAGCTAGCATCTGCTAGGATATAGAAACTATTTCTGAAGTTATATATCTATGAAGGTATAATTTGGTATAATTTTCTTTTAAGTGGAGGAATAAATTAATAGTGTAAAAAGGCGTATTTATAGGGGAATGGATTAACACTGAAAGCATGTTGGCAATGGTTATTTAACATAGTTGTGTGTGTGTGTGTGTGGTATAGGCTACTGTCAGCTCGAGATGTTTCTATGTAAATATACTTACTGCCAAATATATGTATATATGTATTACACAAACAATGTGTTTTGATGTATTGGTACACTCAAACGTTCTTCGTTTTTATGTTCCTCATTATGTTTCATGACGATGTAGTTTTGACAATGATGTCAAAACAAAATGCTACAAAATCGATATGATTATGAAAATACATTTTTCTTTGAGGTGTTTTGTTCTGAATATTCTTGCAATTTTATTTTGATGAACAAAGTTTTGCGCCTTTGCACTTTTAAACAGTGGAAAATACGTCATTCTTTCTGACTAAACACATTAATGCTATAACTATTAGTTTCACTGCAAACATATTTGAGGGAGATCTAGGCTCTAAACTGTTTGCCACTCAGGTTAAAATAAAAAGTTATAAATTTCAAATATATGTAATTTACTACATTTAAGTTCTTTGCATTTTGTTTGCCTTTAAACGGGAAATAAAAACGTTTTCTCCACTGTACATACATTAAATATGGCTCAAATGGTTATTATAAGGTTCACTGTACATTTGATTACAGTTGAGAAGACGTTTTTCATTTCCTATAAACGCGTTTACGCTAAAATTGTTATTTCCATTGCAAACAGTTTTAAACGTGACCAGACTCTCAACTGTTTGTCACGTCATTTTCTACATTTTCTGGTTAATGCTTTTGCGTTTTCGTATGCGTTTAAACGGAAAGAATAACGTCTTCTCCAATGTATAAACTAGATAAAATGCCAGGCATGTTGAAATATAATTTTACACATTTTATGAAATCGCCGTGTTCTCCTGTTTAAACACTCCCTCTTATGAACACTCCCTCCAAATATCTGCTCGAAACACATAATCCAAAATCAATGATTTGGTTAAAACTTTTGAACTAACTATTTGAATGCTAAGTGAGATTTCGTCCGCTACATTTGTCATCTATTCTATCTGAATTTTGAATTTATTAAAGTAGTCTAAAAATAGAATGAGAGTGTCAAACAGTGCGGGACCTGATGAGACGCCGCTTTACGCAGCGTTTCATCTGTACTGTTTGCAAATGTTTTACTGTTTCGTCTTTAGCATGCAAAGAGCTAAACACTGAAATCCTAATATAAGTTTTGGGCTTTGCATCCCTCTCCTAGTGCTTAACTCTTTCCTCCCTGAAACTTTAAATGGAAAATTCCAGTTTCCATTTTAGTCTAGTCCATTTCTGACTTTTAAGGGTTGTTTTTGTCAATGTTTTGCATTGTGACAAACAGTGAAGAACCTGATCAGAGGGCTCCTTTCGGAGCCCTCTGATCAGGGTCTTCACTGTTTGCATAGGACAAGTGTACTATTCACATGTACACTGTTTGAAAAGCACGCCTATATGCGGGACTAGGGTTCAAAGAGTTAAACGGATACATATGGTACATGATGCTTTCAAAGATGGACATCGTAGTGGAGAAGACGTTACTCTTCCCCAGTAAACGCATTGATGGCAAAACAGTTATATCCATTACAAGCAGTCTAGAACCTGGTCAGACGTAGGGTTACCTGACGTCTAACCATACACCAAACTGTTTGCCACTCAGATTACAATAAATCTCAAACATTGGCAAACATCCCTGTTATTTCTACATTTTATTGTAAATTGTGTTTCCGTTAATTTTTGTTAAACTCTTTCATGATCAAATTTATCGTGATACTTTACCCCTTCACCGCCGTATTATCATCTGCTTCAATATTGTCTGACATATCGTTTCAAATTTAGATTAAAGTCAGTATAACTTGTTTCAAAACCAGCGGCAAACAGCTTTGATAACGTGGCGTCTGATCAGGATCAAAACTGTTTACCAATGCACTTTATGACGTCAAAGGGTTATGCTAGCTTTTTCTCCACTGTACAAACCGATTGGAACCAGATCAAATATTAAGATCAAACTGTAACGTAGCATATGACCAGAATCCACACTGTTTGCAAATATTGTTTGTACTTGGGTGAGAGGTTAAACAGGGCATTCTACTGGATTGTTTTTCTCTGTATTATAAGTTCAAAGATGTTGTGTGGGTTAGTTTTGTTCTATTATGGTATATAACTATGATATTGTATTTGTGAAATACAGTAAAATCTCTCTATTAAGACCGATAGGTTGCTTTGATTATTTAATGTTCAAGGCAGGTGTGTGCTTAAAGCAAGGCGAAAGGAAAAGAGAAATCTCCGTTTGGAGATTTCTGTTTTCCTTTCACCTTGCTTTAAGCAGCCACCTGTCTTTTACACAATCAATAAGTCTTCTTTTTGGTGGTTATAATAGAGAGGCTTTAATGAACAATGATATTGTATTTGTACAATACTTCCTCTTATACGGATGCATATTGTTAGACATACATAAATGGTTATTACATTTTACTGAAATCGTTTTACATGAAGCTCAGTTGTTTTCTTTTTCATGTATTGAAGTTTGATGAGAATAAAACATGTTTTTGAGAAATGCCTTGTTGAAACCGAGCCTCCAATCCCCATTTACTGTACATAAAGGCAGCACGCCATTCCTGAGAGAGTCGAAATTTTAGCAAACTGTGTTACCATATAAAAATATATAATGACCTTTCCCAAGATTTTCACATTTACTCCAAATGCTTCTGTCGTTTTCACATGTCCAGCTCTGCTCACCAAGACCTAATACCGAGTCATTTAGAAAATATTATGCTTACTCTGGTTCCTCAATTTGGGAAAACCTTCCTTATCATGTTAAATCTGCTAATTCCGTACGTAAGATTAAACAACTGTACCTACATTGGAGAATCAGAGTGAGAAAAGTAATTAGTCTTGCATATCTCTCTTTCAAAGTTTAAATAAGTTTAAATCAAATTGTTAATCACGAGTCAAACAGCATTAATGTAGCACTAATAAATACGAATTTCTCATTTGCTGTGTTGCTCCAACACATTTTTGTTTAGAGTCAATCATTCTGGTCATCGGCTGTTTGCAAAGTAAAGGTTGTTGTTATTACTGTGACTGCATGTTTAATCAAAGCAATCATGCGTTGACATGCGTATTACGTTTCTTATCATCAGTAATAAGCAACTCACAGTTGGAATTAGTTACTGTATCCATATGTATCGCCCAGTCAAGCAGGGATTAACATATGGCATTATCTACTAAAACTGTCACCTTTGTCTGTCTCACTACATGAGATCAGTGTCCACACTGCTAGGGTCACGTGAACGGGGCGTTGCTTAACCGTTTTCGATTCATGGTATTTGCCGATAATTTTCTGTCGTTTATTTCGCTTGAACGCCGAAAAAATCAGTTCATTTCTTAAATGGGATACAAGTAGGTTTATCATGAAAGGTTTATTAATCTATCAGAAGCATACTAATCTATTCCTATTTTGCAAAGAAGACAGGACAAATTTCATTTTTTTTCTGTCAAAGTCAGAAAAGCCAATTTACAGCTCTATTACTGGGATAAGCTACAGATCCTAGGATTTCACCAAAAATATAAAACCTGTGTTTGGTACTCTTAGAGCACATGGTTTTTAAGCACGGTATACATAGACGATTCTTGTTTGTTAGGTGAGAGTTTATGTCAATGCATTGCCAATATAAATAATACAGTGCAGTTTACATGGACTCTTTAGGCCTAACAGTACATTTGGGTAAATCGGTTTTAGTACTAAGTCAATCACATTGGTCGGTTTTGTTTTATACTAAGTCACAATGACAATGCAATGAACACAAAACAAAATTGAAGCTATCATACAAGACTGTAAGAAGATTCTTTCTAATGAGTACTTAACAATTATGCCATTTTCAAAGTTGCTGCAGAACCAGGAGTGGAGTATGCACCTCTATATCACAAATCATTTAAAAAAGAAATTACAAGGCAACTAGGCTTTAAAAAAGGAAAAATTGATGATTTCAAAAATAACCCCCAGTATAGCAGAACACATTCTTTGAAGGGTCAACACTTTGCAATCAAGTCAAAAGGCTATATCTCATGGCCAACCTAGTAGATTGTATTTATATAAACTCAGATGCTTCACCTTTGGAGTATGAAGCGACACTCTAAATGGTAAAGGTGAAGTATGTAGTGGAGTAAAGCCGTCCTTAACCGGGATAGATATGTCGGATTTTCGTGCTTGTTTTTTCTCTCCCTCTCTGTCGTACCCTAAACCCATCCATGCCTCAGTTACTCGTGACTACAGACTAGTCGCTTGTGTACAATTTGACCGTTGCCATAGTGGGTTATTTTTAACACGGGCTTGAATGTTTAATTCTTTCCCGTGTTACTAATAATCTTGTCATAGGATTTTTGTTAGATGTTTTACATGTATTTACTTACTGTGCTGGCGGTCTTTTTGATTGTAAGATTCTGGAACAGGGTTTATATTTTATGTACACTGTTCGTCTTTATAGGTGAATATAGGAGATAAGAGTGAGGTTGGGCGCCCCTAAACCCAGGTTAACCCCCCCAGTGGTTGTTTATGATTAATTTATAATTAATTATTGATTGCTGCTGACCGTACCAAGGCGGGCTCCTATATTTTCTTTGCTTTATGTTTGTCTTGTGTGTTGTTTTCTATTTAGGGTGTAGATGAAGGAATGGGATTGCGTGTGTGTGTGTGTGTGTGTGTTTGTTATGGTATGACTGTGTGTGTGTGTTCTGCTTGAGAGGTGGGTGTATTGTTTGAGTTGCGTTTCCTGCTTGAGTCTTTCGTATTTATTTGGTCTGAAGAGGAAAACGATTTAAACATTAACATTTTAGAACTAAAATCTTTTCAATATGCACTTCTTGCATTTTGTAAGACCAACACAAAAATGCATGTAAGGGTGAACATGGACACCATTTCAAGTTGTGCATACAATAACAAATATGGTGGAAAATCAAAATTCTCAACGATATTGCTACGCAGGTATGGCCGTGGTGCATTTTTCGCCAGATTTTTCTGAGTGTGGCTCACATTCCTGGGACAGAAAATTGTCGGCTGATTTTTTATCAAGAGCTTTCAATGATGATCTCGAATGGCCACACAACGACGACGTCTATGTAACCATTCAAATAATCTTTGGAAAGTAAGACATTGACATGTTCACTTCAAGGCTAAACGAAAAACTTATCAAGTATGTTTCTAAACACCCGGATCCTTTTGCCTGGGACATTGATGCTTTTACAATCTTTCCTGTACATGTTTCATCCTTTCAGCTTAATCAACAACGTTTTTCAAAAGCTGGGTGAAGAAGGAGGAGAGTTAGACAGTGTTGGTGGCGCCGATATGGACAACCCAGATTCGGTAGACCAAACCTATTGGGTGTGTGTGTATAGACAGTTATGTCATACCGCCAGTGTAAAAAAGTCTTCACCTGACACACAAACCATCAGAAACACATCCACTGAAGACATTGAAATTGGGTGTTTTTCGGTTGTCAGGGAAATCCTGTCAAAACAGGGCTTATCAAGGGAGACATTCGATATCATTGACCAGGAATGGTGGAGGAGTACACACATATAATATCAAGTGTATATAAAAAAAATGGTTATTGTTTTGCCATAAATGGGAAGCAAATCCGGTTAAAGCAGATATCTACATGGTTTTAAAATTCTTTTCACAATTGTTCTTTTACAGTTTGCAATATAGTGCTTTTAATACAGTCAGATCATCTGTAAGCCAATTCCTTTGATATGTAGTGGCAAAGATTTGTTTGAGAAATTTGCAGACAAAATGTATGAGGGTTGTGCAAAATAAAATGAATTGCCGAAAAACACTAACACTAGGGACGTCAATATTGTGTTAAACTATTTGAAAATGTTGTCATGTGATTCGTTGCTTATTCTTTCAGCTAAAGTGTGCATGTTGTTTTTTCTGTTAACGGCTCAGATGTTCATTGTACCAGACTGTACGTTTAATTAAGAAATGAATTGATTTTTTTCGGTGTTCAAGCCAAATGAACGACAGAAAAATATCGGCAAATACCATGGTAAATTTGCCGATAATTTTCTGTCGTTCATTTGGCTTGAACACCGAAAAAAATCTGTTCATTTCTTATATTTACATTATTTTATCTTTATATTTGTTATGAAAAAAATTCAAACTTTCAGTTATTAAAGGAGAAATTGGGTTTAAAAAGCGAAATGTACGTCGAAGAAATAAACTTGAATGAACAGCTTTAAAGAAGTTAACTCCGCCCCATGTAACCAAATAACATAGCTAGATCTATACTGCGCGGATAATATAGTTCTCAAATTCACTTCAGGTTTTTACTAGGGAAAATACTTTTAAGTACATCCAAGTACGTTTTCTTATCCTCAGTCGGGTTTTTAATTCATGCAACGGTGCAAGCAATCGTCAACTGTGAACGCTAATACCGTATTCTTAACGGGCGCGAGCCGTATAGAAATCCGATTGATTGATTGAGTTGGGTTTTACGGCACCGCGACACATGAAATGGTCATATGGCGCCTGAGAGGCACCATATGGGGTATTTATGGTTTTGGAACCAATACTCGGAGCCTAAGTTGGAACCGGACAGGAGCTGAGGATTACTAGTGTTTTGTGATTTTTTTTCTATCATTAGCGCTATTTACCAGTAATTTCAGTGATTATTCTGTAAAGTTTCTCTTCTTCTTCTTCTTCCCATTAAGTACAGGGCCCATCTGAAGCAACGACGCACTGTGCACAAGTTTCACTGAAGTTGTCGGGGGAGTATGTCTTAGTATATATGTCTCTGCTAGCCACTGACCTACGTGTTAATTTGTTCGTTCCTGATTATTACCGTTCATTTGTTATAATTAATCGTTACAGTGTTTCATAAAACGTAATTGTCCTCCGAGAACCATCAGTTCAAAATACCCTGGTAATGAACATTTTAAGGATGTTCACATTCCAATGTGATTACGTAACCATGTTAGGTACAGTCGATCATCGATATGGTCTATCTTGATCTTATTTCAGTCGAGCATATCCGTAATCCAGAGTCAAATAATGGCTCTGCCACCTTTCAAACTTGAAATACGGAAATGTTCGACATAATGCGGTTTAGAAATTATTGCATTAAACTGTAGGAATGCAGATAAATTAAACGTATGCAAGTTTCTGATGTCGTCGAGGTTGTATTGTACTGAACCATCGAATAGCGCGTGAGTTTGAAATGTACTTATCAATGTCAATTTCAACTGTCAACTTTAGGGTCAAGACAGTAAAACTTTGTCCGATTATGCATGTTTTCTTTCTTGTATTGGATCAAGACTCAGGAAAGAACGGAATCCAAAACCTTCATACAAGCCGTACACCCTGCCGAAATACCGTGTAACTAATAGTGTGTAGGTTTATCATGACTTGAACGGTCTTACTGTACAAGTGCGCTTTTATGGCGACGTGGTAGAGTGCATGACTGCAAACCTGGCGACCCGGGTTCAAACCCGGGTCGGCGCGGGTGTTTCTTTATAAAGAACACCCGGTTACATTGGGCGCCAAGAAATTGTTTGCGGGGGGTATAAAAATTCGTAGCAGACGGACAAAGTTTCGGAGCGCTTCTTAGCTACTGCATATTTTCACAATGAGTGTAAATAATTTATATCAATATGAATATAAAATCTATATATATTGGTATTTAGTGTTTAAAAAAAAGATTGGGAAATAAACTAGATTCAATCTAGGTCAAATACAACGTGGATTTCTAATTTTATAGTAGTGGAGATTAATGCGCAGCGACTTAACCCTAAGCTCCGCCTCCTAAGGTTTGAGTGTCTATATGAAATGAACACCGAATTTTACAATGGAGAGAGATAGGGCGAATGTAAATATTTTGCATTTAAAACATATAGTTTTAGAAAGATATACTAGTAGTCATAATAACACTCCTCATATACTTAAACAATCCAGACCTGGCAATCACCTCTCCAACATTATGATGAATGCATATCTAAAGAATAAGTAACTTTTTATGCATGTTTTAAAACTTATATACAAAGAACACGATGCTAAGAAAATGGGGTCCATCAACTACCTACCTCATACGGACATAACTCGTATTACAGTTTCCCGTTGGGTGAAACTTATGATGGCTACAGCAGGAATTGAGTCAAAAGTTGGGACACATAGCACAAGCGCAACATCAACTTCAGCAGCTAAATATTATGGCGTTCCGATCAATGTCATTATGAAAACTGCTGGATGGGCCACTGCAATAACTTTTGGAAAATATTATAACCAATCTGTTAATAATGTTTCATCAATACAGTCAGTGATGTTGTATAAAGAATGTAACAAGTTATTACAAATTCAATCACAGTTACATTTTACTGTTTACTTCTTTGAAAATTATGTATGTAAAAGTCCAACTCTAAAATCTCTGTGTATTTTCTAAAGGGGTTAAGCGGTTGAAATTAGAAGATTGAACGAGACGTACAAAAACAGAAGTTTGATCGAGATTTCATCAACCGCAAACCCCTTCAGAGATTACACACTCACCGCCCACCCTCCCATTTAATTATTTGTAATATTTTGCCTTTTACATTTTTCATGCACATTTCTCATTGCATGAGATGTGTGCATTATCTATCCAAAGACCGATTTCGAATGTGTAATGAACTCACGTAATCTCTACGGACTCTCTCAAGGGGTTTGCGGTTGTTGAAATCTCGATCAAACTTCACCTTAATCTCGTTTAATCTTCTAATTATACTTGCGCAAGAGATGATGTTTGTGAACACGTGTGTGAAGTTTCATGAGAATTGGATAAGAAATGCAACCTGTAGAGAGTCGTTCGAGAATATAACATAATAGAATACTTTGACCTAAATCCGTATTGCTGTTTTAATGCGTGTATAGTATATGTTGCTAATTATTTATTGATTGTATCTATACATTTAATGAAACTTCCCGACTTCGAGGAAAGTATACGGAAAGTGATTAGTGTTAGTTCAAACATTATCGACAATACAATGGATAATGTTAACACCCATGTAGAGCAAATCAAATGGCTTGGCAATATTTCTTGAATGTGAATCCCATGCTTCCCCGCTGCATGTAAATCTAGCACAAATAAAAGCAGCAAAATCTCTATTGTGACCCCTTAATTACATTCATTATATTAGGTGTTACTTAACGCAAGATGAAAGTAAAACAGAAGGCTCCTTTAAGCTGCAACATTTCTTTATACATGTAAAGCTTACTAAACGAAAAGGAAAATGCATGTTGTGAGGGCGAGGGATCATCTCAATGTAAATTACCCAAAGCCGAGATCATCAAAAGAACTTGTTACAATATGTTTCAGAAGAAGCAAAATGCTTCATTAAGAACCATTAAAGCATACGTATTTGAGAACCATGATATAAAGATATCCAATTAAAAATTGTGGGAAACGTTCGATGAATTAGGATTTAATTAGGTTTTAAAAGGCAATTCATTATCAATGTCATCATTTAAGCTCTGGTGGAATAACGTGAATTGATCATACAATGAACGAATTATTCAAAAGGCAATGAAGCTGCATTTCTAATTAACGCAACATCTGATCTGATCATATATGTCGACCCATTTGGATGCAGATCAGATGCCGCGTAACGCAGCGTCTGATCAGAATCTAAACAGGCTGACTCTCGTTTTATGTTTTTTTTTTAGAAAGTTTCTTATTTTCCACACGACAATTGCACAGCAGACAACATGGTCGGCGGATTTAAGGATAACCTATTGTTGACAATATAATCTAATATATAATTATTGATTCAAGTTTGACAGCCACGTAAATATAACATTGAGACATATCCTTAACCTAGTATTATAAAGTGGAGGCTGTTACATATATTGGACTTACAATACTCTTTAGAAAGCTATATTTCACAATCATTGTTATTACCATTTACAAATTGACAGAAGGTATTTTCTGTTTGGTATCTGCAAAGTTTGGTGATATTCAGTATTGTAGTTTTTAAAGAGATAGTTGTAAAAACGTTAGTTTCCACAGCAATCAAACAAGCTATAACTGATATTCACCATGTTTGAGAACTACATGTGCGTGTTTTTCCTTTCGACAATGCTTACAATCGCCAAGCTAGATCCTTCAAGGTATGTCAGTAATGAGTCGTTAGTAGTAATACACATTGCTTAATTCAGACTATGAAAGTTCCCTTATCGTTCTGTATGCAGATAAATGTATCTATTCAAACTGAGTTATGTCTCGAAAGAAAGTTCCAGTATGCCGGGAGAAATTAGTTCTGCTTTACTTCTGCATGTTGTTTTTGGCCGAATCCTATGCCCCAGACCCAAACCCTTGTCCTTGACAACTAAACTTTCCATACAGTGTGTGTGAAAGTGCAGTAAAATGGACAACCCCACGAGTCCAGTGTGATAGTAACAAGGTGTAGTACCACCAGAACTGTATGGGTTTGAACACTGTTATATACAAGGATTTGCACAAATCAACTCTTAATCAGAGCGTCTGAAGTGTGGTTTGCCGATTTTCTCCGGCAATCTGTCTGATTCAACATTCTTTGAAACATCAAATTCCTTTGAATTGAACCCCTCTCAGCTGATTATGACAGAAAAACACTTACCGTTTACATTAATTTTGACAACCCATGAGCAACATCGTTACAAAACAGATATTGATAAACATCCAGGTTACATAATCACTATGAGTATTTACTTACTGTGCTGGCGGTCTTTTTGATTGTAAGGTTGTGGAACAGGGTTTATATTTTATGTACACTGTACGTCTTTATAGGTGAATATAGGAGATAAGTGTGAGGTTGGGCGCCCCTAAACCCAGGTTTAACCCCCCCAGTGGTTGTTAATGGTTAATTAATTTATAATTGATTATTGATTGCTACTGACCGTACCAAGGCGGGCTCCTATGTTCACTTAGCTTTATGTTTGTCTTGCGTGTTGTTTTCTATTTAGTGTGTAGATGAAGGAATGGTATTGCGTGTGTGTGTGTGTGTGTGGTTGTGTGTGTGTGTGTGTGTGTGTGTGTGTGTGTGTTTGTTTGTTATGGTATGGCTGTGTGTGTGTTCTGCTTTTGAGATGGGTGTATTGTTTGTGTTGCGTTTCCTGCTTGAGTCTTCTTTCGTATTTATTAATGATAAACAAATATGTTTTATATGACAAAATGTGGATGGGGAAGCGTAGAGAAAGGTCTAAAGCTTGTGTAGCGAAATAGATCATAAAAGATAATAGTACAGTCTCGGCATAGAGCTTGGTTGACACGTAAGGGACAATTATTTATTACAGTCGAATACCGTTACCTCGATATTCGATACGTCGATACTCCGCATACGTCGATATTTTTCGCCGGTCCCGGCGAATTCCTTCTTTATCTATATAGTAAATCCCTCATTTGCTCGATATTGTTTCGTCGATATTATCGGTTACGTCGATGTAATTTTTCAGAACCATAGCAATTTTTCTCACCCTTACGTCGATATCTGCTTCACCGTGACCGCATATCGCACATTCGGCAAACATTGAATGGAGGTGCGAAAATGGCTCTCGGCCACCGTGACTGATTGTAGCACCAAATGTGTGAATGTGTCCGAAATTGCACCAATCTGCACGAAAGATAATCCCATCTTAATTGCACTGTATCAATATTATTAAAAATTTCCCGAATAACTTTGGTTACGAAGTTTGCGTATGTATATTTTCGATGATGATTCTGTTAAACCTTAGTCAATTATGGCTGCACTGTTTAAATCAGACTACAGAATTCTTTGTAGTGCAGACTGAAAGAGCCGTACAGCGAATAAGTGTAGTGAGATCAAACAACAGTTAAATTTCATTTCATTTCCGATTTATTTTTTATCTTAGTCAGTTCAAACACACCGCTTCTGTTTGAAACGCCGAAATAATTCGCCGACGTTTCGAAATCGGACACACCCTTTTGAAAATTAAACAGGTAAACAACTTACGCTTCCTAAGGTTTAGCGTCACCGGAAGTGTAAACAGTTCACTGTGTTTGTGTGATGAAATGTGTAGACCTAATTTTATGTTATAAAAGTGTGTTAGCACTCATGCGCTGGATGTTAATGTTGATGAAATCAGGTAGATCTACCAAATATTTTCTAAATATTTGCCGTGTATTGTCTCTGTCATCTCTTCTATTATTTTGTGTCGCTGTTTGTTTTATGATTGTTTACTCGCTGCCGCATATCATAAATCTAATAGACGCGTAGATTCTCTACTTTTAAAAATACTGACCACCTTCATCAAGTTAAAAACTATATCAGAGAATTGAAGATTATGTCAGATTCTACTTGCCTACGCATTTATTTTCAATTACCAATCATTTAACTGTCAATAAACACTAGGATCGAGTATAACGCATCTTCAATATGACGATACAGATCTCAAATGAGAAACTCTCATTAGCTCGAACTTTGGATACGTCGATATTTTTTCACGGTCCGTTGAACTTCGAGGTAACGGTATTCGACTGTATCTATATTTTATTCCAAACCTTGCAGACAGAAAACGCATTACTCTGAGTGTCTTAACCCTTTCTATAGATGGCTCTAGTTTGTTACCCGTTTACCGTTTTATTGTCGTCTGCTCCAATTTTGTTGTTTGCAAGATCTTTTTAAATTAAGATTGAATGTAGTATGATTAAACATAGGTATACGAGTGTGAAACAGTTTGGATCCTGATCAGGATCCAAACTGTATGCAAACGCGTTTTAAACGTCATTGAAAGTTAAAGGGTTACTAGCTGTCGGTGTTTATCATGTCATATTAGAAAGCAAACGTTTGATGCGGTGGCGTCCTTAGAATGCGCACGACGTTCAGGTTCTCGTGTATATGTTTTAGACTGGTAAACATACACACAACATATCAAGAAAGACTGAAATAATATTCCGCACAACCAGTTTGAACACTAACCTAGCAAAAATAGTTTTTACATCCGTTTCGAGATGACTAATTTACCGTTTGCA
Source organism: Gari tellinella (assembly GCA_922989275.2). NCBI lineage: Eukaryota > Metazoa > Mollusca > Bivalvia > Cardiida > Psammobiidae > Gari > Gari tellinella. The sequence continues at coordinate 13,316,209 of OV277863.1, read as the reverse complement.
AACAGTTTGGGTGCTGATCAGACACCGCGTAACGCGGCGTCTGATCACAATCCAAACTGTTAAATATATATTTGAAACGTGTCTTGCAGACAACAAAACTGAAGCAGACGACAATAAAGCGGCGAGGGGGTAAAAGTCTCCCGAATAAATTGATCATGAACGGGTTAATATCTGTCAGTGTTTATCATGGCATGTTACAAAACAAAATGTTGCTTCGGTAGCGTCCTTAGTATGCACAAAACGTCACAGGTTCACGTGTATAGTTTTAAGACTGGTTAACATACAAAAACATATCAAGAAAGACTGAAATGACATTCCGCGCAACCATTGGAACGCTCACTAAATTTAGCAACAACAGTTGATTACATTCGTTTCGAGACGAATAACTTTCGTACGTTGCGATACTTATTTTTTAGTGCTCCAAAATCACAACAAGAACCCATAATGTCGTTGATCGGTTCTGAGGAAATGGAGGAAGAGCAGGGACCTTACTTAGAGGTAAGTGTATTGTACATGTATAAAAATGTTCCTTTAAAGCAATACCGTCATGCATATATAAATTTCTACAATCTGACAGCATAACATGTATGGTAAGGTGTCTAAATAGAGTCAGGTAAAGTCAGGTTGTTTAAATACCCAGTCAGCACACCCATATCGGATTGATGTCCAACCGATATGGTCCTATATCGGCCCGATATCTAAAATGATATCGGCCAGATGTCGTTTTGCACATCGTTTTCTGGTTGGATTGATATCGTTGTCGGATTGATATCGGCCCGCCATTGAACATATATCGGACCGATATTGAATAGATATCAGCTTGATATCAAACCGATATAATGTCAGCTGATGATAGGATTGTCAAAGGTTTGTCATAAAAAAATGTTGACATCCGTCCGATGATCCGATTTATATTGGATTGTCATCAAAAAGCCCTGATCAAATTCAGACATCATTGAATGATCGGATTGTTATCTAAAACGACCGATCAAAGCCGATATCCATCCGATATTGGTGTGCTAACTGGGTAAGAGGTTTACTGTGAATTCAAGCATGATTATATCAATAAAAAGTGTTTTATATTGCCTATATTATCGGTATTGAATCTAAAAAATTTTTTTTATCCCAACAACCTGTTTTTAGCCAATTTACCAAAACTATCTGTATACTGTCAGGGTCATAGCTTGTAAGTAAAATGTATGTGCAGCTCTAATTTGAGGCGGTCTAGGGGTTCCCCGAGAATTCTTTTTTTTTTATAATAGAACGTCTGAAATGCACATTGGCGTATATCTAGAACAAGTAAAAATGTTTCTTGAACCATATGTGTATTATTATTTTGAACGTTATAGCGATCGTCTTAATTGTGAAAGGTAATTCAGGTCCATGTCATTTTATAAAACAAATATATATTAAGAAGCATTTAAGCTAGAGATACAGCGGGTAGAATGGTTTAGCTGGTATGTTTAGCATAGAGGCATCTTTCGAGATGAGACGTTGATTCTATGGTATTTTATGAAAGGGCGAAACCAGTTCAAATTTAAACATCTAAATGCATTTCAAGACTCCATGCACGGGATCGAAGCCCTGTATCACAGTTAGTTGAACCGGGACTAAACACAGTCTTGCATTCGTGGATGATACATAGAGTTTGTATAATTATTTGAACGTCATTGGCTGCTAAATGTTCTTGATATTTCGTTGCCAATTTATTGTTAAGAACAAGTTCATAAAACCTTTCGGGTGTCATTGTGATCCTCAAGTAGTTTTTCATTCGTTTCATCGAAGTGAATGACAGTTCACAAGAAGCCGACGTTGCGACATGATCAATCGGCCTCCTATATGACAGCCACAAATAAAGGACATACATATTTGATCAATGGGGTCCTTCTGTCTGTAACCGGCAGTACCGTGCATTTATGTGGGTCATACGGCGCAACCAATTGGTCCTTTCGGTGTTGCATGTTGTTAAAGTTTTTCTGTAGGATGACCTAGTCCTTTGGTGTCTTAATTCTCCAGTACATGGCACAATGTCATCGGAAAATAATCTAGTTGACGATGAAACTACTGAAAGCAATGTCATTAATTAAAATCAAGAAGAGCAGAGGGGCCTAAGATGACATTACCCTGAGAGACTCTGGATGTCTCATCAGTGGTGACAGTTGATGACTTAACATCTATGACAACACCTGTCATGTGTGGTCGGCTCAGGAGGAAACATAAGACCTAGATTTGGAGATGGCCTCTGATGCCATCTATTAGTGCCGTTTCTTCAGATGTCTTTTGTGTGAGACCTTGTCATTGTCAAGGGCCTTCAATGGAGAATATTAAAAAAAACCAGACTACCTGTTCTCCATCGCAATTTCTAAACTCTGTTTAAATCGATGTTCAAATCTTACCTTTCAGACAAACAATAACTGATTGATGTTTCAGGAATATTCTCTTCTCTAGAAGATATCCCATGTGGTGTGCCTCAAGGCTCAATACTAGGACCTCTTTCGTTTTTAATTTATGTCAATGACATGCCGGGTGCTGTATTAAACAAGCTTTTATTGTATACAGATGATTCTGGTATTTTAGTCTCTGGCAAAAGTATTTTTCCAAATTGAAAGTTGTCTTTCTAAAGACCTGAATATAGTTAGTGAATGGCTAGTTAATAATAAACTTTCTCTTCATCTCGGTAAGACTGAGTCAATCCTGTTTGGTTTTAGACCTGAATTAAGATCTCAATCACATTGAGATATAATTTGTAATGGCCAACATATTAATTATTCTACCTCTGTAAAGTACTTGGGTGCTATTTTGTGTGAACGAAGCGATTGCCAGATCAGTCATTTCTAAGGCAAAGAGCAGACTAAACTGTTATTTACAGAAAAAGCCAATTCTTAAATTTGCACACAAGAAAACTATTGGTCATGGCACTTATACAATGTCACTTTGATTACGCTTGTTGGTTTTGGTACCCAGTTCTTACTCAAAACTTGAAAAATAGACTTCAAACAACGCAAAATAAATTAATCCGTTTTGTTTTAAACTTAGATGCTAGGGATCATATAGGCACTTCTCATTTTAAATACCTCAACTCAATTTCAGATCTAATTGTAGTTATTTTGTCTTTTCACGATTTATAGGTACATATGTGTTATTTCATGTAAAGCGCCTTTGAACGCACAATCCCTGTGTGAAAAGAGCGCTATATAAATCTAGTATAATAATAATAATAATAATAATAATAATAACTTGTTGCCAGTATCAAAAAGAGTTGATAAAATAACCCTTTCGCACGTTCATAATATTTCAAAAGGCACTGCTCCTCTATGTCTTTGTGATTATTTTGTTCCTTTAAGCTTTGTGCACAAGCGCTGTACAAGGTCAAACATGACAGCCATTCCCGCCCAAGAAGGTTTGTTTTCTTTCACTTTTACAAATAATGGACGCTATGCCATTCCTAGAGTGAGTCAACAGCTTCAGTGAGTTGAATTCCGCTTAAGCTGGTGCTAGGGGGCGCGAGCACTGTTGCATATTTCAGTATCGCTCATGAACAGACTCAATTAAACCGAGTCTGCAATTTTTAGTATTTGCTTTGTTTTCTGTGCTTTCAAAGGATCTCCCCTTATTCAGATTTGGTAAGAAGTCATTTCTTTTCAGAGGTGTTCACTTGTGGAATGATCTTCCTTAGAATGTAAGAGTAAGTAAATCTTCCACTCAATTTAGATTTGATGTCAAAAAATTATTGTTAGCTAAAGAACAAGTTCTTTACCTGAGAGATAACTATTATGGATTTACTTATTGGATTTTTGCATATCAGGATTTTTTTTATTCATTTGCCTACTAGTATATCTATGTTAATTTAGATAGGTTTGTTTCACTTTATCATTATTCTTATGAGTTGTTCTGATACTCTGCTGTGTTAACTCATGAACATGGTCTAGTCATTCTAAAACTGACAATTTTGAGCATAACAGTGATAACAATGATATTTCTGTGATACCTTTAATTTAAGATACTATCTGTGATATTTATTTATAATAATACCGTGACTCTCTATGTCTTGTCACTATGTTTCCTTTTTTGTGTTATCCTTGGTTTCTAGTGCGCATTACATGGCTCTTATATGATTGCTTTAAGTATGCTTTGCCATGTTTTGTACACTTTTTACCGAAAATCAATCTATGTGCGAGATCACATCATTTTGCACCAACATTGTGTATATGAATGTTGTCTTAAAACCTACATCTGCTTATGTTTATAAATTAACGAAATAAGATTTGCATGGTTATACTTGTGTGATACTTTGTACATGTTTTTTTTTTTTATAAATATTTCTTTCCAATTTAAAATAGATCTAGCTTTGTTTTAAAAGTTATTTTGTGCCCTAATCTAACATTCAACCCCATTTCTTCAGAGATCTTCGATCATTTTATTTCAATCAGTTGTCACATAATCTTACTCCCCCCATTATTCGCGATCGGTGTGAAAGTAACGGTTAAACAGTAGCAAAGCGTGCACAGTCAAATGTCACAAATCTCAGGTTGTCTAGAGAGGCCCTTACATAATCACACTCAAGGGGCTTTTCAATGGGTTTTACTAACCAAACTATCAATTATATGGGGCGGGCCTAACATGAAACACCCCAATGATTTACTGTAGTACAGGTAAGCATAAGAATCATGAGATTTGCAAGGAAATTGTCTGGCAAGGCGTTATGACCGAAAGGTCGTCAGGAGATGTCTTTAACAGTTTACCCCAGAAATGTCATTTTATGTCTCCCAACAGATAAAAAAGTTCCAGTTAATACAATCATGAATATAATACCATAAATAATATTTTCTATAACCTAACAGATGGTGGGCCTGGCTTTAAGCAGGCTGAAAGTATAGCAGAATTAATGCACATTAAGACACATTTTGCTTTACTTTCAACTTGTGTAAAGTGATCGTTGTCTTCAAAACTAGAAACAGGCTATGGAGTAATGGATTAAATTTAAGTCTGTCTGATGTGTTACAGTCATGGCAAATAACTTCTTTCTTTCTTTATTCAGGAATATGAAGAATTGAGAATCGAAATAGATGAGCGTCAAGGTCAAGGTCAAGGGAAAGTCACCTTACCAAATGGAGATACATATGAAGGAATGTATGAAAATAATAAACGTCATGGACAGGGTGATTATAGGTATGATTTCAGTTGCTTTATCAATGTTGGGCACCAGTGAGTGCAGTACATGCATATTTCACTGGTTAACATACCATTAAAAACAAGGTGAGTAGATATACCACATAGAAACCATTATACATAAGAAACATCATTACACTTATAACAATTAAGATTGAGCCAGTATGTACTTAACTTATAGATACCAAAATGAATCAGAAAAGTTAGTAAACATAAATTTCTTTGGAGTTCACAACAACGGTATATTTATTTAAACCAATTGATTTTCCAGGTGCTTAATTTTTCTTCTGCGACACCATCTTTTTCTTCTTTAATTATTTGCGCAAATGCGATCAAGCGTGTCATTAACCCTTTAATTATCGAAATTGTCGTGAGGTTTTTACCTCTTCACCGCTATATTGTCGTCTGCTTCAATATTGTTGTCTGCAATATCGTTTCAAAGTTAGATATAAGGCAGTGTTACTGACGACATTTTGAAACGAGTGTCAAACAGTTTGGATCTTGATCAGACGCCGCGTATCGCGGCATCTGATCAGGATCCAAACTGTTTGCAAACGCGCCTTTTGGCGTCATTGAAAGTGAAATGGTCAATATCTACACAACAGATTTCATTTAAGATATAATCTATGTTCTACCGTTGTGAAACGGTATTTTACAACGGTTGGGAGTTGTGGTTTGCAGGAATTGACCACGAAGGCCGAACCACGAAGGCCTTCGGCCTTCGTGGTCAATTCCTGCAAACCACAACGATCGTCCGTTATAAAATACCGTTTCACAACGGTAGAACATAGATTATTTCGATTCTAACATGACCAGATTTAAAGAAATTCATTAGAAAGGAAATCAAATGTTCCATACTTATTTGCTCAGCGGATGCAGTTTTTCGACCGAATAACTTTTCCCGCGACATTACAAGAATCTAACACCCAACAGGAAATTTACATTTACCGATCCACCATCTTGCATAGAACAAACATAACATGAAACAAGACAGAAAAATGGGAAAATTACAGTAACATGACTGGTTAAAAGTATGTCTTTACGGGCTATATGAATAACGAAAGAAATTTAAAAAAAAAACCATAACGTATGAATGCACGATGTCACGTCATGTCATATAACCGCGGGAGGAGCGGGGTAGAGAAGAGCGTTGTAAAACGTCTCGGGTATACCATGATGAGCTTGTTCTATTTTTATAGTGACCAAAACGCGTGTCATGTTAGAATTATCATTTTATGTCAGTATTTCCAGTCTATTATCAGTTTTGTCAGAGGACAGCTTTTTTCTGTCAGCCTGTATTTGTGTCAGCTCTCAACAGCCTAGTTTGTCTCTTTTTGTTATCTATTCATGCTTATAAAACCTTTTAGATGAGTCTGACATTGTTCTCAAGCTTTTAATTGGTCAGATTTGAACAGAATACTCAAATCTTACCAATGGAAAGCTTGCGAACGATTTTTTAAAGCATGGTACAACATATGTAGCTGTTCTCTTCTTTTTTGATGGTGTCCATTTTATAAATTCTCTGTATCTATTTACTTAGAAACAATTGAGATTCATACTTCACTCCGACTTAACAACGGAGACGGAGGTATCATGATCAATTGAATATTGTCGATGCGACTTAGTGTAGCTTACAGTCTGTTTATTCCAAAAAGGTTACATACGTTAATTGTGTGAAATATATTTTCAGATATTAACCACACAGACCTTCAAAGATACTGTTTGTAAAATGTACACTGTTATTATCATTCAACGCAAGTCAATTTATTAATATTTATCTTCAGATTTAAAAATGGTGCTAGATATACTGGAGAGTACATAAAGAACAAAAACATAGGACATGAGATGGCTCAAAATATGAAGGTAAGTGGAAAAAGATTTATATCAAAACTGTATTAAACTGGTTTGCTATATATTGGTGAACATTTACAGCATAAAATGTATCAAAGTTCTGGCCATAATAGTTTCTGTGAATAAGATGTTTGAAGATTTTACTATATAACTCTATGGAATTTGGTGACCCCCAGGGCGGGGTTACCTTTGACACGATGGACATAATTTGAACAATCTTTATAGAGGACCTGTAGATGCTGCTTTGTGCTAAATATCTAGGTACTGTAGTTTTTGATAAGAAAAGTTTTGAAGTTTTCAATGGAGAAAATATATGTTTTGCTTCTGTGAACTAGATATGCAACAGACCGGAACCATTTCAACAATATTGGTAAATCACCTCTAGAAGTGTCACCATGTCAACAATCAAAGTTCTGACTATAAGGGGTTCGTAGGAGAAGATGATTGAAGAGTTCACTATATAACTCATTGTAAAACTGTGATCCCCGGGGCGGGGTCATTTTTTACCCTAGGGACAGAATTTGAACAATCTTCATAGCTGAACTGTAGATGATGCTTTATGCCAAGTAAGGTCTGTGTATTGTGGTTTCAGATAGGAAGATGTTTGAGGTTTTCATTGAAACGATCTATTTTAGCTCATGTGACCTAGATATGTAATGGACTGGAACTATTTGAACAAGTTTGAATGAGAATTACATAAGGATAAATCTTGCAAAGTTTGGTAAAATCTGATAAGTAGTTTAGGAGATGAACCATTATAAGAAACTGTTGACAATGGACGGGCGGACGAACGGACGACGATGGACGACAGACACTGCACGATCAAAATAACTCACATTGACACTATATACAGGTGAGCAGAAAACACCTAATCACTGATTGGTATAAGAATTACACGAACTTCCTGATGTTGAGGAACTTCTAGAAATCCATGGTTAACCCATTTATGCCTGGATATTGCAATGACCTCTTCTTGTGTGCTTGACGGAATATTTCATTATAGAAATACAAGAGCGATCTAAGGACACTGCAATATTTTTCCATACAGCAGAATTTTTCATATGCAATAACAAAGAGTGCAGACCCTAATGAGACGCCGCGTCTCACCAGGGTATACGTTGTTTGCCAATGTCCACTTAAGTATACACTAGGCTTGAATGGGTTAATTAATTTATGTTTCTATGTTTGTTTCTGTCGCTGCAAACACAAACTACACAGAGGAACACAAGGGAACTGTTCACACAGGAAACAGACCATCATAGCAATTCGACTTTATACTATGGTTCCTTCAAAATAAAACTCGAACAGGTCGCAGTAAGACTTGTTTAAAAATCATTTATACAGAATACTCGTATAAACAAAACAATATCTCATAACAGTAACGGAATTAAGTAAAAATACCAGCTTTTATTTTTTTCACAGTGTAGTAACCCACCTTAACCCTTTCACCGCCAACTTATTTTTGAGTGTTTTTCCCTGCACCGTAATTGTGCCGTCTGTTTCAATATCATTGTCTGCAATAACATTTCAAAGTTAGAATTCAGAGAGTATGTCATAAGAAATATCGAAACGGGTGTCGAACAGTTTTGATCCTTTACGCGGCGTCTGATCAGGGTCAAAACTGTTTGCAAATTCGACTTTATGCGATTCTGGCGGTTAAAGGGTTAAAATGAAGCCCATTATGGCGTTATTGGGACAACTGTTGCAACCAGTTTAGATCCCTATGAAACGTCAACCAACCCAGTCTTACTTGTATCCAAACTGTTTGGCATAATGTGGTTATATATCTTAATGGAAACGGCACTTTTAGCAACCATAGGCATGTTTCCGATGACAAATGTTGCTGATATAGAAACATACAAGATCAGAAATTTCCTAAAGGAGTACTCTGTATGACATTTTGCAAATATATTGTAAAAACACTATTAATTGTCAAAATGGACTGACTTAATCGGAAGATGGGAATTTTAATTTGAAGTTTCAGGGATGAATGTTTGATCACACGTCGAATTACCCGACGTCTGATTCGACTCCAACATGTTTTCAAAACATATTTGTTTCAGCACAAACGCGATTATTTGGGACGAGTGTGATCTTTTCCACTTTTATAAACTGTTTGGCATACACTGCCATATAGTCTGATGTTGTTTCGCCATAGTTACGCTGTATGAGATCAGCTGTGTCTCAGATCTCAGTTTCAGGTACACGTGTTCGAAGATGACTGCGAAGAATAATAAATACAGACAAGGCTGTCATTGCTGCTACACCCGTGACACTTGACAACTGTAAAACAATAAAGCAAATAATTGGACAAGCATGTATTACTGTGGAGAAAAGATGAAAACCAAACGTAGATCAATAAAATATATAAAAATGTCAATATTTTGGATTTCCTAGGGATTTGTTTTCATCTGAGTTTGGAGCCTGATCAGACGCCGGTTTACCTGGCGTCTGATCTGGCTCGAAACGTTTTGTAATTGAAATAAACAGTTCAGCGTAACGTGCTTATTGGGAAAGAATATCGGGTTTTCCACTGTACTATAAGTCGAATGTGGATTCTTCGTAATAACATCAATAATTTAAATAACATTGTTTGTATTTCAACGCACCTTAATAGGTAAATGGTATCTGGACCAAAAAGTAACCAGCTGAACTTTCCACAGAGCGATGGAGCACGGGATGTAGGCCTCGGACTTTCTCGATTCTTTGCATCTACAACATGAAGTGATTGCAGATGGTTAAATCATTACCCCATAGACTGTTCTAGATTTGAACATAGGTGACAACTTAAGCAGGTTGAAAAAAAAGCAGAATGTGCCTAAGGGCAAATTCTACTTTACCTTCAGCCTGCATTAAGTTAATATCTACTGGGATATAGAAAGTATTTCTTTTGGTATAAAATCATGACTATATAAAGTGGAACTAATTATCTTAAATGGAGGAATAATTAAAGGTATAAAAATGCCTATTTACGAGGTAATGGGTTAAAGCATTGTTCCGATCAAATAATTTTTGCAAACAGTTCGGTGTTACATGTACTCGGTATCTGAACAAGCACCAGAAGGGTTGACATTCGAATCTAACTAAATCGTCAAATATTTAAAAGAGAACATCAGATGCGTTCAATAAATTGAATATGTTTCCGGTCGCATAGTAATTATGATAAGGTCAAAATTAGGTCAAGATCAAATCAAGGCTGGGTGATATGAGTAGATTGAGAATGTTCTAATGCAACTATTGTATAAATATTAGCATTCTTATATAATCGGTTATGTTCCTAGACGAAACGGCAATGGCTAGTTAACCAAGAAATAAAACATTAAAAGTATTGTAAATCTAAATTACGACAAGGTCAAGTTTAGGTTAGACAATATGGATGGATAAGGAATAGTCCAAGGCAACACTCGTATGGATAATTATCTAAACGTTCAATTATAGTGAACGGTGTTAGCAATAGACAAAACGTTAAAGTAGCACCAGATTCTAACGCGTGCGATGATGGATGTTCAGGTCAAACATACGATGCAGACCTTCTGATCTTGTTATACACTGTAATCAAAGGAAGACTGTATTCTTTAAAGAAACACTATTTGTAAAGTACGAGTAGACAAGATACAAGATACAAGCAACTTTATTTATATTCGAGTGTTTTCACAACATATATAACATTAGCTAAAAGCTATTTACCGACATAATAACATAAGTTTCTTAACAATAAGATTAACTAACAGCCTGTAAAAAAATACATTATCAAGTTAATACAGTAAAATTCTACAAAGTGTATTATAAAATACATTCATGCATCACAGAATTTTTTTATATCAAATATGAGATAGTATGCTTTAGCTGCTAAACAATTAGAGAATAAATAGTGAACAGGGGGTATAAGCAGACAACATAGATCCAGATCAGACATCAAGTAATTTGTTGCCCCATTTTGGTGAGTGATTGTCTGCATATACCACACCTTTATAAATCTATAACGTACACACTTGTTTTATAAATATACAAATATTATTAAAAACGCAGCATGTTCCATCATCCTATCCTAATAAGAGGGGTACTTACAAATCATTCCTGTTAATTTCAAACGGGTCCGAGTCATATTTGATGTTTGGTTATTCTGCATCTAAACTGGCTCTGAACTGTTTGTTAATAATTATTGATTATTTCGGGATAGGATGATTATCCACCACCGTTATGATACATATAAGAATAAAGATTACAAAGTAAAATGGGTTCATGTGCAGACAGCACAGCTCCAGACCAGGTATCTAGTACTTTGGTGCACAATCTGGATATGTGACCATCTGCACATGATATTTGATTTAATCTGGGTTTATGGATTAATCTGGGTTCATGTATTCTGCCAAGGGGACAGGCATAATGGTCCCCAGTTAGGTACCAATCTGCAGATTACCTGTTTTTAAAACTGAAACCTGTGTGAAAGTTGCTGATCGTGACCTTAGCCTAAAACCTGCCTTAAAAAGAGTATAACGCAGAATCTGACAGTCAAAAGAAGGCACAAATGTGCGACAGATAATATTTGAAGTAATAAATAAATACGAAAGACTCAAGCAGGAAACGTAACACAAACAATACACCCACCTCTCAAGCAATACCATTCTTTCATCTACACACTAAATAGAAAACAACACGCAAGACAAACACAAAGCAAAGTGAATATAGGAGCCCGCCTTGGTACGGTCAGTGGCAATCAATAACCAACTATAAATTAATTAATTATTAACAACCACTGGGGGGTTAAACCTGGGTTTAGGGGCGCCCAACCTCACTCTTATCTCCTATATTCACCTATAAAGACAAACAGTGTACATAAAATATAAACCCTGTTCCACAACCTAACAATCAAAAAGACCGCCAGCACAGTAAGTAAATACATGTAAAACATTTAGCAAAAATTCTATGACAAGATCATTAGTAACATGGGAAAGAATTAAACATTCAAGCCCGTGTTAAAAATAACCCACTATGGCAACGGTCAAATTGTACTCAAGCGACTAGTCTGTAGTTACGAGTAACTGTAAGACATGGAAGGGTCTAGTGTACGACAGAGAGGGAGAGAAAAAACAAAGCACGAAAATCCGACATAACTCTCCCGGTTAAGGACGGCTTTAAAGATACATCATCATGTAGTGCTAAGCCCTGTCTGTCGTCGCACAACCAAAGAGGAAATCATAGTTATCAATTGTAGATTGATCGATAACCAAACGTGAAGTGCGTAGCAATATAGTTGGATCATAATCTTTTTTGAGGAAAAATCTAATACGTTTCACAAATTCACAAACCATTTATCCACCCAAATCAGATTTGGAAGGAGCTGATCAGCATGCTCCTCACAGTAGATTACATTTAGTAGAAATCACATCAAATGAATCATAATGAACTTCAATTAAACATAAAGCAAAGCAACACACATAAAGCAAAGCAACAAACATGTAATTTACAACACAGAAAGCATAGACTCATTGCTAAGGCTTGGAGTTTAAAAGTGACAGTTTTAATGAATACGGTTTAGAGCAGACAGAAAAGAATAGTGTAGGAAGTCGGAATAGTATAAGACGTGTTTGCATGCCCTGTTGATTGCGAGCTCTTGCAAACAGTTTCATTCGAGATCAGACGCCTCGTAGCGCGGATTCTGATCTATATCCAGACTATTTGACACCATTTTATGTTTATTTACTTCAAAATTGTATACATGTTAATTTAAGATTAACAGTTTTTGTACAGTATTACAGCAGGATAAGAGTTAAGCTTATTTCCTCTGATCAGGTGTCCTCATGACCTACCTTGTGTACAAATATTCAAGTAGAGTGACATTGTTAAGTCTGTATTGCTCTGGAACCCTGATGTAATCCAGGACTGATCGGGGCACTCTAACTCCCTCTTCTACCATAAAACCAAGGTTGAACAACGCCTGAATAAACGCCAAAAATGCTAATAATATTTCCACAGTTTTACATTAGGAAAGTTATTGTTGCTTCTAAGAATGATTACAAAAGGGAAATACCTTGGTCCATTTAAGATAAGTCTAAAATCGTTCTCAAGTTTTTGATTGGTCTGATTTGTGCATTGTGCTAAAATCTGACCAACCGAAAACTTTTAAACGCCTGCAAACGGGTTTGTTTCCCAGCTGATTGGTCTATACTAGAAACCGTATGGCCACTGCGCACAGGTTGGAGCCAGATCAAACGCCAGGTGACGTTGCTTCTGACCCGTCTCCATATTGTTTGCCTCTGAGATTTAAAGTAATCGACTACATTTCAAAAATAATTTTCTACATTTCTTTGCAATACAATCGCATTTATGGTCGTTTTAAAGGAAAATGGTGTGTATTACCTACTTGTGTCCTATACAATATACACACACATAAACAAATACAATAAAAACTAATTAAAAACAAATCTTTACAGAGAACAGTTTCTCTTCTTCGTTTACCTTTTCTTGAAAGATTAATGCCTTCAACATCTACACTTACAAACATTTTGAATTGTGATAAGACGCTTCGTAACGCGGCGTCTGATCAGGATCGAAACTGCCTGACACTCATATTAATTGTTTGTAGGTAAAAAACGCTTATAAGTGAAAGCAGACGAAAACTTTAAGAAGACGATGTCACGGCAATGACTGTCAGACGGTTTTACGTCATTATGACAGCGCAAGGGTTGAGGCACGTTTCTGAATTCTTTCATATATTTCACAATGGAAGCACTGGTTTTCTAATAACAAATGCACGGTTTACACTTTTTCACAGCAAAACCTCTTGGGCATTGCAAAAGTGTAAATACGACTCTTACAGCTGTCCCTCTTGGCGTGACTCATATATCTGTTAAATAGCATTGGTACCCCGCAGATTTCGTGTTACAACCATTTATACTTGATTCCTCTCTGGGAAATTGTTTGAGAGTAATCTTCCTCAAATCCATTCACTGCCAAGCCAGACAATGCTTACCCTAATAGTTTGTATCTTGATCAGAAGTCGCTTTACCGGGCATCTGATCAGGAGACAATTTGTTTGACACTCATGTCAATGTTTCTAAAAAACGCGTATAAAACTACATTTTATAGATGAAAACTGAGGACAAAAATCAGAGAAACGGCTAAGCACTCATAAAAACCATTTAACCTCTAGCACACCATATAATTGTACAGAGATTTGACCGAAATACTTACATGTGGATCGCCTTTGCTAATCGCATCCGCGTAGTACTTTATAGCCATACTCTTATCTTTAGCACCCTCACAGCCGTACCAAAAATAGTCGCCCATCTTTATCAGTGCTGTTAACAATGTAGAAAACAAGAATTGTGTCACAGAAAATGATACGCAACTCTCCACTATCCCAAGTTGGCAAACACAAAAGCTCGGTATCCCCAACTCATATGGTAGAGGAAATAAGCTTAGGCATGAGGATGACGTATACTCGGACGGACTGACACGGGCTTAGCTGAATTTCTACATGCCTCCAAATGTATGCTTTTTGGGGAGATTGAGGGATGAAAAAACTTAAATACCAAACTCTTAATACCATACTTTAACCCATTACCCCATAGCCTATTTCTAGTATTGAAGATATGTGACTACTTAAAGCAGGTTGAAAGTAAAGCAGAATGCGCCCTAAGGCGCATTCTGCTTTACTTTCAGCCTGCTTTAAGCTATTACCTGCTAGAATAAGGAAAGTATTAAATATGACACATATTAATTACGGTATAATTTGGAACTATTTTCTTCAGCGGATGAATAAAATGCATGTGCTAAAAGTCGCTCCCATAAGGGAAAGGGTTAAACAACGAGCGAGCGTGATGAAAACGCTTACCCAATAAACGCGTTCGTGCTAAGAAGAATGATGTTCATGTAATGATTCACTCATTCGGCGTCTAATCAAGTTCTTTACTAGATCTTCTCAAAGTCTACTCAATCTTCAATGTTTTCACCAATGTATTGACCCTCACATTTATTATGCATATATTGGAAAATAAAGTACGACACATAGCTAAGTAGATCGCATTAAGAACTATCAATTGCGTTGAATGGTTTTCTAGTATAATTTGCTCAAAGTTTAATCTTTTTCAATGCAAAGGGAGGGCATTGGAGAAATAACCGTTCTAAACGGACGATTGTGCACAATTAGCATAAGAATGATGCTCTAAACTTACGTTTTTGTTGCTGGATACGATTGGCATGTCGTTTATGACTTGTAAAGCAGTTGCAATTAAAGGGGATTTATATTCCTGTATACACATGTCTAAGGCACAGTTGATAGATCTTTCTGTTTTGTGACGTTTAATTGTTTATGTCTTTGTAGAATATAAGTGACAAAAATATCCCACAGACATGGTTTGCATCCTAAATAGGTTACAAAACGTTATTTTTTTCAGTCTATTAAGAATTGCATTAGCGATTCGTCCCGTTTAAATGACAAAAACGTCTTCTTAACCATACTTCGGCGCGGATGTACGCGTTTATTTTTCAAGAGACATGCGCGCTATTTTTTTCATATGAACGAATCTTTCAGCAAACGAACGGAATAAAATGTAGAAAATCAAATAGTTTTTTGGCGCTTTTTTAACAACAACTAGAATTTAAATGCCAAACGATTTTAACCCTTGCTCGGAACACCAGCTTTATCCAGATTGTTTGCAACCGTCATAACAGTTTCGTTCATAGAGTGTATCATTTGGAAAACAAACATATTTCGGTCTCGAATAAACAAACTTAAACGGAATACAATACAATGAAGAAATTACTGTATTTTCGAAAATGTTAGCGATTTAGTCTGGTAGCAGATAAGGATATTTTAGCTTAACCTTGCTTGGAGTTGTATAGAAAATGTTTTTGCGGTTTTTGGTAGAATAGACCCTCAGCATCAAGGATCCGATGTATGACCGCCGGTCATCCTTGAGCGTTTCCAGATATTCAAGATGGCGTCCAAGATGGCCGCCAGCATGTATCTGGCTAACTGTTAGGTTTGATTCAATAAGTTATAACGGAATTTTCAGCAAGTTATAGTTCAATTTCATCTTTGATGACATAATTAAAGTTCAAAATAGAAATAAAAATAATCTATAATTCAAAATGGCGTCCAAAATGGCCGACAAAGACCATTTTTATGTGAAATAAAATGAAAAGGATATTTTACAAGGCTACGATTTGCACCAGTTTTTTCTCGTCGTGATAATATAATTGTTCATAATCAATAAATAAAGCGTGAAAAGATCAAGTTGGCAATTAACTCATTCATAAATGAATTATCAGAAACTGTCACCAGAATACAGTATGCACAATAAAAACATACAGCTTAAGTTTACATTGAGTTAGTACATGCATAACGATGTAAAATGACAAGCTGTTGGTTTTGATTTAAATTTTTCATCAGATTATAGTTCACTTTCATAACGTTTGACATTATTTAATTTCAAAATGGAAGTAATAATAATAATGCTTTATTCAAAATGACGTCCAAAATGGCCGACAAAGTATTAAGATGACGTCTAAGATGGTTGCGGGAATAAAAATAAAACTGCTGTCAGTTTTGATTAGGTAATTGTCAACTGTAAACAAGATTAAAAGTAGTTCAATACTTCTTCGATGTTTAAAAAAACAAACAGAGAAAAGTATACTGTTAATTTCAAAATGGCGTAAAAATTGGCAGACGAAAAGTGCAAAACAGATGCTTGTCTCTTCAATATTATATAATCAGCAAAAAAACCCCGAAAGTACCCACTTTTGTATTCTTAATTATCAGCGTCTCATACATAAACTTATCATTGTGGCTAAATAACTGACACATTGTATTGATAATGAAAAGGTCGATAACTATTTCCGGAAAACAGCAATTTTTATTATAAACGTTCTCCATAGAGGAGATACAATGGTGCTCATATTCAGCCGCTAGAACATTTGCTTAAAGAAAATAAAATCACATTATACTTTCATTCATCGCAATATTCACGGCGTTATCAAGACTAAAAAGTATTCAAATATCAAATTACCTCCCTTTGATTTGAAATAAGAATATACCTTGTGTGGTTCATTTTCGTTACATGTGTCGTTTAATATAAATGTTTTACTGGAATACATTGGTGAACGTATGAGCCCTAAAAATCTTAAATAAAACTTAAGTTGATGAAGTACTTCAAAAGATATGGAGCCTGAAAATTTACTTAATGTAAAATAAATGTGAAAAGTGAGTATATAATCTGTCCACCAAGCATACCATTCATTTTAGCCTCTTTTTAAGACAAATGAGTGTTTTTAAGAATTAATTAGAATTATGAAATAACTGTTTTTGAAAGATTATTCTTATGTTGGTCTATCTTAATCATCGCCTTCTGCAGAAAAAATCAAAATTTGAGGTTAATTTAAGTTTGAGTCAGCGTTTTTGTTTTGTTTGTTTTTCAAGAAGTAATATTACGTGAGATGTAATACAAATTGGATACTATTCCTGTTTCTGCATGTATTGTGAATTTGAAATTGAGTATGTCGCACAAGGCAACCTACTATGTAAAGGAGTTAATAAACATATTGGTGTCGATATACAGTACGTTTATAAATTAGCACATGCATATTGTACTATTATATAAATGAATATTCTTATTAGTAGGGAATAAAATTGCACACTGTAAATGATACTTAGAAACAAAAGGTCATGTCAGGTTTCTAACATAGCTTGCAATTAAGTTAGTTGTACTTGACATGATCCTGCGTTTATTTCTCAACTGCTGTGGATGTCCTAGCAACTCGGGTAGGCTGAATGTGGCTAAAATGTCCTCAAACCTGATTTATATGCTCCTCTGACACGCAGGACATGCTCATCTCTTCCATAGTCTAACCCTGGCGATTGTGATCTCTTACTAAGTCTAAAGCGCAGAATGGTCCTCCTCGTTATTCAATTGATGCATGAAGTGGCACACTCCACCTGTCCATAACATCCCAAACGTTTAGTTCTCATTACTTGTATTTGTGGGACCTCCTCGTCCTGTTTAACGCCACAGATCCAACTGATCACAGGCTCAATTTCTGCAAACTGTCTGCAAGTCTTCGGCAGACGACATTAATGAATAGCCTCCATATTAAATGAAAAAAATAACAAACAGGTGTTGAACACTATTCTACGAGTCTCAAAGGATATAATTGTGCTAGGCCTTTCTTTGAAATTTCCTGTCCTGTGATTATGACAAGCTTGAATCCTTTTCTAGCAAACACCAGTTACAGAAGCTATTCTAGACACCAAACGTAGCCCCATCGACACCTAACTGAATAACTGGTCTTCCATCAAAAAGACAAGTTTAGTCCTGACGTCATGGGTATACAAAGTCTACACTGCTTGTAATTTTACAATTAATGTCTCATAACTACAGCAATTGAATTTTCTCCAATCTGACAGTCAGCACAGGAACATTCCCTACAGTCTCGAAGAAAACCAAGCCAATGACCACTCTGCGATCATGAGCCAAGTATTCTTCATGTTAACTCTCAGTCAACTCGGTTTGATAACATCCTTCCATCCAGCTTTTTGGGTTACTCTGTCAGTGAATTTGTGATCACAGAAAATTGTGTACAGAAGCGCCTACGGAACACCTTTGCTAGACTCTTATGACAGAGCCTCATACACTAGTAAAGCAGAACATCAAGCACTGGTACAGCAGAGGGTTGATGCAAACCTAATGCAAACCATACACAAAAACTTCTCGTAGTACTGCCCGCTTCATGTAAGCGGTTTTCAAACTCTGTTTGATATGCAAATCGCATTCCTCAAACCAAAAGCTCATTCTTGGTATTGAATCTAAAGGCTTTCTCCAGATCAACAAAGGCCACATGCAGAGGTTTGATTTCGACCTTTTACTTGTGCTATAGATGGTACACGGTGAAGAACGAATCAATAGTACCTCTACCCTTAACAACGCCAAACTACATGCATCAATGTTGATAATCTCACGCACAGAGGTATCTTTTTAATCAGTAATCAGTTCATCAACTTTATTATCTGGTCCTTGAGCTTTACCACATGATAAGTGTCGCTCATGCGAGCTTGTAATTCACTTTTTTTATTGTTTGAGGATGTAATTTGCCTCCCTGTCCTCAGATATCACACAATTACTGAAAATCGCATCAGTCAGTCATCTTCAACTCTCAAACCCCTTGTACTCCGAAGCTGCTTTATCATCTCGGCTATCACTCCTGATAGGCCAGCGGCCTTGCAGTATATCATCATGTCAAGAGTTATGCACTTCTTATACAAGATGACCACTTTTGTAGTGACTGAGTTTGACAGTAACTGTACCAAAGTTAATTCAGGAGTAAAGATATGCAATTTTTTATATTTGAAATTATATGTGTGATGTCATTCTTTCTTATTCTAATCTATGGTTAAGTCAAAAGACTATTCAGTCAAGTGTCTGTTTAGCCATGTAATCATTCAGCAATATTTCAAAGATATGATGATTCTTTGCAGCAGCAGTACTAGCTTAGAAACTCACAGAATACATGTTAAAAGGCTTGATGAAAAAGAATACTGAACATAGTTTTATACTGAAAGATACTGTACACAGTTATCTGGTTTCAAAGAGGTGCCACCACATCCTCAGGAGACTTTCATCCCAAGAAGAATTATTGGTATCCATTCTACCATTTTATTTCCCTGTTCCTAAGAAGCTCACATGTAAGTGATCTATTTAACAAGAAAGGTGACATGTGGTGACAAATATCACAGTAATGCATTTTTGTACGATAATTTCAGCATTCTTTGCTTAAAAAACATTGAAATTTATATATTAAAGGTAGGTATATGGGTTCTATGAACTAATTGATAATATTTGAGTTTTGACTTGACTAATTACTTTTCTGTTAATCTGAAATATTTATTGCCTTTTACATCGTTATGCATGAACTATCTCAATGTACACTTAAGCTGTATGGTTTCTATGTATACTCTATTCTGGTGACAGTCTCTTATAATTCATTTATGAATTAATTAATCGCCAACTTGATCTTGTCATGCTTTATTATTAATTATGAACAATTATATTATCACGACGGGGAAAAACTGGAGCAAATCGTAGCCTTGTAAAGTAACGCACATACTTTGCATTTTATTTTACATAAAAAAGTACTTTGTCGGCCATTTTGAATTATAGATTATTTTTATTTCTATTTTGAACTTTAATTATGTCACAACAGATAAAATTGAGCAATAATTTGCTGAAAAATCTGTTAAAGCTTATTGAATCAAACCTAACAGTTAGCCAGATATATGCCGGCGGCCATCTTGGACGCCATCTTGAATATCTTAAAATGCTCAAGGATGACCGGCGGTCATACATCGGATCCTTGATGCTGAGGATCTATTCTACCAAAAACCACAAAAATATTTTCTATACAACTCCAAGCAAGGTTAAACGTGTCCGCGGCCGGACTAATTTATCTAATCGAAGATGCAAACAGGTTAATCTGATAAGAAGATTTCCTCAACGTCTGGTCTTCATCCAGATCATACGTTGCGTAACGCACTTCTATTTGACATATAAATATTAGGTGGCAGTTTGCGTGACATTCAAATTGTCTACCCGAGAAACAGAATGTCACCCGGTGGCATGGCCGAGAGTGACATTCTTGGTTTCGAGGGGGGCACCTTGAATGTCCCGCAAACTAGAATCTAATATTAATTTTTTAGACCGCGCTTATAAACCCTTGCGTTGGAATCGTCCAATTTGTGTTTTATAAAATAAGTAGCAATGCGCTCTTAATAAAACAGAAAGAAAATCAAATAACATTAGAGTTACTTACCCCTATGAGACATTCCAAAGAATATCACACAACTAAGGAATGTCGTATAGCTCAGACAGCAATGTTATATAGTGATAGATATCAAGAGACATTGGAGTAATTTGCCCCTATGTGACATTCAAAAGAATGTCACATAGCTCAGACAGCAATATCATAGAGTGAAAGTGAAGTTTTTGGATAGATGTAAATACATGTATATGCAAAAAATTACATTTTGGTCTATTGGAAATTAACATTGTAGCACATAGCATGTAATGATACTTAGTATCAAACTATAAAAAATTAAATTGGCATACAGTTGTAGATAACAAATTTTGGCAGACGGTTCTTACCTGCAAACTTGATAAAGCAGACGGTTAGATTTGGTGTTATAGTGGAGACGTTATTCTTTCTCGGTTTAAAGCAAACGCAATGCTATAAAATGTAGACAATACCATATTTTCGAGGTAACTTAGTACAATCTATTTTATTATGTTTGCCAAGCAGTTCCGAGCCTGATCGGACGCCGGGTTATCCGGTGTCTGATCTTGCTCCAAACTGTATGCATTAGGATATAAACGCGTAAACACGTTTATTGGGAAGATTCCGTCGTCCCCATTATATATTATATATATTACATAAAGTGGTGACGGGTTTTAAGGTTTGCAATGAAAGTTTACGTTTTAGCGTCTACGCATTAATTGGGAAAGAATGTCTTCTTCTCCACTGTAAAATATGCTTACCATATGGGTCTACATTGTGAATCTCTCTTTGTACAGTTAGATTATACAATCGCCACACACAGTTCTTCTCAACAAAACTGACCACTCCGCCCTGAAACATTTATATAAAGTCAAATTTGTTTTCAGTGACCCTATATTATTCAACGAAAGAGCATTTAGACCATTGTGTAATGCAGAAAAGGGTGACATCATCATGGAGGAGTTTTCTGGTGTTTTTTTCTGCATTTACTCATTTCCGACTAGCGTGTTATAAATGGGACATAGGCAAACAGTGAAAACTCAGCTCAAACGCCGTTTAATGCGGCGTCTGATCTGTGTATATGTATATGAAGAAAACCAGGAGTTCACTAATTGTAAGAATTCCGAGTGAACAATAACTATTTCTAAATGTATTTTATAGTAGGATTTGAAACTATTTAAAATAAGTTCTTTGTATGTACATTTATATTATATACAGAGAATTTGTAACATTGAATAATAATAACGTTACCGCCGCATTTCAAAGCAGCATGTCACTTTCCTGGTCCCGAAATTATTCGTACTCAAAAGAAAGTGAACGAAGACTTTCCTCATTGATGATCATCATATTTACTTCAGGGTGTAAGGTCTATTTACTAGAAGTTAATTATTTGAAATCTTTTCACATTTTCTTTAAATTGTTTCGTTTTTAAGGAACTGATAATATTCTATGCTATCATGGAGCGGATAAAGAGAGGGTAAACTATGTGGAAACTCGACGCTGACTATAGATGGTTTCAAAGATTTGAAATCATCAAAATTTCACCCATCCAATATACATGTTCCCTGTATAAGTATGGACAATCCACTTGGAATAAATGACTATTAAAGACTATTTACCATTTACCCCATGATTAAACATTCTATATCTTTAATATTTCAAGCACTAATAAGAAACACCCTGATTTGAGTCTTTAACATTCTATATAAAATATTTTTGCAGCAGCCCCCCCCCCCCAATCCCTTCTTCCCTGCAACTTTAAATGGACAATTTTAGTCTTTAATTTAGTATAGTCCATTTTGTTATATTAAGGGTTGTTATTTGTCAATAAATTGCAATATGACAAACAGTGCAGAAGCTGATCAGAGGGCTCCTTTTATTCTTGATATTCACTGTTTGCATAGGACAAATGTACTCTGCATATGTACACTGAATGCAAATAACGCGTATATGCTTGATTATAGGGTTCAAAGGGTTACAGCAGACTAAAAGGAGCATTTCTACTATCAACCTGCTTAATTTAAACTCTGTTTTCAAAACTAGAAACAGGCTGTATATATAATGACTTATCTTTTTCGAATATATTTTGATTGTAATTCGAAGGACAAATGTAAGATATCAGACACTTAGATTATTTTAATCATATTATATTAATGAGTTCAAATGGACGCTTTTTAAGACTGTTTACGAAAAAAGGTCAAGGACATTTAAGCTATTATTTGTAATGCAAACTGATTATTAACATCTCATTAAGTGAAAGTTTCTCTTTTCACACAATGGTGGTAACCTTTGTATACAATTTAGATCCTGATGAGACGCCTCGCAAAGCCAAACTGTTTGACACTCTTGAGTCAGTTTTGAAAATAAATTTAAAAATATAATATTATTATATTTTTGAACAGTAGCAGATAAAGTTAGTTGTTGAACATATTACTCAATATGCAAAGAGGTTTGAATTTGCAATACAGAGTAGTACATGTATCTCTATTACTTCTATCCTGTAAACACTTGGTATAAGAAAAGGAATATGCACACTAGTTCTGAGGTTTCAAAAAACTTAATTCCACATTGCTTAAATCGTGAATCATATTGTTTATCAAGTAGCTTACAGGCCCCTTTTATACCATCATCTTGATATACGCAAGGCTACAAATCTGTTTAGTGGCCACAATTACAATTGGGAAAACGGTGTTCTGTCCCGTTTAAACGCAAACGAAAAGCATTGAAATGTAGAAAATTACTTTTGTTTAAAAATTCTGATTATTTATTTGAGCCTGAGTGGTAAACAGTTTGAAGTCTGATTTGGCTCCAAACTGTTTGCAGTGAAAAAAGAAACCGTTTTAGTATAAACGTGTTATTGGCAAAATATAAAGGTATTTCCCCATGTACCGGTATATAATACAGTATATATGGTGGTGACAAGGTTTAAGGTCGTTTTAAACATACTCTCAATTTCAATTGTGCAGAACATGTGCTGTTTGAAAATGTACGATATATATACAGAATGCACCAACCTGGTTCTCCTCACAGAGCCATGCAACATTAAAGGAGCCAACTTCTATTCCCGCGTCGGCCGCCAGCATATAGTAAAATAGACTAACATCCCTAAAATAACAAACATATAGTAAAACAGACTAACATCCCTTAAATAACAAACATATAGTAAAACAGACTCACATTCCTAAAATAACAATCATATAGTAAAATAGACCAACAACCCTAAAATAACAATTGTATAGTAAAATAGACTAACATCCCTAAAATAACAAACATATAGTAAAATAGACTTACATCCCTAAAATAACAAACATACAGTAAAACAGACTAACATCCCTAGAATAACAAACGTATAGTAAAACAAACTAACATTCCTATAAACAAACCGAACATCTGCATTGTTGTTTGAAAATTTCGTACTTTGTTTGTTAAAGATCACCATTACTAAATGCTACATAGAGAGAGATCATAACATATCTTTTTTTATTTACTGATTTACTGTTACGATATTAAAACTTAACCGTTTTCCGGTTTAAAATAATGTCTTGTCTGGGTACACACTGATTAAAAGTATCAAAAACTCTAAAACAGGTGAAGGGTTGAAATAGGGATTTTGTATCCGTGTAAAATTATATATTAGTAAACATTCTACAATGTCTATTCCTTTAAATAGAATAGTAAAATGCATTAATAGGTTGAATTGTTAATTAGAATATGAAAATTATGTTACCGTTTATCCTGTCTGTACATTTGAATTCCTTTTCTAAGCACGTGACCAATGGCAGGGTTCTTCTCCGCTATAAACCTCGCCCACCTGTCGATGAACAGTAGGAAACTATCAAAATCTATGGTCAAAATAAATTAACAAAAATTCAAAAAAGTTCAAACTAAATTAAAGCAAAATAAATAAACTATAATACTTCAGAAAATAATGAAGCAGCCGGTGCTCATGTTGGTTGTAAGGCTTATTTGTTTTGATAAAATAACTATAGATAGATTTTTTTATGAAATCAAACACTTAACAATGTGTATGATCATAATCAGCAAGAACAAAATAATTTCCAACATACTCTACTGCCGTATAGACGTTTCGAGGGTATTTAGTGGTGCCTTTGATTGTGAGGTAGGCAATGCCGACGCCGGCGTCAACATGGCCCCGTGTTCCGGCGAAGTCGAAGAACTCCAGAGCTTTGTCCTAGGGATTAAAAATATTATACAGTAAAGCATGTGTTGAGCAACAAGTCATTAAAAATAATGGAGATTTAAAAAAAAATATAGATTAGTACTTAATACAGGACAAAAGTGGTGAAAAAAAAGCTGCGCACGGATATCCTGTATTAAGCTGAGAATATATTTTTTAAAATCTTCTTTTAAGTTACTGCTTAAATATTTAATTGTGCCGTAAAACTTAAGTTTAGCAATCACACAAAAGAAGATTAAGTTGTTTAGCAATGAATGGTTAAACAGGAACTAAAAGCAACTCTGTTAATTTCTTGACCTGTAATAATTATAAAACAATAACCTTTAACTGAAAAAGTTTTATTGTCTGCTTGAACAATAGGCGTTTTCGACTGGCTAATTTTCGTGGAGCAACCCAATCTCGTGGAGCACATATTTTATTCGACTGGCAAAGTGACGTCATGGCCCGACACGCCGTGGAGTACGAAAGATATCGGTTGGCTGAGTTCGTTGAGCAACAGACGCCAAACATAATCCATAAACAATTGTTTGATTGGTCAGATTGTTTTTAGTGTAATCTCAATTGATGAAATAGCTAACATTTTGCCAGTCGAATACGCCTAATCTTACCGGCAAACAACCGTCTGCATTGGTGTTGTTGTCTGCGTTATTTTTAAAGTCAGCTTTAGGACTGTTATGACTGAAGAAATGTCGATACGGGTGTCAAACAGTTGGGATGCTGATCAGACGCCGCGTCACGCGGCGTCGGGTCAGGATCAAAAGTGTTTGTAAAGTCGCCTTTTGTTGCCATTGTCAGTGAATGAGTTAAATCTTAACATTTGAATGAACTGTTGTTAAACTAAGGTATCCCGGCCGAATGACCATTTGTTTTATGTTATATATCCGATAATTTGTATTTTCTGAACTCTTTAAAGTTTAAGTGAAATTGTTGTCTGCTATTATTCTAAAATTAAAGACTTATCAAATGGACGTTGAAAACTAGGTCAGGTTGAGAAACAGCTTGTATCCTGACGAGACACCGCATGATTCAACGTTTCACCTGGATCCAAACTGTTTGCTATTGTAAACACAGTCACACTCGCATGAAGTTCATATTGAATGTCGGAATCAGTTGTTGTACATGTGTTTACACCAACAGCCAACTTTATGCTGAAATGTGACCAACAACTGTTTTTATCAAAATAGATTAAATTTAACCCCATCACTGGCAAGACGTCATCTGCTTTAAACAATTGTCGTCGGCTCTTATTTCTCGGGATCCAAACTCCACATGCTATTGGCAAATGATATTGATATTTAGGGTAAAGGAGTAAAAACTAACAGGGTTTTATCTTCCGGACTGCTTGGGAACTGCATATACAAATGCATCATACTTAGATTATAAGCGTTGTGGGGTTAATATTACGACTTACCGAGTTTTTATCTTTCCCCGAGAACTCTCCATACATATTTATTATACCTATATTATAAGCTTTTTTGTGGGGGTATAATTACGACTTACCGAGTTTTTATCTTCTCCCGGGAACTGCCCATACAGATGCATTATACCTAGATTGTAGGCTGCTTCGGCATTACCCATAAGATATGCCTTGGTGAAGTACTCGGCAGCTTTGTGAAAGTCCCCATCATAAGTCTTGGCATACCAGCCTATGGCGTTGATAGCATGTGGGTTGTGCTGATCACGAACAAAACGCAAAACATTTTAATAAAAAACATTGCATTAAAGAATGCATAATTTTTTCCCTGGCATACAATTCGGAGCTAGATCTGACGCCGAGATGCTCAGCGTCTGATAAGGCTACACATTGTTTGCCACTGAGGTTAAAAACGCAAATACTATGGAATCAGAAACGAACATATAAGGTTATTGAGTTACTGAAGATACGGTATACTCAAAATCTAAAAGGTAAACAGGATTCAAACTGTTTGCAATGGACCTGTTTTGCAAAAGGGCGTTTATACATGTAGGGATAAATACAGTAGAGAATCTGTTATTATTTCCCGTTCAAACGCAAACGCATAGTATTAAAATGCAGAAAATAACAACTTTTTCACAATTCTGAAAGTTGATTTTAACCTTGATGACAAACAGTTTGGAGCCTGATCAGACGCCGGGTTACTCAGCGTCTGATCTGGCTCCAAACCGTTTGCAGTGGAAATAATGGTTTAAGCGTTAACGCGTTTATTGGGAAAGAATAACGTTTTCTACACAGTAACGTCTTTCCAGCAGCTCAATGCACGCAAAAGGTTATCAAGACAGTTTGTATGAGTACTATCTGCACTATGCCTGCAAATAGTCTGAATGACTGAGCACGTGTCTTTCGATTTGTCGCATAAAATTGAATATATATGGAAGAAAAAATGTAAAATGTTTTCATTAATATAATAGTGCACGGATGAAAAGAAGAAAATACAAACATATGAAGGATGAAAAATATTTTAGGCAGCCTGTGGATTAGGACCTTCCTTGTTTTTCATTTTACGCTACATTTAAACTTGGTCTTCTAACTTATCTATACATTTATATATATATATATAATAATAAAATATATAAACTTAGGCATGTAAGTCAATTTTCTATTTTCTTATATATATATATAAATAAGAAAATAGATATTTAGATCTCAATGCATGCTCTGCGTTCTAACTGATACACCTAAACCTATCTGTTGAGAGTAGAATATTTACTTCTAATTCTACACAAAACATCACTCACTTGGTCAGCAGATTTTTGAAGCTGTTTCAGTCCTTCTTTTGGATCTTTTTTGGTGCCTTGGCCCTGAAATAAATATTTTGAAACCGGTACTGGTTTATTAAGCTAACCACAGTGTTCCATATACACCGGAGAAGACGTTATTCTTTCCCGTTCAAACACAAACGAAACGCAAACGCTTTTCAGTAAATGTTGAAAATGACAACATTTTGAAAATTCTGAATTTTTGTTTTAATCTGAATGGTAAACCGTTAGGAGGCTGATCTGACGCCGAGTTACCCGGTGTCTGATATGGCTCCAAACTCGTTGTAATGGAAATAATAGATATAACGTAAACAAGTTTATTGGAAAAGAATACTGTGTTCTCTATATTAAGAGTGAGTAAATTTAAAGTGTCTTCCATCAAAGATAATAATGTCCAAATATACATCATACTTCTGTTTCGTGCATTCAAATACAAATTCATAGTGTACGTATAACTACATTTATTATTCTCTTTGAGTTTCAGACTTAGTAAGTGGTTGAATTATTAGATAAGATTAACCCATTTGTGCCCACGATCCCATATATGGGATATAGGCAAACAGTGTAGACTCTGATCAGACGCCGCATTTTGCGGCGTCTGATCAGAGTCTACACTGTTTGCTGATAGGAAACACAAAATGAAAATAAAAAATTTAAACCAGGCATCCCTTTGATAAAAAAGGACTAATCCAATATATAAACATGGAAGAATCCACTTGGTATAAATGGGTAATTTTTCATAATCTTTGGAATCATTTTGTTACCATTGCAAACGTTTCCAACAACATAGCTTTTATCCTACGCCGTGGCTACTTAATAGACTCGAGACGATTTGGCATTCTCAATTATATCTGTATATCTGCAACTAGTGCCATGTATGTACCTTTTTCTAATAATGACAGTCAACAATTTCCAAGTTTACACTATAGCTAAGTACATTTAAAGAGTCTGAATTTTGACCAGACACTGAGTCACACGACTGAACTGTCTTCGGGATCCACTTTGAAAATCTATATTGATGAATGATAAAATTGGTATATTTTTAAAACAACACACAAAACAAAAATCCTCAGTGAATCAAATTTAGTTATATCATTTATATAGTATTTCAAACTCTATTTGCTGGTATGAAAGACAGTGGACAGAATGAGGTGGCGTTGACACTATTCGGTCCCGTTTAAACGCAAAGGAAACGCAAACGCATTTCAATAAAATGTAGAAAATAGCAACTTTTAAAAAACCCCGAATAGTTTTATTTGAAAAGCAAATAGTTTTGAGCCTCATCAGACGCCGGGTTACTGTTTGCAACAGATAAAATGATTTAGCATAAGCGCGTTTATATGAAAAGGATAAGGTTTCCGCTGTATGACGTCACCAATGACGTCAGAATAACGTCTTCACCACTGAACAAGCCTCACCCTTAACAACACTATGCCGTAGTCATACTGGGACTGGGAATCCCCTGTATCTGCGCTCATCTTGAAGTACTCTGTCGCTGCCGCCACATTTCTCTTCAGACCCTGAGAACCCCAGAACAATGCTCGTCCCACCTTGTTCTGTGAATAGAGTCAATATACAGACAGGTATCGATAACTCTAGCTCGCTAGACTTCAACTAACCCTTATTTCTCAACTACAAAGTATATTTCAATAACTCGAAACTCGCTTAGGCCGGCTAGTCCTTATTTTCATAGCTGGATTTCAATAACTCAAAACTCGCTATGGTCGACAAACCCTTATTTCTACAGTTGAAATTCAATTACAGTGGTAAATACGCTATTCCTACCCATTTACGCGGTTATCTATGCGTAAGAAACGCATAGTGAACGGTTAACGGTTAACGAACGCTTAACGAACGCTTAAGGCCTAACGATCTTAACCCGTTTAAACGCGTTAATAAACGATTATACCAGAGATGGTGCGATTGGTTTTTCAGGTATCCGTTTCACGCGGAGATTTCGCATCTTATCGACAGGCACTGACCACCGCCTGTAACCAATCTATTTATGTAACCCGCCTATACATATGCCACTCAGATATCGGGAGATTAACGTGTATTGCCAATTAAAGATAGCAATGTTATCGGCGATACCACCTAGTGTTCTGTAATACACATGTCATAAAGTGTGTGTGTAAACCGCTGAAGCTAAGGGGTCCGTCGGCTAAGTGATGACCCTTTCATCCGGGCTCTTATAAACGCGTAAAGAAACGGCTAGAAAAGCCGTTTAACGAAACGGATAATAAACGCATAGTGAACGGTTAACGAACGGTTAACGAACGCGTAAGAAACGCGTAGAGTGGGTATATGTAGGAATAGCGTATTTACCACTGTACTAAAAACTGAGATCGAACTAAACCTCCTTTTAACAGCTGAATTTCGATTTCTCAAAACTCGCTGAGAGCGAAATAATCAATTCTCTGGCCAAGCCAAGGTTGTAACTCTGAAATACGCGTAAGCTCGACTAAAAAGCTTTCGAGACTCGATCGTATTATATGACTTATACAGTGGAGAAGGCGGTATGGTTTCCCAATAAACGCGTTTATACTAAAACGATAATTTCTTTTGCAGTTTGAGCCTGACCAGACGCCTAGTAACCCGGCCTCCGATCAGCTCCAAACTATTTTCCACTTACATTAAACTTTAAGTCTGCAAACTTACGAAACAAATTGTTTTTTTCGACATTTTCTTATATTACAGTTGCGTTTAGTTCTATTTAAAAGAAAAAACATTTTAACCACTGTTTCACTACTTAATATGCTGCATCTTTTAAACCGTTTTACGACCAACTTTAACTCCAACTGAAAAATTATTTTACATATCCTATTCTGTCGCATTGTATTTCGTTTAAACTGGAACAATGCGCTCTGCCTACCTACCTGAGCTGAGAGAACTCCCTGTTTAGCTTGGTGCTTCAACCAGTGGAATATATCGCCATCCTCATCTGTTTGTTCTTGTATGGCTACTTCATCTGTTAGTCGAACAGATTCTGTGTACACCTACGTCAGAAAAGATGTTATTCTTTCCCATTTTAACAAAAATACAATCAAATGAACTTAAATGTAGAAAATGGTAAATTCTTCTTGAAAATATTAAAGGTTCATGTAAATTTGTGCGGCAAACAGTATTTAACTAATTAGAAGCGTACACAGACGCTGTTTTGGGGAAAAAATAACGTTTGAATATCTGAATAGTGTCATATCTGTAGTTGATTCTTACGTCTGTGTCTTTATGTAGCTCCTTGTCTTCCCTAGTTGTATCAGCCACGTACTTGACATACACTGCAACAAACAAAACAAGCATTTGCAATTGACAAAAAGAGTTTAGCATAAATGCCTTTACTTGGAAAGAATAACGTTTTCTCTGTTGTATCCACATGGAAACTACGACCGATTACCGATTAGTCAGCTCCTTTACAAATTCCCACTCTTAAAACCTTTGAAACAAGCCTAGTGGTGTCAAAGAGAGTCTAACCCTTAGAACCCTAGATACGCACACATGCGTCCTTTGCAAACAGGGTGCATCTATATTAAGGGTAAACTTGTCCTATGCAAAAAGTGTGACCCATTCACTGTTAGTCATACTGCAAAACATCGACAAAAACAACCCCTAAAAGTCGAGAATGGACTATATTAAAATGGAAACTGAGACAGTCCATTTGAAGTTTAAGTGTTTCCCTTTGAACATGTACTTAGTAAGTGTAAGAGAGATGTTTGCTCAAAACAAAGTTGTCCGCTTTATATTTAGCATGTCTTAAGAATCCACTTTATAAGGATGCTGGAGAAAAATATACAGTAAAATCTTTTATACGACCACTAAAAAGAAGGCGAATTCATTGTACAGTGGAGAATCTGTTATTCTTTCCCGTTTAAACGCAAACGTACGCAAACGCAAAGCACTAAAACGTAGAAAAGTACAACTTTTGGACAATTCTGATATTTCATGTTTATCTTGGTGGCAAACAGTTTGTAGCCTGATCAGACGCCGGGTTACCCGGCGTCTGATCTGGCTCCAAACTGTTTGCACTGCAAATAATAGTTTTAGCGTAAACGCGTTTATTGGGAAAGAATAACACATTCTCCACTGTATTAAGCTTAAAGCAAGGTGACAGTAAAACAGAAAGCTCGTAAAAGATTAAGCAATCATATGCCTTAAACACCTAAAATTTAACACAATCTAGTGGTCGTAATAGAGAAGTTTAACTGCATTGTATTTGATTAGAACATAGTAGAAGGACGGACAAGTCATGTTCTATGATGAACACTATATGTGTGCTCAATGATTTAGTTGGGGTTAACGTCACCGCGACATTTAAAATAGTCATATTGCGCGTCAAAAAGCATCTACAGTGGATAATCTGTTATTCTTTCCCGTTTAAACGCAAACGTACGCAAACGCAAAGCACTAAAACGTAGAAAAGAACAACTTTTGGACAATTCTGATAATTCTTGTTTATCTTGGTGGCAAACTGTTTGGAGCCTGATCAGACGCCGGGTTACCCGGCGTCTGATCTGGCTCCAAACTGTTTGCACTGCAAATAATAGTTTTAACGTAAACGCGTTTATTGGGAAAGAATAACAGATTATCCACTGTATACACAAACGAGTTAACCTTTGTTGACATAAAACAGCTCATGCCGGACCATTTGCGTCGTTTGTCTATAGTGAAACCTCTCTATTACGACCACTAAAACACGACTAATTCGTGGTACATGTAACACAGGTGACAACTAAAAAACAAAATGAAAGTTAAGAAGAAAGCTTCTATAGGAGCGTTCTGCTTTACCTTCATCGTGCTTTGAGCAGTCACCTGTCTTTAACATTGAAAACGTAATCTCATTTAGTGATCGTTTTTGAGGGGTTTTACTGTATAATAGTTTATCACATAAACCCGACTCTGGGAGTGTTATAAAGCCATTCAATAAACTATAGTGAAATATCAATAGTTGGGCTCCGGCCCTACCTGTTCGTCCACGAGCGCTGCATGGCGCTGGGCGCCAAATCACGTCATTTGCCAAGTTTTGGCGGAAAATACATATGGCGGAGAGACAAAAAACTACGGATTCAGTTCACTTAAAAGGGTTTTAAAATGTTTATGTGATAAATAGGATCTAACATTCGTGCTCATTATTTATCATTCTTAATAAACTCGTTGACTAAAACAAATATAACGCTCGCCAAGGCTCGCGTCATATTGTTTTAGTCAACTCGTTTATTAAAAATGATAATTAATGAGCACTCATGTTAGATCCTCTATGTATCACATAGCTTACTGTAACTTTGTTCCAAGTCTAGAGGGACGCTATCTAATCCGTAGCGATGTTTGTGTCCAAGGGCCAGACATGACAGTCTGTGGTTGTCCAGTGCAGCCAGCATGAGGTACGCCTGACTCTGAAATAAAACACATTCAAAACAGTTTTCAGTTATCATTCACCAGAGAAACGCGACTTTCTACAACATGTGACTGTATATTTCCAGGCAAGTTTAATGTTAGAAGTTGTTATAAACAAGACTAATAGAAGCAATAAGTCAGTTTAAATTAACGTTTTGTCCGCCTCATCTAGCAGAAATATGCATCTCAGTACAGACGGAGTCATCAGCTGTCAGATGAAGTCGAATGTGCTGGCATCTGCTACTGATAATGTAATTTCTAAAGTTGATTCAAAATAGGTCAAATCAAGGTTGGTTGATGTATGGATTGGGCAATTACTGTATTTATAAATATCCAGAAAATCTAGTAAGCAGTTTTAGTGCTACATAAGTATATATGTAGAAGAAACGGAAAGTTGTGTACGAACGATGACCGCACGGGCGGAAGGGTGGTCATGACACTTACTATTATATATGCCTTTCTATAGATGTCAGGTGCATAACCAGTTCAGTTCTGTGATAAAATGAACACGATTGTACCATTTTGTAGTTTAGTTCTGCATGAAGCACTTGTATTTATACATATATGTATTCATACTTGCATTGAAAGACCGCAATTACAAAGGAATAAAATATGTACCTGTATTTCGTCTGCTTTTACATGGATTCCGTTATTAAGAATGACGGAGACTGTATACATGGCGTCGTAGCTACCGTAACAGGCGGCCTGTTTTAATAGGGGAAAGGCAGCAGGCACCGCATCCAGACCTTCATCCTAAAAACAGCAGACATACCTCATTAACTATTCACCCATTTTGACATTTACCTATTCCTCATACAAACCGATTTCATGCATTTTATCAAGTCCTAATAAAGAGCAATATGTTACTTTTTTCTGAAACGTGAACATTTGATTCTAAAGCAATGAATACTTACAGAAGGACGTTCCTGATATGAGCAATGGACTAAAAATGAAACTTATTTTTTGACAAAGGGCTTAACGCATCGCAAACAGTGATGATCTTGATCAGACTTGAAATGTTCAGAATTGGCGACTGAACAGTATCTATCCTACATTTGCCAAAATTACAAGATTAGTGCAAAAACTAAAATAAGATCAGATGATTAATAATGTTGCGTCTGCTAGGTCAAATCTGATTATCTTTTTCGAGGGGTGGGGGTACAAGAGTTGTCCGAGAGTCAACAAAGCTCGGCGGTGGCACATTTAGTTACAGTGGAGAATCTGTTATTCTTTCCCGTTTAAACGCAAACGTACGCAAACGCAAAGCACTAAAACGTGGAAAAGAACAACTTTTGGACAATTCTGATATTTCATGTTTATCTTGGTGGCAAACAGTTTGGAGCCTGATCAGACGCCGGGTTACCCGGCGTCTGATCTGGCTCCAAACTGTTTGCACTGCAAATAATAGTTTTAGCGTAAACGCGTTTATTGGGAAAGAATAACACATTCTCCACTGTACTTTAAAGCAGAGTCTGAGGTCAACGTCACATGAGTCAAACGTTTTACACGCATGGAAAGATCTTATCCATAAACACATGTACAGAAAATATGAAAGCAATACATCGAGAGACATTTCAAAACCTAAATGCAGATTTCGAAACCTTAACACGGGCCCTAAGTTTAAGATCAATATCACAGGGGTCAATACTTTTGTATGCACGAAAAAGTATTGTCCATATAGACATACATACCAAGTCAGAAAGAAATACCTCAAGGGACATAGGAGTTATAAGCATTTTTCGAAACCTATACGCGGTCTCTTAGTTCAAGATATAAGTCATTGGAGTCAAACTGTTTGGTGCATAGAAAGGTCTTATCCATATACGTACATGTATGCATGCCAACGGAGTGCACTATCTCAAGGGCATACGTGAAGAAGTAATAAGCATTTTTCGAAACCTAAACGCAGATTTCGAAACCAAAACGCGTACACTAAGTTCATTTTCAAGGTCACAGGGCTGATGCTTTTGTCCTGTTTTCCCAGGGTATTCACCTTTTGCAATATATAATGTAATTTTTTGGTAAAAACTGAAGTGGGTGTGCGATATGTTCAGAGGGCACAGTATTTATTACCAATTTAATTAAAGGATATGTCTTTACCAGTAGAACGGTGGCGTTGGCATATAGCTGATCTGCAATAGTCACGAATTGTATGGGAAGGTTTCCCCAAACCATCTTCCGTACGATTCTATCTGCCTCTGCCCAATGCTTGCTATGTCGTCGGCCCTTAGGGATACAGACCTGCTGTAACATGGGTGCTGTTGCATCACGCACAGTTGTGACAAACGGATGAACGCAGGAATCTAGAACATACATTATCACACAATATCAATGATGAGACTGCTTTCTAACAGTGGAGGAGACATTTCAAAAATAAATATATTTAAGCTACATGTAAAACACATGTCAACTACAATCAGCCATATCAGACGCCGAGTAGCTCGGTGTCTGATAACTTGGCGTCTTATCAAAATGGTTTGCTACCAAGATTAAAATAAATCGGCAACATCATAAATATGTAACAGTTATTTTATACTAAATGTTTTTGCAATATACATGTATTTGTGTTAAATTTCATTCAAACATACTTTTGTCTTTACAACTGCTTGAACGATCGATCTATTATATATTGGCAAAACTCATTTTGTGATCACAATAAATATAACACTATTTTGTGATCGATAAATTGATTTAAATATCAGTTAGTATCGTAACTGAATGACCATCGAAGATAGATCGAATTCGTGGGTCTAAAGCCTAGTTTCAGACTGTCCAACATCATTAGGACAACCGCTCAGATGCAGGGTCCAAGGTTATAAAGCTCTTCAGTTGAGTCTAAAGTCGTTCTCAAGCATTTGATTGGTCAGATTTGAGCCTAGGCCCAGATCTGACCAATCAAATGCTTGAGAACACACTCAGACTCAGCTCAAACGCTTTATAACATTGGACCATGGCCTTAATTAAAGGTTAGATGAGACATGGAGACTGGACCATCGGGTACTGCAAACGGTGAAAGGCCAGTATCATTCACCGATCTAAAAAATCCTGTGGCTGATCATTTATTTCAGCGGTTGAAGACAAGTGCCTTGAATCTAAAGAATGGCAAAACGTGACGTCTAGTCATGATAGTTACAAATGCACATGAGTCGAAAACAGTGAAGATTTTATAAAGTCGCATATTGTTTTAAAAGTCATTGAAGCCTTGTGTCTAATAAAGTGGACATTGGCAAACAATGTAGACAAAGCTGAGATGCCGCGTTACGCATCATCTCATTTTGGTCTGGGCTATTTGCTAGATCATATGAAATAATGTCATTAGAGTACCGTTGTGTATACAGTGCTCCTTCTCTACAACGACACCCAATGGAAGACAACAAATATGTGCGTTGTTCGGAGGGAGTCGTTATAGGGAGGGAACTTGGTTAACATTTGCAAACAGCTCGGATCCAGATCAGACGCCGCGTTACGCGGCGTCTGATCTGGATTCAAGCTGTTTGTCATTTGTCATTATGTTTTTTTCTCTTAAAATGTCATTTATGTAAGAAAACCAGCAGAGAACAATTTAAGCTAGATGATGATGCATCAGTGCAAGCATAAAACATAATTTTCGTGGGAACAGCGGTGAATGTCGTTGTATGGAGGGAGTCGTTGTTTGGAGGGCCGTTGTAGAGAGGGAACGCTGTATAATGAAATCGTCCAGCAAGCACGCAGAGAGAGTTCATAGCAATATACAGGGATAAATTGGATACACCGGGTTACCAATCTATGTCTATTTATTTGATATTTTCCCATGCCTTATTTCTTGCAACGCAAATCTTAACATTTTACTTTATTAAACTATTACCATGACAACACCTCCTTACCCCGCTCTATAGCTTTCTTCAGCATTACTCGATGTACCCCAATTCTCGTGTTCATCCAGTCAATATAGTTTTTACACCGGACGTCTCGCCTGGTAAGTTTGAGTTCAAACATAGGGTGGAACGGACTAGGAAACGGAATCTAAATACAAAATACTATATTTCTTTAGACATATTAATAACTATAGAATATAAACCGGACACTTATAAACGAGAGTGTTGGTCTATTAACCCTTTCATGATCAAATTATCCGGGAGAGTTTACCCTTTCACCGCTTTATTGTCGTCTGCTTCAATATTGTTGTCTGCAAGCACGTTTCAAAGTTAGATTTAAGGTTGAATGACTTAATAAAAATCGATAAGAGTGTCAAACAGTTTGGGTCCTGATCAGACACCGCGTAACGCGGCGTCTGATCAGGACCCAAATTACAAACGTGCCTTAAGGCGTCATTAATAGTGAAGAGTTAACCAGTTGGTAACCGATAGAAGCTTAATGCAGCATAAAAGTAAGATAGACAGCTCTCATATGGAGATGTCTGCCTTACCTTTATCCTACATTAGGCACTCACATGTCTATTGCCTTCTTTTGTTAAGAGTATTCAGTTTAGAGAGGTTTTATTGTAACGTCGTTCACATTGTATCATGGTCTACACAGATTGCAATGTAAGACACGTTTTCTCGCTATAAGTATTCAATAATAATATGCTTACCGAATCCGTGAATATTTAATTATTTAACGTTTTCAACTGTTACTCAATAAATACGCAAATTTACGCCTTTAAGTTATTACTCCACTGATGAAAATAAGTCATTAAAAGTCATGAATACAAATGTGTTAAATCAGTTTTAATTTGCCTCATTAGGCTCATATATTCATACTTTTTCTGGACCCACTACTCTGTTCCTATACCACGTGGCCTGTCCTATATAACCTCTGAAACTTGGCTGGAATTCAGACCCTCCAAAGAGAAACAGCCCCTCCGTGTCGTCCATGTATATAGGCCCTCCTGCATGTCTGCAATGTGGATATCATTTATATATTAACCCATTTGTGCCTAGTGGATTCTTCCATGTTTATATTTTGGATTAGTCCATTTTTGTCAAAGGGATGCCTGGTCAAAATTTTCATTTTCATTTTATTTTATATTGAAATTCCTATCAGCAAACAGTGTAGATTCTGATCAGACGCCGCATAATGCGGCGTATGATCAGAGTCTACACTGTTTGCCTGTGTCCCATATATGGGATCGTGGGCACAAATGGGTTAAATGCTTGACTGTTTCATACGGAGTTTCCACTTTTGAAAACAATGACACAGTTATTTTG
Source organism: Gari tellinella (assembly GCA_922989275.2). NCBI lineage: Eukaryota > Metazoa > Mollusca > Bivalvia > Cardiida > Psammobiidae > Gari > Gari tellinella. The sequence continues at coordinate 13,277,914 of OV277863.1, read as the reverse complement.
ATTTTAGCGTTTTTCGAAGAAAATGTTTAAAACAAGTAAAGTTCAAATTATAGTGCAAATATTCTCAATTTGAACTTCGGTAACCAATATGTAAAAAAATAGGAAAGTTTGTATATAAAATTGGGGAAAATCACAAGTAATTTTCAAAATTTAAGACATAATTATATTTATTTTAATTTTATATACATGTAATTTATATATTTGAAAAAATGAAGAAGAAAAAGATTGCTTTACTGCAGATACATGTAAATTACATGTATTCTTCTTCTGCATGTTTTATCTATAGCTGTTTGTGACGTTTTATTTGATACATTGTACAGTGTTATTGAAGTCGCATTGCCGCTTGATGTTACAGTGGAGAATCTGTTATTCTTTCCCGTTTAAACGCAAACAAACCGAAAACACATTGTACAAAAATGCAGAAAATAACAACTTTTTCACAATTCTGAAAGTTGATTTTAACCTTGATGACAAACAGTTTGGAGCCTGATCAGACACCGGGTAACCCGGCGTCTGATCTGGCTACAAACTGTTTGCAGTGGAAATAATAGTTTTAGCGTAAACGCGTTTATTGGGAAAGAATAACGTTTTCTCCACTGTAGTGTCAAATGTGTATAACACTGGAAATGATTGTATTTAATAACATTTGACACTTTAATAAACTATTATTCTGTCTGCCTGTCTGTCTGTCATTTAGTAAGTGTATCAATTGCTGACACCATCAGTTGTTGGCATACAACTTATTATCCCCTGCACTGCCCTACCTTGAGTGCAATACTTATTTCAATATTTCAAATTCAAAATACCTAAAAATTAAATTGGAGAAAAACTGCAGATCTCAATTGTTTAAAATTGATGACGTCATGGCAGTGAAGGAGTTAAAGCCTTTGGCTACTACAATGAGCACTGTAAAAACTATTGCTCTTTAGTATAGCTCATATTGAGCCCCGACAAAAGTGATTTAAATATACTTCACTGGTATTTAGTTTCCAATGTTTCGTTCAAACTGGGTCCAAAGTTCACATGTATATTCCACTGAAAAGAATAGAAAAGAAGAGTAAACGTTATTCTTTATATAATAAGCGACTAAAATATGCTAAGGTAAAGGCAAATGTAAGCTTTATTTAACCGTCGCATATGGTAAACAATCAACATAAGCTCTGTAGAGCTTTTATTGCGACAAACAATCGATCCATTAACATGCATACTTACATGTACCTGGGTATTACAGCCACCTTCCCAGAGCACTACCCTTATAATGCCGAGCGAAAAGCAAGGGAGCTACTAGTGCCGTTTTTATGATGGTCTTTGGCATGACCCGGTCGGGGATCGAGCCCACAACCTCCCGTCTCGAAAGCAGACGCTATCCAAACTGAGCTATCGAGGCGATTATTGAAGGCTAAACCAACGTTTGCAAACAGTTTAGAACCATATCAGACCCGTCGTCTGGTTAGGCTCAAAACTGTTTCCCACTCAGATTAAAATCAATTTTCTACATCATATTGAATTGCATTTGCATCTTCAGCGATTAGACGGGTAAGATAATGTATTTTCTCTTTTCGACGTTAATTGTATACGGCAATTGCAATCAACTATTTAAAGTGTACTGGTAACGATTATCCAAAGGATTAGAGTGAATAAGACATTATTCTTCCAAAATGGGCGCGTTTGTGCTAAAACAATTATTACCATTGCAAACAGCTTGGAGTCAGATCAGACGCCGGATTACCCGACGTCTAATCAGGCTCTAAACTCATGGCTATTCACATTAAAACTTATTGTTCACCTTTTTCAAAAATATAGTCCGCTATAGGACCGTTCTGCATGTTTTTATTCTGTACTAAACATGCAATATATCAGTTTTTGTGTGTAGGGCTTCATTTGAGTGATCGATTTATGAAAGATTGATTGAAATGTACAGAAAAGCCCTTTGTTGCCAGTAGAACACAGGGTCACATTTAGACAAGCTGCATTAAAATTGAAATATCTATATTACAAATAGTATCATTTCTGATTAAAGGGTCCTTAAGAAGCCCTTAAATCATAATTTACACTGTAATTTCTCTGAAATAATTCGTAGAAGATATGCTTTGAAAATCAACATACGTTGGTCATTTTCAAAAGTGGTTTAATCCATACGAAAAACATACGTGTAACATAAAACGGTGTATATTAGAGAAGGCGTTATTCTTTGCGTTCAAATGCAAACGAAACGCAAACGTATCGCAACACCATGGAGAAAGTGTCATTATTTAGAAATGTCTTACGATTTATTTAAATCTGATAGGCAAACAGTTTTGAGCCGGCTTCTGATATAGCTGGCTCCAAACCGTTTGTAATCAACATAAATGTTTTAATACAAAGCGTGTATAAGGCAAGAATTACGCATTCTTCACTGTACATTTTATTAAGTTAAATGAAAATATTAACATACCGTATCCATGTTAAACCAGAGAACAACTCTGATCCACTGGTGTATGGGGAGAACAATGCCTGTAATAGCCGCTGATGTCGTCCCGTCTACGTGAGTTACTTGGATGAAACACTTACCTTAAATACACACACAAAAATCAGCACAACTACAGCGAGGAAATCATTATCCTTTTCCATTTAACCAGTTACATGTATCCCATAGCCACTTTCTAGTTTTAAAAACTGGTAATTTACCTTTAAGCAGGTGGTTGAAAGTTACATTCTGCTTTACTTTCAATCTGCCTTAAGTTACCATTAGGAAAGGAACATGTACTGGAAACGGCTTTTATATTTCATTTTTCTATTGTATTTGACAGTACTATCTTAATAACAGTGGAAACTATGTTATTTTTTCCAGTTTAAACGAAACTAATCGCAATGCAAATTAATAATAGCAGGGATTTTATTTTTGTTTTACAAAATTGACGATTGATTCTAATTTGAGTGGCAAACAGTTTGGAGCCTGATCAGACGTCAGGTGCACCGACGTCTGATCAGCGACTCTAAACTGTTAGTTATGGAAATAATAGGATAGAATAACACTTTCCCCACTGCAACAGTAGGACACACAGACATAACTCATTATCAACTAGAAATTATTTGTAAAACATACACGTAAGTCCAGCTTAACGCCAATTCTGACTTGGGAGACGACGCTGAAATAACTGTATAGAACAGAACAGAACGTTCTCTATAACAAAAGATGTCGGTCGGAGTGTCGTACGGACGGAAAGAACAATGACTTATAATGTCCCTCGACTATATCTGGCGAGGACATACAAAAATACATGTACTCATGTTCGTCCAAATGCATATAATTTTACACAGGTTAATCCAGCCACAGAGTTTCGTAACTGCAACATAGGTTTTAGCTAGAATAGCCAATTTACAGTGGAGAAGACGATATTCTTACCCACTATAAATGAGTTTACGCTAAAACTTATTTCCATTACATACTGTTGAGAATCTGTTATTCTTTCCCAATAAACGCGTTTACGCTAAAACTATTATTTTCACTGCAAACAGTTTGGAGCCAGATCAGACGCCGGGTAACCCGGCGTCTGATCAGGCTCCGAACTGTTTGCCACCAAGATAAAGATGAATTATCAGAATTGTCCAAAGGTTGTACTTTTCTACGTTTTAGTGTTTTGCGTTTGCGTACGTTTGCGTTTAAACAGGAAAGAATAACAGATTCTCCACTGTATCTGGAATCAGATAAGACACCGGGTAATCCGTCGTCTGATCAGGCTCTAAACTGTTTGTCACACGTTAAAATGAAGTGTTAGACATTTCTAAAACTAACGTTTTTACATGTTATTGAATTTCGTTTGCGTTTCGTTTGCATTTTATCGGAAAAGAATAACGTCTTCACCACTGAATATAGAAAACAAGTTGAAATACATGTACATGTATAACATTAATTATGGTTTATGACTACAATAAGTCTGTTTCTTTTTAATTGGATTTTGAAGATTCACTGTAACACCTAATTGTAACCTGACTCTTGAGAACCAGAAATGCTCTGGCAACCGAAGAAATGTAATGGTAGAACAAATCGTTTTTAAACTTGCTCACTTTTCATTTACCAAATGCTTTTGATGAACTCTTACAGAGTTGTCTGCTAAATGCAGGAATACAGAAATGCATAAAGTTCCGAAGAGATTTATCTGCATCACTGTTGCAAGTCGTTCATTAGGTCTCCTTATTTGTAAGTGTATCCATTTAAAGTGTTTACCCATCTTTTTGAGTCTATAGTTTGGCCAGTCATTAGTTATGGCGCTTCAGTGTGGGGCCATAAATCTTACTCATGTATAAATGCTGTTCAAAATCGAGCCATGAGATTCTTTTTAGGAGTTGGAAAATATACTCCAAACGCAGCAGTTGCAGGCGAAATGGGTTTGGGCTGTCCCATCACAAGGCAATGGAAGTCCATTGCTTTGTGCTGGGCACGGCTATCCAATTTGTCCATAAATAGATTAAACAAACGTATTGCACTGTGGGCTAACAATATATCTGGACGGAACTGTAAAAACTGGGTTTATATTGTTAAAAACAAGTTGAGAGAGTTCGACTTAGAACAGTACTGTGATTTAAATGTATGTATTTCAAAGTCGACTTTTGTTGATATGGTTGAATCAAATGTACACGCTAAGTTTTGTGAGGAATGGCTAACGTCTATTAGAAATCTTAAAGGGCCGTCTGGACGAGGTTGTAATAAACTGAGGACATATCGGACCTTTAAATTTGATTTTAAAATGGAATACTACTGTAATTTGATTATGCCGTTACGACACAGAGCTGCTTTTAGCAAGTTCCGATGTGGCGTTGCACCTTTACGCATAGAGACGGGCAGATTTGAGGGTTAAGAACAAAAAGACAGAAAGTGCCCTTTCTGTGATGAGGTTGAAGATGAGGCCCATGTTTTGTTAGATTGTTATTTGTACGATGATCTTCGACAAACCCTTTTCCTTAAAGCCTTCAGTGCAAATGTTAACTTTAATAATATGTCCAAAGCTGAAAAGTTGTCTTTTCTTTTTACAGAGTCTGATATTTGTAGGTTATGTGCCAAAACCTGTTTTAGTATTCTTCAGCGCCGAAACTTTTACCTTTGTAGATAGTTACCGGCCTTTATCGTGGATATTTATTTTATTGTAAATAATGTCAGTATAACTTCTTTTAGTGTCTCTGATCATAGTTAAACCCATTGTATACATTCTTTATTAATCAGTTTATCTCAAATCTGATTTGAGGTGATAGCGGGTTCTTTAATATCATTTTCTATTTGGCTTGTTTGGCCTGTTTTTTGAAGACAGGTTTTATCAATTATTCTCCTCTTAAGCACTTTTTAAGGAGCAAACAGACAAAAAGGGCAATCCCTTTAAAGAGTCTTGTTTGCAAGATTAATGGAGAATGTATATATTTTATTATGTATAATTTTGCTATGTTTATAGTAATTATTTGCAAAATTGTAACAGTCTCTTATAGTTCATATTATGAACGGCATGATATACTTTGAAAATTGTTAAATCTGTGATAAAGATATGTTGTAAATCATGATGAGACTGAAATAAAGAATTAAACCTGTTGTACCACAGTAAAGTTATTAATGTCTTAAATGATTCTACATTAATTAATTTGCTGCCTTTCGAAGACTGATAAACCTGTGAAAACTGGAAAACATATCGAAACCGGAAAACCCATAAATCGGGAACCTCTAGAAATCGGATTTTTTTGTTGGATTGTAGACAAATGCTTACCATCTTGCTGCAGAAAGAAGAGAATGGTCCTGTATTCTCCAGTTTTAACAACATGCTGAAAGACGCTGCACATTCCTCCCCTCTTAGGACAGTACTCGAGTATGTACAACCATATAGACACCGTGAACCTTGAATACAGTATAGAATTCCCAATAAACGAGTTTGGTCTAAGACTAATACAGTGCAAAAGACGATATTCTTATCCAATAAAAGCGTTTACGTTAAAACTTTTATTTCCAATGCAAAACAGTTTAGAGCCAGATCAGACACCGGGTAACCCTGCGTCTGACCAGGCTCCAAAATGTTTCCCTCTCAGATTGAAATAAATAAAAAAGTTTAAAACAAAATGTAATTTTCTACATCTAAGTGATTGTGTTTGCGTTTAAACGGTAAAGAATAATGCTTCCTCCACTGTTTAATGTAAAGAAAGACAACTCAAAGGAAGACCTACAAGGGCAATAAAGTCATATTGTAGTACAGTAGAACCTCTCTATTACGACCACTAAAAAGTGACAAATATTAGTCGTTTAAGACAGGTGGCTGCTTAAAGCAATGTGAAAGTGAAACAGAAAGCTCCTACAGGAGCTTTCTGTTTCACGTTCACGTTGCTTTAAGCTGTCACCTGTCTTTTATACAGAGAATTAGCCTTCTTTTTAATGGTCGTAATAGCGAGGTTCTATTGTATATTGCAGCTTTCTGTTTGCATTCAGCCTGCTTTTAGTAGGTTGTTGTATAGTTGAAACATCTCTTATTTTCTATTCTATGCAGGAAAAGGCTGTGTATACTCGAATTTTGCCAACTCAACAAGTCTTATCTATCGATAGAAATGTAGAAATCGATTTATTATAGATTATGGGCGTCAAATCAAAATAAATCTAGTAATAACTTATTCATCTTACCTCGGACTTGTCAGTTGTTTATGTCGAATACTCTCCAATACCTCACTTGTATACGGTTTGAGTTGTCTGTAGACACCATAGGACTTACCGCCTAACACCACAGGGTACTGGATAATTTCAACGGTTTCTGTATCACAACAAACACACATGGATAAAACGCAGTGAATGGGGTTATACATGTACGGGAAAGAATCAACCTCGCTGCTATTATTTAGAAAGGTCTAAAACACGTCTTTCGAGAATTGAAATGATTGGTCAAATGTATTGGATGCATTAATCTCATAAGTATATGTCAGTCGACATGTTTGTGACAACATTTAATCCTTCACTGACATAACGTCATCATTTTTAAACAGTTGTCGTCTGCCTTTATTCCTTAAATTTAAGTTTTGGCTCAAGAAATATTGAAATGAGTGGCAAACAGTTTGTTTTCTGATCAGACTCCGCTTAACGCTTAACAGGATCCAAACTGTTTACAAATAACATTTGTACTCGGGGTAAGGCAGGAAATGGGTTAAAAGCAAACCTTTTTCCACAGGGCTCTGGGGAATTTCGTGTGACCATTTAAACATCAATATATCAATGCTCCATTTTCGACACGGCTTCAAATGACCCAGATAGGGTCTGGAAAATGGCGGGGGTATGGCGGTGTCGTATGAAGCTTTTACTGTCGCTCGGGTATAACAATTACTCTGCTCGTAACAAGAAGGCCACCATGGCGAGTCAACAAGCCATGCTCGTAGCTTAGTTCGTGACGTTAATTTCACATTTTCATTAAACATATCGTAATTGAATGCAACGTCATTGGGCATTTGGATTTTCACTCTCTTTGTTTGCGAAGACAGCAGGCTGTCTGTTTGTCCACATACCCAGGTCCTTTGAAACACTTTGACAGCTTTCAGCTGATCAACATCAGATACAACCTCCAGCCCCATCACTTTTCCTTCAGTACATCGGTACTCCAATGTCACCCTTTTGTTCATCAGACGCTTAGGAGGGATACGGATCTGTACAAAGTCTTGTATCATAGACGTCTGTTCGTTTAATATGACACTCATCTGTGAAGGATCTGTATCACTGCTCTAAAACATAATGTTAGTTTAAACAATATTTTATTCAAAGAAAGGGATTGGACAACAGGCCTATGTGAGTCCTCTCCAAAAAAGAATTACAATGTTCATTATAAGAATAAACAACATATTTTTGACGTCCATAACGGTATGACTACATTAGCTTCGCAGGGGGTAAATTTCGTAAACGCCCAAAGGGCGTTTACGTTTAATTTACCCCTCGAAGCTAATGTAATCATACCGTCATGAGCGGCAAAGAGATGTTGTTTATTCCTTATATTTATATTTTCTGTCTTGTCAATTTAATGTGTTTATTGGCCAGATTTGTTTTTCTGTATAACAATTTATCATATACCAGTCAAAGATATAGCCATTCCAGTTTCTAAATATGGTGAGAAAGTAGTCCCAACTACATGTACTGTAACTGTATTAAAAATTCAGGATTTTTTCCAGTAAACTTTCTCTCTGTGAATGGAAAAGACTTACAAGGCAAACAAATAACAGTGCAACTTGAATATCTATTGCAAAAGCACATTCTAAAAATACAGGTCGCGGTTGTTTTCTTAACCCATTTACACACATAGCAACGCGATGGCAACGACCTATGGGTCTGTATCACTCCGCTAGTGTCATCTGACCGTCGACCAATGGGAGCTTAGTGTTAAGTGCCCGATGTAGTCTATTTGAAGAAGACCACGAATAGCACGGGGGAAATCCGAACTGGCTAAAACCAGTTTGGAAGTGTAGGTTCATCGGCAGATGTACTGCATATTTTAATAGGATTACATAAAGACTTTACAGGGTGAATGTAAATATTATAGGAATAAACAACATCTCTTGCGCTCATGACGGTATGACTACATTAGCTTCGGGGGGTAAATTAAACGTAAACGCCCCCTTCGCTAATGTAGTCATACCGTCATGAGCGACAAAGAGATGTTGTTTATTCCTTATATTTATATTTTCTGTCTTGTCAATTTAATGTGTTTATTAGCCAGATTTGTTTTTCTGTATGAGAATGTATCATATACCGGTCAAAGAGGTTTGATAGATGTAATGTCTATGTAATAGCCATTCCAGTTTCTAAATATGGTGAGAAAGTAGTCCCAACTACATGTACTGTAACTGTATTAAAAATTCAGGATTTATTCCAGTAAACTTTCTCTCTGTGAATGGAAAATACTTACAAGGCAAACAAATAACAGTGCAACTTGAATATCTATTGCAAAAGCACATTCTAAAAATACAGGTCGCGGTTGTTTTCTTAACCCATTTACACACATAGCAACGCGATGGCAACAACCTATGGGTCTGTATCACTCCGCTAGTGTCATCTGACCGTCAACCAATGGGAGCTTAGTGTTAAGTGCCCGATGTAGTCTATTTGAAGAAGTCCACGAATAGCACGGGGGAAATCCGAACTGGCAAAAACCAGTTTGGAAGTGTAGGTTTATCGGCAGATGTACTGTATATTTTTAATAGGATTACATAAAGACTTTACAGGGTGAATGTAAATATACAATAATGAGTAAGTAAGACAACTCATATGCTAAAGTAATTTTGGTCATAAAACCGTATTTTGTTATGAGTTAGATACTTATAAGATGGAATTTAGAAATGACGTATGTGTGATGTGGGTTGTTGTTGTTGTTGTTGTTGAGACATAGCATGCGACGTGCACCTGTGATGCAAACAATGTACCAATATCACACAGTTTTGGTGGCTGTGGTCAAGGTAGTCAAACATGCTGTACTCATCATCGACACACCCGCGTATATTAAGTTGCATCACCTTAGCTTCCGCACTTATTCATTTACGTGTTGACACATCAAAGTATCTTAATCAAATTTTACATATTTTACAAAGTCACCGGAGCATAAGTTGTAGGTGGAATTCAGTATCTGAAAACATGCATGATTTTAACCCTTTGCCTGCTGGTCGCGACTTTATTGATTTTTGCAAACAGTTTAGATCCAGATCAGACGCCGCGTAACGCGGCGTCTAATCTGGATCCAAACTGTTTGACACTCGTCTTTAGGTTTTTTTACTTAAAAAATGTATACATCTAAATTTAACATATTTTGCAGACGACAATTTCGAAGCAGACGACATCACCGCAGGATAAGGGTTAAGTAACCTTAGACGTCTTCTTCACTGTATAAAAGCAAACGAATTGCAACACATGTTCACTTTTTTTCAGTAAGAAAACTGTCCAATCGATGCATTGTTGATAGTTGTGTAAAATTGAAATGTGCTGTTTCTTAGCATAGATATGAGTTCATAAGAAAGTGCGAAGAATACGACAGACAGACAGATAAATAGTTTATTAAAGTGTCATATGTTAATAATTACAATAATTCCAAAGGTTATACACATTTAACATTAACATCCAGCCGCATCGCGACTTGCATGACACTATACAATATACACAATAAAACATTCACAAACATGCAATTATGAATAAAAATATTAAGAAACAAAATACTTTATTTAAGACCTTGGTATCTACTAAAAAAGCAATCATTAGATATTCTTAAATATAAAATTCACATGTATATTAAAATTTAAGATCAAATTTTGTTCTTGAATTTATAAAAAAAACATGTAAGTTTTCCAAAATTTTATATAAAAACTTTTCTACGTATCGGACTGGCGAGGTCATTTGTTTGTTCATATTTTGAATTAAAACTGCGTTTTGAAAAATGTGTACAGAGCAAAAAAAAAGGCTTAATATTTTTTTTTTTAGATCGGTAGATGATTTCACGGGTGGATGGATAGATGGATGGATTGAATGACTTGTAGATTAAATAATGTGAATGATGGATGGAAAGATGATCTGAATTGCAAACCACTTATCACATGTCTTATTGTCTGATGGATTAATTGATGGATTGATGAATACAATGCCCTGTACAGAGTGTGTCCTTGATATCTACATATTGTGCTCCCTCCCCACAACGACCTTCTGACCAACGATCCCCTCCTAACAACAACGCTTGCGGCTGTACCCCAAACAAGACAATTATAACAAACTTTTTTACAGCTGCAATATCGTCTGTTTAAACTTGTCGTATGCAGTTTTTCTCAAAGACATAATATTGGATATTTTGGAAGACAAAAACATAATGACGAGTGACAAACAGCTTGAATCCGGATAAGACGCCGCGTGACGCGGCGTCTGATCCGGATTCAAGCTGTTTGCAAATGAAGCCAATTTCCCTCCCTATATATATAACAACTCCCTACGAACAACACACACACTCTTGGTCTCCCATTGGATGTTGCTGTTGACAGGGAGCACTTTACAAAATGTACGCAATAAACATTGAGTTGACTTAACCCTTTCCCCAATAGAAGCGACTTTTAGCACATTTAATATATTCCTCCGCTGAAGAAAATAGTTCCAATTTATACAGTAATGAATATAATTCATAAGAATTATTTTCAGTTTCCTTGCAGATTATAGCTTAAAGCAGGCTGAAAGTAAAGCAGAATGTGCCTTAAGGCACATTCTGCTTTACTTTCAACCTGCTTTAAGTAGCCATCTATCTTCAAAACTAGAAACAGGCTATGGGGGAAAGGGTTAAACTGCACCTTTCTATGTAATCTTTATTGAACCCTATTTCAAAAGGGTAAGGCTTTCAACCATTTCAGTCAGTTCTATATATATATAACCCTTTATTGCACGGCTTTGTAACAGCCAGCTGTGGCGTACAGTCTTTGACATGCATTGATTTTGTAACACGTGTTGCCTCCAACAAACAAATACCCATTTATCGTCTGCTTTAGCATTGTCAACAGCAAATTTGTAAACAAATCAGATTCCTATATTTTTAAATCTCAGAAAAACGAGTGTCAAACAGTTTTTGTCCTGATCAGATGTCGCGTTATGCGATGTCTGATCTAGATCAAAGGTGATTGCAGATACCAGTTAAGTCTCGAAAGGTAGGCTAAACGGTAAATACTTTCAGCGCTAAATTAATCGTGAGGTTTTTACCCCTTCACCGCAATATTTACGTCTGCTTCAATATTGTTGTCTCATTTCAAAGTTAGATTAATTTTTAAAAGAGAGTATAACATGAGAAATATCGAAACGAGTGTCAAACTGTTTTGATCCTGAGCTGACGCCGAGTTACACGGCGTCTGATCAGGATAAAACATGTTTGCAAAGTCGACTTTAAGCGACTACGGGAAAGGGTTAACGCTTTTCTCTGGTGACGACAACTTGGCTAGTATTTACAATGTACAAAGAGGTTAGACCCAGATCAGACGCATACATGTATCTTTTGACGTATGATCAGGATCTAACCTGTTTGATACTCCATTCATGTCCAGTGTACAGTGGAGAAAACGTTATTCTTTCCCATTAAACGCAAACGAAACGCAAACGCAAAACACTAAAATGTAGAAAATAACAATATTTTGACATAATTCACTATCTATTTTTATCTTAGTTGCAAACAGTTTGGATCCTGATCAAACGCTGCTGCGTCTGATCAGGATCCAAACTGCTTGCCACTCATATCGATATTAATTAAGTCATACAACCTTAAATCTAACTTTGAAACGTGTCTTACAGACAACAATAATGAAGCAGACGACAATAAAGCGGTGAAGGGGTAAAAATCTTCCCAATAATTTGATCATTGTAAAAGGGTTAAAAGAAATACAACAAAACAAACGCAAAATGGCATGAAAGAAACAAGATGTCGGATGGGAATCGCATGTTGTACAGGTAGTTAGTGTAGCCTGAAATAACCGTTTGTTTGGACTATGAGTACATATGTATGTGACATTATTGTAAGTTTTACCAGTTTCTTTTAATGCTCTTTTCCTAAGGATTATGCCACTGTTGAAAAATGATCAGTTTATGTTGAATTGTAGGGTTGTTCCCAGAACAGATTTAGAAAACAAGAATGCGTTCAATAAACGCTTATGTCCCGATGACATTCTGAATCTTTTCGAAGTCCAAAATAGGCCAAGGTCATGGTCAAATTGAGATTTAGTGGTATGGATGAATTGTAAATAGTCCCAGGCAACAACTGTATAGTGGAGAATGTGTTATTCTTTCCCAATAAACGCGTTTACGCTAAAACTATTACTTACAATACAAACAGTTTGGAGCCAGATCAGACGCCGGGTAACCCGGCGTCTGATCAGGCTCCGAACTGTTTGCCACCAAGATAAACATGAATTATCAGAATTGTCTAAAAGTTGTTCTTTTCTACGTTTTAGTGCTTTGCGTTTGCGTACGTTTGCGTTTAAACGGGAAAGAATAACAGATTCTCCACTGTATCAATATCCACCATTCTAGTAAGCAGTAAAATAGGGAGATAGTCCACTAAAAACGTCCAAATTAGGTCAAGGTCAATGTCAAGTTAAAAATCAAGATTTTGCGACTTGGATGGATTGGTAATGGTCCAAGGCAGCAACTGTGTGAATATTCAAGTACATGTATTCGAGTGAGCGATTTTGATGATGGAAGAAACGGAAACATTTGGTTACCCTATGAAGGACACACGGGCGGATGGACAGGACAATTCGTATTTATTGATGCCGTAAATGACAACGTATAGAAATAAGCAATTAACATATCAAACTATGATATACATGTATAAAGAATTAAAACGGGTACTTACTACTGGACAAATAGTGGTGAAATGTATTACTAACAATATCCAAAATGTGTTAAAAATCTCAGAGCACTCCATTTTGTACACGGTGTATTTAGTTGTGTAGGTCCTATTTTGAGCACACGTGTACCAGTGACATGATCGTTTGGACACGCGCACACCTTCTATCGACCTATGATAACATTACCATTCAATTCAAGATACGAATTTGAGCTATGTATACAGTAATTAACTTCTACTACGACCACTGAAATTAAACCAAAATTGATGATAATGTCAATTTGTTAAAGACAGACGAAAGCTAGAAGCAAAACTAAAAGTAAAGCAGAATCTCTAAAACGAGCTTTCTGTCTTACTTTTATTTAGCTTTAAGCATCCGCCCACATTAAACACCGACAATTTAACCATAAATAGTAGTGGTACAGTGGAGAAAACGTTATTTCCCAATAAACTCGTTTACGCTAAAACTATTATTTCAATTGCTAACAGATTGGAGCCAGATCAGACGCCGGGTAACCCGGCGTCTGATCAGGCTCCAAACTGTTTGCCACTCATAATTGTTAGAATTGTCGAAAGTTGTTATTTTCTACGTTTTAGTGTTTTGCGTTTGCATTTCGTTTGCGTTTAAACGGGAAAGAATAACGTTTTCTCCACTGTAACAGAGGGGTGTTACTGTACTCTAGAACAGATGCACAGATGGTGCGGTATGCTTTACATAGATGACATACGCGTAGAGATGCAGAATGTTAGAGAAAGAGAACGAGAGATACAGTGGAAACGACGTTATTCTTTCCCGCTTAATTATAATAATAATACAATGTAATAATAATAATAAAAATAATAATAATAATAATAAAAATGATAATAATAATAATAATAATAATAAAAATAATAATAATAATAAAAATGATAATAATAATAATAATAATAATAAAGACTTTATTTAACGAGATAGCTCATTTGATAAAGATCAATCTTCTATGAGGCCTTCACTTGAACATAATATACAATTAAATAACACAAAAGGAATTTCATACAAAACACAATTATACATATAATTAAAAATAACAATACTAACGAGATCTAGCAATTTGCAAGAACTAAATGCAAACGAAACGCAAACGCAATTCAATAACGTACAGAAAACGTCAGTTTTTAGAAATTTCTAACACTTCATCTGAGTGGCATTCAATTCTGACGCTAAAATGTTTGCAACTCAGAACTCAGTTATTTGAATAAATCTTCAGAATTTTCAAAACTTCTTTGTGTTGTCACATTTTAGTGTCATGCGTCCGTGTTTAGTTTCGTTTAAACGGGAAAGACTAGCATCTTCTCAACTGCATTAACTCTTTGCATGCTGGGTAATTTTTCGTCTGGAACAATTTGTCGTCTGCTATCGTTCTAAAATTAGAATTTTCTAATATTATTTTAAATTCAGTGTCAGAATAGCAAACAGTTTGGATCCTGGCGAGACGCCGCGTTACGCGTCGTCTCATCTGGATCCAATATGTTTGCAGACGTAATCATTATGGCAGGTATATCCACCGCTAGTGTGCAAAAAACTGATGAACAAATGACATATTTGTATCGACCGATTTTCCTGACCTGGCGGTTTTATGTTTAGAACAGTTTATAACGGTAAATAGGTTAATAAGGTAACATCGGCTATATTTGCACGTTTTTGTACTTGAGATAAGCATGGATCTCGTGCAGCACAAGGATGATGCGCTAACTTTACTGATATGTTATTCCTTCTCAATAAACACGTTTACGCCAAACTATTAATTACGTTGCAAACGGGTTGGGGCCTAATCAGACGCCGGGTACCCGACATCTGACCAGGCTTCACATTGTTTGCCACTCAGATTATAAAGATAATAAGACATTTCAAAATTTATGCGTTGCATATATATGCGTTTAAACGTGAATGAATAATTACTTTTCCATTGTACATTATTACGCACAATAAATACAGCTATCCGTACCTCTTGCTCCTTGGACGGACTCCCATTCTTCTCGATAGACGTGAAAATGACTGTAGAAGCATGTAGCATAATTATGCCATACCAATCTCAGTTTATCTAGTGAGGCCCTGACTTACTCAAACGCAAGGGTTTGTTCAATAGGTATTTCTAACCAAACTATCAAATATAAGAAACGGACCTCACACGAGACGCTTTAATGATTCACAGTACTAAATGTATGCAGATAACGCATGATGGTTGCATTGGAACTGCCTGACTAGGCGTTATCACCGAAAGTAGGCCAGGAAATGTCTTTAAAGACAATTCCTGACCTACCTTCTGTCATTACACCTAGTAAGATAGTTACCTGAAAAAACATGTATCATGTGCACATACCTATAGCAAAGAACCATTGAAGCATCTCATGTGAGGCCCAACTTTAATATTTGATAGTTTGGTTAGAAATTTCCTTTGAAAACTCCCATGAATATGAGTATGTCAGGGCCTCAATAGGGAGAATGGGATGGCTATGACACGTGCTGCATGCTTTTAAAGTTACTTTCATGCCTTTTGAGAACAATGAGGAGTAGTCCATCAAAGGACTATAGGAAATGTCTTTAAGGAAACGGAAATTATCGAGCCCAATGACCATCCAATATGCAGTTTAAGAATGATCCTATCTAAAACTAAAGCCACAAAGTCAGAACAAACGGACACTACACAATAATGACAGAAGACAACAATAGCAATTCAATTTTTTTTTTATAATAGTTGTTCGTCCGATTTACATGTACATTCTCCAAGTTCTAACGTAGGAATTCGCTTGTTTCTACTTATTTCTTTCAACACCGTTGCGGCGGCTAAAGTCGACCTGTCAAACACTTTGGAGCATGATCAGACGCCGCCTTAATCGGCGTATGATCATGATGCATGCTATTTGACCCACGTATCGGTATATGTGCCAAAGGTTTGCTCCGCCCTGCCAGGTGAAAATACAAACCTTGCCAATAAAGTCTTTAAAGACATTACCCAGTCCATTCAATGATTCCCCTATTTTTCTCACTAGGCGTGAAAGTAACTTTACAAGCATGAAACCTATGGGATAGCAATCTCCTTTTATCTAGAGAGGCCCTGCAATACTTAAATTTAAGGTTTTTTTTTATCAAGCAGACTATCAAAAATAAGAGACGGGCCTCACGTGAGACGCTTTACTGATTCTGTGTAGATATATTTTTACATGTATCAATGAAAATCAGTGAATCGTCTCATGTTGGGCCCGTCTCTTAGTTTTCCCGGTTTGATTCGGAAAAAAACCCCATTGAGTTTGAGTGTGTCAGGGCCTCTTTAGATAGAATGAGTATGCTCTACCACATGTTTTATGCCTTTACAACTACTTTTACGTCAGTAAGATCAATGGTGGCGGTGGTGGTTCTTTTTTTGGGGGTGGGGGTGGGGGGCGTCTTTGAAAAGACTTTATGTCTTTTAAATGAAGGAAGGGAGACAACTGCATATGTAAGTTAAGACTAAAAGAAAAGGCAGTTGTCCAACGTGTGACACAGGACAATGCTGATACATATCGGCCCGTTCTGCCGCGGTGTATACAAAACTTGTTTACATAGCGTATAAAGCGTCAACAGCCGTATCGATAAAACCTACACTTAAACTTGTGATCAGCGATCATTGAATACAGAAACATGGTGACCTTTATAGACAGATGACTGCCTAATGCAGGACAAAAGTAATTCAGAAAGCTTTAACAACTTTCTACATTTATTTCGTCCTGCTTTAAGCAGTCATTTGTCATGCTCCTTACGAATATACCTTTTTTTGAGTGATCGCTTCATTTATGTTATGATTGTAGAGTGGTACTTTATAAACGACGAGGCCTGTAACGATCTATCTGTTCAATATACCTGAGGAATAGACAAGTTTAGAGCACCTATAATTGCTGAACATTAACGTGTGTAGGTAGCCTACTTAGTGGAACTAGGGGCATTGTATGGACAAAGGTATTCACTCTTTATTTTCATTGCTTTTCAATGTATCTATTATGGCATTTGCAAAAAGTTCGGATCCAGATCAGAGGTCAAATTGCGCATTCTTTAATAAGGATCTCTATAATTTTATGTCTCGTATTGATGTTTCTTCAATAGCACATACCCTGAATTAAGATCTTTTCAAACGAATCACTGAACCTCGTCACCTCAATAGGTGACCGTTGTCGAATTTGCAAACAGTTGAATCTAGATCAGACGCTGACATACGTGCATTTGGTGTTTGATCAGGGCCAATTTGTTTGACACTCGTTTCCATATCATTGCAGCCACGTTGGCTTTAAATTACATGCAAAACAATAGCACGGATGGATGTATCACATGTAACTAGTTCTATGCAGGAAACCAGTGTATGTACATTTTAGAAACTGTGTAGACTGACCACGGAGTGCAATGTTTGTTTTACCTTTTTTCAGAAATATTTTCTAAAACAGCCCTTAATTCGTTTACCCAATGCCAGTATCAAGTTACGAAAACAGGCTACCACTTAAAGCATGTTGAAAGCAAAAAATAATATAATGCTTCTTTATGAACATTCTGCTTTACTTTAAGTATGATATAACCATTTTCCCAATATAGCTTGTTTCTAGTTTTGAAAACAGATGACCACTAAATGCACATTAGCCTGCTTTAAGCTCCCATCTGATAGAATATAGAAACTATTTATTATAATACATGTTCATGACTGTATAAATTGGAACTGTTTTCTCCAGAGGATTAATGACATTAATACGTTAAAAGGCGTATCTATGGAGTTAAGCTTCTATGTGGGTAAATACTGCAATGCCATCTGTGGTTTATGTTCAGGGTCTATGCTTATAGTGTTTGAGTTGAATCTTAAATCATTCTCAAGCATTTGATTGGTCAGATTTGAGCTTATGCTCAAATCTGACCAATCAAATGCTTGAGAACGAACTCAGACTCAACACAAACGCTTT
The DNA here is from genome assembly GCA_922989275.2 of Gari tellinella. NCBI lineage: Eukaryota > Metazoa > Mollusca > Bivalvia > Cardiida > Psammobiidae > Gari > Gari tellinella. Next base: position 13,259,627 of record OV277863.1, on the reverse strand, counting down.
ATAAGTGCTGGGCCATGACTTCATAGATGAGTGTCGAGATAACTAGAGGCGTCTGTTAGGTATCGGGTTATATCAATTGAACTGGTATTTTTTTTATAAAAGTGAAAAAGTCCGGATATATGTTGATTTCTAATAAAATATCAACACAAAAATGGGTATAAGATAAGATTATACATTTGTAGATGAGAAGTGTTTTATTTGCAGGTACGGTTTTTTTAAAGACGTAATATGGGTCATTAGGGCTCAATGAATTAGCACAATTAAGATTTTACAAAATTATTCACATATTTCAATTACTGCTGCATTAGCTCTTACCATGCCAGCGGCGGATATGTCCCAAAGGGATTACTTTTGCAAACAGTTTGGATCCTTGTGAGACGCAGCGTTTTGCGACGTCTCATCAGGATCCAAACTGTTTGGCACTAAGACATTGTTTTGAACAGAAATTTACAAGAAGAAAAAACTGTTTTAGGACAAAATCAAACGATAATTGTTGCAGGCGAAAAGAATACACAGCATGCAAAAAGGTAATATTCCTTATACAGCGTTCCCTCTCTACAGCGACACCTTATGGGAGACAAAGAGTATGTATGTTGTTCGGAGGGAGTCGTTATAGAGAGGGAAATTGAAGACTTGCCTCACATTTGAAAACAGCTTGAATCTAGATCAGACGCCGCGTAACGCGGCGTCTGATCTGAATTCAAGCTGTTTGTCACTCGTCATTATATTTATTCTATCAAAATCTCCACTTATATGTCACTTTGAGAAAAAACGACAATTTAAAGCATACAATACTACAGCAGAAAAAGCGTTAGACATAATTGTCCCGCTAGGGAATTTGCAGCAAGTTTCGTTGAAAGGAGGGAGTCGTTGTTGGGAGGGTCGTTGTAGAGAACACTGTATTCCACTAGTAAATACGTGAGGCCAATAACACATGTGTTGTTTGTTTCAGTAGGCGACTATGTCAGCTCTTGATGGGGAATTGTCCGAACAAGGATTTCAAAAGTAAGTTCTTGAGAATTGATATCAGTCGAGATCTCAGTAATTCTAACTCTTTTGTCTTAATAACACGTATTCCAATTTCTTATTTAGTCTAGTCCATTTTCGAATATTTAAGGTTGTTTTTGTCAGTGTATTGCAATAAGACAAATAGCGTTCTTAACTACTTTACCTACTTACATAGAACAAGTGTACGCCTCACAGGTACACTGTTTGCAAAATAAGCATACATGCATCACCACGGTTGAAAATGTACAGATTTGTATTTCATAGTTATTTAAAATGTGAATATGTCACGTCTTTTAAAATACGAGTATCTTCGACTTAAGTGAATTTGTGCCAATTAGTTTCGAGTGTATATTAACACTAAGTTTACACCTTCTAAATGTATTACTTTCCACTGCATAAAGCAGTCACTTTTTATATGGAGCTATTAATACTTCTTTATACATTTACAGTAGGGATTGTATAATTCTTTCATAATAGACGCATTTATTCTAAAAATGTTTATTTCCATTGCAAACAGTTTGGAGCCAGTGCAAGCACCGGGAAATCTAGCGTCTGCTCTGGCTCCAAACTGTTTCTGCCACTCAGATACATGTAAGAATAAATAGGCAGCATTTCCACTGGTTTTCATTTTACATTTGATTGAATTGCGTTAACATTTAGTTTCGTTTAAACGGGAAAGCATAACATGTATATAAAAGAGATCCAGGATGCTCATTCGTGACATTGGTGCAATGATTAAGCTCCTCGCATTAAGGAAGCAACTAAGAATTTAATTCGTTCGGGTGAAACTTTTCACTGAAGTACAGCGCTCGATCTCTACAGCTACATCCAATTGAAGACCAAAATTGTGTGCGTTGTTCAGATGGAGTTGTTATAAGGAGGGAAATTGGCTAACATTTGCGAACAGCTTGAATCCAGATCAGACGCCGCGTAACGCGGCGTCTGATCTGGATCAAAGCTGTTTATCACTCGTAATTATGGGTTTTTTCTGTCAAAATATCCATTATGTCAGAAAAATAGCAGACAATAATTCTAAGCAGACGACACTGTAGCAGTAAAAGCGTTAGACATACTTGTCTTGTTAACCCTTTACCTGATAGCCTATTTCTAGTATTGAAGATAGTTGACCACTTAAAGCAGGTTGAAAGTAAAGCAGAATGCGCCTTTAAGGCGCATTCTGCTTTACTTTCAGCCAGCTTTAAGCTTCCATGTGCTAAACTATAGAAAATATTCCCTAAACTATATATTCATGGCTGATTAAATTGGAACTATTTTCTTCAGCGGATGAATAAATCATATCCGCTAAAAGGCGCTTCTATGGGGGAAAGGGTTAAGGAACTGTGGCAATGGTCGTTGTTAGGAGGTAGTCGTTGTTGGGAGGGTCGTTGTAGGGAGGGAACACTGTACATCAATATTTTGGTAGTATGTTAACCTTAAAACACTCAGTGCCTAATGAAGACACACACCAGACTAGATTGTCTAAGATATTCGTATTGATTGAAGACATGACAATGCAACAGCATTTAACAAGGTTGTTCATGATCTGTCCTTGATCAATAAGCCCGCGTACATAAAGGTAATGTCATAACGAAGCCAGCATTGCTGGACTTCATCTCATAAACGATCTTACCTCAACATTTTCATTTTTTATATTGAAATCCCTATCAGCAAACAGTGAAGACTCTGATCAGACGCAGCATGATGCGGCGTCTGATCAGAGTACTGTTTGCCTATGTCCCATACATGTACAGTATATGGGATCGTGGGCACAACTGGGTTAAACGCAATTGAACAGAAACGCACACCGCTAAAAGACAGAAAATTACAATTATTGTAAATTTCTGGTAAACAGTTCGGAGCCTAATAAGACGCCGATTTACCCGGCGCCTGACCTTGATCAGAACTGTTTGCAATGGATATAAACGTTTAAGCATATTCGCGTTTACAAGGAAAGAATATTCTCCACTGTACGATATGTAACATTAACTGGCGACAATCAAAGAAGACTCAACGTTAAAAACAGATAGTAGCTCTATAAGCAGTATTAAAGTAAATCAGAAAACTCCTAAAGCAGATTTCTGTTTTACCTTTATTCTGCTTAGATTTCTTAATCCTTTCAACCCTATAGCCCTCTGAAGAGATTACTGATTACATATGCAAACAGTGTAGACTCGCCTCAGAGAGCTTCTATAGCAACTCTCTGATCAAGGTCTGCACTGTTTGATATTTAAATTGGTTTATGTGGTCATACCAAAAATAGACTGGTTCAAAATACCTGTACTAGAAGAGTCCAAAATGATTATAAATATACCCTCGAGAGAAATAATTTAGACTTGAAAGGGTTAAACACCTAAACGTTTGGTTGATTGGTCGTACAATGGAGAATCTGTTATTCTTTCCCGTTTAAACGCAAACGCAAAACACTAAAACGTAGAAAAGTACAACTTTTGGACAATTCTGATAATTCATCTTTATCTTGGTGGCAAACAGTTCGGATTACCCGGCGTCTGATCTGGCTCCAAACTGTTTGCAGTAAAAATAATAGATTTAGCGTAAACGCGTTTATTGGGAAAGAATAACGTTTTCTCCACTGTAGTTGCGGGATGTATCTTACTGTCCTAAGTATTTACCCATTTGTACATAGTGGCTTTTTCCATGCTTATGTATCGGACTAGTCAATTTTTGTTTATTTATTGGGTGAGCGTTCAAAATTTCGTTTCCGTTTTATTTTATATTTTATATTGAAATTACCAGCAATTATTATTATTATTATTTTATTATTATACCAGATTTATATAGCGCTCTTTTCACACAGGGGTTATGCGTTCAAAGCGCTTTACATGAAATAACATAAATGTACCTACAAATCGAGAAAAGACAAAATAACTACAATTAGATCTAAAATAAAACATGAATAAACATATAAGAGACAGTCCCCAACACGGCGATCATATTACATGTACCCCCATCAATCAGCAGTGAACCGACCGGCTAAAGATTGCCGACTGATATAAATAGTGTAGATTGAGAGTCTACACTATTTGCCTATGTTCAAAACATGAGATCGTGGACTCAAATGGGTTAGAACGGATTCCAGATAAGAAAACAAACACAAACAAATACAATGCAATGCTCCGCCACTACGACAAAATTATGAGCTAGTTCATTTGGACTTCAATAAAGAAGACGTTATTCTTTCCTGCTAAACGGAACTTAACACAAGCTCAATGCAAAATTATAGAAATGTTTTGGGAAAACTCGGCATCTTATCTTTCTAAACAGAACTTTTAAGAATATGGTTTTTTCTCCATTTTATTGCCTTGCGTTTCACTTTCGTTTACACTGGAAAGAATTAAGATTCTTTCGATTGTATTAACCCTTTCACCCTCAATGACGCCTTAATACACACTTAAATCTAACTTTGAAACACGTATTGCAGACAACAATACGGAAGCAGACCACAAACAAGCGGTGAAGGGGTAAAATTTCCCGAATCATTTGATCATGAAAGGGCTAAGCGCATGGACCATTATAAATCTGAAGGGGATAAATTGACACCCATTCATACATGTAGATGGCGTCTGACTGAAAACCTTAAAAATACAAAAAATTATTACATTAAGCAGTCACTTGTCTTACAGTGGAGAAACGTTATTCTTTCCCGTTTAAACGCAAACGAAACGCAAACACAAATCGCTCTATTGTAGGAAATTACCATTTTTTGACATTTCTAACTATTGTTTTTTAATGTAAGTGGCAAACAGTTTGGAGCCTGATCAGACGCCCGGTTACCCGTCGTCTGATCTGGCTCCTAACTATTTGCAAGAGAAATTATAGTTTTAGCGTAGACGTGTATATTGGGAAAGAATAACGTTTTCTCCACTGTAACCATTATACCTGCGTCTTTATTAAATGAACGCAGATTTAACAACTGAGGAAATAGAGCAAACGATGCGAGACAGATATTTGTTTGTTCAGAGATTTTCCGATTAAAAAAGTTTTTTTTTTATAGAGATTACAATGATGTTTACTTTAACCAGTAATTTGCTGCTCACGGTGAACATCTGAAACAGTGCATAAATGACTTCTGGGTTCTTCCTTCAGCTGTAATTACATGTAGCTGGACGTCGCGATATGACTGAAATACTGTTGAAAGCGACGTAAAATCAAAACAAAACAAACAAAAAAACTCATGGTGAACATGGATTCTTTGGAATACAAAACCAGTACCAGTCATATTTCATCAAATGTGCAACTTGTCACAAGCACGCTTTCCTAAAGGCCACAAATCACAAGGAATCAGTCCGTTAGCCACTGACACGCTATCTAATTATCGTCTACAAAAAGGCCGCCTGCAACAATTCTGTGCAAAAAAGGTCGCCTGCAACAATTCTGAGAGCTACTAAACCCTTTAACTGCTAATTTATTTTCGTGAAAATTTACCCATTCACCGTTTCATTGTCGTCTGATTCAATTTTTGTTGTCTGCAATGTCGTTCCAAAGTTAAAAAATAAGGCAGTATGACTGAAGAAATTTCAAAACGAGCGTCGAACAGTTTGGATCCTGATGAGACGCCGCGTAACGAGGCGTCTGATCATGATCCAAACTGTTTGCAAACGCGCTTTTAAGCGTCATTGAGAGTGAAAGAGTTAAACCCTTACACTGCCAATATGACGTCATTAGCCGGCTTATATAGTCACTGCATTAACATGGTCTGCTCGCAAACTTGTCGTCTGCTTTTATTATTATCGTTTAGAATATTAGGCAGTTTGACTTAAAATTGTAACGCGGCGTCTGATCTGAATCCAAACTGTTTACAATGTGTTAGTGTTCATAGAGCTCGACAGCGAAATGATTGATCTGCATTTTTGTCAGAAAACTATTTATAGCGTGGCAAATAGTTTTGATTTAGATGAGAAGTCGACATACTCGTAGTCTTATCTGGATCAGGGACCCGTTTCATAAAACTTTGTACGACAAATATTGTCGTGAGTAAGGTTATAAAAGTTTCAATTAGCATGTATTTCTCCATCTAATCCTGCCTTGTGACATCTCTTTGGAATCATCTTGAAAAAGAAAGAGAAATCACAAATGAAATGTATTGTATAAAGTTTTGACTTACGATCGTTTTTGTCGTAGGAAGTTTTATGAAACGGGCCTAGAACTGTTCTAAACAGTTAGCACACTTCCACCAGAAACAAGCAGAAGGTTAAACATGGCTCTAGGGATTTGTAGTGATTTATTTTGGCATTTTTTAACCCGCTGACAAAATTAAACACAGTGACAGGTTTCGCGTGCGGCTATCATGAAAACATCATTAAGAGGAAGTGCAGAAAAGCGTGTCACAAATGTGCGAAAAATTGAAATTCTACCATCATTTATAACAGTGAGGAAGACCCTACTACTTTTTGCCGTTCAAACGAAACGAAACGCAAATACAATTCAATAAAAAGTAGAGTATACCAGGTTTTGGTAAGTTTTGACGATTTATTAAAACCTGCGTTTCTGGGAGTGTGGAGTCTAATCAAACGCCCGAGTCACAACGTGTCTGGTCTGGCTCCAAACTGTTTGCAATAAAAGTCAGTTTTATCAGCACGAAGTTACAGGGATGGAATGACATATTTTCCAGTCTTTCAAGAAAACACAGACAAAACGTCGAATCGACGACAGGGGCTTCAGTCTTTGAAACAGCCTTATTGCAATTACATTACATGTAGTTTTCAAACTGAATTTCCGATAAAACGCTCTATTTCGACCACAAAATTGTGTTAATTATTAGGTGTTCACGACAGGTGACTGCTTAAAGCAAGATGAAAGTAAAGCAGAAAGCTCCTAAAGTAGCTTTTCTGTTTTTAATGTCACCTTACCTTAAACTTTCACTTGTATTTTATATAATCAATCAACTTTTGTTTTAGTGGTCGCAATGGAAAGTTTTTAATGAATACCATTTTCATAATGATCTTCAACCAATACAAAGTATGGAAATCCAACTTCAATTGGTTATAACTATATATGTAAAACCGAACAAAATCGTATGAGATTTCCTCACCTATAAAATAAAGTTGCAAACATGTAATAGCAATTTTTTATGCGGACACTAAATGCATGTACTGTGACTATAATCATAATATCACAGGGCTACCATTTCTCCGGATTTTTTTCTGGTACATTGTAGCTTAAAGCAGGCTGAAAGTAAAGCAGAATGCGCCTTAAGGCGCATTCTGCTTTACTTCCAGCCTGCTTTAAGTAGTCATATGTCAACACAGCTAGAAACAGGCTATGTGGTAAAGATACGAGTCGTAACATCGCACTTGAAAAATCCAAACTTGGAAATCTTAGGATTTTTCATGTCAACTTATGGCAGCCCTGATATCATATTAGCTTTTCCTCAAGTAAAATATATGTTAATCATTTTAAAAATTAATTGAAATATTCATAATAAAAAACTCAACATATACATGTACACTTTTCAGTATCGGATATACAGGCACTTAAACCACGCTGGGCATGCGCAGTAAGTGTCCGTAAGGAGTATCTACAGGACAAAATATCGGAGTTCACCTCGGGATTACGTGCAATAAATAACAACGCGATTGAAAACACTGGAACCGGAAATGCACGTATTGAAGGCGCTCGATGGAGTAGAGGCTTCACTTCCGGTCAGCATGTAATCGAGTTTATATACCCTGTGCACACTCGCGGTCCTGGTTCTAGAGTTGGATTAGGAACTATCGGTACGTCACTTGGAGGAAATGACGTAACCAGCGTAGTCGGTGGTAAGATGTCCTGGGCGCTTGACCTTCACAAGAGAAGAGTACTGCAGGATGGAAAGACTAAGGACAAGTTCCCCCCAAACAAGGTACAGTCGAAAAGACGTTGCTTATTCTCGTTTACCCTTCTACTCTCAATGACGCTGAAAAGCGCGTTTGCAAACAGTTTTGATCTTGATCAGACACCGTTTAACGCAGCGTCTGATCATGATCAAAACTGTTTGACACTCGTTATGAAATTTCTTCAGTCATACTGCCTTATTTTTTAACTTTGAAACGACATTACTGACAACAAAATTGAAGCAGACGAGAATAAAGCGGTGTAGGGGTAAACATCTCCCGAATAATTTGAGCATGAAAGGGTTAAACGGAATGCAAACTCAATTCTCAGTTTCTTGAAAATGACGACGATTTATCAAATATGAAGGTGAAAATGTTTAGAAATGGATAAATCTAAAATTAAAGAGAATTTTTTGTGAAAAGAATGTCAAACAGCGTTGTGCTTGATAAGATGCTGAATTAATTTCCGTTAGATATGACTGGAGACTGTTGGCAATGGAAAGCATTATTATACAGTGGAGAATCTGTTATTCTTTCCCAATAAACGCGTTTACGCTAAAACTATTATTTGCAGTGCAAACAGTTTGGAGCCAGATCAGACGCCGGGTAACCCGGCGTCTGATCAGGCTCCAAACTGTTTGCCACCAAGATAAACAAGAATTATCAGAATTGTCCAAAAGTTGTGCTTTTCTACGTTTTAGCGCTTTGCGTTTGCGTACGTTTGCGTTTAAACGGGAAAGAATAACAGATTCTCCACTGTAGCACACACGCGTCAAGTTGGCAATATTTCCCGTTGAGTTCCCATAAAAAATGTCTCAAGTGACAAGTAGTTTAGATCCTAGTCATATGGATATATCTAGTTAATGTTTGAAAATAAAAGTCAATGTGTGATTCGCTGCAGGAAGTGTAGATGGTAAATAAACAAAAATTCTGCTGACATTAAATACATACATGTATACCAAATTTAATTCATAATCAATAATCTCAATTCAATATCATATGCGTGTCCATACCATAAAGGAAGATACGTGCATCGTATCTGAAATTGAAATCAGTGTAGGTTCTTTCCGGTTTATCAATCTTCGATCAACAGCATACTGGTTTTATTTTAAATACTGATACCCTAGGCTCTTGTCTGCTTATACAGTGGAGAATCTGTTATTCTTTCCCGTTTAAACGCAAACGTACGCAAACGCAAAGCACTAAAACGTAGAAAAGAACAACTTTTGGACAATTCTGATATTTCATGTTTATCTTGGTGGCAAACAGTTTGGAGCCTGATCAGACGCCGGGTTACCCGGCGTCTGATCTGGCTCCAAACTGTTTGCACTGCAAATAATAGTTTTAGCGTAAACGCGTTTATTGGGAAAGAATAACAGATTCTCCACTGTAACAGTTACTGTTCGCAAATTGCGAATGCCCAATGAATTGAACACTAACCATTCAAATGGACAATTCCAATTTCTTATCAAGTCCAGTCCATTTTGATAGACTAGTCGGATTTCTAGAAATTGTGAATAATAAAAGAGTAGTAGGCATTTCGTGTTAAAAGTTGGCAAACAGTTGTTTTTACATAATTTGGGTGTGCTGAATCCAAAAATGCCGTTTGACAAGCTCTATTTTTAGTATTTAAGGTCAAAATGGCGGAAACAAAATGGCCGCCGAAAACTCTATTTGTAACCCCCTAAACTTGTAAATAATAATGGAGTAGTAGGCATTTCGTGTTAATAGTTGGCAAACAGTTGTTTTTACATAACTTGGGTGTGCTGAATCTTAATATGCCATTTGCCAAGCTCTGTTTTTAGTATTACAGGTAAAAATGGCGGAAAACAAAATGGCCGTCGGAAATTCTTTTTGAAACACCCCAAACTTGTAAATAATCAAAGAGTAGTAGACATTTCGTGTTAATAGTTGTCAAGCAGTTGTTTTTACATAACTTGGTGCTAAATCTTAATATGCTATTTGCCAAGCTCTGTTTTTAGTATATAAGGTCAAAATGGCGGGAAACAAAATGACTGCCGAAATCTCTATTTGTAACCCCTAAACTTGTATATAATAATGGAGTAGTAGGCATTTCGTGTTAATACATGTAGTTGGAAAACAGATGTCTTTACATAATTTGAGTTTGCTGAATCCAAATATGCAATTTGCCAAGCTCTGGTTTTAGTTTTGAAGGTCAAAATGGCGGAAAACAAAATGGCCGCCGAAAACGCTATTTATAATTTCCTAAACTTGTAAATAGTAATGGAGTAGTAGGCAGTTCGTGTTAATGGTTGGCAAACAGTTTTTACATAATTTTGGTGTGCTAAATCAAAATATGCCATTTGCCAAGCTCTGGTTTTAGTGTTAAAGGTCAAAATGGCGGAATTCAAAATGCCGCCGAAAACTCTATTTGTTACCTCTTTAACTTGTATATACTAATGGAGTAGTAGGCATTTCGTGTTTAAAGTTGGCAAATAGTTTATTTGTCAAGCTATATCTTTAGTATTTAAGGTCAAAACGGCGGAAAAACAAATTGGCCACCGAAAACCCTATTTGTAACCCCCTAAAATTATACTATGTTAGGGACATTGTCAACACGATGATAATAACTTGTATTAGAGGACAAAACATACTGTAACATAATTTTGGGAATCTCAATATCATTCTGCCCATCTGCATCTGGGATACAGGTATTTCAGGTACATGTACAATGTATAAGGTGGACAGACATATTGATACAAACTATTAATCATGTAGTCTCATGACATGTTATAACATATAGTTTGAGATGGAGTTTCACTAATGTATATATTCCAAGGTATCAGTCGATTCATGCAGTTGCCTATGTAAGTCTGCTGCGTGTCTCTATTTTACCGATAGTGATTTCTTTTCATTATTCCTATGTCTAACATTTATTTTTTGAGATAAGGAAATATGCTACATCACAATATTTTGTTTTCAAATAAAATCATAAATCCAACCAAACAGATTATTCTTGAATACCGCAACAATCATATAATGGTAGCATGAATATTTTGTAATGTCTGTGTAGAGCAAATATCATTATTTAGACCATGGTAATCACAATTATGCCGCCATTCAAAGGAAGTATATATATCCTACATAAATGTAATAGTGCATATGTAAGTTGCAATGCATACGTTTGCACTGTAAAAAGAAAATACCAGTCTCGATCATAATCACTTTCAAAGAAAAACTGTCTTAAGATACAAACTGTTTTAAATACGAGCAGCGCAGTAGAGTCTATTCAAGGTATATGTCTACTTTGTATTCAACTAAAATATTCATGTGCACTTAGTTTCTAGTGCCCGTGTGAAAAAAGTGTGAAAAAAGTGTCAAACAAAAACGATCAGAATAATGTCATAGTGTTGAGTTATAGCAGTGCTATTTAAATGGTAAGCATTGATTGTCTGCTTGTCTCAAGATCATCAGAATACCACTATAATTTGCATTTTGCATCTGATTTTAGCCATCACATTATACACTTGTAGTTTCAAATGATGCCGGAATCAACTATTTGCCAATATTGTTTCTTGTGGTGTAGCGTATTTGCAAAACGAACAAAATGGAAGTAGCGTATTATCTCAAAAGGGACAGGGGTTAAGAACTCAGAATGTGCATTATTTGCCAAACGGAAAAGAAGGACAAGCTACTAAAGCCAACAGAAAATGGCGTTTCGTCGCTAGTAGATGCTGCTAATTCAAGGCAAAACTTTATAGATCCAAACAATCGAGTAGCTATTGACCGAATTTTATCAAGTTCTAGTGCTAGTCATGCCATGGTTTGGCACAAAACATGATATGCCACCTTCACGAGTAAGAGTCATATCTCAAGACTTGCTGAGGCAGACAAAGGCGAAGCAAGCTGCAGTAACTCTGTCGCAAAACAACAGCAAATATGCGTTTCTAGAACATCTAGTAGTTCTATTTGGCCTGTCATGAACTGGAAGGCATGAATGTTTTGTCAGAATACTCATGCAAAAAGCAAGTAGTCATCTATCACAACATTAAAAATGAGCGAACAGATTCTCGAAGCTTCAAAATTTGACTAAACCCTCAGTATCCGTCTTGCTGGAGTTAATGACCTCATTGCATCAAAAGGGAAAACCCATGTTAGGTGTTTCGTAAAATTCAACAGACACACATCATAGACAAAATAAGAATCAGTCAATAACGGCATAGCTATACAGTGGCTTGTTTTTTAACTAAAAATGCACTAGAGCTGTCCGATGTTTGGAAGAGATATTGTTCGTTAACAGAAACTGCAGGTGTAGAAGTTCCTGCTTCTTTTAAAAGCAGAAGAACCTCTTTCAAGGAGAAGCTAGTACCACATGTCAAAGAAGATCATGATTTCATAACAATTCCGGGCATTAGCAAACATTGCTTGAACCTTTAAAGTTTGAACCTTCAACAATTTATGGTTTAAGTCACAGATGACACTGAAGAGCCATCCCTATCGCATGTTTATAACCATGCCGATGACTCATTCCTGGGGATGGTACATGTTGCCTTAAAGTTGATATTTGACATTATTACAGATCCATTGTATAAAGAGTTTATAATTAATGAGATTGAGATGATATCTTCTGTGCCTGAAAGTCTCTTTCTGTTTTTTTCGCTTGATGTTTGGAGGGCAGGGGTTGATCCAGACTGATCAAGAGGGCGACAAACAGGCATATGTGTCTTGTCCTATACATGTATTGTTCAATGCTGAGAAACTTGGTACGCAGTATCGAAACTGCAAACCAAGATTCTCAGCACTGGACAACATCAGGTCTATAACATCAGTGAAGGCAAACACTGGACTCCAAAACACCTGGCCATGGCAAATACCCTTCATTCTAGATCATGGGAACTTGTCCAATTATTTCACAATACAGGCCACATTATCAGTTAGGATAATGTCCTGCAAGTTGACACTGCTCTTGCCGAAAAATACATTGGCAGCAATGAATCCAGAGACTGGGCAGTAACGCAGCCAAAATTCATTAATGATATATTTATTTACTTAACATGTGATAACACTGACATCGATGATGCCAGTTTTGATGGCAAAAACAAGTGTTATGCTACCAGCTAGCTTGGTGGCAAAGAGGTCCAGAATCCGATATAGGTTTGCAAGATCTACATTACAGGTCCCTGAAATAATTGAGGCGATTTTACCAACGGAAATACCAGAGGGTGAGAGGGAACCCAAGTCAACAAATGAACAAAAAGGAAATGGTTTTCTGAAACATCGGATAACCTTTCATCAACCCGTTCGATGGAGAGCGATATGACGTTTTTTTCATCAGCAGACAAGATGACTCTGATTCAAGAAGAGTTGGTTGGACACGGTGCAATTAAACACTGATAAGTAGAAACCGGGAGATAACAAATGTAGATTATATGCCAATTATACAAGCTCCCGCACATGAATTAGATTTATACAAGCTCCTGCACATGAATTAGACACGTTAAACACAGTTGTCAGGCATTGTAGGCATGTTTCTCTTGCCCTTGGGTTAACAATATGTTGTGTTGACAGTTGATGAGGCACTGTTTTGAAAGTTAAAGAGGCTTAAGTGAGCAAAAACATAAGTATGAAAAGCAATTGTTTGTAAATCTTGGTGGACTTCATACTTGCCCTCAATTGTCTGAAATCTATAGGGCAACACATGTTATCAAGTAGACTGCTCGATGTATGGACAAGGGCCACACCCTTGCCCCAGAGCAGCAGAACAAGTCTTAGCATGGACGAACTATGCAAGAGGAATGAGGAGGCATATACTTACTCTTAAAGCAGTATGGAGAATGATGATGAATTTCTAAACTCCATTCAGGATAAAAACATTGACATGTGCAATTTAACTGTATATTCTATGGCGGTAATCTCGCAAATGGCTACTATCTTCCTTTTTGGGTAGCAGACAGGTACACAGAAGTAAGTGAGTACTAACGTGGTTCTTAAATTGAAATCTACATATTTACCACAGTATGATTTGACACAAATCTCATTAAAATAGAAAAAGTCTTTACGATTTTATTGTAAAATGCAATTGTTCTAAGGTAGCCATTTTGAAAACTGAACGCCATCTTGACTTACGGGTACAAGCAAGATACAAAGTAATTCCATGGTAATCAATTGATATTGTCCATAGTCAAAAAGTAGTATTTGAAACAAATATCATTGAAATAGGACAAGTTTCAACGATTTTACTGTGAAATGCAACATTTCTGTAGCGGCCATATTAAGAAATGACTGCCATCTTGAAGTTTAAGAAGCCACTGAATAATATCATCATTTAAAATTTGAATATTACATAATCAAAAAGTACTATATGACACAAAAGCATTGAAAAGAATAATTCTTTGCAACTTATTGCTAAATGCAATTATTCTGTATATTCCATGGTGGCCATCTTGAAAAATGGCGGCCATCTTGAATTTTAAGTGGCTGACGGGTTTTTTCAAAAAAGCAATCCCTAAGGAGAATGTGTGCTAATTGTTGTGCTTGTTATTCTCTTCAAATTTGCGACTATCTGTTCCACAATTTTCAAAAGTACAAGTAAAGTGTTCACACATATTTGTTAGTAAGTATTTATAGGTGGCCATTTTGATTTCTGCCATTTTCAAATTATATGGTAAAGATAAAACTAGACAGGTAGCCAAAGTGAGTTTGACACCAATTTATTTTCTGGTATGTTAGTTCTTTCTTCAAAGAATGTCTTTTTTATTATCATTATCATTTTGCTGCTATATATAACGAAGAGTATATTTGATTTGCTACATTCGGTTTTCTTCGGCAGCCATTTTGTTTCCGCGATTTTCCTAACCATTGTGGTTTAGATCGATATGCAGTAGAATAACATTCAACTTTTCAGAATTCTGCCTTTTTAACAGACAATGTTAATATTATGCCCATTTTCTGATGTCGTGTACCTTTATTTGACTGGAAATAGCGTTCGATGGCGGCCATTTTGTTTGCCGCCATTTTGACATTAAAATCCCAAAACAGAGCTTGGCAAATGGCAGATTTGAATTCAGCACACTTAACTTATGTAAAAACAACTTTTTGCAAACTATTAACACGAAATGCAAACTACTCTTTATTATTTACAAGTTTAAGGGGTTACAAATAGAGTTTTCGGCGGCCATTTTGTTTCCGCCATTTTGACCTCAAATACTGAAAATAGAGCTTGTCAAACGGCATATTTGGATTCAGCACACCCAAATTATGTAAAAACAACTGTTTGCCAACTTTTAACACGAAATGCCTAGTGAGGTCAGAATTCTCCAAAATCCGCCTAGGCTATGACCCTTAAACTATGTCCGTACAATATATTGAAAAGCGACAAATATCGCATACCTTGATTAGAGGGCTCCTCTGAACTGGGTCTTCTCTGTAAGTAAAGGAGAAGTTTACATCCTTACTTTGAAAAGTGTACCTTATTATCACAGGTACAGTAGAGAAGGTGTTACTCTGTCCCGTTTAAACGAAATCCCCAAACGCAGTACAATAAAATGTAGAAAAAGCAAATCTTTTTGACAATCTTGACTATTCATTTTAATCTGAGTGACAAACAGTTTGGAGCCTGATCAGACGCCGGGTTGCAGTGGAAATAATAGTTTTGACTTAAACGCGTTAATTGGGAAAGGAATAACGTCTTCTCCACTGTACACTAGGACCCTATGAGTTTAGAATGTCAATGCTTCTGAATTCAATTTTTCAGATGGTTCTTCCAGACTGGTTTTTTATGTATATAGATCTGGACACTGGGATTGTGCATTTCGGTTCTGACGGCGAGTACTATGGACAAGCCTTTACTAACGTCACGACAACGGCGACCGCTTCCTTGTTCCCAATAGTGACGTCATCTACAGAGGGAGCTGTCATTGGAATAGTGTACAGGGGACAAGGTAAAACGTGCTAAAATACATTAGCTTAACCCCACCACTGCTTTACACTAGTATACACTAGTGTAGTAGTTATTTGCGAACAGTTTGGATACTGATAAGACGCCACGTAATGTGGCGTCTCATCAGGATCCAAACTGTTTTACATTTACGTATTACGATAGCACCTTATTTAATTCAATAAAATAATAAAGACAACTTAACGCAGACAGGGTTCTATTGAATGGAGAACTAAGAATAACAGAATGTCCTTCAGGGTTATTTCAGCAATACATTGTACTTGTGAACCCTTCATCTGACCATCGCGACTTAGCTGGTTTGATTAGGATCAGACGCCGCGTAGGGGAGTAAATGTACAGTCGGATGAACGGTCATGCGGACTGAAAGGAGGCTATAGTTTGGTATTTTTTACTTAACTGATCTGGATCAAAACTATTTGATATTCGATTTAAAGGGTTTTCAAAAAATTGAATGTATAAATCTGAATTTCTCCAAATTTGCAGACGACAATTTCAAAGCGGGCTATATTTCGACAGGAGAATGGTAAAAACTGGAATTTCATTTCGATTGTATTGCCGCTGAATACCGGCTACAGTGGAGAATCTGTTATTCTTTCCCGTTTAAACGAAACGAAACGCAAACACAAAAAACTAAAACGTAGAAAAGTGCAACTTTTGGACAATTCTAATAGTTAATGTTTATCTTTGTGGCAAACAGTTTGGAGCCTGATCAGACGTTACCCGGCGTCTGATCTGGCTCCAAACTGTTTGCAATAGAAATAATAATTTGAGCGTAAACGCGTTTATTGGGAAAGAATAACGTTTTCTCCACTGTATGCTGTTTTAACCTTTCACTGTCTTATCACGGGTACAAATGTTCTTTGCTAATGTTTTTTCTGGCCTCTGATCAGATACTGCATCTGCTCAGAATCCAAGCTGTTTGACGCTCATTTCAATAGTTCTTTATAATAAAATGCAATCTGGAGAAAAGAAAACAGATGGCAAAGGTTAAAGCAGATACATGTACAGTGGAGAATCTGTTATTCTTTCCCGTTTAAACGCAAACGAAACGCAAACGCATTGTACTTAAATGCAGAAAATAACAACTTTTTCACATTTCTGAAAGTTGATTTTAACCTTGATGACAAACGGTTTTGAGCCTGATCAGACGCCGGGTTACCCGGCGTCTGATCTGGCTCCAAACTCTTTGCATTGGAAATAATAGTTTTAGCGTAAACGCGTTTATTGGGAAAGAATAACGTTTTCTCCACTGTATACATGTTCGCGTATTTATTTCATTCCTCGGCTGAAGAAAATGCGTACATGTAATAACCGTATAAGGTAAAGGGTTAATCAAACCGACACATTTCTGTATTTTACTTACAGGTAAAGAGGTGTCAGGGCCATTTCGTAAGACGCGAGGGCTCAAAACCAGCAATGGAAGAAGTCATGCAAAGACCTGTCGCAGAGCTACAACCGTAAAGAAACATTGATATACATTGATATACGTATGTGTCAAAAAGCAGATTGTATGCTTGCCAGACGCCTTCACTGACGCTTTCAAAGACGAGTGGACCCGTTCAGTCATTGCCATTTATTTACATGTAGAAGTAGAAAAAGCATCTCTATAGATGCATTTGAAATGGTTGTTTTCTTTGCAGTTTTAGTTCACTCTGTGGAACAAGTTGTACATGTATTGTTAGAAATGCAATTAGATACTGTTCATTTCAAACGTAGTGCTCTTTTAAAAAAATAAAAAACGTACCAATCTATGACGGAATCATACTGTAGTATTTGGCTTGAGGAAAACAATAGTCCAAAATCTCTATGCTTCGACTCTAGATTTGTGCTTTATTGTGGTACAAATATATGAACCCGAACAGGTGTGGGTGTTATTCTCGAGTCTCATGTTGATTATACGCGACTAGGACGAAAAGTTGCTGAACAAATATAGTTTAGGCTAGAATAGTATGGTGCACCTAAGGGGTCTAAAGTATAGATGCTGCTCGGGCAGTATCTAGATACTGCCCGGGCAGTATCTAGATACTGCCCGAATCTAGATACTACCCGAGCAGCATATTTTCTGCCCGAGCAGTATAATGCTGCCCGGGCAATATATATGCTTCCCGGGCAGTATCTAGATGCTGCCCGGGCAGTATCTATATACTGCCCGGGCAGCATTATACTGCCCGGGCAGCATAATACTGCTCGGGCAGCAGTTATTTATAGCATTTGGGGTTATCCAATCAAAACGCTCGTTACTTTCAGTAGCTTTTTAGTGTGCATTGTAAGTAACGTTGACTAGTTACGTCTCTTTGTAAAACTCTCCGGAACGTAATCAATGAATGTTTGTGAGTATGGTACAAAAGTTATATATATTGCATAGCTCCCACGAGTTATCTCAATTAAACGCGCACACTGTACATGAGTGCGCGCATGCGCACGAGTGTATGTGGGCGTGTTTAATTAGATAACGAGTTGGAGATACTGCAATATATTGCTTGTAATATGGCTAAATATAGACCAAGAGGTTAGGTTCTGTGCAATTTTCATCAATTATTGAGCGCTTTTGACATCCATTAGAATCCCCATTTGAACGACCAATCAGTGACAGGAACAACATCGCTATCTGCGCAAGTTATACCAAATGTTGAGCGCTTTGCTAATCAAAGGTAGTGTAAACCCCATAAAAGAGACCAATCAAAGACTGGAACGTATACTCGTTAACCAATCCGACAACTTCCAGCATAGATCGCTTTCGCGGGCAGTGTGTTAAAGTTTTGCTGTAAAGACGAATGTTCTAGTTTCTGGGAATATTTGCAGGGTTGCCATTTCGCCGGATTTTTCCTAAATCTTCGGATTTTTTTTCTAGTACATGGTAGCTTAAAGCAGGCTGAAAGTAAAGCAGAATGCGCCTTAATGCGCATTTTGCTTTACTTTCAGCCTGCTTTAAGCAGTCACGTGTCAACAAAACTAGAAACAGGCGACGGGGAAAAAGTACGATTCGTAAAATCGCACTTGAAAAATGTAAATTTGGAAACCTTCGGATTTTTTTGTCAACTTATGGCAGCCCTGTATTTGCGTCACTAGCTTTCGCGCGTGTTTACTTAAAATGATTAATATGGATATCGGCACAGTGATGACGGGACGATTTGCAGTAGAGAACACGTTTGCATTTCTCAATCAAATATTTAGCAATTTTTCCTTTGCACAATATTTGGACCCAGATAAGACGCTTTGTACAAGGCGTCTGGTCTGGATCCAAACTGGTTGAAAAGGAATTATCAATTTTGCACAAAATCGTTTATTGTTCAAAACAAATCGTGTAATTTCTCCATTGTGACTTGTGCTGCTATTACTATGCCAAGGCTCCAGATAAGAGGAGTATTTCAAGAACTAAAATCTTTATTTCTGCATTAAACCCTATGGTGTCACTACTCACTAGAATCGTCTCTTCGAGACGATTCTAATGAATAGTAACACCATAGGATTAAATGTTGAAATGAGTGAGAAAATTTGGTTTTGTTCCATTTACTCGCTCTTATCTGGGGCTTTATATCTGCCACACCGGATGTGCGCCAGACTGTGCGGTTAACTAGATGTCCGCCATGTCTGTGTGGTTAACTAGTTAACTGCATGGTTTTCTACCAGTTATTGCATGGGCGGGGAAACTGCGCCCACTACAAAGTGTGCGGTATCCAAATTAAACAGGGGTGCTTTTCTATAGAAAAATGCCGCAGCCGTATTACAATCTCTTACTTATTGTATAAGTTCTACCCAAATTGTTAGAGATCATCGTTCACCCTTTCACTCTCAATGACGTCA
Organism: Gari tellinella; assembly: GCA_922989275.2. NCBI lineage: Eukaryota > Metazoa > Mollusca > Bivalvia > Cardiida > Psammobiidae > Gari > Gari tellinella. The sequence goes on along the minus strand of OV277863.1, from coordinate 13,240,067 downwards.
CAAAGCGCATTTACAAACAGTTTTGATCCTGATTAGACGCCGCGTTACGCGGCGTCTGATCAGGATCAAAGCTGTTTGCGACTTTTTTTTTGAATAATGTCAGTTATACTGCCTTAAATCTAACTCTTAAGCGATAATGCAGACAACAACGTCAATATTTAAGCAGACGGTGAAGGAGTATAAAGCTCACGATATATTTGATTATGAAAGGGTTGAGTGTCGATACATGTATTACGTGCAGTTGAAAAGACGTTGTACTTTCTCAAATATACTCATGTAGCTAAAATAATTGCATGATTGTCAATTGGGAACAGTTTAGCGATATTTTATATGCCGAGTAACTCTCCATCTCATCAGCCTTAAATTGGTTTGAACTCTGATTAAAAAAACATCGTCACTACTTTAAAACGTATCATTATTTTTAAGGTATATATCGTTCGCATTCAGTTACATTATGATGAGAAAGAATATAGTTTTCTGCCACTGCAAGTGCAAACGTAATGTGTTGGCCTTCTGCACTCTATGTGCCAATTTGTGATACAGTGGAGAATCTGTTATTCTTTCCCGTTTAAACGCAAACGTACGCAAACGCAAAACACTAAAACGTAGAAAAGTACAAATTTTGGACAATTCTGATAATTCATCTTTATCTTGGTGGCAAACAGTTCGGAGCCTGATCAGACGCCGGGTTACCCGGCGTCTGATCTGGCTCCAAACTGTTTGCAGTGAAAATAATAGTTTTAGCGTAAACGCGTTTATTGGGAAAGAATAACAGATTCTCCACTGTAACTATGTCAAACAGTTTGGAATCAGTTGAGACGCCCTGTAACTCGGTGTCTCATCTGAATCTAAACTGTTCGACACTCTGATTATATTTTCATGAAAACAATGCATGCAAAATCAATTCAGACGATTGTTGCAGACGGCAAACTTTTCGGGCGTCAACTCTACAGTTTACCCTCGCTAAATTACGACCACTGCATTGTGTTAATTATCAGGTGTTTACGACAGATGACTGCTTAAAGCATGGCGACAGTAAGACAGCAAACTCCCATAGGACATTTCTGTGTTTCTGTCATATTGCTTTAAGCTTTCGCTTGTACAATAAATTAGCCTAGGTTGTATATGTATTTACTGTACAAAAAGAAGGTGGACTTCCAGTATGGATATTTAGTATTGCTGTTTTATAGTTTTCACTGTGAAGTAGACAGCTTGCTTTGAAAATAAACAAGTGAAATGAATGTTCATTCGTGTCTTTTATTTTCTTATACCTCGAATCATTTTTTATTTTTGAGTTTAGGCCCTTGATGTCGGTAAATGAAATAGTCATGTGTCCGTCGTCCATCTTTAGACAACATTTTCATGGACAAGTCATGGCCAGTCTTATTACATGTAAACACCACGTGCATGTTTAATTGAGGTCACTTTGATCTGTTCAATATTAGAATGATCGGAATTTGGGGAAAGTCAACCAGGGCAAATTTCATTAAAATCATATGAACGTTATTTGATGTTAGTTTGTCTGATATGTTCAAGTATAAGTCAACCTACTAAAATTATGGTTGCCATTGTAACCAAATGAAAATTCCTTTAAAGTATTCGTGTAGAATAGTCTTGTAAGAATCTGACCTGATTTGAATGTTTTCAAAAAACTTTTCTTGGGTAAATTCCCTACCTTAAAAGTCATGAAGGCGAGTCGGTTGGGCAGGTTTCCTTTTGATATTGCTTAGTAAAATCGTCAACATTTTGTATGGTCTGAAACCACTAGTCCACTTTTAAACTTACACAAGTACTCTTTGGATGACCCTCTACTAGATTTCGCTAGACACATTTGCTGTCTTAACCCTTTCTCCCATAGAATAGTCTTTTAGCGCATTCAGTTTATTCTTGCCCTGAAGAAAATAGTTCCAATTTATACATTCATATGTATTCATATGTATAATACAAAATAGTTTCTATATTCTAGCAGATGATAGCTTAAAGCAGGCTGAAAGTAAAGCAGAATGCGCTTAAAGCGCATTCTGCTTTACTTTCAACCTGTTTTAAGTGGACACTTACATTCAATACTAGAGATATGCTATGTGGGAAAGGGTTAAAAAACTTTGGACGTAAGTGTGTACTGACAAGTTACTGACTTGATTTTAATATGGGTTTATACAAATAATCCGTGGGTGACTTTCTACCAAAACTATTTATTTTATTAATATTCTAGCTTGAGATACCAGCCGCTAGTGGTCGCTATAAACCGTAAATGAAATCTTAAAAACATATTTTTAAGCTGAAACTACTTCTCGATATTTGAACCGTCTCTGAATACATGTAGCAGTTTTAGTATGCTGTAAATCCTGATGAATGTTATCTACAGGTCAACCACTATTACTTCTTAAATGTCTTCCGCATATAGCTATAAACCAGCTATACGAAACGTATATTTCAGGAAGAGGGAAGGAAATTCAATATTGTCATCTCTAAAATTGAACTACAGTGGAGAATCTGTTATTCTTTCCCAATAAACGCGTTTACGCTAAAACTATTATTTGCAGTGCAAACAGTTTGGAGCCAGATCAGACGCCGGGTAACCCGGCGTCTGATCAGGCTCCGAACTGTTTGCCACCAAGATAAACAAGAATTATCAGAATTGTCCAAAAGTTGTTCTTTTCTACGTTTTAGTGTTTTGCGTTTGCGTACGTTTGCGTTTAAACGGGAAAGAATAACAGATTCTCCACTGTATTCTACATCCAGTTTTTCAACTACCTGTGGGTAACCCCTTTCACTGTCATTGGAGACTAAGTGCGAGTTTTCAAACAGTTTGGATCCTGATCAGACGCCGCGTAACGCGGCGTCTAATCAGGATCTAAACAGTTTGACTCTAGCAACTATCGTTCTACAGGTTAGACGTCAAAACAATGAACTTGCATGAAAATTAGACTAAAATTTAAGACGGATTGAAATAAACACTTAACGTTGGCAATATTTATTTAAAACGGGAAATAATCATGTTTTCGTACTGCATGTAAATGTATAAAAGCTAATTGTACATATAGTAGAACAAAACCGTCTAGTAAAAAACCTACATTTGAAAAACGTCAACTGTCAAGGTAAACGTAATACACTAAAATGTAGAAAAATACAATACAGTAAAACCTCTCTATTGCGACCACTAAATTTTGCTAATTATTAGGGTGTTTACGGTAGGTGATCGCTTAAAGCAAGGTGAAAGTGAAACAGAAAGCTCCTACAGGAGCTTTCTGTTTCACTGTCACCTTGCTTTAAACTGCCACCTCTCTAATAGACAATCAATTTGCCTTCGTTTTAGTGGTCGTAATAGCGAGGTTTTACTGTATCTTGAAAATACGTTTATCTGACAAGCCAACAGTTTGAATCCTGATCAGGAGCCGGGTTACCCGGTGTCCGATATGGCTCTATAAACTATTTGCAATGGATATGCGGCGCTCCCTCTCTTCAACGACACCGAATGGGAGATACAGATTGTGTGCGTTGTTCGGAGGTAGTCGTTATAGGGAGGGAAATTGGTTTACATTTGCAAACAGCTTGAAGCCAGATCAGGCGCCACATAATACGGCGTCTGATCTGGATTCAAGTTGTTTGTCACTCGTCTTTAAAAAAAATTCTGTCAAAATGTCCAACATGTAACTTTGAGAAAAACAGCAGACTACAACTTTAACCAGACGATATAACAGCAGTTGAAGCGTTAGATAGAATAGTCCTGTTTAGGGAGTTGCGACAAAGGTCGTTGTAAGGAGGTAGTCGTTGTTGGGAGGGCCGTTCTAGGGAGGGAGCACTGTAATAGTTTACCATTAACGCGTTTATTAGGGAAAGCAAAATAACATCCTCCCTGCTCTTTTAACCCATTACCTCATAGAAGCGACTTTTAGCGTATTTGAATTATTCTTCCGCTGAAGAAAATAGTTCCAGTTTATATCCTCATGAACAATTGCCATAACAATTATTGATATATAGCCTAGCAGATGGTATTTTAAAGCAAGCTGAAAGTAAAGCAGAATGTGCCTTAAGGCACATTCTGCTTTACTTTCAACCTGCTTTAAGAGATCACCTGTATTTATTGTTGTAAACGGGTTATTGGGTAAAGGGTTAAGTTACAAGTTAAGGATGTTGTCATTGTCTTACAATCGTTATCATCGATGTTCTCTTTCCCCGTATTATCAGTAAGCTCAATATTTACCCACGTTATCGAAACTCACATGACTGCAATGTGAAAGTAAGTGTGCTGTTATTTAGTGTGATCGTGTTTTACGTACAACAATGAAGTATTTCATTGCATGTGTGCTGTGTTGTCTGTGCACTCTGTGCTGGTCATCTTCCATTGAGGTAACCACCAGTTATGGGTCTATTATTGGTGTCCAGACAGACAGTGCCAACATGTTTCTTGGAGTCCCATACGCACAGCCACCCACAGGAGAGCTGAGGTTAGTTGGTTTTATACAGTGGAGGAGACGTTATTCTTTCCCGTTTAAACGAAACGAAACGCAAACGCAAAACACTTAAAACGTAGAAAAGCTCAACTTTTGGACAATTCTAATACTTAATGTTTATCTTTGTGGCAAACAGTTTGGAGCCTGATCAGACGCCGGGTTACCCGGCGTCTGATCTGGCTCCAAACTGTTTGCAATAGAAATAATAATTTGAGCGTAAACGCGTTTATTGGGAAAGAATAACGTTTTCTCCACTGTATCTACATTGAAACATGTGTTCAACGGTCTCTCAATGAATGGCATGTGGATTTGCAAAAACAAGCCATGGTTTAATGCAGGGTAAAAGCAAGGCAAGACTTACTCTTGTCCTGCATTAAGCAACTACCTTTCTGTAAGCCTAAATTCAGTATGTGTTATGTGACCACTTTAAAACGTACTTTACGGTACATTTAAATGCATTTAAAATTCTTATTCTTACAGTATAGTAGGGAAGACGTTATTTTATCCCGAAATGAGGAAGGTAATCGCAAACGCAATGCAATAAATGTAGAAAATGACACGGTGTCTGATCAGGACACAAACTGTTTGCAAACGCGTTTTCAGGCGTCATTGAGTGTGAAAGGGTTAAAACATGATGAAAGTAAAGCAGAATGCGCCTTCATTTCAGCCTGCTTAAAGCTAAAGTTGTACCATTGTCTAAGATATAGGAAAATATTATAAATATCATGACCACTTAAGCCAGCGCCAGTGGCGTGAAAAACGTTGAAATTTCCAGTATTATAATCATGAACAGACCACATGTTATTATTATTATTATTATACCAGATTTATATAGCGCTCGTTTCACACAGGGGTAGTGCGTTCAAAAGCGCTTCACATGAAGTTACACAAATTTACCTACAAAGCAAGAAAAGACAAAATAACTACAATAAGATCTAAAATAAACAGGAATAAACATATAAAAGACAGCCCCCAAAATGGCGATCACATTACTCTCATCAATCAGCAATGAAGCAACCGGTTTCTGATTGTCGACCGATAGAAACAATAGTAGAGCGCCCAAATGCAGACCGCCAGGAAAAGACAAATTACTACAATCAGATATACAATAAACATGAATAAACATACAAAAGACAGCCCCCAAAATGGCGATCACGTTACCCCATCAATCAATTAGCAACGAAGGCAATGGCTTCTTTATGCCGACTGATAGAAATAACAGTAGAGCGCCCAATGAAGGCCACTAAACATACAAAAGACAGCCCTCAAAACGGCGATTGCATTACCTCATCAATCAAGAGCAACGAAGCAACTGGCTTCTTTATGCCGACTGATAGAAATAATAGCAGGCCGCCCAATGTAACATAACTAGGAAAAATAGCATGCGACAATAACCAAAAATTTCTATAAGAGACCAAAAACCAGATAATACTCCAGAACTCCCATTTGGACCCACAACATCCACAGCAAGAACATATCGCATAGGTAGCAGTGTTCTAATAACAAATATTAAAGAAATGTGTTTTCAGACGCTTTTTGAAAACTGCAACTGAGCTTGCATCTCTGATTTTGTCTGCTGCTTTCTCTCACATGTCTGCTATTTTCCGTATTAATATTTTAATTCAGAACTCCCCCACTGTATATACTAGCTTACTACAGTGGAGAATGTGTTATTCTTTCCCAATAAACGCGTTTACGCTAAAACTTTTATTTCCAGTGCAAATAGTTTGGAGCCAGATCAGACGCCGGGTAACCCGGCGTCTGATCAGGCTCCAAACTGTTTGCCACCAAGATAAACAAGAATTATCAGAAGTATTCAAAAGTTGTTCTTTTCTACGTTTTAGTGCTTTTCGTTTGCGTACGTTTGCGTTTAAACGGGAAAGAATAACAGATTCTCCACTGTAGCTTACTACTTATTAACAGTTACTTTGAGGTGTCATTAAATAATTAAAAAACAAAAACTGGTTTCTCAAGTCGTTGGAGATAAGACAATGCCTTTCTTATTTTTGTTGTAGATGGCAGCTACCGAAATTTCCGTTACCATGGAAACCCAGTGTGTACAACGCTAGTTACCTTCGACCTGGATGTCCCCAACATGGATGTGAGACTAGCAATCCTCCATTTGTGTGTCCAACTCAGGTACAATGGAGAAGACTTTATCCGTTTCCAGTGAACGCGTTTATGCTTATACAGTGTTCCCCCCGTACAACAGCCCTCCCAACATCGACTCCCTCTTTACAACGACAATTACCGCAGTTCCCTAATCAAAACGATTATGTCTAACGCTTTGACTGTTGCAATGTCTTCTGCTTAAACATTTTGTCTGCTGCTTTCTCTCAAAGCTACTTACATGTATAAGTAGTTATTTTGATAGAAAATATACAATGACGAGTGATAAACAGCTTGAATCGAGATCAGTCGCCGCGTCTGATCTGGATTCAAGCTATTTGCAAATGCAAGCCTACTCTTAATTTCCCCTCCCTATAACGACTCTCTCCGAACAACACACACACTCTGCGTCTCCCATTTGTTATCGTTGTAGAGAGGGAGTGCTGTACCATTATCTCCATTGCAAACAATTTGGAACCATATCAGTTGCCGAGTTACTCAGCGTTTGATTTAGTTTCAAACTGTTTGTAACTCAGATTAAAGCACATTTCCTTCATTTTTCAAAAAAACTGACATTTTCTACATTTGGTAGCGTTTGGTTTACTTTAAGGTTCGTTTAAACAAAGAAGAATAACGCCTTGTACTTTTTCATGTTTATTCAATACCATACAACGGCATGACAATGTCTTAAGGAATTCTAGAAATGCTGCCTTTTGCCTTTCTACATATAAACCGAGCATACTTATTCTTTGCAAACAGTTTTGATCCTGATCAGACGCCGAAGGTAATCCAAAATATGTGACACATTATTTTTACGATATAATTGAGTAAGTTTACATAAAAGTTAAACTTAGCCAATACATGTAACAGCAGGCGACATTGCTTAAAGTAGATCGGATGTCATGACATTTAACGGGTTAAATAAAATTTATGATTTCAATTCCGCTAACATTTTATCAATTTGAACCGGAAGTTTGCTAGCAGAAAAATAAATAAACCAAACATGTTTTAAATTCTGAAAGTTGTCGTGTACTCGATGACACGTAAGTTACATGTACTGTGATAAGACATGGTATTTCATCAACACGGAAATAAAACAATATACAGCAATGCCTTTACCCCTTTCACTGCCAAAGTTTTACCCCTTCACCGTTTCATTTGTAGTCTGCTTCAATTTTGTCTAACGCTTTAATGCTGGAATATCGTCTGCTTGAAATTGTCGGCTGCTGTTTTTTCTCAAAGTTACATAAAAGTGCACATTTCGTTAGAAGAAATATATCAACAAGTTACAAACAGCTTGAATCCATATCAGACGCGTAAGTTGTTTGCAAATGTAAGCCATTTTCCATCCCTATAAGGAATCCTTCCGGACAACGCACACAATCTTTGTCTCCATTTAGATGACGTTGAAGAGAGGGAGCGCTGTTTTGCCTTCTCCGCACGGGTTCGATTCGCACCGAATCGTATGCTAATCTTATTTCAAATCTATTTTAATATCATTGTTTTTCTATTAAATGTTCATGTAGGTTATTGACATTCATTTACAAAAACAACAACAATATTTTAGGCCAAATTTGGTTTTCAGTGTTTTAAAACACTATAAATATGTCTTTCAGCATAGCTTATGCTTCAATTTTAACATTATCAGTTTAAGCCTTCTTGTGAGAAAGGATGCATTCTGAAACATTTAACCACTATCTTGCTAACAGTTTTGATCTGTTTGACGCTTGTCTTTCAGTTTCTTTAATCGGAAAATGTATTAAACTTAAATGAGTGTTTTGACAGACAATACTTTCAAAGCAGACGATATTTCAGCTGGATAAGGATTACAATTTGTCATTTTCAGACCTCCGAGAGTTGTCTTTTCTTGAATATATGGACGCCCCGTGACGCTTTGTCTAAAAGTTTACCGGTCATGGTGTATCTTCATGGCGGAAACTTCGTTCATATGAGCGCATCAAGCAAGATTTTCAAGGGAGACTACTTTGCAGCGAAAGGACAGGTCGTTTTAGTGACTCTAGATTACAGACTGGGTAAGCTTTCTTATATCATTGAGGTACCAGTTTCAGTGCACTTAACGTTCAAACTGATCATGGTGATAACAAATCATAAAAGTCTATGGAACAATTATTCCTACCTTTGTAATCAATTGTCAAGGTTAATTCCCTGTAAAAATATTTCCAAAATATTCTATATTTAGCGCAATCGCCACCGTTTCAATGACGTAGTCATTTTGTGCTGAGAACATTTTGTTGTACCTATTTCAGTGAGGGTTGGTTTTATCGAAGTACAGACTGTATCAAAAGTATGTGATCAATAAAAATATTGTAAGAATCATTCCTGTAATGTTTCCCACCTATATAAATATTAAAGATTAGGATTTTCTCCCTTTTGAATATATAATTGGTTCCTTGTCTATACTGCCTCTCTCCCATTTGAATAAGAAAAACAACAGCAGTACATTTTCAGTCCTTCCTTTATGAATTATGTTGGTCTCTGTTCCAATTCAGTTTGGCAAGGAGTGGTCACATACTTTTGACAAGTATACCCTGTAGGCTATTATCTTCATTTCTATTTCTTCAAAAGAGTTGCTTAAATAATGTAAATCAAATCACAATATCAAGCCATTCAAAAAATAATATACCGAAAAACAGTTTCCGTATATAAGGAGAGCATACTTTTGTAAGTGTACTGTACATGAAACAAAATAGACTGGACCACTTATTTCATGTGATTTTGGTATAGAAGATAACAACAAATGCATACCACTACAAAATTATGAAAATCATTTGTAAAAAGTGTTATTTTGGAACATGTGTTTTCGGAGTGAAAACGGACATAAGGAAATTGGTTCAAATTGCTATGCTTTATTTTTTATAGTCAATAAATTATCCGTTTGCATCAAATTTTGGATTTTTTTTAACAAAGATGACAGGAAAAGTTTACTTTGCCGATAGCAAAAAGTGATAACGTAATTGAGCTCTTCGGAAAGAAAATAGAGTTGTCGCAGTTAAGTGCACCGAAATAGGTACCTCACTGAAACAGGTACACTGACGATACGTGCAAACTATTTTGGTAATATTTCCAGACTTTTACTATTCCAAGTATCTGGCAAATATGGCAGTTGATGATTCGTTATTCTATTCCAATGAACACGTTTATGCTAAAAACCTTATGTCGAAAGCATGAGCTTGATCAACCCGGCGTTTGACCAGACTCAAAACTGTTTGCAACTCCGACTAAACGAATTGTCAATATTTTCTAGAAATTATAATTTTCCACCTTTTGCTGCATTGCTATTACGTTTCATTTCGTTCAAACGGGAAAGCATACCGTCTTTTCCTATGTACACTTACATGGTAGAGATTTACTCTGCACATACAATGTATGCATACATGGGAGAAAAGTTATTCTTTCACGTTTAAACGCAAACGAAACGCAAACACAAAACAATAAACCGTTGACATAAGAATATTTTTTAAATTTCCAACTATCTATTTTAATCTGGGTAGCAAACAGTTTGGAGCCAGATCAGACGCCGGATTACCCGGCGTCTGATCTGGCTCCAAACTGTTTGCAATTGAAATAATAGTTTTAGCGTAAACGCGTTTATTGGGAAAGAATAACGTTTTCTCCACTGTATTGCCAGTTAGCGGTGCGATACAGGACGATGTATTCAGTCCGAGATGTTACGGCCAAAAACGTCCTGTATGGTGTCAAATACAACGCCCTGTATGGGGATGTGTTTATTACATGTATTCAAAATCAACCACCAACAACTACAGTATGTAGGTTTCTAAATACCCAGAAACATTAGATACCGTATTTGAAGCAGAACAAGAATTCTTTAACACCACAAAGAATAACGTAGAACTTGACCTGTAGCCAGGATATCACAAAGTATAGGCAAATAATAAATACACATCACCATTTTGCGGTGAGATACAGGACGATGTATTAAGCCCGATACGTTTTTTGTAGAAACAGCCGATCTGACGAGTGCCTTGTGCGCCAAAACGTCGAGAAAAACACAATTCCCACTTTCCCCAGCATTTTACATGTATTTTAGGAGTCGCGTACTCGCGGTTAGTAAGACACATATTCACATTGTAGACTGTGTAACACGTTAATCTGTTAATAAAATGAATTTACTCTTTAGAAGTTTTATACTGTTCTAGTTTCTCTGTAAACTGTTCTAGATCTACATAGTACATAAACTCAAAGTTTGTACTGTTGATTAAAAGTTCATTTTACAATGTACACTGTCTATAGATAATACTACATAATAATTATTTTAAAGGTTGAGAATGCCATACTTTAAACTGTTCGTTTTTTGTTGAATTAACGAAAGATACATGTATCAGTTGCGAAGACTATCAACAACTTAATAGTATTCACACATTGCATATGAAGAATCTTACAACTGTAACTTGATGGATAGACATTAATTTCAAGTTGAAACAATAAGTATATTCAAATAAGTAAATGCTTACGATTTATTCTAGAGTCCGAGGTCGGTTTACACATTTTGATACTCTTGTTGTGCACGATTGTTTTGACAAACTGAATATTAGTATTACTTGTTACAGTGGAGAATCTGTCATTCTTTCCCGTTTAAACGCAAACGTACGCAAACGCAAAGCACTAAAACGTAGAAAAGAACAACTTTTGGACAATTCTGATAATTCTTGTTTATCTTGGTGGCAAACAGTTTGGAGCCTGATCAGACGCCGGGTCACCCGGCGTCTGATCTGGCTACAAACTGTTTGCAATGGAAAAAATAGTTTTAGCTTAAACGCGTTTATTGGGAAAGAATAACAGATTCTCCACTGTAGTTGTATTGCAAACAGTTTGGAGACATATTAGACGCCTTCTAATCAGGCTTAAACTCAGATTAAAATATCTCTATAAGTTTGTATTACTGCTGGTGTGTGTGTGTGTGTGTGTGTGTGTGGGGGGGGGGGTTGTTGTCACATGTCTTTGAATTATACCATGTGTCTTTTTTTGAGTGGTCGTTTACGGTAATTATGGCTTCTCTTAAACATGTACTCCATCTTACAGGCGTGTTGGGTTTCCTGTACACGGGACCTGGTGATGACGATGCCAAGGGAAACTACGGAGTCCTAGATCAGAGGCTCGCCCTACAATGGATACAGCAAAATATCAAAAACTTCGGCGGAGACCCAAATAGGGTAAGCCACACATTACATGGGGAGATATTATTTTCCAATAAACACACATATGCTTGACCCTTTCATTTTAAACGACACTTAAATCGAGTCTGCAAACAGTTAAGGTCCTGATCAGACGCCGCGTTACGCGGCGTCTGATCAAGACCTAAACTGTTTGATACTCTTATCGATATTTATTCAGTCATACAACCTTAAATCTAACTTTGAAAAGTCTGTATCAGACGACAATAAAGCGGTGAAGGGGTAAACATCTCCCGAATAATTTGATCATGAAAGGATTACAATGTAAGCAGTGGTGTTCATTGCAAACAGTTTCGAGTATGATACCGTCATCTAATCATGCTTCAAAGTGTTTGTTACTTAGATTAAAAAGCAAACTTTTCATGCTGTGCGTATGCATTTCGCTACTCACAGACATGAAAGTATAACACCTATCTTAGTCTAATAAATCAAATGGCTGACTTTAACCAATTTATATTTTGATATTGTAATAGACGTTCCTTTTGTGCTTGCTGGCAAACTTCATAATAGATACACAGGGGTGTATAAAGACACTGCAATGGATGTTAATTTTGCAGATCATTTCATTTGACATAGCAGTGTTAAAGCTGTTTATAAAGCGACTCACTTGATGGGTTCTTTGTTCTTCATTACAAGTTGATACAAAGCCTTGGTCTACATAAATATTGTTGTGTTTTATTAACCTGTCAAAATTTAAATAATTATACGCTACCTGAACACGCTATATATAGCTTCGGTCGATTTCGATTGTTTCCATTACGTTTTACGGGTAGGCCAGGTTTGAAACATAAAGTTTATATTTAGAGTTAGATTTTGATACCCGTATGTCTTCGTGGTCGTGACAGTACAGTGGTGTTTTACTAAGTCATGTATGGGCTACAATGTATGAGTTCGATACCCAGTGGAGGCATTTTATTATTTTTATTATTATTATTATCATTTATTATTTGGTGTAAACGATTTTGCGAAGAGGAGAAGCAGAATGCATTGAAAATCTCTTTGGCTCTGATTTATGTATCATAGTCATTCACGAAGAGTGTACATATACACCTGTCCCATACAAACACCACGATAAGAGGGTTCCTGAAGGAGCCCTATGATCACAGATATACTGTTTGCCATTTTTAGTTGTCATTCATTGACTGGAATTAATTGGAAACTGGACGAGTCCATTGAAAGTTTCAGTGATAAATGTGTTAAGGCATTTGCCGTGGGAGACCACATCGGGTAATATTTACATACATTTAAAACTTTCAATAATTTATAAAGAGTAATGTTTATGTCATCTATGGCTTATTTTGCATTATAGAATTATTCTGTCGAACAATTCAAGTAAATTAATCGTTTGAAATTTTTTTAAAAAAAAAAATGAAATAAAAAAAGAAGTAAAACCTAACGGGGATCGAACACACAACCCTTTATCCTTTTACAAGTACCCTTACTCGCTACCAATTACGCTAACTCGATTATTGATTGAAATTCGACACAAAATGTGCACAATATCCTTAAATTCTTATCCGTACATGTATATCTAAACGGAAAGAAACGACCCTGTACCGAAACTAAATATATCCTTTCATTGACGTATGAATATTCAATTTTTGACAGGTCAATAAAACCAAACAATACATTTGTATGAATGTGATGTTTACATACCGGTATTAATTGCACCCTAATACAGTGGGGAAGACGTTATTCTCTCCAACATACGCGTAGATCTATACTTGCATGTTTAAACTCTTCAGTCAAGGTTCTGCAAACATATTGGAACTAGATCAGACGCAATACATCAAGCGTCCGTCTAAACACGAAACTGTTTGCTACTCAATTTGTAAAGCACAATGCATTGTATTTGCTTTCTATTTTGTTTAAATCGGGGGAGAATAACGTGCAGTAAATTACCTCTATTACACTACTAAAACTCATTGATTGAACGAGAGATGTGACAGCTAAGGGTTTTTGTTTTCCTTTCATCTTGCTATAAGCAGTCACTTGCCTTAAGCATCTAATAATTGTTACAATAAAGAAGTCGTTAAAGAGGGGTTTTACTGTTTTCTGTTACTGTTATTCCATAGTTTATTATAGGTAACGCTGTTTGGTCAGAGTGCTGGTGCTCAATCTTCTATCATACATCTTACATCTGAAAAGTCCACCGGATTGTTCCACAAAGTAATTATCGAGAGCGCTCCCTTCGACATTCCATTTAAGACAGCCCCAGAGGCTCTCTACCTGGCCAGCATTGTTAAGAAAATCCTCAACTGCACAGACATGACTTGTCTTCGATCGAAAACTGCCGACGAAATCGCAGAGGCTCAGTTAAAATCTAGAACCAAACCTACGTCGCTCAAACTTCTTGAGTTCTTTGAGCCACTTGGACCTTTCGTAGATGGAAATGTTGTGCCAGTGGAACCAGTGAAAGCTATACAGAGTATGAGAGAGATGGATGTGCCAGTAATGATAGGGACCCTGACTGAAGAAGCCAGGATATTCGTGTACGATGCCTGGACAAAGCCACTCCCCCTCAGTGAGTTGGTAGCTGTGTTGTTTGCTACGTACCCAAATCATATAAGCGAAATTTTGACAAAATACCCTACGGCGGGTTGTACAGACTGTCGTGACTTATTGACAAAAATTGGCACAGATTTCATTTTTACATGTGTTACAAGGAATATGAGCAGGAATTTGTATAAACACCGATCAGGTGTCTATAGGTATGTGTTTAATCATGCGTTTTCATTTAATGGCTGGGCCAATTTCAGCTTCTGTGAGAAACACGTGTGCCACGGGGAAGAGATTGCTTTTGTATTTCATTCCGGAGACCAGTCAGGGTTTAATTTCGACCAGTCGGAAGAAGTTCTGTCTAACCAAATGATATCTTACTGGACAAATTTTGCATATTCCTCCGACCCGAACCAAGGACCTAACACGGTTGACGTCAACTGGCCCGTGTATAACGCTCAGTCTGAAGTTCTAATGTTCGAGACCCCAACATCCGTCTCAGTAAAGAATTTCCTAGAGGACAAATGCGATTTCTGGGATGCAGTTGGATATAAGGCTTAATGTTTTGATAATACGTATATACGTACAATAACACCATACACTGCCTAATCCAACAACATTTACATTTGCAAATAGTTTGAATTCTAATCAGGGACGGCGTCTGATCTGGATTCAAACTGTTTGACAATCATATAAATATTTACAAGTAAACACACGCACATATTGAAGGCAAATAAAAGTTTCAAGCAAAAGATGCTTTAGCAGGGACTGTCGTGGCTAGAAGAGGTTATTACGTTATACTGGCAGTGAAAGGGTTTGTATAGTATCGCCATTACATGTTACCCTTCAAATAAACAGATGTTTGCACACAGTTTGATCAGACGACTAAAAGGTTTGAGTCTTACTATATATACCAGAAAACTTATTATTACACCAGTCTTTTAATGAATAAATACTAAAAAAAACATATTATTTGAACCAAGTATTGAAAGCCCCATTCTGTAATCAAAAGTTTTTAGACAATATTTGAAATCACAACCAATGTCAATAATATTGACTGAACATACTTATGGGCCAAAAGGATATTTAACTATTGAAAAAAAAAGAAATAATCCACTTAAACGAGTGATTCAAAACCGTTACAAATCGAAAGTAAATATACCACTATAAATAGTACTCCGCTGCAGTTGCCGACCGCATATCCCTTGAAACCTAAGACATTTCAATGTGCACGTCGGCATGTATTCTTTCGATTTATCACGCTTCTGATTGTTTAAATTTTTATTAAATTGAAAAAAGTGGAAAATTATAATGTGAAAATTGTACCACATATTGGGTTGAGATTCACAATGGACTTGATGCATACGCTTATCCACGTTTTTGCAAATACCTGTTTATCCAGGACCAGGGAGCTAACTGTGATCAGTGCCTGTTTTGTTTGCTTTTCAGACTACATGTATTGTAGCATTGATTTTTCACCAGTTGGTTACAATATAAAAGTAAAACTAACCAACACCATTTACCTGATATATACCCCTATTCACGCTTTTGTAAACAGAAAAGACCCGGATAATTCCTGCGTCAGCCCTATTTCTACTTTACTTCCGTCTGCTCTTACGTTTTGATTTGAACAATTATTGTCATCCCAAAGAAGAAGTAAAAATTCCGTCTTCCGAGTTCATTCGGTTGTAAACGCGCTTCTTAGTCCAGAAGAGGCAATCAAAATGGCCAACTGGTCGATAAGCTTCACAATGTGACGTTTTAGCTCGGCTAAATATTATAAAGCGCTCCCTCTATACAACGACAACCAAGGGGATACAACCATTATATGTGTTGTTCGGAGGGAGTCGTTACAGGGAGGAAGGTTGCTTACATTTGCAAACAGCTTGAATTCAGATCAGACGCCGCGTAACGCGACGTCTGATCTGGATTCAAGCTGTTTGTCACTCCTCATTATGTTTTGTTTCTGACAAATGTCCATTATGTAAGAAAAAACACACCAGACAACAGTTTAAAGCAGACGATATTGCAGCAGTTTAAGTGTTAGACATAATTGTCTTAGGAACAGCCAAACGTGTCGTTATAAAGAGGGAGTCGTTGTTGAGAGGGCCGTTGTAGGGAGGAAGCACTGTACATGTATTCCGAATTTGTTGACTTGTCAGTCATTCAACCATAACGTAAAGGGATGCGCTATAGCGGACATTAATTCTGACCAGCAAAGACGTGACTTGATCTTTGCGTTAATAATGTCTGACAGGTGAGTAAAAACGGACAATACATTGTAATAAAAAGTTTTAACCGATTGGGACTCGAACCCGGAGTCTTTGGAATGCTAGTCACTCGCTCTACCAAATGATCTAAAACAGACAAGGAAGTTTTTTCAACCTATTCATTATGTGGAGTACACACAATATAGTCAACATTTAGATGTATCAGCCAGAAATTTCCAGAACATTTTGAAAAATGTATTTCATAGATGAAACCACCTTTTGTGACAGAATCACGACATGTGAAGTTTAAATGAGGTGCAAAACGATCAATTTATGCAACTTTCCCAATTACATAATGCAGCTTTATGCAAACGATATTATGGCAGTAAAACGAATAATTTCCGTTATTGAAATCCTGTGTATTATTTATATCGTAAATAACTATTATTATATGTCAGCTTATGTACTAAATTTATCTACAACGACCGGTCCAAAACCAAATCGTCACCGAAAGGTTTCACAATATACAATAATGGTTGCCAATGAGGCATCACCATCGAGACAAACGGGCATATTTTTACTGGATGCAATGGAGATGGTTGTATTCTTCCTCGTTGAAACGTGTTCAACAAAACGCAGAAGCTACAGAATACACGACTTAACGAGTTCTAGTTAGCTAAAGTTCACGATTAAAAATGGGACTAGTTCGACATACACATGTAACCGAGTGCGGATTATCGAGGTTCGATTGTATATTTTAAGGTTTAAAAGTCTACACCAATATTTATATATATCACGGAGTACTTAGTACATATATATGTAGTAGATCTATATTTTAGAATGAATAAAATTTAATAAAATACTTTTCTTTATTGATTATTTTGTTACATAATGTTGTTTGTTTGTTTTGGCTTTAAGTGTGTAGAAGTACGTTATTTCTATAGTTAAACGATATAAAATTCTCGCTAATTTATTTATTTATTTGGTTTGACTTTACGTCGCTTTTAACAGTATTTCAGTCATATTGCGACGTCCAGCTTATAACAGGTGGAGGAAGACACCAGAAGCCCTTTAGGCAATGTTTCAGCACAAATCGACAACTGGGTAAAAACCCAGACCTTCTGCAAGCCACCCTATGAAATGACTAGACTGGAATTCGATATCACATCGGTTAGGAGCTTAGTGATGTTAGTCATAGTGACTATACAGTACCACTAGGTCATGGAGGACCCAAATCCACACTAAGTACAATTATAAGCAGACAATTACAGTTACTTGAAAAATTCATGTGATACGATATTTCTATTTTTGTGTCTTGTCAGATCACGAGTTACTGGGCATTTTATTTAGCTCCAATCTGGTTGCAATGGATATCAGGTGTTGGTGGACAAGAGCGCTTGTTCAGAAAAGAAAACTGTTACCCGTTCTGTAACTACGTTGAACACACAGTAATTTCCCCTTAACACCTGTAACTTTTAACTTATACGGACTCTTCTGATGAACACTATACGTTAAATAACTAAAATCTACGTACACTATACAGTGGAAAAGACGTTATTCTTTTTCGGCTAACGCCTTTATGCGAAGTTTTATACCGATTGCAAACAATTTGGAGCCACATTAGATGCCGGGTAACCCAGTTCTCTGATATAGGGCTTTACGCTATTCTTAGTACGAGTATACTCGTCGCCTGTGTTCAGTGGGTTTACGACGTGGCCCAACCGTTTCTATGCTTCTTGTGGAGTCTTCTGATCAGAGTGCACACTATATGTTTAAAATCCAAATTTTCTGAAAAATATATTCGAAACCACCTATTATCAAATTATAATTACTATACAAATTGGAAGAGTCCATATAAGGAAGAAGCATAAAACGATTAAATGATTATCGAAATATTCGTATTTATAGGACTGCAAGCCTCTGCGCATGTACTTACATGTACAGTTAATGCTATTTCCCCCCAATAAATGCGTTTCCTTTGCCAAACAGTTTCGAGACAGACTAGATGCCGGGTTAACTGTTTGCCACTCATATTAAAATAAAGCAGTATATAGTTTTGATTAAAAAAGTCATTTTCTACATTTATAGCATTGTGTGTGCGTTTCGTTTGCGTTTAAGCGGGATAGAATACCATCTTCTCTATTGTAACATGCCATATTGCACGGTCGTCTCCCCGTGTTATAGCAGGTGGGCTCACTTTGCGATAACGCTACGATACGCTGGCATCTAGTAGGGTGAAATTGAATAATAATTGACTTATTAGTACTTGTAAGAGTTAACTATACATTTATCATCACATGAAACAAAAGTGATAGTGACGTGCGGATTAAATGCTTAAGCTTTAATTCTTCAATAGGTTTTCTGATAGCTTTTAAAATCTCCAAGTTCAGATCGTTTGTACTTGCAGAATTGAGTAGGATTGTGCACTTGTCGCATGGAAAATTTACAAGGTGTAGCTTTTACCACATTTAATTTATAGTTTGTTTAAACTTTATGACATGTGGCTGTTTCCCGAAAAGATGAAAGGAAATTCGAAAGCTCTTTGACCCTCTAGAACCCATCTTAGAAAAACGTATTTGGTGTTACGTTTGGTTCAAATAAGCAAAACTAGTATTTTGTTCTTTAACTTAAATATTATTGAGCAAAACATTTTAAAGCAGTAGTGCCCAGTTTGTAGCAGATCTGCTGTCATTGTGTTTTACTACTTTGTAAACTGGTTCTGAATGTACATCATGTAACGTTTTATCAAATAAATGGGACATAAATAAAAAGTTATAGAGTTTGAAAATATATGCATTTCATTATCGCAGTAAACATCCAAAAGCCCTGATGTAGCAGATATGAAATACAGTTTACAAATATTATATTTCTGCTTAATGTCAGGTCAGTCAATGTAAGATTCTTTGCTCATGTCTTAACTCATTGAACCCTAGTGACGCATATATGCGTCATTTACCAAAAGAATACCTGTGAAGAGTACAATTGTCCTATGCAAACATTGAAGTCCCTAATCAGAGGGCTCCTGCAGGAGCCCTCTGATCAGGGTCTACACTGTTCGTCATTTTGTAATATATTATAAAAAACCCAATCCTAAATAGTCGAAAATGGACCAGCCTTTATTGCAAACTGAAATTGTCCATTGGAAGTTTCAGGGAATAATAAGTTAAACCCTTACTGCCAATATGACATAAATACTCGTCTAACACTGTCGCTGCCATTTCATTGTCTGCTTATATTTCTATGCCGGGTTATGCTGTGTCCGATTAGGATCAGGACTGTTTGCAAATGTCAGTGCTTTTTGCTTTCGTTCTCATCCTAATGTATATCCATGTTTTGTTCATATAAGTTGTATACATTATGAAATAAATATGTTTAAACTAAATGTCGGTGCTGTCGGCATTGGCAGTTAAAGGGTTAAACTACTATATATATATTAACAACAACCTCTGTTTTGCTTAGAAATCTTCAGCAAGATAATGACATGTTATCATCATTATAGATGAACGGATGGCAAATTTATACAATCGGGGAAATTAATGTGCGACTTTTAAATGATAGTTACTGATACTAGCATATAATTGATTATATGCATAACTCTTTGAAAGTACAATGTACACATTAAACCAAACCTTAAAGAAAAAGGTTACATCTAACATTAAATTGTATGTACTACATGTAGCTATGCTTAGTTTTGTTCTAGAGGGTCGAACTGTTTAACTTACAATTACCGTGCATTAAACTGTTGCCTTTGTAATCTTTGTACAGTTGAAAAGACTTTATTCTTACGAAAGCAATGTTATGAAATGTTAACAACGGCAGTGTTGTGCATTTGTTATCGATTACTTCTAATTTACAGTAGAGAATCTGTTATTCTTTCCCGTTTAAACGCAAACGTACGCAAACGCAAAGCACTAAAACGTAGAATAGAACAACTTTTAGACAATTCTGATAATTCATGTTTATCTTGGTGGCAAACAGTTTGGAGCCTGATCAGACGCCGGGTTACCCGGCGTCTGATCTGGCTCCAAACTGTTTGTATTGTAAATAATAGTTTTAGCGTAAACGCGTTTATTGGGAAAGAATAACAGATTCTCCACTGTAACTAGCCCATAGTTTGGAGACTGCTCGGACGCCAGATAATAAATGATATAAATGTCTTAGAAAAAATACATATATTTAATAGGCAAGAACGTCTTCTAAAATGTTTATGGTATAGTTTGGGTATAGTCAATCGAAAATTTGTGAAAATGGATTTAGAGGTTTCCATTGTTCCAAACCCATTCTCAGAATATGTAAACTTGTTTACTACCTGCTTATGATTTTAGCTGTCATCTGTTTCTAGTATCATCAAAGCAATTCCTTTTAAGTTGTCGTCATCATTCAATGTCACTGTATTTAGATCTACATGTATTCCACTTAAAGATTAAACTTTAATAGTTTCTCATTGCATTCTTTTATTTTCTAACATAACACTTCAGACATTTTAAGTTTAAAGTAAAAGTGTAGTTTTCAATTGGGATATTTAATTGCCCCTCAAGTGGCTTTATATGGTAATGGTCTGTACTCATTCCCTCTTGTTCTTTGGTCTCATATCCTAGCTCTCACTGGGGACATGCATACTTGGCCTGCCACCAACTAAATCTACAGTGGAGAATATGTTATTCCTTCCCGTTGAAGCACAAACAAAATGTAAATGCATAACAAGTAAAAGTAAAATACAAACTACATTACTTTGCCTATTTAAACGATTAACTGGAATCTATTGGCAAACAGTTTGGCGTTTGATCAGACGCCGGCTTCACCGGCGTCTGATTTGGCTCCCAACTCTTTGCAATGGAAATAATAATTTTAGCATAAATGCGTTGACTGGGAAAGAATAATATCATTTCCACTGTGTTCAGTATATTTTATAAGTGTTAAAACCCTAGAGTCTACGATCTGCAATAAAGAGAAAGAATGTCAAAATATGATAAAAGTATATAGTAGTCGCCAATACTTTTGAGTACAGTGTTTGGAAAGCAGTGTGCATATACAGGAGACGCCGATACTTTTCAATATATTACGGGCGGAGACTAGACGGACCATTTTTATTGCAGTAGACGCTTAAAATACACATCCATACTTGTAAATGCAATTAACAAACACATTGTGAGCCTTGCCATGACAAAACAAGCATTATTGCATTGCAAACTTGTACACACCAAGCGCCCTTGTCATCTCAGGCTATGTATCTGAGTTTCGGTTACACTATCAAATACCGTATATAATGCAGCTACATGAATGTGGGTGTCAACAGTGTAGATAAAGGCCAACCACCGCGTCAATGACGCAGCGGCAGGCCTTGATTTACACTGTTAGCAATGCAATAAGTCAGGTTTTTATCATGGCATGGCTTATAAGTAAATGCATGTAATAAAACTGTGCATATACAGTTGGAAATACATTTGTACGTCACTCCTTCAAGTTTATGCAAAAAGATAAGCAAACACTATGAGGTATTTATGTAGACAAGGACAGCTGTTTTGAAACATCTGCTGATTAAGTTTTATATATCAAAATCACCACATGGCATGTTTTGATCAGAGAAATTTGAAAATATCTGATACAGCGAAACGAAGACCTTTGAAACGAACTAAACGCAAACGCATTTCACTACAATGTAGAATGATACAATTCTGAAAGTGTTAGTTATTATTTTTTATCTGAGTGGCAAAGAGTTGAGATTGGTCAGATGCTGGGTTACCCGACGTCCATCTTGGCTTCAAACCGTTGATAACTATTTAGCATAAGCGCATCTATTGAACAAGGATGACGTCTTCCCTACTGCACACTCTTTCATCACTGATTTGTAAAAACTAAACACCTGGGGCCTGTCTTACTAAACGTCGTACGACAAATGTTGTCGTAAGTCAGTTTCTAAAATTCTCAATTATTACTTATTTCTTCATCAAATCCTGTCTTGTCACATCTCTTTGGAATCGTCTTGAAAAGACGATTCCAAAGAGATGTAACAAGACAGGATTAGATGGAGAAATCAGAAGTTAGGCGTATTTTAATGTTTTGACTTACGACCGTTTTTATCGTACGACGTTTCGTAAGACAGGCCCCAGATTTTGTCTAAAAAGTGGCTTGTGTAAATGTCAGGCGCTTATATACAAACTTCTCTATTACGTACACTAAAACGAATGCTAATTGATTATATAAAAGACAGGTAGCAGTCACCTGTCGTAAACATATAATAACTAAAACAATTTAGTGCTCGTAATGTTAGGTTTTAAACACGTAAGTATTAGCTGAGGTAAAGGATTTATGTTAAAAAGTACGTTTCGAAGTAAAACTAAGAGTTCGGTGGGATTCGAATCAGCGTGTTAAATTTACAAAACTTAAGTACAAACAATTGAGCTAGCTGGACAACTGTTAACCGACTGTGTATTCTATCCTAGTTGTATTGCATATGATTGCTCTTCATGCGGTGGTAAATAAATAACAGTTACTTTATTAACTTGCCATTATAAAGAGCACATAGATATGGCCGCTACAATGTTTTTAAACGGAGTAGAAATATATGATTCAAATCTCTAAATAAATGCATCCCAGTGATGTTTTACAGGCTTAGTTTTATATCAACAATCAAAATTTCGCACACACATTTCAAAATTTTCTTTCATTGTGATTTTTGCCCTCTAAAAGTTCACTGTTTTGAAAAATTACTTTATCTAAATATGAAATAGCCTTTGACGCCCCTATGTATTCCTCATAAAACGAGTTTTCGCGTTTATACCACATTCCGGAAATGTCCCGTGTAATCTGTTACAGTGGAGAAAACGTTATTCTTTCCCAATAAACGCGTTTACGCTAAAACTATTATTTTCACTGCAAACAGTTTGGAGCCAGACCAGACGCAGGGTAAACCGGCGTCTGATCAGGCTCCGAACTGTTTGCCACCAAGATAAAGATGAATTATCAGAATATCCAAAAGTTGTACTTTTCTACGTGTTAGTGTTTTGCGTTTGCGTACGTTTGCGTATAAACGGGAAAGAATAACAGATTCTCCACTGTAGATGGATGCTTAAAGTAGGATAACAGTAAAGAAGAAAGTTCGTTAATGAGTTTTCTGCTTTATCTTTAGCCTGCTTTAAGCAACCGCCTACATAAAAAGCATTAAAGAGACGTT
Organism: Gari tellinella; assembly: GCA_922989275.2. Lineage (NCBI taxonomy): Eukaryota > Metazoa > Mollusca > Bivalvia > Cardiida > Psammobiidae > Gari > Gari tellinella. The sequence goes on along the minus strand of OV277863.1, from coordinate 13,216,408 downwards.
GGGGGAAAAGTGATAACGTTGCACTTTATAAAAAAATAACTAATCGTGAAAACATAACAGTGATAAGTTGACAACTGCCTTCTACAGTAAACTATGCACATTCATTATAGACATAGTTATCTTGTATTCTAGATAAATCTACAATAGACACCGTGATCTATAACAGCAATGGACATTCTAGGACATAAATATTGAATAGTACAATTATAAAGATATTCAGTTAATACCGTTATCTAAAAGTAATCTTTAGAGTACATACTAATATTTACATTCACCGTGTAAAGTCTTTATGTAATCGTATTAAAAATTTGAGGGTCATCCCTCGATGAACCTACAATTCGAAACTGGTTTTAGCCAGTTCGGATTTTCCGCGTGCTTTTCGTGGACTTCTTCTACATCGCGCACTTAACACTAAGCTCCCATTGGTCGACGGTCATATGACACTAGCGGAGTGATACAGACCCATAGGTCGTTGCCATCGCGTTGCTATGTGTGTAAATGGGTTAAGAAAACAACCGCGACCTGTACTTTTAGAATGTGCATTGGCAATAGATATTCAAGTTGCACTGTTATTTGTTTGCCTTGTAAGTCTTTTCCATGCACAGAGAGAAAGTTTACTGAAAAAAATCCTGACTTTTTAATACAGTTACAGTACATGTAGTTGGGACTACTTTCTCACCATATTTAGAAACTGGAATGGCTATTACATCGACATTACATCTATCAAACCTCTTTGACCGGTATATGATAAATTCTTATAAAGAAAAACAAATCTGGCCAATAAACACATTTAATTGACAAGACAGAAAATATGAATATAAATATAAGGAATAAACAACATCTCTTTGCCGCTCATGACGGTATGACTACATTAGCTTCGGGGTGTAAATTCATCGTAAACGCCCTTCGGGCGTTTACGCAATTTACCCCCTGCGAAGCTAATGTAGTCATACCGTCATGAACGTCAAAAAAATGTTGTTTATTCCTATAGTGACCCGTCATCTAAACTACAGTGGAGAAGACGCTATTCATTCCCGTTTAAACGCAAACGAAACGCAAACGTATTGCACTTAAATGTAGAAAGTGTCCTTTTTAAAAAAATCTAACAATTCATTTTTATCTAAGTGGCAAACATTAAAGTCTGATCAGACGCCGGGTTACCCGACGTGTGATCTGGCTCTAAACTGTTTGCAATAAAAAATAAACGTTTTAGCGTCAACGCGAATAGTAACGTCTTCTCCACGCTACATGATAGATGATATAAAGTAGACAATGTTCTTGTCCAACACATACGACGGGGAATACGTTACAGGAGAAAATGTAAACGCCTCTATGCTAACAGATAACCCGGCGTATGGTCAGTTCAATCCCTAACTGTTTGTCACGAATATTAAGATAAATAGTCAACAGTTTCAATAACTACCATTTTCTGCTGTATATTGCAATGCATTTCTGTTTGGTTTCATTTAAACGAGATTGAACATTTTCTCCACTTCACAATTTTAGTAGCTGGTCTTAGTCTACACATGTGGCATGTTCCGGAGGGCTTTATTCAAATTGCGGAACAGATATGCGCCAAGTGAATTTTTATGTTTTCGCTAATCCTACCTTGATTAGAGGAATTTGACTGGCTGGTTAAACACGACTTTACAACTATTTACTAAACATTGGCGACACGTCAAGTGTCTGGGTTGGTAACCAAACTACAAGAAAACAATTCCTGCTCCTAATATTCAATTTGTAAAAAAACGCTCTTAACCTTTTTCTGCTATAACCACTGCTGCAGATCACCTATATCAAACTGATAAAGCCTTTATGGTAAATTATATTAATGGCAGATGGCTACTTAAATCATTATTCTGTAAAATTCACATAATAAAATAAATGAATATGTATCATAAGAATAGTTTTATATATTCTAGCAAACGGTAGGTTAAAGCAGGCTCTTAGTAAAGCAAAGTGAGCTTTACGACGCATTCCGTTTTACTGTCAATCTGCTTTAATAAATGGTCATCTGTCTGTTGTAACGGGTTAAGCTAGATGGAAGTAAATCAGAAAACCCCGTTTTGCTTTGCTCGAAACTGCCACTACACATGCACCTAACACTATCTCCATGTATCAGGGCATTGGTACTGTAGTTACGCCATGTATCGCTTATGCAGCTTACGTATTGAACCAAAGCAGAAATAAAATGAGTTGAGTTGAAAGGGGTTAAATGAGTCGTAAGGTGCTTATGTGGAGTAAACGACCAACCCCTTCAGTGACATTTAATATTGACACAATTCGATTAATTCTAGAAATAAATAGCTTCTTCCTTGAATTCGTCGGGGTTTTTACGAGGTCATGTTCAAAGTAAGTAGTTTGTTTATCAATGTTTTGTTTTTCAATGCTGCTTTAGCAGTACTTCAGTCTTATAGAGACGTCCAGTTATCACATATTAAAGGAGACCAAGCAGTTCATCTGCATATGGTTTACATATAACATAGATACATAACAGTACAGCGAAACGAAATTTGGAGAAAATATTTTACTTCTTACATGTACAGTGGAGAATGTGTTATTCTTTCCCAATAAACGCGTTTACGCAAAAACTATTATTTGCAGTGCAAACAGTTTGGAGCCAGATCAGACGCCGGGTAACCCGGCGTCTGATCAGTCTTCAAACTGTTTGCCACCAAGATAAACATGAAATATCAGAATTGTCCAAAAGTTGTTCTTTTCTACGTTTTAGTGCTTTGCGTTTGCGTACGTTTGCGTTTAAACGGGAAAGAATAACATATTCTCCACTGTATCATGGGGCCTAACGTCGAGCGGGGCTACTGTGGCGCAGACGTTATTCTTTCCCAATAAACGCGTTTACGGTAAAACTATTATTTCCATTGCAAACAGTTTGGAGCCAGATCAGACATTGGGTTACCCGGCGTCTAATCGGATTCCAAACTGTTTGTCACTTAAATTCAAATGAATTGTTACAAATTTCTAAAAGTGTCACTTTCTACAATTTAGTGCTTAGCGTTTTGAGTTTCGTTTGCGTGTAAACGGGAAATATAACGTGTTCTCCATTGTAAGTAAAAGGCCAAATGTGGTGAGGGGCTAGATGAGTGTCTATGTTTATCCGAAGCAACAACACTTTCGTCATAGTAATCCCTTCCAGTCACAAAGTCAGTTATTTAACCCCGATTGGGTTCACTTGAATCTTTACCTCTGGTCAGTAGAGGTTCATACTCAAGTTGAACCCCATGGAATGATGTTTATTTCTTTTACAGTGGAGAAAACGTTATTCTTTCCAAATAAACGCGTTTACGCTAAAACTATTATTTCTATTGCAAACAGTTTGGAGCAAGATCAGACGCCGGGTAACCTGTTTGTCATCAAGGTTAAAATCAACTTTCAGAATTGTGAAAAAGTTGTTAGTTTCTGCATTTTAGTAAAATGCGTTTTGCGTTTCGTTTGCGTTTAAACGGGAAAGAATAACAGATTCTCCACTGTAAGTATAAATGCTCTACATATTGAGATTATGCTATAAGTTTCCTACAAGAGTCATTGCTACATGTACAGTGGAGACGACGTTATTCTTTTCAATACACACGTTAATGTTAAATCTTTGTGTCAATTGAAAACAATTAGGAGCCAAATAATATACAGGGAAACCAGGCGTCTGATCAGGTTCCAAACAGTTTGCCCACTCAGATTGAAATTAATAGCTAGAATTGTCAAAATTGTATCTTTTTCTGCATTTTATGACTTGCTATTGTGTTTCGTTTGCGTTTACACGGGGAAGTATAACGTCCTCTCAACTGTACAAGTCGAGTAAATCGACCTGATGTATCGGCCGATTTCTGCGTAAGATTACCAGTTTTAAGTCACGATGTTTTATAGAAAAAATGTCGCTTTTGAGGTAAAATGATACTGTAGGAAAACACGGGGTTCTCTTCCGTAAAAACGAACTATGCACACATGCAATTAAATAAAGAAAAGTATAGCCCTTTAAAATCGTGGACGATTCACTAAAATCTGAGCTAAAAAGAGTTTGGAGCGTGATCAGACGCTGGGTTACCCGGCGTCCGATCAGGATTCCAAGTGTTTGCAACTAAGATTAAGATGAATCGTTAAAATACTGTCAAAATGTTATTATTTTCAAAATTTCATCATATTGCATTTAGTGTATTTTATTTATAATGAAAAAACCCCAAACTGTTTTAGCATTAATGTGTTCATGGAGATTGAGTGCCGTCGTCTCAACTGTAATACATGTAGCTACAGTGGAGAATCTGTTATTCTTTCCCGTTTAAACGCAAATGAAACGCAAACGCATTGTATTAAAATGCAGAAAATAATTTTTTTTTCACAATTCTGAAAGTTGATATTAAGCTTGATGACAAACAGTTTGGAGCCTTATCAGACGCCGGGTTACCCGGCGTCTGATCTGGCTCCAAACTGTTTGCAATGGAAATGATAGTTTTAGCGTAAACGCGTTTATTGGGAAAGAATAACGTTTGCTTCACTGTAGCATTTTTCACAGTGCCAATAAAACTACGGATTTACACGGTTATTTTGCGTGATACCGTTTGGATAAAAAAGTAGATTTCATTTCTACAGTGAAAAATACGTTATTTCTTTCCAATGATATGTTCAATGTCACTATAAAAAACAATCGATCTCACTTAACGCGTTAACGATAAAACAATTCTATTTCAAACATTTAGCCACTTTGATAAAACTAAATGTGTACATCTTAATACAAAGCAATAATTTTCTAAATTTTATTGCAGTACGTGTCTTTTTGTTTAAACGAGGGAAAATACAACTTCTTCACCGTACCTGTTTAATGTTCATTGCGCAAATCATCTTGTGATCACGCATTGGAATTTCGCTATTATCCACATGAGGAAGAACGTAAATTATTTAACGATTTAGACATTAGCCTGTTTCTCGAGTTTGTCTATACACATGGACTTCTTAAAGTATGTTTATAGCGGTTTATCAGTAGAAAGTTCTCTAAATACTCATGTTTGTGCTCGATAACCTTATTGGCATTAGTAAGTGTTATGAAATTCCACTCATACTGAGCCCATACACCCATTACTTTATTTAACGTCTATTTAATCGAAAACCTACTGGCAGTATTAAATGTAAATCGTTGCTTAATGCAGGATGAAAATAGTGAGAAAATTTCCTTTAACATGTTTTCGTATTATGTAGGTTCTGATTCAAACAGTCACATATATTAAGAGATCGCCAGGCAACCTCAGTATATGGTGCATTAACACAAGACTGACTGTATTTTTTGATAAAATGAAAGCAGTGTAACTCTTGAAAATTGACTTTACATATAAAACCATTTTCCCCGCTTAATCCTTTGAACTGCAAGTACCGAGTTGTTTCGAAACCTCTGGCAGTTATTCTAATCTACATTAGAAACATGTTTGCTCACAACCCAACTCTAAGATATTAATTGTTTATTTGCCGAACCGTATAGAGTCATATATAAGAAGAAAGGAAATCAAAACTAAAAGATAAAACAATTGTGATAAACAACGTACATTTGATTACCATGGGTTTTACTTCTTTGCATGTCATTCACGATTTGATTTGTATTCGGAAACAACGTAGATCCAGAACAGACCCCTCGTAACGCGGCACCTGATCTTGATCCAAGCTGTTTAACACTCGCATTTAATTTTCTTTATTTTAAATAAATGCATCAATCTGAATTTGCTCAACATTACAGACGACACTTTCAACGCAGACGATAACACAACAGGAGAAGGGTTAATGCGTCTGACACTCCAGGAGTTTTCGCGGAATACGTCACTTCCGTTTGATAAAAGGTGACAGAACTATCTGGAGGTCCATTTCGTTGTGGACATTTAAAGGAGATACAGAGTTTTCGACACACTGGACACATTGAAAACTTCTGTTTTATTGAGAAGAGACTTATATAATATTAGTTATTTTAAGATGGATTTAAAATCAGGCGGGTTCATTACAGTTCTAGTTTTACTCGAACTATTAGCCATCAGCTCAACAGAAGTTGTGTTAGACGAAACGGACACCGAACCAATATTTACAGACACAGAACGTAAATACTCATTGTACTTATAAACATTTAACATAGTTATAAATCATATGTTGCTATTTAGAAGTACAGTAAAACCTTTCTATTACAAACACTAATCCAAAGGCTAATTCATTGTACAAAAGACAGGTGACTGCTTAAAGCAAGGTTACTGTAAAACAGAAAGCTACTGAAACAGTCATCTGTCATAAACACATAGTAATTTGCACAGTTTTATGTCGTTATAGAGAGTTTATACTGTACGGGTACTGGAATGGAAGTTGTGGGAATCTTACATATAGTCTTACAAGCTATTTATATAGTTCAGTGGAGAATATGTTATTCTTTCCCGTTTAAACGCAAACGAAACGCAAACGCATTGTACTAAAATTAAGAAAATAACAACTTTTTCACAATTCTGAAAGTGGATTTTAACCTTGATGAGAAACAGCTTGGAGCCTGATCAGACGCCGGGTTACTCGGCGTCTGACCTGGCTCCAAACTGTTTGCAGTGGAAATAATAGTTTTAGCGTAAACGCTTTTATTGGGAAAGAATAACTTTTTCTAACCTGTAGTAGTAAAGAAATGACTATACCAGTAGAAGTTGTAGTAATAGAGGTAGCAAATAAGTCAAGTAAATAATATTATTTAGTATTTTGACGTGTTTATTTCCATACCACACATGTGATACAGTGGAGAAGATGTTATTATTTTCCGTTAAAACGCAAACGAAACGCAAAGCACTAAAATGTATATAGAAAGTACCGGTTTTTAGTAATTATTAAAATTTCATTTTAATCTGAGTGGCAAACAGTTTGGCATCTGATCTGGCTCCAAACAATTTGCAATGGAAATAAACGTTTAAGCGTAAACGTTATTGCGAAAGAATACATGTAACGTCTTCTCCAAAGAAAACATTTATGAAATCAACATGCGGCCTAACGGGCCTATATTTCATCAAATAGAAAAGTAATCAGTTACTGAACAAAATAGTAAAATAAACTTTATATGAAATATTGCAGCGATAAAAGTTTTAGTAATAGTTATGGTAGTAATATTAAAGGTGTGAGTTTATAAAGTCTTCATTTTACGTATATCGTATTCTTCCGTCTTGGTGGTAGTGTTGTTGCAGAAGGGATGTAGGTGTAGTTTAAATAGAAAGAAATGTGCAAAACTGTACAAAATGAAAGTTCCTTAAAACTATTGACAATTTCAATTTAACTCATTATCCCCTGAAACTTCCAACGGACAATTCCAGATTGCAATAAAGGCTGGTCCATTTAAGACTTTTTAGGGTTGTTTTTGTAATAAATTGCAAAATGACAAACAGTGAAATCCCTGATCAGAGGGCTCCTGCAGGAGCCCTCTCATCAGGGACTTCACTGTTTGCATAGGACACGTGTACTCTTCACAAGTACACATTTGGTAAAGGACGTATATATGCGTCACTAGAGTTCAATGAGTTAATATAGATATCACGCAGTTTGGAGCCTAATGGCACGCCGTATTACTCGGCATCTCGTCAGATTCCGCATTGTTTTTAACAATATAATTGTGTGAATGTAGTTGTAGTAGTAATAATAATACTAGAAGTAGTAATAGTAAATGTAAAGTTTCCCCATCATAATACTATATATTGAAAGGAACTTTATTGGAGCTAATTCACTGAAATGATATACAGGGTGTCTCATAATATATGTTTCCATTTCAAACATTTGTCAATTTTTCATTTGGATAGCTATTACAAATAGAAAGGTATCATATTAAAGGTAATTGTTTAAAAATTTAACCATACATTAACCTAACTAGCTAACTTGCAATTAAACTAAAGCAACCACTCTTAGAAAATAGCGTCCATTTACAGTATATACTCAAAACGACGTCAATTTTGACGTCACAGTAGCTGAGATCTACTTAATTAACACAGAGTTTGTAATTGCAGACTTGCACGATTCGCTTGTGATCTTTCTCAGTTTGATGTGTTCCGTTGATGTTAGATGCACTATGTAAACACTCTCTTTGAGACAACTCCAAAGAAAAAATCCAAAGGACCGAGATTTGCGGAGTGGGTTGGCCAAATGGAAAATTACAGACCTTGGTTAACAATGTTTAAATAACATTACTGTTTTTCAGATGTTCTGTAAGGTGTTTTTTCGTAAAATCAAATATTAAAGCTCTGTACACACTAATGTCACTGGAAGTATTTATATTGTCAGAAAGTATCTTTCGTACCGACCGCTATTGTGTCTCGTCGATAATTTGCTTCACCGCAGCAACATTCTCATCGCTTCGACTACCTCAGGGTTGCCCCTTGCTGTCATGCCTTTCCAATACATTTCATTACTGATCTTACAACTCTGTTATCTTGTAGTAACCTGGTAATGTCCATGACTCCGGGATATAGTTTTCTTATTCTTCGAGTCTGAAAATTTACTGATTTGTTCAAATAATATAAATTTATTATATCGAAAATAGCAACTTTTGATGACGTTATATACAACGTCATGACGTCAATGTTTTCCTGTACTTTACGTTACATATAAAACTTTGAAGCTTTCTAGTCATTTTGATACATATTTGATACAAAAATGTGCAAGACATTTATGTTTAAATTGGTGGTGACTTATAGGCCCACTGGGCCGGGTGCAAATTGTTTGTATCTAAACACTATTTTGTTAAAAACAGTATGTACTATGCACATGTCACAATAATAAAATATTTACTTACTTACTTACTTATTTAGTACAGATGTCTGTTTTATTAAACACAAGACAAAGGTTTGAAATGGAAACATATATTATACGACACCCTGTATTTTTTTTTAAAAACTTTAAGACAGTTTGTAATAAAATCTTGATCATTCATCTCCATAGCGTTACAATCGTTCTTTATCTCAAACAAGCGTTTATGCTAAAATCCTTATGTATATTGCAAACAGTTTGGAGCTTGATCACATGCCGAGTAACCTCGCGGATAATCAGACTCAAAACTGTTTGCCATGAAGAGTTAAATAAAACGACAATACATTTCTTTCAAAAACCAGTAATTTTCTTCAATTTATTGAAATGCGTTTACGTTTGAATTCGTTTAAACTCGATAGAAGCGCGTCTTCGTCATTGTATCAAGGGAAGGTTCTATTTAAAGATAATTCGCATTGATCTTTTTCATGTCTTATTCTCAACAAAACAATATTAGAGCTTCTCTGTAATGATAATACCTGTATTTGATTAAGATTTAGGAGATTTTCATTCACCTTGCTTTACGTACTCGCCTGTACAATTATGTGTGCACTGGTTGCTATGGGAAAGGCTTCAACTTATATCGCAAACCAAGATTCAATACTTTTCATATGGACTAGTTTTAAAAGAGAACCACAGTGTCTGGGCATTTTACATTTGACCTTTTTTTTAATAAGATATCGTCGATTTCCAATCGTTTGCTTGTTAAAACAAATGAGTATATGAGAAGAAAGACTAATAATTTAACCATTTTAACTTTATGCCATGGTTTATCGTCCGGCTTAAATCTATAGTCGCCAAACATTTATATCGTCTGCGGTGATGGCGTCTTCAATATTTTTCAAGTCAGATGGAGGGCTTTATTGACTTATAAATATAGATCAGAGTGCCAAACAGGGTCCAACATGTTTAAAAAGTCGCCTTTTGACACCGTTGGAAGAAAAATGTTTAATATATATTTGAATGCCAAATATTTTTTTCGTGTACGACAAAAATGTTGTTTTTTACTGTTCTAAAATGAGATCTTTTTTTATTTTTTCTTCTCTTCAAAATTGTTTCAGAGTGTCGAATAGAGTAAGACGTCGCAGTATAACCTCAAAAACTGTTTACATACACCATTAGCGTGCAGCATGGGTTAATACATTAGCGTTACAGTGGAGAATCTGTTATTCTTTCCCGTTTAAACGCAAACGTACGCAAACGCAAAACACTAAAACGTAGAAAAGTACAATTTTTGGACAATTCTGATAATTCATCTTTATCTTGGTGGCAAACAGCTCGGAGCCTGATCAGACGCCGGGTTACCCGGCGTCGGATCTGGCTCCAAACTGTTTGCAGTGAATATAATAGTTTTAGCGTAAACGCGTCTATTGGGAAAGAATAACGTTTTCTCCACTGTACAAGACAACATCTTGCAATCGCTGTGTTTCGAGAACAACGTTACTTTCTTAGTAAAAACATGATACATGTATCAGCAAAACAATTTTTTTAACGAACGACTTTCGGGAAAATAATGGCCAATTTTGTCAGTTAGAGTTCACAGTAATACGCTCGTATATATATGCTATACATGTATATATGCTAAAATACAGATTTATTTACGACCTGTTCATGGGTGGTCTTTAAATGTGTATTTGACCAGGTCTTCGGTGTTCGACTTTCTCTTCCCTGACCTACCTATCCCATGTTCAAACATTGCAATGGTCGTGATAACAAATGTCGTTGAAGAACTGTGTTTACGACCTGAAAAAGTCCAAGACTTAAAATGCGCGCCACGGGGTGCTCTATGGCTCTTATCTCGAAGCCTAATGTGTTTGGATTAAATTTAGTTAATCTACTCAGGTATTATTAAATGTGGTTAAAATCAAATTTAAAAGCTTGAAATCGTCCATTAACAACTATTCAATTCAACTGATCACTGTAATAATCTCATCTAAAGAAACTACAACAGGAAAAACTAAAGGCATCGCTATAATGAAGGTGTACAGTGGAGAATGTGTTATTCTTTCCCAATAAACGCGTTTACGCTAAAACTATTATTTCCACTGCAAACAGTTTGGAGCCAGATCAGACGCCGGGTAACCCGGCGTCTGATCAGGCTCCAAACTGTTTGTCATCAAGGTTAAAATCAACTTTCAGAATTGTGAAAAAGTTGTTATTTTCTGCATTTTAGTACAATGCGTTTGCGTTCCGTTTGCGTTTAAACGGGAAAGAATAACAGATTCTCCACTGTACATGTAGTACTGGAAATACGACAGTGAAAATTCTTTATATATTGTACCAAGTCATTTGCGTCTATAAATGGCACCAAGTACAGTGGAGAATCTGTTATTCTTTCCCGTTTAAACGCAGACGAAACGCAAACGCAAACCACTAAAATGTAGAAAATAACTACTTTTTGACATTGTTCAGCATCTATTTTTATCTGAGTGGCAAACAGTTTTGAGCCTGATAAGACGCCGGGTTACCCGACGTCTGATCTGGCTCCAAACTGTTTGCATTGGAAATAATAGTTTTAGCGTAAACGCGTTTATTGAGAAAGAATAACGTTGTCTCCACTGTACCCGCATGAAGGAATTATTTACGGTTAAGGTCAATATCTACAGTAAAACCTCTCTATTTCGACCATTAAAGGAAGTATAATTGGTAGTATAAACCAAAGGTGACAGCTTAGAGCAAGGTTACAGTAACAGGAGCTTTCTGTTTTACTGTCAACTTGCTTTACGTAGTCATCTGTCGTCAATACTGAATAATAACCACAATTAAGTTGTAATATAGGGGTTTAAATGTTATAAGGACATGTAGTTGAACATTGTAAATTAGGTGATGGTTAAAAAGCGACGGATTAATGTCTTTTAATTTTGTTTACTTTGGAAGGCTGGCATAATTTTCAACAGACATACATGTAGGTATGCCTGTAAACGACTATTGGTGTAAACATATGATAAAGTGCCTTCTCTCTACAACGGCTTTCCGAACAACGTCCCCTCCTTACAACAATGCCTGCCGCTGTTCCCCAAACAATACATACACATTACCAGTTGACAGTGCGATACAGAGTGATGTATTTAGCTCGGGACGTTTTTGGCGGAAATAGCCGATCTGACGAGCGCCTTGGCGCGAGTCTGATCGGTTGTGTCCGCCAAAAACGTCGAGAGCTAAATGCAACACTCTGTTGCACACTGCCAACTGGTGATGTGTTTATTATATGCCTTGAATACAAATCAGAAACAACTAAGTTATATTAGTTATTTGAAGCAGAACAAGATTTTTTGTATGCCACAAAGAATAACGCGGCACTCGTACAGGTACGTAAATGACGTCACGTTAATTCGAAAGCGACGTCAGTAAAATACAAAGTGGCTGATACAAGGTGGCTGATACAGACTCTTGTATTTTACTCCGTAGATACACGCTGAAACGCTCGATATCATACGAAGGCATATAATAAATTTTTTTCTAACGTCATGACTGCTGCAAAATCGTCTGCTTAAATTGTCGTCTGCCATTGTTTCTTAAAGTTACATGTTGGACATTTTGACAAAAGAAACATAAAGACGAGTGACAATCAGTTTGAAGCCAGATGCCGCGTTACTACTCCCTTCGAATAACACACACACTCTATTATCCCATTGGGTGTTGCTGTAGAGAAGGAGCACTGTACATGTATGTAGTCGAATTTCGGTATCGCGAATTCGATTAAATGGACATTTTTCTGTATTTCAACAGTTTGGTTTCATTATTTCTACCTTGAGTAAGTCCAATATGTCCTTATTTCAAAGTTGAAAAGTGGTTTTGAAATATGGATTTGTTCGACTTAACCGAGTTGAAGATATCAAAGTTTGGTTTATGTAATATACACGCGTCACTGAACGTGTCAATAAGATAATTCCCTGTTGCTACTCTTGAAAACATAAAAATAATCAAAGTCCTGATGGTGCTGAAGTAATGACGGCTATTTGGCTCATCTTGGCACTTCGTGTGGTCGTCTTGTGTCTGTGTCCGTCGTCGTCCGTTCGTCGAAGTCCATCGTTTTGTTTTGTTTTTCATACTCGATATATGCATGTAACTTATTAGTTTCAAACGGTTACCTAAGATAGTAATTAATTTTTATTTTTTTTTAAAAATAATTAACATAAAAACCAACAGAAGGGCGACAGGGTGACGACAACAGTTTAACTTTTCAAATAGTTCAGATAAAATGATAATAAAATTACAAATAAACATGATGGTAAGATCAAAAACAAGTTTTGCCTACGACGGACTTCGAACATCTGACCTCTAGATTCACATTATGTGTTCACCACTGGACGGACCATTCCGATACTTACTATCCGACTTGCTTCTTAAATATACAGGACTTCTCCATTAATAATCAAGTGCTATTATTACACAGACCGTGCGCGTCCGCGCCCGCGCGTAAACAACTTAACAACATGAAAATAATGCTTGTAGTACACGTTTTGATGCACTGCGTCACTATCTCTGTGTCCTAAATGACATGTTTGACTCGCATTAAAATGACTGAAAACCAAATGGTGTGCGAGTATTTGAAGAAAACAGATTCTCAAATGCTCATTATGGCATCATCATTTTCATGACATTAATCAAATGCGATTGGTAAAAAACGTCCTCAAGAAACGCCACTGAATCTTATTTTTAAAGATTTTAATCATCGCTTTTTCTTCACCGATCTTAGACGGTGCAGTCGACGTGTGACTAAAGCGTTTGCACAATTTTAGTGCACGTCTTGTTTTGAATTCTCCACACGGGTTCGATCCTGACCGAGCTCATTATTTATTAAACATAAATACTTTTTCTAATATTTAGTAATTATTCACAAGGGCGCCTGGCATCCATTTGCGAAAAAAGAGAAAAGGTTTTTAACCCTTTTCCATAGAAGCGACTTTTAGAGTATTTAACTTATTCCTTCGTTGAAGAAAACAGTTCCAGTTTATACCCTCATGAACAATAACCACAACAGGTACTTTATATAGCCTAGCAGGTGGTAGTTTAAAGCAGGCTTAAAGTAAAGCAGAATGTACCTTAAGGCACATTCTGCTTTACTTTCAACCTGCTTTAAGTGATCACCTGTATTTAATGTTATATACAGGTTATTGGGTAAAGGTTTTTAAGCCAAATTTGGTTTTCAACCACTTAAAGGGAGATATTGTCAGCACACTACTTACTGAAACATACTGTGTGGCCAACTTCACGTGTCTATTATATTACAGACTGCGATGATAAATGTGACAAGCATTCCAACACTCCTATTGAAAGCCGCACTCTTCAATTAATTTTTAATATTTCGTCGCTTTCGTTGTATTACAGTAAAGTCCCATGAATGCGACTACTCAAATAAATAAACCACGATGCCGACTTAAAGCGCAGGATTAAAATAAAGCAGAGAACGCATCCACCTTAAATTCGCCCTATTTAAAACAGTCACCTGTCTTAATTAACATTCAATATACTTCTTTTGAGCCTTAAATTGATAGAAACATAGCGGTACGTTACTGTAGTTATTTTATTGTTCGCTTTCTAACCTTCGCCAATGTGATGTTTATCATAATCATTAAGTGCATATCAGGGTGACAGGGTAAGCTATCAAGTGTTTTAATAGACTTTCCATGTTGGCGAAGTAAGACCGTATCGCCCACTCGGGTAAAAACGAAGATTGACGATGTCATCAAGGGTTCTGATAGTCTAGAAGTATACCGTACTTCCTCATGTGAGTGACACTCGAAATATTGTCTTATTGTCAATCTTTACAAATAGGTAGCTGCATAATGCAGGGCAACCGTAATACAGAAAACTTCTAGGGAGCTTTCTGCATTACATTTATACTATATTAAGGAGTCCCCTACCTTTAAAAATATCTACTACTCAGTCTTTCTAAATTATTTCCGAAAATAAGTAGCAATGCAAATATGTAAGTGTGCTCTTTTCGGATTACCACGCAAGTTGCTGTGCATTATCTACTGATAATACTGACCCCTAGGGTTAAAATACAAATTTACAACGCATTAGATCTTCTTGGGAGCATCTTCAATAGACTTATCTTTCAAGTCAATTGTGCTTGTTCATGATATATACTACTACTGTGGTTTCTCTGAAGTAGCCACTGTGATTTTACTACAAGCTCTTCTGTAACGCTAATTTGTTAACGATGTCTAGGCTTGTATTGTAAAATTGTTGGATTACGATCAGATACCAATATACTTGGAGTCTAAAAATGATCCAACATATTTGTTATTTGAAATTTATCTTATGGAAAAATACAGTGGGGGGAGACCTGTGTGCGCCTTTACACCAGGGGCCCGTTTCATAAAACTTCGTACGAAAAAATCGATCGTAAGTCAAAACTTTAAAATGCATTTAATTTCTTATTTCTCTATTTAATCCGGTCTTGTGACATATTTTTGGAATCGTCTTTTCAAGACGATTCCAAAAAGATGTCACAAGACAGGATTAGATTGAGAAATAAGTAATAATTGAGACTTTTATAATCTGACTTACGACAACATTTGTCGTAAGAAGTTTTATGAAACGGGCCCCAGGCACGTGTATAGGTGGAATTGTCATGTTGAATGAGTTTTGTCTGTTGTTGGGTTAATATAAAATACAAATTTAGTATTTCATAAATGATCCAGTTTGCATTTAAACAGTACTTCACAATGAAAATCTCCAAGTTTAAACGATTTTGTTGATATGCATTTTAAAACATGCGGAACCTAGAGTATCGGACAGTTTTGATTCTAATCTAATAATGTGAGAGGACGAGTGATAGTATCGAGATAGATACTCATCCTTAAGTTTGATAATTTACATTCAAATCTATGTAAGTTGATACAACGTTATTTCCCCCCTTTAACCCTTTCAGATCAATTTTATCGAGAGGAATTTACCCCTTCACCGCCATAATGTCGACTGCTTCAATATTGTTGTCTGCAATATCGTTTCAAAGTTAGATTTAAGGCAGTATATCTGACGTAATTTCAAAACAAGTGGCAAACAGTTTTGATCCTGATCAGACGCCGTGTTACCCGGCGTCTGAGCAGGATCAAATCTGTTTGCAAATGCGCTTTATGACGTCACTGAGAGTGAACGGTTTGAACGCAGACAAACCACAAACACAGTTCAGTATATTGTAAAATATGTCAATATTTCTGAACTTCTATCAATTCGTTTTAATCTGAGCGGCAAAGAGTTTTGGACCTGATAAGACCCCGGGTTCTCGGCGTCTGATCAGGCTCCAACCTGTTTGCAATTGATATACTATAAACTCATTCAATGGGAAAGAGTTACGTCTTCTCAACTGTATTGATAAACCATTACTGAAGCATAACACTCGTTAAAGACAAGTACAGTGGATAATATGTTATTCTTTCCCGTTTAAACGCAAACGAAACGCATTGTACTAAAATGCAGAAAATAACTTTTTTCTCAATTCTGAAAGTTGATTTTAACCTTGATGACAAATAGTTTGGAGCCTAATCAGACGCCGGGTTACCCGGCGTCTGATTAGGCTCCAAACTATATGCAGTAGAAAATAATAGTTTTTTTTTGGGAAAATGACGTTTTCTCCATTGTAGCAGCTGGATTCAAGCTGAACGCTCCCGTAGAACGTACTGTTTTACTTTTGTTTGGTATTATAATACAAGTACAATAATAATTTGATTTTGAGTAGGCGTTTAATAAAAATTAGACTGTATATCGAACATGTTTGCAATCCTGTTGATATGTACAACTCATAGGCGTAGCCAGACTTTTAAAAGTTATACGCACATTTCGGCACGGAGTGCCGACCGAGGCACGTAGTGCCGAATGGGGAGGGTGCGGGAGGAGGGTAAATGAAGATGTGAAATGGTGGTTTCTGACATGTGTTAGGTACTTTTTTTCTTAAAGAAATGGTATTGTTTTACATGTATAAATAACCGAATTTGCAAGGTTAAAAAATCTTCTTTTTCAAAGGCCTCTAACTTTGCTAGACCATTATATATAGTTCTAGATTTAAATGTGTCAGACATAGGTAATCTGCCTTAGATGACTAGGCTCCCTATATCTAAGAAGGATAGTCCAAGAGAACCTTGACTTGCTCCAAGGGAAGTCTGATTTGCTTCAGGAACATTTGCAGATTCAGCAGAATGGTGATGAAGAGTTTAGCGCCCTAACTGGTCTGTATTACAGACTTACGCCTTAGTGGGGGTCCTTATGTCTGCAGGTTTTGTTAATAGTGCGCTCACATTTGCCGTACGGCGGCCGTACGGCGGCCGCAGAATCGGAAAATCGGTAGTTTCCTACGGCCGCCGTAGAAATCCTACGGCGGCCGTACGGCAGCCGCACGGCGTATACCCATATTTCACAGGCCGTAGAGGTCGCCGTAGAATTATAACGCGGAGTTATAACATTTTTTAATTCCTACGGCGGCCGTAGAAAACACTCGCCGCAGAGTGGTTCTACGGCTGCCGTACGGTGGCCGTACGGCCGCCGGAACTCAATTGTCACCTTTTTATTGTGCATTTGTACGTTTGTTCATACATGTAAAACATGTGTATTATTAAAAATGGGTTTAGATGTTCTTAAGTGCATGTCAATTCCTGCGCACTACAACGACCGACCGTTGTAAAATACAGTTTCACAACGGGAGAACATAGATTATTTCGATTCTAACATGACCAGATGTAAGGAAATTCATTAGAAAGGAAATCAAATGTTCCATACTTATTTCCTCAGCGGATGAAGTTTTTCGACCGAATAACTTTTTCCGCGGCATTACAAGAATCTAACACCCATAAGCAAATTTACAATTACCGATCCATAATCTGGCATAGAACAAACATTACATCAATTCCTGCGCACCACAACTCCCAACCGTTGTAAAATACCGTTTCACAACGGTAGAACATAGATTATATCTTAAATATATGGTATCAAAACTAGTTTAACATCTCATTAATCATGTAATTAAAAAGTAGTTATATACATTAATTTTAAGAAATGGTACTTTAAGACTGGTTCAATATCTCGTCAATCATATGATTAAAATCAGTTAGATACAGTTACCCACTTCGCTGCCATGACGTCATCAATTTTAAACACTTGTCGTCTGCTTTTATTTCTAAAATTAAATATTAAGTTATTTTAACTTATGAAATATTGAAATGAGTGTAAAACAGTTTGTATCCTAATCAGATGCCGCGTAACGCGGCGTCTGATCAGGATCCAAACTGTTTTCAAATTTAAAGTGTACTCGGGGTAAGGCAGTGAAGGGGTTAAATAACTACTTGATGCCAATCCCAGATGTTTTGTATTTCTAACGTATCCAAAGCATAGCTTGATTTATCAATGTTGTTTGAATATCCTGATAAACAATAGTCTAAACAAGCCTGATCTCTTTGAACCCACACTTTTAACTTCTGTCAAATTAATCTAATGTTTCGAAATTGATTAAATCTCTTAAATCATTTATCATGATGAACGTAACATTAAACAAAACATAACTCTTATATTTGTTACACGTACCTGTAGTTATTATCCAACATCAGTTAAAATTATCATCAAAAGCTCTACAAAGTGTGTTTCTACACGTTAGCATCATGTTAGTCAGTAAATAAGACTGATTAGAGAATGTTGTACAGAAAACAAACCATGCTGACACTTTTTTGTTTCTTTTTTCCTGCCTTAAAGGGACTCACAACCGGATGGTGTACTTGTCAAAATAAAATAAAATACTCAAATAAAAGCAAATGTGTGGCATTTTTTGGCTTCTGACATTAAAAAAATATGATCAGTCAAAAAAAGTCTCAAGAATCGTCACTGAATCTATATATTTTTTTTCAGATATTTCCATCGTTTTTCTATAGCGTTAGTAGACGGTATAGTTGTTGTTGTTGCTTATCTACACGGGCTCAGACATAAACCCGAGCCGAATGATGTACTATCAATCGCTACCAGTGAAGTACGTTAATTCGCTACCATATAGATAGAGAGCGTCAGTAGCCGCGTGGGTAAAGGCGTCTCCTTTTTCGGCGGAGCTGACTGTTTTCTATTTAGACACACTTTAATATTTGGCCACACATTTCAACCAATGATATTTGATCAGAAATTTAGAATTAAGAGCACCTGTTGAAACTGAATAGTCTGATTGGATAGTAGCCAGGGCTCCAGATAAGGGAATTGTTTCAAAACTTAAAATCTTTATTTGTGCATTAAACCCTGTGGTGTCACTATACATATGAATTGTCTCTTCAAGACAATCAAAATGAGTAGTAATACCATAGGGTTTGGTGCTAAAAGAGGTGAAAAAATGTGATTTGTTTAGTTTACTCAATCTTATCTGGAGCCCTGTAGGCTGGTTTATGTCCCATTACAGTTTTACATGATGTGGACTGTGGGTGTAAAATTTAGAGATACAGGCTGTCTGTTTACTACACTAGGCCACAGAATTGACACAATTATGCTATGATCTGAAATCTATTTATAGATATACAGAGGAAGCTAGGTGTTTCATAATTGTTTACAACCAATTTGTTTTAATTGTTAACTATTTGTACACATTTGCCATACATTAAAAGCAATATTTTATATATGAATAGCCTCAAGTGAGTTAAACACAATTGTGTTGTTTCATCATTATTTACAAGAGTGAAGTACAGAAGATTGTTGTATCTGTACATTTGTGTATGCTATAGTTTGTTTCAAGAAACTCTATGAATGGAACAATAGATTAATGTGAGGATCTCCTACCAGTAGCTAGGATATGAGTTAAATTATTGTTTTGTTTTGCATTTCTGTACATGATAGTTTTGCATTTTAAATAAAAGTTACTGTTTCAATTGAATACTTGTATTTTTTGCTTTTCAATCCAAGATATATATTCTTTGAAAACCTCAATTTAATTCAATTTTGCACACCCATCTATATAGCCTTAGTTCAACCACTCATTCCGCCGAATATCTTTTTTAAAGATATTTCTTGTTATGTTTGTCTCCGCATGGAGGGTCACGGGTTCGAATCCCACCAGAGCTTCTTTTTTTTTAAATGCATTTTTTAACAGAATTTATTATCCTAAACTAAATCTTACCCATTTATATAAGCATTTGACATATATTTACAAATTACTATTTTTAATGCTAAATCCTGTTGCGAGCCTCTTTAAGCTGCAGCATTTAAAGTATTTATGATAAACATGTGTGTAATCGTAATTGTTAAACTTCCTTGTACATCAATCTAAAGGTAAATATGTTAGAAATAGGTAGAAAGCATAATTGTTTTAATCGAAAATTCATGCGCTAGTTACAGTGGAGAATATGCTATTCTTTGCAGTGGAGAAAACGTTATTCTTTCCCGTTTAAACGCAAACGAAACGTCAATCGCTAAAATGTAGGAAATTACCATTTTTAAACATTTCTAATTATTGTATTTTAATCTTAGTGGCAAACAGTTTGGAGCCTGATCAGAGGCCGGGTTACCCGGCGCCTGATCTGGCTCCAAACTGTTTGTATTGTAAATAATAGTTTAGCGTAAACGCGTTTAAACGGGAAAGAATAACAGATTCTCCACTGTAAACCGGCACACGACCAGACTTCAAACTGTTTGACATTAATAAAAATGACCATTAAGAATTTTCAAAAAGATGTCATTTTCAACATTGTATGGAAATGTTATACACAGTGATAACCCCTGCTGTAGCTTACCCAATTAACGAACGGTTGACCTTTTGTAAAAGATCTCTTCAACATTTGTTGCAAAGTAACTAAAGTTAAAATGTCATTCTTATTAGTTAAAACAATATTTTATATAATATAAAAAAGTAAAAATAGCAACCTTTTGAAAAAATGCTGACGATCAGTTTTTATCTGGGTGGCAAATAGATATCAGACACCGGGTAACCCGGCTTCTGAATAGGCTCCAAACTATGTGCAATGGACATACATTTACATGTAATTGTTTCAGCACAGACATGTTTGTTGAGAATGAATTTGTAAAAGGAGTCAATTCCGACTATTTATTCTAATCGGAGTGTCTACACGTAACAGTTTGGAGCCTGACCAGACGCCGTGTTAAACTACCCATCATTTCAAGTTGACTAGTTCATGCTTGGGTGACTAAAACGATCCACAAGGGAACCTAATAACCCACAAGAGTTACTTAGTTTTGTAAGGGTTTATCGATGCTTGCTCAGGTGCAAATTGTATCAGGGAAATTGCCTTTATCTTCAGTTGACTACCTTGACGATACCCCGACGGCGAACAAAGCCGACAAGGAAGTGTATGTTGTATCTGCCAACGGCAATTTGGCCTACGTGGAATTTGTCAAGGATGCTCTTAACGCCGGATTTCATCCAAACGGCTACGTACACGTTAAAATGGAAGGTATGTGTTTTGAAGTACAGTGGTAAATACGCTATTCCTACCCACTTTACGCGTTTCTTACGCGTTTCTTACGCGTTCGTTAAGCGTTCGTTACCCGTTCGTTACCCGTTTCGTTTAACGCGTTTACTACCCGTTTCTTAACGCGTTTCTTAACGCGTTTAAAAGAGCCCGGATGAAAGGGGAGTAATCATGGAGAAAGGGAGGTAATCCATGTATGACTTGCGGGCCGCTCTTATCCTACTTAAGAATTTAGTAAATATCGTTACTGTGGAGTAAATATAATCTTACAAAATTTTATGAAATCATTTTCTTTAAGAAAAAAGGTTATCCTGTGAGAGTTTTATGAATATACCTTTATTTTCCCATATAAAGGATACGGTTTAAAAGGATTATGTAAATTGTGTTTATTACTATTACTATGAACATGCGGAATTCCCAAATGCCACATGTGGCATGCAGGGCTAGCCGCTAACACTGTTGCGTCACAAGCCGGACAGGGGGGTAATAAAACTGCGGCTTATCAAAGTAAGTATCCTAATGCCCCATTGGGGTTGATTGGAATATCAACCAAATAAACCAAATCTTATATGCGAGTATGTGTCAGTTATTATACTCTCTCATCAAAGTAAAAGATATCTGTATAGTTTGAATATGGATGAGACTCCCGTAACTCGGCATTTCATCTAGAGCCAAACTGTAAAAATGAAATCAAGACCGTATGCTTCATTCTTAGCTGTAAAACATAAGAACCGAACTACTCGGCGTCCCATCTACATCTAAATCGATAGTGTTTACTATTATGAAAAGTAATTGGGTTTATTCAAAGCTGTCAGTTTGGATCCTGATGCTATGCCGATCTATACAGCCAGGTGTTTGATCTGGATTCAAACCGTTTGAATAGAAATCAACATGGAAGGAATTATTCTAATACATATCAAACAGAAATAATCTCGATGAAACGCCGAGTCACTCAGCATTATGATCGAGATCCAAACTGTCTATATTTATATAAATTCTATAAGCGAAACCAGTTTAGATCCTGATAAGAGGCGTCTCATTTACAGAAAATGTTTTCAAAAATCGCATTACAATATGAGTTTTATCGCGAAAATGCTCCAGTGGCAAATCGATTCTTGTTTTTGATAAATCCGTTTCATTCGGATTTTTCTAAAACGGCTATCATCGATAAGATCCGAAATTTCCGCGTGAAACGGAAAACGGACGCCCCAATCGCAGCATCTCGGGTATAACCGTTTATTAACGCGTTTAAACGCGTTCAAATCGTTAGGCCTTAACCGTTCGTTAAGCGTTCATTAAGCGTTCGTTAACCGTTCACTATGCGTTTCTTACGCATAGGTAAACGCGTAAATGGGTAGGAATAGCGTATTTACCACTGTAACTGCTATAGTGGAGAGTCTGTTATTCTTTCCCAATAAACGAGACGCAAACGCATTTTACTAAAATGAAGAAGATAACAACTTTTTCACAATTCTGAAAGTTGATTTTAACCTTGATGACAACCCGTTTGGAGCCTGATCATCAGACGCCGGGTTACCCGGCGTCTGATCTGGTTCCAAACTGTTTACAGTGGAAATAATAGTTTTAGCGTAAACGCGTTTATTGGGAAAGAATAACATTTTCTCCACAGTAACAGCCTTGTATATGTACGCCAGGAAAGGAACATTTATTTTGCAAACAATGATAACCCACATTGATCACAAAGCTTGAAACACAATCAATGTCTTTTTTTTTTTGCTTCTCTTTGAAACTTAAGGTAAATTTATGAGGAAAGTCCTAAATCGGTCCTTTACAAAATGTACGTACAGCGATTGACTATTTTTATCAACTGACGGCCGGTGTAATGACGAAAAGTGTCACCCTCTAAAACGTACCCCTTGGAGGTCATTTTTCGACGTAGAAAACTGTCTTTGGGACTTGATTCATTGGGAGGGGCGTTTTTCTACAATTGTGAGGGCATACTATCATTACTCGGAAGGACACTTTTCTATGTTGAAACATGTCCTGGAGTCACAATTCGTGTGTGTGTGTGTGTGTGTTGGTGGAGGGGGTCACTTTTCGTCATTACACTGTCTCGGGTGGTTCGGAACAGGCCGACAGTTGACGAGAATGGCCGATCGCTCACCGTAGATTATTTATATTGACCGACTTTGGCAGAGCTCATAAGGGGTCATCAACCTAAGTTAATTTGTACTTTTGTAACTTGTGATTTTATTGAAAAGATGCAAGTGTTTCCCAACCATTATCAATCATTATCGACATTCTCAAGCGAAATTTGAGATTTCCTTCAATAAAGTCGCGCATACCTGTAACTCAAAGTTAATAGCCACTCTTTAACTTTGTAGCACAGGTAAGTTCGACTTAAGGCGGATCGAGATAAAGGGGACTGGCTGTATATTATGCTGGTCTGATATCGTTTGGTACGTTTCGTTTCCTGATATGGAAAACTCATCTTTAAAATGTGGTCTTAGGTTCATATACCGTACACATATCTTTATACAGAGTGAAAACGTTATTCTTTCCTTATAAACGCGTTTACGTTTAATTTTTTATTTCCTTTGCAAACAACTTGGAACCAGGTCAGACGCCAGGTAATCAGGCGTCTGATCAGGCTCCAAACTGTTTGCAACTCTGAATTTTCAGACTTGTAGAAAAGTTGCCATTTTCTACATTTAAGTGTGATGTGTTCGCGTTTCGTTTGCTTTTGAACGGGAAAGAATCACGTATTAACCAATGTAGCATATAGGTCCCCATTTTCACACCCTTCATGTTGTAAGACTTGTAATAGAGGGGAAACCAAGACTGGTGTAGAAAACTTAACAGTCATTGTTATTGTGAAATCGATTTCAGAATTTGTTACATAACATTAAATTTTATTTTATATAATCAAGGGAAAGAGATTCAGCGTTTTGAAGAGAAAAATGGTTTGGCAGGATTAAACCTTGCTCAAAGTGGAAATGGCCCATCTGAGACAGTTTTCGAGCAAACTGTTGATGGTAAGTGTATAATTAGAAGTCCCCTTCAGGAGGCTTCCTCAGTGGTGAGGTTAAAAGTAGCCATTTTCTTAGAAGGAACATCTACTTACGACGAAACGGTAAAAAAGGAAGCAAGTATGTACATGTCTGAAACTGAGTTGCAGTACTTTAGACGAAAATTTACTGGTCGCAATATAGAGGTTTCTTTGTACATAAAATAGCTTCTCAAATACCTCAAGTATTCATTTCACCTGTATTCTTCTTTTCCACAAGCCAGCAATGTTTTTGTTTCTTACCACACATACTTGTCACTTAATTAAAATGGCTGGGCGTCCCTGTCTTCCTTATATTAAAAGAAGATATATCTTGTTTCCCTCTAACTTAACATCGTTGTATTAGTTTATATACTTGGATACAACGAGTAACACTCTCTGTTTTACATGATTTATTGAAATATCTTAATATCTAAGGTTTATTCTTTGTGTCTTGTATTTGATAGAGTCTTGGTCTATGTCCTTTATTACAGCTCTCGTATTTGATGGCATGAATACCAGTGCAATTGTTCTGGCAGAGTCGAACACCCCAGGAGACCAGCAGGGCGTGGATTCACTATTCGCTCATATCGCCTCTAAGAATGCTCTAGTAAACGTACTGACCATGGAGAAAAATTCACAAGGTCATTTATCACTTATTAACAATTTGTCTTTATTTATGCTTTAAAAAACGCCATTTGAAGATTATTTCAGCTGGAATTAAAAAAATTACTTAACCCTTTCGTTGTCAATGACGCAAAAAGCAAACAGTTTGGATCCTGATCGCGGCGTCTGATCAGGATCCAAACTGTTTGACACTCGTTGTAACATTTCTTTAATTATACTGCCTTAAATTAAACTTTGAAACGAAATTGCAGACAAAAATATTGCAGCAGACGACAATATCGCGGTGAAGGGGGAAAACTCTCACGATGAAATTGATCATGAAAGGGTTAAACTGTCTGATGATAAAGAGATGATGAAGCAAACCCTATACATGAATAAATTCGATTGATAGAAGGGAAGGATCATGAAAAGTATGATTTATCCCATTTGCGCCCAGTGAATTCTTCCATGTTTTATATTGGATTAGTCCATTTTTTATCAAAGGGATGCCTGGTAAAAAAATTCATTTTCATTTTGTTTTATATTGAAACTCCTATCAGCAAACAGTGTATACTCTGATCAGACGCCGCAAAATGCGGCGTCTGATCAGAGTCTACACTGTTTGCATATGTCCCATATATGGGATCGTGGGCACAAATGAGTTAATATAATGAATCCAAAGCTTTCTACGTTAAGCTAGTGCAAACATATTTTTGATATTTAGGTGATATGTTAAAAATCGTGTCTTTCTCCTTACGATTCGATGTAGGAATGAGGGTCAAGCGTGCACTAACTGGCCTCAGCATCTACCAACAAATTGCCCAGGCCTCTGGAGGCAGTGTCATTCAAACTACAAAGAATAACATCGGTAGCGTTGTTAACTTGCTCAAGGTAAGAATATTTTACTTCTAATGGAAGTTAAGGGCGCATAAATGTCATGACGGTACGCGTTTTAGTCAAACCAGGACCGTAAGTAGAATATAATGTTGCAAAATGAAAGTGGAAGAAATATGTATTAACAGAAAAAGTAGTCACGTCTATTCTAAAAGTATACATAAAGTGTTTTTAAGTATACCAATACGTGTTTTCTAATGAAAACTAAGTGTTTTAACGACTGCGTTAATTGTAAGATCTGTCAAAACGAAATTGGAATAATCGTTCGCGATCTCCTAGCCTGTTCATAATATTCAAATGTGTGGTTCTATTATATATATAAATATTGTGTGTGTGTGTGTGTGTGTTTGTATGTGTTTGTTTGTTTATGTGTGTGTGTGTTGTTTGGAGGGAGTTGTTATAAGGACGGAAATTAGCTTACATTTGCAAAGAGCATACACCCAGATCATACGCAGCATCACGCGGCGTCGGATTTGGATTCAAGCTGTTTGTCACTGGTCATTATATGTTTTTTACTGTCAAATTGTCCAATCTGTGACTTTTAGAAAAACAGCAAACGACAATTTTAAGCAGATAAATATTGGATATAATTGTTTTGTTTGTGGAACAGCGGCAAGCATTGTTGTAAGAAAGGAATCGTTATTCAGAGGGCCGTTGTGGGGAGGGAAGACTGTATCTTAATTTCGAATATAACCGATGTCGTTCCCTGTTTTCACTGTTTTATTTACTTTGATGTGTATATATCATCCATTAATTAAATCCCAATAATTCCAGCAAACTCTGAAGACTAACCCAGTTGACATTATGCGGTTTGACGACTCCAATAGCGGAGGATCAAAATTCAGAATACCAGTAGATGACACAATGACACAACTTACAGTACAAATACAAACAACTGCAGCGCTTCCCGTAGTACTGATTACTTCTCCATCACGTAAGTTCTTACTTACTATAAGTAAGTCTATTACAGTGTTTCCTCTCTACAACGGCCCTCCCAACAACGACTCTCTCCTTACAACGACACTTGCCGCAGTTCCCCAAAGAAAACAATTATGTCCAACCTTTTCATGGCTGCAATACCGTCTGCTTAAATTTAGCGTCAGCTGCTTTTCTCAAAGTAAGATATAAGTGGACATACTAATAGAATAAATATAATGACGAGTGACAAACAGCTTGAATCCAGATCAGACGCCGCGTTACGCGGCGTCTGATCTGGATTCAAACTGTTTGCAAATGTAAGCCAATTCTTAATTTCCCCTCCCTATAACGACTCCCTCCGAACAACACACACACAATCTGTGTCTCCCATTGGGTGTCGTTGTAGAGAGGGAACACTGAAATTCCAATACTATATTTCAACCGATAAGCTATTCTATTTCGGTCACTTGAATTCTGACCTAAACTGGTAAACCCTGACTTCTCGCTTTCATAAAATTGTTAACCCTAGTAACTTGGAACGTCTAGCAAAGGGAAACATTTATTAATGACCTTTTTATTCCAATATGTTTTGAAATGGACCGGGAGTACTGCTTTTCTATGCTGTTTATGGTAAATAAATGTGTTTCATTATTGAAAAATCAGCAGAGTGGGGTTATAAAAAACCTAGCCACTTTCGTATATTTTGCCAATATTGAGCGAAACACAAATTGATATATAAGGGGTACATTTGAATTGATATGTAAATAGTTCATTTATATAAAACACTGTTTATACTTACAGGTAGTACAATTTTGAATATACATGTATGTGTAGCTGATACTGTACAATTAACATGTGTACAATTAAGATACACGCGAAATAGTTTCTTGTATAAATTTACGTGTAGATCTATATCACGTATTCTTAGTAATATTAATATATATGTATGTGTAATTGGTACATGTATTATACAGTAATATGTGTACAATTAAGATACACGCAAAGCAGTATTTCTTGTGTTAATTTACATGTGGATCTATATCAGGTATAAGAGATATAACTAGATATTTTATGACACTTATCTCGTATCGTATTTACAGTTAACATCAAAAGAAAACTGTTTTACGCATGTAAATGTAACTAAACTATATCTATTTTAATGGTATGTGAGAAATTAATTTGGATATCCACACTCAAAGATTGTGGATCCGAACATGCCTTGTTCAAAGTGTGAACATTCTGATCAGTGTGCTTCTTGTTTCACGAGCGGATCAAAATATTCACTGTTTGATAACGGAACATGTTTGTTCTATTGATGTGTACATAAGTTATTAACTGTCGTTATTTCAATGAGTATGCAGCGTATTAGACAGACTGTTCAGGATCTACACTATTTGTTACTGAGCACGAGCAGTTAAGAGTTCTTACTATGTTAGTAAAATATCTATATACACATAAATTTATGCGAAATTCCATAAATATATCCTTAGCAAATCGTGAAAATTCCAAACGGTCTGCTGCTTGTTGCAAAGACCGATCGGGATCTACACTATTTGATTACTTGGCACTCTGATATTTCTTATGTATATAAGTTGATTACTGAGTAGTTTAAGATTTCTTATGTACAGTGGTAAATACGCTATTCCTACCCACTCTACGCGTTTCTTACGCGTTTCTTAAGCATTTCTTACGCATTTATTATCCGTTTCGTTAAACGCCATTCCTAGCCGTTTCTTTACGCGTTTCTTTACGCGTTTAAAAGAGCCCGCATGAAAGGGTCATCACTTAGCCGACGGACCCCTTAGCTTCAGCGGTTTACACATCATATTTATGACATGTGTATTACAGAACATTAGGTGGTATCGCCGATAACATTGCTATCTTTAATTGGCAATACACTGTTAATCCCCCGATATCTGAGTGGCATATACAGTGGTAAATACGCTATTCCTACCCACTCTACGCGTTTCTTACGCGTTCGTTAACCGTTCACTATGCGTTTATTATCCGTTTCGTTAAACGCCTTTCCTAGCCGTTTCTTTACGCGTTTATTTACGCGTTTAAAAGAGCCCGGATGAAAGGGTCATCACTTAGCCGACGAACCCCTTAGCTTCAGCGGTTTACACATTGCCATCTTTAATTGGCAATACACTGTTAATCCCCCGATATCTTAGTGGCATATATAGGCGGATTACATAAATAGATTGGTTACAGGCGGGTGGTCAGTGCCTGTCGATAAGATCCGAAATCTCCGCGTGAAGCGGATACCTGAAGCACCAATCGCAGCATCTCTGGTATAATCGTTTATTAACGCGTTAAAACGGGTTAAGATCGTTAGGCGTTAACAGTTCGTTAAGCGTTCGTTAACCGTTCACTATTCGTTTCTTACGCATAGATTATCGCGTAAATGGGTAGGAATAGCGTATTTACCACTGTATAGGCGGGCGGTCAGTGCTTGTTCTAATTGATTGGTTACAGGCGGGTGGTCAGTGCCTGTCGATAAGATCCGAAATCTCCGCGTGATACGGATAACTGAAGCACCAATCGCAGCATCTCTAGTATAATCGTTTATTAACGCGTTTAAACGGGTTAAGATCGTTAGGCGTTAACCGTTCGTTAAGCGTTCGTTAACCGTTCAATATGCGTTTCTTACGCATAGATTAACGCGTAAATGGGTAGGAATAGCGTATTTACCACTGTATATATGTTGTTAATCTACTTACAAATTGGTATTAATTCTACACATGGAATAGAAACCGTGTAGACCCCATTCGGTCCATTATTTGGGAATGGCCTGCACAGGAATTACATAGTTTATATAATCATAGGTCATAACACAAGAATATAATAAATATTAACATAATAATCATCTAAACGCCTACCTGATAAAATCAGACGTTTTTCCAATATCGAGTCAACTATCCAAAGGAATCACTAAATCACAAATATAATAACTATGATCAAACAGCAATATCATAATTGCTCCTCGTGTAACTAAATGACAGGGTTGGCCGACAGATGTAGGTCAGCCGCGTGTGTGTAGAGAATATGAACAAACAAAAACGAAATACATACGATTGATTTTATCACATTGACGATTTGAAACGAAAAAAAAAAGAAGTTATTTGACTATATATTTCTTTAGCCGAAATAAAGATTTTGAGTTGAGTTGAGTTGGTTATTTTAAACTGGTGTGTTCAGGTAATGCAAGATTGGATCCTCAAGGGTTTACATGTACTTAATAAATCCAAATAAGTACACTAACTAAATGGAATAACTATCATGGTCGAGTTTGGTGTTTTTTTGTTATCAAGTCAGTTAAACACTATTTTCCTGCTTCACACAAATGAAAACCGTTTCAAAGGTATTTGATGTGATATTTATAATTTGGTCAAAGTTAGCTGATGACGTTCTATTTTAGAAGACAAAACGGCACATACACAGATCATGCCATCCCGTAAGTCTTCCGTAATGTTGCATAAAGTGTATGTATTATTTAGAAACTAGTTGGACGTGTTTGGTTGGATGAATGCGCATACATTTTACCAATTCCTATTTAACATTTGTGACGTGATCTGCTAAAAATAGTCATCTGTTATTATTTCTCAGATTCAAATCTTAGGCAAACAGCTTGAAGTAAATTCGGTATGATTGCCAAACAGTTTAGATCCTGATCAAATGCCGAGTTTCGCGTCTGAGCAGGATAACAACGGTTTGAAAAGTATTATTGTACTCGGGACATCGCATAGGTTAATGAATCGTTCAACATTAAAATAAACTAAATATTTTTCAGACTTGCCTGTCTCCTTAGCGAAGTCTGCAAAGCCGCTTGGAACAAAATTGGAAATATTCGAATTCAATATTACAAAGGTGAGTTTGTTATATTGTTTACGGTTCCAACATGCTGAATATGTCAAGGCTGCCATTCCTCCGGCTTTTTCCTAAGTATTCAGATTTTTATCCTAGCAGATCGTAGCTTAAAACAGGCTGAAAGTAAAGCAGAATGCGCCTAAAGACGCATTCTGCTTTACTTTCAACCTGTTTTAAGCAGCCATGTGTCTTCAAAACAAGAAACAGACTATGGGGTAAAGGTAGGATTAGTAAAATTGCGTCTAAAAATTGCAAATTTGAAATCTTAGGATTTTTATGGTCAACTTATGGCAGCCGTGATATGTTTAAATAAATTACTGAATCATTAAAATTACAAGTACACGTGCTGCAAACAAGGCGACATTGCTTGGGCGTAATGATATGAATGTGTATGTAAAGAGAAAATGCTCTAAATTTATTGTGCTAAACATTTCTTTGATTTATAAACGAATTTCATCGTATATATTCACACTCTTTATTTCCATCTCAAAGCCCACAGACTACGGCCAGTGGCAATTCACAAAGCTGGTACCCGGTGACTGGGACATCACGGTCAGAGGACAAAGTCCAGTAGATTTTACACATGCCTTTATTGAGAAAGGACCTGGCGGAGCATCATATCCTATCAAAGGCAGACCAATAGCAGGTACAGCGCTCCCTCTCCACAACGACACCCAATGGGAGACAAAGATTGTGTGCGTTGTTCGGAGGGAGTCGTTATAGGGAGGGAAATTGGCATACATCTGCAAACAGCTTGAATCCAGATTAGACGCCGCGTTACGCGGCGTCTGATCTGGATTCAAGCTATTTGTCACCCGTCATTATATTTATTCCATCGAAATGTAATTTTGAGAAAAAACAACAGACGACAATTTGAAGCAGACAATATTGAAGCAATAAAGGTTTAACATTTTTGTCCTGTTTGGGGACTGCGGCACGGGTCGTTGTAAGGAGGGAGTCGTTGCTGGGAGGCCGTTGTAGGGAGGGAACACTGTATATGAAATATCTATTATTGTTATTATTAGTTTAGTTATTATTAGTTTGTATTATTATTATTAATATTATCAATTCAAAGTTAGATAAATTCAACCTTTTAAGAATTTGGTAGGGGGTAAATTGTTAAATTATGTTCAAATCGACCAGTGGCTTCAGACAAGAATATTTCCAAAGTTTTACCTTTTGTCT
Organism: Gari tellinella; assembly: GCA_922989275.2. Classification (NCBI taxonomy): domain Eukaryota; kingdom Metazoa; phylum Mollusca; class Bivalvia; order Cardiida; family Psammobiidae; genus Gari; species Gari tellinella. The sequence goes on along the minus strand of OV277863.1, from coordinate 13,184,737 downwards.
GTTTGGACCAGTAATTTCTGATAAAAAAATTGTAAATGTTTACCTAAATTGGTTGCAATGGCAACTAAACTTTCACATAAATTACCTATACTTAAAAATAAATTGACAGAGTACATCCCCAGAAATCATTCCTCTGATGTTTCCATTAGAATTGGCCTAGTAGTCTTCTAGTAGTTCTTTAATGTAAGAGTTGACGACGCGCGACGGTATCAGACAAACATTTTACCGTCATAACACATCACCTGGGCAGTTTATTCCAGATGAGTTAATATATGTTACCCTATGCTTCGTTATTCCTTACGTATACAGCGCTCCCTCTCTACAACGACACCCAACGGGAGACAACAATTGTGTGCGTTGTTCAGAGGGAGTCGTTACAGGGAGGTAAATTTGCTTACATCTGCAAACAGCTTAAATCCAGATCAGACGCCGCGTTACGCGGCGTCTGATCTGGATTCAAGCTGTTTGTCACCCGTCATTATATTTATTCCATCAAAATGTAATTTTGAGAAAAAACAGCAGACGACAATTTGAAGCAGACGATATTGCAGCAGTAAAAGTGTTAACACTGTGTCTTGTTTGGGGAACAGCCGTAAGGTTCGTTGTAAGGAGGGAGTCGTTGTTTGGAGGGCCGTTGTAGGGAGGGAACACTGTGCATGTATATCAGGTCAACTACAACATACCGTTATAAAGGCAATATATTTGTTTTTTAACAATTGTCGCAAGACGTTTATTGCTCGCAAGCACTTTTACCCATGAACAAAACTGTAACTAATAGGTAGATATTAGGTATATGAAAACAAACTAATGTGCCGATCAATCATGTAGTAATACAAAGAGGGGGTAATTTTAACTTTAAACGTTCCTTTACTTATTGATAATGGTAGGTGGGATAGGGGTTGAGAATCTGATACATTTCGGAAGAAATTGAAACAGTGATATCAACTAAGTCGCATATGAAATAATGGTGTCGCTTTAAGAACCATATACATGTATGTAGTAGGTATGATAAGATACTTCAAATTGTGATCACATTCTGAAACTTGGCTCAATGATTCATTGGGTTGTCAAAAATATGAAATGGAAGGGTTGCCGAAATTCTGAGCAGGAGAAGGCGGCCATTTTGGAGTTCAAAATGGCGAACCTAAATTGACCATTTATAGACGTATCTCTGCTAAAAATGCACATATAATTCTGATTTCAAGTGCAAAGTATATGCTATGGGGATCAACAAACATTGGTACAACTTATACTTATTTTGCATGGCAGCCATCTTTAATTGCAAGATATCGGCCATTAAAAGTGTTTCAATATGTATTGCGTAGAGTCATATATTATAGTATTGCAAATGAGGCCATATATCATGCTTAAATCTGGCACGAACTGGTATCCATATGTAGAAAAAGGTTTCTATATACCAAAATGTGTCTACAAATTTGTATATTATGAAACGTGATATCTGTGATATCTGAGGGCCAACATTGCTATTCAAGATGGCTTCCAAATACAAATGGGCAGCGCCTAGTCACCCATGCAAGAGACATACATAGATCGTACAATCCTTATCCGCTATAAAGGACATTTCAAACACGTCTGTATAACATTACAAGTATATAACGTTATAAAAGAAGTAAACTTTCAATTTAAAATGAAAAGAAGAAAAAGTGATAAGAAATTGATGATTTAGGCTGATATGAACAATTGCGATGGTGATAATGATGTTGATGATACATTTGAGAAAACGTTATTCTTTCCCAATAAACGCGTTTACGCAAAAAACTCTTCATTCCTGTGCAAACAGTTTGGGGCCAGATCAGACGCCGGGTAACCCGGCGTCTGATCAGGCTCCAAACTATTTGCCACTCAGACAAAAATGAAGGGTCACAGTTTTGTAAAAAGGTTGTCCTTTTCTACATTTAAATGTTTTGCGTTTCGTGAGCGGTACAGTGATAAAAAGTTAATGATTTAGGCTGATATGAACAATTGCGATGGTGATAATGATGTTGATGATAACAAGGATACGTTTAACGAGGATACTGATGATGAAAAGAACCGACGATACCTGCGATGAGAAACACTTTAAGTTTTCGGTTTTTTTTTAAGATAGGCAAGATACATGCAACTATCCGATTGTAATAACCGTTTTACATTATAATCCAGGAAAAACATACAAGTTGTCCATCACAGTTCCCGAGATAGACAAAATTAAGTCCGTTTTTGCCGCCATGCTTTTGGACAACCACAACCTGCCAGCGAAACTCGCAACCCTAAAAAACCTAGGAGGCAGAAGAGGCAAGACTATGTTTACTGCAGACATAACCATACCGAAATTTGTAAGTCTTTTTCAACCCCGTTTTTGTTCCGGTTACTCTCTGGTGTGTTTGTTTAGTTTCTTATCTAAAGGGTGATGATTTAACTTACTTGATGCAGATGTTTTAACGCATGAAATGAAATGTTTAACACATTCAACCCTCGCGACGAGTGTACTCGTCATTTGAATCAGTGTACATGTGAAAAGTATACAAATCATATGCAAACAGTGTAGACCCTGATCAGAGGACTCCTTAGTTCATTGCATAAACACCCCTAAATAGTGATAAATGGAGCACGCTTAATTGGAACTGGAATGTTTCATTAAAGGCTTCATCGTTGAATGAGTTTAACTTTATACATGTGTAGCTTGACTGAGTGTAAACTTACGGCCTACAATTCGAGATTTTCTTTGCACACAGTCATATCCTAAACCAGGCAACGAATAAGTCATAATTCATATTGGTATTATCTTGCAAAGAAATGATTGAAAATTAGTTTTAGAACAGTTGAAAATGACAGTTGTTGCAGACAACAATATAACAAACTATAATACTAAGTGGTCGTGAAGTTTAAACAAACAAGTTTACTGGTCAAAAGTCATGAGCTTATTTTAAATATAAGCTGTTTTATGTTTGAATCACAGGTTCTTGACACATACATCTAGATCTATTAACCCCCCCCCTTTAAAAAAATAATTGACGGAACTTGATGAAATAAAAAGTAGTTACTGATAAATTAATCCTTTCCCGAGGGTACCACAAGAGAATATCGGCGATCGAGTCTATTTTAGCATCAGTTTAAGTCGATAGTAAAGACTAGGTGTCGAATTGCGCTGTTTACATGTACCTTGTATCTATAATAGAAGTATAGTAAAAAAAAAATTAAAAAAGGGAGGGGGGGGGGGGTGTTAATAGATCTAGATGTATGTGTCAAGTATCTGTGGTTTGAATACCTGACTGTCGTGAAATGCATGTCAATGATATTTTCTGAAAGTCTCATGACCCGTTTGTCTAAGCAAAAAAAATATTTTTTTTACACAATTTGGAGTTTCATAATGGTTTGACGGGGAACAGGGCTTGCACGGAATGGGGATTGTCGTGCATCGCAAATGTTGCTGTGTTTGAATCGTGTAGGTTTCGCACACTACGAAATTATACGTCACTGGGTCTGTCTAAACACATTAGCATACAGTGGAGAATCTGTTATTCTTTCCCAATAAACGCGTTTACGCTAAAACTATAATTTCCAATGCAAACAGTTTGGAGCCAAACTGTTTGCCACTCAGATAAAAATAGATACTGAAAATTGTCAAAAAGTAGTTATTTTCCACATTTTAGTGGTTTGTGTTTGCGTTTCGTTTGCGTTTAAACGGGAAAGAATAACAGATTCTCCACTGTATTACACTGTACGAATCACTAAGAGGTAGTTGAGATTTCAACATTTTCAAAACTTGCTCAGATAATTCCCTTTTATATTGTAGTACATAGTAACTGAGATGTCTTTTAAGAGTGAACTTCACTACCGAATGTATTATTCGTTTAGCGGAAATCAATTTATTCGTCGTATAAATCAGAAAGGGGTTTCCCTTTGAAATGTCATAAAACAACAGTAATAAGTCAGTTTCGCCCTTTAAACAAATATGCAGCGTGTTCTGTTACCACTGTTTGCTGTTTAGGTTAGCTTGTTTGTGCCCCGCGTGCAGCGTGCAAAGTACAGTAGAGAAAATGTATTCTTTTAAAAAAACGCGTTCACGCTTAAACTATTATTTCATTGTAAACATGTTGGAGCCAGATCAGACGCCGGGTAACCTGGTGTCTGATCAGGCTCTAAACTGTTTGCCACTCAGATTAAAACTGGTAGTCAGAATTGTCAAAATAATTGTAATTTCTATATTGCATGGCAATGTGTTTGCGTTTAAACGGAACGATAACGTTTTCTCCACTGTATTTCAGACAGGTTGCCAACTCGCAATCGATGGCCAACGACGGTCATCGATTTCGTTACTGAACTCATCGATGTTCGATTACAAAGAAAGAAATAATTCAACTGTACATGTATATACAACATAAAAGGAAAATCAGCGTATGTAGTTACAGTGGAGAAACTGTTATTCTTTCCCACTTAATGCGTTTTAAACGCGTTTGAAAGGCGTTTGAAACGCGTTTTATCTATTAACTGAATTCGCTGGGCACCATCAAACAAATTATAAACTCGTTCTTTTGCAAGGGATAACGATTTATCCGGCTATAAACAAACATGTAATGGATAAGGTAATCATTGAAACATCATGAATCAGTCGAACACCGTTGTAATGTAATTATACGTTTAAAGAATGCCCGCAATATGGAACAATGTTCATAAAGGTTATTATATTTCCCGTCCAAACGAAACGAATGGCAAACTCACTGCGATAAACCTGCGAAGGTCACATTTTACCGCTAACGTCGGTGATTCGCTTCAACGAGTGTATGACAGTTTGGCGCCTGCTAAGACGCCGACTTACTCGGCGTCTGAACTTGATACATGTAGCCATAAGAAGGGTACTATAAACCCAGTATAATTATTTAAATACCTTTCATATTTTTTTGTAATTCGTATAATTGATCGGTCTCGATAGTAACAAAGGTATGCCGATTGAAACGCGTTTACAAACGGAAACTCCGCTTATAATGCAAAATCCACTTATAAACGCTCAAACGCGTTTATCGTTTCGTTTGCGTATCGTTTGCGCATCGTTTACACATGCGTACGCATAAACGGGAAAGAATAACAGATTCTCCACTGTACATGTAGAAAAAAACTTTATTCTCGAAATAGTTAAACCATACCTTTGAGGGCCGATGCTTTAATGTTTTGCTTTAACATATTGTAACCTAGCAAAGGATATACTGATCTTTTTCTAACAGTGTACCTGTAAAGAGTACGTTAAAACTTTGTCTTATGCAAACAGTGTAAACCCAAATGAGAGGGCCCCTTAAGGACCCCTTGATCTTGGTCTGCACAGATTGTCATTTTGTAATATACCGCTAAAATAAAACCTACATAGGCAAAAATGGTCTAGTGCTAACGTGGAGCTTAAAAGATGTACGACGCGAATAACTTACCTGCTTAATCAGCATATAAGAAAGTTCAATATGGATCACTTATCTTTTATGTTTTTCCAACTCCACAGGACTTCAAGGTAGCGATAGATGGGCTGGACAAAACGAACCACCAAGTCCGTCGATTGGACCCCATTTTGATATCCCCAATAAGTATAAGCCTATCTGTACAGTCTTTAGCAGGTACTATTTGACGCTTTAATTAAGAATAATTTTGTTTCTTGTTTTGTTGTTTTCCGTATTGCCGTATTGTTCTGTGTGTTTTAGTCTTGTAAACCGATATTGGTTTGTTTGTTTGTTAACGTCCGTTTCTGTCATCTATGGATTAATTTGAAGCCCTAAATAGAAGGGGCGGATACAGAAAACTCAGGCGCGATGTCCTACTCTTATTATCGACAGAGTTTTCTGGTTCTTTTGGGTGCCCAGTGTAAAGCACTGATACATCGGAGCTCGGATTATAAAGTCTCATTCGAAGGATTTGGTCCGGTGGGACGATCTCGGTTATACATCCTTTCGATGTGTATGTTATGGTTTAGTATGATGCTCAAGATGAGCCAGGTGACCAAGCATAGACCGTCGTCCTTCCATATGACTGTCTGCTTGTCTGTCTTTCAGTCGGACTTTCTGTTTATATGTCAGTTTAAATTTCTTACGAACGGCATGGCGTATGTTACCACTGGTGGAAGTTAACGTAGCTAAAGATAGTTTTGCAAATGGTGGTAATACGCATATTTAATTTTTTTTCAAAAGACGTAGGGAATAATTAAGCTAGGATTTTTTCGACGTATCCATTACCTTGTACACCGCTACCTTCAGTGTTAAATTTAGTAGTCCTTTGATGAAACAATGACCGTACAGTGGAGAATGTGTTATTCTTTCCCAATAAACGCGTTTACGCTAAAACTATTATTTGCAGTGCAAACAGTTTGGAGCCAGATCAGACGCCGGGTAACCCGGCGTCTGATCAGGCTCCAAACTGTTTGCCACCAAGATAAACATGAAATATCAGAATTGTCCAAAAGTTGTTCTTTTCTACGTTTTAGCGCTTTGCGTTTGCGTACGTTTGCGTTTAAACGGGAAAGAATAACAGTTTCTCCTAGGTATCCACGGTTTTACCTGTTTTAAAAGAAAATTAAAAAGGTCCGTGCCATAGACGACACTTCTCACACTTTAGATAATATGAAACAATCATATAAATATAAATAACTTTCTTTAATTTTTGCTGTTTAACTAGTTTTTGTTTATCTCTAGTGTATTAGTAACAACCTATATTTTCTTATTATTTGCTAATTTATGATCGTCTTACAACCCATATGTATATAAGCTTAACGTCAATTATCGGATTCATGCCAGCCATGTTGCTATACTAACATTGTTTTCTTCAGGAGTCAAGCTGTATATCAACGAGACTGTAGACATACCATTTACAGTTACAAACGAGGCAAGTCAAGAACAACAAGTTCTCTTCAAAATTGAGGATGATAAAAATTTCGCCCAGTCCCCAGTGTTTCTATTGTACCGACTAAAGGCTGGAGCAAACGTTACCCGTCACTTCCAGATCAAAGGCGGTCCGGTGGCCGGTGTTACCACGTAAGATGTCGTATTCTTAATATTTCAATTGCCGTATGCATCGTGTCTTTGCTTATTTGTTAATGAGTCGTGTAAGCAAATATTTGCTGATGTATTTTTGAGGTCTTTGTATTACCCAGTTTTGCTTCTAACGCAACAGTGCTAAAAATTAGGATCTCCTCAACTGCTGTAGTTATCAGAAAATTTGAACAAATTGCTTCTATAACACAGTACTTTGTCCAAAAAGTGCAAACTGAACGGCAAACAGAGCAGACTCTGAGCAGGCTGCTCCCTCAGTGTTCACTGTTTACTCAGACCAGTCTGTCAAATACTTAACCCTTTCCCTTATAGACGCAACTTTTAGCACATTCATTTTATTCATCCGCTGAAGAAAGTAGTTCCAATATAAACGGAAAATGAATATGTGTCATATTTAATAATTTCCTTATTCTAGCAGGTAATAGCTTAAAGCAGGCTGAAAGTAAAGCAGAATGCGCCATATGGCGCATTCTGCTTTACTTTCAACCTGCTTTAAGTAGTTACCTATTTTCAAAACTAAAAACAGGCTATCGGGCAATGGGTTAAGGACTTTACAGAAACGTCTCCTTCATTATATCTTTGCTAGTGTGGAATATACCACCATAATATTCAGTAATCTGAAAAACGAAACAGCAGTTGGGCTCTCTGGATTTAATCTCAATACCAACCTTAACCCCTTCACTGCATTATCCCTAGTACAATGCAGGACTCATGCCAGCCATGTTGCTATACTAACATTGTTTTCTTCAGGAGTCAAGCTGTATATCAACGAGACTGTAGACATACCATTTACAGTTACAAACGAGGCAAGTCAAGAACAACAAGTTCTCTTCAAAATTGAGGATGATAAAAATTTCCAAAAGTTTGGATCCTGATCAGACTTCACGTAATGCGGCGTCTGATCAGGATTCAAATCGTTTGACACAAAGTTCAATATTTCTTAAATCAAAATACCTAAAAAACTTGAGAAATAAGAACAGACGACCTTGTTTTAAAACAGTGAAGGGGTTCACTTTAGTATGGCAAGTAGCATCTAGATAACAATGATGAACGCAAAACCACACCCATTTTCTTTTCCAGCACGTTCACAATTACAGCACGACCTTATGTGAAACACCAGACGACTAAGGGACAGTATGAGATTCTGAGGCTTACAGTCGAGGACAGGCATAAGAAGGTATACATGTATGCGTGATGAACGCTATGCTATAAAAGTATTCATCCAAGTAAGACTCAGTTAAATTGAATATCCGTTGAAAACAACTGTGCAATATATACAATTAGAACAATACGCTCAAACTAGAGTAGCAATACAGTCAATTTTGGTTACAACGACCCTATTTGTTCCCAGTAAAAATGTCGTAGTATTGAAAATATCAGTGTCATGAACTTCACCAAAGATTTAAAAGGTATGTTACTTAACCGCTAAATGTTAAACACATGCATAGTTACATATATAATAAACACTTATTGAAACGTTATCAACGGCTATACTTTAACTATGAAATACGTACACAGTACAGTGGAGAAAACATTATTCTTTCCCAATAAACGCGTTTACGCTTAAACTATTATTTTCACTGCAAACAGTTTGGAGCCAGATCAGACGCCGGGTAACCCGGCGTCTGATCAGGCTCCGAACTGTTTGCCACCAAGATAAAGATGAATTATCAGAATTGTCCAAAAGTTGTACGTTTCTACGTTTTAGTGTTTTGCGTTTGCGTACGTTTGCGTTTAAACGGGAAAGAATAACAGATTCTCCACTGTAAGCGCGTAAAACTTACGCTAAAACTTTTATTTCAATTGCAAACAGTTAACTCAAATAACTCGGTATCTGATCAGGCTCTAAACTTCTAAAGATATTTTTATGCTCTGGATCAGGCATTAGTAAAGGGAAAAGAAACTTGTTGCTCTGAGTAAAAGAACCTATCTACTCAGGCTCTAAACTGTGTGTCATTCAGATTAAAATGAATAGTCAGAATTGTCACAAACTTGTTGTTATTTTCTAAATCTTATCGCAATGTGTTTGCGTTGAACGAGAAAGAAAAACGCTTTCTCTTCTAGGTAAGGTTGACCGACGTTAGCGAGTTCGACTCAATTGGTTTAACTAAGCTCGGTTCAAACAATGTTTCAGTTTAAATGTAATGGTATTTTAATGCTGAAATAACAGTATTTATGCTTAAGATCTACATAGACCGGTCCACATTTTATATTGAAATTCGACTATTGCTTTCAAACTTACAAAATGTACGCAATAAAAATCATTAATGTTTAAATTGTAACTCATTTTCAAAATACAAATATATTCAAGCCTAACTACTTAACTGACATTTCTAATCCATATGAAAGAGATACTTTACTTTGTAGAAAAATGACACGATCAACCCTACATGTAACGTTACATCGGTGACTGGCACTTGTAATATCGGATCAGACCTCTGCGCATGCGTGAATCATACGTGGTCGATGGAGGTGTTAGTTGGTGACGAGGGTTTTGGACTTGAAAATATATTTCCAGTAGGAGCGGGATCTAACAACACTTTCCATCACGACAGTTTTACTAAGGGTCAGACAATTGACAAGGGAGCAACCAAAGCATATATCACTGGGTAAAATACAATGCTGTGGTTTAGATTGATACAGTGGAGAATCTGTTATTCTTTCCCGTTTAAACGCAAACGTACACAAACGCAAAACACTAAAATGTAGAAAAGTACATGTGTACAACTTTTGGACAATTCTGATAGTTCATGTTTATCTTGGTGGCAAACCGTTTGGAGCCTGATCAGATACCGGGTTACCCGGCGTCTGATCTGACTCCAAACTGTTTGCACTGCAAATAATAGTTTTAGCGTAAACGCGTTTATTGGGAAAGAATAACGTTTTCTCCACTGTAGATTAATTGAGTTGTATTTTACGGCACAGCGACACATAAAATGGTCATACATGACGCCGAACTATCTTTAGAACATTCAGTACTCATAATAAAACATAAAGAAAACTTGATGTCGCTTCGAAATTATTTGCATGGTTTGAAGATCTATGTTTTCAAAAAAAGCTCTGGCATAGCTTGTCTAATTTTTCAGTGCAAAAAACCCGTGTAACTTGTTCTTTTACAGCGCATAGATTCGCGTGTACACTCTATCCAATATTGTAATAATAAACAACACTTTTGTCGTTAAAAGTATTGAAACTATCAAAATGCACGATATATGCAAATTGTTACTTTTTTTCAGAGAAATCTTTTAAATTTAGGTCTACTTTGATGTCAGGACACGTACTACATGTATGTTTGTCCCCCCTTTTTTCAATGGCGTAGAAGAGCATCGGTTTGCGTGGTTACATTATCTATCCCTAGAACGTGTTTGAGGTTATTCACATGTAGTGACTATTATAAAATTATGGGCTAGAGTCCTTGAATCATATAACATAAACTGAAAAACAGAAATGAATGAATAACGGTTTGCTCCAAAATGGGCTGTAAAATCACGTTTTCATATGCTATTTGTGTCACCTGCTGTAGGCAGGCAGAGGTGACACTTAGGGGTCACTTTTCCGGCGTCTGTCCGTCTGTCCGTCTGTCCGTCACTCCTGATAATTCCTGTTCTGCTGAAGCTTTTAACCCTTTCCCTCATAGAAGCGCATTTTAGCACATTTGATTTATTCATACACTAAAGAAAATAGTTCCAATGTATACACTCTTGAAAATAAACCATCAGAATTTTTTTCTAAATCCTAGCAGATGATAGCTTAAAGCAGGCTCAAAGTAAAGCAGAATGTGCCTTAAGGCACATTCTGCTTTACTTTCAACCTGCTTTAAGTTATCACCTGTCTCCAAAACTAGAAACAGGCTATGTGGTAAAGGGTTAAGATGAAACTTTTATTTATGGAAAGAGCTTGACAAGTAGAAGTACCTTGCACAATGGTCATAACTCTTGCATCAATACTGTTTGAGTGATTTCTCTTTTCCACATTTTCTTTTCCTCCAGAATTGTTATACTGAATACTTTGAAATGAAATTTCTTTTAGGAAAGAGATTGATGAGTAAAAGTGTCTAGCACAATGTTCATTACTCTTGCAGCAATACTGTGAGAGTTATTTCCCATTCCCATAGTTCCTATATTTTGCATATAACTCCTGTTCTTCTGATGCTTTTCAGATGAAATACCATTTGCTTAAAGAATTTGATAAGTGGAATTTTCTTGCACATGGATCATAACTCTTGCCTCAATACCATAAAGTAACTTCTTTTTTGTCTACACTTTCTTTGGCGGCATATAACTTCTGCTATTTTGGCTATAACTCTTGTTCGACTTATGATTGCTCTTGCAGGTGCCATGTGTTCCGAGGAAAACCCTTCTATTTTGTTCTTTACAGGATAAACTGAACCTACTTCACTTCGAATTAGTTATTGATACGGACATTTGGTTTATTTTTACATACTTATATTGTGCTAAATTCATACACTACCTGCTTTCAGGGCAGACTGTTGTCACCAGATGGCTTCAATACAAGTAGTAGACAAGAATGGAAACCTAGCCCAGTGCACACCAAATATTACCCAAAACTTCACCGCCCCGGACCCAAAAGTGTGCAACCATGTATGTAGCTTATCATTTGAGGTTGATGGAAATTACAGATTTTCGCAAATTTAGGATTTACAGCGCTCCCTCTCTACACCGACAACCAATGGGAGACAAAGATTATGTGCGTTGTTCAGAGGGAGTCGTTACAGGGAGGGAAATTGGCTTACATTTGCAAACAGCTTGAATCCAGATCAGACGCCGCGTTATAATTATTCCATCAAAATGTAATTTTGAGAAGAAACAGCAGACGACGATTTGAAGCAGACGATATTGCAGCAGTAAAAGTGTTAAACATTTTGTCTTGTTTGGGGAACAGCCGTTAGGGTCGTTGTAAGGAGGGAGTCGTTGTTGGGAGGGTCGTTGTAGAGAGGGAACACTGTATTATAATCTTAGTGGCAAACAATTGGGAACTTGATCAGACCCGGATAACCTGATGACTGTTCATGCTCAAAACTGTTTGCATTTGATCAGAGACTTTAAGGTTGAAACAGCTTTTGAGAAAGAATAACGTCTCAACTACTGTATACAATTTGTCAGGCTCTATTTCTATAGATTCCAATGCCGACGAAGCTGATATTCATTTCTTTGGATTAAGATCAAATTTATTACAAATAATGAATAGAAACCAAGTAACGACGACAATTGAAAATAACGGAAATTTTTTGATTAAGATTTAATAGCAATAATTATTAATTAATATTCAGTCATTGGTATGCTCCAAACCATTTGCGTTTGATCAGAGACTCTAAGGTTGAAGCAGCTTTTCAGAACGAATAACGTCTCCACTGATGTATACAATTGTGATTTTATGATTATGATCCTGCCAAGATTATAATGTCTAGAACTCCAAATAAGAGATGTATATAAAAAAAATCTACATTAGACCCTATGGTGTTACAATTATTTAGAGTTGTCTTTTCGAGACGAATCTAATGAGTAGTAACATCGTAGCATTTGGTGCTGAAATAAGTCATAAAATACTGGCATTGTTTAGTTTACTTTCTGTTATCTGGAGCCCTGATGTATTAGCAATCAAAATCTTAGTACATTTACATGTCAACCCGTGATATCCGAATCCTTCCTGACCGACACAAATGCTCGGTTTAGAAATGCATCAGATATTTAGGCGTTTTCCTGCTTTTCAAATAAAATTTGATTTGCCGCCTAAATTAACTCTACTTTTTGCAGGACAACAGTAATGCAGAAAGCTCCGTTAGGAGCTTTCTGCATTGCCACTGTCTTGCATTAAGAAGTCACTTGTACCATGCACTAAATGTTTGGTGGGTATTTGGTGGGTAGTGAACATGAATGTTTGGGACCGAAACATGTGCATTTGCTTTAGGTTACACTCTATATGTCAAACGGGAGGATTTGGCATGAAATATTTTCGTAACAAAACCTCTTTTTCTTGTTATTTTGTCGGACTTTCGATACGATATCAACATTGAAGTGTATTAAATTATAAATTAGAATAATTTAATAAAAAGAACTATCGGTGATCGTTAATGAATGTATTACATTTGAAACTTGGGCCCGTTTCATGAAACGTCGTATGATAAATGTTTTCTTAGGTCAAAACTTGAAAGTACATTTAATTTTTGATATCTCTATCTAATCCTGTCTTGTGATATCTCTTTGGGCTCGTCTTGAAAAGACGATTCCAAAGAGATGTCACACGACAGGATTAGATGGAGAAATACATAATGATTAAGACTTTTATAATTTGACTGACGACAACATTTGTCGTACGAACTTTATGAAACTGGACCCTTGCATGTCCATTTCAGACAAACGTCAATCAGACTATCGGCTGTAAGACGATAACACAGACCGGGACTTGCAACTTTGGAGCGAACCCATGTGACTGTCATACTAAATCATGGCATCTTAAAGTGGAGTTCAACAAGACGAATAATATCGATTTGCACCAGGCATTCAGTATAGGAGCGGGCAATAATGGGTCTTTGACACGAACAGGGCAAGTGGTTGAGTTAGAGTAAGTGCACCGTTTGGTAAAAAAACTATTAGTTCATACTAAAGTGCTCCCTCTCTGTACCAACATTAAAATGGAAACAAAGATAATACGTGTTGTTCGGAAGGAGTTGTAATAGGGAGGGAAACTTAAGAATTGGCTTAAATTTGCAAAACAGGTTGAATCCAGATCAGACGCCGCATGACGCTGCGTCTGATCTGGATTCAAGCTGTTTGTAACTCGTAATTATCGTACTCATTCTGTAAGAAGTCCTCTAATATGTAACTTTGAGAAAATACAGCAGCCGACTAATTTAAGCAGACGATATTACAGCAGTGACCCACATATTGTTGGGAAAACAGCGACGACCATTGCTGTTGTATTGAGGGAGTGGAGTTCAGTAGCTTTTATTGATGACATGCCTTATGCAAACTCAGATAATAAAACTTCTGAAACACCCTTGTTACGTGATTCTTATAATTACATTGCGTTTGTTTGTTTACAATTCAAGCGATGATCTAATCGTATTCCCTGTACTTGATCGTACACGTTTAAATACCTAGAATGTTTTCCATAGATTATGCCACAACAACACCGAATGGAAGACAATTATTCTGTGTGTCGCTCAGAGGGAATTGTTTTAGGGATGGGATTTTAATACATTTATAGTGCTGGACATGAATTGGCCTATATTTGCACAAAGTTTAAACGACGTAACGCGGGGTCTGATCTTGGTTCAAACTGTTTGTCACTCGTCTATATATTACTTCTGTAAGACTATCCAATACCTAACTTTGAGAAAAACAGCAAATGACAATTTAAGTAGACGATATTGCAACAGTGAAAGCGTTAGACAGAAAAGTATTGTCTTGTTTTGAGGGTCGTTGTAGGGAGGGAGTACTGTAAAACCCTTGTTACACGGCCTCTAAACATATGGACTGGCTTAACCCTTTCCCCCATAGAAGCGACGTTTAGCGTATTTATTTTATTCATCCGCTGAAGAAAATAGTTCCAGTTTATAACCTCATGAACAATTACCATTAAAAATATTTTATATAGTCTAGCAGATTTTAGCTTAAAGCAGGCTGAAAGTAAAGCAGAATTTGCCTTAATTTCACCTGTCTTCAAAACTAGAAACAGGCTATAAGGTAAAGGGTTAAGTAAACTTAGCAGATCAATGCAGGGCATATGTAAGGAAAAAAGCTGCTAAAAGAACTTCCTCTATTATACTTGCCCTGCATCAAGCAATACGTTGTCTCTGTTGATCTTTATGCCATATCGTTGACTGTCCGCTTAGGGTTAACTGTATTTTCACGTTTTGTGTATGTATGAATTACCTAATGATTTGAGTAAATTATGCTATTCATAAATATAGTCTTCATGACACAAAGTAAAAAGTTAACGAAGGGTCACGAGTTATTCTCCTTTTAAGCTACTTTAGTG
This sequence comes from Gari tellinella, assembly GCA_922989275.2. NCBI lineage: Eukaryota > Metazoa > Mollusca > Bivalvia > Cardiida > Psammobiidae > Gari > Gari tellinella. Next base: position 13,169,714 of record OV277863.1, on the reverse strand, counting down.
TGCTTTTTATGCCGGAGATTGTAAAAGTATTATTTATCTATCTAGCCTCGACTGTTGTCAACAAGAGATAACCATCGTTGGTCAAGATATCGCTGGTAACATTGGAGAGTGTAACGTGACTTTGGCCAACTACAAAGGACCGAAACCTTCTGCTTGCACGGTAAACCGATTATATACGCTCTTTAAAAAGTAATGGGTGAAAACTTTGTAAAAGAAATTCGCACTATAGTATAATATTGTTTACGTGCAATAAACATAGTTCTGCTATTCAAGTACTATTTAAGAATCATCACCCGACGTCTTATCAATATCCAAAATGTTTGACAGTCATATAAATGTTTTCTAAGTCAAAATGCCTAAACTTCTGACCTTAGGAAATAAAAACACGATATTTTTGTGAACAGATGATACTGTAACAGTGGATTTGTTAGACGGGTAATAACGCCATAATGAAAGTGAATTTGTTGAATTGTAATTCTAACAGGAGTTGAATCAATTGTTAATGTTTTATTATCAGACATCGACATCTACCACCACAAGTGCTACAACAAGTACAACGTCGGTATCAACAGCCAAAGTAACATCAACCAAAGCTTCTTCAAAGTCTGGTACTGGCGCAAGCACAGGAAGCGTCACCAAATCAACTGGCAATGCAGTGACGAATAAACCAGGGTCAAGCGGAGCTGGTTCCAGTGGAAGTTCTAAACCTACCGCTAAACCTGGAGCTACACAGGGAGCCTCAAAACCAGGAGCAACTGCTGCAGCAACGATTGCCCCTGGAGCACCAAGTGGTGCGTCCACATCACATGCTCAAGGTAAGAAGTCAAGCACTTATTATTTATATATTTTCAGGCATGAACGCTTTCCGCCATAAATTTCGAATACACAGTTCTAGTTTCCAAACTAGTCTATTTTGTTATTTACTTTTTTTTTTTAAAAAGTATTTCAGATTGACAAACAGTGTAGACCCTGATCAGATGGATCCTTTAGGAGCCTGAGTCTTCACTGCTTGAATAGGACAAATGTATTCCTCACATGTATACCAATTGCAAAAGACGCACATATATGCGTGTCTATGGTTCAAACAGTTAAACGATAATTTTGCGACACGTGACACTATTTATACGAAGTATGCGTGTATGCTTACACAAAAGTTGATAAATGTTGTATGGAACCGCTAAAAAGCTCGTTTTCCCTTGTAATTAAGGTCAATAACTCTAACCAACATGAAAGTAATGCTTTATGCATGAAGACCTTAATTTGAGTAAACTTTCCGGTTACATCAAGTGAATGTCCATGTATAGATTTAAGTTTTTGCTTGATTATAATATTGAGTTTCATAGTAAAGAGAGTCCACACATGCCTAGTACATGATGTAACATCCATAATGTCAAGTCAAGGTCATATAGAAGGTAAATAAGCAAATGTGTTTTTAATTTTGAGCAATTTTGACAACAAATTTAATTGACCTTCAAATGCTTTAATAAACCCTAAGCATAGCGTACATCGTGGACTATTATCAAAATCAGACTAAACGATATCCCTTCAACTGCCAAGGCTGAAAACACTAAATTAGCAAACAGTTTGGACACTTACCAGACGCCGCGTAAAACCTCGTCTAATAAAGACTGTTTATCAACTTTTTGAAATGTATGATTCTATTTGTAATTCTTTAGAACGAAAGCAACATACTTGTGTAAGTTTTTGTGATATTTCCAAAGCTTTGACAGGGTTTGGCATAGAGGTCTTATACAAAAACTTATGGGATACGGTTTTAAGGGAATATTTTTACAATGGGTAGAAAATTACCTTTATAATAGAGAACAACAGGTTTGGGTTAATAACCAAACATCATGTTTCAATAAGATAAATGCTGGTGTCCCCCAGGGATCTGTACTTGGTCCTCTCCTTTTCCTTTTCCTTATTTACATAAATGATATTGCATATTCCTTGGAGACACTAGCACGTCTATTCGCGGACGATACCTCATTGTCATTTTCTTCTCAAAACGTCAATGAAATAGAAGCTGTAATAAACAGAGATTTGGAAAGGATATCTTCTTGGTCCAAAACATGGTTGATAAAGTTCAACCCAAATAAAACTAATTTCAAAATCAGAATATATCTATTTGTATTTCATACTATTATGCAGATGTAAGTTGATTGCCACTACGACCCATTCAAATGAGTAATGTCGGTGTTCAGTGTATGTAACTGCATACGACAATGTGATAGTAAGAAAGTATTCAGCTTTCGTATAATAAATTATTAATCGTTTTCGAGGACGCGAACGCAAAAAAGATCACTTATAAATGACACTCGTAGAAGGATAGTTGAATATATCCTCTATTTAAGTTGTTGTTGTGTTGTTGTCTATTGGTGACCTAATACCAAACCCTGTTTACAGTAATGATTTTATTTGTTGACCTCGTAGCAACTACAAAGCAACCTTCGGGAAAATCCAACCCTGCTAATCCAGCCACTACTAAACCAGGAAATACTAACAACCTTCCTCACACCAATGCTAAACCAAACCCAGGAAACCCGCATACGCCGTCAACCACCACAGGGTCAAAGGTTTCTGCAAAGAGTGTAGCTGCTACGGAAGACAAGAGTGGTGTTCCAGAGTCGGCTGTGGCAGCCGGTATGAGTGTTGGTGCCATTGGTGGTATGTATAGTCTAAAACTACAATACGGCAACTCGTTTGAGAAGCGATTCGAGATTAACCGGTGTCGGTTTTGGTTGAAGCAGTATGAGTCAATACGAATGACGTCAAAATCCTAAAAAAACAAAAAGTGAATAAGGTTCTTTTTATCTGCTAAATAACGTAAAACAGAAGGGCTTACTTGATCTTTATAGTCAACTCCGTTTTAACCCATTTGTGCCCACGATCCCATATATGGGACATAGGCAAACAATGTACATGTAGTCTCTAATCAGACGCCGCAAGATGCGGCGTCTGATAAGAGTCAACGCTGTTTGTTGAAAGGAATTACAATTTAAAAATTGTAATTTAAGACCAGGTACACCTAAGATAAACAAATTGGACTAATCCAATAAATGGGCATGGAAGAGTCCCGATACAATGGGACGTCGATTTAAGTTTGTATATTGACATATCCATTCATTATTTCTATTCTCATATGGACCTACGCTGTAAGGAACCATTCTTCAATCGTCTCTGATTATGTCTTCTGCTAAAGCAACACATGTACTGTAAAGTTACTGTAGAGCAACAAGTTGAAGTTTACTTAAGTTAGGCTTATAAACAAAGCAGAATGCCAGATATAGTAGCAAATTTCAACATAATCATTGCATGGAATGTAGAGTTTGAATCTGAGCGGTAGGAAAAGAAACTGTTCCAAAAGAATAAACGACATTGACGAGTAACGCGAAATCTGGTGACAATTTCCAGTCGTTATTTTTTGCAATTTTAACTTCTGAGTTGAAGCGTAAAGAATAGTCCATTTGAATTTTAAAAATATATACCTTGTCAAATTTGAAACGACTTACTTTCCATTTTATTGCAATTTTTATATTCTTAGCGTTTTGTTGTGGTCATTTTTCTGTTGGGTAAGAATAACTAAGCGCAGTTCGGCTGGGAGCGGTTACACTTTTTTTGTATGTCAGAAAGTACGTAAAACTTGTCAAATTTAGTGTTAGTGTAAGTTTGAAAGGCCAAATTCATTCAGTGACGGGATAAATCGAATAATATGTCATTGCATGCGGTAGGAGGGGTTTATTCTGCTCGCAGAATAAACCCCTCGTATCTCATGCAATGACACATTATTCTCTATTTATGAGGACGCGTGTTATATATCAGTTTTAGTGATCAGAAGTTAAATTAAAATCATGAAAACTTGTTTCAATGTCTAAAATTGCTACAAGCAATCAGATAAACATTTGTATTTCAATTGGAATAGAGGAAAACACGATGTTATAACACTATCGGTTAACTTAACTGATTCATCTTTGACATATGAAGATTGTACGAGTATTAACTTAACCGGAGGCTAAGAGTGTCTATGTGAAAGTACATGCCAATGACTAAAGAGAAAGCTAGGAGATACCTGGTTTCGTGTTTGCACTCAGATTAATGTTTGGATGTTTTTCTCAACAGTTTGAAATATTTATTTAGGTTAAAATTGTCCAACCATCAATTGAACCTTAATAAATATGTAATCGGCTTTTGATGTGCCTTAACCGTTTACATTGCAATCCCACAAAAGACCTGTCATCGAATTTGATTCCTTAACGATATTACGGCAATTGTGTCGTAATAAACAGATAAAAGTCTGATTTTACAACCACTCTTTAAAATACTTCATAGTAGTTGAAACGCATATAAAATATGATACAGAATACCTCAGCTATACTTTCATTCTGCATAAATCAATCACATGCATTCATCATGAAGCAAATGTTGTTTGTTCGTCGTATAAGAGTTTACCCTTCTATCCAGACTAATGATATATCTTTAAACCGGTGCCCATGCTTATAAAGCGTTTAATATGGGTCTGAAATCGTTATCAAGCCTTTGATTGGTCAGATTTATCTGACCAATCAAAAGCCTGATAACGATCTTAGATATCTGACCAGTCAAACTATACTCAACAAAACAATTAAAGGGGCAAATATATTGGGTAGGCCCAATATATAAAAATAAGTTCATACAATATTTTTTTAACAGTTTCATGTAAAAGTACATGTTAACTTCGTTGTAGAGTATAACTGTATTTCGAAAAGTAGAAATATATATCGCAGTTCCCCTTCAAACACAACCACCCTAAAATTACCGTGTGCCAGACTAGGTGGGTGGGGTAACAAACAACTTGACCAAGAGCCCCTGCTTTTAGGTTCTTCTATTAAATTACAGCTAGTATCATATGTGTTCACCACGTGCATTAATCATTTCCTTGCATCTACATGGAAATCGGAGAACTGGCTTAAGGATGTATACAATGGACATTCTGTGTCATTCTTCAATAAGCATGTCTGTTAGCCTCAGACTAACCTCAAACGCTTTATAAACATACAGCTGGGTCCACGATAATTGTATCTATTTGCAGCATTATCTGCAGTAGCGATCATGGCAGTGTTGTTTAAGCGAGCATTGGGAAAGGCAGGTAAAGCGGCCAAATCGGTAGATCCTTATGGAGGATCTCGGCGAGACTACGACGACAGGAGAGGCAGTGCATGGAGTTAGCGCCCTATGGTAACACCTCGAGGGCCAGTCTGAACTGGCCTCTGAACATCTGTGATAGACGTTTGAAAACTGAGATCTTAATTTATATTTGTTTGTTTTATTATTCATTGTATGACAACTGCAAGAATCTAGAAAGACGAATTATAATTGCGGAATTCGCATCGAAAGAAACGTGCCTTGGGACATTGAAAAAGAATAGACACAAGAAAATGGACAAAAGAGAAAAGAAGACTAATGCACAGCAAAGCATCTAAAATAGTGTAATAATATCTATTGATGCTAGAAATACACAGAAAAATCTCACTATTTCGACAACTGAAAAGAGGTCTTGTTGACTGCATAAAATACAAATGACAGATTAAAGCAATGTGAACTTATTAGAAGGCTCATTAAGGAACTTTCTTTTTTGCACTCACCTCGCTTTAAGCAGTCACCTGTCCTAAACACCTAATAATTAACAGAATTTAGTTGTCGTAAAAGATAGAGTTTACTGTTCATTGACAATGAAAGATAACGAACAATGTAGCATTTGATACGAAAGCCGTGTCAAGCAAGGCTATTGATCTTAGAATATATTGTTTGTAATGACATTAGGACGTGTTTTCTCCACAAATCCTAAACTATCCATTTGAAAGAATCTGTCATATCCTTTTACATAACCCTTCCATCGTCATACACCGCAACTAAAGTCGACTTTATACAGTGAAAAAACGTTATTCTTTCCCGTTGAAACGCAAAGGCAAATCACTAAAACGTAGAAAAGTACAACTTTTGGACAATTCTGATAATTCATGATTATCTTGGTGGCGAACAGTTTGAAGCCAGATTAGACGCCGGGTTACCCGGTGTCTGATCTTGCTCCAAACTGTTTGTAATGGAAATAAACTGTTTAACGTAAACGCGTTTTTGGGGAAAGAATATCGTTTTCTCCCCTTCAAACAATTTGGGTCCTAATCAGAGGCCGCGTACATGTACCTTGGCGTTTTGTGAAACTCCAAACAGTTTAACACTTGTATAGAGTTTGCCTTTTACAAAATGCTTCAATTCTGACTTTGAAATGATAGTTTATGCAACAGTTTAAAAGCAGACGACACAATGCCTGTTAAGGAATTAAAGCGAATAATTAGGCTGAGAAAAGGTTAAATCTGCCGTTCCACTTGTTTTTAAGGTTGTGGACCCCTAATGAGATCGGGTCAATATTGGTATTCTACGGAGAGCGATCGGCCATTCTCGTCAAATACCGGTCGTTCCGAACCATGCTTTACGACCGATCACTGTACGTAGAGTAAGAATTTGGTCTGATCTCATAAGAGGTCATCAACCTTAAAAGCAAATGGAAGCAAGTTATGTAAACGTGACAATTCGCATTCCTTTTAGCGTTTTTATAACCATGATGTCTGGGCGGTAAACTTCACTGCAGTTTAGAAGTTTAGGCGAACATCTGATATATCATATATGATCCAGTTGTCTTCAACTTTATCGTTAGCCATTTATTTTCCACAATATGAACATTTTGAATGTATTTTTGTAACCCTTTACTCCATAGCATGTTTCTAGTAAGGACAAGTGATCACTTAAAACAAGACCAATTTAAGCAGGCTGGGAGAAAGGCAGTATGTGCCTCCAGGCACATTCCGTTTATCTGCCAGCCTTCTTTAAAATGCCATATGCTAGAAAAGAGAATCTATTTCTTATAATATATATTAATACATTTTCATGGCTGTATAAATTAGAACTATTTTCTTCTATGAGGAATAAATTAAATGAATAAAAATGAGTAGATGTGACGTAAAGGGTAAAGAAATTGAGTTAAGCAGATAAAGAGTACAGTGGAGTAGACGTCATTCTTTCAAAATAAATGCGTTTATTCTAAAACGTTTATTTCCATTGCAAGTATTTTGGAGCCATATCAGATTAAGCTCCAGACTGTTTTCCATTCATACTAAAATTAATCGACATTTCAAAAACATGTAATTTTCTAATTTTGATTGCATTGTATTTGCGTTTCGCTTGCGTTTAGTCAGGTTAGAATAAATCTTCATCACTGTTTAATATCAGCTAGTTTATTTAACCATTTTACGTCTGACAAAGTTTATCGTCAGATTTTGATTTTCAGGAATGAGATTTGTAGATGTTCGACCGATGAAAATCGTGATTACAGTGGAGAATCTGTTATTCTTTCCCAAAAACGCGTTTACTCTAAAACTATTATTTCCAATGCAAACAGTTTGGAGCCAGATCAGACACCGGGTAACCCGGCGTCTGATCAGGCTCCAAACTGTTTGCCACTCAGATAAAAATAGATACTGAAATATGTCAAAAAGTAGTTATTTTCTACATTTTAGTGGTTTGCGTATGCGTTTCGTTTGCGTTTAAACGGGAAAGAATAACTTTGTCTCCACTGTACACGCACTGTTTCCTGGAATTCCGATTTCTTGATCCAAATATTTTGCAAATGCTGCAGATGTCGTCATTTGCTGTGACGACATTTATTCCAATTGTATGCAGAGAAAAACTTCTATATTACGAACATTGCAAAAATGCTAACTGATCGCATGAAGGACAGATGACAGCTTAACCAATTACCACATACATACGCAATTTTACTCCTTTAATTTATTCCACCACTGAAGAAAATAGTTCCACTTCATACAGTTATTGATATGTATAATAAGAAATATTTCCTATATTCTAACAGTTGATATATTAAAGCAGGCTGAAAGTAAAGCAGAATGCGCCTTAAGGAGCATTTTGCTTTACTTTCATCCTGCTTTAAGTGGTCACATATCTTCAAATGTAGAAACAGGGTGTGGGGTAAAGAGTTAAAGCAAGGTGAAAACGAAACAGAAGAAAGCTCGTTCAGAAGCTTTTCTGTTTTACATCTACCTTGCTTTAAGCAGCCAGCTGCATAAAACACAAACTAATTAAATTAATCCAGAGGTCGTTTTAGAGAGGTTTTTACTTTATGTTCTGTAATTTAATGTTAGAAGTTGTTAAAAGACATGATACCAGTGCAGCTGTATTAAAGTGCTCAGTTGTTAAGGGTATGTATTTGTTATGAATTATCCAACCAACAACCTACAATCAATTGCAACAGGTTAAGGGACGAACCAGACCCTGGTTAACCCTTTACTCAATAGATACTCCTTTTTACGCACTTAACCCCTTCACTGCCCTACCCCGAGCACAACATTTTTTATACAAACAGCTTGGATCCTGATCAGACGCCGCGTCACGCGGCGTCTGATCAGAATCCAAACTGTTTGACACTCGTTTCAATATTTCTTCAGTCAAAAAAGCAAATATTTGGATTTAAGATATAAAAGCAGACGACAATTGTTTAAAATTGATGACGTCACGGCAGTAAAGGGGTTAAACGATGGTAGCTTAAAGCATGTTGAAAGTTATAATTAAGAAAACCCATGTCACAGCATTACACAGCCCACATATTAGATACATTGTACAGTGGAGAACACGTTATTCTTTCCCAATAAACGCGTGTATGCTTAAACTTTTTTTCCATTACAAACTGTATGGACCAGATCAGACGCCGGGTAACCTGGCGTCTGATCAGGCTTCAAACTGTTTGCCAATCAGATAAAAGAAGACAGTGAATTATGTCAAAATATTGTTATTTTCAACATTTAAGTGTTTTGCGTTTGCGTTTGCGTTTCGTTTGCGTTTAAACGGGAAAGAATAACGTTTTCTCCACTGTAAAAGTCAAAGCAGATCATCTTATTATTTTCTGATTTATTTTAAATATTAAACCCCCACTGCCACGGAGTAGTCAATTTTAAACAATTGTCGTCTGCTTCATTTCTCAAACTTAAAATTTACGGATTTTTTACTTTAGAAATATCGTTATTATTGACAAATAGTGTAGTGGAGCTGTGTAAATTAATTATTGTACTCGGGGTAACGTAGTGAAGGGGTTAACATTAAAGGACTATGTATTAAGTCATATATGTAATACAACAGTCATACTATAGTAGGGCAACTGCATGCAGAAGTATTTTTTGATACTCGATATATAGATCATGAGTTTCAAACGGTTACCTCAGACAGTTATTGAGAAATGTTGTCTTAATAATTAATCTAAAACACAAGAGCCCCATGGGGCATATTTCGCTCACCTGAGAATAGCTGAAAAATGGAGATAATGAATTATGTCCAGGACTGACGTAGATATGCAACAGACTGGAACCAAATGAACAAAATATGTAAAGTATATTTAAAAGTGTCACAATACCGAATATAAAAGCTCTGGCCATATTAGTGTCGGAGAAGAAGACGTTTGAAATTTTCTCTATATAACTCTATGTAAAACTGTGACCCCCCGGGGTCGGGCCAATTTTGACCCAAGGGGCATTATTTGAACAAACTTGCTAGAGGACCTGTAGGCGATGCTATGTGCCAAATATCTAAGCTTTGGCCCTTGTAGTTTTAGACAAGAAGATTTTTTAAAGTTTTCATTGAAAAAAAAAATCTATTTAGCTCAGGACTGTGACCTAGTTATGCAACCGATCAAAACCATTTGAATAATTTTGGTATAGGACATCTAGAGGTGTCACCATGCCAAATATCAAAGCGCTGGCCGTATAAGTTTCAGAAAAGAAGACGTTTGAAAATTTCACTATATAACTCTTTGTAAAACTGTGACCCCCAGGGCGAGGCCAATTTTGACCCCAGAGGCATAATTTGAACAAACTTAATAGAGGACATGTAGGCGATGCTATGTGCCAAATATCTAAGCTCTGGCCCTAGTAGTTTTGGACAAGAAGATTTTTTAAGTTTTCATTGAAAAAAATCTATTTTTAGCTCCTGTGACCTAGTTATGAAACCGACCAGAACCATTTGAACAATTTTGGTATAGGGCATCTAGAAGTGTCACCATACGAAATATCAAAGCTCTGGCGATATTAGTTTCAGAGAAAAAGACGTTTGAAAATTTCACTAAATAACTCTATGTAAAACTGTGACCCCCGGGGCGGGGCGAATTTTGACCCCAGGGGCATAATTTGAACAAACTTGATAGAGGACCTATAAATGATGCTATATGCCAAATATCTAAGCTCTGGCCCTTGCAGATTTTGACAAGAAGATTTTTTAAGATTTACTTATTTTTTCACTTTGGTTGCCATGGCAACCATAGTTCTGCATTGTTTTCAATTCTTTGAACAAATTTGAAAGAGCTTGACCCAAGGAACATTTCTGTAAAGTTTGGTTGAATTCTGTCAAGCGGTATAGGATGAGATGCCATTTGAAGCAATTGTTAACGACGACGCACAACGCACGACGCACGACGGACGACGACGGACGCCGGACACAGGGCCATCCCAATAGCTCACCTTGAGCCGTTGGCTCAGGTGAGCTAATAAAAAACGACGCAGATGAATATCAAGCGTATTCCAAACGTATAAATAATTTGCTTAACACGTTGTTGGCGAACGTCGGGTAAGTTATAAGTACGTTTTGTATAAGTTAACAACATGTTAGTATACGCTGACTTACGCTGCCATACGTTTTTGTACGCTGAGTTCAACGAAATTCGTTTTGTCTACACAAAACGACGTATGGTTCATACGTTCCGCATACTTTCTGTATATGCTTCGTCCGTTGCAGGTAAGTTATGCGATCGTTCACACACGTTTCTTGTAAACTAGCCATAATTTAGTACGTTTTGTATATTACATGTAAGTTAACAACACGTTATAAGTTGGTTAAGAGGGGATTCTCTTCAAAACGGACTGGTACACACATGCTCCCAAACGTCGAAAACCATTTATAGATCAGCGTAAGCTGTCGTTTATGAGAATTCGGGGAAAAAATCTTATACGTCGGGGTACGTTCTGCAAATTAATGTAGCGTGACTGTGGCATTAAATAACCCTGCTTCTCTAATTAATGTCTTAAATGTCTGTGTACTTATTGCGTAAGTAGAAAGTTGGTCTCACTTATGACTTAATTATTGACACTTGATTATTTTTTGCTTGCGCGATCGTTCACGATTTCCAATGGTTTTAGCTGAACGATAGGGGGTTGTAAGGTCCTTGGATGTGAGTACGTGGGCGGCCCTAGATACACCGTTACACAGTTTGTTCACTACGGCAATGTTCTTACGCAGTCTAGATGTGAAGTCATCATGGACGATTATGATATTTCCCACACAGATCGTCTCGTGGTTGGTTCCGTTACTCCGCTGGTATTCCCTTTGGGACGTCAGATACATCTACTTGTGTTTCCAGTAGCGCAGATAGATGCGCATGCTGTTTAGCTCGTCAGGTTATGTCTTCTCTGCTGCTATAAAACCCTTTTTCATTTGTTTGGGAACCGACCTCTCGAAAATGGCAACGTGATCCATAAAGCAGTAACGTGCAAAAAGTATTCGTTAAATGGCGGTACTATTGGATTTGAACGGGATAAATAGCGAGTATTTCAAAGCTATTCTTTCAGAAACTCTAACAGAAAGGAACAAATAAACTTTTTATCTCTTACCTCAATACTTCGTCAGATGTCCCTTGAATCTTATAACTTGCATTTTCCTAAGGGAAATAGACATGTATAAGCTTCGAACATAGGTTGGTGGGATTTCAGTCCAGATACTAAAAATTTCATCGTACAAATCCTGATTGCATTTATTAAATTCATTCTGCATGACCGTTTTCTCTTAATATAAAGCCATATATTTTCGATAATGTTCAGATCAGGAGATTGTGCTGGCCATGGTATTGTTTTTATGTTATTTTGAACCTCGTAAAACGAGATCCTACCTGCACGATGCACCGGGGCGTTATAATCCTAAAATAGATCTAAATATGAATTGATCGGTACATGTCTTGCAACAACAGGCCAAAGATTATCTTCGAGGATTTCTTCATATATTACTGCATTTATATTACCGTTTAAACTTACAGGTTATATCTGAAAGAAAATCCCTGCGGTTAGTCTTCACGGTCTAAGCATGTATCCGATACTCTCTTTCACCCACCACGCGAGGTCTCCCTGATCTAGGCATATTTTCAATCGATCCACTTGTCTTGAATTTCTTCAAAATGGAGAACACTGTTCTGTAAGGTCCCTGTAATCTTCTAGAAGTTTCTGTGATTCTAGATCAATTTAAAAACATGTTTACCGCTACATTTTATGTCACTTATCAATTCTGAACCTGTCCGCCCCATTTTGATACAATAACAAAACAACTAAAATTTTAAGGAGAAGAAATTCGCGCAAGCTTTATGAGCGCGACGTCGTGACGCCATTTAACGAAATCTTTTGCACGTGTACGTAGCTGGTGTTGCGGCGTCAAGGGTTCCGGATCATCCCTAGCGGAAGATAGATAATTATGCCAGCGGGCGGTCGTTCAACAACGCCTCCACTTCCGTTATAACTGTCTGAAATGTCTGTAGGTATGTATTGGCTCTTTTAAGAATCCCTTTCGTCGTTTATGGTAACGCATATATGCATCTCCCACCAGCCGCAGTACTATGGTACTCTTGCCGGAAACTCTTACCACTGCGTTCCAATTAGCGGCAGGGTATTTTGTAGATGTTGTGATTGGCAAAGTCGTTGGATTGATTTGCTGCGGCTTGGTAAGTAGTGGAGTTGTAGGAAATAATTAATCTTTGTAATGATCGTCTGTTGACCAAACATCTGAATTAAAAAAGAAAGGCTTTTTCTGTAAGGTCCGGAACTATTGCAAGGTGAACAGCTCGAATACTGAAGCAGGTAAAACGGCAAACGTACACTCTTCATTGAGTTCAGTGTCTCCCTTTTACGAGTAAGGCTCTAGTAAAATTAGACTGGATATCCTGCCCATGGCACTACGTAATACTCGAAGTTATATAAGGTAGGGAACCAGACAATATGAATGTCAACCTCGGTATTGGAGAAATGAGACTCGTCACTGACCATTGTTGCCGGAAGGGGTAGGGAATCCGGCTCTTAGTAGAGTTTTTCCGTAACTCTGCGGCGCAAAAACGCATCGGCGCAAAATGTTTATACGGCTTGTCGGATGGACGGTCTCAGAACTGTGTAGGCAAGTAACAGTTTTGGTCACTACTGCGTGCAGTTGTCTGCGATGGGTATCTTAAATCAGTAGGCGTGTCAAGTGGACTTTCCCTGGTAACAAAAACGGAAACCTTGCCGTTTCCGATATTCGCATTATGGATTCTCCTGCAGCATCGAATGCATCGAAAGTCGTCCATATACAATCTGAGTTGTCTGCTCTTGATGCTGATTCCATTTACTATGTAATCAAAAGTTTGCCCTTGGCTAATCCTGATTTTTTCTGTGAGTCTGACTTCCTACGTACTCTGCGGTCCACAGTGATGTCTCTCTAACGTTTTCTCATTGCCGTAATTGATGAAACCCCAACACATACGCTGTACATAATGCGTAGTAGTTTTTAGTAACTGCTGTATATGCTAATGACTATTGAACGATTGAAACCAACGATAGGTTTGTTTATTCTCGACAATAACCCTCCAACATAATCAGTGAACATGATAATGGTCCGCTAAGTTATCTTATTGTTTAACCCTTTCACTCTCAACGACGCTTTAAAGCTCGTTGGCAGACAGTATGGATCCCAACTGTTTTCCACTCGTTTAAAAGCATTGTATAGCCGTCCAGTTTCATGTTTACAAACAGATAAGAATAGCATTTAGTCCCTGTACAGGACGATGTAGTGGATAAGACGCTAGTCGTTCCCAATGTACGCGTATTTGCTAAAACAATACTTCCAATTGCAAACAGTTTATAGCCAGATCAGGCCCGGGTTACCCAACGTCTCACCAGGCTCCGAATTGTTTGCCACTCAGATTAAAACGAATAGTCAGTAGTGTTCACAAGCTGGTATTTTCTACATTTTATTGCAATGGGTTTGCGTTTCGTTTGCGTAAAGATGTAACATAATGATGTCTTCTCCGCTTTACATCTGGTAGCTGAATACAGAATTTAGAGAAGAACGTCCCAAATTAGATGAAAGCAAATTCGGTCAATGTCAGTACTCTACGTAATACGATCGCCCATTCTCGTCTAATGACGGTCCGTACTACATGTACATGTAATCAATACTCAAACAGGGTCCGATTGCGATGGGGATATCAACCTTAATACAGGAATTAATTTACTATATGATCATTCCACATGCCTATTTATCTACATACATATAGTTCAATAATATGATACTGTATTTTTGCAACGTCTCTATTGACCTCCTGTAGATTTCTGTTTTACTGTCACCATGCTTTGAACTGTCATCAGTATTTTTAACAATCAATTGGCCTTCCTTTAAGTGGTCGCAATAGAGAGGTTTTGCTGTAACTAAATGAACGGACGCTAAACCCGTGACTACACAGAAAGGAGAGTTCTGCTTTATCTTAAGTCTGCTTAAAGCAACCGTCTGTCTGAAGTACTGGCAAAGCCTTGTAAAACATTTTCAAATGCACCCCACAGTATATAAACTAGTTATAGTAAACACTACATGTATCTTGGCATTTACTTCAGTAAAACTGAACCACACACATATTATAATAAATTGTGCAAAAAAGTGAATTCTAAATATTGACGATTAATATTAATATATGAGGCAAACAAGTTTGAGCCTGATCAAGCGCCGTGTTATTCGGTCTTTGATCAAGTTCCAAATCGTCTGCATAGGGAAGTATCGTTTTAGAAGAGATGCGTCAGGGAAAGTTTAACGTAATCTATTTTCCATGTACAGTAAAACCCCTCTATTACGACCAATTAGTTAGGAGTTAAGAACAGGTGACTTCTTAAAGCAAGGTGACAGTAAAACATAAAGCTCCTGTAGGAGCTTTCTGTTTTACTTACACCTAGCTTTAAGCTGTCACCTGTCTTTTGTACAACCAATTAGCCTTATTTTTAGTGGTCGTACATGTAATATAGAGGTTCTACTGTACTGTAATAAGACAAAAAACCAACTTGGTGGACAAGTGTCTGTCTTCATGTCATAAGGATATCCATCTCTGCTTTCGCATCTACCCTGACGACAAACACGCTCTCGCTGAAGACATTTGGCGCCACATTGGTTGGTCGTCGTGGCTTGTCGGCAAGTTGCATGTACAGTAAAACCCCTCTATAACGACCACTAAAACAAAGGCTAATTGATTGTATAAAAGACAGGCGACAGCTTAAATCAAGGTAACAGTAAAACAGAAAGCTCCTGGAGGAGCTTTATGTTTGTTGGAGTAATAGCCATTTAATTATTTAAAAAAAATGGCTGTTTTAGCCTTTTTTGCTCTCTAACACAAAGAGTTTTCATCGGATCTTCACAAAACTTGCTGAAATTCTTTATTTATATAAAATCTAGGTCCAGTGTGATTATTACTAAAATCCCATAGGGATTAGTTTTAGTTATTGCCCTTTATGTATTAAAAAGGACTGTTTCACCATTTTTTGCTCTCTAACACAAATACTTTTTTTTAATGATTTTCACCAGACTTGCTGAAAATGTTTATTTATATAAAATCAATGTTTGGTTTGAATAATACTAAAATCGCAAAAGGCATGTCTGAGTTTTTGCCCTTTAAGTATTAAAAATTAATATTTCAGCAATGTTTTGCTTTCTAACACATACAGTTTTTATCAGATATTCACCAAACGTTTTGAAAATGTTTATTAATATTAAATCTAGGTCAATCATCTTAACTACCCAAATGGCACAAGGCATGTTGGAGTTATTGCCCTTGAATGACTAAAATTCGACTACTTCAGGCTTGTCAGCTCTCTGACTCAAACAGTTTAAATTGGATCTTCACCAAATTTGCTGAAAATAATATTTGTATAAAATCTTGGTCCAGTTCTATAAATACCCAAATCGCCGAAGGCATGTTGGAGTTACATGTATGGTTCTTTAATTTTTAAAAGTTTGCTATTTTATCCTTATTTTTGCCCTGTCCACTCTGTAAAAGGACCAGTTTTTATTCTATTTTTAGCCAAATATTTGGTCAATGGTTGCACGTGCTTCATCTTAGCCGTGTTGGTAATAAGTTAAGTAATAAATAACCACTCCATTTCTCCTTTACCTCTTGAAAGATTTTCATTCAACTGTATTCGATTTTTTCCTTGACCTAGATTTAATACCAATACACGTTGTCAGCAAGTTTGGTGAAGACCCAATAAAAAGTGTTTGTGTTAGAGAGCAGAAAATGCTGAAACAGTCATTTTTTAATTATTCAAGGGCAATAACTCAGACATGCCTTATGCGACTTTGCTAGTTATTGAACCTGACCTAGTAATTATATACTAATGAACATTTGTAGCAAGTTTGGTGAAGATCCAAAAAGAAGTGTTTGAGTTAGAGAGCGGACAAGGCTGAAACAGTCATTTTCAGCAAGCTCAATGTATAGATTCTCCGTAGTTTTTTTAATCGTTTACCAACCGTGAATAATATTTACACGTTGTTACTGGATCTCATAGTGTTTAACCCTGTGCCTACTGGTCGTAACTTTACGGAGTTTACAAACTATTTGAATCTAAAAAGACACCGCGTAACGCGGCGTCTCATCTGGATCCAAACTGTTTGACACTCGCCTTAAGGTTTGTTTAATTAAAAC
Organism: Gari tellinella; assembly: GCA_922989275.2. NCBI lineage: Eukaryota > Metazoa > Mollusca > Bivalvia > Cardiida > Psammobiidae > Gari > Gari tellinella. Next base: position 13,152,931 of record OV277863.1, on the reverse strand, counting down.
AATGCATAAATCTAAACTGAACACATTTTGCAGACGACAATGTCAAAGCAAACGTCTGTGCAGCAGAATAAGGGTTAACAGGGTCATTTTCAGTGCTCCAGCTATACATGTAAGCGGGAGTAATCTGAACTAATCTAACATTTTCTCACTCATTTCAGCACCGAATGCTATGGTGTTACTACTGATTAAACCGTCTCTTCGAGACAATTTTAATGAGTATGACACCATTGGGTTTAAAAGCAGAAATAAAGATTTAAGGTTTCGAAATACTTCCGTTATCTGGAGCCCTGTATTTACAGAGTTGTCCTTCTTTCCATTCACAAGGGAGGCTTTTTAATGTGTGCAGCACTAACATATTATAAATAAAAATTAAAAAGCGAAGTTTATAGATAAAGCCGGTTTTTGTGAAAGAATCACGTCCCACGTAGTTTAAATGGGACCCCAAACAACCGTTGTATGCAGGTTTCTCAAAAACACAATGCGGCTTTAATACTGAGAACATTCAACAAGGTCACTTGCAACATGGTGGTCCAAAAAGCCTCTGGCCTGACCACATTCAACCTTAGCGACGAGTATACTCGTCATTAATATAGAGTGTGCATGTGGAGGGTACTATTGCTTTTTGCTAACAGTGTAGATCCTGATTATAGGGCTTCTTAATGAGCCCTCTGATCAGGATCTGCATTATTTTTGTAATTTAGCAACATGTTGTAATAAACACCTCTAAATGGAAAAGAATGAACTACACTTGAATGGAGGTTGGAATTTCCAAATATAATACATGTATACCCAGGGGTGAATGAGTCACGGAATTATATATTCAGTGTATAATTCTGTGAATGAGTTAAAGGGTATGGCAAAAGTTTTACAATGTACCCCCTCACTGTCTTACAATAGTTATTTTCAACGCCTTTCTTCCTGCTTCACTATGAAATTTGCTCAAATTCTATTTTTATTTTTCGAAGCCATCGAATGATCTGAAACGACGTCAGTATTTTCGAGTAACGACCTGATGAATGAAATATAAATGTCTGTCTGCTCATTAGGTTTATTTCTAATTTGCTTCAAGCTCTTTCTCTCTGTCTGATGTAATCGATATACATGTGCTAAGAACGGTTATTGGAAAAATATACTCATAGATGTTTATCTAATTGTATATGTAAAAAGGCGGATGATTGGGTACATTCCTCATCAACTTGGTACAGTGGTAAAACGGTTTTTGTATCCCTCTAAACGAAATGGTACGGTGGGCAATAAAATGTAGAAAGTTCTGATAATAGTTTATGTCTGGGTGGCAAAACATTTATTCTAACATGACACGCGTCTTCAACACTATAAAAATAGAACAAGCACATCGTGGTATACCTGAGACGTTTAACAACGCTCTTCCCTAACCCGCTCTTCCCGCGGTTAAATGACATGACATGTTACGTAAAGACTATATACTTTAAACCAGTCATGTTACTGAAATTTCCAAAGTTTTCGGTCTTGTTTCATGCTATGTTTGTTCTATGCCAGATGGTGGGTCGGTAAAAGTGTATTGTGTGTGCGAATTCTCTGCTGTACGTAAATTTTCTGTTGGGCGTTAGATTCTTATAAAAGCCGCGGGGAAAGTTATTCGGCCGAAAAACTGCATCCGCTGAGAAAATAAGTATGGAACATTTGATTTCCTTTCTAATTAATTTCTTTAAATCTGGTCATGTTAGAATCGAAATAATCTATGTTCTACCGTTGTGAAACGGTATTTTACGACGGCTGGTCGTTGTGATGCGCAGGAATTAACCACTCAGGTCTTCGGCCTTCGTGGCCAATTCTTGCGCATCACAACTCCTTACCGTTGTAAAATACCGTTTCACAACGGTAGAGCATAGATTATTTCTTAAACATTTTCACTCTCAATGATGCCTTAAAGCGCGTTTGCAAACAGTTTGGATCCTGATCAGACACCGCGTTACGCGGCGTCTGATCAGGACCCAAACTGTTTGACACTCATATCGATATCTATTAAGTCATACAAACTTAAATCTAACTTTGAAACGTGTCTTGTAGACAAAAATACTGAAACAGACGACAATAAAGAGATGAAGGGGTAAAAATATCCCGAAAACTTTGATCATGAAAGGGTCTGATCAGCACAATACCGTTTTTTCGAGAAAAAGTGTTTTCACGCGATGATCTTGCATCGATATCGTTTATAAAAACTCTTGCTACACACCCGAATCAAACGCAATGGAGAAGACGTTATTCTTTCCAAAATAAACGCTTTTACACTTAAACGTTTATTTCATTGCAAACAGTTTAGAGCCAGATCAGACGCCGGGTAACCTAGCATCTGCTCATACTTCAAACTGTTTACTACTCAGATTAAAGTAAATAAAGGTGTTAAAAGGTTGTCATTTTCGTCATTCTACAGCAATGCATTTGCATTTCGTTTGTTTTTTAAAACGAGAAAAAACCTTCTTCACTATATGACATAAAGACAGGTGTCATCTATGGAGAGCCTAACAATTATCTGCATTTAAGGTGGTTCGACAGCGGGCGGCCCGCATCTTGAGTTCCGGAAATGCTGATGACTTTCACCTGATCTTTGCGGCACGTGCTTATAGTAGTAATTTTAGATAAAGAAAAGTTTGATCTGCTTCAGTGTCTTCTCTGTTAGCGCAGTTGGTACGGTGATTGACTTGCAATCCAAAGGTTCTAGGTTCGATTCCCACTCGCTTCAAAACTCTTTTTTTTTTAACAAATTGTCCGATTTTAGTGGCTAGTCAATTCATAACGCAGTGATCAAAGGACAGGCTATGTTTAGTCTAGTAATAATGAATAATATCATGCAAGTATTGTCAAGTGACAACTAAACTTTGTGAGGATTTATAGCCTATATAACAGACGGCAGCTTAACACAGGACAAAAGTAATGCTAAAAGATAGATCATAAAGGAGCTTTAATGCATTACTTTTGTTATGCATTAAGCAGTCACTTGCCTTTAAAGATCTACAGGCTACCGTATTCAATGGTCCCTTATTACAGGTTTGACTTATGGTATTATTTAGAGCTGACGGCATTTTAAAGTTGAACTCAAGGGAGGTTACTCGTTTTGTGTTACATGTAACATTTTGTCAGAATTTCAGGAAATCATGTATAAAATGTAAATTCTACTGTAGATTTTCATTAAATTTTTGTGACTAGTAGAATTAAGTTTATATCTATCTAATAAGAGTAAAATTAGTGTATGTTAAACAGCTAGATTTTTGGTAATTTGAGATTTTCAGAATTTGACTTTTTTAAAATATTGATATTTCCAGAAAATATGTCATTATTATTATTATTATTATTATACCAGATTTATATAGCGCTCTTTTCACACAGGGGTTGTGCGTTCAAAAGCGCTTCACATGAAGTTACACAAATGTACCTACAAACAAGAAAAGACAAAATAACTACAATATGATCTAAAATAAACATGAATAAACATATAAAAGACAGCCCCCAAAATGGAGATCACATTACTCCCATCAATCAGCAATGAAGCAACCGGCTTCTGATTGTCGACCGATAGAAACAATAGTAGAGCGCCCAAATGCAGACCGCCAGGAAAAGACAAATAACTACAATTAGATATAAAATAAACATAATAAACGTACAAAAGACAGCCCCCAAAATGGCGATCACGTTACCCCATCAATCAAGAGCAACGAAGCAAATGGCTTCTTTATGCGGACTGATAGAAATAACAGTAGAGCGCCCAATGAAGGCCACTAAACATACAGAAGACAGCCCCCAAAACGGCGATTGCACTACCTCAACAATCGAGAGCAACGAAGCAAATGGCTTCTTTATGCCGACTGATAGAAATAATAGCAGAACGCCCAATGTCATGAAATACTTTTGTTTGCCCAATATCTTATAGTCTATATACAGTTTACTTGAATGTACAGAAATTATTGAGTTATATCATTCTATAAAGGAAATATTCCTGTTTATCAAAAAAGGAGCTTTTCTCGACAAAAGGTCCTGTCAGAAAAAAAAAACGGCACTGTAACTTTTTTTTATTTTAACGATTTTTCACTCTCCATATGGTATATTTCAATTTAATCAAGGTTTCAAAGAATTCTGACACAGAATAAGCTGACCCGCGAACCACCTTAAAAATAACAATTTATGAAAATGAGAAAGGAAAGAGAGACAAGTATTGAACACCTTTGTACAGTGGAGAATCTGTTATTCTTTCCCGTTTAAACGCAAACGTACGCAAACGCAAAGCACTAAAACGTAGAAAAGAACAAATTTTGGACAAATCTGATATTTAATGTTTATCTTTGTGGCAAACAGTTTGGAGCCTGATCAGACGCCGGGTTACCCGGCGTCTGATCTGGCTCCAAACTGTTTGCACTGCAAATAATAGTTTTAGGGTAAACGAGTTTATTGGGAAAGAATAACAGATTCTCCACTGTAGCTGTCTTCCGCAGTCGCTGCCATATTATCGTCTGCTTTTATTGTCAGTCTGAGATTGCATTTTAAATTTGGAATGTTATGGGGCTTTCCTTAGGAACAGTTGATATGAGTGTAAAACAGTTTAGATCCTGATACATGTACAGTGGAGAAAACGTTATTCTTTCCCAATAAACGCGTTTACGCTAAAACTCTTATTTGCAGTGCAAACAGTTTGGAGCCAGATCAGACGCCGGGTAACCCGGCGTCTGAGCAGGCTCCAAACTGTTTGCCACCAAGATAAACAAGAATTATCAGAATTGTCCAAAAGTTGTTCTTTTCTACGTTTTAGTGCTTTGCGTTTGCGTACGTTTGCGTTTAAACGGGAAAGAATAACAGATTCTCCACTGTATCGGCCTTGGTAGTGAAAGGGTTAAATGTAACTCATCACCTCTGAATTTTTAACTCTTTCCAACGGCGACCAAATGCGACTTTGCAAACAGTTTGGATCCTGGTCAGACTACGCGTTCCGCGGCGTCTGATCAGAATCCAAACTGGTTGATACTAGTATCGACATTTCTTTAGTCAAAACATCCCTAAATCTGACTTTAAAATATTGCAGACGACACTACCAATGCAGACGATATTTGGCCCGTAAGAGGGTTAAAGCAAGCGATAAAACTTGACGGTGAAAGAGTTAAATGACCTTCCGGTTTTCAATAAAGTCAGTCCATGTGTTGACTACTTTGTGTTTCTTTTTACACCATTTTTCAAAATGACAAACGGTGCTTATATTAAGGAGCTACAGTGGAAAATGTGTTATTCTTTCCCAATAAACGCGTTTACGCTAAAACTATTATTTGCAGTGCAAACAGTTTGGAGCCAGATCAGACGCCGGGTAACCCGGCGTCTGATCAGGCTCCCAACTGTTTGCCACCAAGATAAACAAGAATTATCAGAATTGTCCAAAAGTTGTTCTTTTCTACGTTTTAGTGTTTTGCGTTTGAGTACGTTTGCGTTTAAACGGGAAAGAATAACAGATTCTCCACTGTATTTACAAATGTAATATTGGTCTACAGAACTCAGCACACATACTGTAGTCTATTTGTACATGACGAGTATACTCGTCGCTAGGGTTCAATGAGTTAATGCTTCACCGTTTAGATTTACATGTAGGGAAAACGTTCAAATGCTGCCATGTTGTTATTTACATAGTATTTGGTATTTCGCTTGTATAGACGATAAAACGCAAAGATTAACAGTAACGAGTTTGCCTCGCGAGCACCGAAAGCTTTTTAATCTTCATTAACATGAGATAATTTTTTACTAAAGTCAGCTAGTAGACGCTTAGGGACAAAGGCAAATAACAAATGAAATAATTATTGTTTTTTTTTCAAAGGATTGAATTGGCTCTAGGTCGTGTTGAAGGTAAAAAAGGCGAATAAAATATAATATGGTTGAAACTGGCAAATGCATTCCATCCGTTATTAAATCTCATCAAGGCAACTACACATGTAATCGCTATTGCAGTTAATTTACAACATGATGTTTTGGTTTATGTTTTTATCATAAATGTAGTGTCTATCAGTTTTGAGTCAATATTGTGAATGTTAAAAGTGTTATTAACCCCTTCACTCTAAATGAACCTTTAAAGCGCGTTTGCAAACAGTTTGGATCCTGATCAGACGCCGCGTTATCAGGACCCAAACTTTTTGACACTCTTGTCGATATGTATTAAGTCATAAGCCTTAAATCTAACTTTGAAACGTGTCTTGCAGACAACTATAATGAAGCAGACGACAATAAAGCGGTGAAGCGGTAAAACTATCCCGAATACTTTGATCATGGAAAGGTTAACCACTTCACCGCCTTACTCCGAGTAAAATGGCTATTTACAGACAGTTTGGATCCTGAACAGACGCCACATCACGCGGCGCCTGTTCAGGATCCAAACTGTTTGAAACTCATTTCATTATTTTTAAGGTGAAAATACATGTACATACAATACTAATTTGAGAAATAAGAACAGACGACAAATGTTTAAAGTTGATGACGTCATTGCAGTGAATACGTTTTAGGGAAATAATTGCGCTTTACCATGTATTTAACTGCCATCTTTTTAGCCAATCACTGCCATGAATTCATCTGCTGTTAAAATTGTCATCTGCTTTTAAATTTTAAATTCAAATCTGAATTTTATTGACTTAAGAGTGTTGACACGAATGTCAGATGGTTTGGTACCTGATCAAACACCGCGTAACTGTTGTGTCAGGACAAACTATTCAGTGCCAATGTTTTGTAAAAGATTTGACATGTAGATCTATTTTACCGCCAAAAGGGTAAATGGTAAGAATTTGTTATTATTTCCATTGCAAACATTTTGGAGCCAGATCAGATGCCGGGTAATCCGGCATCTGACCAGGCTCGAAACCGTTTCTCACTGAGATTAAAATGAATAGTCAGAATTGTCAAATTGTTGTCGTTTTGAATAGTGTAATGCATTGCGTTTTGTTTGCATGTAAATAGGAAAGAATAAAATCATCTCCACTGTATCGAAATTCAAAGGTTATTTTTTATCATATACGTTGGGATTGTCAACTACAATAATAGTCTAATTATATAGATTCACCTCCTATAATCCTTTCATGATCAAATTATACTGGAGATTTTTACCCCTTCACCGCTTTATTAGTTTAAACATATTTAATTGCATAATAACCTGTGCAAAGGGTTTTGGGCTACAATTTATTACAACATAACCATTTGCCCTTTCCCTAGATATATACAATACAGTGGCATAGCATGATAAAGTAGAAAATAGAATAGTTACTTTGCTAGAATAGCAATCGAGTGAAGGGTAAATTAGAATACGTTTTGTATTGTACATGTATGTCATAATGTTGTTAGGGTAAACTCAGGTCCAGGGGCTTGGGGAAAAGAGTTTTTTAGCTAAAACTATGTGTACGTTATGTCGCAGTATTTCCTTTTGACTACTCATTAGAATCGTTGCTACGAGACCATTCTCAAGGGCAGGGTTAATGTAGACGGGGTGACCTTAACCCTTACATGATCAAATTTATGGTGAGGTTTTTACCCCTTTACAGCCATATTGTTCTTTACTTCAATATCGTTGTCTGCAATATCGTTTCAATGTTGGATTTAAGGCAGTATAACTTTCGTAATTTCAAAACAAGTGGGAAACAGTATTGATCCTGATCAGACGCCGCGTAACGCGGCGTCTGATCAGCATCAATACTGTTTGCAAATGCGCTGAATGACGTCATTAAGAGTGACAGAGTTAATATTTGTAACACTCCTTTACAATCTTATGGAACCCTGCTTGGAACGATCAAACAGTGCCACGTTCAAAGAAGACTAGCTCTATTACTTTTGCATTGGCAAAGGATAGAAGAACAGTGTAATTTAGAATTACAGTCCCTATCTATGATGTTTAAGGTTTGCATAGTTTTGAAGATAGTCGTTTTCCGAAGCATTTAGGAGTATTCTAATGTCTCCTAAAGGGATACGCTGACTTTATCACGCTGTTAATGTCTCTCCAAGGGGACTGATCTTGTTTTATCAGGTCATACATCTTGTTTGCGTTGGGTTTGTTCATCAAATTAATCGAAATAAACTCTTTATTCCCATATGCGCCTATTGACGATTACGCTAACAGTATGGATCTTGATCAGACGCTACTGCGTACCGCGGCATACGATTAGAAACCAATCCGTTTTGCAATCGTTTAAATATATGCTCAGTCAAAATGTCAAAACAGTGGATTTGGCAAAATAATAGCAGACAACAAATGTTACGGAGATGTGATTTTGTGTTCGAAACGGTTAAAGCAGATGGAAACATCAGGCTCGGAAACGGTTAAATGTCACATGGCTACCAAATACCGCGTATGGCTACAGTGGAGAAAACGTTATTCTTTCCAAAAAACGCGTTTATGCCAAATCTAGTATTTCCAATGCAAACAGTTTGGAGCCAGATCAGACGCCGGGTAACCCGGCGTCTGATCAGGCTCCAAACTGTTTGTCATCAAGATAAAAATTAATAGTGAGACTTGTCGAAAAGTTGTCATTTTCTATGTTTTAGTGTTTTGCGTTTGCGTTTCTTTAGCGTTTATAACGTTTTTCTCCAGTGTAAACGATTGCCTGTTTACTGGCGGTGTATGCCGCAATGACACTAAACGTTTGGACATGCAGGTCTGATCAAACAGTGTAGACCCTGATCAGACTGCTCCTCATGTTTACCATTCAGTTTGCACCTTTTGGACAAGTTACTGTGGGATAATTTTGCAGCAGTTACATATACAGAGTGTCCAACTATTTGGAAGTTTACGGTATAGATAGTTTGGGAGCAATGGCCCAGTGTTATGAAGCGAATAAGATACGTCTGAAATCAAAGTTTAAGACGCATCTCAGCTTCATAAACATATTCATTTTCCCCTTATGGGTGTGCTGTTTTACATGAACCCTGTCCTTATAAAGATCCATATAAATTTCCTTCACTTTTTGACAGATAGGTGCATAAAGACGGTTGCATGTCAACGAAAAACTAACTTCACACGTTAATATGAAAACATAATACAGTCGAACTTCGATATCTCGAACTCGGTTAGATCGAAAATACCCGTATTTCAAAGTTAAAACGTGGCTTAGCCATGTTTTAACTTTGAAATATGGATATGTTCGACTTAACTGAGCATGGAATAATGCAGTTCATGTGTCGAACTATCGGAGAGCTCGAGTTAAGCGAGTTCGAGATATCGAAGTTCAACTGTATAGTGAGATTACAATAAAGCAGAAAGCGCATACAATACTTTCTACTACATGTATGATCATGCTTGAATCAGCATCTTCGAATTATTGCAGTATTACTGCATAGTTCCGATCATACACTTTTCCTTCAAAGCATACTAAAGAGTTTATAATTTTTCATAGAGCTGATGTTTTGACACTGTTAAGACTATATCAGTAGAACCGGCGTCTGATCAGTATCCAAACGGTTTACAATAGAAACAATAATTTTAGTGTAAACTAGTTTATAGGGAAACAATAACGTCTTCTCCGGTGTGTGTTGAAAGTATAGTTTCTGCGGCTAGATACAGTGGAGAAAACGTTATTATTTCCCGTTTAAACGCAAACGAAACGCAAACGCAAAATATTAAAATGTAGAAAAATGCATCTTTTTTAAATGTCAAATCTTCTATTTTAATTTGAGTAGCAAACAGTTTGAAGCCTGATCAGACACCGGGTTATCCGGCGTCTGATCTGGCTCCAAATTGTTTGCAATGGAAATAATAGTTTTAGCGTAAACGCGTTTATTGGGAAAGAACGTTTTCTCCACCGTAATCCTGTACAACTTCAACAGGCACATCTAACAAGGGACGCAACTAACAGGGCGAATGCATTGATCTGAAAGAAGAGTTTGCGCACCATTCAAATTAAAATATTGGTCGAGGTTTCCGAAAAAATGTTTTTTAGAAAAAATGTTCACCCTTATAATAAGGAATAAGGAAAGAGTTCAACAAGATACCAATTACAGCTTAACTTCGATACTTCGAAATCGTTTAAGTAGAACTAATAGCGAATGCCTTTATTTGATATTCGATAAGCTCACTCATATCGAGTATATCCACTAAGCCATGTTTAAGCTTTGAAATACGAGTAAGTCCCACCAAAGCCAGCTCAAGCTATCGATGTTCTACTGTTCGACTTACAAAAATAAAACGTAATGCCCATACAGTGGAGAGAACGTTATTTTTCCCGTTTAAATGCAAACGAAACGCAAACGTCAAATACTAAAATGTAGAAAATAACAATTCCCCATCTATCTTTATCTGAGTGGCAAACAGTTTGGAGCCTGATCAGACGCCGGGTTACCCGGCGTCTGATCTGGCACCAAACAGTTTATAATGGAAATAATAGTTTTAGCGTAAACGCGTTTATTGGGAAAGAAAAACGTTTTCTCCACTGTATAACATCTCCTACAAACCATATTTTAATTAATTACCGACACATAATTGATTAATCTTCAAACAGTATATAGCTCTTGTTAATTCGCTATTACGTGTAGCCTATTCTTATGCATAAAGCACTACATGTATCAATGAGATTGCTTATTTGCTGTAACGGTACCGTTTGTTGGAATTATTCGCAAGTAAAAGTCTTACAATAACTATATGTAATCAAAATGTTCTGAGATACAATAATAAGAAACATAAGTACCAACATGGAAAGGCAGATTACCTTTTTATTTTAAAATAAGTGTTTGAAAAAGGTTTATGTTGAAACAGTAGCAGACGGCGTTATTTACAAACGACAATAAGGCATAGAGCTCCAAGAGTCAAACATATAATATGATACTATAACACGTGATGCATGTTGATACATGTAAGTGATTGCTTATTACATATTTATAATACGTTGTACAGTGCAGAAAACTTTTTCCCCCGTTTAAACGCAAACGCATTGCAGTACAATGAAGAAAATTACAACTTCTTGACCATTCTGACCTTGACGGCAAACAGTTTGGAGCCTGATCAGACGCCGGGTGACCCGGCGTCTGATCTGGCTCCAAATTGTTTGCATTTGAAATAATATATTTAGCCTAAACGCGTTTAATGGGAAAGAATAACGTGTTCTCCACTGTAGTACGCCAACAACAAGAAATTGCAATGACTACACACTGTCTGTATAAGATTATCATAGACTAGGAATTTTATCTCGGATGGCTACCATTTTTTTCCATACGACAAAGGTATGTCAATCAGATATTACAAATAGCTGTAAAGTACATATGAGCCGTGCAATGACAAAACCTGCATTATTGCAATGCAAAATTGTACACACCAAGCATCGTTATCACCTCAGGCTCAGTGGTAAATATGCTATTCCTACCCATTTACGCGTTAATCTCTGCATAAGAAACGCATAGTGAACGGTTAACGGACGGTTAACGAACGGTTAACGCCTAACGATTTTAACGAGTTTAAACGCGTTAATAAACGATTATACCAGAGATGTTTCACGCGGAGGTTTCGGATCTTATTGACTCGCTGATGTAGTAATGCATGCTGTGAATGTATATTCCTTATCGTCATGCTATTATAAAGGCGGCTCCTCTGTTCAGATAAGATTACGTAATGTCACATTCCTTTGGGACGCGTGATATGGTGGACCTGTACTAAACAACAGGCTTTACCTTTTGCAATATTCCTGGCTCTTTTAAACTCGTAAAGAAACGCGTAAAGAAACGGCTAGAAAACGCGTTTAACGAAACGGATAATAAACGCGTAAGAAACGCTTACATGTAAGAAACGCGTAAGAAACGGGTAAAGTGGGTGGGAATAGCGTATTTACCACTGTGTATTGTTCGACAATATTGACCTGACGTTGGTGACCTCTATTAGCATAATTTCACACTTTGTTGCATTTCTAAATATAGCTTCGGAACACTTCGTAACATTTATACGAGAACGCACAGTGTAACCACATCGGTACCGAGAAAATATAGCATTGCCCGGTTCCACAAATATCGTCAGGTATTTAGCGCAAGTGGTAAGGAAGACGACTATTCATTATTTTTCCGTACAGTCAGTGGTTCGAATCCAATGCAATATTCATACATTTTTTTTCACTTTTTTTTTTATAATTTATACTGTTTCTTATACAACATCTATTTCGATTGGAACACGATTCTTATGTTATTTTTTTTAAAACAATTATGTCATGTAGCGTCTGTTTGGTCTATAAAATAACATTTTATAAAATAAAAATATTTCCTCTCTATCGGGATTCGAACCCAGAACCTCGGTGTTACTAATCCCTTGCTCTAACGACACACCTATTGCAGATGAGTTACATCTGAGGGGTATAAATTAGGTATATATTGGCTAGAGTCGCAAAGTAGGAAATCGATGATCTAACCTGAATTAAAACCCACTCGAAAGCGCAACAGAAGCGTTTTAGTAGATATGATTATACAAGGAGACTCGGGAATAATAGTTTATCAACAACAACCTTTTTGAACTTGCTCAATGTGGAGTGTTAATCCACTCAGGATCTCAACTGTAACAAAATTCACGTAATCATCCGAAACAACCCGACACTGTACGATCCGCTATCGATTATTAATTTGTACAGCGTCATCTTACACTAACTTATTCATGCATAACGTTCAACGTCAGGTCAATATTGTCGCACAATACAATAAGTAAGGTTTTCTCGTGACACGGCTCAAATATACAATTATAACGCACACAAGCAACTTCAGTTGGTAATACCTTATTCTTTCCCCAAAGCCTGTTTATGCTTAACCTTACATTTCCATTAGAGCATCGCCATTTGATCAGACTCCAATCTGTTTGCAACATTGATATTGAATGAAACATCTAGTCTACATTTCCAAGAAACTACCATTCTGTTCATTTTATTTTTTAATATTACATTTTAGAGTGTTTTCTATTTACCTCGAAAGAATAATATTTTCGCCACAATATCAACTATCACAATTATATGCAAATACACCTCAGGGAAACCGTCGATCTACAGTGGAGAAGACGTTATTACTTCCCAGTAAACGCGTTTACGCAAAAATATTATTTCAATTGCAAACATATTGGAGTCAGATTAGACCCCGGGTAACCTGGTGTCTGATCAGGCTCAAACTGTTTGCCACTCAGATTAAAATAAACAGTTTTCACAACGTTGTCTTATTTACATTTTACTGCGATGCGTTTGAGTTTCGTTTGCGTTTAAACGGGAAATAATAACATCTTATCCACGGTAAACCCGTGCACATTACGTATTTGGCCACGAGAACGTAATTTTAATTTGTAACCTTTCTCTGCAATTCAAATCTAACCATTTATATCGAAATTTAACAGTAAATTGACTACGTCTGCATTAAAACTTGCTTCATGCATACACATCCTTTTGTGACAATATGCCATTTTAAACCATATTTCTTGGCACAAAAATGTATTGCTTTTATGGTGTTTACATTGTCCTGTGTCCCTTTAGCAAAGTATTTATATCATTCTGTTATCTAACCCTTTTCCCTTTCATTAGCAACATAAAGCGCTTTTGAAAACAGTTTGGATTACGTGGCGTCTGTTCAGGATCCGATCTGTTTGACACTCGATTCGAAATTTAGCTAGTCACACTGCCTTAAATCTAACTTTGAAACGATGTTGTGGACAACAATATTGAAGCAGACGACAATATGGCGATGAAAGGATAAAAGACATAAGAAACATTGACACTGAAAGGGTTAACAAGCTTGGTAGTCGAAATAAAATTGTTTCGAAACTTCAAGAGTATATTGGATTGTGATCAAGTTATCCTGTTTAATCTTTGACACACCATCCTGCGAAAAGAGACTTTCAGAAACTTAAACGACAGATCTAGACAGACTATCGCTGTGTTACATATAATTGAGGGAAGAAACGAAAATACGACAGGAATAATTTCTTTTCAGGCAATGGGGGAAGGTGCATTTATAAAGTGGGGAAGGCGTTATTCTTTCTCAATAAGCGCGTTTACGCTAAAACTACTATTTTACTGTTCTCATTGCAAATAGTTTTGAGCCAGGTCAGACATCCTCTGAAAACAACGAAGAAAAACGAAGCAGATTTTTCAAAATTCATCAACCTTTATCTGCTGAAATATACCCTGCTTCAAATATAACGTTTGCTAAAACATTCACCTTAAGTGTCATTGTTTTGGCAAAGGTTACCCAAGTCGTGCTTAGCATGACAAGGTTTAAGTGGGAAGAAGAGCTTATTCATATAATTGTAGTGGCAATGGGTGACTTGTTTGAAACCAAATGCGATTTTCCATTTCACGATACTGTCCAAAACGAGAGAAAAGTTTTCTAATTATTCCGCCAAAGATCTCGTGTTAACCCTTATCATGTTGAATTAACACTGCGTCAAATGTACCGTCTGTGAAAATAACTCAGAACTTGGGAAAAGATGAATGTGAGAGCAAATAAGTTTTGGTCTATATTAGACACGGCGTTACGCGGCGTCTAATCTAAATCAAAAATATTCTGCGAAAGCATAAACAGTCGCCCTTAGCACGATAAGTGTTACATGTAAGAGCATCACATCCGAAAAGAAGGCGTATTTGTGTCAATTAAACGCATCTGTCTCTTGCAACATATAATTTGCGAAATGATTATTTTAGATCTGTTTGGTAGATCTACTTGATCCTGTTTGTACAAACAATTATCCGGTTTTAGAGTTTTTGGAAAACACTACATATTGATATAATTCAAAACGAAGGTTCTAACAGGACACGTACATTTTTTCCTAAGCAGAAGCTTTCTAGTTTGTACGGGGATAATAATGACGATGTTGAATGAAGCTGGGATGGCGTATGTGTGTTGTAAGGACCATTTTGCATTTGTTTCTATATTAGCGCGCGAGTCGCTGTTGGTCGCAAAGAAGATGCGAAAGTGTTCCCTTGCACACTTGTATTTTTCCTCTGCAGACGGTCTAATTTCTTTTTTTGACCTTGAGTTTCTAAAAGATTTTAAACAATCAGAAATGATTAGAAATCAAGGTCAATGACCACTTTTTGAAACACAATACTCCCATCGGCGAATGGCACAGGCTGGTGTATTGGTTTCCACCATTGTGACTTGGATTAAAAACCTTGCAAATTAAAGAGATACAGTCTAAATCATGGCTGTTGCTATGTCTGCCATTCCTAAATTTAACGTCAATCATCTCTCAATTTAGAGTGTGGGGAATCTGTTTTCGGAAATTCTGTTTATAAATGAAACAAAACCAAATCGTTGATATAGACATGACTACTGTATCCCAAACAGCTAAACCTGTGACGAATATCTGTTTTAAAGCTATATCTTGTTTTAGGTTAATTCTCAATGAAATGCTAAATGATGTAAACAGCATGCAGCGAAAACAGATGCGAGAGTGTATCGTTACATTTTCGCACTATTGACGGAGTTATACCAAAATTGTTAAAACAGAAAAATGTTGACCCCAACAGGATTCCGTAGTTTAAAGGCAATATATTTCCACAGACTTAATATCATGCGCTATGTTAAATATCTGTTTACATTTTGATTTGATTTTTTTATGTTTCTTGAACACCTTTCGTTCATAAATATCTATCTTTTTCTAATAATAGTTTCACGTCGTATTTAATATCCATGTGAATTGAAGATAGAGCAGGTAAGCGGGAGAACATGAACGCTCATCATTATCCGCCGAAGATAAAGTTCCAGTAAAGAACATACGCTCTTTATTCTTCGCTTGCGGAAATATCGCCTGCTTCATAATTTGACGGCTTTTGAGCTCATCTGGCACGATGGTGAGGTATAGTAGTCGGCATGTGTCCATCGACGTCGGTCCGACGTCGTCGACGGTCGTTCTTCCGCAAACATTTTGATAGATAAAAAGTGTTGTTTTTTTTTACAAATTTTGCAGCTTGACCTTTTTAACGCGAAAATGGTCATTTTTGTATCAAAAAGGGTTACTCCACAAAATCTTTGATGTAAAATTAGTGTTATGATAAATTTAGGTGTTGAGGAAACCAAAGATTAAGTGGTGGCGCGAGTTGAATTTAACTTTAATATCTGAATTTCTACTAATTTTGCAGCTTGACCTATATTTTCTTTTAATTGAATTCAAAACACATTTTGATTTTAGAATGCTGACTGAATGATGTCGCTCATTGAATTTATTAATAATTGAAAAAACTATATTTCTACCAAATTTACCTTTTCTTTTAACATGATACCAGAGTTTACTTAGAATTTAGAATGTTGTGTTGTTGAAAGTACGCTTTTTCACTTAAATGCGATAGAACAGCTCAACATAATGATTATGTTTAAGCTTAAAACACTGAATTGTAAACATATTGTAGGCTTGGATTGATGAGTAGGGGTTTACGACTCAGCGACACGTTTTTGATGTATGAAAAGGGTTCGAAAAAATTAAGGTGTCGCGGAAACAAACATTTAGTGGTCCCGTGTCTTATTTTAACGCAAAAAGCTGAATTTCTAGGAATTTGCCGCTTGACTTATTTTATTTTTTAAAGAATAGATATCATGCAAATGCATATATTCTATATAACTCAATGCTGTCACGATCAATGGGCTTTCTGCGTTAGTTTTAGCCTGCACTGTGCGCCATCTAATTGATGACTTTACATGTATACATGTGTTGTATCATATAATTGTTTAACATGATACAAATGCTCCATATAGTTCAAGATAACTGATTGCTCAGTCCGGGATAAAAGTGATGCAGAAAGCACAATCAGGAGCATTATGTATTACTTTTGACCCAAACTATGCAACTTCATATATGGGGGATTGCCTGCGGGTATTATATTGGGTAATTTCCTAATATAGCTCCAGAATATAGTATTGGTTGATTAATGTTATCTATATCTTTATATAGATGGTTACTCAAAATTGTACGAAAGTGATACAGAAAGCTCAATCAGGGAGTTCCTGTGTTAGTTTCGACCTACACTGAGCTATTTCTATACGGAAAAATGCCAACAGAGCTTCTTTTTTCCTTAATCAGATTGTTGCTTAATAAAATACTGACTATATTAACTTGTATTGAATGAATAGTAGATGTTTTCGTTATTGATACACTTATCGAAGAAGATAACAAAAACGCTGCACAATCTGGGATGAAGTAGTGCTATAAGCTCCTATATGAGCTCATTCTGCTTCACACATGCACGTTGGATTTTTATTAGCCTAAAAAAATATTCAATTGAAACACGGGGTGGAATAATTGATGTTATTTCGACATTTTACACTGACACCAACTACTCTTTATTGATTCAAAAACAATAAAGAAAGTTATCTTCGATTGATGTACATATATCGATGCGAGAACACAATGTGTCTTCTTATTTATTTCGTAGCAGTTATAAAAACTCAATTATTCAGACATAGTTTACATGACATTAATATATATTATGTTGTTTTTGAGCATTGACGAAATACTGTATGTATAAGTCAAAATAAAATATGTTCTGTTCTGTTCTGTTTCTGTTCATTTTTTTTAAAAACTTTTTTAGCAGAAAAAAGAGATGTTTTGGACTAAAACTTGCTAAAATGCATTTGTTTTCATAGAGGAAGCCAACCGTCTTGGATGCTTTCTGCTGTTTCTATGTGTTTCCTACTGAAAGTGGTCATTTTTGTATCAAAAGGTATTTCTCCGCATACTATTCGAGGTATAAATGATGTTCCAATATTTTAAGGTGTTGCGAAACCGAAGAATTAGTGATGGCGCTCATTGAATTTATTAATATTTGAAAAAAGCTATATTTCTACCAAATTGACCTTTTCTTTTAACATGATACCAGAGTTAATTTAGATTTAAGAATACTGTGTTGTTTGAAGTACATTTTTTTCACTTAAATGCGGTAGAAAAGCTCAACAAAATAATAATGTTAAAACTTAAAACACTGAAATGTTGTAGACGTGGATGAATGAGTAGGGGTTTACGACTTAGCGACACGTTTTCTATGTACAAACTTTAGGTGTGGTGAAAGCGAAGATTTATTGGTCGTGCGTCTTGGATTAAACGCATTAAGCTGAATTTCTACGAATTTTACCGCTTGACTTTTGTATCTTCTTCAATGTCATGCAAATGCATATATTCCAAATTATTAAATGCTGTCAGCTGTACTTTAAAGCTATTTGATCCGAAAAAAGAGCTGTTTTGACTAAAACTTGCTGAATTTTTTTTCCCACAGTGAAAACCTACCATTTGGGTTGACTGCTGCTGTTGCTATATTTTTCATATAAATTATTTTCAACACTGAATGGTAAACATATTGTAGACGCGGATAGAGTTGAGAGTTACGACTAGGCGGCACTGAAAAGGTCATATACATGTAGCGCCGGTAAATGACGAGATGATGATGAGTGATGACTTCAGAAAGATGAGTGCGGCTAATCTCATTCGCTGCAAAACAGTACATGATATCAAAACTACTAGCCTACCTTCCTTTCAGTTACTGGCAGAGGGGACAATCTCGGTCAAATAAATAAAAACAACCCCTATAAAAATTAAGTCCCAAAACGCTGCAAGATATGAATGTCTCTGGGGAGTAGACGCGGAATTTAGACACTATTTATGAGATGATACAGCACAATAACATAGATTCGGGTAAATACATGTACATGTATCAAAGTATAATCAGAATTCGTAACTTTCTACTCTGTTGATATTTGCCTGAATCACGGGGTGTATATTTAATTCGTGCCTGGATGATGTGTTATCGCCAATATTCGCATATAATGCTTTCGTTAATTTTATCGATTCCTTTTTTTACAACCGCTCCGAAAAAATCGCATGAAACGATTAAAGCGCTTGAGTAGATTCGATTTGCTTTTACAGCGCCTGATTCGCTGGCAATTTACTTGCGATTATAAATCTAATTTAAAAAGGTTCAGTGCTGTAGCGTATTTGGATGGGCTATACAGCGGGCATTAATTTTAACAAACTGAGACTAAAATCACCCGTCCCTTTTTTCTGCGTTATTCATGACTGACAGGTCAATATTTTCGGATTAAACATTGTAAAAACAGTTTTAAATCGATTGGGACTCGAACCCAGTGCCTTTTGATTTGATTGCTAGTCAATCATTCTTTCAACTGAACTAACAAGCCATATCGATATTTTCATTATGTACAATCTTTACCAGGGTATACAATCTAATTTTATTGCAAAAATGGATAGCAGCATTGAAGTCGATTTAAAAGCTAGATTTCAGACAGAGAACTTTTTTCGTGAAAATTTCCCGACCTGTGCAGTTAAAATTGGAGCCCAAACAAACATTCTATTCAGGTTTCACAATTACGAAATGTGACTTTATGACGAGCGACAACTTAATGTCGTTCTGCAATAATGCTTAAATCGTTATCTGCATCACTATTGCCTTGCATTAACCCATCTATACCCAGTGGAATCTTACATGTTTATATATTGGAATAGTTTATTTTTTATCAAAGGGATGCCTGGTCAAAATTTTAATTTTAATTTTGTTTTATATTGAAATTCCTATCAGCAAACAGTGTAGACTCTGATCAGACGCCGCGTAATGCGGCGTCTGATCAGCGTCTCCACTGTTTGCCCATGTCCCATATATGGGATCGTTGGCATAAATGGGTTAAGCATACCCCAATGTTAATCTCTGTGTAACCTTGTGTTGAACAATTAGTCAGCATGTTGAATAGATACAGTGGAGACACTTATACGTTTATTTCCATTACAAATACTGATCAGACTTCAAACTGTTTGCTCTCGGATAAAGAAAATAGTTAGACATTTAAAAAATGTACTTTTCTACATTTTAGCGCAATGCGTTTGAGTTTTCTTTGCGTTTAAATGAGACAAATAACGTCTCCTCCATTGTATTAAGATCCAATATACTGGGTGGATTTTCAGAGATTTCCCCATTTCAGAAGGTGTCGGACTAGTCAGGAATCACTTCCGGGTCGTTGTAGTCTTGCAAGTAGTACCTTGAAAAATACAATTTCAAAGATTTGCACTGGTTAGTTTTGCCTGTGGGTGAGTTTGAATGGATTTCTTGATGAAAACTGGCTATTTGTGGTCATTTCCACCCAAATGGCATTGTTTTAGGCATCTCATTTCAGGACTTTTTCTCCAGGCGGATGCATATGGAAACACAGTGAAAGGGTGTTTACCTTTATTTTGACAGTGACCTTAGCAAATCATTGATAGCAAAAAATGTAGCCGGCGATGTTATATATCTACTGGCCTCAATCAACAGGGAAATGTCTATAGAATTGAAGGGTATGTATTTTATAGCCTAGAACTTGTTTTGGAGGGAGCTGTTGGCTCTGAAAGTTAGGCATTTAACTATAGATTATATAGGGCGAAATTAGACCAGGCCGACACCAGAAGCCGTTTTTACATTTACCTAATGATTCCCTTAACCCCTTCCCTTCCCTGACATGACATCATCAGCTTTCAACTATTGTCGTCTGCTTTTATTTATCTATCAACATTAGATTTCAGGTATTACGACATAAGACATATATAATTGAGGGGTTAGGCAGCGAATTGTTTAATTTGCAGAAGGTGATGTTTTTTACCAATAAAAAGGTTAGTTCTAAAACAATTACATTATCATCAGAGTTTTGAGTCTGGTCAAAAGCTGGGTTACCCAGTGTCTGTGCAAGCTCCGAACTGTTTGTCAAACAGATAAACAATAACTAACTATTAGTTTCTAGTTATACCTGTATCACAAATTGCGCTTGTGTTCATTTCCGTTTAACCGGGGAAGAATATTATCTTCTCCATTGTAAATATAGTTTAACCATTTCCCCGGCATTGTCGACTAAAGACGATTCTGTGTACAGTTGAACGGTTAACGAGACGTCTGATCATTATCCAAACTGTTTTGCACTCGTAAAAAACGTTTTCCTAACGTAAAAACTTAATCAAATATATTTTGCATAAAATGGTAGACGACACAATATAGCAGAAATTATTTTGTCTGACAAAGAGGTCTAAAAAGGCGGCAAAACCTCGCGGTGAAATGGTTAAGCTGTTTTCTTCATTTGGTATATCTGAATCAGCTTTATACAGTAGAGAATACGTTATTCTTTCCTGTTTAAACACAAACGAAACGCAAACGCAAAACACTAAACTGTTGAAAATGGCATCTTATTTAAATTTTCAACTATTTATTTTATTCTTGGAAGCAAACAGCTTGGATCCGGGTCAGACGCCGGGTTACCCGGCGTCTGATCTTGCTCCAAACTGTTTGCAATGGAAATAACAGTTTTAGCGTAAACGCGTTTATTGGGAAAGAATGACGTTTTCTCCACTGTATAGAAGAGGTCTGACAGTGTATCGCAACCCAAACCATGCTGAACTGTAGTTGCTTCAAAACTGTCTTCTTAAATATAGTTTCAAAGGCAGTTTTCATATCTTCAATGAAAATGTCTAATATAGACAGCGTCAATTAACGATCTTGATGACAATCAGGTGTCCAATCTTTGAGAATTTGGTCGGATCAAAACTGTGCGCCAATCTGAGTCAGCTCGTGCCTAAATCGAACTAGGAAATAAGGTAAAGATTAAATTACACGAATAAGGGAGGACACCGTCAGGCAGAGAGACACAAAATCGTTGATGATTGACTCGACATAGGCAAGGGGGCGATCCGACGTTCAATCTATGTTAGGCTGCTGTCTGGGTATAAAGCGTCTAAAACAGTCTCTATCTACAGTTGATTTTGTATCCAGCGACTACTAAGTCTAGGCCTTTAGGTTATTTCAAATAAAAGTAGTTGTATAATTGAGGATAGTGAATGCAATCCTAAAGCAGTTTTCTTCAATATCTTTCGGGGATAGTTATGACTTCATCAATGCTAAACAAAATTCGACCGTAGTTTGAGTTTTTTTTATTAAGAAATATTGAAATGATTGTCGAACAGTTTGAATCGTGATCAGAAGCCGCATTAGGATCCAAACAGTTGGTAAATAACTACTGTATTCGGGGTAAGATAGTGAAGGGGTTGATTCAAGATTGGCTTATTTGACTGACATATTCCTCCTTTATGAAAATGAATGCTATAATTTTAGAACATCTTGATCGTCATTCTAATCTTACTTTATTTTCAAAATGAATTAACCCTTTAAGAGACTGAAAATCATTATCCTTATCGTAAATTGACAAATGTTAATAAAAAGTCCAGTATAAAATAAAAATGTGACATTATTCTGTTACACTGTAAGAACATCAACATTTAATGAAAAACATAGATTTACAGTATTTGGTCGGGTTGCAGTCAGTTGTATTTAATTATTGCAAATTTCATCTTCGTTTATTTCAGAAATGAATTGATTATTTTCGGCGTTTGAGCAAAATAAACGACAGAAAATGATCGGCCGAAAAATTCATTTCATTTCTTATATTTACATTATATATGCTGTAGTTTCTAATACAAAATGAACATTTTGTTAGTATGCATGGTTGTTTAATCCACATTAGAGGCAGTTAACACAAATAATGTGTCTCTGAAAGGAACACATTATAAAAAAAGGTCGTTTGCAGTTAAAAAAACACGATAAATCTTAGATAATTTTAAAACTAATGGACGTATTTAATTAAATTTTGCATACACTTATGACGTGCCTATACCAACTCTGACAAGGAAAATCAGATTTTTTGATAGTCTGATTAAAAACTTTTCTTCTTTGTTTTATATTAATTTTGTGTCGCTGAAAATGGTCAATTACGTGGGGTGATATTGGCTATTACCTTGGTCATGTTTGTTTATATTGGAGAATATCCCCAGGTAAAATCCCGTGCAAGTTGCTTCTGTCTGAAAGGTGAATCCCGTGCTGGTATTGGTTGTTAAGTTGTACAAAATTAATTGTGAGGCCCTATAATCCATTACATTTTTTCTATGCCTAAATCCACGAACTCTTCACCAGGAATAAAGAGAATTGCAATTGCCTTTCAAACCGAAGCTCTAACATTTCTACATAATTACAGAGCTCCAGATAAGAGAGAGAAAATTGAACAAGTCCAACATTTTCTCACCCATTTCAGCAACAAATCATATGGTGTGACTACTCATTAGAATCGTCTCGAAGAGACGGTTCTAATGAGTAGTCACACCATAGGGCTTAATTCAGAAATAAAGATTTTAGTTTTCGAAATACTCCCCTTATCTAGTGCTTAATATGTATCAATATTCGAGTTGTATTACAGTACGTTTACGTTACGTTTCCTTTAACGATAAAATAATAAAAGTTTTCGAACAGCTCTGGAAACATTCTGTTGAAAACTTAAGAATGGTAAGTTGGTGTAGATTGTCTGGTATGAACATGTCTCTTCTGCTATTTATCACATTTAGTTATTTTGCGTTTGGTTGATAAAACTTTCGTATGAGTGGCACAATGTTCAGATCCTATTCAGATACGAAATGGCTCCGGTGTACGACCAGGATCTAACATGTTCGCAAATGACAGTATGGCCAGTTAATACGTTTAACGTACCCCAGTCAGGGCCTCGTTCGGTTAGTTGTAAACTGCTATGGTATGCGATGGCTTAACGGTGCGGCGTTACCGGGTCGTGAAAGATAGGCTATTGAATAACTTGAAATCACCCTTCGGAAAAGTGTCCCTTAGAAGTGTAAACTTTAAATAGAAGTTATGAATAAAACTTTTTTATTACGAAGAGAAAAAAATTGTTCTTTTTTGTCAGAGTTGGTATAGGTATATCATAAATCTATGCGAAATTCCGTTTGTCTCCGTTGTCTTGTTGTGGAGATATTTGAAAATTATCGTGTTTTTTTGAACTGCAAACAACCTATACGGCGTTACTGAAGCAACGCAACAAAATGATTCGCGGAGAGCAGATCAATTAGTCCCACCTCCTTTGCGAAGTATGTCCACAAGTCCAGTCCTCTCGAGAAATAGCATTTACACAGATTAAACGTCATTTTTATAGTTCTAATTGATCTAAACGAATGTGTATGTAGCTTTATAAGCGTCTGAATCATTTTACAAAACATTGGTTTTTAGACAAAAGGTTGTTGTCATTCAATGCCTTACCCAGAGTGCAGTACATGTAGTTATTTGCAATAAGTTGGGACCTTCATTCAGACAACTCGTAATGCGGCGTCTGATCACAAACAAATCTGATTAACGCTTATTTTAAATTTCTGAAGTAGATTAAACAAAGATTTAACTTTTAAAGATAAAAACAGATGACAGTTGTTTAAAGCAGATGACGGCGTGATAGTGAATGTATATACAGTTACATGTAATGCAATTAATACATAAATGTTACACCAATTGAGCTGTTTAATATAATTAATTCCAGTTTCCAATAAAGTTTTGTTCATATTTGTCTGTTTATGATTGGTTCTATGCAATCTATTGCAAAATGACAAACAGTGCTTACCCTGATCAGAGGGTTCCCAAAAAGGAACCCTTTGATTTGTGTCTACGCTGTTGTCATATAACATGTGTATTCTACACAGGAACGCTGTTTGTAAAGCACGAATACGCTAGTCGTTATGGTTCAATGAGTAAATACACCAGTTGAGCTGTTTGAAAGCAGGTTGCTGGTTTATCCTTGACCAATAGCAGATGGTGGATATTTCTTTTACTGATCCAATATTTTTAGTGAATAAAACGTTATTCTTGTTCACTTCACACGCTTTTGTGTCCATAAAACCATAATGTCAGATGCTAACAGTCTGCCAGAACAAAGCGGAAAACAAAATGCGATCGACCTAAATATTTCGGGTTAGGCACAACTCGGTGCCAAAATTTAGCCTAGTAACGATTCGCAATATTTCACCCCAATAAATATCTTTTTCGATGATCTATGTATACAATGGAGACGGTTTTATCCTTTACCAATTGACACGTTTATACTAGAACTAGTATATCTACTTCACACAGTTTGGAGCCAGATCTAACCCTTACCCAAACACAAACTAATTTGTCAGATTGTTCAAACAGTTGTCATTTTCTATATTTTATAGTGTTGCGTTTGCGTTTAAATTCGTTGAAAATGGGAAAAATGACTTCTCCACGATAAACTGTCAATGATCGATGTATTGCGTAAGCATTTTGTTCGGGGTAAATCAATCATGTACTATTAGTGGAAGTATTATTCTCAAAGAGAACTCTTAAATCTTCAATGGTATCAACGAGTGCCCTAATTACAACGTATAATAAGGCTTCTGAAGCCAAGCCGGACTTCATTAACCCCAATCACTACAATGACACAGTGAACAATACCTTATTCATTCCCCTTAAACGTATTTGTGCTTAACCAATTACGTCTGTTGCAAACAGTTTTGAGCCGGATCAGACGCCGAGTAATTCGGCATCTGATCAGGCCCCTAACTGATTGTCACACTCTGAATTAATATACATGTAAAACACATAGTCTACATTTTCAAGAATCAATAATTCTGTTATATATCATTTTCGTTATGTTTCGTTTTACCCTTTCATGGTAAAATTATTCGGCAGAATTTTACCCGTTCACCACTTTATTGTCGTCTGCTTCAGTATTGTTGTCTGCAAGACACGTTTCAAAATTAGATTTAAGGTTGTATGACTTAAAAATATCGATAAGAGTGCCAAACAGTTTGGGTTCTGATAAGGGCCCGAACTCTTTGCAAACGCGCTTTAAAGTGAAACGGTTAAAGCTGAAAGTTCTTAGATTAATTTTTATCTTTGACCACAATAATAGAAAATAGGAAAAACCTTGTCTGGAGGATATCTTCTATACATGATCAACAAGGGGTATCATATTTGTAGTGTTAGTACATCGTTGGATGAGAACGTTTGCAGGTAACTGTAACCGTGACCCTTTTCCGCATAAATAGAAGAAAGCTACGAATATTGTATTTTCTACACAACCACGCCCACAAGAAGTGTGAGCTTTATATGTAAGTAAATCGTTGGATAGCGGAGAGTGGCATACCATTTTGAAGCAAATGTGGCCATGATCTTGACCTTTGTCTCCAAGTATATAAAAGCTGAAATATAATGTTACCCCTACCACATCCGATATAGAAACCAAATATAGTAAATGTGCACTAATTAAGATGATTTAGCATATCATTTTACTTTCATGTCACTGTGCCCTTGACATTGACTGTTGACATCAGTTATAAAACATACTTTTCTAGAGCATACCGTGGAGAAAACGTTATTATTTCCCAATGAACGTGTTTACGCTAAAACGTTTATTTCAACTGCAAAGAGTTTGGAGTTGGTAATCCGGCGTCTGATCAGTCTCCATACTGTTTGCCACTCAAATTAAAAGAAATAGTAAGTAAATAATGTTCTGCATTGCGTTTACGTTTTGATTGCGTGCAAACGGCTATGAATAACGTTTTCTCTACTGTATTTACTACTACATGTACCTATGAGCTAGGGTTACCACTGATTGTGTGTAAGTACGTTTTGGTATGGTCGAATGTTGTGTACTATTTTAAGTCGTGCACTGCTACCTTGGCCTTTGACTTCGATGATAGAATGTACGTGTCCAGAGCATATTTCCCAACGTGTGTGTGTGAGTACATCGTTGATGATGTGTCGCGTATCATTTTGAAATCATTGTGACCTTGGCTTGTACCTTAAGGTCAACTGAAAGAAAGAATTGTCCGGAGAAACTTCCCTAAACTACACCAGCTAGGGGCAACCAATATACGTGTTAATACATCTCAGAATGGCGCTACATAGTGTACAATTATATCGGTCACTGCGACTTTGACCTTGATCTTTGACATTTAGAGCAACGGATTGTCCGGGTATTTTTTTCAGTACCGCATCAGCCAGGGATAAAAAATGTAGTATGTCGGTAGTATTGACTGCAAATGCGACAGCACTGACATGTTGAAACAATTCGGATCCTGATCAAATGTCGCGTTAAGCACATATCAATTAATATGCAATAAAAAACTCATGAAATTCCAAATTTTATACCTAGATATATATAAAGCAAACTATACTATGGCGGCGACAGTATTAAACGGGATATTACGTCATAATGGCGACGAGCGTGGTTACAGAGCAACTCAATAGCACTCAAAAGCCATGCTCGGTAATATTTATATCAAGAAAAGTCAATGAACCCAATACCATGTCATGATACCCCTTCACTGCATTACCCAGAGTACAATGATTATTTGCAAACAGTTCGGATCCTGATCAGACGCCGCGTTACGTGGCGTCTGATCAAGATCCAAATTGTATGACTCTCATTTCAATATTTCTTAAATCAATATACTAAAAAGTTTAATTTGAGAAATGAAAACAGATGACAGCTGTTAGAACTTGATGACGTTCAGGCAGTAAAGGTTTAAGTTGTGTTTTTTTGTTATTCTAATGTAACAAATTCCCTAGAGTACTCTCCTTGAATTTCCGCTCAGTTGCCTAAGTTGAAATCAAATTTCCAATTAGATGAACTCTGTTGAATATATAATGCTTCTTAAAACTCAGAGTTGTGCGTTTTTGTCTTCTGAGATTGTAAACCATTTAGATCATGATTCGCAGTGTTGTTCCGATAGCCATTATAATCAAAGACCTGCTGGCGCTGATGTTTTTACGGCTTTTTAGAGCATAAGACACGTCGTTTTGGTGTAAAAAAAAAGAACTAAGCTAAAAAACGTTTGGTTTAAAAGGCCTATATAGCGTGTCCATTTGCAATAATTTTCAACACTTTATTGCCTCGCGGTTTTAGAGAAAGAAAAACATCATCTCCGTAAATGCAGTACTGTATTAATTAACGGAGTCGATGACATTCATTTATCGCCACCTGAAGGTGGCGATATATTGGAATGTGTTTATAAAATGACCCATGTACGAGGGGCAGCGAACAGTTTCTACAACACTTGATCAGCTATAATGACTGAGTTGAACCAAATGTGTGTAAATTCATTTGGTTCAACTCGGTCATTTTCCTAAGTAAAATGGGTAGCAGAGAATAGTTTCTATTGAATGTGCTACAGCAAATCTATAGTATATTTGATGAAAGATTACCCCTTGATTAGTAACACTGGTAAACAGAGTATCTATAGTGAGATATTACTAGCACTGCAGGTGAATAGCTTGACTATAGCTGTGCACTGTCAAATCTATAGTATATTTGATAAAAGCTACCCCGTGATTAGTAACACTGGTAAACAGAATATAGTAAGATTGCCCTTGAATAATTAGTATTACTCCATAAAGCTTCAGCTCACTGTCTGATATGCAGTTTCTGCATGTGGATCGCTGTTTTTGGCAAGAAGGAGTTTCTGTATGGACAGTATAACAACGTTTTACTGTATAGCATCTGTTGATGTTAGGGAGCAGAGGCCGCGGTTTGAATGTTATAGCATGTACATGATAGTTAACCCCTTCACTGCATTACCCCAGGTGAACTTAAAGTTACAGGCAGCCTGGATAATACCCCGATGCCTAGAAAATCGGCGTCTGATCAGGATCCTAACGGTTTTGGCTGTTCAGCAGTCATGTCGCTATGTATACACTCAATAGTCATATCTACTAAATTTAGAAAGCAGAAGCAGACAACACATTATGAGATAACATAAGATAACATCCTAGCAGTTAAAGGGTTAATATCTGTTAATTTTGCCATGTGAATTAATACTCATGGCTCCAGATAAGTAGAGTATGTCAAAATCTAAATTCTTTGTGTATGCAGAGGACACTGTGATGTCATTACTCATTAGAATCGCCATCTGAGGAGACAACTCTTGTGAGTGATCATGTTGGAAAACGAGTTTACTTTGGAATCACCTTATCTAAATCCATGAACATCTTTAACTTTTCAGCCGCTGCATGTGTTTACAAGTAGTTTCCACCCAACTTGGATGCTTAATAACTCTGCTTCCGACCAGAATGAAACTGCCTGTCAAATGCCAGCATCCAAAAGTTACAAACAAAAATTAAAGAATAGTTTTACATTCCATTTTATAATGTATCATCATAAACCTGCTAAGATGATAAGTTGGGTCTTAATGATCCTGTGAAAAGGAAAGTAAACGTTTAGTGTGCATGCTGATATCATGCATTTAGTATCTTCTGTTCATAAATATTTAGCTTTGCTATAAGCATCCTGTATGATGTTTAATGCAATAAAAGACACAACAATTTCATTATAAGAGACTATTAAAGGGCAGGATGCATTAGTCCCATCACATTGAAATAACAGTAGCATTTATCAGTTTTAGCAGGAACGTATTTTAGACGTTCCTGGTACAATCTTATATTATATATTATAAGATATACCACTAAAACCAGGAATGCATATCTAATATACATTCCTGGTTGTACTTTAGTGTAGTTTTAAAGGCTTACGTTTCTACATTTTCCTTGTCATAGCCGTTATCTAATTGTTACCATTGACATTCAAATGGTATCTCTATATTTTAAGATTGCGTTGTGATAAATAATATTAGTACCTTATTAATTGTAAGCTACTTAACAAAAATCGGAATCGGATTTTGCAGTTTGGTGTAAATAAAGTCGAGTTGAGTATGTGCAATTGCGTTTTAATCTCATTGACACAATTCACTTCCTTGTACACAAATTGTGTGGCGATCCAGATGCTTGAATAAGTGTTTGTCTTGTAAGTTTGGTAATATTTATCAAGGAAAGTCAATGACCCAAAGGCCTTACCATGTTAGACGTGTTATCATTTTATGGCTATAAATACCTACGAGAACTCTCCCTATGTTTGCGCAATTGGCTACTCGAAACCGAATTTCCAATTACATGAACCGTGTTTGAGTCAAACCTTGATATTTCATATTGGGTTAAGCCGGACAAAGCGGTATTTCTTTGGTTTAACCTCGTTTGAGTCTACAATACCCTTATTTTAACGTTTTAAGGTGACCAAAAAGCGTTTGAACTTTGAAAAAAAGGTCCGCTATTTGTCTTTATCTTTCTATGTTTCCCTTCATCGTCATTTGGCGTGATAAGTCTTTGAAGACATTTCGAAAATAAATAAGAAAATGGCGCAATTTCAACAATGGAGTAGGAGGAGGGGTAATTTTCCTAAGCTATAGGAAAGACACAAATAGTTTACTCTTTAAATGCTTTTTTATATTTTGTTATTTGTCTGTGTATCCTGCTTGACAACTATTTGAAAAACTGAAATAAGTAAAGAGGTCAATATTTCGACAGTGGGTGGGGGAAAGGCCGTAGTCAAATAGCATCAATAAGTCCTAACCGATTGAAATAAATCGCACAAACTCCCTTGTAACATGCAAACGTCTAATATCTATGCCTTAAGTTAAAACACCACTCAAAGGTTACTAAATGACATTGTTATGAGAATACAATGCATTAATTCCCGTTACATAGGAAATGATGTTTTAGAGCAAAATATGAAAAGTAATTAAAAACGCCTCTACATGTTTTAGTTTGACAGGGGTTATTTATGGAAACACTGTTATACGTGCAGTCACTGTGAAGGAGGTATTATTCTTTCCTGTTTAAACGCAAACCAAACGCAAACACGATGTAATAAAATGTAGAAATTAATAACCTTTTACCGGCGTTAGCTCTGGCGCCAAACTGTTTGCACTGGAAATAAAGTTTTAGCGTAAACGTTTTATTGGGAAAGAATAACGTCCTCTCCACTGTAATCTTGTGATTGTGCTTTTTTACATTAGCCTACTACCCCATAGCCTAGTTCTAGTTTTAAAGATAAGTGAAATTGAGTGAATTGGCTGTAGGTTTTTCCAGTCAAGGCCTTATGTCATGTTTTACAACAGTGCAACAAGGCCCTACTACAATAAGGTTAAACTAAATATGTCGTGTTTATGGATGGAACCCCTATGGAAGCCGGATAGATTTTTGTATCTTAAATAATCAGGTTATTATCTTGAAATTCAAGAAAGTATCTTGAAAAACCAATATAATTATTATCTTGAAAATTTAAGAAAGTAACTTCAAACGTCAAGATATATAGTACATGTAACTTGAAAATTCCAGATAAAAACTTGAAAATTCAACATACTTTCTTAAAGAATAAAGATAAGTTTCTTGAAAATTCCATACAATATTTAGAATTTTCTTGATGTTTTCTTGAAAACTCAAGATACTGTCTTGAATTGTCAAAGCTTATATATGTATTATTCAGATAAATTTTGATGTAAATCCGTCCAGTGGTTTCAGAATTGATTGTTGAAACAAGAGGACCATGACAGCCATTAAATCGCTCACCTGAGAAAAACGGTTTCAAATCCAACAACTAGCTGCAGAGAAAATAAAGGAACCCTGTGGCAAAGCCAATTTTGACCCAAGGGGAATAATTTGAATAAATTTGGCAAAGGACAACTACATTATGCTACATACCAGCAACCTGTTTTAGTCTTTGCGGTTATGGAGAAGAAAATTCTAAAGGTATGCAATAAAACCAATTCCGGTAGCCATGACAACCACAGTTTTGAGTTGGTTCAATTTATTTAAACACTTTTTGTAGAGGATCATGCAAGGATCATTCCTGTCAAATTAATTAAAATGGACAACTGGTTTAAGAGTCGTTTAAAGAAAGTGATTGATAAACAGACGATAAGACGGACGAAATACGTGATCACAATAGCTCACCGGAGCATAATCTCAGGCGAGCTGAAATGTTGGGAAAAATGAACGATGCAAAAAGGCCATTCAAGGGATCACAAAACTCCGAGCTGTGCTCAGGTAAGATAGATATAAATGGAAATATTTCTCTTTGATGTGAATTTAGACCCTTTTACCTTATATAAATGTCTTTACTCCTTCCCTTCTTGAATATTCATACGAGACTCAGCCTACTTTGAATTCTTAATGTGTCACTATCCGGCGTCCGTACAACAGATAAACTATAGCTCTATGTAATAGTTAGAGGTTATTTCATAACTTCTTAATAATTAAGAAGCCAAAAAATGAGGGAGCCTTGCGACCGAATGTGGCTTCTTAATTATTAAGTGCTATGAAATAAACTCTAACCATTTAAGTGTTTGACCCGCCCACATATGACGTCACTGGCATGTCATTACCATATTTTTCTCCGCCGACAGATATTTACACAGCCTGTTACATATATATATATATATATATATATATGTGTGTTTTATTACGTGTCGAAGCAACATGGCGCATGACAATTCATGTACCAAGTTGCGTTAAGAAAATGATTAACTTATCGTCAAAACCGACGGGTATGATAGTAATTGACGTCTAAAGTGTAACAGAACACATATTTGAAATATCTCATACAGGTTGTGCTTAATACAGCACACATTAATGCAGAAATCTTCAATAGGAAATTTCTGCATTAGTTTTACCCAGCATTAAGCAATCCCTTGAAAGAGATCTCAATGATATTCATTTGTAACATTAATTACAGACGGTTGCTTAATGTAGAGTAAACTAATGCAGAAATCTCCAATAGGAACTTTCTGCATTAGTTTTGTCCAGCATTAACAGGCGAACTAAAATTCACAATTGAGCCTTGAATACAGGTGGTTGCTTAATGCAGCATGAAATAATGCAGAAAACTCATAAATGAGCTTTCTGCATTATTTTGACCTTGCATTAAGCAGTCGCCTGTCTTTAGCGTTCTCGCCGCGACTTCATTTTCAAGATTGACAATGGTTTGTAGATGTTGGTGTTTTTATAACGGTAGTAATTCTGTTTTAATTATATTGTGTGTTTTCTTTTTCTTATTCCCCACTCCCAAAGAAAATAAAATTTGAATGATTTTCACAATTTTCTTCCGACCAGCGAGCTACAAAATGTCTATTTTCCTCGAAATTGAATTGTACATCATAGGCCTACATGTACATGTATATATGCACGTTGCTGTGTAATGGATTTCCCATGAAGCCTTAAAGTCACTCCATGGGCGGAGTTGATCGAAATATTAACACATGTGCAATGCTTTCTAACGTCTAAATCGAAATCTCGCACACTTCATAATTAAATTGCCAAATCTCGTTAAATCCCGAAGACTTAATAATTAAATCGAGCGAAATTTTGAATTTTGCGGCTCGCTGATTGGCTGAAAGAGTAGGTCAAACACTATTATGTTGAAAATTCAAGTTAATATCTTGAAAATTCAACATAATATAATGAAAACTCAACATACTATCTTCAACATTCAAGATAAAAGCTTGGTTGTTCAAATTAATATTTGAAAAATCAAAATACTGTTTTAAATTTTCAAGAAATTTATTGAATTTTTGAGATAGTAATTGAATTTTCAAGTTATTATCTTGAATGTTCACGTTTCTTTCTTGAATTTTCAAGTAAATATCTTGAATTTTCATGATACTATCTTGAATTCTCAAGATAATAACTTAACGTTTTAAGATATAATCTTGAATTTTAAGGATTCAAATGAAAATAATTCTTAAAGTGGCACTATTCGTCTTCCGTACGAACCAGCCCTAAAGCACGATTATATTAAGCTGGGTGCCCTTCCAAAATGTTTGTAATTTATTTACATTTTATTTAAGATGCACCAGTTAAACACCATCAATTAACGTTTTCGTTGGACGTACATTGGGGAACTTATTCTTTCCATTTAATCCCTTACCACATACAGAGGAGAAGACATTATTCCTCCCCGTTTAAACACAAAATAAACGCAAACACAATGCACAAAAATATAGAACAAGACAACTTTTTGACATTTCTAACTATTTATTTCAGCCTAATGGTAAGCCGTTCGGAGCCAGATCAGACACCGGGTTACCCGACGTCTGATCTGGCTCCAAACGGTTTGCAATGGAAATAAACGTTTAAGCGTAAACGCGTTCATTCGGAAAGAATATTGCCTTCTCCACTGTAAATATATCAGCGCTATGTGACCATTTTATGTGTTGCGGCCTAGAAAACCTAACTCAACCAACCAACCACATCTATACGCCAGTTTACGTTAAGTATTCATACACAAAGAAAGAGCAGTCCGAGCTTGGAAAATACCAAATCTACTTCCTTTCAAGGTAAGGGCTTAAAGCAGGCTGAAAGAAAAGCATACTTCTCATTTAGGAACACTCTGGTTTACTTTAAACCTGCCTAAAATAGTAGCCTGTTTTTAAAGCTAGAAACGTGCTTTTGGGTACCGGGTTAAATGAAACTACTTGTACACGCAAGCGCAATGTAAACAAAATAATACCTATTTTAATAGCAACGACGATTCATATATATCAGAGTGCAGATAGTATAGAGCCTGATCATACGTCTGGTTTCCGAGTGTCCGTCTGATCTGTCTCTAAAGTGCTCGAATCGTACATACAGTTGAGAATTTGTTATTCTTTCCCAATAAACGCGTTTACGCTAAAACTATTATTTGCAGTGCAAACAGTTTGGAGCCAGATCAGACGCCGGGTAACCCGGCGTCTGATCAGGCTTCAAACTGTTTGCCACCAAGATAAACAAGAATTATCAGAATTGTCCAAAAGTTGTTCTTTTCTACGTTTTAGTGCTTTGCGTTTGCGTACGTTTGCGTTTAAACGGGAAAGAATAACAGATTCTCCACTGTATTTATAATAGCACAGACACATTTAATTGGAAAGTATATACATGTATATATAACGTCTTCTCATGTATATCTAGGCCTATATTTAAATTTGTATCTTTATTTGGTATCATTTAGAATAAGTTGCTTTGAAAACATGTTCATATATTGGTACACAAATAATTATTTAGCTTCGCTAATACGCCTGGGCAATCGATAGGTTGGGTTTTCCAATAGTTTACTACTAAAGTTTGTTCTATAGACTCTTCTCCTAACAATGCAGATATGAAGGACGGCTGTGTTGGGATATAGCACGCGCTTCTTATCTTTTGAACTTCTGTGATATATACTTGATACGGTCGATAAACGAAAGTGGCATTATCTAGCCGGACAAAGAAGCGATTTATTGCCTAGCCATATCAGCAATTTTGTTTCATTGTGATGAAGTAAGGAAATTACCTCCAAATGCATCATGTAACCGATGACTGTCTTATTCACAGGTAAGATTAGATTATGATAGTCTTTAGCGCAGGTGACATTGTCACTTGTATCGTAAAGAAGTTTTTCTGAATGAAACCGTTTTTGACATTTCTCTTATATGCTTTGTAAACTATTTGGAGCCAGAACAGACGCCAGTCTGATTAAGCTTTATTTTGTTTGCCCCTAAAATTTAAATGAATCATTAGAATTTGTTTTTCTAAAATTTGATACTTGTTTTTACATTGTATCACAATGCGTTTGTGTATAGATTGTGAAACAGAGAGAGAATAACGTTTTCTTCACTCGTCTAGCCGTGTCGCAAAAAAAGGCACACTCGGACGTTGAAAGCAATGTAGATCTACATTGTAAGAGCTTATGAGTACAACGTCAGAAACACAGCGACTGATCAGTACGGAATCCTGTTAACGCCGAAAACAGATGCGAGATTGAAAGGGTGCAGTCTTGCATCTTTTGTCGGTTCTTTTTGTTATCAAATACTATAGTACTGTATTGTAAAATACGTCGAAAAAAGCTAGATTGCAATCTGTTTTCGATTTATTTTGCAACGAACTCTATAGGAACATAATTGAAATAACGTCCAAAGAGATGCGAGGGTGTATCTTTGCAAACTCGCATCTTTTTTCGACGTCTATCTACAGCGTCACGAGTAAAACGCCGAAAAAGGATGCGGAATGGTACACCTGCAATATCGCATCTTTTTTCGACGTGTTTTACATTAGCTTACTATAGGATTCGTTTACGATATGTATCGAAAAAAGATGCGAGAGCGCACCTTTGCAATCTCGCATCTGTTTTCGACGTTTTTACAAAATGAATAAAAGGACGAAAAAAGATGACAGAGTGCCCATGCAATCTTGCATCTTTTAGACGTATTTTACAATATAATACTATAGGATATGATAACGGAAATGACGGGAAAAGATGCGAGATTGCCAGGGTGCAATCTCGCATCTTTTTTCGGCAATTTAATAATATTCTAAAACAGAAAAATTGTTGACCCTAACATGATTCCGTAGATCAGGCCCGCATTGTTTGATATGTCTATCAAGATAATCATCGTTCTGCTAATAAGTTTTTTGTTATAACGGTCCGTCTTGCTCGCATAGTCGCATGTCAAGACGAACCAGGGATTTGAAACTATACCGGTTAAAGTGGAGAAGACGTTATCTTTCCGTTTTACCCATTTAAGTTAAACTTAACACAAACTTAACACAAATGCATTGCAATTTAATTGTAGAAAAAGAAAAATGTTGATGTTTTATATCAATCCGAATGGCAAACAATATAGAGCCGGGTCAGATGCCGATTTAGTCTGCGTCTGGTCTGGCTCTAAATTGTTTGAAATTAAAAAATCTGTTTCAGCATAAACGTTAATGCGTTTGTTGGAAACTAATCCATGTAATATATGCTCTATTATATTCAATGGAGGAAACGCTATTATTTCCCATTTTAAACGCAAACGAAACGCAAACGCATAACAATAAAATGAAAAAAAAGACGACTTGACAATTCCGACTATTTATTACAAACTGAGTGGTAAGCAGTGTGATCCGGATGTCTGATCTGGCTCCAAACAGTTTGCAATGGAGATAAAAGTTTCGTCATAAACGCGTTTATTTGGAAAGACTAACGTCTCCGCTGTGTTTGTGTCTTATATTAACATGTATCCATGTAAACTCGGTAGACTCGAATTTGTCATATAGATAATATACCTGCATTGCAGAAGACGTCATTCTTTCCCGTGTGAAGCGCAACTAAAAGTAAACGTAATGATACATTTACAAAGTGTAATATTAATAAACCCGTTTTAATAAACCCTATTTAAATCGAATTTGCAAACAGATTTTAGGTTGATGAGACGCCGGGTTGTTCGTTTTATTTTGCTCAAAACTGTTTGCAATGGAAATAATTGATTTAGTATCAACGTGTTTATTGGGAAAGAATAACACCTTCCCAACAGTTCAGGTTCTGGGAAGCAAAGCCAGGGTCCAGGTCGCTTTACGACTGGATGGTTCCATATCACGTCTCCAATAACAGCAACAATGGAGGTATTCACAGACACGGATTTCACTAAAGTTACGCAATCGTTTAAAAGTATCTGGTTTTTAGAATTTGGCTACTTTTTAAACGGAATTTATACTGCTTTTTATAAATTTGGCCACTATTAAAATGGAACTTATGATGGTTATTACGTGTTTTTACGAGCTACATGTATTTATGGTTTCTTGTGAGTTATTACGATGTATTTAAGGCAAAACTACTATTTATTGCACGAGTTTGTTGCTTTATTGACATGTAGCACTCACCTGCCTATCATACAGTGGATAATCTGTTATTCTTTCCCGTTTAAACGCAAACGTACGCAAACGCAAAACACTAAAACGTAGAAAAGTGCAACTTTTGGACAATTCTGATAATTCATCTTTTATCTTGGTGGCAAACAGTTCGGAGCCTGATCAGACGCCGGGTTACCCGGCGTCTGATCTGGCTCCAAACTGTTTGCAGTGAAAATAATAGTTTTAGCGTAAACGCGTTTATTGGGAAAGAATAACGTTTTCTCCACTGTACCTGCGCGCATTTCAAAGAAAGGTCACTTAATACAAGTTTAACTGTACTAACTCGTACGAAAGATGAGTTATATTGTCGTCTGCTACAAATTGTCCTGTGCTTATTGTAATTTCTTTTGATTTTTCTAAACTTTCTCTAACAGTGTAGGTCCTGATGAGACGTCGCGTCATTAGTACCGGAGCTTATCTGGATCTCAACTGTTTTCATTAATACTTTCGGATTGTTACAAGTTATTTGCAAGTTTTTAGTGACGAACTAAAGACAAATCAATCCGTTGACAATCGCAGTAAATTGTTTGCATGTCAAACATACATCTCCCATTATGGATCCTCATATGTCTCTTCGAATCTTGACGGACTTTGACGAGTTGTTTACTGATACATGTACTTGTGAGTTATTTACCGATGCTTGCCACTGAGTACTGGCTGGCGATCCTTAAGGATCGTAAGAAAAGTCCGTGTATGTTAAAGAACCTTTATGAAACAAGAGCCCCATGGGGCATATTTCGCTCACCTGAGAATAGCTGACAAACTGGAGATAATGATTTTTGTCCAGGACGGGGTCATTTTTTACCCGAGGGGCATTATCAAATTTGAACAAGTTTGATAGAGGACATGTAGATGATGCTATATGCCAAATATCTAAGATCAGGCTACTAGGGTGTTAGACAAGGAGATTTTTTTAAGTTTCCATTGAAAAAATCTATGTTTAGCTCCTGTGACCTACATATACAACAGACTGGAACCATTTGAACAAAATAGGTAAAGGTCATCTAGAAGTGTCACCATGCCGAATATCAAAGCTCTGGCCATATTGGTTTCAGAGGAGAAAACGTTTGAAAATTTCACTAATTAACTCTTTGTAAAACTGTGACCCAGGGGCGGATCCAATTTTCACTATATAACTCTATGTAAAAACTGTGATCACCGGGACGGGGCCAATTTTGACCCCAGGGGCATAATTTGAACAAACTTAAGGACCTGTAGATGATGTCATGTGCCAAAATTCTAAGCTCTTGCCCTTGTTGTTACAGACAAGAATATTTTTTAAGATTTCCTTATTGTTTCATTTTGGTTGCCATGGCAACCAGAGTTCTACATTGTTTTTAATTCTTAGAGGTATTAGAGGAGATGTCATTTGAATCAATTGTTAACGACGACGGACAACGCACGACGCACAACGCACGACGGACGACGATGGACGACGGACGCAGGGCCATCCCAATAGCTCACCTTAAGCATTTGGCTCAGGTGAGCTACAAACAATAGTTATATACGAGTGTTGATGTGTCCTTACATTTTTTTTTTTAAAAGACTTAGTATTCAATGTGTGATTATTCAACAACTGACATTCAGGGAGAGAACATTGCATTAGAGATAATCAGATTTTATATTTTTACAGTCTTTTGCGGCAAAATTATGAAATATATCAACGACAAACCTCCACAATTTTTCAAGAGTTAACTCGGATAAAAAAGAGCAAATCAGAGAGATTATAGCGATCAGTTTACGATGGTTTCAGTGTTGTTGCGACCTGTCTACGAAACGTTCGGGTTGTTACCAGTTAT
This sequence comes from Gari tellinella, assembly GCA_922989275.2. NCBI lineage: Eukaryota > Metazoa > Mollusca > Bivalvia > Cardiida > Psammobiidae > Gari > Gari tellinella. The sequence continues at coordinate 13,113,828 of OV277863.1, read as the reverse complement.
TTACGGAATACAAAATAATAAACATTTGAAAATGTTAATGAATTTTCATGGGCGCTTTTAATTGGAAAAAATAACATATCTCCTACTGCATAAGGAATACATATCTATAGTGAAGAAGACATTATTCTTTCCCAATAAACGCGTTAACGCTTCAACTATTATTTCCATTACAAACTGTTTGGAGCCAGATCAGACGCCGGGTAACAAACTGTTGCCACTCAGATAAAAATAGATAGTGAAAATGTTAAAAAGTTGTTATGTTCTTCATTTAAGTGTTTTGCCGTTGCGTTTTGTTTGCGTTTAAATGGTAAAGAATGACGTTTTTACACTGTATACGAGGGTTGATATTTAAGTTCGTAGACTTTTGTCCTTTTTTTCTACGTCATCAAGTATGTGGTATCTAATGGTATATTATTGATATATAATATCTTCTTGTTCCGAAGATACTTTATTTATTCAAAATAATTATTTGCAAGTGGTAATAAAATGTCTCCATAGCAACCCATGTAACGCTTCCCGGGGCACGCCATTTCCAATTTTGTTTCGTCTTAAAAGCATTCCCATAAGTTTGTCATTTGACGTTAAAAGTCAAATGTGCAAAGGCGTAATGGAAGACACAAAAACGACGTTATGACGTAATGCCCTTGAAATTTAAAAATAATACGTTGTTGCTTCTTGTTTTGACAAGACTTTAATCTACCGCCGTAAGCATTTTGTTTAATAAAATGACGTTACAGTACTGAACCTTATTAAATTAACAATTTTTGCGATTCGCTTGCAATTAGATGGCAATTCGCTTGCGATTCAAAATACTAAATTTACCCTCGGGTAAGGTTTCTTGAGTGGTGTATCTCACAAATGTTCGCAAATATGCCTTCGTTAATTTTTTCGATTCCATTTGTGTCAAAACCGCTTCGGAAAATTCACGTAAAAATATTCAAACGGAGGATTTGTTTTTTGAAGCGCCCGATTCGATAGCAATTCGATGGCAATTCGCCTGCGATTCGCTTGCGATTATCAATTTAATTTAATAAGTTTCAGTACTGTAACAGGTGATGTCGACACAAGAGTGTTGATAAAAGTGTGTTCAATTAGGGAAATCACCTACAGAGACTTTGAATATGATTCGGAAAACTAAAATGAAATTAACTTGTTGTCTGGCACTTGTTTTCAAATGGCATCGACGGTTTAAAAAAGGACCAACATCAATTAAAGTGAACTTACTATGCGGGCATTTTGGAAATGTACGGCAAACATTCATTAAAGTTGACTAAATAAACAAATTAGTGAACAGATCAAAGAATATTGTGTCAACCTTAAATGAAAAGGGGTATACAGACACATATGACAAATGGGTAATGTACCATGAGAAATGTATCCAACTCACTGGAAGTTACCTTGAAATATAATGAACGTTTAAGTTGACATAGATAACACTTGACGTCATATTGACGTCGCTTTATTGCTCGACCGTGCCACAGGTCTGCTTAGGTGCCTTTATTTAAATCCCTATAACTTGACCATAGCCTTATGTACTGATATGAAATTTTGTCTTATAATCCGAAAAAGAACAACCTTTCCAGTGGTGCTTGTTTTATTTTTCAGCTACGATAACTAAAGTTTTTATTAAAAAATTCTATGAACTTAAATAACAACCCTCGTACATATCTATAGAGGAGAAGACATTAGTCTTTCCCGTTCAAACTCAAACGGAACGCAAACGCAGTGCACTAAAATATAGAAAATGACATTTTTTTTAATACATACCTAACTATTTATTTAAATCTGATTGACAAAAGTTTGGACTATCATCCAGCTCCAAAGTGTTTGCAATGCAAATAGACGTTTACGCGAACACGCGTTTATTGGGAAAGAATAACGTCTTCTCTAGTGTATACATATCTAAAACATCGGGCGTCATGATTCCCCAAAACATGTATCGCAAACCAGTCACATGGGAATACGAACTACGACCATTTATATATGTACCGAATCCACTCACTTGGAGTATTGTTGAAAATCAAAGGTCACCATAAAGTTGTTGTTTCTAAAAGGGGTTTGCCACTACTGAAAGCCATGGAATGACACTCCATCCCAATCTTGCAGCTCTTGTCATTAACGGTTCATTTTTGTTTGGACGTTGAAACAATAAGGCATACCTAAATGCGTAATATTAATGTTTTATACTTTATTTATATCAATGAATTTGTCTAAATACTGAGCTGATCAACCACTTAAACGGTTATAAGTAATCAAAATACTCGCCAAAAGCTTCGCCTTGCAAACCAGTTTGTATATTAACCTTTTCACTCTCAATGACGCTTAAAAGCGGGTTTGCAAACAGTTTGGATCCTGATCAGACGCCGCAACTGTTTGACATTCTTTTTGAAATTTCTCCAGTCATACTGCCTTATTTTATTATATTTTTACTTTAAAACGAAATTGCAGATGACAAAATGGAAGCAGACGAAAATGAAACGTTGAAGGGGTAAAAATATCACAAAACAATTGGTAGTGAAAGGGTTAAACAGAAAAAGGTGTTCTTCCGGTTGTAGGATGACTCTTGTTTTGTGTCTATCACAGGGGAGCAGACGTTATTCTTTCCCGATAAACACGTTTACGCTAAAACTATCATCTCCAGTGCAAACAGTTTGGAGCCAGATCAGACGCTGGGTAGCCCAGATTAAAATGAATAGTTAAATAGTAAAAAAATGTCTTTTTCAACATTTTTGTGCAATGCGTTTTCGTTTCGGTTGCGTTTAAACAGGAACTATTAACGTATTCTCCACAGTACGTGATTGCCGACAGGGTTGATTACCAGGTTGCATACACTATAGAGAAACAGTGTTCTTAATGTTTAGGATGACACCTGCGTTGTGTAATTACGTGATTGCCGATAGCCGGCGATCTAAATGCTACAGTGGAGACCTTATTCTTTGCTAATTAAACGAAACGAAACGAAACACACTCGTATTGCACTTAAACGTAGCATTTGTAATTTCTCAAACAAATTGACGACTTATTAATACCTGAGTGACACTGGACAACAGGGCATTTGACCTGGATCAAAATCGCTGGCAATGGATATACAGTGGAGAATCTGTTATTCTTTCCCAATAAACGCGTTTACGCTAAAACTATTATTTGCAGTGCAAACAGTTTGAAGCCAGATCAGACGCCGGGTAAACCGGCGTCTGATCAGGCTCCAAACTGTTTGACACCCAGATAAACATGAATTATCAGAATTGTCAAAAAGTTGTACTTTTCTGCGTTTTAGTGTTTTGCGTTTGCGCACGTTTGCGTTTAAACGGGAAAGAATAACAGATTCTCCACTGTATAATCATTTTAGAAAAAACGCGACCTATTGGAAAAGAATAACGTCTTCTCTACTGTAGCAGTCGCCGTCGAACTGATAAGCTAAGTGTAACTGACATAAGCCATGGAGTGTCAAATTCAACTAGCTTCACATCATAGAACATCGTACTCTAGCTGTGCCAACGAGCAGATGCTGGTCATTCATAAATAGATGAAAATGTGTGTACTGTCGGAAAGATGTTATTGTTTCGAAACACAATACCTCATAAATACGTCTTTTATTTACTCCTCCTCTGAAGAAAATAGTTCCGATTTATAAAGTCAAAAAATGTGTATCATAAGAAACAGTTCCTATTTCCTAGGTAGCTTAAAGCAGACTGAAAGTAAAGCAGAATGCACCTTTAAGCCTGTCTCACACAGAACACGGTTGGGCACACGGTTCCAATACGGTATACTCGGTTATACATGGGTTGACTGGTACGAGTATTCAGCTCCAACCGTGCCTGGGGATGACTTGGTACGATTTAGACTCGTATGTAGCACGAGTATGTACGAACAAAGCACGGATATACTCGGCCAAGCAAGGTTTGTCACAGTTTGAACACGATTTGCAAAACGATTTTCATACGATTGTTGTACGGTTCCAAGTACGGTCTAGTACGGTATGTTACGGCCAAGTACGATTAAACACGACTTTTACTGGATTAACTGGACATTTACAGGGTTTACATACGGCCACACCGACTTTTGTTCGAGTTATGCTCCATACGATTTATATACGATATTGACACGGTTGAGCTACTTGTGGAGTGGACTTCATGTGCGGTTGTATATACGGTCTCGTACGGTCTCACACGGCCTCTCACGGTCTTGTACGATCGCTAATACGATCATACACGGACATGGTACCCGTGTCAGTTTTTTAAAAGTTTTAAAAATCATACACGGCTTTCACGGATACACTCGAATGGCCCGAGTGTAACTCAGATAAGGCCACGGTTGGTTCGGTTGTATGTACGGTTTACACGGGTGGCCAACCGTATAAGCCGTATGTTCTGTGTGAGACAGGCTTAATGCATACTTTTTAACTCGCATATTTGTAGCATAACGTCTTTTGAAATGGTCACAGATCTGGTCCCTTTCCTTAAATTTAAGACTATCTGACCGTCGCCATTTTCGAAGATAGACACGTGATGAATACCATCCAAATTTATATTAATTTTTCTTTGTTTTCTGACTCATTGGTTGACTGGTTATTTTCCATTCTAAATGCGTCGATGTAGGCTTGTGACATTGGAACCTCGTAAACCTTAATTTGATATTGCAGGTCTAAGCGCTTATCGGATAATCAGAATTGGTCGCATCCAACTTCATGTTTGAAAACGATGTTTTGCTGTTTTCCCTTTCCCTGTGTGTTTTGCGTACACGCCGTTTCACACATTTACCGCTCTGTCGTTGTATTTCGCTCACAGTTCGCTTGACAATTTGCTTGGTTGGAGAAACTAATTCAGGTGAGGATAACTCTTGTCCTATGATGACAGTGTAGACTCTAATCAGTGTATACAATGTTTGTCATTTTTAAATATATTGTTAAAACCAACCCTCAATAGTAAAAACTGGACTAGACTTATTTTGAAATTCGAATTGTTTATTTAGATTTCAGGGGTGAATGAGTTAAAGCAATGTGTCACATTGTTTAAGCAGTCACCTGTCATAAACACCAAATAATTAACGCAACTCAGAGGTCGTACTGAAGCAGTTTTATCGCAGATGTTTAAATCTGTTACCCGGCGTCTGGTCTGACTCAAAACTATTTGCAATGAAAGTAAAGTGTTCCCCCCCTATAACGACCCTCCCAACAACGACTCCTTCCTCACAACGACCCTAAACAGGACAACATGTTTACTATTGCAATATCGTCTGTTAAAAATTGTTGTCTGCCTTTTTTCTCAAAGTTACATATAAGCGATCGTTTTGATAGAATAATGATTAGTGATAAACATATTGAATCCAGATCAGACGCCACGTTACTCGGCGTCTGATCTGGATTCAATATGTTTGCAAATGTAAGCCAATTATAAATTGTCCCTCCCTATAACGCCTCCCTCTTAACAACACACACACTCTGTGTCTCACATTGGGTGTCGTTGGAGAGAGGGAGTACTGTAATCGTTTTAGCATCAACGGGTTATATGGACCAGAATGACGTCTTCCCCACTGGAATCTCAATGCTGCGGTCATTGGATGTGAAACCGCAATTCAAAAACTTCAATGGAATCGTGATTACGCATTATGTCTCATTAAAATAATGCGATCAAGCTGATCTAAAGAAAACTGTTGTAAGTCAGGCATTTTCTCTAATTTCTCGGCCCCTGAAACTTCAAATGGTAATTCTAGTTGCCAATCAAGACAGGCCAATTAATGACTGTTTACGTTTGTTTCTGCAATATATTTATGAACCCTCTGAAATGGGTCCACACGGTTTGCATAGGACTATTATATTCTTAACAGGCACACCTGTTTTACATGTAAATGGAGGAGTATAGACATCGCTAGAGCTGAATGTGTTAAGACAAATAAGTTAAGCCTTATCCAGCCAACTAAGGCATTGCTTCTCTGTAACAGAACAGCCAACTATTAATTAACGTTTTCAAAAACAAAATGCAATCGCGATTTAGTAGTATTTAGAAAATGGTTTGTTGTTGGTTGTTTTTTTGTTGTTTTTTTTACAATTTTTTATTTGATTGCCAAAACGTTGATAGCTGACAAGATGTTGATTTACTCTACATTTAATCAGGTTCAGAACAGATAGATCCGAATGTGAAACATAAACTGGGTTTTGTCTTAGGTTTTGTCGTTTCGTTAGGGTTGGTGGGAAGGGTAACGTTTACCATATTTGCAAGCAGTTCAGCTACGGTCGCATTCCTGTTAAGTAATACAACTGTTTGACAATTTCCTAACACTTTGGTTAATTAAGGCATGTTAAAAACAAAACATTGGAGAAGACGTTGTTCTTTCCCAATAATCACTTTTGTGCTTAACTATTTACCTCAATTGCGCACAGTTTGGAGCCAGATCAAACGCCGGGTAACCCGACGTCTGATCAGGCTCCAAACTGTTTGCTAACCTGTCAATATGTTCAGGAACAAGTACAGTGATAAATACATTATCATTTCCCGTTTAAACGCAAACGCAATGCACTTTAAACGGGAAAATCACATCTTTTTAACATTTTTAACCATTTATTTAAATCTAAATGACAAAGAGAGAGACAGATATAGATGCTAATTAAACAAAACTTTTCTTGTGGAGAGAGCGGAAATACGGAAATAGGCGTAAATTGGGCAATTTAATTCTGAAAACTTCTGAGTGCCTTGTGTGCTTGGTACAGTGGAGAATCTGTTATTATTTCCCGTTTAAACGCAAACGTACGCAAACGCAAAGCACTAAGACGTAGAAAAGAACAACTTTTGGACAATTCTGATAATTCTTGTTTATCTTGGTGGCAAACAGTTTGGAGCCTGATCAGACGCCGGGTTACCCGGCGTCTGATCTGGCTCCAAACTGTTTGCAATGGAAATAATAGTTTTAGCGTAAACGCGTTTATTGGGAAAGAATAACGTCTTCTTCCCTGTATCATCGCTTGCGTTTTGGTTAAACGGGAAAGAAGCGGCTTGCCTTATGCACATGTTGAAATTGGTAACATACTGCTATTACGGGAGGTGGAAGGTTTTATTGAGTCTGTGTTTGTAGAGAATGTGAGGCATGTAGACTCATCAACGTCACTGAGTACTTAAGACAGTTCTAATTACCTACAGTAGAGGAGCCGTTGTTATTTCCCAATAAACTCGTTTACGCTAACACTAGTATTTCCATTGCAAACAGTTTGGAGCCAGATCAGACGCCGGTTAACCCGGCGTCTGATCAGGCTCCAAACTGTTTGCCATTTAGAGTAAAAGAAATGGTTAGAATGTTAAAAAGAAGTGATTTTCTCGTTTTTAGTGCATTGCGTTTGAGTTTCGTTTGCGTTAAACGGGAAAGAATAACTACTTTATCACTGTAGAATAACAAACAGACAAACTTTTGTATAGCGCCCACATAAAATACGACGAGTTAATAGTCTTTTAACATGCTACAACTTAACCCCTTACCTAGTAGATACAGATACGACTTTCTGCGCCCTTGATTTATCACTCCATTGAAAACAATATATTCTATTCATACTCGTACATGTACAGTCATAAATATGCATCATAAGTAATTTGTTCTATAGCCTAGCAGATTGTACACTGTAATTTAGAGCAGCTTTTGAATACGGCAGAATGATTCTTAAGGAGAAGTCTGCTTTACTTTCAGCTTGCTATAAGCAACCATCTGTCTTCAATACTGAAACAATCTAGACGAGAGAGGGTTATGATCCTATAGGATCTTTCCGTGTCATTTTGATCTACATTTAGCAATCGCAAACCTGTACATATCTTTATGGTTCTTTAAAAAATAGTACGGTGCTCCCTCCCTTCAAGAATAACGTTTTCTCCACTGAACAATGTATAGCAAAGGGAAAATGGCTACGTGGCTACTTAAGAAATGAACTGAATTTATACGACGTTGAAGCGAAATAAACGACAGAAAATTACCGGCAAATTTGCCGATCTATTTCTGTCGTTTATTTCGCTTAAACACCGAAAGAGTTCAGTTCATTTCTAACATTTACATTACATTTGCTGTAATTTCTTATGTTAAATGAAGATATTATTAGTATGTATGTATGTTTTAATCCACATTAGAGGTTGTTAATACGAATAATGCGTACCCTGAAAGGAACAGCCATTGCTGCCCTTACTCGGGGAATGCCACAACATGATTCGCGGAGAACAGATCGATAAGCTCCGCCTCCACTGCGAGGACATCTACAAGTCCCGCCCCTAGAAAAATTGCGTTGAAACGAAATAAACGTCACTTTGTTCAATAGAATTGCTTTGGGCGAATGTAAATATTTACTATCATATACTGCAAACTGACACACGGGACAGATCCTGGCCATAAGATTACTTAAGGAACTTTCTGATAAAGGTATCCACTGCTTGCATGGGACAAGTGTACTTGTAACAGGTACCTTGTTTGTAAAGGGTGTGTACAGGTATATATGTATGCGTCATTGGAGTATAATAGATTAATGAGCCCTGATAGGACACACATTAGGTAACCATCCGGAAAATTCATTCCAAATGAATGTATCTGACAAAATCGACTTAAAATTCAGAGTTAATCGAGTGTTCAGTTTTCTACAGTCGACACACAATGTCCACGATCATACACAGGTTGGTGAAAATTGTTTATGTTCTATATCATTGCGCATCTATCGAACCCATTCAGTTGCTACATTAATTAACCCATTACCCCGTGAATGCGCCTTGTACAGCGCCCCCCCCCCCCCTACAACCACCCTCCCAACAACGATTTCCTCCGTACAACGACCCTTGCCGCCGGTCTACAAACAAGACAATCATAGGTCTAACTTTTTCACGGCTGCAATGACGTCAGATTAGAATTGTCGTCCGCTGTTTTTCTTAAAGTTACATAATAGACATTTTGAAAGAAAAAAACTTAATGACGAGTGTCAAACAGCTTGAATCCAGATCAGACGCCACGTTACGCGGCTTCTGGTCTAGAAATCAAGCTGTTTGCAAATTTAAGCCAGTTTTCCTCCCTAGAACGACTCCCTCCGAACAACACACACAGATTTGTCTCCAATAGGGTACCGTTGTAGGGAAGGAGCGCTGTACCTTTATCTAATTTGACTCTAAAACAGTTTCCCCCTCGTTTTATCTGAATTAAGTAGACTCTAATCAACAAGAAGCCCCTGAAAGAGTCCTCTGTTTTACTTTCATCCTGCATTAAGCCACGCTTTTAATATATTCCTCCATTAAAGCAAACAGTAATGAAATTAATGATAAATGAAAAGGCACCCTAAGAAATGTATTCCATATCTTAGCAGATGATAGCTTGAAGCAGGCTTAAAATGAACCAGAATGTGCTTTAAATTGAACACCTGGGGCCGGTTTTACTAAACTACTCACGCAAAATTTTTTTGCGTAAGTCAAAATCGTTTTACTCTTATTTTTCGATCATAAACGTTTGCAAACAGCAAATAGCCAGATCAGAGGACGCGCTAAAAGCGCGTCTTGTGATCTTGCTATTTGCTGTTTGTAGCAAGTGATAATAAAAAATATAAATTAAAATTTTGACTTACGCAAAATTTGCGTAAGTAGTTTAGTAAAACGGGCCCCTGTTGTCTAAACTAAAACAGGCTTAAACTCCACGACTATAAACTTTTAGAATACCATTCATATTTATATCAAATACATCTACATGATGTATTAGTTTAAAGCAGGATTAAAGTATAGAGTTATGTGAAACGGCCATTGAAACAAGCATATATTTAAGTTTGATCTATGGCTAAAGAAACATTGATACATGCACGAGTGCCAAACACAGTTTGGATCCTGATCAGAAGCCGCGTTCCGCGGTGTATTATATGGATCCAAATTGTTTGCAATAGTGTTCTTAGAAGATAATTCCAAATTTATCGTCTGTTTCTGAGATTATCGCCTATTTAGTATTTTCCAAATTCAAATGTTTATTATATACTACTCAAAGTTTGCTAAGCAATAAGGGTAAAATCTCCATAGGTACCAATACATTGACCCTATCACATATCAACACATAACTTCCAAAATTTGTGTTCGATTTGTTCCAAATTTTGAGATGTTTTGGTCAAAGGGTAACTTTACAGATTCTAAAAGATTTACACTTATCCAGTCATGTAGGCGAAACCCGAGGAAATGATTAAAATGTTAAATATCTGAGATTTCACCAAAATTTTCAAATCCATTGAATGCTACATTTTAATGTTTTTAGAGATGCTACAATGGGTAAAATTGAACATTAAACGATAAACAAAATTGATTTTACCATCTTATAATATCTATAAGAACATTACAATGTAGAATTCAATGGATTTGAAAATTTCTTGGGTTTCGCCTACATGGTCTAACAATTTTAGAATCGGTAAAGTAAACCTTTGGCCAAAACATCTCCAAATTTGGAAGAAATCGAACAAAAACGTTAGTAGTTATGTGTTTAGATATGATAGGGCCAATGCATTTGTACCTATGGAGATGTTACCCTTGGTGCTTAGCATACTTTGAGTAGTTTGTTATATGTAACTGTGTTATATGTTATATGTAATCATGTTAACTCTTTTCCTGCCAAGTGTTATCGTCTGCTTTAACCCTTTTACCACCAAACTGTCGTTTGTATTGGTGGTGTAAGCAATACAATACAAGAACATTTATAAAATGAAAACATTTTGACAATGTTGATGATTAAATTTCATCTGAGTTACAGACAATTTTGAGCCTGGTTATGTATACTTTGGAGGTACGGCTTCAAGCTGTTTTTGTTAAACATATACAGTGCACCCTCCCTGCAACGGCCATCCGAACAACGATCCCCTCCTTACAACAATGCTTGCCGTTGTTTCCCAAACAAGACACTTATGTCTAAAGCTTTCATTGTTTCAATATCGTCTGCTTTAAATAGTTATCTGCTGGTTTTCCCCCAAATTACGTATTAGACATCTTGACAGAAGAAACATAAAATACAAGTGACAAACAGTTTGAACCAAAATTAGACGCCGCGTCTGATCTGTGTTTAAACTGTTTGCAAATGTAAGCCAAGTCATATTAAGCACTCGTAGGGTTTTATTTTCCCCAACCTTTAACAACTCCTTCGGAACAACACGCTAATCTATGTCTCCTATCGGGTGTTGTTGCAGAGAGGGCGCACTGTTTTCGTGTTAGCATGAAACTCGTTTGTTTTTTTGTTGGTTTTGTTGTTTTGTGTGTGTGTGTGTGTGTGTGTGTGTGTGTGTGTGTGTTTGTGTGTGTGTGTGTGTGTGTGTGTGACTGTGTGTGACTGTGTGTGACTGTGTGTGTGTGTGTGTGTGACTGTGTGACTGTGTGTGTGTGTGTGTGTGTGTGTGTGTGTGTGTGTGTGTGTGTGTGTGTGTAGGTGTGTGTGTGTGTAGGTGTGTGTGTGTGTGTGAAAGAAACAAACGTGTTATTCATTCTGCCAGGCAATAAGCACTAACGAAAGAGTTAAAATCCCATGTTATGTTAAATCATATTACCACACATTCTACTGTCATTCTTTGCTATATTTCTTATGATGTTTAAAGTCCCATTGTGTTTTCAGACCTTTTTTTAATGTGCGAAATACAATAACGGTTAATAATAATGCTTGAACATTCTAATGGGCCAAACTGATCTATGAAATGTTGAAGACAGGCCTAAATCACCAAAAAAGCGATTTAAAACCATAACAAACCGAAAGTAGATCGTCTGACATAAATATTACCACACGGATTAGTGGCACGTGGAACAGCTGGGTTCAATATCACCGGGTGCGAACGATTGCTATAAAATGAGTCACATTTCGTCACAACGGTGTTTCAGCCCTTTTTGCTCTCTAACACAAAGAATTTTTATCGGATCTTCACCAAACTTGCATTAAATGTTCTTTTATATAAAATCTAGATACAGTTAAATTTCTACTTAAATCGAATAAGGCATGTTAGACTTTTTGCCCTTTATGTATTAAAAGTTGACTGTTTCAGCAATTTTTGCTCTCTAAAACAAGCATTTTTTAGTTGATCTTCACCAAACTTACTGAAATTGTTTATTATTATAAAATCTTGGTCCAGTTTGATTACTACTAAAATCGCATGTGGCATGTTTGCGTTTTTGCCATTTTTGTATTAAAAATGAGTGATTCAGCAATTATTGCTCTCTTTCACAAATACTTTTATTGGATCTTCACCAAACTTGCTGAAAATGTTCATTAGTATAAAATCTAGGTTTAGTTTGATAACTACTAAAATTGTATGAGGCATATCTAAGTTTTTGCCCTTTATGTATTAAAATTACAGTTTTCAGCCAGTTTTTTATCTCTAACACAAATTCTTTTTATTGAATTTTCACCAAACTTGCTGAAAATTTTCATTGATATTAAATCATGGTTAAATTTGAATACTAGTAAAATCGCATAAGGAATGTCGGAGTAATTGCTCTTGAATTATTAGAAATGACTGTTTCAGCCTTTTTTGCTCTCTAACACAAAGAGTTTTCATCGGATCTTCTACAAACTTGCTGAAATTCTTTATTTATATAAAACCTAGGTCCAGTTTGATTATTACTAAAAATCCCAAAATGATTATCTGAGTTATTGCCCTTAATGTATTAAAAAGGACTGTTTCACCATTTTTTTCTCTCTAACACAAATGCTTTTTTATCGATTTTCACCCAATTTGCTGAAGATGTTTATTAATATAAAATCAAGGTTAAGTTTGAATATTACTAAAATCGCATAATGTATATATGAGTTATTGTCCTTTAACTATTAAAATATGACTGTTTCAGGGTTTTTTTGCACTCTAACACATGCAGTTTTTATCGGATATTCACCAAACTTGCTGAACATGTTTATAAATATAAATATATCTCCAGTTCAAATAGTACTTATATCGCATAAGGCATGAGTTTTTTGCCCTTAAGTTATTAAAAATTAATGTTTCAGCATTTTTTGCTCTCTATCACAAACATTTCTTTTCGGATCTTAACAAAACCTTGCTGAAATTCTTTATTTATACAAAATCTAGGTTCGGTTTGATTATTACTTAAATCGCATAAGGCATGTCTGAGTTATTGTCCTTTATGTATTTAAAAATACCTGTTTCACCATTTTTTGCTCTCTAACACAAATAACTTTTTTGTGATTTTCATCAAACTTGTTGAAAATGTTTATTAATATAAAATCAAGTTCATAATCTTAACTACCAAAATCGCACAAGGCATGTTGAAGTTATTGCCCTTGAATGATTATAGATTGCATACTTCAGGCTTGTCAGCTTTCTGACTCAAACGGTTTTAATTGGATCTTCAAATTTGCTGAAAATAATATTGGATAAAAACTTAGTCCAGCTCTATGAATACCCAAATCGCCGAAGGCATGTTGGAGTTACGGTTCTTCAATTATTAAAAATTTGCTATTTCATACTTATTTTAGCCCTGTCAACTCTGTAATAGGAACTGTTTTTATTCTATTTAAGCCAACTATTTGGTCAATAGTTGCATGTGCTTCATCTTGGCTGTGTTGGTAATAAGTAAAGTAATAAATGACTACTCCATACCTCCTTTACCTCTTGAAGGATTTTAAGTCAGCTGTATTCGATTTTTGTCTTGATCTATATTTAAAACAAATACACAATGCCAGCAAGTTTGGTGAAGATCCAATAAAAAGTGTTTGTGTTAGAGAGCAGAAAGGGCTGAAACAGTCATTTTTTTTAATTATTCAAGGGCAATAACTCAGACATGCCTCATGCGACTTTGATAGTTATCAAAATTGAGCTAGATTCTCTACTAATAAACATTTATAGCAAGTTTGGTGAAGATCCAAAAATAGGTGGTTTAGTTAGAGAGAAGACAAGGCTGAAACAGTCATTTTCAGCAAGATCCCCCGTATTGGATTGTACACGTTTACCACCGTGATTAATTATTTACACGTGGTGACCTTATCTCATAGTTTAATCCTGTGCCTACTGGTCGCAACTGTTTGACTCTAAAACAGACACCGCGTAACGCGGCGTCTCATCTGGATCCAAACTGTTTGACACTCGTCTTAAGGTTTGTTTAATCAAAAATATGCATACATCTAAACTAAACAAATATTGCACACGACAATGTCAAAGCAGACGTCTGAGCAGCAGAATAAGGGTTAAATTCTTCATTTCAGCCGGCTCCAGATAAGAGGAATAAACTGAACAATTCCAACATGTTCTCACTCATTTCAGCACCGAATACTACGGTGTTACTACTGATTAAACCGTCTCTTCGAGACGATTCTAATGAGTATGACACCATTGGGTTTAAAAGCAGAAATAAAGAGTTTAGTAATCGAAATACTTCCGTTATCTGGAGCCCTGTATTTACAGAGTTGTCCTTCTTTCCATTCACAAGGAGGCTCTTTAAATTGTGCTAGCACAAAAAAATTATAAAAAAAAATTTAAAAGCGAATTTCTTAGATAAAGCCGCTTTTTATGAAAGAATCACGTCCCACGTAGTTCTAATGGGATCCCAAACAACCGTTTTATGCAGGTTTCCCAAAAACACAATGCGGCTTTAAACTATAAAAGCATTTCGCCTGTAACTTTTAAAGTTCGTTTTAGTCGAATTCAACTAATGTTTATCAAAATGAAAAAAACAACACCCTATAATATTGCATGTGTACATGTACAGTGGATAAAACGTTATTCTTCCCCGTTCAAACGCAAAACACTAAAATGTAGAAAATAACAACTTTTTGACATTTTTCAGTATCTATTTTATCTGAGTGGCAAACAGTTTTGAGCCTGGGCAGAATTAGGGTTATCCGGCGTCTGATCTTGCTTCAAACTGTTTGCAATGGAAATAATAGTTTTAGCGTAAACGTGTTTATTGGGAAAGAATAACGTTTTCTCCACTGTAGCAAAATAGATAGGGAAGATATACGAGCACATAGATAGTATGTAAGACAGGCGACATATTAAATAAAATATGTATTACGTTTGATCCTTATTTAGTAACCTACTTGAGAGATAAAGTGGGAAGTACGTTAAACGCGTTAACTCTAAAACTATTATTTCCATTGCAAATAGGTTGGAGTCTGATCAGACGCCGGGTAAAGCGGCGTCTGTTCAGACTCCAACTGTTTGCCACTTATATTGAAATAAAAACATGTAATACATGTATATTCCAAAACGTTATTTTCAACATTTCATTGCATTGCGTTTTGTTTGTGATTAAACGGGGAAGAATAACGTTTAATCCACTTTAAAATAATCGGTTAGTACATGGACTAGATAAACTCATTCATCATCGATACTTTAAATGGACAATTCCAGTTTCCAATTAAGTCTAGTCCATGTTTTACTGTTTAGGGATTTTTCTACAATTCTTTTTCAAAATTACAAATAGTCCAGACCCAGATCAGAATGCTCCTTTATCTGTCCTCTGATCAGAATTTACACTATTTGCATAAGACAAATGTACTCTTCACATGTACACTGTTTGTAAAGGACGAGTATACTTGTCGCTAGGGTTCAATGAGTTAATTACAGCGTATTTAAGTTCAAATTTTATCATTTTGTTTGATAACCTTATCATTATTACCAAATATTAGTTTTTTATGTCCACCATGTTTACATGAATGATAAGGATACATGTACAGTGGAGAAAACGTTATTCTTTCCCGTTTAAACGCAAACGAAACGCAAACGCAAATCACTAAAATGTAGAAAATAACAATATTTTGACATAATTGACTTTTTTATCTGAGTGGCAAACAGTTTGGAGCCTGATCAGACGCCGGGTTACCCGGCGTCTGATCTGGCTCGAAACAGTTTGCAATGGAAATAATAGTTTTAGCGTAAACGCGTTTATTGGGAAAGAATAACGTTTTCTCCACTGTACCCGTAGAGGCTGAACATAGATAACGTAGGTAAAGTGGAGAAGACATTCTTTTCCAATACACGCGTTTACGTTGAAACTGTTATTTCTATGGCAAACAGTTTGTAACTCAGATTAAAATAAAACAATTGTAAGACTTATCGTAAAAGTTGTTTTTTTCTCCATTTAATTGCAGTGCATTTGCATTTTGTTTGCATTTAATCGGGAATTTATAACGTTCTCTCCACTGTTTATGGTGATAAGGGTTTCTTCAGCATGAACGATTCTCAAAATTGTCGAAAGTTTTATGACACAGCATGGAATAAAACGACAAACATATGGTATGCAACTGGAAATTAGTCTTTCTTACCATTTACCGAAACAAAACGCAAACACTTCTTTCAATTGTACACGTGTACGTATATGTTTCTATGTGATGAGTGTATTTGCTCAATAAATATGTTTAAACTCAAACTCAAACGCAATACAGCAAACAAGAAACTAACAGCTTTTTTGTGAATGCTGATGGTTATCAATCAAATCCTGAATGGCAAACAGTTTAGTGCCTCGGTATCTGATTTTACCCGAAACTGCTTGAAAAGGATATAATGATTTTAGAATAAATGCTTTTGGGGGAAAGTATACGCTCAGAGAAGACATCAGTATTTCCTCTTTCAATTTTGATAAACGCAATGCAGTATAAAGTAGCAAATAATAGCTAATAAAATCAGGCGATGTGTTTTAATCTAACAGGCAAATGGTTTGGAGCCTTATCCGACGTCGGATTACCCAGGGTCAGGTTAGGTCCCAAAGTTGTTTGCAATGGGAGTAATTGATTTAGCGCAAACAAGTTTATTGGAAAAGACTAACACCTTCTCCACTTTAACATCGTCTCAGCTATACAAAACTACAGTGGAGAAGACGTTATTCTTTCCCGTTTAAACTCAAACGAAACGCAAACGAATTGCACTAAAATGCAGAAAATAACAACTTTTTCACAATTCTGAAAGTTGCTTTTAACCTTGATGACAAACAATTTGGAGCCTGATCAGACGCCGGGTTACCTGGCATCTGATCAGGCTCCAAACTGTTTGCAGTGGAAATAATAGTTTTAGCGTAAACGCGTTTATTGGAAAAGAATAACGTTTTCTCCACTGTACGCCACAGGAGCTAGAAAATCATGTTTATATTAACCCAAACAAGCTATTTCTACACCCAAGTACAATTATGTTCCGAGAAGAATCTAGCCTAAGGTTTCACAAGCACAATATATTACTACTATGGACTGAGTGCTAAATGGCATGTATCTTATATTCCTTGAAGACTTAAAGTGCAATCGAACGGCATTGACAAATACATGATAACCGCGTGTTCATAATCATTTTAGTCATTCGTTTATCTTTGTTGCTGTGTCCGTTTATCGAAGTGAATGCAATTGAATAAGAAGCCTGATTCAATTTGTTCCATTTGGGAACTCGATTTGAATGTAATTTTACAGTTTTGTAGGCCAGGCACATCATTACGGTAATTGCATCAGACAGAGGCATCCCCTGGGAATATTGATTATCTTTATAAGCCATGGTCTTCTTGCTTGAGAAAGAAAGAATACAAACACTATACAAATAATAAACATAACTGATCGCCATCGCACGCATACACATTTGTTATAACCGGGCCTCTAAAATACTAGATTGGTAAATTCAGTCCCACACAGTTGATTCCAGATACAGCAAGAAAGGCGGTACTATTGCCCCTAAGATAACACGAACGCAAACACACTCAACTTAACGGAAGAAAATGGTAGTTTCCAGAAAAAGTCTTGGCGGTTCATTTTAATCTGAATAGCAAACAGTTTGGAGCCTTATGTATCAGATGCCAGGATCCAAACTGTTTGCAATGAAAATAAAGTTCCTCAGCGCCTGGTCTGGCTCTACAATATATGCATTGGACATAACTCTTTTACCACATTGCTTGCAATAGTAAATAATAAAGTAGTATTGGGCGTTCTCCCTACAACGGCCCTCCCAACCGCGATTCCTTCCTTACATGTACATATGTACCACCATGCTTGCCACTGTTCCCCAAACAAGAAATGTATATCTATCCTTTTCACAGCTACAATATCGTCTATTTAAAAATGTCGTCG
Organism: Gari tellinella; assembly: GCA_922989275.2. Taxonomy (NCBI): domain Eukaryota; kingdom Metazoa; phylum Mollusca; class Bivalvia; order Cardiida; family Psammobiidae; genus Gari; species Gari tellinella. The sequence goes on along the minus strand of OV277863.1, from coordinate 13,095,822 downwards.
CTGTTTTTTTGAATATGTTGACAGAAGAAACATAAAGCTGATGACAAACAGTTTGAACCCAGATCAGACACCGCGTTACGCGGTGTCTGATTTGGGTTCAAACTGTTTGCAAATGTTTTTTAAGGTTATTAATGTCCCTTCCCTATAACAACTCCAATCGAACAACACACAAACTCGTTATCTCCCGTCGGGTGTTGTTGTAAAGAGGGAGTGCTGTATCAAGCTACTGTTACAGTGGAGAATCTGTTATTCTTTCCCGTTTAAACGCAAACGTACGTAAACGCAAAGCGCTAAAACGTAGAAAAGAACAACTTTTGGACAATTCTGATATTTCATGTTTATCTTGGTGGCAAACAGTTTGGAGCCTGATCAGACGCCGGGTTACCCGGCGTCTGATCTGGCTCCAAACTGTTTGCACTGCAAATAATAGTTTTAGCGTAAACGCGTTTATTGGGAAAGAATAACACATTCTCCACTGTATAAGGCACATCACATGTAACGATAAAGTATGTTATTTGTGAAAACGAAAAAGTCCCGCTCTCATGTAAAATCAAATGAAAATTATGCTGATGTTGTTTAAAGAGACTGCAAAAACAGATGATACAAGTATATTTGCAAAATTAAAGAAAATAGTCAAACAAAAAGCAATTGCTTGGCGTTATCGTGAATATGGACTTAAAAATATGTTCGGTTTAACACATCCTAAAGAAGAATCTCGAAATCTAAGTTTTCAGAGAGAGTCCATCGCTTTTTCTACTCCGTCATTAGACAGAATAGATATTTCTTAAACTTCGCTTCAAATATTTCGCATACAATACATAAGTATAGGATGAATAAGACCGTCATATAAGAATATCCCGGTGGCCGAGAGATTGTTGTATTTTAGAGCATATTTTGGTTTGGTTATTCCGCATCGTTCGAATTCCGACCTATCTCATTTTTTTAAAATGTAATTTTTAACCCCAATCATTTTCCTAAAAATAATGCCTATGCGCTTGACATCCTTTCACAAATCTTGTTTAAGTCGGAAGAATATATATAGTAGAAAATGCCTATGCAGTTGCAGATACGGTATTCTTTATTCTATTAACCCTTGAAACACTCACACGTATATAGTTTCCTTGGCTAAAAGTGTACCTTTGAAGAGTATACGTGTAATATGCAAACAATGTAGACCCGGATCAGAGGACTCCTCAATGAGCCCTCTGATTGGACTCTGCACCGCTTGTCATATTGCAATACAATGACAAAGAAACAAATACAAAATGTAGTCAAAAGTGGAATAGACCGAATTGGACACCGACATTGTCCATTTAAAGGTTCAGGGAGAGAAGGGTCAACGTAAATTTGTTTTCGGTAGTAGCTTTTGCAATCAACGCAGTGCGTGATAGAACAAAAACCAAACTTGGTGGCAAATGAGATAGTTGGGAATGTGTTAGGCAATAGCTGAGCTAAATGATTGTGAGATTGAACGGCTGACGTCATAGCTGTATCTGCGTCGTTAGCTCGAATGTCATTCCAAGAATACGAGTCATTGTTGTCAATCTGGCGTCCACGCCGTCGTTGTCTTCGTCCGAAAGCTTAAAGTTGCTTCTTCAAAAGGTCAGCTACAATTTTTCATTTTTGGTATGCATGTATGCATGCTCACCTGGATAAATCCTTTCCAGACATACCAAAATAGTTTACCAACTGAACTTCACCTTAATTTAGACCTAAATTTAACGTATGTTATACTGATCTTCAAACAATAGACGAGCTTGGCATCTGCATGCGATGCTCTTGTCTTAAACTTATTATAGAAAGTTATTTCTGGTTTAGTTAAAGGTTTGACATAAATTCATTCTCAAATTTAGAATTCATGAAAGCTGTTCAAAGTTCTTTCAATCACGAAAAAGCGAGTCAATGAATATAGGAAAATTACTTTGACAGTCAACAATTAGTTATGCTTCAACATATTCAACCCTAGCGACGGGTATACTCGTCATGTACAAGCAGTATACATGTACCTGAAGGAGTCCTCTGAACAGGATCTACCCTGTTTGTCATTTTGTAAATTATTGCAAACAACAACCCTGAATGGGCAAAAATACACTTGACTTAGTTTGAAATTGGTATTATCCATTAATTAATGTTTCAGAGGTACATAGACTTAGACTTTGTAGCAAATAGTGATATTGACACATTCTGAAAAGCACAATCTTTAAAATACAAAGCTTATCAATTATTTATCTGTTAAGTAGTTAAACCGCTGTTAAAAAGACAGTCATAAAATTTAGCTTTTTTTTTTTGAATGGGCATAGAAGACAGACAATTAACTAACTCTATAAACTTCTGAGTTTGCGTTTTATAGACCTTGATTAGTAACAAATATTTCAAATTTATCTCCGAGTAATTCAGGTTTTGAAAAACAGTTATGATTGTTCCCCAATAAATGCGCTTAAGGTAAAATGCTTAGTTAATTGCAAACATTTCAATTCTTGAACAGAAACCTGGTACATCGCCATTAAATCAGACTTTGAAATGTTTGCCGCTCAGAGAGTTTTTAAGTGTCACAAATTTTATAAACATATATTTTTCTACAGTGTTAGTATAAAGCTTTCGTTTGCATTTGTTTTTCAAATTTAAATTCTTTTACTTTTAGTTCATGATTTTACATGAATACAAATGATCTCCGAAGGGAAGGGTATCTAATTTTATTACAAATACCAGCACAGTTTAACAGCATAGATCCGATTGACATACCGAGCTACTCGGCATCTTTAGTATTTTCAAGTATACATACAGTCATCATGGGACGGGCTTGGTGGAGTCTTATTAATTGAGTACCTTAGGCGATCTTTATTTCAATAATCTACATTTAAAGCTTATATCAATAAGAGTGAACTAGATGTATTTGAATATTCACATTCATATCAAACTATTTCAGCCCCGTGATGATTGTAAACAATCGTAATATGTCCAACCAACAAAAAGGTTTCGCTTTTTCAAGGCAAGCTAATGTGGAAAGAGTTAAAACAATCGTCAACGTTCGCAAATTCTGTTATTATATACAATATACAAAATCTTAATTTCATTTCGATCCATGTACACGAGAACAATTCACCATTGGTCGTTCGTGTCAATTGTCGGTGTAACCCCTTACCCTCACAATTTCCACTTTACATGCTTTTAAGTTATGCCTCCACTGAAGAAGAAGTTCCACTTTACTCAAGTACATGTATGAGTATGTAAATAAGAGATATACAAGTATGCTATAACATAGCAGGTGGTCATATGTCTTTAAAACTAGAAACAGGCTATATCGTAACGGGTTAACACATGAGCTATGATCCTTACATTTGACTTGTAATAACATTTAACCCCTTTACGGTCTTAACTCCGAGTACAATGGTTATTTGCACTCATTTTGGGTCCTGGGGCCCGTTTCATAAAACTTCGTACGACAAATCTTGTCGTAACTCAGATTACAAAAGTCTCAATTATTATTTATTTCTCCATCTAATCCAGTCTTGTGACATCTTTTTGGAACCGTCTTGAAAAGACGATTCCAAAAAGATATCACAAGACAGGATTAGATAGAGAAATCAGAAAGTAAATGTATTTTATATTTTTGACTTACGACAAGATTTGTCGTACGAAGTTTTATGAAACGGGCCCCAGATCAGATGCCGTATAATGCGGCGCTTGATCAAGATCCAAACTGTTTGGTACTCATTACGATATTACTTTCGTCAATTTACTTCAAAGAGAAATAAAAACAGACGACAATTGTTTTAAAATTGATGACATCATGGCAGTGAATTGGTTACATGTAATCTTGGAAAGCAAACCTGACATTCTTGCTTCGATAGCTATGGTCCATTAATGGTTCACCATATGTACTTTCCTCTCCCTGCCTATGTCACTTATTGTCAAATACAGAGTAAACATGGTGGGTATCTTGGCAGTCTGTATATAACATCGATACCAAGCACACAAGGCACTCAGATGTTTTCAGCGTTAAATTGCCCAATTTACGCCTATTTCCGTATTTCCGCTCTCTCTACAAGATATGTTTTGTTTAATTCTCATCTATATCTGTCTCTCCCCCTCTGTCTTTCTGCCTCTCTCCCACTGTATCTCCCCCTCTGTCACTCTTTTTCATGTTGTTTGGTACAGCCAACCCTCTATACAATAATGCTTACCTAAATAAGTGCCGTTGATCTGATTTTGCTATAAAATAATTTTAAAGATGTGTATAAATGAGTTTTTTTGTAATGTATGTGTAAGCACATATGTTGTAATGAACATGCTGTAAAGACTAACACGATTGGGTCAGTGACTTTATATTTGAATGATTTTGCTTCTCAGTCAAACTGATGCGTAACATGTCATTTCTTTGGCAATCGCCAATTGGCAATTACTTTTTTGCTAGCAACTGTTGCGGGTTTGAAATCCAATTTAAAAAGAAACCAGGAACAACGTTGTGATATTGGACTTAATACTCGTCTAGCATTTTCATCCCTGATATTTCAAATGGATAGTTTAGATTCCAACTAAGTGAAGTCCATTTTAGATGATTTAGGGTTGTTTTGTGCCAGTGTATTTCAGTATGACAAACATTTTGCATTAAAAGCGAATGTTTGGTAATTTTTACGTCCACTTTACATTATGAGCTTAATTAATCAGTACATTATACATACATACATACATGTATCTATAGGGATACGAGAGTGCAGTGGAGAAGATGTTATTCTTTCCCGTTTAAACGCAAACGAAACGGAAACGCAATGCACTAAAATATAGAATTTCTTTTATATTTTAAACTATCTTTTTTAATCTGAAGTGAAACAGATTGGAAATAGCAGACTGCAAACTGTTTGCCAATGTGAGTCGTCAACATTTTCAGAAATGTGTCCTTTTTGTATAGTTATACATTGCTTATGCGTTTCGTTTGCGTTTCAACGGGAAAAAATAACGTGTGCACTGTAGTTGGTGATTCATTTTAAGTAATATGGTTTTGGTAAGATGGATTTGTTTTTAGCCTTAGTAATTTACACATGAATCCATCAATACTTTAAATGTTTCATGTCAGTGCCATAAACCTATGTACTTCATCAATGTTCATGTAAAGTGAAGAAAACATTATTCTCGCAATTAGCATGTTTATACTTCAACAATTATTTCAATTGCAAACAGTTTGGAACCAAGTTCGAACCCCGAGAACACCCGATGTCGGATCAGGCTCCAAATTGTTTGCTTCTCAAATTAAATCAAATCGTCAGATGTTTCAGAATGCCATCATTTGTTCCATGACAGTGTTTGCTTTTGCGTTTCGTTTAAACGGTAAAGAATGACTTATCGACTTTATGACTTCTTTCCGGTAGACACTAGAAGCTACGGGTCTACTTTATCACCTATGCCCTTATCCTACCGATCTCGATTTGACTGGTGCATGCAAACAGTTTGATTCCAGATCAGACGCTGAGCAAGACGCTAATCTAATCAGAACTGTTTGACAAACAATTTTAAGTTTCTTTTATTTAGAAATGCAAAACAAGTACATGTAATTTGACACTTTTTGCAGTCGACATTTTCAAAACAATGGCTACTACTGCAGGATAAGGCGTAAGTTATATTTCATATGTGACATTATTGCAAAACGCCTGTCAAAGTAGCATGGCTATTAAGAATTAAAATCGTCCACGATGATGGCTTAACAAACAGGTACACTCTGGAGAATATGTTATTACTAAACGCAAACCGAATGTAACAAAATGTAAAATATGATAGGTTTACAGTGTACATAATTGTTTTAGCATTAACGTGGTAATTGGGAAAGAATGACCTCTTCTCCACTGTATATATAAAGTTTATATTATAAACCTAAAACTATTATTTCCAGTGCAAACAGTTTGGAGCCAGTTCAGACTAAATACTGTTTGCAACTCAGAATAAAATAAATATCCAGAGATGTCAAACAATTACAGTGGAGAATCTGTTATTCTTTCCCAATAAACGCGTTTACGCTAAAACTATTATTTGCAGTGCAAACAGTTTGGAGCCAGATCAGACGCCGGGTAACCCGGCGTCTGATCAGGCTCCAAACTGTTTGCCACCAAGATAAACATGAATTATCAGAATTGTCCAAAAGTTGTACTTTTCTACGTTTTAGTGTTTTGCGTTTGCGTACGTTTGCGTTTAAACGGGAAAGAATAACAGATTCTCCACTGTATCTACATTATATTTTATTGCATTGCGTTTACGGTTAAATGAGAAGAATAACGTCTTCACCACTGTATACATGTATGTTTGGCGTGTAGATCTATGGTTAGAATAACCAGATCAGTAAAAACCTCTCACAGTTAGCGAATAACTTCTCTAATAAATTGCACACAATTCTATTACACACATTCTAGGACGAGTAAACACATGTACTCGTCATTTACAAACTGTGTACCAGTGAAAAGTACACTTACCCAATGCAAACAGTGTAGGCATCAGACTAGTCTGTACTGTTTTTGTTTTGCAATACGTTAACAAACACAAAGGACAAGACTTCATTTGGAATTGGAATTTCCGATTACAATTGTCAGGGATGCTTGAGTGATGACAGGTGCCTGTGTACTGCAGCAGATGCGTTCTGTTTTTCTATTTTCTTGAGATTTAGCTGTCTTTTTCACCAACGAGTGAACTTTTGACTACATTTAACTCTTTCAACCCCTAAGACTGTTGACAATTCCAATTTTCAATTATGTCTATCCCGTTTAACTGTTTACGTTTGATTCTTATCAATATAAATGTATTGCAAAATGGCAAACAGTACATATCCTGATCAAAGATTTCCTTTAGGAGCCCGCTGATAAGGTTCTACTCTGTTTGCATAGGAGAAGAGTAGTCTTCATAATGTACACTGTTTGTAAATGACGAGTGTACCTGTCGCCAGGGACTAATGTGTTAAGTGGCCGCTAAACACAACTTTAACAGTTGGGAACAACCAAAATAAGGTTACAATTATAGCATAGCTGATGTCGATGTCGTTTTAACAACACTATACTAGCCCAAATTAAGCCTTATGTCGTCATCAAGCTTTCGATTGATATATCAAAAGCTTGAGAACGATATCAGACTCACAACAAACGCTTATAACCTTCGGCCCAGACTGTTCTTGGACAATACGTCCCAACAACAATGAGCCTATGTTGACCAGAGCTGCACGGAATGGGATGATGCATCATTACAGTGGAGAATCTGTTATTCTTTCCCGTTTAAACGCAAACGTACGCAAACGCAAAGCACTAAAACATAGAAAAGTACAACTTTTGGACAATTCTGATAATTCTTGTTTATCTTGGTGGCAAACAGTTTGGAGCCTGATCAGACGCCGGGTTACCCGGCGTCTGATCTGGCTCCAAACTGTTTGCACTGCAAATAATAGTTTTAGCGTAAACGCGTTTATTGGGAAAGAATAACAGATTCGCCACTGTACATGGCCTTGAGGAGACGTAAATACTTCTTAGAAATAACAACACCAACGTTTTAGATAAATAAGAGATTTAGAAAAACTAATTTCAGAATAAAGTAAAACAGAATTTAGGAAAGTTGACTTCAGTTTAAGTTTTGATAATAAGTATCAACAAAGAAAGATTACATTTACTTCGTAGAAATTGTTTGTTTAGACGTTTATTTGTTACAATTGCAATATGTCCCAGTTTAAATTGCATTAAATAAAAATTTGTTTCAAGCTTCTGATGTCATTTAAGTCATGTACTGTTTATCAGTTTGTGTCACTACCGTTATTATATAACCGACAAAACTAACAATGCTATCTAGTTTTTCAACGATCGTAAGATACGATCATACTGATAAATGTAAAACAAAATTAAAGTCTAAACTTCCACAAACACCATGTTTCTTACAGTGGAGAATCTGTTATTCTTTCCCAATAAACGCGTTTACGCTAAAACTATTATTTGCAGTGCAAACAGTTTGGAGCCAGATCAGACGCCGGGTAACCCGGCGTCTGATCAGGCTCCAAACTGTTTGCCACCAAGATAAACATGAAATATCAGAATTGTCCAAAAGTTGTTCTTTTCTACGTTTTAGCGCTATGCGTTTGCGTACGTTTGCGTTTAAACGGGAAAGAATAACAGATTCTCCACTGTAACTCATTCACACCTTATACATGTTGATAAATGGGCAATTTCAATTTCCAATTATGTCTAGTTTGTTTTTCCATTAAAGATTGATTTGAACAATATATTGCAACATGACAAACAGTGCAGACGATTTTATGTTTTTTTTAAAGCAATAGGTTTTGTTTTTAATCCCAGTGACGAAATAACACCTTTAAATAGTGACGTTAGAGTGACGTCATCAAATTGATCTCACACATGTTGGAGACAAGGATATTCGTGATCGTTGTTCGCTATAGAAAACAGGGATAGTTATGTGAGAAAAGTGTATTCTTCACAGGTACACCGTTTGTGAACCCTTTCATGACCAAATTTGTCGAGAGTTAGTTTACCCCTTCACCGTTTCATTGTCTGCTTCAATTTTGTTGTCTGCAATATCGTTTCAAAATTAAATATAAGGCAGTATGACTGAAGAAATCAAAACTAGTGTCCAACAGTTAATCGGCGTCTGATCAGGATCCAAACTGCTTGCAAACGCGCTGTTAAGCGTCATTGAGAGCGAAAGGGTTACTGACGGGTATATTCGTCGCTAGCGTTGAAATGCAGACTTTTGTAATTCTTTATAGGAAAGTCGTTTCCTTTTTCTTTTCAGGGTTTTATAATCATTTATATTTTAAATCATAGTGTCATTAAATGTCATCCAACGTTTAAACGTAAAGAATAAAGTCTTCATTGCAGTATAACACAGTGTGATATACGTTAGTTTTTACCGTTTTTACTAGACGAAACTCAATACACTAACGAATACAATTTCTTGAAAATGTTAACTATTACATTTGTATCTTTAACCCGGCGTCTGAAATTGCACCCATTCAATCCAAGCGACGAGTATAGTCGTCATTCACAAACAGTGTACCTGTGGGGATTACACTTGTCCTATACAAACACTGTAGACCCTGAACAGAGAGCTCCTTATGGAGCCCTCTGTTCAAGGTCTACACTGTTTGTCTTGTTAAAGTATATTGTTGAAATCATCCCCAAATAGTTGAAAATAGACTAGACGTATTTTGAAATTGGAATTGTCCATTTAAAGTTTTGGGGTGAATGAGTTAACGGCAAAGTTAAAAACAGACACACTTACAGCACAATGACAATTGTCTAAGCATATTAAACTTAATCTAGTTGTGAGATTCCACTCCCACAATTCAGGCTAGAATGACACATTGAATTACATAAAGTGTCTAATTTGACACCCTTGCACTTATTTGTGTGACATTTTTACTTCCGTTACAGTTCACTCACGTTTATATCTCACAGTTAGATTGCACCTCGCAGAGAACTGAAATACCCCTCTCTTAACCCATTGCTTCATAAATACGCGTTTTAACGCCTTTAGTTATTATTCCCCTGAAGAAAATAATTCCATTTGTAAAGTCATGAATATGCACAATAAGAAAGATTGTCTTTATCTTAGAAGATTTTAGCTAAAACAGAATGAAAGTGGCCACCTGCCTTCGAATCTAGAAACCGGCTGTAGTGTAAAGGGTTAATATGGCAAAGAACTTAAAGTTGATTTCTGTGCCGTTGACAATTGTAAATGAAAGTGATATGTAACCCACATGAGAGTTAAATTCAATAACAATGCAACTAGAGTGGCAATTCTGAAAGCAAGCCTAAGGAAAATCACAATGGATTCCTACAATGCACAGAATAACTAAGAAACCATGTTCAACTCGGCAAACAGTTTGGCATCAAGACTAGAGGCAAAATAACCCGGAATCTCATTCAAATCCCTTTCAAAAAGTCTTATTTTAATATTTTAGCAGTAAACTATTGCTTTACTCGACTCTAACTAGCATTAATTTTAATGAGTTCTTTTTGGCTTTGGGCACAATTCGTTCTCTTCAATAAAGATAATCCAGAGTCACGGCGAAGTAAGACAAAATGCATTTGTAGGCTCGTGGCAATAATAAAATCAAAGTAAATTTAACAAGGTAGCTCAGAATCTCACTTGAAATGTTCATAGGGCAAATACAGCATGTGCATCATGTCAATTTGCCCACAACAATTAACCGTTTCAGTGAGAATTAGATTTATGATGACCTAAGAAGCTGTTGTTCTCTTTTTACCTTTTGTCACTGTGTGAACGTAGATCTTACGGGGTTTATATTTCACAACTTATTCGCTTTGCTAGGGCCTGTACCTCTGTTGAGGACTTCCACATTCGTAATAAAACTATTACTGAAAAGCTTCTTAAACCGGAGTTTTATGGTGATGTGATTTACAGACATCGAAAGATTCTTGGACATATACATTTTCAAAACCTATTTGTGAAACGTATTAGATTTTTCCTCAAACACGATTATGATCCAACTATATTGCTGCGCACTTCACGTTTGGTTATCGATCAATCTACAATTGATAACTATGCTTTCCTCTTTGGTTGTGCGACGACAGACAGAGCTTAGCACTACATGATGATGTATCTCTAAAGCCGTCCTTAACCGGGAGAGTTATATCGGATTTTCGTGCTTTTTTTTTTCTCTCCCTCTCTGTCGTACCCTAGTCGCTTGAGTACAATTTGACCGTTGCCATAGTGGGTTATTTTTAACACGGGCTTGAAAGTTTAATTCTTTCCCATGTTACTAATGATCTTGTCATAGAATTTTTGTTAAATGTTTTACATGTATTTACTTACTGTGATGGCGGTCTTTTTGATTGTGAGGTTGTGGAACAGGGTTTATATTTTATGTACACTGTTCGTCTTTATAGGTGAATATAGGAGATACGTGTGAGGTTGGGCGCCCCTAAACCCAGGTTTAACCCCCCAGTGGTAGTTAATGATTCATTTATAATTATTGATTGCTACTGACCATACCAAGGCGGGCTCCTATGTTCACTTTGCTTTATGTTTGTCTTGCGTGTTGTTTTCTATTTAGTGTGTAGATGAAGGAATGGGAGTGTGCGTGTGTGTGTGTGTGTGTGTTTGTTATGGTATGACTGTGTGTGTGTTCTGCTTGAGAGGTGGGTGTATTGTTTGTGTTGCGTTTCCTGTTTGAGTCTTTCGTATTTATTTGAACAAGTTCAAGGTTTCTTTAAAGAATGAATGAGTTTAAAAATCATTCACAAACATGGCAACGTGATAGCAACCATCCTTCATCTCGATCAGCTTATCGCTAAATGTTAATGGTGCGATTATTGATCTATTTAGCATTCAATCGATACTTGATCTACACAAAGTATTGTTTATTGAACAAATTAAGATTTACTTATATTTTTCATTTTGGATTGCTATGGCAACCAGAGTTCTGCATTCGTTTTAATTTTTTTTGAACAAAATTAAAATATCTTGACCCAAGAAATATTCCTGTGAAGTGTGGTTGAAATCTATCAAGCGGTAAAGGAGAAGATGCCATTTGAAGCAATTATTTAAGACGACGCACGACGGACGCAAGACGAACGACGACGAACGCCGGACACAGGGTCATTACAATACGTAGCTCACATTGACTCTTTGGCTCAGGTGAGCTAAAACAAAAAAGAGATGGCAAAATCATTGCAACAATAAAGACGTCTTCCATTTCTTTATATTGAATAGTAGATCCTAAAACATAACTTGGACGATATCCCCCGCCCTCTGTATATAACCCTTGGGACGATCTGAACTGGATTCAAACCAGACCTGAAGGAATGGTTTATCTAAGATTAAACCTCACTTTTTACATATGGGGTATTAAAGAAGTTACAAAGCGAATGTTAATACTGTGTAAAACAATGGAGACTACATTATTAAATTTTCCTCCCGTCAAAACTGTAAACACATGACACACAAATGTAGACATTGACACTTTATTGAACAGATTAAGATTAATTAATAAATATAATAATTGTTTTAATATAAACGCATTTACTGAGTAAAAATAACGTTTTTCCTATCCTGCTTTGTTTATCTCTTTGATCATAGCGTTTCTATCATCATGTCTTAGCCCACATAGAAATATAGAAGACATTTGCGTCACAAGATATATTGTGCCACGGACAGACATACCAACCGAACTACCGACCAAGTCACTGACTCCTAGATACATGTACATGTATCCCACTCTCAAACATCGTTTGCGGGGGTTTAATAAAGCCAAATAATGTTAAACTATACTTTCAGACTAATTAGTCGTTGAACATACATGTTCTGAAAGAGTCTATGCAGATATGAAACACTTTCAGCAGAATGCGTTATTCGTTTCAATCGATACAATCTCATGTTTTTATATCTTATATTTAGTATCATGTCTAAGCTGAAATAACTACAATGGAGATAACCTTATTCTTTCACGTTAAGACGCAAACGATTCACAAACGTTAATTAATCAAATGTAGCAAATTACATTAGAAAATATATTTGAATCTGAGTGGCAAATAGTTTGCAGCCTGTTCAGATGGCGGTTTGCCCGGCGTCTGATATGGCACCAAAGTGCTTTCTATGAAAATAGTAGATTAGCGTAAACGCGTGTGTTGGGAAAGGGTAACGTCTTCTCCACTGTAACTTGATATGCACTTCTTTGTGGTATGCTTATATTTGAGCCGACGTTAAGATCAATCATTTTATAGCCGATGAAGGATTAAGATTGCAATGAATACAGTGGAGAAATGCTACAGTGGAGAATCTGTTATTCTTTCCCAATAAACGCGTTTACGCTAAAACTATTATTTGCAGTGCAAACAGTTTGGAGCCAGATCAGACGCCGGGTAACCCGGCGTCTGATCAGGCTCCAAACTGTTTGCCACCAAGATAAACAAGAATTATCAGAATTGTCCAAAAGGTGTCCTTTTCTACGTTTTAGTGCTTTGCGTTTGCGTACGTTTGCGTTTAAACGGGAAAGAATAACAGATTCTCCACTGTAATGTTTGTCATGTTTAAACCATTACTCAATAAATACGCATTTTTAGATGTTTTTTACTCATCCTCTGACGAATATGTGTCCACTTTATACAGTGATATAGGATCTGTCATGAGTCGATGTTTAAGACAAGCTGATCTCAAACGAGTCTAGAATTGAAATGTTATAAAGCGAGCCTTGTCGAGCTTAATAACTTTTTTTTATTCTAGACGAGTTTAAGATCAACTTGTCTTAAACAACGACGAGTGACAGATTCTTTTTCTCACATCACCAACGATTTAAGCTATTCTAAAGCAATATGCATTTTTTTGGAACCAATGTGACGTCAAATCGCCGTTATAAATAGTGACGTTATAGTGACGTTATCAAAGTGATCTTACACAGGTTGGAAATAAGGATATTCGTCATCGTTGTTCGCTATAGAAAACAGGGGTAGTTATGTGAGAAATGAACATACACCATAAGAAATAGTTTCTCTATCCTAGCAAAGATAGCGTAAAGCAGACTGAATGTAAAGCAAAATACGGCTTAAAGTGCATTCTTCTTTACTTTCATCCTTCTTTAAGTTGTCAATAAATAATGTAATAAAGAGTTAAACAAAACTAAATTGAAACGAATTGCCATTTTAGAGAATGATCAGACGCGGAGTAACTTGACGCATATCTTGCTCCTAACCGTTTGCAACGTATATACATGTTATTGTATGAGCCAACGATTTTATTGGAAACGAATAATGTTTTTATCCACCACATGTATTGCAGACTATTTATACTTCTTAATTAAAGCTTATAGACTAGCAATACATTGGAACATTTGTCCTAAATGCAGCTTAGCGTATATTGGTACAGTCAATAAAACGATACTTTTTACGCTAAGACTATTTATTTCGCGTAAACAGTATGGAGCCAGATGAGACACCGGGTAACCCAGCGTCCGATCAAGCTTCAAAATATTTGCCACTCAGATTAATATCAGTCCTCAACAAAAACTTTAAAAAAATGTTTTTTTCTGATTTTTTTTATTGTGTTTGCGTTAAGTTTTTGTTTAACTGATAAAGTGTAAAGCTCTCCCATGCGATGCAATGTAATGAAGATTATCCGCTAACAGCCTTTTTACTGTTGTTGAAAAAAGGTTTTAAGTCGCTTTAACAGTATCATATTGCAACTCAAGGAGACAAGTTGCCACATTTACATCTATCTAAACAAAAGAGAGGTACATGTATTGGTCTGACAAATGTACCAGAGTTACAAGTTTTCTTTATTTCATACTTTTCAGTACTTAAACTGACGTACAAATACATCAATCGAATCACTGAAAAGATGACACCTTTTGGCAGGCTTCTACTGTATCATGACAGACTATGGCAGGGGTTTCCATTCTTTTCTGCTAGTTGATCAGGTTGGCATGCCCCAGAACCACATGGGGTATCAGCCTATTAAGGTCATTGGCTACAGTGGAGAATCTGTTATTCTTTCCCAATAAACGCGTTTACTCTAAAACTATTATTTCCAATGCACACAGTTTGGAGTCTGACCAGGCTCCAAACTGTTTGCCACTAAGATAAAATAGATACTGAAAAATGTCAAAAATTAGTTATTTTCTATATTTTAATGGTTTGTGTTTGCGTTTCGTTTGCGTTTAAACGGGAAAGAATAATGTTTTCTCTACTGTATTTGTTTTAGTTTAAGAAGCACATGGTTTGCAGTTTGGTCAGACTCCCGGTTATTCGGCCCTCGCCGGACTTCAAACTGTTTGCAACTGTCATAAAATCAGTTATTGGGGACGAAAATATGTCTTCTCCACAGTCTTAAAATGAATACAAAATGACTGGACGAAGCTCGGAAAATCTTCTTGAAATTGCAGTGGAGAATCTGTTATTCTTTCCCGTTTAAACGCAAACGTACGCAAACGCAAAACAATAAAACGTAGAAAAGTACAACTTTTGGGCAATTTTGATAATTCATCTTTATCTTGGTGGCAAACAGTTCGGAGCCTGATCAGACGCCGGGTTACCCGGCGTCTGATCTGGCTCCAAACTGTTTGCAGTGAAAATAATAGTTTTAGAGTAAACGCGTTTATTGGGAAAGAATAACGTTTTCTCCACTGTAGGACCCACAATCAAAGTATTGACTTTTAAAGAGATTACCCTCTCATCATATTCACTGTAAAATGATTGTTAATAATTAATGACTAACGGTTTTCTGGTTACTTGCAAGTCCTTGAAGTAGTCTGAAGTTTCGTAAGGATACTTCTCGTGGTATTGTTGATTAACAAAATTATTATAGAATGAATCCAATTTAATAGAATGCATCTGAGTCAAACTTATTATGCATGGTTTATAATGGTGCTAATTATGAATGCCAATTTTAAAAGGCTTCAAACGGTTTGCAATAGAATTAGATCTAGTAGTTTTAGCGTAAACATGTTTATTGGGAAATAAGAATGCCTCTCCCCTGTACATACATAACAGTTCACATACATATGAACAAAATGTAGACCCTTATCAGAGGGTGCTAGAGAAATCCTCTAAACAGGGTCTTCTTTATTTTCCAATGAGTTAAAGATGGATACCATCAGAGACTGTCTTGGGTAAAATTGCAAACTTGTTATGGTTATGAGTTTATCTTGCTTGAAAACAAATCATCTAACTTAACAGTATCAAATTTATTGACAGAGAAACAAAACAGAAAACGAATTGGTATTGCTAAAAAGCTTTTATTGGAATTTCAATTTATCCATTACCCCATAACCTTTGTCTTGTTGTGAAAATAGGTTAGTGCTTAAAGGAGCATTCTGCTTTACTCCCAGACAACTTTAAGCTTCCGTTAAAAAAGTACTGGGAATGGCGTTCACATTTCAGACTCATGGCTTCCTTTCTTGTTATAAGTTCTACTTTTCTTAGTATACGAAAAAACAATTTGAAGCGTACATGTACAATGTGCTTTATGGGGTACAGGGTTAAAACAAATTCTTTGAAGCAGTTCTCAAAGTATTCAGTCAAATAGCGATCTCGCGACAAGAAAAGAAACTAAGTTGATCAATAATACTTAAATTCCAATACTCATCTAGAAAGTACAAATATGATCACTTCCTCTCTCATTAAGCAAATTGCCCATCATATAATGATTAATGTAGAGAAAAATCCAATTCAGTTTTAATTTCCAACTTACACGACGCAGTGAAACGATCTATTTTTAAATTCGAGTAGATTGGTAAATGACATAGCCTGAGTTTAGAGGAAACTAATGAAATAATATTCTCATCTCGCTACCGTGGTGAAATGTTTTCCCAATAAACACGTTTTTGTTTAAACGTTTATTTCAATTGAAAACAGGTACCCGGCGTCTGACACTGGCTCCAAACTTTTTACCACACATATTAAAATAAATAATATAATGTTAAACAAAAATGTAATTTGTTCTACATTTTAGGTGTTTTACGTTTGCGTTATGTTTGCGTTTAAACGGGAAAGAATAATGTCTTTTCAACTGTAACTATTCAGTTAAATAGAAAATACTGGAACTTACTAACACACATACAGTGGATAAAACGTTAACACCTTGGACTACGGTACCAGGGGTCGTGAGTTCGATCCCCCGCTGGACCAGCGGTCTGACTAGGGGATTTTTTCGGAATCCCTTATGATGTACAGGAATGTCCTTGAGCAAGACATGTACCGCGAATTGCTCCTCTCCACCCAGGGGTTAACATGGGTACCTGTGAGGGTCTGAGCCGGTACTGCGGCTGCTATTATGGTGTACCAAAGGGGTCTAAAGTATAGATGCTGCTCAGGCAGTGCTCAATATTGTAGGCAAGATGGCTCAATGATCAGGGGGTAAATGTACAGTCAGCTGAGCGGTCATTCGGACTGAAAGTAGACTTTAACTGGTACTTTACTTTTTTTTTTTTTTATTCTTTTCCAATAAACGCGTTTACGTTAAAACTATTTGTTTCCATTGCAAACAGTTTGGAGCCAGATCAGACGCCGGGTTACGACGCCGGGTAACCCGGCGTCTGATCAGGATCCAAACTGTTTGCCACTCGGATTAGAATAGAAAGAATTGTCAATAAGTTGTCATTTCTTACGTTTAAGTGATTTGCCTTTGCGTTTCGTTTGCCTTGAAACGGGAAAGCATAGTGTTTCTCCACTGAAGCGCCTTCTCCACTATACAGTGGAGACACTGACGTTATTCTTTCCCGATAAACTAGAATACAGTGGAGAATCTGTTATTCTTCCCCGTTTAAACGCAAACGTACGCAAACGCAAAACACTAAAACGTAGAAAAGTATAACTTTTGGACAATTCTGATAATTCATCTTTATCTTGGTGGCAAACAGTTCGGAGCCTGATCAGACGCCGGGTTACCCGGCGTCTGATCTGGCTCCGAACTGTTTGCAGTGAAAAGCGTAAACGCGTTTATTGGGAAAGAATAACGTTTTCTCCACTGTATGCTAACATATTCTGTCCTTTGCAGATTGTGTGGAGTCAGATCTAAAGTTAGATAACCCGGCGTTTGATTAGGCTCCAAATTGTTCGTCACACCGATGAAATAAATCGTTACCATTTTCAAGCAGCTCTCATGTTATCCATTTGATTGCAATGCATTTTCGGTTTGTTAGTTTTTAAACGGGAAATAATAACATCGCTTCCACTGTATACGAGTCTGCATTATATGAAAATGTCAAGTATTTAACCATATTACCAACAAGTTAAGATAAAACCGTTTACATATGTCAAGATTTTAAGTAGATATGATAAATACTACTTCGCGTATTTATTTAAGTCTTCACGGATGCTGTAGGATGCTGTAGATTCTGCTTGTACAGTTAAGAAAATGTTATTCTTTCCAAATAAACGCGTTAACGCTAAAACTATTATTTCCACTGCAAACAGTTTGGAGCCAGATCAGACACCGGGTAACCCGGCGTCTGATCAGGCTCCCAACTGTTTGTCTCCAAGGTTAAAATCAACTTTCAGAATTCTGAAAAAGTTGTTATTTTCTGCATTTTAGTACAATGCGTTTTCGGAAAGAATAACAGATTCTCAACTGTACAGTACAGTAAATAAAACGTTATTCTTTTTCGCACAAATGCCAACGAAACGCAAACGCTATGCAATTAATAGTGGAATATGTCCTGATGGTCCTATGAAGTGTATGTAACTGTCCTTTGCAACAATGTATACCCTGATCAGAGAGTTCATACAGTGGAGAATCTGTTATCCTTTCCCGTTTAAACGCAAACGTACGCAAACGCAAAGCAGTAAAACGTAGAAAAGAACAACATTTGGACAATTCTGATATTTCATGTTTATCTTGGTGGCAAACAGTTTGGAGCCTGATCAGACGCCGGGTTACCCGGCGTCTGATCTGGCTCCAAACTGTTTGCACTGCAAATAATAGTATTTGCGTAAACGCGTTTATTGGGAAAGAATAACAGATTCTCCACTGTATATGCGCCCTCTGAACAGGATCTGCAGAGTTTTTAATTTTGCAATTAAATTTTAAAATCAACTCTTACATGTAGTTGTCCTTTAAATGTTTCAAGACTGGATGTTTGAAACGAAATTAAATTAAACGGAAACGCTATGGAAATACATGTATACCTTTTTGGAAATATAAGCAACTTTATACAGTGGAGAAAACGTTATTTCTTCCCAATAAACGCATTTACGCTTAAACTATTATTTCTATTACAAACAGTTTGGAGTTAGATCAGGCTCCAAACTGTTTACCACCAAGATAAACATGAACTATCAGAACTGTCCAAAAGTTGTACTTTTCTACGTTTTATTGCTTTTCGTTTGCGTTTCGTTTGCATTTAAACGAGAAAGAATAACGTATTCTCCCCTGAAACAGAGTGGCAAATAGTTTTTAATATGCATCATTTATGTTGTAATATAATTTTGTTTGTGAGAATGCATACATGATAGAAGTCTCATTAACTCGGTCATGCTAAGCCAATTCAGTCCATGACAAACAGTTTGAAACTTCATCGGACGTCGAGTAACTTATCAGGCTGCAAACTGTTTGCCATTCATGCTTTCAGGCTCCAGTAAATTCAAGAATAAGTCGTGTTCTATATTTAATTGCATTGCGTTTTGTTTCGCTAAACCACCTTTTAGCGAATATGATTCAGTCCTCCGCTGAAGAAAATATTTCCAATTTAATCAGACATGAATATAAATTATAGGGAATATTGTCTATGTTCTACATGTAGCACAGGATAGCTTTAAGCAGACTGAAAGTAAAACAGAATGCGCCTTACGGCGCATTCTGCTTTACTTTCAACCTGCTTTAAGTAGTCACCTATCTTCAATACTAGAAATAGGCTATCAGGTAAAGGGTTAACAGATAAAGAATACGATGAAGAAGACGTTATTATTTCTCTTTTAAACGCAAACGAAACGCAAACACAATACACAAAAATGTAGAAAAGCCCAACCTTTTGACAATGCTCGCGAATCAGTTTGATCGGAGAAGAAAATGGTTGCAATGGAAATAAGAGATTTAGCGCACACTCGTTTATTGGAATAGAATAACCTCTTCTCCACTTTAACCTCTTCCCCTCTGCACTTTCCTTGAACTTGGCTGCATTGAACATGTAATATTCTTTTCGACACGCTACATACAGTGGAGAAAACGTTATTCTTTCCCAATAAACGCATTTACGCTAAAACTATTATTTTCACTGCAAACAGTTTGGAGCCAGATCAGACGCCGGGTAAATCGGCGTCTGATCAGGCTCCGAACTGTTTGTCACCAAGATAAAGATGATTTATCAGAATTGTCCAAAAGTTGTACTTTTCTACGTTTTAGTGTTTTGCGTTTGCGTACGTTTGCGTTTAAACGGGAAAGAATAACAGATTCTCCACTGTATATGCGTAAATATTTGATAACAGCTACATACAGTTTGGATACAACAGATACTATGAGAAGCAGGACATCTTGACTGTTTGGCACTCTGGTACATGTAATACTTAATTAAGTACCTTAATAAAACTGCACAAACATTCAGATAAGTTGTACTGTAGCAGACAATTCCATAGCGAGCAGATGGTTACAGAGGAAAATGTGTTATACATTTCCGTTTAAAGATGTAGTAATTGACAATATTTTGAAACATCTGATAAACCTTTGTTATCTCTGTGGCAAATAGTTTGGAGTCTTATCTGACTGAAACTGTTTGCGATAAGTACATGTATATATTAGTTTTAGCGTACAGTAAAGAAGACATTAGTCTGTCCCTATAAACGCGTTTACTCTTATACTTAGTCTAGTAATTCCATTACAAAAATGTTGATACAGATCAGACGCCAAGTAACCCGTCGTCTTATCTGGCTCCAAAATGTTTGCCACTCAGATGAAAAGTAATAGTCAAAATGGTCAACATTTGTTCTTTTCTACATGGTATTACATTGGGTTTGCGGTTCGTTTACGTTAAAATGGGAAATAATAATATAATTGTCTTCTCCATTTTAAGCCCTGATCAGGGTCAATATTATGGGATTGATGTAACTGGGTAGTGTCAGACTTCTCGAAAACTTGATGTGAATGTGGCAGAATCGGCAATAACTCTGCTAACAAACTTAACTGTGTTGTCTGGAAATGTGGAGCATGTGGGACTAATAAATTATTGAAGTTTATCCTAGGCTTTTGTGAAACAGCGATCTATAAACTTTACACATTTAAATCCTAATTGACTTACATGTAACCTTTATCCTACCAATTGAGACCGTATCACAGTTGCAAACAGTTTTGATTTAGATCAGAACATGATTAATCTGCATTGAGTCATGATCCAAACTGCTCGACTATAGTTTAGATGCTTTCTTCCGGTAATATGTCTACAAACTAGTTTTGAAGCAGACATTATTTCAATAGCGTAAGGGGATTTAAATTTATAGATTTTCGTGTTTGGAGTCTTTACAATATACGCGTTTTGCTATTGTTGTTATACAGTGGAGAAAACGTTACTCTTTCCCAATAAACGAGAATACGCAAAAACTATTATTTCCACTGCAAACAGCTTGGAGCCAGATCAGACGCCGGGTCACCCAGCGTCTGATCAGGCTCTAAACTGTTTGTCATCAAGGTTAAATTAACTTTCAGAATTGTGAAAAAGTCGTTATTATCTGCATTTTAGTACAGTGCGTTTGCGCTTCGTTTGCTTTTAAACGGGAAAGAATGAGATTTTCCACTGTAACGCATAGCCTACTGTGGGGAAGACGGGAGGTTTCCAAAAAAACGTTTTATTTTACATCCGCTGCAAACATTTTCGGGCCAGATCAGACTCCGAGTAACCCGGTTTTGACTCTCAGGTTCAGAACTGTTTGTCATTCAGATCAAAATTGTCACAATGTCGTCATTTTTTGTCGTCGCAATGCGTTTGTGTTTCGTTTGCGTTTACAGTGGAGAAAACGTTATTCTTTCCCAATATACGCGTTTACGCTAAAACTATTATTTTCACTGAAAACAGTTTGGAGCCAGATCAGACGCCGGGAAACCCGGCGTCTGATCAGGCTCCGAACTGTTTGCCACCAAGATTAGCCGTTACATGTAGCACCCCCCCCCCCTCTCCGCACCCAAAAAGCGTGTTTGTGCTAAAACATTGATTTCCATTCAAAACTGGCATACAGTGGAGAATGTGTTATTCTTTCCCAATAAACGCGTTTACGCTAAAACTATTATTTTCACTGCAAACAGTTTGGAGCCAGATCAGACACCGGGTAACCCGGCGTCTAATCAGGCTCCAAACTGTTTGCCACCAAGATAAAGATGAATTATCAGAATTGTCCAAAAGTTGTACTTTTCTACGTTTTAGTGTTTTGCGTTTGCGTACGTTTGCGTTTAAACGGGAAAGAATAACAGATTTTCCACTGTATCAGCTGCTGAGTAACCCGGCCCAGACGTTTAAAATGTTGTTATTTTCATCAATCCATTGCATTGCGTTTATTTCTTCGAAACAAGTGTATTAACGTTTTCTCCGAAGTAGGGGAGCGTTGCTACTCAGCCTGAGCAATAATTCAGGTTTGGTGAATCTATTTCTGTTAGCACATCTTATTTGGTATAATTGAGTTATAGTTAAGACAAATATTGCACCATGCCAAATAGAAATGTGTTGGTAGAGTGAAGAAAACGTTATTCTTTCCCGTTTAAACGCAAACGAAACGCAAACGCAAAACACTAAAATGTAGAAAATAACAACTTTTTGACACTTTTCTCTATCTATTTTTATCTGAATGACAAACGGTTTGGAGCCTGATCAGACACCGGGTTACCCGACGTCTGATCTGGATCCAAACTGTTTGCATTCGAAATAAAAGTTTTAGCATAAACGCGTTAATTGGGAAAAAATACCGTTTTCTCCAGTGTATGCGGTGTTAACTCTTATATCTATGTGATCTATATGAAGTCCAGATACTGTGTCTTCTCTCAGCTAAAAGTGGACTAATCAAGTTATGACCTGTAAATTAGGTCAGCTTCAGTAGTGAGTTCGTTACGATAGTTTCAGAGCTCTACTAACAGTGGGCTGTTTAGCAAATGACTGTACATGTACGAGAATAAAGTGATTTGAAGCGTACAACACCGGGTAATAGATAACGATAAATCGAACACTTCTGTCAAGTGATAATCGATTAAAAAATCAGAAAACACATCCAGCCTACTTAAGTCCTTTTTATTCAGGTGTTATTTAAACGCAGACAATGAACATTATAAAAATAAGAAATGCGATGAACATTGCTTATCAAAGACAGATCATAGCTTAAAACTTTCGCTGTCAAAGTTTTCGTGTGGTATTTACCTCCTTCGCCGCCATATTGGCGTCTGCTTCAATAATTATTGTTTGCAATATCGTTTTAAAGTCAGATTTGAGGCAGTTTAGTAGACGAAAATTCGAAATTAGTGTCAAACAATTTGTATTCTGAGCAGACGCGGCGTTTAATCATTGTCATAATCCAAAATGTTTGCAAAGGCATATTTTCGCGCTAATGACAGTGAACGGGTTGAATCAGTATATGAGAAAAACATATACATGTATATATAATAATCGACTCATTATTATCGAACATGAAATATAACCGGAACAACACTAAGTTTACTGCCAATTGCATGTATATGTACGGATGCTTTCTACTGTTATCAGATAGTTATACACCAAACAATGAAGCAGAATTTTTTTCCCTGGTACAGTGGAGAATCTGTTATTCTTTCCCGTTTAAACGCAAACGTACGCAAACGCAAAGCACTAAAACGTAGAAAAGAACAACTTTTGGACAATTCTGATAATTCTTGTTTATCTTGGTGGCAAACAGTTTGGACTGCAAATAATAGTTTTAGCGTAAACGCGTTTATTGGGAAAGAATAACAGATTCTCCACTGTATATGATCAGGCTCTAAATCCTTTAGCCATTAAGATATTAATGACACACACTCATTACTGTATACTGTGGGAGACTTTGAACAGGGTAAGAAAAATTGGGTTTGGCAGGTTAAACATTTGCTTGATATTTATGGTTTTTCAGATGTTTTTAATAATTTGAATCAAGCCGTTGTTAAATCATTCCCGGCCTTATTCAAACAACGTGTAGTTGATTGTTTTGTCCAGGAATGGTATGCGTCAATACAAAACAGTCCCATTTTAGAAGAGTATAAACACTTTAAACCCAGTTTTTCATATGAACTATATCTAGATGTTGTACCCCACGACCTAAGACTGTACATGTATATAACAAAGTTAAGGCTATCGTCTCATTCTCTTAGAATACAGACCGGGCGTTATGGCGTTAATAGAATTCCCAGAAACGAGAGAGTTTGTACTTTTTGCGACCTTTCAGACATAGAAGATATTTATCATTTCATTTGTGTTTGTCCAATATATAACGAGATACATGTAAGACACAAATATTTAGATAAAATCTATATTTCAAGGCCATCAATGTTTAAATTATGCCAATTATTTCTTAGTCATGATAAGAAAATATTAATAATTTAGCTTTGTTTACTAAAGAAGCATTTGCTTTAAGAAGCAGACATGTAAATATTGTACAAGAGAAATTTATACTTTCCTTCTAAAATACCAGACCCTATGCTTATGGGGCGTTTGACCCTGGTTTGGGATCGTTCACGAGCTTTTGGTTAGTCAGATTTGAGCATATGCTCAAATCTGACCGATTAGGGGCTGGCGAGCGATCTCGGACCGGGTTCGAACGCTTTATAAGCATGGACCCAGAAATCTTTGTTTAAGAACTTAATGAACGTTATTAAATCCATAGTATGATTATAAGTTTGTACTCTCCCAGCAGAGACAAAGAACAAAAAATAATTATGTATATCATGTATGTTGGTATAGGTTTGGATAAACCTATTGATTCACGTAACAGTTTGTATGTAAGTTGTATGACGATGTATCTTGTGTACAAGTCAAATAAAATGATTGTTCTGTTCTGTTCTGTATAGACTGAACAATTGCCTTCAGGGAAGGAATAAATTAAATGCGTAAAGAATTGTATTTATGGAATATTTGGTTAAATAGCTATACGAAGCTATTCTTACTAGCATGCACTATAACTTAAAGCCGAATCAATGCAATAAAATTGAAACAGGAATGGTAAACAGTTTGAAATCTGATGGATGGATGGATGGAGTTTGGTTTTACGGCACTGTGACACTAAAATACAACTCAATTCATCCACCCATTCATCCATCCATCCATTAAGTCAAAACTGTTTGCCATTCCAATTTAAAGAAATTGTCTATATCTTCAAAACAGATATTTTCTCCATTTTATTGCATTGATATTTAGTTTCATTTAAACAGACCAGACCTTATTCGATCAGACGCCAGGGTACTCCAAACATGTTTTCCGTGGACATTATCATTTGAGCGTCTAGATTGCAATGTAGCTGCCATATGTGGATGTGCTTGTTTAACAAACAGACGGCCAATATTTACACATGTCAATGAATTGTTTACTACAATAAACATGACCTCCTCTAGTCTGGCTCTGAAATTCAATGTCAGTAATTTGTTTAAATCTTAACATACGTAAGATGAGACTCTTTATCATTTGATTTATCTTATTTCTGGCACAGAATTGGAAGGTTGACAGTTAGATAACCAATTGACGCCTGCTAACTTTGCTAGCATGATTTCTTATGCAGAGTCAGGGCTACAGATAATGGGAGTATTTCAAAACTAAAATCTTTATTATTGCTTTAAACCCTTAGGTATCACTACTCATTAAAATCGTCTCGAAGAGACGATTATAATGAGTAGTAAAATCATAGGATTTGTTTAGTTTACCCCTTCTTATCAGGAGCCTAAGAGTGTTTGGTATACATATGTCTCTAAGAAACACGCGCATTACAAATTTTAATCACACCGCTTTGTGGTATTATTTTCCAATTATTGTTTTATATGATGAACACCTTTGGCATGTTCACATAATTTATATTATATTTGTAAACGTTTTCAAAAGTTCAATCTATGCCATTGCGTTTGCTATTGAGTTCGTTAAAACGTTTGTTCTACCGTCATATTATTAGCTATACAGTGGGTAGTGTACCTAATTTGGAATATACACTTAATACTGACAGTGTATATGTCATATTAGGTACACTACAAATTGTATAACTTATTTTTCTTACCAACTACCTTTAATTTCAAGCACTTGTACAATTGCATCAAAGGCTTCAGAATAGTGATTGTCTTCTCCATACCTTACCAGCAGACCACAAATATGATCTTATATATATGCAGCAGACGACACTTGGAACAAAAAAGATTTATTTGTCGTTGAAATTGCTGATCTAGATACTTTTCTGTCATGTATTTTAACCCTTTTCTCCATAGATACTCTTTATTAATACATTAAATATATAAGAAAAATGTCCAACTGTTTTGAAAATAACATCTTTTCAAGGAAACCGTGAAAAAATCTTGGGGATTAATCAGGCATCGTATATCTTGAACCAAACTAGTTGTAAAAGATCTTCAAAAAATTGTAGAGAAGAAGCAGAATTATAGTCCTTGTGATACAAACTATATAAATTACATCTTTTATAGAAATTTGAGAAAACTTGGTTTTATTCCTCAAATGATTTATATATATATATATATTGTTTTTTGTTGTTTTTATTAATATAAAACTAATATTTATATTTCATGCTGATAAAGCATAGATTATATGTATACATATTTAGAAACTACTTTAGCAACTCGTACATAAATGATTACTTCTTTTGGAGAAAAGCAAAAAGGCGGTCAAGCAAGGGAAATAAGTCTTATAAAGACCTTACAAATATTTTATGCACCCAATATGGAATTTAGGCACCCCATATATATAATTGGGTCTTCACGTGATCTCAATTGTAAGACAACTGGGTTTACGAGTTCACTTAAGCTGTATGTACATAATATTATACACATTCTACCTTGTTTCCTAAGTTGATCATCTATTTTCAACGTACTGCCCATGCATGCCTGGACATTGCAATGGCCTCCCTACATGTACATGTTTCTGCTGGAAGTTTCATTATACAGATATAAAAGGGCAATCTAAAGACACAACAATATTTGTCCAATACAGCAGAACATCTAATATGAAATAACAAATGACGGATTACAAAGGCTCTCGAACTGTTTTCCATCAGATAAAAAACAACATTTTGAATAAGTTGTTATTCTCGATGTTTTATTGCATTGAATGTTCGTTTCGTTCAAATGGGAAAGAACTGCATCTGCATCTGTATTAATGTATAACTTATTCTTCTTCATATTGTAGTTGTGTAAATATGCAGCAGACGACATTTGGAACAGAAAAGATTTATTTGTCGTTGAAATTGCTAATCTAGACACAGTCCGTCAAGTTATGCAAGTCAGGTGTTAGATTGCGACAAAAATACCGTTGTATGACGGAAAGGATGCAGATCGATGGGAAAGGAAGTGGTTTTGAAAAGAGAAGTGTCTGTGCCACCTTTAAACAGCGACTTGTTTAACGCAATCGACTATTACAACTTCACAATAGAACAGTCATAAATATAGATGAAACAGAGGAAATGATGTTTCCCGTTTAAACGCAAACGAAACGCCAAAGCATTGCAAAAAAGGTAGAACATGTTTTTGAAATTTCTGAATGTATTACATACAGTGGAGAAAACGTTATTCTTACCCAATAAACGTGTATACGCTAAAACTATTATTTCCAATGCAAACAGTTTGGAGTCTGATCAGGATCCAAACTGTTTTCCACTCAGAAAAAAATTGATACTGAAAAATGTCAAAAAGTAGTTATTTTCTATATTACAGTGGTTTGCGTTTGCGTTTCGTTTGCGTTTAAACGGGAAAGAATAACAGATGCTCTGCTGTAAGTGGCAAACAGTTTTGTGCTTGATCAGAAGCTGGTTCAGATCTACATTGTAGCTCCAGCCTGTTTGCAGTGGAAATAATATTATTTAGCGCAAACGCGTTTATTGAGAAAGAAAAACGCCCGATTCAGTGCATTACAGTGATGAAGACGTTATTCTTTCCCAATAAACACGTTATGTTAAAATACTTACAGTGGAGAATCTGTTATTCTTTCCCGTTTAAACGCAAATGTACGCAAACGCAAAACACTAAAACGTAGAAAAGTACAACTTTTGGACAATTCTGATACTTCATCTTTATCTTGGTGGCAAACAGTTCGGAGCCTGATCAGACGCCGGGTTACCCGGCGTCTGATCTGGCTCCAAACTGTTTGCAGTGAAAATAATAGTTTTAGCGTAAACGCGTTTATTGGGAAAGAATAACGTTTTCTCCACTGTATGTCCATTGCAAATAGTTTATAGCCAGTTGAGTCGCCTGCCGGTAACCCTGATCACCGCGTCTAATCAGGCTTCAAACTGTTTGCCACTCAGATAAAGATTGATTGTCATTATCTTAAAAAAGCTGTTATTGTCTGCATGTTATTGCTTTCGATTAAACGGGAAAGGATGGCGTCTTCTGCACTCCTTTAGAGTAAACACGTTGAAAATTAGGACTAGCTGCAGATACAGTGCAGAATACAGTAATATTTCCCCAACTCATTCACCCCTGAAACGTTTAATGGAAATATTATTTTCAAAATATATCTGGTCTATCCTTGAATATTTAGGGTTAATTTTAACAATATATTTTAAAATGACAAACAGTGTAGACCCTGATCAGGAGCCATCTGATCAGAGTCTACACTGTTTGCATGGGATAAATGTAATCCTCACAAGTACACCGTTTGTTAATGACGGGTATACTCGTCGCTAAGGGTTGACTGTTTTAAACTACAGTAAAACAATTATGTCCATCACAAACATTTTGGAGTTACTTGGCGTCTGGCCAGGCTCCAAACTGTTTGCTACATTAATTGATCATTAATATTCAGGAACGTTTCATTTTTTCAATTTTATCTCATTGCCTTAATGATAAGTTTCGATTAAACGGTGTTTAACCATCTTCACCACCGGAGAAGACCCTTTTCCGTTTTAACAAAATCAAATGCAAACGAATTGTAAAAGAATAAAAAAATGAAAATAAAGATCAACTTCTTACGATTTATTTCTGTTTGCAATAGAAGATATTGTCTTACATGTAGCTCAAAAGCAATTATTAGGAAAAATAACATATTCTCCCCTGTACAGAGGACAAACACATTCTTTTCCGATTAACGCGTTTACCCTGAAGCTATTAATACCTAATCAAACGGTTTCGAGTCCGATCACACGCCGGGTAACCCGTTGTCTGATTGGGCTCCAAACTGTTTGCCTCTCAGAATAAAATAAATAGTCAAAATTGTCAATAAGTGATTATATACGTTTTATTGTAATGCAATTGCGTTTCGTTTGTGTTTAAACGGGAAAGAATAATATCTTCCCCACTGTATAAGCAGAACGAGTTTGGCACGTGTTTCACATACAAAAAGGATAGGTTGCTGTACATTTATAACCTAAAACATGTGATATTTTCAAAATGACGACGACCAAAAAAGGATGATTTAATATTGGGAAACAAAAATAAGTATTTTGACTATGGGAAAGTCAAAGACCCGTCGATTTCTGACACAGACTGAAGTGCTGCATGCGTCACAACCAGCATATAGTTGGGAAGACGCTATTTGTCCCTGTTTAAACGCAAACGAAATGCAATAAAATGGAGAAAATGACAGTCTTCTAAAACTTTTCTGGAAATTAATTTAAAGGCTGAGTGACTTTTAGTTTGAGCTGATTCGACGACGGGTTACCTGACGCCGGATCTGACTTCAAACTGTTTGAAAGGGATATTATTATCTTAGCATCATGAATCGCGTTTACAGTGGAGAATCTGTTATTCTTTCCCGTTTAAACGCAAACGTACGCAAACGCAAAGCACTAAAACGTAGAAAAGAATAACTTTTGGACAATTCTGATAATTCTTGTTTATCTTGGTGGCAAACAGTTTGGAGCCTGATCAGACGCCGGGTTACCCGGCGTCTGATCTGGCTCCAAACTGTTTGCACTGCAAATAATAGTTTTAGCGTAAACGCGTTTATTGGTAAAGAATAACAGATTCTCCACTGTAGTGGGAAGGAATAACGTACTGTTTACTGTAAGTCGCTTGCGTAGCGAGATTTATTAAACTTACTGTCTTTTGAATGTCTTTATTAACGTTAGATAATTAGCTCAACCCCTATCTATTTGAACTTCCCCTAAAGTTGACCATATGCTGGGTAATTATTGAACCCTGCTATTTTACCTATCCTAGTAGCTAAATAATACTGTTTTTAAATCATGCCCATATAATGAGCGGTGTTGGTGGAAAAGGTACTTACATTAACTTTCTTATTTACGGAAACAGATTGCACTAAACTGTAGAAAATGTCGAGAAAAGTGTTATTATTCCTTAAGTAGTATTCTTGTTAACTTCCAGTCTGCTTTAAGCTACCATCTGCTAGGATATAGAAATTATTTCTCATGGTGCATATTCGTAACTATATAAATTGGAACTTTTTTCTTCAGTGGAGGAATAAATAAAGGGCGTTAAAATGCGTATTTATGTGGTAACGGATTACATTAATATTGGACTTTTCTCGGTCAAGAAGGGGTTGTTGACCCCAAGATCTACTGTAATTGTCTTGTATATAGACCGGTATTGTTTTGTATTATCTAGCAATGCCCTAATTTCCTAATGGACCATACCATAGGAAGTCACTTTTGTATGGACACATGGCTTTAAGGTCAAAATATGGAAATATATCACCCACGAATCGACGCGGTATTGGGATTTGCCAACAACTCGGCCTTCTTCCGATACACCTTCATACGCGTGTAGATTTGTCACCGCAAAAATGACATACAACTAAATTTTGCTATTGGCGATGAAATACATGTAGTTTTCTGTTAAACATTTGACCATACATTTTTTCGCTGTATGTCTTTAACCCTGAAATGAAGCCTTTTTAGGAATGCTCGTAATGATGAGGTTACTTGTGTCTTTAACCCTATACCTGATAGCCTATTTCTAGTATTGAAGATAGTTGACTACTTAAAGCAGGTTGAAAGTAAAGCAGAATGTGCCTTAAGGCACATTCTGCTTTACTTTCAGCCTGCTTAAAGCTATCATGTGCTAGAATATAGAAAATATTGTCTATACATGTAATATATATTCATGACTGATTAAATTGGAACTATTTTCTTCAACGGAGGAATGAATCATATTCGCTAAAAGGCGCTTCTATGGGGGAAAGGGTTAATTTCTGACAGCTTACATGTATTGTTACATGGCTGTTGTACATGTAGTAGTGTTTATAAACATTATTTCATATGTTCATTGCCAGCTGCTCAAGTGTGTGGATCCTACATGTACAACTATGACTCTAGAAACACTAACTGTGTACAATGTAATGGGTTGATGGCCAAGATGATTCGAGCTACAGTATAGAATACACTTTCTTTCTCAATAAACGCGTTTACGCAAAAACTATTATTTCCATTGCAAACAGTTTTGAGCCAGATCAGATGCCGGGTAACCCACTACATGTAAGTTGTGCCACTCAGATTAAAAAAAAGTAGTCAGAGTTGTCAAAATTATTTCATAGTTTTACATTTTATTGCAATGCGTTTGCGTTTAAAAGGGACAAAAACAATGTCTTCTCAACTTTACTCTGGAAAAGACATTGTTCTTTTCGGTCTAAACAAAACTAAACGCATGCGCTATGCAGTAACATGTATAAAATTTACATGTTCCTGAAGATGTAGACGGTGGTTTTATCAATTACATGTTCCTAAATCGCGTAGGTATGTTGTTACGCCTATAATTTATTACATGTTTATCTACGCCACTATAGAAAATAATCCCACATCATAAGGTCATGAATATGCACAGTAAGAAATACATATTCTATATCCTTGCAAATAGTAGCTTAAACACGTTGAAAGCTCCCGAAGGAGCATTCTACTTTACTTTCAACATGTTTTTAGCAACCTTATTTTTTCAATACTGAATCAGTTATGGTAGTTGTTGTCTTTTTTCAATGGTCGCAATACGGGGCGGCAAGGGGTGGGGAAAAGTGAATTTACTACATGTATATTAAACAACTTTGTTCATATATGTATTAGCTACGTCTAGATGCAGAGTGGCAAACAGTTTGGAATCTGATCAAGCCCCAAAACTGTTTGCAATGGAAATGATACATATAGCGTAATCCTGTTTATTGGGAAAAGAATAACGTCTTCCCCACTGTAACACTGTCCTGTTATATAAAACTCGCACGAGGGTGTTAGGCAGATTAGGTATGGAAAGCATGAACTGAAGTCCTATATTTATCCAATCTAATTTTAGGAAGAAATACTTGCGTCTAGACACCTTATCCAAATCAAATAAGTCAACTTTTTAGATGTAGACATACCTTAACTCCTTACTTTTCTCACAATGTAAGAATTGGATGATTTATAAATAAGCTTTAATATGCTCTACATCGTGGGACAAATAACCCTTAAGGTTGAGGACCCCTAATGAGATCGGATCAATGGTGGTCTTTATCGATACTCTACGGAGAGCGAAATGCCATTATCGTCAATTTTAAGTAAAGACCTTCAGTGCATTGTTTGCAGCTGTATACAGTGGCGAAAACGTTAGTATTTCCCAATAAACGCGTTTACGCTAAAACTATTATTTCCGACGCAAACAGTTTGGAGCCAGATCAGACGCCGGGTAACCCGGCGTCTGATCTGGCTCCAAACTGTTTGCCACTCAGAAAAAAATATATAGTGAATTATGTCAAAATATTATTTTATACATTTTAGTGTTTTGCGTTTGCGTTTCGATTGCGTTTAAACGGGAAAGAATAACGTTGTCTCCACTGTAAGTGAAGACCTTCAGTGCATTGTTTGCAGCTGTATACGACTGGGAAGGCGTTATTCTTTCCCAATAAATGTGTTTATGCTCAAACGATATTTTCAACTGCAAACAGTTATGAGCCATATCAAATATCTTTTTAATATGGCATCTGATCAGACTCAAAACTATTTCCAAAATTAATATGAAAAAAGGCACGTTTCCATATGCGTTTCTAAGAAGAATTCAATAAAATTCTCCCAACTGCAAGGAGTTGGTGGTTGGGCTTATTTCTTCGAATTTAACGCGTACATGTATATGCCAAAACGATTCTTTCAATTGCAAACAGCCTGGGGTCAGATCAAGGGCCCGACCCGTCTTACAAAACGTCGTACGATATAAACGGTCGTACGTCAAACTCTTAAAATCTAAATTATTACTTATTCTCCATCTAATCTACCAAATAAATCGTGTCCGAAACTTTGACAAAAACATAAACGGTCGCAGCCTGTTTTCCGTTCGGGTACATGTAGTGATACCGTTTATACTGAACTTATCTGGAAACCTGGTCCGACGCCGGCGTCCTATCTTGGTCCAAACTGTTTGCAGTGAAAACATTTGTTTAAGCAAAGACGCGTGTATTTAGGAAAAAAATCAATTATGGTGTTTTTCGTCTTGTCTTGTGCTTCAGAAAAATTATACAGAGCTAAGCTAAATGAGACAATCTACGTCTACATGAAAGTCAAATCCATCATAATCAACTTCCAGTAGACATCAAACACCAGCGATTCCGAATATATTTTAAATGTGCGTGTAAACTCGCTTGGTATAGACGGAGTTGCTTAATGGATTGCCTTAACCCCTCCACTGCCTTACCCCGAGTACAATAGTTATTTGCAAACAGTTTGCAAACAGTCACGCGGCGTCTGATCTGGGTCCAAACTGTTTGATACCACTCTTAATATTTCTGAAGTCAAAATACCTAAAATTTAAATTTTAGAAATAAAAGCAGACGACATTTGTTTAAAATTGATGACGTCATGGCAGTGAAGGGGTTAAAAACGTTTACAAATACTGTCGGGAAGATGCCTTTTCCCAAAAGAACGCGATAATGCTAAAAAGGTTATTTCCATTGCAAACAGTTTGAGGCCAATTCAGACGCCGGGTAGTCCCGCGTCTGATTAGACTGTTTGTACAGTGGAGAAAACGTTATTCTTTCCCAATAAACGCGTTTACGCTAAAACTATTATTTGCAGTGCAAACAGTTTGGAGCCAGAGCAGACGCCGGGTAACCCGGCGTCTGATCAGGCTCCAAACTGTTTGCCACCAAGATAAACAAGAATTATCAGAATTGTCCAAAAGTTGTTCTTTTCTACGTTTTAGTGCTTTGCGTTTGCGTACGTTTGCGTTTAAACGGGAAAGAATAACAGATTCTCCACTGTACATTCTATTGCAATGCGTTTGCATTTCGTTTTCGTTTAAACGGGAAAGAACTACGTCTTCCCCTCTGTAGCGCTTACCTGACGCAGAGATACAGTGGAGAAGACGTTATTCTTTCCCGTTTAAACGCAAACGAAACGCAAACGCAAAAAACTAAAATGTAGAAAATAACTACTTTTTGATATTTTTCAGTATCTATTTTTATCTGAGTGGCAAAAAGTTTGGATTCTTATCAGACTGTTTGCAATGGAAATACTTATTTTAGCACAAACGCGTTTATTGGGAAGGAATAAAGTTTTCTCCACTGTATACTAATTTCAGAAACCCTTACATAAACGATGTTTTTACTTAAACGAAAAATTAAATAATTTCAACTGATGTATCCATTGATTAAACTCGGTTGCCAACATTCTTTTCTACAGTGGAGAATACTTTTTTTCCTTTCCCGTTTAAAGAATGTAAACGCAAACGCAAATCAATAAAACGGTACAAAATATGAACATATTGACAAATATGACGGCTTTTTTGTCCGAGTTGCAAACAGTTTTCAGTTGGATCAGACATCGGGTTACCCGGCGTCAGATTTGATTCCAAACTGTTTGCAATTGAAACAATTGTTTTAGCAGAAACACGTATATTGAGAAGGAATAAAATCGGCTCTATTGTGCTGAAGAAGTGGAAATAATATCAGCCTCTTTCATTTCAATAATGCACACTCACATTGAACGTAGCACCTCTAACCGCCGCGGTTGTTCCTTGTCACTCATACAGTGGATAATCTGTTATTCTTTCCCGTTTAAACGCAAACGTCCGCAAACGCAAAGCACTAAAACGTAGAAAAGAACAACTTTTGGACAATTCTGATAATTCTTGTTTATCTTGGTGGCAAACAGTTTGGAGCCTGATCAGACGCCGGGTTACCCGGCGTCTGATCTTGCTCCAAACTGTTTGCACTGCAAATAATAGTTTTAGCGTAAACGCGTTTATTGGGAAAGAATAACAGATTCTCCACTGTATTCACATTGCCCAATGGTTGTTTGCTCGCCATCAGTGTACAGTGCTCCCTCCTTACAACGGCCCTCCCAACAACGACTCCCTACTTACAACGAACATTGCCGCAGTTCCATAAACAGGACAATTATGGCTGACGCTTTTACTGTAATATCGTCTACTTAAAGTTGTCGTCTGCTTTTTTTCTCAAAGTTACATATTGGACATTCTTACAGAAACAAAACTTAACGACGAGTGACAAACAGCTTGAATTCCGATCAGACGCCGCGTTAAGCGGCGTCTGATCTGGATTCAAGCTGTTTGCAAATGTAAACCTATTTCCGTCCAAATAACGACTCCCTCTGAGCAACGCAAACAGTTGTTGTCTCCCATTGTAGGAAGGGAACGCAGTATGTTGAATCAAACCCATCACTAGCCTCTCTTGTTCCTCAACCGGATAAACCCGCTACCCAGATTGTGTTAATAGTGTTTTAACAACAGTTATATCGGATACCTTAATTAATGTATTTATAATATTCATCGTTAGGACGATTTACCTCCGAATACTGTAAATGTAAGGCTTTGTCAGCTGAAAATACGCCATATTGCACGAAGCTGAAAGGCATTATGCTTTACTTTCAAACTGCTTTATGCTACTATCGGTTAAGATATAGAAAAAAATATTATGATACATATTAATGCTTGCATAAAGTGAAAGTATATTTTTCAGTGGATGAATAAATTGAAAGTGTAAAAAGGCGTTTTTAGAAGAGGGGAGTAAAGTTAAAGAAGGATTTGAATTTTTTTAATATAAAAAAACAACAACAATAAAACAAAATTAGAATCAAGTTCTACCTGTAAACATACACGCGTGATTCTTATATTAGCTGCTGATCCATGATATATATTTCATGGCTGGCTTTAAATAAGAAAATATAATTAACTGACCATATATAACTGGTTACCTTTTTAAAAGTGTTCATACTATAATAGAATTGGTTTAATAGTTTCTCTTACCTTTTGTTTTTTTGTGATAAAACTTACATTAACTGTGCATGCTATTAAATTGCATAATCCTGAAGTTCTGTTTGCAAAGCATACATTTATGCTTTTTACTTATGAGTTATTAATATGTTTTGAGAATCACTATGTGGTCTGCATCATGGCCGCCGAATCTAATGATGATTATGTGATTACAATGGGGACTGGGTTATGCAGATTTATTGCTGAGTTTGCTGCTGTAATCCGGTAAATTACTTTTTTTACATGTATTATTATATTCTTTGTAAAAATCGCAAATCTAAAGTAATAGTAAACACACATTTCAAAGGTTTGTAAATTCTTTCTATCACGACCACACATACGAACCATGGTTTCTGTATTTATGGCGTGTGGTCGTCTTAACAAGATCGAAAAAGGCCAGAAAGCTCTGGTAGGAGCCCCCTGCTTAACTTTTAACATTATTCTAATTTTCTGATCTGGTTTCATGTCAGGCATTAAGCAATAGAAACAACTACTTTACCACAAATTCGTTTATTGGGGAAGAGTAAAGTACTCTTCTTTGTAACAGATTCTTGGAGAATATGCTACTTTATTGATCAACATACTTAACAATTTCGCCAACATTAGTCTCAATAAGTGTCTTCAGTGAAAACATGACACTTCATTTGTGAGGACTTGAAAAAAGTTTTTTCTTACTTTGTATGCAAATGTACTTCACATGTACTGAAAAATGTTGAACTCGATTGCTGGTTGGCCTTCATCTCATTTACGCATATTTTCTACACAAAATATACCTTAGTAAACAGTGAATACAGTGGAGAATGTGTTATTCTTTGCCAATAAACGCGTTTACGCTAAAACTATTATTTACAGTGCAAACAGTTTGGAGCCAGATCAGACGCCGGGTAACCCGGCGTCTGATCAGGCTCCAAACTGTTTGCCACCAAGATAGACATGAACTATCAGAATTGTCCAAAAGTTGTTCTTTTCTACGTTTTAGTGCTTTGCGTTTGCGTACGTTTGCGTTTAAACGGGAAAGAAGAACAGATTCTCCACTGTACCTTGATGAGACGTCGCGTTACTAATTTTCATCAGGATCTAAACCATGTGCTATTTCATTTGAAATAATATGTTTTATGGACAAACAGTGCACACTGTCGTATTCCTATATAATGGAATAAACGCATAAATCGGTTTCAGTATCAATATCAATTTATTTAAAAATAGGACTGGACTGGAATCCGCACAATAAACAAGGCAAAGTATATGCTAGTTTTTTTCACCTGACAGGGCGGGTCAAATTTTTGGCAAAGATAAACTAATTTGCATTTGATTTTAGAGGTGATAGGTATATATTTCCGTATTGAATAGTTTTATCCCGATACTTTCAACATGGAGAAACGCATGGGCGTGCAACCATATCCACGTGAAAAGGGTATGCACAATGCACCCTCTCTACAACAACACCCAATGGGAGACAACGATTGCGTGCGTTGTTCAGATGGATTTGTTATAAGGAGGGAAAATTAACACTTGGCTTACATTTGCAAACAGCTTGAATCAAGATCAGTCGCCGCGTCACGCGGCGTCTTATCTGTTGTCAAGCTGTTTCTAACTCGTCATTATATTCCTTCTGTCAAAAGTTCCAATAATATGTAATGTTAAGGAAAAAACGACAGACGACAGCGGTAAATTCCGATAATAAACGGACGTGCTGCCGCCCCAAAAGTTGAAGTGCAAAGGTCCTCATCGAAACCCCACCCTGCCCGGTAAAAAAGAAATCGGCCTATATAAAGTCATGCCAATAAATATTATAACTATGGTCATATGGACAGCCAGCTTCGCTGACATGGGGGATCGACACTGCGAATATAAAGTTAACCCCTTTTTTCATATATACGCTCTTTTATGCATTCAATGTATTAATACACTGAATAAAATATTTCGATTTTATACAGTAACGAACATGCAATATATGAAATATTTCCTGTATACATGTATTAGCAGATACAATGGAGAAAACGTTATTCTTTCCCAATAAACGCGTTTACGCTAAAACTTTTATTTTCACTGCAAACAGTTTGGAGCCAGATCAGACGCCGGGTAACCCGGCGTCTGATCAGGCTCCGAACTGTTTGCCACCAAGATAAAAATAAATTTTCAGAATTGTCCAAAAGTTGTACTTTTCTACGTTTTAGTGTTTTGCGTTTGCGTACGTTTGCGTTTAAACGGGAAAGAATAACAGATTCTCCACTGTAGTAGATTAAAGCAAACTGGTTATGATCCTGTTTTAAGCCACTATCTGCCATCAATACTGAGAGAAGCTACAGTGGAGAAAACGTTATTCTTTCCCGTTTCAACCAACGCAAACGAAACGCAAAACACTAAAATGTAGAAAATAACAACCTTTTGACATTTTTCGGATCTATTTTTATCTGAGTGGCAAACAGTTAGGAGCCTGATCAGACGCCGGGTTACCCGGCGTCTGATCTGACTCCAAACTGTTGGCATTGGAAATAATAGTTTTAGTGTAAACGCGTTTATTGGGAAAGAATAACGTTTTTCCACTGTAATAAATCATCTCATGAATATATGCTTGATATCATAACGACTGAATCGTCAATTTCAAATTATTAATAATACTACTATGTTAGTTACAACCCAAAAGTTACGTTTTTATTACCCCAGACTGAGAAATTTAGGACAATCCGCCAATAAATGTAGCAATATTAAGGCATACATTGGCATTTATTGTAGCATTTCTGACGATAACGTGTTAAACTGGTCAATAGCAATGCGTCATGTTAAGAATAATGATTTTGGTTATTGCCTGATATTTCATTCCAACCAGGTCAATTAGTGACAACCATACTGTGCAATATTTGTTGGTGTCTTGATTTAAGGTAGCCTATTTCGGCATTTGCAAATTACCTTAGGTGACCACTGCGGCTATAGCATAAGCTGGCAGTATTTAATGTACAGTGGAGAAAACGTTATTCTTTCCCAATAAACGCGTTTACGCTAAAACTTTTATTTTCACTGCAAACAGTTTGGAGCCAGATCAGACGCCGGGTAACCCGGCGTCTGATCAGGCTCCGAACTGTTTGCCACCAAGATAAACAAGAATGATCAGAATTGTCCAAAAGTTGTACTTTTCTACGTTTTAGTGTTTTGCGTTTGCGTACGTTTGCGTTTAAATGGGAAAGAATAACAGATTCTCCACTGTAGGATCAACAATAATAGTTAAGATGAGTATTTCGAAATCGAAATTACTTATTTCTGCACATATACTATAGCGCGGTTCATTGAATTTGTCGATCTTTTTCTGTCGTATATTTCGCTCAAACGCCGAAAATATAAGATCATTTCCTAAATTCAATTAATTGTTCTGTTGATACATGGCGCCAATTAGGAATACAAAACTACATGTTGCTGTATATGCAACTTTCGTTAAATAAACCTCTGAGAATTTCAAGCAGTTCAGACATAGATCAGCCGCCGCATTAAAGTGCGTTAATACATGTAAGTATTTTCTGTGTTTAAAGCGGTAGTGGACAGACTGATTTTTATACTATTGATTTTGAGAGGGTGACAAACAGTAGAGAGTCGGCATCTGGTCAATACCCTACAGTGAGTAAGATGTCTACCGTTGTAGCTGATATTGGTCTACACGGTTTGAAAAAAACAAAGAATCTTTCGTTTGCGAGTAATCTCAGTTCAAATTTGGAAACAAATTAGGGAGTATCGCCAGCAAGTCTATCAATGCTTTCAGCTTGTATAATATCACAAAAAACACAACAAATAGTAATTTTCGTAAGAAATTATATGTGAAATTCTATATGGTAGTCATAACCTCAATCTATTCTCTGGTATAATGCGTGAATGTCTTATGTTAGTGGGTTTTGTGGGTTTATCAAGAACTGGAGGACAAGCTACAACTACAGTGGAAAAAACGTTATTACTTCCTGTCTAAATGCAAACGAAACGCAAACGCATTGCACTTAAATATAGAAAACGACAATCTATTGACATTCTAACTATTTACAGTGGAGAAAACGTTATATTCTTTCCCAATAAACGCGTTTACGCTAAAACTTTTATTTTCACTGCAAACAGTTTGGAGCCAGATCAGACTCCGGGTAACCCGGCGTCTGATCAGGCTCCGAACTGTTTGCCACCAATATAAAGATGAATTATCAGAATTGTCCAAAAGTTGTACTTTTCTACGTTTTAGTGTTTTGCGTTTGCGTACGTTTGCGTTTAAATGGGAAAGAATAACAGATTCTCCACTGTACCTAAATCTGAATGGCAAACAGTTTCGTCTGAAACTGAGCTGTTTTCGAATGATAACACAGCTTTACCATTTTTTTCTTTTGTAAATATATTTTTCAGGCCTTGTCAAAAGCAGGACCTTATTTATTCTCCCCGTCATAGGTGTGTTGGCAACTTGTTTGCAATAGAAATAACTGTTTTAACATGAACGCCTGTTTTGGAAATGACTAACGCCTTCTCAACTGTACACACCATGTGCAGAAGGATTAACCCTTTCATTGTAATATAAGAGGCAAACAGTTTCGAGCCTGCTCAGAAGCCAGGTTACCCGGTGTCTGATTATGGCTCAAACTTGTCTGCAGAAGAAATAACTGTTTTAACATATACACCTGTTTTGGCAATGAACAACACCTTCCCCATTGTACACAACATGTGCAGAAGCACTTTTGTCCATTGCAAACAGTTTGATGTTACTAATATGTGAAATGAAGGGGGCGGCAAATAGGGCATTTGCTGTCAAGATAAAGAATAAACGGTACCATTACGGATATGGTTAAGCAGCTAATGCGATTGGGGTATCACTTACTGCACGGAATGTGAACACTTTGCAAAATAATCCAATTAACAGTGTACTGTTTAACTCTTTCACTGCTATATTATTTTCTGCTTAAAATTACCGTCTGCAATATTCAAAAAATAGATTCTTGGCATATTCTCAAAAGAGCTATTTAAACGAGTTTCAAATAGTGTGAATCCTGATCAGAGGCAGCGTAACCAAGACGCGTACCGTGGCGTCTGATCTGGATAAAAAACATGTAGTTTGCAAATCAAACAATTGCGACATTTGCAGGGCTGCCATAAGTTGACATGAAAAATCCTAAGATTTCCAAATTTGCATTTTTCGAGTGCGAATTTACGAATAGTACGTTTACCCCATAGCCTGTTTCTATTTTTGTTGACACGTGACTACTTAAAGCAGGCTGGAAGTGAAGCAGAATGCGCCTTATGGCGCATTCTGCTTTACTTTCAGCCTGCTTAAAGCTACCATGTTTTAAAAAAAAATCCGAAGATTTAGAAAAAATCCGGAGAAATGGTAGCCCTGCATTTGTAGTGACCTTTTTAAGACATTAAGGTACCGGTACAGGAAACTGTTATGTTCAGTGTAAGAGTCCATGCGGGCATTTAGCGTTTATGTCAGCTAACAGAAAGTACTTTGGACAATCACGTTTGAGTTAAGCTGCATACATGTATCAAATGAATACTAAATATTAGTCATTAAGCAGGTACATGTAGTTGTTTAATGCCAAAACAAAAGTAAAGCAGAAAGGTTTTGAAAGAGTTTTCTGTTTTACTTTTGTTCCTGCATTAAACAGTAATCTTTTTATAGCTATTAACCCTTTCACTTCCAATGACGCAAAAAGCGCGTTTACAAACAGTTTGAATCCTGATCAGACGCCGCGTAACGCGGCGTCTGATCAGGATCCAAACTTTTTGACACTTGTTTTGAAATTTCTTCAGTCATACTGCCTTAAATTTAACTTTCAACGATATTACGAATAACAATATTGAAGCAGACGACAATATGACGGTGAAGGGGTAAAACTCTCACGATAAATTTGATCATGAAAGGATTAATACTTCGTACAGGATTGTTTGCTTAACACAATTTGACTGAAATGATTCTTGATTGGATTTTGCAAAGTGCAACGTCATTAGCCAAACAGTGCTTTCAAAATTAATGGCAAAAGGCAGAAAAGATAATGTTTTACAAACAAATATATGTATTCAGATACACAAAAACAATATCCGGAGAAATTTGTTGACATTTGTACTTGTGGTGTAATGAACTATTGTGCAAAACTCAATACAGAGGACACAGAGAATTCCGACTCTCGCTATTTCTTTCTTGGTCGGGTTTTCAAATAATTTAAGAAACGGTGTATTCATAAATCCATCATCAATGCCTAATGACGAATATACGCGACATTTACAAACAATATACCTTTGAAGAGCAAATCTGTTCTATGCAAACTGTAGATACCAGATCAGGGTGTACACTGTTTGTCATTCTGCAACATAATTAAATGCACAAAACAACCCGAAATAGGAAAACGTAAACTGGACTTAATTACATCATGGAGGAATTATAATTCCTCTATGATTACATGCAGTAAATTGTTAGATTCATGTACTAGTGCTTATATATTGGTCTAAACTTCAGACTAGAAAATTATGTAGACAATATATTGTAAAATGCAAAGCAGAAATATTCTGTGTGAATAAGAACGGATTCTAAATCCAGAACTGTCGTTGCGTTGGATTTTTGTTTTGTCTGATAAAGCCCGAATTGTCTATTGAGGATTCAGAAAGTATTTCGCTTGCTTCCCCAAAAACAAACAGCAACAAAAATAAACAGCCGATCAAATTAAAAAAAAATGATATTGATCAGACTTTGGTTATCGATCAATCTACAATTGATAACTATGCTTTCCTCTTTGGTTGTGCGACGACAGACAGGGCTTAGCACTACATGATGATGTATCTCTAAAGCCGTCCTTAACCGGGAGAGTTATGTCGGATTTTCGTGCTTTGGTTTTTCTCTCCCTCTCTGTCGTACCCTAAACCCTCACATGTCTTACAGTTACTCGTGACTACAGACTATTCGCTTGAGTACAATTTGACCGTTGCTATAGTGGGTTATATTTAGCACGGGCTTGAATGTTTAATTCTTTCCCGTGTTACTAATAATCCTGTCAGAGAATGTTGTTAGATGTTTTACATGTATTTACTTACTGTGGTGGCGGTCTTTTTGATTGTAAGGTTGTGGAACAGGGTTTATATTTTATGTACACTGTTCGTCTTTATAGGTGAATATAGGAGATAAGTGTGAGGTTGGGCGCCCCTAAACCCAGGTTTAACCCCCCAGTGGTTGTTAATGGTTAATTAATTTATAATTGATTAATGATTGCTACTGACCGTACCAAGGCGGGCTCCTATGTTCACTTAGCTTTATGTTTGTCTTGCGTGTTGTTTTCTATTTGGTGTGTAGATGAGGGAATGGTATTGCGCGTGTGTGTGTGTGTGTGTGTGTGTGTGGTTGTGTGTGTGTGTGTTTGTTATGGTATGGTTGTGTGTGTGTTCTGCTTTAGAGATGTGTATTGTTTGTGTTGCGTTTCCTGCTTGAGTCTTCTTTCGTATTTATTCACCGCTTCGGCGAGGTGATGTTTCTGACGATGTACTTTTCAATGTAAGAAACTATTTTTCGAAGATTTGGACACAGTGGACAATAATTTATCATTACTTGTTCAATAAAACTTTTATACACTAGCACACAATAATTAATTGCTTTAAATGATAGGTACCTTAAATTTGTTAACAACGTATTTTGTTCTAAGTGGAAAGCAGTTTGGACTCTGACCTGACGCTTTATTTCTCAACGTGTCATCTGACTCCAACTGGGTTGCGATAGATTTAGTGGAGAAGATGTTATTCTTTCCCGTTTAAACGCACACGAAACGCACAGGCATCGCAAAACAATGTACAATTGAAAACGTTTTGACAACCCTGAATATTTATTTTTGTGTGAGTGACAAACAGTTTGGAGCCTGATTAGACCCCGGGTTACCCGTCATCTGATCTTGCTCCAAACTGTTTGCAATGGAAATAATAGTTTTAGCTTAAACACGTTTATTGGGAAAGAATAACTTGTTCTCCACTGTTTCACGAAATGTATTTTAGCCGAAACGCATTATACATATAACGTCTTCTCCCCTGTAACACCCATAAAAGACCATCTGTGTATCGAGTGATAAAATCAAAGCAAGAGATAAAAATAATCGAAACAATTATCTTTAGATGGAAATTCCACTGGAATACAGATTATGACATTACCAACTGAGCCCTTAGATAGCTGACCGCCACTTGCATAAAAGTTCCAAACAGTTTTTATCCAGATCAGACGCCGCGTTACGCTGCGTCTGATCTTGATCCAAACTGTTTGCAATTTTATCAATGTTTCTCCAGGCTAAATTCCAAAATTTTAATTTGTGAAATTAGAGCAGGCGACAATATGGAAGCAGATGATATTAACTCAGCGACAGATTTAAGGCAAATCCATCTCCAGCTTATATTCTGCAGTGTACAGTACAGATGCCTCCAGGTTTTACGCCCACTGAAAAACAAGCTGCTGATGAATAAAAACATAAGTTTGGAATAGCAGAAATAAGTAAAGAATATAAACCCATATAGGATATGTTTGTTTTACATGTATACGTTCTTGTCCTGCTTTAAGCTAAGTGTGTCACATGTCTTTACCACTATTTATGGGCTTCCCTTTGAGCTAAAATAGTGAGATGTTACTGTGATTGGCAGTTTAGCCTTTTGCTTTAGCTGCAAGCTATTGAAATTACTATGATTCAATTTGTGCCTATGCACTTTTCTAATCTATAGTTCACAGAAACAGTGTCTGCTACCATGTTTTTCAGCAAGTTTCTGACATTCGAGTTCAGAGTCGTCTATGGAGATAAAAAATAAGAATAGAATTGATTGGATATCGAAAACTATTCTGATCTCGACCAAATGGTTTGATATTCGCTGTCGGATCTAGATCCAAACAAGTTGTAAATGCTGATCAAGTCGCGAGAATCAGCTTAAACGTTAATTTCCCAGAAGTCCGAATTTTGCCGATAGAGATGTGTTGAGAAAAGTAGTTCAGCGCAGACACACTTTAACAGTATTTTACCGCTTTGAATGCTAAGTAGTATTGTTGTCTACTATTGTTCTAAAATTACCTTTTTTCTAAATTTCTTTTGCAAGAATGGTCAAAATGTCAAAAAGTTTGGATCCTGATGAGACGCCGAG
The DNA here is from genome assembly GCA_922989275.2 of Gari tellinella. Taxonomy (NCBI): domain Eukaryota; kingdom Metazoa; phylum Mollusca; class Bivalvia; order Cardiida; family Psammobiidae; genus Gari; species Gari tellinella. The sequence continues at coordinate 13,050,921 of OV277863.1, read as the reverse complement.
TTACTCGGCGTCTCATCTGGATACGAACTGTTGGCAAAGGTAAATTCTGTTCCCCTATAGCGTGCTATAGAGCTAAAGTTAAAGCTTAAGATCGTACATGTAGATATTGTCAAAATTAGCAGACATTGTTATGTTTCGGCAATCTTGAAGACGTTTATAGCTCCACAAGATATTACCCACTTTATTATCAGGTCCGCCTGCAGTGAAACTACAGTGGAAAGGCACTTTTCCATTCTGTTTAAACGAAACGCAAACGCAAAACATATACAGTAAAATGTAGAAAATTACATGTATAATGTTTTTTAACTTTTTATCTATTTCTTTTAATTAAATTGGCAAACACTTTGGAGCTTGATCAGACGCCGGGTTACCCGGCGTCTGATCTGGTTCCAAACTGTTTACGGTAGTCATAAGCATAGTTTATTATATCATAGATGCGTTCTTTGGGAAAGAATAACGCCTTCTCCGCTGTACAATTAAACCTCGTTAAGGCAAATTCTCTTACGTAGAATTTTCCCTTATTTTCAAAGTTACAGCAAAGATTGGCCTCAATTTAATTTAACCCCTTGAACCCTAGTCCCGCATATAGGCGTCCTTTACAAACAGTGTACATGTGAATAGTACACTTGTCCTGTGCAAACAGTGAAGGCCCAGATCAGAGGGCTCCGAAAGGAGCCCTCTGATCAGGGTCTTCACTGTTTGTCATAATGCCAAACATTGCCAAAAAACAACCCTTAAAAGTCAGAAATTGACTTGACTAAAATGGAAACTGGAAGTGTCCATTTAAAGTTTCAGGGGGGAAAGAGTTAAGCGATATCGAGTTATTTATTTTCAACTGAAGAAGTACATTTACGAGTAAGTTCGACCCAAACGAGTTATAAAGGAGCTGCTTTATTTCAAACAGTTTAGCCAATACAAGATTCTGAAATTTATTAAACTTTTCACTGGAGAAGCAGTTATTCGTTCCCAATTCATCTGTGAGAAAACCCAATTGCACGTATTCCAATTTAAAACGGTCTGAAGCATAGTCAGAGACATGGTCAGACTCTGAATTGTTTATCAATCAATTTTTTGTATAAATAAATATCCTGGAAAATATGTTATTGAATGTAATTTAAACGAAAACTATAACGTAGAACAGTGAAGAGGACGTTATTTAGTCCCAATACACACATTTATGCTAAAATAATTATTTTCTATGCAAACAGTTTGAATCTAGATCAGATGTAAAGTAGCCAGGCATATCGTTACACGTATGTTCCAAATTGATTGTCAATGTATCAGATTGATTGTTTAATTGCTCCATTTTATTGTATTGCGTTCGTTTACAGTGGAGAATCTGTTATTCTTTCCCAATAAACGCGTTTACGCTAAAACTATAATTTACAGTGCAAACAGTTTGGAGCCAGATCAGACGCCGGGTAACCCGGCGTCTGATCAGGCTTCAAACTGTTTGCCACCAAGATAAAGATGAATTATCAGAATTGTCAAAAAGTTGTATTTTTCTACGTTTTAGTGTTTTGCGTTTGTGTACGTTTGCGTTTAAACGGGAAAGAATAACAGATTCTCCACTGTAAACAGAACAGAATGACGTCTTCTCTGCTGTACCAATTTAACCAATTGATACCCAGTGGATTCTCTCATGTTTACATGTACAAATGTATATATTGGATTAGTCCATTTTCTATCAAAGGGATGCCTGGTCAAAATTTTAATTTAAAAATTTTGTTTTATATTTAAATTCCTATCAGCAAACAGTGTTGGCTCTGAGCAGAGACTACATTGTTTGCCTATGTCCCATATATGGGATCGTTGGCACAAATGGGTTAAAGAGAAAATATCTTGTAATTGTAGGAAAGGTGAACTTTGAAATATTGTCTAGTTACATGTAAGAGTGGAATACGTCATTCTTACAATAGTCTAAACGAAATGCAATATAATGTAGTGAATTAAAATTTCTGGAAAACATTGAGAATTTTGTTAATCTAAGTGGTTAACATTTTAGAGCCTAATTAAATGTGAGGAACTGTTTACCATAGTGGAGAATCTGTTATTCTTTCCCGTTTAAACGCAAACGTACGCAAACGCAAAACACTAAAACGTAGAAAAGAACAACTTTTGGACAATTCTGACAATTCTTGTTTATCTTGGTGGCAAACAGTTTGGAGCCTGATCAGACGCCGGGTTACCCGCCGTCTGATCTGGCTCCAAACTGTTTGCAGTGAAAATACTAGTTTTAGCGTAAACGCGTTTATTGGGAAAGAATAACGTTTTCTCCACTGTACTACCAGAAGTACTTTGTATTTTTACATACATGTAATGAGGTTCTTTTGGGGCTTTAAACATTCCAAATTGTAGGTTACACTGGAGAAAACGTTATTCTTTCCCAATAAACGCGTTTACGTTAAAACTATTATTTCTATGACAAACAGTTGGGATGCAGATCAGACGCCGGGTAACCGGCGTCTGATCAAGCTCCAAACGGTTTGCCACTAAGATAAACATAATTCGTCAGCAATGTCGTAATGTTGTATTATTTTAACGTTTTAGTGATTTGCGTTTCGTTTGCGTTTAAACGGGATAGAATAACGTTTTCTCTACTGTATCTGCAACAATCTACCATCTAAAACTTCAAACCGCTTCCTGATTGCATCTTTGATGAACTATTCATTTAGCCCGTGTGTAAAGGTTAGTTCGGACAATTGATAGTTAAGGAAGGTACATATACCTAATAATACAGTAGAGAAGACAGTATTCATTCCCGTTTAACCGCAAAAAAACGCAAACGTAATGAAATTAAATGCCGAAAATAATACTATTTTGGCAATTTTTGCAATATGTGTTAATCTAAGTGGCAAACATCTGGTCAGACATGGTGTTACCCGGCGTCGGATCTGGATTTAAACTGTTTGCAATTGAAATACAAGTTTTAGCATAAATGCCTTCAATGGTAAAGAATAACATCTTCTCCACTGAACATAACGATGAAGGAGATTAACGCCAAACAAACGCATCTGTACCTAAAGGCCTTGTAAGTGCTTCCTCTCTACAACAACGCCCATTGGGAAAGAAAGATTCCGTGTGTTGCTCGGAGAGAGTTGTTATATGGAGGGACATTTATACCCAGAACTTGGGCTTACATTTGCAACAGCTTGAATCAAGATCAGACGCCGCGTCTTTATGTTTATTCTGTCAAAATGTCCAATATGTAACATTTGGAAAGAACAGCCGACAACAATTTTAAGCAGACGATATTGCGTTGCAGCAGTGAACAAAAACCAGCATAATTGTCTTGTTTGGGAAACAGCAGCAAGTATTGTTGTACGGTGGAAAATGTTGTTTAGAGGGCCGTTGTGGGTAGCCACTGTATCGATAGCAATTAATCTGATTTGTTCTGAATTGTTTGAAACTAAAGTCAAAATAAAAAAAGTCAAATATTTATAGAACCTCTCATACATTGTATAGAACCTGTATAACTTGGTAGCCATTGAGGCACAAAGAAACGTAGGATATAAATAAACCTCATATGCTAAGTAGTCAGGTCATATTAACAATATTTACGAATCATGTATGAACATGGTATCTGTCATGAGAAATCTTAAATAATTATGTTAAAGACAAAGATATACATATTAGAATATTTAAATATTTTATCCTACCAGTTTTAGAATATTATTGCAATCTATGGGATGGCTACAGTGTGAGGAAAAATAAAATTATAAAATGTTCAATTGGAAGCAGCCAAAATTGCCTGTTGACTTCCTAGTTATTGCAGAAGGGCGGCAATGTGTTCTTAGTCTGGATTAGAACCACTAGAACATAAACGAAAGATAAGAAAACTTGTGCTGTTTTATGAAATAAATAACAGGCTAACCCCACCATTTCTTCAACTACCCTTGCCGCAGTTCCATAAACAGTACAGTTATGTTTCACGCTGTTGCTGCTGCAATGTCGTCTGCTTAAAATTGTTGTCTGCTGTTTTCCTCAAAGTTATATAACGATCATTTTGGGAGAAAAACCTCAATGACGAGTGGCAAACAGCTTGAATCCAGATCAGACGCCGCTTTACGCGGCGTCTGATCTGGATCAAAGCTGTTTGCAAGATGTAAGCAAAATTTTACTCCCTCTAACGACTCCCTCCGAACAACGCACACACTTTCTGTCTTCCAATCGGTGTCGTTGGTGAGAGGGAGCCCTGTGTACGTACATTGTACATTATATATACACGAGCGTACTATTTTAGCCAAATATTATTGAATTAGGCTCGGTACAATTTACATGTAATAACAACCAACTAGACATTGCATACTTTTTCAAATATCAAGATGCACATACAGTAAAACCTCTCTATCACGACCACTAATTGCGTTAGTTATCAGATAAATACGATAGGTAACTGCTTAAAGCAAGGTGACAGTACAACAGAAAGTTCCTTCAGAAGCTTTCTTTTTTACTGTCACATTGCTTTAAGCTGTGACCTGTCTTTTATACAATATATTCTTTTTAGTGGTCGTAATGGAGAGGTGCTATTGTACATGTAAGTATTTTTAAGAACACGAAGTGTCTCCGATTCCTTCTTGTTTCTCACAAAACACAAAACTTTATTGCGATTTGAAAGATCTGAATACGCCATAAGCGTATTATGACTCCTGCTTGGAAAATAAATGCTCCCTTTTAACATTATACTATATTGTACAGGAATATCGCTTGGCTGAGAATCGTTCCTTTATTGATATGGAAGAGATATTGTGTTAAGGTACATCCGACACCCTGAGCTACATGTAGCACAGTAAAGAAGACGTTGCATTTATCATTTAGAAGAGTATAACGCAAACACAATGCAATAAAGTGTAGAAAATGTGATGTTTTACAGTGGAGAATCTGTTATTCTTTCCCAATAAACGCGTTTACGCTAAAACTATTATTTGCAGTGCAAACAGTTTGGAGCCAGATCAGACGCCGGGTAACCCGGCGTCTGATCAAGCTCCGAACTGTTTGCCACCAAGATAAACATGAATTATCAGAATTGTCAAAAAATTGTACTTTTCTACGTTTTAGTGTTTTGCGTTTGCGTACGTTTGCATTTAAACGGGAAAGAATAACAGATTCTCCACTGTAGTAAATGTGATGTTTTAATGTTTGTGGCAAATAGTTTGGAGGCCGATCAGATGCCATTATTTATCGATATATTTGTTTTATAACAAACTCGTTGGTTTTTGGAAAACAAACTATATAGTAAAGAAGACGTTATTCTTTCTCAATAAACGCGTTACGCTTAAATGTTTATTTCCATTGCAAACAATTTGGAGCCAGATCAGACGCCGGGAAACCCGGTGTCTGATCAAGCTCCATATTGTTTTCCATCCAAAATAAAACTAATAGTTACAAAATGTTGCCCTTTTTATTTATGTTAGTTTATTGTGTTTGCATTTGGTTTGCGTTTCAACTGTAACATCTTCTCCCATGTGTATAGTTTTCAAGATTGTCAGTATATTAATGTTGCAGACACAATTCTGTACAAATAGAGCATACATCCACATGTGGGAGTCGGTATTCTATTCCAATAAACTTATTCATATCAAGACGTAAATGTCCAATACAAACAGTTTGGAAGCAGACTGGGCGCCGAGTAACTCAGCGCCAGGATTCAAAGTGTTTCTACAGTCAGATTTCAATGAATATGTAGTATTGTAAAAGTCTCGTCACTTTATTGCAATGCGTTTGCGTTTCGTTTGCTTTTTAACAGGAATGAATAACGTCTCTCTCATCGTATCCAGCGGACTTATGTGCCTTAAGATGTATCCCCATAGCAGTGTCATTATATTTATCAAAGGGTATGAAAAATGAGAGTGTCTGGCAACAAGCAAGAAATGGAGCTTCCTTCATTAGCCACGTCAAACTGGTTTATGTGATATTACAATGAAGAATCTAGTGTATAGAAGCTTGAGGTTCGGCCCTGAACTCATTTCGCCACTGACACTTCATATTGACAATTCTAGTTTAAAAGCTTTTGTGTTGAGTCTGAAGTAGATCTCAAGCATTTGATTGGTTAGATTTGAGCCTAGGCTCAAATCTGACCAATCAAACGCTTGAGAACAATATCAGGACTCAACTCAGACTTTTTATAACCTTGGTCCCTGATCTTTTGTGTCATAATATTAGGAAAGTGGTTCAGATTGTTTCAAACAGTATAGACCTAACAAAGACGTTGTGACAAACAGTTTCTGATCTAGGCATTCACTTTTACAGAATACCAGAGTATCTATCTCCTGATTGTTTTATACAATAGAGACATTATTCTTTCCCATTTAAACGTAACGCAAACGCATATCAAAAGGTAAAGGTAAAGACTTTACGTATTATGGTACATTGACAGGACCAGTCAGTTTTGACTTACATGTATGAGACACCTATCGTTTGCACAGTACCTCCCAAATCCCTTCATTGTAATTAGATCGAGAAAAGGAAAACCTTTTGATAATTCCAGGGAGATTATATTTAAGAGCTCCTGATAATTCTTACTGTTTATTCCAATCTAAATGGCAAACAGATTGACGTCAAAAAATGTACACATGTGCAATATACTGAAATGTGAAATTGACAGTTTCTTGATAATGTGTACGATTTGTTTTAATCTGAGTGGCAAACAGTTTGGGGCCTGATCAGATTCCAAGTTACTTGGCGTCTGATCTGGCTCAAACCTTTTTGCAATAGACATAACGCTTTAAACAAACTGTGTTTATTGGGAAAGAATAAAATCCATCCCACAGTACGTATCACTGAAATAAGATACTCTTTATAAATAGCTATTATTTACCTATACAATGTGATATATATGAGTAGACATATTTGAGGTTATTTCGAGCAGTTCATACCTTGATATGTGTCAGAAGTGGTAGATATACTCTCTTTGCATATTAGGGGAGTAAACTGTCTCGAGACTCATTTGTATAAAGGAAAGCGTGCGCCCAAATATTAGACTAACCCTTATGGGATTATTAAACATTGTCTAAAACTGTCTCCGAACTTGACGTGTACTCTACTGAACATTTTCCCCATGTTTAACCCCGCCACTGAGTACAATAGTTAATTTCAAACAGTTGGGAACCTGGCCAGGCGCCGCGAAATGACACTCATTTCAATATTTCTTCAGTCAAAATACCTAAAATATAAATATAAAGAAGTAAAAGCAGATAACAATACTTGTTTAAGATTGGTGACGACGTGGCGGTGAAGGGGTTTATCCTATCTAAGCGTACACATGTACATGTAGCACATACCTTAAGGAAAACTATTCTGTTACATGTACCAGTGTCTCAGAGTGGTGGTGAGATGCGAGAATTAACTTGCTCTAAGCTAAATCTGTCCATTTAAAACAAAATTAGACGCACACTCAAATCAATGAAATGTAGAAAAAGATACTCTTTATAAAAATGTTAATGTTACCTTATGTTATTATATGTTAAACGGTTTTTGATCTGGCTTTGTAGTTTCCAATCGAAACTACTGTTTTCATACAACACATTTATTATCAAAGAATAACTTTTACCCCAACTTAACAAGTGGTTCAGAATGCCGCCAGCTGCGAGAATTAACTTGCACTAAGCTGTTTTGACTCTCTCGGGTGTGGAATCCGGACGGTTATTAAGTGCTCTGAAATGAGTGTTAAGCATGTTATCAAAATCAGGCTGAGGTATTCACTATCGTTAGTGTTATCTCTTACATATCATATAAGGTCTCTTTTAATTTAGCCTGAGGCACTGTATATCAAAGATTTTTTGGCACAGGTGAAGAGGGTTTCCTATCTCTAGTGTGATCGCACACGCTGTGCCGTTAATGTACTTTAAATGTAACCTTTAACACTTTATATAAAAAACCCGTTACATCGCCTTTGAGAACTATCACGTATTAATGATATACAGTGGAGAAGACGCTATTCTTTTCCGTTTGAACGCAAACGAAACGCAAATGCAAATCACTAAAATGAAGAAAATAACATTTTGACAACTCAGACTTTTCATTTTAATCTGAGTGGCAAACAGTTTAGAGCCTGATTAGACGCCGGGTTACCCGGCGTCTGATCTGACTCTTAAATGTTTGCATAGGAAATAAGCGTTTAAGCGGAAACGCGTTTATTGGGAAATAATAACGTCATCTCCACTGTAATAATGATATAAATAGGATTAATGTATGTTTTGCTGATCTGTGTCCCGTTTTACTTGCACGCGAGTGAGTGCACAGCGGGGGAGGTACTGTTCTTTCCTGTTTGAAGAAATCTTACGGCAAACGCTTTGAAAGAAATGCAGAAAATGAAAGACTTTCGAACATTTGAAGATTTATTAAATCTGGAACCTGAGCTATTCGGCGACTGATCTAAATACTATGGAATTCCATATACGACAGACAATTTCTTACTGTCAACTGCCAACTGTCTACTCTTTGCTGCTCACTGCCAACTGCTTACTGCCAACTACTTATTGCCAAACGCTTACAGGCTACCAACTGCTCACCGCCAAATGCTTACTGTATGCATACTTGATGACGGGTATAAAACCGAAGCCCCGAACCAGGAACCGTGGCCCCTATGAGCTGTTACTGCAATAAGCTTGTCGTTTCCTAGGTTATTTTTGTCTTCTATTTTCCAAATTTATAAGTGCTATATATCAATAATTTATGGAAATCCACCACGACTCCACGACGTATTGATATACAGATCTATGCACTCGTAGTTCGAAATGAGGCGCCTAAAATCATTCAGGAACGTCATTGTTTTATTCCTATCCAAACGTTTGACAACAAATGCATGTCATATTTTGTTTTCCTCGCTATGGAGTTACATGTACAACAGCCAACTTCTTACTGTCAACTGCCAAATGCTTACTATCTACTATTTACTGCTTACTGCCAACTGCTTACTGCCAACTACTTACTGTACGTTTCATACCTGTACGATACTCCATGTTTTACTTCCAATACGGCAGCTATTTGGTCCAATGTGAAGTTGTGTTGCCGCAGCAGGCAGTATTTTACCAGAGGATCCTCCATTTATAATCCCTATACATGAATTTTGAATAATTGACAGGAAGCAGTTGGCAGTAAGCAGTTAGAAGTTGGCTGTTGTATATGGAATTCCATAAAATACAAACTGTTCGCAATAAATATAAGTGTTCTAACACAAAAGCTTTTTTTCTGTGGAAAAGACGTTATTATTATTATTATTGTTTTTATTTTTATTGTTTTTATAGCAGATATATACAGCACTCTTTTCAAACAGGAATTGTGCGTTCAAAGGCGCTTAACAGGACATTATATAAATGTACTCACATGTACAAAGTGTTACAACGTCATTATTTCAAACAAACTAGTTTAAGCAAAACACATTAATTAATGTGCAAACAGTTTGGAGCCAGATCAGAGGCCGGGTAACCCATTCATAGTAATCTAAGTTGGGGTTTTACAGCACTGCGACACAATATTGGCCATATAGCGTCGATGTGTATGTATACATGTATACGTGAATTCATGAATGTGTGGTTGCACTGGTGGCCAACTAGGTATTACGATGAATTGTTACTCTACGACAACCTATATAGGTATTATAGCAGATTTGTATAGCTACGAAGTCAGTGTATATAGTGAGAAATGTTTGTCTACGACAACAAAGTTGCCTTCGTAGCTATACAAATCTGTTATAATACCCATATAGGTTGTCGTAGAGTAACATTTCATCGTAATACCTAGTTGTCCCCCCCCCCCCCGTGGGTTGACACAGTTTTGTGGAGTCTTACTATTCTGCACTGGTAGGCAATCGGTGTGTTCGGCCATCTCACTTTGGGTGCCACTCAAATGAGTCGTAAACATTTTCAGATTGTTGTCATTGTCTTCATCTTATTGTATTGCGTTTGTGGTTCGTTTGAGTATAAACAGGAAAGAATAACGTCTTCACCGTAGGGATTTGCATGTACAATAACGTATATCAAACGTAAATATAGATACATGTTCGAGGGCCACGTTGTGTTTCAAAAGGTTGATATAACAAAATATGTAACCGTCAGCATGCGTCTGATCTGGCTCCAAACTGTTTGCATTGGAAATAACAGTTTTAACGTAAAAGCGTTTATTGGGAAAGAATAACATAGCCACTGTATTAGTCAGACGAGGGGCCCGTTTCATAAAAATGTTGTCGTAAGTCAGATTATAAAAGTCTCAAAAATTATTTATCTCCCCATCTAATCCTGTCTTGTGACACCTCTTTGGAATCGTATTTTCAAGACAATTCCAAACTGATGTCACAAGACAGGATAAGACAGAGAAATCATAAATTAAATGTATTTTTAAATTTTGACTTACGACCGTTTTTTGTCGTATGAAGTTTTATGAAACGGGCCCCAGGCGCTTAATAATTTGGCTTCTGACTGATCCAAATTGTTTGCCTCTTAGATAACATTTTCAAATAGCTGCCATATTCTACATTTTATTGCTTTACATTTGGACTAGAATTACGTCTCCCTCGTTATATCACCTAGGGCATGCTTTGTTTATGTTCTGTTTATGTAAGGACAAAATGGCTCCAGAACAATCCTGTTAATGGTGTAAATAACTGTTAATAATATAAATTGTTTACGTTAAAAATTCCATGGATTCTATTAAATGAGACCAAATGGGATTATTAAACATTTTATGTTTAGAATTATGGGATTGATGTGGTTTTTACGTGCTGCCCTTTACCCATCAATAAGCACGCACCACATTGTGCCCTGGATCAAAACTGTTTGCAATGGAAATAATAGCTTTAGCGTTAACGAGTTTATTTGGGGGAAAAACTTTTTTTCCACTGTAATTAACAAATAGGTACGGTTGTTTGTTTATCTATTATAATACTATGTCATACCGTAGATTTACTCCAATAATATAGATAAGAATTAATTAAAAATGATAACATGTAGAAGTTGCATATAGGATAGTATTAATACTCTTCTCGTTAATCCTATGTATATATGGCCAACGTTATGGCAATATACATGTTTATGTTATGCCAAATTAAGATATTGAATTGAAATTATCAGACTCTTAATTGTTTGCCACTTAAATAAAGATAAATCCTTAGATATTTCAAGCTGTTGGAATTTTCTACAATGCGTACAATAGTGTAACGGGTATACGGTGTTGTATTACAGTGGAGAAAACGTTATTCTTTCCCAATAAACGCGTTTACGCTAAAACTATTATTTCCACTGCAAACAGTTTGGAGCCAGATCAGACGCCGGGTAACCCGGCGTCTGATCAGGCTCCAAACTGTTTGTCATAAAGGTTAATATCAACTTTCAGAATTGTGAAAAAGTTGTTATTTTCTGCATTTTAGTACAATGCGTTTGCGTTTCGTGTGCGTTTAAACGGGAAAGAATAACAGATTCTCCACTGTAACCATGGGGGGCTAACTATGCATTATTACAGTGGAGACGACATTGTTCTTTCCAGTTTAATCGAAACGCAAACGCATTGCAACTAAATGTAAAAAGGACAACTTTTTGACAACTCTGACTATGTCTTTTAATCTGAACGCCAAACAGTTTGGAGTCTGATCAGACGCCGGGTGACCCAGGCAAAAACTGATTGCAACGGAAATAATAGTTTTAGCATTACCTGAAAGAGTATCGTTCTCTCTAATGTATCAAACAAAGTATATGGTTATTATGATAGGTTGATATTCATAAACGTGGGCAAACATTTCATATTAAGTATAATTTTATACACTGATCTCGTAGGAAACCGATTTGTCTAATATACCCATATAGATTGTCCTAGCAAATCATTTGATACATGTAGTAATACATGTACATAGTTGGTCTCCAGTGTTAACTCCACCATTCATATTTTACCGACTAATTCCGCCGCATCGTGCGTCTGTCATATTTTTGTCTGCTGTCACCCATTTGAGCCAGACTATTGCAATGAGTGATACTATGCGCTTACATTAATAATATATTATATATATGCAATGGTGGTCTAAAGAGTGGGTCTGGAGAAGAAGCTACATACAATCTTCCTTGAAATAGTTCATACAACTCTCAGACCAGACATGGTTCTTAGGGCAAATGGTGGATGCGATGAAGCATACGAAAGGAAGTCTGTCAAGTACATGTATGCTCAACTTGTGGAATACTGCAGAAAGAAGGGATGGAGTTCCTGGCTTCACCAGTCGAGGTAGGAATCAAAGGTTTCCCAGCACAATCACTATGGAAACTGCTGACGGCACTATGTGTTACAGGCAGAGACAGAAAGCAAACCATCAAAGCTGTGAGTGGTGCTGCAGAGAAGGCATCGAGCTGGCTATGGCTCCGTAGAGACAGTAAGAGCTGGAGCTAATACAACATGCAGTGGCTACAAATGTAATCACTCTTGGGTATAAGGGGGCGAAACACTCAATGACGTATTAGGGACGTTCAATAACTATAATACCTCATGAATTAAGTAATTACTTTAGTACTTGTAAATGAAGTATTTAAATAATAATAGTAATACCTCATACATTGTACATATAATTCTAGTAATTACATTTTTACTTGAAAATGAAGCATTTCATTAACTATAATACCCCATTAATCTAGTAATTTAAAAGTAAAAATGAATGTTCTTAAGCTTCATCAGTAAATAAAAAGAAAATAATGGATATAGATTACAGAGATTGGCATTATACAGTGGAGAAGGCGTTATTCTTCAACAGTAAACGCGTTTACGCTTTAACTATTATTTCTATTGCAAACAGTTTGGAGCCAGATCAGACGCCGGGTAACCCGTCGTCTGATCAGGCTGCAAACTGTTGGTCACTCAGACTAAGATACAATGTGAAACATGTTAAGAAGCAGTCATTTTCTACATAGTATGACAATGCGTTTCGTTTGCGTTTAAACGGGAAAGAATAACGTTTTCTCCCATGTATAACCTGTGAAAGACATTATTCTTCCTAACTTACATATAACCCCTTTACTCTCAATGACGCTATAAAGCGAGTTTGCAAACAGTTTGGGTCCTGATCAGACGCCGCGTAACTCTCTTATTGATATTTACAGTGGAGAAAACGTTATTCTTTCCCAATAAACGCGTTTACGCTAAAACTATTATTTTCACTACAAACAGTTTGGAGCCAGATCAGACGCCAGGTAACCCGGCGTCTGATCAGGCTCCGAACTGTTTGCCACCAAGATAAAGATGAATTATCAGAATTGTCCAAAAGTTGTACTTTTCTACGTTTTAGTGTTTTGCGTTTGCGTACGTTTGAGTTTAAACGGGAAAGAATAACAGATTCTCTCACTGTATTAAGCCATACAACCTTAAATCTAACTTTGAAATGCGTCTTGTAGACAACAAAACTGAAGCAGACGACAATAAAGCGGCGAAACGGTAAAATTCTCCCGAATAATTTGATCATGAAAGGGTTAACGCATATTTGCTCAGACAATTGAATCGATTGCAAACCGTTTGGAATCCAATCAGACGACCAGTCACACGTTGTCTGATCAGGTCCCAAACTCGCTTTCACTCAGGTAAAATATCAATACCGTTCAGGAGTCAGTCATTTTGTACATTTCACTGCTTTGCTATTGTGTTTAACTTCTTTTTCCCCATTGTAATATAAACACACGTGCGATTTATTATTGTGATGTTAGCCTAATTCGAGAGAGTAAGGTATATGTATGATACAATAGAGATGATGTTGTTCTGTTCCATTAATCGCGATTATGCTGAAACACTTTTGTACATTGCAAACAGATTTGGGCCTTATCAGACTCCAAAGTGTTTGTCACTCAGATTTAAACATATCGTCACCATTGTTAAAAAGTTATTCTAACACAATTCGCACACCCCCCTATATAAACAAAGACGGATGCAACTTGGTTTGAGTTCTCAATAAAACACGCACGCGCTGTAACGTTTAAATTTGACGTTACTGACGTAATATGGCTTCGGTGCTAGGGGGCGTGAGCACTGTTGCACATTTCAGTATTGCTCATGAACAGACTCAATTAAACCGAGTCTGCAATTTTCAGTATTTGCTTTGTTTTCTGTGCTTTCAAAGGATCTCCTCTTATTCAGATTTCGAAAATACATACGCCAAAAAATGAAGCGCCGTTGCGTGGGCGCAAAATGTGGTTAAATTGAAGTGTTAGAGTTGAAATAATAAATAATACCATTGTTTATCGTGCAATCGAACACGGGTAGGAGTTGAGATGCGTAGTAATTTAATTACGAGGCCGTAGGCCAGTGATTTAATTACAAGCATCTCAACGACTACCCGTGTTCGATTGCACGATAAATACTGGCATGGATTTTTTAATTCTTAATTTATTTCAGCATTTTATTGCATTTCGTTTGCATAAGTTTCGGACAGAGTTGAATTAAATGTTAAGCCGCCATGTGTAACTACAGTGGAAAAGACGTTATTCTTTCCCGTATAAACCCAAACGAAATGTAAATCAAATGCAATAGAATATAGAAAACTTTGTGACATTCTTACTCTTTTAAATCTGAATGGCAAATTGTTTCGAGTCTGATCAGACTCCGAGCTATCCGATGTGCATAGTGTGACATGTCAACACCGGTCTGGCTCGGCCTACAGTGTATTCAATACTACCTACTGCTTTGGTTATCGCAGGTGGTGTTGTTCAATTGTTTTTGTAAAATGAATCGTAAATAGTGAAAATCCTGATCAGTACTGACGTCCCAATGCGGTTTTTGACGGTTTGTCACATGTACATGTACTATGTTTATCCTTTGGTTCCTTCAGCTGCAAACAGTGCATATCTTAATCAGGCGCTGTTATACCAAATGCGCTATTCCTGCTAACAGAAAATGACAGGTTCTTGTTAATATTGACGACTTATTTGAATCTAACTGGCAAACAGTTTTGAGCCTATTTAGACGCCGGATTACCCGGCGTCTAAACAGGCTCCAAACTGTTTGCGATAGAAACATTTGCCTTAGTCCAAACATGTTTTTAGGAAAGCATGACGTATTCTTCCCTGTATCCTACAAACAAATATCTCAAAATATAAATATCACATTTAACAATCAATGATGTTCAGCAAATATATAAATGTACTACAGTAATACATATAATTGAAACGCACGTGCAATTTATTATATTCTTGTTAAACCATTATTGAAAGGGTGTGATTTGTGTTCGTCCAGGGAACATAACAGGTATTATTGATATGGTATTTTACTAATTACGCACCACAGTTCATTATATTCCACAGAAGACGTGGTTTCCCCGTTTAAAGGAAAATAAACGAAACTAAACGCAAATACGATTATGCGATGAATATGAAATTGACTTGACAGCGTTTCGATTTGTTTTAAAAATCTTAGTTGCAAACAGATTGTAGCCTGGTCAGACTTCAGGTTGCCTGACGGTTTGCCATATATATACAAATGTAAGGTTGTTGAGCATATATTCGTTTAGTGGGAAAAGAATAAAATCGTATATACTGTATTTAATTCAATTGTGCATTTTTGTCGCGTTGTGAAAGGGGTATATAGACATTACATTGCAAATGGTGAAAACCCAGATCAGTATAGACATGTGATGTTACATGTATATAGCCTGTTTTCACAGGTATAAGTCACATGTAATTTGCCAACTTTAGCTGCAAACAGTGCAGATCCCCATCTGCCGATGTAATACGTTGCTAGTGTATATGTTACAGGGATATAGCGTGTAATCAGGGTATACGTGAAATCACTGAAAAATCACGGATTTCAAGAAAACGCTAAATCTTCCTGGGAAAAGACGTAATTTGAAGGTTTTCGGTTATGTTTTATCAATAGTTGGCAGTTACTTTTGGTTAAAGTAATGAATCTTACAATATTTAGTTCATTAAGTTCAAGTGCAAGTGCAAGTAGAATATTTTGTTAATCACTTGTGCGAGACACTTTGTATGAACGTCCATTAGACCTTGCTATTTCAAGAAAGCATGGTGTTTTGAACCGAAATAAATGTCATGATAATACAAATCTATTTATTTTATGAAAAAGGGACAATTAATCAACTCCCTAAGACGCCCAGTGATTACATGTACGCGTTATCCCTAAAAATTTAGTGGATTACGCGTAATCCCTGATAACACGTTATCCCTGTAACATACATGTATACACTACTTGCTCTGTCTTTGATATATTTCTATTTCGTTTCATTTCCGTTTCACCGCAAATGAAGCAAAACACGCGTCGCAATTAAGTGTCGAAACAATGAACACTTTTTGACAATTCTGACTGTTCATGTTACTAGTTATCTCAGTGTCAAACAGTTTGGATCCTGATAAATCTGAATAAGGGGAGATCCTTTGAAAGCACAGAAAACAAAGCAAATACTGAAAATTGCAGACTCGGTTTAATTGAGTCTGTGCATGAGCAATACTGTAATATGCAACAGTGCTCACGCCCCCTAGCACCGGCTTAAGCGGAATTCAACTTTCAACTGTAAATGCGCTGAAATCTATGATTCCAAAGGACCAGAAAGTATAACAACACTGAGAATGAAGTACGGGGCGACCCTTTACAGCCGCCACACAAGCACATAAGCATCCGAGTTAACCGGCGTCTCATCTGGTTCGAAAATGTTTGCAATGAAAATTGTTGATTTAGCGCAAACGTGTTTATCGGGAAAGAATAGCATACTTTCTATAACTGTTTGCAAATACCCGCACACTCTAGGTTAGTGTTAGTGTTGACCTAAGTCAAGTCAAACAATTACCACTACTCGACAACTCATTCATCTTGTTCAAGACATCCGACAGCTTAAAAAAGAATGGAAGCAAAGCAGAAAACGCAATGCAAAAAGATATTGAAAATGACATTTTTAAAAAGCATTATTATTTATTTTAATCTGAGAAGCAAAAAGTTTGGAGCCCGATCAGACGCCGGGTTACCCGGCGTCTGATCAGGCTCCAAATCGTTTGCATTGGACATAACTGTTTTAGCATTAACGCGTTTATTGGGAAAGGATACATGTAACATAGCCCCAACTGTAAATATCGAATACAAGCAGCCTTTGAGGGGTCGTATTTTCTTTAGTGTATCTTCGGTTCTTTAGTGTATCTTCGTTTCCTAGTGCTAAGATTATCCGGAGTCTTTCATGTGGAACTACACAACATGAGACTTATCCTGATATAAAAGTGTACCTTGAATTTCTAAACTAACATGAAATGGAACTTTTATCCTTTTTATTTGAGTGTGTTATTTCCACATACTGCGGAGAGGATTAACATTTATTCCAAATGTATATTCGTGATTTAAGTAATAATTTGGACTGTTATACATCAGAAAGCATCTTATTAAGGTGAGCTACTTTATTATATAGACTATTATGGTCAGTTAGAATATAGTTTACATGTATCAAAATCAAAGAATTACCTACATGTAGTACAATGGGAAAGACGTTATTCTGCCTCGTTCAAATGCAAATGAAAAGTAAACGCATTCCATTAAAATGTAGAAAATGACCAATATTTTACTATTCTAAGTATTCTTTTTAACATAAGCAGCAAACATTTTACCCGGCGTCTGATCAGGCTCTAAATTGGTTGTAACGGGAAATGCATAACCGCATTTATTGGGAATGGAAAACGCCTTTTCCACTGTACTTCTATATTCCGAAAGGAATGTAAACATATACAGTGACACCTATATTAAGCGTCCTTTCACTGAGAAAACTTCAAGTAACTCAAACCAATGTGACTGCTAAAATGCAACACAAAAATAATGCAGAAAGCTCCTGCAAGAACTTTCTGCATTCTTTTTATCCTGTATTTGACATCAACGTGTATAAGAGACTGCTTATGGATACTATATTGATTGGCCGCTGAATACTTGCCTGACTGCACGTCAATCTGCAACAATAGCTCTATCTCTAAATATTTCGGACAATGACCTTGTTCAAGAACTAGACATTTATCTTATAGATAACTACATACATACTCAGACGCTCTGTAGTTGTCGAAAAGATAAATTGTTATGCTTTCTTGAAAACGGCAATTGGCTGAGCTACATGTACATGTATACAGATACGGTTATTGTTGCCTTAAACCCTTCGATTGCTAGTCGCGATGTTATTGGAATTTGCAAACAGTTTGGATCCGGAACCGACGCTGCGAAACGCGGCGTCTGTTCTGAGTCCAAACTGTTTGACATTCATGTTTAGATTTCTTAACCCTTTACCCCATAGAAGCGACTTTTAGCGAATATGATTTATTCCTCCGCTGAAGAAAATAGTTCCAATTTAATCAGTCATGAATATATTTTATAGGGAAAATTTTCTATATATGCTACATGTAGCACAGGATAGCTTAAAGCAGGCTGAAAGTAAAGCAGAATGCGCCTTAAGCGCATTCTGCTTTACTTTCAACCTGCTTTAAGTAGTAACCTATTTTCAATTCTAGAAATAGGTTATCAGGTAAAGGGTTAAGCGGAAAAGCTTTAAAATTAAAATGTTTTTGCAATTACAGACGACAATGGAGAAGCAGACTGTATTGACGCAGACGAAAAGTTAACAATATTATACATGTAGCTTCAGGCTGGTATCGGTGTTAGGTTAAGCGGGATACTGTGGATTCGAAGAAAGGTTGTGTCAATCGTAGTTATGACTTTAGGATCGTAAAGCCTGATTCTTTACTCGGCATAATAAGATATAAGTGTACAATCTATAAGTACTAGAGCAGTATGTGATGAAAGAGAGAAACAAGATGTACGTTTAACCTTTACCCCATAGCCTATTTCTAGCTTTGAAGACATGTGACCACTTAAAGCAGGTTGAAAGTAAGGCAGAATGCGCTTAAAGGCGTTACTTTCAGCCTGTTTTAAGCTTCTATCTGATAAGATGTAGAACATAGTTTTTATAATACATATTTATAGCTGTATTAATTGGAACTATTTTCTTTATTGGAGGAATGAATTAAAGGTCTAAAAAGGCGGCGTATTGATGGGGTACATGTAATGGTCTAAACAGATTGCTACAGTCGAGAAATAATCTATCATGTTTAATGCCTCCATTGTCATGACGTCATCAATATTAACCAATAATTGACGTCTGCCTTTAGTTAAATTTTCACATTGAAACGAGTGCCGAATAGTTTGGATCCTGGTCAGACGCCGCGTAACGTCACGACTGATCAGGATCAAAACTGTTGGAAAATGCATATCACTATTGCACTCGTGCTAAGACAGAAAAGGGGTTACACGCAAATGAAACGCAAACACAATGTAATATATTTAGAAAATGATGCTCTTTAAAGTTCTTACGATTTATTTGAGTTGCAAAGTGTTTGAAGTCTGATCTGGCTTCAAAAATACTTGTTTACATATACAGTGGAGAATCTGTTGTTCTTTCCCAATAAACGCGTTTACGCTAAAACTATTATTTACAATACAAACAGTTTGGAGCCAGATCAGACGCCGGGTAACCCGGCGTCTGATCAGGCTCCGAACAGTTTGCCACCAAGATAAAGATGAATTATCAGAATTGTCCAAAGGTTGTACTTTTCTACGTTTTAGTGTTTTGCGTTTGCGTACGTTTGCGTTTAAACGGGAAAGAATAACAAATTCTCCACTGTAGCACAGTCGCACTTATCGCGCTAATCTCCGCTACATGTACAGTGCTCCCTCCCTACAACGGCCCTCCCAACAACGACTCCCTCCTTACAATGAACCTTTCCGCAGTTCCGTACATGTAAACAATTATGTCTAACGCTTTTACTGTAACTGCTGTAACATCGTCTGCTTAAAGTTGTCGTCTGCTGTTTTTCTCAAAGTCACATATTGGACATTCTTAAAGAAAAAAAACACTTAATGACGAGTGACAAACAGCTTGAATCCATATCAGACGCCGCGTTAAGCGGCGTCTGATCTGGATTCAAGCTGTTGGCAAATGTAAACCGATTTCCCTCCATATAACGACTCCCTCTGAACAAAGCACACAATTTTTGTCTCCCATTAGGTGTCGTTGTAGGGAGGGAGCGTTGTACTAAGGAGCTGTGTGGGTCTCACTCATGCTGTATTAACGTGCCACCTGTCTTCAGTCTCATTTATGAACCTTCGTTTTCACATAGGTGTAAGTCTACCGTTCTTGTAGATTTACACGTTTTCTTCTCACAGTCTTAATGCGTTCTTAATGTTTGCCTGATATAGGCTAAAGACTTTCTTACAAACGACGAG
Organism: Gari tellinella; assembly: GCA_922989275.2. NCBI lineage: Eukaryota > Metazoa > Mollusca > Bivalvia > Cardiida > Psammobiidae > Gari > Gari tellinella. The sequence goes on along the minus strand of OV277863.1, from coordinate 13,030,713 downwards.
TCAGATATCTCTGTTCATTAAGAGATTTCATTAACCTTAAATATACTGTATTATCGCCGGTTTACGGTGGAGAGAAAAATAGTCTTTCCCGTTTACACGCAAAAAATACGCAAACACAGTTCAATAAAGATAAGAAAATGTCACTGTTTTGGGATTTCGAACGATTCATTAAGTTTGAGTGGCAAAATGTGTGTATCCTGATCTGGTTCCAAACAGTTTGCAATGGAAATACAGTGGAGAAAAAGTTATTCTTTACCGTTTAAACATAAACGTAACGCAAACGCAAAACACTTAAATGTAGGAAATAGCAACTTTTTGACATATCTCAGTATCTATTTTTATCTGAGTGGCAAACTGTCTGGAGCCTGATCAGACGCCGGTTTACCCGGCGTCTGATCTGGCTACAAACTGTTTGCAATGGAAATAAACGTTTTAGCGTAAACGCGTTTATTGGGAAAGAATGTCTTCTCCACTGTTACTCACCCTCCCCAGACACTTCAAACGAGCTATTCCAGTTTCAATTTAAGTCAAGTCAAGTTTTGATTATTAAGGGCTGTTTTACTGTATGTTTCAAATTTACAAACAGTACAGACCCTGATCAGGGTGCTTCTTAAGCGTCCTCTATACTAGGCCAAGTGTACTATTTACTTGTGCATGTACAGTGGAGAAACGTTATTCTTTCCCTATAAACGCGTTTACGCTAAAACTATTATTTTCACTGCAAACAGTTTGGAGCCAGATCAGACGCCGGGTAACCCGGCGTCTGATCAGGCTCCGAACTGTTTGCCACCAAGATAAAGATAAATTATCAGAATTGTCCAAAAGTTGTACTTTTCTACGTTTTAGTGTTTTGCGTTTGCGTACGTTTGCGTTTAAACGGGAAAGAATAACAGATTCTCCACTGTACAGTGTAAAAGATACGTATACTTGTTTTTATGGATTAAATAGACGTTATCGTAAGGATATACAGTGGAGAATCTGTTATTCTTTCCGGTTTAAACGCAAACGTACGCAAACGCAAAACACTAAAACGTAGAAAAGTACAACTTTTGGGCAATTCTGATAATTCATCTTTATCTTGGTGGCAAACAGTTCCGAGCCTGATCAGACGCCGGGTCACCCGGCGTCTGATCTGGCTCCAAACTGTTTGCAGTGAAAATAATAGATTTAGCGTAAACGCGTTTATTGGGAAAGAATAACGTTTTCTCCACTGTAACAAAAAAGATGTTATTCTTATTTTTATTTTCCATGCGTTAAGGATCCACTTAGAAAGCTCCATTTAATTTGTACACATGTAGACCTACATATCTATGTTAAATGTTCTCATCTGGAGTAAATACGAAGTTTTGTCGTTAATTCTATCATTAGTATATGTATTAGTATTTATATTATTATTTTTTATTATTATTGTTGTTATTATTATCATTATTATCACTGTAACTATTATTAATATTATTATCATTATTAATAATATTATTATTATTTTTATTATAACTATAACTATTTATTGTTATTGTTATTTTTATTATTATCATTATTTCATAAATATAATTATTATTATTATTATTTTCATTGTTTAAATTCTTTACCCAAGTTTGACGTATATAGAAATATGTTGGCAATACCCAGCGAGAACCTCGTTGCCAGAGTTTTCATAATTTCTTGAATAATCAATTATGCCTCGTAAACAATTCACACATGTCAGTCACGCAGGCGCTACAGTATACAGCCACCCATCTATTTACCCTTTCACCAATAGCTGGTATTCTGTATTTTAGAAAGATACTTGCTTAAAGCAGGCTGAAAGTAAATCAGAGAGCTCCTATAGGAGCTTTCTGATTTTCTTTCAGCCTGCTATAAGTAGTCAACTGTCGGGAGACAGGAACATATCCAATGGGTCTTTATCGGAGCATTGTAGAAGCACTAAAAGGCATCTTTGAGAGGAACAAATATATACGTCATAAGGCGCCACTGTGGGGGACGGGTTTAACTATTAGAAAAGCTCCGGTATTATAAATCTCTATTGTATGCCTATATTTTGGCATTTTCAGCAGGTAACTGTTTAAGGCATGCCATTGATAAAGCATTGTAAAGCTCATGCAATGGCTTGATTCTATACATGTACTTATATTCTGCTCAAATCCCATTTTGCATAATCGCTAAGTCTTAGTTTCAAGAAGGTTGGGATTTCTGGGATCTACAGTATTTAAGACATCCAACATATACATATAGATGAAAATCAAATACAAATGTGTACGAACAGTGCCTAGTTGTTACAGAAGTATCAATCTATCAGCTCACAGGCGCATATCACACAAGAGCGTGCGAATAAGCTGAGCGTTGTGATGCTACTGATTAAGATCATCACAGATACCCTCCAAGATAAAGTCAATCATGTATTGCAGTATGTACGCAAACTACGATGCACTGACATGCTTTAAGTCAAAGCATTGCTTTATGCAGAACAAAATTGAAACAGAAAGCTCCTATGGAGCTTTCTGTTTCACTTTTGTTCTGCATTAAGCAGTCACAATTATGTACAAATCTTTATACTTATTCAAAGAGTGGCTGCCCAGCACGAGTTTGACTGCACAGTATGTTATGGTTTGTTTGTACTAACATTAATCATACCAACTGCCTCTGAAATGGCTATTGTCGGTGCCTTTAATGAGGCACGTGACCTTCATATAAAAGCCAATTTAGAGTTGCGCTTTGGTTAGCGGCAATACACTCCTTTGTAGTAAATATTTATTGCCAACATTCTAGTAAAATAGTTTAAATGTTCTTCAAATTATAATATTTAACACGTTCGTACATTTACAGTGGATTAGAGGTTATTCTTTCCCAATAAACGCGTTTATGATAAACTATCTACACATGTAGTTCCATTGCAAACCGTTAGAAGCCAGATCAGACACCGGGTGCCTCGACTTCTGATCGTGCTCCAAACTGTTTGCTACTCAAATACAGTGGAGAAAACGTTATTCTTTCCCGTTTAAATGCAAACGAAACGCAAACCACTAAAATGTAGAAAATAACTACTTTTTGACAGTTTTCAGTATTTATTTTTATCTGAGTGGCAAACAGTTTGGAGCCTGATCAGACGCCGGGTTACCCGGCGTCTGATCTGGCTCCAAACTGCTTGCATTGGAAATAATAGTTTTAGAGTAAACGCGTTGATTTGGAAAGAATAACAGATTCTCCACTGTAGTAACAAGTCGCCAAATCGTTGCAAATTGCAAATCTCTGCTTAATTAGTGTTATGCCTTTGCGTTTTGTTCTGTTCATACGGGAGAGAATAAACCTTCTCCAATGTATAGCGGAGAAGATGTTATTCTTTCTCGTTTAACCGCAACCGAAAATTAAACGCATTACTATAAAACGTAGAAACTTACAAGTTTTAAAATAATTCTAAAAGTCCATTTTCATCTGAAAGGCAACACTTTTGATCTGGCTCCAAACTGTTTGCAGTGGAAATATAGTGTAAGCGTTGACGCGGCTATTAGAAAGAATAACGTCTTCTCAAGACTGTATCTATTACAGTGGTAGAGACGCCATTCTTTCCGTTTGGATGCAAGTAAGGTAAAACCCAATGCAATAAATTCTAGAACAATGAAAAATAGCCGAAGAAGCGCAAACGATTTAATTTAATCGGAGTAAAAATCAATTTGGAACCTTACAAGATCAATGCGTCTTACGTGTATCTGGCTCTAGACTGTTTGTATCTCACAATAACTATTATTGAGACAGAGTAACGTCTGCTCAACGATAGACACTGCTCTGTGTCCTTGGAGTTGTTGTAAAACACATTATCCTTTTAACGTTTTTCTGCCACACAGAAATTGATAATTATATAATTCGTTAAATTTGTTCAACGGGAAAACGTTATATTTTTCATTATTTTAGTGCATTGCGTTTCGTTTGCGCTTTAACGAGTCTTCTCCACTTAATTTACACATGTATAAGTTACACGACACTACGATTTTGTCAAATACCAGATCGTCCTTCTTCATGTACAAAATGTATTGAACTGAATTGGTGTTATTCTCTAAATAAGAGATGATGGAAATAAAAGAGAATTTGAAAAACATATCCACATTTACTTGTCAGAGTTAAATATAACATATAGTTGTGCAACATTTGATAATAGCATTGTTCAAACAAATAATGTGAAAACTGCAACAGTTTTCGGGATTTTTACGGTATGCTGCTTTAGGGTCACATTTTAAATGATATCAGTTACATGTACACGGGAGAAAACGTTATTCTTTCCAAAAAAAACGCATTTACGCTAAATCTATTATTTCCACTGCAAACAGTTTGGAGCCAGATCAGACACCGGGTAACCCGGCGTCTGATCAGGCTCCAAACTGTTTTCCAATCAGATTAAAACAAATAATCAGAAATGTCAAAAAATAGTAATTTTCAATATTTGAACGATTAGCGTTTGCGTTTAAACGGGAAAGAATAACGTTTTCTCCACTGTAACAGTTATAGTTTAAACGAAACGAACCGAAAACGCATTGCAATAAAATGTAGAAAATGACAACGTGAAAATAAATAAGACATTTTAATCTGGGTTGTAAACAGTTTGGAGTTTGATCAGACGTTGGGTTTAACTATGTGTTACAGTAAAGAAGATGTATATTCTTTCGCAATAAATGCGTTATCGCTACAATTAATACGCCATTGCAAACATTTTGGATCAGATCAGACGCCGGCCAACTCTTCGTTTGTCCAGGCTCGAAACCTTTTGCCAATCAGATAGGAATAAATAGTTACAAACTCAAACCAAGTGTCTTTCTACACTTAAGTGCTTTTAACGGGAAATAATAATATCTTCTCCACTGCTAAGCAGGATAAAGGTCCAGCAGAAAGCTTTTGGACGAGCTTTCTACCGTACCCGTGTCTCGCATGTTTATCGCCTTTAGCTATTAACATTTTGTTAGACACATGTACAGGTTTTACTCTTTAGTGCTGAAACTACATTCCTGAAGCGTCAGTTACAATTTATAGCAAGATCTTTGATTTACTGCGTGATGTATATCATATTTCTAAGCAGTCTCCACTTACATAAAGCATTGAATAAAAATTTAAAATAAGATGTATATAGACAATACTGTCATACATCAGAATAAACAGGTTTAAAGATATTATAAAGAAAATATTGAGAAATAGATTTAAGTCTCCCAAAGGACAAATACATTTTATAGTATTTCAATCGTATATTACCGTTCAAAATACGACGGTATGAAGACTCTAGGCAGAAACATGTAGTATGAATTATGCTACAGTGATATAACACATTCATCGTTATATTTAAATTTAAATGTCTATTTTAAGTTTAACCCTTTCGCAGACAAAATATGTAAGTTTAGCTTTTCAAGTTTTGAATGAAAATAAAAAAGTGTCAAACAGTTTCGACTCTGATTTGGAACTCATTCATCCCTGAAATTTTTAATGTCTAGTCCATTTTTAACAATTTAGGGTTTATTGTAACACACAAATTCAAAATGACAAATAGTGTAGACCTTGATCAGGGGGCTCCTTATTGCCAAGTTTGAATGCGTTAAAACATTATTTCTATTACGAATAGATTGGAGTCAGGTCAGAAGCAGGTTAAAAAAATTATTAGACATTCAGCCTACTATCTTGGAATATATCTGCTGTTTCTATATTTTTCCTTCAGAAATGTGGTTTTTTTGTACCAAAGTAAGTTATCGGTTAACTTTTCGGTGTATAAAAAAGAGTTCAAATTAATTTCGGTGTTGCGAAAGCTTATATTTTATGGACACGCGCTTTCAATTTAACCGAAGAAGCTGAATGTCGACATATTTTGCCGCTTGACATTTTTTAAAAATCAATTAGTGCAAATGCATGTATTCCATAATAGTAAAGACTGTCAGCTTTTGTTTTAAACCTATTTTAGCAGAAAATAGAGCTGACTTGACAATAAATTGCCAATATATTTATTTTTATAGAGAAGCAGCCTACCATCTTTGATGATATTATCTGCTATTTCTATATTTCATATTTTAGGGTAGATCTAAATCTAATTTCATCATATGCAAAACTTTGCCGCTATTTTTCTGTCGTTCATTTCGCTTGAAGGCCGAAAACAATCAGTTCATTTCTTATATTTATAATGTTTTTGCTGTAATTTCTAATACTAGGTTAACATTTCGTTTGTATGCATGTATGTTTAATCCATACTATAGGTTGATAACACGAATAATGTGTACCCTATCAGGTGCAGCCATGACCAAATTCGAAAGCAAAAAACTAAGTTCCATTGTTTACATTTTAAGGCTTCTTCTTTTCTTTTTTTTTGAAATGGATTTTTTAACAGAATTTATTATTCTAAACTAAATCTTACCCATTTATATAAGCATTTGACATATATTTACAAATTACTATTTTTAATGCTAAATCCGGTTGCGAGCCTCTTTAATCTGAATGGCCAACAGTTTGGAGTCTGATCTGGCTCCAAACTGTTTGCAATGGAAATTATAGATTTAGCGTAAACGCGTTTATTGGGAAAGAAAAATGTTTTCTTCTCTGTACAGAGGCTTTGCATACATTTTAATGTTATAATGGAACGTGAGAAACAAATAGAAAAACAGGGATTTCATCAAAGCCCATGTTGCTTTGAATATTTCTTCACGAGAGATATAATCAGAATTAAGATAAAAAAAACACTATTCAGTGACGATGTTGGGCTAACACCTTTTCAATAATTACAACGTGTTTTCAAATGCACATTTGGACAAAACGAACAAAAATATTTTTTACTCCGGAAGAGCACATGTTTATTGATGCATCTTTTAACCCATCCACTGCCTTACCCCGAGCACAACATTATTTTGCAAAACTGTAACGCGGCGTCTGATCAGGATCCAAACTGTTTGACACTCATTTAAATATTTCTTCAGTCAAAATAGCAAACATTAAAATTTAGGAAATAAAAGACGATATTTGTTTAAAATTGATGACGTCACGGCAGTGAAGGGGTTAATATCACGGACACACAGATAGACTAAACGTCAGGCAAATCCATCTGCTTATACAACAACATAGTTGTTTCTTTCTTTCCCAATAAATATGCTGGCATTGCAGGAACTTATATGCATTGCATGCAAACAGATCGGAGCCACGTCGGACTCGAGAGGCTTTTGAAACTTAGACTAAAATTAAGCATTGCAAAACTCTGCCATTTCATTTGCAAAATTGCATAAGTTGGTATATATTTAGCTTTTTTATATGGGAAAGAGTAAGTATACCTTTTAAAGATATTATAAATACCCATCGCCAATAGAGCATTAAGGATTCAGTCATACAAAATGGTCAATACCATGTAGATGACGTTATACTCTCCCAATATATGCGTTTATGCGAAAACATGTTTTCTCATTGCAAACAGTTAAGAGACAGACCATACATGTACTCTAAATTTTCAGAAGAAAGTTATCGTCTATATATTTTCAAATATCTGTCTTGTACAATATCCTTTGCGTTTCGTTTTGTTTAGACGAGAAAGAATAATGTCTCCGCGGCTGCATAGGGCCTCTCAATCAATCTAAATCAGGCAATGCTCATCACTATGTTTATTGGGTATTTGCGGTAATCCTTCGAGAGCATGACATATAAACATATCAGGTCAATGGCATACTGCTGGAGATACAAGGGTCAATGTACGAGTGTCAATGGTACATGTGTCGGATAATCCTTTTTACGATGAATAATGACTTACGGTGGAGAAAACGTTATTCTTTCCCGTTTAAACGCAAACGCAATTCGCTGAAATGTAGGAAATTACCATTTTTAGACATTTCTAATTATTGTATTTTAATCTGAGTGGCAAACAGTTTGGAGCCTGATCAGACGCCGGGTTACCCGGCGTCTGATCTGGCCCCAAACTGTTTGCAATAGAAATAATAGTTTGACAGTAAACGCGTTTATAAGGAAAGAATAACGTTTTCTCCACTGTAACCTTTACAGTACTATTATAACTTAATACAGTGGAGAATACGTTATTCTTTCCCGTTAAAATGCAAACGAAACGCAAACGCATTGCAATAAAATGTAGAAAAATGGCAACGTTTAGACAATTTTGACTTTTCATTTCTATCTGGGTGGCAAACTGTTTGGAGCCTGATCAGACGCCGGGTAACCCGGCGTCTGATCAGGCTCCAAACTGTTTGCACTGAAAATAATAGTTTTAGTGTAATCGCGTTTATTGGGAAAGAATAACGTGTAACACTGTAACATGTAACACTGTAACATGTCTATAGGCTGGGTCGCAGCAACACCTACCGTGCACCCCCCCCCTGGAGACTTTTTTATGGGCACCAAAATGTTCGTTGGAGTCTTCTTCACGATATTTCTTAATGTTCCCAAACTTAAGTTTGTCACAGCTATGCGTAATTTAACGGTTACCATGGTAACCCTAGGTATTTTTTAAATCTACCCTGTGTGTAAAAATGGGCTATAACTTTGCTTTTGTGAGAGCTAGAAATATCAAACAAGTACCAAAAAAAAGAAGACACACGGGTTATTAATGTGACATGTTACTTAATTAATATTCATGTTTTCATACTTATGAATATTAATGAGAATGTCAAAGTAAGCAGAAAACCATGAAAACCAAGCATGTTGTTTTGTGTGAGAGGCGGATTTATGCACCAAAGTTCTTAAAAATAGGCTGAAATGGTTTAAACTGATCATTCAAAGAAATAAAACCATGTTTGGTTCTAGTGAATTTATTTTCTCTTTGCATGTTAAATTAAGCTAATTTACATATTATCTATTATGAAACGAATTTCTCATAAAATATTCTCTATTTGTAAAAAAATGATATAACTTTGCTTCTGTGTGTGCTAGGACTATTAAACAAGTATCAAAATAAAGTAGAGACAAAGTTCGTTAAGATGAGATATGACTTCATTAATATCCATAAATTAATACTTATGAATATTAATGAGAATGTCTAAATGAAGAAGAAAATCAAGCATTTTGTTTTGTCTGAGACGCGTATTTAAGAAACAAAGTTCTTTAAATAGGCTAAAATGGTTTCAACTGATCATACAAAAAAATGTAAACATGTTTGGTTCATAGTCTTTGCCATCAGCCAAACCATAAAAGAATTGTAATAGTACATGTATACTCGTTGTGTTTCTGTTTTGGGCTTCTATCTTAGACGCCATTTTACATAATGTTTCGTAGTATAGGAATAAAACGGTCTTTATACACAATTTGTGCAAAACACATCATTTTTGTACTGTCAGAAGAGCATTGTAACATTTTTTGTAAAATCTGGAAACACAATTATAAAAGATGGTATATTCGCGAATTATTTGTAGCGGCCATATTCGACACCATTTTGAATATTTTGTTCATAGATGCAAATGGCGGCAAGTTTGGACGACATTTTGAATATGTGGGTCTTATTAGAAGAATTAAAAGGTCATTTTTCATATTAAGTGAATTATATGACTCGTTTGTTATGTTCAAAGTCCATTGTAATTAATTTAGAAGAACCATGATAAAAAATATTGTTATAGATAGTATGTTCGTGACATTTCATGCTTGTTGCGGCCATCTTGAACCCCAGTTTGAATTTTTATGTTAGCCAACAATCCTCCATTCTCCATAACCGGACCCTTCCTACCAATCCGGAAGCCTCACGAAAACGCTTGATAAAGTGCGTGCGGTTTGCTTACGTCATCGCAAAAGCGGTTCCGATTAAGTAATAGATGCGTGCAGCATAATAGCCGAGAAAAATATTGAAAAGAACTTGGAATTTTAGTGAAACTTTGAAGAAAATTATATTTTCGAAAAATGAGTATCAAAATTAACCACGTATCTTATTTTTTTAATGTCCCTTTGTAATATGATTTCGAATAACGCATTTTCCAATATAACTCTAAATGTTTATTACGTGTAGCGAGTGTCTGGAAATTGACCTTTCACATGCAGTATAAATTTGACCCGATTGTGTACAAGCGCCTTTGTTACCCGGATGATGACGTCACACTTCCGTCATGATAGGAATTCGCGGTGCTGCATTTACAGCCGAAGGTTAGTTTGAATAACTGGTATTTGTTTAACAATGAAGTTGTTTGATTACTTTAAGTGTTATTTTCAGTTAGAAAACTTTTTTTTCTCCATATTCATTCAATGTATCTCCCAGTTACTATTTAAATTGGTTATCTTTATAATCCCTTTTCGCTAAGGGTTCCGGATGAACGGACGAAGAGGAAACTATTGCAACTGAAACATTCAGTTTTCATAATCGACACACTTGTACAAACAGTTTGGTATACAGAAACCTCTGTTTACAGATTGAAACCTGTTAGGTGTCCGAAACAGTCCACTATTAAGAACCTTATGAGGGGATGAGTGTTTATTGTAAATAATCATGACCACGAACTGAATATGTATTATTAACATATGCACAAGTATATCTCAAGCCGAGTTTCTCTGTTCATATTTTATACAATATTGTGTTTGGTCTTATCATTAAAAGATCAATCAGATATGAAATACTGTACAAGGTGTTTACCATGTCTAATTTGGAGGAATTCGTCACGTGAGTATATGCAAATGAGCTGAATAATACTTGCAAAGTGAAAACCTAAAGGAACAAAACATGGTTAAATTTCCTTGTATGATCAGTTGAAACCATTTTAGCCTATTTTAAGAATTTTGGTGTCTAAATACGGCTCTAAGACAATACAATGTGCTTTCTTCTTTAATTTGACGATCTCATTAATATTCATAAGTAGTAATTCATGAATATTAATGAAGTCATAGCTCATCTTAACGACTTTTGTTTCTACTTTATTTTGATACTTGTTTAATATAGCCCGGGGATTAAGTGAAAACATAGTTCACTTCATGAAGCAAGCAAGCCACTTGGCAGGTATACACATAAGACCCTTGTCTAACAATAGAAGCCGTTAGCCATCGCTTAACAGGTGGTAGTTCAAAATGGCGGCCATTTTCAAAATGACCGCCATACATCTTTTCCAGAAGTTATATACCTGTCATTAAAAATATGTTTTACCTAATTGTTTCAATTCAAAAGCATACTTGTACGTCATTTTGTATGGAAAATCAATCTTATGTACTATAATATCTAAAAATGGCGCCCAAAATTCAAAATGGCCGCCATTGTATGTAATTTGAATATATTTTTGCATAAAATTATCTTGTTTTGATGGATTTTAACCTGTAGATATGTTACATTATAGAAGTGTAAGCGTAGGGAAATGTGTTTATACTCATTGAATCTATTTGAGAGTTGAGTACTGTAATATTATCGTATGAACTATAATAACTCAAATGGCCACCAAAGTTCAAAATGGCCCCCATTGTATGTCATTTGAATATGATTTTGCATAACATCATTATGTTTTGATGGATATAACCTGTAGATATGTCACATGATAGAAATGTTTGCCTAGGGAACTGTGTTTACACTCATTTAATATGTTTAAGAGTTTTTGTACTATAATATTATTTTATGTACTATAACATCTAAAATGGCGACCAAAGTTCAAAATGGCTGCCATTGTATGTCATTTGAGTATGTTTTTGCATAAAAGTATCATTTTTGATGGATTTAAATCTGTAGATATGTCACATTATAGAAGTGTAAGTGTAGGGAACTGTTTTTACACTTATTTAATCTATTTTAGAGTTTAAATGGTGCATTTTGGTATGATAACATAGAACATGTGTATAAATGCTCATAAACACTTCTAGAAATATAGCTATTTAATCGCTCAGTTTTTTGCAATACTTTCTTAATTTCTGAAGATTTATGAGTTCCATTTGCAACTGCATAGACCACTGCAACTAATCCCAAAGTGGAATAACTTGCATCTTCCCCGACAGTCAGATTTGCATCCACATTTCGTGAGCTCTTTGCAGCTATCGAAAACTGCTGGCTGGACTGTCAATACAATCTGCCATTTGTCGCCCCATCCCCATGTTGCAGGGCTTTCACTTGTCATTTCTCGCTTTGAAGTTTGTCCCTAAATACATCCCGCTTTGATAAGCTGCACGTTTTGTGTGTTCTAATTGGGCAGCTCTTGTTGGCGGAATTGCATCGTAAGACTTCTGTTTTAGAGCAAACATATCAAGACGCACATTATCGACGTCCGTGACCGAGCTTGACCGATCCTACAATAAGATCACAAACATTTCCTGCATTTTCATATCTTCTTGAGTCACTGATAGAGGGTATGTTCGGAGCTTTGAAAGACTACTGATACTTCTGGGAAAATATCCAATGTCTGCCAAGCTGACTTTCCCCCTTTTCCGCGAAAAGCTGAAACAATATCGCAGCCAGTGGATGCAGGGAAGAAGGGAACACCGCTACTTTTCTCTCGACCGAGAGTTATGGCTCTTTCATGCACTGGAATCTACCTGAGGTTCACGCCTTGACCAAATGCTAACCACAGTTGTTCAATACCGATATGTTTGAGTGATTCAAAGATGTTTAGTACTATGACAAGAACATCCGCATCAGTGAAATAGCTTTGATCATGAGACAAGTGTATCCCGATGTAACCGCATGCCTTGGGTGAAGGAATAAATTTGCATCCGCTTCCTAATGGTTATATGGCATGAGCTCTTCCAAAGGCATGTCTTTGTTACACACAACACTTTTCTCCTTGGTCACAATGACATTATTGGCTATACAGTCCATGTTTAAGATATTCAACAGTGTCTAAATCCTTACCCATAACATGCTTTGTCGTTGTAACTAACTGTGCAGATTCTTTTAGGAAAGGCAGCATTGAAGTGAAATTAACTTTAAAGGCGTTCCCCTTTTCTTTGAGATGTGGTGAGATTTCCACGTAATTTGTAACGTGTCGTCAATGGTTTCTGTAAGTCGGACAGACTCTAACCAGGCAAAATCTTGGGCAAGCCAAACTGTTTTGTCTATAGATATGAAACTGTCTGTCAGTTGTTGGAGGCAATGGGGTTTTTGATTTGAACGCAGCAAGGTGTACGTAAGTGTAGGAATCGGGTAATTCGGTTTCTTTCTTTACCCCAGATTCTGACAGAAAGTTGCTCTCACTTGTCAGGAGCTGGGTGTTGAAACAAGGATATGGTAGTTCCGGGGAATGACAATGTTGTAGACTTGGATTATGGGTTGTGGTCAATGTTGTCCATGTCGCGGTCGTGAATACGCCTTTTCTCTGAGACGAAAGACACACTACCCCTTCATCAATGAATCTATCAACTGCGGCATCAAACAGTTGACCAGATATGTCAAGAACTCGCTTATATGGTATGCGTAGGGCTCAATCGTATAGCATTTCTATATGGCCCTTTTGCGCGTTTTGAGTACAAAGACATTCCCATGGAAATTTGAAATGGTGTTTCACGACCCCTTATGTGTCTGTAACTTGTCGTGCCTTCTCTGTAGGCTGCGTAACAGTTATACTGCAGCAGCTGGACCATTGCAATATCTGTTTTTGATGCCCCAAGAGCTTATTTGCGAGTGTATATCAACGTCATGCTTTATCATACACACAAATTCAGTAAGTAAGGACGGAACTGCTTCTTAAATATGACCGCCGTGTAATTTGCTGTCAAATGGGAATTTGTGGTTGAGCATTTCTTTCCTTAGGACCTTTGCAGCTTTTTCTAGAATTGTGACATCTGTACAGTTGCTCGAATTTGATAACATGTACCTAAATCAATCTTAACAGCCAGTATTTCCTGTTTGCCGTCTTTGTGCTTTTCAAGCTCAGGGATCTCTGCTAACAGTGGTCGAGTTCTGTTAATATCTGTTTCTTACAACTGAATTCGAAACTGCTGTAGCCTTTTCTTGAAAAGCCTGGTCAAATTTCCGATTGGGAAAATTGCAGGCATTCCCATACTAGTTTGTGATTCTTTGACATAAGCCAGTAGCTCTGAAAATACTAGAGCACGAAGCTGTTTTTCTCATGGTTTGTCAGTACCTTCCATCTCTTTATTACGGGGGTGATCTCGTTCTCTATTGTTAAGAGTGGTCAAACAATCTTCATGGTATACAAACTCTTGTGGGACTACATCTCCGACACTCAACTTTGACAAAAGTTTTCCCTCGTTTAGATTAAGCGCACATTCATTCAAACATTTCAAAACCCATGGTCATTGCTTTTCTCAGAGTTTGTCATTTGGTGGCAACTCCCTCGCCCAGAAAGCTTTTCTGTGCAGGTAAACTTGACCTTCTTTCCATTGGACTTGCTATATCTACAGTCTCCTGGCTTTCAGATAGTCTGTTTTTCGCATGTTTAAGTTTTGGGTTGTTAAATAAAAGATGACAACTTTGATGGTACGTTACCGATCTTTCTCTTAACGTTTATTTGTTACCATGTCCTTCATCTAAGTGGATTGGATCAAAGATAATGGGCAACTGATTCATGTCTTTGAAAAGAGGAAGTTGGTTGCCAACATTAAGTAGCCATCCTGACTTTTTCGACCAGGTAATTGAGTTTTCAAGTTTTCTTTCTGTTTTTGCTTTTGACATATGCAGCACTTTTCCCTATCTGTAGGCTGTGTACTGGTACTAGCTGCTTGAATTGTATCTTACATGGTTGTTCTATGATATGTGGTTAATTGGAGGGGCTATCATTTTACCTACTTACCAAAAGTATTAAAAGCACATTTTTGTATGCGTTACTACAAAGTTCGGAACAATTCCATAAACCCTGTATGGTCGTTCACTCAGTATCACTGAAGGCCCTTGTGATCTGTACTGTTACGGTGACCTTCCAGGTAATTTAATCCCCGTTATATTTGGCTCGGATATCCCGCGTTGGCACAACTTGTCTATTCAGGCACGGCTATCTAACGTGTGAATTTTATATGATAGCATTTGGGACACTAAACAGTCACCTTTAAAATATAGTAACAGCGAACATTTAGCTGATACTTAACCCATGCTGAGTTTCACAGCAAAGATATTACCAATGCGCCCTGGTTGTGCTTTGACAATCACTCTATTACAATAACATAAATTGAAGTAAGTGTGTTTTTATGCATATAGCTCATATATATATTATATAGGTGTGCGTAAAATTTACATATTAACGAAAGAGTACAAATTTCTAAAAGGTCACATAAAAAGGAAAATGCGCAACTTTATGTTCCATATTTAGATGTCCTTAACTATCAATAATGTGCAAAAAACTTAAATAATTTAGTTATTTAATTTTTTTTTATTAATTTATGAATGCTGAACCATTGAGGATGATTGAAGAACCTCGATTTCCAACCCGATATCTTAAAGAAAGAATTTCGATAAAAATAGCATAAATAGCGGCCATTTTGAATTTTATTGCGGCCATTTTGATTTTTTTTAAAATATTACGATTAATTTAAAGTTAAACAATATAGTTTATGACATAGAAATCATTTTACTATCTCATTCATAGACAATCATTGTACTGATGACTATGCCACAATATCAGAAAATTGAAAAAGACGCCATTTTGAAAATGGCCGCCATCTTGAATCTAACAAGGGAAAATGAAGTGGCTAACGACTGTTTTTTGACAAGTTATATCTAAACATCATTTGTGGAAAGTCCCTTGCTTGCTTCATGAAGTGAAATGTTTTCATGATATATCGAGTTAATGCCCCGAGCTAATAGTCCTAGCACATAAAGAAGCAAAGTTATATCCAATTTTTACAAATAGGGTATATTTTTTGAGAAATTCGTTTCATAACAGATACTATGCAAATGAGCTTAATTAAGCATGCAAAGAGAAAATTCACTAGAACCAAACATTGTTTTATTTCTTTGAATGATCAGTTTAAACCATTTCAGCCTATTTTTAAGAACTTTGGTGCATAAATCCGCCTCTCACACCAAAACAACATGCTTGAATTTCATGGTTTTCTGCTTATTTTGAATTTCTCATTAATATTCATAAGTATGAAAACATGAATATTAATTAACGTACATTTCACACTAATGACATGTGTCTCTTCTCTATTTTGGTACTTGTATGATATTTCTAGCTCTCACAAAAGCAAAGTTATAGCCCATTTTTACACATAGGGTAGAATTTTGGAGAATTTCGTTACATATAACAAGTAAAATATGCAAATGAGCCTAATCATACATGTAAACTGATAACTCATTTGAACCAAACATGTTTACATTTCTTTGTATGATCAGTTGAAACCATTTTTAGCCTATTTAAAGAACTTTGTTTCTTAAATACGCGTCTCAGACAAAACAAAATGCTTGATTTTCATGATTTTCTTCTTCATTTAGACATTCTCATTAATATTCATAAGTATTAATTTATGAATATTAATGAAGTCATATCTCATCTTAACGAATTTTGTCTCTACTTTATTTTGATACTTGTTTAATTGTCCTAGCACACACAGGAGTAAAGTTATATCAATTTTTTACAAATAGAGAATAGTTTATGAGAAATTCGTTTCATAATAGATAATATGCAAATAGCTTAATTTAACATGCAAAGAGAAAATTCACTAGAACCAAACATGGTTTTATTTCTTTGAATGATCAGTTTAAACCATTTCAGCCTATTTTTAAGAATCCGCTTCTCACACAAAACAACATGCTTGATTTTCATGGTTTTCTGCTTATTTTGACTTTCTCATTAATATATATATGTATGAAAACATGAATATTAGTTAAGTTACATGTCACACTAATGACCTGTGTCTTTTCTTTTTTTTGGTTTGATATTTCTAGCTCTCACAAAAGCAAAGTTATAGCCCATTTTTACACACAGGGTAGATTTGAAAAATACCTAGGGTTACCATGGTTACCGTTAAATTACGCATAGCTGGGACAAACTTAAGTTTGAGAACATTAAAATATAGTGTAGAAGACTCCAACGAACATGTTCGTGCCCATGAAAAAAAGTCTCCATGGGGGTGCACGGTAGGTGTTGCTGCGACCCAGCCTACTACATGTACAGTGGAAAAGACCTTATTTTTCCTCGTTTAAATGGAAACGAAGCGCAAACGCATTGCATTAAAGTGGAGAAAATGATAACTTTTTGACATTTCTAACTATTGATTTTAGTCCAAATTGCAAATAGTTTGGATCCTACTCAAACGCCGGGTTACCCGGCGTCTGATCTAGCGCCAAACTGTCTGCAATGGAAATATACGTTTTAAGCGTAAAAGCGTTAACTACATGTAGGAACGTCTTCTCCACTGTAACACCGACATTGCTACAACATCGTCTGTTTAATCGTTTGTCTGCGTTTATTTAAAATTCATCCGTGCCATGACAAAACCTGGCTTTGGTCTACACTGACAAATATCGTATTCTATTCACTTACGTGTTTTACTTGTTAAACATTTATAGACTGTATGACTGTCAAACAGTTTGGATCCTGATTAGAAATATTATGCAGCATCTGATCCGGAACCAAACTGTTTGCAAACGTTAGTACTGTCGGGCTTGAAAGTGAAGGGGTTAGGGTATAGTAAAACCCGCAAATGAATACTATTCAATAGCAATGAACACAGATAAGTCTAAAGTAGTATAGACATAAAGCAGGCCAGTCTGACATCAAAACTCGCCCAACATATTCACTGACATAATACCGTTTATTCACAATCACAGCGCCTTCTTTTATCTTTAAAACTTAGAATTATGGGCAGTTTTA
This sequence comes from Gari tellinella, assembly GCA_922989275.2. Classification (NCBI taxonomy): domain Eukaryota; kingdom Metazoa; phylum Mollusca; class Bivalvia; order Cardiida; family Psammobiidae; genus Gari; species Gari tellinella. The sequence goes on along the minus strand of OV277863.1, from coordinate 13,013,047 downwards.
GAATCATAATTTATATGAATGTCAAACAGTTTGGATCTTGATCGCATAACGCGGCGTCTGACCAGTTTTTTCATTGAACACAAGCATTTTTACAGTGGTTGTAATGGTGGGTTTAACTGTACTTTCCAAATTCATACTGTATAGGAGATGTGAGGCAACATGTCTCTGAGCTAGACCGACACCTGTCATAGATTCGAGCAAATTAACCTTGTGGTTCTAAAAGATCATACAGGCTTTACACCATGCCATGTCTGTCATTGAAACAAAATTCAATATGGACACCCCACTGCAAGGAAACATTGGAAACGCTTAAATTGTATTAGTGGGGATGAGTGCAAGACTCAAAGATTAAACTCACACATCCTAATCTTTTCTATCCAGCATACATGTACATATGTCTCTTCTACGAGGGGCGTTCATTTAATTATGTCAGTCTTGCGCTTTTCTGCCCTCCAACTAATACATGTACCAGCACACTGAAATGTTGTCTGCTTCACAATGAAACGATTGTACAGTGGAGAATCTGTTATTCTTTACCAATAAACGCGTTTACGCTAAAACTATTATTTGCAGTGCAAACAGTTTGGAGCCAGATCAGACGCCGGGTAACCCGGCGTCTGATCAGGCTCCAAACTGTTTGCCACCAAGATAAACAAGAATTTTCAGAATTGTCCAAAAGTTGTTCTTTTCTACGTTTTAGTGCGGGTGCCAAAGTTTAAGCTGATGTTGTGGTAAATCTACTAAAACAGCACGCAATACAAGCATTCAAATATATAACTGACGGTGTCGGTAAAATATCGGGTTCAGATCATATGCTTTTTCTACGGGAGTGTAAAGCTATAAGTTGTTTTGTGTGGTGGACACCTTATCGTTTTCTTGAGAATGATACTACATACTATATAGACAGTGAGGGGTACATGTACGCTATTCTTTCCCGTTTCATCGAGATTTATCTCAAACGCTACAAAAACAAATGTCGGCGATATAGAAAATGGCAGCATTTGCGAAAATATGCACTAATTATTATTATCATACACATGTAGTGGCAAACAGTTGAAAACGTCACTCTATCATATTTTATATGAAACTTAATGCAACACACAATTCAACAACATGTAGACAATATTTGTTTTTAAAATAAAGAAGCTAAAGAGGTTAACTTAGTTTACAGTCGAGAACGTTATTCTTTCACATTTAAATGTAAAAAGAAACACAAACGCATTGTAGTAACATGTAGAAATACGGCAGATTTTTGACAATTTTATCTATTCATGATATTCTGGTTTGCAAACCGTATGGAGCCCCTGATCAGACGCCGGGTCTGATCTGGTTCCAAACTGTTTGCAATGGAAATAATAGTTTTAGAGTTGTATGCGTTTATCGGGGACGAATAACGTTTTTCTCTTCTGTAATATGAGCGGCAAATGCATTGGATCCTGATCAGAAGCCAAGTAACTCAGTGAATAATCAGGCTCCAAAGAATTGGCAATAGGCAGACATTGCGGGATAAGACGTTACTCTTCCACGTTAACGCGTTTAAGCAAAAACCATTATCAAAATATCCAGAATGTTGTCTTTTTCTCTATTTTTGACATAGCGTTTGCGTTTAAACGGGAAAGAATAACATCTTCTCCACTGTACATGTAACAGTCTTACATGTAGCGTAAACCCCTTGATTGGGAAATAATAACGTGTTTTACACTGTATCTCACTAGATCAGGAAAGCTGTTTAAATTAACCATTTTGGCGCTAAATTAATAGTTCACCGCTGTGTTGTCGGCTTCAATATGTTTTTTACAAGATAGTTTCAAAGTAAGATTCAATGTAGTACATGTATGTCTTAAGAAAATCGAAACGAGTTGTCAAATAGTTTGGTTCCAAACTGTTTGCAAAGTCGACTTTATGCGACTTCGGCGCCAAAAAGGTTAATTAACAAGATCATGGACACTCAGAGACAGAAAGGGTATAAAGAGTACATGTAGCATGTATTATTCTTTCCCAATAAACGCGTTTATGCGAAAACAATTTATGTCCAATTACTAACTGTTTTGAGCCTGATCGGATACCGGGTAAGCAATTGTCTGAATAGGCTCCAAATGTTTTGTCACTCGAAAAAAATTAAATCGCCAGAACTTTCAAGAACCTTGCATTGTTTTACACATTATAACATTGTGTTTGCGTTTCGTTTAAACGGGAAAAGATTATATCTTTGCACGGTAGACGCTCAGCGACAGAATGAGTCTATCAAGGTTTTTGCCAGGATCAAAGACTATTGTGTAAATCGACATGGCAACCCTATACAAGTTAATGTGTTCCTAAGTGCGAGTGATGTCAGGAACTAATTTCAATAACGAGATGGACAAAGAACCATGATAATGAGAGCATGTGGAACTACAGTGGAGGAGACGTTATTCTTTCCCAATAAACGCGTTAACGCTCAAACTCTTATTTTAATTGCAAACAGTTTTGAGCCGGATCAGACGCCGGGTTACCCGGCGTCTGCTCAGGCTCAATACTGTTTGCCCTCATTTAAAAACTAGTTGTTAGTTTTTTACATTTTATTGCAATGCGTTTACGTTTCGTTTGCGTTTATATGGAAATGAGTAACGTCTTTCCCATTGTACCTTGAGCAGTTACACTATTGTCTTGTTGATATCGCTGTATACAAACAGTGACAATGATGTTATTCTTTCCCAATAAACGCGTTTGTGCTAAACCAAATATGTCCATTGCAAACGGTTTTGAGCTATATTAGATGCCGGGTAACCAGTACAATGATATAGTGGAGAAGACGATATTCTTTTACCTTTAATCGCAAACAAAACGTAAACGTAATGCAATAAAGGTAATGGTAACTTCATGAAAGATTTGACGACTCATCTTAATTTGAATGGCAAACCCTTTTGAGCCTGATCAGACTCTCTACTGTTTGCAATGGAAAAAAGGGTTTAAGCATAATTGCGTTTAATGGGAGAGAATACAGTAACGTCTTCTACACTATATACATGTAACATGGGTCCGTCTTATGTACGTCGTACGGTAAAAACGGCCGTACGTCAAAACTTCAAAATACATAATGACATCTGATTTCTCCATCTACTCCTGCATTTTGACATCTCTTTGAACTTGTCGTTTCAAGACGATTCCAAAATGATGTAACAGGACATGATTAGATGGAGAGATAAATAATAATTGATAATTTTAAAATTTGGCTTACGACAATATTTGTCGTACGAAGTTTCGTAATGATCTCGTGTAACGACACACTATGTATTAATATACCGTAAAACCTACTACTATTCTACCTAGTCCAAACAAAATTCGATGCAAAAGCGATGTAACACGTAAACAATTATCCATTTCATTGACTTTTAGCCTTGCACAAAACCGTGTTCAATGGACATAAGGTTATTGGCATAAATGTGTTTACATGTATTTGGATATAATACATTTATAACTGCCTTACATCTGAACGCATTGCACGTAAATATAGAAAGGACACCTTTTTTGACATTTCTAACTATTTATTTCAATCTGACTGGCAAACTGTTTGGAGCCTGATCAGAAGCCCGGTTACCCGGTGAGTGATCTGGCCCAAAACAGATTGCAATGAAAATAAACGTTTTTAGGATAAGTATTCCTCACTGTACCAGATAATAGATTGAGGTTACATTGTACGACTATCATATACAACGACAAGGTTTCAACTACCATATATATTATTTCACATCATGATTTCCTACAAAAATACTATTTATTTTTATTTTTATAAAATCATACAAGCTGAAAGCATTGATCGCCTTGCTGGCGATGTTCCCTAATTTGTTTCCAAATTTGAACTGGGATTATTCGCAAACGAATAATTATTTGGTTATTTCTAACAGTGTATACCAATATCAGCTGCAAAGTTACAGAATATTATATTTTCCTCTCTACAACTACGCCTAAAATGATGGTGTTTGACACGTATGTTAGATTCCATTAATATGAAAGCTAGATAGAATGTGTTCTTTATCCACCTCGAAACAATGAACTGCCTCAAAAACTAAAAACAAGTATCTTAATGAGGAGTCATAATGGCAGTTTCTACTGGGCTTCCAAATCAATATACATGTATGTTTTATAAAATACAGTGGAGAAAACGTTATTCTTTCCCTTACGCTAAAACTATTATTTTCACTGCAAACAGTTTTGAGCCAGATCAGACTCCGAACTTTTTGCCACCAAGATAAAGATGAATAATCAGAATTGTCCAAAAGTTGTTCTTTTCTACGTTTTAGTGTTTTGCGTTTGCGTACGTTTGCGTTTAAACGGGAAAGAATAACAGATTCTCCACTGTACATGTATGTTTTATAAAATAGGCCCAATATTGAAATATCAGTGGGAAAGATGTTATTCTTTCACAATTAACACTTATCATGTTGAATTATCATTTGTTTGAAATATATTGTCTGCGAAAATGTTAAAATTCATATTTTGTATTTTTTTTTAAATTGAAGACACCATGAATATGACGGACAAATAGATTGGATCCAGATCAGACGCCGCTTGACGTGGCGTCTGATCTGGACCCTAACTGTTTGTAAATGTTAGTCAAGTCACGCATAGCACGAAAAGGGTTAAATCATTTATGTCAAAACAATTATTTCCATTGCAAACAATTTGGAGCCATCTCAGACGCCGGAAAAAAGTGGTTGCCACTTTGATATTAATAATAATTCATCCAACTGTTCAAAACATTACAAATTTCTACATTTTACATAAGTCTTTGCGTTTTCGTTTCATTAAACGCGAAAGAAGAAACTTCTTTGTCACTGCATCAGATACATTTGTATATAGCGGCAAACACGTTTCCTGGTAGAAATAAAATCGAAAGACAGAATCGGCACAATAACAGGGAGGAAAAAACGTCGTTCTGCCCCGTTTAAACAAAACTAAACAGGTACCCATTGTAATAAAATGTGTCAAATGAATGCGTTTTGAAACCATTGACGATGTAATTATATCCGACTGTATTATATAACAGTATGGAGCCTGATCAGAAACCGGGTTATCGAACTGAATTCTGGCTCTTTACTGAATTTAAAATTATTCCTTTGATATAAGCAATAAAGGAAAAGAATACATTGTAACAGATTCTCCACTGTACATACATGTATACATGTACAGTGGACAATACGTTATTCTTTCCCGTTTAAACGCAAACGAAACGCAAACGCGTTGCAATAAAACGTAAAAAAGACAACTTTTCGACAATTCTGACTATTAATGTTAATCTGAGTGACAAACAGTTTGGAGACTAATCAGGCACCGGGTTACCCGGCGTCTGATCTGGCTCCAAACTGTTTGCAATAGAAATAATAGTTTTTGCGTTAAGAAATTGTTGTGGGAAAGAATAACATTTCCTCCACTATATGTAGAATAGTACATGTTCTGAAAGCGCTGACTTTGAATTAGAGAACAAAGAGTTACAGTGGAGAATCGGTTATTCTTTCCCATTTAAACGCAAACGTACGCAAACGTAAAAACACTAAAACGTAGAAAAGTACAACTTTTGGACAATTCTGATAATTCATCTTTATACATGTATTGGTGGCAAACAGTTCGGTGCCTGATCAGACGCCGGGTTACCCGGCGTCTGATCTGGCTCCAAACTGTTTGCAGTGAAAATAATAGTTTTAGCGTAAACGCGTTTATTTGGAAAGAATAACGTTTTCTCCACTGTAACATCCTTCTGATCAGGAGCTAGACCGTTTGTGTGGGAATAATAATAAATTGCAATATATTATATTACTTATGTTTCTAGCATTTGTGTCTGTATAACAACGATGATAAATCATGACTAACATCTTGAAAATCGTCTCCATACATTAGACCATCGTTTTATATAATATATTATATGCATGTACATGTAGCAAAAGGTAAGAATCATATTCAAAGAGAATTTTAGTAATCCAACCTTAGATACATGTACATGTAGTGACACGAGAAAAGATGCAAAACAACAGAATATGTTCTTCATCAACTTCTTGTCATCATCTTTGCAATACTAGTAATTAAAGTCATCCATTAAACTGCATGGACTTTGCAATTCGTTACGTCGCCGTTAAAAGATATATACAGTTGAGAAAACGTTATTCTTTCCCAATAAACGCGTTTACGCTAAAACTATTATTTTCACTGCAAACAGTTTGGAGCCAGATCAGACGCCGGGTAACCCGGCGTCTGATCAGGCTCCGAACTGTTTGCCACCAAGATAAAGATGAATTATCAGAATTGTCTAAAAGTTGTTCTTTTCTACGTTTTAGTGCTTTGCGTTTGCGTACGTTTGCGTTTAAACGGGAAAGAATAACAGATTCTCCACTGTACCATCATCGATCAGGGAATTGTTTTTTTGTAATTTTCGCTGTTGGTATGGCAAGTGAGAAATTGCATCGTTAAATAGTACGAGCGTACATTTGAGAAAATATTCTCTTTAATATTAGCGTTGACCTAACAGTACTTGGTTCTTACATGTACAACTGTTTATGAATTATAGTCGAAACTCTATACGTTCATCACACTGAACTCAAATATTCCCTTAGTTCATAAATTGAACTTTGATAACTCGATCTAGCTGATATCGAACATGCCCGTATTTTAAAGTGTAAAACGTGGTTCCCACGTTTTAATGTCGCATTACGGGTAAGTGTGACTTTAACGAGTTTGAATTATTAAGCTTCGATTGCAATTGACGTTTTTTATAATCAACTATCGGTTTAATTAACCACTGTTCGCATATCATTGCTACAGCGCTTGTATTTTTTAGTACGAGGAGAAATTGTCAGATAAATTATTAGATCAATTTTAGGATACATGTATGCATAGTTAAATGTAAAATATATATGTACATGTATATCATTCTGAGTTGTGTATATAGAAGCTACATAATAAATGTATTTCGGCAGGGACTTTGCAAATTAATCTGTTCTAAAATTAACTAAAACTGTGTGTTTTGGACTGTTATGAAGACTTTTCGATTGTGTTAGAGTTGGGTGACATTTTATTTTAAAACAGAATAAAAGAGCATCTGGAGCATTGACCTTAATACGGAAAAAAGGGCTTGCCTTTTTTCCGTTCTTAAGTAATGCGTGATAAAATCAAAGGTATTCCAATTCTATTCAATCACTGTCAGACTTTGAAAAGTGTTTGATTTGCGCGTGAATAATGTCCTCAAAACTAGGCAACTACAAAACATGGGGGCTGACATCTTGGATGATGACATCACGGCTTTTACGAAGAGTTGTGCGTGACGTTTCGGGATTCCCGATTTCGGTGATATTTTAAAACCAGTTTAAGAATGAATAACCCACAACACTCACTTGTACTGAGTTTCCTCCAAAATGACAAAATTTCAAACAGTTCAATTCATACCCTTTAACGCTAAAAATGAACGTTATTTGCAAAAAGCTACTTCTCAATCGAACCGATAAAAATAACGGATTACCAACACGTCATCAATATAAATAATGACGTCATTATTGGTGGTCATATGACTTCCAAAAATAGTTTCAGATTGCATTAAATTACAGGACTGCCATCTAATAACTTGGTTGAAATGAAAAAACCTAAGATTTCCAAATATGCATTTTCAAGCGCGATTTTACGAATCTTACCTTTACCCAATAGCCGATTTGGCGCATTCTGCTTTACTTTCAGCGTGCTTTAAGCTACCATAACCTTGGGGAAAATCCGGAAATTTAAGAAAAATCCGGAGAAATGGCAGCCCTGATAATATAGCTGTACGGAGGAGTTTTAACGTTTAACATTGTATACACTTATATATCTATTTGATTATTGGGTAACAACATAATTATAGATCTTGTCCCAAACAATTTAGGTTTATAATAAAAGTTCGAGTCGGTTGTGTAATCCAGATCTCAGTCACGAGAGTCGTAGCCTCGAGTGTGATCTGGAATACACAACGAACTGATACAAGAGCGCTGATCACACACTGGAGATAGATCTATTCCGTTTTCATAAGTACAATTTTGCTTTTTTCCGTCCATAGGCAAAGCCTAAATACATATTATTATATTGTTTTTAAGCACACAGCCACTTTAACCCTTTACAAAATAGCCTGTTTCTAGTTTTGAAGACAACTGGTCGTTTAAAGCAGGTTGAATGGAAAGAAGAATACGTCTTTAAGACTGCTTTCAGCTACCATCTGCATGGATAAAGAAAATGCTTCTTAGGGGGCATATTTATGATTTTATAAATTTAAATTATTTACTTCAGTGGAGGAATCGATTTAAGGCGTAAAAAGCGTATATATCGTCATTTAAAAGTCAAAAAGGCTGAACAGCATACTAAATTAATAAGTATAGTTGAACTTCGATATCTCGAACACGGTTAGGTCGCACATACTCGTATTTCAAAGTTAAAACGTGGCTTAGCAACGTTTTAACTTTGAAATACGGGTATATTTGACTTAACCGAGCATGAAATAATGCAATTCGTGTGTCGACAAATCGGATAGTTCGAATTAAGCGAGTTCGAGGTATCTGTATGCTGTTGAGTCAATTTTGCTTTTAACCCTTTACCCCACAGCCTGTTTTTTAATTTTGAAAATAGGTGACTTCTTAAAGCAGGTTTAAAGTAAAGCAGAATGCGCCCTGAGGCGCATTCTGCTTAACTTTCAGCCTGCTTTAAGCTACCACCTGTTAGAATAAAGAAAATATTTCTTATGATACATATGCATGGCTGTATAGATTGGAACTATTTTCTACAACGGAGGAATAAAATGAATGCGCTAAAAAGCGCTTCTATGAGGGAAAGGGTTACATGTAAGTGACGATATTGGGTACATGTAATGGCTTAAACATCGTACACGAGCCTACTTTAACCTGTTTAATACATTCACTGCCATAACATCGTCTGCTCGCAAACGTATCGTCTGCTTTTATTTCTAAAGCTTTAACTTTAAGGCAGTTGGACTTAAACGCATTAATATCGGTTTACATTGTATCAAACAATTTAGATTCTGATCAGACGCAGCGTTACACGGCATCTGATCTTGACCCAAACAGTTTGTATTTGTTAGTTTTTTATAGAGTTTGACAGAGAAACGGTTACATTGTAATAGCTTGAGATTAACTAATATGTAGCTACAAAAAAGCGAACAGAACCGATAAAAATATTGATTACATTGTACTACCTCCATTATGGTACCCATGTTAACCCTTTCACTCTCAATGACGCTTTAAAGCGCTTTTGCAAACACTTTGGGTCCTGATCAGACGCCGCGTAACGCGGCGTCTGATCAGGACCCAAATTGTTGAAACTCTTATCGGTATTTATTAAGATAAAAGACATAAAAACTTAATTTAAAACGTGTCTTGCAGACAACAATACTGAAGCAGATGACAAAAAAACGGTGATGGGATAAAAATCTCCCGAAATATTTGATCATGAAAGGGTTGAACTCTTTCCCCATTTCGTGTTGACACCTTTACTTAAATCCAATACAGTGGAGAAGACGTTAATCTTACCCGTTACAACGAAATTAAACTTAAACGCAACTGAACCAATCGCAGAAAATGGCACTATTCTGCAAAAGTTGACGAGAAGTGTTCACCTGAACGGCAGAAGGTTTGGAGCCTGGTCAGACACCAGGTTACCTGCTGTATGATCTGGCTCCAAACTGTTTGCAACGAACATAAGAAATTTAGCATAAACGCGATTAATGGGAAAGAATACAATGTAACGTATTCTCCATGGTATTAATGTCTTTCCCTGCGTCGTCCATGTCCTTATATTGAATCATAAAACACTTTGCCTATATTCTTTTTTCAAACGCAGGAATACTTCACTAAAATATTCATTATATAAAAAGGGTTAAATTACATTACCTAATTGAAGCCTGGAAGACCAATTTGCCGATCATGGCCTTTTATACCCATAAAACAGTTCACATCTTTCATCGTAACAGTTAAGAAGATAACATTCTTTCCCCAAAAAAGCGTAAATGTTCTAAAACAATGATACAGTAGAGAGAACGTTATTCTTTCCCATGTAAACGCAAACGAAACGCAAAACTAAACTGTTGAAAATTCTTTCCCATGTAAACGCAAACGAAACGCAAAACTAAACTGTTGAAAAAGGCCTTACAGTATATTTTCTTATCATATGCCTTCGTATGATATCGAGCGTTTCCGCGTGTATTTGCAGAGTAAAATACAAGAATCTTTATTATATGCCTTCGTTTGATATCGAGCGTTTTCGCGTGTATCTGCAGAGTAAAATACAAGAGTCTGTATCAGCCACCTTGTATCAGCCACTTTGTATTTTACTATGACGTCGCTTTCGATTAAGCGTGACGTCATTTACGTATATGTATAAGTGCTGCGTTATTCTTTTTGGCATGCAAAAAATCTTCTTCTGCTTCAAATAACTAACACATTTTGGATATAAAATGATTTAAACAACTATTTAGTTGTTTCTGAAGTGTATTCAAGGCATGTAATAAACACATTACCAGTTGCCAGTACGCTACAGAGTGTTGCATTTAGCTCTCGACGTTTTTGGCGGAAACAACCGATCAGACTCGCGCCAAAGCGCTCGTCAGATCGACTATTTCCGCCAAAAACGTCTCGAGCTAAATCCATCACTCTGTATCGCACAGTCAACTGGTAATGTGTATATACTACTTTACTGTCCCCCTTGAGCGACCATGCAACTCTAACATATTTGAATAAGCGGCGGTTCACTGTTGTACGAAAGTAATGCAGAGGGCTCCTGTAGGAACTTTCTGCGTTGCTGTTGTTTTACAGTGGGAAGTCATGTGACTTCTGAGATTTTAATCCATCCGAAATTGACGGTCGCTGTTGAGGGGTAATACTGTACCAACTTTTGATTGTATGTGCTTTGGATACGTACAGCCTCAGGTAATACAAAAAATTCCGAGTTATATTTGTATTGTATATCCAGATATGGATAAGATGGACAACAGAGTCCAAACAAGGAAATTGTAATGTATATTATATTAGCAATCCAGTGTATTACATGTATGTAACAAGAAACATGTTTATGTTTACGTCACTAAATAAAAATGTTTGAATCGTGAATCTATTTTAATCTGGGTATCAAACACTTTGGAGCCTGATAAGATGCCGTATTACCGGCGTCTGATCTGGCTCCTAACTGTTTGCAATGGACATGACATGTATAGGTTTAGCGTAAAAGCGTTTATTGGGAAAGAATGACGTTTTCTCTACTGTACGAATCGTAAGCAATTGTCGGCCGGATCAGACATTGGATAACCAGTGTCTTTTCAGGCGCAAAATTGTTGACCACCCAAATTAACACAAATCGTTCGAAATTTCAGGAAAACGTTATGTTTTACATTTTATTGAATTGCGTATGTGTTTGACGTCATCACTTCTTAGCAATTGTCGTCTGCTTTTCTTTCTCGGGTATTTTGAGTTAAGCAATAATGGAATGAGTGGCAAACAGTTTGGATCCTTGGCAGAAAGGGCGTTTAATCAGGATCAAATTGTTTGCAATACAATCTTACTGTTATCCTCTGGGTAAAATATTGAAGGAAACGGGGAGAAATATAGTCTTCTCCACGACCAAGGAAACACGTTGGAGCATAATCGTGCTTAAAACTGTTTAGCATTATAACATGTTTACATGTATACTCTTCAGTAATATAGAGAATAATATGTCATTGCATAAGATAGGACTGCTTTATTCTGCGAGGGGAGAAGCCAGTTAACCGCGAGGCTCTGCCGAGCGGTAACTGGTTTCTCCTCGAGCAGAATAAAGCAGTCCTATCTTATGCAAATGACATATTATTCGATTTATCCCGTCTTTAACTGATTTAGCATTTCAAACATATATTTGACAAGTTTTTACATACTTTTTTAGAAATTCTCACATGTCCCGCATAAATAACCGCAAGGGAGACCGCGGCGAAGTACGCCTAAGTTAATCTTACCCAACAGAAAAAGGAAGAAACAAAACGCTTCTAGTGAAGTAATGGCAATGAACTGGAAAAGTGAGTCGATTCAAATTTGAAAAGTTATATATTTGAATTCAAATGGATCACACTTTACGCTTCATCTCATGAGATAAAATTTCAAAAAAATCGACTGCAAACTGTCACCAGTTTTTGCGTTGCTAATCAAGGTCGTTCACTGTTTTGGAACAGTTTCTTTTTTTACTCCTCAGATTCAAAACCTGCCTCCTGTTCAATGTTTATGCCGAAATTTGCTACTAAATCTGACTTTCTGCTTTGTCTATTAGCCTACCTAAAGTATCTTTCAACTTGTTGCTACAGTACTCAGTAAGCCTACACTAGCCATGACAAAGGATTTTTTAAAAAAAAAACCATTTTCTTGGATATTCTGTGTTCATTCATTGGGTACATCTTGACCTAAACATGTATAAAAAATAATGTTAAAGTACACCACTTGAAAAAATAGGAAGGAATAAAACGATACAATTTGTGCCTCATGGGTCGCTTTTTTCATTACTCCGTATTATAATTTTATATAAATGTCGCATTTAACTTTTTTTCCCGTCAGTTTTTCAGTATTGAAAACTTCAAATGGCCTCGTAGTAAACTTATTTCCAGTTATTTAAATCATTCGGAATGCTATTTCTTGTGGTTTGATCCCGATATCGCTATTAATAAAGGGTGTTTAAGCTCGAAAAAAAATGCGCGTATTGTTGGTTTGGCAGCCATTGAATCATGCATATTTATAATATCGCCGACGGCCGCGCCCCCTTTCGGCGCTAGACTCTACCGTAGTAGCAGACAGAATTAGAGACGATTGTAGAATGGTCTATAACGGCGTAGATCTATATGAGAATGGTAATAATGAATGTTTATGTGTTTGTAAACTCTTTGTTGGCTTACAAAAGGCAATAATTATTCAGAATAATGGTTCGTTGTTTTGAATTTGATTTTTTTTTTAAAAAAAAAACGCGTCCACATTCAAACTTTATATATAACTGAAATCGACGTCACGTGATCTGGCTCCTTGGCTTAATGGTTAAGATGGCCGCCTTCTACCACGGTAACCCGAGTTCGAATCCCACTCGATCCAAACATTTTTTTTTTATAAAATGAATTTGTTCTTTTTTGTGGATACTGACTGGTTAGCAAACAATAGTTATTGAGGTTTTTTGCGTTTAAAAAACAACTTCTGCTCTATATGCTTTGAGTAATGAAACTAAAAATAGTTCCGTAGTATTCATACAGCTACTGTACAGATAAACCTGCTACTGTACAGATAAACCTAAGTTTATTATGCTACCCCTTAATTATGTCACCGGAGGCTGTAGTGACGGGATAAAACTGGAATCTGATGCAGACGACTAATTTCAGCAGATGATATTTTGTCTGCGAAAGTCCGAAATCAGGTAGATCAATTTTGCGGTGAAAGTATTAATACGTTAACAGATATTGGCGAAGAAAGCCAATGACCACAGACAACTGAGCAGTCTGCACTTCACCGTTATGGCGTCATCCGCTTTAAACAATTATCGTCTGCTTTTATTCCTCAACTGTTGATTTTAGGTGTTTTGGACTAAGACATATATGATAAAATGTAAAACAGTTTTAATCCTGATAAGACACCGCGTTACGCGGCGTCTGGTAAGGATCCAGACTGTTTGCAAATAACTAGTGTACTCAGGGCAATCGGGCAGTGAAGGGGTAAAGACAAAACGACTGAACTGAAGTAAATACATAATGTATTATTCTTTCCCAAATGGACGCTTAGCGCTTAAGCTAAAACAGTGAAGAAGACATTATTGTCCGTCCAGACGCAAACAAAACGCAAAAGTATTGCAGTATAATGTAAAATATGTCAAGTTTTGACAACGCCTGGTCTGATCTGGCTACAGACGTTTTGCAATGGACACAATAATTTTGGCGTAAACGCGTTCATTGGAAAATAATAACGTCGTTTTCACAATATAATAAACACAAACAGTTTTAAGCCTGATCAGACGGTGGGGGTCAGGTTACAAATCGTTTGTCACCCAAATAGAAATAAATGATTTTCTACAATGTATTATATTGCGTTTGTGTTTAATTTTAAGATGAGTATCCCTTCCATTTTATTTGCCATTGTCGTCATACATGCGTCATGCTATTTATATAATACCATGAGAAAAAACCTTCACTATTTCACTGAAAAGCTTTAAAGAGTCTGAAAACAATATCATGATGTAGTAACAAAAGAAGAAAAAAAACTTATATACATGTAAGTACAGGTTCGAATCTCGAATCTTCTTTTCTTTGATTTCTTTCATTTATTCATTGTTAATTTTGCATGCATCTTTTTCCTAAACTTATATTTACATTTAAAGATCTATATCGGCGCTTGACACTCATTTACAAAAATATTTTAGGATAACTTTGGTTTCAGTCTCCTTCAGTCATTTTAACTGAAGAATCGTCGATACGAATATGTAACAACAGTTCATTTCCAGTTTCTGGCTGCAAACGCAAGTGTAATACATGTAGGACTGTTTTTTCACAATCAGAGAAGCGGCTGTGTCTGTTAGACTTATATACAGTGGGGGGGGGGGGGGGGGGGAAAGACGTTATTCTTTCCCAATAGACGCGTTTACACTAGAATACTATTATTTCAATAGCAAACAGTTTGAAGCTATATGAGATGCGGGGTAAGCCGGCGTGTGGTCAGGCTCAAAACTGTTTGACATTCACATGAAAGATTAAAATAAACAGACAGAGTCGACAAAATGCTGTCATTTTTATATTTTATTGCAATGCATATGCGTTTTGTTTGCGTTAAACGGGAAAAAATTAAGTCACCCTTGCTGGATGTACCGTGTATGCACAATGGCTATGTTCATGTACCTCTTTAAAATATTGAAGCATATAAAAATCCTGAAAGTATAAAAAATTATGATAAACTAGTGCAGTAAAACCTCTATGTCACAACCACTAAACCAATGGTGATTAATTGTATACAGTGGAGAAAACGTTATTCTTTCCCAATAAACGCGTTTACGCTAAAACTATTATTTTCACTGCAAACAGTTTGGAGCCAGATCAGACGCCGGGTAACCCGGCGTCTGATCAGGCTCCGAACTGTTTGCCACCAAGATAAAGATGAATTATCAGAATTGTCCAAAAGTTGTACTTTTCTACGTTTTAGTGTTTTGCGTTTGCGTACGTTTGCGTTTAAACGGGAAAGAATAACAGATTCTCCACTGTACATGTAAAAGACATGAGACAGTTTAAAGCAATGTTACAGTATAAAGGAGCTTTCTGTTATACTGTCACATTGCTTTCAGCAGTCACCTGTCGTAAAGACCTTATACATGCAATGTACACCATTTTTGGCGTAATAGAGGAGTTTAACTATACGTGTATGTGAAAACATCCTGTAAAATTATGATATTGTATTAAGTTAGCAAAATGTTCTTATCTTATATTTAAATTTCTACGGGCCTTTGTCAAAGATGCATGCTGTGTTTGATAAAGGGTCCATAGAGATACATGTATTAGATAAGGACAATTCAATTACTTATTATTACATTGTATCTCAATTCCCTCTTTTGAATATTTTTATCTTCATTGTATAATGTTGTAACTTGTAAACTGTTTGAGTTACTGAAAAAGTACATTTGAATGACCGAACGGACGAAAACATCCATGGATAAAGAAACGAACAGACGGGCGGATAGGGATAAAACAGTGGTTCTTTCTTCCGTCTAATTGTCGCAGGAGAATAATAATAATAATAATAATGATATTAATAATAATACAGACGGCCATTACATGTACGAGCGTGTTCGATGGTGTCAGCATAAGTACTATAACCTTTAAATTTAAAAGAAATATTTCTTAATCATAGCTTAGGGTATGTTCTTTTGATACAGAATATACTTGTTGTAGCACGGAGGATTTTATTTAGAAATAAATGTACAGTGCTCCCATCCTACAAAGGCCCGCTGAATAACGTTTCCCTCCTTACAACAAAGCTTTTCGCTGTTCCCAAAACAAGACAATTATGTCCAATCCCTTCTCGGCTGCAATATCGTTGCTAAAATTTGTCGTTTGCTGTTTCTCTCAAAGTCACATATTGGACATTTTGACAAAATAACATTATGACTAGTGACACACAGCTTGAATCAAGATCAGACGCCGCGTTACGTGGCGTCTGATCTGGATTCAAGCTGTTTGCAAATGTAGGCCAATTTCCTTCCCTATAACAACCCAATCCACACAACATACATACTATTTTGTCTCCCATTTTGCTGTTGTTGTAGCGGTGGGAGCACTGTAATAACGACTTCTCCATTGTACCTCTTATTTTCATCGTTTGTCCTGCTATTTCCAAGCTTAGTGTCTCATCACGACATGTCTAGCCATCTGCCTCAAGCTCCGATACTGCTTGATTATGTTTGCTGCATTTCCAAATATATCTCCTAGTTAAAACTTACAGTGGAGAAAACGTTATTCTTTCCCGTTTAAACGCAATCGAAACGCAAACGCAAAACACTAAAATGTGGAAAATAACAATATTTTGACATAATTCACTATCTATTTTATCTGAGTGTAAACAGTTTGGAGCCTGATCAGACGCCTGGTCACCCGGCGTCTGATCTGGCTCCAAACAGTTTGCAATGGGAATAATAGTTTTAGCGTAAACGCGTTTATTGGGAAAGAATAACCTTTCTCCACTATATATCTATATGACGTAAATTCAACCCTATGCCTACAAATTGCGACATGACTGGTATTTACACAAAAAAAAATCGAGATTAGACGTCGGAAATAGCGGCGTTTAATATGGATCAAATCTTTTTGACACCCGTGTTTCGGTTCTTTCACTTTCAAGAAGCATAAATCTGAATTTTACCAAATATGCAAACGACAAATTAAAGTAGACGATATTTCGCCAGGACAAGATTAAAAGATGAGTTAGTGTTACACAGTGAGAAACACGTCATTTTGTCCCATTTTGTCAAACGGGATAGAATTACGTCTCCCTTGTTTTATAACAGCAGCTGTAGTAAAGAAGAAGCTATTCTTATCCAAGATATGCGTTTACGCGTAAACGTTTAATTTCGTTGCAAACAGTTGGAGCGAGATCAGAAGCCGAGTCACCCGGCGTCTGATCAGGCTCCAACTTGTTTGCAATTCAGATTAAAAGGAATTGTTAGACATTTCTAAAGACTTACATTTTCATCATTCAATTGCAAAGCCTTTACGTTTTGTCTATTCTTAAATGGGGAAAATACCTCCTTACCGTGAAGAAGCCGTAATGCTTTCCCAATTAACTATTTGAACCCTAGTCCCGCATATAGGCGTGCTTTTCAAACAGTGTACATGTGAACAGTACACTTGTCCTATGCAAACAGTGAAGACCCTGATCAGAGGGCTCCGAAAGTAGTCTTCACTGTTTGTCACAATGCCAAACATTGACAAAAACAACCCTTGAAAGTCAGAAATGGACTAGACTAAAATGGAAACTGGAATTGTCCATTTAAAGTTTCAGGGAAGAAAGAGTTTTTACGTTTAACCTATTATTTTCATTGCAAACCGTTTGGAGCAATATCAGACGCCGGGAAACCCGGCGTCTGATCAGGCTGCAAACTGTTTGCCATTAAGATTAAAACGAATATTGAAAATTGCCAAATGTTATTCTTTTCAACATTTTGTTGCAATGCGTTGGCGTTTCGTTTGCGTTTAAACGGGAAAGAATAACATACATGTATTCTCCACTGTAACTACTGTATCAGTGTTTACCAAATGGACACACGCTGTCACCGTACAATATGTCATACGACTTTAGATATATATTTCATTGTAAAAATAACTTTTTTACAGCTAATCAAAGAATTTTCACGTTCGTTGTTCAATCCCTTCACTGCATAACCCCGATTACAACGGTGTTATACAGTTCAGGATCCCAACTGTTTGACACTCAGTTTAGTATTTTCTAAGTCCAAATATCTTTAATTTAAACTAGAGAAATAAAAACAGGGTGTCATTGCTTTAGGCCGCTGACGTCATGGCAGTGAAGGGGCCCTGTTGTTTGCCTGTTGGGAGTCTTTAGCTTTTTTATCCTGTTTTCGTCAATAAGTTGTTATTACGTACTTCGGGGGGTTCATTGTGCTCCGCCATCGGAGTTGTCCTGGGAGCCACTAAATAATGCATACATGGCAAGCTGACGGTTCAAGTTTGTTTTGGTGTGTTGATTTCAAACACATTTATTTCCATATCTGCAATGACTGGCTCCCCAGGAAAGAATCGAGGTCGTCATTTATTTAAAATGGTTATAAGGCGCTAGAAAAAAACACTCAAAAATTAGTGTGTTACACTAAATACAAGGCCAAGAACATGTATTTGTCAAGTGTCGGGGACTTCAAAATACAGTGTTCCCTCCCTACAACGGCCGTCCCAACAACGAGTCCCTCCTTACAACAACACTTGCTGCTATTCTCCCAAACAAGAAAACTATGCCAAAACCTTTTCACGGCTGCAATGTCGTCTGCTTGAAATTGTCGTCTGCTGGTTTTCTAAAAGTTACATGAGGAATATTTTGACAGAACAGCTTGAATCCAGATCAGAATCCGAGTTACGCGACGTCTGATATGGATTCAAGCTGTTTGCAAATGTAAGCCAATTTTCCTCTCTACAACGACTCCCTCCGAACAACACACACGCTTTTTGTCTCCCATAGGGTGTCGTTATAGAGAGGGAGCGCTGAAGTTTTAGCTAACGGTTTAATCACAAACAGCAACATGAATAAAATTAGACATTTGTTATAGAGTTTTTTGTTTGGTTTTTTGAATGATTGGGGCTAGGTTATTTGTCAAAAGCAGGCGTTTTGCGGAAAACGACATAACTTGTTATTATTCTAAATAGGAAATGAAACAAATCTAGTTTCATCAATTCAGTCTCAGCACCTGGTCATGACCCAAAGGTTTCATAAACATCTATCATGGTCTGCGCCATGAACTGAGATGAAAGTGTTTTATTATTTCCCAATAATCGCATCCATGTTTAAATCTGATGTTTATTGCAAACTGTCTGGAGCCAGATCAGACGCCGAGAAACTCGGCGTCTGATCTGGTCCCAGACTGTTTGCAACTCAGAATTTAATAGATCGTCAACTTTTGCAAACAAAGTTTAATTTTCAGCATGATATTGCACAGTATTTGAATTTAGCTTTGTTGACAAGGGAAAGAGTTACGTCTTCCCCACTGTAAATGCACATAAAGATAATATAACAATGGCCAAAGCCAATACAAGACAAATCGTCTAGGCTAGAAAATCCCATTTAGGCACTTCCATAAAGATAAACTCTTATGATTCATGGCCATAGCCAGCAGCCGGATTTTATGGACCTAAACATAACATGACGAGCAGACGCCCATGGGTTATACTTAACCTTGCCAACCCTAATCACACCTTTAGTGACATTTAAAAACAAGTTTGGAGTCTGATCAGATACCGACTAACTCGGCAACTGATCAGGCTCCAAACTGTTTGAAACCAATACCTATGCTATTTGTTTTAGTCAGAATTCGTTATATCTAAATTTAGAAAAACATCACTATCAAAACATTGCAGACACTATTGTAAGCAGCCGACATACTTGTCGGGGTAAGGGCTAATACTTGTCTATATTACTGCGATTTGCGGGACACAAGAACAACACTCGCCATGTCGTTAGCGTTATAAGTACTCATCAAGGCTGGTATTTTGGCGAAAGTGTATTTTTTGTTCTTTCTGTACTGACGTCAAGGCTACAGTGGAGAATCTGTTATTCTTTCCCGTTTAAACGCAAACGAAACGCAAACGCAAAGCACTAAAACGTAGAAAAGAACAACTTTTGGACAATAATTCTTGTTTATCTTGGTGGTAAACAGTTTGGAGCCTGATCAGACGCCGGGTTACCCGGCGTCTGATCTAGCTCCAAACTGTTTGCACTGCAAATAATAGTTTTAGCGTAAACGCGTTTATTGGGAAAGAATAACAGATTCTCCACTGTACAAATGTAAGAGGAACAGTGTAATATTTAACCGAAATTCTCTGAAATCCAACTTTATATCTCGACCAACTGATTGTGCTACAGTGGGGAAGGGGTTATTCTTTTCAAATTAAACGGGTTTAAGCTTAATCTATTTTGCATTGCAAACAGTTTCGAACTAGATCGGAAGCCTGGTAGCCCGGCGTCTTATTGAAATCCAAACTGCTTGCAATTCAGATTTAAATAAACAGCTTTTAAACTTACAGCGGAGAAAATGTTATTCTTTCCCAATAAACGTGTTTACGCTTAAACTTTTATATACATTGCAAACAGTTTGGTTCCAGATCAGACGCCGGGTTGATTTTAATAAATCTTCAAATTGTTCAAGAAATCGCCAATTTCTACATTTTGTTCAATGCGTGTGCGTTTCTCTTGATTTAAACTGGAGAGAATAACGTTTTTGAACTGTACATATTAGCAAGCAAACCAGCAAACAGGGCCTACATAGAAAAAAACCAGAAGACGTTTTGTAGACCTACTCACGCTAAGTCTTGTTACTACCCATGTAATAACGCCGACACTTATATCTAATGAGTAATCAAAAAAACACATGCTTAACCTAACTGCTTGAGCTAATTTGTGTTCGTTAACATGTTTCTTAATTAAGATTAATATCGTAATCAGTAATATAAATAGATGAAGATTAAAGTTTTACCTACGAGGGCTCTAAATGATTTTGTTTGCGTCTTGTTTGTAGTTACAGTCAGTTTTATACGAGGATCTTTGGAAATGGAGGACTGTAATTAAGAAACAGAAGTATTTTCCTGTTATCTTTTTTTATAAAATGATAGAACGTTGACATTGCAACAACGATTACATCCGCCGAGCTAGAACCATATCATGGGTCCGGCTTGCAAAACGTCGTACGACACATTTTGTTCTAAGTTCTCAGTATCTAGGAAAGACGATGCCGAAGAGATGTCACACGGCAGGATTAGATAAATAAATCAGTAATAAGATGTCTTTTAAAGTTTTGACTTACGACCGCTTTTGTCGTACGTTTCGTAAGAAGAGCCCCAGATCATTATACAGTGGAGAATGTGTTATTCTTTCCCAATGAACGCGTTTACGCTAAAACTATTATTTACAGTGCAAACAGTTTGGAGCCAGATCAGACGCCGGGTAACCCGGCGTCTGATCAGGCTCCAAACTGTTTGCCACCAAGATAAACATGAAATATCAAAATTGTCCAAAAAATGGGTTTTTCTACGTTTTAGTGCTTTGCGTTTGCGTACGTTTGCGTTTAAACGGGAAAGAATAACAGATTCTCCACTGTATGCCAATCAGGTGTAAACAGTGCAGACCCAGTAAGTTTCCAACTCGCTATTTGATCTGGGTGGTCCCTGAATTTTCTCAGCTAAACTGAGTTTGCGTAAAATATTTATGAGGAACCATCGAAAGTATTTCTAATGTCGGTATCTATGACAGTATTCTCCTAATAGTGAGATCGGTGTCAATTTCTGTCAATAGCTACACTCTATAGCTCAGCATGGTATGTCTGTTGGCGGGAATGGCCGAGTGCTCTACGTAGGAAAGACCCGCAATTATCAAAATGACAACTGTAATGCTCTATAAAATATTAAGACAATACTACTTCTGTATTACATACAACAATGAATCTTTAAATATTTACTACAGCGGAGAAGGTGTTCTTAAGGCTCTGCATTAAAATGAAGGGGCCTTATAGGAATCACTTTTTCTGTGCATCTGTCCGGGCGCTTAAATCAATACATGTATGTATGTGGCGAAAATAACTAGCTACATAAGTGAAAACTATTAACCTGGTCCTCCTTTGTGCTATTAACCTGACCATTTCTTGTGTCATTACCCTGGCCATTGTTGGGACTAGGGTAAGGGTTAGGTTCTAGGTCATTATATTGCAAAGTTAGAGTAATAGCATTTCTGTTTATGTGGCTAGCCTCGCAAACACGGATAAATGGAAATATCCACATACATGTAGCACAACGTTTGTGAGGGCTTCCGTATGTCTGTCTTTCTGCGTTTTTCAATCAATACTTATGTGGCCAAAATAACTAGTCACATACGTGAAAAAGATTAAATTGGCCATCGCTTGTGACATTAACTTGACTAGTTCTTGTGACTTTAACCTGGCCATTAGTGGAAATAGGGTTAGGGTTAGGGTTTGTTTCCATATCCTTCTTAGTGTCAAGATAACTTTCGGTATTATGGCTAGCAACATACAAAAAACAAAGGAATCGAACAGAAATGGTGGAAGTTATGCGGTTTGAAAGTGATAGGTTCAATCCATTGGTACATATGTATATTATAGCCTTGGTGCTTAGCACCCTTGATAAATTTGTTAATGTAAGGCATACGAGGTTATGAAAGAAAGGCTTGATGCTTAAATATGAACAATTTACTTCTATGTTTTTAAAAGAAACTTGAAGATCAAAAGTATTCGTTAAAATAAGGGATGATTTAAATATTGTAACAACGAAAGGTTTGATGACAAGAGGCTTGATGACACGTAGCCTGATGACAAAATATATAAAATAATTTAAACCGTTGTTCAGATGTCAATCAGAATACTTATGCATGTAGAACGAATAACAATGGTGTGAATTAAACACAAAGAAAATAGCATGCAGGTTTTACCTTGCGTCTGGTCTGGCTCAACATTAATTGCAGTGGACACAAGGTTTTAAAGCTACAGTGGAGAATCTGTTATTCTTTCCCAATAAACGCGTTTACGCTAAAACTATTATTTCAATTACAAACAGTTTGGAGCCAGATCAGACGCCGGGTAACCCGGCGTCTGATCAGGCTCCAAACTGTTTGCCACCAAGATAAACAAAAATTATCAGAATTGTCCAAAAGTTGTTCTTGTCTATGTTTTAGTGTTTTGCGTTTGCGTACGTTTGCGTTTAAACGGGAAAGAATAACAGATTATCCACTGTATTAAAGAGCGTGTAATGTCATTGCTTGAAGTGGACGCAATGCGCAGAATAGTACATGTAATATAGTGCTCTCTCTCTACAACGACATCCAATGGGAGACAAAAAGTGTGTGCGTTGTTCGGAAGGAGTCGTTAGGGAGAGGTAAATTGGCTTACATTTTCAAACCGCTTGAATGCAGATCGCGGCGTCTGATCTGGATTTAAGCTGTTTGCCACTAGTCATTATATTTATTCTATCAAATTGTCCACTTATATGTAACTTTGAGAAAAACAGAGGACGACAATTTAAAGCAGACAATATTGTAGCATTAGAAAAGTTAAACATAATTGTCTTGTTTAGGGAACTGCAGCAAGGGTCGTTGTAAGGAGGGGTCGTTGTTGGGAGGGCAGTAGTAGGGAGGGAACACTGTATATTAATCAGTTTTATCAAATTAATCACCTGTTATTTTTAATATTTCAGATATGGAGTACATGTACTAGGTAAGTACATAAACTATATATTGTTTTGCAAAATACTTTATTAAGTATTTCATAACTGAACTCCCATATTTTTCTCATATTTGAATATGCCATTTACAATTGTTAGTATTTTTCCTGGTTCCAACTTGTGAATGAAATATTTTACCACAGCCCCTTCATTGCCGCGAATCTGTCATTCACTGGTGTTATGTGGTCTACCTTTATTTCTCAAATTTAAACTTTAGGTAAATTGATTTAAGCAATATCGTAATGAATGTAAACTAAACTGGATCGGGTTCAGAGGCCGCGTTACGCGCCATCAGATTAGGATCCATATAGTTGAAAATTACCATTGTATCCGGGCTAAGACATTAACCCTTTCACCCTCAATGACGCTTTAAAGCGCGTTTGCAAACAGTTTGGGTCCTGATCAGACGCCGCGTAACGCGGCGTCTGATCAGGACCCAAACTGTTTAACACGCTTATCGATATTTATTAAGTAATTACACCTTTACCTAAATATAACTTTGAAACGTGTCTTGCGGACAACAATAATGAAGCAGAACACTACAGCGGTGGAGGGGTAAAAATCTCCCGAATAATTTGATCATGAAAGGGTTATTAGGGTTAACCACACCTCTATTTTGTGCTTGGATTTCACGCATTGGATGCGTTGTCTCAGTATTACAGGAACGACTCAATTCAAACCTGAAGCATTTACAGTGGAGAATATGTTATTCTTTCCCGTTTAAACGCAAATTTAACGCAAACGCATTGTACTAAAATGCAGAAAATAACAATTTTTTCACATTTCTGAAAATTGATTTTAACCTTGATGACAAACAGTTTAGAGCCTGATCAGACGCCGGGTCACCCGGCGTCTGATCTGGCTCCAAACTGTTTGCAGCAGTGGAAATAATAGTTTTAGCGTAAACGCGTTTATTGGGAAAGAACACTTTCTACACTGTACCTTATTCTATTTTATGAAAATATAATGGACCTTAAAATCGTACATCAGTATTGTTTGGCAAGATATACTTATTTGTTTGATTTAATTTCTTGTTCAAAATAGTAGATGTGTGGTTTACATTAGTTGTACAGTTAATAAATCATTTTATAATCACATGTCTTGTGATAGATTTGAAGGAGCGTATTTATTTTATTTGAGCTAGTCAGAAATGGTGCTTTGTTAAAATGTTTCATTTAAATGAACACTATTATTTGAGTTATTAAAAACAAGACCATGGTTATACATTCCTTTTTGATAATGCTTGAAGAAATTAGTATTAAATTACGTAGCCTTTTGTTTCATGTTTTGCTTTTAGCAAAATTTAGTTTGCAGTTCGACTTTTCAAAGCCTGTAGCAGACGACCTTTTGGTGGAAGATCTTAAACAATCTTGCAAAAGCTGCACATAAATACAATATACACTCTTTAGTAAACCGGTATTTTCTAGTACGATTATAAACTAGTTAATTTTAAATATGTAGGTTAACCCATTTACGCCTAGTGTCTACTAAATAAGTTACGGCGGAAAAGATGTTATTCTTTTCCAATAAACGCGTTTACGCTAAATCTATTGTTTCCTTTGTAAACAGTTTGGAGCCAGATCAGACACCAGACGTCTGGTCAGACTCCAAACCGTTTACATCTCGGATTAAAATGAATAGTTACATGTAAAATGGTAAACAGTTGTCATTTTCAACATTTTTGAGTAATGTGTTTGCGTTTCGTTGGTATTTGAACTGGAAAGAACAATGTCTTCTCCACTGTATTTGCAAACAATGTAGAGCTTGATTATATGCCACGTTACCGATTAGATTGCACGGCGTCTCACTATGTACTGGCATGTCTGCGATCATATAAAATGTTCTGCTGTACGGGCAAAGTGTAGTGTCTGTTGATCACGCTTGTATACAGTGGAGAAAACGTTATTCTTTCCCGTTTAAACGCAAACGAAACGCAAACGCAAAACACTAAAATGTAGAAAATAACAACTTCTTGACATTGTTCACTATCTATTTTATATCTGAGTGGCAAACAGTTTGGAGCCTGATCAGACGCCGGGTTACCCGGCGTTTGATCTGGCTCCAAACTTTTTGCAATGGAAATAATAGTTTTAGCGTAAACGCGTTTTTTGGGAAAGAATAACGTTTTCTCCACTGTACCTGTAGTGAAATCATACAGCAAGCACATATACTTAACAAAATTTCTAATCGGTCACTTTTTAAAGCTACAAATTTCTTTAAATACTAAGTTCGCATTCATAATAATTTACACACAATATGATAGGGTCTTAGCGCTATTGAATTTTGGATTTATACACGTTGTCCTACTTCGATAACGTCAGAACAACCACGTGGCTTTTTTAGCCTAATTTGCACGTTAAAAGTGTGGAAGAAAGTATCTGCCCGCAAGATTACACGAGTATAATCTCAAATGACTGCCTAGCCCGAAAAACACCTAAAATGGCGAGAATAAAACACGGAAAGAAGGGCAGAGCCGTCAAAATGTTGCACGTCAGTGTATCCTTACGGGAAATAAGATTCAACCACCGAGGAATTCCGGAAGTGGAAACAAAACAAGACTAATTTCCGTGTATTCCATATTAGGAAATGTTTCCGACCATTTACATGTGACTAGAACTTTTTACCGGAAACTTTCGACCATTTAGGCTATATAACGCGGAATCTGACGCCACCGGAAGTAGAGCAGACCGCCCCAGGAAACCAAAAAGGCGGATAACGACACTCCTTAGACCGATACACTGTATTGACACACCTGGGAGACAGATTTCTTCCCGTTACAAGGACGGCAAGACAACTTAAGGGTCAACACGGCCGTAACATCACACCCAAGACGGTACGTAAACGGCTGCGAGAGGTTGGCAGTCACTGCTGACGGCCACTTAAAGATGAAGTCATCATCGGACACCCAATGCCCGATGATACAGATGAGTTTATCCCTACACAACACGTTTGCGACATTCTCAAGAAACGTGCTCGTCCCTTTCCTCAGCTTCCAAACGTTGATGCATTTGAGCGTGACGTCGTCGATGTGTAAGAAAGTTAGGTCATCAATACTTCTGCTGATTTTTTCTCGTCTACGAGAAGTCAATACGAAACTGTTTTTGCAGCTGACATGGGCATTATTCATTACTAACATTGGGCCTAAGAACTCCTGTGACTTTCAAAATCGGGGGTCCCTCCAAAGAAGTTGTTGTGTAAGCTTAGACGAAAGGTGATAGCCGACAACTTGTGATAATCTGTTTCCAAAATGATTACTTTGGCATTGTAACACAATCACATGGTTAATTATTTCTTCATATGTCTTTCTCTGAATGAAATATAAGGTGACCGATTAGAAATTTTGTTGAGTATACATGTAGGGAGCCACTATTGCAATAGCAAGATATATAATGGGATCAGCTAGTGATATACATTCATAGAACTACAGTAAAACCTCGCTATTACGACCACTAAAACGAAGGCTAATTGAGTGTATAATAGACAGGTGACAGCTTAAAGCAAGGTTACAGTGAAACAGAGAGCTCCTATAGGAGCTTTCTGTTTCACTGTCACCATGCTTTAAGCGGTCACCTATCGTAAACACCCTAATAATTAACATAATTTAATGGTCGTAATAGCGAGGTTTTACTGTATATTGCGACTTTCATGTTTACATGTAATAATGGGGTTTGTTTTCGAGCCGAAGCAGCGTAATAAAACTCTTCCTTATAAGGTTTTAGGTTACACCTAATTTGGTAGAACTAGCGGTCTCACACAATTGGTAGATGCACGGGTTTTAGTCCTATTGTCAGATTTCTGTAATTACACAAGGCGTAGGGTTACATGGGAGAAGACGTTATTCTTTCCCCAATAAACTCATTGACGCTAAAACTATTATTTAAATTGCAAACACTTTTACCACTCAGATTAAAATGAACGTTCAGAGATGTCAAATTAATTTCATTTTCTACGTTTTATTGAAATGCGTTTGCATTTCGTTTGCGTTTCAATGAATAACGTCCTCTTCACTGTACCACCGAAGTGAGCTCACAACATTATATTTTGGATAAAACATTATTATTGCCCGTTTAAACTCAACGAAATGCATTGCAATGAAATGTATTAAATAACAGGTTCTTGAAAGATTTGATTATTTATATTACCTGAGTTGCAAACTGTTTGTTGCCTTATCAGAGACCCGGTTACCCGGCGTCTGGCTCCAAATAGTTTTCAATTGACAAACAATTAATTGCTTAGTCTTAACACGTTTATTGGGAAGATGTATAATTATTCGGTGCATGTACTATTTAATAATGAATATTGTATTCAAATGTCATTGAACTCTGGCATGGCAGTAAAAGGGTTCACTCTTTAACTGCCAAGTTTTATCGTCTGCTTTCTCACTTTTACCGCTTCTGCATTGATACCGTCGTCTGCAATACGTGTTCAAGTCCACTGAGCGGCGATTCTTCTACGCTACGAAATTTTGGTAAAATCGCCGCGAATCGTAGTAGGAACGGCAACAGCGCAGTAGAAACGCCCTGATCGTAGTAGAAGCGTAACAGAAGCACATTGATCGCCACCTCACGGCGAATGTTTTGACCCTGCTCAAAATTTACGTAGCAGCATCGCCGTGGACTCGAAGCGCAGCAGAAGCGTACTAAGAAATTCATGAGCGTAGTAGCAACGTAGTCGCAGTGTGGTTGACGTAGCGCAAGCGTAGT
This sequence comes from Gari tellinella, assembly GCA_922989275.2. Taxonomy (NCBI): domain Eukaryota; kingdom Metazoa; phylum Mollusca; class Bivalvia; order Cardiida; family Psammobiidae; genus Gari; species Gari tellinella. Next base: position 12,984,871 of record OV277863.1, on the reverse strand, counting down.
CGCATCGTACTAAAAGCGTCGAGATACATTGTATTTGCCCGCGATTCCTCTACGTTTCTCGTACGCTCTGGGCGCTCACACTACGCTCTGTACGATCTAGCGACGATCAAGGCGTTTTCACGGCGATTCGGCCATTTATGAATCACAAAATGGCCGTCCAGTGGAATGGGGGTATTAAATCTGGGGCATTTTGACTGAGTAGCAAACAGGAAACTGGTCACACGCCGGTTTATTGAGAAAGAATAACGTCTTCTCTACTGTAATTCAGACAAATCACAAAACTATTTTAGATCCTGAACAGATACCGTTTTTTCCAGCTCGCAGTCTGCTTAGAGTCTATCCTGTTTGCACTGACTTCGAGGTTTCTCTCTTATATAATACAATTAAGGGACGTTCTCATTCCTCGTACATCTTCTGCATTAGCGAATGATTTCATGCGTAGGAAACAGCTATTAGCTGTCAAAGCAGTTATCACTCAGCAACCCAATTTGTACTCATGACACAGGGCTATTAGGTTTTAACCCTCATCGTGCCGAGAGTGCGTTGACTAATACAGTAGAGACGACGTAATTTTCCCCCAATAAACGCGTTTACGCAAAACCTATTATTTCTATTGCAAACAGTTTGGAGCCAGATCAGACGCCGGGTAACCCGGCGTCTGATCAGGCTCCAAACTGTTTGCCACTCAGATTAAAATGAATTGTTAGAAAAAAGGACACTTTCTACATGTGAGTTTTAGAACTTTGCGTTCGCTATTCGTTTGCGTTTAAATGGGAAAGATAACGTCTTTTCTACTGTATTTGCAAATACAGTAGAACCTCTCTATTACGACCACTAAACAATAGGCTAATTGTCTGTATAAAAGACAGGTGACAGCTTACAGCAATGTGAAAGTGAAACAGAAAGCTACTGTAGGAACTTTCTGTATCACTTTTACACTTGCTACAGTGGAGAATCTGTTATTCTTTCCCGTTTAAACGCAAACGTACGCAAACGCAAAGCGCTAAAACGTAGAAAAGAACAACTTTTTGACAATTCTGATATTTCATGTTTATCTTGGTGGCAAACAGTTTGGAGCCTGATCAGACGCCGGGTTACCCGGCGTCTGATCTGGCTCCAAACTGTTTGCACTGCAAATAATAGTTTTAGCGTAAACGCGTTTATTGGGAAAGAATAACACATTCTCCACTGTATAAGCATTCATCTGTCTTAAACGACTAATATTTGACACAACTTAATGGTCGTAATAGAGAGAGAGGTTCTACTGTAACTTGTATCAGACCAGACGCCGTGGAACAATGCGTCTGGTCTGGATCGAAACTGTTTGACACTCGTCTTAAATGTTCCTTAATAAACAAATGTATGAATCGTAATTGAATATATTTTTGGCAGACGCCAATTTAAAAACTAACGATATAAAGGCAGGATAAGGGTTAACACTTTTCCTACAGTGGAGAATCTGTTATTCTTTCCCGTTTAAACGCAAACGTACGCAAACGCAAAGCACTAAAACGTAGAAAAGAACAACTTTTGGACAATTCTGATATTTCATGTTTATCTTGATGGCAAACAGTTTGGAGCCTGATCAGACGCCGGGTTACCCGGCGACTGATCTGGCTCCAAACTGTTTGCACTGTAAATAATAGTATTAGCGTAAACGCGTTTATAGGGAAAAAATATCAGATTATCCACTGTACCGCAACACAGTGTATGCTTTAAAATTGTCGTCTGCACGATAACGAAAATAAATCTCTCTTTTATACTTTTTTTACTTATGAAATCTTGGTAAAAATGTCGGACAGCTCCGGTCTTGTTCAGAAGCCTAGTTCCCCAGCATGAGATTGGCATCCAATCTGTCAACAGATGCAAATCTGATAGCGCGCGTTAACCCTTGGCTTCTGATAATTCACCTGATTTAACCCTTATAGTGGAGAATCTGTTGTTATTTCCCGTTTAAACGCAAACGTACGCAAACGCAAAGCACTAAAACGTAGAAAAGTACAACTTTTGGACAATTCTGATAATTCATTTTTATCTTGGTGGCAAACAGTTTGGAGCCTGATCAGACGCCGGGTTACCCGGCGTCTGATCTGGCTCCAAACTGTTTGCACTGTAAATAATAGTTTTAGCGTAAACGCGTTTATTGGGAAAGAATAACAGATTCTCCACTGTATCACGATAAATTATCGTCTCCTTAAAATATTGTCTGCGGAAATTGTTTTTTTTAAACTTCAGAGAATAATAATTTGAACGGTAAACAGCTTGGATCCAGATCAGACGCGGCAAATATTATGTTAATACGTATAAGCCTAGTCGCGCTTAGCATAATAACGGTTAAATATCGTCGTCTGCCTCAATTTCTAAAAATAAGATGATTTCTGACGTATTAACTAAATAATCATCTTTATGAGTGTCAAACAGCCTGGACCCTGATCAGAGGCCGCGTTACGCTTCTTCTGATCTGGATCCAAATTGTTTGCAAATTCTATATTGATCACACGTGCCAAAATATGGGTTAAGGCAAACTACTAGAAACCTCATAAATTATGAAGCACTATTCCACTGATATTACAGTGGAAAATACATTATTCTTTCCTGTTTCATCGAAACTTAACGCACACGAAAAAACAATGTAGACAAACATCGTTTTAAAAATTGAACAGTTAATTAAAATCTGAGTGGCAAACAGTTTGGAGCCTGATCAGTCGTCCTGATACTTGATGTGTTATCTGGTTCTTACCTGCAAGGGCCATAACTGTTTTTACCGCAGACACGCTTGGTGGGAAAGAATAACGTCTTTGCCGCTATATTCAGTGAAGAACACGTTAATCTTTCCCAATAAAACGCGTTTACGCATAAACGTTGATTCCCACTGCAAACAGTTTGAAACCAGATCAGACGCCGGGTAACCCGGCGTCTGATCAGGCTCCAAACTGTTTGCTGCTTAGATTAAAAAGCAACATAGTCAAAATTGCCTAAATATTTAGGGTTTGTTTTTTATTTTATTGCAATTCGTTTGCGTTTCGTTTTCGTTTAAATGGGACAGAACAACGTGTTTTCCGCTGTATACCATTGCTGACTACGGTTATTGGCATTGTGTGCCGCCAAGTGATATAGACCTCATTGAAGCATTAGTTACCCTCATAACTTGTTCACACCGTCGACAGTATATCACAACTGATTGTTTATCTCATCTCCTTAACTCGGTTACTGCCAATTGAGCCAAAAGGCAACTTTTCAAACAGTATGAATCCACGCGGCGTCTGATCTGGATCCATACTGTTTGACATTCGTATTGATATATTTCTTCAGTCAAAATGCCCTAAATTTAACTTGAACAAATACATATATTGCAGACGACAGCATCAATGCAGACGATATTTTAGCGGTAAAAGTGAGAAAGCAGACGATACAACTTGGCAATTAAAGAGTTAACCCTTTTAATGCCATGCAATAGTTCAATGGCATTTGAATACAATGTTCATCAATAACAGACTTCCAATAAGTGTGTATCTGACCTGGAACCAAACCAGTTCCATGTTATATCCGTATACTCGTATGTGTTGACTTGACAAAAATGGATATGAACGGAATGCAGACATATTTCAGAATGCGTTATTATGTAATAATGACATTGCAAGAGTGAATGTGAGTCATTGATACGATGTAACCACAAAGTACTACATTATGTACTTCTGTCGTACTCTGTGTTCAATTGACAGTAGAGAAAACGTTATTCTTTATCGTTTAAACGAAACTTAACGCAAATGCAATAAAATAACAATTTATCAAAATGACAGCTGGTTTAAAAATGTAGACACTTTATTTAGAGTTGCAAACATTTTGGAGCCTGATCAGACGCCGGCGTTTGATCTGGCGATTGTTTACGTTGAATAGAGTGACTTTAGCATAAACGCGTTTATTAGTAACATAAACACATATTTTCCACTGTATACGTATTATATGAGTAAGCATGATAAGTGTAAGACACGGAGAGTTTTGTTGTAGTGTTTTGTTCCTGAAGCATTTCTCCATTGCGTATTTACTACATGTAAACACATGATTGCTTTAAATAAGACTAAACATACAACAGCTTTATATTACGTTTGCTTAACGCATTCACCTGTCAAAATGAAAGCCAATATTTATATGACATTTTATCTAGACATGGTAGAGGCATGAGCATAGTTTATTAAAGGAATAGGGAAATAGCTTAAAGGGCGCTTCCATGGGGGTACATGTCAAAAAACGAGATTACAAGAGGGTGGCATTGCATACCCTCAAACGCAATAAAAACGCACCACCCGTAAATCATGAATATATTTTCCCGCTATGTTTAGTTTCTGAATACCATAATCTGAGGTATGTGACTTTTAAAAGTCTATTTGCCTACTTCTTTAAGACATTTATTTGTAGAAGAACTTGCATGGAATTCGCAGGTACTGTTGTTACAATGTGCGCTAAAATGCTTTAGCATTGTTATATTAAAATGACATTTCAAAATCCCTTTCACATACCGTAAATAAATTAGCTTACTTTTTACGAATGGTTCGTTTTCAATGCGTTTGGGTACAAACTAACCCTCTCTGTAGCTTCTGGGGCCCGTTTTACTAAACAACTTACGCAAATTATTTGCGTAAGTCAAACTTTTAAATTTTAATTTATATTTTGTATTATCACTTGCTACAAACAGCAAATAGCCAGATCAGAGGACGCGTTTAGCTTCGAAAAATAAGAGTAAAACGATTTTGACTTACGCAAAAATTTTGCCTAAGTAGTTTAGTAAAACGGGTCCCTGGTTCTGATACAATTACAATTAGGAAAACGTTATTCTTTTCCGTTTAAACGAAATAACGCGCAAACGTTTCGCTTTAAAATGTAGAAGATAAAAACCTTTTGATAATTCTGACCAATTGTTTTTTTCATCTGGGTGGCAAATGGTTTAGATCCTGATCAGACGCCGGGTTATCCGGCGTCTGATTTGGCTCAAACTGTTTGCAATAGATATACTAGTTTTAGCATACAATCGTTCTTTGGGGAAGAATAACGTCTCTCTACTGTAAGTACCAATTGTAAAACGTTCATTCACTGCGAGGCTATCGCTCAGACATACACCCTTTCCTGACATATGTACATCCCGGTGGTTAACGATGGAAGGCACTACAGTCGATTCTCTCTTTTTAGCCGAGCGTTCCCGTATTGCTATAACTTTTAAATTCGAAACACGGGTATTTGATTGGATTTAATTCATTGCAATTAAACTGTAACTTACATTGGAGAAGATGTTATTTCATTTCAAAACAGCGCAACTGTGCTAAAACAGTTACAAATGTATGTTCACTGCTAACCGTCTAGAACCAGATCAAACGTCGTGTAATCCGGCTTCAGTTCAGATCCAAACTGTTTTTTAACCTATAAATATTTCAAGACTTTGCTCTTTTTGTCATTTTATTGCATCGAGTTTATCTTTAGTTTCGTTTCAACGAGAAAGAATAACGTCTTCTTCATAGTAAGCATACATGTTCAAGCTATAGATGTTCATGTACGACAGTAATACAGTTGAGAAAACGTTATTTTTTCCCGTTTGAACGCAAACGAAATGCAAACGCATTGTACTATAATGCAGAAAATAATAACTTTTTCACAATTCTGAATGTTGATTTTAACCTTGATGACAAACAGTTTGGAGCCTGATCAGATGCCGGGTTACCCGGCGTCTGATCTGGCTCCAAACTGCTTGCAGTGGAAATAATAGTTTAAGGGTAAACGCGTTTATTGGAAAAGCATAACATTTTCTCCACTGTACTTACACGTGCTTGAAATGTTTTTCGCCATGATTCTTACACTTGTTTAGTACGGAAAACCTACATTTTGTTACATTAGCGAAGACGTTATTCTTTTCCTTTTAAACGCTAACGAAATACAAACGCAAAACACTAAATTGTTGATAATTACAGTTGCTTTAATTTTTTTATTCTAATTCATGTGACAAACAGTTTGGAGCCTTATCAGACGCCGGATAAACCGACTGCAAACTGTTTGCAAAGGAAATAATAGTTTCAGAGTAAACTCGTTTATTTGGAATTTATAAAAAAAACTTATCTACTGTACATGTACACTGGAGTCAATAATAACATTATGATAACAGCTTTATTATCACTAGACATTATAATTATGAGCATTGCAATTATAACAAGAACCTTAAGTTTGTACACCAAACAGCTGAGACTCTGACCAACACCCTAGCTAGAATTACGGTACAGTGGAGAAAACGTTATTCTTTCCCAATAAACGCGTTTACGCTAAAACTATCATTTCCATTGCGAACAGTTTGCAGCCAGATCAGACGCCGGGTAGCCCGGCGTCTGATCAGGCTCCAAACTGTTTGCCATTCAGATAAAAAAGATAGTGAAAAAAGTTAAAATGTTGTTATTTTCTACATTGTGATGGTTTGCGTTTCGTTTGCGTTTAAACGGGAAATAATAACGTTTTCTCCACTGTATATAAAAGCCATAGAAGAAGCAAGTCAACATCTGAAACCTTTATGTATTTCATGTGTCATATGAGCTGATGGTTTGTTAATTGACAATCTGTTCATGTATAACTTATGGGTACAGTGGACAATCTGTTGTTCGTTCCCGTTTAAATGCAAACGGAACGCAAACGCATTGTACTAAACTGCAGAAAATAACAACTTTTTCACAATTCTGAAAGTTGATTTTAATCTTGATGACAAACAGTTTGGTCCCTGATTAGACCCCAGGTTACCTGGCGTCTGATCTGGCTCCAAACTGTTTGCAGTGGAAATAATAGTTTAAGCGTAAACGCGTTTATTGGGAAAGAATAACGTTTTCTCCACTGTATGAGCTGATGGTTTGTTAATTGACAATCTGTTCATGTATAACTTATGGATATAAAGACTATTTCAAGATGAAAAAGTAAAAACATACCATTTTCAATGTGATTTTTTTACCACTATGTCAAACATTATTTGAAATATTTCAGTTGAATTTTTTTCCAAGAAAGCTATGTGTCTGGGAATCTTACATTTGACCTTTTAAAGTGTCGCTAATTTCTTAATTTGTATCTTCAACAACCTATAAGTATATCGGATAGGCGAACAATTAGCCTCCATATAGACATTTGTATAATAATTATTGTGTTAGAAGACAATACAGCCCAACCACGCTCTTTTAGAACAACAGTATGATATTGAAATAAACCACTTGTGTTCTTAAATTAGGATATTAGTAAAGGTCATGGGGTTTTAATACATTTATCTATATGAAACATTTCCGTTTATTTCAATTATTATACACAAGAGAGCCAGATTGACACTATATACGTGCGCCCGTCTAACTGCACCTATTCCTTGGATGTCTAGCTGTTTTCGTAAACTTGACCGAGTCTGCACGTGTGTATGTTTTAAAAATGTACTACTAATGAGTAATGTTTACTGAAGTTGAAAAACGGAAAAATCTAATCTTGCAAAATTAAAGTAAACCCTTTTTCTGCGAATCGCGACTTGGCTAGTATAACGCGGCCTCTGGTGTGGATCCAAACTGTGTGACACTCGTCTTTTTTTAAGTTTATTTAATTAACACTGTATACACCTTAATTGAATCACGAATGAATAACAATTATTCATTCGTGATTGAATATTGTTTTGCAGACTTCAATTTTATAGCAAACGATAAATTACGACAGGATAATGGTTGATAAAGGACGACAGCCCCAACGTCAATGTTGTGATTGTGCTGGTTATTGTGCCTGACTTTAGAATGTTTATTTTCACAGTGTGTGCGTTTCTGCTGAATAGTTGATGAACAAGAAGAAAAATGCTTTTGATCGAGACTCTTAGTTTTGTTTCCGAGACTTCAAGTTTTTAGTAGTTCGTCTTTAGAGGTTTCACGTTTTGGATGAAATACAGTGGAGAAGAATATATTCCTTCCAGTTTAAACTCAAACGAAACTAAAAAGCCTCGCAATAAAATGTAAAAAAAGAACAACGTATTGGCAACTCTGACTATTCATGTTCATTCGAGCGGCAAACAGTATGCTCTTGCTTGAAACTGTTTCCAGAAGAAATATCAGATTTATCGTAAACGCGTTTATCGGCAAAGAATAACGTATTTTCCACTGTACCATTATCAGACATCGGGTTAACAGTTGCTATAGACACAATTTAAAAGAAATAGAGGATAACTGTTGTTTTCTATGTAAAATCGAAGTTTTAACTCATTGAGAGATCATTAGAGGGTATAATTTCACGAGTGGCAATGCCACGAGTGAAAATATAACCGATTGATATTAACGAATGAATAACATTTCGATCTTTCACTGAAAAATACAGTTATGCTATTTAGTTCATGCTTTTAAACGAATTTTTGAACCAAATTGTTTGTTGTTAAAAGCAAAAGTAGAAACGTTACCCCGTTTGGAGCCCCAGGTTTTCATCTGATACCATTTTTTGTGACTGTTTGCCCTACCATGACGTCACTGAGTAATTGAATTGACGTCATTTTGGTATTTCGTCGTTACTTCCGATTTATGATTCGTTTTCTTCCTTTTAGTTGTTCTCGACAAATCGTGTTGTCGGAATTACACGTTAACACACGATTGACTACGATTCTTGCGGAGTCATATATGTACCGGACAACTCATAATAGACGCAACAGTGGGTTCATCAGAATGATAATTTCACTGATAATTTCACCAATTGAAATAGGGAGATTACGAAGTAAACCACCGGGAAGCATGACATAATAACGTTTTTGCAATTCTAAAATGACATGATCATTTAAACCGGGTACAAAGTGTCGATTGTTATTACCAACATCACCAGGTTAATTGCAAATGAATTTGAAATCAATCGACAAAGTTTGCAAAATTGCAGATTAAACCATTTCGACAGGAACATGATTGTTAAAAGATTGTTACACGTGGTTTGATGCATAGTAAACGTCGAACATTGTGTACGGAAATTGTTATAAAGGTATTTTGTATCATTATTTAAGTACCACAAAAAGATGAGTACGATTGATTGCGGATTCATTTGAGCCGTGCAAAAACCAGCCTTATTGCATTGCAACATTGTACTGATCAAGCAACTTTGTGAACCCATGTTCTTTATCTGAATTTTGTACACATTGGCAAATACAGTATATAATACAGCTACATAAAATGTTTTAAACCCAAGTGGGTGTCAGCAAGTGAAGATCAGGACCAACTGTGGCTGGCATTGATATACACTGTTTGCAAAGCAATAATGTTTTTCTCATGGCGCGGCTCATTTATATGTATTGAATGGAATGCTCCCAAAATTAGTACTAAAAATCTTTATTAACCAATTAACCCTTATTGTTCCATATACATGTGTCAATTACACAAACAGTGAACCTGTGGATAGTGCAAGAATATATAGACCTATATCAAATAAGGGCCTGCTTTGCTTGTCATTTTGCAATATATTGTAAATAACCATAAATGGGGAAAATAACTTAATTTGAAACTAGAATTGTCCATTTGAAGCTTCAGTGAATAAAAGAGTACCAATACTTTCGCTGTTAGAAATTCTAACAAAAACAATGCTGCCTTTATAGACAAAGAAATGAAACAGAAACAGTGTTTGGATGCAAATAAGACGGCGAGTAACTCATCTCATCTGAATCCGCACTGTTATGGGTTTCACAACATTGCCACAACATAAATTGTTTACAATTCATATTAAAATAAATGGTCTACTATTTCAAACAAATATTCATTTTCTACATTTTATTTCATTGTATTTGCGTTTAAAAGAGGGAAAATAGCATTTCCATCACTGTTAAACATAAATAATGTAATAATAAACGGGACCGTCTGCTTTAATTTTGCCTGTTGTAATAAACCATCTGACTTAAGGGTGTATGGAAGTCATGAATTTTGGAAATTGTCAAAGTATATGAAAACATGCTATGATGGTTTTGTATTGAAAAGCTATTGAAGATGAATGAAAAAATAGAAAAAGTGTACATTTTGGTGAACAACCTTTGGCTCCACAGCCATGTAAAATTTACCCCATCCACTCTTTCTTATTTTGTCCTTTTCAAACAGCCCGCTTCAATAAAATCATGATAATTTGGTTTTGTGTTGTTTATTTCCTGTCTATGGTAGTATCTTCATACAAAAACTAATTTAAGAGAATACAGGCACCAAATGTGAAATTTATAAAGCTCTAAAACGCATCGATATGGTACTTGTTTGTAAATGTTGTAAAGGGAGATAACTCTTTTTACTTTAATTGTCAACACTGACCTTTCAATTTCTTTTCATAATTTGAACTGCCTTAGCATGGCTTTCATCTATTAGAATATAAAAAAAAGTTTAATACTAGAACTATTTTATTTTCAAACTTTTTTTACTTTTTTTCATAAAATAAAAAATCTAATAAAATCATGCAATATAAAAAGCATATTTTTGATATTCAATGATCCATATTGTTCAAACCTGGTGCCTGCTTTGTCTAAATTTGGTTTCTATATGTGAAAATACCACCATAGACATGATATAAATAAAGAAAACCCAAATTATCAGGTTTGTTTTGTTTTGAAATAGATTTTACTTCAGCTTGTACTCTGGATAGGTAAATATTTTTTTAAAAAATCCAAATTTGACATACCTTTTTCAAATCGCTGTAGCTCAAAAAAGGACACCACCATATTTTCTTTATATTTTTTCATTCATCATAAACACTTCTTCCAAAAATAAAACAATGATAGAAAAAAAGTTTAATACTTTGAAAAAATCGCTTATGGGTTTGATACACCATTAAGGTTTAGAACACCTAATTTTAAGTCAGGTTAAGGACACCTAATTTGCTCTTCGTAGAGTACCGATATTGAGCAACAAACATCTCATTAAGGTCTCTTAGCCTTAACCCTTTGCCTTATAAAAGCGCCTTTTAGCACATTCAGTTTATTCCTCCGCTGTAGAAAATAGTTCCAATCTATACAGCCATGCATATGTATCATAGAAATATTTTCTTTATTCTAAAAGGTGGTAGCTTAAAGCAGGCTGAAAGTAAAGCAGAATGTGCCTTAGGGCGCATTCTGCTTTACTTTCATTCTGCTTTAAGTAGTCACCTATTTTCAAAATTTAAAAAAAAGGCTATGGGGTAAAGGTTTAAAACCTGAAACTAGCTATAGGTAAATTGTTACATGTCAATGTATGGATATATTATATCACGCACTCTAGAATGACACGAAACGTATACAAGATAATTTCGTAAATCCTGACATGTTGATAGAAGGCAATGGGGATAATACATGTAATTTGCGAACGTTGATATAACCAGGTTACCAGGTTGACAAACTGGTTAAAGTGAGGATGCTCGAGGAACAATATCTCAAAAACAATTCCAAACGTACAGTAGAGAAGATATAATTTTGTCCAGTTCAAACGTAAAAGAATCGCAAATGAAAAATACTAACATGTAGAAAAATGTAAATTCCTTTTAATTTCTTACTTATCATTTTAATCTGAGCGTCAAACAGTGTGGATGCTGATCAGATGCCGGGTTACCCAAACTGTTTGCAATGGAAACAGTTGTTTTTGCATTAACGCGTATGTAAGGAAAGAACTTCTTCTCCACTGTAGCTACAGTGGTGAGAACATGTTATCAGTTGCAAACATTTTGGAGCCTAATCAGACGCCGAACAAACTGTTTGCCACTTAGTTTGTAATAAATATTTTACATTTTTCAAGAATCTGTCATTTCCCATATTTATTGCTATACGTCATTCCTTTATAGCATTGTTTTTGCGTTTAGATCCGTTCGAACTGGAAAGAATAGCGTTATCTCACTATTACTGCCATGCGTTCATTACATCAAGCGCCTCGTGACGCCTTGTCACGGCCCGCTTACCTCAGGGCATCTATATGTTCACGTGCCTTCAACAGTGCATGCTTTTGTCGTTCTTCATAGTCACTCCACCTTTGTGCGCCTTGGATTAAGCGGGTCGTGGCAAAGCGCCACGAAGCGCCTTCGTTAATGAACGAAGGGCTGGTTTGTGAGTTTTTCTAATAAATTTTTATTAAGATAATTTTTTTAATTTGTTCTTCATAAATATTACAGTTACTAATTTTAATATTGGTATGAGTTGTCAACACATTGAAGGTATTGAGGTTTATGATAAAAAACAAATTATTTCTGGCTTCCAGCCTCAGACATAATAACAGTGACTGGTCAAATTAAAGGGAAATAAATTATTATTTGGCGCGTGCGTTTCATATGCCGTATAATGCCGACAGTGCAATGTCTGCCACAACATCGGTTATTCGATTGAACACCGGTTATTCGTCTCGGTACATCGAAACATGTGACCATGTGTAGCTGTCTGGAAGGGATAGAATTCTACACTGGTGCAACAATCAAACGAACGCACATAACTGAATCTCAGACCTAAGACTATTTATTGAGTAAGAAAATTACTGTTTATGCCCCCAAAGCAAATTGAAATTGAACCATGCGCGTGTGTGTGTGTGTGTGAGTGTGTTCTGCCGATCGTCCGGCAGTGTGCGCGCGTACCGTTTGTCCGGAGCATATTTCCTATATACCTCATCAGTTAGGGATGCCAAAGGTTTGTATCTGCATCCTGGAATAGCGGAATGTAACGTACCATTGGTAGGTCACTGCAAACATAATCAATGACCTCACTGATTGAAAAAGCTTGTCCAGAGCATATTCCCTATACCCTAGCAGTCAGTGATATCAAGTTGAGTGCGCGAGAACATCTTGAAACGGCAGACTTCCGCATACATTTTGCAGACCACTGTAACTTAAAATTGACATTGATCTTTGACCTATATTATAGAAAAAACATATCAGATGCATACTTCTTTCACTACATCAGCAAGGAATGCCAAATATGGTGTGTGAGAATATTTACAGGTCTTGTTACAATAAGTTAACACATTTAGTGTCAATACATCCTTTTTAGATATTTATCACTGACTGACAACATTATTGTTTCCAGGCTTATGCTCGAATTCTACATTTTGTATTGCATAGAACAAAGTAGACGCTACAATAGACCCGCGTATTGATTTATAGTTGCAAAATGTTACTGTTCCTTTATAATCGGGACATAACATATATCCAATAGAAAATGACAGAGATTTGAAAGTATTTGCGTTTTATTCTAATCGGCATGTAAAACAGTATATCTGACTCCAATCTGTTTTAAAGGGGCATTATTCCTAACAATACCACACTTTGGTGCGAAGGAGTAGAGTTCACTCCACTGTAACCATTCTATGACTTAGTAAACACGTAATGATGATAGATCTGTCTTGTAGCAATGGATGGCATTAACCTTGTTCATGCACAACACTTCTTCTTGCAAACAGCTCGGATCATGATCAAGCAATGAGTAGCATGGGGTATGTACGAGGATCATTCAACAAACACCGTTACCTGGGCAATTTCTTGAAATCTACATCTACCATATGTGATACATAATTGGACACGGTATTTGCTTGTTGATACTGTGATGAACCATTCTTTGACAACAACACTTCTCTTTGTTGTGTAAAATAGACACCAATGTGGGTCAGCCATAGGCACTGGCCATATTTGCTACTGAACTTTATCTTTTTTCACCATAATTTGGCTAAGAAAAAGTGTCATACCATTGTAATACTCCCCTAGTTAATTGGAATGTTACTAAACTTTTAAGCCAACCACATCATTCAGTAGTCTAAGTAATAGAATTGAAACGTGTTTTAACACACATTTTTGTAAGATTAAAGCATGCATTAAAAGTTATAATTATTAATGAAATAAAATATAAAAATAATCTAAAATTGTTCATGCATTACATCAACTTATTACGAATAAATGATGTTTCTATTTCATTTCGAATAGCACATAATTTGCAACAAACATACATTTTTGACATTTCGCAATAACCAAGGTTTTAACAACTGTAAACTGTATATTTGAACATCGCACTCATCGACCAATTACTCTAAATTTAATTATTTTATTTTAAAACGTTCACATAACATTAGACAAATATTACGTTTGGCACATTTAAGCATACAACTATATTTGACCCTTCAATGCATCAAGTATTTCAAGCTCTATAAACATGCACGATTTCAGTGTTAGTTCAGTGTGATGTTATACAAACAAAACAAAAAACAATTTAGAGTGAGATTTGTGAATAAGAAATACATGTTTTATGTAGATTAGAAAAAAAATGATAAACATCGTGTTTTGAAAAAGCAATTGTATTACATTTAGGCATACAATATTCTACATTCTTTGTCAGACAGCTTTGTAATGAACATGATTTGAAGAAAACTGCGCTATAGTTCACATAAACTGTTTTATACAATATCTGAGCTTGTACTTCATAGTTGAATTTTAATTCGTGGGTACGAAATGACCACGTTAAAAAAGCCCAAAAAATATGGGTTTTTTTCCTTTTTAAATTTGTTTTTGGGTTTAACTCCTACTGCCTATTTTCACCAGTTACAGATTTGTTTACAATACAGTCTATAAAACCCGGTAAATATTAGTGTGGGGAAGATTAATTATTTGGGTACGAAATGACCAAGGTAATGGGTACGAAATGTCTTGGGTACGAAATGACCATGATTTCAATTTGGGTACGAAAGGACCAAGTTGTGGGTTCGAAATGTCTTGGGTACTAAGCGCGTCCTCTGATCTGGCTATTTGCTGTTTGCAAACGTTTATGATCGAAAAATAAGAGTAAAACGATTTTGACTTACGCAAAAATTTTGCGTAAGTAGTTTAGTAAAACGGGCCACTGGTTCTGATACAATTACAATTAGGAAAACGTTATTCTTTTCCGTTTAAACGAAATAACGCGCAAACGTTTCGCTTTAAAATGTAGAAGATAAAAACATTTTGATAATTCTGACCAATTATTTTTTTCATCTGGGTGGCAAATGGTTTAGATCCTGATCAGACGCCGGGTTATCCGGCGTCTGATTTGGCTCAAACTGTTTGCAATAGATATACTAGTTTTAGCATACAATCGTTCTTTGGGAAAGAATAACGTCTCTCTACTGTAAGTACCAATTGTAAAACGTTCATTCACTGCGAGGCTATCGCTCAGACATACACCCTTTCCTGACATATTTACATCCCGGTGGTTAACGATGGAAGGCACTACAGTCGATTCTCTCTTACTGATACACATTTTAGCCGAGCGTTCCCGTATTGCTGCAACTTTTAAATTCGAAACACGGGTATTTGATTGGATTTAATTCATTGCAATTAAACTGTAACTTACATTGGAGAAGATGTTATTTCATTTCAAAACAGCGCAACTGTGCTAAAACAGTTACAAATGTATGTTCACTGCTAACCGTCTAGAACCAGATCAAACGTCGTGTAATCCGGCTTTAGTTCAGATCCAAACTGTTTGTTAAACTATAAATATTTCAAGACTTTGCTCTTTTTGTCATTTTATTGCATCGAGTTTATCTTTAGTTTCGTTTCAACGAGAAAGAATAACGTCTTCTCCATAGTAAGCAAACATGTTCAAGTTACATGTATAGATGTTCATGTACGACAGTAATACAGTTGAGAAAACGTTATTTTTCCCGTTTGAACGCAAACGAAACGCAAACGCATTGTACTATAATGCAGAAAATAAAAACTTTTTCACAATTCTGAATGTTGATTTTAACCTTGATGACAAACAGTTTGGAGCCTGATCAGATGCCGGGTTACCCGGCGTCTGATCTGGCTCCAAACTGATTGCAGTGGAAATAATAGTTTAAGGGTAAACGCGTTTATTGGAAAAGCATAACGTTTTCTCCACTGTACCTACAGTACTGAACCTTATTAAATTAAATTGATAATCGCAAGCGAATTGCCATCGAATTGCCATCGAATTGCGCGCTTCAAAAAACAAATCCTACGTTTGAATATTTTTACGCGGATTTTCCGAAGTGGTTGTGACAAAAATGGAATAAAAAAAAAATAACGAAGGCATATTTGCGAACATTTTTGAGATACAGCATTCAAGAAAACTTACCCGAGGGTAAAGTTAGTACTTTGAATCGCAAGCGAATTGCAAGCGAATTGCCATCGAAGTGCAAGCGAATCGCAAAAATTGATAATTTAATAAGATTCAGTACTGTACACGTGCTTGAAATATTTTTCGCTATGATTCTTACACTTGTTTAGTACGGAAAACCTACAGTTTGTTACATTAGCGAAGATGTTATTCTTTTCCTTTTAAACGCTAACGAAATACAAACGCAAAACACTAAATTGTTGATAATTACAGTTGCTTTAATTTTTTTTATTCTAATTCAAGTGACAAACAGTTTGGAGCCTTATCAGACGCCGGATAAACCGACGTGTGATCTTGCTGCAAACTGTTTGCAAAGGAAATAATAGTTTCAGAGTAAACTCGTTTATTTGGAAATAATAATAAACTTATCTACTGTACATGTACACTGGAGTCAATAATAACATTATGATAACAGCTTTATCATCACTAGACATTATAATTATGAGCATTGCAATTATAACAAGAACCTTAAGTTTGTACACCAAACAGCTGAGACTCTGACCAACACCCTAGCTAGAATTACGGTACAGTGGAGAATACGTTATTCTTTCCCAATAAACGCGTTTACGCTAAAACTATCATTTCCATTGCGAACAGTTTGCAGCCAGATCAGACGCCGGGTAACCCGGCGTCTGATCAGGCTCCAAACTGTTTGCCATTCAGATAAAAAAGATAGTGAAAAAAGTCAAAATGTTGTTATTTTCTACATTGTGATGGTTTGCGTTTGCGTTTCGTTTGCGTTTTAACTGGAAATAATAACGTTTTCTCCACTGTATATAAATGCCATAGAAGAAGCAAGTCAACATCTGAAACCTTTATGTATTTCATGTGTCATATGAGCTGATGGTTTGTTAATTGACAATCTGTTCATGTATAACTTATGGGTACAGTGGACAATCTGTTGTTCTTTCCCGTTTAAATGCAAACGGAACGCAAACGCATTGTACTAAACTGCAGAAAATAACAACTTTTTCACAATTCTGAAAGTTGATTTTAACCTTGATGACAAACAGTTTGGTGCCTGATTAGACCCCAGGTTACCTGGCGTCTGATCTGGCTCCAAACTGTTTGCAGTGGAAATAATAGTTTAAGCGTAAACGCGTTTATTGGAAAAGAATAACGTTTTCTCCACTGTATGAGCTGATGGTTTGTTAATTGACAATCTGTTCATGTATAACTTATGGATATAAAGACTATTTCAAGATGAAAAAGTAAAAACTTACCATTTTCAATGTGATTTTTTTACCACTATGTCAAACATTATTTGAAATATTTCAGTTGATTTTTTTTCTAGAAGCTATGTGTCTGGGAATCTTACATTTGACCTTTTAAAGTGTCGCTAATTTCTTAATTTGTATCTTCAACAGCCTATAAGTATATCGGATAGGCGAACAATCAGCCTCCATATAGACATTTGTATAATAATTATTGTGTTAGAAGACAATACAGCCCAACCACGCTCTTTTAGAACAACAGTATGATATTGAAATAAACCACTTGTGTTCTTAAATTAGGATATTAGTAAAGGTCATGGGGTTTTAATACATTTATCTATATGAAACATTTCCGTTTATTTCAATTATTATACACAAGAGAGCCAGATTGACACTATATACGTGCGCCCGTCTAACTGCACATATTCCTGGGATGTCTAGCTGTTTTTGTAAACTTGACCGAGTCTGCACGTGTGTATGTTTTAAAAATGTACTACTAATGAGTACTGTTTACTGAAGTTGAAAAACGGATAAAATCTAATCTTGCAAAATTAAAGTAAACCCTTTTTCTGCGAATCGCGACCTGGCTAGTATAACGCGGCCTCTGGTGTGGATCTAAACTGTGTGACACTCGTCTTTTTTTAAGTTTATTTAATTAACACTGTATACACCTTAATTGAATCACGACTGAATAACAATTATTCATTCGTGATTGAATATTGTTTTGCAGACTTCAATTTTATAGCAAACGATAAATTACGACAGGATAATGGTTGATAAAGGACGACAGCCCCAACGTCAATGTTGTGATTGTGCTGGTTATTGTGCCTGACTTTAGAATGTTTATTTTCACAGTGTGTGCGTTTCTGCTGAATAGTTGATGAACAAGAAGAAAAATGCTTTTGACCGAGACTCTTAGTTTTGTTTCCGAGACTTCAAGTTTTTAGTAGTTCGTCTTTAGAGGTTTCACGTTTTGGATGAAATACAGTGGAGAAGAATATATTCCTTCCAGTTTAAACTCAAACGAAACTCAAAAGCCTCGCAATAAAATGTAAAAAAAGAACGACGTATTGGCAACTCTGACTATTCATGTTCATTTGAGCGGCAAACAGTATGCTCTTGCTTGAAACTGTTTCCAAAAGAAATATCAGATTTATCGTAAACGCGTTTATCGGCAAAGAATAACGTATTTTCCACTGTACCATTATCAGACATCGGGTTAACAGTTGCTATAGACACAATTTAAAAGAAATAGAGGATAACTGTTGTTTTCTATGTAAAATCGAAGTTTTAACTCATTGAGACTTCATTAGAGGGTATAATTTCACGAGTGGCAATGCCACGAGTGAAAATATAACCGATTGATATTAACGAATGGATAACATTTCGATCTTTCACTGAAAAATACAGTTATGCTATTTAGTTCACGTTTTTAAACGAATTTTTGAACCAAATTGTTTGTTGTTAAAAGCAAAAGTAGAAACGTTACCCCGTTTGGAGCCCCAGGTTTTCATCTGATACTATTTTTTGTGACTGTTTGCCCTACCATGACGTCACTGAGTAATTGAATTGACGTCATTTTGGTATTTCGTCGTTACTTCCGATCTATGATTCGTTTTCTTCCTTTTAGTTGTTCTCGACAAATCGTGTTGTCGGAATTACACGTTAACACACGATTGACTACGATTCTTGCGGAGTCATATATGTACCGGACAACTCATAATAGACGCAACAGTGGGTTCATCAGAATGATAATTTCACTGATAATTTCACCAATTGAAATAGTGAGATTACGAAGTAAACCACCGGGAAGCTTGACATAATAACGTTTTTGCAATTCTAAAATGACATGATCATTTAAACTGGGTACAAAGTGTCGATTGTTATTACCAACATCACCAGGTTAATTGCAAATGAATTTGAAATCAATCGACAAAGTTTGCAAAATTGCAGATTAAACCATTTCGACAGGAACATGATTATTAAAAGATTGTTACACGTGGTTTGATGCATAGTAAACGTCGAACATTGTGTACGGAAATATTTTGTATCATTATTTAAGTACCACAAAAAGATGAATACGATTGATTGCGGATTCATTTGAGCCGTGCAAAAACCAACCTTATTGCATTGCAACATTGTACTGATCAAGAAACTTTGTAAACCCATGTTCTATATCTGAATTTTGTACACATTGGCAAATACAGTATATAATACAGCTACATAAAATGTTTTAAACACAAGTGGGTGTCAACAAGTGAAGATCAGGACCAGCTGTGGCTGGCATTGATATACACTGTATGCAAAGCAATAATGTTTTTCTCATGGCGCGGCTCATTTATATGTATTGAATGGAATGCTCCCAAAATTAGTACTAAAATCTTTATTAACCAATTAACCCTTATTGTTCCATATACATGTGTCTATTACACAAACAGTGAACCTGTGGATAGTGCAAGAATATATAGACCTATATCAAATAAGGGCCTGCTTTGCTTGTCATTTTGCAATATATTGTAAATAACCATAAATGGGGAAAATTACTTAATTTGAAACTAGAATTGTCCATTTGAAGCTTCAGTGAATAAAAGAGTTACGGTACCAATACTTTCGCTGTTAGAAATTCTAACAAAAACAATGCTGCCTTTATAGACAAAGAAATGAAACCCAAACAGTGTTTGGATGCAAATAAGACGGCGAGTAACTCGTCTCACCTGAATCCGCACTGTTATGGGTTTCACAACATTGCCACAACATAAATTGTTTACAATTCATATTAAAATAAACCGTCTACTATTTCAAACAAATATTCATTTTCTACATTTTATTGCATTGTATTTGCGTTTAAAAGAGGGAAAATAGCATTTCCATCACTGTTAAACAGACATAATGTAATACTAAACGGGACCGTCTGCTTTAATTTTGCCTGTTGTAATAAACCATCTGACTTAAGGGTGTATGGAAGTCATGAAATTTGGAAATTGTCAAAGTATATGAAAACATGCTATGATGGTTTTGTATTGAAAAGCTATTGAAGATGAATGAAAAAATAGAAAAAGTGTACATTTTGGTGAACAACCTTTGGCTCCACAGCCATGTAAAATTTACCCCATCCACTCTTTCTTATTTTGTCCTTTTCAAACAGCCCGCTTCAATAAAATCCATTTCAAATGAAAACAAATATGATAATTTGGTTTTGTGTTGTTTATTTCCTGTCTATGGTAGTATCTTCATACAAAAACTAATTTAAGAGAATACAGGCACCAAATGTGAAATTTATAAAGCTCTAAAAATCATCGATATGGTACTTGTTTGTAAATGTTGTAAAGGGAGATAACTCTTTTTACTTTAATAACTCAAAATTGTCAACACTGACCTTTCAATTTCTTTTCATAATTTGAACTGCCTTAGCATGGCTTTCATCTATTAGAATATAAGAAAAAGTTTAATACTAGAACTATTTTATTTTCAAACTTTTTTACTTTTTTTCATAAAATAAAAAATCTAATAAAATCATGTAATATAAAAAGCATATTTTCGATATTCAATGATCCATACTGTTCAAACCTGGTGCCTGCTTTGTCTAAATTTGGTTTCTATATGTGAAAATACCACCATAGACATGATATAAATAAAGAAAACCCAAATTATCAGGTTTGTTTTGAAATAGATTTTACTTAAGCTTGTACTCTGAATAGGTAAATATTTTTTTAAAAAATCCAAATTTGACATAATTTTTTCAAATCGCTGTAGCTCAAAAAAGGACACCACCATATTTTCTTTATATTTTATTCATTCATCATAAACACTTCTTCCAAAAATAAAACAATGATAGAAAAAAAGTTTAATACTTTGAAAAAATCGCTTATGGGTTTGATACACCATTAAGGTTTAGAACACCTAATTTTAAGTCAGGTTAAGGACACCTAATTTGCTCTTCGTAGAGTACCGATATTGAGCAACAACCATCTCATTAAGGTATCTTAGCCTTAACCCTTTGCCTTATAAAAGCGCCTTTTAGCACATTCAGTTTATTCCTCCGCTGGCATTCCAATCTATACAGCCATGCATATGTATCATAGAAATATTTTCTTTATTCTAAAAGGTGGTAGCTTAAAGTAGGCTGAAAGTAAAGCAGAAAGTGCCTTAGGGCGCATTCTGCTTTACTTTCATTCTGCTTTAAGTAGTCACCTATTTTCAAAATTTAAAAAAAAGGCTATGGGGTAAAGGTTTTAAACCTGAAACTAGCTATAGGTAAATTGTTACATGTCAATGTATGGATATATTATATCACGCACTCTAGAATGACACGAAACGTATACAAGATAATTTCGTAAATCCTGACATGTTGATAGAAGGCAATGGGGATAATACATGTAATTTGCGAACGTTGATATAACCAGGTTACCAGGTTGACAAACTGGTTAAAGTGAGGATGCTCGAGGAACAATATCTCAAAAACAATTCCAAACGTACAGTAGAGAAGATATAATTGTGTCCAGTTCAAACGTAAAAGAATCGCAAATGAAAAGTACTAACATGTAGAAAAATGTAAATTCCTTTTTAATTTCTTACTTATCATTTTAATCTGAGCGTCAAACAGTGTGGATGCTGATCAGATGCCGGGTTAGCCAAACTGTTTGCAATGGAAACAGTTGTTTTTGCATTAACGCGTATGTAAGGAAAGAACTTCTTCTCCACTGTAGCTACAGTGGTGAGAACATGTTATCAGTTGCAAACATTTTGGAGCCTAATCAGACGCCGAACAAACTGTTTGCCACTTAGTTTGTAATAAATATTTTACATTTTTCAAGAATCTGTCATTTCCCATATTTATTGCTATACGGCATTCCTTTATAGCATTGTGTTTGCGTTTAGATCCGTTCGAACGGGAAAGAATAGCGTCATCTCACTATTACTGCCATGCGTTCATTAAATAAAGCGCCTCGTGACGCCTTGTCACGGCCCGCTTACCTCAGGGCATCTACATGTTCACGTGCCTTCAACATTGCATGCTTTTGTCGTTCTCCATAGTCACTCCACCTTTGTGCGCATTGGGTTAAGCGTGCCGTGGCAAAGCGCCACGAAGCGCCTTCGTTAATGAACGAAGGGCTGGTTTGTGAGTTTTTCTAATAAATTTTTATTAAGATAATTTTTTGAATTTGTTCTTCATAAATATTACAGTTACTAATTTTAATATTGGTATGAGTTGTCAACACATTGAATGTATTGAGGTTCATGATAAAAAACAAATTATTTCTGGCTTCCAGCCTCAGACATAATAACAGTGACTGGTCAAATCAAAGGGAAATAAATTATTATTTGGCGCGTGCGTTTCATATGCCGTATAATGCCGACAGTGCAATGTCTGTCACAACATCGGTTATTCGATCGAACACCGGTTATTCGTCTCGGTACATCGAAACATGTGACCATGTGTAGCTGTCTGGAAGGGATAGAAATAATTCGGTCTACACTGGTGCAACAATCAAACGAACGCACATAACTGAATCTCAGACCTAAAACTATTTATTGAGTAATAAAATTACTGTTTATGCCCCCAAAGCAAATTGAAATTGAACCATGCGCGTGTGTGTGTGTGTATGTGAGTGTGTTTTGCCGATCATCCGGCCATACGAATGTGGTGCGCGCGTACCTTTTGTCCGGAGCATATTTCCTATATACCTCATCAGTTAGGGATGCCAAAGGTTTGTATCTGCATCCTGGAATAGCGGAATGTAACGTACCATTGGTAGGTCACTGCAAACTTAATCAATGACCTCACTGATTGAAAAAGCTTGTCCAGAGCATATTCCCTATACCCTAGCAGTCAGTGATATCAAGTTGAGTGCGCGAGAACATCTTGAAATGGCAGACTTCCGCATACTTTTTGCAGGCCACTGTAACTTAACATTGACATTGACCTTTGACCTATATTATAGAAAAAACGTATCAGATGCATACTTCTTTCACTACATCAGCAAGGAATGCCAAATATGGTGTGTGAGAATATTTACAGGTCTTGTTACAATAAGTTAACACATTTAGTGTCAATACAACCTTTTTAGATATTTATCACTGACTGACAACATTATTGTTTCCAGACTTATGCTCGAATTATACATTTGTATTGCATAGAACAAAGTAGACGCTACAATAGACCCGCGTATTGATTTATAGTGGCAAAATGTTACTGTTCCTTTATAATCGGGACATAACATATATCCAATAGAAAATGACAGATATGAAAGTATTTGCGTTTTATTCTAATCGGCATGTAAAACAGTATCTCTGACTCCAATCTGTTTTAAAGGGGCATTATTCCTAACAATACCACACTTTGGTGCGAAGGAGTAGAGTTCACTCCACTGTAACCATTCTATGACTTAGTAAACACGTAATGATGATAGATCTGTCTTGTAGCAATGGATGGCATTAACCTTGTTCATGCACAACACTTCTTCTTGCCAACAGCTCGGATCAAGATCAAGCAATGAGTAGCATGGGGTATGTACGAGGATCATTCAACAAACACCGTTACTTGGGCAAATTCTGGAAATCTACATCTACCATATGTGATACATAATTGGACACGGTATTTGCTTGTTGATACTGTGATGAACCATTCTTTGACAACAACACTTCTCTTTGTTGTGTAAAATAGACACCAATGTGGGTCAGCCATAGGCACTGGCCATATTTGCTACTGAACTTTATCTTTTTTCACCATAATTTGGCTAAGAAAAAGTGTCATACCATTGTAATACTCCCCTAGTTAATTGGAATGTTACTAAACTTTAAAGCCAACCACATCATTTAGTAGTCTAAATAATAGAATTGAAACGTGTTTTAACACACATTTTTGTAAGATTAAAGCATACATTAAAAGTTATAATTATTAATGAAATAAAATATAAAAATAATCTAAAATTGTTCATGCATTACATCAACTTATTACGAATAAATGATGTTTCTATTTCATTTCGAATAGCACATATTTTGCAACAAACATACATTTTTGACATTTCGCAATAACCAAGTTTTTAGCAACTGTAAACTGTATATTTGAACATCGCACTCATCGACCAATTACTCTAAATTTAATTACTTTATTTTAAAACGTTCACATAACATTAGACAAATATTACGTTTGGCACATTTAAGCATACAACTATATTTGACCCTTCAATGCACCAAGTATTTCAAGCTCTATAAACATGCATGATTTCAGTATAAGTTCAGTGTGATGTTATACAAACAAATTAAAACCGTTGAAAATAACAAATTGCATTGTGTGATATATATTTATATCCGTATGAAATAAATATTTTAAATCATGTATCATACAGGAAAATCGTATATGTAAGTTCAAGCAAATGTCAAAGTAACACACCTTCCGGAATGACTCTTGTAAATGCACGATTTTTTTTTTCAATTGATAATTGATACAAAATTAATTAGTTTTTATAAATGTGTTGCAAAAGGCTGTTTTAAAGCAGACAGAATTTCACTTTAAAAACGGGGCACAATGGAAAAGAAGTTAGCAGAATCTAGAAAGTTGCACATCGGTTTTCCGATCTGATGTCAAACCATTTGACACTTGTTAGTAGATTATCAGATATGGGTAAGCCTTCATTTAGTATTTGATAAAAATACCAAAGACAATTTTGAATAGTATTGTTGCAACAATAAAGTTAAAACATTTGCCACCGTACTGGTAAATATTATAGACACTGCTACATGTAAATAGGACGGCTTGAAATGTATGACTATATATGGAACAAATTTTGGTTAACATCTGTTTATTCATAAGAAATGCTTTTTATTTAGGCTTTATTATAAATTATAAAAATTTCAAATGAATTTGCGTATTCCCAACTAATGACCTCTCTATTGATATGTATGTTTTCTATTTGTATAAATGTTAATGCTGTCCACGGTAGTGGACCTTATACAGATATATTTCAATAAAGTTTCAAAAGTTTCAAATCTGACTAGACACCTAAACGTTTGCTATAAACATTCATACCACAAACATCTCAGTTGCAAATTGTTCAGACCCTAATTAGGCGCTTGGTTAACGGCGTTTATCTATGCACTATATCAATTTTCAAAAGATAGCATTGTTTTATTAATGGTATTGGTTAGGAATAACGCGTTTATTGGACCAAAATAAATTATGCCCTCTGTGTACAGTGGGTGAATGTGTTGTTCTTTCCCAATCAACGAGTCCATCATTTCCATTACAAACATTTTAGGCAGATCAGACACCGGAAACTGTTTGCCAAGCAGAATAACATAAATAGCTGTAAATTTCAAAAGCTTATTATTATATGCATAATGTTATTGCACTACGTTTTGTTTGGTTCAAACGAGTATGACGTCTTCTCCATTGTAAGACTGGTTTTTGACCTACAAATAATATATTCTGCAAATAGCAATGCCAGACGTTTGCTGTGGCACACACGTACAAATATATTTCAGTTCATGGTCATGTCATTATGTTGCAAATTACTGTAATCCTTGCACTGTTTCCCCTCTGTTTTCCTTATACTATATAGTTTATTGTATAAACCATATTGCACTCTATGGTAAATATAACTGCTAGACATGAGAAAAAACGTTTCCCCAACATTATAGTACAGTAAAAACAGATTAGTCATTTGAAGCTCCATAACCCGAACTAGCGTAAGTTATAGTTTCCCGTATGTCATAAGTTAAATTGTAGCGAAACTGACAGGTATAGATATGTTCGACTTATGGTAGCTCGAATTATCCAAATTTAATGACGGCATACTGGCACATTTGACTTCAGTATGTTCTGTTTGTTCGAGTTATTGCCATTCCACCGTATCAAACGCTTTTTGTGACCTTGCCTCAGAACAATGCAGTTGCTATTACTGTTGATTGTATTCCAGAGTTTGGGGATGGATGACGGCTAAATGCACTTAAAAATACTAGTTTAAAAATGTCTGGATGTTTGTCATGTATAGAGATATCCCGCTAGCGATAAAATCGTGATTACCTGTGCAAACGGTTTACATCCTGATTAGACGCCGCGTATACGGCGACTCATCAAGATGAAAACTGTATGCCTCTATTGTCTGTTCCTGGTCGTCCTGCTACTTCTGTCGGTAGCAACTTAACCTACCAATCGCTTTTAATGCGTGTACTCGTTATTTACTCAATGTATCTGTGAAGATTACACTTATGGTATTAAAATAGTGTAGACCTGGTTTGATGTGTCAAAGGTTAATGGGTTACATTGGATATGATGCTGTTCTTTCAAGTTAAAGCGAAACCATTTACATGTATGAACATGTAGTCGATTGATATCAATATATGTTGCAAACAGTTTACATGTACAATGGCTAAAATTGTTTAAGCATAAGTGCGTTATTGGGAAAGAACAACGTCTTCTCTAATGTACCATAAGTTTTACATTATATATTTCATATACAGTGGAGAATCTGTTATTCTTTCCCGTTTAAACGCAAACGTACGCAAACGCAAAGCACTAAAACGTAGAAAAGAACAACTTGTTGACAATTTTGATATGTCATGTTAATCTTGGTGGCAAACAGTTCGGAGCCTGATCAGACGTCGGGTTACCCGGCGTCTGATCTGGCTCCAAACTGTTTGCAGGGAAAATAATAGTTTTAGCGTAAACGCGTTTATTGGGAAATAATAACACATTCTCCACTTTACATGTATCACTGTTTTGGTTTATAGTTGTTTCATGATATAATGAAAAACTATTTTCAGTCCATTTCTATGCTTAATACTGAGTAAACAGTGTTCGTATCATAACATAAAGGATAGAAATAGAACTGTTATAGTTGCTGCACACTGGTGTAATAATTTGCACATGGCATAAAGTTGTACTTAAACACACGGCTTTAATCGAAACCAAACTGCGCATGGAATGTAGACTATGATAGAGATGATAGAGTAAACATACAACAGAAAAACGTTATTCTTTCCCATTTAAATGCAAACGAAACGCAACCGCATTGCAATAAAATGGGAGACTTCTTAAAATTTCAATTTAAACTGGACGGCAAACAGATTGGAGTCTTACCAGTCGCTGAGTGTCAAACATTGCGTTTGCTTTAAAACGGGATAAAATAACGTCTTCTCCACTGTTGGTGGCAACTATTTTTACCTTCTGCATGCACGGCGTCTGATCTTGATGCGAAATGTAAGCGCGTTTAGGGTGATAATGGTTAACCCTAGTGACGAGTATATTCGTCATTTACAAACAGTATACCTGTGAAGTTTACACTTGTCCATAAGGAGCCCTCTGGTCAGGGTGTACACTGTTTGTCACTTTGAAATGTATTGTGAAAATCAACCCTAAATAGTCAAAAATGGACTAGACTTTTTCTTGAAATTGGAGTTGTCCATTAATAGTTAAAAGGGTGAATGAGTTAACATAACTACACAAATTTGCTATCATAAATGACCATAACCATCAACATGAATGATGTTACTCAATGTCATACCGCTATTTGGTTAAATCTTAAAGACATACTCGCCTATATTAAAAATGATGAAAAATAAACTTCTTAAATACCGTGATTACTATATATTTTCCGATTTGCAATACATTTATTACCATAAAAATGAATTTTGAAAAGTTCTCATTGGTAAATTATGTAAAATATAGTCCTTCCCGTACAGGCACTGTTTCAAGATTTGAAAACAAAACTGCCCCGAGTACATGTACAATGTAGCACTTCTTGTGAAATTATGTTTATGTTTTTATCAGCAGCACTGTAAATGCTTTAAGTAACTAAAACTTTATTAAATGCTTTTGTATTCACATACACTCATATATTTACCAATTTAAGCAAATATTGGATAAATATTTCTCCTTTTTAGGCCAACAGAGACCCAATTTGGCTTTTGGGGGAGGTATATTTTCTGCATTATTTCCTAACATATACCAGTCTGTTGTTATGCAATGTGTGTCTTAGCTAGGCGCTGCTGCCGTATCCGACTGATCAGGGAATGGACTGTATAAGAGTTGTTTACTGCATACATATGAGTTATCTGATCACCTCCCTTTAACACACAATATGCCATTCACTGCGTATCCTATAGATACATCAACTCTCGTATGTAGTGTATGTATATAGCATATGTTAGGTCAAATCCCATAACAGGGAGCCTACATAATGACTATAATTGGTAAAGATGCAAATTCCCCTGGTCAGTTCGGAGTGTTAGGACATCCAGTGTATATTATATAGCTGGTGGTGAAGCAATTATATTAAGTTGTTTAGCCACCAGTCTGTTGTTATGCAATGTGTGTCTTAGCTAGGCGCTGCTGCCGTATCCGACTGATCAGGGAATGGACTGTATAAGAGTGGTTTACTGCATACATGTGAGATATAATATATTGGATAAGTCTTTTTTTTATCTACGGGGTACCTGGTCTAAATGTTTCGTTTCGTTTTGTTTTATTTTGAAATTAGTATCAACATACAGTGTAGACTCTGTTCCTGACGCCACATTATTACACTGTTTTCCCATGTTCCATATATATAATCGTGGGCACAATTGAGTTAAACAACAAGCTTCTGTTAACATTCAACATTTATCCTTTTGCTGCCATTATGACTTCATAAACATGGGTTCATGGTTAAACACCTCTGAGAAAGATATCAAGGTCCCTTGCATTGAGAGCTCTTAATATGATCAAAGCAGTTTGGAGCTCACAAATGTCTCGCGAATCAAAGCTCAGCTTCTTCTTTGCAACAGTCGAGTCTATATTTCTATATGGCTCTAACTTCTCAACTCCAGAAGTCCCTCGATGGCTGCTACATGTACACAAGGATACTAAGACAAGTTCTGATTATCAGCCCAAGCCAGCACATCAAGAATGACACTCTTTATCAGAACATTCATAGAGTGATGGCGATTACCTGCCGAAGTATGGTGCTAGCCAGCCACTGCTACAGACACAGTAAGCTGTCAGCTAGCAAGGTGATGCTGTGGGTCCGTACACGTGGGAAACGGAACCGATGGCATCCAGGCTTAACCATGGTTAATATCTAGATGCAAGATTCAGGAGCAGCAACTCCAGAAGCACCT
This sequence comes from Gari tellinella, assembly GCA_922989275.2. NCBI lineage: Eukaryota > Metazoa > Mollusca > Bivalvia > Cardiida > Psammobiidae > Gari > Gari tellinella. The sequence goes on along the minus strand of OV277863.1, from coordinate 12,955,462 downwards.
GCACAAAAGAGTGGATGTGTTGGCAAAGTGTCCATCTACGGACGACCTGATACATAATTATGACGTAAACGCCCGTCAAACATAGCCGTTGACAAAATATCGCCTCTTTACACTTGTCGTCTGTTTTTACGTATTCATAAAATTTGGAATTTTAAGCGTAGTTATGAGTGTCAAACAGTTTGGGTTCTGGTTAGACGCAGTCTGATCTGGATCCAAACTGTCTGCATATGTTAGTGCTATAGATCTTGGTAACTAAATTGTTAACGAGCCAGCTCGTCAGTGTTCCCTCACTACAACGGCCCTCCCAACAACGAATCCCTTCTTACAACGACCCTTCCCACAGTTCCCTAAACAAGACAATTATGTCTAACACTTTTACTGCTTTAATATCATCTGCTTAAAGTTATCGTCTGTTGCTTTTCTCAAAGTTACATATTGGACATTTAGACAGAAAAAAACTGTTACGTCACGTTGGATCTGGATTCAAGCTGTTTGCATATGTAAACCAACCTTTCCTATAACGACTCCCTCCGAACAACGCACACAATATTTGTCTTACATTGGGTGTAGAGAGGGAGCTCTGTATAAACATGTACTTATGAATGTACATACTCTTAAATATAAATATATATACTCTTCTGTAAAAACACACATGCTCTCCAACGTATATTTATATTGCCTAAGCTAAATTACACGTATATTCTGATAAAACTGCATCTATTCTCCAACATAAATGCATAAACGCTTTGTAATAACAAGTTTGCGTCTCATTTGGACCAAACGGTATGATAGGCATCTCTATTTAATTAAGTCATTGATATACATGTAGTAAAACTATCTTGTTGAGAACACCCTCTTGTATCAATTGACTTCTCATAATTCTGGTTGAAACTTTAGTTAAAGTTTAAGTCAGATAACCGTTCTTCTTCTATATAAATACCCCTACTCTTCAATTTCTACGTAATTACAAAAACATTATACCTAAAAAGTAAAAACATTAGATATCTTATACAAATACTCAATCCCATTATCATGAATTCAATCAAATCCCCCCAGTTCCACTATTATAAATGCAATGACCCCACCTCAGGTACATGTATAATTCAAAAATATAATATTATGAGGTTATTTAACAGTGTTGAGTACAATACTGAATTCTATTGGACGAGTACACAGCAGTCATAAACATATTTGGACGAGGCGATAGCCGAGTCCAATATGGATTATGACTGCTGTGTTCGAGTCCAATTGAATTCAGTATTGTACTCAACACTGTTAAATTACCTCTTTATTTCACACCATAAAATTATAAAATGACAAAAGAAACCACATGCATTTTTTCCTATTCATTCTAGCCTAACCTTTGACTTCGAAATTTCCAAAAACAAATTATTGTGTTCCTTCCCTACACCGGCCCTCCTCTTACAACCAGTAGATCTATTTCAAATCTATAATCGTCTACACGTATCATTTTGCATAATTTTCTGTTCAAGATCTAGTTTTTAATCATTTACTCCATCAAGATATAATTGTTAAACACATTAAGGGTGTAACAGTCTTACAAAGGGTCGTTTTATAACGAACTTTATGAATTACCTCCCTTTAATAGTGAAGAAACACCTAATTTTATTCCTGAAAAGCATTTTTATATTTTTTCTTTTGTTTGTTATCATTATAAAACTTACTAATGTTTAGAATTGTAGTCCAATAAGCATAAATTATCTATATGCTTTTTTAAGACTTACACTCGGATAAACAAAAATTATATTCATAACTTGGGAAAAAAACTTAAACGTCAAAACCGTTCTTTACTGTCATTGACGTTTGAACGTTAACGCGCCAAAACGTCTAAAGCATTTTGTTTATCGTTACGTCATTAAATTAGATATTGCAAATGTACGCCAATTCTTATTTTACCCTCCCTATAACGACTCGCTCCGAGCAACACACACAATATGTGTCTCCAAGTGGGTGTCGTTGTAGAGATGGAACACTGTAGCAGACAAAGGTGAAATACCAAGGGAAGTAACTCTTAACAGAGTGTCGGAAGAGTTGTCCAGTCAAATATGAAAATGATATGGATTTTCTGGATCCGAGTCCAATATGAGCAAAATGTGGCCTTCTGGGATAGCTTTTTTTATATTCCGGTACTATATAGGTTTCTCTTGTACCGTCACGTGGTATAAATAGGGGCTTTCGATTGGTTTAATGGATGTATAGGTGTGAAATAAATGTATGCATCGTCACATGGTTTTGAGCGGACGCACGCAAATCATTAGAAATAGTTCTTAGAAACAACAGCATCTGCTTGTATGAATACCCGCTGTAACATACATTTACATACCTTCTTGCATAAATAAATATATATTTTGACTTTCAATATAATTACACATTTCTTTCAAAATAAATACATGAAAATGCGAATATCCTAAAATCGTTCTCAAGGAGTTCTCAAATACAGTGGAGAATACGTTATACTTTCCCAATAAACGCGTTTACGCTAAAACTATTATTTCCTCTGCAAACAGTTTGGTGCCAGATCAGACACCGGGTAACCCGGCGTCTAATCAGGCTCCAAACTGTTTGTATTCAAGGTAAAAATCAACTTTCAGAATTGTGAAAAAGTTGTTTTTTTCTTCATTTTAGTACAATGCGTTTCCGTTTCGTTTGCGATTAAACGGGAAAGAATAACAGATAATGTTCAATACAAATACTGTTTACAGTTAAGGTACATGTATCTAGTAAGCCGTCTTTTATCACGATTTGAACGTATTTCCTATTTCAATGTGATCACGTTTAAGATAATGACCTGTCATTGTTTTAAAAGACATCAGTATTTTGAACAATATAAGAGACAAATTCTATTGCTCAGCTACAAATATATATGATCAGTGCATGTTAAAACTGTAAAAGTATTATTTGATATGTTATCTAGGTCAAACATCACTTTTCAGTAAACCTTTTTACCACTTTACGCGACTACAGTGGAGAATCTGTTATTCTTTCCCAATAAACGCGTTTACGCTAAAACTATTATTTGCAGTGCAAACAGTTTGGAGCCAGATCAGACGCCGGGTAACCCGGCGTCTGATCAGGCTCCAAACTGTTTGCCACCAAGATAAACATGAATTATCAGAATTGTCCAAAAGTTGTTCTTTTCTACGTTTTAGTGCTTTGCGTTTGCGTACGTTTGCGTTTAAACGGGAAAGAATAACAGATTCTCCACTGTACATGTAAAGTCGACCTTGAAAATATGTTGGATCTTGATAAGACGCTGCGTCACGCGGCGTCTGATCAGCAACCGAACTACATGTATTTGACACTTATAACGATATTTATTTAGTCAAACTGCTGTAAATATTACTTTGAACTAATAGTTTAAGCAACATTTTAATGAAGGTTATGCGATTTAAACAGGCAATAAAATATCGCGGTAAAGGAGTTAGAACGGTAAGTGAAACAAATTACGTTATTAAATCACAGCGGCGAACCTCTCGTTGGCAATCTTTGTTACAAGTTTGGCCAGATATTTTATGAGGAATGAAGTAAACCCTGGAATGTTGTTTTACATTTTTACACTAAAATGATTTACTTTTAGCTTCTTTGGAACTCACTGGCTTAAGACGTAATTTGTTAAGTATTAAATATTGTGCAGTTAATCCCCGTTGACTGCCATTATACATTTTCACTACTGAAAACTGCCAAGAAACCTTCCTGCTGCTCTATTTAACCCTTTTCCTGTGGTAGTATCGTCTGCTTCGAAATTGTCGTCTGCAAAATTTGTTAAATCTAGATTTATACAATTCTTAAGTAAAGAATCCTAAAGACCAGTGTTAAGCAATTTGGATCCAGATCAGACACCGCGTTACGCGGCGTCTGATCTGGATCCAAACTGTTTTCAAAAATCAATAAAATCGCGACCAGGAGGAAAAAGGGTTACATGTAACACCCTTTACTGCCATGAGGCCATCAGTTATAAACAATTGTCCTCTGGTTTCATTTCTGTTAGGTAATTTTGACTTAAAAATATTGAATTGAGTTTCAAACAGTTTGAATCCTGATCAGGATCCAAACCATTTATAAATTACGATTCTACTCGGGGTAAGGTAGTGTAAGGCATACAGTAAAAGGCATTTGTTTCGGGTTATGCCCTAACCGTCTTTAGAATGCAATAAACGTGGCATCATTATTATAATACACGTCATCAGTGGAGGACATGTACTGTTTTACATCTATTGAAGTGTATAAGTAATGAGTTGAGGACATCAGTTCAGGACATGTAATGTTTCACATCAACTGCAGTGTATATGTAGTGTATTGTATGCAATGTGTTTTACTATGATTGTCATACAGTGGAGAATACGTTATTCTTTCCCAATAAACGCGTTTACGCTAAAACTACTATTTCCAGTGCAAACAGTTTGGAGCCTAATCAGACGCCGGGTAACCCGGCGTCTGATCAGGCTCCAAACTGTTTGCTACTCAGATAGAAATGAAGGGTCAGAATTGTAAAAAAGTTGTCCTTTTCTACATTTTAGTGTTTTGCGTTTAAACGGGAAAGACTAACAGAGTATCCACTGTACAACATCAAAAGGGCTTATATTCTGCTCCTTTGGTAATGTATCTTCCGGGAAATAATTTGTGTGAAAATCTGTTTCTATTCTATGCACTTGTAAACCCCATGATTACTTTCTGTGCGCACATTTGTATGCGTACAGTGGGGAAGACGTTATTCTTTTTCAATAAACGAACGCGTTTATAAATGCGGAAACAATAATGTCGATTGCAAACAGTTTGGAGCCGGGTCGGGCCCGCGTAACCAGGCGTCTGACCAGGCTCGAAACCGTTTGCCACTGTCCCAGAATGGTAATTATACAGTGCAGAAAAAACGTTTTTTCTTTTCCGTCTACAAGCAATCGAAATTGATTTCAATAAAATGTCGAAAAATGAAAAGTTTTCAATAATTCTGAATATTTATTAGTATCTGAATAACAAACGGTTCTGATCAGACGCCGGGTTAACACATTGTAGATTTAGCGTAAACGCATTTATTTGGAAAGAGTAACGTATTTTGAAGTTTTCCACTGTACGTATGAACTTTCTAACCGTTCATAAATGTTTTGCTTATATTAATCCTGCTTTAATCTGTAAACTTATTTTAAAATAAACAGATAAGTCTTATTCGAGAAGAACCACCGTTCCAGGATGGTAATTGTTCTTTAAACCTATTACTGCAATTATGACGCAAGAACCCGTATAACAAAGTTGTTGACATAACATCGTCTGCTTGTATTTGTTGTCTGTTCTTATTTACAAAATTTGAAATTCAAGAGTTGTAAACTGAAGAAACATTGATATAAGTGTCAAATAGTTGCAATCCTGATCATACGCCATGTTACAAAGGATCCACACTGTTTTCATGTGTTAGTGTTATAGAACAGAACAGAACATATTTTATTTTGACTTATACATACAGTATTCCGTCAATGCTCAAATACAACATCATACATATAAATGTCATGTAAACTATCATTGAGTCTTTATAACTGATACCAAATAGATAAGAAGACACATTGTGTCCTCGCATCGATATACATGTACGTACATTAATCGAAGATAAACTTTCTTGATTGTTTTGTAAAAAATGGAATTAACATCAATTATTCCACTCCGTGTTTCAACTGAATAGTTATTTTAGGCTAAAACTCCACCATGCATGTATGTAGCTCCAAAATGCGGAATGAAATATCGCATAGCGCTCATATACGAGCTTATTGCACTGCTTCATCCCAGATTGTGCAGCGGTTTTGTTATCTTCTTCGATAAGTGTATCGATAACGAAAACATCTACTATTCATTCAATATAAGTTAATATAGTCAGTATTTTATTAAGCAACAATCTGGTTCAGGAGAAAAAGAAGGCACTGTTGGCATTTTTCCGTATAGAAATAGCTCAGTGTAGGTCGAAACTAACACAGGAACTCCCTGATTGAGCTTTTTGTATCACTTTCGTCCCAAATTGAGTAACCATCTATCTAAAGATATAGATAACATTAATCAACCAAAACTATATTTTGGAGCTATATTAGGAAATTACCCAATATAATACCCGCAGACAATCCCCCATATATGAAGTTGCATAGTGTGGGTCATTAGTAACACATAATGCTCCTAATTGTGCTTTCTGCATCACTTTTATCCCGAACTGAGCAATCAGTTATCTTGAGCTACATTGATCATTTGTATCATGTTAAACAATTATATGATACAACACCTGTATATACATGTATGTAAAGTTATCAATTACATGGCGCACAATGCAGGCTAGAACTAACGCAGAAAGCCCATTGATCGGGCTTTCTGTATCAATTCTATCCCGAATTGGGCAACCACCCATCTCAATACATAAATATATTAACAAATGCTAGATTTAACAACCATCTGATACACTACCCTGTTGCAGTTCTTCATAGACGGGTTGTTCAATGCTGGTCAAAAGTAGTACAGAAAGCTCCAGATTGAGCTTTCTGCATCACGTTCATCCCGAATTGGAAAACTATCTATCCAAAGATACATGTAAATAAAAATACTCGATCAATACTGTAATAAGGAAACATCTGATTGAATACTCACGGACAGTCACTCCTACATGAAATTGCAGAAGGTAGAGCCTGGTAATGAAAGGGTTGCCCCGTTCTTCATTCTCAGTGTTGTTATACTTTCTGGTCTTTTGGAATCATTGATTTCAGCGCATTTACAGTTGAAAGTTGAATTCCGCTTACGCTGGTGCTAGAGGGCGTGAGCACTGTTGCATATTTCAGTATTGCTCATGAACAGACTCAATTAAACCGAGTCTGCAATTTTCAGTATTTGCTTTGTTTTCTGTGCTTCCAAAGGATCTCCCCGTATTCAGTTTTACATTTAGGAAATGTCGAAACCTTTATAAGAATTATCGTAAACAGTTCTTTCTTCTTGCATCGACCAAGACGGTCTCAATCCCAAACAAAATCAGCCTTTCTAATTAAAATTTCAATCAGCCTGCACGGGAACGTCGTATTGATCAGGTGGTATATTACCAAGTATTGTGTTCTGTCGCCTACATTTGGCTAAAGTACAGCTGTTAACCCTGCATATTGCTCAACTCCTTTTCGAAACTTATACAACATTGTCGCATACAAAAGTAATTCTTTTTAACCCCTTCACTGGCAATCACTGCCATACTCCGAGTACATACAATGGTTACTTGCAAACATTTTGGATTAAAATCAAACGCCGCCAAGCTGTTCGACAGTCATTACAATAGATCTTAAGTCAAAATACCTAACATTTAAATTTGAGAAATAAAAGCAAACGACAATTGTTTAAAATTAATGACGTTCAGGCTTTCAGCATCAACGATTTCATTGGGAAGGCATATCATTTATCGAGTCAGTGCAGTTGAAACTTTCCCCTTAAAATAGAAATGTACATGTCTAAGAGTTGGAAATGTCTTTTATTTTCAAATGTCACAAACGCAAATGCGATTCGATAAAATGCTTTAAAAATGTTGGCGATTATGTTTAAATTACGTAACAAACTGTGTTGGGATTGATTAGACACAATGTGACTGTATGTCTCATCTGACCTTCAAATGATGCAATCAAAAAATCTAGGAGTAGAACCCCCTTTCAATATGACTTTTACATGCTTCAAGACACAGTGGAAAAGACGTATTTTTCCAAAAAAAACGCGTTTATGCTACATTGGAGAAAACGTTATTCTTTCCCAATAAACGCGTTTACGCTTAATCTATTATTTCCCATGCAAACAGTTTGGAGCCAGATCAGACGCAGGGTAACCCTGCGTCTGATCAGGCTCCAAACCTTTTGTCATCAAGGTTAAAATTAACTTTCAGAATTGTGAAAAAGTTGTTTTTTCTGCATTTTAGTACAATGCGTTTGCGTTTCGTTTGCGTTTAAACGGGAAAAAATAACAGTTTCTCCACTGTATAAACGTTTATTTCTATTGCAAACAGTTTTGAGCCAGATCAGACGCCGGGTAACCCGGCGTCTGATCAGGCTCCAAACTGTTTGTCATCAAGATAAGAATCAAGTTTCAGAATTGTGAAAAAGTTGTTATTTTCTGCATTTAAGTACAATGCGTTTGCGTTTCGTTTGCGTTTAAACGGGAAAGAATAACAGATTCTCCACTGTATACAAACTGCATGGACAAATGCTCAGTCTGAATAAGACATCAATCAACTGCTATTTAATCAAACTCCTGTCTAAATTTATATTCATTGTATGAGCAGACAAAAAGGTGATAGTTAATCACTGTCTTGCTATGCGAATAAAAAATACAAATATACGAATATATATCACACGAGTATGCATAAGTGTTACAACTTACAAGTACATGCACATCTAATCGCCAAAGTGTACCCCTTTATACAGCTGAGTTATGCATTACTTTTCAATTACATTTTAAAACGTAGCAAACGCCATTATATTCGGGTTCTGCCACAAATTCAAATGAAAAACCTTTCTTTTGGCAAGCTTTGTTGTAATTTTAGCAATGAAATAAAGGAATGTTGTTTTACTAGTTTACACTAGCTACTGAGTGTCAAACGGTGTAGACCAAGACCAGATGCCGCCCCTTTACATGTAACTCGATGATGGCTGGTCTTGATCTACATTGTTTGAAATGCAACTACCAATGACAATATCAAATTGCTGGCTGTGTGTCTGTGGTGTATTTCTTGGCCAACTTATTTATATTTCAAGGGTGGCATTCAGCCATGAATTATGTAGGTTGTTCGGGGGAGGGGGCTTCAAAATAACAACAAAAATGTCTGTTAAATTTCTATTTTAATTATGCGAGCGATTAATCTTTAAAATATTAGACGCATTTTAAATTGTATTTAATGAACTAATGATAATAATTATTTTAATAATCATACTGAAAGAACGTATTTCTCTTATTCTGGATTAATTTCCATGTTTATCAATAAGTTAGTATGTTTTCTTCTTTATGGTAAACGTAGTTATTTGTCTTTTATTTGTCTTTTATTTGACTTTGTAAGTACATGTACAGTACATACTGTCACGTGAAGCGCTTTTTACGTACGATTCCTGTGTGAAAAGAGCCCTATATAAATTTGATATAATAAATAACCAGAAAATGGTTCTGCCTTATCATCAACTTCTAGGCAAGTTTCGCTTCTAAATTCCAAAACCAACTAAGTAATTTGATTAATTTTACAATGTCGAATGAGGAAGTGGTGGTGAACGCTAGAATTCTTGCTGTCTGTCGCGAGCCAATTTGTTGGAAGATGGCTATCAACTCACTATATGTACAAGCTACTTAGAAGACAATTCTATCTGTGGTCCACTTAGGAGATAAGAAAATCTGCCACCGAATTAGGAGATAAGTTTATCTGCCAACGATTTAGGAGATGAATCTATGTACATTGTAAATAAAAGTACCTAGTTAACAGTCTAATTTGAGCCCGATTGACCGTTCAGCCAACGCTATATTCACTCCCCCTGATCATTGAGTCATCTTGCCTACAATATTGAGCACTGTGTCGCGTAGGCTGTCGCAGTACGGCCTAAAACCCTTCACAGACAGGTATCTATTTTAACCCCTGGGTGGAGAGGAGCAATTCGTGGTGCAATAACATTCCTGTATACTGTATCATCTGGAATTCGGAGAAATCCCCTTATCAGGCCGCTGATCCTATAGTCGAATGCGTTACTAGTGGACTAATACCGCCTGTACAGTACGGAAGGTGTTATTATCTCCCAATCAATATGTTTATGCTAAAACCATTATTTCTATTGGAAACAATTTGGAATTTGCAACTTAGTTGGATCCTGGTCAGAATCCAAACTATTTGACACTAACTACGTTATTGCTTTAGTCAATTATTTAAAATTTAAATTTAAAACATTCAGCAGACGGCAATGGTTTGAAGCAGATGACGTTGTGGCCGTGAATGAGTTAATACATTGAAGAGGAAAAAAGTAATAATGTTTGTATCTTGATTGGACACAGAGGTACAGTGGAGAAGACTTAATCCTTTCCCTATAAACACGTGTACGCTAAAACTTTGATTTCCATTGCAAACAGTTTGGATATGATCCGACGCCGGGTAACCCGGCGTCGGATCATATCCAAACTGTTTGTCACTGAGATTAAAATGAACAGTCAGATTTGTCATAAAAGTGTCATTTTCTACATTTTATTGTAATGCAGGTGCGTTTCTCGTTCGTTACAATGGAAAAAATGTCTTCTTCACTGTAATCAGCATCTGATATTGATCTTGATGATTGCGAATGTCATTAAAGCTGACCTTGGAATCCTACCAATTATCTTGATCAATATGCCGATCAAAGTAACTCGAAATTATCTAACCTGTCATCACTCTGTTAATACGTTTGGCATAGTTTTGTTTCTAACAACGCGTACATTGTACAAAGTTAGACTTTTATTCCAGTTCATATAATAACCAGGTGGGTCTATGGTATGTCGTACAAGGAATCCTTATCTTCTATAGCATAAGTTTGAGATTAAGCTGTCCTTTAGATTCCAGTAACACATTTATGTCTGGATATTGCAATAAACTCTCTGTATATGATTTCTAGAATATTTTACCATAGATACAGTGGAGAATACAGTATTTGTTTCCTTTTAAACTCAAACCAAGCACAAACACATTGCAATAAAAAGTTGAAAATGCCAAGTTTCCACAATTCTGAATGTTTAACTCGGAATGGCGATCAATTTGGAGCCTGATCAGACGCCGGATTACCCGACGTCTGATCTGACTCCAAACTGATCGCAATTGAGATAATGAATTTAGCGTAATCGCGCTTATTGGGAAAGATTAAACATTTCTCCTCAAAAAACAAAGGTGATCTAAAGCCACTGTTTTGCCCATGCAGTTAATCTTTTCACATGAACTAGAAAAAACTGGAGATCCTGAAGATACGCTGAAAATTGCTGTGTTTCATCAGGGTCTACACTGTTTACAACTGTCTTCGATTTGAAAAACATACTAGTATATTAATATGTTAATCATTGGCTTTAGCGTTTCATAATACCCACATTTGATACATGTAAGTATATTAGGGAAGAGTTATTACATGTGCAAGACTACTTAATAAGCCATCAGCTCCCTCATAATGCGAATAATCCATATCGTTAATAGTAGAATTATTCATTATATTTACCATAGACAACTGCAATCCAACATTTTTTTACATATTAAAATTATGCCTGATCAGGGTTTAGCTGCATTACTCTCATGTTCACATTCAAATTTGTGGCGCGGTGTTGATTCTTCATAACATGCACAGTGGAGAATATTTTATTCTTTCCCATTGTAACGCAAACGAAACGCACACACATTAAAATAAATTAAGAAAATGGCAGTTTAGCGGCATCTGATCTGGATTTAAACTGTTTGCACTAGAAATAAACGTTTAAGCTTAAACGCGTCTACTGGGAACTTAAAACGTTGTTTCCATTGTAGTTTTGAGTGTACGTAAATCCTTATAAACAACACAAAGAGATGAAATGCGTATTGAACCAGGTTAAACCAACCAAAAATAAATTTCAATTTGATTATTCCCAAAGAATTCGGTCACACTAGGAAATCTAGTTTAAAAGTGTTACTCTCCTGACAAAAGTAATTAAATGTTTGAAGTTAAATTACCATTGCCTTCACGTCACACATTACAGTGGAGAAGACGTCATTCTTTCCCAATAAACGCGTTTACTCTTAAACTATTATTTCCATTGCAAACAGTTTGGAGCCAGATCAGACGCCGGGTAACCCGGCGTCTGATCAGGCTCCAAACTATTGACACACAGATTTAAAAGACAAATAGTAAGATTTGTCAAAAAGGTATCATTTTACATTTTATAGCAATAATTTTGCGTTTCATTTAAGTTTTAACGGAACAGAATAACGTCTTCTCCAATGTATCTCTCCAACTCAGACGAAACTTAAATGCGAGTAAATGTAGCATTACCCATACAGTAGTTACAAATCAAATGATATGCTGATTAGGATTTGCCTTCAAAACATCCTGAAATATTTATTTATTTTTATTTGCAACGGTTTGTTACACGGTGTCAGATCAGCATTCAAGCTTTTTGGTAATGGACACAATTGTTTCAGCATTAACGTGTTTATTTGGAATAATACAAAAATGTAATACAGTGGAGAATCTGTTATTCTTTCCCGTTTAAACGCAAACGTACGCAAACGCAAAGCGCTAAAACGTAGAAAAGAACAACTTTTGGACAATTCTGATATTTCATGTTTAGCTTGGTGGCAAACAGTTTGGAGCCTGATCAGACGCCGGGTTACCCGGCGTCTGATCTGGCTGCAAACTGTTTGCACTGCAAATAATAGTTTTAGCGTAAACGCGTTTATTGGGAAAGAATAACAGATTCTCCACTGTATTTTGTACATTGTACGTGGGAAATGGGACACTGACAAAAGTGCTGACAGCAGAATTAAAAAAAATGTCGAAAATAGTGTTTCTATGAGTCAAAACTAAACAGTTAAGAAATCAACAAGGGACTGCAATATAAACCAACTAACTCGTCTTTTACCACTATTTATGCTACTAAAATATTCAAACTGGACATTTAAAAAACCTGTCGATTCATCTTGTGTATCATCTCCACCTAAACTGTTTGCGACCTTCTCTCAATTGCACTTTGAACACAATCGGATAAATCTCATTACGCTACAGACGAGTATCTCATAATTTTTGAACCCATTTGCGCCCATCGGATTCTTCCATGCTTATTTATTTGATAAGACTATTTACTATATAAGTGATGTCTGGTCTAACTATTCATTTTCGTTTTGTTTTTAATTGATATCCTATCGGCAAAAATGTATACATGTAGTTTCTGATCAGACGCTGCATGATGCGGCGTCTGATCAGAGTCTACCCTGATTGCGTATGTCCTACGTGCAAATATAATATTATATATATAGGACCGTGGGAAAAATTGGTTAACGTATGCAATCAGTTTGGCTGAAAGAAAATGCCGCAAAACGAAGTCCTAAAATTGCTGCAGACGACAACCACCTCGCGTACTAAAGATTCACTGCAATGACGTCACCTGTTTAAACAAATGTTGTCTGTTGTTATTACATTGACATTTTAGTTAAATTGGCGTACAATTGACCAAAACATTATTCTAAAATGTGGCAAAGGGTAAAGTGCCTGATCAGACGGCACGTTACGCGGCGTCTGATCAAGATCCAAACTGTTTGCAAGTAACTGTTTAACTCGGAGCAAGGTAGTTAGGTGGTGATTATCTAAATCACTTTTTGTCGGTTTCAGCTATTTCAACTAGCATTTGGATTTAAATTGTTTTGCATTTCGGAAAAAATAGGAAATATTAAGGTAGTAAGTATTTTATAAAATAATTGAATCGTCTACTTTGCTGTCCCAAGATCCGTGACTATATCTTATTTGACCTTTTTTCTCTTTTTTCCATCAGCATACTGGCTGTCAGAATTTTATCGATTAGCCGTCAGCACTGTTGGCAGCGAGTCTTGTCTGTTGGCTGATTAAGGTTTCTACATTTCCGACAACACCGTGTATTGTAGCGGTATTTCAGAACATTGTGTCTGCAAAAAGATGAATGAATAGCAATTAACGCCTTGAATGCTAGGTAAATTCATCGTCTGCAACAATTGTCGTCTGCTACTGTCCTAAGTTGAGAATTCTCTACATGGTGTTTTCAAAATATGATAATAACGTCAAACAAGTTAGATCCAGATGAGATGCCGCGTTACGCGGAGTCTCATCTGGATCCGGACTGTTTGCAAAGGTTAGTATGATCTCGCCGCTAGCATGGTAAAAGTCTAGTCACACAGCAGTCTGCCACCCAAAGATGATAAAAACATTTGAGAAAGACAGGGCAAACTTTTCATTGGAATTGATACTGACACTGTTGGTTCAGATTGACCCGGAAATACAGTGGAGAATCTGTTATTCTTTCCCGTTTAAACGCAAACGTAAGCAAACGCAAAGCACTAAAACGTAGAAAAGAACAACTTTTGGATGATTCTGATAATTCTTGTTTATCTTGGTGGCAAACAGTTTGGAGCCTGATCAGACGCCGGGTTACCCGTCGTCTGATCTGGCTCCAAACTGTTTGCACTGCAAATAATAGTTTTAGCGTAAACGCGTTTATTGGGAAAGAATAACACATTCTCCACTGTAAGACTCATTTAAGTGGAACTTCCTTGTATTTTGGTCAGTTGATAACTCCAGCTCGCGTTAAACGGACATTGTCGTATTGCAAGGTTTAAAAGTGACTTATCCACATTTGAACCTAAAAATACGGGTAAGTTCGACTAAAGTAAGTTCAAGTTATCGGGGTTTGACCTTAACTTTAAAAGCAGTTATTGACTCCAGTCAATATATATTTCAATTCACCAACAATGTTGTCAATGCAATTTGTGTCAACTGGTCCGCTTGTGGGTTCCTCCTCGAATAAATAAAGTCAAACATTGAATACACTTGTATTTTCAAGAAGCAAAAGCTATTATTTCTCAGAAATGCCAGTTTGAAGCTGAATGAATATTTGCCTATTTAAGGGTATACCTTTCAAATATTACCTTGAACTTTTTGATAAACTTGAAGGTGTGTGAAGTTTGCACGACATTCGACAATTCGACATTCGACCTTTCACAAATGAAAGGTCGAACAGCTGTCGAATTTCGACTTTCGACATTTAAGCTTTCACATAATGTAACAAATTTTGCCGATCGACAAGTCAACTTTGCCATAATGTAGAAATATTGTCGAAATTCGACTTTCGACATTCAACATTTTTAAAACACATTACTTTGTCGAACTGATGTCGAATTTCGACGTTCGACATTTATACAAAGTCGGGAAATTGTCGAACTAGGGTTGAATTTCGACGTTCGACAAACTGCAAGTAAGGGAAAAGTCGAAATATTGTCGAAATTCGACGTTCGACATTCAAAACTTCTTAAACACATTACTTTGTCGAACTGATGTCGAATTTCGACGTTCGACATTTATACAAAGTCGGCAAATTGTCGAACTAGGGTAGAATTTCGACGTTCGACAAACTGCAAGTAAGGGAAAAGTCGAAATATTGTCGAAATTCGACGTTCGACATTCAAAACTTCTTAAACACATTACTTTGTCGAACTGATGTCGAATTTCGACGTTCGACATTTATACAAAGTCGGCAAATTGTCGAACTAGGGTAGAATTTCGACGTTCGACAAACTGCAAGTAAGGGAAAAGTCGAAATATTGTCGAAATTCGACGTTCGACATTCAAAACTTCTTAAACACATAACTTTGTCGAACTGATGTCGAATTTCGACGTTCGACATTTATACAAAGTCGGAAAATTGTCGAATTAGGGTCGAATTTCGACGTTCGACAAACTGCAAGTTTGGGAAAAAGTCGAAATATTGTCGAAATTCGACGTTCGACATTCAAAACTTCTTAAACACATTACTTTGTCGAACTGATGTCGAATTTCGACGTTCGTCATTTATACAAAGTCGGGAAATTGTCGAAATAGGGTCGAATTTCGACGTTCGACAAACTGCAAGTAAGGGGGAAAGTCGAAATATTGTCGTAATTCGACGTTTGACATTCAAAATTTCTTAAACACTTTAATTTGTCGAACTGATGTCGAATTTCGACGTTCGACACTTATACAAAGTCGGGAAATTGTCGAATTAGGGTCGAATTTCGACGTTCGACAAACTGCAAGAAAGGGAAAAAGTCGAAACATTGTCGAAATTCGACGTTCGACATTCAAAATTTCTTAAACACATTCCTTTGTCGAACTGATGTCGAATTTCGACGTTCGACACTTATACAAAGTCGGGAAATTGTCGAATTAGGGTCGAATTTCGACGTTCGACAAACTGCAAGTAAGGGAAAAAGTCGAAATATTGTCGAAATTCGACGTTCGACATTCAAAATTTCTTAAACACATTACTTTGTCGAACTGATGTCGAATTTCGACGTTCGACATTTATACAAAGTCGGCAAATTGTCGAACTAGGGTCGAATTTCGACGTTCGACAAACTGCAAGTAAGGGAAAAAGTCGAACTATTGTCGAAATTCGACGTTCGACATTCAAGATTTCTTAATACACATTCCCTCTGTTGAAATTATGTCGAATTTCGACGTCCAACAATTTTCCGGACCCGGGAAAAGTCGAAATATTGTCGAAATTCGACATTGTTCTTTCAACAATTCTTTAACACATTCACTATGTCGACCTTATGTCTACTTTCGACGTTCGACAAGTGGCCATCGAAATATTGTCGAATTTCGACATTCGACATTTCAACAAAGCCAGTAAAGTGTCTAATTTATGTATATTTTCGACAATCGACAAATTTCCCGATAGTGCAATAGTCGAAATATTGTCGAATATCGACGTTGGACATTATTCTTTTACCAAAATTTCGAAAAATTGTCAAAATATTCGACTTTCTTCTTTTAAAATTACTTTAACACACCCACTATGTCGATCATGTGTCCAATTTAGACATACGACAATTTTCCAGGCCGGGAAAAAGTCTACACATTATGTCAAATTTCGACATTCGACATTGTCCGTTTACCAAAATGTCGAAAAGTTGACGAAATTCAAAGTTCGACTTTCAACACTACTTAAAAACATTCACTATGTCGAACTTGTGTAGAAATTAGAAGTTCAATAATTTAGCGAGCCTCGAAAAAGTCGAAATGTTGTCAAAATTCGTCATTTGACAATCAACATTTCTTTACCACATTCACAATGTCGAACTTATGTGGAATTGTGACGTTTTACAAGTGCCATTGCAGGGAAAATGTCGAGTTATTGTCGAAGTTCGACTTGCGAGAAATTGCCAGACAGATAAATAGTCGAAATATTTTCGAATTTCGACTTTCGATATTGTCCTTTCACCAAAGTGTCAAACATTCAACATTTCTATAAAGTCTGGGAAATGTGGAAAAAGTATCAGATTTCAATTTCGACAATTTAACGGCAGATAGTGCGAATAAGTCTTCGGGAGTCGTGCGATTAAATCTGTATACGTATGGGGCAATTGCGGACTGGACCGAAAGTGCCTAGAAGAGCCCTTTGATCTAGTTATACACTGTTTACTACATGTATTTGACAAGAATGAACAACTGTACCACGCACTATTATTTTGTAATTGTATTTAGATGTATAACCTGAATATTTATACGAAACACGGTTTGAATTCAGATTAAAGGTCTTCTACCTAACTATATTTATCTAGGTCTTATACTTGTCTAACCTGCTGTGTAACGCATTGATGTATATTTGGTATACAGCTAGACCGCAAACAGATCACACCGGGCCTGGTGTCTCCTACCAGAGCCCACTGGACAGGGTCTTCACTATAAAAATTATACAATAACATGTATTTTGTGTAATTTTATATAGGCGTATAGTCGGTAAGTTCAGTGACATATTAAAGATTGCTCACGATCAAGTCTTCAATAACCTTAAATGTATACGAGTTACTATGTAATAAAGTTAAGTAATAGTTTACATATAGATACGGTGTATATACTGATTATACCAGGACTATATTAGTCACCTGGGAGGGCCATTGTGATGATCCTTCACTGTTTTCAGTAATCTTGCATGCACGGATTATCTTACACTGGTAGAATGCTATTTCTATAATAAGATGGAACATTTATAAGACAAACTGTTTAGGAGTAGGTCGGTGGTCTTCAATCCGAAACCATTGACATGTGGCTGTTTCTAGTATTGAAGATGGATGACCGTTTAGAGTTAAGTAGAATGCAAGTTAAGACCAGTTCTGCTTTGCGTTCAACCTGCTTTAAGCTTTAGACTATCATCTGCTAGATTATAGAGAATGTTACTAATAATAAATATTCTTGAATGCGTAGAATAGAACTATTTTCGGCAAAAAGTGGACGATGAAAGATGTTAAAATGCGTATCTGTGGAGTAATGAGTTTAAACTTAAAAGCAAACGTTTACCTTCCGGTATCTAATCCCTTATAGCGGATCTATAGATTGAAACATGATGCGCCTTATAGGGTGCGTTCTGTTTCAAGTTCAGACTGCTTTACCCGATAAATACGCATCTAATTGATTCTTTCACCGACGACAATACTTCCATTTATACAGTCATGAAAATGTATCATAAAGCAGACTAAAAGTAAAGCAGAATGTGCCTTAAGGCGCATTCTGTTTTACCTTCAACCTGCTTCAAGTATTCGGTTATTCATCTATCTTAAAAACAAAGAAACGGGCTTTGTGGTTTGTGGTAAATAGAAAATATTTGTTATGATAAAATTGGTGACTGTCTAGGCAGAAACTATTTTCTTTAGTGTTGGAGTGAATTGAAATGCGTATATGGAGCAATGGGTTAATTGGTCAACCTATATGTGTGGTCCCTGAACATTAACCCAAATTTGTTCCATAGACTGTTTCTAGTATTGAATATAGGTGACCAATTAAAGCGGGTTGAGGGTAAAGCTAAATGCGCATTGAGACTGCTTTAAGCTTTAAACTTTCGGTTAACATCTGTTTGAGAATAATATATAATATTTGTTATTATATATTACTGTGTACTTACTTACTTAGTTATTTGCTCGTCTGTAATAGACAGAGCAGAACAGAACAACCCTTTCTTTTTTTGTCACAGAAAACAAAACATATGTTTTGTAATTACATGTGAAGTATAATATAATAAAAAAACTATCGAGTTAGTAGGACATTTGGTGGTCGAATACTGAATTAATCTGCGATATAGGGGGAATGTGGACAAATATTAAACTTAACTAATGGGGCCTTCACATACACGGAATTTCTACGATTTTCTTACGGATGGCACACATTGGCACACATCCGTAAAAGTTTACGGTTTCTTACGATATATGCTACTTTTAAGAGTGAATTTAAGATGTGTTACGAGTTGTTACGGGCTATTTACGGTATCTTACGAGTTATTACGATATGTTTACGACAAAACTCCGCGTTCTAGAGCAGTCGCACCTGGTTTTCTCTACTTGCACGCTCTTTCAGTTAAATGGTCACTCAATATAAGTTTGACTGTACTTGCCCCTTCACCGCCATAGCCCGAGTACAATGATACTTGCAAAAGGTTTGGATCCAGATCTGGCATCGCGTGACGCGGCACCTGGTCAGGTTCCAAACTGCTTGACACTCAATTTTATACTCCTTAAATCAAAAAACCTAAAATTAAAATTTGAGAAATAAACGTAGACGAATTGTTCAAAGCTCGTTACGTGATGACAGTGAAGGGACTTTATCGTAAACAATACGTAATATTACCGCCTGCAACAATTATTGCAAATTACTGTTATAATATTATTTTTTTCTTCAAAAATTTCTCAAAATATAAGATTAGAGTCTCAATTTGAGTAGGTCCTGATGTGAGTTATCGCCATGTGCGGTTTAATCTGGATATAAACTGTTTGCAAATGTTAGGGTTACGTGTTGTTACGTTCGATTTGCGATTAAGTTGCGGATTGTAACGGATTATTTACGTGTTGTTTACGGAGGAGTCCATCCGTGGTCTATCGTAAAAAAGTTTTTGACATGTCAAAAAAACAGATTTTCGTCTTACGGAGGCTTACGGATGTCGTCGAGTTTTGCGGATGGTAACGGATTGTTTACGGACGTCTGCGATGTGTTTGCGGATGTTAACGAGTTATTTCCGGACGTTTGCGATTGACTACGGTTTGGAGATCCGTAAGGACTCGTAAGAAACATCCGTGTATGTGAACGCACCTTTATGAGTTGTTACGATTTACCTAAAAAACACTGACGTGTTTGACCTTTTCTGTACCAAAAAGTATTCAATTTCAAATGTGTCATCATTCGACAACTGACATGAAGTGATAGAACATCGATATGACTGAAATAATAGTTCACTTATATTTGTGTGGTCTTTTTGGCAAGATTATGCCTGTTTGGACGGAAAACCTCCACGATAATACCACGGATGACTACGAACACGTTACGGACGGTTTACGGATCCTTGCGGACTGTTTACGGATCATTGCGGGCTGTTTACGGAGGATTACGTGTTGTTACAACCGGTTTACGATACTTAACGGATCGTTACGATTGATTTACGGAAGAATATCTCCGCGGACAATCGTAAGAAAATTTTTGACACAAAATTATGGGCATCTTCTTCCACGAGTCCTTACGTATCCTTGCGAGTTATTTACGGACACTAACGGATCATTTGCGGATGCTTACGATTGACTACGAGTAACTGTTGGCGATCCGTTAAGAATCGTAAGAAAATATCGTGTATGTGAAGGCCCCATAAATGGTATGGACACAATACATGTATATAGAAATAAATACCAAGCTATTATTAGATGATACAATATATAAATTAGCTATGCAGATCAGTTCACTTATAATAAAGCAAACTGGTCCGTCTATAGTTAAAGCTGCGACTATTCTTTCTTTTGAACAATTTCCAAATAAATACATGTCTATAGAGGGCATCATTGCTGATGTAGTCTTATAGTGAATAGCAGAGTTGAAAAGAGAGAAGTACAGTGTAACCCTCCCCAAACGGACATTAAAAAAACGAAGTCAAATTGCGACAAATACATCGTTAAGCAAGAACAAGAAGAAAACTGAGTGAGGCGCTGCTTTGGCAATGCCTCAGACCGTTTGGATCCTGATCTGGCGACGAAATGCACAAGTGAGAGGTATGTGTCGTAAAGTCCGGGGGAAGTAGGCTACACTGTACTTCATTTTATTGACGGATACCGTGGGAGTTTTGTCCATTTCCTTCAAGGTCAGCACGTGCAGATGTAGAATTTTAGTAAATAATAACACTGACAGACGAGAAGTACTGTGTTGCCCTGCTCAGCCGGACAAATATATAAAGAAGCATAGTTTGTCAAATATTTTGTCAGTTCAAAAACAGAAGGGAAAAAAACTCTATGAGGTTGAAGAAAATTTGATTTGCTGACTGCTTCAGATCATCGACTCAGCACGTGAATCATATACGCAATACATGGACACCGCAAGCAACCTAATAACTGGATTTATCACTATTTCAACTAAATAGACTCACAATTCATACAGTTATAACTTTGTAAGTAGGACAGACACAAAACATCAACTTTATTAAACACGCGACTGTTTAATGCAGAGCAAAAGTGATGCAGATAGACCTTATGACAACGTTCTGCATTTCTTTTGTCCTGCACCAAAATACACACATGTTCATCATTGTCTTTATAAATGCACTTCTTTTTGAGTACCGATGGACACAGGTTGGACTGTAGGATCTTCATAGATGTTCAACTACTTAACCCGCACATGACTGTGGTGTTTTAAGAGAGTTGACGTCTGATTTCGACAATATTGCCGGCCCAGCAAATTTTCGAACGTCGAAATTCGACATAAGTTCAACTTAGTGAATATGTTATAGAAATATTGAATGTCATACGCTGAATTTCGACAATATTTCGAATTTTTCATGGCCCAGCAAAATGTTGAACGTCGAAATTCGACATAAGTTCTATATAGTGAATGTGTTTCAGAAATGTTGAAAGTCGAACGTCGAATTACGACAATATGTCGTCTATTGCAGCCCGGCATATTGTCGAACGTCGAATTTCGACAATTGTTTGAAATTTTGGTAAAAGGACAATGTCGAACGTCGAAATTCGACAATATTCGACCGATTTCCTGTCTGCTAATTTGTCATATGTTGAAATTCGACATAAATTCGACACTTTACCGGCTTTGTCAAAATGTCGAATGTCGAAATTCGACAATATTTCGACTATTTCCTGGCCCGGCAAATTGTCGAACGTCGAAATTCGATATAAATTCGACATAGTGAATGTGTTTAAGATATGTTGAAAGTCGAACGTCGAATTTGGACAAAGTTTCGACATTTTGGTAAAAGACCAATGTCAAACGTCGATATTCGACAATAATTCGACTATTGCACTATCGGGAAATTTGTCGATTTTCGAAAATATACATAAATTAGACACTTTACTGGCTTTGTTGAAATGTCGAATGTCGAAATTCGACAATATTTCGATGGCCACTTGTCGAACGTCGAAAGTAGACATAAGGTCGACATAGTGAATGTGTTAAAGAATTGTTGAAAGAACAATGTCGAATTTCGACAATATTTCGACTTTTCCCGGGTCCGGAAAATTGTTGGACGTCGAAATTCGACATAATTTCAACAGAGGGAATGTGTATTAAGAAAACTTGAATGTCGAACGTCGAATTTCGACAATAGTTCGACTTTTTCCCTTACTTACAGTTTGTCGAACGTCGAAATTCGACCCTAATTCGACAATTTCCCGACTTTGTATAAATGTCGAACGTCGAAATTCGGCATGAGTTCGACAAAGTAATGTGTTTCAGAAATTTTGAATGTCGAACGTCGAATTTCGACAATATTTCGACTTTTCCCTTACTTGCAGTTTGTCGAACGTCGAAATTCAACCCTAGTTCGACCAAGTCCCGACTTTGTATAAATGTCGAACGTCGAAATTCGACATCAGTTCGACAAAGTAATGTGTTTAAGAAGTTTTGAATGTCGAACGTCGAATTTCGACAATATTTCGACTTTTCCCTTACTTGCAGTTTGTCGAACGTCGAAATTCAACCCTAGTTCGACAATTTCCCGACTTTGTATAGATGTCGAACGTCGAAATTCGACATCAGTTCGACAAAGTAATGTGTTTAAGAAGTTTTGAATGTCGAACGTCGAATTTCGACAATATTTCGACTTTTTCCTTACTTGCAGTTTGTCGAACGTCGAAATTCAACCCTAGTTCGACAATTTCCCGACTTTGTATAAATGTCGAACGTCGAAATTCGACATCAGTTCGACAAAGTAATGTGTTTTAAAAATGTTGAATGTCGAAAGTCGAATTTCGACAATATTTCTACATTATGGCAAAGCTGACTTGTCGATCGGCAAAATTTGTTACATTATGTGAAAGCTTAAATGTCGAAAGTCGAAATTCGACAGCTGTTCGACCTTTCATTTGTGAAAGGTCGAATGTCGAATTGTCGAATGTCGTGCAAACTTCACACACCTTAAACTTGAAGTATTAGGGATTTTTCAAGGCTGACAAAATCGAAAAAGTACATCTTCAATTTTGTAAACGACTTTTATACGTAAAAGAAAGCACGAAACAGATATTGTTTATGGTAATATTTTCCATTGCAGTTTACTTGTTTCCTAAATATAGTAAATTGTTGAGTGAAACTTCTTTAGTGCCCGGAAACAAACTAAAGAAATGACATTTAAAAATGCCAAGACAAGAATAGCTGGGCTACCCTGGTGAATAGATATGCTGTCGGAGTTGGGTTTCTATGAATGTTGGTTATTTCATGGCAGTCGGAATATATCGCATTTTCTGTCTACTCTCAAACAAAGATTGAAATACAATATGATGCAAATATTGCAGGCTAGATTACAAATACTAGCTAAAGGCATGTGTTTACAGGATATTGTCCAATATTGGCTTTGAAGACATCATGTCTTCAAATGAACATCATGTAACATTCTCAAGTTCATAATACCATTCACTAACTTGAGGTTATCTTGACATAAATTAAAAGTAGACAATGGTCTAATACTATAGCTTTTTTACTTTCATCAATAAATATTATTGTCAGATACATGTACCTTACATCCCAAAACTCATCGAACTTTTCTCCTCCGGTAAAAAGAAACGAACTAAAAATTTATGTATTTTATTTACAAAGCATTTAGTCCTGCGTCATGATGAAACTTGAGAAGCACAAACGCAACTAAACACCATTTACTGTGTGCTCTCCTGTGAAACATGTCGTGGTTGAATATGTATCTATCGGGATTGAACTATATCGGTTTTAGAATCGAACACTTACGATTTATGTAAATAATATAAGATTTTTCGAGAACACACTAGATTAAATGTGTGCTTTCCCAGGACATTAACAAACGGGTGTTTTCTCCGAACATTAAGTAATATGGCATTGGTGAATGTTCTAGAGAAACACTAATGTGAGTTTACGTTCGTACACATGTAGTACGTGTGTCTAAATACTTTAAAGTTGGCAACGTTTTGTTGAGTAACATAAAATATCGTGTCTTATTGACAATTGTAACTGCACGTAATCCTGTGAGTGTCCATTGCACTCAACAATTTACCAAGTAGTAAAATAACAATTCCATGAATCTTAATGTTGAGTGAAAGCGAAATCATCTTATTACAGAATACAAAAACATGTAAGTGCAGATAAAATTTATATGTACTTGTATGTTCTTGTTATCAATGTACAGTAAGCAATTTAGCATTAAATATTATGAATGACTGCCTATCATTATTCGTTTTGACTATGTTCTAGAATTGTATAATAGACATGTATGTCTTTTGCAAAATGAAACATTTCTACATGCCTTGTATTCAATACAGGCAATAAGTGTGATACAGAACAATCCTTGCTCTACGAACACCCCCAAATAACATTGTCCAAACAGTAGAGAATGCTTTCTTTCCCGTTGAAACGAAGCTAAATGCATTGCTATTAAATGTAGACAATGACAACGTACGGAAGGTCTTGACGGTTTACGTTGACCTAAATGCAAACAGTTTAGAACCTGATCAAGCGCCGGATGACCCGGCGTCTGATCATGTTCTAAACCGTTTGCAATATACTTGAATTTTCAGCATCAGTGCATTTATTTGGAAAGAATAATGTGTCCTTTGTTGTAAGAAGCCATCCGCATTAACCTCAACCAAGACTTAGTTTGAGTGTTCGTATTAATATGGAGCTTTACAGTATTTGTTATTTGAATATGGACAAAAGATAAAACTCTCTTGGTCGGTAATGTTGGATCATGTGATCCGTTATCCATTTCTGGCACTTGGAAATAGGTTCAAATGTGAGACAAAATAATGAATAACCATATGAGAATATACATACATTTGTACTTGTATCAATTCTTCTTTGGACTTGGCAATGTCAGTAAAAGAAAATGATGTACAGTGGAGAAAACATTATTCTTTCCCAATAACCGCGTTAACGCTGAAACTATTATTTCAACTGCAAACAGATTGGAGCCAGATCAGACGCCTGGTTACCCGGCGTCTGATCAGGCCCCTAACTGTTTGTCATCAAGGTTAAATTCAACTAAAGTTGTTATTTTCTGCATTGTAGTACAATACGTTTGCGTTTCGTTTGCGTTTAAACGGGAAAGAATAACAGATTCTCCACTGTAGTTGTGAATCGCTACGCCCACGACGGTAACATAGTTTATTTTAGTTCAACATAATATTTGACCTGTGAATGAATTTTTATTTGTTTGACATGACCCTCCTGACCTCGATGACTCCTTGAAAGGAAAACATATTTCCACACTGCTTTAAGGATACAGTTGAGAAGACGTTATTCTTCCACAAAACCCGCTTGTATGCTAAAACTATAATTTCCATTTTATTACAATGCGTTTGCGTCTTGTTTGCATTAAAACGGGAAAGAATAGCGTTTTCTCAAAAGTAGCTCTCAAAGAACGTGAATTGTCATTTTGAAATTATTTGAATCATTATGAGCGAAGACCGATATTACAGTGGAGAAAACGTCATTCTTTCCTAATAAACGCGTTTACGTTAAAACTATTTATTTCCATTGCAAACAGTTTGGAGTCAGATCAGACGCCGGTTAACCCGGCGTCTGATCAGATTCCAAACTGTTTGCTACCCAGAATAAAATAGATAGTTGGACATTTGAACAATGCCATTTTCAACGGTTTAGTGTTTTGCGTTTGCGTTTCGTTTGCGATTAAACGGGAAAGAATAACGTTTTCTCCCCTGTATGAACAATTCCGGTTGTTAAAAGCTACGTCAACCATGTAGTACAGCGGAGAAGGCGCTATCCTTTCCCGTTTAAACGCAAACGAAACGCTAACGCAATGCACTAAAATATAGAAAATGACAATATTTGGACATTCTATTTGTTTTAATTTGAATGTCAAACATTATGGAGCCTGATCAGACGACGGGTTACCCATCTTCTGATTTGGCTCCAAACTGTTTGCAATGGAAATAAACGTTTAAGCATAAAAGAGTGTATTTGGGAAATTATAACGTTTTCTCAACTGTAAGTTAATATAACCGTTTGTTATTAAAGTTCTCGCACCAAACTATATTGGAGAAAACGTTATTCTTTCCCAATAAACGCGTTTACGCTGAAACTATTATTTCCCTTGCAAACAGTTTGAAGCCAGATCAGACGCCGGGTAAACAGGCGTCTGATCAGGCACCAAACTATTTGCTACCCAGATTAAAATAAATATTTTGAAATTTAAAAAAGATGCTATTTTCAACAGTTTAGTGTTTGCTTTTGCGTTTCGTTTACGTTTAAACGGGAAATAATAACGTTATCTCTACTGTATGACACATACAGTGGAGAATCTGTTATTCTTTCCCGTTTAAACGCAAACGAAACGCAAACGCAAACCACTAAAATGTAGAAAATAACTACTTTTTGACAGTTTTCAGTATATATTTTCATCTGAGTGGCAAACAGTTTGGAGCCTGATCAGACGCCGGGTTACTCGGCCTCTGATCTGGCTCCAAACTGTTTTGCAGTGGAAATAATAGTTTCAGTGTAAACGCGTTTATTGGTAAAGAATAACACATTCTCCACTGTACATACAGGTGTACAATATTTCTTGTAGATGTTTTTCTTTAGATCGTACATCAAGTGTTGTAGTCTCTGTAACATGATGTCTCGTAACATTGATATGCACTTTGTTCTGCATTGTTCAAAACCTTACAGACAAGGCACAGTCTGCCTTGTGGTTTCTCAATATATGTATGTTCTATTACACTTTAGTGGTTTTTACGTCTAAATCGAGAAGGTGTTATTCTTCGGCAATAAACGCGTTTACACTTAAAGTATTTTTCAATTTCAAACAGTTTAGAGCCAAATCAGACGGCGGGTATCCAGGCGTCTGATCAGGGTTTTGTTTGCAACTCAGATTAAAATAAAGTGTAAGAAAGTTCTACATGTAAAAACTGATATTTTCTTCATTTTATTGAAGTGCGTTTGTGCTTCATTTGCGTTTAAACAGGAAAAAAACATCTTCTCCACTTCTTATGTATACTGAATGCACTCTTTGTCTTGGAGGAGACTAAGATGATGATATTAGCAGTGTTGATGTTCATTATTCTTATTAGAATAATATTCTTATCATTACCTTAATCACTATTATTATTAAATTATTTCTGAAAAACTATTCATACATTGTATGTGCAAACAGGACATGTTTTAACAATGTACCATCTAAATTGTGGATTCATGTTAACCCTTTTAATACTATGCGACCGCCTGACTTAAATATGATAAAAATACAGTAGTTCTCTCTTTTTTTATTAAACTGTCGGTCAATCTGAATCGTGTGGTACTGCTCTCGATCCAAATAGTTTGCAAAGATGTATTACAAATAGTGTTTACCCTAATCAGAGGACTCCTGGAACCCGCTGACCTTTGTATTCACTTATGCATATGACAAGTGTAGTCTTAACAGATAAATTGTTTGTTAAAAAAGAGTGTACTCGCTGGTAGAGTTCAATCGGTTGAACAGGTACAGTGGAGAAAACGTTATCGCGTTTACGCTAAAACTATTATTTTCACTGCAAACAGTTTTGAGCCAGATCAGACGCCGGGTAACCCGGCGTCTGATCAGGCTCCGAACTATTTGCCACCAAGATAAAGATGAACTATCAGAATTGTCCAAAAGTTGTACTTTTCTACGTTTTAGTGTTTTGCGTTTGCGTACGTTTGCGTTTAAACGGGAAAGAATAACAGATTCTCCACTGTATGAACTTCATATTATACATGTACTGTAATAGGGTACAGTAGAGAAGACGTTATTCTTTCAAATAAACGCATTGACACTACACGTAAATATATTATTTCCATTGCAAACAGTTTGTAGCCAGATCAGACGCCGGGAAACCAGGCGTCTGATCAGACTTCAAAGTGTTTGCCATTCAGGTTAAAAAACAATAATCATAGTTGTCAAATGATTGAGGTTTTGTACATTTTGTTGCAATTCGTTTGCGTTTAATAGGGAAATAATAACACTTTCTCCAATGTAGCGGTTGCACAATATTGACTGAGATTCAAAAGAACGGGCGATTTATTAATTTATGATTTTAATCTCATTTTAACCTGGCAATTTATCTATTAGTTTTTAATAGCCCTTTGTTTCCACGATATTTCTTAGAAGTTATCCTTATTTTAATTAATAACATACAGATAGTTATTACCAAGCTCCTACATGTGGAGAAAACGTTATTAATTCCCAATAAACGCGTTTACGTTAAAACTATTATTTGCAGTGCAGTTTGGTAACCCGGCGTCTGATCAGGCTCCAAACTGTTTGCCACCAAGATAAACATGAATTATCAGAATTGTCCAAAAGTTATACTTTTCTACGTTTTAGTGTTTGGCGTTTGCGTACGTTTGCGTTTAAACGGGAAAGAATAACGTTTTCTCCACTGTAATTGCTACAAATACCTGTACCTTCGGTCTTGCTATTGCTGCAAACTCCGTCAGCCTAATATATAACGTTGCCTGCTTTAATTCTGAACTGGATATTTTCAACATTCGCGGATTTCCGTGATTAAAGTATTCAATGACCATCTTAGTGAAATTGAATAATTTAAGACGACAATTTCAAAGCAGACTATTACGACAGAATAAGGCTTAATAACAACGCCGTCCCAAAATCAAATGGTTACATGTAGCCCTTCTACATTCAAGCGAGATATTTGCTAATGTAGTAAACAGGTTTGTTTCAGATCGGGTGCTCGCGTTACGTTGTGTCTCATCAGTATAAACACCGTTTGACAATGCAGATACCGTTTTACCCTTTTAAACGATATTAAATATGTTTGTTTACAGTGGAGAATGTGTTATTCTTTCCCAATAAACGCGTTTACGCTAAAACTATTATTTACAATACAAACAGTTTGGAGCCAGATCAGACGCCGGGTAACCCGGCGTCTGATCAGGCTCCAAACTGTTTGCCACCAAGATAAACAAGAATTAATAGAATTGTCCAAAAGTTGTTCTTTTCTACGTTTTAGTGCTTTGCGTTTGCGTACGTTTGCGTTTAAACGGGAAAGAATAACAGATTATCCACTGTACAAGATAAAAATGATAATTGCGAAGCAACAGAGTATAGTTTGTCCTGTCTATTGCAGTGTTAAACCAAGCTTGAGAAAAAATTGCAATTAGCTTGGATCCCTATCAGACCCCCACGAAACGTTGCGTGTGATATGGATCCAGACTGTTTTACAATCGTTCCTTCAATTAAAATGTACCACATGTAAATTTGGTAAATAAATGCGGACGACACTTCTCAGTAAAAATATTACAGCATCGAAGAAGTTAATAGGTTTTCTCATTCTTTCCTGCAGCTAAAATTGCAGATTTAGGTAATTGCAGTACTAAAATCCATCAGATGGCTGAAAGAATTTCCGCCTCACCAAATATTCTTAACAACGCTCATGCAAGGGATTACCTTTACCCTTACAGTCTAACTGCGTGGGCACTAGGCGGGCATGGGCTCCTACGTCAAACAGATTGTTGGTCTTTTGCACGCTATGTAGAGTGGAGGAGACGCTATTCCTAACCGTTTAAACGCAAACCAGGCGCAACGCACTAAAATGTAGAATATTACATTTTCAAATTAATTATTCATTTAAATTTGATTGGCAAACAGTATTGAGCCTTATCAGACGCCGGGTTGCTCTAACCTGTTTGCAATGAAAATAAACGCCTGAGAGTACATTTGTAAATGCGTTTAATGGGAAAGAATAACGTTTCTCTGCAAAAAATGCCATATGAAACAGTTTTCATTAAAATATCTATCTCAGATGTGTCATCTGAAAAACCAGCATTATCTTCGAAGAATTTTTCCAATGATGAATTCTGAGGGTCAATCCTTTAACAGTCGGATCTTAACACACATGCATGTACCAATGAAGTCCCACAAGTAATTGTTACATGTAGGTGCATGTTAACAAGTGCGCATTTTCATTTCTTCCCTTCGCCGTGAACTA
Organism: Gari tellinella; assembly: GCA_922989275.2. NCBI lineage: Eukaryota > Metazoa > Mollusca > Bivalvia > Cardiida > Psammobiidae > Gari > Gari tellinella. Next base: position 12,925,290 of record OV277863.1, on the reverse strand, counting down.
ATCGGTAGAGGGTAAACCACTAAGGCTTTTGACACGAGCAGCAGTTAATACAGTAGAAAATACATTGTTAACTCCCTTTAAACGTCGCTAAACACAAATGAAAAATAAAACTGTAGAAAATCGCAGGTTGTAGAAAATGTTGGCAATTTATAAATAAAAAACTCGTCTCAAAATTAGATACTATGCAATGTTCAAGAAATTGTTCGAAATGGAAACATACCTACAAAGTATATCTAACAATTCTTCACACATGCATCTTACACGATGTCGTATTTCCTCGCATAATTTGCCAATAGGAATTGGAAGATTTAACAATGTTAATCGTATAAAATTGAGTATGATTTGTAATCAGAATGTTATTAAATAAGGAGATTACCTTTAACTAATATGTCAAATATATAAACAAGAAAGAATTGGAAATTTAAAACATATTTCCTGGCAATCTCTGAATAAATTCATAACTACACTTTCTTCAAAGAACATACAAGTGCAATTAAACATAGACGTTACGCACGGTGTTGGTACCAATCTCAAAATTGCAACGATATCGCGGTTTCATTACATCGAAACAAGAAATATATTTGACGTATCATCATGTTGTACAGTGGAGAAAACGTTATTCTTTCCCAATAAACGCGTTTACGCTAAAACTATTATTTTCACTGCAAACAGTTTGGAGCCAGATCAGACGCCGGGTAACCCGGCGTCTGATCAGGCTCCGAACTGTTTGCCACCAAGATAAAGATGAATTATCAGAATTGTCCAAAAGTTGTACTTTTCTACTACGTTTTAGTGTTTTGCGTTTGCATACGTTTGCGTTTAAACGGGAAAGAATAACAGAGTCTCCACTGTATACCTCATACAAACCGCATTGCATATTTCCACCGTAATATGTAACTGAAATTATAATTAGAATCTTTTCCTTTTAACATACCGTCTGTATGTACGTATAATGCCGCCATGTTGATGTAATGACAGCACATGCAGAAATCAAAACCTGTTGAAGGTTAATACATGAACATTGTGCAGATCAAATAGAGGCGTGGGTTTTAGTTGTACATTTAAATATAAAGAATAATTAATCATCAAAATAGTAAAATGTTTTTTGATATAGTCTCAAACCATTGATTTTTTTAAAAATTATATTTTATATGCCCGAGATATTTTCATTTTTAGCGTCTTTAGAAATGTCCCCAAGTCTAAAATGTAACATAATTTACGTCGAATTTAAAGGGTTAATGTTTGCAGGGTAAAACACAAACCGACAAGATGTGCCATTTTCATTATTATCATTGTTTCCTAAGTAGCATTGATTATCGTTCACAAAACTCATGCAAGTCTGCTGGTTAATAATCTTACATTATACATAATTGTGTTTGTATACCGTCTACAGACATGTTCCCAAAACGTAAAAGTGTCGGGTCCGACGTCAAATGTTCATCAAACAGATTATTTCATTTTCATGATTTTTATGACTATAGAAGGTGAAATCAAATCTTGGAAAATTTATCATACCTTTTTAATAAGTATCTTAGTTAAAAACAATTGAACATACACTAACATGAAAAGTTACATGTACACAATGATTCGTTCGTTCGTTAGCGTCGAATATTTCTTTATCAACTCCTTATCCCCCCTACTTTCTGACTGTCTTTCCTTTATTTCTAGAAAAGCAGATATAGATAGATCGACTGATAAGGGAATTTGTTTGTTTATTTCTTTCTTGAACAGCAGCTATAGATAGATCGACTGATAAGGTGATTTACCCGGCGTTTGATCTGACTCCAAATTGTTTGCAAGGTCACATTAGTTTTAGGGTATGCGCTTTTATTGGGATAGAATAACGTCTTCTCAGCTGTATAGTATTGCATGATTCAGCAATTATATAGCAAAGAAGACGTTACTCTCTTTCGGTTAAACGCAAACGAAACACAAACGAAATCTAAGAACATGTAGGAAATTTCACCTTTTGAACTTTCTAGCAAGTAGTTTAATTGTGAGTGGCAGTTTGGAACTTGGTCAGGCGGTAAGGGTACATGTACCCGCCCTCTGATTTGCCCCGACACGTCTTACAAGGGACGTAAAAACAACTTAGTTACTACCATAACCGCGTTTATTGTGAAAGTATAACGTATTCTCCACTGTATATATCAGAATTCGGCCAATTGAGATTTGCCACGTACAGTGGAGAATCTGTTATTCTTTCCCGTTTAAACGCAAACGTACACAAACGCAAAACACTAAAACGTAGAAAAATACAACTTTTGGACAATTCTGATATTTCATGTTTATCTTGGTGGCAAACAGTTCGGAGCCTGATCAGACGCCGGGTTACCCTGCGTCTGATATGGCTCCAAACTGTTTGCAGTGAAACTAATAGATTTAGCGTAAACGCGTTTATTGGGAAAGAATAACGTTTTCTCCACTGTACTACCATAACCGCGATTATTGTGAAAGTATAACGTCTTCTCCACTGTATATATCAGAATTCGGCCAATTGAGATTTGCCACGTACTGAATGTCGGTAACGATCAACATCAGCTCTTCCCAAACGACTTTATGAAATGCACGGATAAATAATATATTAGAGAAATTAGTTTAATGTGAATAAAATATTATCACGATTCGTTTCTGTCTGTCTTTCTTTCACATTATCAGCCTTTTTGACTGTGCAACAGTCCATATGTTCGCACCAAATACAGCGTTCCCTCCCTATAACGGCCCTCCTACAGTGGAGAATCTGTTATTCTTTCCCAATAAACGCGTTTACGCTAAAACTGTTATTTGCAGTGCAAACAGTTTGGAGCCAGATCAGACGCCGGGTAACCCGGCGTCTGATCAGGCTCCAAACTGTTTGCCACCAAGATAAACAAGAATTATCAGAATTGTCCAAAAGTTGTTCTTTTTTACGTTTTAGTGCTTTGCGTTTGCGTACGTTTGCGTTTAAACGGGAAAGAATAACAGATTCTCCACTGTAACAAAAACTCCCTTCGAACCACGACCCTTGCCGCAGTTCCCTCAACAGGACATGTATATGTCTAATATTTTCACTTCTGCAATACCGTCTGCTTAAAGCTGTCGTCTGCTGTTTTCTCAAAGCTACATATATTGAACATTTTGGAAAAAAAATAATGACGAGTGACAATTTGCAATTGTAAATCAATTTCCCTCCATATAACGACTCTCTCCGAATAACGCACATATTTTTGTCTCCCATAGGGTGTCGTTGTATAGAGGGGCACTGTAAAAACAGACAGGCTCCGCCAAATATACGCCATAGACATACGTTACTAGCTCCTAATAAACGTGGTTATGCCAAAATAACTGCATTTTATTTAAGAATAACCTTTATTCATTGCATTGTCAGGTCCTATCAAATGCAATTAGTCAGTATTTCGTCAGACATATTAAACAATGAGCAACTATTTCGAAAATACATTAAAGTAATTATTCGAGCCCTCTGATCAGGGTATGTATTGTTTGCCAATTTTTTGTAAACTATTCTTTTTGTAGGCTAGACTTAATTTGAAATGGGAATTTATCATTTGAAGTTTTAGGGGTCAATTATCATTTCCCAATAAACGCGTTTACGCTAGAACTTTTATCTCCATTGCAAACAGTAACCCGGCGTTTGATCAGACTCCAAACTATTTGCCATTTAGATTGAAATAAATAGTCAGAGTTGTCAAAAAGTAGTCAATTTTACATTTTACTGCGATGCGTACAGTGGAGAATCTGTTATTCTTTCCCGTTTAAACGCAAACGTACGCAAACGCAAAGCACTAAAACGTAGAAAAGAACAACTTTTGGACAATTCGGATATTTCATGTTTATCTTGGTGGCAAACAGTTTGGAGCCTGATCAGACGCCGGGTTATCCGGCGTCTGATCTGGCTCCAAACTGTTTGCAGTGAAAATAATAGTTTTAGCGTAAACGCGTTTATTGGGAAAGAATAACAGATTCTCCACTGTACACAGTTTGTAAACCACGAGTGTACTCGCCGAAAGGGTTGAATGTGTTAAAAGTAAAACGTATTATAACAAAGTTTTGAACCTGATCAAAAATGGGAGAGTTTTACCTTACATGTACTATCGACATCCCTGATTTGATGGGGGAAATACATGTAGCATTTAGCCCTGTAGCTCTGTAAAATTTAGTATCTGGCTGAGCTGAACGTAGTACCTTATGACGTTTAATCTGCCAAAAATACCAATGGCGTCATTAGTTCAACGGCAAGCAAACTAAAAGCTCAATCCACAAGGGACTAAGACAGAATCCGGTAATGCATTCTGTCTTTTTGGTTGATTTACTATTTGCTTTAAGGCTTTACAGCCACAAGGAGAAGCGACAACTTCTCATCGAATTGAACGACAGTCTGTAGCTTATTTCCGCCAGCCATATTTGGTTCTACATGTATTTGTTTCTACAGTGGAGAATCTGTTATTCTTTCCCGTTTAAACGCAAACGTACGCAAACGCAAAACACTAAAACGTAGAAAAATACAATTTTTTGACAATTCTGATAATTCATCTTTATCTTGGTGGCAAACAGTTTGAAGCCTGATCAGACGCCGGGTTACCCGGCGTCTGATCTGGCTCCAAACTGTTTGCACTGTAAATTATAGATTTAGCGTAAACGCGTTTATTGGGAAAGAATAACAGATTCTCCACTGTAACAATAATACAGTGGAGAATACGGTATTGTTTTTTCCGTTGGAACTCAAAAGAAACGAAATGAAATGTAGGGATCAACATTGTTTTAAACTTATTGTGACTTAGGGTAAATCGTTTGAAGTTTGACAAGCAACCGGGTTACACGGAGTCTGACCAGTCTCCAAACAATTTGCAATTGACATACATGTAATTGTTTAACGCGTTTATTGCGAAAACTAACATCGTATCCCCTGTAACAATCGTACATGTATATATACAGTGGAGAAAACGTTATTCTTTCCCGATAAACGCGTTTACGCTAAAACTATTATTTCCATTGCAAACAGTTTGGAGCAAGATCAGATGCCGGGAAACCCGGCGTCTGATCAGGCTCCCAACTGTTATCCACTCAGATAAAAATAACTAATGAATTATGTCAAAATATTGTTATTTTCTACATTTTAGTCTTTTGCGTTTGCGTTTCGTTTGCGTTTAAAAAGGGGAAATAATAACGTTTTCTCCACTGTAAAATGGAAAAGACGTTATATTTTCCTGTTTGAACGCAAATTAAACGCAAACATAATGCACTGAAGTATAGAAAATGACAACGTTTTGTAATTTCGTACTATTTATTTAAATCTGAATAGAAATAAACGTTTAAGCGTAAACGCGTTTATTTGGAAAGAAAAACGTTTTCTCCATTGTAAGTAATGTTTTGGTTTCCAGGGTTTCAAAAACAAATCAATTTCATAGAAGACACATCTAGTGTGGAGAAGACGTTATTCTTTCTCAATAAACGTTTTTACGCTAAAACTGTTATTTCTATTACAAACAGTTTGGAGCCAGATCAGACTCCAGACTGACTACCGTTAAAATAAGCATGAGTTGTCATAATTGTCTATAGCTTGTATTTTTATACAATTAAGTGTTTTGCGTTTGCGTTTCTTTGCTTTTTAAAAAACGCTTTTCCACAATGTGTGTAATATGATAAACATAGTGGGAATTGTATGTTAAAAAGACGTTATTCTTAATTTATAATGAAACTAAATACAAATACGATGTAACGAAATCTTATTAGATTAAATTTAAAAAAAACATTATTTTCAAACAAGAAAATGAAAACACATTAATTTAATTTGAGTGACCGACATAAGAATAATAGATCTAATTAATTGTTATTAATATCTAAGTCATAATTATAGGGGAGACGACGTTGTTCATTCCTAATAAACGCGTTTACGCTAAAAAGTATATTTCTAATACAAACAGTTTGGAACCAGATCAGACGCCGGGTAACCCGACGTCTGATCAGGCTAAATACTATTTGCCACTCAGATTAAAATGAATTGTTCGAAATTTCTAAAACCAACACTTTCTACATTTTATTGCTTTGCGTTTTGCGCATCATTTGCGTTTAAACGGGAAAGACTAACGTTTCTCCATTGTAAGAATTACGAGAGTAATACAGTGGAAAAAAACGTTATTCTTTCCCGTTTAAACGCAAACGAAACGCAAACGCAAAACACTAAAACGTAGAAAATGTCAATTTTTAAATATTTCTTACAATTCGTTTTTATCGGAGTGGCAAACAGTTTGGAGCCTGATCAGACGCCGGGTTACCCGGCGTCTGATCTGGCTCCAAATTGATTGCACTTGAAGTAAACGGGTTAGCGTTAACGCGTTTATTGGGAAAGAATAATACATTCGCCACTGTAGCATAGGGTTTATATATGTTAGGGCCTCTTTCTCTGCACGTGTTCGAATCTAGACCGCGTTTATTTTTACTTTTAATTTTTTTCTATATATATATATATATTACACCCTTTTCCTAAACTAATATTTACGTGTTTATTTATGTGTTTGACATCCACTGATCAGACTCCTAACTGTTTTCAATTGATGATATTATTCAAGCATAAATGCGTTTTATTGTTAGGCAATTCTAGCAATTTGCTGCTATGCAACGTGCAATGTGATCCCCCAGAGACATATTATTTTGTCTACTAATGTTTCTTGTTTATTATACTTACATGTATGTGAGGAAAGCAGCAATACAACATAAACCAATTCTTTCAGAACTAAATCATGTTTTAACGATTACTCCAAAGAAGATTATACAGTACTCGTGTAATACCCGGGCTGTAGGATTCTGTACTAAATAATGCTACACGTTCCTCTGTTTTTCAAACGCAGTGTATCTGTGTCTGTCTTTATTTCTCTTTGTTTGTATTCTGTATCTCGATCTTTCCCCCGTCCTCCATCGCCCCATCTTCTCCCTCTCTCTCTCTCTCTCTCTGTCTCTCTCTCTCTCAAAGTCTCTCTCTCTATCTATCTGTATCTATCTATCTATCTGTCTATCTGTCTGTCTGTCTGTCTGTCTATAAGTCTGTCTGTCTCTCTCTGTCTCTCTCTCTCTCTGTCTCTCTCTGTCTCTCTCTCTCTCTCCATCCCTCTTTTTCTGTTTCTACAACAACAACAACATCAATATTACAAACTTATTATGAGGATCAAAGTTAGTTGAAAGTATCTTGATATTGACCTTAGAAACGTATCTATTTTATCAAGCTACAGTGGAGAATCTGTTATTCTTTCCCAATAAACGCGTTTACGCTAAAACTATTATTTCCACTGCAAACAGTTGGAGCCAAATCAGACGCCGGGTAACCCGGCGTCTGATCAGGCTCCAAACTGTTTGCCACTCAGATAAAAATAGATACTGAAACATTTCAAAAAGTAGTTATTTTCTACATTTTAGTGGTTTGTGTTTGCATTTCGTTTGCGTTTTAACGGGAAAGAATAACGTTTACTCCACTGTAACGTGATACTGAGATAACACGTAATTATTTCCCAATCAAGACGAATGTTCTAGAACATAATACATTGGCAAAAACAGTTTTATATATTATCAGACGCCGAGTTATTCAATTTCAATAGTTTTGCCTCTCAGAAGTTTGATAATTCGTCGATATGTTTTAACTAAACGCATCCTGCTGTGCTTTCAGCCTGTCTAAAGCTCGGAGCTTTAAGCAACCATCTGCTATAATACCGAGAATATTTGTTAATACATATGCAAGACTGTATAGACTTTATAAATTAATTGCCAGTTCTAGCATCGAAGATAGGTACAAGAGTTTAAGCATATATTTTTAAAAAATCCCATCTGCTATTCCTAGACTTGACAGGTGTCCACTTGGGGTAGGTTTAAAGTGAAACAGAAAGCACATAAAGGCGCATTCTGCTTTACTTTCAGCTTGCTTTAAGTTTAAGTGTTTTTAACCTCCTTCTACAATAATATCGAATATAGCTGTTGCGATACATGTACATATCCATGCCTGTATAAACCCGTTGTCATTCTCTTAGGTGGTTTAAAGCAAATCAGAACTCGCCCTAGGACATGTTCTTCTTTGCTTTCAGCCTGCTTTAAGCCTGATAAAATATCCACATATACATTTGTATGTTTTGATACATATTCATAACTGTACAGCTAGTTTCTAGCATCGAAGACAGATGCACACTTAAAGAGGGTTTAAAGTAAAGTAGCATACACTTAAACATGCGTTCTGCTTTACTTTCAGCCTGCTTTAAGTTTAGAGATTTAAGGTATCATCTGCTGTTTACTACTATATCGAAACTATTTGTGGTTCTAACATATTCATGATTATACAGTGGAGAATCTGTTATTCTTTCCCAATAAACGCGTTTACGCTAAAACTATTATTTGCAGTGCAAACAGTTTGGAGCCAGATCAGACGCCGGGTAACCCGGCGTCTGATTAGGCTCCAAACTGTTTGCCACTAAGATAAACAAGAATTATCAGAATTGTCCAAAAGTTGTTCTTTTCTACGTTTTAGTGCTTTGCGTTTGCGTACGTTTGCGTTTAAACGGGAAAGAATAACAGATTCTCCACTGTAACAAACGGGGGCTTTCCCCGATAATTATCACTTTACTCCATAGCTTGTTATACATGTAGAAAGTTGAATACTTGAAGCGGGTTTAAGGTAGTGGCGGAATGCATCATAATACGTCTTCTGTCTTACTTTAAGCCAGTTTTAAGCTTAAATCTGCAATCTACTAGAGTATAGAAACATTTCTTTATGCTGGAATTATTTTCCTGAAAACAATAATGTGTAAAGTAATCGAAAGTTCATACATGTATACAAAAACATGTAATGTGCAGATTATAATATACTTTGCAGTTTATAGTAATAAGAATGACTGCCAGTCATTACCCGTCTTTATATGTATTATATTATATAATGCTGATAGACATGTATGTCTTTGCTGAATAAAACATATCACATATCACACATCTTTTAACTAAGTAGATCTGATGCATGAAAGTTTTAATGGACAATTTCAGTTCCCAATAAAGTTCCGTCAATTTTATGACATTTAAGAGTTCATTTTAAAATATATTGCAAAATTAAAAACAGTGCATACATGTATCCTGGTCAGAGGACTCCTGTAGGTCTGTGTCTATACTGTTTTTAGGACAAATGTACTCGGCATGGTTACAGTTTGTAAATGACGAGTATACTCGTCGCTACGATTGAATGTGTTACAAATCTATGACTTTCTACATTTTATTTTTATTGCGTTATGCATTTCGTTTCGTTTAATTCAACGGTTTGAATACGTCTTCCCTACTATTTTGTCGAGACTAAACTATACAAAAAACTCGAGAGACCTTTATATATGTCAGTGAACTATTTATCATTCAGAATGTCCAGCAATGGCTTACCTTTTACCACAGTGATTGCGTTGCATCATAGTTCAATAGCCTACGCCATCCTCCGACGCACTATCAAATTATTCGTTTGACAAATTGGTTTACGGACATACGGTTGGTAAGACGTTTATTCTTTCCCAAAAAAATGATTTCGCAGTTGAAACAAATTCATGTACAGTACAGAAAGTGTTATTCTAACGAAACGCAAGAACAAAAGACTAAAATGTAGAAAATAACAATAGTTTGACATAATTCACTATTTACTTTTATCTGAGTGGCAAACATTTTGGAGCCTGATCAGACGTCGGGTTATCCGGCGTCTGATCTGGTTCCAAACTGTTTGCAATGGAAATTATAGTTTTAGCGTAAACGCGTTTCTTGGGAAAGAATAACGTCTTCTCCAAAGTACACATGTTAGTGGAGAAGAAGTTATTTTTTCCAAATAAACGCGTTTACGCTAAACTATTGTCCACCACCTGTCATTTGCTAAAGCCACGATCTCACTGTCCCGGTTTGGGTCCCCGGTGAGTCCCGGTTTAGCAAACCGGCAGTCACCGGGAGTCACCGGGAGTACAACCTTGGCGGCGCCGGGGACGACCGGCTCGATCCGGGATCGACCGGCTGCCACCGGCTAACATCCCCGGATGCTTTAAAATGTTTAATACAACCGGGGATCACCGGGAGTCACCGGGGCAGAAACCAGAACCGGGGAATGCCGGAGCAACGCCGGGGTATGCCGGGGCAAGGCCGGATCTTTACCGGCACATCCGGGGCAGTTCCGGGTCTCTACCGTGAACAACCGGGATGTTTGCGAGGATAAATTTGATTTTTTTAAAAGAAAATGCAGATTTCTACATTTTGTTTTTAGCGTTTGCGTTTCGTCTGTGTTTAAATAGGAAATAATATCGTCCTCTCTATTGTATAGGGTAAATCGAAAGTTTTTCTTTATAAATAAATGGCTTCAGGCTTAAGTCTTTATGTTCACTACAAAAAGTATGTAACCAGGTCAGACGCTGGGCAAAGTGTTTGAAACTCATATTAAAATGAAGTTTGAACAGTCTACAACATTATTATGTTCTTTTTTATTGCATATCGTTTGTATTTCATCTCATATACCCCGAGATACAAACGAGAATTTATACTAATTCACATCCGCCCCGGTTTATGTCCTTTCCGGCGAACACCGGGTAACGCCGGCACGTCACCGGTGACCAACCGGGTTTGATCGGGACGACACCGGTGGTCACCGGGGTACCACCGGCGACGGCCGGGGTTACACCGTGTTATACCGGGGTTAACCGGGAACAGACCGGCCCTTCACCGTAACTCCGCCGGACCAAACCGGGAACTCACCGGGAACGTCCGGGGAGATCCGGTTTCATAACCGGTGCTCCACCGGGGGAGACACCGGGAATGTGAGATTGCAATTTATTTTTTCATAAAAAATGCCCCGGCTCATCCCGGTCCACCCCGGTTCACCGGCTATCTCCACCGGCGCGTACCGGGGTCAGTATCGGGACAGTGAGATCGGGTCTTAAACGTTGGAAAAACTGCTTTTGCGTATAGTTTGTTTAAGCGGGAAGAATATCGTCTTCTCAACTGTTGGACAATTTGTTCCGGATTTATCTGATGCACTTTAGTGTGCCACATATCTCAATGAAAAACACCTATTTAATGGCGGCATTATTTTCATAATTATCAAATATTTACTGCATGCTCTTAACATTAAAAATTATATCGTGTCAGTCAAGATATTATATCGGTTTAGCTATAAAATGCTATTAAATAATTTTCAAATCAAACTACAAATTGCATTCCAATGGTTAGTGGAAATGTAGTTTATGTCGATTTATGCTCAAATGATTAATTTTCGATTGCAAGCATTTCTGAGCCAGTTGCCGTGTTACCCGGTGTATGGCCGGGCTAAAACTGTTTGCAACTGGTATGATTCTCCAAACTGTTTTCAAATTAGATTTAAGTTTTTTGTTGAATTTTTTCAAAGGATTGCTCTTAGCTCACCTGACACGAAGTACCAATATGAGCCCTTATAATCGTACTGTGTCCGACGTCGACCTTCTTAAGTCCAAAAATGAAACTAAGTGTCAGATGATCATTTTTAATCAATAAGAACCATTTTAGATTAAATACTAATTGAAAAATGACTATGTTATAAGAGAAGTCTTTTCAAAACACGTATTGATGTTTTGTTTCTTTATTTAGTTTATTTCTATGGATGAATAAAGCCTAATAACAGTAATGACGAATCGTTTTCTTATATAGGGAAAAGTGAGAAACGTGAAAGTAAGAACGTTCGGGATTATGTGTCATTTAGTGTTAATGTGATAAAAAAAATTAAAATTGCTTGCTTTTAGCGTTGACTTTTTTGGAATCGTTGAATACAAATGATACATGTATGTTGCTCATCAAGACTCGCAACATATAATCTTATTCAACAAGTTCAATTGATTCAATACTGAAAACACACTTATTCAATATCCTGGAAAGAATAACATCTCCATTGTATTAGTTTAAAAGTGTATGTGTTTGTGCGATTAGTTTTATATTAACTGAACTTCTACACACAAAAATGAATTTCAAAACAAATTCTCCTGAAACTACAGGGGAGAAAACGTTATTCTTTCCCGTTTAAACGCAAACGAAACGCAAACGCAAAACACTTAAACTGTTGAAAATGGCAACTTTTTAAATGTCTTACTTTTTTTTAAATCTGGGTAGCAAACAGTTTGCAACCCTTAATTTGATACATTTTCCACACCCATCTACAGCATTACTTCCAAAACGCTCTCCGCTGATTATCTATTTTAAAGATATTTCTTGTTTACAATTAGAATAGATTAAAATAAATAAATATAGTTGTCAAAACGTTCTTTTATTGCAAATGCGTTTGTTGGTTTACAGGAAGTAATAACACTTTCTCTACTGTAATAGTTTTAGCACAAACAAGCACGTTACTTTGGAAAGAATAGCATCTTCTCCACTATAGTACAATGTATAGCCCCGGGGAGATATCAGGAATTATCAACCTATCAAGTATAATGCTGATCCACCTCAGCGCGTATCTCCATTCTGTGCAGTTTTCGCACCGTTTTATGTTATGACGTTTCCTGTTCAATGCACTTCTTCTACTTGTCTATCTAAGCATTATTTCGCAATCAATATCAGAGTAGTGCTCAGATAGTATAGATATTACTGACCTAGCTTTTCACTAACCTGATCCCGAGTTCGCCTTTTGGATATATGAGAGGGTACAATGGATAATATTTTGTTAGTATTTTTTGTTTTTAAACGCAAACCATACGCAAACATGTTTCACAAAAATGTAGAAAAGAACAACGTTTTGACTAGTCTGACTATTCGTATTAATCTGAGTGGCAAACAGTTTGGTGCCTGGTCAGACACCGGGTTACCAAACTGACTCTAGACTGTTTGTAATTGAATGAAACGTTTTAGCGTAAACGCGTTTATTGGGTAAATAACGTTTTCTCTACTGTATGAGATTGTACATCTAGTCATTGATCTTCGTGCTTCGTCTCACAAAACTCTGATGAGACGTTGCCTTATGTGGCATATCATCTAGGTCCGCACTGTTTTCTGTTTGATATGAAATGTTCTGCTGTATGTACACAAATTGTAGTGTCTTTAGATCACTATATCTATAATACAATCTTCCAGCAAGCACACGGGGAAGAACATTGCAATATCCAGTCATAAGTGAGTCAACTTATACAGTGGAGAAAGCGTTTTTCTTTCCCAATAAACGCGTATACGCTAAAACTATTATTTCCACTGCAAACAGTTTGGAGCCAGATCAGACGCTGGGTACCCGGCGTCTGATCAGGCTCCTAGCTGTTTGTCATCAAGGTTAAAATCAACTTTCAGAATTGTAAAAAAGTTGTTATTTTCTGCATTTTAGTACAATGCGGTTGCGTTTCGTTTGCGGTTAAGCGGGAAAGAATAACAGATTCTCCACTGTAAGTGGTGATTTATATAATGTGTGATACAGTTTGTGTTAATCGATATTAAATGTAAAAAATCCAAAACAAATATATTCACACAGCAATAACAATGACATTGCAAAACCGTCTAGACCCAGACTGGGTGTCAGAAACAGGCGGCGCATAAATGTATTTTATTACAGCGGGGAAGGCTGGGTTCTTGAACAACACACGTGTACATATATTGCTAAAATCTCAATACCCCATGCTTACAAAGCAAACAGTTACAGTGGAGAATCTGTTATTCTTTCCCGTTTAAACGCAAACGTACGCAAACGCAAAACACTAAAACATAGAAAAGTACAACTTTTTGACAATTCTGAAAGTTCCTCTTTATCTTGGTGGCAAACAGTTCGGAGCCTGATCAGACGCCGGGTTACCCGGCGTCCGATCTGGCTCCAAACTGTTTGCACTGTAAATAATAGTTTTAGCGTAAACGCGTTTATTGGGAAAGAATAACAGATTCTCCACTGTAAGAACCAGATCATATGCCGGATATTATTTTCAAAAACGTGTCATTTTCATATATATATCTGCAATACTTTTTTTTCGCTTTGTATCGTTTAACACTTTCGCTCTCAATGACGCTTAAAAGCGCGTTTACAAACAGTTTGGACCCTGATCAGACGCCGCGTAACGCGGCGTCTGATCAGGATCCAAAATGTTTGACACTCGTTTTGAAATGTCTTCAGTCATACTGCCTATTTTTTTTTAACTTTTTTTGACACGACATTGCAGACAACAAAATTGAACCAGACGACAACTAAACGGTGAAGGGGTAAAAATCTCACGAAATAAATAAATTGAAAATGAAAGAGTTAAACGAGAAAAAATAACGCCCCTTCTCCGTGATGTGTTGATAGGTTTGCATCAATTGGTATATGCTGTTAATCAAGAAGACAGTTTTACGTTATTGTTTCCAAAATTAAACGAGACCAAGCGAAAAGAAGTATTGCAGACATATGTAGAAAATAACAATGTTTTGAAAATAATATCCGATTCGCGCCCAGTGGCTTCTTCCGTGCTTACAAATTGGAACAGTTCATTTTAGCACACCTGAGCACGAAGTGATGAAGGTGAGTTATTAGGATCATTGGATGTCCGTCGTCCGTCCGTCGTCCACAATTGGTTCGTTAACACTCTAGCGGCTAAAAATGACATTGGATCTTAATGAATCTTGGTTTATAAAGTTTGTCTTATTAAATTCTAGGTCAAGTATGAATGTGGGTTATGTCCGGTCAAAAACTAGGTCCCTAGGTAAACTCATAGAAAACCCCTGTTAACACTCTAGAGGTTACACATCTCATTAAATATTAATGAAACTTAAATAAAATGTTTGCCTCATTGAAATCTAGGTCAAGTTTTAATGTGGGTTATGTGACTGTCAGAGCGAAAAAACTAAGTCACTACGTCAAATCATAGAAACTGCATTGATAACACTCTAGAGACTAAACATCTCATTAGATTTTTTAAGAAGCTTAGTTACAATCATTGCTTCATTGAAATCTAGGTCAAATTCGAATGTGGGTTATGTTCGAGCAAAGGTTATTTGTCACTAGGTAAAATCATAGAAAAAAACAATGTTAACACTCTAGAGACTACCTATCTCATTAGATCTTAATGAAACTTGGTTAAAATGTTTGTCTCATTAAAATAAAGAACATGTTTTATGTGGGTTATGTCCGATCAAAAATAAGGTCACTAGATAAAATCATAAAAAACATTGTTAACCTTCTAGAGGCTACAAATATCATTAGATATTAATAAAACTTAGTCGAAATATTTGCCTCATTAAAATATAGGTCACGTTTGAATGTGGATTATGTCCGGTTAAAAACTAGCTAACTAGGTCAACTCATAGAGAAACCTTGTTAAAACTCTAGAGGCTACAAATCCCATTTGATCTTGATAAAACTTCGTCAAAAATGGCCTTATTGAAACCAGGTCAAGTTGGAATGTGGTAACTAGGACACCAGGTCAAATCAAAGAAAAACCTTATTAACACTTTAGAGGCTACAAGTCCCATGAGATCTTCATGATACTTTGTGAAATGTGTGCCGTTTTGAACTCCAGGTCCAATCATAGAAAAAACATTGTTAACACTCTAGAGACTACCAATCTCATTAGATCTTAATGAAACTTGGTCAAAATGTTTGTCACATCAACCTGAAGATCAAATTCGAATGTGGGTTATGTCCGGTCAAAAACTAGGTCACTAGGTTAAATCATACAAAATCCTTGTTAACACTCTAGCTGCTACAAATTTTCTTAGATCTTAAAAAATGAAACTTGGTCAAAATGTTTACCTCATTGAAAGCTAGGTTAAATTTAAATGTGTTTCCATCGGGTTTCAATCTATTCAGGTGAGCGATATCAAGGCCATCGTGGCCCTTGTTTATCTCACTGGCACATGGACTATTTTTTCATTTTCGTTTTGTTTTTATATTATAATTCCTATAAGCAAACAGTGTAGACTATGATCAGACGAAGAATTTTGTGGCGTCTGATCAGAGTCTTCACTGTTTGCATATGTCTCATATATGGGATCGTGGGAACAAATTGGTTAAAATTAAACACGTTGAGTTGAAAAGAATAAGACATTTCTTCTATAAAATTGTAGCTTTTGATTATCATACATGTAAATCTTTTGAGGTGTGCCATTAGCGTGGAACTTGTCAAAACGCCAAAACTATGCACTAATATGAGGCATTCCAATGCTAAAAGCAGCAACTTAATGTCTTCAATTGGAGAATCCGTTATTTCCCCCCGCTTGAACGAAACTAAACGTATGTTGAAAATAACAGTTTTTAAAAATATGTACCATCTATTTTAATTTGCTTGGCAAACTGTCCAGAGAATGATCAGAAGTTACATGTACGACTTGTTGCCTTGACTTCTGAACTGCTTTCATTATGTGTGCAATTGGCATACGGTTTTAAGCATCATTTTTATTATGCCCACCTTCAAAATACGTGAGGTATATGGCTTTGCACATACATGTATCGGTCGGTAGGTCTATCGGTCGGTCGATCGGTTGGTCGGTAGACCAAATATTTTCCGATCAATAACTCACCATTCCTTCAATCTACAGTTCTCATAATAAGTAGAAAGATTACGCATGATGAGTCAATGACCTCTCACCCGTTTAAGATCAATAGGTCGAAAGTCATAGTCATTTCAAGGTCAAATAGATCAAATGGTTTCCGATCAATAGCTCTACATTTCTTCAACCTACAGCTATTATATAGGGAGGTTATTCGTGGTGGATATATTACCCCTATTTCTTTTGAGGTCATAGATCAAGGTCATTTCAAGGTCAATGTGGCCTGGGGCAGACACATTTTACAAAATTGTCTTGTTGAAAAGACTAGTATATTCCCTATTGTACATGTACATAGTTTAATACGAAGATAATTGGACACATTTTTTTCACGACAAATCAACTCAAAAGGTAATTAGCCTGTTATCAGAACTAAGTATAGGATAGTGTCTATTAGTCGATTTTAACAAAAAATAAAAGTCAAGCGAGGGGCACCGAGCGACTTTTAATCTTTTGTTAAAATAGACTAATATACACTAACCAATTTAGTGGTTGAAATTATTTTGTTGGTACCGACAAAGAGTAATGCCGTCAATTGGAGTAACAAAACGTTTGTTCTTCCCGAAACACCCTTTGTAAATAGTACCGACAAAGAGATGTCAAAGGAAATGGACATACCTTTAAAAAGAAACAAAAATCAGTTCATTTATATCCTTTCCAAATTCGAATGGTTTGTGCCGAAATGACAATCTGCGTTTCATTTCTCAGCTGGACGCACTATAGGCTCCAGATGCAAGCATAATGTTTCACTTTCTGTTTTACTTTCACCTTGCTTTAGGCTGCCATCAGTCTTTTATACTATCAATTAACCTACCTGTTAGTGGTCGTAATAGAAAGGTTTTGCTGTATATGCTTTTCTAATTTTAATTGCATAGTTCTTGTATTTATATTAGTTAAAACGGCAAATTACCATTGATTATTGCTTAACCCTTTACTCCATAGCCTGTTTTCAGTATCGAAGACAGATGGTTGCTTAAAATAGGCTAAAAGTGGAGCAGAATGTTCCTTTAGGAGTAGTCTGCATTATTTTCAGCCTGCTTTAAGATACTATCTGCTAGGATATAGGTAATATTTCTCGTGGTGCATATACTTGACTGTATAAAATGGAGGAGGATCAAATCAAATACGTTAAAATGTGTATCTATGGAGTAAGGGGTAAAGAGAAGTAGCACTGTGCTAGTTTACTGTTAAGACAATCTTTTTCTAGTTTTGTATAATTAAATATCTACATTCACTATCACTAAAAATGTTGGTTTTTTTTTTGCTTTGAGATTTACCGCCACTAGTACTTCAGACGGCCCTACTGAAAGAAACACCTGTGAATCAACCCAAAAACGCATGCGCAGGATTAAATTGTTTAGTCGTTGTTTAGTGTTTGATAGTACTGACTTACAAAAATTAATCCTCGAAAACATTTCAAAAATACTCAACTCTCATTGGTCAAAAAATAATTTCAACCACTAAAAAGATATACATGTAGCAAAAGCAAGCTTGTTATAGGTTTGATAGGTAAGATACTGCTAAACCCATTTAAGTCTAGTCTTTACTAAAGAGGACATTGGCAAATAGTGAAGATCCTAGTGAGACGCGTTGTAGCGTGGCTTCTTATCAAGGTCTGCACTGTTTGCCATATGCTATTAAATATTTTTCTGTACGGACAGATACTGCAGTATCTTTATATCACTCTTGTATAACTACAATGAAATCTTCCGACAAGTACATGTATACAAGTAACAGGGAGAGACCATTGCACTATCCAGACATACATGTAAATGAGTGACATGTAAGCAATCATTTCATGTTTCATGGCTCAAGATGAAGCTTGTATTTAACGCCATCAATTAGTCATCTTTTGACTTTACCCATTTAAGCCTGGTTTCTACTGCAGTCAACATTTAAGTCTGGTGTCTTCTAAAGTCGACATTGAACCCTGGTGTCTACTGCAGTCAACATTTATGCCTGGTGTCTACTAATGTCAATATTTAAGCCTGGTTTCTACTGCAGTCAACATTTAAGCCTGGTGTCTTCTAAAGTCGACATTGAACCCTGGTGTCTACTGCAGTCAACATTTAAGTCTGGTGTCTACAAATGTCAATATTTAAACCTAGTGTCTACTGCAGTCAACATTTAAACCTGGTGTCTACTAACGTCGATATTTAAGTCTGGTGTCTAAAAATGTCGATATTTAAGCCTCGTGTCTACTGCAGTTGACATACATGTATAAGCCTGTTGTCTATTAATGATGACATTTAAGCCTAGTGTCTACTGCAGTCAACATTTCAGCCGTGTGTCTTCTAATGTCGATATTTAAGCCTGGTGACTTCTAATGTCGAAAGTTAAGCTTCTTGTCTACATGTACTACAGTCGACATTTTAGTCTGGTGTCTACTTAAGTCGATATTAGAAACAGTGTCGAGCCTGATGTGGCACCGCGTTACGCAGCGTCTCATCAGGGTCTTCACTGTTTACTATGTATCAGGATCTGCACTCTTTGCTATTTCATATGTATGAAAAGAGCTGCTGTATGAAAATAACAACACTACAGTGTGTTTAAATCACCCTTGTATATCTATTATGATATATAGTTCAATGCAATATCCAGGCATAAATTGGTTAAGACACTAATGGGTTTTCACTTATCTTACACAGTAAATATACACAAAGATAAAACAATGAGTAGACAACATGTCATCTAGATACTATCAGCTATGACTGGTTGACTTCTCATTCTGATGTAAGTACAAATGAACTCTT
Source organism: Gari tellinella (assembly GCA_922989275.2). NCBI lineage: Eukaryota > Metazoa > Mollusca > Bivalvia > Cardiida > Psammobiidae > Gari > Gari tellinella. The sequence goes on along the minus strand of OV277863.1, from coordinate 12,906,040 downwards.
AGTGACAATGACCTAGATCTATACGTAAAACGTCAATAATAGAACCGCTAGAAAGAACGATTGCTTTAGGTGTTAAAACCTTGATGGGTAGCCGTTATTCGTCCCCAAATTAATGCGTTTATGCTAAAACAATTATTTCAATTGCAAACAGTTTAGAACAAGATCAGACATCGGGTAACCTGGCGTCTGATCAGGCTCAAAACCCTTACCACTCATACATTGTACTATTTCGTCAAATTGATCGTTGAAATCCCACGTTCTACATTATAGTACAATGCGTTTACTTTCCGTATTATTCACACGGCAAGGAATTTATTTGACGTCTGCTCCAATGTAGAAAGATGAAAATGTTGAAGCAGAAATACCCAAATGAGCTTTATGCTTTATTATTTATCAGCTTAAAACAGTCACCTGACTAAACATATATTAGTCGCCGTTACTCCCGTGTTGTTCAAAGTATAATTGTAAATCTTTAAGTATTACCCTATACCCCAAAGCTTGTTTATAGTTTTAAAGACAAGTGACTATTTAAAGCAGGTTGAAAGTAAAGCAGAATGCGCCTTAATGAGGTTTCTGTTATACTTTCAGCCTGCTTTAATCTACAATCTGCTAGACGAAAGAAAATATTTCTTACGGTACATCTCTATCAATTTTTAATATATTTTCTTCAGTGGATGGGTACAATGGAGAATACGTTATTCTTTCCCAATAAACTCGTATACGTAAATTATTATTTCCATTGCAAACAATTTGGAGCCAAATCAGACGCCGGGACCCGGCGTCTGATCAGGCTCAAAAACTGTTTGCGACTCATATTAGATTAGATGGTCAAATATACTAAAATTGTTATTTTCTACATTTTATTGCAATGCGTTTGCGTTTCGTATGCGTTTAAAATAACGCATTCTCCCCAATATATTGAAGGCTTAAAAAGGCGAATTAATTGGGTAATAGGTTCAAATAGATAACCATATTGAAATGATTGTGTTTGTTTCAGAAAATATTACTCTTGTCGGTTAGCTGATGTGAAAAAGACTTTGTTTTTTCCAACTAAACGCGTTTAGGCTCAAAACATTATTTTCATTGCAAACAGTTGAAACAATGTCAGACGACGAATAATCCGAGGTCTGATCAGGCTCCGAACTGTTGCAAATCATTTAAAAATAGATAAAAAGTTTTAAAATGTAATTTTCTACATTTTATTGCAATGCGTTTGCGTTTTGTTGCCTTTGAACGAGAAAGAATAACGTCTTCTCCACTGTTTCACTGAGATTTCTATGACAATAGTGAATTGATATCAACTAATATGATTCCGGGATGTGTTTAAACCTTTCCCAAAATCTTGAACCCGTTATTTGTTCCCGAGACTAAACGCAAATGCCATGCAATATATTTGAGAAAACCACAGCCTGAATATTCAGACGATTCGGTTAAGAGCCTGGTCAGACACCAAGTTATACTATGTATGATATGGCTCCAATATGTTAGCAACTTAAATAACTACATGTATAAATACACTCGCATTTATTGGGAAAGAAATAAAGTCTTCCCAACTGTCAGAGAACTCGACTTTGAATTGATTTTGATTACTGGAAATAGGTTTTTCAGCAATGAAACAGCTTACGTGACTTAACTCTGACAAGTGATGACAGGTGACAACTTAGTTCGCCCTGTGGGATATAGTTTGAATGATAATGGGTAAGACAATATTCTTTTCTGTTAAATACAAAATGACAGGATTTTGAAAATATGTAAGATTTATTTCCATTACAGTGGATAAGACGTTATTCTTTCCCAATAAACGCGTTTACGCTAAAACTATTATTTCCATTGCAAACAGTTTGCAGCCAGATCAGACGCCGGGTAACCTGACGTCTGATTAGGCCCCAAACTGTTTGTCACTAAGATTAAAACAAAATATCGGCCTTGTCAAAAAGTTGTCATTTTCTACATTTTGTTGCAATGAGTTTGCATTTTGTTTGCCTTTAAACGGGAAAGGCCTCTAATGGCCCTTTTCAAAGAAATTCACGCCCAAACACACATCACTTTTTTTGTTACATGTATTCAGTCATAATGCATGCATGACGATATTGCACATATGACGTCATATGATGATGTCATGATAATGACGTCATATGTGCGGCAATACAAACATTTTTCTCTTTGAATTTATGGCTGAATGCATAACAAAAATTTGACGTGTGTTTGGACGTGAAGGCCCTTAGAGGTCGAAACATTAGAAAAGAGCAGTTCATAAATTAATACATATTGTATTATATTTGTGTTATTCTAGTAGATTTATACATGTATCGCAGTTATTTTGATACGCAAATTGGATCAAAACAACCGAACTGCTTCCCTTTTAATTCTTGGCAGAGGGGATAATCTCTGTCAAATAAACAGAGACATCCCTTATGACATTTGAGTTCCAGAACCGTGTGACGGTAGGAGGGAATCTGGAGACAGACGGTAAGAAGAGGGGGAAAATATATACAGATATAAAGACAGACGAAGAATGAAAAATATTGAGAGGAGAGAGAGAGAGAGAGTTTCTAACGGGTCAAATTCATATTTTATAAATTTGCAGGATTTTTCCTAGAAAATTGTACACAGTGCTCCCCCTCTATAACATTGTTGTGATAGGGAAGGAGAATTGACAGTCGCTTGAATCCAGATAAGACGCCGCGTGACGAGAAATAAAGGAAACTTGCCAGTCTTTATTATGTTTCTTCTGCCAAAATTATCGTTGTACTTGTAACTTTGAGAAAAAACTGCAAACGACAATTTTAAGCAGACGGTATTGCAGAATTGAATGTGATAGACATAACCGTATTGTTTTGGAACAGCGGCTAGTGTTGTTGTAAGGAGGGAATCGTTGTTGGGGGCCGTTGTAGGGAGGTAGTACTGCACTTCCCCGGAATTTGGCATAAATAAAACACAAAGATAACTACACAAGACTTCAATCGGGGTGTGCAGCATTAAGTGGTAGGCAAGAAAAAACACTCACATAACTTGTTCCGATTTGTCTATATTACGTTATACATTTGGGAACGCCAAATTTCAGTTGTTATTTAAGAAATAAACTGATTTTTCGGCTTTCAAGCGAAATGAACGACAGAAAATTATCGGCAAATACCATGAATCGCGTTAGCGATTCATGGTAAATTTGCCGATAATTTTCTGTCGTTCATTTCGCTTGAACGCCGAAAAGTATCAGTTCATTTCTTACATTTACAATATATTTGCAGTAATTTCTAACATTAAATAAACATTTTGCTAGTACGCATGTATGTTTTATCCATATTAGAGGTAGATAACACGAATAAAGTGTACCCTATAAGGAACAGCCATGACCGATTTACTGAAGCTGTGTACATTCGAAAGCAGAAAAATAAGTTCCATTATTTACATTCTAAGTCAATAAGTTGACAGCTTGGCGCGAAAATGCCGATTTCTGACGTCATTGGAAGTGACCTCATTTTAAAGAAGAATAAATATATCGGGTTTTTCGTCATAAAGAAACGAAGATAGTCGCTGTTTCTAAGGTATGTCAATTTTCTTGCAATTTATCTCATTAATAAAGAAGAAATTTAGTCGGGAATAATGGTTTTCATTAATAGGAAGGCATAGATCTGTTAAGAACAAATTTTGAAAAAATCCGCAAATTGTTTGCTGTCCAAGTTCGTCAGATTATATTGCGAATGAAAACTGTATATGCCCCGCCTCCTTTCGACATTGAATGATTAAAAAGCAAAGTCAACACATGTTCCAACACTTAAACATTACAAAGCTAATGTCAAGTCGGACAATAGTAGTGCCACCGTAGATTGAGAACTACGAGCGTACATGTAGTCTCAGATGTCAATGACCAAGAAAGACATATACAGTGGAGAACATTATATGTTTCTTTAATTTCAAAGGAATCTAAACGCACACGCGGTGCAATTAAAATATAGAAAATGTAGGGAAACGTTTAAATCTAAATGGAAAGCAGTTTAGACCTATCCCGCGCCTGAACTAACTAAATAAATTGTTTAAAATGGACACAATGATAATAGCATAAGCTTGCCCATGAAAAAGAATAAAATAATCTCCACTGTAGGTTAAGTTTGGGCCGCAGTATGAGAATTCCCAAACGAATGTGACGTAATGCGTAGTGACATCTTCGCACATCATACCCCACGTACCTACGAAAAGATCGGTAGTGACCTTTCACATTTTAAACTCCGTCTTCCAACTTCTAGGTTCACACTTCAGAGTTAAGACTTCACACTTCAAACTTCATATATATAAGATTAATAGCATACAGTTAGGAAGTGTGAATCTTGAAGATAATAGTCTGAACTCTGATGTATGTATAGTGAAATGTCACCACCGGTCTTTTGTACAGGTTTTGCCGGTCGCGAACTCGCGATTGCAGTGATCGCAAACTGCCAGTAAATTTACTACTCAAATATTAACATTTCAACTTCGGGTTCAGCCACTTTATTGCTGGGGCGTTTTATTAAGTAGTGAGCTGTTCAGATATAAGACATTTTCACAACAATTACTAATGGTATTATTTGATAAATTACACCAATTATGAACACTCCTGCTGATGTGTGGGAGTTTGATTAAGGGATATTAGAAAGAAAGACACATTTATGTTAAACAAGTAGTAAACAAGGACGCATCTGACTCTATGTGAACGTAAAATGTGGTTATACAAATAGGCAATAATTCTGCATTTGTTTAGTAATTTGTCGCGGTAAAAAGCAAGGATGTACAGTGGAGAAGACGGAATACTTTTCCGTTCAATACAATCCAAACGCAGGCGCAATGCAATAGTACGGTGGAGAATCTGTTATTCTTTCCCGTTTAAACGCAAACGTACGCAAACGCAAAACACTAAAACGTAGAAAAGTACAACTTTTGGACAATTCTGATAATTCATCTTTGTCTTGGTGGCAAACAGTTTGGAGCCTGATCAGACGCCGGGTTACCCGGCGTCTGATCTGGCTCCAAACTGTTTGCAGTGAAAATAATAGTTTTAGCGTAAACGCGTTTATTGGGAAAGAATAACACATTCTCCACTGTATATAGAAAATTACCTTTTGTCAAATTTATTTGAACCTAAGTCGCATATAGTTTGGAACCCTGGTCAAACTATGGGCTAAACAGCGTCAGATCATGCTCCAAATTGTTTACAATTGATATTAATTTAGCGTTAATGCGTTTATTTGGGAAAGAATAGCGCCTTCTTTGCTACAAACACTTGGTCAGTTATAATGCGAAACAAATCTAATATCTTATTGCGTATATCAACTACATGTACATACATGTACAGTAGTGTAGAACCATACTTTATTTTTATTATATCATGAATTTACAGTTGGCAAAACCTTATTCCTAACTTACCGTTTGAACGACATGAAAAATAACAACATCATGAATATGTTTATGACATTTTTATTCTCAGTGAAAACTAGTTTAGAGCCTAATCAGACGCCGGTTTATCCGTTGTCTGATCTGGCTCAAAACTGTTTGCAATGAAGATATTGATTTCAGTACAAACGTTCTTTTTTGGGAAAAAATAGCGTCTTCTGCAATGTACATAAAACACGCTGGGGAAAAGACAGCATTTTGACAGAATCGCTTAACTGTTCCTTCCTTTCTCATATATAATATATTCACCGACTGAGAGTTGCCAATTTACAATGGCAGACCATTGCTATTTCGTCAACTCGTATGTGCACATATTTTAATGTAGGTGATAATACATGTAACGTTATTTGATCATTTCAAACAAACAAAATATAAACGTTCTCAACTGTTTGCAATGGAAAAAAAGGTTTTCATTTTAGCACTGAACACGTTTATTAGAAAGGGCGGCATCGTCCCCTAGGCATTTATTGAACTGAAATGACCAGTAAAAGCTTCTTTCGTATATACTGATGACTGTTTAACCCTGTCGCTTTTGTAATATCGAAAACTTAATATTTCCATTCACCTGACATCCTCAAAAGGTATATTTAAAACATTTGATCGAAAAAAAACAGTCGACATGAGCGCCACACAGTGTTGATTCTGGTCAGATGCCGCGATATGCAGGATCAACACTGTTTTGCAATATATGCATCAATTAGCCATGTCACGCTCAGCTCTCTAATGGCTTAACCCCTTCACTGTCGTGACGTAATCCATTATAAACAATTGTCGTCTGCGTTTATTTCTTAAATTTTAATTTTTGCTATTTTGACTGAAGAAATATTGAAATGAGTGTCAAACAGTTTGGATCCTGATCAGATGCCGCGTAACGCGGCGTCTGATCAGGATCCAAACTGTTTGCAAAAAGAAGTTGCGCTCGGGGTAAGACAATGAAGGGGTTACATGTAAAGACTCTAAGATTTTATACTTCATCGATTATAGACATGTATTCTAAAGACTGTTCCTGATGTGTACATGTCTACGACGATTTACACAAAACTCAGATCGTAAAGACTGCCATGAACATTATGATTTAGAAGGCTATAAATAAGTATAACCTCTAAAAATCCCTGAAAAGTAGAGCATCTCTGGAAAGCGAACACTTGTGTATGTACATGTACATGTACCCCATTTGCTCACCAACCGTTGAACGCAGATAATAAATACGTAATTTTCACTCTCGAAACGAAGAAATATTTGCTAACCTACAGTACTGAACCTTATTAAATTAAATTGATAATCGCAAGCGAATTGCCATCGAATTGCCATCGAATCGCGCGCTTCAAAAAACAAATCCTACGTTTGAATATTTTAACGCGAATTTTCCGAAGCGGTTGTGACAAAAATGGAATCGAAAACATTAACGGAGGCATATGTGCGATCATTTGTGAGATACAACATTCAAGAAAACTTACCCGAAGGTAAAGTGAGTACTTTGAATCGCAAGCGAATTGTCATCGAATTGCCATCGAATTGCAAGCGAATCGCAATTTTTTTTAAATTTAATAAGATATCTATGCCTAGATATTGCAATGAACTGTATGTTTGCTGGATGTTCAATACAGACATAGAAGGGTGATATATTGTATAAAACATTTCATATGAAATAGCAAACAATGCAGACTCTGATGAGAAGTCGTCATCAGAGACTACGTTATTATCTAAAGTCTACTTTTGTGGACGATATGCATGAATGTGTGACGGTGGAGAAAACGTTATTCTTTCCCAGTAACCGCGTTTACGCTAAAACAATTATTTCCATTGCAAACAGTTTAGAGCCAGATCAGACGCCGGGTAACCCGGCGTCTGATCAGGCTCTAAACTGTTTGTCATCAAGGTTAAAATCAACTTTCAGAATTGTGAAAAAGTTGTTATTTTTCTGCATTTTAGTACAATACGTTTGCGTTTCGTTTGCGTTAAAACGGGAAAGGATAACATATGCTCCACTGTAACTATAAGCGGCGTCATTTTAGGGTCTACATTGTTTACCAATATGCTATTTACTAGACTTAAATGGGTTAAAGATAGTGTATATGTACTTGACCAAAACAATTTGATATTTTTGATTATTTGTTCTATGTTCATTCCTCATTTCACATGTATCACTGGGGGCCAACGAGGTATCACGAAGGCCCGTTTCGCACAGAAGTCCTGTATATGTTTCGCACCTACAATCCATGTAAACACACCCATTTATGTACTATTTTTTATACGCTGACATTCGCATTAACCACATGTGTCCATAGACACACATATCAATTGAATTATTTCTTTGCAGATTACAGTATAGGTTCGTGAATAAACTGTTTACATACCATTTCTTGCATTATTTATGGAAAATAAGTATGTATATCAAGCACAGACGTCAATTTGTCACTCTTAAATGAGTATTACCGGGCGATTATCGAAAAAAACATTGGAATGATCCACTATATTTACAAATATTCGGGAACCCCATCTCAGACATGATGCATGTTTATTATTAGCTTCATTTTTCCATAATTTTTCAACTTATTTTTCACAATAATGTATACAACTTTGAATCACTCACAGTACCCTGAAGGGTTTATGAGTGTGTATGTGCCCTCTTGAAGTCGCATTTACGTGTATACGTTACCAACAGAAGGTGTATGTGTTTCCTACTGAAGTCAATTAATTGATTTCTGTTGCAGTGACACAAAATGGATTGGAAAAATGTATCGTTTATGCCTAGCTCACATTTGCTGCGGCGGCCGTACGGCAGTCGCACGGATTATTATTTTACGACGAGTAGCAATTTCCCGGCCGCCGTAGATTTCCTTCGACCGCCGTATGTTGTGCTCACATTTACTGCGGCCGCCGCAAGGCGAGATTTGATGTTTTGGGGGTAAAACACTTACGACAGTGCGGTGTCCGTTCGGCAGCCTTATGGCGCCTCCGCGGCGGTCGCGATTTCTAATAAAACACACGTCGACCGCACGATGGCCGAACGGTGGCCGTTGATGTGCAGTCTTAATGCTACTCCTGCTACACACATTGGCTTGCTACATGTGCACATAACTCATATCAGTCCAACTACACCGAGAACTCAAAAGCCATATATGGACAGCATTATGTCTCATAAGAACATCCACTTCAACTTTTAGATCAATAGACACATATGAACAAAAGTGCAAATGCCCAATAGTAAAATTAACCATTGAGTCCCGGCGGCCGCACGGTGGCCGAACGGCAGCCGCAGAACCGCTCTACGGCGTGTCGTTTCTACGGCCATCGTAGAAATGAACTTTTTTTTATAACTCCGCGTTCTAATACTGCGGTGACCTCTATGGCCTGTAAGACTTTGGGATTTGCCGTGCGGCCGCCGCACTGCCGCCGTAGGATTTCTTCGGCCAGCGCAAGAATCTTCCGATTTCACGTTTAGTTTAAACATATTTATTGCATAATATATACATGCATGGGATTTGGCTACAAATCTTCACAACATTATATAATACCCGCTGTCCGATTTAACCTTTCTGCGAGCGCCGTACGCCCGACGTAGAGCAAGAGTGAGCGCATTTTTAGCGATGAGGCCATCCAGTCAAGCGGTACCAGTGTGACCATACCAAGTGGTTTGTGACGTTAATTTTGGTACAACTGACAGCTAAATTATCACCAAAAAGCCTCGATTCGGAATTTTAATCAAATGGGTTTTTTATGAGTCGATTTCAAGGAAACATAGCCTATGCTAAGGGTATTAATAAGTTATTTTAGCATGATGTCAATGTATTTGTCACTAGATGGATACTTTTTGTCTGAAAACGAGGCAAATATCCAGAAATGTTAGCACACACAATGATACCACGACAATTTAATACTAGATATTGCCAACTAATTTGCCCCATTTTCAGACAAAATGTAATTCTTTGGTGACAAATCCATTGATACAACTTTAAAGAATCCAGTTCCCAGTATCATAGGCTATGTTTCGTTGAAATCGGCTTAAACAAATTTCTTACATTTGATTGAAGTTCCGAATGGAGGCCTTTTTGTTGACAATTTGACTGCCAGTGGTATCCACATAATACGTCACAGACCATGTGGTATGGTCACACTTGGTACTATCCATTTATTTTCTCTACGCTTTTTGATAAAACGTGTAATATAAAAGACATTCACCCATTACCCTATAGCCTGTTTCTAGTTTTGAAGACGGATAGTCACTTATTAAAGCAAATTGAAAGTAAAGCAGAATGAGTTACTTTTACTCTGTTTGCTTTAAGCTACCATCTTCTGGTATATAGGTAATTATTAGATCATTGTTTCATAAATACAATATATATATAGGAAAAAACCTGTGCAGCTTCTCATACACTTTTCTTAACACTTTCCAAGAGTAAATGCTTATATATGAAGGTGTTCGTGTAGTTTGGAATATTGGCTGTTTCTGTTTTACAAAATTATAGCCCTTTGAGTATTTTCCTATAAAGAACATGCTGCAAACGTTCGCAGATTAATTAATTACATAGGCGAAGGTGTTCATGAGGTTTTCAATTCGGGATGCAACATTTTTAAAGGAGTTATGTCGCTTTGAATTTGTTTCGTACATAACAATTATAGTGTATTCCAGTTGCTCGGACAAATCAACCACTCTGTTAGCTTCATCTGCTTCCGCAACAGTTGGTTGATCGAATTCATTTCCTAGTCCTGCACTTTTAACTGCTTCAGAAACTTACATGAAATGGACCGGGTTTTTTGTGTGTTAACCTTTAAAAAATTCTCACTGGACTTTCACTATCAACAGATTTGGTGGAGATTATTTATTTTCAAGATAAACGGTAGGCAACAGTAAGTGCATGATACGTGGCGGTTTGCACCCTATATAAATTCAATGATGACTTCAGTTGGTAACATATACATATAAAATGGACTTCGTTTAGTAACATATACATACTCTGTGCGGCACCTATACACGGTTAATTTGTTAAACTCGATTTAAAATCCATTTATTGCATTACTACAGATTCTTTATAACCCAAATAATATTCCATTGATACAATCAATCTAAAAGGTTATGTTCATATCATGTTTAATATCATTGTTTACCAAATACCATACATTTGAAACATTTTACATCAAAGGATAAACGACTATGTTATTTTGCAAGTTATACAATGAATAATATGAAATGTGTACGTAGATTGCTCGAGAAACCATTCTACCTACCATCGGACCTATTTGATAATATGTTCCGGCTAAGTATAGGGGAAATTGAGAGACACTCAAGGAAATTCGTGTTTTACTTTCGTTTTGGGTACACAAAATATGCACTTTATCGGTGCGGAACATATACAGGACTTCTGTGCGAAACAAACCTCGTGATACCTCGATGGCCCCCAGTGATGTATGTGCTGAGAAGATTGAATAAACTGTAAACTGTTCCAAATTTACATTAAGATTGTACCCTGTTTCCCATAACCGTCACACTTTATTAACTGCAGAGAACAATTGAGTTTGCAAACAATTTGACAGTCATTCTAATATTCCTTAAATCAAAATACCAAACATATCAATTTGAGAAATAAAAGCAAACCACAACTGTTTAGAAATGATGATGTGATGGCAGTGAACACATAAAACAAAATGAAATTCCAGACTTTGTTACAAATGCCTGCTTAAAGCCGCATTGTGTTTTTGAGAAACCTGCATAAAACGGTTGTTTGGGGTCCCATTTGAACTACGTGGGACGTGATTCCTTCACAAATAAACCGGCTTTATCTAAGAAATTCGCTTTTTAAATTTTATTTATGATATTTTTGTGCTGCACAAATTAAAAAGCCTCCCTTTTGAATGGAAAGAAGGACAACTCTGTAAATACAGGGCTCCAGATAACGGAAGTAATTCGAAAACTAAAATCTTTATTTCTGCTTTTAAACCCAATGGTGTCATACTCATTAAAATAAATTGTCTCGAAGAGACGGTTTAATCAGTAGTAACACCATAGCATTCCGTGTGAAATGAGAGAAAATGTTATATTAGTTCAGGTTACTCCCGCTTACATGTGTAGCAAGAGCACTGAAAATGACCCTGTTAACATTTATTCTGCTGCACAGACGTCTGCTTTGACATTGTCGTCTGCAAAATGTGTTCAGTTTAGATTTATGCATTGTTTTAATTAAACAAACCTTAAGACGGGTGTCAAACAGTTTGGATCCAGATGAGACGCCGCGTTACGCGGCGTCTTTTTAGATTCAAATAGTTTGTAAACTCCGTAAAGTTACGACCAGTAGGCACAGGGTTAAACACTATGAGATCCAGTAACAACGTGTAAATATTATTCACGGTGGGTAAACGATTAAAAAACCTACGGAGAATCTATACCTTGAGCTTGCTGAAAATGACTGTTTCAGCCTTGTCCGCTCTCTAACTCAAACAATTCTTTTTTAATCTTCACCAAACTTGCTACAAATGTTAACTAGTATAGAATCTAGGTCAGGTTCAATAACTAGCAAAATCGCATACGGCATGTATGAGTTATTGCCCTTGAATAATTAAAAAATGACTGTTTGAGATTTTCTGCTCTCTAACACAATCACTTTTTATTGGATCTTCACCAAACGTCCTGAAAATGTGTATTGGTATTAAATCTAGGTCATGGAAAAAATACAGTTGAATGAAAATCCTTCAAGAGGTAAAGGAGAAATGGAGTGGTCATTTATTACTTAACTTATTACCAACACGGCTAAGATGAAGCACATGCAACCATTGACCAAATATTTGGCTAAAAATAGAATAAAAACTGGTCCTTTTACAGAGTGTACAGGGCAAAAATAAGGAAAAAATAGCAAATTTTTAAAAAATAAAGAACCATAACTCCAACATGCCTTCGGCGATTTGGGTATTTATAGAACTGGACCAAGATTTTATACAAATATTATTTTCAGCAAATTTGGTTAAGATCCAATTAAAACTGTTTGAGTCAGAAAGCTGACAAGCCTGAAGTAGTCAATGTTTAGTCATTCAATGGCAATAACTCCAATATGCCTTGTGCGATTTTGGTAGTTAAGATGATTGACCTAGATTTAATATTAATAAACATTTTCAACAAGTTTGGTGAATATCTGATAAAAACTGTATGTGTTAGAAAGCAAAAAAATGCTGAAATATTAATTTTTAATACTTAAAGGGCAAAAACTCAGACATGTCTTTTGCGATTTTAGTAGTATTCAAACCAAACCTTGATTTTATATAAATAAACATTTTCAGCAAGTTTGGTGAAAATCAATAAAAAAAAGTATTTGTGTTAGAGAGCAAAATATGGTGAAACAGTCCTTTTTAGTACATAAAGGGCAATAACTAAGATAATCCCTATGCGATTTTAGTAATAATCACACTGTACCTTTTTATATAAATAAAGAATTTCAGCAAGTTTGGTGAAGATCCGATGAAAACTCTTTGTGTTAGAGATCAAAAAAGGCTGAAACAGCCATTTTTTAAATAATTAAAGGGCTATTACTCCAACATGCCTTATGCGATTTTAGTAGGATTCAAACTTACATGTAACCTTGATTTTATATTAATGAAAACTTTCAGCAAGTTTGGTGAAGATTAAAAAAAAGGTATTTGTGTTAGAGAGCAAAACTTGCTGAAAACAGTCATTTCTAATACATAAAGGGCAAAAACTCAGATATGCCACATGCGATTTTTGTAATAATCAAACTAGACCTAAATTTTATATAATTCAACATTTTCAGCAAGTTTAGTGAATATCCGATAAACACGGTATGTGTTAGAGTGCAAAAGTGACTGAAACAGTCATTTTTTTATTAATAAACAGGCAATAACTTTAATATACCTTATGCGATTTTAGTAGTAATCAAACTAAACCTTGCTTTTATATCAATAAACATCTCAGCAAGTTTAGTGAAGATCCAATAAAACGTATTTGTGTTAGAGAGCAAAACTTGCTGAAAACAGTCATTTTTAATAGATAAAGGGCAAAAACTCAGATATGCCACATGCGATTTTAGTAATAATCAAACTAGACCTAAATTTTATAGAATTAATATTTGCAGTATGTTTGGTGAATATCCGATAAAAGCTGTTTGTTTTAGAGTGCAAAAATGACTGAAACAGTCATTTTTTATTAATTAACAGGCAATAACTCAAAAATACCATATGCGATTTTAGTAGTAATCAAACTAAACCTTGATTTTATAGAATAGAATAGAATAGAATCTTTATTATGCCATTACTCTAACATGAGCCATGAGCATAGCAACAATAAACACATATCAGGTAAAACGGTATGGCAAGATGGTGTTTGGCAGAATACTTTTGGACTACGTATGTAGTTTTTCAAGAATGAACCAATTTCTCGAAGTTCAAAATATAATTTATTATCGTAATCTGTTTTGGATACGGGAGAGACAGGCCCATACACCTATGGCCTTTTGCTGACGGTGAATGTGCATGTATCAAATCATACTTTGCCAGAACACCATATACATATATATCAGTTTCGAAAATAAAGTTTTCATAACACCCGTTTCAAGAAGATTTCTGCACAAATATGCTTAACGGGGGCGTTTTTAAATTTCAATTGATATTTATTCGGGTATAATGAATAGTTGTTTAAGTTTTGTATAGCAATGTGTAGCATGTTACTGCACAGTACAGCACAACACGACAAATAACATAATAGAGAAGTGTTTCACAGTACAGCGCAGTAAAAATATAGTACACTATAGCACCGTATAGTTTAGTACAGCAATCAATAGCAACGTAAGCATAGCATAGTACTCTACAGTATCGTACAGTTTAGTGCGTCATTATACAGCACCGTATACTATAGTATAACATATTACAGCACATTACTGTATGCTAACATACAGTTAAGTACAATTTAGTTCGGCACAATATAGAACACTACACTACAGAACATCACAGTATAGTAAATCCTAGTATAGTATAGTCCAGTATAACATATAACAGTATAGTATAGTACAGTATAGTACAGCACAACATAGTATATTAAAGCACAGTATAGTATAGTATACCATATTGTAGTACAGTATAGTACAATATAGTATAGTTCAATGTAGTATAGCGCAGCATAGTGCAGCAAAGCACAGTACAGTATAGTATATCATAGAATAGCATAGTATAGTACATGTATAGTATAATAAAGTATAGTACCTAACACACCACATTACAGTACAGTTTAGTAGTACGTTACAGTATAATGTAGCGCAGTATGCTAGTGTGTATCATATGGATAAGACTTATAATTTGTATATAATGATCTGTAATCTCATAATATGTCTGTAGAATGCAAGTTCCCCTAAGACGTGCCGCATATATAGAGGGCGTCTTAGATTTCAGTGTGCAGTTGGGCTTACATGAACAGCTTGTTAGATTATGAAACTTTGTAAGTAGAATGTCTGTAAAATGCAAGTACCCCTAAGACGTGCCGGATTTTATATCAATGAACATTTTCAGAAAGTTTGTGGAAGATCGGATAAAAAAATAGTTGAGTTAGAGAGCGGACAAAAAAGTGTGATAGTCTAACTGACTGATGGATGGACGGGCGGAGGTAGATACGGTTGCACCCAGTGAAGTTGGTTTCGGCTGTATCACGTGATACTAGGCCGTGTGGAATTGTTTATGTCAGACGTTCTATTTTCGGTTTGTTATGATTTTAAATTGCCCTTTTTGGTGATTTAGGTCCGTCTTCATCATTTCATAGACCAATTTGGCCCATAATAATGTTCAAACATTATTATTAACCGTTATTGTATTTCAGGCATTAAGAAAAGGTCTGAAAACACAACGGGAATTTAAGCCATTATTCTATAAATACACATTCTGTGTCTTTAAATATATTCCTCCACGAAAGAAAATATGTCCACTTTATGCATCCACGAATATTCACCATAAGAAATAGTTATTCAATCCTATTATATTAAAAGCAGACTGAAAGTAAGGAGATTGTGCCTTAAGGATCTTCAGCTTTACTTTAAAGACTTGAAACAGGCTATGTGGCCATGACAAAGGTAAAGTAAAAGGCTCAAAACGGAGTTTCCTGTTTAACTGTTGCCATGTATTATTTAGTTATCTGTTTTAAGAGTATTTTACGAGTCCTTCAAGGCCTAAAACAAGTGTGACTGAATTCAGAGATATTTTGCTTTTATTATGCATGGACAGAGAAGATGTATTATTATTATATCGATCTATGACGCAATATGCTGTAACAATGAAGAAGAGGCTATTCTCTCCATTTTAAACACAAACAATTCGGACTATATATTTTAATCTGAGTGACAACCAGTTTGGAGCCTGATCAGAGGTCGTGTTACCCGACGTCCGCTTTGGCTTCAAACTATTTCCAACTGAAATAATAGATTTACAGTGGAGAAAACGTTATTCTTTCACAATAAACGCGTTTACGCTAAAACTATTATTTTCACTGCAAACAGTTTGGAGCCAGACCAGACGCCGGGTAACCCGGCGTCTGATCAGGCTCCGAACTGTTTGCCACCAAGATAAAGATGAATTATCAGAATTGTCCAAAGGTTGTACTTTTCTACGTTTTAGTGTTTTGCGTTTGCGTACGTTTGCGTTTAAACGGGAAAGAATAACAGATTCTCCACCACATGTACATGTAGCGTAAACATTTTTATTGGGAAAAGTAACGTCTTTTCTACTGTACTGTTGCCAGCCAGATTAAAATAGATCGTTAGAAATTTCTAAAACTTGTTCTATATTTTAATGTATTGCATTTGCGTTTCGTTTGCATTTTATCGGGAAAGAATAAAGTA
Source organism: Gari tellinella (assembly GCA_922989275.2). Taxonomy (NCBI): domain Eukaryota; kingdom Metazoa; phylum Mollusca; class Bivalvia; order Cardiida; family Psammobiidae; genus Gari; species Gari tellinella. Next base: position 12,889,793 of record OV277863.1, on the reverse strand, counting down.
TTCTCCACTGTAAGCTATAAGTGCTGCCTACTGAGCATTGACTCTCCTGTGCTTGTAAGGCTTTTAACTCAGCTAAATAATGAAGCCCCATACACATTTTACATGTAAACGGATTAAGTGAGACACTATTTTAAGTCAAGCTCTATTAAGATTTCATGTTTGAATTACCGTTACGTCTGTCCTTATTAATTATTCAGCAAGCAGAGTGTCATTATTTAGTTCCTATATTCTATGATAAACGATTGATTAACGGGTTTAATCATTTAAATCCAGTGGTACATGTATTTTGGGCTGTTGAAATCAGAATAAGAGTAACTTACAAAGTTATAGTGAAGACGTTGTTCTTTACCAGTAACCGTGTTACCGCTTAAACGTTATTTCCATTGTAAACAGTTTGGAGCCAGATCAGACTCCGGATAATTCGGCGTCTGAGCAGGCTCCAAACTGTTTGCCTGTTAGATTTAAATAAATAAATTGAAATGTCAAACTGTTGTCATTTTCTATATTATAGTGCATTGCGTTTGCGCTTCGTTTGCGTTTGAACGGGATATAATAACGTCTTCTGCACTGTACAGTTTACTTTCAGTACGAAGGACCATTCAGCCGACTGTACATTTGCTCCCCTGAAATAACTGAATTCACAGATGTTATGAACACAAATTAAATCAGTGAAGAAAACGTTCATTCCCGTTTAAACGAAACAAAAACGCAAAGCACTAAAGTACAGAGAACCCGGCGTCTGATAAGGCTCCAAACTGTTTGCCACTCAGATTAAAAAACATATTCAAGAAATGTCAAAACGTTGTATTTTTTACACTTTATTGCAATGTGTATGCGTTTCGTTTGCGATTAAACGGGAAGAATAACGTCCCCTTCATTGTATCAAACAATAGGGAATATATACGTTATTTTCTCTCGTTTAAGCCAAACTAAACACACATACAATGACAACAAAACGTATAAAATGACAGCTGTTTGATAATGTTGACGATTTTGTTTAGTCTATATTAATTTCCATCAATTTGAAGGCTGACCAGACGCTGGGTGACCTGGCGTTTGACCAGGCTTTGAAATATTTACCATTCAGATTGGAACGAGTGTTCAACATTTCAACATTTTCTACATGTTTGTTCATTGAATATGCGTTGAGTATTGTTTAAACTTGAGAGCAATGCGTATTCCCCGCTGTATTGGGCAGTAAAATGCACATTTTAAAGTTCATCGAAAGCTTTTGTAGATGACCCAAATAGGCAATCTTTGATCTGCTCCTAAATTGCTGTTTGTCTTTGTTTTGAAGAGCTCTAAATACTAGTCTTAAGCAGTTTGGATTTTGATTAGACGCAGAATACCCCGGAGTCCGACTAGAAACAAAACTTTGTAATAATGCCATACAAGTTAAACTTGGCAGGAGACGGGTAAACCCATACATGTCTAATCCAGGATATCGTTATGAACATGCCTTGCCATGTGCTTGCTAGAACATGTTATGTTACAGTGGAGAATGTGTTATTCTTTCCCAATAAACGCGTTTACGCTAAAACTATTATTTGCAGTGCAAACAGTTTGGAGCCAGATCAGACGCCGGGTAACCCGGCGTCTGATCAGGCTTCAAACTGTTTGCCACCAAGATAAACATGAACTATCAGAATTGTCCAAAAGTTGTACTTTTCTACGTTTTAGCGCTTTGCGTTTGCGTACGTTTGCGTTTAAATGGGAAAGAATAACAGATTCTCCACTGTATACAGTTGAGAAGACGTTATTGTTTCCAGCTAAACGCTTTTACGCTAAAACTATTATTTCTATATCAAACTGTTCGGAGCTAGATCAGACGCTAGGTATCCTGGCGTCCGAACAGGCTCCAAACTGTTTGCCATTCATATTAAAATATATACATGTAGCTAGAAATATAAAAAAAGTTGTAGTTTTCTATATTTTAGCGAATTGCGTTTCATTTGCGTTTAAACGGGAAAGAAAAACGTCTTCTTCACTGTAAATATTATACAAGTATGATCCACAAACACTGCAATTTGTGTTCGTAGACTCCATGCAGAATATCATTTCATATAGAATAGCAAACAGGGCAGACCATAATGAGACACTGCTATTGCGGCGTTTCATCAAAGACTACACCGTTGGTGATTTCTATTTTTTGTGGATGATAGAGATTTTACGGGTTAACCCATTTGCGCCCAGTGGATTATTCCATGTATTATATTGGATTAGTCCATTTTTTATCAAAGGGATGTCTGGTGAAAATTTTCATTTTTCTTTTTGTTTTATAATGAAATTCCTATCAGCAAACAGTGTAGATTCTGATCAGACGCCGCATAATGCGGCGTCTGATCAGAGTCTACACTGTTTGCCTATGTCCCATTTATGGGATCGTGGGCACAAATGGGTTAAATGTCTGCATTGGTTGCGTGCTATTGGACAGTTAAAAGGTTTCGCTGGGTATGATAAATATCATGTTCAAGAATATCACAAAACCACTAGAAGAATTATTCAAAGTTTATCATGTTAGCACAATATTGATGATGCATAAAGGCAATAAATGCATATTTATAGGATGGTAAGAATAGTATCAAGATCTAAGGATTTCCATCTAATGATATTTATTATTTATCATCCATTTACACAATAATTCCATACGTTTGGGAAGGCTCCGACATGTCTTGTATCTAGGAGATGATTCTGTTAATCCGATCCCCAATAAAATCGCCTTTTATCGCATTCTGATTATTCCTGTGCTGAAGAAAATAGTTCCAATTTATTCAATCACGAATAACTATCATAAGGAAGATGTTCTTTATTCTAGCAGGCGGTAACTTAAAACAGGCTGAACGTAAAGCAGAATGCGCCTTAATGCGTATTCTGCATTACTTTCAACCTTCTTTAAGTAGTCACCTATTTTCAAAACTAGAAATAGGATATGGGTTAAAGGGTTAAATGGTACATTTAAATAGTATATATTTCTGTTAACCATTTTCCTCCCATTATTCTGTATTATCTGCTTCGAAATTGTCGTCTGCAAATTTGATCAAATAAAGATTTATACACTTTCAGACTAAAGAAACTAAAAGACGAGTGTCAAACTCTTCGGATCCAGATCAGATGCCGCATCATGAGGCGTCTTATCTGTATCAAAACAGTTTTCAAATACATGTACCAATCAAGTCGCGATCGGAATGATAAAGGTAAATTATTAATCCTTGTGATGTCATAGTTGGGAATACAGTGAGCGAGATGTTGTTCTTTAACATTTAATTTAAAGGAAACCAAACGTAAAACGCATTGCCATAAAATATGAAAAAGGTTTCGAGTTTAGTTCAATTATAGTACAGTGGAGAATCTGTTATTCTTTCCCGTTTAAACGCAAACGTACATGTACGCAAACGCAAAGCACTAAAACGTAGAAAGAAACAACTTTTGGACAATTCTGATAATTCATCTTTATCTTGGTGGCAAACAGTTCGGAGCCTGATCAGACGCCGGGTTACCCGGCGTCTGATCTGGCTCCAAACTGTTTGCAGTGAAAATAATAGTTTTAGCGTAAACGCGTTTATCGGGAAAGAATAACGTTTTCTCCACTGTAGTACAGTGCTCCCTCTCTACAACAACCTCCGATTGGAGACATAGGTTGTGTGTGTTGTTCGGGGGGAGTTGTTATAAGGATAAATATAGGCTTACATTTGCAAACAACTTAAATCCAGATCACATGCCGCGTTGCGCGGCGTCTGATCTGAATTCAAGTTTTTTGACATTCGTCAAATGTTATGCTTGTTCTGTCAAAATGTTTAATTTGGACGTAAGAAAATCAGTAGACGACAATTTGAAGCAGATGATATTGCAGCATTGAAAATGTTAGACATAATTGTCTTGTTTTAGGAATAGCGGCAAACATTGTTATAAGGGGGAATAGTTGTTGGGAGGGTCGTTGCAGCTTTACACGCGCTTAAACTTTTAAATTCAGATTAACAATTTTGCAAATTTGAAACAGACAATTTGTACATCTATCAATTAGTACTCTACTGTGTTACATGTAATTTGTTAACAATATGATAAGACTGGTCTATCACCTACAGTGGAGAATCTGTTATTCTTTCCCGTTTAAACGCAAACGTACGCAAACGCAAAACACTAAAACGTAGAAAAGTACAATTTTTGGACAATTCTGATAATTCATGTTTATCTTGGTGGCAAACAGTTCGGAGCCTGATCAGACGCCGGGTTACCCGGCGTCTGATCTGGCTCCAAACTGTTTGCAGTGAAAATAATAGTTTTAGCGTAAACGCGTTTATTGGGAAAGAATGACGTTTTCTCCACTGTAGTATCAAGCTGTGTTGCGGGTTGCCAGTTCTGTAGCCAAGGGAATATGCTTTTAACCGAGCATGGAATCAGACTTGTGACAAAGTGGCCAATGCAGCAGAAAAATACACAATGTCCCGTTTGAATGAAGCTAAACGCAAACACTATTCACGATATACATGTACCGGTATTGACGATATATTGAAATCGGACTGACAAATCGTCAGGAGCCTGATCAGTCGCCGAATTGCCCGACGTCTAGTCTGACTCAAACATGTTTGCAATAGACATACAGTGGAGAAGACGTTATTCTTTAAAGTTTAAACGCAATAAAAACCGCATTGCAATAAAATGTAGAAAATGACATATTTTAGCATTTTTGACTATTTATTTTAATTCGAATGGCAAACAGTTGCAACGCGTAGCCCTGTGTCTGATCTGACTCAAATGTTTGCAATGGAAATGATAGTTTTAGCTTGAACGCGTTTATTGGGAAAGTATAACGTATTCTCCACTATACTTGTTTTACTCTTTCATGATCAAATTATTCGGGAGATATTTACCCCTTCACCGCTTTATTGTCGTCTGCTACAACAGTGCTGTCTGCAATGTCGTTTCAAAGTTAGATTTAAGGTCGTATGAGTTAATAAATATCGATAGGAGTATTTAACAATTTGGGTCCTGATCAGACGCCGCGTAACGCGGCGTCTGATCAGAACCCAAACTGTTTGCAAACGCGATCTAAGGCGTCATTGAGAGTGAAAAGGCTAAACACAAAACACGTTAATTTGAAAGAATTTTGCCTTCACTGTACATATTCATTATCCAAGAATAGTTTCAGAATATGACATTTAAAACTTATCCTGCCAATGGCGACTGGGCTCGTTATTGCAAACAGTTTGGATCCTGATCAGACGCCGCGTTACGCGGCGTCTGATCTGGATCCAAACTGTTTGACATTCGTCTTTAAGCTTCTTAAATCGAAAATGTATAAATATTTTAAAAATGTATTGTTTACAGACAATTTAAAAGCAGACACTAAAACGATGGAATAAGGGTTAATAATTTTCAGGAAAGTAAGACAAAGTGACATAGATCATAGCGTTGTGTTACAGTGGAGAATGTGTTATTCTTTCCCAATAAACGCGTTTACGCAAATACTATTATTTGCAGTGCAAACAGTTTGGAGCCAGATCAGACGCCGGGTAAACCGGCGTCTGATCAGGCTCCAAACTGTTTGCCACCAAGATAAACATGAAATATCAGAATTGTCCAAAAGTTGTTCTTTTCTACGTTTTCAGTGTTTTGCGTTTGCGTACGTTTGCGTTTAAACGGGAAAGAATAACAGATTCTCCACTGTATTATCGGAAAGATATTCACAGGAGGGGTATATCCTATATAGATCTACGAGCCGCTGAGATAATTAAATATTTATATATAAATTAAATTGTCTGTTTAATGAAATATGTCCCTGTAGCGCAGTAGGATAATGCATGTTATGATGTTTTTGTGATGTTTATGCAGGGATTCAAAAGTGAGAAAAGGCAAATGGGTTTTTCTAAATGTAATCCTTGTTTATAGGATAATCTTAATCTTGAACTTTCAATATACATGTACCGAATTATTTATGTAACCCTATCACTGCCGGAGTCGCATAAAGTCAAATTTGCAAACAGTTTTGATCCAGATCAGACGCCGCGTCATGTGGCGTCTGATCAGGATTCAAACTGGTTGACACCCGTCACGATATTTCTTAAGTCATTATACTTTAAATCTAACTTTGAAACTATCTTGAAGACATCATACTGAAGCAGACTATAAAAACGGTAAAGGGGTAAAAAGCTCACGAAATATTTGGCGCCGAACGGGTTATGATTAATAATGTGCGCTGTGTTGACGCACACTTTTCTACATTACCTCTGCTCTGTTGCAACCAATTCAATCCTAGTGACAAGTATACTCGCAATTAACACAATTTACCTGTGAAAAGTACACCCGTTCTATGCAGACAGTGTAGACTCAGAACAGAGAGCTCCAGCAGAATCTCTCTGATCAGTATCTACACTAATTGTAATTTTGCAATATATTAGTAAAAACTACCTAAGATAGTATAAAATGGAAATACTTAATTGGAAACTGAAAATTTAAGGGATGAATAAGATGATCCAGACTCTCGGCAAAAATGGTTCTGATGTTCATAGGGTTAACTTGTAGAATCATTATACTGTACATAGTCGTATGTAATTCAAATTCTTTATTTCAGCTTTAAGTCGTGTGTACGCCTATTTTAGAAGAGGATGACATCTGCAGAGATATATTTGACAATACATGTACAAGTGGCGATATGTCACACAAAAACTTCCGCTGATTCACGGACGGGTTCGCGGATCTCCAAAGTATAGTATTTTTCTACGTTGGTCAATACTTACATGTATTGTATTAAAGTAAGTTGTTTAAAAAGCATAACTTATTTTACTTTAGATTCCAGATTCCAGATTCCAGATTTCTTTATTCAGTAATGTAAACACATAGTGTTTCTTATTACATCAATATAATCATAACAATATAAACATAGTCACATGTCAAGAACGTCAAAACAATCATCACTTGCATTTTGTACTTTAAAGTAATATATATATATATATGTATGTCAATTCATGTTGTATCGAACACAAAGAGGTTGAACTCTAAACAGTTAAATTTGTTTCAATCTCTGTAGGTTTTTACACAAAGTTGATGATTTAAGTTCAATAGAGATGCTTAAATAGTATTTGATATTGACAATCGTCGTTTAAACGCTTCGGATAAAAACCTACTCAAGTTGAATAGCTCTTTAGAATTTTCAATTTGCATCAGTGAAATAAATTTAAAAACACTAGGTGTATTATGATAGAATGACTTGATACACGTACGACGTATATCATCATAGACCGGACAAACACGTACAAAATGATATTCGTCTTCCAAATCGTGCTTATCACAATGCAAGCAGTACCTTAGATTACGTTCAGTTCTAGATTGAGAATAACGACCAGTTTCGATTCTTAAGGTATGTGAAGATAATCTTAATCTCGATACTGGTATTCTCAATTTCTTAGGTAGCTTGTCTAGATATGCCTCATATTCAAATATGGATTTATAATTTTTATACATTAACAATGACTGGCTATTACTTAATGATACGCACCATTGCTGTTTAAAGACGTCAATAAGACGTTCTTTAAACAAAATATGAAAACTTTTAAAATTTATTTCGTTCGGATATTTCCATACATGAGAAAATCCGTATTCATCTAACAGATGCTTGATATTGCTGGCCCAGTTTTTAATACCCCTGCTGCAATCATATACTAAATCATTATACAAATATTGTATAAATATATTATCAGTGTTGACTATCTTACCCCAATACTTAATCATCCTAACATACCTATTAATATACAGCGGGTAACGCCCTAACTCTCCATACACTGCCATATTGCATGTCGATGTTTTCACATGTAATAATAATTTTCAAAATTTAAGATGAATTCTCTCTATCTTTAGAACGTATACATGTACAATGGGGAGGGTTTATTATTTCCTTGTAAACTCGCACTGGCACCAGAGTAATGGATCTATTAGCTTCTAGATCTATAAGACTTTTTCCACCTACCGGTTAGCAATGTCTATTTTATGAGGATGGAATTACAAACAAACAAAAACAGTCAGTTGACTCTATGCCTCTACAGTGGAGAAAACGTTATTCTTTCCCAATAAACGCGTTTACGCTTAAACTATTATTTCCATTGCAAACAGTTTGAAGCCAGATCAGACGCCGGGTAGCCTAGCGTCGGACCAGGCTCCAAACTGTTTACTACCCAGATTAAAATAGATAGTAAGAAATTTAAAAAGCAGATTCCATTTTCAACAGTTTAGTGTTTTGCGTGTCCGTTTCGTTTGCGTTTAAACGGGAAAGAATAATGTTTTCTCCACTGTATATACCAGTCTGCTACATATACCTATGCTACAATGTATCTACTAGTATAAGACAATGGTGTACAACCGATTCTATGCCGTGTCACTTCGAAAAATAGTTCCAATGAGTACAGTCATAAATGTGCATCATAAGTAATGTTTTCTATATTCTAGCAGATACATGTAGTAGCTGAAAGCAGACTGAAAATGTGCCTTACGAAACAGACTGCTTTACTCTCAACCTGCTTTAAAGACATCCCTAGACGACCTTTCGATCATAACACCTGACAAGCTATCAAAGCATGCAGCCACGTGCAAGTTTTGTCCTTACTGCTATCTTGTCTAGGGATATACTCATCCAAGCGTTTCATGTGAGGCCCGTACCTTAAAATTGTTAGTTTGGTTAGTAAAACCCATTGAAAAAAACCTTGACTGTAAGTATGTGAGGGCCTCTCTAGACAACTGGAGATTAGTTACCTGGATGTTCACACCAACTGAGATTGGTGACACCTTGTGATTCACGAGTTTTCTCACCTTTCTAATAATGGGGGGTCTGTCAAAGGACTCTTTAAGTGGTCACCTATGGAATGCCGGTCGCGACATGCCAATTGCTAAATGCTAAACGATTGTTTGCCAATTGCTAATTTGCAGTTTGCTAAATGCCTACCAATATGCCACTTGCCAGTTGCTTAATGCTAATTGCCATTTGTCATTAATCTAATTTCTTTTAACTGAAGAGTGTTGTTTCGGGGGTCAAATCTGTACTGTAACACATTCTAATCGACCAGATGGTGATCATGAGTGTAAACAATAAACCCACAATACTTTGTTTGCTGTTTTGACCAATTATATCAATTGCTAAATGCTTGTTTGCCGATTGCTAATTTGCAATTTGCTAAATGCTAATATGTCACTTGCTAGTTCTATAATGCTAATTTGCCAATTGCCAATATGCCACTCGCCAGTTGCTTAATGTTTTTATACATGCATTAGAATATAGTCTGCATCTATTGTAAGGGAAAACATGCTACAATATTTCATCATCTGATGAAGCCTGGTGCTGTAGTTATATCTGACAATTTCATCAAAGTAAGCTATTTTAGATGTATTGGCATTTAGCAACTGGCAAAGCAGCAATTAGCATTTAGCAATTGGCATGTCGTGACCGGTCTTCAAAACTAGAAATAGGCTATGGGTTTAACACAAATCCACCTCAAGAAAACAAAATTTGAATTTTATTAAGTGGTCGTTATAATAACGTTTCCTACTTAATTCTAAATCCTTATCACGACATATGCATATTTACTGTTATTTACAGACGTTAGTCTTAACCGCTTAAACACAACTAATTGCAAGATCTCATGTCCAAATTCTCCGATTTTTTCCCCAATTTTCCAACTGCACTTATTCACTTCAAAATAAGAGCGCTTTGTAAATCTGATATAATAATAATAAAAGTATATTCGAATGGGGGATCTGACAGAGGTGACCAATCAGTTAGAAGAAATGAAAATTCTTAAACGTTTGATACAGTGGAGAATCTGTTATTCTTTCCCATTTAAACGCAAACGTACGCAAACGCAAAACACTTAAACGTAGAAAAGTACAACTTTTGGACAATTCTGATAATTCATCTTTATCTTGGTGGCAAACAGTTCGGAGCCTGATCAGACGCCGGGTTACCCGGCGTCTGATCTGGCTCCAAACTGTTTGCAGTGAAAATAAAAGTTTTAGCGTAAACGCGTTTATTGGGAAAGAATAACGTTTTCTCCACTGTAACTTAGTGCATACATGTTTGATGTATACGACAGTAATGAAACATAATTTATTTTTTGTTCTGCCTCAATTTGCCAATTGTCTAAATGTCTCTTTGAAATGCTACCTCATAGAGGTGTTACTGTTACAAAACGTTCTGATTAGATTCCTCGATAAGTATCTACCGTAGCGGTAATTAACTGATTATTGTACAAAGATTACTTAACATTTAATGAACTAATTAAGCTCCATCTTGATAGATGTATGTTTACATTGACAACCGTGTTTATCGCCGCCCCATTTTGATTTGTGCGTACAATGTCACCTCTCTTCATATGCAGCGGGTCTTTCTCCACCTGTAATTAGTTGGACGTCGCGATATGACTGAAATACTGTTGAAAGCGACGTAAAATCAAAACAAATCAAATCTCTTCATATGCAGCAACATACCTCTTTTAACTAATTGAGATCCTTAAATACAACTGGTTACTCAATGCAGGACTAATGGAATGCATGAAACTCCTTCGGACTGTAACTACCTAACTTAAAGATCGAAACTGATACCAACTTTGAGTGTCGCTCAGGTAAGTAAGTACTGTGCACGTACATGAACATAAACATATATTTGTATACATGTAAAGTGAAGAATCTGTTATTCTTTCCCAATAACGCGTTTACGCTAATTCTATTATTTCCACTGCAAACAGTTTGGAGCCAGATCAGAAGCCGGGTAACCCGGCGTCTGATCAGGCTCTAAACTATTTGCCACTCAGATAAAAATAGATACTGCAAAATGTCAAAAAGTAGTTATTTTCTACATTTTAGTGGTTTGCGTTTCGTTTGCGTTTGAACGGGAAAGAATATCGTTTTCTCCACTGTATGAGGTAGAGTACATATCCAGTGTTAAAGTCAGAAAGTTCTAAATGTAACCCCAGTTTCCATTGCTGGGGCTCATATAAAATCACTCATTCTATTAGGTGGACACCGTTACTGTACATTGTATTTTAAGTTTTTTCGCATTTTACATGTAACACATTAAACTGCTCCGAACAATCACTAGTATACATGTATTCACTTAAAAGTATACAAACAAAGGTTAAACAGAACGTTGCGTTGGGAACTTTCTATGTTACTGTTTTCTTGCTTTGAGCAGTGACGTGCTGTAATTAGGGAAAACATCCGTCCATTTAGTAGTCTGTACGTGTAACAACTTGGCATTGTACGATACTTTTTCTCCCAGCGGCTCTCAAAATATGTCTAACAGCTTAGTACCGAACGAAAGTAATGAAGAAAGTTCATGATTGAGATTTTTGCATCATGAGTGTCCTTCCTTAAGCAGCCAATTGCATTTAAAGATACATGTATCAACTAATCTTTAACGACTGATCGCTCAAGAGAGACATTATTGTGTATGTGAAGACGACGGTTTTTTTCCTCCAATAAACGTGTTAATGCTAAAACTCTTATAAACGTTGCAAGCAGTTCGGGATCAGAGTAGATACCGAGTAGTCTTATCAGTTCTCCAACGTGTTTGCCGATCAGATTAAAACAAATCGTGAATATTGTGAAAAAGCTGTCATTTACTACATTTTATTGCATAGCGTCTATGTTAAGGTCAGTTCCAACTGGACAAGGTGGCGTCTTTCCACTGTACCTACATGTATGTTTCACATAGTATCTCTATCAGTACATTTCCGCCATTGTATTGCACCAAGCAGGAGAAATTTAATAGCCTGTCTTGTGGGTATCTTGAAGTAAAACTAGTCATAAATAAGTCATAGCATTTGTTTGTTACTGGCCGACTTCCTTTGAAGTTTGGGTCAACTGGGAATACTATTTATTTTCTTTTGATTATTTTCATTTCTACTTTTCAAATCATAATTTCCCGTCAAGATGGCATCGTAGCGTGCGCGATAGATCACACGTATCAAAGCGCTCATAACCTTTGTACTAACGTCATTGTCAAATTGTGATTAGCTACAGTTTATGCTTACATATAAATTACTTTTATATTGAATATATAATACTAAACGATAATCAATATAACAAACAACCTTTGAGTGTCGATACACCTGACATACAACAGTACTGTTGTTAAATTATTAATATATGTCCTTTGAAGTTAGGTCATTGTGCTTGGTATAATTATACATCACAAGAATAAATTGATTTTGAATTTGAGTAGATTTGCAGTGAAAACCCGGTCATACTATATTGCAAACTGTGTTTTGAAAGATATTGAACCCTGTGTTTGAATTGAGTTGTCTAACAAAGGCATGTACTGTTTGTAGCAATACATGTGGTATCTCAATCTGTGTATTAAGCAAATGCGAAATGTTATTATAGTATTCTTATTGCTCAGACAATCAAAATCAGAATCTTTTCTGACATATTGACTTGTAAAATGTGTGACCGATTTAAAAACTGATGTGAAAAAATAATGTCAGAAACATTTTCTGATTGTGATTGCCTGAGCAATAGGAATACATTGAAGAAAACGTTATTCTTTCCCAATAAACGCGTTTACGCTAAAACTATTATTTCCACTGCAAACAGTTTGGAGCCAGATCAGACGCCGGATAACCCGGCGTCTGATCAGGCTCCAAACTGTTTGTCATCAATGTTAAAATCAACTTTCAGAATTGTGAAAAAGTTGTTATTTTCGGCATTTTGAGTACAATACGTTTGCGTTTCGTTTGCTTTTAAACGGCAAAGAATAACAGATTATCCACTGTACTATAATAATATTATGAATTACCAGGCTGATGAGCCATCTATATGAAAAGACAAAATGAGTTTTATAGAATTTTATTGAATCCTGATTGTACGAAATATCGGTTTTAATCGAAAGACAAATTGTAGTAAAGACATTAGTATTTGAAACCAGGCATTCTACTTAAATGATGCTTTTAACTGCCGTTTACACAGAACCAGCCTTTTACATGTAAGTTGTCGTTTCAGTGGAGATGGTATTCTTTCCCGTTTAAAGGCAAACGAAACGCAAATGCAAAGCATTAAAATGTAGAAAATGTTAGTTTTAAGAAAATTCTAAACATTCATTTTAATCTGATTGGCAAACAGTTTGGAGCTTGATCAGACGTTAGGGCACCTTGCGTCTGATCTGGCTCCAAACTGTTTGCAATGGAAATAAACATTTAGCGTAAACGCGTGTATTGGGAATGACTAATGTCTTCCCTTCCGTATAACTTGAGTTTTGATGAACATTATTATGTGAAATAATTTCACTCTTTATCGTCCTTAAATTTTTATTTCGATACGGCCAAACTTGCATCAAGGGATCCTTTTCGATAACACGTACAGTGGAGAAAACGTTATTCTTTCCCGTTTAAACGCAAACGAAACGCAAACGCAAAACACTAAAATGTAGAAAATAACAATATTTTGACATAATTCACTATTCTTTTTATCTGAATGGCAAACAGTTTGCAATGGAAATAATAGTTTTAGCGTAAGCGCGTTTATTGGGAAAGAATAACGTTTTCTCCACTGTACATGTACAAGAGATCTCAGACAGGTCGCTGCTAAACATGGTATAAAGCTTAAACAGAAAGCTGCATTCATTTTGTCTTGCATTTGGCAACCACCTGTATTAGAGACTTCTGACGGACATTATACATGTACTGAATTGTTTGTGCTCCAAATTACTCTATAAATACACGTAGTGACTGATTTTGGTCAAACTGTTTGACATCCACATGCATCTAAAAGTTTTTATTTAGCTTTATTATATACAATATTAGGCAGTGTAGACCAAACCCAGATACAGTGGAGAAACTGTTATTCTTTCCCAATAAACGCGTTTACGCTAAAACTATTATTTGCAGTGCAAACAGTTTGGAGCCAGATCAGACGCCGGGTAACCCGGCGTCTGATCAGGCTCCAAACTGTTTGCCACCAAGATAAACAAGAATTATCAGAATTGTCAAAAAGTTGTTCTTTTCTACGTTTTAGTGCTTTGCGTTTGCGTACGTTTGCGTTTAAACGGGAAAGAATAACAGATTCTCCACTGTACAGAGCCTGGGATGACAACGGTGCTTGGTCTGTATATGTACAATGTTACATTGCAATAAGGCTGTTTTCGTAATTGCACGGCTAGATTAAACAAGTATATGTAATATCAAAATCTTACATCAAGTCTAGAATATAGTGAAAACTATAATCCAAGATAACAATGCCGGTGCCCGAAGAAGCTGCCGTTGTGAGGAGAAGTTAAGTGAGATATATTTGGCCGATATATCATGGGTTCGTTAGCGATTAAACTGTCTGCAACCCTCAGTCCCTTGCTGTGCTAAAACTACCACGCACAGTAGGACAAACCGCATCCTTTCCCATTGAAATGACACTAAACGAAATTACAGTGGAGAATATATCATTCTTTCCAAATAAACGCGTTCATGCTAAAAGCTTTATGTCCACTGTAAATAGTTGAAGCCAGATTAGACGCCGGGTTTATCAGGCTCCAAACTGTTTGTCACTCAGATAAAACATTCATAAGAAAGATCGAAAATATACCTTTCATCATTTTATATGACGTTTTTTAAGACAGATACAGAGGAGAAGACGAAACACAACCACAAAACATATAAATGTAGAAAAGGACATATTTTTAACAATTCTGGTTTTTTATTAGTTTGCCCTCGTTATACATGTATATCGGAAACTGTTTTCGGTAAATACTTTTTTGAATGGCTTATTATTGAGATTCGTTTAACATTATCTAAGCGAGTCTTTTGAAGAAAAAAACGATGATGAAAATAGCCTAAAGGGTATTCTCGTCAAAATGATGTGACCGTTTCTTGCGGTACTGAATTGAAACAAAGTCTACATAATTAGCAAAGGAATGACTGAAAATTTACTGTTGTTGTTTTCTAATTCAAATGGGAGAAGGGCATTACAGACAAGGGATCGATTATTTTAATTCAAAAAGGAGAAAAATCCCATTTTTAAATATTAATATTGGTGAGAAACTTTACAGGAGAGATTCTTACAATATTTTTGTTGGTCACAACTTTTCATACATCCTGTACTACGATACAAACCAACCCTCACCGAAATAGGGCCCATTAAACGTTATCATCACAAAATGACTACGTCATTAAAACGGTGGCGATTGTGCTAAATATAGAATATTTCGGAAATGATTTTACACGGAGCTAGTCTTGCCGATCAATTACAAAGGTAGGCTTAATTGTTTTCATTTACTTTTATGATTTGTGATCAGCGGGATCAGATTGAACGTTAAGTGCACTGAAACCGGTACCTCCATGATATCATTTTAACCTGAGTGGCAATCAATTTTGACTCGATGTCTGATTTAGTTCAAAACTGTTTGTAATGGAAATAATAGTTTTAGCGTAAACGTGTTTATTGGCAACGAATAACGTTTTCTTCGCTGTACATCACTGTTCTGATTGGCTACTAGTCTTATCTCAAATGTCAGAAACCTTCATGGCACATATATCCCTTTGCGACTGTAAACGACACGTTGTCATGACTACATGTTCTAGATAGAAGGCGTTATTTCTGATTTTCTTTAACAGTAAACGCATTTGTGCGTAATACAATAAAGTCAATTGCAAACAGAGTGGGGCCAAATCAGACGCCGAATAACTATGTACCTGATAAGGCTCCAAATTGTTTGCAACTTCGAACTTTTCGTAAATTGACATCATTTTCAATAATGTGTCTTATCTCAATTTTATTACATTTCGTTTGAGCTGTCAAAATAGTAGACGCGCTATTGTGTATTTAAAAAAGAACGTATTTTACTAAAGATAGGAAATGAAGTAGAGGAATGAAACCTTAAACGATCAAATGTTTTACTCAATTATTAAAGAGCTACCTTTACAAATGTATCAGACAATAAACACATCAATGACCGAGTTTTTGGTGATGCATGTAAGTTACTGACGCGTATACATTTGTATGCATCATTTTCAAACAATGTACCAGCGATTAGTACACTTGTCTTGTATTATGTAAACAGTGTTCCCTCTATTCAAAGGTATCCTCCAATAACCCTCTGACAAGGATATGCGGTATTTATCAGATTATCATATATTTTACAGTACTCCCTCTCTATAACGGCCCTCCTAACAACAGTTCCCTCCTTACGACCAATGCCGTTGTTCCCTGAACAATGTAATTACAATGTATGTCCAACCGTTTCACGGCTGCAATGTAGTCTACTTAAATTGTCTTCTGCTGTTGTTTCGCAAAGAAAAATAACAATTATAATAACGAGTTGCACACAACTTGAATCCAGACGCAGCGTCTGATCTGGATTAAAGCTGTTTGCAAATGTTAGCCAATTTCCCTCTCTACAACGATGCCCTCCGAACAACTCACATATATTTTGTCTCCCATTGGGTGTCTTTGTAGAGAGGGAGCGCTGCGATTAAAGTCGACTTTGCAAAACGTTTGGATTCAGATCATACATGTACGTCGCATAACGCGGCATCTGATAAGGGTCCAAACTATTTAAAAGTTGTATCAATTGTTCTTCAGTCAACAATTCAAACTTTTGAAATTTACTTAAACTTGCTGAAGTCAAAAACTTGTAAACGATATTTGTCTGCGAAATTGTGAAAAAAAGAAAGAATGTTAAGGGCGCTTGTTCAGAAACTTTACATTTCAGCCCTAAAAATCTATTTTTAAACATCAGAATTCGAACATTTAAACACGCTGGTGATACAAGAAGAATTGTACAGTGGAGAATCTGTTATTCTTTCCCGTTTAAACGCAACGTACGCAAACGCAAAGCACTAAAACGTAGAAAAGAACAACTTTTAGACTATTCTGATAATTCATGTTTATCTTGGTGGCAAACAGTTTGGAGCCTGATCAGACGCCGGGTTACCCGGCGTCTGATCTGGCTCCAAACTGTTTGTATTGTAAATAATAGTTTTAGCGTAAACGCGTTTATTGGGAAAGAATAACACATTCTCCACTGTAACTGTTATTTGCATTATAACTTTTGCTAATAGCAGGCTGAGTTGATTCAGTAATGTTAATGTTATTTGTATGTGTAATTTTCATGTTCACTCCAGTGACACTGGATGGCTAGAAGTAGCAATTGTACTTAATGCCAATAAAATATATTGTATTGTTTTGTATTGTATTGTTCAGTAATAAAACATATATTGAAAATAGGTTTATGTTTACATGTATCATGTAAAAAAGTAAGAAAGACGATTCTTTTCTAAGGCGTCACCCTTCGGCCAAATTTATGTCATGTTATTGTTATTTGAACAACAATCAAATTGATATATATACATGTACATCATTCTGATCAAGGAGCGGCGCCTATGCTAAAATCAGTTTAGATTTCCAAAATATGGGAAAGTGTATCATTTTGAGACTTTCTGGTACTTGGTTGCTATAGTAACAAACATATTTCTCTATCAATTTCACTAAAACAATTTAAAAAGTATTATCACTGCTTCATTATCATTATATCAATCAAATACTATGTTTTCTTATCGATATATTTTTTCTAAAGATCTTGATCTTATTATAAGTATTCGGTTGCTATGGAAATATGGAAGTGAATATGGAGAAAGCAAAGCTGATTTGTCTTATACCACATACAGATCTTTAATCTGTGAAAAATCAGTCTACATTTGACGTAGGACCCATTTCACCCCTTTGTGAGCGGGTTGAATGGGAAACTGAAATTGTTCTCTTGAAGTTCCAGTGGTCAGTGAGTAAACTCATTTACCGCAATAGTACAGTGGAGAATCTGTTATTCTTTCCCGTTTAAACGCAAACGTACGCAAACGCAAAGCGCTAAAACGTAGAAAAGAACAACTTGTTGACAATTTTGATATTTCATGTTAATCTTGGTGGCAAGCAGTTCGGAGCCTGATCAGACGCCGGGTAACCCGGCGTCTGATCTGGCTCCAAAATGTTTTCAGTGTAAACGCGTTTATTGGGAAAGAATAACACATTCTCCACTGTATATACTGCTTTAGCAATTTTCTCTTTCTCAAACTAAGATTTTAACAAAAATCGATCAATTGTTTATTTAACTAGCTTCTGGTACATGTTAGAACCCAAACTGCCTATCTACATGTAATACATGTATAGACTTGCCCGTGTGTTTAAGGCAATGAAAGTGTTGCAATCGTCAACATGCATTTGTGGTCTTTTACCCACTGCATTAAAACCCCTCTGTTACAGTGGAGAATGTGTTATTCTTTCCCAATAAACGCGTTTACGCTAAAACTATTATTTGCAGTGCAAACAGTTTGGAGCCAGATCAGACGCCGGGTAACCCGGCGTCTGATTAGGCTCCAAACTGTTTGCCACCAAGATAAACAAGAATTATCAGAATTGTCCAAAAATTGTTCTTTTCTATGTTTTAGTGCTTTGCGTTTGCGTACGTTTGCGTTTAAACGGGAAAGAATAACAGATTCTCCACTGTACAACAAATGAATGAGATTATATTTTCGATTTTAAGTCCCTTCATTGCCTTCATTGCCTTACACCGAGTACAATGTTTATGTTTAGGCAATCTGTACCCTGATTAGACGCCGCGTAACGCTCTGTCTGCTCAGAATCACAAATATTTGACATTCATTTCAACATTTTTTAAGTTAAAATACCCCTAACTAGAATTTGAGAAATAAAAGCAGACGACAAAATTAATGGTTAAAGCAGATGACGTCCCGCTATGAAGGGGTGACTGCTTGTAGCAATATGAAAGTAAAATTAAAACACATATACCGTTATTTTAATCTTAATTTAAGTTGTCACTTGTCCTTGATACATTGTACTGCCAAACAGTCTTCTTTCCACTTGTAGCAATTGGTGGCGTTTACTATATTTAAGCACAGCTACAGTGGAGAATCTGATATTCTTTCCCGTTTAAACGCAAACGTAAAGCACTAAAACGTAAAGCACTAAAACGTAGAAAAGAACAACTTTTAGACTATTCTGATAATTCATGTTTATCTTGGTGGCAAACAGTTTGGAGCCTGATCAGACGCCGGGTTACCCGGCGTCTGATCTGGCTCCAAACTGTTTGTATTGTAAATAATAGTTTTAGCGTAAACGCGTTTATTGGGAAAGAATAACACATTCTCCACTGTAATCATCTGATATTGCAGAAAACATATGTCTTTGAACTTTATGGTTGATGAATTTCCATCAGATCGTATCGACCGCTTAATCGAACACTGGTTTATTAAGTTAAGTAAAAAGGTCATTCTGCATCTGTCTGCCTCGCATACGTCTTATTCTTAACAACCACCCGACTTAACCATTCACTGCCATGACGTCATCTGATATAAACAATTGTCGTCTGATTTGATTTCTCAAATTTTGATTAAAGAGTGTCAAACTGTTTGGACTCTGAATAATGATCAGACGCCACGTAACGCGGCATATGATTAGGAACCGAATTGTTTGCAAATAACCATTGAACTCTGGCTAAAGCAGTGAATGAGTTTATGCCCACGATCCCATATATGCGACATAGGTAAACATTGTAGACTCTGATCAGACGCCGCATACACTGTTTGCTTGTAGGAATTTCCATATAAAACGAAACGAAAATATAAACGTAGATTTGGAACCCCTTTGAAAATAAGCACAATGTATAAGCATGGAAGAACTCTTTGGGCGCAAATGAGTGAATATACACACTTTATTTTATGTAACTGTTTGAGTAAGACCAATCGATGCAAATTAATTAAAGATATCGTCTTTGTTTTTCTAGCCTAATATTTAATATTAAATATATAGTTATGTTTGTATTACTGATTTATTCTCGTCTGTTTTAGACATTTATGTTTCAAGAAAATGAATAGTACATGTACTACAGTGGAGAATCTGTTATTCTTTCCCGTTTAAACGCAAACGTACGCAAACGCAAAACACTAAAACGTAGAAAAGAACAACTTTTGGACAATTCTGATAATTCATCTTTATCTTGGTGGCAAACAGTTCGGATCCGGCGTCTGATCTGGCTCCAAACTGTTTGCACTGCAAATAATAGTTTTAGCGTAAACGCGTTTATTGGGAAAGAATAACACATTCTCCACTGTACATGTATTATTTCGAAATACATGTATACGAGTCTTTTTTATGAATCCACCGCAAACCGTTGTGCGTGTGATCTGACAGTTGAGAAGACGCTATTACTTCTTTTCCGTTTAAACAAAACCGAAACGCTAATGCAAAGAATGAAGTTTCTTTTTTGTTTTAATTTCTAACTATTTATTTTAATCTATGTGACAAACAGATCAGATCTTGTTCAGACGCTAAGTTACCCGATGTCTGGTCTTGCTTCAAACTGTTTGCAATGGGAAATAATAACATAAGCTTAAATGCGTTTATTAAGAAAGAAGAACGTCTTCTCCAATGTAGCATAATTTTGAACATCAACATTATTTCAAACACTGTTTTTTCTCAATGTTATGGCATTCCATTTCGCTAACCCTATTGCCTGTTTCTAGAATTTGTGATAGGTAACCACTCAAAGCAAGTTGGAAGTAAAACAGAATGCGCACTCTGCTTTACTTCAGCATACTTAAAGCTACAATCTGCTAGAATATGAAAACAATTCACAAATATTAAAGGCTGTATGAACTACAACTACAGTGGATAATGTGTTATTCTTTCCCAATAAACGCGTTTACGCTAAAACTATTATCTGCAGTGCAAACAGTTTGGAGCCAGATCAGACGCCGGGTAACCCGGCGTCTGATCAGGCTCCAAACTGTTTGCCACCAAGATAAACAAGAATTATCAGAATTGTCCAAAAGTTGTTCTTTTCTACGTTTTAGTGCTTTGCGTTTGCGTACGTTTGCGTTTAAACGGGAAAGAATAACAGATTCTCCACTGTATTATCTTCAGTAGAGGAACAATTTTAATACGCTAAAAGGCGCTTCTATGGGTAAAAGGTTTAAACGGGAAATAATAACGTGTTTCTCATTGAAAGTAACTGACTGAGTAGGCATGATTAGCACTAATCAATGTAAATCTATCATAAACTCCGTATTGCGTTTGTAGCCGATTATTTGCTAAAGATCTGTTTATGCTTGTATTATTTATTTATTATTGTCTGTTTCAGCCTCAATTATGCTGTAATACAGTAAATAAGAGCGGATAAGAAGCCATAGGCCAATATATACTCTGTCCCCGCCATAGTATCGATGTTTGAGTGGCTAGCATTACTGTCTTCTACTGATATACCAGTGTTCGATCGGATTTGATCATAACCAGTGTTTGGTATACTAGACCAAGCTCTGCTGTGGAAATTGTTGGTACCATGCCGAAGCAACGATTTATTTCCGATATGCACTTATTGACCTTTACAACCTAATACCGTTTAAACAGAAACAAATGCATAATAGACCGTTCTAACTAGTGGATAAACGTGCTTTATGTTTGAAGTGAATACCTGGTAGAAAGCTTGCTTTTATGGGATAATACATACATTACATTTGCGGTAATTTTCGGATAGCATCATATGTTGAAGGTACACCTGTAGTGAATCGCTAGTTGAACAGTCAAGACCTATCACAGCAAAAATATCGCCCAGTTTTAGAAGTTAGCCACATCTTAGCATGTACATTTGTGAATAGGTGCATAGTAAAACATTCGGAGTAAATTGAATTTTTTAATTCTGAGTTTGCTATGATTAAACTGAGAATATTAAGCGTGAATGAGCATTCAGCTACAGTGGAGAATCTGTTATTCTTTCCCGTTTAAACGCAAACGTACGCAAACGTAAAGCACTAAAACGTAGAAAAGAACAACTTTTGGACAATTCTGATATTTCATGTTTATCATGGTGGCAAACAGTTTGGAGCCTGATCAGACGCCGGGTTACCCGGCGTCTGATCTGGCTCCAAACTGTTTGCACTGGAAATAATAGTTTTAGCGTAAACGCGTTTATTGGGAAAGAATAACAGATTCTCCACTGTATAAATATTGCTGAATAGTTTCTATTTAATCCCGTCACATATTCAAGGATGTGGTAGCGGAAATATAAAGTGTCACCTGGCGAATGAAATAAATGGTAAAGCGTGGTGGAAAGAGGAAGAATCGATGAACTGTTCACTGAGGTAAGATGATTACTTCCATTGATAATCATTGAACACAGACCTAAATAGGATAATATCAAATACCATTTTGTACTTAACGAGTAGAATGTTGTTAGACTGTATCTGTTACAGTGGAGAAAACGTTATCCTTTCCCAATAAACGCGTTTACGCTAAAACTATTATGCAAACAGTTTGGTAACCCGACGTCTGAAAACGTTATTCTTTCCCGTTTAAACGCAAAAGAAACGCAAACGCATTGCACTAAAACGTAGAAAATGATAACTAATTGATATTCCTTACGATTCATTTTGATCTGAGTGGCAAACAGTTTGGAGCCTGATCAGACGCCGGGTGACCCGGTATCTGATCTGGCTCCAAACTGGTTGCGACGGAAATATGAGATTTAGCGTAAACGCGTTTATTGGGAAAGAATTACGTTTCATCCAGTGTATTTATTGAATTCTTTCTACATACAAATACAAATAAATGGAAAGAGTGATAAAGCGAAAGGGTAATGTAATTAGAAAGACAGAAAATGAGAAAGAAATGGGGAAGGAAAATAGAAGAGAAAGAAAAAAAGAGCGAAAGACATCTAGAGAGAATAAGAGACATGGAGTGGGACATACATAAACAGATACAAACGAAGACAAACTGAACAGACAGACAGACAGACATGTAGACATACTAACAGACAGACAGAGAGACATAGAGACAGAGAGAGACAGAAAAAGATGGACCGAGAGAATGTTATGGAGAAAGACAGAGAAGATCAGTTATATAGTGATAGAGAAGAAAATGGTTAAATAATACCATTTTTTATTATCATTATACCAGATTTATATAGCTCTCTTTTCACACAGGAGGTGTGCATGCAAAAGCGCTCCACGTGCAATTATATATACATGTATGTACTAACAAAGTAAGAAAAGACAAAACACTACATTTGCAATAAAGTAAAAAATAAATCCTACCTTTTAGATAGCATGGACGTAAGTCCTGACAAGGAAAATTCGTTATAGTATGAAAATAAAGAGAATTATTACCATTAGTTTATAAAATCAGTTTAGAGATACAGTTAGAGAGAAATCGAAAGAAAGTTAGTTGAGGAGAACGAGAGATGGAAAGAAGACAAAACCTATAGCGATCGTCTCCCCTATCTTGCTATTGGGGCTTAACGCATTTGAATCCCAAGAGCGAATGTCTATGACAAACAGTTTCGGTTCATCAGTAGAGAAGACGTCCTTTTCCCCAATAAACGCGTTTACGTTACATACAGTGGAGAATCTGTTATTCTTTCCCGTTTAAACGCAAACGTACGCAAACGCAAAGCACTAAAACGTAGAAAAGAACAACTTTTGGACAATTCTGATAATTCTTGTTTATCTTGGTGGCAAACAGTTTGGAGCCTGATCAGACGCCGCGTTACCCGGCGTCTGATCTGGCTCCTAACTGTTTGCACTGCAAATAATAGTTTTAGCGTAAACGCGTTTATTGGGAAAGAATAACAGATTCTCCACTGTACATGTACATATGAGCCATGCCATGACAAAACCAGCCTTATTGCATTGCAAATAGTGTAGATCAAGGCCAGCCACCGCGTCTTAGACCAACAATAATCTAAAGCAATTTATGTTGCTGTATTAAGTGTATATACGTTATTTTGGTAGTGTAGACGAAACTCAGATACGGAGCCTGGGATAACAACGGTGCTCGGTCTGTATAATCTTGCGATACAATAATGCAGGTTTTATCATGGCACAGCTCATGTCTTTATATCCAATTCAAATAGTTTGGAGCCAGATCAGATGCCGGGTAATCCAAACGCGGCCTCCGATCAGGCTCTAAACTATGTGCCGTTCAGATCAAGTTAACATTCAAATTTATAAGAAGTTGTCATTTTCAACATTTTATTGAAGTGCTTTTGCGTTTCGATTGCGTTTTTAAAAATGCGAAAGAATAACTGTTTCTCCACTGTAACATGTAAGTAGCGAAAACGTTATTCTATCCCGTGTAAACAAAACTAAACGAAATCGCAATACAATAAAATGTTGAAAATGATATATTTTGACAATGTTGAAGATGCTCCAAATTGCTTACAATTTAAATGATTTTTCTAGCATAAATATGTGACCTGACGTCTTATCGGGCTACAAACTGTTTGTTGCTCAGATTGATACAGTGGAGAATCTGTTATTCTTTCCCAATAAACGCGTTTACGCTAAAACTATTATTTGTAGTGCAAACAGTTTGGAGCCAGATCAGACGCCGGGTAACCCGGCGTCTGATCAGGCTCCAAACTGTTTGCCACCAAGATAAACATGAAATATCAGAATTGTCCAAAAAGTTGTTCTTTTCTACGTTTTAGTGCTTTGCGTTTGCGTACGTTTGCGTTTAAACGGGAAAGAATAACAGATTCTCCACTGTATGCATCGTTATAATTTTCTAAACTTGACATTTTCTACATTCTATTGCCGTGAATTTGCGTTTCAATGGGGAAATAATAACGTCGTCCCAACCGTAACGTATGACAGTATTCAACAAATTACATTAATCCATTTACGCCCAGTGGATTCTTCCATGTTTTATATTTTGGATTGGTCCAATTTTATCTAAGGGATGCCTGGTCAAAATTTTCATTTTCATTTTCTTTTATATTGAAATTTCCATCAGCAAACAGTGTAGACTCTGATCAGATGCCGCATCAGACGCGTTTATTCGGAAAGAATAACGTTTTCTCCACTGTATCAGATCCAAAACTGTATGCCTATCAAATTTAAATAAACAGTGTGGCTTCCGTGGCAAAGTGGTTACATGTATTGTCAATGTGACTGACAGACACTTAGCTCTTCTCCGCCGTGGGTTCGAATCTCGGTCTGGGCACTCGAATTATTCATGTGTGGAAGCTGGCTTGCGGAAGATCGGTGGTTCTACCCAGTTGCCGATGTGTGCCTGAAATTGAATTAAAGGCTTTTTGGATCTCCCCCAACCTGTGATTAGCTGGACGTTGTTATAAGACTGAAAATATTGTTAAAGCAACGAAAAATACAAAATTTCAAAAAGTACAGTTACATGTACAAGAACCTGTCATTTTCAACATTGTTTGCGTTTACATGTATGTGGAGTTACAGTGGAGAAAACGTTATTCTTTCCCAATAAACGCGTTTACGCTAAAACTATTATTTCCACTGCAAACAGTTTGGAGCCAGATCAGACACCGGGTAACCCAGCGTCTGATCAGGCTCCAAACTGTTTGTCATCAAGGTTAAAATCAACTTTCAGAATTGTGAAAAGGTTATTATTTCCTGCATTTTAGTACAACGCGTACATGTATGCGTTTCGTTTGCGTTTAAACGAGAAACAATAACAAATTATCCACTGTACAGTGTAGGAGACGTTATTCTTTCCCAATAAACGCGTTGACACTTAAACTATTATTTCCATTGCGAATTGTTTTGGAGCCAGTTCATGCGCCCAAACTGTTTGGCGCTTTCAGATTTGTCAAAACGTTATATTTCTTTTCACATTTTATTGCAATGCTTTTGCGTTTCGTTTGCGTTCAAACGGGAAAGAATAACGTTTGTACGTTTAAACGAGCAAGACTAATCTGTAACAGCCAATGGCAGAATACAATGGAGAAGACGTTATTCTTTACCGTTTAAAATCAACAGTAATGCAAAGCAAAACACTAAACTGTAAAAAATTACTTTTCTAGTTTCTGCTTATTTAAAGCTGAGTGGCAAACAGTTTGGAGCCTGATCAGACACCTGGTTATTCGGTTTTTAATGTAGCTCCAAACTGTTTGCAATGGAAATATTTGTTTTAGCGTAAACACGTTTATTCATGTATTGGGAAATAACATATTCTCTACTGTCGCGTTAACCTTGCAAAAGTAATCCATGGTACTTTGTACATTGATACGCCTTGATACATTGGTCGCCCGTCCGAACAGGTGGGGTTTCCCTGCATGGGTACTCCGGTGTCCTTCCATAGAAATGACTAAACACGACATGACCCATGCCACCGAAAGAGATTTGCCTAAGTTGTTAGATCTTGTTTTATAATTGATGTGAATTAAATGAAGTTTAAACCTAAGTAATTCTTTCTTATTAAAGCGAAACCGAACGCAAACAAAATTCTGTAAATGCAGAGAATTGTACCTTTTTGAAATGTTACATGTAACGCCTCATTTTAAATAATTCGAATTTGATCACACGCCGAATTACTCGGCGTCTGATCTGGTTGTTTTAATCACCGTTTCGTCTCGCTTAAACTGATGAGAATAACATTTTGCCCACTGCATGTATGTCGACAGAAACAGTGGTAAATTTATTCGTATCAGTTAGGCTGCTTTAATAGCATATAATAATATTTTAGTCTCGTTTATTCTGTAGTTCTATATAATCTTGTCAATCAGTTTCCATGCAGTTCATTTATACATATGACGATAGTGACTTGTTTGCATCCATAATTGACTGCAATACGGCGGATACATGTACAATGTACAGCGGAGAATCTGTTATTCTTCTCGTTTAAACGCGAACGAAACGCAAACGCATTGTACTAAAATGCAGAAAATAAATATTTTTTCGCAATTCTGAAATTCTGATTTTAACCTTGATGACAAACAGTTTGGAGCCTGATCAGACGACGGGTTACCCGGCGTTTGATCTGGCTCCAAACGGTTTGCATTGGAAATAACAGTTTTAGCGTTACATGTAACGCGCATATTGGGAAAGAATACAATTTTCTCCACTGTACATGTACGTTATTCGTTCGAATCTATCCAAATTACAGTGGAGAAAACTTTATTCTTTCCCAAGAAACACGTTTACGCTATAACTATTATTTCCACTGCAAACAGTTTGGAACCAGATACAATGTAGAAGCTGGATAAGAGGCCGGGTAACCCGACGTCTTATCAGGCTCCAAACTGTGTGCCATTCAGATTAAAACTAATCGTTAATTTGTTTAAAGCGTTGCCATTTTCTATAATTTGTTATTGCCTTGCGATTGCGTTTCGTTTGCGTCTAAATGGAGTAGAATAACGTCTTCTGCCACTGTATAGCAGATCATGTTACCCCTATCTAACATGGAAATATTATGTCATTAATTCTGTCAGGGCTTATTGCATTGATATGATCGTATAATCTGATAGCATGCTTTATTATGCTGGTGAAAATGCATCCTGTTCTTATTCTGAACATACAGTGGAAATGCCTTATTTTTTCCCAATACTAAAACGCGTTCACGGTAAAACAATGGTTTCCATTGCAAACAGTTTGGAGCCAGATCAGACGCCGGGTTTGTCATTCAGAATTGTCAAAAAGTTGTCATCTTCTACAGTGGAGAATCTGTTATTCTTTCCCAATAAACGCGTTTACGCTAAAACTATTATTTCAATTACAAACAGTTTGCCACCAAGATAAACAAGAATTATCAGAATTGTCCAAAAGTTGTTCTTTTCTATACGTTTTAGTATTTTGCGTTTGCGTACGTTTGCGTTTAAACGGGAAAGAATAACAGATTTTCCACTGTACATTCTTTTCGCCAACGAAACACAAACGCATTGCAATACAATGTAGAAAGTGTCAAACTTTAAACAATTCTGAACGTTCATTTTCATCTGAATGGCAAACAGTTTGTACAGTGGAGAATATGTTATTCTTTCCCGTTTAAACGCAAACGTACGCAAACGCAAAACACTAAAACGTTGAAAAGTAAAACTTTTGGACAATTCTGATAATTCATCTTTATCTTGGTGGCAAACAGTTTGGAGCCTGATCAGACACCGGGTTACCCGGCGTCTGATCTGGCTCCAAACTGTTTGCAGTGAAAATAATAGTTTTAGCGTAAACGCGTTTATTGGGAAAGAATAACGTTTTATCCACTGTAGCCTGTTCGGACGCCAGGTTACCCGGCGTCTAGTCTGGCTCTAAACTGTTTGCAATGGAAATATTAGTTGTAGCGTAAACGCGTTTATTGGGAAAGCATGACGTCTCCTCCATTGTACAGTGGAGAAGACGTTATTCTTTCCCAATAAACGCGTTTACGCTAAAACTATTATTTCCATTGCAAACAGTTTGGAGCCTGATCAGACGCCGGTTAACCCGGCGTCTGATTGAGCTCCAAACTGTTTGCCACTCAGATTAAAATAGATAGGCAAATTGTCGAAAAGTTATTATTTTCTCCATTTTACTGTGATGCGTTTGCGTTTGCGTTTAAACGGGAAAGAATAACGTTTTATCCACTGTACATTATGATTTCCATAAAAGAAAATTGGTTTGTGCTAAAACAAATATACCTATTGCAAACAATTTGGAGCCAGATCAGACTCGGAATTACTCGACATTTCATCAGGTTCTACTGTTTGCCATTTAAATTTTAATGAAATGTCAATTTCTACAGTGTATATAATTATATATCTTTATTTAATCGCATTGTGATTTTGCTTATTTTCGCTTAAACGGGAAGGAAAAACGATATTGCCAAAAGTAGGTGATGTCAAGCGCAATATTACATCAACACTGAGACAATCGTTATCATCAACAGAGGTACAAACAATTTTAGTGGTTGAAATTATTTGGCCGAACCCAAAGCAACACCTGCTAATCAACCCAAAAACGTATGCGCAGGATTACAATTTTTAGTCGTTGATTAGTGTTTGATAATACTGACTTACAAAAAAATCGAAAAAATTTCAAAATTACTCAACTCTCATTGGTCAAAAAATAATTTCAACCACTAATTTTTGTTAAAATCGACTAATAGACACTAACCTAAAGGCTGTTCGTTCCCAATAAACGACTGTACACGTACAATATACACATGCAACAAGCACGTTTGAGACTGATCAGACCCCGCTATTGTCAAGCGCAATATTATATGTACATCAACACTGGGACAATCATTATACATGTAATAAAAGACTTTAGACGTACAATATATTTGAGCCGTGCCATGAGAAAACCTGACTTATTGCATTGCAAACAGTGTAGATCACGACCAGCCGTCATGTCTTTGACGCGGCGGTTAGTCGTGATCGACACTGTTTTACACCTACGTGCATCTAAAGCATTTTACGTAGCTGTATCATATACGGTATTTGGCAGTGTACACCAAACTCAGATACAGAGCCTGGGATGACAACGGTTCTTGGTATGTATAATGTTGCATTTCAATAAGGCTGGTTTTGTCATGGCACGGCTTATTTCTACATGTAACACATTTGAGCCTGATCAGACCCCACTATTGCCAGAGCCGTCTTCATACTGTTTGCCACTCACACAAAATAAATAGTCAACATGATCAAACAGCTTTAACTTTCTTCATTTCATACCATCTTTCGTTTTGTTAAACGCAAATAAATAACGTCCTATCCTTTGTATATATAGCTTTTTACAGATAACTTGAAATAGCCATAGATAGATTTATATAGCTGTTTTAATGCAGTGCATATTTTAACGATCTTAACTTATTAAAATCTCACTATTTTACAGTGAAGAAGATGTTCATCGTTCCCAAAACACAAGTTTATGCTAAATTTTTTATATCAATCGCAAACAGTTTTGAGCCAGATAAGACACCGGGAATCCCGGCGCTTAGCAGGCTCCAACTTTTTTGCCACTCAAATTCATACAGATTTATCCTTATTTTCTAAAACTTTATATTTTATACATTTTATTGCAGTTTAATCAGAGAGGTACAATGTTTTATCCACTGTACAGTTGAAAAAACGTTATTCTTTCCCAATAAACGCGTTTACGCTAAAAACTATTGTATCCAAATGCAAACAGTTTGGCCCCAGATCAGGCTCCAAAAGGTGTGCCACTTAGCTGAAAATAAATCGTGAGAAATGTCAAAAAGTTTCTACATGTATTTCCTACATTTTACTGCTACGCATTTGCCTTTCGTTTGCGTGTAAGCGGGAAAGAAGAGCGTTTTCTCTACTGTATCATAAAAGTTTGGGACTATCTGCTTTATTTTTTCTGCATTTCGCTACCACCTGTCTTTAATAACATTAATGGGTTTATTTTAGTCTTCGTAATTGTTGAATTTTATCGTTACATAAAATTACAATTTCTGGTGTATTTGCGTTTAATTAATATTTATCAGGTATACACACATTGTTGGCAAATGCTTCAATGACTACAGGTATTTAATTAGTAAACGGTGTTTCAACCCATTACCCCCATAGCCTGTTTCTATTTGAAAAACGGGTGACCACTTAAAGAAGGTTGAAAGTAAAGCAGACTGTGCTTTCAGGCATTGTGCTTTACTTTCAGCCTGCTTTACATACAAGTGTAAGCTACCATTTGCTACAGGCACATGTAGTACATGTAAATAGAAAATATACCTTGAGCTGCATAAGTGGTAAATACGCTATTCCTACCCATTTACGCGTTTATCTATGCGTAAGAAACGCATAGTGAACGGTTAACGAACGCTTAACGAACGGTTAACGCCTAACGATTTTAACGCGTTTAAACGCGTAAATAAACGATTATACCAGAGATGTTGCGATTGCTGCCTCAGTTTTCCGTTTCACGCGGAGATTTCGGATCTTATCGATGAAAAACCCACTAATCCGATTAGTGACACTAGAGTTATCAACCAGACCCATAAATCAATAAACCACCCGTCGCGACAGACTTGCATTGGACTCGCCGCTTTGATAACGACTGCAGTCTTTACTCTACCGCATGAAATGTCGGAACATTTGGTGTTTTGCTCACTTTGTTAATGACCCGAGTCAATATTTCAGGAGTATTCTTTAGAAAATTAAGACCGACATCCGGGCACTTTTAAACGCGTAAAGAAATGCGTAAAAAACGGCTAGGAAAGGCCTTAAACGAAACGGATAATAAACGCGTAAGAAACGGTTAAGAAACGCGTAAAGTGGGTAGGAATAGCGTATTTACCACTGTATTCCTGTATAAAATGAAACTATTTTGTTCAGTGGCGGAATGAATGTAAGGCGTAGCAAAGCGTATTTATGGGGTACAATAATGTATTAAAGTAGAGAAGTACAGTAGGGAAGATGTTATTATTTCCCGTTCTTAACGAAATTATTCGCAAAAGCAAAAAAAAGTAGTGTTAAAAATGACTGCCTTTTCAAAATTCTTACAATTAGTTTTATTTCAGTGGCTAGCAGTTTGGAGCCTGACTAAACGCCGGGTCAACCGGCGTCTGAGTAGCCTTCAAAACTGTTTGCGATGAATATACGTACATGTAGTTGATTTTATAATTTGTAAAATACGTCTTCCCCATTGTACTGAAAGAAGAATATACGACTTTAAAAATGTCTTTAACTGATCATATTATTCATTAAGCTGGCGTTTTTAACAGTATATTCATGGATGGCGTTTAAGACAAATTTTAAGCTAGGTTAAAAGTAAAAGTTGAGTTTCCTGCTTTATTGTCATATGTTTGAGCAGCCGCGAGCCTTAAGATCTAAGATAACTACATGTATCATGCGCGGATCTAACCAAGAAAAGTAGAAAATACATTATTTTTTCAAAATAAACATTTTTATGCTAAAAACATTATTTCAACTGCCAACAGTTTGGAGACAGTTGAGACGCCGGGTGACCCAGCTGATGAGCAGATTCGAAACTGTGTGTCATTCAGATACATGTAATAAGAATCGTCAACAATTTTAAGAAATTGTCATTTTCTATACAAATCAGTGCATGTCATTTGCATTTCATTTAATTCTTCAACTACAAATGGTGCCATAAGGCGACTTTGTAAACAGTTTGGATCCTGAATAGATCCAAACTGTTTGACACTCGTATCGATAGTTCTTCAGTCAGAAATGCTTTAAATCTGACTTGACAAAATATTGCAGACGACACTATGAATGCAGATGATAAGTTGGCGGTGAGATTGTTAAAGCAGACGAAAAAACTTGTACAGTGGAGAATCTGTTATTCTTTCCCAATAAACGCGTTTACGCTAAAACTATTATTTGCAGTGCAAACAGTTTGAAGCCAGATCAGACGCCGGGTAACCCGGCGTCTGATCAGGCTCCAAACTGTTTGCCACCAAGATAAACATGACTTATCAGAATGTCCAAAAGTTGTTCTTTTTTACGTTTTAGTGCTTTGCGTTTGCGTACGTTTGCGTTTAAACGGGAAAGAATAACAGATTCTCCACTGTAATTGAAGGAGACGGAATAACGTGTCTCCGCTTTACAGCATAACATTCAATATTTGCTGCTCTTCTTTCCTTGTTTTAGGATTAGCCAGGAGGAGTATGGTACATCTAAATTCCTCTTGTCTAGCTCTATTGTACCGAGTGCTTTAATGTTTCAGGATATTAACGCTTCAACAGTGCTCCTTACCTACAATGGCCCTCCCAACAACGGCTTCCTCCTTACAACGACCCTTGTCGCAGTTCCCTAAACAGGACAATTATGTCTCACGATTTTACTTCTGTTATATCGTCTGCTTAAAGTTGTCGTCTGCTGTTTTTCTCAAAGTTACATATTGGACATTTTGACAGAAAGACAAGTGACAAACAATTTGAATCCAGATCAGACGCTGCGTTACGCGGCGTCTGATCTTGATTCAAGTTGTTTGCAAATGTAGACCAATTCCCTTCCCTATAACGACTCCCTCCAAACAACACACACACCTTTTGTCTCCCACTTGATGTCGTTGTAAAGAGGGAACGCTGTATCTTTCGCTCAGTGATGCTTTATATCGGTATTGATACAGCTGGTATCCTAACAGGCAATAACTCAGATATACCTTATGCGATTTTAGTAGTAATCAAACTAAACCTTGATTTCATATCAATAAACATTTTCAGCAAGTTTGGTGAAGATCTAATAAAACGTATTTGTGTTAGAGAGCAAAACTTGCTGAAAACAGTCATTTTTTAATACATAAAGGGCAAAAACTCAGATATGCCACATGCGATTTTTGTAATAATCAAACTAGACCCAAATTTTATATGAATAAATATTTGCAGCATGTTTGGTGAATATCCGATAAAAACTGTTTATTTTAGAGTGCACATATGACTGAAACAGTCATTTTTTATTAATTAACAGGCAATAACTCAAAAATACCTTATGCGATTTTAGTAGTAATCAAACTAAACCTTGATTTTATATCAATGAACATTTTCAGCAAGTTTGTGGAAGATCGGATAAAAAAATAGTAGAGTTAGAGAGCGGACAAAAAAGTGTGATAGTCTAACTAACTGATGGATGGACGGGCGGAGGTAGATACGGTTGCCCCCAGTGAAGTTGATTTCGACTGTATCACGTGATACTAAGCCGTGTCGTAATGTTAATGACAGACGTTCTCTTTTCGGTTTGTTATGATTTTAAATCGCCCTTTTTGGTGATTTAGGTCCGTGTTTATAATTTCATAGATCAGTTTGGCCCATAAGAATGTTCAAACATTATTATTAACCGTTATTGTATTTCAGGCATTAAGAAAAGGTCTGAAAACACAATGGGACTTTAAGGCAACTTAAATGCAAACGATACTATACTAATAAAATTGTGAAAGTATCAGCCCTTTGAAAAAAACACCTACATACATGTACATGTATTTTAATCTGATGTGCAAACAGTGTGTAGCCTGATCAGATACTAGGTTACCCGGCGTTTTGCCATGTTCCAATCTCCCGAAGCCTGATCTGGCTAAAAACTGTTTGCAATGGAAATTATGGTTTTAGCCTTTTTAAGGGGGTGTTTTTGGAAATAATACAACTTTCCCACTGTACACACATTTACCGTTTTAAAATTCTGCGGATGTATCGTATTCTGAGCAGCCGAAAAACTGCAGTTTAAAACTGTGCATATAAATATTTTCGACATCTTGAACTGAACTGCTATATAAGCTAACAATAATTGTACATATAACAGTACAGTCAAACCTGTCTTAGTGGCACACTGTTTTTAAAGGCACACTGTCAGGTGTGGCAGTGGTTCTCTCCTCCCGATGCATTTCTCTATATATTTAACCTGTATTAAAAGGCACACTGTGAGATGTGAAATGCAACACTAAATTTCAACTCCCAACACAGTATTTAACCTGTTTTCAGAGACACATGTTTTATTTTATTTTCATTTGTGTTTAAATTATGCATAAGTTTCAGTTTCTCAATATAAAAAGTCTCAAATTCTGATAAAGTTAAATGATTCATGTAATGTATAAAAGCTGTCTGATCTGAGTCCAGACAGTTTTATATTCAATGTCAAGACAATATGCAGCTTAATTCATTATGATTGTGGAAACTATGGGATTTATGAAAACTTAAATACATGTACATTAAGAGTTAAATCATTCAGTTCATACCCTAGACCCATGTCTTTCCTTAAGGCAAGGTTTAATTTATATTTTGGCAGAGTGCTTTATTTATAACACCTTAAATAAACAAGTGTGAATTAGAACTAGGGGTTCTATGCTCAATTAAGGGGTTAATTGATTGGTAACAAACCAGTTGCGAAATTAACAAAGCGATTACCTAATGTTTGGTTGCCACATCTTATCTTTGTTTGCACTTTCCTTTAGTAAATTATGAAATATACTTTCAATATTATTATGAAAACAAATCATATTGTTGCAGAAATGTTAAGCTAAACACACATTTTAATACATAATATTAACTTAGAAGTATACTTTAATCTACTCTATTCTTATAAATGTCCCAAACATGATAACCTGAATTTAAAGGCACCCTGTGAGATGTGGTACTTTTAGCTTTCTCCGAAAGTATGTCTCTAAAAACAGGTTTGACTGTATTTGTTTCCTTCTCACTTTTACTTGGGCAAACAAACATGTTGTGTTCTTAGAGTACTATCAAACAGTGCTTAAACGATAGGAACGCAGACATTGCTTGGCGCGATAAAATAAATAGGACTGCCTACTTTTATGAAAATATTCATCTCAACGTGCCAAGCGTTTAATAAGAAGCAGAACTTTATTGATAGGTAGCATATTCGACCATTCGTGTTGAACGATATTTTGGCATAGCTGATAAATTATTATCATGTCTACCGTTTGTACAGCAAATAAATTACCGCTTAAATAAAACTTAATGAAAATGAAACTAAACGAAAACGCAAGTAAATAAAATGTAGAAAAATCAGAGGTTTTTGAAAAGCGTTACGTTTTATTTCGAAATGAATGACAAACGGATTGGAGCCTGATCAGATGTCAGGTTACCTATTTAGCACAAACGCGTTTATTGGGAACGAATAACGTTTTCCCTACTGTATACAATCATTATATTTTATGGGATTTACTATTTCAGGCCAACCAGAAAAGTCAATTTTATCAAAAATGCATCTTTATAGGGACTTCAAGTGTTGATAAGTCATGTTTCGTAAACTCATAAACATATTCTGGAGAAACTACAGTGGAGAATCTGTTATTCTTTCCCAATAAACGCGTTTACGCTAAAACTATTATTTGCAGTGCAAACAGTTTGGAGCCAGATCAGACGCCGGGTAACCCGGCGTCTGATCAGGCTCAAAACTGTTTGCCACCAAGATAAACAAGAATTATCAGAATTGTCCAAAAGTTGTTCTTTTCTACGTTTTAGTGCTTTGCGTTTGCGTACGTTTGTGTTTAAACGGGAAAGAATACTGTAACAGATTCTCCACTGTACCTGACCTTGTGTACTAAACAGAACTAACAGGTGTTGTGGGGAAGAGAATTTACCCTTCAACGCTAATGAGATCGGTAAACATCGGGAAACATCGGTCATGTCGGGTCAATATCGGTTATCTATCGGGAGTGTCTAACTCAGCTATACTATATACATGTACATGTATGTCACAGTGATATTGATGATCACGTTTAGTTCATGCTGACCATTTACATTAGATGGGATGTAAACAAGCTTTGCTTACCATCCAATCCAATTCTAGTATTATAATCAACTTCCATTTTTTTAAATTTCATACAAAATGTAAATTATAAGCTTTACCGTTGGGAGCTTTCGCCTGTGTACATGTACTACAGGCTTTATCAACCAACTGATGTTTCCAAGCCTGTAGTACATTGTACAGAGGCGAAAGCTCCCAAAAGTAAAGCTTTTAATATACACTGTGTGTGAAATTTAAAAGTTTTGAAATTGTTTATAATGAACAATACCACACAGTTGATGTTAAATCACCACCTTGTGTACAGTGGAGAATCTGTTATTCTTTTCCATTTAAACGCAAAACACTTAAACGTAGAACAGTACACCTTTTGGACAATTCTGATAATTCATCTTTATCTTGGTGGCAAACAGTTCGGAGCCTGATCAGACGCCGGGTTACCCGGCGTTTGATCTGGCTCCAAACTGTTTGCAGTGAAAATAATAGTTTTAGCGCAAACGCGTTTATTGGGAAAGAATAACGTTTTCTTCACTGTACACTATACAACAGAAGAAAGCGTATTCAAATGGGCATAAAAAGCAGTAATGGTTATGCAACGTTGGATGTATCCGGCCTCGACACTATATGAACATATATGAATAATATGTAGATCTAGTAAATTATGGAATAAAAATATTTAAACTTAACTTTCGAAAGTGTCCAAATTATTAAAGTTTATGTAGTTTCAATTTTTCAGTTGTTTCATTTTTAATTTTTCATATGATTTGAGTATTTTCCAATAAAACTATTATTTAATTGATCGATTATTAGTGGATTTTTATCGAATATAATTCGTCAGTTGACGAGAATTGCCGACGTTCTACGTAGAATACCGATATTGTCCGACATTGGCCGATACAGTGGAGAAAACGTTATTCTTTCCCGTTTAAACGCAAACGAAACGCAAACGCAAAAGACTAAAAAGTAGAAAATAACAATATTTTGACATAATTCACTATTTATTTTTATCTGAGTCGCAAACAGTTTGGAGCCTGATCAGACGCCGGGTTACCCGGCGTCTGATCTGGCTCCAAACAGTTTGCAATTGAAATAACAGTTTTAGCGTAAACGCGTTTATTGGGAAAGAATAACGTTTTCTCCACTGTACCATAAGAGTCGTACAACCATAACCCATTTTTCGGAAACTTCAAATGTACAATTTCAGTTTCAATTACGTCTAGTTCATGTTTCACTGCAACATAACAGACCGGGAAAGCCCTGACCCAAAGGTTATAAAGCGATTTAGTTGAGTCTGAAATCGTTCTCAAGTATACATGTATATATACGACTTGTAAGATTTGAGTTACAAAAACTCAAATCTTACCAATGAAATGCTTGAGAACGATTTCAGACTCAACTCAAAAGCTTTATAATATTGGACTAAGCGAATAAGAAACCTTGTATGAGCTATCTGATTTATGTATGCACTGTTTGTTTATGAAACGTTGATATTCTTTGTAAAAGATGCATAATTTATATAAGCGAATACGCGTCACTTTCAATACATGGATTCACCGGAAGCTGTAAATAGTTTCAACGATATCAGACACCTAGATATACTTAACAGTGTTCCCTCCCTACAATCACCCTCCGAACAACGATTCCCCCTTACTACGACATTTGCAGCTGTTCCCAAGACAGTTTTGCCTAATGCTTGCACTGCTGCAATATCGTCTGCTTACGATTGTTGTCTGCTGTTTTTCTTACATGAATGACATTTTGACAGAAACCACATAATGACGAGTGACAAACAGCTTGAATCCAGATCAGACGCCGCTTCACGCCGCGTCTAATCTGGATTCAAGCTGTTTGCAATATACAACAATTTCCCTCCCTATAATGACTCCCTCAAAACAACGTAAACAATTGTTCTCTCCCATTTGGTGTCGTTGTAGAGAGGGACGTTTGTTCTGAGTTGGACAGCAACATAAAAAATGCACCATTAACCTACACTGCCTTACCCCGAGTGCAATGGTAATTTGCTGCTGTGGAGAATACGTTATTATTCCCTATAAAATGCTAAAACTATCTTTACCGTTACAAAAAGTTTAGAGTCAGATCAGACACCGTGTAACCCACTCAAACGAAATCGTTAATTTTTTCAAAAGAGTGCATTTTCGCCATTTTATTGCATTGCATTTTGTTTCGTTTGCGTTTACTTGTACATGTATATGGAAAAGAATAACGTCTTCCCCACTGTATTCGATTTGGATAATGATCAGACGCCGTGTTACGTAGCGTCTGCACATGATCGAAATTAAGTGCTTTAACCTAGAAAATAAATTTTGAGAAATAAAAGCAGGCATTAAAGCAGATGATGTCTTAAATGAAGCAGTGACGGAGTTAAGGATGTCCTGGGGCCCGTTTTACTAAACAACTTACGCAAATTATTTGCGTAAGTCAAAATTTTAAATTTTAATTTATATTTTTTATTATCACTTGCTACAAACAGCAAATAGCCAGATCAGAGGACGCGCTTTTAGCGCGTCCTCTGATCTGGCTATTTGCTGTTTGCAAACGTTTATGATCGAAAAATAAGAGTAAAACGATTTTGACTTACGCAAAATATTTGCGTAGGTACATGTAGTTTAGTAAAACGGGCCCCTGGTGGGCACCTCATTGAAGTCTGAATGTATGTGATTAAAATAATCATATGTAATTAACTTTTATTAAGCCGTTTCCAGTTTTGAAAACAGGTGACTACTTAACCCAATATCCCATATTCTGTGTCTAGATTTGATAACAGGTGACCACGTAAGGCATGTTAAAAGTAAAGCAGAATGCCTCTTAGGGCACATTCTGCTGTACCTTCAGTTTTCTTTAAGTTATCACCTGTTAGTGTATAGGTAATATTTTGTATGGTACAGTTTCTTGACTAGATATGAATTGGAACTCTTCAGTGGAGGAATAAATTAAATGAGATCAAACCCGCTTTCAATAGGGGTACATGTACATGACGGTAATGAGTTAACGCAGGTTGAAGGTTAATCCTCGTAAAGCCAGTGCCTTATCGAGCTCCAAACTATTTGCCTCTTAGATTAAAGTGAATCATACGAGTTTCTTAACTCATTGAGCACTAGTGACGCATATATGCGTCCTTACCAAATAAGTACCTGTGAAGAATACACGTGTCCTATGCAAACAGTGAAGTCCCTGATATGAGGGCTCCTGCAGGAGCCTTCTGATCAGGGCCTTCAGTGTTTGTCATTTTGCAATTTATTACAAAAATCAACCCTAGATAGTCTAAAAAGGACCAGCCTTTATTGCAAACTCGAATTGTCCATTGGAAGTTTCAGTGGATAATGAGTTAATATTGATATTTTCTACATTTGATTGCAGTGCGTTTGCGTTTTGTTTCTGTTCAAGAGGTAAATAATAGCGTCTTCTCCACTCTTCCCTTTTCTCGGGTATTATATTTCGCAGTGGTTAGCGCACCAGCTTCTCACCAATGTGGTTCCGAGTTCGATCCCGGGTCGGGGCTGTATGTGAGAGGGTACATAGGTCGCCCGTCTGGACAAGTGTTTTCTCCGGTTTTACCAAAACCATTCGAGCCATTGTGAGTGAGTGAGTGGTTTGTACAAGTTTTTTTTTAGATAATCGATGTAAAAGAAATAAAGTTTAAACTTAAACTGTTCCTTTTGAGGAGTACACGTGTTCTATGCAAACGGTGTAGACTCATATCAGAGGAATCCTACATGTACAAATGTACAAGAACCATTAATAAGGGATTAGGCAACACATCCCTGAATAGGAAAGAAAACTCGATTATACAACATGCAATAGGAGGCTGGAATTGCCCAACAGTAATTTAACCTGGATTCTTCCATGTTTATATATTGGATAAGTCCATTTTTTATCAAAGGGATGTCTGATCAAAATTTCATTTTCATTTTGTTTTATATTGAAATTCATATCAGCAAACAGTGTAGAGTCTGATCAGACGCCGCATCATGCGGCGTCTGATCAGAGTCTACATTGTTTGCCTATGTCCCATATATTGGATCGTGGGCACAAATCGGTTAAGGGACTACATGTAATAAACCTTAAAAACTTTCACATCACATGACAGCACGAGCTAGATAGTTTCTATATTTCGATGACTACTGTATAGATTAGGACTAGCCGAGGTGTTTCCAGCAGATCTGTTTGACGGGAAACTGCGATAATGAATATATATGGCGGTGTTAAACTTAGGAAAAATCGTTTAACACGGTACTTTAATTACCGAGCATGTTGACAAGAAGAAATTGGGTTGTGGTACAGTGGAAAAGACGTTAATCTTTCCCGTTTAAACACAAACGAAACGCAAACGAATTACAATAAAATGGACAAAATGGTGAATTTTAGAAAATTCTAAAGATTCATTTTAATTAGAGTGGCAAATAGTATTTTGGGCTGATCAGACGCCGGTTTACGTAGCGTCTGATCTGGCTCAAACTGTTTGTAATGGAAATAATTGTTTTTGTATAAACGCGTTTATTGGGAACGAATAATGTCTTCTCCGCTGTAAAACGATTTCTGGAGAGTTTTTATGACAACGGCTTTAGACTACGAAAATTAACTCATTCACCCCTGAAACTTTTAAAAGTACATTCCAGTTTCCAATTTAGTATTGTCCTTTTTATTAAATGTAGCTGTGTTTAGCAATAAAGTGCAAAATGCCAAATAGTGTATTGTTAAAATCCACCATAAATAGTCAACATTGGACTTCTCTTAATTGGAAATTGGAATTTTTCATTAAAAGTTAAAGGGGTGAATAAGCGAAAGCACTCCGTTGTATCTACGGCGAGTTTTTCTGTGTCATTCTGTAACTGTCGCTCTTTTAACGTTGTATCTACGACGAGCTTTTATATGTCATTTTGAAACTGTCACTCTGTTAACGTTGTATCTACGACGAGCTTTTATATGTCATTTTGTAACTGTCACTCTGTTAACGTTGTATCTACGACGAGCTTTTCTATGTCATTTTGAAACTGTCACTCGTTTAACGTTGTATCTACGACGAGCTTTTATATGTCATTTTGTAACTGTCACTCTGTTAACGTTGTATCTACGACGAGCTTTTATATGTCATTTTGTAACTGTCACTCTGTTAACGTTGTATCTACGACGAGCTTTTCTATGTCATTTTGAAACTGTCACTCTTTTAACGTTGTATCTACTACGAGCTTTTCTTTGTCATTTTGAAACTGTCACTCTTTTAACGTTGCATCAACGACGAGCTTTTATATGTCATTTTGAAACTGTCACTCTTTTAACGTTGCATCAACGACGAGCTTTTATATGTCATTTTGAAACTGTCACTCTTTTAACGTTGTATCTACCACGAGCTTTTCTATGTCATTTTGTAACTGTCACTCTTTTAACGTTATTTCTACAACGAGCTTTTCTTTGTCATTTTGTAACTGTCGTTCTTTTAAAACATGCGTGTGAAAATAGACAAACCGATGATACGTGTCATAAAAAGTTTCATCCCCTCTTCAATGTGAAAATTTCACACGATAATTTGCATCTTTTATTGTATTTTAGGAGAACAACCTTTGAATAAAGTCATAATTTCTTATAACAAATTGCAAAGATGACAGGCCATAAAGCCCGAAGAACAATCTCTTATGTTAGAACAGACCGTTTTAAGTTTCTGATTCGCGATATTTTACTGCTTATAATAATCTTCTTACAGTGCAGGCATTTTGTTATCTGTTTACTTACTGTGGGGAATATTTCATGTTTTACCCATTACTCCATAAGAAAGATTTTTTACTCCTTTAAATTATTCCTCCACTGAAGAAAATAGTTTCACTAAAATATTCAGTCATAAATATACAATGTACACCTTAACCAATTTGTACCCACGATCCCATTTATTGGACATATACAAACAGTGTAGACTCTGATCAGAGTCTACACTGTTTGCTGATAGGAATTTCAATATAAAACAAAATGAAAATGAAAATTTTGACCAGGCACCCCTTTGATAAAAAATCCAATATATATAATCCAATATATAAACATGGAAGAATCCATTGGGCGTAAATGAGTTAAACAAATGCAGTTTAATCATTACCATGCTGAGAACGACTTGCCTAACATTTTCAAACGGTTTGTATCCAGATTAGACGCCGTGTATGGCGGCGTCTGATCTGGATCAAAATTGTTTGTCACTCGTATTATTCAACTTTTTTTCTGTTTCA
The DNA here is from genome assembly GCA_922989275.2 of Gari tellinella. Taxonomy (NCBI): domain Eukaryota; kingdom Metazoa; phylum Mollusca; class Bivalvia; order Cardiida; family Psammobiidae; genus Gari; species Gari tellinella. The sequence continues at coordinate 12,847,625 of OV277863.1, read as the reverse complement.
AAAGCACGAAAACTAAGTTTTAGTTTTTTTAGCCGACGATATATCTGAATCAGACGATAAATCAGGATGACAAGAGTTAATGCTGTTTTAAGGGGTCACCTGGGTCCAAGTTTGAGTTGGGTCTGGTATCGTTATTAAGCATTTGATTGGTCAGATTTGAGCCTAGGCTCAAATCTTTCCAATCAAATGCTTGAGAACTACTCCAGGCTCAAATCAAAAGCTTTATAACCTTGGAGCCTGTATTCGAAGCCAGAAACATACTATGCGTTTAAGAGTTAAGCAAAACGAAGCGCAAACACATTGCATTGATTGGAGAAAGCTACATGTAGTGTGCGTTCATACGGTTGATGATACATGTATCTAGAATTCTCAGTGACAAATAGTTTCGAGCTGTTATCAGATGCCGGGCTACTCGTCTTCTGATCAGGCTTCAAACTACATGTATTTTAAAAGGACAGAAATTCCGCAGCGCAAAAGCATTTTGGGGGAAGAATAACGTCGTCGTCCCTGTACAGTGTTTCCTTCATACAACAGCCCTCCGAACAACGATTCCCTCCTAACAACAACGCTTGTCGCTGTTCCCAAACCAAGACAATTATGTCGGACGCTTTCACTACTGCGATACCGTCCGCTTTTTCTCAAAGTTACGAATTGATCACTGTGAAAACAGTTTTTAGAAATATACAACATACCCTCATTAATACAATAATTTTAACGAACTGAAAATTGCGAATTTAAGGCCAGGTCGTAGTGTACATGTAACGCATGATAAAAGTACAGAAGAATGTTCATTTAGGAATGTTCTGTTTTTCTGGCATCATATCTAAAACAACAACTTCCTACGAAACGCCGAAAACAAAGTTTTTCTAAGTTGTGGGGATTTAACCCCTCTATTACATGTAGTACAGTGGAGAAAACGTTATTCCTTCCCAATAAACGCGTTAACGCTAAAACTATTATTTCCATTGCAAACAGTTTGGAGCCAGATCAGACGCCGGGTAACCCGGCGTCTGATCAGGCTCCAAACTGTTTGCTACCCAGATTAAAATAAATAGTTTGAAATTTAAAAAAGATGCCATTTTCAACAGTTTAGTGTTTTGCGTTTGCGTTTCGTTTACGGGAACGGGAAAGAATAACAAGAATAACATATTCTCTACTGTAGCTTCAACATGCTATTACAGTGGAGAAGATGCTATTCTTTCCTTTTAAATAAAATAAACAAACACTTTAGAAAATGACAGGTGTTTGAATGTTCTGAATATTTATCACTACATGTATCTGTATGGCAAACAGTTTGGAGCCTGATCAGACGCCGGGTGACCCGACGTGTGATTAGTTTTCATGCTGTTTACAGTGGAACTAAGGTTATAGCATACACGCGTTTATCGGGATAGAATTACGTCTTTACTATGGATTTTAAATTGAATTTTGTTTGAACCTTTTTATGCTTCGTGATTTTATGCAATCCTTTTCAAGTGCATAACTGTCTCTGATTAATAATACCCATACACACTGAGAGAGGGTATCAGTGTGTTTCTAGATGAACTGTACTCAAATTAATTTTCTTTTTATCTAAATTAAGTGTTTGATGTTAAGGTTAAAGAGAATATTTATTCCAATTTCATGTAAATTTGTTTTGATAAGTTGAGGATCGGCTTTTTGAGTTTATTCTGTGGAAAGGCTTGTAATAATAAGGGTTTTGTCCTCACCAGATCTGGCCGCAATATCGGTACAGACAAACCTTGATAATTAGAGCTCATGTAAGACATGTACAGTGGAGAATGTGTTATTCTTTCCGAATAAACGCGTTTACGCTAAAACTATTATTAACAATACAAACAGTTAGGAGCCAGATCAGACGCCGGGTAACCCGGCGTCTGATCAGGCTCCAAACTGTTTGCCACCAAAATAAACATGAATTATCAGAATAGTCTAAAAGTTGTTCTTTTCTACGTTTTAGTGCTTTGCGTTTGCGTACGTTTGCGTTTAAACGGGAAAGAATAACAGATTCTCCACTGTAACAGTGGAGAAAACGTTATTCTTTCCCATTTTAAACGCAAACGCATAGCACTAAAACATAGTAAAATGACAATTTTGGACAATTCTGACTATTCATGTTGATCTCAGTGGCAAACAGTTTGGGTTACCCGGCGTCTGATATGGCTCCAAACTGTTTGCACTGGAAATAATTGTTTGAGCGTAAACGCGTTGACTGGGAAATAATAACGTTCTACCACTGTACTCTATGGCGCATTCAACCTGCCTTAAGTTATAACCTGTCCTCAAACCTAAAACCAGACTATGGAGTAAATGGTTAAGAGTATGGAAGCTTCTTAAAGAGGCTCGCAACCGGATTTAGCATTAAAAATGGTAATTTGTAAATATATTATTTGTCAAATGATTATATAAATGGGTAAGATTTAGTTTAGGATAATAAATTCTGTTAAAAAATGCATTTCCAAAAACAAAAAAGAAGCTCTGGTGGGATTCGAACCCGTGACCCTCCATTGCGGAGACAAACAAGAAAAATGAGGACACGCCTTAACCGCCTCGTCCACGGACGCTCTCTATATATATGGTAGCGAATTAAGGTACTTCACTGGTAGCGCTTACTACTACATTATTCGGCTCCGGTTTATGTCAGAGCCCGTGTAGAGAAGCAACAACAACAGCAAAACCGTCAGCTGACGCTATTGAAAAACGATGGAATATATCTAAAAAAAAACTAAGATTCGGTGACGATTCTTGAGACTTTTTTTGGACTGATCATATTTTTTGCTTTTATTTGAGTATTTTATTTTATTTTGACAAGTACAAGATCCGGTTGCGAGTCGCTTTAAGAACCTAACTTCATTTATTTAACATTTTAAGAAACTACCTGCTAGTTGCGATTATATGTCAGACAAGAATACAGTAGAGAATATGTTATTCTTTCCCGTTTAAACGTAAACGAAACGCAAACGCAAAACACCAAACTGTTGAAAATGGCATCCCTTTAAAATTTCAAACTATTTATTTTAATATGGGTAGCAAACAGTTTGGAGCCTGATCAGACGCCGGGTTATCCGGCGTCTGATTTGGCTCCAGACTGTTTGCAATTGAAATAATAGTTTTAGCGTAAACGCGTTTATTGGGAAAGAACAACGTTTTCTCCACTGTAGCGTTTTTCCCACTGTAATACAAAACGTAATTGGTATGTTGATATTCTGATAAATCTTGGAATGACTATTCTCCGCTATATACCAGCGTTTTTATTGAAATAAAAAACAGTTTGACGTTTCCTTTCAAGCAAAATGGAGTTTTTCTAATTACGCCTTTCATCCATATAGTCGACAAAAGGCGAATATGCAAAACATTTTGATCACAAACAGATGCCACGTAACGCGGCAATGACAAATAGAGAAAACGTTATCTTTTCCCGTTTAAACGCAACTAAACGCTATACGCAATGTTATAAATTAGCAGCTTTTTTGAAATAATAACTATTTTTTAATATGCTTTGCAAACAGTTTGGAGCCTGTTCAGACGCCTTTTTACCAATGAAAACAATCGTTTGAGCATACTTATTTGAAATCAGACGATTTATTGCAGACAAACTATTGTAGCAGACGGTACATTTTTTGAAGAAAAAAGTGGTGGTGAAAGAAATAATAAGCGAGAGGCAACAAGCGTCTATCGTTGACAACTTGTGTCTATTCGCAAGTAAATTAGAATTCTCGAAAAGTAGAAAAACTCTGTTAGTTTCTCCTAACTGTAGGTGGTTGTTTTTACATAGTTGGATTTTTCGCTTTCTTTTAGAGCCGACAATCTTCAGCTAGCTCATTTTTCAATTACAACAGGTATATTAGTAATAACAAAAATAAAAAAGTATACAGCACTCACTCTCTACAACGACACCCAATGGGGCACATAAAGTTTGGCTCCAAACAGTTTGCAATGGAAATAATAGTACAGTAAAACCTCGCTATTACGAGCACTAAAACGAAGGCTAATTGATTGTATAATAGAGAGGTGGCCGCTTAAAGCAAGGTGACAGTGAAACAGAAAGCTCCTAAAGGAGCTTTCTGTTTCACTGTCACCTTGCTTTAAGCGGTCATCTATCGTAAACATCCTAATAATTAATTAAATTGAGTGGTCGTACATGTAATAGAGAGGTTTTACTGTATTAGCGTAAACTCGTTTATTGGGAAAGAAAAACGTTTTCTCCAATGTATATGTTATGTCCATTGCAAACAGTTTGGAGCCATTTTTTAAAATGTTATAAACGACATTTAAAACAAACACACTAAAAAACACAACCCCAACCTGTGTTTTTATCAAAAGAATAACACCTTTATCTCTATAATTATATATGGTCTCCACATTTTTGCAAAGCAATAAGTCTGGGTTTCTCATGGCGCGGAACATTTGTTTCAAATCTCACTTTACAAATTACAGTAATTACTTTAGACGAGACACTCTCAAGGTGGTCTATTACTGCAATATTGGAACCACTGGCTCAAAAAATACAGTGGAGAAAACAGTAGTTTTTCCTTTAATACGACACTCAATGCAACCACAGTACAATTAAATAAAGAAAATGACAGGTTATTGGAAATGTTAACCATTTATTGAACTCTTGAAAGGCAAACATTTATCCTGATCAGATGCCGACTAATTCTGTGTCTGACCTGGTCGATGCTGCTTACAAAATTAATGAGAATATGTTATTCTGTCACGTTAAAACGCAAACGCATTGCAATAGAATGTAAAACATGACATTTTTTAACATCTTTGACTATATTTATTAAACAGATTGGACCCTGATCAGACGCCGGTTTACCCGGCGTCTGATCTAGCTCTAAACTGTTTGCAATGCGTTTATTGGGAAAGAATAGTGTAATCTCCACTGTACATGTAGAAGGGTTATAACTGGTTTAGCACAAATGTTTTTATTGGAAATGATGTGCTCGGAACCATTTTTAAGTGAATTTTAGCATTAATTTTGTTTTAGTGTTTGTTTGAGCTTTTTCTTACTGAAAACTGTAATTTACAACTCTGCATGCTGGGTAGTGTTATGTTCTGCAACAAATATTGTCGTCTGCTAAATATTATTCTAAAATTAGAATTTTAAAAATTGTCTATTCAAAACAGTGTCAGGGTGTTAAACAGTTTGGATCCTAATGATACGTCACGTTACGCTGCGTCTCATTAGGATTCAAACTGTTTGCACGTATAGTCATTATTCCATCGCTAGCTTGCAAAGAGATACATGTTAATATAAAACGTCACCAAGGTACATGTACTAGTCTATACGCGTTAAATAGTCTCCAACGTTTTGGCACGACTTTTCAGTTTTCGGTGACAGTCCCATCGAACTATAAAGAAACAGTACATGTACAGTGGAGAAAACGTTTTATTTATGCTTTTCGGTGGATTACCACGAAATAGCAGTGGATGATCACTTGGTAATCCACTGCAGTGGATTATCACCAATCGCTTTTTATTATGAATTTTCCCCGTAGGGCTCCCCAAGAATCGTAGTCAATCGTGTCTTATCGTTAAATTCCGGCAGTCCGATTTGTCGCGAACTACTCACCGGAAGAGCACGAATCCAAACTCGGGAACAACGAGTGACGTCATTATACCGCCAACTGTCACGCGCGTGTGTTCGACATAAAACGTGGGGCTCAACACGGGATAAATAATGTACGTTCGCTTTCAATTTTTAAACAATTTCGTTTAAAAAGTGGCTTAAAAGCATAAATAAATAGAATAACTGTGTTTTTTCAGTGTAAGATCGAATTTAATCCATTTCGTGAACATCAGACTGTTATATTTTCACTCGTGGCTTCGCCACTCGTGAAAATATAACGTCTGATGTTCACTCAATGGATTAAATTTCGATCTTACACTGAAAAAAACAGTTATCCTCTATATATTTTCCCGTTTAAACGTACGCAAACGCAAAGCACTAAAACGTAGAAAAGTACAACTTTTGAACAAATTTGATAATTCATCTTTATCTTGGTGGCAAACAGTTCGGAGCCTGATCAGACGCCGGGTTACCCGGCGTCTGATCTGGCTCCAAACTGTTTGCAGTGAAAATAATAGATTTAGCGTAAACGCGTTTATTGGGAAAGAATAACGTTTTCTCCACTGTAGTACATGCACACTTACATGTATACAGTAGGGAAGATATAATTTCCCAATTAGCACGTTTATAAATCTTAATTTATGTATTTCCATTACATGTACATATTTTGAGCCAGATCTACCCGGCATCTGATCTGGCTCCAAACCCTTTGCTATGGACATACAGACTTTAACATGAGCGTGTTTATTTGGAAAGAATAACGCTTGCTTACATGTAATTGTACTTCAAAGAAAGCATTTTCTTATAAACTTTGTATTCATTTTGTTGTTAGAGGATGGCGGCAAAATGCCGTTGGATTTTGATAAAGGAAGACAATGACATGAAAACACATTCATTTGCATGTTTCTAGGCGTCAAATACATGCAACAGAATTCCTAAAATAGATTATTCACATTTTCTCTGGTATATCAAACTTCTACAGTTATTATCATTCACTCCTGAAACTTCAAATAGGGCAACTCTAGTTTCCAATAAAGTCTAGTCCGGTTTTGACAATTAAAGCCGCATTGTGTTTTGGGGAAACCTGCCTAAAACGGTTGTTTGGGATCCCATTATAACTACATGGCACGTGATTATTTCACAAAAAGTGGCTTTATCTAAGAAATTCGCTTTTTATTTTATTTTTTTTAATTTATGGATGTAACATCCATTAATTGGACCTTGCGAACGGAAAGAATGACAACTCTGTAAATACAGGGCTCCAGATAAGGGGAGTATTTCAAAAACTAAAATCTTTATTTCTGCTTTAAAACCAATGGTGTCATCACTCATTAGAATCGTCTCGAAGAGACAATTCTAATGAGTAGTAACACCATAGCATTCGGTGCTGAAATGAGTGAGAAAATGTTGGATTAGTTCAGTTTACTTCCGCTTATCTGTAGCACTGGAATGAAGTGGTTAACCTTTATTCTGCAGACGTCTGCTTTGAAATTGTCATGTGCAAAATTTGTTTAGTTTAGATTTATGCATAGTTTTAATTAAACAAACCTTAAGACGATTGTCAAAAATTCGGATCCAGATAAGACGCCGCGTTACGCGGCGTCTGTTTTAGATTCAAACAGTTTGTAAACTCTGTAAAGTTTCGACCAGCAGGCACAGGGTTAACCAATGAGTTAACTCTGAAGTTGATCCCGGCTGTATCACGTGACACTAAGCCGTGTAGTAATGTTCATGTCAGACGTTCTATTTTCGGTTTGTTATGATTTTAAACTGCTCTTTTTGGTGATTTGTGTCTGTCTTCAACATTTCATAGATCAGTTTGGCCCATAAGAATGTTCAAACATTATTATTAACCGTTATTGTATTTCAGACATTAAAAAAGGTCTGAAAACACAATGGGATTTTAACCCTTTACCTGATAGCCTATTTCTATTACTTAAGATAGGTGACTACTTAAAGCAGGTTGAAAGTAAAGCAGAATGCGCCTATGGGCGCATTCTGCTTTACTTTCAGCCTGCTTTAAGCTATCATGTGCTATAATATAGAAAATATTCCCTATAATACATATTCATTACTGATTAAATTGGAACTATTTTCTTTGGCGGATGAATAAAATGAATGCGCTAAAAGTCGCTTCTATAAGGTAAAGGGTTAAGGGTCATTCTCACAATGTCTTGCAAAATGACTTACACTTCATATCTTGTTGAGAGGGCTCCTTAAGGAGTTTCTTGATCGGAGTCTACACCGATTGCATAGGACAAGTGTACTCTTCACGTGTACAATGTTTGTATTGTGTGGTTATACATTGTACTCGCTAGGACTAATTGGGCATGGTTGAATTAGTGGAATGGAGTCTTGGAGTGGAGTGGTGGAATGGAATCTTGGAATGGAATGTTAGATTGAAAACCACTCCAAAACCATACTCCATGACTCCATTCCAACATTCCATTCCAAGACTCCAAAACTACACTCCGTAAATTCAACCATACCTTGCCATAGTTGAATATATGGAGTGAAGTTTTGGAGTCTTGGAGTGGAGAGTAATTTTAAGAGTTTAATTGTGGAGTCTATAAACAGTTGTTTCCAAATATTATAGTCTAAACCTTTTCATTTTTGGTCCAGTTTTTTCGAGTTTGTGTGTAGGTTTGTATCGCATCCCGAGCCAACCATGTCAATTTGGTGCAAAAAATCGAGTTTTGAAAATGTGGGCTGATCAGCCCCAAGGCATACTTTGGGACTTTATTTCTACATGAAATGATGGCAGCACAAAAATGTATGGATGTTTCTTGCCTATGCCACTATATTCTTAGATACACACATTTAGTACATGGCATCACATTGTCAATGCCATTTAAGAACAAACATAACATTGACAGTCTCTTAAAATGCACAGAGAGTCCCAAAATAGCATTCAGAAGATCTTTGGGTATTTATTATCATAACATTGCAATGTCACGGTAGCCCCTATGCCAGGACATCTGCAGTGCCCCTACGGTCAATGGGGCTACGGGATGTGTGAGATAAGGTGAGTGAGGTGAGCCTGTAGGGACCAGAGCGATCAGTGCTGACTAGACAGTTAAAATGCCATTCAAAGACTCCATTCCACTCCAAGACTCCATTCCACTAATTCAACCATGCCGACTAATTGGGTTAAACCAATCTAATTGTCCAACCAAATGAAAGAGTGTGTCCGATTTTAACAAAGCTGTCTGCCTACAGAGAGATAAAATATTAAGTACAAACACCTTTATATTGTGCCTTTTGTTTTATTTAACCCTTTCATGATTAAATTATTCGGGAGATTTTTACCCTTTCACCGCTTTATTGTCATCTGCTTCGTTATTGTTGTCTGCAGCAAGACACGTTTCAAAGTTACATTTAAGGTTGTATGACTTAATAAATATCGATAAGAGTGTCAAACAATTTGGGTCCTGATCAGACGTCAAAGCTGTTTGCAAACGCGCTTTAAAGCGTCATTGTAGAGTATAAGGGTTGCATTTGTTTTTAAGATACAATGTAACCATATCATGAAAACTATCAACGGATCGCCTATTGGATGGTCGCAGTGGCGTCGGATACATGTAAAACCTTTCTTTCCCAATAAACGCGGTTGTGTTAAATTAATATTTTACATTGCAACAATTTAGAGCCATTTCAAACGCCGAGTATCCCGGCCTCTGATCATGCTCTAAACTGTTTACAACACATATTAAAATACGCCATTAGTCTAATATTAAAGCTGTCATTTGTTCAGCATTGTTTTTACATTACGTTTGCGTTTAGTTTAACGCTGAAATGATAACACCTTCAACTGCAATGGCGTTGGTCTACTGTACATGCACATGCCCCAGAGGTTAATGGTTACCATGCTAACCCTTTCGTTTCTGTAACATCGTCTGCTTAAAATTATCGTCTGCTTTCGTTTCTGAAAATAACATTTAAGGCATTTTAACCAAATAAACATAAACACAAGTATCAAAAAGTTTGAATACAGATCAGACGCTGATCTGGATCCAAGCTGTTTGCAAATACTAACAAATTCGTGAGTACATGTAGCACATTAAGTGTTAAGACAAGACATGGAGGTATCATATTATCGAATTCAGTTTCCAAGTGGGATTAGTTCTTGTAATGTGCGGAACCTTAACCATATTCATGGCCAGTGTGGTTACACAGGAATCTGCAGAATTTGGAACAGAACAGAAGAGAACATACCTTTAATTAATCACAGTTTACGGAAGCATGTACCAGCATGTGATATTGAACATGGATTCTAGTTCGACGCCAAGTCACGCGGGTTTATTTCAGAAACTAGACATTTTAATACAGTAGAAAAGACGCTGTTGTTTCCCGTTCAAACGCAAACGAAACACAACAACGCATGACACTAAAATATAGAAAAGGACAACATTTAGATAGTTCTGACTATTCGTTTTAATCTGAGTTGGAAATTGAAATAATAGTTTTGGCGTGAAAGCGTTTATTGGAAAAGAATAACGTCTTCGCCACTGTACATGTTGGGTCTGAGTAACGCCAACGTACTAAAGCATGAGCATTTTTAAAACCTTTGACAGACAACAATTTGAAAGACAAAGGTCAAGGTTTGAAAAACATTTTTTAAAAATGCTTAATGTTATAAAATGGTAGGACGTTTTTTCCCCGGTTAATCTAAACGCAATGCTACATGTATAACATTGAGAAAGTAGCAGTCCTTTGAAAATAGTTACCTATTTATTCGTTATCTACAGTAATTAGCAAACATAATTTTTCAAATCCACGTACAGTAGAAACTTAAAACCTCTTCTGAACTGTGAAATGTCCTTTTAGAGCTGTAAGGGAAGGTCATCACCCACTCAACAAATATGAATTAGGGAGTGTTTAGCATTCCATTCTGCATTACAGTCACATGTTTTGCTCGCTATGCGCATTCATTATTTAGTTGATGAACCAGCAGAGCAAATGTTTCGAGATCGAGAAATTCATATGGTTTTCAAATAGTGCAAGAGAAGTTATTCATTTTCAAATAACGTGCGTATGCTAAGATCCCTTATGTTCGGTGCAAACAGTTTGGAGCCAGACCAGATGCCGGATAACCCTGCGTCTGACCAGTCTCCAAGCGATTTTGCGTTCAAATTTAAAACTAATCATTAATAATTTTTTAGATATATTTAGTTTTCAACATTTGATTATACTGTGTTTGCGTTTCATTTCGTTGAAACGGGAATGAATACCATTTTTCCACTGTATACATCCGGTTAAGGGAGTCCGGCTTTTCGGATTTCACTCTGCATCTATCCTTGCACGTTATGTTTATTATTTGAGTTTTTATGGGCAAGCTATTACGATATCTATTACGCACGCCAATATTCGGTCGGAACCTGTGGTGAAAAGAATATGCCCTAGGAAACCATAGATACACATGAGCAGCGTAATTACCAACGCTACTACTCATAAAATGTAATCTGCCATGTGCAAAGCAAATATTTCCACGGGCTTAATTAGAAGCAGAAACAATGAAAATTGTTTGCTCAAACGAAGACAAATAAATAAGTTACAGGTAAAAGGAGGCCCGCTTTAACAGACTGCAACATTGATTTGCGTCAGCTTATTGTTAATTAATCGCCGATCGAGAAGTATTTTCACCCGTTGGCATGTTGTTAATTAAAACAGGCGTAGAATGAGTGAGAAACAGTCACATGTGCCACAAGGCTGTTGAGAAAACTGCAAAAATGCATCCCAGATCAGAATGTATAAACGCCAATTTGTTTGTTGATCCTTAGTGTGCTAAAGACCGTCTGCGGGTCCTATGAATGATGATTATTACTGTGGCATGACTTATTCTTAAACACAGACACATTCCGATAAAATTTTAGAAAAATGATTAGAATTGTTTTCCTTTTTCACTGTAAATGGCGCAAAAAAACGCGTTTGCAAACGATTGGATCCTAATCAGACGCCACGTAAAGCGACGTCTGATCACGATCCAAATAGTTTGAAACTCTTTTCCAAATTTCTTCAGTTATACTGTATTTCATATTGCAGACAATAAAACTAAAACTGACGACAATATGGAGTGAAGGGAAAATATTTCACGATAAATTTGACCCGGAAATGGTTAAACAATTATGGCCAATGCAGACCGTTTACCACGGCCTCTGGCCAGGCTACCAACTGTTTTCTACTTAGATTTTGAAAGAAACTTTATTTAGAAACTTTATTGAAATATATCTGTATAAGGATATATATCTGTATACTTAGATTTTGATAATCCATCAATGGTTTCAATAACTTGTCACTTTCTCATATTTTATTGCAATTCGTTAGTGTTGTAAATACGGGGGGTGGGTTACATTTGTACACATGTAACGGTTCGTTTACTCATACACTCAATCCTTCACTCGCTTCTACCGTGAAAAAGATGCTATTTTCCCCATTTAAAAACTCAAATCTAGAAGATGGCAAATGTTTAAAAAACAATTTTACGATTGGAACCTGGTCAGACGCCGGGTATCAATATGATCTGGCTCTAAACTTTTTGCAATGAACATACGATTTTAGCATAAACGCTTTCATTGGGCAAGACTAACTTTTTCTCCACTGTATTCCATTTCATTCACTCACACTCTCACTCGCTCATGGCGTAATTTTTACACCTCTTACCTGTAAAAGAAAAATGCTGATCATCCTAGATACATAATATTGTTCAGCTAACCCATGCCAATAGATCCAGTGGAGAAAACAGTTTTCTCTATAAACGGGTTCATACTTAAATTTTAATTGCAAACAATTAGGAGTCAGATTTGACGCCGGGTTATCCGGCGTCTGATTAGGCTACAAATAATTGGTCATTCATAGATAAAGATACATTATCAGAATTACTTTTTAAAATTGTTATTTTCTAGATTTTATTGCATCGCGTTTGCGTTCAGTTTGGTTTGATCGAAACAGAATAAGGTCTAAGCCACTGTATTAGTAAAGGGGAAAATGCTCATCATCTCAAACAGATATGGTTCAAGCCAATTCAAGCCAATAGATACAGTAGAGAATGTGTTATTCTTTCCCAATAAACGCGTTTACGCTAAAACTATTATTTGCAGTACAAACAGTTTGGAGCCAGATCAGAGGCCGGGTAACCCGGCGTCTGATCAGGCTCCAAAATGTTTGCCACCAAGATAAACAAGACTTATCAGAATTGTCCAATAGTTGTTCCTTGCTACGCTTTAGTGCTTTGCGTTTGCGTACGTTTGCGTTTAAACGGGAAAGAGTAACAGATTATCCACTGTAAGAGGAAATAGACTTGTAATTTGCTTCGATAACCCCCTCGTGTTTAAACAAAGTATATGTTGTGACTACCCTCGTAGAGACAATTTAAATGAATAAAGTCACAGCATAGGGGTACTGCGATACTTTAAGAATAATATATTCACTGTTGTTTAGATAATCTACTTGTCTGAGGCTTTGGTAGGCTTGCAGCACGTACTACAGTGGAGAATCTGTTATTCTTTCCCAATAAACGCGTTTACGCTGAAACTATTATTTCCAAAACAAACAGTTTGGAGCCAGATCAGACGCCGGGTAACCCGGCGTCTGATCAGGCTCCAAACTGTTTGCCACCAAGATAAACAAAAATTATCAGAAGTGTCCAAAAGTTGTTATTTTCTACGTTTTAGTGTTTTGCGTTTGCGTACGTTTGCGTTTAAACGGGAAAGAATAACAGATTCTCCACTGTACAGTAGAGACAACGTTTTAATTTCCCTATAAACGCGTTTACGCTTTAAACGTTTATTCCGATTGCAAATAGTTTGGAGCCAGATCAGACACCGGTTAACCCGTCGTCTGATCAGGTTCCAAGCGGTTTGAAACTCAGAGAAAAATGAACATTTAGAATTGTGTAAAATTTGACATTTTCTACGTTTTATTGCAATGTTTTGCGTTTAAACGGGGAATAATAATGTCTTCCCCCCTGTACTCAATACTATAAGTGTACTATAATGTTATTAGTTAAGATGGATTGAATAATGATAACATCAAAGGGTGGACGGGTTTACAAATTACAGATTTAAGGAAAAAAGATCGTTTTTGATACTTATAAATAGCATAGATTTCAGATATGATACCCCGTACAATCCTTGTGCGCATATGAAAACGAACCGACACAGATAGTGTTCTGATATAGGATCAGTTCATTTGGATTATTCTGATAAGACAGCATACTTTCGTGCCCAGATTATTAACATTTTATGATTTGCAGTTACAAAATATGGCTGAAGCAAATTAACCTTCAGCATGCTAAGTAAGACTTGCCGGCTAACATTTGCAAACAGTTTTGATCCAGATAAGAAGCCATGTAACTGGTCGACTAATCGGGATCCGTACTGTTTAGCACTAATGTTCGACCTTTCTTCGGTATAAAAAGCATGAAACTAAGTTTATGATTTTTCGCAGATGATAGTTATATTTGAAGCATACGATAGTTCATCATGTTAACGTTTAGTAATTATGTCGTCTAAGGTATGAACGTTATGATGTAGATTATCCAGATCAAGCCGGAGGAAAATTGATCTTTGAACAAGGCAAACAGTATAGATCCTGAATACATACCTATACGGTCCAAAATTGTTTAACACATTACCCCATAAATATGCATTTTAACGCCTTTTATTTTTCTCTGAAGCAAAAAGTTCCATTTTATACAGTAATGAATATCTACCATAAGAAACATTTTCTACGTCTAAACAGATGGTAGCTTAAAGCAGGCTGAAAGTAAAGCCTTTACTTCTGCTTTACCTTTAACCAGCTTTAAGTAGTCATCTGTCTTCAAATCTAGAAACAGTCTATGGGGCAATTGGTTAATATTCGTTTAATACACTACATGTACATGAAACATCATTTTAGAAAATGTAGACGGAAATCTAACACAGACGAAATGATGAAGAAGGCTGGATATTCAGTGTTTCATGCATATGACTGTTTAAAACATAAAGAAAGTAAAGTTGAACAATTTATTAGTCTATTAAAGAGAGAATCCCTACACTACTTTGATATCATCTTCGTAAACATGTTCCAATAGTTTTAAAGGATTTGACAATACACCAGGTTACCCAGGGTTTAGTTTTACAGGGTGTTATACATGTACTTTCCCAATAAACGCGTTATGTTAAAACCATTATTTTCATAACAACAGCTTTGGGCACGATCAGACTCCGTGTAACCAGACATGAGATCAGATTTCAAACTGGTTGCAGTTCAGAATAAAATAAAACGTCAGACTCTGAGATCTATGGCCTAGAAGCTGTATTTTTCTATATATTTTTGTTTTGCGTTAAGTTTCGTTTAACCTGGAAATAATAACGTTTTCGGCACCGTAGCATTTTCCCCTGTGCTCAGAGTTTACATGTAGTTTAATTACAAAGGGGTTTGCAATATGTCTGGCTACGGTAATATTTGAACCAACTTTTCTTGGACCCTTTTTACAAACGGTATCACGACAAATATACGTTTTGTCATAAGAGAGAATAAAGTTCTGCCTTTACATTGCAATGGATATATAGGATCTGTCATGAGTCGATGTTTAAGACAAGCTGATCTCAAACGAGTCTAGAATTGAAATGTTATTAAGCGAGCCTTGGCGAGCTTAATAACTTTTCTGTTCTACACGAGTTTGAGATCAAATTGTCTTAAACATCGACGAATGACAGATTCTCTTTCTCACATTACCAACGATTTAAGCTATTTTTTAAGCAATTTGAATTTTTTTGGAACCCCGGTTTCTCACATAACTACCACTGTTTTCTATAGCGAACAACGATGACGAATATCCTTATCTCCAACATCTGTAAGATCACTTTGATGACGTCACTATAACGTCCCTATTTTTAACGGCGTTTTGACGTCACCGGGGTTCCAAAAAATGCAAATTGCTTAAAACATAGCTTAAATCGTTGGTAATGTGAGAAAGAGAATCTGTCACTCGTGGATGTTTAAGACAATTTGATCTCAAACTCGTCTAGAACAGAAAAGTTATTAAGCTCGCCAAGGCTCGCTTAACTCTTTATCCCATAGAAGCGCCTTTGAGCGCATTGGATTTATTCATCCACAGAAAAAAATACTTCCAATTTTTACAGCCATGAAAATGAATAATAAGAAATATTTTGTAAATCCTAGCAGATGATAGCTTAAAGCAGGCTGAAAGTAAAGCAGAATGCGCCTTAAGGCGCATTCTGCTTTACGTTCAGCCTGCTTTCAGTGGCCACCTATCTTCAAAACTAGAAATAGGCTATGGGTTGATAACATTTCAATTCTAGACTCGTTTGAGATCAGCTTGTCTTAAACATCGACTCATGACAGATCCTATATGTTTTAGCATAAACGCGTTTGTTGGGACTGAATAACATCTTCTTCACTGTAGATAAAACTGGATCTGGTCAAAATGTACTCTTGGTCAAAACGCACCCAAACCAAAATGTACCAGCTATCTTGGTCATTTCGTACCCGTATAATTAAAATATCACACAATAACATTGAACATGAGCGTAATAAAGAAATTGAATTGAAAGAATTGACAAAATTGAAAAACCAGGGATTTCAAGAAAACCCTCAATATCCAAGGGAAAAGGCGTAATTTTGAAGCTTTTCGTTGATTTTGTATAAATATTTGGCAGTTACTTTTGGTTAAAGTAATGAATCTTGCCGTGTTTAGTTCATCAAGTTCAAATGCAAATACCACTACATGTATATGAAATATTTTGTCAACCTTATTAACAATACAGATGTATTGTTTTTTAATAGTCCTGACCTATATGCACACTGTTCACTTATTTTAATTCACTTGTGCGAACAAAACTTTGAGTGAACGTCATTAGACCATGATAGTTAAAGAAAGCATGATGTTTTAAACCATGATATTACAAATGTATTTATTTGATGAAAAGGGACATTTCGTCAATTCCCTAAAACGCCCAGTGATTACGCGTACATGTACGTGTTTATTGGGAAAGAATAGCATATCCCTCACTGTACATATAAATAAGATACAGTGGAGAATCTGTTATTCTTTTCCGTTTAAACGCAAACGTACGCAAACGCAAAGCACTAAAACGTAGAAAAGAACAACTTTTGGACAATTCTGATAATTCTTGTTTATCTTGGTGGCAAACAGTTTGAAGCCTGATCAGACGCCGGGTCACCCGGCGTCTGATCTGGCTCCAAACTGTTTGCAATGGACAAAAATAGTTTTAGCGCAAACGCGTTTATTGGGAAAGAATAACAGTTTCTCCACTGTATAAATAAGATATATAGCGCTCATAAATCTAGATTGAAATTCTGAACCACTAACAAATATGTTGCTAAAAATAAGGTTGTCAAATAAATTATCAACGTAATTGCAAAGTACTGTTTACAATGTAATCCACTAAAGTATTATGTTTACAGTGGAAAAGACGTTATACTTTCCCAATAAACGCATTTTATCCACTGCAGTATTATCCATTGCAAACAATTGGGAGCCTGGTCAGACGCCGGGTTACCCGGTATCAGGTTCAAAACTGTTTGCCACATTCATTAAAATGAATTGTCTACCTTTTCTTAAAACTGTTGTTTTCTTCATTGTTTTGAATTGTGTTTGCCTTTAGCCTCGTTCAAACGGGAAATAACGTTCTTTCCACTGTATCTGTATTGTTTTCTTTTTTAAGTACAATTGTACAGTGGAGAATCTGTTATTCTTTCCCAATAAACGCGTTTACGCTAAAACTATTATTTGCAGTACAAACAGTTTGGAGCCAGATCAGACGCCGGGTAACCCGGCGTCTGATCAGGCTCCAAACTGTTTGCCACCAAGATAAACAAGAATTATCAGAATTGTCCAAAAGTTGTTCTTTTCTACGTTTTATTGCTTTGCGTTTGCGTACGTTTGCGTTTAAACGGGAAAGAATAACAGATTCTCCATTGTATCTCAATATCTCGATGTCATTTCAGCTGAACTTACTTATACATGTGTCCATAAGTCTACAGATGAATTTCAAAGTCTCGAATTTGTTTATTTCTGAAATACTCGTCTGTCCCGCCTTTCCTTTAAATAAGACGAAACACACATGCAATGCAACACAATGTAGACAATAACAGTTTAGTTGAACTATATGGCGATGTACATGTATTTGAATCATACATGTACTGACACATACATGTACAGTAAACCCTCACTGTTGAAAACACTATTTGAGTTTAAAATGGTGTGTTAATGCAGGTGGCCGCTACATATATGGGGAAAGTAAAGCAGAGAGCTGTAAAAGGAGTACAGTTTAGCTGTTTTCAATTGACATCAGGTTTTAGCATGAACGCATTTATTGAGAACGAATAACATCGTCCCCACTGAAAGAGACTATCCTACATATTGGTCAGACCACTCGGTTAAGTGGATATTTAATGGAGTTTTAAACTGTCTGGACAATTAAATTTAAGGTCTCTTATTTGAAGCCATGATAGAGCAACTGTTGCTTAAAATGATGATTTTTATGCATGTGACGTTTGTATTTAAGCATGAAAATACCATTCCAGGCAAGGAACTAGGTCATGAGTAAATTGCGTTAGTTTCCTGTTCCGACCAACTCAGCAGGCCGGAAACACGCTAAACACTTTCTAGCTTGGATACACGTACAGTGGAGAAGACGTTTGTCTTTCTAGTTTAGCTGAAAAAAACACGATGAAAGATAAATGGTAGCCCTTTGAAGAGAAGTTAACGATTTTGGAGCCTGATAAAACACTGTATTTGCAATGTGCAGAAGGTTTTCAGTATTCGCGCGTTTATTGAGAAATAATAAACATATTCCCCACTGTACTGTAAATGTACAGGAAGTGACGTTTTCGCATATATAAATGTCTTGGAAATGAATGTACAGTACAAAACAACTCTACGACCACTAAAAAGGTGGCCAATTGATTATATAAGACATGTGACAACTTAAAGCAAGGTGACAGTAAAACAGAAAGCTCCTAAAGGAGCTTTCTGTTTTACTGTCACCTTGCTTTAAGCCGTCACCTGCCGTGAACAACTTTTAATTAACACAATTTAGTGGTCGTAATATAGATATTTTACTGTATTTACACGATTTTACTATAACTAAAATGGTCATTGTTGTATGTGCCTAAAACATGTGTCGTACATGTATGACAGCAAAGTGGTACAGTGGAGAAGACGTTATTCTAACCCGTAACAATGACCACAAACGCGAAAGCAGTGCAAACGAAGTTTTAAAAAGAAACTTTTATAATCAGAATAGAAAACAGTTTGAAGCCTGACCATACGCCTTGACCCGACTTCTGATCTAGCTCCAAACTGTTTGCAATGATTATAAGCGATTTAGCATAAACACGTTTGTTCGGATAAAACTTCGCCTTCTCCATTGTATTAAGGCAGAAAGCTTTCAAAGGAAGCCTCATGCTAATGTACTAGATGCAATCGCCCGCTATTATCACCGAAATCATGTATTATTTCTATTAGCTGTGAAAGTGGGGGTTCTACTATAGTCAAGAAGTCAAAAGTTCATCAATTCCTGGAATATTATAATGTATAGTCTGGTTACCTTCCACTGTCCCTATGTGTTGTACCTATATCTGCGATCCCGGGAACCAGCCTAATTAATGCAATTATCCCTTAGGTTTCCAAATCAATACTCCCACTGTCTTTTATGGTGCAGATGAAAAGTGCAATGTTGCTCTACTGTATAGTGGAGAAGACGTTGTTATATTTCCCGTTTAAACGCAAATTGAAGGCGAATGCATCTCAATAAAATGTTGAAATTGACAAGTTTTAACTACATGTAATACCTAATGTTCATTTTAATCTAAATGGCAAACAGATTGGAGCCTAATCAGACGCATGTTTGCGACAAGTTGCCATTTTCTACATTTTATTGCAATGCTTTTGTGTATAAAATTCGTTTAAACTGGAAAAATAACGTAAGCACTTAACACTTCTGTAGCGTTTTATCCGGACATGGTAGAAACATGAACAGGATGACGACAAATATAGTCGTAAGTCAGATAATAAAATTCTCAATTATTACTTATTTCTCCATCTAATCCTGTCTTGTGACATCTCTTTGGAATCGTATTGACAAGACGATTCAATGGAGATATCACAAGACAGGATAAGATTGATACATAGAAACTTGAAGTATTTTAAAGTTTTGACTATCAAATATAGTATTACGACCGTTTTTGTCTTACGACGTTTCGTTCAGTGGAAAATCTGTTATTCTTTCCCAATAAACGCGTTTACGCTAAAACTATTATTTGCAGTGCAAACAGTTTGGAGCCAGATCAGACGCCGGGTAACCCGGCGTCTGATCAGGCTCCAAACTGTTTGCCACCAAGATAAACAAGAATTATCAGAATTGTCCAAAAGTTGTTCTTTTCTACGTTTTAGTGCTTTGCGTTTGCGTACGTTTGCGTTTAAACGGGAAAGAATAACAGATTTTCCACGGCGTCTGTTCTGGCTCCAAACTTTTTGCACTGCAAATAATAGTTTTAGCGTAAACGCGTTTATTGGGAAAGAATAACACATTCTCCACTGTAATGTCTTCGCCACTGTACGAGGGTAAACTGTAGCGTGTTCAGTCGCCACTGTTTGCAGCTTAGGGTTGTGGTTTGTACCCCTCGTGCAGCGTGCAGAGAATTTCGTATCCGGTACTGTATCCAACTTGCAATTGATGGCCATCGACGGCCATCGATTTTTCTGTTGAACTCATGGCTGACGGAAAGATGTTTGCGTGCTAACCGGTGAAAGAGTAGGTCATTGTAAGCATTTATTTCACTACATGTATAAAGTGCAAATCACTTCACTTCGTTTTAAGCTACATGCAGTTTGGCAGCAAACCATTTTCGAACAAAAGGAATGTCAGAACATAGCCACTGAATATGACAATAATGAAATAGTTGCGATGACCGAATTTCAGACACTTTTAAACAATTTAAATCACTGTCCGAAGAGGAATTGATCTGACAGACATTTGCGTATGGCGTCACTAAATACTTTTTAAAGATAACGCACTTGGCATTTTAATCCTTCTTTTGGCTTAGGATCAAAGTGTCAATTGTATCTGCATAGGAATGTGTTCCAGTGCTTTTCCGTAGAAACGGAACGAAACACAAACGCAATGATCTAAAATTTAGCAAATGATAGGTTCTTGGAATTATAGACGATTTTTTTTTATCTGAGGCACAAACAGTTTGGAGCCTGATCAGACGCCGGGTTACCCGGCGTCTGATCTAGCTCTAAACTGTTTGCAATGGATTTTTTTTAGCATAATTTGCGTTTCTTGAGGAAAATGGCAGCTTCCTCCATTGTGGCATAGTTGGAATAGGATACATAGTTTTACAGTCATTTAAATTTGCATACAGAATGTTTCAAAAAAGGTATTTTTTGTATTTTTGTAAGTACTTCTACGTCTATGTTGATACGTTGCTCTGTCAGACTTGAAAATTATGCAACGGTGAAGTATGGTACCACCATTGCCAATCCCTGTCTTTATGAAACATTCTGTATGTCAGAATTGGAATGAATTTTATAACAAATTAGTTATTTTAACGACTACACCCATCTTTGCCAATTAATTCAACTCCCACCCAAATAATTCCGATATGAAATAAACCAATTATGAGCCACCTCAAGACAAAACGAGCTAGAATACATCAAACATATTTGTTTCGCGTTTTTTCTTTTTGTCACAACGAGGATATACGATCAAGAAGATATTATTCTTTCCCAATAAACGCGTTTATGTTAAAACCAATATACATATACCAATATTGCATGGATAAACGTTTTGATGACGCAATTCAACGCCTAATGATCCAAAAGGAAAACAACAAAAACCGAAAAGTAATATAAAAAACTGAAAAGGAAAAGAACAATAGAAAATGACAAAGTTTATCCTGGTCTAGATGCTACGCTATTTTGCCATTTTCTATACAGTGGAGAATCTGTTATTCTTTCCCGTTTATACGCAAACGTACGCAAACGCAAAGCACTAAAACATAGAAAGGTAAAACTTTTGGACAATTCTGATAATTCTTGTTTATCTTGGTGGCAAACAGTTTGGAACCTGATCAGACGCCGGGTTACCCGGCGTCTGATCTGGCTCCAAACTGTTTGCACTGCAAATAATAGTTTTTGCGTAAACGCGGGTACATGTATTGGGAAAGAATAACAGATTCTCCACTGTAGGTCTACAGTAGAGAAAACGTTATTCGTTCCCAATAAACGCATGTACGCTAAAACTATCATTTCAATTGAAATCAGTTTGGAGCCAGATCAGACGCCGGGTAACCCGGCGTCTGGTCAGTCTCAAAATGTTTGCCACTCAGTCTCAAATTAAAATGAATTGTCAGAATGGTAAATAGTTGCCATTTTCTACGTTTTATTAGAAAGCATTTTTGTTTCTTTTGCGTTTAAACGGGAAAGAATAACGTCTTCACCACTGGTCTATGTTCTTGTGATGCGGTTCGTTTGTTTTTTTTACCAAGAATTGGCCCGCAGAATAAATTATGAGATAAGTAAATCATATACCTAAGATAAAACCCTATATAACTTTAATAAATATAAACGAAGCATATAGTTCAGACGAAGAAGTTGACCTTATCATGAAGATTTGTCGTCTGCTTCAAATAAACCGTACAAAACTCAAAATTAATGTTACCATTTTTAAACTAGTTGAACATTGAGGACACGTAGTTTGGATCAAGATCAGACACCGAGTAACGGTGATCTGGACCCAAACTGTGTAAATATTAACCAAGTCATACTTACAGGGGAGAAAACGTTATTCTTTCCCAATAAACGCGTTTACGCTAAAACTATTATTTCCGCTGCAAACAGTTTGGAGCCAGATCAGACGCTGGGTAACCCGGCGTCTGATCAGGTTTCAAACTGTTTGTCATCAAGGTTCAAATCAACTTTCAGAATTGTAAAACAGTTTTAGTACAATGCCTTTGCGTTTCGTTTTCGTTTAAACGGGAAAGAATATTGTATTTTCCACTGTACAGTGGAGAATCTGTTATTCTTTCCCGTTTAAACGCAAACGTACGCAAACGCAAAGCACTAAAACGTAAAAAAAAAAAACTTTTGGACAATTCTGATAATTCTTGTTTATCTTGGTGGCAAACAGTTTGGAGCCTGATCAGACGCCGGGTTACCCGGCGTTTGATCTGGCTCCAAACTGTTTGCACTGCAAATAATAGTTTTAGCGTAAATGCGTTTATTGGGAAAGAATAACAGATTCTCCACTGTATTCTGATAAAGGTTAACCTTTTCCCCAATGATCTAGCTTAGTTTCAAAATTTAAAATTATTCAAGATGATGATGGTTACTTAAAGCAGACTGAGAGGAAAGCTGAAAACTCCTGCAGAAGAATGTTGCGTTACTTTAAGACTGTTTTAAGCACCAACCAAAAGGGATATTGCATTCTTTCATATATTTCTTAAGCAGAACATCGTTAAATCATGGGAAGGTATTTCTATAAGATACCAGCAGATACGTCAAAAGGCGCTTTTTGGAGGGAGAAGTGTTAATTTAATGCATCGCTGATATTTCAGTTGGGGAAAATGAAAGTGAAAGATATGTTTCATTTTACTCTAATCCTACATGTACAGTCGCGGTGGTGTTATTCTTTCCCGTTTAAACGCAAACGAAAAGCAAACGCATTGCACTTAAATATAGAAAATGGCAGCTTTTTGACATTTCTTATTGTTTAATTAAATCTGAATGGCAAACAGTTTTGGGCCTGATCAGACGCCGGATTACCCGGCGTTTGATCTGGCTCCAAACTGTTTGCAATGGAGATTTATAAACGTTTAAGTGTTTTTATTGTGAAAGAATAACGTCTTCTCCACTGTACAATGTACAAAGAATAACTTGACCCGTACTTGCTCCGCATATATACATGTAGCCTACATCAGAAAAAGGGTTATTTTTTCTGTGGAAACGGGACTGAAAACAATTCAATAAAACGTTAACACATTTCGTTGTCAAATTTATCGTGAGACGTTTACAACTTCATCGGCATATTGTCGTCTGCTTCAAATTTGCTGCCTGTAATATTGTTTTCCACCATAATCATTCCAATATGAAATAATCCAAATTGTGGTTTATTTAAATACATGTATGAGTAACAAAGGGTTAGGAGACTGGTCAGACACCGTGTTTGATCTTGCTGCAAACTATACCTGCATAATATTTTACCACAGAGAGTGAATATGCAGAATATTTAATCTAAATACAATGAATTGAAGGTTTGCAACAGTTTTTTGCAGTTCCTGAAATTTTTTGAAAACTAGAGAAGATAGGGTCTGGATTTCAATAGACAATATATATTGTAGAAAGAAATTGTTTAATATAGTGACATGTGATATTTACATTAGTAGAAGGGCCAACTCAATAAAAGGGCCTTAAATTTGATTCTTTTTTAACCCATCTGGTATAAAATTTCTGATGATATATTCGAATAGTTCAGACCTTGAGGCTTTAATTTATGGTGGATGCCAGATCTGGAAGTGGTGCAGATTTTTTTAAACAAGGGCTATAACTCTTACATCAGATTTAACATTATGTCATACATATAGTAACTATTTGCTATAATCAGCACGCATGGTTTCCGATTTGCATGAAACTTACACTATTTGCACCTCTTTACATGAAATGGGAAATAATACCAAAAAAACTTAGTTCCGGTCTCCGGTTGCCATAGTAACGGGAAAACATTATTTCCCCCTAAAATCAGTGTTTTTGGTTAGTTAAAAACATCAAATTCATGGCAATTTTAGACAAAAATGTACAAGTTTTAGATACAATGACATCTGAAAATTGAAATATGACATACATTAATAACATTGTAGCTTTCAGCTCTGATTGGTTCACAAGTGCAAGGTTTATGGGTCAAAATACTGAAAGCAAGAATTCATTATTCTTGTCGGTACAGAAAGTTTGTGAATCCTTGCCGATCATAATTGATTATCAGTAGCAAATATTTTTTATTACTGTTCTGGATAAAAAGAAAACTTTGGGATTGCGGTTGCCAAGTAGGTAACCATGAAAACGAAACTATAAACATTTCAATGCTGTATCGCCTATTTAACTGAGCTGTTATGATTGCTTGAAATGAACCCGGACCACTCTTTAATGGCTACTACCACAAAGTGTAGCGTTAAAAAAGCAATAGAAGACAAAACATGCAGATATTACTTGGTTACTATGGTAACATCTGACAAAAGAACATAATTTTATTTCACTGGAAATGTGTGTCAATTTTAGACATTTGGCACCCAATATATAGCAAACTATCAGAATCCTTGCACAGTTACTTTAATTAGTTTTATTATAATGTTTGCATATAAACATTGTCAAATACAGATTTGCTTTTGGCCTGAAAATGATATTCGGTAACCATAGCAACCACTGATAGCAATTGTTAAGTAAGAGCATTATATTGAAAATATGAGAGGTATCCTAGCATTTTTGAAGTCAAAGTAAAACAACCTGTAACAACCATTGAACATGTACTTAAAGTTCCTTATCTGGTTTGCAAGCTAACATTGTCATAAAACATTCACTTTTAACACGAAAGCAATATTTGGTTACCTTCGCAACCATTCACAGTAATTGCTAAATGAGAATACTTTTTGAAAATATGTTTCAAAATCAAGCTATTTGAAGGAAAAGGAGATAAAGTTATTAGAACCAGTGTTAGTATCGGGTTGGCAAACTAGCATTGTTATACAAGAAAATTGGTTACATTAACAACCTATCACAATATGTGCCAATTAAGAGCATTATACTGACAGTATGTGTAGAAGTCATGTTTTAAGGCACAGTAACCACTTAGAACCACACTACGGACTACGGAGGCAACATTTTAGACAGATTTTCAGGAAACTTACTCAGAATGATAACGTGGACAAAGAGCTAGGTCACATGATGTGAACATTGGTCGTGTTGAATCATAAAGCAGGTCAATTGATTAAATAGCAGAAGAAAGCTTCTGGAGACAACCAATGTGGACTTATGTTTTCTCATTTCTCATGTCAGCGCTTCAGGATCTCATGTTCCTCTTTTGCTCAATTATCTCAAAATGAGAGAAAGTCTAGCAGGTATGATGTAGAGGCTGCTGAAGCAGAGGATAGCAAATATCAGATAAAGCAGTCTAACTTGAAATGGTCGTCAAAATGTGTCAGCTATATCAAGGGTCATAATTACAAACAAACAAGGGATTTAGTATATTCTTTTATCGGCTTTTCAGTGATTGATTTAAACATCAGAATGGTGTAGTCCCTGGGACAAAACATTGAGTTTTTCAGATTTAAACTATAAATAAAAGGCCAAAACATTTTGAGTCACTGGGTCTCATAGTTTCTTGGCAAATTAATCATTGGAAATGTTAGTGAGTATACGACTCAGGACTCAAAGCTAAATTAACCGCTGTTATATTGGTGTTTATGTGACTCCAGGTTGATAAGATGCACCAATTTTATGTTCAACTTTGATATTTAAAGTGTATATCTGACAACAATGTTAACTTGTTTTCTTACAATAAATGGTTCCGGGAGCTTGCTGTATTTTATACTAGAAATTTATAAAAAAAAAAGAAAAAGTCAGTGTTTGACACATATTTTCAGTATAATGTTATTATTAAGCTTATAGTGTCAGTGGTTGCAAAGATAACCAAATGTTACTTTGATGCTAAAAGTGAATGTTTATATAACACTGTTAAGTTGCCCAGATGATAATAAAACTGACATACACTAATTCAAATAAGTTTCTTTACTTTGTCTTAAAAGGGCTTTAAATTTGATACATAATTTCAGTATAGTGGTCTTATTTAGCATATATTGTGAGTGGTTGCTAAGGTAACCAATTGTTCTATTCGTGCCAAAAGTGCATGATTATATGACAGTTTTAAATGAAAAACCTGATAATTAACTTAAAGTACAATGGTACTGATATGTTGATGTTGCTGATAGCGACGTGGTTTGTTCACAAGGGGACAGGTTTCGATTTCCGGTCAGAGCTTGATAATTAACCAAAAGTATAATGGTTCTGACATGTTGATGTTGTTGAATGCACATGGATGGCGCACAGGGGGAGGGGACAGCTTTTGTACCAGTAAAGTTTGTTATGCCTATCGTACTCATCTATGGAGTAAATATATTTATCAATATCACTATCTTCAACTTTAAATGTAGCTTTTCAAAATACTCACCAATGAAGAGTACTTCAGTACTCCTACCCATCATATTCCTTCAAAATAGCTATAGGTGTTTCATCTATTACGATTTGAACCAAATCCCTCCTTTAGTGAGGAAGTTGCATACATTTTAATTTGAAAGGCAAAAACATATGTACCAACGGTCGCAGTCAAGCTTCCAAACTATCTCTACAACTGCACATACACATACTTAGTTTGTGATGGTTCGGAGCAAATCCTGCCAAAATTGTTGGAAGATTTAGCTGCATAGGACTTATTTCCTATGCATCTATATTATACGTTGTAACATTATTCAAAAAACCATAACTTCGGTAATAAAATGCTGCTCAAATTCAAATTACTTGAATACTTTCACATATAAGTAGTCAATCTGGGAAAGTTTAGAAATAGCTAGCTCGCTGCACATCATTTGTCTTCTACATTCTATGTAGGAAACATATTCAAAGGGTAATAACTTCAGTCAAAATGGTCGCAGTCAAATTTCCATACCACCTTTTCTTTTAATACACATTCACATGTAAGAAATATGAATTTATTCGGTCTGATCTCATGTTGTTAAATATAGTACCAAAACCTGCCGCGATATTTTAATGTACGAGTTTACTCGACAACAGTTGTATAAAAAATCCTGTGATGATGTATAGAAGTAATGTATATTTTAAAACTTTAAGCATGTTTGATGAAAGTTGAATTGTTATATAATTTAATAAGCATATACTTTTAACTGTACATTAAATTGCATGATTTTAGGTACATTTGTATCTACCGGTAATTAGTTGTCATATTGTAAGATTTACATTGTCTCTCATAACTCATATTTGAGTTGTTCTATATATGATACGTACTCATGTTTGTAAATTTTATCATGTATAGAAGGGAGAAATAAATAGAATACCTTATGTCTGTCTGTCTACAAGTAGTTAGTCTATGAGGGATCGGAGCAAATCCCTTTATTTTCTAGTAGGAGTTAACTGTGCTCACAACTTTGCCTCTATTATAGTCTATGAAGGAAAGAATTCAATGGCTATAACTTAAGTAAAACATTGGTGGGGGGGCATAAATTGCCAGTAAGCAACTTTTTAGATTATGATTCTAAATAAGATTACATAAGAAGACTTATTTGTGGTGATTTTAAGTCAATGAATTTTTTTACACTTATGGTGTAAGCCCCTTTACTATTACATTCTATGACATTCTATGAGCTTCTAAACCTTCTAAATACTAAAATTTTGCATTTTAAAGCATTTAAATACCCAATTAACAACACAATTTAAAGTCCCATTGTGTTTTCAGAACTTTTTTTAATGTGCGAAATACAATAACGGTTAATAATAATGCTTGAACATTCTAATGGGCCAAACTGATCTATGAAATGTTGAAGACAGACCTAAATCACCAAAAAAGCGATTTAAAACCATAACAAACCGAAAGTAGATCGTCTGACATAAATATTACCACACGGATTAGTGGCACGTGGAACAGCTGGGTTCAATATCACCGGGTGCGAACGATTGCTATAAAATGAGTCACATTTCGTCACAACGGTGTTTCAGCCCTTTTTGCTCTCTAACACAAAGAGTTTTTATCGGATCTTCACCAAACTTGCATTAAAGGTTCTTTTATATAAAATCTAGGTACAGTGAAATTTCTACTTAAATCCAATAAGGCATGTAAGACGTTTTGCCCTTTATGTATTAAAAGTTGACTGTTTCAGCATTTTTTGCTCTCTAAAACAAGCATTTTTTAGTTGATCTTCACCAAACTTACTGAAATTGTTTATTATTATAAAATCTTGGTCCAGTTTGATTACTACTAAAATCGCATGTGGCTTGTTTGCGTTTTTGCCATTTTTGTATTAAAAATGAGTGATTCAGCAATTATTGCTCTCTTTCACAAATACATTTATTGGATCTTCACAAAACTTGCTCAAAATGTTCATTAGTATAAAATCTAGGGTTTAGTTTGATAACTACTAAAATCGTATGAGGCATATCTAAGTTTTTTTGCCCTTTATGTATTAAAATGACTGTTTTCAGCCAGTTTTTATCTCTAACACAAATTCTTTTTATTGAGTTTTCACCAAACTTGCTGAAAATTTTCATTGATATTAAATCATGGTTAAATTTGAATACTAGTAAAATCGCATAAGGAATGTCGGGGTAATTGCTCTTGAATTATTAGAAATGACTGTTTCAGCCTTTTTTGCTCTCTAACACAAAGAATTTTCATCGGATCTTCTACAAACTTGCTGAAATTCTTTATTTATATAAAATCTAGGTCCAGTTTGATTATTACTAAAATCCCATAATGATTGTCTGAGTTATTGCCCTTAATGTATTAAAAAGGACTGTTTCACCATTTTTTGCTCTCTAACATAAATGCTTTTTATTGATTTTCACCCAATTTGCTGAAAATGTTTATTAATATAAAATCAAGGTTAAGTTTGAATATTACTAAAATCGCATAAT
Source organism: Gari tellinella (assembly GCA_922989275.2). NCBI lineage: Eukaryota > Metazoa > Mollusca > Bivalvia > Cardiida > Psammobiidae > Gari > Gari tellinella. The sequence continues at coordinate 12,818,328 of OV277863.1, read as the reverse complement.
GTATATCTGAGTTATTGTCCTTTAATTATTAAAATATGACTGTTTCAGGGTTTTTTTGCACTCTAACACATACAGTTTTTATCGGATATTCTCCAAACTTGCTGAACATGTTTATAAATATAAAATATATCTCTAGTTCGAATAGTACTTATATCGCATAAGGCATGTCTGAGCTTTTTGCCCTTTAGTTATTGAAAATTAATGTTTCAGCATTTTTTACTCTCTATCACAAACATTTAATTTCGGATCTTAACAAAACCTTGCTGAAATTCTTTATTTATACAAAATCTAGGTTCAGTTTGATTATTACTTAAATCGCATAAGGCATGTCTGAGTTATTGTCCTTTATGTATTTAGAAATACCTGTTTCACCATTTTTTGCTCTCTAACACAAATAACTTTTTTGTGATTTTCACCAAACTTGTTGAAAATGTTTATTAATATAAAATCAAGTTCATAATCTTAACTACCAAAATCGCACGAGGCATGTTGAAGTTATTGCCCTTGAATGATTATAGATTGCATACTTCAGGCTTGTCAGCTTTCTGACTCAAACGGTTTTAATTGGATCTTCACCAAATTTGCTGAAAATAATATTGGATAAAAACTTAGTCCAGTTCTATGAATACCCAAATCGCCGAAGGCATGTTGGAGTTACGGTTCTTCAATTATTAAAAATTTGCTATTTCATCCTTATTTTAGCCCTGTCAACTCTGTAACAGGAACTGTTTTTATTCTATTTAAACCAACTATTTGGTCAATAGTTGCATGTGCTTCATCTTGGCCGTGTTGGTAATAAGTAAAGTAATAAATGACTACTCCATACCTCCTTTACCTCTTGAAGGATTTTCAGTCAGCTGTATTCGATTTTTGTCTTGATCTATATTTAAAACAAATACACAATGCCAGCAAGTTTGGTGAAGATCCAATAAAAAGTGTTTGTGTTAGAGAGCAGAAAAGGCTGAAACAGTCATTTTTTTTAATTATTCAAGGGCAATAACTCAGACATGCCTCATGCGACTTTAATAGTTATCAAAAATTGAGCTAGATTCTATACTAATAAACATTTATAGCAAGTTTGGTGAAGATCCAAAAAAAGGTGGTTGAGTTAGAGAGAAGACAAGGCTGAAACAGTCATTTTCAGCAAGATCCCCCGTATTGGATTGTACACGCTTACCACCGTGATTAATTATTTACACGTGGGGACCTTATCTCATAGTTTAATCCTGTGCCTACTGGTCGCAACTGTTTGACTCTAAAACAGACACCGCGTAACGCGGCGTCTCATCTGGATCCAAACTGTTTGACACTCGTCTTAAGGTTTGTTTAATCAAAAATATGCATAAATCTAAACTGAACAAATCTTGCACACGACAATGTCAAAGCAGACGTCTTAGCAGCAGAATAAGGGTTAAATTCTTCATTTCATCCGGCTCCAGATAAGAGGAATAAACTGAACAAATCCAACATGTTCTCACTCATTTCAGCACCGAATGCTACGGTGTTACTACTGATTAAACCGTCTCTTCGAGACGATTCTAATGAGTATGACACCATTGGGTTTAAAAGCAGAAATAAAGAGTTTAGTAATCGAAATACTTCCGTTATCTGGAGCCCTGTATTTACAGAGTTGTCCTTCTTTCCATTCACAAGGAGGCTCTTTAAATTGTGCTAGCACAAAAAAATTATAAATAAAAATTTAAAAGCGAATTTCTTAGATAAAGCCGCTTTTTATGAAAGAATCACGTCCCATGTAGTTCTAATGGGATCCCAAACAACCGTTTTATGCAGGTTTCCCAAAAACACAATGCGGCTTTAAACGATAAACATGTTACATAAAAAACCTTGTCATAAGATTTAACAATCTGTAAGATCGGTATTTAGTATTGAATTTTAGTGGGTGGGGTAACAAAACATACTGTAATTTTTTTTTGCACCACTTCTGAATCTGGCATCCACCCTCAAGGGTCATGTATGTATATATACTATTCCCTGGTATCAACAGCAATTTTATACCGGATGGGTTAAAAAAAAAGTTGGATTCATGCGGTCAGCCCCTCTACTACATAACAAAATACAATTTATCAACAGCTAATAAACACAATCACCCAGAACCCATGGGCCTTTATGTCACCTTAATACAATGTAATATAAACATACAAATACAGTGGAGAATCTGTTATTCTTTCCCAATAAACGCGTTTACGCTAAAACTATTATTTGCAGTGCAAACAGTTTGGAACCAGATCAGACGCCGGGTAACCCGGCGTCTGATCAGGCTCCAAACTGTTTGCCACCAAGATAAACAATAATTATCAGAATTGTCCAAAATTTGTTCTTTTCTACGTTGTAGTGCTTTGCGTTTGCGTACGTTTGCGTTTAAACGGGAAAGAATAACAGATTCTCCACTGTATAAATAGTGTCTTACCTTTGGCCGGGTTGATATATAGCAGAGAAGACGTTATTCTTTACTAATACACACGGGTACGTTAAAACGTTTATTTCCATTGCCAACAGTTTGGCATTAGATCAGACGCCGGGTTACCCGGCATCTGATATGACTCCAAACTGTTCAGCACAAATGTTAAGATAAATAATTATTTTTAAAAACAAAAATGAATGTTTCCTCTGTTTTACGTTTGCGTTTCGTTTGCGTTTAAACGGTAAAGAATGGCGTCTTCTCCACTGTACCTTAAAGAGACTCGCAACCAGATTTAGCATTAGAAATAGTAATTTGTAAATATGTGACAAACGCTTATATAAACGGGTAAGAATTAGTTTAGGATAAGAAATTCTGTTTAAAAAAATGCATTTCAATAAAACAAAATATTGAGCTCTGGTGGGAATCGCACCCTGGATCCGGCATGGGCGGACATAAGGCAAAATAAGATAACCACTTGACTCTTTGGGCCACGGAACTATTCATATATCTGGGATCGATTTAAAGTATTTCAGTGTGTAGCGATGGGGAGTACATACAACGACATAATTCGGCTCGTGATCAATTTCTATAGCGTCTTTCGACGTTATGGATAAAACGATGGAAAATATCTAAAAAAAACCTAAGATTTGAAGACTTTTCTAGAGGATGTTTTAGACTGGTCATATTTTTTCAATGCCAGATGCACGATAATGCTACCCTTTTGGTTATATTTGAGTATTTTCTTTTATTTTTGCAAATGCACCATCTGGTTGCGAGTCGCTTTAATACTGTTTCTACCCTTCCATCGCTATAGACGACTTACGATTGCATTCTGACCAGACACTGCGTAAGCGTTTGTGCTAAACAATGATTTCAATTGTAAACCGTTTGGAGCCTGATCAGACATCGGGTAACCCGGCGTATATTATATTATAAAATTACTTTTTTGTTTTTCAGAGATACGCCTGTGCCATAAGTTGGTGATATTTGGTCGGTAGACTTGGGACTGACGCTTAAGAAGGTAAGCTCTAACAATATTGTGTGTATACCTTGGAAAAAAGACGTTATTCTTTCACAATTAACGCGTTTACGCTAAACATACTGTTTCCATTGCTAAAAATTGGAGCCAGAACAGACGCTTGATAACCCGGCGTTTGATCAGGCTCCAAACATTTTGCCACTCAGATTAAAATATCTTTTCAGAAATTTCAAATATTTGTAATTTCTACTTTTTACTGCAATGCGTTTGCGTTACGTTTGCGTTTTAAAGAACAATAATAAACGCGTTTGGGTTTAAATGAATATGTCCACTGCATGCAAACAATTTGAAGCCTGTTCAGTGATGAGTTCAGTAAAGAAATCGATGGCCGTCGATTGCAAGTTGGCTACCGTTCTGAAATACAGTAGAGAAATCGTAATTATTTCGCTCAAACGTAAACGCAATGCAATAATATATATAGAAAATGACAACATTTTAATAATTCTGATTGCCAGTTTTATTCTGAGTGACAAACAGTTTGGAGCCTGATCAGTCGCCGGGTTACCCGGCGTCTGATCTGGCTCCAAACTGTTTGCAATGAAAATAATAGTTTAAGCGTAACCGGGGTTATTTAAAAAAAAAAAAAACGTTTTCTCTACTGTACTCTGCACGCTGCACACGGGGCACAAACTGCTAACCGAAACAGCAAACAGGGGTAACTGAACACGTTACAGATTCCGGATAACCGAGCGTCTGATCTCATCAGGCTAAGACTGTTTACCACTCATAAAATGAGCTAACAATATTATTACAACAAATACGACAAGTATTTAGTTTAAACAATTCATAGACTCGGCATTTCAAACTGTTTGGTTCCAGAGTCAATTGTTTGATCAGGATTCAAACGTATATACTCGTATTGATGTTTTCAACAAATTAATTGCAATATAAGTTCAAAACGACAGTTATGACGACAGCAATCATAAAGCTGAAATATCGCTATAAAGTCAAACTAGACTGCTGAACACACTTGTACATCCAGATCACAGTCATATACAGTGTTCCCTCCCTACAACGACCCTCCCAACAACGATTCCCTGCTTAAAACGACACTTGTCACAGTTCCCTAAACAGAACATTTATGACTAACGCTTTTACTACTGCAATATTGTCTACTTAAAATTGTCGTCTTGTGTTTTTCTCAATGTTACGTAATGGACATTTTGACTGAAAAAAAAGTATGACGAGTAACAAATAGCTTGAATCCAGACCAGACGCCGCGTTACGCGGCGTCTTATCTGGATTTAAGCTGTTTGCAAATTTACCTCCCTATAACGACTCCCTCCGAACAACGCACATAAGTTGTGTCTACCGTTGGGTGTCGTTGTAGAGAGAGAGCGCTGTACTGTTTAGTCTCGAAACACGTTAATGGATTTCGCTTAAGTCGAATCATCCATAAACTAAAGAAGACGTTTTGTCTTTCCCACCGACTAAAAGCGTTTATGTTAAAACTATTATATCCACAGCAAATAGTTTAGAGCCTGATCAGACGTTATGTTAACCCGGCGTCTGATCAGACGATCTGAGTTAAACCACCTACAGTGCTCCCTCTCAACAACAACACCCGGTTTAGTAATGGGTGACAAAAAGTGTGTGTGTTGTTCGAAGGAAGTTGTTATAGGGAGGGGCAATGAACACCCTTAGAGTACTGACCATAACTTGGCTTACATTTGTAAACAGTTTGAATCCAGATCAGACGCCGCGTTAAGCGGCGTCTGATCTGGGTTCAAACTGTTTGTCATTCGTCGTTATGATTATTCTGTCAAAATGTCCAGTACGTAACTTTGAGGAAATTTCAAACAGTCAAATTTTGTAGCAATGAAAGTGTTAGACACAATTGTCTTGTTTAGGTAACAGCGGCAAGCGTTGTTGTACAATGGAGAATCTGTTATTCTTTCCCAATAAACGCGTTTACGCTAAAACTATTATTTGCAGTGCAAACAGTTTGGAGCCAGATCAGACGCCGGGTAACCCGGCGTCTGATCAGGCTCCAAACTGTTTGCCACCAAGATAAACATGAAATATCAGAATTGTCCAAAAGTTGTACTTTTCTACGTTTTAGTGCTTTGCGTTTGCGTACGTTTGCGTTTAAATGGGAAAGAATAACAGATTCTCCACTGTAAGAATGGATGTGTTTTTCAGAGAGCCGTTGTAGTGAGGGAGCTCGGTATATCAATTCAATCCATTAACACTATTGCCATTTTCTACAGTTTGGTAGAAATGAACGGTTCGAGAGTTCGTGTTCATTGCCTGAGTACCTACAGTGGAGAAAACGTTATTCTTTCCCAATAAACGCGTTTACGCTTAATCTATTATTTCACATGCAAACAGTTTGGAGCCAGATCAGACGCCGGTTAACCCGGCGTCTGACCAGGCTCCAAACTGTTTGCCGCTCAGATAAAAATGAATAGTCAGAATTGACAAAAAGTTGTAATTTTCTACATTTTAGTGTTTTGCGTTTGCGTTTCGGTTGCGTTAAAACGGGAAAGAATAAAAGATTCTCCACTGTACCTATAAAATAAACGTTTCTGCTTGTTTCCAATATCGTTCCTAGACCGACTCCGATGCAGGCCTAAACGAGCGGCAACTCTGTTTGTATTGCTGTTACCTTAATCACCTGGGTTATCGTTATTTAATCAGCTGAGCGTGCTTCATTGACTTTGAACAGCGGTATTCGTCCCCTGCAGCAGTTCACAAACTTAATTTAAAGACGTTTTCTTTCACGAAACATAATCAGAGTGGTAAACAGTTTGGATACAGATGAGGCGCCGAGACCCGAACTGTTTGCAATAGTTATCACAAATTTTCTCGCGGCGCACATACGCCACGGTTTATCCCCAACCCCTCCCTGCCCCAAGTCAAAAGTGCAAATATCCTATGCTCGGCTTTATTAATAAATGTGACTGCTAAATTCAATATATTAGAAAATCAGAAAGATCCAATTATTGTCTGCATGATTCTGGCAATGTTGTGGTACATTATAACTTTTCCAACATTTTAGATCCAACTGAGGCGATAAGTAACTCGGCCTCCAATCTGAATCAAATGTGTGAACAATTTGATAATAGTCTCTGAGAAAGAAAAAAGATAAAGGAAATTTTCGATATACTGCACACAAAATTACTTACAGTGGGGAAGACATTATTTTCCCCTATCGATTTGTTTGTGCTTAAATCCCTATTGGCTATTGCAAACGGTTTAGAGCCAGATCAGACGCTGTGTAACCATTCGTCTGAGCAGGCTCCAAACTGTTTGTCACTCTGGTAAAATGAGTCGTCAACATTTTCAAGTAGTTGTAATTAAAGCACTCCCTCTCTACAACGACACCCAATGGGAGACACAAATGGTGTGCGTTGTTCGGAGGGAGTCGTTATAGGGAGGGAAATTGACTGACATTTGCAAACAGCTTGAATCCAGATCAGCCGCGTCTGATATTGTTTCAAGCTGTTTGTCACTCGACATTAAGGTTTTTTTTCTGTCAAAATGTCCAATATGTAACTTTGAGAAAACAAGCAGACGACAACTTTTAGCAGACTATATTACAACAGAAAGGCGTTATGCACAATCGTCCTGTGTAATGAACTTCTGCAAGGGTCGTTGTAAGGAGGGAGTCGTTGTTTGGAGGGCCGCTGTAGGGAGGGAGCACTGTATCTCCATTTTAATGCGAACTGCGTTTGTGTTTACTTCCGTGTGAATAGGAATACGCCTTCTCCACTGTATCCTCGCCACATGTACTCCTTGCCATTAAATGATTTTAGCGACATCAATGAATATAATGCCATGGACATCAATGAATATTCATTTGTTGGTGCTTACAGTGGAGAAAACGTTATTCTTTCCCGTTTAAACGCAAACGTACGCAAACGCAAAACACTAAAACGTAGAAAAAACAACTTTTTGACAATTCTGATAATTCATCTTTATCTTGGTGGCAAACAGTTTGGAGCCTGATCAGACGCCGGGTTACCCGGCGTCTGTCTGGCTCCAAACTGTTTGCAGTGAAAAGAATAGTTTTAGCGTAAACGCGTTTATTGGGAAAGAATAACGTATTCTTCACTGTATGTGGAGGAGTAGATTAAGACTCCCTACGGCTATTCCGTGGAGGAAATGGTTACATGTACATGTACATGTAGCCTTGACTATGCGAGTTAATTCTTTGCTACAATGACGTCAGCAATTTTAAACAATTGTCGTCTGCTTCTGTTTCTCAAATTTAAATTTTATGTATTTTTACTTAAGAACTTTTGATCAGGAGCTAAACTGTTTGCAATTGATGACTAGTTTACATGTACTCTGGGTAAGGCAATGTACATAGAGGTTAATGTAAATTACTTTGGACCCAGATGATGACTCTTATAGATATAGTGAACCCTTTAACCACAATACAGTGTTCCTTCCCTACAACGGCCCTCCCAACAACGATTCCCTCCTTAAAACGACCATTGCCGCATTTCCCTGAACAGGACAACACTTTTACTGCTGCAAAATTGTCTGCTTAAAATTGCCGTCTGCTGTTTATTATCGAAGTTGCATATTTATAAGTGGACATTTTGATACCTGTAGAATAAATATAATGATAAGTGACAAACAGCTTGAATCCAGATCAGACGCCACGTTACGCGGCGTCTGATCTGGATTCAAGCTGTTTGCAAATGTAAGATAAGTCTTAAGTTTCTCTCCCTATAACAACTCCCTCCGAACAACACATATTATATGTGTCTCCCATTGGGTGTCGTTGTAGAGAAGGGGCACTGTAGGTAACAAAAAGAGTTTGAATCTAGATAACGCGGAGTCTGATCAGGATCCAAGCTGTAGTTTGGCATTTGTTTCAATATTTATTCAGTTAAAATTTCAAAATTTTACAGTTAACATAAAATTGCCGACGATATATTTAGTTTAAAAGGTAATAGTTTGTCTGCTAATAGGCTTCACACATTTACTGCCTTAGCCGAGTCCAGCGCTCCCTCCCTACAACGGCCCTCCCAACAACGGCTCCCTCCTTACAACGACCATAGTCGCAGTTCCCTAAACATGACTATTATGTCTAACCCTTTTATTGCTGCAATATCGTCTGATTAAAATTGTCGTCTGCTGTTTTCTCAAAATGACGTAGATCTAATGTACATTTTTACAGAAAATAAATTAATGACGAGTGACAAACAGCTTGAATAAAGATCAGATGCCGCTTAACGCGGCGTCTGATCTGGATTCAAGCTGTTTGCAAATGTTAACCAATGCCCCCCCCCCCCCCCCCCCCCTAGAACGACTCCCTCCGAACAACGCACACAATCTGTGTCTCCCTATGGTTGTCGTTGTAGAGAGGGAACGCTTTACATCTATAATATTAATGATCCGGATAAAAGACCGCGTTATGCGGCGTCTGATCAGGATCTAAAATGTTTGACACTCCTTTCAATATTTCTTATGTCAAAATACCCAAACATTAAATTTAAAAGCAGACGGCAATTGTTTAAAATTGATGACGTCATGACAGTTAAGAGGTTAATCAGAGACTGTTGAATGTTATGATATCTCAAGCAAATACATGTATAAATCAATCAATCATACAGATAATTGGTACATGTACAATAAAGAAAACGTTATTCTTTCCCAATAAACGCGTTTATGCTGAAACTATTTATAATCATTTCTATTACAAACATTTTGAAGCCAGATCAGACGCCGGGTAACCCGGCGTCTGATCTGGCTCCAAACTGTTTGGCAAGTAGAATAAAATACATTAAAATAATTAGATTATTTAATAATTATATATATCATTTTCTACATTGTAGTGCTCTGCGTTTCGTTTTTGTTTAAACGAGAACGAATGGTGTCTTCTCCACTGTACCGATCAATCAATCATCGGCTAATTGGTTGACATGCATACGGACTGCAGGTTTAGATTATGGTCGATAACCAACCAGATAGTGACGAAATTAAGGCACTTTATTTGCAGAAAGTTCGCTTAATTAGCTTTGTACACTATCTAACAAAGCAAATATAATTTAATGATACTGGTATTTGGTAAACATGCAAATAGACATATTGTCTGGAGAAAAACTCACTAACTAACCAGATTGCACCAGACATGTCAGGAATTGCAGTAGGGTAGACATAATTTGCTTCCGTGTAAACGAAACAGCAAAAGTAAAGTATTAAAATGTAGAAAATGACATCTTTTTGAAAAATTCGACTACCAAACGAATACATTTACATGAACACGTTATTTTCATTGCAACCGGCTTCAAACTATATAATATATAATAATATTATTTGCCACTCTGATTCAAATCTTTTTAACCAGTTGTCATTCACTACATTTCACTGCATGCATTTAAGTATATTCATGCAATTCATGCAATTCATTCAATGTTTAATTGTTGCGTTTAAATGGGAAATAAAAGCATCTTATCCGTTATAACAGTTTCCTCGGAGAAAGCATCAATTGTTCGTTTCTTCTTGTGCGGACGATACATACAGTGGAGAATCTGTTATTCTTTCCCGTTTAAACGCAAACGTACGCAAACGCAAAACACTAAAACGTAGAAAAGTACAACTTTTGGACAATTCTGAAAATTCATCTTTATCTTGGTGGCAAACAGTTCGGAGCCTGATCAGACGCCGGGTTACCCGGCGTCTGATCTGGCTCCAAACTGTTTGCAGTGAAAATAATAGTTTTAGCGTAAACGCGTTTATTGGGAAAGAATAACGTTTTCTCCACTGTACATAAACAGTGGAAAAGGCGTTATTCTTCCCTAAAACTGCATTTACATGTATGCTAAAACGATAATGTTCATTGTAAACTGTTCAGAACCAGATCAGACGCCGCATAACCCGGTGTTTGATCTTCCTCCGAACTGTTTTCCACTTAGATAAAAACAAATTGTCAAGCATTTCAATAAAGTGTCAAACAGTTTTTTCTATGATTGTATGGGAATAAAATAGACGTTATGTATATTTATCACTAGTCGATATACAGTAGAGAGTACATTATTCGTTCCCGTAGAAACTTATCTCAACACAAATGCAATGCATTAAAATGTAGAAAATGACAACTATTTGACAATTTTGGTGATACGTTTTAATCTGAGCGGCAGGCATTTTAGAGCTTGATTAGACCCCAGGTAAAGAAGTAACCTGACGTCTGAATAGGTTCTAAACTATTGGCAATTGACAAACGAGTTTTAACATAAACGCGTTTATTTGGAAAGAAAAGCGTTTAACTCTTTAGCTTCCAAATACATGTAATTCGTGAGATGTTTACCGCTTCACCGTTTCATTGTCGACTGCTTCAATAGTGTTGTCTGCAATATCGTTTCAAAGTCATATTTATGCTGTATAACTGACGTCATTTAAAAACAAGTGGCAAGCAGTTTGTACGCGGCGTCTGATCAGGATAAACTGTTTACAAACGCGCTTTATGACGGCATGACATCATTGTGAGTGAAAAGGTTAAATTAGTCTAGAACATTTCAGTCAAGCTTTAAGTAAAATGAGAGAGCAATACCTTTTAAAAACCCATCCTTACAGGTTCATGTGGAGGATGTTTTTAACTTTTCAAAATTAGAGTTTTACGTCTTTTAGCGGAACAGTCCTTTATTTGGGTACATGTACTATGGTCTTTTACAGATTCAAATACTTTCTAAGTGTGAGAAATATGGCTTTTGGGAGGAAGTAGGTTACAGTGGATAAATATGTTGTTATGTCCAAATACCGGGTAAACGCGTTATGCTAAAACCATATCGTCCATTGAAACTAGTTTGAAACCAAATCAGATGCCGGGTAACTTGGCGTTTGATCAAGCTCTAAATTGTTTGCCAATCAGATTAAAACTTATCGTCAAAATTGTCAAAAGGTTATCATTTTTTAAATATCTTATTTCACTGTGATTGCGTTTAGTTTCGTTTAATCATTTCCTCGACAAAAGCATTTCCTTAGAGCACATCTACACAGTGGAGAATGTGTTATTCTTCCCCAATAAACGCGTTTACGCTAAAACTATTATTTGCAGTGCAAACAGTTTGGAGCCAGATCAGACGCCGGGTAATCCGGCGTCTGATCAGGCTCCAAACTGTTTGCCACCAAGATAAACATGAAATATCAGAATTGTCCAAAAGTTGTTCTTTTCTACGTTTTAGCGCTTTGCGTTTGCGTACGTTTGCGTTTAAACGGGAAAGAATAACAGATTCTCCACTGTACCTACTCCTCCACACTATGGCAACAAATGAATATTCATTAAATAACCTAATTTTATTGTCTTGGAAACTGAAAACAGCTGAACCCTTTCGGCGCCAAATTACCCGTGCGTGTTTCCCCGGATAATTGCTGCTTTCCCCGCTATAGTGTTACAGTGGAGAATCTGTTATTCTTTCCCAATAAACGCATTTACGCTAAAAACTATTATTTACAGTGCAAACAGTTTGTAACCCGGCGTCTGATCAGGCTCCAAACTGTTTGCCACCAAGATAAACATGAATTATCAGAATTGTCCAAAAGTTGTACTTTTCTACGTTTTAGTGCTTTGCGTTTGCGTACGTTTGCGTTTAAACGGGAAAGAATAACAGATTCTCCACTGTACTACATCAATATTGCTGTAGCAAGTACGTATCAAAGTAAGATATAAGGTAGTAATACCAATACGAGTGTCAAACAGTTTGGCCGGATCCTAATCAGACGCCGCGTTACGCGGGGTCTCATCTGGATCCCAATTTTCTTCTTGTTACGTTTTAAAGTCTTTTACCCGAGCTAGTGTATTAAAGACATAAGCCATCCCAACTGTAAGCAAAGTCGATATATACGATCACGGCGATGAAAGAGTTAAAGCAAGAATAACGTAAAGCAGAAAGCTCTTAAAGGAGCTTTCTGCTTAACAGTCATCTTGCTTTAAGCAGTATATCATGTGCTAAACACAGTTGGATATAGGTGATTTTCACTACTGCATATGGAGGAGAGGGTTAAACGAGAAAGAATAACATCACTGTATTATTTCTCTTAGTATTCAGAGAGTAGGAGGCGATAATAAAGACTGGTTTAAAATAGCTCAACGTTATATATAATTCATTGTTTTGCACTGGTTTTAGTATCAGACTTAAAGTTTCATGGTCGCTAACGTAGCAGCACTGTGTCAAGCACAAACAAACACGCAAACAAAACAATAACAACTACCAATCATTTAACCAAGCAACACTGATACCACATGTACATGTACATGTACCTGTAAACTAAGGCTTGAAATGAAGAACTGTTTATTTGTATTCTTACCTTCAAATTTTAGTTAGTTATTAATCTTGCTGAAAGTAAAGCATAATTTGCTTTAAGGCGCAATCTATTTTACTTTCAACCTTTTCTAATTGTCTCATATTTTCAAAACTAGAAACAGGCTTTGGGGTAATGGGCTATGCAACAACGACTCAAAAGAGGACCTGTTGGTAGCCTTAAATATAAATGGTTGCATGACACACAAGCTTACCGTATTACTTTTGCAACACATTAAGCAGTCACATGTCTAAAAGTTCACAATATATTATTTTACTACTTTAGTTACATGTAGTGATCGCTTCATTCATTGTAGACGGACATTGTACCAACAAACTAAACAGCCTACGTGTATCAACTGTCAGCTATGCATGTACATGCTTATACCAACATGCAATTCAGCCTTTACCAACTTACCAACCATCCATCCTTATACATGTACAGTAAAAAAGACGTTATCCTTTCCCGTTTAAACCTGTTGTAGCATTAACGCGTTTATTGGGACATAGTATTACATTGTAATAATTGATATCTTCTCCAATGTACTAATCAAACAATCAAATACATGGCTAACAAAATGATAACAATACATCATGGAACACACCAATTAATAAATACACCTATCAAGCATCAAATGGGCAGCTCAAGTTTTCAGTTATTTACTTTGACTATTAAGGGTTGTTTATTTTGCAATACTTTGCAAATTGACAAATAGTGCAGACCTTCATATAATGGATAAACACTGTTTGTACAGGACACATTTGGTTAAATATTGGTATACACAACGGGTTAGCAGACGAACGAAACCTTTTATATCTCGTCACTACAGCATCTAGTGACAATATAAAAGGGTAATATAATAAATATCGTAGGTGTATCTGTATTGTAGGTGTATGAATAAACCAGAACTATTTACTGGAAAAATATATATTCTTCAAAACAAGTAACAGAGTAGATGTAGTTCATTTTCAGACACAAAAATACAATAAATGTATTTAATTATCATTTAACATCTCTATAACCCAAAACTTATACATCAATATTTTTGCATCGGGCGGGATTCGAACGAGGGAAGTCATGTTTCGAAAGCCAGTACACATCCTTACGCTACGGCGTCAAACGCAAATTGACGTCGATTTAAGATGTTTATCAAGTTTGTGTATAGATACGTTGTTTGAAACACACACACGCAAATAAATACATGTAGAAAGAAAAACATTCTTTAAACAAAATTCTTGCTTTCCAAAGCAAAACAAAACCAATAACAGTTTAATAATACTTATCCATTCAATATATCTATTCTCATATTGATCAATGCTGTTATGGACCACTCTAATTCTGTCTTCTGCTAGCGATACTGAAGATCTATCCACACCTTGTAATACATTAAAGAGCCTTTAAAAAGGCGAATAAAGAAAGGGCTATATTGTGGCAAAGTTAACCATACACACTGCATGGAATGCAAAGTTTGAATATGAGGAGTCAGAAAAGAAACTGTTCCAAAACAATGCATTGCATTGAAGAGTCATGCTAAAACTGGTGACAATTCTTGTGATCAGTCGACTTCGTTGTTTTTTTAAATTTAAATTCTGGCTGGAAGCGTAAAGTATTGCCAATTTGAGTTGATATGTACAACCTGTCAAATTGAATCAATTTACTTTTCCATTTTACTGCCATTATTTCACTCTAAGCGTTTTGTTATACATGTAGTCATTTATCTGTCATATAAGATTAATTAGCGAAGATCGGCTCCTCCCCAGCGGTTATTAATAAATAATAAAAGTTGTACTAATTCAATTTATTTGTACTTCAAAAATTAGCTGAAACTTGTCAAATTTAGTGTAGGTGTGAATTTGAAAGGCCAAAATAATTTAATGACGGGATAAATTGAATATGTCATTGCATTTGTTAGCATGGGTTTATTCTGCGAGAGGAGAAACCAGTAAGAGCTAGACAAGAGCCTGGTACAGTGCAGAAAACGTTCTTTTCGGTTTAAACGCAAACGGAACGCAAACGCAAAACACTAAAATGTAGAAAATAACAATATTTTGACATAATTCACCATTTATTTTTTGTCTGAGTGACAAACAGTTTGCAATGGAAATATTAGTTTTAGCGTAAACGCGTTTATTGGGAAAGGAAAGAATAACGTTTTCTCCCCTGTACTAACTGGTTTCTCCCCTCGCAGATTACAGTGGAGAATCTGTTATTCTTTCCCGTTTAAACGCAAACGTACGCAAACGCATAGCGCTAAAAAAAGAACAACTTTTGGACAATTCTGATATTTCATGTTTATCTTGGTGGCAAACAGTTTGGAGCCTGATCAGACGTCGGGTTACCCGGCGTCTGATCTGGCTCCAAACGGTTTGCACTGCAAATAATAGTTTTAGCGTAAACGCGTTTATTGGGAAAGAATAACACATTCTCCACTGTAAACCCCATCATGTCTCATGTTATGATGTATTATTCTCTATATTCATCTTACAAAGCAATAACTATATATATATGTTCGACCTCCTTCAAAGCCGATAGTTCATTAACCCTAAAAGAGAGAGAATCGAAATCAGCCGGGTATTATGTTCCTATATCGCCTATACATGCACCAAGGTTATATTGGTACAGTACAGTGCGGTGTAAGACGTTATTCATTCCCAATAAACTCGTTTATGATTAATACGATTATTGTCATCGCAAACAGATGCCTGGTCACTATAGTGATCAGATTCCCAGTAACACGGCATCTTATCAGGCTCCAAACTAGTTGCCACTCATATTAAAATAAAAGGTCAGAATTGTCAACAGTTTGTCTTTATTGCAAAATTGCTATTCGTTTGCCTTTTAACGGGTACATGTAAGAATAGCGTCTTCTCCACTCAAACAAACCGGTTAGTTTTGTTGGCATTCGATAACGTCAATATTCCTCGATGCCTTCAACATATTTACAAATACATACTCTAATACGTCTGATCTTCGTCTGCACTGATTGCTAACAAGAATTTCTACATGTATATACAAAATAAATGACATTCAAAATGAGAAATTAGATCACGCACATCTCCAATGAAAACATCCAATATACATAATATATACATGTATGTATATATTATATAAACATGGAAGCATGGAATAATCCATCTGGCATACGTTGTTTAAACTGGTACTTGTATCCACAGCGATATGTCGTTGTAAGGGCGTTTACAATGTACATGTACTGGTACGTGTATTTGTAAACAGTAAATCTAAATACGACAACTAGAACTAAGGCTAATTTGTTGTATAAAAGGCAAATGACAGCTTAAAGCAAAGTGACAGTAAAACAGAAAGCTCCTAAATGAGCTTTCTGTTTTACTTTCACCTTACTTTAAGCAGACACCCATCGTTAACACCTAATAATCAACACAATTTAGTGTCCGTAACAGAGAGTTTTTACTGCCCTAAACAGCACATACGACTTTATTAGTAAAGAATAACGTCTTCTCCGCTATATACAATTTACATAAGTTTGTTGGTTTGTGTTTAACGGAACTGCAGCACAATTAATATTGTTATATAGCTCCGGTGTGCATGCACCAGTTTGAATGTCTTTTTTTCGTGGAGTCTTACATGTTCCATCCTTCCGGTTCGGGCAGTGGGTGTATTATATCCTACCCCATCCCACTTGGGGCTTCTTAGTATAAGCTGTGCACATTGGGCTCTTTAAAAGGCAGTTTAAATAAAGTTACCATATACAATGTGTATATACAGACAGTGAGGAAAAGACGTTATTAGTAACCAACAAACGAATCAATGCCTATTAAACAAGTATGTCGATCACACCAATTTGATATTCTTAATTTTATTGTACTGTTTTACCTTTGGGTTAAATTATGTTTGACTCTTTGCATGCTGGGGAATTTGTTTCGTCTGCGTTTATTCTAAAACTAGAACCTTTCAAAACTTCTTTTCAAAATAGGGTAAGAGTGTCGAACAGTTTGGATCCTAATGAGACGCCGCGTTACGCGGCGTCTCATTAGGATCCAAACTATTTGCGAAAGTGTTCATGGTTTCGACGCTAGCATGCTAAGTGTTAAATTGAACGTAATAAGGTCGTCCTGCACTGTAACATCGGGGGAGTATACTTGTGCATGCACGAATATCAAAACAAATGTTTCTATTTAATAATAAAAATAATCTTGCATCAAGAAAAACATCGATCTGTTCGTCATTCACTCTAATTCCTTGTGAACATAAAACATATCGTGAGAAAGCAATATAAAAGCCTCATTTACATTAGCCGAACCGAATACTCCGCTGTTCTAACCAAATAATTACGTTCCTTAAATAGCACTTTCTTGTTCTTTTTATCGACTTAGTTGTATTTACTTGGCTTTTACTGTTATCTGAAGTAAAATCATGCTGCGAACTGTTGCTGACACAAACAGAGGGGACAGGGCTGCCATAAGTTGATAAAGAAAATCCTAAGATTTCAAAAATTTCAAATTTTCAAGCGCGAGTTTACGAATTATACCTTTAACCCATAGTCTGTTTCTAGTTTTTATGACACGTGATGCTCAAAGCAGGTTGAAAGTAAAGCAGAATGCGCCTTAATGCGCATTCTGCTTTACTTTCAGCCTGCTTTAAGCTTCTATCTGTTGGGAAAAAAAGATTAGAAGATTTTGGAAAAATCCGGAGAAATGGCAACCCTGAGGGGATGTTTCACAACTTGGAAATAGACTTATACTGTGACAATGGAGAAGGGGTTATTATTTTCCCGTTTAAACGCAAACGAAACGCAAAAAGTTAAAAAATGGCAATTTTGTGACAACTCTGAATGTTCATTTAAATCTGAATGACAAATAGTTTGTAACCTGATCAGACGATGGGTTACCCCGGTGTCTGAACTGGCTCCAAACTGTTTGCATGGAAATAATAGTTACATGTATAGCATAAACGCGTTTATTGGGAAATACTAACGTCTTCTCTATTGTATATTCAACTTTAAGATGAGCTCCCTACTACTTTCACTTGTTGGTAGTTTTCGGTATGATGATCATTTCAGTAAACTTCAATATATTGTAACTCGAATTCACTTTCATAGAACTCATTCTTATTTCAATTATTGAAATCAAACTCGATATATCGACCTCGCTTAAGCCGCACTTATACCCATCTCTAACGGAAAACTCGGCTTGGACATGTTTTAACTTTATAAACAGTGGAGAATACGTCATCCTTTCCGAATTAATAGGTTTACAAGTACTCTAAAACTAGTACAGTGGAGAATCTGTTATTCTTTCCCAATAAACGCGTTTACGCTAAAACTATTATTTTCACTGCAAACAGTTTGGAGCCAGATCAGACGCCGGGTAACCCGGCGTCTGATCAGGCTCCAAACTGTTTGCCACCAAGATAAACATGAAATATCAGAATTGTCCAAAAGTTGTTCTTTTCTACGTTTTAGTGCTTTGCGTTTGCGTACGTTTGCGTTTAAACGGGAAAGAATAACAGATTCTCCACTGTACATGTATTTCCATTGCAAATAATTTGCAAATATTTTGGAGCCATATCAGACGCCGGGTCACACGGCGTCTTATTAGGTTCCAAACTTTTTGCCATTCAGATTAAAATGAAAATTCAGATTTGTTTCAACTTGTCTTTTTCGACGTTTTATTGCAATGTGTTTGCGTTTCGTTTGCGTTTAAACTGAAAAGAAAAATGTCTGCTCCACTGTACGAGTATGTTCGTTTTGAATATAGAAATGTCTGACGTTAGCGAGTGGAGAAAACGTTATTCTTTCCCAATAAACGCGTTTACGCTAAAACTACTATTTACACTGCAAACAGTTTGGAGTAACCCGGCGTCTGATCAGGCTCCAAACTGTTTGTCATCAAGGTTAAAATCAACTTTCAGAATTGTGGAAACGTTGTTATTTTCTGCATTTCAGTACAATGCGTTTGCGTTTCGTTTTCGTTTAAACGGGAAAGAATAACATATTCTCCACTGTAGTTACATGTATCGAGGTTCAACTGTTGCTGCTATGAGGACATTGCCCGGTTACAAAATCCACATAACCATTACAACTAAACTTCTTTATTACATTTAACATAATTAGTTACCGTTACAGAGTAACAAAGTCATAAATCGATGTACTAAAATGTAGAAAATGACAGTATTTTACATGTTTAGTATACAGTATTCCCTCCCTACAACCACCCTCCCAACAACCACCCTCTCCTTACAACCACCCTCCCAACAACCACCCTCTCCTTACAACCACCCTCCCAACAACCACCCTCTCCTTACAACCACCCTCCCAACAACCACCCTCTCCTTACAACCACCCTCCCAACAACCACCCTCTCCTTACAACCACCCTCCCAACAACCACCCTCTCCTTACAACCACCCTCCCAACAACCACCCTCTCCTTACAACTACCCTCCCAACAACCACCCTCTCCTTACAACCACCCTCCCAACAACCACCCTCTCCTTACAACCATCCTTGCCGCATTGCCGCAGAACCCTAAACAGGAAAATTACGTCTAACGTTTTAACTGCTGCAATATCGTCTCCTTAAACTTGTTTTCTGCTGTTTTTTCTCAAATCTTTCTTGAATCTAGATCAGACGCCTTGGTACGCGGAAATATAAGTCCAGTCTTAATTTCCCATCCCTATACATTGTAACAACATCCTCCGAGCAAAGAAAACAATCTTTGTCTCCCAATTGATTTAGTTTAGTTTATTTTAGGTTATTTTAACCATATTTTATTTCAAATTCCATGAAAACGGGTCGGGCCAATTGGTATTCTTGTAGAGAGGGAGTACTGTATTACTAAAATACAGTGGAGAATCTGTTATTCTTTCCCGTTTGAACGCAAACGTACGCAAACGCAAAACACTAAAACGTAGAAAAGTACAACTTTTGGGCAATTCTGATAATTCATCTTTATCTTGGTGGCAAACAGTTCGGAGCCTGATCAGACGCCGGGTTACCCGGCGTCTGATCTGGCTCCAAACTGTTTGCAGTGAAAATAATAGATTTAGCGTAAACGCGTTTATTGGGAAAGAATAACGTTTTCTCCACTGTAGTTTGATGACTGAACAGGCACAAAACGACCCGGCGTCTCATGCGGATACAAACTGTTTGTAAGTGGTTCCCAAGGAACGCAACCTTTGCTGGTAAAAAATAACGCTTCTGTCAGGGGGCCCGTTTTATGAAGTTTCGTACGACAAAAATGGTCGTTTGTCAGAAGTTATAAATGATCATTCATTTCTCCATCTAATCCTGTCCTGTGACATCTCTTTGGAATCGTCTTGTAAAGACGAGTCCAAAAACATGTCCCAAGACATGATTAGATCGAGAAATCAGAAATAAGATGTATTTTAAAGTTTTGACTTAATACCCACTGTGAACATCAAAACATACAGTGGAGAAAACATTATTCTTTTATAATATTTGTATTCGTATTGTAACGTCTTTATATATGTTACAGGGATTAAGTGTAATCAGGGATTACGTGTAATCCCTGAACATTTTAGGGATTACACGTAATCACTGGGCGCTTCAGGGAACTTATTAAATGTCCTTTTTTATCAAATTAATAGACTTGTACTATCATGACATTTTTGTTGGTTTTAAACATCATGATTTCTTGAAAAATCATGGTCTACTGAACGTTCATACAAAGTTTCTCGCGCATACAACAATAAATATTTACATTCACCCTGTAAAGTCTTTATGTAATCCTATTAAAAATTTGCGATACATCTACCGATGAACCTACACTTCGGAACTGGTTTTAACCAGTTCGGATTTCGCCCGTGCTATTCGTGGACTTCTTCAAATAGACTACATCGGGCACTTAACACTAAGCTCCCATTGGTCGACGGTCATATGACACTAGCGGAGCGATACAGACTCATAGGTCGTTGCCATCGCGTTGCTATGTGTGTAAATGGGTTAAGAAAACAACCGCGACATGTATTTTTAGAATGTGCTTTGGCAATAGATATTCAAGCTGCACTGTTATTTGTTTGCCTTGTAAGTCTTTTCCATTCACAGAGAGAATGTTTACTGGAAAAAATCCTGAATTTTTAATACAGTTAGAGTACATGTAGTTGGGACTACTTTCTCACCATATTTAGAAACTGGAATTGCTTTTACATCGACATTACATCTATCAAACCTCTTTGACCGGTATATGATAAATTCTTATACAGAAAAACAAATCTGGCCAATAATCACATTAAATTGACAAGACAGAAAATATAAATATAAATATAAGGAATAAACAACATCTCTTTGCCGCTCATGACGGTATGACTACATTAGCTTCGGGGGGAAAATTAAACGAAAACGCCCTTCGGGCGTTTACGCAATTTACCCCCTGCGAAGCTAATGTAGTCATACCGTCATGAACGTCAAAAATATGTTGTTTATTCCTATAGTGAACAGTATGCATTTAAGTCAGGACAATTAAAAAACCAAGACATCTGTCTTGTTATTAAGGTTAACAACATATTCGATAGCGTGGTACTTGCCTTTGCAATAAATGAACTAAATGAGATAAGATTCATTACTTTAACCAAAAGTTACAGCCAAATTTTATAAAAAAAAAATCAACGAAAAGCTTCAAAATTACGCCTTTTCCCTGGGCGATTAAGGGTTTTCGTGAAATCCCTGATTTTCAGGGATTTCAAGTATTCCCTGATTACACCTAATCCCTGTAACACATACATGTACATGTATAACCATATGTAAAAAGTGAGGGTTTTTTGCACTCTTCACATGTACACCAATTGTACAGGACGAGTATACCTACATGTATTGTTAATGCCCAATGGGTTAAAGAGCTATACATCCAGACTGCGTTAGATAACCACATGTCTTAAGCACTGGAAATATGCGTTTGATGAAAGGATTAATTCATCTGAATGCATGAAACATGACCTTTCAAAACATGGGCAAAATAGAACAAATTACGTCGTAAGTATCGTAAAATCCAAAAATAGGGATACCCGGTATAACTGTTGCATCTATCCTTAAGCTTGAACTAATCACTTTTATCACACTGTATTTGCCGAAAAAGTGCAAAATCAATGGCAAGCATTGTAGACCCTGATCAGACTGCTCCCACAGGAGCAGTCTGATCAGGGTCTACATTGTTTGCTAAGGGATGTCAGTCCCTAACTTAGGGTCATTAAGATATCTACTAAATGATGTTCTGATAGAACTGATTGGCTCCTTGTAACATTGTAAATAGTTACATTTCTTTGGTAATCTGTTGTTTAATTGATCAGGAATACTGGGCTAGGTCGTAAAGCAGGCTGGATATCCGCTCGGTGGGTCATAACAGGACTAGAATCCATACAACATTAATTGGGTGCGCTGAGGGATGCTAAAAATCCTCATTGCTTTGCGAATTAATCACTGCAAGTTGAATATTTATTATTACTGTACGGTTTTACGATTGACTTCAAATTGTTTTTTCTTTTTTTCATTTGTCTTGTGGTGTTTTGTTTCTTTCAGTTATTGTTTTCAACCGTTGAATACGGTTAGCAAGGAAACTTGAGCCTGATCCTCCTTTAGATATTTAGATATAGATAAGATGTTATTTCCACTGATCGCGTTTTTGTGAAAATGATCTGTCAATTTCAAACAATTTGTACTTACAGTGGAGAATCTGTTATTCTTTCCCGTTTAAACGCAAACGTACGCAAACGCATTGCACTAAAACATAGAAAAGGACAAATTTTCGACAATTTTGACTATCCATGTTTATCTTAGTGGCAAACAGTTTGGAGCCTGATCAGACGCCGGATCTGGCTCCAAACTGTTTGCAATGGAAAACATAGTTTTAGCGCAAACGCGTTTATTGGGAAAGAATAACACATTCTCCACTGTACACGCGTATATGTGGTCCAGTCGTTACATGCTCTCGACTACGACCACCGTGGTCGTGAGCTCATGCTCTTGACTACGACCACAGGGGTCGTGACCTCGAATCCCCGTTCGGATGAAGTTTAAACCTAGGTTCGATGTAGATATACCTTGGGGTATTCTGTAGATAATAAGAGTAGGGTATGCGCTCTCCTCCCTGCGGGGCGTCCAATTAGCCCATAAATGGCAAAAAACGGACGTTAACAAACATACCTTATCCAGTTTGGAGTCTAACTTGACCATACATGTGTTATTGTCTGCTTTTATTTGTTGTCTGTTTTCACTTACGGGTACATTTACTTACAAGTTTGAAATTTTATGCGTTTTTTGTCGTGAGTTTTTCCCGTTCGAACGAAATGGAACACAAATGCAAAATTAAAAGCAGCTCAGTTATAGAAAATAGTGTAGCGATTTGCTTGAAGTTCGGCGGCAGTTTTGAATCAGCCCACACGCCGGTTAAATGCATAAAAGGCGTTTATTGGGAAATAATGTCATCCCAAGGTATTTGGCTGCTACACACCAGTTTTACAGTAGTGAATGGGTATTATGACTTATACATATATCTGTCTGTAAACGGGAATATATGCAAGTTCATGTGCAGTGTATAATACAGTGAAAACGACGTTACTCATTAAACTGTATAAATATTTTAATATAATTGGCAAACAATTTGGAGCTTGATCAGATGCCGGGTTACACTGTGATTGATTTGGCTCAAAACTGTTTGCAACTGAAATAATAGTTTTAGCGTTAAACATTTACCGTATATCCTATTTCTAGGTTTGTAAACAGGTGACCACTGAAAGCAGATTGCTTCTTAAAGGATCCGCTGCTTTAAATGCATCCTTCTTTAAGCTTCCACCAGGAAAGGTACTGGAAATGCCTCCTGTGTTATGTGATCGTCCGAACGTATGGTTTGAATCCTCCCATCAACGGCGGCGACCCCCCCCCCCCCCCCCCGCTTTTTTTTAAAGAGGTTGCACTCTCTTTATCATCAGACAAAAACCAGTTCGGTGTCTTATTATGGTGTACTGTTTGACAGCCGTAGATGTTACATAAAGCAAACGCAATGCAAAGGAAAATATTGAAAATGACAGTTTTGACTTATGTAACTTGACGAGGAAGAAAATCAACGTCTCCACTGTAGCATCATATAATGTCTGCTGAACCGAGATTGTTACTGATTCGGTTACCCTTTGCCTGTCGATCGTGACTTGGCAGATTCTTGCAAACATTTTGGATCCAGATCAGACGCCGCGTAACGCGGCGTCTGATCTTGATCCGAACTGTTTGACACTTTCCGTAATCGTAAGACATAAAAAACTTAATTTAACACATTTATAGACGACAACTGCAAAGCAGAAGATTTTGCGACAGAATATGGTTAACGATGCCTTTATCTTGTGTCATTGTGTACGTGGGACTAAAATAACATATATATCCTACTTACTTACTTATTGAGCTATGCTATAGAAGAGGTGCTGGGCTATTCTAACACAGACCTTGCTCATCTTCTATGTGAGATTCTATTAACATGTATCACATAAATATTTTCAAAGAATATTTTGTGAATTGAAGAGGTGTTTATTGTGAAAAAAACCGATTTCGTCCATGTATGTATGCATACATGTATATAATGTCAAGGTATAGTAGTATAACATATGTGTAAAAGTGTAATAACAAATAACATAACATAACCTTTATTCGGCATTAAGTTGCACAAAGCACATAATTATATATCCGTGCATGCACATGTATATAGCAGTATTGTGAAAAATTTATACAGCTGGTAAGAAATTATTGTATTCCATTTCTTCGAAACTAGGCCCCTACCGTAGTGCAAACTAAACTGTAGAAATGACAGCTTCTTGAAACTGCTGACATATTATTTTAATAAGCAAATGCAAATCAATAAAATTTATAGGCAATCAAAATCTTCGAAATTTTCTAGCAATTTTTCTTTTAATAGAAAAGGGAACTAGTTTACAGCCCGATCAGACCACGTGGGATCCGGCGTCTGACTGGCTCCAAACTGTTTGCAATTGACAATGTAACGATGTTAGCATAAACGCGGCTTCTGGAAAATAATGAAACCTCCATCACACACACTGTATAATGCTTATCAAGTATGCATGGTTTCGCCAATTTTTTCACAATAAATAACCGTTACAATTTCCAACAATTTACGTGTTTCTATTATTGATGGACTAATTTATATTATAACACATTAATTATTAATGATTAATGGGTTATAATTGAAAGTGATACAGTTGCTACAGTGGAGAAAACGTTATGCTTTCCCAATAAACGCGTTACCGCTAAAACCATGTTTCCATTGCAAACAGTTTGGAGCCAGATCAGACGCCGGGTAACCCGGCGTCTGATCAGGTTCCAAACTGTTTGCAACTCAGATTAACATGAATAGTTAGAATTGTCGAAATGCTGTTTTTTCTACGTCTTATTGAGATGCGTTTACGATTAGTTTGCGTTTAAACGGGAAAGAATAACGTATTCTCCACTGTAGCTACCACGCGGGAGTTATTATGAGATAACTACATTACATCATTATCTTGTTGATCATCATACTGGGATTTAGTGATATATTTAACCGTTTCATGTATGCTTGCAGATTGTGAACAACGTTCGCCCTTTCAAAACTCCAAGCATTGAGAATGAAAAGAGTACACGTGTCCTATGCAAACAGCGAATTCCCAGATCTGAGGGGTCCTTTAGGAGCCTTCTAATCTTTGTATGCACTGTTGGTCTTATTTCAATTCATTGACCAAAAAAAACAACCTTAAAAAGGAAATACTGGGATGAACTAATCAGGTTCTAAAATGTTTGACATTCAGATTAAAATGAATAGTTGTAGTTATAAATGTCAAAAAGTCGTCATTTTCTATATTTTAGTGCTTTGCGTTTGTGTTTCATTTGCGTTTAAACGGGACAGTATAACGTATTCTTCACTGTAAAAACACCTTTCCTCCTCGGAGATATCTTAATATGAACACAATGTTAAATGACATCAAAACAAAACCAACAAACCAATACAATTGAGTACACGTTTACATGTATATAAATCATTTAGAATTATGCTATTGGCCATTATCGCCGTAAGCAGTCCCAAATTAGTACATACTATGTCAATATAAACAAATCGCTGACACTGGCCAATTGTTTAGTTTTCTATCCAATGAATAAGACTACTATATTTATAAATGAGAAAATAAACATTATTGTACATTTTCATAGCCATCTCAGCCCCTGCAATTCTTTTCCCCAATACCTTTAATTACGTTTTCCCATCATTCGATGCTTTGTTCCATTTATCGTTTGCGTATCTGCAAAGCTACGGTGATCAATGTCTATTCCGTTTATTGAATTCTTTTGGCAAGAAACGGCGTCCAATTTGCATAGACATCATGCGTTCGCATTCAAGAGAGATGACATTTGTTTCTCGTACAGACAGCCATTGTGCGAAATAAGCCACTAGTAAAATACTGAATTTCCAATTACGTGTTATGATATTGGGGTTCTAACAATATTATTGAATAGCTGATAAATCGTTAACCGGGGAAACTTACTTACAGTGGAGACGACCATATGCTTTTTCAGTTTAAAACGCAAACAAAACGCACACCCTTTATAATCAAAATATCGTAAATGTCATATATTAGGAAATTCAAACGATTAATTTGAATCTGAGTGGCAAACAGTTTGAGCCTGATCAGACACCGGGTTACCCGGCGTCTGATCTGGCTCCAAACTGTTTGCAATGGACATGACGGTCATATCCAAAACGCGTTTATTGGGAAAGTACAACGTCTTCCCAACTGTAGCTCTAACCACAAGCGTTAACCGTGAATAGATCTTTCGACGTAAGTTGAACAAGGGACGACAATAATAGAAAATGTATTCCCAGCATACATAAAGATGTACAGTGGAGAATCTGTTATTCTTTCCCGTTTAAACGCAAACGTACGCAAACGCAAAAACACTAAAACGTAGAAAAGTACAACTTTTGGACAATTCTGATAATTCATGTTTATCTTGGTGGCAAACTGTTTGGAGCCTGATCAGACGCCGGGTGACCCGGCGTCTGATCTGGCTCCAAACTGTTTGCACTGCAAATAATAGTTTTAGCGTAAACGCGTTTATTGGGAAAGAAGTACGTTTTCTCCACTGTACGTAGTAGGGAAGACTTTATGCTTTCCCGTTTAACCCTTTCATGATCAAATTTATCGTCAGGCATACTTTACCTAGAAATTGCTATTACTCGTACTTGTCTTAATAGAGTTAGGTTTGAACTAGAGAAGAATAGTTCGACAAATAGTCTTGTACAGTGATAAAATAAAAGTTTTACAAATCAGTACCCAGACTAATTTCCTGTCCACTGTATACTGCCCCGTTTGGATTTCAAACACACAGACATTCTTATGTACATGTATGACATTGAATCACAGATTTTAGTGAAGTAGGATCAACAAAACATATACATGTGCAGTGAAGAAACCGTTATACGTTCGAAAAGAATGCATTTAAGCAAATTGCATTATTTACATTGCAAAAACCAGATCAGATGCAGGGTACAGTGGAGAAAACGTTATTCTTTCCCGTTTAAACGCAAACGAAACGCAAACTCAAAGCACTAAAATGTAGAAAAGAAACTACTTTTTGACGTTTTTCAGTATCTATTTTTTTCTGAGTGGCAACAGTTTGAAGCCTGATCAGACGCCGGGTTACCCGGCGTCTGATCTGGCTCCAAACTGTTTGCATTGGAAATAATAGTTTTAGCGTAAACGCGTGTATTGGGAAAGAATAACAGATTCTCCACTGTAACCCAAAATGTTTGGCCACTCAAACTTTAAATAAATACATGCAGTTAGAAATGTTTAAAACTCAAAACAAAATGTTTATGTTTCTATTTTTATACTCGTTTGCGTTTCGTTTGCTTTTAAACGGTAAAGAATAACGCCCTCTCCAGTGTTACAGTGGAGAATCTGTTATTCTTTCCCGTTTAAACGCAAACGTACGCAAACGCAAAGCACTAAAACATAGAAAAGAACAACTTTTGGACAATTCTGATAATTCTTGTTTATCTTGGTGGCAAACAGTTTGGAGCCTGATCAGACGCCGGGTTACCCGGCGTCTGATCTGGCTCCAAACTGTTTGTAATTGAAATAATAGTTTTAGCGAAAACGCGTTTATTGGGAAAGAATAACAGATTCTCCACTGTACCGGTATTCTGCTGTTATACTATTATACAATGGAGGAAACGTTGCTATTACAGTGGAGAATCTGTTATTCTTTCCCAATACCCGCGTTTACGCAAAAACTATCATTTGCAGTGCAAACAGTTTGGAGCCAGATCAGACGCCGGGTAACCCGGCGTCTGATCAGGCTCCAAACTGTTTGCCACCAAGATAAACAAGAATTATCAGAATTGTCCAAAAGTTGTACTTTTCTATGTTTTAGTGCTTTGCGTTTGCGTACGTTTGCGTTTAAACGGGAAAGAATAACAGATTCTCCACTGTATCCGTTTAAAACATACTAAACGCAATGCAATAAAATGCAAAAAATGACAACATTTTTACCTTCTATAACTGAACTTATAATTTTGAGCCTGATCAGACGCTCCAAATTGTTTGTTATGGGCAAAAAAATCAGAATAAACGCATCTCTTGTAAGGAAAAACGTCTTCGCCATTGAATATACGCGACTACAAAGAAGGTCGTCTACACTATCGTAACACAATCAATGTTAATGTATTTTTAACTAAAGTTTGTGGGGCCGTAAAATCAGAGTTTTACGTGTACTTTTAGTCCAAATAAAGAATTGATGGTCCAAAAACTATCATTAAACTTGTTGCCTTCTACGACATGTTGAGAATTTTTATTTCCTTGCCACGACATTATTACCAAGAAAAAACCATAAACTATGTACTGACCTTGACCTACTTATTGTTACCCACCACATAGTTGTCTGACCAGGCTCAACTCTGTTTGCCATTCAGATTTGAATGAACATTCAGAATTGTGTTGTTATTTGCAACATGTTATTGAATGCTTTTACGTTTGATTTGCGTTTAAACGGGAAGAATAACGTCTTCTCCACTGTATCAGAAAACTTGAATTAACTTTTATCACTAATTTCCCAATTGTTTTAACGGAGATTGAACAAAGACTACACCAGTGATATGTTTACAGTGATTTAAGTACAGCTGGGAAGACGTTATTCACTCCCGTTTAAAAGGACACTAAACACGAACGACCTTGATATGTAGAAAATGGCAGTATTTGGAACATGTCGATGATATACATGTATCTAATCTGAGTAGTACATGTATCTGGTTTCCCGGCATCTGACCAGACTCCAAACTGTTTGCAATGAAAATAATTAGCATTAACGCGTTGATTGGGGAATAATATCTTCCTTTAAACTATATACCGTAGGTTGTTTTAGTTTGATAATATTTTATTGTTCAATTTACATATTCACACAAACATTATGTAATTTGTTATATATAAACAAAAGAGTTGGGCCACAAGTTATTGCAACATTAGATTCGGCCCTTCCCATACTGTCACAAACATGTCGGTAAACAATATAAATGTTACATTCTTTCGATATTCTATCTTCAATTAGTAAAAAGGAAATTCGGAATGGAGCAAATAATGATATTGAGACAGAAAGGAGCTTCGTTGAATTGAAAAATTTGTTTGACAATAAAATTAAATAAGAATAAGGTAACTGGAAAAAAGGGGGGAAAAAGAAAACCGAGAAAAATTGCTGGGTTGTTTTAGCGTTCATTGCAAGGTTAATGTTTAAATTGAAGTTACTTACTTTACTTAGTCCTCTTCGCCCATGGGAGGGCATAGGGCCGTCACTACTGTCCGCCAGTCATCTCTATCTTGCGCCCTCCGCTTTGCCTCGCCCCACGACAGCCTTACAGACCGCAGCTCAGCATCCAGAGATCTTCTCCAGGTCAGCAATGGTCGACCTTGCTTTCTTTTGCCTTGGGGATTCCTGTCGAGAGCTTGGCGGGTGATGTTTGAGTCCTCCCTTCGGATAATGTGCCCAATCCATCTCCACTTTCTCTCTTTGATGGTTAACATCACTGGCTTCTGTCTTGTCTTTCTCCAGAGCTCGACATTGGAAATTCTTTCCGGCCACCTTATTTTCAAGATTCGACGAAGGCAATTGTTGATGAAGACTGTGAGCTTGTGTCCTATGCTCTTGGAGTGGGTCCATGTCTCAGACCCGTAGAGTAGGATAGACTTCACGTTGGAACTGAAGAGCTTGATTTTGGTCTTTAGCCGTATAACTGTGCTTTTCAAGATGTTGGATAGAGCTATAAAGGCACCTGTTGCTTTCCCAATTCTGATCCTTACATCTTCATCTGATCCTCCTGTCTTGTTCAGCACACTCCCAAGATAAGTGAAACTCCCCACTTCGTCAATCGGCTGATTATCCAGCTCATGCTTTTCGTTTTCTTGGCGTTGATGTGGAGTCCTGTTTGCTTGGCCGTGAGGTCTAGACTCTGTGTCTTTTCCTGTATGTGTTGATGGATGTGGGACAGGAGAGCGATGTCATCTACGACGTCTATCTTCCAATCTCTTTGTAAAGGTCCATTGTAGCCCTCTTGGTTCTCTGGTAACAGTCTTCATGATCCAATCGACTACGAGCGAGAAGATCAGCGGAGACAACAGACAACCCTGACTTACACCTGTTGAGACAGTGAAGGGAGTGGAAAGGTCCGTGTTGTGGATCATATGGCAGATTGTGTCTAGGTACAAATTGAAGTTAGTAAAACAGAAAATGCCAAACTGTGCTTTCTGGTTTATTCATAATTCTCGCTAGCTTAGTGTCAATGTCTTTTAGTGACAACTAGTTTGGAACCGGATTTTGGCTCTAGAACGTGTGCAATGGACATAGCCCCATTCATTAGAAATAAAGTACGTTACTCCACATAATTATGGAAAACTCTGTTTCAAGAACACGTTAAGTATTTTTTCAAAATAGTGTTATTTTCTTGAGTTGGGTATGCGTGTCGTTCGTGTATAAACGGGAAAGTATAACATGTTCCCTTCTGTACAAGAATGTGTGATTAACAGATTTATTGTAGGACAAACGCTCATAAATATTCAAAACAGTGGAGTAATTTTTATTCTTTCCAGTTTGATCTGAGTGACAAACAGTTTGGAGCATGATCAGACGCCGGTTTACCGGGTGTCTGATCTTGCCCCAAACTATTTGCAAGTAAAATAATAGTTTTAGTGTTAACTCGTTCATTGGAAAAGAAATTACGTCTTCTCCACTGTACAAGGTAGCAACGACAGAAAGCAATAAACATAAGGAAATATTACCGTACAATGCATCGATAGTTAACACGTTGCACAAACTATAATTGGAAAATATTCAACTTCATTCTGCCATTATAGCATCATACTTAACATTGTTACAGCTGGCGAGACGCCATTCTTCTCCCAGTTGACGCATTTGTGAAAAATAAAAACAGTTATTGGTCTTTGCAAACAGTCTGGAACCATATCATCTACATGTAATTAACACTGAATCTAATAAAATTGCAGATCAGATTAAAATAAAGTGTCAATCGTGTTCCAAAGAGTTGTCATTTTCTATATTTCAATGCGTCGAGTTTGCGTTTAGTTTCATTGAAATGGGAGAATAAACGTATCTTCTCTATCGAATCTGCGCAACGTTTTATTTTATTATGCCTCTATTACATTAGGCAAAATTACTTTCGAACACTGTTGATCCAGTTTGAAATGTTGACTGGTCAAACTACAGTGGAGAAAACGTTATTCTTTCCAAATAAGGTTTTTGTGTTTAAAACATATGACTGCTTTAAGCAAGGTGACAGTGAAACAGAAAGCTCCTTCAGAAGCTTTCTGTTTTACTGTCGAACTACTTTAAGCTGTCACTAGTACTTTATACAATCAAGAATCCTTTGTTTTAGTTGTCGAAATAGAGAGGTTTTACATGTACAGTGGAGAAAACGTTATTCTTTCCCGATAAACGCGTTTACGCTAAAACTATTATTTCCAATGCAAACAGTTTGGAGCCAGAGTAGACGTCTGATCAGGCTCCAAACTGTTTGCCACTAAGATAAATATACATACTGAAAAATGTCAAAAAGTAGTTATTTTCTACATTTTAGTAGTTTGCGTTTGCGTTTCGTTTGCGTTTAAACGGGAAAGAATAACGTTTTCTCCACTGTAAGTGTCGGTACAATTGCACGCAGCAGTATAGGGTTGTCATTGTGTGTAGTAATTATTTCATAGCATCAAGCCTAAATAAAACGTTGGTTAAATAGATATTGCAAAAAAGTACAATGCCATTTACATGTACTGTACAATAGTTTATTGGCAAAGAGGTTTGATTCTGATCAGACGCCACTTACAGTAGAGAAAACGTTATTCTTTCCCAATAAACGCTATTACGCTAAAACTATTATTTCCAATGCAAACAGTTTGGAGCCAGCTCAGACGCCGGGTAACCCGGCGTCTGATCAGGCTCCGAACTGTTTGCTACTCAGATTTAAATAATAATAAATTTAAAAAAGATGCCATTTTTAACAGTTTAGTGGTTTGCGATTGTGTTTCGTTTGCGTTTAAACGGGAAAGAAAAACGTTTTCTCCACTGTAAATCAAACGATGGTTAAATTGATATTCGAAGGTTGACAATTTGAATGTCACGCAAACTGACATCTAATGTTTATTTTATTACACCGAGCTTATCAACCCTGGCTTTGGAATCGTTTTATTCGTATTTTATAAAATGAGTTGTGAATACCAATTTAGCGCGGCCATGTACGTAACGCGGGAAATGACGTCGCCGTCTGACGACGTCACATTGTTTATAATTATATTGCAAGAAAGACAGAAGAACGTTATGACAAGTAAATTGAAGAAACAGCGTCTTTACATTGTCTAGGTGGCAAATATCCTTTTCCGAAATGGTGGCAAATCGTTAAGGAATGGACAAAAGGAAGCAACTTGTACAGAAAATGCCAAAAGTTGATTAGAAGTTACCACTTTTTAAAACGTTCTATTATCGCCCATAGCGAAATTCATGTAAATGCTGACTTTTTTTTTAGGATTGAGAAAAAAGTATTATTACACCTCGCTTTGAGTTACAATGTTAATTTCCCATAGACCTACAGTTAACATTTTGCATGTCTTTTACATCTTTCCAAAATATACTGTCACTCTTTATGATATTCTTTTTGTGACGTCACTCTAAAGGACATTACCTTTTTTCTCCGTCCTAAAACATACCGTCTGCCTGCTATTAGCGACTTCTTGCAAACAGTTTGGATTCAGATCAGACGCCGCGTAACGCGGCATCTGATCTGGATACAAACTGTTTGGCACTCGTCTCAAGATTTCTTCTTTAATTAAAAATGTATAAATTTAAAGTTAACAAGACGATTCTTTCAAAGCAGACGATGTTACATCAGAAAAAAGGTTGAGAAATATCAATCAATGTTTGTTTTTCTTGAATGCATTATGTTTGTAGAACTTTCCAATTGTGACTGATTACAGTGAAGAATGTGTTATTCTTTCCCAATAAACGCGTTTACGCTAAAACTATTATTTACAATACAAACAGTTTGGGGCCAGATCAGACGCCGGGTAACCCGGCGTCTGATCAGGCTCCAAACTGTTTGCCACCAAGATAAACATGAATTATCAGAATAGTCTAAAAGTTGTTCTTTTCTACGTTTTAGTGCTTTGCGTTTGCGTACGTTTGCGTTTAAACGGTAAAGAATAACAGATTCTCTGTACGTGACGGGACAGGGATTTGTAGCGCTATGCTTTGGTTTGTGAACCGTTATCATGTGACATTCTACACTGAATTACAAGACGCCATGAATGTCCAGTGACCATGGTGCACTATTTACTGCAGCTGGTTTTGTTTTGGGCTCACAAAAATACATCCTATAACATCTGGGGCGCATTGGTCTTTTGGTATAGAGCGGCTGAGTTTGGATCGGAAGGTTCCGGGTCCGAATCCTACCAATTGTTTAACGTGAAATTCTCAGGGCATAAGACATTATAGACTTTAATGCTCCATTCGACCACTGTGTGAATTACATGTACATGTAGTAGAATCTACCACGAGAGGCCGGTGACTGTGCAAGTTGGAATTTCCTGGGCCCGTATGTCTGCTACACTATTTAGGAGTCAAAATAGTCTCCATAGGATGGACTTAAAAACAATAGTTTTAATAGCTCGGCACATGACCAGTGTACATATAGTACTTGTCAAAAATCGGCTAAACGATGCCTTTGTGCCTTATAAATGACCTTTAAAAATCACAAACCCTAGACATTTGACCTTTATAATGCTTGTAATGAAATGTGAAAACTCCAAAGTGCTTTTAGCATATTCTTGATCTGGATACATCTTATACTTTACAAGTTGAGACCTGGATAAGATAATAGACGATAGCGGATCTGGATGTTCCTGTTCTGTCTCAAAGAGCAATAGTAATGAGGCCGTTAGTAACTTCTGGTGTTGACGAAACTTAACAAAACGCAATGCAGTAAAATAGAGAAAGTAACAAGTTTTTGAACATTTTGTTTAACCCTTTCCCTTATAGAAGCGACTTTTAGCACATTAATTTTATTCAACCGCTGAAGAATATAGTTCCAAATTATACCGTAATGAATATGTGTCATATTTAATACTTTCCTTATTCTAGCAGTAAATAGCCTAAAGCAGGCTGAAAGTAAAGCAGAATGCGCCTTAGGGCGCATTCTGCTTTACTTTCAACCTGCTTTAAGTAGTCACATATCTTCAATACTAGAAACAATGCTATCAGGTAAAGGGTTAATAACGTCAATACAAGTTGCAAACAGTTTTAGCCTTATCAGACGCCGAGTTAAACGATACTGATCTGGCTCAAAAGGTTTTGCAATTGACATATTGCTTCAAAGATTAAACGCATTATTTTGAAAAGAATAATGAGTACCAAACTTTATAACATTAAAAAAATGGTACTCATATCAACCGTTAGATTATTAACCACATTTAAATCTTAGTGACAAACAGATTGGAGCCTGATCAGACGCCGGGTAACCCGGCGTCTGATCTGACTCGAAACATTTTGTAATGGACATAATTTGTCAGCAAAAACGCGTTTACTGAAAAATGATAACGTTATATCCTCTTAATATAACCTTCGTTCATTTCAAACTGATAGTGTATGATATACTTATACAGCGTTCCCTCCCTACAACGGCCCTCCCAACAACGACTCCCTCCGAACAACGACCTATGCACAATGGACATTTTAATAGAAAATAAACATAATGAGGAGCGCTACGCGGCGTCTGATCTGGATTCAAGCTGTTTGCAAATGTAAGCAAATTTCCGTCCCTAAAGCGACTCCCTTCGAACAGCGTACACAATATATATGTCTCCCATTTGGTGTCGTTGTGGAGAGGGAGCGCTGTAGTTTTCAGTCATTGGGTAATGTCAGTGTGCTAAATCATCTGCATGGTGCGATATCAATTATTTATTAACCTTTGTACAGTTGAGCAAACGTTATTCTTCCCCAATATACGCATTTACGATATTCATTACAAACAGTGACGAGCCTGATCAGACGCCGGGTGATCAGACGCCGGGTGATCAGGCTCAAACTGTTTGCTACTCAGGCTAAATTAAGTAAACGAAATGTCATTTTCTACGCCGTATTGCATTGCGTTTGCGTTTAGTTGATACAGTGGAGAATCTGTTATTCTTTCCCAATAAACGCGTTTACGCTAAAACTATTATTTCCAATACAAACAGTTTGGAGCCAGATCAGACGCCGGGTAACCCGGCGTCTGATCAGGCTCCAAACTGTTTGCCACAAAGATAAACATGAAATATCAGAATTGTCAAAAAGTTGTTCTTTTTTACGTTTTAGTGCTTTGTGTTTGCGTACGTTTGCGTTTAAACGGGAAAGAATAACAGATTCTCCACTGTAGTAAACTGGAAACCTGTAACGTCTTTACTGTCGCTCGTTTGCAGTTGCACTTATTACATGTATAATAAAATTTCAACCTAATGACTGTAGGAAAGAATGTTCGTTTGCAGAGTTAAAGATAGGCGATGGCATACGTCAGAAAAAACATAGTAAGATCATGACGGAGCTTTCTGTGTATATGTCATCCTGTCTGAAGTAGCCATCTGCCTGAAAACGAGAAACTGTGTGTGATATTTTTGTCGTGGGTTTACTGTATCATTACAATTATGTTTTTGTCGGCATCGAGATACAGTGGAGAAAACGTTAATGTTCCCCTTTTAAACGAAACGAAACGCAAACACAAGGCATGGAAATCTAAAAAAAAAAAAATTTCTTCTGAAAATGTTGACGATTCTATTTGATATGAATGGCAAAGAATTGGGAGCCGGATCAAACGCCGGGTTACCAGATGTCATGTTCCAAACTGTTTGCAGTTTAAAATATGTTTTTAGCATAAAAGCGTTTATATGGAAAAAACGTATTCTCCACTGTCCACAGCTAATGAATAATTCAGACGTTCATCATTCACATGAAACATGGCAGTACGATAAAGACATGTCCGACTTGACCCCTTCACTGTCATGACGTCATCAGCTTGTAACAAGTGTCGTCTGCTCTTATTTCTCAAAATTACATTTTGGTTATTTTGACCTGAGAAATATAGAATTGAGTGTCAAACAGTTCGGATCCTGATCAGACACCGCATTAGGCGGCGTCTTCTCAGGGTCCAAACATTTGCAAATAACTATTCTACATCGGTGTTACATGTAGGCAGTGGAAGGGTTAACGAACATACTTTGATAAACCAAGATACAGTGGATAATCTGTTATTATTTCCCGTTTAAACGCAAACGAAACGCAAACGCAAAGCACTAAACCGTAGAAAAGTACAATTTTTGGACAATTCTAATAATTCAATTTTATCTTGGTGGCAAACAGTTTGGAGCGTGATCAGACGCCGGGTTACCCGGCGTCTGATCTGGCTCCAAACTGTTTGCACTGCAAATAATAGTTTTAGCGTAAACGCGTTTATTGGGAAAGAATAACAGATTCTTCACTGTATGTTAAACAAATATCTTCGTGACGTAAAGTACAACAGACGTTATTCATTACTATTTAAACAAAAAGCAAACATACATGCACAGCACTTAAATGTAGAAAATGACAACTTTTGAAATTGTTGACGATTGTTGGCGGAGTCCAAACTATCTGGCTCTCATTTAAATATGTCTTAAGTCATGATACGTAAACTCTAAATTTGATACAAAAACCCGAACGTCAATTGATTAAAGCAGATGACGTCATGACTGTAAAATTCATAGGATATACGAATAAAACTTTCAAATAATTAATGTTATGCTTTTCTATTCTCGTTTCTTTCTTACGGGATGTCATGGTCATGGTAGTAAAGAGTTAATCTGAGTGACAAACGGTTTTGAGTCTGATTTGTTTCAGAACTTTTTGCGGTGGATATGAGGCATTGAACATGAGTGCTTTTAATGGAAAAGAATAACGTCTCCCCCACTGTATATTTTGTAACCTTTCGAAGGTACAGTGGTCTTTCAAAAGAAGATGACATTGCAGTCTCATCTGAATGCTGATTAAAGTACAGTAAAGTCTCTCTATTACGACCACATTATTGTGTTAATTATTAGATGTTTATGACAGATGTCTATTAACCCTTAGCCCGCCAAATAAATTGTCGTCTGCTATATTTCTCGTCTGCTTCAAGTTTCAAAGTGCTTCAAAGTTGCTCAAAATTGCTGAAAATGTTGTCCGAGTGTCAAACAGCTTGGATCCGGATGAGACGCCGAGTTACTCGGCGTCTCATCCGGATCCAAGCTGTTTGCATATGGAGCACTAGTAGTGAGTGACAGGCTAAGGGTTAAAGCAATGTGATAGTAAAACAGAAAGCTCCTTAAGGAGCTTTCTGTTTTACTGTGACCATGCTTTAAGCTGTCACCCCTCTTTTACACAATCAATTTGACTTCCTTTTGGTGGTCGTAATAGAGAGAGATTTCACTGTAGCAGGGTTCCTGTAACAATTTTCTGATTAGTGTGTATACTGGATGCTCTTTGTTTTGCAATAAATTGTACATAACTTTAAATAGTCACAAAATAGTGAAAATAGACTATACCCGGTACTTAATTGCAAACTAAAACTGCCCATTTAGAATGTCAGGGTGAATGAGTTGAGATGTCACAACATACATCATACATATGCGTATTTTAGGAGAAAGACGTTACGTAGAGAGTATAATACATGTATGTCATTGCATGGGATAGGACGTGTTTATTATGCGAGGCAGAACCCAGTTAACACGAGGCTTCACGAGCGCTCTATAGTTTCTCCTCGAGCAGAATAAACCAATCCTATCTCATGCAATGGCATATTATTCGATTTATGCCGTCAATAAATAATTGTAGCCTTTCAAATTCATTATCACACAATAGTTGACAAGTTTCACATATACTGAGCGAAAATATATTAGCCGTACATAAAGTATGCAAGCCACGTCCGTGTGGTACATTTCATCACTCGTATTGCATAATGACATAAACAACAAAACGTCATAAGACTTAAAGAAATATTAATAGTGCTTTCACCATTTGTATTTAGGATGGGGAATCTCCTTTTACCGTAACTGCTTTACACATCATAAACAATATGTCAGTCATGTTTTTCTCATAAAAGTTAGCAAAACGTTGAATACTCGTACATGTAAGTAGCCAGCAACAAAAAAGCTTCAGTTTGGGACAATCATTCTTTGGCCTCTTGTGTACAACGAAATTATCTCTCTTTGCATTGAAAAAATAGGAAGTTTTGAACAAATACATGTAATACTCGAAAACCAATTATTGAAATTGATGTCTTCCAATGTCTTCCTCTTAACTGTGTGCTTTATATATTTTCTGCATGTCTTTGATATTGCTTTCCAGGCACACACTTAACAGGAATTGCTGTCTACGGAAATCCCATGTTAAACAACTGACTAAACGTATTTCGTTCAATATAGTTTCGGAGACAATTCTTACATACAAATAATAACCGCTGGCGAGCGACCGAAGCGCGCCTTGTTTTCTTACTTAATCTTACACGACATATTAGACGCTTAGGGTAAAATAATGACAAATAAACTGATAAAAGATAATCGATTCAAACTTGACAGGTTGTACATTTCAACTTAAAATGCTCAATGCTTTACTCTTCGACTAAATAGATAAAATTCGAAAAAACAACGACTGCAAATTGTCACCAGTTTTTCAAAGTCGTACATTGCTTTAGAACAGTCTTTTACTGACCCTTTCAGATTCAAACTCTGTATCCCATGCACTGTTTATGTCAAAATTTGCCACAACATCTGACACCTTGCTTAGTTAAATAGCCTTCAAAAAGCCGCATTCAAGTTGTGGCTACAGTACTTTATTGCTGTAGCAGAAGATTATGTAGAGTGATCTATAACCGCATAGATCTATATGAGAATGTTCAAACAAAAGCATAGCATGCTAGTGCGATCGTTTGTCTGCTTATGAACATCAGTGAAACACAATAAAGTAAGTGACAACGACGCATGCGCCGGAGTGATGGCAATGACCCGTTTTATTGTTTCGAAAAGCAGGCGATCCAACGTCCCTTCAGTAAAGAGTGCGTTCCCCGTCAGCGGCAAATAAGAACTCGCAATGGCGTCGCATACTCCAAAACATTCTGGCAATTTGGTGCTGAGTGATCAGCCTGTATTCCTCCTGTAGAGCCGCAGCAACAGCCTGGAGGGTTCTTGGTGCCGAACTCTGCTTCGAACCCCGTCCCAGAATGTTCCACATATTTTCAATAGGAGACAATAAAACTTGACAGTGAAAGAGGTCAAGCTTGATAAACAACCT
Source organism: Gari tellinella (assembly GCA_922989275.2). Lineage (NCBI taxonomy): Eukaryota > Metazoa > Mollusca > Bivalvia > Cardiida > Psammobiidae > Gari > Gari tellinella. Next base: position 12,778,769 of record OV277863.1, on the reverse strand, counting down.
TGCCATTACAGGGAGCAATGTTTCCGATTCATTTGTCACTCAGTATTTCACTGTACAGTAGAGAATACGTTACTCTTTACCGTTTCAAACTATTTATTTTAATCTGGGTACATGTAGCAAACAGTTTGGAGCCTGATCAGACGCCGGGTTACCCGGCGTCTGATCTGGCTCCAAACTTTTTGCATTGGAAATAATTGTTTTAGCGTAACGCGTTTATTGGGAAAGAATAACGTTTTCTCCACTGTATACTGTGACTGTAACTGATCTTCAAAACCAGACGAGCGCTGGCACTCGCATGCGGTGCTCTTGTTTGAAAATTATCATCTTCCATACGTGTTATTTGAGGCTATCGTGATAATTACGTTAATTTTGCGTGATATTCAAAGGGACGGAATTTCAAGTTACGAAAACTCACAGTTTAGTCATGAGTTTTTGTATAAAGAGAGGGACTACTTTGTAGACTATAATGTTGTGAAAATTGCTGTTGACCCCTAGGTTACTTGATACAGTGTTGCAGCAAGGATATAAGTGATATCAACTAAAGGAAACAGGGTTTTCAAGCCATTAAATGTATCAAATTAGATAAACACAAATTGTATAATGGTTCGTTTTGTTGTTCTGTTGTTCCATGGTTTTCTGAGAATTCCTTCACTTTTTTGTTGCGTATATATAGCTAATCTTAGGTTAGTTATGCTTCCCCTTTATCATTCTACTATAGGCTGTAGTGACGGGATATATGCTGTTTAAAAATAAAACATTTATCAGAATGCTTTACCAGCATCTATTCCTATACCAGCACGTTATTTGTGAAACAGTATTATTTGTTTGAGAGTCAGGCTATTTTCTTCTGTGTTGCGAGAGTCCTATCATTTGGCAATCTCTATTCGATTGTATGATTTTATCCTGAAATAATAGAATATGCATCACGCGTTGTCTGCTTAATTACCTTTTTATTACATGTGTCTGAAATCGCGATAACTAATTAATTACTTCGTCTGAGAAACCTTATTCATAGGTTTACTTCTCCAGCAAGATATTGTAATCCGAGGTACGTCCTTGATGACGTTATTTCTTCCCAATAAAACGCGCTTGTACAAATTCATTGATTTCCTTCCGCAAATAGTTTGGGACATACATTGAAAAGACCTTAGTATTTCCCGTTTAAAACCCAAACAGAGCGCAATGGAATTAAATGTAGGAAATGACTACCTTTTGACACTTTTGACTACATGTATTTATTCTAATCTAAATAGAAAATGGTTTGGAGCATAATCAGGTTCAAAACTGTTTGCTATCGTTAATATAGTTTTAGAGTAAACGCGTTTATTGGTTAAGGATACCGTTTTCTCCACTGTACCTTAGAAGTTTTCTGCTTTACTTTCCGCCTGTTTTAGCAACCACCCTCCATAGACACCGAACACAGCCGTGGAAAGCGAAAATAGTGGAGAAGACGTAAGTTTTTTGCCTGTAAACTCGTTCATGTCAAAACCTTATGCCCATTGCAAACAGTTTAAATTAAGACCAGACGTCGACTAGACTCTTAACAGTTGGACCCTCAGATTCCAATAAATCATTTATGTTCTCAAATTCCTATTATTGTTTAATTTTATTGTCATGCGTTTGTGTTTAGGTTTATTTAAACGAAAAGAATAACTTCTCCTCCACTATACACAACGAATGCTCCAGGCATTGCTTACAACTAATGTTTACGTGTTATTATTAATTCTTGACGCCTATTTAAGAAATAAAAATCTAGGCCACGTCTGTTTTTCAGTCTGTTTAAATCTGTTCTTTTTCGATTGTCACTATAACACCACCAGTTTCGTTTAAAAGTGCTGTATTGTAAATCAACACTGTCAATCGTTTGACTGTTTATTTGTTAACCTTATGGCACGTGATACAGTGGAGTAAACGTTATTACATTGTATTTCCCAATAAACGCGTTAATGCTAAAACTATTATTTCCATTGCAAACTGTTTGGAGAGAGTCGTTGTTGGGAGGGCCGTTGTAGGGAGGGAGCACTGTACTTGTAAACGGAAAAGAATAACATCTTTTCCATTGTACCGTTTGAAGAATTATTCCTGCCTCGAGAATGCTAGCTTCTCTTTGCCAGAAATTCCTTAATCCGCAATTTTGTTTGAAAATGGGTATGAATACAATTTGGCTTAGAGGTTATTCACAAGGGAAAACAAACTGTATTACTCTGTTTAATTCATGCGCGCGCAGAAATTAGTGTTATTACACCCACCCAATTCTGTTGTAAACAGTCTACAGATTTCATGCGTTAACCACTTCACTGCCATGACGTCATTAATTTTCAACAATTGTCGTCAAATTTCTTAGTCTCAAATTTAAATGTTTGGTATTTGGACTTACGAAATATTAAAATGGGTGTCAAACAATGCGGCGTCTGATCAGAATTCAAACTGTTTACAAATAACTATTGTACTCGGGGAAAGGCAGTTAAGTGGTTAACTTGCGCAATAATGTAGGGCCATATGTCATAACCCATGTCAATTGCTGTTTTACACAGCGTCTATGGTGTAAATATTTTTTAACTGTTATCTGTCAAAGTTCTACTAAACAATTTTACTGCTGTAATATGGCCTGCTGTTGATTTCCCCCTGATTTATAGCTGTTGTCTGCACCAATTTCATGCACCGCAATGGGGCTGTGTGTGGCATATTGTTACCCTGGGTCGTACGTCCGTCCATTGGGCAGATATTTCGTATACAATTAGTTACGGCCCGAACTGAAAATGTGTATGAATTTATTGTCAAACGTGCCGCGAGCCAACACATTTGTAGTTATTATTTAGATTTAAGGCAGCTTGACCGAAAAATAAATTATTGTCGAAAGAAATACAGATTTCGACAACTTTAGTGATTTTCGTCTGAGTGGAAAACAGATTGGAGACTGACCAGACGCCGGATGAAACAAATAATAAACAGTTTGTTTTTTGTGTTGATAAGTTTCGAAAGAACTAACCTTCTGCACAATGTCCTATGCCTGTAATCCAATACAGTGCTCCCTATCTATAAGGACCCTCTTAACAACGATTCTCTCCTTACAACAACGCTTGCCACTGTTCCCAAAACAAGACAAGTACGTCTAACGCTATCACTTCAGCAATTTTGTCTGTGTTTTTGCTTAAAATTGTCGTCTGCTGGTTTTCTCTCTCAAAGTTACACATTGGCTTTTTTAAAGAAATATAATGATGAGTGACCAAACAGTTTGAATCCAGATTAGACGCCGCGTTAGGCGGCCTGTGATCACTATTCAGACTGTTTGCAAATGTACTCTTAGGCTATTAATGTTCCCTCCCTATAACAACTCCCTCTGAACAACACACGCAATCTTTGTTTCCCATTGGGTGTTGTTATAGAAAGGGAGCACTTTACAGTGAAGAAGTTATAATTTCCGCAAACGAAACGCAAACGCAGAGCAATTTTTTTAAATTTAAATCTGAGTGGCAAACATATTGGAGGCTGAATAGACACTGGGTTACCCGGTGTCTGATCTGGCTCCAAACTGTTTGCAATAGAAATAATAGCTTTTTTTTTTATCGTAAACGCGTTTATTGAAAAATCAATAACGTCTTCTCCACTGTACCAACAATTTTGAACCAATGGTTGACACTATAGCGATACTTTCTAATAAATAATGCACATTAACTATTTTTAGAATTACAGTGGTCCATCCCTATAACGGCCCTCCCAACAACGACTCCCTCCTTACAACGATACTTACCGCTGTTCCCTAAACAGGACAATTATGTATTATAATCTATTCACGGCCGCAATGTCGTCTGCTTTAAATTCTCGTCTGCTGTTTTTCTCAAATGTACATAATGGACATTTTGACAGAAAAAATTCAGCCAATTTCCCTCCCTATAACGACTCCTTCCGAACAACGCACACAGTTTTTGTCTCCCCCTGGATGTCGTTGTAGAGAGGGAACGCTGTATTGCAAATGACACTTATTTTAGGGGTTACTATGATGTATCCCAGTGGGCGGGGCTCGTTAAGTATCGCCCTTCTTGTTTCAATTATATGGGATTATACCACTGTTCGTAGTTACAGAATCTTCTTCGGTCTCCTCCTGGTAATGTCTTTGGTACGTTTTCTTCATAAACCTGACAGCCAATCTCTAAGAATCTAATTCCGCAGAATTATTGTCGTCATGAAACGCTTATAAAGCACTAGCGGAAAAGGTCATGGTGATATATTGTCCAATATTCCATCTTGGTTATTGAGATTAACAGACAGGAATTATGACGTCACAATGGTTTACACGAATTCACTTGTTTTACTGCCCATCACTGCAAATTCCTATATGCTTCTGCACTGGTCGCCGATGAGAAACTGTGCCATTTGACGATTCATTATGGTATTTTATACGAAACTTGGAAGGTTGAAGAATGAATTTGGAATTTAGAATGTCATCACCGGGATTTCGTAATGTTTACCCTTTTAGTGTTTGACCTACTCTTTCAGCCAATCAGAAAGCCACAAAATTCAAATGTTCGCTCGGTTTAATTATTAAGTCTTCGGGATTTAACGAGATTAGGCAATTTAATTATGAAGTGTTCGAGACTTGGATTTAGACGTTACATGTAGCAAGCATTGCGCATGTGTTAATATTTCGGTCAGCTCCGCCCATGGCGTGTCTTTTAAGCTTTATGGGGAATCCATTACACAGCAAAGTGCATATGTAGATAAATATACATGTACAATTCAATTTCGAGGAAAATAATGACATTTTGTAGCTCGCTGGTCGGAAGAAACTTGTGATAATCATTCAAATTTTATTTAATCTTTAGGAGTTATAAAAACACCAACATCTACAAACCATTGTCAATCTTGAAAATGAAGTCGCGACGAAAACGCTAAAGACAGGCGACTGCTTAATGCAAGATCAAAATAATGCAGAAAGCTCATTTATGAGTTTTCTGCATTATTTCATGCTGCATTAAGCAACCACCTGTAGTCAAGGCTCAACTGTGAATTTTAGTTCGCCTGTTAATGCTTAATGCTGGACAAAACTAATGCAGAAAGTTCCTATTGGAGATTTCTGCATTATTTTATGCTACATTAAACAACCGCATGTAATTAATGTTACAAATGGATATCATTGAGATCTCTTTCAGGGGATTGCTTAATGCTGGGTAAAACTAATGCAGAAATTTCCTTTAGAAGCTTTCTGCATTAATGTATGCTGTATTAATTAGCGCAACCTGTACAGTGGTAAATACGCTATTCCTACCCATTTACGCGTTAATCTATGCGTAAGAAACGCATAGTGAACGGTTAACGAACGCTTAACGAACGCTTAACGCCTAACGATCTTAACCCGTTTAAACGCGTTAATAAACTATTATACCAGAGATGTTGCGATTTATCCGTTTCACGCGGAGATTTCGGATCTTATCGACAGGCAATCAATTAGAGCAAGCATTGATCACCCGCCTATATATGCCGCTCAGATATCGGGAGATAAACAGTGTATTTCCAATTAAAGATAGCAATGTTATCGGCGATACCACCTAATGTTCTGTAATACACATGTCATAAAGCTTGATGTGTAAACCGCTGAAGCTAAAGGGTCCGTCGGCTAAGTGATGACCCTTTCATCCGGGCTCGTTTAAACGCGTAACGAAATGGCTAGGAAAGGCGTTTAACGAAACGGATAATAAACGCATAGTGAACGGTTAACGAACGCGTAAGAAACGCGTAGAGTGGGTAGGAATAGAGTATTTACCACTGTATGAGATATTTCAAATATGTGTTCTGTTACACTTTAGACGTCAATTACAATCATTTTCCCGTCGGTTTTGAAGATAACCATTTTCTTGACGCAACTTGGTACATGAATTGTCATGCGCCATGTTACTTCGACACGTAATAAAACACACATATATGTAACAGGCTGTGTAAACATTGTCGGCGGAGAAAAATATCGTAATGAAGTGAAGTGACGTCTTATGTGGGCGGGTCAAACACTAAAATGGTTAGAGTTTATTTCAACGCTTCTTAATAATTAAGAAGCCAAATTCGGTCGCAGGCTCCCTCATTTGTTGGCTTCTTAATCATTAAGAAACATTGAAATAACCTCTAACTATTACTTACTTCCATAATGAAGCCATAACCCGTCGAACGGGGTTACCGCTTCAAAATATTCTGCTTAAAATGTCTGTTCTGTTTTAAAATCAAAGGGTTTTAGACATTTAAAGTTTACCCTTCCACCGACAAGACCGACTACACTGACACTTGCAAATAGTTTGGACTCTGATCAGACGCAGCGCACAAATTATTTGACATTCATATACATGTAGTTTGGACTCTGATTAGACGCAGCGCACAAATTATTTGACATTCATATACATGTAGTTTGGACTCTGATCAGACGCAGCGCACAAGTTATTTGACATTCATATACATGTAGTTTGGACTCTGATCAGACGCAGCGCACAAGTTATTTGACATTCATATACATGTAGTTTGGACTCTGATCAGACGCAGCGCACAAATTATTTGACATTCATATACATGTAGTTTGGACTCTGATCAGACGCAGCGCACAAATTATTTGACATTCATATACATGTAGTTTGGACTCTGATCAGACGCAGCACACAAATTATTTGACATTCATATACATGTAGTTTGGACTCTGATCAGACGCAGCGCACAAGTTATTTGACATTCATATAAATGTTTCTTCAAGTCAAAAACGCACGAGATTTCAAATTTTATAAGTTATAGCACACAATAAATATAAGCAGGCGCTTACATGACAGCGACTGTTTTAGACGGGCATTACGGCGAGTTATCATGCGTATGATAAGGACGAAAGCTTTGTTACTTGCATCGACCTTTCTTCAAATGCCTGAAATCTAAATCTATGGCGATGAGAAGAGATAAATCCATACAGCCCACATTTAAATGATGTTATAAAAATGAGTGAATTATTTGACTTTTCCATCACCAGACGATGAACTGGAAAACAACGGTTTGCAACTATGAAACGACACCCTAGCTCTAGCGTATACAGTGGAGAATCTGTTATTCTTTCCCGTTTAAACGCAAACGTACGCAAACGCAAAGCACTAAAACGTAGAAAAGAACAACTTTTAGACAATTCTGATAATTCATGTTTATCTTGGTGGCAAACAGTTTGGAGCCTGATCAGACGCCGGGTTACCCGGCGTCTGATCTGGTTCCAAACTGTTTGTATTGTAAATAATAGTTTTAGCGTAAACGCGTTTATTGGGAAAGAATAACACATTCTCCACTGTAGTACAGTGGAGAAGACGTTATTCGTTCCAAATAAACGTGTTTATGTTAACCCATTCTCACTGCCTTACCCCGAGTGCAACGGTTATTTGAAAAGAGTTTGAATCCTGATTAGACGCCGCATAATTTAAACTGTTTGACACTCATTTCAATATTTCTAAACTAAAAAAACCTGGCCCCGAGGTTATAAAACTTCAAACGAACTATGTGCTCAAAATTCAGAATTGTTCTCAGCTCATAACAATAAGGCAAACATTTTATTTTATAACTAGTATTTTCATTCATTATACATGTAGTACTGTAATGTTGTATCCAAATGAGGTTACAAAAACCAAATTAAACGTGTTTTGTAAAAAGTAGAGCATGTTATCAAAACTGAGTTTTGAGCACAGAGTTCGTTTAAAGTTTTATAATATCGGGCCCTGAAAATTGAATTTGAGAAATGAAAGCAGACGCCAATTGTTTAAAATCTATGACTTCATGGCAGTGAAGGGGTTAAAACAATTGTGTCCATCGACAACAGTCTGTAGTCAGATAAGACGCCGGTTAACCCGGTGTACAGTGGAGAAAACGTTATTCTTTCCCGTTTAAACGCAAACGTACGCAAACGCAAAACACTAAAACGTAGAAAAGTACAACTTTTGGACAATTCTGATAATTCATCTTTATCTTGATGGCAAACAGTTCGGAGCCTGATCAGACGCCGGGTTACCCGGCGTCTGATCTGGCTCCAAACTGTTTGCAGTGAAAATAATAGTTTTAGCGTAAAAGCGTTTGTTGGGAAGAATAACGTTTTCTCCACTGTATTATCAGACTCCATACTGTTTGCCACTCAGATTAAAATGAGTTTTCAACATGTTCAAAAAATTGCCATAATACCAATTGTCACCATTCTCGAAAAGTTGTCTTATTGCACTGTGTTTGCGTTTTGGTTCGTTTAAACGAGAACAAAAAACGCCTTTTCAGCTGTATACAGTAGAGAGTACGTTATTCTTTTCCATTTAAACGTAAACGAAACGCAAACGCCAAACACTTAACTGTTGAAAATGGTATCCTCTTTTAATTTCAAACTATTTATTTCAATCTGGGTAGCAAACAGTTTGGAGCCTTATTAGACGCCGGGTAACCTGGCGTCTGATCTTGCACTAAACTGTTTGCACTGGAAATTATAGTTTTAGCGTAAACGCGTTTATTGGGAAAGATAACGTTTCCTCCACTGTATACACTACCACTCTTAACTTTGAAAAATGATGAAATGTGACAAGTTCAGATATGGCACGACCCTCTTTCAATCGCCTTTATCAAAGGAAGTTCTGACTAATAAAGTACAGATGGTAAACTACTACAAGTTAGATGCTATTCTTGCCCAATACACGTCTATGTTCTAAGGCAATTATGCCTATTTCAAACAGGTTCGAGTCCGGCGTCTGATCTGGCTCCAAATTGTGTGTAATTGAAATAAACGGTTTAGCATATTTACGGGTTTATTGGGAAATAATAAAACCGTCTTCAGAACTTGATACCCAATATTCCGCAAATGGCAGCGATTCATTAGGGTCTACACTGGCTGTTAATGTCTTCTATTGCCATTGATAGACATTAATGCATTTACCGTATATTTAGCAATAATTGTCTATTGGATTTAACTTAGCGTCTGGGCAGGATCCAAACTGTGTGACACTGAAGATGGAGGTTACAATATATGGGACATAGGCAAACAGTGTAGACTCTGATCAGACGCCGCATTATGCGGCGTCTGATCAGAGTCTACACTGTTTGCTGATAGGAATTTCAATAAAAAATCAAAATGAAATTGAAAAGTTTGACCAGGCATCCCTTTGATAAAAAATGGACTAATCCAATATATAAAAATGGAAGAATCCACTGGGTATATATGGGTTAATATAGTTTCAAGTGTACAGGATTCCTGAATGTGACAGCTCGTTTCAGCCGATTTGACAGTCGGGATGAAAGGAAAGCACACATTCTGTAGAAATTATTCCATTGTACTTTAAACCTGATTGAACTCATTACCACTTAGCCTGTTTCTAGATTTGAAGACAGGTGACGACTTAAAGCAGGTTGAAAGAACACGTAAAGCGACAAAATGTGTACAGTGGAGAATATGTCAGTCTTTCCCACGCAAACGAAACGCAAACGCATTGTACTAAATGCAGAAAATAACAACTTTTTCATAATTTTGAAAGTTGAATTTAACCTTGATGACAAACAGTTTGGAGCCTGATCATACGCCGGGTTACCCGGCGTCTGATCTGGCTCTAAACTGTTTGCATTGGAAATAATAGTTTTAGCGTAAACGCGTTTATTGGGAAAGAATAACGCTTTCTCCACTGTATTGAGGCGCATTCTGCTTTACTTTCAGTCTGCTATAAGCGTTCATCTCCTAGTACATGTATATAGGTAATATTTCTTATGGTACATGTTCATTGCTGCATAAATTTGAACTATTTTCTTCAGTGGAGGAATAAATTAAATGCGTTAAAAGGCGTTTCTATGGAGTAAAGGGTTAAACTGCCACCTGCTTTTATCACCATGTATGAGTTGTTGGAAGTTATGAGTGATCGAAATAGCGTGTCTGTACTCTGTTTGAACGTCATCCATGACAAAATAGGCTGCTTTTAGAGACAAGTGTGAGAAATTGTTATGTAGGCAACTAATTGATGGGGACGAAAGGCACCTTTGTATTGCACGCTTTCATCTCAGAAAGGTTTCGCCTCAGTTTATTCCTAATTATGCCTTTTATGAGTAGCTTCCTTTTCCGGAGACTTGCAGAATGAAATCCTATTATCTGCGCCCTTTGACGAAATCCCGTCTTGAGAAGTCGGATTACAAAACTTCATTGATTAATGGAACAGCCTGTGCTGAATGAGAGTAACACCATGTATGGCAATCGCCTTTCCGTCTTAGAAATAAGCTTCTCTATAATTGATATTGAGTCGCTCAACGTTTTCCAAACAAAAGCACATCGCTACAGTATATATAATAAAACCACGCCTTTTCGACACCCACTGAGAAGAATGGTTTTCTGTGTTCAAATGAATTGTTTTCTGTAGAAAGATGGAAGTTAAGCTGAAAGCTCCCGACGGAGCTTTCTGCTTTACTTTCGTCATGCTTTAAGATATCAGTATTCTTTAACTACAGTGGAGAATGTGTTATTCTTTCCCAATAAACGCGTTTACGCTAAAACTATTATTTGCAGTACAAACAGTTTGGAGCCAGATCAGACGCCGGGTAACCCGGCGTCTGATCAGGCTCCGAACTGTTTGCCACCAAGATAAACATGAAATATCAGAATTGTCCAAAAGTTGTACTTTTCTACGTTTTAGCGCTTTGCGTTTGCGTACGTTTGCGTTTAAACGGGAAAGAATAACAGAATCTCCACTGTAACCATTGATTATTGTATTGTGTGGTCGATGTATTGTTTCCAATATACAGTTCAGAAAACGTTATTTTTTCACGTTTGTACGAAAACGCAAACGAAACGCAAACGCGTAGCAGTAAAATGTAGGAAATAGCAACTTTTTACCATTTTTCACGATTTGTTGAGTGGCAAAAAGTTAAGAGTCTGATCTGGCTCCAAACTGTTTGCAATGAATATAATAGTTTGAGCGCAAAAGCGTTCACCGTGAAAGAATAACGTTTTCTCCACTGTACTTGTTCAGTTAGAGGCATGAACAATGGATATACTACCGGTATCTGCTTTTCGGCGACATCCTAAAATGTATAGAATCAACAACGACTGTTAGTTTTGAAACAAAAGTACAAAACATACATGTACAAAACTTTCGAGGGGCCTCTGTAGCATAGTGGTATAGTCATTGTGACTTACAATGTATATAAATAAGCTCCTCATCGCTGTGAGTTCGAATCCCAGTAGGGTCGTTCGGATTTTTCATGTGGGGGAGCCTTCCAGCTGGCTTGCGGAAGGTCGGTGGTTCTACCCACTTGCCGATTTGTCAGTTGCCGATTTGTGCCTGAAACAGTGCACAAAGGACTTCTGAAGTCTTCCTCCACCTGTAATTAGCTGGACGTCGCGATAAAACTGAAATACTGTTGAAAGTGACGTAAAATTAAAAATAAACAAACAAACAAAACTTTCGAGATATCCAAAAACCATATTCCTTGACCGATTACTTTAGAGTACGGTGCATGTACGTGTATGTACTCTTATAATTTTAAGCTTTGTATTTATCAAATACATGGAATAGCTCATTTATTTGTATGCATGATCAAGTATTTGCCTTATAAATCAGCATCACCGCTTGTGTACTGCAGTTGACTGAATTGGATCCAGCGTGTCCATATGTCGTACCAAACAATATTGACAAGGGAAGTAACTCGAACAACATGTGCGAAAACCATTCGAATCATCACTCGGCCTTTCCCGACAAATTATTGAGAAAAAACCGAGCGTATCTACGATTGATGTGGAAAGTTGTCTAATCAGCCTATAGTATATATTCCACACCGACTCTAACTTGACAGTTCCTATTACTATGGCGAAGGCCTTATTATTTCACAATTCACGCGTTTATGCTTAATTTTCACTCTTTGAACCCTAGTCTCGCATATATGCGTCATTTGCAAACAGTGTCCCTGTGAAGAGTACTTTGCTCCTATGCAAACAGTATAGACCCTGATCAGAGGGCTCTTTAAGGAGTCCCCTGATCACGGTTTACACTGTTTGTCATTTTGACATACATGTATATTGTAAAAATCAACCCTAAAAAGTAAAAAATGGACTAGACTAAATTTAAAACTAGATTTGTCCATTTGAAGTATCAGGGAAGAAAGGGTTAAACAATTATTTGAATTGCAACTAATGTTACCCGGCATCTGATCTTGCTGCAAACTGTTTGCAATTACCACAATTGTTGCAGCAGTACATGTACATGTACAGTGGAGAATCTGTTATTCTTTCCCGTTTAAACGCAAACGTACGCAAACGCAAAGCACTAAAACGTAGAAAAGAACAACTTTTGGAAAATTCTGATATTTCATGTCTATCTTGGTGGCAAACAGTTTGGAGCCTGATCAGACGCCGGGTTATCTGGCTCCAAACTGTTTGCACTGTAAATAATAGTTTTAGCGTAAACGCGTTTATTGGGAGAGAATAACAGATTCTCCACTGTACATGTAACACGTTCATTTGAACAAAATTTCGTATTCCTCTATACAGTGGAGACACTGTTATGCTTTCCCGTTTAAACGCAAACGAAACGCAAACGCATTGTACTAAAATGCAGAAAATAAAAACCTTTTCACAATTCTGAAAGTTGATTTTAACCTTGATGACACACATTTTGGAGCCTGATCAAACGCCGGATTACCCGGCGTCTGATCTGACTCCAAATTGTTTGCAGTGAAAATAATAGTTTCAGCGTAAACGCGTTTATCGGGTAGAATAACGTTTTCTCCACTGTACATGTAAAACCTCTCTATTTCGACAACTAAAACGAAGGATTCTTGATTGTATAAAGTATAGGTGACAGCTTTAAGTAGTTCGACAGTAAAACAGAAAGCTTCTGAAGGAGCTTTCTGTTTTACTGTCACCTTGCTTAAAGAAGTCATCTGTTTTACATGTAAACACAAAAACCTTAAAGTAGAGAAGACGTTATTCTTTTTCCGTTTAAACGCAAACGCATTGCAAAAAAAGGTAGAAAATGACAACTTGTTGACAATTCTTGTTGTTAATTTTAATTCTGAGTGGCTAACAGTTTGAATCCTGATCATACTGATTTGGCTCAAAACTTTTGCAGTGGAAAATATTGTTTTAGCGTAAACGCCTTCTTTGGGAAAAAGAAACGTCTTCCCCACTAAATCTCACTTTAGTGGTGGTAATAGAGAGATTTTACTGTACCTGTTGCTCTGTTTAATGTTGCCTTCACACTTCCATGCATTAGGCCCTTGACTCTCGTAATATGCTCTTAGTACCTGCTACAGTATTGTGGCTGAATTTCTGTGCCCTGGACTCTCATAAGATGCTATTTATCGCTAACTACAATGGCTGCTTTTTCTTGGCGCCAAGATACAGTGCAGAAGACGTTATTCTTTCCTGAAAAACAAGTTTACGCCAAAACTATTGTTTCCATTGCAAACTGTTTGGATCCAGATCAGACGCCGTGTAACCAGATTATGAAAAATAGTCAGAGTTGTCATTTTTTAACATTTAAATGTAATTGTAACATTTGCGTTTCGTTTGCGTTTAACTTGAAGGGAAAGAATAACGTCTTCTCTGCTGTATCTCTTTGCAACAAATTCGGTTTAAACAGTTATTTAATGAAAACCAATTGTGTGGTCCAATGCAAGATTACAATGGAGAAAACGTTATTCTTTCCCAATAAACGCGTTTACGCTAAAACTATTATTTTCACTGCAAACAGTTTGGAGCCAGATCAGACGCCGGGTAACCCGGCGTCTGATCAGGCTCCGAACTGTTTGCCACCAAGATAAAGATGAATTATCAGAATTGTCCAAAAGTTGTACTTTTCTACGTTTTAGTGTTTTGCGTTTGCGTGCGTTTGCGTACGTTTGCGTTTAAACGGGAAAGAATAACAGATTCTCCACTGTAAAGCAGACAATCTCTGTAGTGCTTTACTGCGTTACTTTTATACTGTATTAAGCTTTCAATAGACCTGCATCTTCTTTTAGTTGATTGTTCAGGAAAAGTTTGACCTTACTAAGCAAGTCGTTGCAACATGACTCCATAAATCAATTTATTGTGCGGCGAAATGTCAACTCAATTTAGCTCTAACCAACTCAGCCTCATCTTAATTGTCACTTTTGTTCGCAACCTCATTGATTATCAACTTTACAAATAAATAGAGCAGCATCGCTAGGACATTCAATCCTAGGGACTAGTATGCTCGTCATTCACAAACAGTATATCTGTGAAGAGTTCACTTGTACTATTCAAATAGTGTAAATCAGGGTCTGCATCGTTCGTCATTTTGCACTACATGTACATGTATATTATTAAAATCGATCCTAAATATTTGCCTGACTTAATCCTAAATATTTTCCAGACTTAATTGGAAATTTGAATATTCTATTAAAAGTATCAGGAGTGAATGAAGCTCAGATAGTGCTATTTTGTTCAAGTACTACTTTCCGTTTAACCCCATCAATTTTTAAACAATAATTATTGTCGTCTGCTTTTATTTTTCAAATGTAAAATTTAGGTAGTTTGACATAAGAAATATTTGAAATGAGTGTCAAACAGTTTGGATCCAGATGAGAAGCCAAGGCCATGTATGTACATGTATTGCACTCGGGGTAAGGCAGCACTTGAAGGGGTTAATTCGTCAGCGCAACTTTCTACTACATGTATGACTGATCTATGTGTACAATGTTTGACATGTATTTTGTCACAATGCGGCTCATTATCCACATCAGTGTGTCGAAATGTGCTATAAGTGTCGTACAAGTGTAATATTTGGGAAGAAACTATTCTTTCCCATTAAATGCGTTAGTTCTGAAACGTATGTCCACTGAAAACAGTCCTCATATACATGTAAATTCTCAACATTTAAAACCTCGCTCACTGGTGAACTGTTGGAAAGAAGTTACAGTGGCGAAGATGTAATTATTTCCCGTTCAAACGCAAACGAAACGCAATGAAATATAGAAAATGACAAGTTTTTGAAAATTCTGACTATTCGTTTAATCTGAGTGGCAAAAAGTTACCCAGCGTCTGGCCTCGCTCTAAATTGTTTTGCAAAGGTAATAATTTGTTTAGCATAAACGTGATTTTTGGAGGAAAGAATAAAGTCTTTCTTACTGTATTCTTTCCTAATAAACTTGTTTATGCAAAACGATAAGTTCCATTGAAAACTGTTTGTGCCAAATAAGATTCCAAACTGTCTGCAAATCAAACTAAAGTGAATAGTTCGGAAGTGCTTCTATTCTCACTTTCTTTTTTTGCTTAACCCATTTGTGCCCACGATCCCATATATGGGACATAGGCAAACAGTGTAGACTCAGATCAGACGCCGCAGACTGCGGCGTCTGATCAGAGTCTACACTGTTTGCTGATAGGATTTTCAATATAAAAAAAAATGAAAATGAAAATCTAGACCAGGCACCCTTTAGGTAAAAAATGGACTAATCTAATAAATAAGCATGGAAGAATGTACTAGGCACAAATGGGTTACAGTACTGAACCTTATTAACTGGAAAAACCACCCACATAAATTTACATGTAAGAACATTTTAACTTGCGCACAGACCAGACAGCAACAACACAGATATGCAGCAACGAGCGGCCATAACTATCCGAGGGATAACCAACGGCCAGGATACCCGTAAGTTATTAAATTAACAATTTTTGCGATTCGCTTGCAATTCGCTTGCAATTCGATGGCAATTCGTTTGCGATTCAAAATAGTATCTTTACCCTCGGATAAGTTTGCCTGAATGGTGTATCTCACAAATATTCGCAAATATGCCTTCGTTAATTTTTTCGATTCCATTTTTGTCACAACCGCTTCGGAAAAATCGCGTAAAAATATTCAAGCGTAAGATTCGCCTTTTGAAGCACCCGATTCGATGGCAATTCGCCTACGATTCGCTTGCGATTATCAATTTAATTTCAAAAGGTTCAGTACTGTAAGCATAAGCGCAGTAACTGGGAAAGAATAACATCTTCTCCACTGTATCTGACCCCTACAGGCACAAACTCACGTTATAAGAGCTTAGACATTCGTCAGGTTGTCAAACGTGATGTTATAAAGAAATGTGGCTTTACCTCGGAGCGTTTGACAACAACATCTGTAGTCAACATGTACAGATTGTAAAATGTTATTCTTTCCGGTTTAACCATTTCATGGCCAAATTATTCGTAATGTTTTACCCATTTTCCGCCATTGTGTCGTCAGCTTCAAAACTGTTGTCTGAATAGTAAAATTGATACAAATGTAGAGACATCTGTATGTTGCTATCGCAATCAAGTATCAGAAAGTCTCCAAATGAGGTTTTCCTCATATTTTGGAACATTCTTCCTGATGTTGACATAGGCGCCGCTCCTCGTCCAAAATGACAGATGTAACACATTTAGTTGCTGTACAATTAAAATAACAATTAGCATAGATATAAATTTGTTCGAAGAGTGGCGTCATCGAAACACCCGTTTTTGCAACTCTTAATATTTCGTTTTACATGAAAAACAACCATGACCAATACGTGTATATACTTTATTTCTGATTGAGCTCAGCCTTCTAGTAACAAAAGTTGGTATGCATATGACAGTAAATGTTTCAAAATGTTGATGTTTAAATATACAATTTTTGGACCTGTGCCAAATTTTGAAGCGAGTTTATTAGGAAAGTATTTGCGTTTCGTTTCGTTTAAAAGGGAACGAATAAGCTCTTCCCCCGCTTTGTAAAGCATCACCAACATACATGTACATGTACATGTCCGTGTTATTGGACGCTCCTGAAACCAAAGATGTCATTGACGTCAATCAATAGAAGATTTGGTACATGTAGCTATGGTACATGTTTTATTTTTAGATTCTTATTCAAACCTGATTTTTATAATATAGAGTAGACAGAAACAGTCTGACTGACCAACCGACAGACGGGCGGACAGGCAGACAGACGGACGGACGGTGAGAGACAGACTGGCGGACGGACGGACAGGTGGACGGACGGAAAGAGCAGCAGGGCAGACAGACATGTAATTGGATAATGATTGTGACTGCGTGACCTCTCTAATAGGGAAACATTTCTGTTAAGCGCTTGTTTGTCTAAGAAGCAACGTTTTCCGATTTTAGATACTTTACGGGGGTGTTGTATTAAAATTTTACATTTATGTAGATTACATCCGTTTGGAAATGAATCATCAGCCTAGATCTGTGATTTAAACAATGTTAAAGGAGGTTATCTCTAAAAACACTGTGCATTCAAACCAATTACATAAGAGCGTATTTTGTGTCAAAGTATTTAAATAAATATTTCAACCTATTGAACCCTAACGACGAGTATGCACATCTATTACGTACCGTGTAATTGTGAAAAGTACACTTGTTCTACGCAAACAGTCTATACAGTGGAGAAAACGTTATTCTTTCCCAATAAACGCGTTTACGCTAAATCTAATATTTCCCATGCAAACAGTTTGGAGCCAGATCAGACGCCGGGTAACCCGGCGTCTGATCAGGCTCCAAACTGTTTGCCATCCAGGTTAAAATCAACATTCAGAATTGTAAAAAAGTTGTCAATTTATGCATTTTAGTACAATACGTTTGCGTTTCGTTTGCGTATAAACGGGAAAGAATAACGTTTTCTCCACTGTATATCCTGATCAGAGGGCTACTACAGACGAAAGGGTCTGCGCTGTATATCATTTTGTAATATGTTTTAAAAGACATCCTTAGAAGGAAAAACAACGGAATAGACTAAAATGGAAACTTGAATTTTCCATGGCACATGTCAATTGGGTCAAGAATGCATGGAAAACCGTATTCATGCGATATTTAACACGCTGTTCCACTCTAGGAAGTATGAATATACCAGATGTAAACTGGAGCAAAAACTCAAAGCTATACTGAGCCAATTATGCGTATACTATTTCTATTTTAGTTTGTTTATTAACAATTAAAACATTACACAGGTGCAGATATTGAAAAACTTCACTGTTTTGTTACAGGCAAACCTCGATAACTCGAAATCGATCAAAACGAGCTGACTCGTACAATGGAGAAAACGTTATTCTTTCCCGTTTAAACGCAAATAAAACGCAAACGCAAAACACTATACTATTGAAAATGGCATCTTTTTTTTAAATGTCCAACTATCTATTTAAATCTGAGTAGCAAACAGTTTGGTAACCCGGCGTCTGATCTGGCTCCAAACTGTTTGCAATGGAAATAATAGTTTTAGTGTAAACCGTGTATTGGGAAGGAATAACGTTTTCTCCACTGTAAAAAACTCAATGTTTTGTAACAGGCGAACTTCGATGACTGGAAATCGATCAAAACGAACTAACTCGTATTTCAAAGTTAAAACGTGGCTAAGCCACTCACCAGGCTTCAGGCTAAACCACGTTTTAACTTTGAAATACGAGTATGTTAGATTGAAGCAATTTCGTGTTGATGAATTTCATCTTTTGAGTAAAAACATGTTACTTTGACGTCAGCGAGTTCGAGTCATGACAAATAGTTGGTTCCCGTTTCAAAAATGTTTTGCACTCTCTGAGCTTGTTTCATACAGTGGTGAATACGTTCTTTGTTCCCGTTTAAGCGCAAACATAGTGCAAAATGTATTTATTGGGAAATATTAAGGTCGTCTCCATTGTTAGTTAACATATTTACTCTCAGAACATGATAAAGCATATAAAATGTATAAAATAAAAATACATATATAAGAGTATTCCAGATTGTATACACATGTAGTACATGTATAAGACATGTATTTACGAAGTTATTGGTTCATGGTATAAAAACTTCATTTTAACCATCTACTTTCATATTAATCCCTGGAATCCAGATTATTTCGTTTCGCCTACCATCGAAGAAAAGTATTGCTTCCCAATCGCCAGAAATTCTTATTTACCAGGAAATAAAGCATATGGTTTTTAATACCAGAACTTAATAACAGTACAAACTGAATAGAAACAGGTTGCAATTAATCGGCATTATTCTGCAATAAAGCACAAGTCAAACACCATTTGGCGTATGTTTTCATAAAAACCTCATAAAATGTAAGAGATTTGTTAAGTTCGCAGCAAGTGCTTCATACATGCTTACATATACTGCGATTTTATTGGATTCTGAGACTGATTCTATGATATAACATCTCTCAAATAATGTTTGAGTTAATAGATTTGGGAAATGTTAAAGAGCTTTGTTTAAATCCGCCGGTAAACAGCTTGCCAAGAAGTAACTTTGTTTCTTGAATAAAAATCTGCACATAAGACTGCAGCCATTACTGCCACTCAGTAGCAGATTTGTTTCAGTTTGATGATGGTACAGTGGAGAAAACGTTTTTCTTTCCCAATAAACGCGTTTACGCTAAAACTATTATTTTCACTGCAAACAGTTTGGAGCCAGATCAGACGCCGGGTAACCCGGCGTCTGATCAGGCTCCGAACTGTTTGCCACCAAGATAAACATGAATTATCAGAATTGTCCAAAAGTTGTACTTTTCTACGTTTTAGTGTTTTGCGTTTGCGTACGTTTGCGTTTAAACGGGAAAGAATAACAGATTCTCCACTCAAGTGTCTCTTACAGTGGAGAAGACGTTATTTTCCCCGTGTTAAAACGTAAACGAAACGCAAATGCATGTCAATAAAATGCTGAAACTGACAAACATTTGAACATTCTGAGTGTTAATTTTAATCTGAATAGCAAACTAAACGGTTCCAAACTGTTTGCAGTGGAATTAATAGTTTTACCGTAAGCGTGTTTATAGGAAAATATAAACGTATTCTCCACTGTAAGTGTCTCTTAACCCATTCGCCCCTGAAACTTTGAATAAATAGATGATCTTACATGAATGATCATTATTTATCACTTTTGATAACCGAGTTGACTAAAATAATACGACGCGAGCCTTGGCGAGCATCATATTTATTTTAGTCAACGAGTTTATTAAAAATAAAATGAGATCGAATCTATTTATCACATTTTATAAACATTTTAAAAACCTATTTAGTTAATTGAAGCCGCAGGTTGTAGTCCCTTCCGTCATATAGACTTTCCGCCAAAACGTAACGTTGTATAGGGTAACGTCATCGCAAATGACGTAATTTGGTGTCCCGCTATATGCAGCGTTTGTTGACGAAAAGGTTGGGTCAGAACCCAAAAAGCGATATTACACTAGTAGATTACGATATTTATAGAATGGCTTTATGCAACTCACAGACCGAAGATTACAGTATGTGATAAACAACATTATTTTTCCAGTTAGGTCTATCTATTCTTTACTATATTTACATGTACATGTAGGTACATGTATTTGTAGTAAATTTAAACAGTGACAAACAGTGGTTAGAGGGCTCCTTCAGGAGCTTTTTGATATAGGTCTACCGTATCTACATAGAGCGTACATGTAACGCGGCGTCTGATCTGGATCAAAACTGTTTGACATCCATATCAATGTTTCCCAAGTAAATTACGCATACAATTCCAGTTTTTTAAAGTAAAAGCAGAAATCCGAAGATTTCGGAAAAAATCCATAGGTCCGGAGAAATTTTAAAAAATCCTAAGATTTCTGAAACATCTGGAGAAATGGCAGCCCTGTAAGTTTCTTTCAAACGGGATAAAATGTTGCTTATGACTGTTTCAAGCGCACTGTGTGATTAGTACGTAAGTTTAGTAAAAATAGAATTAGTTGTTCCTGATACTGCTGCTACTGTGGGGAATCTGTAATTCTTTCCCGTTTAAACGCAAACTAAACACAAACGCATTGTACTAAAATGCAGGAAATAACAATTTTTTCACAATTCTGAAAGTTGATTTTAACCTTGATGACAAACAGTTTGGAGCCTGATCAGACCCCGGGTTACCCGGCGTCTGATCTGGCTCCAAACTGTTTGCAGTGGAAATAGTAGTTTGGGCGTAAACGCGTTTATTTGGAAAGAATAACACATTCTACACTGTATATTAAACACTTACAATCAATATGAAAGTGTATGAATAATTGCGAAGTTAATATTCCGGAGAAATTGCCGCAATATTTTTAATACACACTTCTGCTGTATTTAGTAATTACGGTTAATCTTACGGGAACAATTTTCATGGTAATCTATAAGAATAATGTATTTGAGTATCAGGATATATGTTTGAATAGTGCCATTAAACATAGTTTGCCAGAAAATTACTAGATAAAACACACACAAGCAGAACAGAAAAACGCATAGTATGCTGAAACTATAGTGGAAAAGACGTTATCATTTCCCGTTGACACGCAAACGAAACGCAAACACAATACAATAAAATGTAGAAAAGAACAATGTTTTGACAATTGTGAATGCCCATTTTTATCTGAATGGCAAACAGTTTGGATCCTGATCAGACGCCGGTTTACCCGGCTTAAACGCGTTTATTGATAAAGAATAAAGTCTTATCCACTGTATATTGTATATGAAGATAAAATATAATTGCTCGCATTATACAACATTAAACACAGAACAGCGTTTGTCGTAATGGAAAGAACAGCTTAAATTGTGAAGCATAAAAAACAAAGATACTATACTATACTATATAGGGATATCTATCTAGTATAGGGATACTATACTAGATATATGGTCCCTGATGTCATGAACCCCAGAACAGTTGTCGTCTACATCATTTATTGAGAATGGCGAAAACCTAACTTTAAGGAAAGACGTTAAACTATCAGGTAATCAACCACAGAACAATGGCGTGAAACAGAACAGCATGTGTCGTGAAACACAAAACAGCATTTATCGTGAAGAACAGACACGCGTATACTGTAAAGCAGAGGACATAGTATGACGTCAAACAAAGAATAGCGTATTCGTGAAGAAAAGATCAACGTATGACTTGAGACATACTTCCGCGTTTGACGTGATGTACACCTCACCGTATGACTTGAACAAATAAGCGTATATCGTGAAGGAAATGTCCACGTATGACTTGCGACATACTTCCGCGTTTGACGTGATACATACCACAGCGTATGATTTGAACAAATAAGCGTATATCGTGAAGAAAAGATCAACGTATCTCTTGAGACATACCTCCGCGTTTGACGTGATGTACAGTATACCACAGCGTACATGTATGACTTGAACAAAAATATGCGTATATCGTGAAGGAAATGCCATATACGTGAGATACACTTCCGCATTTGACGTGAATTATACATGTACCACAGCGTATGGCTTGAACAAATAAGAGTATATCGTTAAGGAAAGACCATACACGTGAGACACACTTCCCCGTTTGGCGTGAAGTACACCACAGCTTATGACTTGAACAAAGAACAACATATTAATGGAGCAAAAGGCAGCGTTCAGTGGAGAAGACATGTCCCAATTAAATAACATTAAGCACAACACATTGCACTAAATTGTTAAAATTAACAGCGTTTTAAAACACTTTGAAATCGTTTTGAAAACGTTTTTAAAGACGATCAAGTTTGTTTTAAATCTGAATGGCAAACAGTTTGCAGTCAGATCAGCCGCTAGTTTATCCGCCGTCTGATTTGGCTCTGAACTGTTTGCATAAACGCGCTTATTGTGGAAAAAATAGTTAACCACTGTACATGTATGATGTGAAGCACAAAACTGCGTATGGAGATAAGAAAGGCATTAGCTAGGTCGTGAAGCAAACTGTTTGCTAATCAGAGAAAATTGATCGTCAACAGTTTAAAACAATTGGCATTTTCTACATTTATTGAATTGCATTTGCGCTAATATTGTTCAAATGGGAACGAATAAAGTTGCCTTACTTTAAATGTATATGGCTGAAAAGGGTTATTTTCAGCCTTTTTTGTAGCTTTAAAATTATTCACGAAGGCCGCTAAATCCTCGTATCATTAAACATGATATTTTATTTATGCGCAATGTCATGCAATGATTTTGTTTTATTTATAAACCTGGCCATATCTAAAATCAGATATGCATATCTGTTTTATGACCTATTAAATCCCGCAATTGCAAACACTCAAATGAAAGGCTTGTTTTCTTTGTTAAACACAGAAGACTGCTTCAAAGCCAAATGAAATTAAAGCAGAATCTTCCTGCATGAGCTTCCCGCTTAACTTCCGACCTGCTTTAACCCTTTACCTCATAGCCTGTTTCTAGTTTTGAAGACAGGTGACCACTTAAAGCAGGTTGAAAGTAAAGCAGAATGTGCCTTAAGGCACATTCTGCTTTACTTTCAGCCTGCTTTAAGCTAAAATCTGCTAGGCTATATAAAATATGTGTAATGGTAATTGTTCATGGGAGTATAACCTGGAACTATTTTCTTCGGCGGAGGAATAAATTAAATATGCTAAAAGTCGCTTCTATGGGGGAAAGGGTTAACCCTTCCAGTGCAAATCACGACAACGCTTTATGTTAGTGTCTACAGACGAATGACTCTTTTCTTAATACGTTTCTTTTTAACTCCTTGAACGTTTACTATTATTTTCGTCTGCAACAATTGTCATCTGTAACTTTAAATTTCTATTAGAAACAAATGAAAAGATGCCGCCGTACCACAATAATATTTAAGAGTTTCAAACAGTTATTTGGGGTTATTTGGGGTCTCAACTGGATCCAAACTGTCAACAAGTGTAATCACGGGTTTGCCGTTAGTGTACATCACGTTTAAATGCATGGTTGTGTTCCAATGCACGCATGTTTAATTTTGAACAAATACTTGTATACGCATAATTAGGGTTCTATAGTGTTAACCCCTTCACTGTCATGACGTCATTATTTTTAAAATAAATATCGTCTGCCTTTATTTCTCAAATTAACATTTTCAAGTTATATTGAAATGAGTACGCGGCGTCTGATCAGGATCTAAACTGTTTGCAAAAACAATTGTATTCGGGGTAAGGCAGTGAAGGGACTCATTGACTTTTAACTGATGTATAGTGTTCCCTCCATTCAACACCCTCCTTACAACGACCCTTGTCGCAGATCCCTAAACAGCACAAGTATGTTTAACGCTTTTACAGCAGCAATATCGTCTGCTTAAAATTGGCATCTGCTGTTTTTTCTCAAAGTTACATATAAGTGGAGATTTTGATAGAATAAATATAATGACGAGCGACAAACAGTTTGAATCCAGATCAGACTGTTTGAAGATGTAAACCAAATTTTAATTTATTTTCCCTCTCTATAACGACTTCCTCCGAACAACACACAAAAATCTGTGTCTCCCATTGGGTGTCGTTGTAGAGAGCGAGCACTTAAGTTGGTTTTTAGGCGATTTACCTTATCGCGATGAAGAGTAATGACTACATGTATGTATATGTTAGTGTCTACAAACGAATGGCTCTTTTCGAAATAACTTTCTTTTTAAGTGAAAGTTTTCTATTAAATTCGTCTGCAACAATTGTCATCTGCAACTTTAAACACCATTAGAAAACATGCAAAGATACCGCACCACAATAATATTTTAGAGTGTCAAACAGAGCGGAGTTGGTGTCTCAACTGGATCCAAACTGTCAACAAAGGTACTCACGGGTTTGCCGTTAGTGGACGTTTAAATGCATGGTTGTGTTCCAATGCACGCATGTTTAATTTTGAACAATTACTCGTGTATCTATTAAAATAATTTATTTTGAACAAATATTCCATGTCATTATCAGAAACATTGTTCCTCTTAATATTAAACTGGAACAAAAGCTTTTAACATTGCGTGCGCATTGTCAGAAACAATGGTTGTTTAGAAGTACTTAGTGTATCTACCGGGGGAAGGGCATACAGTATTGAAAGAATTCCTAATTTGTTTCTTATACAGTGGAAAAAACGGTATTCTTCCCCGCTTAAATACAAACGAAACACAAACGCATTTCAATATATTATAGAAAATTACATTTGTTTTAAATGTCTAACTATTTGTTTTAATCTGAGTGGCATATAGTGTGTAGCTTTATCAGACGTCGGAAATCTGATTTGGCTACAAACTGTTTGTATTTGCATATTAGATTGAGCGTAAACGCATTTATTGGGGAAAAACGCCTTCTCTACTGTAATACAATGTGTTTAGGCATAGTTTCGTTCAAACGGGCAAGTGTAACGTTTTCTCTACTGTATCATTTGCGTTTCTTCTCTTGGTCCACAATCCAGAGCAAGATAACAATTTAGACTATTGGTCTACAATGTTTTCAACATACAAGTGTCTTTATTCTTTTCTCGCGACGTGGCTCAATTATTTTC
Source organism: Gari tellinella (assembly GCA_922989275.2). Lineage (NCBI taxonomy): Eukaryota > Metazoa > Mollusca > Bivalvia > Cardiida > Psammobiidae > Gari > Gari tellinella. The sequence goes on along the minus strand of OV277863.1, from coordinate 12,753,611 downwards.
ATCCATCATTTACGAGAACGGATTAAGGTAGATTTCTCATTAGCTTATCCAGCCCCATCAGTTTTGTCTCATTTGCAATGTCGTTTGTCTTTCCTTTTCTTCTACCAATCACAAATTGACTAACAATTTTGCCAACAGTGTGGAACTAGATCACACGCCAAAGAATTCGGCGTCTGATCTATAGCCAAACTGTTTGGCATTTATATCGATGTTTTCTTCCACGGGTTTAATTATCTTAATGTGTAGAACTATTGTAGATGACATTATTTAGGCAAACGAGTTGATGGCAATGACAGGGTTGAGATCCCAAGACAGCGCATCGTATCAGTCCACGAGAATCTAATAAAAACTTGAAACACATTTCTGCCCTGTCTGCCAGACTGATACAGCCCAGACTTTATTCTTTCCCGTTTAACCCATTACCCAATAAATACGCCTTTTGACGCCTCTAATTTCTTCCTCCTTCAAGGAAAATAATTCCTCTTTATATAATTTATGAAGCTATACTATGAGAAATAGTTTTTATATCCTAGTAAATAGTAACTTAAAGCAGTCTGAAAGCAAAGCAGAATGTGCCTTAAGGCACATTCTGCTCTACTTTCAACCTGCTTTACATGTAAGTGGTAACCAGTTTTCAAAACTAAAAGCAGGCTACATGTACATGTATGTGGTAATGGTTTAAAATAAATACAATAAAATGGAGTAAAAGACAGTGTTGAGAAAATTCTGAAGATTATTTCTTTCTGTGTGGGATTAATCGGTGTCTGATCTGACTCAAAGCTGTTTGCATGGGAAATAATTATTTTAGCATAAACGTGTTTATTGGGAGATAATAATGTCTTCTCCGCTGTAAAGTGGATACATAATTATTTCCTTTTCAAAGAAACTTAACATAAAAGTAATACTATAATACAATATAGAAATTATAAACATTTATTAAACTGTTGATGACTTCTTATATGCTGAATGGCAAACAGTTTGAAGTCTGCTGAGACGCCGAATACACGAACTTTCCCAATAAACGCGTTTACGCTAAAACTATTATTTTCACTGCAAACATTTTGGAGCCAGATCAGACGCCGGGTCACCCGGCGTCTGATCAGGCTCCAAACTGTTTGCCACCAAGATAAAGGTGAATTATCAAAACTGTTCAGATGTTGTACTTTTCAACGTTTTAGTGTTTTGCGTTTGCGTACGTTTGCGTTTAAACGGGAAAGAATAACAGATTATCCACTGTATGTGTGTTGTTCGGAGGGAGTATTTATAGGGAGGGAACATTGAGTCTTGACTTACATTTGCAAACGGGTTGAATAAAGATCAGACGTCGCATGACGCAGCTGTTTACAAATGCCAGTGTTGTCGGCCCTTTCAGTGAAAGGGTTAAAACTCGTCAGTATATTTATTTTATCAAAATGTCCACTTAACAGCAGACGAGAATTTGAAGCACAAGATATTGCAGCAGTAATAGCATTGTCCTGTTTAGGGAACTGCGGCGAGGGTCGTTGTAAGGAGAGAATCGTTTTTCGGAGGGCCGTTGAAGGGAGTAACACTGTGGGTAAAAGTGTACTACATGTAGCATAGACGCGTTCATTGGAACAGAGTAACGACTTCATTGAAAACTCGTCTTCTCTGCTTATAAATTTATATTTTTCTAAACTATTTGAACTCACCTAATAAGATCAAACACCTGTATAAAATATATAAAACTGTGTATTTAAACAATTAAATGTTGGATACTTCAGAGCTATGTTGTTTTTCTTCTGTTCTTTTGATATTTGCTTTGGCATACCAGTTATCTGTATTTAGATATTCGGTATTGATTAAATGCATTTAAACACAGCTGTTGTGCCATATTCTAAATGTATATATACTTTCACGTTAAATTCCCTCTATAACCATTGGTTGTATTAAACGAATTATGCATAAGGTACACGGTATTCATTCCCATTTAAACGCAAACGAACCATAAACGCATTGCAATACAACGAATAAAATGACAAGTTTTAAACAACTCTGTACGACGTATGTTCATTTCCATCTCAATGGGAAACAGTTTGGAGCCTGATCAGACGCCGGGTTACCCGGCGTCTGATCTGGCTCCAAACTGTTTCCAATGGAAAAAGTAGTTTTAGCGTAAACGCGTTTATTGGGAAAGAATTGCGTTTTCTCCGCCGTATAATCTGCTCTTATTTTTTTTCGCTGTTTCTCAACGCAACGTTATACATGTAGGACATGATAAAACAGCAACAGAATAAGAAGGGGTTCGGTGTAAAGAAAAGATTACTGTAGAGAAAATTCTAAAAGGTAACTTTATTAGAACTATGTGATGGGAGAGGCTCTAAATATGTTGTGAGGGCTAAGCCAGTTACAGTGGAGAAAACGTTATTATTTCCCAATAAACGCGTTTACGCTAAAACTATTATTTTCACTGCAAAAAGTTGTACTTTTCTACGTTTTAGTGTTTTGCGTTTGCGTACGTTTGCGTTTAAACGGGAAAGAATACATTGTAACAGATTCTCCACTGTACAGTGGAGAAACTGTTATTCTTTCCCAATAAACGCGTTTACGCTAAAACTATTATTTGCAGTGCAAACAGTTTGGAGCCAGATCAGACGCCGGGCAACCCGGCGTCTGATCAGACTCCAAACTGTTTGCCACCAAGATAAGCATGAAATATCAGAATTGTCTAAAATTGTTCTTTTTTACGTTTTAGTGCTTTGCGTTTGCGTACGGTTGCGTTTAAACGGGAAAGAATAACAGATTCTCCACTGTATCTCTTAGCATGCTACATGTAGCGGTGAAACCATGATAAGCTTTGCAAACAGTCTGAATCCTGATGAAACGCCGTATAAATTCGGCGTCTCATCAGGATCTCAACTGTTTGACAAACTGTTTGACATTATGACCCTGAAAAGGAAATTGTGAAATGTTTATTGAACGCGTTTATTTGGGACAGGATAAAATCTTCTCCACGATATCAGTCTGATAAAAGTCTACATCCGTAGAATTCTAAATGATTACAGTCCACCCAAAATGCGACCCGCATTAATTTTAAAACATATTATTTTTGTGCTATATAATCAATGTTCATACCACAGGTACTTGACACATACTTTATTATCTATTAATCTTCCCCCCCCCCCTTTTTAAAAAAAATAAATAATAATAATTTTTCGACTCGATCGCCGATATTCTCTTGTGGTACCCTCGGGAAAGGATTAATTTATCAATATCTACTTTTTATTTCATCAAATTCAGTCAAATAACGCCACAGTACGTGAATTATAACGAAAACGTGCATCAAAAAGGTTTATGTCGTTTTAACCAGGCATCTGATCAGACTCCGAACTGTTTGCTAGACAAATAAAAGCAAAACATATAATTTTTCAAACAATTGTCATGTTCGTCATTTCAGTTTATTGCGTTATTATTATCATTATTATTATTATACCAGATTTATATAGCGCTCTTTTCACACAGGGGTAATGCGTTCAAAAGCGCTTCACATGAAATTACATAAATGTACCTACAAAGCGAGAAAAGACAAAATAACTACAATTAGATCTAAACCAAACATGAATAAACATACAAAAGACAGCCCCCAAAGTGGCGATCACATTACCCCCATCAATCAGCAATGAAGCGACGGCTTCTGATTGCCGACTGATAGAAACAATAGTAGAGCACCCAATGCAGGCCGCCAAGAAAAGACAAATAACTACAATTAGATCTAGAATAAACATGAATAAACATACGAAAGACAGCCTCCAAAATGGCGATCACATTACCCCCATCAATCAGCGATGAAGCGATGGCTTCTGATTGCCAACTGATAAAAATAATAGCAGAACGCCCCATGCAGGGTGCACAATGCAACATAACTAGGAAAAAACCGGATGATACCCCAGAACTCCCATTTAGACCCACAACATCTACAGCAAGAACATATCGCATAGGTAGCAGTGTTCTAATAACAAATATTAAAGAAGTGTGTTTTCATAAGCCTTCTGAAGACTGCAACTGAGCTCGCATCTCTGATGTCTGATGGCAGAGTGTTCCAGAGCTTTGGGGCTGCATGCATGACACTTCTATCTCCAAACCTCACCAAACGACTTCTCGGCACAACCAGCGATACTGATTTAGTCGCAGACCGCAACTCTCTTCGAGGTTTATACATGTCAAGCATACTGACAATGTACCTTGGAGAATCATTGCACATTGCTTTGTATGTGAGTGTCAGAATTTTGAATTCAATTCTGTGTTGAACTGGAAGCCAGTGAAGATCCTTTAAGACTGGAGTGATGTGATTGTACCGAGGGGTCCTGGTAATGATGCGGGCTGCTGTATTTTACACACGCTGTAGTTTGCATAGTGAGTTTTGGGGAATCCCATACAATTGTTCTTGTATTATACTTTTAGCCTGCTTAAAGTAACAATCGGATAGAATATAGAAACTATTTCTTATGCTGAATATTCATGACTGTATAAACGGTAAATTATTGGCATCATAGAAGGAATTAATTAAAGGCATAAAAATCGTATTTATGACCTAATAGGTTAACTTACGCACGCTGAAAGGGATTCGTCAGAAAGATAATGTATCAGCGGACCCAATCTCAGAGATGATCTTCATGTCATTGTAACTTCATTCATAAAATACATGTGTAACATGGTGAAAAAGCTGTGACCCAACTGGGACTCGAACCCAGGACCTCTGGCTTACCATGCCAACGTTCTAACCACTGAGCTACCGAGTCACCCAGAAAAGCCAATCAACCATTTCACCATATTCTCTACCCGGCTACACACACCTCCTCTACACAAGAATTCGTCCCGAATTCTTATTAAAGAACACTCCACGAGTTTCTTATTATTATTTCTGTACACTCCACGAGTTACATATTATTCTACGGGTTATTTACGTTGGGCGCCAAATGTAACATGGTGAAAAAGTTGTGACCCAACTGGGACTCGAACCCAGGACCTCTGGCTTACCATGCCAACGCTCTAACCACTGAGCTACCGAGTCACCCAGAAAAGCCAATCAACCATTTCACCATATTCTCTACCCGGCTACATAGTTTCGATCAGTTTGGACCCGCATCAGACGTCGAGTGTCTTTGTGTCTGACATGGATCCAGTCAGTCAGCAAAAGGTTAAACAAAGTCCGCTGCTGCGTACAATGGGTTTCAAACATTTATAAATATTGATTATATAAACAACATCTACAAATCACTCTCGATGGCTCAGCTAGTGGCGGATGTAGTTATGATTTATGCAGGATTTATGTGGGAGGAATCTGCATAAAATAATAATAAATCTCTAATCCACACAAGCATAACTACATTTTCATTACCATGAAACGGAGATCTAAAGGGATGCAGCCCAACATATGCACAGGCATGCATGTACAGTGGAAAACATATTATTCTTCCCCGTTGAACCCGCTACATGTACCCATAGCCTGTTAACTTGTGTTCTTAGTTTTAAAGACAGGTGACCACTTAAAGCAGGTTGAAAGTAAACCAGAATGCGCCTAAATACGCATTTTGCTTTACTTTCAGTCTGCTTGAAGATACCATCTGCAAGGATATAGGAAATATTTCTTATGTTGCCTATTTATGACTGTATCAAGTGGAATAACTTCTTTTCACTGCAGGAAACAAATAAAGCGTAAAAGGCATATCTATGGGGTAATTGGATAAACGAATCTAAACCAGTTTCATCATAGTTATCATACCAACATCAATACGATCATTCGCATCAACAAAGCAGCGCTGTCGTCATTCCCGTTTCTAGTATTTAGACATATCAATATTTCACGCATTTCGATTTTAACAAGAAATATTTGTAAACAACCCATGTATGCCCCTCGCCCCAAAGAAAGCCCTTGAAATGTGCATATTGATTAATAATGCAATGTGTATTATTTACATTACTGAATAACCTTGACCATGACCTACTAACCCCAAAGGAAATAGAGGTCATCTACTCACCATGACAATCCTCCATTTCAAATATTAGACTGTTTGTTGAAGGAATGGAGAGGTGTTGATTGGAACCGTTTTGTGTAAAAACATATCAAATTACATTACTGAATGATCTTGACCTTTGATCTACTTCATCATGAAGAATCTCCCTACCAAATATGAAAACTTTAGGTTGAAAAAAGGTAATTTATTGATATGAAACGATTTGGTGTAAAACCATCACATTATATTACCGAATTACCTTAAGATATAGGGGTCAAGTACTCATCATGACCAACCTCTGTACCAAATATGAGAACTGTAGGCTGAAGGAAAAGTGAGTTATTGATCGTACCAACAAACCGACGTACATGTACATGTACCTTCTGACCGACCAACCGACCAACATGGGCAAAGCAATATACACCCGCTCCTTTCAGAAGTTGGGGCATCAAATGAAATTAATGAGAAAAGTATTTATACTCGGTAATTGTGAAAAAGAATTCGAGTTTGTAGTTAGTTTGATCATTTATTTTCAAATGTATGTTTTCCTAAATACAAGTTTGACAAATTAATAGTGTGCTTCCCTCGTACTATCGTTTATAAAATGTCATAGGAGACGAACTAGTAGGGAATTATGTGAATACTAGTATTACTAGTATTTAAAGGCAGGTGGCTGTACAGTTATTGCAGGACAAAGGTATTGCGTTATAAGAGACGCTTATAAGTTTGAACCCAGGATTTATCTGGCTAAAGGTTGACGGTTTGCATGTTGAGATATGTTGTCGTAAAGCATATCATTTCTTATGTAAACGATAAGCAATGTAATAAACTTACATTATAATCTATATTAAACAATAAAAGCAGAGTTTAAATTGCTGACCTCTAGCAGTCAAAGAAATCCTCATATATGAAACAGATTTCTAATAAACGGGTTTGGAGTATAAGGCATGATTTCATTCAAATACAATAGATTTTGTCTGATCCACGAAGATGACGTCATTTATATTTATTAACTGGTCCTACGAAAATAAACCACTTGCACAAATTAATGAATCATAAATGTTATATTTCAACAGGTACAGATTTAATCCACTATTTTCCGAATATCTTTGATTGAGATACATAAACAAGTCAGCCATCAATGTATTTTCGAGTTTCATGACCTAAGATGTTGGGGGTAAATTTAGGGCATCAATCTTAAAGAGAAATAGGGCGATTTTGAAAATTATTTACCAAATCCATCATTTTTGGTCTGAATAATTATGACTATTGCATCAAACGAACACAATAGAGATCACGGATACTCTGTCCCACATTTTGTGATCTTGTGGAACTATCCCTAAATATAACGAACCAAACTAGAAGGTTTATATAGTATAGAGAGGAGGACACTATATTTTCACTATTTTTTCTCGTTTAACGAAAAGCAGACGCAAATGTAAAAAATGACAGCTTTTTTACAAGTCTAAAACTGCTTTTGAATCTGAGGAGCAAATAGATTGGGCCTGGTCAGATCTCGTGTTACCCGGCGCCTGATCTGGTTCCAAACTGTTTGCAATTGACATAAGGGTTTTAACAAACACGCGCTATTGGAAAAGACTAACGTAATCCCCATTGCATACATGTAAGGCTGTATTGCAACCAATAATGAAATGATTGCGAAAAATATAATAATTGTTTGTTTCATGTTGAAATTGTATGTTCAAAATCATTAACGTGCTCAGTAATGTCACAGTTTGAAATAAATTAATCCGATCCTGGTACAGTGGAGAAAACGTTATTCTTTCCTAATAAACGCGTTTACGCTAAAACTATTATTTTCACTGCAAACAGTTTGGAGCCAGATCAGACGCCGGGCAAAGCGCTAAAACGTAGAAAAGTACAACTTTTGGACAATTCTGATATTTCATGTTTATCCTGGTGGCAAACAGTTTAGGGCCTGATCAGACGCCGGTTACCCGGCGTCTGATCTGGCTTCAAACTGTTTGCATTGGAAATAATAGTTTTAGCGTAAACGCGTTTATTGGAAAAGAATAACGTTTTCTCCACTGTACCGGTAATACAGTATTAGTTATACAGCTGAGGTAAATCATGTTGTCCGAGCCATTAGGCGAGGGTTACATGTACATGATTTTACCAGCCGGGAAGAAATCCTCATGTACACTGTGAAGAAACTGTATAACGAATTTATTATATTGCACAGTTTTCACTGTTCAAACGAAATATTTCGGAATTTGTCGTGTACAGCGCTCATAATAAACTATATAATAAAATCGCGCCAAAGCAGATAACGTTGAGCGTAAATGACGTCATGTCGTCACGTCTGATGGTTGTTATTCAAAAGAAAAATGGGCATACTCGTCATACTTCGACGTCAAACTTTCCCAGAAATAATGCGACTGTTGAAAGATCCAAACACCGATTGGTTCTTAGCCGAAATGGACTTAAAACGGAGGATGCACGATTGAATGCACTCAATCCTGTCGAGCAATCGACCATCTTATTTTCTGCAAATCAACACTCAGGGACCTGTCAGCCAATGAAAACAGCTGCATGTCCATGTACCCTGTCAGCTCACAGGGTACATGGGATTATGTCTACGGCTCGGTGACCAATGAAAAGTAAGGAATTTAATTTGCAGTATAATAATAATGAATATGCACCGTAAGAGATAGTCCTTATATCATAGCAGATTGTAGCTTAAAGGACCCTTAAGAGACATTCTGCTTTACTTTACTGGGCAGACTGTAACGCCAAAACAAAAAAAGAGATACATGTATAAAACGATGTTATCGATTTTCTTAAAATTGTATTGTAATTTGAATAATCTCGTTAACGGCTTCAACAAGTTTAACACTATTATCGATACCCAAGAGATGATCGTCCTGAAAGTGAACGGATAATAAAGGCACAGTTTTAATTCGACATTTATATAAAAAAGTATCGGTTTCTGTTGTTGACATATGATTCATGGCCTGAGAATAAAGGTTTTACAGTCATAATTGTTTGTTTGAATGTACAGCTATATCATTAGTGGAGTGTAATACTGTATACGTGTACTTCAGCTGAAAAAAATCATTATTATTATGTGTTATTTGTTTGATAAAAGTAATGATACGTAAATAATTTTGGCAATTTGGGCGCATCCATTTTGACAAAGTTTGATTTGAATGAATAGGAATGGCGAAATTCGGTCTCGGGATTAGATAAGTGGGCATATGTCTTACTTAGAAAAATAAACAAATGATATCCAATCTGTATGTTGCATTATCAAAGCTCGTTTGTAAGCATCTTCCAATCGTCTCGTATGAGGTACCTGATTTCCATCCATCATACGCGACAACGTATTAATGTACAACCCTCATTAGCCCCCTCTGTCACATCAGGTTTGTCTTATTCGAAGTGTCGTTTATCTTATCCTTTATCCTGCTGTAATATCGTCTGCTTTTAAATTGTCGTCTGCAAATGATTTTGAATTTATATTTTTATATGTTTAAGTAAAGAACCCTAAAGACGAGTGTCAAACAGTTTGGAGCCAGATCAGACGCCGCGTTGAGCGACGTCTGATTTGGATCCAAACTGTTTAAAAATATAGCGAATTCGCGATCAGCAAACAAAGGGTTAATTCTTTGAACGCCACGTAATATTGTCATCTGCTTTAGCAGTCGTCCGCTACTGTTCTAAAATTAAAACAAATATATTATTTCTTTTGAAAATAGCATCAGAGTGTCAAACGGATTCGTTCCAGACGAGACGCCAGGTTACCCGGCGTCTCATCTGGATCCAAAATGTTTGTAAAGGTAGTCACATTTTTGCCGCCAGTGTGCAAAGAGCTGAAGTCCCAAGACAACAGAATGTATCAATAAGGTATGTAAAGAATCTTAGACTAGTTGTCATTTGTCATGTGTTATTACAGTTTTGGGAGAGATCAATACACGTTCATCTCATATGACTAAAAGAAGCATAGTCTTTATTATACTGTACATGTACTGTTGTATTATGCATTCGGCCTTAAATGTAAATAACAAAATAAATAAATAACAAATTTATGCACTCCATACTTTCTTCAATAGTAATCGAAACGAAGATACATGTACATGTACATGGGCAGTTTGTTAGACAGGATACAACTCTTTGCATGCTACAGTGGAGAAAACGTTATTCTTTCCCGTTTAAACGCAAACGTACGCAAACGCAAAGCACTAAAACGTAGAAAAGTACAATTTTGGACAATTCTGATAATTCATGTTTATCTTGGTGGCAAACAGTTTGGAGCCTGATCAGACGCCGGGTTACCCGGCGTCTGATCTGGCTCCAAACTGTTTGCACTGCAAATAATAGTTTTAGCGTAAACGCGTTTATTGGGAAAGAATAACGTTTTCTCCACTGTAGGTAATGTTTTATCTGAACCAATTGTCGTCTGTTACCGTTATAAAAGTAGAATGTTCATGATCTCTGCAAACAGGATCAGCGAGACGTTTCATCAGGATCTAAACTGTGTGCAAACGTTATCTTGGTTTCACCGCCAGTATGCTACGAGTTAAAGTAAAACAAATTGTATGTATTTACATGTAGTAGTGATTTGCATGTAGTTGATCACCATTTATTTATGCTTCTCGGTGGATTACTAGGAAATAGCAGTGGATAATCACTTGATATTGTCACTGTTTCAAGCAGTGGGATTACCGTCGCGAGTGCGTCTTTTATGAAATTTCCCCGTAGGGCTCCCCAAGAATTGTAGTCAATCATGTCCTTTCGTTTCATTCCGGCAGCCCGATTTGTCGCGAACCACTAAACGGAAGAACACGAATCCAAGATCGGAAGTAACGACGTAATTCCGATGACGTCAAATCAATAAATCAGTGATGTCATTGTACGACAAACTGTCACGAAAATATGTTTGATATAAACTTGTGGCTCCAAACGGGGCAAATCATGTACTTTCGCTTTCAATTGTCGAACAATATCATTTTTTAAGAACAAGCGCATTTGTTGGGAAAGAAAAATGTCTGAAGAATATCTTTCCTACTATATGAAACTAAGAATTAACCACTCTAGTAATAACACGTAACCCCTTCACTGTCATGACGTGATCAATTTTAAACAATTATTGTCTACTTTTATTTCTTAAAATTTTAATTTTCGGTATTTTGACTTCTGGAATGTTGAAATGAGTGGCAAACAGTTTGGATCCTGATCAGACGCCACGCCACGCGGCGTCTGATCAGGATCCAAACTGTTTGCAAGTAACTATTGTACTCAGGGTAAGGCAGTGAAGGGGTTGGTAGTCTCTGGTAATGTTTCTTTGAATGGTATGGTTAACGTAATCTTATTATTAAATGTATATGTATATTATATGAACCATTATGAGGCTGACATAAAGATATATCTATTTGTGGAAGAGTAAGATTGAATTGTTTAACATAATATGCATTGCTGCTCGTGCAATAACACATACAGTAACTTCCAATATAAATGAATAGATAATCGCAAGATAATAGCATACCCATACTCCGCATTAAAGGCAGCGTAGAATTAAGGAAATTGCGTGGTTGGAACTATTTCAGGTAACTTATTATAAACTATGTATCATACGCCAAGCGCTTGGGGAAAGAAGCTGAAATTAAGTTTAATCATTTTGACATTTATCATGGTTTGCCCCCATATACATGTACATGTATTTGGAAATGATACAGTCGAAATCTGTTATTCTTTTCCAATAAACGCGTTTACGCTAAAACTATAATTTGCAGTGCAAACAGTTTGGAGCCAGATCAGACGCCGGGAAACCCGGCGTCTGATCAGGCTCCAAACTGTTTGCCACCAAGATAAAGATGAATTATCAGAATTTTCAAAAAGTTGTACTTTTCTACGTTTTAGTGTTTTGCGTTTGCGTACGTTTGCGTTTAAATGGGAAAGAATAACAGATTCTGCACTGTATATCAATATCAGGAATGGTTATTAATGCATAACACAGAGATATTTCCACGCTCCTACAGTAGGCTTTTCTTTATTCGCAATAAACTGGTTTGATACCCATTGCATACAGCTTTGGGGCCGATCATACGGCAAGTTACTCGGTATCTGGTCAGGCTCCCAACTGTTTGCTATTGTTAAAAATAGTTAATCGTCATTGCTTTAAAAAAAAAACTGCCATTTTCTACATTGCATTGCATTTGCGTTTGCTTTTTTATTTTGTTTAACACATAGACACGTCTATTTACGCCTTTAATCTATTATTGGATTGCAGACAATAGATCCAATTTATACATGCATGAATATGCAGTATAAGAAAAAGGTTTTTATATCTTAACAGATGATAGCTTACAGCAGGCTGAACGTAAATCAGAGTACGTATTAATGCGCGTTCTGCTTTACTTTCAACATGCTTTAAGTGATCATCTGTCTTCAAAACGAAGACATATGCGTCCGTTCAGCATCATAATTGCTTGCAATGGATATGAAGTGCTCCCTTTCTACAACTACACCCAATGGGAGACACATACTGTGTGTGTTGTTCGGAGAAAGTCACTATAGAGAGGGAAAATTAAGACTTGGCTTATATTTGCAAACAGCTTGAATCCAGATCAGAAGCCGCGTAACGCAGCGTCTGATTTGGATTCAAGCTGTTAGTCACTTGTCATTATATTTATTCTATCAAAATATCCAGTTATATGTAACTTTGAGGGAAAAAAACAGCAGACGACAATTTTAAGCAGACGACATTGCAGCAGTAAAAGCGTTGGACAATTTACCTGTTTAGGGAACTGCAGCAACGGTCGTTGTAAGGAGGGAGTCGTTGTTGGAATGGCCTTTGTAGAGAGGCAACACTGTACACGTACATGTAATTGTTCTAGCATAAACACGTTCATGGGAACATGATAATAATATTCCCCACTGTAACGACCTCACTATAGAAAAAGGCATTGATGTGTTAAATACAGGTGGAAGCTTAAAGCCCCATTGGGAACTATCTGTCTTATTTCTTCTTGATTTTAGCTGTCGTACAGTGGAGAATCTGTTATTCTTTCCCGTTTAAACGCAAACGTACGCAAACGCAAAGCACTAAAACGTAAAAAAGAACAACTTTTAGACAATTCTGATATTTCATGTTTATCTTGGTGGCAAACAGTTTGGAGCCTGATCAGACGTCGGGTTACCCGGCGTCTGATCTGGCTCCAAACTGTTTGCACTGCAAATAATAGTTTTAGCGTAAACGCGTTTATTGGGATAGAAATACAGTTTCTCCACTGTATAGTAGTTGCGAGGTTTTACCATATCTGAACTCGATTTTAGACAGACTGCAGTATAATGCTGAACTGAAGTATTAAAATGACTTTGTGAATTACGTTGCTCCTGCATTAACCTTTCGTCCCATAAATACGCATTTTACGCCTTTAGTTTTTCCTACACTGAAGAAAGTACTTTCACTTGATATAGTCATGAATATGCACCACAAGAACACTGGTTTCGCCACGGAAGCTGAGGTGGTCAAAATATGGTGTTTGAAACGTATTTGCAGAATATTTTCTACTTCTTTCTTTGTTCTGTTGACATAGCACCGTATTTCTTAAAAATGGTTCTTTTCTAACTTCCCTTTCTATTGCTCTTTATTACCTTCTGTTTCGTCCGCACCGTAGTGTAAGTGTCAATTCTGACAGGACTTCGTAAAGATGTAGATGTGTAGAAGAAATATGTTGTATAGCCTAACAGGTGGTAGCTTAAAGCAGGCTGAACGTTAAGCAGAATGCGCGTCAAGACGCATTCTGGGTGTTTTTCAACATGCCTTAAGTGCTCATCTTTCTTCAAAACTAGAACTAGGCTATGGGGTAATGTGTTAAAGAAGCATCATTCTTTTCCGTTTAAACGAAGCTAAGCGAAAACATATTGCAATAAAATATAGAAATGAAGTGTTTTTGAGAATGGTAACGATTATTTTTAATCTGGAAAGCACACAACTTGGAGCTTGTTCAAAAGAAAAGTTACCCGGCAATTTATCTGGCACTGTTTGCACTGGACAAAACGTTTCGGCATACACGCGTTTATTTGTGGAGACATGTCTTCTTCGCTGTATGTGTTTTTAAAGCTTTCATCAAATGATTGTTTTTCCCTATCACTGCCATTATGACGGACTACCCGTCTAACACAGTCGCTGTCATATTATCGTTTGCTTACATTTTAGCTCGCCTTTTCGTAGAACAGCAGAGCTATTGTCATACCCCCGGCGTGAGTGAGCGTGAGCGTGGCCAAGGTTAAAGTTTTTTTGATGGGTTGTTTTAAAGCTTAATATTTGTGTTAGGGTTATAAAATTTTGTATGGAGGTTCATTTGGAATTAAACATTGATGTTATGAAGTTTGAATTTAAAAATAATTTTAATTTGTGTTAATTTTTGACATGTTTTGGACTTAGGTTTTTCTACTACAAATCACCAGGTTAAAGTTTTTTGGACGGGTTGTTTTAAAGCTTAATATTTTTTGCTAGGGTGCTGAAATCTTATATGGGGGTTCATAAGGGGTTAAACATTGATGTTATGATGTTGGAATTTAAAATAATTTTAATTGTTGTCAATTTTTGACATGTTTTGGACTTAGGTTTTTCTACTACAAATCACCTGGTTAAAGTTATTTGGACGGGTTGTTTTAAAGCTTAATAATTTTGCTAGGGTGCTGAAATTTTGTATAGAGGTTCATTTGGGATCAAACTTTGATGTTATGCAGTTGAAATTTAAAAATAATTTTGATTTTTGTAAATATTTGACACGATTTGGACTTAGGTGTTTTGACTACAAACCACCAGGTTAAAGGTTGCACGCGTTGTTTAAAGTTTAATATACTCGTAACTAGACTAAGACTAACATTAAATTGATAATAGTTCTAAACGGAAAATTGATTTTCTTTTTATACAAGATGTTATTTAGACTAAAACTTTAAACAGGCGAGCATCAGGTGGCTTTGACACCCATTTCTGGTTTGCTTCAATTCCAGGTTAAAGTTGTTTGGACGGGCTGTTTTAAAGTTTGATATTTGTGCTAAGGTGCTAAAATTTTGTATGGTGTTGTTGGGGTTTTTTTTTTTGGGGGGGGGGGGGGGGACAAACATTGATGTTATGAAGTTGGAAATTTAAAAAAAAAAAATCTTTGTCAGATTTCGACCTGTTTTGGACTTAGGTTTTCGACTACACATCAGCAGGTTTAAGTTTTTTGGACGGGTTGTTTTAAAGTTTAATACTTTTGCTAGGGGGCTGACATTTTGTATGGAGGTTTATAAGGGGTAAAATAGATTTTTATTTTTGTCACTTTTTGACATGTTTTGGACTTAGGCTTTTTGCTACAAATCTAGGTTAAAAATTTTTGGACGGGTTGTTTTAAAGTTTAATACTTGTGCTAAGGTGCTGAAATTTTGTATGGGGGCTTATTTTGGGTCAAAAATTGATGTTATGAAGTATGCATTTAAAAATACCTTTAATCTATGTAAATTTTCGACATGTATTGGACTTAGTTTTTTCGGGTTGTTTTAAAGCTTTATACTTGGGCTAGGGTGCTGATATTTTGTATTGAGGTTCATTTGGGGTCAAACATTGATGTTATGAAATTAAAATTTAAAAATAATTTTAATCTATGTCATTTTTTGACATGTTTTGGACTTTGGACTACAAATCACCAGAGTTTTTTGGACAGGTTGTTTTAAAGTTCAATATAACTAGACTAAGACTCACCATTCATTTGATAACCTTTCTAAACTGAAATTGTTTTGCTTTCGATTACAAGACGTTTTTAGACTTAAACTTTAAACAGGCGAGCATCAGGTGGCTTTGACACCCATTTCTGGTTCGTCTTGGTTTACTTTTAAAAATTGGAATCTTATGTGATTTTGACTTAGGAAACATTGATATGAGTGACAAACAGTTTTGATCTAGATCATACGCCGCGTGACGCGGCGTCTGATCAGGGTCAACACTGTTTGTAAATTATCAGTGTTATTATCTTGGCAGTGAAAGATTAAAACAAGTCTTGCTGTACTGTTTGCAAGGTAAAATACAAATTGTTTTGGAAGTTGACATAAAAAGCAGCGTATATCCTAATTAGACGCTTGATGGCATTTTAAAAACCCCATTACATATCATTGTCATGTTCTGTACTTTTCTATTCTGGTATAGTGGAGAATACGTTACTCTTTCCCATTTAAACGAAACGAAACGCACTGCATTACAAAATGCAGAAATTGGCAATTTCGTGAACAATTTAGTGATTTATTAAAATCAGAGCGGCAAACAGTCTGGAGCCCGATCAGTCACTTGGTTATCTGGCGACTGTTCTGGTCCCATACTGTTTGCAATGGAAATACTTGTTCAAACACAACAGCGTTAATTGGGAAAGAATAACGTCTTCTCCACTGTATATATTAAATAAGCTAGAATGGTTTTAGCTCAGTTTAGATATATATTTAGATACACAAATACATCATCATGATTGATGACCATGAAAATCGGTCCCGCAAGATTAACGGTAATTACTAAATACAGCAAAACTGTGTATTAAAAATATTACAGTAATTTTCCTGAAATATTAACTTCTAAATTATTCATACACCTTCATATTGATTGTAAGTGTTTAATATAGCAGAAGCGACACGGACAATGTGTTTTATTTCACTGCGCACCAATCATACTGTGCGCTTGTTACTGTTCCTTAATTATTTACGATAAATGTGTGCAGACCTTCATACAATACGTTTAAATCAATGATTAATCGAGCAAGTCAGGATAATGTGTGCTGGAATGCGCATTATTTAAAGCACGGGGTCTCTGAGACATACAATGGAACACGTTTACTGGGGGATAATACGTCTTCTGCGCTGTGTGTGTCGAGTTTTGTCAAATTGTCGTTTTTTGAAATAAGACTGATTGCACGCTTTACAACAGTCACAGACGAATTGTTGTCAAGAAAAACGCAATGTCAAAATGCCTACCGGATGGTTTTGCATGATCAAAGGCCCATAAAATAGCGTTGTCGTGTTCTGTAACTTTCTATTTGTGTATATATCTAATCCATAGATATGCTTTTTGACGCCGCATTCAATTTATTTCTCCTCTAAAAATATAGTTCTCCTTTATACAATTGTAGCCGGGTTGAGTATATGATTAAATGGTGAGAGATTTGTGTAAGCGGCCCGAAGGTTCAGTCGGTAGAACACTTGCCCTGTAAGCAAGGGGTCCTTGGGTCGAGCCCCGGTCTGGTTGCATATTTTTCTCACCATGGTACATTTGGCGCCCAACGTGGGGCAATCATGCATTATTCTCAGTAAAATTACTTTCTATATCCTTGCAGGTTTGGGCTTGTGTGGGTATGTGTACATTTATATCTTATATTCTCTTCTCAGCATCAGCTAGAGATACAGTGGAGAAAACGTTATTCTTTCCCAATAAACGCGTTTACGCTATAACTATTATTTCCATTGCAAACAGTTTGGAGCCAGATCAGACGCCGGGAAACCCTTAGTCAGGCTCAAAACTGTTTGTCATCAAGGTTAAAATCAACTTTCAGAATGGTGAAAAAGTTGTTATTTTCTCCATTGTAGAACAATGCGTTTGCGTTTCGTTTGCGTTTAAACGGGAAAGAATAACAGATCCCCCCTGTACCAAACTTGGTTCGTGAGTTCATCCAGGGATAGTGAAATAACTTGTTTAGGCCACTGTTACATTGACATTTGACCATTGGCCTCAATTATACAAAAAGCGGCCTGTATTGAGTATATCACCTAATGCAGATTACCAGGATGCTTTCACTACTACACATGTTTATATACATGTACATTTGTTTATATCATCTTGTGTATAGGCCGGTGGCCTTAGTACAATAAATGTTGAACTGAACTGAACTGAACTATATCTAATCAGCTAGGGATACCAGTTTTGGTATGTGATTATATTTTGGGATGACGGAGTGCCGGTTTCGTATATTACAGGTTCAGGTCACACTCTAGTGTCAAATGTCAAAAAGGGGAACATTATGTCGTGTCCGAGCTCTAACTCCATCATGAAGAGAGTGAATTTTAAATAAGTTTGCACGAATGTTCTTCTAGAAAAGACAGCGTGTTTTGCACAAGCCCCGGGTCTGTAGCTTAAAGATCAAGGTCACAGTCCTTGGTCAAACAGGGGAACATTTTGTCGTGTCCAGGCTCTAACTCTATCAAGCATGGACGTTAAGACATTGTGTCATGCCCGGAACGCAGATCTGTAATTCAGATATCACACTCCATGATCAATCGTCAAAAAGGAAACACTCTACTTTGTTCTATGTTCTAACTCCATTATGTATGGTGTTTTATAAAATAATTTAGCACAACCGTACTTCAAGATACGACGGTGTGTTTGGTACAGTGGAGAATCTGTTATTCTTTCCCGTTTAAACGCAAACGAAACGCAAACGCAAAACACTAAAATGTAGAAAATAACTACTTTTTGACATTTTTCATTATCTATTTTTATCTGAGTGGCAGATCAGACACCGGGTAACCCGGCGTCTGATCAGGCTCAAAACTGTTTGCAGTGGAAATAACAGTTTTAGCGTAAACGCGTTTATTGGGAAAGAATAACGTTTTCTCCACTGTACCAGACCAAGGTCTGTAGCTCAAAAGTCAATGTCACAATGTTTGTAGCCTAACAAAAGTCATAGCCAAAATGTTAAGATGGTTTTGCCATACACATGATCAGGGTGATTAATGTCGGAGCTTCTTTTGGGGGCATTTGTCACGGTGACTGTGACGAGTACTGTTTCTCATGGTATTAGATTATTAAACCAGCTCCCGTTTTGCGTTTGCATTTCGTTTGCGCTTAAATGTGAAAGAATAACGTCTTTTCCCCAATGCCGTTTAAGAACATAGAAGCGAGAATGCAGGGCTGCCATTTCTCCGGATTTTTCCAAAATCTTCGGATTTTTTTCCCAGTACATGGTAGCTTAAAGCAGGCTGAAAGTAAAGCAGAATGCGCCTTAGAGCGCATTCTGCTTTACTTTCATCCTGCTTTAAGCATCACGTGTCTTGAAAACTAACAACAGACTATGGTTAAAAGGTATAATTCGGACGATCGCGCTTGAAAAATTTCAAATTTTGAAACCTTAGGATTTTTTTTATCAATTTATGGCAGCCCTGTGTATGTGCAGGTAGTTTAATCAATATTTCAGCAGGTTCACACAGGAGTCATTCCACGATATTTCATTACATCTACAGTACTAAATCTTATTAAGTTAAAAAAAAATGCGATTCGCTTGCAATTCGCTTGCAATTCGATGACAATCGCTTGCGATTCAAAGTACTCACTTTACCTTCGGGTAAGTTTGCTTGAATGTTGTATCACAAATGATCGCACATATGCCTTCGTTAATGTTTTCGATTCCATTTTTGTCACAACCGCTTCGGAAAATTCGCGTTAAAATATTCAAACGTAGGATTTGTTTTTTGAAGCGCGCGATTCGATGGCAATTCGATAGCAATTCGCTTGCGATTATCAATTTAATTTAATAAGGTTCAGTACTGTAGTGTAGGACAGACGCCGAAATCGTACTAGACCAAACTCCACACGTACAGTGGACACGGCGTTATTCTCTGCTTATATGAAACTCAACACAAACGTAGTGTAAATATAAACTATGGTATGTTACAATGTAACTCTTTCAGGGTCAAATTATTCGGGAGATGTTTACCCCTTCACCGCTTTATTGTCGTCTGCTTCATTATTGTTGTCTGCAAGACATGTTTAAAAGTTAAATTTAAGGTTGTATGACGAAATAAATATCGATAAAAGTGTCAAACAGAATGCTCAATTCTGACCAATCAAAAGCTTGAGAACGATCGCAGACTCAACTCAAACGCTATCTAAGCATAGGTCAGACGCCAATGACATCGGCCTATGCCAATTATTAATTTCATTCTAATCTTTATTATCATAATTATAAAAAAGATACACCATCATCGTTATCACCACCATCATATTCATCATTATCATCTTAAGTATTATTGTTGTAACTATTATGCAGACAGACAGACGGGGACATAGACATACAGAGACAGTCAGATACACACACAGAGAGACACGCACAGAGTGACATACATACAGAGACAGACAAACACAGAGACAGTCAGAGACACACAGAGAGACACGCACAGAGTGACACTCATACAGAGACACAGAGACAGACAAACACAGAGACACAGGAAGGAATTGATTTTATAAGAACTTTGGTTTATTTTCAAACGATCGGTCAACACATCTCAAACAGTCTTTCGTGGGCTTGTAAACATGTTTTATGTTTCTTGAATGTAATTAAAAGGCATGCTGAAGATTGGAAGGCTGTTCAATATAACTCCCCTAGTAATGAGACATTGCTTTGAAACTAACAAGACACACAGTAGAGAAGACGGTTTTCTTTCCAAATAAACACGTTTACGTTAAAAATAATTATATCCATTGCAAACAGTTTGGAGCAAGATCAGACGCCGGGTAACCCGGCGTCTGATCAGGCTCTAAACTGTTTGTCACTCAGATTTTAAAGTGAGATGTGAACATTTTCAGGAAGTTGTCATTTTTCTTAATTTAATTGCAATGCGTTTGCGTTTCGTTTTCACTCAAACGGGAAAGAATAACGTCCTCTCCAAACTAACAAGACGTACTGCTTGTGACATTTATGTCTGAGTCTCTCTTTCACAGTGATGTATGGCACCACTAAAACATCCCCGGTCTTTTATGAACAGCAATTCGATTGAAATTATGTAACATGGTCCTTGTCGATGAAATTATGTTTTATTTGAGAAAGACAGACAGCAGTATAATCAATAGCGGGTTCCAGTTGGTCTTTTATATCATTAGCAATAAAAAACGAGAGATACAAGGCGTATTGAAATCCATTTAGTTTTTAACCTGTTTATGCTTTGTGTGGACTATTCCACTCTTGAAAATGACATGTTAATGTTGTTTCATAAGGGTTGTCAAGAAAATGTTTCAGAAAATTAAAAAATAACAAAACATGCAGAATCTGTCAGAAGGCTCCTTTAGGTTAATGGGTCCTCTGATTAAGGTTTATACTGTTTGGAAAATTTAAACAAACAACGCAGAACCATATCAGAAGGCTCTTTTAGGTTAATGAGTCCTCTGATCAGTGTTTATACTGTTTGGAAAAATTAAACAAACATCGCAGAACCATATCAGAAGGCTCCTTTAGGTTAATGAGTCCTCTGATCAGTGTTTATACTGTTTGGAAAAATTAAACAAACGTCGGATAACCCTATCAGAAGGCTCCTTTAGGTTAATGAGTCCTCTGATCAGTGTTTATGCTGTTTGGAAAAATTAAACAAACATCGCATAACCCTATCAGAAAGCTCCTTTAGGTTAATGAGTCCTCTGATCAGTGTTTATGCTGTTTGGAAAAATTAAACAAACGTCGCATAACCCTATCAGAAAGCTCCTTTAGGTTAATGAGTCCTCTGATCAGTGTTTGTTCTGTTTGGAAAAATTAAACAAACATCGCATAACCCTATCAGAACCCCCCTAAGGTTAATGAGTCCTCTGATTAGGGTTTATACTGTTTGGAAAAATTAAACAAACGTCGCAGAACCCTATCAGAAGGCTCCTTTAGGTTAATGGGTCCTCTGATTAGAGTTTATATTGTTTGGGAAAATACTGGTTTCCATCATAAACAGTTCTATAGTTTTTGTTTTCCATTTGAATTGTGCTGCTCCAAAATCTTCTTTCAAACACTCATTGGATGCTACATGCTTTAAAACATGTCTGTTCAAAATCTTAAATTTACCAGTCCCTCTATGTGTTGCCAAGCATATGTGTGATCAAATTGACAAACCGTTTAGTTCCTAGTTAGACGCCCAGTGAATGTTGTAACCATGAGGGTGTAATGAGTTATTTGAGTTACGCTGGTCACTGGCCCGCTGTGGCACATGTCTACAACGACACACATATTATCAATATGTTATTTTTTCTACGAAAGCCCGGTGGTGACATTCTAATTTCCTACTTCATAGTTCCAACTTCCGAGTTCCGAGTTTCGACTAAGTTTCGATTTCCAAGTTCCAAGTTCCGACTTCCACGTTCTACGTTCCGACTTTTAAGTTCCGATTTCCAAGTTCCACATTTCTACCTCCTACTTTCTAACTATTAGTTAATATATGCGAGATCCATCCTTTCTCGTGACGTCATATTTCTGCACCTTTTATTTCACGAGTGTGTATGTATTTTTCGTGTGTATGTAAGTTTTAGACAAGGGTAATGTTGGCTGTGTGCAAGTGTGTTAACTGTCTGGTTTAAATAAGGCATCTGAGTCTACGCTATTTGAAATGTCTGAAAATTCGTTTTCATGACGATATCAAAAAAACATAATGTTTATATTACCTTTCGTATCAGTTTAATGTTTTTAAGTATGTATGTATTTACCTTGTTATTTGTGTACCTGTAGCACATTGTGTTCATATGTGTTGATATAGTCTGATGTGTTGTTAAGCAGCCATTCTGTGAAAAAAGCAGATTTACATGTATAAAGATATGACTGCTTAATGCAAACCAAGATAAAGCAAAAAACTCCTTTAGATCTAGTAGGATTCTGGTTTAACTTTGTTCTGCATTACACTTCCTTTGAACAATATTTGTTTATCAATCACAAGTCGACTATCTATCCATTACGTCATAGTGTATACATGTACTGAGAATAAAACTCGGTAGGTGAAACTTGGAAGTCGGAACTCAGAACTTGGAACATGTAAGTCGGAACTTGGAACTTGGAACTCGGAACATGGAAGCTGGAACATGGAAGTTGGAACTTGGAAGTAGGAACTAAGAAGTATGATCTTGGAGCTTACGCGTAAACAATTTACAATACAAATATAGCAATTAACATAGAAGTTAGAAGTAAGAACTTGGAAGACGGAAATATGAACTTGGAACTTAGAATGTCACAACTGGGCTTTCGTATTTTTCTATTATATTTCAATTATGCCAAATGCAAACGATTTCGAGCCAGATCTCGGAGTCTGGTAAAATTCAAAACCGTTTGCCAAGATAATTGAAATAAATCGTTTACATTTTCAAAAATCACGCCATTGTATAGTCGGAGTTTGACCCGTGAGCTGTGACCTTTAGGACGAGTCCACCCGTAGAGGTAAAACGTGTCACAAACTGTGAATTTGTTCAGGTCAGGAGTTACCTACCTTTCATCGTTCGATAAGATAGTGTGCAGCCTGTGAAGAAATTAAATCAATAATCGAGTTAGAATAATTGGTAAGGGAACTTGTAAAAGAGTAAAAGGTTGTGGGTTCGATTCCCATTATATTTATTTCTGTTTTATTATAATTATTTTTGTGTTTTATCTCATTAGTTTTAAACAATTTTTTTCTTGAATTGTTTAACATATAATGCACAAAGTGTCATAGATAAACTGAAAGTTAAGCTTTGTAAACTATTGAAAGTTTTAAATGCATGTAGAATATACCATTCAAGTTTCCAATTAAGTAAAGACATTGTATGACAATTGGAAAATGACAAGCAGTGCAGCCTTACTGCTTAACCCTTTCCTCCCTGAAACTTTAAATGGACAATTCCAGTTTCCATTTTAGTCTAGTCCATTTCTGACTTTTAAGGGTTGTTTTTGTCAATGTTTGGCATTACATGTATGACAAACAGTGAAGACCCTGATCAGAGGGCTCCTTTCGGAGCCCTCTGATCTGGGTCTTCACTGTTTGCACAGGACAAGTGTACTATTCACATGTACACTGTTTGAAAAGGACGCCTATATGCGGGACTAGGGTTCAAAGGGTTAAGGAGCCCTATTAGCTGGGTCTTCACTGTTTGCATGGGACAAGTATACACGTACACACTTGGGACATGACGGGTATACTCGTCGTTAGGGGGGTTGTGTGTTATTTATAAATACCTTGATCCAATGGAATATTCAATCCCTTCAGATTCTCCTTATTGCAGACTCGTATACGTTTTCTACAAGCTCCCTTGCATTTGAATATTGGCGCGTCGCAGTATCTTTATAGTTTGAACAGTGTGATGAGCTATATATACTTATGATGAACCGTTACTATGAGCTTATTGTAAATAATCGTTGTGTGTAGTATAAATATACCATTTCCCACCAAAACGAAAAAAAGTCTCGTATGGGTATCGTACTCATGACCTTAGTCAGTAGAACACTACTCAACTGTCTCGATTAAGATGACATATACGTTTCAAAGTCGTATTTTAAATATCAAGTTAAAGTTTTAACCGTGACTTACCCATAACTTGGAATGGTTGCAACTTCTATACATAGAAAAGTGCAGTCACGGTTCAGCGCTCAAAGTCCATTTATACTGCGTTTGCGTTTTAAATAATACACATTTCGGTATAATCTGAACATACCTCATGTAAGCTACTCTCTGATCTGGATCGAAGCTATTTATTATTGACAGAAAATGGTTGCAGGGTGCTATGGACAATTCGTCAATGTTTTCCAAAAAATACATTTGTGCTGAAAGTCATTTCCATTGCAAACAAGTTCGATCTTCAGTGGAGAAAACGTTATTCTTTCCCGTTTAAACGCAAACGAAACTCAAACGCATTGCAATAAAACGTAGAAAAAGACAACTTTTCAACGGTTTTGACTATTCATGTTGATCTGATTGGCAAACAGTTTAGAGCCTGATCAGACGCCGGGTTACCCGGCGTCTGATCTGGCTCCAAACTGTTTGCAATTGAAATAATAGTTTTAGCGTAAACGCATTTATTGGGGAAAATAACATTTTCTCCACTGTAATTACATGTAGACGGAGGGTTCCCTGAGTCTGACGAAACTTTATTGTAACGTAAATGTCACCCTTCGAACTAAAAGGTTCGTACGAAGTATGAAATATTCTTTATTTTCTCAGTCTGAATACAATACATACAAAGCATTACAAATGTAGAACAGTCCCATACATACACGTACAGCTAACAATCTACAAGGAAACACGCATATACTCAGCTACGAAGGTATAACCAAACGAATAAATGAATGATTAATTTTTACTGAAGATGGTGATGATAATACATGTACTAGTGCATGTCATAATAATAATGATAATAATATTAACAATAATAACAATGATGATACGAATTCATATACAGTGGAGAAAACGTTATTCTTTGCCAATAAACGCGTTTACGCTCAAACTATTATTTCCACTGCAAACAGTTTGGAGCCAGATCAGACGCCGGGTAACCCGTCGTCTGATCAGGCTCCAAACTGTTTGCCTCTCAGATTAACGTGGATAGTCAGAATTGTCGAAATATTGTCTTTTTCTACGTTTTATTGCTTTGCGTTTGCGTTGGTTTGCGTTGAAACGGGAAAGAATAACGATTTCTCCACTGTACAAATGTAGTTCTAGTCATTTGTGGAACAGGTGGGTATTTGTTACATATAAAAAAGTAAACAACGAGCAGTGAACCATAATATTTGTCGCAGTCCTCTTTTTTTTGGGGGGGGGGGGGTCAGCATGCTTTCAGAATACCGACAGCTTATTTACAAATGTGATGGACTGCAGAAATACACACACCCCTAAATCATGGAAAGTTGTAAAGTACATTCACGGTTTACTGGTCGTTGTTTACCTATACCTGGCCATTCCGGGTATTTCCGGGTTGCTTTGGAGAGGTATAAAGGTTCAGATCAAATTATTCAGAACTGTGTTACATATTCGTATGTATTTGTGAAGATTTCACGATGATATGGAGAATTTGATGTGTGAAATATAGGATTCAACAAAGCTTATCTGTTTGCCAGTCTGATTAAAATAAATCGTTAGAACTTTCAAACAGTTGTCATTTTCTACATTTGATTGCAATGCGTTTCCTTTTGTTGACACATGTGCGAATAACGTATTCACCATTTTTACAGTGGAGAAAACGTTATTCTTTCCCAATTAACGCCTTTACGCGAAAACTATTATTTCCATTGCAAACAGTTTGGAGCCAGATCAGACGCCGGGTAACCCGGCGTCAGATCAGGCTCCAAAATGTTTGCTACCCAGATTGAAATAAATAGTTAGACATTTAAACAAGATGCCATTTCAACATTTTAGTGTTTTGCGTTTGCGTTTCGTTTGCATTTAAACGGGAAATAATAACGTCTTCACCACTGTTAATATTGCGAGACGACCAGACATGGTTATATATTCGGACATGGCTGATATCCAAACAAGGTTATCAATAATTTATTGAGAACTCTAAGAATCTACTGCATGGATAGAATATATCCCAACGGACGTTAAGTCGCCCCGAGCACGTAAAATGAGATCGCAAACTTATTAACCCTTATCAAGATGAATAGTTGAGAAGACATTATTCTTCCAAATAAACACGTTATTGCTGAAACCATTATATCCATTGCAAATAGTTTGGAGCCTGATCTCTGTCTGTATCTGTCTTTGTCTCTGTCTCTCTGTCTGTCTCTCTCCCCCACTCTCTCTCTCTCTCTCTCTCTCTCTCTGTATATCTCTCTCATTCCCTGTCTCTCTCTGTCTCTGTCTCTGTCTCTCTCATTCTATCTCTCTCTGTCTCTGTCTGTCTGTCTCTCTCTGTCTCTCTCTCTCTCTCTCTCTTTCTCCCTCTCTTTTTTATATCTTTATACATGTATATTTCTCTCTGTATTTCTATCTTTGTTTGAATCTTAACATTTTACCTTATACATGTAGCATGTTTCTAGTTTTTATGACAGGTGGTTCAATGTATAGCAGAATGTGCCTTTTAGTCCATTCTGTTTTACGTTCAGCCTGCTTTAGTCTGCATCTGCCATCTGATAGGATATACATGTAGCAAGTTCTGTTCTTATTACACATAATTATGGCTGTGTAGAGTGGTACTTTACGACGTCAGAGGTTTGTTTTTATACAGGAGAGAAGACGTTATTCTTTCCCAATAAAGACGTATGTGCTGATTATTTCCATTGCAAACAATCTAGAAACAGAAATACTGATCAGAGGAGTGATGCATATAATCCGGCCTTTGATCAGGCTCCAAATTGTCTGCCTCTTAGATTCAGATAAAAAGTTAACAATTTCAAAAGGGTATCATTTTGCTGAAAATTCTGACGAATTATCTTTATCTGGATGACAAACAAGTTGGAGTCTCATCAGACGCTAGATTACGCTGCGTCTGAGCTGGCTCCAAACTGTTTGCAGCACTTGGTCATACGGATTATGTACAACCTTAACAAGCGCGTTTATTTGGAAAGAATAACGCCGTCTCCTGTATACTGTACATACAGTGTTCCCTCCCTACAACGGCCCTCCCAACAACGACTCCCTCATTACAACGACCCTTGCCACAGTTCCCTTAACAGGACAATTATGTCTATCGCTTTTACTTCTGGTATATCGTCTGCTTAAAATTGTCGTCTGCTGTTTTTCTCAAAGTTACATAATGGCCATTTTGAAAGAAAAACCTTCCTGGCGAGTGACAAACAGCTTGAATCCAGATCAGACGGCGCGTAACGCGGCGTCTGATCTGGATTCAAGCTGTTTGTAAATGTCGTCAGATTTCCCTCCCTTTAACGACTCCCTCCGAACAACGCACAAAATTGTTGTCTCCCATTGGGAGTCGTTGTAGAGAGGGGGCGCTGTATTACAGTACTCCCTCTCTACAACGACACCAATGGGAGACACATATTGTGGGTGTTGTTCGGAGGGAGTCGTTATAGGGAGGGAAAACTAAGACATGGCTTACATTTACAAACAGCATGAATCCAGATCAGACGCCGCGTAACTGGATTCAGGCTGTTTGTCACTAATCATTATATTTATTCTAACAAAATGTCAGCAGACGACAATTTTAAGCAGACGATATTGCAGCAGTAAAGGCGTTCTAGACATAATTGTCCTGTTTAGGGAACTGTGGCAAGGGTCGTTGTAAGGAGGGAGTCGTTGTTGGAGGGCTGTTGTAGGGAGGGAAAACTGTAAGTCAAAATCGAACTACTACTTTAAAATTACCTAAAGGATAGATAAGATATCACCCCTACATAAGACTAGAAATTAAAGTTATCATATTTCACGTTTATTCTGACTTAAACACTTTCTTGTTTTGATCGGGTGAACATTATTTCGCCAATATACATGTGTAATTATACAGAGCACGGCATGTTATCATACTGCAAACAGCTATATGTCATGCTGATTTAAGATTTAACTGAAGTCATCGTTTGCACAGACCTTTCATTATAGTTACAGTGCGTTCTAGATGATTGTTTAAATGCATGATAAATACGTTTTAATTGTACTCTGATTATACATTGTGTTATATTTTGTGCGCCAGTGACGAACACTTCACGAGTATAGATAGCAATTTGACAATTTATAGCAACCCACCAAAGTTACAGTAGAGAATGTGCTATTCTTTCTCAATAAAAGCGTTCATGCTAAAACAATCATATCAATTGCAAACAGTTTGGAGCCTGACCAGACGCCGGGTTACCCGGCATCTGATCAGGCTCCAAGCTTTTTGCCACTGTATTGAAATGAATAGTTAATATTGTCAAAACGTTGTCATCTTCTCCATTTTATTGCTCTGCGCTTGCATTTAGTTAAATGGGAAAAGGTGACGTCCTCTCGGCTGTTCCACACACGTTTTAAAGTCATTCAGAGAAAACGTTATTCTTTCCCAAAAAACGCGTTTAGGCTAAAACTATTATTTCCACTGCAAACAGTTTGGAGCCGGATCAGACGCCGGGTAATCCGGGGTCTCATCAGGCCCCAAACTTTTTGCCACTCAGATAAAAATAGATACTGAAAAATGACAAAAAATAGTTATTTTCTAAATGTTAGTGGTTTGCGTTTGCGTTTCGTTTGCGTTTAAACGGGAAAGAATATCGTTTTCTCCACTGTAGTAGACAATGTGAAATACAAGCAAAACAAATAACCATGAACCCATTACTCCATGCATTAGCATTTTCACGCCTTTTATTTACCCAGCCACTGAAAAAAATAATAATGTAGTTCCACGTTACATATATACATGTACAGTCATGAATCTTGGGCCCGTTTCATAAAACTTCGTACGTTAAAAACGGTCGTGAGTCAAACAATTAAAACAAGTTTAATTTGTGATTTCTCTATCTAATCCTGTCGTGTGACATTTCACATTTTCAAGACGATTCCAAAGAGATGTCACAAGATAAGATTAGATGGAGAAATGAATAATAATTGAGACTTTTATTATCTGACTTACGACAACATTTGTCGTACAAAGTTTTATGAAACGGGTCCCAGTACATCAGAAATAGTGTATACAGTTTAATAATAGCAGGTTGTAATTTAAAGCCGGCTAAAGCCACCTTAAGGCGTATTCTTCTTTAACCAACCTGGTTTAAGTGGTCACCTGTCTTGTAAACTATAAACATGCATTATGGGGTAATGGGCTAAATTCCCAAGCTTGTGTGAGCGCCCATTCTTGGAAGAAGTCTGGATACCTCTAAAGACAAGTGATTTTTATTGGAGATACATGTATAATGGGGAAAACATGGAGTTTTTTGCATATTTTTTGCCCGCCAGTATAAGCTGTCACGTGCGTGTAAACTTATTGATACTTTTTCATATAGGTGCCCGCTTGACAGATGTTTGACTACATGTATATATATTAAATCTCGTGTTTAACCCGTTACCCCATAGTATGTTTCTGTTTTGTAAAACATGCTCCAACTTAAGCAGGTAAAAATAAAAAAAAGAATGCTCTTTGAGGAACACTCTGCTTTACTTTTAACATGCGGTATATTGTAAGTTACCATCTGGAAAGGTACTGGAACTATCTGTTATATCCCATGTTCAGAACTTCCCAGTTGGGAACTGCTTTTTTACGTGTATGACTAATAAGAAGCGAAAATGGTGTATTTATGGAGTAAAAGTGTTAATAAAGCAATTGAGAATGGGTTAGTGTTACTTTAATCGTTAGTCTTGATTTAGTTTATCACATTATACAGCATTTACATGTAAATATTAGTTCCAGCCTTGAATGGGAAATAATAATGTCTTTTTCGCTTTATGCTTGATAAGCAGTCACATATAACTGATAGCATATGGTTTAAATAGTAAGTCTTCAATGGGTAATTTGAGGTGATTTCCCTGCCGTGAAGTCATCAATTGTCTGCTTTAAATTTTTTCACAAATCTTAATTTTAGGTATTCTGACATAAGAAATATTGAAATGAGTGCCGAACAGTTTGGATACTGATCAGACGCCGCGTCGCGCGGCGTCTGATCAGGATCCAAACTGTTTCCAAATAACCGTTACACTCGGGGCAAGCCAGTGATGGGGTACAGTGTGTTTCATAATATATGTCCTTATTCTAAACGTTAATAGCACAATCAGTTTATAAGATATCAGAACTAATTATGCATCATTCTCAAGTACTTTGAATAACATTTTATATGTAAATTAGTACGGCAAAATGTATGACGTCATGCCGTCATTATGACGTCATTGCCTGTCGGTGGTTATTTGAAGATGGCACCATCAAAAGAACAGTGTTGTGAAGTCATTAAGCTTTACTATCAATGTAAATCTCATAAAACTGTTGTTTATAGTGCGCTCACATTTGCTCTACGGCGGCCGTACGGCGGCCGCAAAGACGTGAAATCGAGAGAATCTTACGGCGGCCGTAGATATTCTACGGCGGCCGTGCGGCGGCCGTACGGCAGCCGCACGGCGTATCCCAATATCTTACAGGCCGTAGAGGTCGCCGTAGAATTGTAACGCGGAGTTATAACATTTTTTCATTTCTATGGCGGCCGTAGAAACACACGCCGCAGAGTGGTTCTACGGCTGCCGTACGGCAGCCGTACGGTCACCGTGCGGCCG
Source organism: Gari tellinella (assembly GCA_922989275.2). Taxonomy (NCBI): domain Eukaryota; kingdom Metazoa; phylum Mollusca; class Bivalvia; order Cardiida; family Psammobiidae; genus Gari; species Gari tellinella. Next base: position 12,722,772 of record OV277863.1, on the reverse strand, counting down.
CCGTAACTCGATGGTCAAATTCCCTATTGAGCATTTGTACTTTTGATCATATATGTAAAACATGAATATTATCTAAAAATGGATTTAGATGTTCTTAAATGCTGTCCAAATGTGTCTTTTGAGTTCATGGTGTTGCTGGACTGATATAAGTTGTGTTAACATGTAGCTAAACCAAGTTGTGTAGCAGGAGCAGCATTTTGGTTGCAATGTATCTGGTGGGACTTCCACGGCTGCCGTACGGCTGCCGTACGGTCGCCGCGCGGTCACCGTACGGCTGCCGCACGGCGGCCGTACGTTGGCCAAGATTTTTTAACCCCACCAAAATAAAATCTCGCCGCGCGGCAGCCGCAGCAAATGTGAGCGCAACACACGGCGGTCGTAGGAATTCTGCGGCGGCCGGGGAATTGCTACTCGCCGTAGAAATGATAAGCCGTGCGGCCGCCGTACGACAGCCGCAGCAAATGTGAGCGAGGCATAAAACTATAAAAAAAAAAAAAAAGAATCACCCAGCGCTAGGATCATTCAATACAAAGCATATATCTAGCGAATTGTAAAGCAATTTTAGGATTTGGGTATAGTAGAAGACAGAAGGCACGCAGACACTGGACGTCCAAGGTCTGCCAGGACTTCAGAAAACCTGCAGCAATTGACAACTGCAATCGATGAAAGTCCACAATGGTCAAAAAGGAGAGTGTTAGGTGATATTACAAACTACACAGATGCCACAAGCGTCTATTTAGTATATACAATTTGACTTAGAGCTTACACCTTATAAAGTTTCAGCGGCTGGTGATGTGATTGACTGGCTATCACAAACTTTTGGTGACAGATTTATCTCATTCAGGAATGAGCGCAAGTGGCCACCACATTCACTGGTTTTTAAATTCCCTTGACTTTTTTCTTGCGGGGGCATCTAAAATAAAGGGTCTACACTCCTAGGCCAGGAAGTACAGATTAACTAAAAGCTGTAATTCGTCGAGAAATGCGCACAATTCCCAGAGATGTGTGAAGGAATGTGACTGACAATTTCAAGCAAAGGCTTGACGTCATAATCAGACAAAATGGACGTCATATCCAACATCTGCTGTAGACAAGAAGTTGCTGTTAATTAACACGTATAGAGGTAACCATTCGTTACCATACATCAACTGAAAATGTATTATGTCCTTGTTAAGCACGTTATTTTCACAATTATGTCTATAGACCTATTTAGAAAATATTGCCGTTTAGAATAAGGACAGATATTATGAAACACCCTGTACATGTAAATTCAGGTGAACATCAATCGCTGGAACTCTCTTAAAGCAAACATATCCATACTTATAAAGCTTACATGCGGCTTATTCACATTTGAACGATTGAATACAGCTATTTTCGGCTAAAGCGAGTGTGACTCATTTAACTTCAAAACTTTGAAATACTGGTAAATTCGACTTTACTGAACTGGTGTTACGAAGTCTTAATTGTAGCATTGATTTGAAGTTTGACTTTCAATATTAAAACATTAAATAATTTTTAACGTACATGTAATAAAGAGTTGGTTGTTTTAGACAGTGTAGGTTTATTCGTTTAAATTCTTGACCCCGAATGTGATTAAGGAACATTGTTGAATTTTGCGTTACAGACAGCTGATCGTAAAATGCAATACTATACCCTGTGTTTATTGATTGACAAATTAATTACAGCCACATGTACTTAAAATGCGATGATGTCTCGACATCCAGCAGTACACGTACATGTAGTTCGTTGGACCTTTTAATCGTCACAGTTTATCACCTGCTATCATTTTTACTACCATAATATCGACTGTTCCGGAACCAGACTGTTTAAAAGGTCAACTGAAGTCATTGTTATAAAATAGGTTGAACTTTTTCTCACATTATCGTAGAAGCGTCTTTGTGCGTCATAAGCCATTCCGAATAGAGACACATGTACATGTTCACGATTTTACCATGGCTTGATACAGTGGAGAATCTGTTATTCTTTCCAGTTTAAACGCAAACGTACGCAAACGCAAAATACTAAAACGTAGAAAAGTACAACTTTTGGACAATTCTGATAAGTCATCCTTATCTTGGTGGCAAACAGTTCGGAGCCTGATCAGACGCCGGGTTACCCGGCGTCTGATCTGGCTCCAAACTGTTTGCAGTGAAAATAATAGTTTTAGCGTAAACGCGTTTATTGGGAAAGAATAACAGATTCTCCACTGTAAAGAGTGATAGAAAAATCCAAAGCGCCTTGACTGATGGGCACTAAAAGCTGACTGAAAGCAAAGCGTAAAGCTCATACAACAACCGCCTGTCTTAACCAATTACTTAATGAATACGTTATTTGACGCCTTCAATTTACTTCTCAATTGAAGAAAAAAGTTCCACTTCATACAGTTATGAATATGTATCATTAGGATTACTTTCTATAGTCTAGCAGGTGTAGGCTTAAAGCTGACTGAAAGTCTGCTTTAAGCGACCAGCTATCTTCAATACTGAACACACTGTAGGGGCGGTGGTCTAGTGGTAGGACGCTCGCCTAGGAAGCGAGAGGTTCCTGCTCCGAGCCCTGTCAGGATCACTGGATTTTTACTAAGCAAAAGTTTAACCCTACATTGCCCCCACTTCACCCAGGTGAATTAAATGGGTACCTGAGAGGGAAAGAAGTCAATGTGCCATGGCTGCAACTTGCGCCGTATGTTAATGGGCGACTTGTGACTCGATGATCGGGGAGGTAAATGTAAAAGTCGGCAGAATATGTATATAATAGCAGACTTTATAAACTCCACATTTACTTTTTACAAGCTTTGGGGAAATGATCGAATACTGAGAACATGCTATGGAGAAATGGGTTAAACTGCTACGACCTTGCAGGGTGATAATAAAGGCAGTGACAATTTAGTCGCCACTATGAATCTTACATATGTACCGTGGAGAAAACGTTATTCTTTCCCAATAAACGCGGTTATTATTATTTTCACTGCAAACAGTTTGGAGCCAGATCAGACGCCGGGCAACCCCGCGTCTGATCAGGCTCCAAACTGTTTGCCACCAAGATAAACAAGAATTATCAGAATTGTCCAAAAGTTGTACTTTTCTACGTTTTAGTGCTTTGCGTTTGCATACGTTTGCGTTTAAACGGGAAAGAATAACAGATTCTCCACTGTACATATGTATACATGTATGTCAACTGACTCATTGGCCCCTGAAACTTTTAATGAAAAAACTCCTATTTCCAATTAATTCTAGTCCATTTTGACTGTATATGGTTGATTCTAACAATAAATTGTCAAATGATAAACAGCGCAGACCCTGATCAGAGGGCTCCTGCGCGAAGCTGGTACAGTGGAGAAAACGTTATTCTTTCCCAATAAACGCGTTTACGCTAAAACTATTATTTCCAATACAAACAGTTCGGAGCCAGATCAGACGCCGGGTGACCCGGCGTCTGATCAGGCTCCAAACTGTTTGCCACCATGATAAACATGAAATATCAGAATTGTCTAAAAGTTGTTCTTTTCTACATTTTAGTGCTTTGCATTTGCGTTCGTTTGCGTTTAAACGGGAAAGAATAACAGATTATCCACTGTACAATGTACTGTACATTCCAGACGGCTGACTGTAATTCAACTTGAAAGTCCTATTTCGCAAAATAGTTTTAACCCTTTTGTCATTTTCTAGTATTGAAGGTAGGTGATAGTATCCATTATCCATTGCCACTTTCTAGTATTGAAGATAAGTGACAACTTAAAGCAGGCATACATGTATAAGGCGTAATTGTTTTACTTTCAGCATGTTTAGCAACCATGTGCTAGAATACAGAAAATATTTATAATGTTGCATATTCATTACTGGATAAAATAGAACCATTATCTTCAGTGGAGGAATGGGCTAAAGTTGTTATCTATGGAGTAATAGGTTAAATAGTTATCGTTTTATATATTAAAACTGTCAAGCGTCTCAGCATCTCATATAATATATGAGTCCTTCTAACAAATAAAAAATAGCCGATTTCCTAAATTTTGGTTGCTGCATGTACAGTAAATACATGTAAGACCTTATTCCTTCCCAGTCGACGCGTTCATGCTAAAATAATTACAGTGGAGAAAACGTTATTCTTTCCGTTTAAACGCAAACAAAACGCAAAGCACTAAAACGGTGAAAATGACAACTTTTCGACAAGTCTGACTATTCATGTTTATCTTGGTGGCAAACAGTTTGGAGCCTGATCAGACGCCGGATTACTCGGCGTCTGATCTGGCTCCAAACTGTTTGCATTGGAAATAATAGATTTGGCGTAAACGCGTTTATTGGGAAAGAATAACGTTTTCTCTACTGTATATAGCCAGCACAAAAAGTGTGGGGCCCGCTCAGATAGCAGTTTAGTCCGACCTGAACGCCACTTTAATTGAAATAAGGTGTCACTATTTTCAAAAAGCTGCAATTTTTCTACATTTTATTGATACACTGCTTTTACGTTAAGTTTGAACGGGAAATAAAAACGTCTTTTCCGTTGCATAATTAATAAATGTATAGGACAGAAGATGAATTAGCCCTTACATTTAAATATATAATTATATTAAAAGGTAATTTATTTTAAAAACAACAACATTGGCAATGACCAATTTAGATCTACCCTGTCGAACAATTGAGGAATCAAAACATTCCTCATTATTAGGAATGCCAATGAGTGTAGGATCAAAATAACTGCGGTTGGTCTTGGTCTAAAACTTTGCAATACAAATACAAGTACAGAAACATTTATATATAGATACAGTATATACTTTATTATCAGTATTATCAGTACATATTCGCTATATATGTTACAGTCAAACTGTGTATTCACTCATTTCACGAAATGACTAAAAAATTCAGTCATTACGTTAAATTACTGTTTCACTTAGTCATTTCAAGAAATGCCTGAAATGTTCAGTCATTTCATGAAATGGCTGAATTTGACAGGCCACTTTAAGGAATTCCATGACTGAAGATCGCCCTTTTCCGTGTTATCTCGGCATTTTCCGTGTTCAACGGAATATACCGAACACTCCAATATAAAACCTGGACGATAATGTTAGAAATTATCCGAACGTTGTCCGACATGTTGCAAATCTCGTCTTGTAAATTTGCATGGCCTTCCCCGCACGGATTCGAATCCCGACCGATCTCAATATATTTTTCTTTGAAATATATATCTTTTTTAAACAAAGCCTTTTCCTGAATCAATGATTAGATGTTTATAAATGCGCCTGACATTAACTTGCAAAAATATTTAATCATAAGCCAAATTTATTGTTCAGTCTTTATAAAGTATTCAAGGTCTCCAACACTTTTTCGAAGACAAAATTATTATTTTTTTCCAGTTAGGTGTTGCCAAATGTCTTCATATTTTGGATTTAGATTGCGTAAGTATTATATGAAAAAATAAGCAAGTGGTTTGCTTTGCCCAAGTTTTCATTTTTGTACAAACATAGATCTACAACCTTTTAAGTCATATAATGTAAAATCGTATGGAAATATTGCATATGGTTCAGATTTTTTAATTTTTCACATCATATGATGCAAATATTGGGACAATAACTTTTATTTTGTGATGTTCACGTCTTCTGGCATAGGCATGAAATAAAACAATATCAGTATTTTAGGTAAGAATAGGTAAAAATCGCCTTTTAGGAATATTTGTCTTTGACTTTTCTCGCATATTTTCCTACCTGTAAGGCTATATACAATATTTCGAATATTTTCGAGAAAAGATGGCGAAAAGCCTTCATATTTCACACAAGACACGGGAATTACATGTAGTATCTATTCATAATATCATTTTAACATTACAATTACCCTACCTTCAATGTTGGAATACCTTAACACAAACTGGCTAGAAACCTAAACAGGATTCAGGCAATCTGTGAAATGACTTTTATTTAATTAATTCAACGACAGTTGTTCATTCATATCATTCAATATGCATAATTTTGTTTAATACTTAATATCTAACAATTATTTCAGAAACGTTTCACGTTTTTTTAATGATTTAAGAGACTTGGTTTGTATGTATGTATTGTTTTAGTATTGTAGTTTGTAATTATTAAGATGAACCAATTATTCCGATGTAATAAATAAAGCAAAAGTCAATTTAGTCTTTTCGTGAAATGACTAAAGGTGTGTTTTAATCATTTCACGAAATGACTGAACATTTTATACAAGTACATGTACATGTAGTTATGTCAATGGTTGAACATTACATATATATATAGCGCATAAAGTGTGTCTTAAGGTTCTTTCTGGAAGCATTTTCAGTTTGTACTGCTTTTAAGTCTCTTGGAAGCATATTTCACTATTTTGGGCCAACCACCACCCGTGACCGTTCAGCGATCTTCGTCCTATGAACTGAATGCAACAAGTCTGGGACAGAAAACCCACTCTAATACGGCAATTAAAAGGAAGGCTTATTTATTAAAAGAACGACATATTACAGTAAAAGAACTGACTTGCTTTAAACATCCTCCTGGCTTAAACACAAAAAATGAAATAATTTAGTTGTTGTAGTAGACCGGTTTTACTGTATCGGAATGGCGCGATTCACATGTATTTACGTTTGAACGATGTATCTTTGTTTCTTCTCTAATTTGACATAAACCAGGGCCCCTGATTGGATGACGTAAACTTAGAACGTCCAACAGTTAGTCCTTTATATATCCTCAAAACCCCTGCGGTGTGACTACTCATTACAATCGCATCAAAGAGAAGTTTCGCAATAGTAATCTCAGCATGTAGCGTTTTGGGGGAGACATTAATAAGATTTTATATAAATCAATTAGTTCTTACATATTCTATATATCTGGAGCTACGATATAGGGTGACAAAAATATGTTTGTTATATGGAAACCCTATAGTTGGAGTCTCGTCTGCTGTCACCAGTTTTGGTATTACATTTACTAGCGTTTTGATCAATCCACGTATAGAAAAGCCTCTCGGGGATTCTGCGGAGTGGAATGTTTTCATCTGAATAAGCAAAAAGATTGGAAAATAATGAAAGTTACCCCATGTCTCTTGCAGAGTCTTCTTGTTATTCTCAGCGCGATTCGAGTCGTTAATATTGTTAATTTGATAACATCCTTTGGGATGTCTCCTAATTAGTGTATAAGAATAGCTGGCTGCTTAAAACCTTCTACTGCTGAAGTGTCGTCTGCTTTGGAATTGTCGTCTGCAAAATGTAATTAATTTAGGTTTATACATTTTCTAAGTACATAAACCTAAAGATGAATGTCAAACAGTTTGGATCCAGATCAGACGCCGCGTTACGCGGCGTCTGATCTGGATCAAAACAGTTTGCAAAAATCAGAAAAATCACGATCAGCGGGCAAAGGGTTAGACACTTCTCCTGCCAGCATACCGTCTGCTTAAAAAGCAGCGTCTACTGAACATTCCAAAATATACCGCAATCAGTTTAAACTGAGGAATAAAGGCTACGAATGTCAAACAGTTTGTACCCTGATCAGACGCCGAGTAACTTGGCGTCTGATCTGGATACATACTGTTTGCAAATGTCAGTGTAAATGCGTCAGACAGGATAAGGGTTAAGGGGTTTCTTTTGGATGGCGGATATCGGTTTGTTTCCACTAACCAATCTGAAAGCAGCTCTTATAATGTAGAAGCTGCGTTCTTGTTTTGTCGTTGCCCGAGGAAACGACTTGGACTTCCAGTAATTCAATATAATCGAGCCTCATGCCGCGTGCATTTCTTCTCCTACACTGAAAAAGACGTTATTCTTTCCCATAAACGCGTATATGCTATAAACAATTAGTTCCAGTGCAAATAGTTCGGAGCAAAATCGGACGCTGGGTAGCCCGACGTCCGATCAGGCTCCAAATTGTTTGCAATTCAGATGAAATTAAGTCATCATACTTTTCAGAAAGCCGTCGTTTTCTCTATTTCAGTGTAATGCGTTTGCGTTTTGTTTGCGTTTACAACAGGATATAATGACGTCTTCGCCGTAACCGTTGTTGTTGTTTTTTCTAAGAATGTTTTTTTGTAAGTGAAAGAGTGAAATGTGAGTGAGTGAGTGATACAATTATTTGACAAGGGAATTAACGAATTAATCCCCAAATTAGTAAAGCTTAATTAATAAAACATGAAAAAAGAAATAATAGCATAATAAATTAATAAAGGAATTAACAAGAGAATATTAGATGAATAAAATGGCACTAAAATGGATGAATAAATGGATTGAATCGTAGATGTACATGTCGATGGATGAATGTATCCGTCGATAGTGGATTGATAAATACCCGGTAGATGAATGAAATATTAAAAATTAGATGGATCGAAGGATGGATGGATGGGTTAATGAATGGATGGATGGATGAAAGGATAGATTGATAGATGGGTGGGTGGTTGATGGGTATGTGGTGGGTAGATGGATGGGTGGATGTGTGGGTTTGTGAATGAAAGGATGGATGGATGGTGGAATGATGGAATGGAGTTAATTTATTATATCCGGGGCATTGTGTATCTATATCAATATATTTATTTGAAAGAGCAAAGGTTTAAAGTTGATGAAAGTTAAATAAATCAATCCTTGAACAACCAATGGAACGAATGGTATTTGCGTTCAATATTTCGATATATATACAGTGGAGAATCTGTTATTCTTTCCCGTTTAAACGCAAACGTACGCAAACGCAAAACACTAAAACGTAGAAAAGTACAACTTTTAGACAATTCTGATATTTCATGTTTATCTTGGTGGCAAACAGTTCGGAGCCTGATCAGACGCCGGGTTACCCGGCGTCTGATCTGGCTCCAAACTGTTTGCAGTGAAAATAATAGATTTAGCGTAAACGCGTTTATTGGGAAAGAATAACGTTTTCTCCACTGTATTCTAAAACATTGTAAACTGAAAGGTTTTTATTGTCTATTATTGGTTTTGTTGTTGTTTTTGTTTTGTTGTTGTTGTTGTTGTTGTTGTTGTTGTTTTTTAAAAATACAAAAGAGAGAGGCGGTAAATCACCGCAAGTGTTGGAAGTAATTCTACTTTTAATATTTCTCAAACAGCCCTTATTTCATTTGTTAGACTCAATAGTAAAATTGTGCTCGGAGCGTAGAGCTGACGATTAATTATTCCTGCCGTTGTTTTGGCATCACGTGTATTTATTTCTGTTCTGAGTACAGTGTAGAACACGTTCAACTTTTATTTGCCTTTTAAACGAAAATTAAACGCAATAAAATAAAATATAAAAATGGTAACTGTTTGTTAAAATTAACAAATATTTTTAGTCAAGGTGGAAAACAGAATGGAACCTCGTCAAACGAATGGTAGCCTGGCGTCTGATCAGGCTCAAATCTGTTTGAAATGGAAGTTTATTATTTAAACGTTTACCCGTATTTGGAAAGAAATAGAGAATTATTATGTCATTATAATAACAATAAATATTTTATTTAAAGAGAGCTCATTTGACAATGCCAATCTCCCATGAGGCCCTCAACAAAATATGTACAAGACAGTAAGATTTAACAAAGTTACAAAGTACAATAAATTGTATAATAAATGATCGATGGTTCTATGCATCTCTGTTTCTACATACAATAAATATAATAGGAATTAAAACAGGGCTGCACCCGACGTTCAGAGAATTTGACTGTGACAAACAGTGTAGTACCTGATCCAAACTATCACACCAGGAGTAAATACTGTTTGACTCGTGATTAACAATTTGATTTTAAACTTCTACAGAAATAAACATTTTAAAGGATATGCAAGACTAATTACTTAGCCCAGTCTGGCTTCTCTAATGTAGGTACGGCTACGAGGGGAGAATTCAGGTAATGCGAGGCTTGCCGAGCGGTCAATGGTTTCTTGTCAAGCAGAATAAACCCTTAGAACTATCTCATACAATGACATATTATTTTATTTATCCCGTCATTAATTGATTTTGGGCTTTTAAGCATTTCTATTTAGTAATAAAGCAAAGGAGAAAAGAAATAGGGAACAAATTTTATTAACTGAAATTCAACTTCTAGAGTAATGTCTTACAGAAAATAAAAAAGCTCAACTACTATTTTTAAAAAATGAACTTACGAACATAAGAAATAAAAATACTAACACTAGATTTGAGAAGTTTCACGTAAATTCTGACATACAAATACACATGTAATAACCACTTGGGAGCAGACCGAACTGCGAACTGTGTCTTAGTTATATTACACGACAGAAATCTGAATCTGAATATAGTACGTCGTAGAATCCTATAAAGGCTTTTATACTGCAACAAAATGATTAGAGTGAAATAATGGCAATTAAATGGAAAAATAAGTCGATTCAAATTAGACAAGTTCTACATTTAAACTCAGATGGGTCAGAGTTTACGCTTCATCGCATAAGATAAAAGCTAAACTAAATAGCGATTGCAAATCATCACCAGTGTTTTGCATGACTCTTCAAAGTCATGCATTGTTTTGGAGCAGTTTCTATCTCTATGTTTATGTCGTACGAAATTGTTGTCAACATTGACATTTACTGTTTCGGCTCGTGTGGTTAACATGAAAAGGGAAAGAGAAAAAGGAAATATAGAAACAGACAATTCAAATCCAGATTATAGTATAACTTTTGTTTCGACTGTTCTCCGTCCCTCAGGGAAGACCAATCCAGCTACCGAAGCGGCCATTGAGAATTCTAAACAACCGGCAGTGTAAAACAAACTCAGATGCATGTACAAAGCCTAGGATGACAACGGTGTTTAGTGTGTACAATGTTGCAATGCATTTATAAACTGGTGTTTTCTTTGAAAGTAAGAGCTTATTTTAAATAAAAACAAACACCATCGATTTTTTCCTTTCAATTTATTTTCGTGTTTTTTTTTAAATAAATAGATAAAATAACACGCGTCAATACACAAACTTAATAACTTTATACACCATAACTCTCAGTCAAAGTGTTCTTGTCGCCGTAGCGTGATGGATATGGTATCCGCCTCCGATCACATCTGCCCGGCTTCGAATACCGCGCGATCTATTTTTAATATCTTTTTCAATTATAAGTTTAGTTTATTGGGATGCTAAATGACAATTGTTGTGGTTTTTATCGTCTGCAAAGTAACTACTCTGCTATTTACATTGAAGAATGAACATGTTCCAGGAAAATAGGTCCGGTTTATTCATACACCTTCTATACAGATAAACACGCCACTATACAGATAAACTACGTTCCATGTGCTACCCCTTAATTATGTCACTAGAGGCTTTAGTGGTGGGATAAAAGGTCTTCTCCGCTGTATTCGACCGAACAATAAATGTAAACATTATTGACCAGGCTCTTGTAGTTTTTCGAACAATGGAGCTAAGTCATAAGTACATGTAGAATAAAGTTATATGTGTCATATGTGTCATTTGTACTCAAGTTGACATGACGGATTATTTTTTCATGTATTTTATTACGTCCTCTCCCCGATCCACTTTAATTCACCATATGTTACGCCTCCTGCAAACAAAGTTTACAACCGCGGAAAAGCAAAACGTATTTAACCTAGCCGTTACAAAATACTTGAAGTTCTCCTGTATCGACTGCTATTGACTTTTTCGTATTTTACTGGCCTTTTTGTTTACAAGAACAGCTGTTTTCTAGTGCCGTTTATTAGTATTTGTCATTCGATAACATTAGGTGCGGATCCACTTGTCCGTTTCGCCGATCACGACCTGACGACAAATAAATTCGGATAGTAATTCTGCCAATTTAAAGAAAGTAACTGCAATCGTAATATAATGAAATGTAAAAAATAACACAAATTTGAAAATGTTTGCGATTTATCTTTGTTAGAATGGCAAACAGTTTTAATGCTGATCAGACAAAGGGTTATCGGACGTTCATTCTACTCCAAACAGATGGTCGCTTAATGCAATAAACTGTAAATCTTACATCTATTGGAGTAAGACTATGGTGCGTGCCGGGGTGTTAAAGCATAAAGAACCGCTCCTGTAGTTTGACCTACGCTTTGTAATTGGGTCTTGTTTCTATGATAAATAATGGCCACTTCAACAAAAAGTATTACGGGACAAAAACAAACTCTGACCACCCTGGGTCACATAACTTAGCCTACAGGTGCCTGACCCTTCTTGGATATTGCTCAGCCCTTTCACTGCCATTATGATGTCATAACATTTCTAGCACATTTACTTCCATAGCGTCATCTACTAACATACTTTAAATAATCGGAGTGTTTTATTGCTTACGAATTGTACGCGGGAAGTGTTGACAGGAGCCTGGCATTTTGAGTTTAGCCTGTGACATAGGTGTACAGTGGAGAATACGTTATTATTTCCCAATAAACGCGTTTACGCCAAGTCTATTATGTCAATTGCAAACTGTTTGGAGCCAGATCAGACACCGGGTAACCCGGTGTCTGATCAGGCTCCAAACTGTTTGTCGTCAAGATTAAAATCAACATTCAGGATTGTCAAAATACATGTATTGGAATTTTCTACGTTTTATTGCCATGCGTTTGCATTTCGTTAGCGTTTAAACGGGATAGAATAAAGTGTTATCCACTGTATGTTGAAGAATGAATGAATACTTTCTATGAAGGAGACTGAATGTTCAGTACACACTCTTTCAATACAATGAATACTATATATGACCAGCCTGTCGTATTTGGTTGGATACAAAACGTTATATCTTAATCGTATACATGTAGTGTTGCATTCTGCTCAATTTGTACAGTATAGTCCGATTGTATTGACCTGTGAGTCTTTAAAATCATGAAGTCATAGGACGATCTATAGCAGACACTTATTCTTCTCGACGAAGACTAAACTTACTTGTCCCTTGACCACTGCTTTATTCATGACAAAGAGATCACTAAAATCGGAGTACGATAGACGTTACTTAAGAAAATATTTGGATTTTGTCATTGAAAGGACAAAAAATACAAAAACCTCAGTTTTAATTTATATCGATGTGTACAATAGAGAAGTCATTACTTCCCGTTTAAACGAAACTAAACACAAACGCAAATTAGGCAAATGGAAAAATGTAACCCGTAGTCTGATCAGGCTCTAAACAGTTTGCAGCTCAGATTAGAATAAATTGTCAAAGGACAAGGTTCACGAAGCCTCTGTTTTGGCCCTATAAAATTCTTTTTTCCCAATCTATGTTTTAGCTATATTTTCTCTTTTTTGGTCAATTTCAGATATTAATACTTCATAATATACATAAAGCTCAACCAAAATTCAAGTTTTGACAACTTTATAGTTTCTAGAAATTCTAGTACATGGCCCATGAGGCCAAAAAAGGCCAAAAAGGCAGGTTTTGGTACAATTCAGAGTATAAATCATAGAAAAATGAAGGCACTAATGCGACACAAAGATATTTGAAGTACATGTACACAATAATTATTTAAGTGGAAATAACATATCTAAGTTTTAAAAAATCGCATGCGTGCCTTCATAGTTTATTTTTAGAATTTATACCGAGAATTGAACTAAAATCTGCTTTTTGTGTCTTTTTTGGCCTTTCGGTTCATTTAAAAGAAACTATAAAATTGTCAAAACTTGACTTTTGGTCGTTTGTGTGTACATGTATATTATGGAGTAAAAAGTATCTGATATTGACAAATAAACAAAAAATAAAGATAAACAATTTTTAAGGAAACAAATATTTTTACAGGGCCAAATCGGAAGACCTTGTCCTTTGTCCTTTGTCAAAAACTTGTTTTCTCTACATTTTATTGCAATGCGTTTGATTTTCGTCTGCGTTTTAACGAGAAAGAATAACGTCTCCTCCACTGCATACATAAGAGACTGAATGCAGTATTTTTATACAGGCGAAATGACTTTATTCTTTCCTGTTTAGACGAATGCAAGCGCAAATGCAATTCAATAAGTTGCAGAAAATGACGGTTTATTTTAACCCAGTGTTTAATCAGTTTACAGCTTGATCATACAGTGGAGATTCTGTTATTCTTTCCCAATAAACGCGTTTACGCTAAAACTATTATTTGCAGTGCAAACAGTTTGGAGACAGATCAGACGCCGGGTAACCCGGCGTCTGATCAGGCTCCAAACTGTTTGCCACCAAGATAAACAAGAATGATCAGAATTATCCAAAAGTTGTACTTTTCTACGTTTTAGTGTTTTGCGTTTGCGTACGTTTGCGTTTAAACGGGAAATAATAACAGATTCTCCACTGTAGGTCGGTTTACTCGGCGTCTGAACAGGTTCCAAACTGTTTGCAATGGACAAAAGGAGTTCTGCATAAACGCGTTTATTAGGCGAGAATAACGTATTCTCCACCGTAATTCCGATACTTCACACTAGCTCACTTTACACATCGTAGGTAACAAACAATTATAGAAAATAGTTTGTTGCGTTTTTGTGGCGGTTGGCGCCAATTATCACAAGTAATTATCGTTTTCTGATTGTAAAAGTATGAACCTGTCATTGTGTTGCTGATTCAAGGTCAAACACATGTTCGTCTCGGTGGGTATTTCAGTCATGCAGGAACCTAATGAATGCTACAGTGGAGAATCTGTTATTCTTTCCCGTTTAAACGCAAACGTACGCAAACGCAAAGCGCTAAAACGTAGAAAAGAACAACTTGTTGACAATTTTGATATTTCATGTTTATCTTGGTGGCAAACAGTTCGGAGCCTGATCAGACGCCGGGTTACCCGGCGTCTGATCTGGATCCAAACTGTTTGCAGGGAAACTAATAGTTTTAGCGTAAACGCGTTTATTGGGAAAGAATAACACATTCTCCACTGTACATGTAACTATCGTTAGACGAAAGTATTGTCTGCTTTAAGTTTGAAATCGTTCCTGCATTGTCTTTAATTGCAGACATTACCCCAAGGTTATAAAGCATTTGAGTTGAGTCTTAGATGGCTCTCAAGCATTTCATTTGTCAGATTGTAGCAAAAACTCAAATCTGACCTATGAAATACTAAAGAACGGTCTCAGCCTAAACTCAAACGCTATATAACCTTGGAACATGTGGTCCTGGTGACGAACAATTTGGTTCTGGTCATAATCCGAGTTACTTCGTGCATGACTTTGCATAGGTACGAGTACATGTGTGTATACAATGAAAAAAACGTTATTTCTTCCTTGTACACGCGTTAAAGCTTACCAGTTGTATGCGTTGCAAACAATTTGGAACTAGATCAGCCTTAAAACTGGTTGCTTCTGAATTTTGAAACGCTGTCATTTTCTACATTCTTTAACGTTGCGTTTGTGTTTAATTGTGTTTATATGGGAAACAATAACGTATGTTCTACTTTATGAAGTTCGTTCACTGGCTATAGAATTTTTTACTCAACATTGAATACAATGGCCAAAAGGGTAAGAACGCGAAAAGTGACGTTATTCTTTCCCAATAAGCGATCTGGAAACAAACTTTACACTAAATAAGGACAGCAAACCTTTTCTTTTACGACCACTAAGACGAATGCTAAATGTTTGTATAAAAGACACGTGACTGCTTAAAGCAATGTGAGCTTAAATGAGCTTTCTGTTTTAGTGTAACCTTGTTTTAAGCAGTTGCATGCATTAACCAACTTATCATTAGCGCGATTTGGTGGTCGTAATATTAAGAGAGGTTTACATGTATCTCCATTGCAAACAGTT
The DNA here is from genome assembly GCA_922989275.2 of Gari tellinella. Taxonomy (NCBI): domain Eukaryota; kingdom Metazoa; phylum Mollusca; class Bivalvia; order Cardiida; family Psammobiidae; genus Gari; species Gari tellinella. The sequence goes on along the minus strand of OV277863.1, from coordinate 12,707,170 downwards.
TGAGGCCAGATCAGAGTCTGGGCTATCCGGCGTCTGATCAGGATAGATAGATAGATAGATACTTCTTTATTCAGTAACTTGAACTTACAAATTCCTCGTTACGTACAACATATATTCATATTTTCATATAGTGGTCACTCAAACATGCACACGCGAAAACCCACATACATACACACGCACACGCACGCACCCACACGCACGTACAAACACAAAACACATACACGCACGCGCAAACGTGCTCGTAATGAAAGGTATTTATTATGGTTCTAATATTATTTAGAAACGAAACTGAGGTTGAACCTCTAGATAGATTAACTAAAAGATATGAAACGATCAGAAAAAACTAGTGTCAAATCAATCAAGGTAGTTGAATGCAGCCTTCCGCATCTCAAACGCTTCATAAACAAACCTTGATAGATTTAGTAAAGTTTTTGAATTATTTGACTTCATCAATTCTACATATTTATAAGCACTTGGCCTTTGGTAAAAATAACGTTTTATATACTTTTTTCTCAATTCAACATAAAGACTACACACTAAAACAAAATGATACTCATCCTCTACGTCATGATTGTAACAAAATACACAATATCTTTCCTCCCTGTCAGTTCTGCCTTCGCCATAACGCCCTGATTCTACTCTTAAGTTATGAGACGATAATCTCAACTTAGCTAAAGCATACATATATTTTCTTGGTAAAACAACAAGATAATGCTCATGCTCAAAAGCTTCTTTGAAAAACTTGTATGTGTATAAAACGTTAGACTCTTGAATAGAAGCATACCAAGATTGTTTAAATACGTCAACTACCCTAGCTTTAAATATAACATGAAACTTGCTTAACTCCATCACATCTCGGTTTAACCAAATGTAGGAAAATCCGTAATCATCTAAAAGTGTTTTGACATTACTTAACCAGTTGTATTTACCTTCATTAAAATCATTAGTCATACTATACAACGTTTGGAGTATAATATTATCACTTTGAAGAAGTTTACACCAACATTTAATTACTCTGCTATACCTATTTATGTATAATGGAAGCCTACCTAGCTCACCGTAAATACACATGTTCCTCGTAGATAATCTAACACCTAATAATCGTTTACAAAATTTAAGATGCAGATTCTCCAATTGTTTACTCAGGCATCAAGTTGGTTGCCATTAAGATGTAGAAGAATCGTCAACATTTTCAAGAAATTGACATTATCTACAATTTATTGCATTGTGTTTGCACGAGTAAGAATAACATCTCCACTGCACAAACGCGTACATTACATATATTAGGTTTAACTATACTACACGCATTTTTATTACATATCCAAACTAAGGCACCATGAACATATAAATGTTTTGCATTCCACAAGTTATATTTAGAAACAATAAACACATTGATCAGATATTCTACATTGTATGTTATGATATGTGTGTTCTCGGATACAGTGAGAAAGGCTTTATTTCTATCCCCCAAAACCATTGTACATGTACTAAACCAATATATCACTTGCAAACAGTTTGGAGCCGAAGCATTCGCAACCTGGCGTCAGGTTAGGTTCTGATAAGTTATCAAACGTCTTATTTGACTTAAGACTGTTTGCAGAGGATATATTGTTTTAACATGAACGCGTTTTTGTTTGAATAGAAAACAGTCTTCTCCGTAATAGGACTCAGTCTTTCATATGCTACCAGGATAAAGGTATTTTGGTGGGTTGAAGTCTTAATCCTCTGTGAGCCCGATATACAGTGGAGAAAACGTTATTCTTCCCCGTTTAAACGCAAACGTACGCAAACGCAAAGCGCTAAAACGTAGAAAAGAACAACTTTTGGACAATTCTGATATTTCATGTTTATCATGGTGGCAAACAGTTTGGAGCCTGATCAGACGCCGGGTTAACCGGCGTCTGATCTGGCTCCAAACTGTTTGCACTGGGAATAATAGTTTTAGCGTAAACGCGTTTATTGGGAAAGAATAACACATTCTCCACTGTAATAACAAATGAACAATTTACAAACACACGGAAAATCGTACTGAAATTGTTTATCGCTAGAAACTTTCGAAGTTACAGTGCTCCATCTCTACAATGACACCCAATGGGAGACACAGAGTGTGGGTGTTGTTCGGAGGAAGACGATATAGGGAGTAAAAATTAAGACTTGGTTCACATTTGCAAACAGTTTGAATCCACGTCAGGCGCCACGTTAAGCGGTGTGTGATCTGGATTCAAACTGTCAGTCGTTAATGTATCTATTTTATAAAATGACTACATTAATTTGAGGAAAAAAAGCAGACGACAATTTTAAGCAGACGATATTGCAGCAGTAAAAACGTTAGATATAACTGTCATGTATGTTTAGGAAACTACGGCAAGGGTCGTTGTAAGGAGGGGTCGTTGTAGAGAGGGCCGTTGTAGGGAAATGGCAATGTAGTATTATTTCAAAGCCTTGTGAAATTCGACAACATTTTAGTACTATTTGTAGTCTGTGCAGAAATATTTGAGGCGTGTCATAACAAAAACCAGACTTATTACATTGCACACAGTGTAGAACTTAACCAGTCATTCATTGTGAAAGAATAACATCTTTTACACTTTAATACCATAAAATATACCCTCTCAGTGGTCGTAGTAAATAGAGGAATACTGCCGTACATGAATTACAGTGAAGAATCTGTTATTCTTTCCCGTTTAAACGCAAACGTACGCAAACGCAAAGCGCTAAAACGTAGAAAAGAACAACTTGTTGACAATTTTGATATTTCATGTTTATCTTGGTGACAAACAGTTCGGAGCCTGATCAGACGCCGGGTTACCCGGCGTCTGATCTAGCTCCAAACTGTTTGCAGGGAAAATAATAGTTTTAGCGTAAACGCGTTTATTGGGAAACAGTTCTTTTCTTTCAACTGTATTTATATAATGCATGGATCTAGTAACACATTTCAAAAAGTCGTCACCATTAAGTCACACAGAGTTTGCAGACAAACAAGACAGTCCATTTCTGAGCCAAAGTTCTTCGATTATCTTAACCAATCGCGACTTCACAAATAATAGTACTTCAAACAAGTTGGACCATGTCCAGTTTCTGGAATATCCGGCCTCTGACTAGAATACAAATTGTTTGAAACTAAAGATAAAAAATGATATATTGTCAGTTGTTAAATCAGGTTCTGTTTTTGGCAAACTGGAGTTGAACTTGGCAAGACGGTTTCTTATGATACGATGTTCACACTTACTTCTTTTTTCAGCATGTAGAAAATTACATTTGTTCAAGTTATTATAATCTGAGTGGCGAACGGTTTGGAGCCTGATCAGACGCCGGCTTAACCGGTATCTGATCAGGCCCCAAACTGTTTGCAATATTTGAAACCGTTTTAGAATAAACGCATTTATTTTCCACTGTATCCACAATGGTATTCACTTGCATCTTTTCATTATCACCATGTATTGTATATTGTAACCTATACTGGTTTCCGTCTTGTGCACGCAGGCGAGTGATCCTGTTAGGACATTACATTTACATATTTACGTCAATACCCCTAACCTATGTTAACAGCCAGACGTTTTGTTTTTACTTGTAAGACCATTGAACTTGCCAGTCATAAGAGAATATAACCTGCCCCAATGAACGCGTTTATGCTAAACCAATTTTATCCATTGTACAGTGGAGAAAACGTTATTCTTTCCCAATGAACGCGTTTACGCTAAAACTATTTGTTTCACTGCAAACAGTTTGGAGCCAGATCAGACGCCGGTTTACCCGGCGTCTGATCAGGCTCCAAACTGTTTGCCACCAAGATAAAGATGAATTATCAAAACTGTTCAAAAGTTGTACTTTTCAACGTTTTAGTGTTTTGCGTTTGCGTACGTTTGCGTTTAAACGGGAAAGAATAACAGATTCTCCACTGTAAACGGTTTGGAACCAGATAAGATGCCGAGTAACTCTGCGTCTGATAAGAATACAACATATTTGCCACTCACAATAAAATAAATAGTTACACTTTAAAAATTCCGTCATATTTAACAATTAATTGGATTGCAATTGCGTTTTTGTTTCGTTTAAACGGAAAGGCGTTACAGTAGAGAATACGTTATTATTTCCCGTTTCAACGCAAACGAAACGCACACGCAATAGACTAATATGTAGAAAATAACAATATTTTGACATAATTCACTCAATCAATGTTTTATTTCCTCCAGACAGGAGATATGTGTAATATTACAACATGGTCAACACAAACATGGTACATAACATTCTACAAGGTATGTGACAAATCAGTATTTACATAATTAAGCTACACGTACTCCCTCCCTTGAGCAACACGCGTGTAAAACGTATTCTAAGAACTATGTTGCTGTTGAATGCAGTATACAAGCAATGCAAAAGGCTTCTTTGGAGGTTTTCTACATTGCGTGTTTCCCACATTAGGCTGACTTGTCTTAAACAGTCAGAGTCGGCAATGTTGAAGTGTTGTTGAAGAGAGGTTCTGCTATAGAGTATACATGTATCATACTCCTTCTTATTCGTACTTAAGTACATGCACGTAATATTCAGGATGAAAGTAGCTACAGTAAATCGTAGCGCGTTTATTGGGAAAGAATAACGTTTTCTCCACTGTACGTATGTTTCTTCCTCTGTAGGACGATTGAAGTTGCCATATAGAGTGAAAAAATACTTTATTATTTTCCAATAAACACGTTAACGCTGAAACGTTTAATCCCAATACAAACATTTTGGAGCCAGATCGGACGCCCGGTAACCCGATGTCTGACCAGGCTCCAAACTGTTTGCTACTCAGCTTATGATAACGGTTTGTTAGAATTTTCTGAAAGCTGACAATTTCAAATTGTAATTGCAATGCGTTTGTGTTTCGTTTTGTTTTAAAGGGAAATAAATAACGTATGTTTTGTCCGCTGTTGGACGATTGGAGTTGGCATATATATCTATATATACGGCCTATCAGCATTGGTGCCGACCGATCAGTATTGGTATTTGTGTGACAGCGACAAGCGAGTTCGAAAAGATTTCAATGCAAGTCTCCAATAATATTTGTTCTTATTTTATAGGTCGCCGGCGCTTCCATAGAAGATCAATGTAGTGGAGCGAGTTCTGAAGACAGGCTATGCTAACTATCAAATTATTGAACGAAAATCTGATACTGCACACAAACAGGTGTACATGGCAGTTTTAAGGAAGGCATATAAACAAGCGACACCAGGAAAAAAGGGAACACGGCTTCATTTCGGTGTTCTCATGGTGGATAGGAGATAGTCGTGTGGTTTAGACATAACCCGGAAATTGAGATAACCTCAATGATCACAATATAATGAATATCTTCAGTGTAATTGACTGGGATGATCAGTGCCAGCGAGAAGGATTAAAGTCTCCCTCAGACTACTAATCTAGTGAACAGAAAAATAATAGGATTTTATCCGGATACTTCACTGCCCGGATCTTAAGTTGTGATGTTCAATATAATGTTCGTTAGAATGCCAGTGGGCTTTTACGACGGATGACGACATGTTGCTTCAGAAACAATCGTTTTCAAAGAATCGTTGGCCACGATCCCCGTTCCCACAGAGTAGTGGCAAAGGTCGAGTAATCGGCCGAATATACCCAACATCTACAACTAAGGGTCCTCCTGATGGTGGGGAGCCAAACCTAGATAGTATGGAGTCATTCTTTGTAGACAATCAGAAAAATGGATTATATGCCCCGGGGGCGAGTAGTTTGTCTAATGTTTCGGAAAACACTTTGGATTTTATGAGTACTACGACGAATAAAACAACAGATCTGATGGACCCATTGGATCAGGCTTATAACTTAAGTTTTATGTACGACTGTGATAACTTCACAGATAATCTGTGTATGAATGGTACCCTTACCAACGCCACGGACAATGAAGATGGGATGCCGGAGCATGCATACTGGTCTCTGTGTCTTCTCCTCTTCCCGGTGTTTACTGTGTTTGGTAATGTGCTTGTGGTGATGAGCATTTACAGAGAACGGAGTCTGCGACATGTCACCAACTACTTTATATGTTCACTAGCCGTAGCTGACATCTTAGTTGCTACCATTGTAATGCCACCCGCAGTTTTCTTAGAGGTAAGAAAAATGATCTTTGTCCCTTAAATTGCCAATCCTGACAAAACTAACATCTGCAAACATTTTGGATCCAAAATGTTTGCCATTCACATAAATGTTCCTTAACCCTTTAACCCATAAGTTTGCGGTTTTACGCTTTAAATTTATTCCTTCACTGAAGAAAATATATCCTCTTTATACAGCCATGAATATGTACCATAAGAAATATTTTCTATATCCTAGCAGATACATGTGGTAACTAAAACAGATTAAAGTTAAGCAGAATGCGCCTTAAGAAGTCGCCCATGTTCAAAATTAGAAGCAGGCCATGGGGTAAAGTATTAAGTAATAACACAGATATGATTCCACAGTTTAGCAATAAAAACAGACGAAACTTTTTAGCAGACGATATTATTACAGTGATCGTGTTATTACGTCATAATGGTTATAAAAAAAATAACCTTTTCAGCAATAATCTTGTCAGATGAAAATTGACTTCGGCTTAACTCATAACTCCATATAAATACACATTTTTACGCATTTAACACTGAAAAAAACAGTTTTCCTTTTTATACAGTCATGAATATTTACCGTGATAAATACTTTCTACATCCTAGTAGTTGGTAACTTTAAGTATGCTGAGCTTAAAGATGAATGCTTTTAGTGATCACTCTGACTTTAAAACTAGAAATATGCTTTGGGTTAATGGGTTAACCTACTCGCTGACAGTAAGAAGTCATAATCTCATAATCTGTCTACAGTGGAGAATATGTTATTCTTTCCCGTTTAAACGCAAACGTACGCAAACGCAAAGCACTAAAACGTAGAAAAGAAAAACTTTTTGACAATTCTGATAATTCTTGTTTATCTTGGTGGCAAACAGTTTGGAGCCTGATCAGACGCCGGGTTACCCGGCGTCTGATCTGGCTCCAAACTGTTTGCACTGCAAATAATAGTTTTAGCGTAAACGCGTTTATTGGGAAAGAATAACACATTCTCCACTGTAACACATTCACTGCCATAATGTCATCTGCTTGCACACATACCGCCTGTTTTTATTTAAAAAACTAAAATGTAAGCATTTTGATATCAAATCATTTATACAGTGGAGAAGACGTAATTCTTTCCACAAAATGCGTTCACGCTTTAACTATTCATTTCCAATTCAAACATTTTGAAGCCAGATCACACGCCGGGTTACCCGGCGTGTGATCAGGCTCCTAACTTTTTGCCACTCAGTTGAAAATGAGCATTCAGAATTGTTTAAAACTTGTCATTTTCTACGTACGTTTTATTGCAATGTGTTTGCATTTACAGTGGAGAATGTGTTATTCTTTCCCAATAAACGCGTTTACGCTAAAACTATTATTTGCAGTGCAAACAGTTTGGAGCAAGATCAGACGCCGGGTAATCCGGCGTCTGATCAGGCTCCAAACTGTTTGCCACCATGATAAACAAGAATTATCAGAATTGTCCAAAAGTTGTTCTTTTCTACGTTTGAGTGCTTTGCGTTTGCGTACGTTTGCGTTTAAACGGGAAAGAATAACAGATTCTCCACTGTAGTTTGCGTTTGAATGGGGGTCTTCTCCACTGTATGAGTGTAGTTTGAAGCCTGACCAGACGCCGCGTAAAGGGACGTCTGATCTAGATGAAGAGGTTTACCATTTGTTACTGTTAGCGAACATGCCACTGATGCGGTTAAGATTCTCAAATTAAAAATCAAGCAGTTTGACCAACGAAACATTGCAAACTCGGTACAAAAAAGCCCTAAATCTGATTTGAAACAATATTGCAGATGACATGATCAATACAGACAATATTCTGGAGATGAGGGGGTTAAAGCAGACAATAAAACTTGGCATTGAAATAGTTAACACTTTAACAGTGAATAATAGCGTTTGTACAGTGGAGAATCTGTTATTCTTTCCCGTTTAAACGCAAACGTACGCAAACGCAAAACACTAAAACGTAGAAAAGTACAACTTTTTGGACAATTCTGATAATTCATGTTTATCTTGGTGGCAAACAGTTCGGAGCCTGATCAGACGCCGGGTTACCCGGCGTCTGATCTGGCTCCAAACTGTTTGCAGTGAAAATAATAGTTTTAGCGTAAACGCGTTTATTGGGAAAGAATAACGTATTCTCCACTGTACATGTACGACTGGAAGTTGTTGACCTTGTATGAAAACTACACGTAGTTAGTTCAAGCAAGTTGTCCTAAACGAAAACTTATTAAAATCAATTCGTTTAGCTAGTATAGGTAGACATCCTTGTCCGCCCGTTAGTTCTTTGTTATTTGACTCTGTAACTATAAATGGATCAATCCAATTTCCAATTAAGTCGAGTTCATTTCGGTCAATTTATGGTGAGTTGTTTTTTTTACAATTTATTGCAAAACAACATAACGTGCAGACCCTAATCAGAGGGCTCATTTAGTGTGATTTGAGTCTACGCTATTTGCATAGTATAAATATACTGTTCGCAGGTGCACTGTTTGTAAAAGACGAGTTTAGTCGGTAGAGTTGATCAATCAGTTGGTAGCTTTAAAAAGATGAAAATACTGTTTAATATACATTTAGTCATGACAGGCGTATGACGGGCGTGCAGCAGAAAAGTCCTTCGGTGTTACATGTCTCTTCGCGCAGGCCTACATAAAACAGTAACGTGTCTTACATTTGGAACTCATTCACCCCGAAGCTTTTTATGAACAATTCCTGTTTCCAATCAAGTCTAGTTCATGTTTGACCATGTAATGTTATTGTTAACATTATATTTCAAAATAATAAACAGTTCAGACTCTGATCAGCGGGCTCCTCAGTGACCCTCTGATCAAGGACTACACTGTTTGCCTAGTACAAATGTACACGTGTACATTTCACAGATATACTGTTCATTAATGACGAGTATACTCGCTTCTAGGGCTGATTTCTTATGTGAATAACCACTGAATACATGTTTTACTTATTCTAAATAGTCAACTCTTTATAGCAATATCAACTGGACTTGTAGCTTGGGGAAACATTTAAACAAAATCATAATTTGTTTTAGGCGGCAACTCAAATGATACATATATTTTATAATAGAGTGTGTTTTCCATTAATCCATAAACTCCCAGTGACGCGTGTATGTGTCAATTACAAATTAAGTATTTGTAATATGCAAAAAGTGTAGCCCCAGATTAGAGAGCTTTAAACAACACCAATTACATGTAATCAAAATTAAGCCAGACTTAATTGGAAACTGGAATTCCTCATTTGAAGTTTCAAAATTGAATGAGTAAAGGTGTCCTCTTGCTTAACTGCATTAGAGAGTTCTTTGTCTCTTCGGTAATTAGCAACATGACACATATTTGACTCACGTTAAGTCATCAGGACGAGTCCAAAGGATGAGAATGTTTTCTTAAATTTTGCCCGACAGGACAAGTTTAAAGCTAAGTTAAGGTCGAATAATGAGTGTTTTCTCTTACCAAGCTGCTCAATTTAAACCCAAACAACATCAACCATTCCAATAACGCATTATCCCCTAAATACGCCCTTTACGCCTTTAATATATTCCTCCACTGAAGAAAATAGTTTCTCTTTACACAGTCGTGAATATGATGCACAATAAGTATTTACTTCATTCTAGAATACGGTTGCTTATAAAAAGGTTGAAAGTAAAGTAGTATATAGGAGAATATGTTATTCTTTCCCAATGAATGTGTTTATGTTAAAACTATTATTTCCACTGCAAACAGTTTGGAGCCAGATCAGACGCCGAGTAACCCTGCGTCTCATCAAGCTACAGACGGTCTGTCACTCAGATATTAAATAAATTGTCATTTTTTTTAAGAAATGGCCCATTTCTATAGTTTAGTGTAATGCGGTTGCTTTTTGTTTAACCCATTACCCCATAGCCTGTCCATTTAAAGAAGGCTGAAAATAAAGCACAATGCGCATTCAGGCGCATTCTGCTTTACTTTCAGCCTGCTTTAAGCTACATGTACAATCATCTATAATAAAGAAAATATTTCTCATGATACATATTCATGACTATATTAATTGGAGAGATCTTATTCCATGCAGGAATAAGCTAAAGGCGTACAAAGGGGTCTGTATGGGGTAATGGGTTTAAGGGGAATCATAACGCCTACCACTATGTTTTCTCCAAGCCGGGTATCATTATAAGCAGCCCATACAAAAAAAACCTTCAAATTGAATACTGTACAGAACTCCAGAGATAAGAGGCAAACTGAACAAATCAAACCTACTCATTAGAATTGGCTCGAAAAGACAATTCTAATGATGTCTGACACCAAAATATTTTAGTTTTTGAAATATCTTGGGCCCTGCTGTAAGATCCCACCCTTACGACACCTCAAAAGAATGTTCGTTTTCAAAGTTTAACCCCTTCACAGCCTTACCCGATTAGATCTACAACGATTTTTTGCAAACCGTTTGGATCATGATCCAATCTGTTTGACACTCATTTCAAAACTTCTGAAGGCATAATAAGAAAATATTATCTTTGAGAAATAAAAGCAGACGACACTATCAATTACTCTGTGTTGGATAATTATGCCGTGATGATATGGGGCCTTTCTTTATACATGTAGACATAGGATGATTCGTTATTCTTTCCCATTTAACGCGTTTGTGATTCAACAATTATTTTGTAATTTTTTTTACAGTTTAGAGCCAGATCAGACGTCGGGTAACCCGATGTCTGATCAGGATCCAATCTGTTTGTCACTCAGATTAAGAAAACTCAACATTTTAAACAGTTGTCATTATTTACAAATTTATTGCCTTGTGTTTGTGTTTAATTTCGTTTAAACCGGAACGAATATCGTCTACTCCACTTTTCGCATTTTAAAGCTCGGAACGGTACATGTATGAGCTAGTTCAGTGAAGAAATAGTTGGAAAATGTGGTTGAAATATAATTAGTAGTCTGGTAGACTTACTAAATGGACGAATACTGAAGCGCACTGAAGCCATACGAATTTCATGTAAATATGGCCATAGGATATGATGCAGAGAAACATGGCCATTAAAACACTACGGAAAAAGACATTGATGTACAAGTAGTAGAGTTAACGCATCGAACCGTAGAGGCGCATATGCGCATCCTTTGCAAACAGTGTGTATGTGGAACAGTACAAGGGGTAAAACCTTCACGAAATATTTGGCAGTGAAAGGGTTAAAAAGCGCTTTTAACACCGAACATATACTTTTTTATAACCCTTCAATGCCTTACAACGAGTTAACTGCTTATTTGCAAACAGTTTGGATCCTGATCAGTCACCTCGTAAAGTTGCATGTTATCAGAATCCAAACTATTGGACACTCATGTCAATATTTCTAAGGTCAAACTTACTTTAATATACATTTTAGAAATAAAGCACAATTAGCAAGGGGGTAAAGTGATCTTAACCCTTTCCCTTCTAGAAGCGACTTTTAGCACATTCATTTTATTCATCCGCTGAAGAAAATAGTTCCAAATTATACCATAATGAATACGTGTCATATTTGATACTTTCCTTATTCTAGCAGTTAATAGCTTAAAGCAGGCTGAAAGTAAAGCAGAATGCGCCTTAGGGCGCATTCTGCTTTACTTTCAACCTGCTTTAAGTAGTCACATATCTTCAATACTAGAAACAATGCTATCAGGTAAAGGGTTAATAGCGGGGGTTTGGCTGAAGAACTTTAATGACAATAAGATAGCTGCACAGCAGAGAATTTCACATTCACAACGCATATTTACCGATCCACCATCTGACGCAGAGCACACATTACACAAAACTAGACCGAACAATTGGAAAATGACATCTAACATGATTTAAACAACGCTACTAGTATCTATATACGAGTATACTGGAGAATACTTTATTCTGTCCCATTAAAATGAAAACGAAAAGTAAACGCATTGCAGTCAAGTGGAGAAAATGACAATTTAAAAATGCTGAGGATTCATTTTTATTTGAGGAGCCATCAGTTTGGAGTCTGGTCAGACATCAGATAACCCGGCTTCTTATCTGGCTCCAAACAGTGTGTCAAGGACATAATAGTTTTACAGTGGATAATCTGTTATTCTTTCCCGTTTAAACGCAAACGCAAAGCGCTAAAACGTAGTTTAGTTAAGTTTAAACATATTTTATTTCCAAAGTAATTTACAAACATTCATTCTTCACTTAACATAGAAATAAAGGAAAAAGGGTTAGGTCACAAGTTCTAATAACATTAAATAAGACCTTCCCCCAGTAAAGAAAAGTTTCATATGCTAGATGGTAGTAGACAATTTAGTATTTTTAAGATATGGAAATAGTTTTAGCTTCCTTTGATAATTTATCGAATTAGATACCGTTGTAGCTATGTCAAATTTCTGAGACTTACAGTGCAGATCCAGACCAGAAGGTTCCTGTATTAGCTCTCTGACTAGAATCAACACTGTTAGTCATTAAACTGTAATGTAAACTTTCCCAAAACGGGTTAAGAATGATATGGCAAAGTTAAGAAATTCTTTCGACCCCTTTGATGCACAGCTTAAGTAATTAATTAACCAACTTTTAAGTAGAATCAGTCATAGTTAGACCCATATGAAATTTCGATTACCAAAGTCCTTGAAAGTAGAGACATTACCACCCAGTAATAATAACGGAGATAAAGATAACTTGATTCATAACTTAATCTAAGTTTTCAAATCTACGACATTTTAGTAGACAACTTTTGGTGTGCGTCAAAGGGCTATGCAAAAATCAACATTTATCACTTGCTTTAGCCACTTAATACATATATACAAGAAAACAGAAATAGTAAACAGGCGAAAGTAAAAAACAAAACAAGCAAAAATAAAAACAACAAAAAAGGTTCTTATAAATGTAAACATTCAGTTAAATGGGAAAAAAGATAAATGAAATGGTTAATGATTGATGTCTTGTCCAGATTACCATATATTTGTTATATAAATATGCTTATATAGAATTTTTTAAGTCTTTGTGAATACATTAAGCAAATCTTTTTGTCGCTTTTATATAGTCTTGTATCGCGGAAACAATCTGAATATTTTCGTCAAACGTTAATGTCGGTTTGCCGTAAAGAAGAATTTGACAATTAAGCGGATGAAAAGTGCGAAGTTTGCGGAACAGGTCAAGTCGTTGAACAGTAAATAAAGGACATTCAAAGAAGTAATGCTCTACACTTTCAACTTGATATCCGCATGAACAGCTAAACGTAGAAAAGAACAACTTTGTGACAATTCTGATATTTCATGTTTATCTTGGTGGCAAACAGTTTGGAGCCTGATCAGACGCCGGGTTACCCGGCGTCTGATCTGGCTCCAAACTGTTTGCACTGCAAATAATAGTTTTAGCGTAAACACGTTTATTGGGAAAGAATAACACATTCTCCACTGTAGCATAAACACGTTTATAGGGAAAAGAATAACGTCTTCACTGTATCTCATCTATTCATGTACGATGGAAATAGAAACTGCATAGAATGCCCTAATTCGACATTGTATATTAATGTATAACCTATCCTGGAACTTACTGTGTAGCCGTTATCCTGTCTTAATATCATCTGCTTTGAAATTGTCGTCTGCAATACTTGTTAAATTTATATCTATACATTTTTTAAGTAAATAAACCTTAAGACGAGTGTCAAACAGCTTGGAACAAGATCAGGCGCCGCGTTCAGCGGCGTCTGATCTGGTTCCAAACTATTTGCAAATACAAATGAAGTCGCGATATGCAGGACTATGGTTAATTTCTACTGGGACTCACTTGTAACAATTAGTGCAGCCTCACTAGTCATTATATCACAGCAGGAGTCGAACGCTTATAGAGTGTACAGATACAGTATTATCTGTCAACCTACACCGAGTACAGTGGAGAAAACGTTATTCTTTCCCAATAAACGCGTTTACGCTAAAACTATTATTTTCACTGCAAACAGTTTGGAGCCAGATCAGACGCCGGGTAACCCGGCGTCTGATCAGGCTCCGAACTGTTTGCCACCAAGATAAAGATGAATTATCAGAATTGTCCAAAAGTTGTACTTTTCTACGTTTTAGTGTTTTGCGTTTGCGTACGTTTGCGTTTAAACGGGAAAGAATAACAGATTCTCCACTGTATTAATGTATTTACAGACAACCACGTGTTTAAATATTAATCGCTGCTACAATACGCGCCTTATTTCTTAATGACGAGCCGTCGATATATTTTCCTCAAATAAATATACTGTTTCTGTTTCTATAAGCGTATATTGACTAGCATTGAGAAACAGTTTTGGATCCACATCCGAGAAAGTCTCCCTCGGGGTTGATCCAAACAGTTCGACACTTAAATTAAGGTTTTTTGAAAAACAAAGACCTAAAAATATTGAAATCGTTTCTGCAAGCGACAGTTTTGGAGACGAATTGTCAGGATATTGGTAAACCCATTCAAAGCCTCAGTAGTGTCGACTTAGCATTGTCGCTTGTCATTATTTCTCAAATTTACATATAAGGCATTTTGCCGAAAGAAATATCGATAAGTGTTGGTGTCAAACAGTTTGGATCCTGATCAGACGCCGCGTTAACGCGGCGTCTGATCTGGATCCAAACTGTTTGGATCCGAAATGCACTCGATATTGGCCGAGAAGGAGTACATGCATGCATGTTCAAATCGTCCATGATTTGATAGGAACGAGTTTGTCTACACATATGAACTTCAAACCGTTCTGTATGCATACCAGTAGATACACATGCGCTTCTAATCCCAGTCATTGAACACATTAGCAGGCATATAATGTTGAGTCTCAAAGAAAGTCAATACTATCGGTTTTGGGGAGTGTTTAAGTCGAGCATTGTAAGGACGAATCTATCGGCTGTTGTTTTAAGAAACAGTTTCGCACAGTGTAACATTTCAGACTATTACAGCTAGTGGGTGTGTGATATAATAGGTTGTGAACCCAAGTATAACAAGGTCAGATATACTGTCCAATTGACTATGAAAATAAGGTTAATTATCGGTTCTATCGTTATGTATAGGAACATACTATATGTAGGGCAAATGTTAAGCAGAATTAAGCCCCTGTATTACCCTGCATTTAATACTTTCCTCCTTGATTCTTCAAACCGACAACTCCAGTTACATTTGTACCCATTAGGTCTAGGCCAATTTTGTCTATTTAGGGTTGTTCTTGTCAATGCATTGTAAAATGGCAAACATTGCACACCCTGATCATAAGCCCTCTGGTATGAGTCTTTACTTTTTCCATAGGGTATGTGTACTTTTCACTGGTACACTGTTTGTAAAGGACACGCCCATAGTATACAGTGGAGAATCTGTTATTCTTTCCCGTTTAAACGCAAACGTACGCAAACGCAAAGCACTAAAACGTAGAAAAGAACAACTTTTGGACAATTCTGATAATTCTTGTTTATCTTGGTGGCAAACAGTTTGGAGCCTGATCAGACGCCGGGTTCTGATCTGGCTCCAAACTGTTTGCACTGCAAATAATAGTTTTAGCGTAAACGCGTTTATTGGGAAAGAATAACATATTCTCCACTGTAAGCGTGACTAGGGTTAAAAGGGTTAAGCAATCACATATCTCTTGTGAGACATAAGAATTGTCCGCTAACCATTATGTTTGATTGCATTGTGAACTGCTTGTGATTTTTTGTTTTAAAACTAAAATTGAACTGATCTCAATGAGCACCCTGTGTGTTGTCAGAAGCATAAAAATAACTTCGGCACTGACCAGAAGTCATTTTGTTCGACATCCGAAACATATTATTTTCTAAGACACTCACATTCTGTCTTAAAATCGACCGATGAAATCGTTTAAGACTAGTGAAATTCATCTATAGGCAATACATGTACTATGATTTAGCAATGACGTCAACGCTAGAGTACTGTAAAGAAAATGAAGTATTCGTTCCTTAAAACGTGTTTGGGACTAATACATGTATGCTTCTCAAAAACTTCTGACAAGGATCCAAACTGTTTGCCACTCATCATTGTTTCAAAACGCTGTCACTTTCTACATATTATTGCAGTGCGTTAGCGTTTCGTTTAGTTTAAACGGGGAAGAACTAGATTATTCCAATTGTACAATAGAATTAAACTTAACATGTACACTTTATATCATTTTAGCGTCTATTTATTTATGTCAAAGGTGCTTTTAGCATTTTAGCTCATTTCGACGACTAGGTATCATTGTCTCTGTTTAAACAATATTGATTTACATTTTTAGAAATAGTCTAGCTTTTATGGATGACAATATACCAATATATGACATCTTACCCGACGACATAGTGTGACTAGAAATCTTTTCAACGCTTATTGTGAACATCTGCTTCAACCGTTTCATATCGTCTCCATTGGTACAATGTACAGTCGTCTACAATATGCTTAACCCTTTCACTACCAAATCTTCCGTGAGTTTTTTTACCCCTTCACCGTTTTATTATCGCCTGCCTCAATTTTGTTGTTTGCAAGATCGTTTTAAATTAAGAGTCAATGTAGTATGACTTAAAAGATATCGATACGAGTGTCAAACAGTTTGGATCCTGATCAGACGCCGCGTTACGCGGCGTCTGATCAGGGTCCAAACTGTTTGCAAACGCGCTTTCAAGCGTCATTGAGAGTGAAAGGGTTAAATACAAATTTAAGACTCTTTAATTGAAGAAATATCGATACGAATGTCACACAGTTTGGATCATGATCAGACGCCGCGTAAGGCGGCGTCTGATCGGGATCCAAACTGTTTCCAAGTTTCTTACAGGCGTATACTGTGGTGAAATAGTTACATGTAAACATAAAGTATACCTTATTGCACGGTAAATCACACATAATACTGTAGAGAGTTATGCGCTATACATTATCAGTTAATAATTTAGATATAAAGGAAGAACTAAAGTTATAAATCTGACATCATACAAGACTGTAACATCTTTATTGTAGAATTTAACTCCAGACAAATGACACTCGGCGGAGATTTTACGTGAAGAATGTGCTGCAAGTTTTTTTAGCTTTACTTTTTTGTACCGCTGGCGAGAATATAATGTCTACAGGAGAAATTTCAAAGAAATAAATAATTTCATGTCTAAGGGCATCAAATAAGGAGAGTATTTCTAAAGCTGAAATCCTCATGTTGGCACCAAACTATAGTACATGTATGACTATTTAAACCCTTTCGCTCTCAATGATGCTTAAAAGCGCGTTTGCAAACAGTTTGGGTCCTGATCAGACGCCGCGTAACGCGGCGTCTGTTCAGGATACAAACTGTTTGACCGTGACTCGTTTTGAAATTTCTTCAGCCATACTGCCTTATTTTTAACTTTGAAACGACATTGCAGACAACAAAATTGAAGCGGACGACAATGAAACGGTGACGGGATAAAAATCTCACGAATAATTTGATCATAAAAGGGTTAAACCCTATGGCATGACTAATAATAAGAATCGCATCGAATCGCTTGAAAAAACTTTACAAGTACATGTGGGGTTTTAACAAACATTTATGTGCTAATTTCCTTCTGAACAGATGTGGATATGTTTGGACACCTTGTGGTAGAAGTTTTGTATCTTTGCAATCTCGATTTGTGACGTTGTTATACATGTACTTTTCGAAGTAGGTAGGGTTACAAAGACAGTATGAAAATCGGTCACGTCGAAAAGTTTTTCTCCATTTGATTGCATTGCGTTTGCGTTTAGTTGCGTGTATATATGAGGGAAAAACGTCCTCTTCTCTGTATCTGGGGTCCTTGGGCCCGTTTCATAAAACTTTGTACGACAGATGTTGTCGTAATGTCAAATTATAAAAGTCTTAATACTTATTTATTTCTCCATCTAATCCTGTCGTGTGACATCTTTTTTCAAGACGATTCCAAAGAGATGTCACAAGACAGGATTAGATGGAGAAATCAGAAATTAAATGTATTTTAAAGTTTTGACTTACGACCGTTTTTGTCGTATGACGTGTCATGAAACGGCCCCCTGGTACAAAATGTATTACAGTGCAGAAGACGCTATTCTTTCCCGTTTAAACACAAACGAAACGCAAACAACTAAAACAAATGCTTATGCGACACTTGTGATGCATCTGGCCTCTACTGTACGTGCACTACGGGAATAGAAACTTGCTTTTATTTTGAATTTCTTACTATTTATTTTCATCTGAGTGGCAAACAGTTTGGTTACCCGGCGTCTGATCTGACTCCAAACTGTTTGCAATGGAAATAATAGTTCAAGCGTAAACGCGTTTATTGCGAAAGAATAACGTCTTTTCCACTGTACATGTATACAACGATAACACCCCTATTACAGCAATGCCTGGCCACACATATACTTTGCCACAAAGAAATAGAAGTATTTACCAAACAGTATACTACTAAACTCTACATTGTAGGTTAATATGATCATTATATGAGCTTCATCTCGAAGCGTACATGTACCATGTGGTATTGCAAATCTTGAAGACCAACACCATACTTATCGTTTTAAACCCAGTTTGTGGTCATAGGTTACGCCATTTCTCAGAGTTTAGATCCAATGTAGGTTCTGTAATATGCAGGACATTTTGACAAATCGGGAAGGTGTGATGTTACGAGGACTAGTAGGTTACATTGCTTATAAATGAAGGTAGTTTGTTCTAGCGTTGGGACTAATAACGGAGAATATTGCAAGAAACGCAAATGAACAAGAAATGAGAATGAGTAATATACGATAACAGAGAGGTGTAAGTCTGTGTTTTAACGGTTAAGAATAACTGAATTACAGAGCATTGATATTAACCAAGGAACGTGTTTGTACAGTGGAGAAAACGTTATTCTGTCCCGTTTAAACGCAAACGAAACGCAAACGCATTGTAATAAAATACAGAATTTGACAATTTTTTTACAAATCCAAATGTTCATTTCAATCTGAGTGGCAAACAGTTTGGAGCTTGATCAGACGCCGGGTTACCCGGCGTCTGATCTGGCTCCTAACTGTTTGCAATGGAAATAAACATTTTAGCGTAAACGCGTTGGGAAAAAATAACGTTTTCTCCATTGTAAACACGTTCATTGTAAATGTCTCTTGCGAAAACGATACACCAAAACATGTGTAATTCATTCTGTGTCTAAATATAGGCCCAAAACTGTTTGCTAATCTAATAACATTGTTTGAAATAAAATGCAAATATATCGAAATATCCTGCATTCGTTTACACACGACATTTGCACAGGGTGATATAGGGATAATAATCAAAGACGGAAGATCTTTTTTGATTGATAGTACAGTGGAGAAGACGTTATTATCCAATAAACACGTTTCTACTGATAAGTATACCCACTTGACAGATCAGACAGCGGCTCACCCGGTGTCTGATTCAATTTAAATAAGTCGTCTAAAAGCTACTAATATCTATAATCATATTGCACTGCGCTGAGTTTTGTTTAAACGGAAAATAATAACGTATTCTCTCCAATGCATACCAGTGGTTTACTGTAGTGCATGCAATGGCATTGGGAATCACTGGCTGAGAGGAAATCACGATATCACATTTCATAAAACACAAGTCTCTCCATACAACCCAATGAATTGTTCGCACATTTAATTAAACCTTCATTAAACAGACAAAATAAGACGCATGCAAACTTACAGAAAATTGACAGCTACATGTAAATGCATTAACCCTTATCATGCTAAATTATCGTCTGCTTCAAATAGGAGATCTATATCGCCTGCGATTTTTTTTATAAAAATCAGTTTTTAATATGATTTAAACTGAAGACAAGTTTATTATGAATTACAAACAGTTTGGATCCAGATCAGACGGCGCAATATGTGGCGTTTAATCGTGATTGAAACTGTTTGCAAATATTAGGCAAGTCTCGCTTAGCACGATAATTATTAAACTGAAATATTAAGTACGTTATGTAATTGTCGTCTTGAAACATGTTTTTCGCCTGCAAATATTCCAAGCGTGCATTTATCTGCATTTTATTTTTCAAAAAACATAGTTAGGATGCAGCGCAATTTGAATCTAGGTGAGACGCTGAGTTGCATGTACTCGACGTCCCATCCTAGTCCAAGCTGTTTGCAGCAGTAACATGTACAGTGGAGAATCTGTTATTCTTTCCCGTTTAAACGCAAACGTACGCAAACGCATTGCACTAAAACATAGAAAATGACAACTTTTCGACATTTTTGACTATTCGTGTTGATCTGAGTGGCAAACAGTTTGGAGCCAAAGCAGACGCCGGGTAACCTGGCGTCTGATCTGGCTACAAACTGTTTGCAATGGAAATAATAGTTTTAGCGCAAACGCGTTTATTGGGAAAGAATAACAGAGTATCCACTGTAGCAACAATTTGCCTGCAAAATGTATAATATTAACTTGGAGAAGACGTTATTCTTCTCTAATAAACGCATTTGAGCTAAAATAATATTTTCCATTGCAAACAATTTGAAGCTAAATCAGATGCAGGCCTCTGATCAGGCTCCAAATTGTTTGCCATTCAGATCAATTCCTCGAAAACATTTTCAAAGAGCTGTTATTTTCAGTATCTTATTGCAATGCACTTGTGACTCGTTTAAGCGGGAAATAATAACATCTCTATCGTGCGTCGGTACTCCACGTTTTATCATTTATGTTATAATAGACATTTATTTCTCCCGCATATTTGTGATACTTGATTTTTTGAAAAACGCTTAAATCGGTGTATTAAATCTTTAAATACAGTTCATAGTCAGTTGTACTATATGAGCTATTTACATTTACTATATGTATGTGGTCTCAATTCGTCACAAACTGAAAGCATGCACAAACAAGAGACTGTCTGCTCGTTAGCAACAAATATCTAGTTAGATTTCACATTTTGATGTTTTTCCCATATGGTTACATGTCCTATATGGTTACATGTCAATGAATATGTTCGAACTAATGCCAAATGATGCTATGTACGAGTTTAAGCCGATTAAAACCATTATCTAACAAAAAAAACGATATATGCTCTAGGATGACCAGAAAAATACTAGAGTATATATAAACATGTTTTCTATGTTGTTTCGCTGAGTGCACTCATCTGCAAAGAATACATATTCATTACTTCTACATGTACATGTATACCAGGGAAATTCCGAAAGTCTTCAAATGTCCATTATATAGTACCACTAATTTATACAATTGTATATGGCGATAAACATGCATAGCATGTTTGAGTTGAAAAAAAAAATACCTTAAAATTGAAACTATTAGTGTGTCTGAGTGTACAGGGAAAATGCGTTTTTCTTTCCCGTTTAAACGAAAGTTTAAATAAAAACTCATTGCAATAAAATGTAGAAATGTCATTTTAAACTATTCTAACGATTCATTTAACCCTTTACCTGATAGCATTGTTTCTAGTATTGAAGATATGTGACTACTTAAAGCAGGTTGAAAGTTAAGCAGAATGCGCCCTAAGGCGCATTCTGCTTTACTTTCAGCCTGCTTTAAGCTATTAACTGCTAGAATAAGGAAAGTATTAAATATGACACATATTCATTACGGTATAATTTGGAACTATTTTCTTCAGCGGATGAATAAAATGAATGTGCTAAAAGTCGCTTCTATAAGGGAAAGGGTTAAATCTGAGTGGCAAACAGTTTGAAGTCCGGTCAGATGACGGGTTACTAATCTTCCAATGGAAATAATTGTTTCAGCGTAAACGCGTTTATTGGGAAAGAATGCCGTCTTCTCAAATTTATACAATGATAAACTGTATATGCATAAAATATGAATCTTTCTATTGGCGATTGATTGTTTACAGTGCAACTGAAAATTTGCCTAGTATGTGTAACAAATGTGACATATTCAATTTACTCTTAGTAGATTTCTAATTAAATTAGCTGTCATACGATGGCATTGAGATGATAATCAAATTTTATTCCCGGACATATATAGCAATGCTGACTTAGATGGTGATTAAGACTAGCCTTTGTCATATAAAACAGATACAGGGGAGAAGACGTTATGAAAGTTAAACGAACTATAAAAAAAAATGCAATGCATTTAAATGTAAAATGACGGTATCTTTTTACATGTAACGATGGTTTTGTTAAATTTATTTGACAAACAGTTTGGAACTTGATCATACACTGACTCGCTCAGGATAGTGGAGTATGGTGAATCAGCTTGTACCACGATGACCTTGACGTTGACATTTTACCTCCATTTTATAAAAGCTGGTTTGGAGCATATTGCCTAAACAACTTCAGCTAGGGAAACCAAGTTTGATGTGTGAGTATTTGTGTTGAGGGAGTGCCTCATACTACTTGATGTCACTATGCCCTTGACCTTGATATTTGATCTCAATTAGTGAAAAAGCTTGTATTGAACATATTTACTTCTTAAACAACAGCTAGCTTAACCAAACTTGGTGTAGTGAAATGTTGCGTACTATTTGCAGTTCACTTTTTCCCTAGACCTTGATCGTTGACCTAACTTATAGACAAATATTGTCTGGAGCATTATTCCTATATCAAATATGCCATAGATACCAAATTTGGCGTGAGTGTGCATCTTGGATTAATTCAATGTCACATATAATTTACAGGTAACAGTTTGACTTCAAATATAGAGAGAGCTTGTCCAGAGCATACATGTATTTTACACTATAATAGCGAAGGATATCAATTTTGGTAGATGAATAAATCTTTGTAAGGTTCAGTGTACCGTACCTTTGTCAGGTCACTGTTATCGTGGCATCGACTTTAGATATCAATTATAAAAAGCTTGTCTGGAGCACGTGAGCATATTGCCTATACTAAAATTTAATGATAGTATAGAAATACAGACTTACCAATTAACCAATCGACATTTAATAAAATGACATGAAACAAGACAAAATGATGGGGAAGTGGTATCTAACATGATTTGTTAAGCCAGTATAATTATGGTATTTGCGGGCTATCTTAATAACGTTTAATATTAATCGTGCGTGATTGATACAAATGTAGAAGTTGTAGTGAAATTAACATGGCTGTATATAGTAACAAGGTCAATGTACATGATTTAAGCGGACCGACATCGTATTCATATGCATTACATGCACTAAATAGAGTTGTCCTGGTGTTACATACAGATTAAAAAGGCCTGAAATAAAAATTGTGTGAGAGTACATCCAGTGGTGTCAATATGCCATTTTCCGGTCACTGTGGCTTTGGCTTTTGACCTCAGCTGCAGAAAAGCTTGTCCGAAATATACTTACTACATCAAATAAGCTAGAGATACATCATTTGGTATGCTGGTAGACCTTAAGATGACAGAACATCGCGAACAATTGTAAAATGTTGTGTTTGAGTATATTAACATGTTTGCATATAGCAACAAAATGCAGTTCTTTATCAATTAACGTTTTTGGAACATCTTTTATTTACTGTGACATAGGTCAGTCTTGTTCCTTCATGTCTGCACCAACCTTCTAACTCACCTGAATTTCCACAGACCTGTAAAAAATTTAATTGCTTGAGCTCGCTTAAGATGATAACTTATACTCACTTTAGACAAACAAGTCCATTTTTCAAAGTTAAAACGTGGCTTTCAAAACTACGTGTATATTCGACTTACATTGTATGCGTGCTAAATTATCGAGGTTAAATTGTATTTTGTAATGGCTATATCAGGGCTGCCATTCCTCCGGGTTTTTTTTTATCTGTTTGGAATTTTCATAATTTCTCCGGACCTACGGTTTTTTCCAAAATCTTCGGATTTCTGCTCTTACTTTTGAATTTTGGACCTTTCTGCATTTTTACTTAGGAAACATTGATACTGGTGTCAAACAGTTTAGATCAAGATCAGACATCGCGTTATGCTGCGTCTGATCTGAATCCAAACCATTTGCTTAACTAAGTTAGTGTTATACAGCCTGGCAGCGAAAGGGTTCAATGTACTATTCCTAAAATCGCGCTCAAAAATTTGGAAATCTTAGGATATTTATGAGCAACTTATGCATGATAGCCCTGTCATATCCAACACCACAATACATGACACCGGTTGTATTGTATTTGTTGTCGTCGAGTCTATATCCGAGACATTTTCCGAATTTAAGTATTCATACTAAAATTTGTATTTAAATTTCTGTCATATATTTGCATTTAGATTACTGCGTAAGTCTCCATTTATGGAGATAGTAAAATTCTAATTCTACTGAAACGCACGCAGTCTATGAAATCAGAATAAGATGCTCGAACCCAGGCGAGGAGACGAATCACGACATGTATTACAGTGGAGAAGACGTTATTCTTTCCCGTTTAAACGCAAACCAAACGCAATGCAATAAAAAGTAAAATATGACACTTTTTTGACAATTCTGACTTCTTATTCTAAAACTGAGTGGCAAACAGTTTGGATCTTGATCAGACGCCGGGTTACCCGGCGTCTGATCTAGCTCCAAACTGTTTGGGATGGAAATAACAGTTTTAGGATAAACGCGTTTATTGGGCAATGTTAACGTCTTCTCCATTGTTGAACACGCAAATTGTTAAATGCAAAAAAGGAGCGCTACAATGTATTGAATAGTCAAGGCCCAAATGGTGGCTTAACCCTTTACCTTATAGAAGCGACTTTTAGCACATTCATTTTATTCATCCGCTGAAGAAAATGGTTCCAAATTATACCGTAATGAATATGTGTCATATTTAATACTTTCCTTATTCTAGCAGTTAATAGCTTAAAGCAGGCTGAAAGTAAAGCAGAATGCGCCTTAGGGCGCATTCTGCTTTACTTTCAACCTGCTTTAAGTAGTCACATATCTTCAATACTAGAAACAATGCTATCAGGTAAAGGTTTAACTGCAGTGTTTTGCTTAACCCATTTCTCTATACATACACCTTGTTATGCCTTTAATTTATTCCTTCACTGAAGCAAATAGTTCCGTTTAAATTATGCCATGAATATGTACCATAAGAGATATACTCTATATATATCCTAGCAGATTGTAGCTTAAAAGCAGAATGCGCCTTAAGGCATACTCTACTTTACTTTCAACTTGCTTTAAATGGCAATATGTATTAGAACAAAAAAAAGGCTTTGGGTAATGAGTTAATGCTTTGTTTTCATAATGTTTTATGACTTGTGGTCCCCGCGATCAGTTTGAACGTTAAGTGCACCGAAACTGGTACCTCCACGATAACGCAATGCCATTAAGGAACGGACACTGTTTTAACGTTCTGAACATTTATTGAATTCTGGGTAGCAAACAGTTTGGAATCTGATCGAAAGCCGAGTCGCTCGGCGTCTGATTGGGATCCAAGCTGTTTGCGTTTAACATACATGTACCATTTTCGAATAAACGCGCTCATCTTGAAAGAATACAACTCTCCGAACAACGATTCCCTCCTTATAACGACGCTTGTCGCTTCCCCCAAACAAGACCTTTATGTCTAAAGCTTTCATTGCTGCAATATTGTCTACTTAAAATTGTCGTCTGATGTTTTTTCTTAAAACTACATATTAGTAGACATTTTGACAGAAGAAATATAATGACGAGTGACAAACATGTTGAATCCAGATCAGACACCGCGTAACGCGGCGTCTGATCTGGAATCAAGCTGTTTGCAAATATAAGTCTAAATTGTCCGTCCCTATAACAACTCCCTCTGGACAACACACGCAATTTTGATCTCCTATTGGCTGTTGTTGTAGAGGGGGAGAACTGTACAGTGAATAAAACGTTATTCGTTCCCGTTTAAACGCAAACGAAACGCAAACGCAAAACACTGAACTGTTCAAAATGGCATCTTTTTTAAATTTCCAACTATCTGTTTTAATCTGAGTAGCAAACAGTTTGGAGCCTGATCAGACCTGGCTCCAAACTGTTTGCATTGGTAATTTTAATTCTAGCGTAAACGCGTTTATTGGGAAAGAATACGTTTTCTCCACTATACAGTGGAGAAAACGTTATTCTTTCGCAATAAACGCGTTAACGCTGAAACTTTTATTTCCACTGCAAACAGTTTTGAGCCAGATCAGACGCCGGGTAACCCGGCGTCTGATCAGGCTCCAAACTGTTTGTCATTAAGGTTAAAATCAATTTTCAGAGTTGTGAAAAAGTTGTTATTTTCTGCATTTTAGTACAATGCGTTTCGTTTGCGTTTAAACGGAAAAGAATAACGTTTAGTCCACTGTATATAGTTATATACCAGTCACGTTCACGTTGTGCGGCTTCGTATCCGACCAGACGAATGGATGAGTTTCGCGCGTCTTTAGCTGGGACTATTCTGCTGTATGTAAATTATTTTGAATAATATTAATTCTTCTCCTACATTTGCAAACAATTTGAGTCCTGATCAGATGCTAAGTGAATCGGTACACCTGACCAGGATCCAAACAGTGATAATGGTGTATCGAGAATTCAAATACATATATTTGTTTTTAAAACCTTTTGAATCCAAACCAAAACTTACTGCACTCAAGTACGATCATGATTGCACTTAAAGACGTTAGTCCTGATACATTAAAGAAGACACAACCATTGTATTAAAATGGTAATAAGAATATAATCAGAAATAAAAATGAGATCTAAAATAAAAGCAAATTTTCCCAACCACACGAACACTTGTTCACGCTCACTCAAACAACCGCACATTCAAAACATTCACCAACACGCACATTCGTGCAAACAAATTCAAATAATCGCACACACTTTCGCATATTCATCCAGTTACTTACATACCAACACTCACTCACACTCAATCCGCAACATATCCACTCACACACTGTTTCATATACAAAAGCATATACTCAAACACACTACAGTGGAGAATCTGTTATTCTTTCCCGTTTAAACGCAAACGTACGCAAACGCAAAGCACTAAAACGTAGAAAAGAACAACTTTTGGACAATTCTGATATTTCAAGTTTATCATGGTGGCAAACAGTTTGGAGCCTGATCAGACGCCGGGTTACCCGGCGTCTGATCTGGCTCCAAACTGTTTGCAGTGGAAATAATATTTTTAGCGTAAACGCGTTTATTGGGAAAGAATAACAGATTCTCCACTGTACATACCAACACTCACTCACACTCAATCCGCAACATATCCACTCACACACTGATTCATACACAAAAGCATATACTCAAACACACTATCACGCACACACGCGCACTTACACGCGCATTCTTTCAGGTACACGCACACTGATCCACACTATTCCTAAAACGGCGTAAGTGTACAGAATAAACATGCGTGGCAGTTGATTACCATCTGAACAGGAAAGCTGTCGTAGAAATATCAATTACATTACATCAATGTCGAGGTCTATGCTGTACGTACTCATTATATATGCTGTGAGTACTTATTAGTCTTAAACAGATATCGGTCTTGAAAAAGATGGCACAGTTTTAACCCTTTTGCCGCCATAGGCGTCTAAAATCGGCTTGCAAACGGTTAGGATTCAGATCAGACGCCGCGATACGCGGCGTCTGATCTGGATCCAAACTGTTTGACAATCGTTACGATTAGTCTTCTGTCATTCATTCTTATATCTAGCTTTGAAATGGTAGTACCAAGTACAGAATTAAAACAGGCTATGTTACATTGTAAGGCGGTGAATGATAAAGCGGACAATAAAATTTAGCAGAGGAAGGGTGAAAAAGGTGGCACCGTTTTAAAGCATTTATAACAATTCCTTTGCTAAATATGGTTTGACTGTTTTAGTCCATACCATTCGTTATGTATTTTGACGTCTGACCAGTTTCCAAATATTTTGACACTCGTGCTAAAGTTAAGAAAGTAAAAAAAAAAACACGTGTTTAAATAAAACATTTGAAAACAGTTACTGCATTAACAATTTTAGCAGACGATATTAAAGCGGGATAAAGGTTAAGACAGAATGCAGGCGCTTGCTCAATTTGTAGATTTGTAATGGACCAAATTTACAATGCTTGATGCTACATGTAATTCCACTAGGTTTTTATCCTTAATATATTCATACTATTTGTTTTAACCCATCACCTACTAGTCCCCAGTTTTCTAGAATTTGCAAACAGTTTGGATCAAGATCAGACGCCGCGAAACGCGGCGTCTGATCATGATCCAAACTGTTGGCCATCATGTTTAGATGGCGTTAGCTTTAATAGCTTTTAGGATTCAATTTTTTTAGAAACAATTGCAGACAACTGTGAAGCAGAATATATTGTAATGGCAATTTTAGTTTTGTTGCAAATGCGTCTATTTGGGAAAAGAATAACGACTTCTAAACTGCACACTATTTAAATGCTATTTGAGAGAAGCGCCGTTTCGTATTAAAGACTAACGGTTAGTTAGAACAAGGTGAAAGAAAGGTAAAAGATGTCTAAAGGAAATTTTAATTAAGCAGACCACTTGACTTTGATATCACAGTCAGTCTTTATTGCAATGGTTCCAATAGCGAATCCAAGCTATAGTTGTCCTGACGAAATAGATCAATTACGTCACTGGGCACTAGTAGTGAAGTTCCTCTAATGTATCTGACACTGTTCATTTGCAATACATTGTCATCTATCCAAGTTGGTCGCACTCTATTTAGAACCATTTTCGCCTTCTTTTCATGAAACGAGATTAATTATGAATAAAGCATCCATTGGGTTGTCATACAGTGGAAAAAGGGCGTTATACTTTCCAAAATACGGTATCGCGTTTACTATTTCCACTACAAACAGTTTGGAGCCAGATCAGACACCGGGTGACCCGACGTCTGATACGGCTCCAAGCTGTTTGCCACATATATTAAAATAGTTTTTTCTACATTTAATTGTTTTGCGTTTACATTTCGATTGCGTTTAAACGGGATGAAATAACGTCTTCTTCTTTGTATATTGTAGCCAATGATGTCAGACGCGTGCATGGACTTGGTTACATGTACCACACGGCGCCGCGTTTTGTTTTAGAATAAAAGCATTTACTGGGAAAGAAAGACGTATTCTTCACTACGCCTGAACTTTTTACCTTAACCAAACATAGCGGCGATCACATGTTCGAAACATTGGACAGTAAACCTTTTTAACCCGTTGCCAAATCGCCTGTTTCTAGTTTGAAAGAAAGGTGACCACTTAAAGAGATTGAAAACCAAATTTGGCCCAAAAACTAATTGTTCCTGGATATATGTCGATGCCTATACAAACACATACATATTAGTTGAGGAAAAAGACTAATGTTGAAGAATACATTTCAAAGAGCTCGACCGGGATCTAACTTGCGCTGAGACGGCAAAACATGCTACTGTTTGTCCTAAAATTGTGCCAACGCCTTAGCTTATTTTACTATTGGGGAATTTTTATCCGAAGGTCTATTTCATTCGATATTTGAATTATATGTAGCGAAGTTCAAAGCAAACGTCTACACCGTCTTACATGTAGGTGTGGTTCGAAACCGTAATGAAAATCTATAAAATACAAGGATTTTGCTTGAGCGTGTATGTTTAACTGATCATATTTCTTTAATGCCATATGCACGATAATGCCACAAATTTGCGTATATTTGAGTATGTTCTATTTTTGTTTGCAAATATACTATTTGCTTTTCAGTCTCTTTAAACAAGATTGAAATTAGGCAGAATGCGCCTTAAGGCGCATTCTGCTTTACCTTCATCCCGCTTTAAGCTTTCAACTGCTAGGATACAGAATACGTTTCTTATTGAACATATTCGTGACGGTATTCATTTGAACTAATTTTTTTAGTGGATGAATCAAACTAAAAGAAGTATCTATAGAATAATAGGTTCAATGACTGTAAAAGTTGAGATTTACTGTATTTAATTCCATAATGAAATGCATGCAGGCACAGATAAAATCGAAAATAGATCAATTCTTCAATTTAAAATTGTAAAAGATTAGTATTTTCCGTTGTAATAAGTAGTTCTATTGCTATGGTTACAGGATATATATTATTTAAATTATCGAATACGTCAGCCTTCAAACAGGCCAGAATTGCCTAATGTGGTCGTTAAGCATCGGTTTAATTAACAACGTAAAGGTCTCACAGTAGGTAACACGTTTAGCAAATCCTTTCTAATTACAAAACTAATTTGTAGTGTTATATATACTTATTTGGGGTTGTTATACGGCAAAGATAGGCCATTTTAGTATTATTGATTGTCGCCTGTTTGTTTAATAGATTGTTACCATGACTACTTTTTAACGTTGGTCTGTTTCTATGGCATCAGCGGATTTCTAGACATAACGTGTGAACTTTATGTACCCTGTACAAGTCAAGGTTTTCTGATATTTATCGGATCGAACTAAGATCAAACGTTGAATGACTCGGCATTTGACCAAGAACCAAGCTTCGTGACGATATTTTAGCGAAAATAGGGGAAATTGTGAAAGCCTATAAAATAAAATAAAACACAGTGAGGCCCATTTTTACATTTCATCCAAATATTATTTAAAACTTAATATAGTCGAACCTCGTAAATTCTTAAGTCATTCACCTCTGAAACTTGAAAATTTAAACTTTCATTTTCCATTAAAATACAGTTCAAATTCGACTATTTAAAGTGGGTTTTACAATTATTGCAAAATGACAAACTGCTGACTCCTATTAGAGGGCTCCGTTAGGTCTACACTGTTTGCATGGGACAAGTGTATTCCCTATAGGCACAATGATAGTAAAGGACAAGTATACTCGTCACTTAGATTCAATAGGTTACAGTGGAGAAAACGTTATTCTTTCCCAATAAACGCGTTTACGCTAAAACTATTATTTCCACTGCAAACAGTTTGGAGCCAGATCAGACGCCGGGTAACCCGGCGTCTGATCAGGCTCCGAACTGTTTGCCACCAAAATAAAGATGAATTATCAGAATTGTCCAAAAGTTGTACTTTTCTACGTTTTAGCGCTTTGCGTTTGCGTACGTTTGCGTTTAAACGGGAAAGAATAACAGATTCTCCACAGTACGTCAGTTAAAATTTGGTAGTCTAAGACGTACATGTATGTATGCATGAACATACCCGTACTTCAAAAATAAAACATACAGTGGAGTAGACGTTATTCTTACCCGTTTAAACGCAAACGAAACGCAAAAGCATTGCAATAAAATGTAAAATAGGACAATATTTTGAAAATTGTGACTATTCATGTTAATCTGGGATTACAAGCAGTTTGGAGCCTAATCAGATGCCGGGTTACAAGGCGTCTGGTCTGGCTCCCAACTGTTTGCAATTGTAATTATAGTTTTAACGTAAACGCGTTTTTTTGGAAAAAATAACGTTTTCTCCACTATACCTATTAAACCAATGAAGTACTGTAAGTGTCAAAACGACTTAAGCTAGTTCGAGTTATCGAGAGTCGATTATTTATCACAATAAAAACTTTCAGCTTTACCTCTGAACTGATCGTTTTAAGCTTAATCAATATTTTTCACTCCGAAAACGCCATTGTATTACATTAGGGCTACTGTAAAATTATGAAGGACGCGGAAATATTGCAGACGACTTAAGGAGAGATAACTTACTACGAAGTATCACGTTTTGGTCGGCAATTTGTTTGTCTCATCCAGTACTTGCTTTATGATAAGGAGCTGCAGTGTACGGATACAGTTGACGGTACTTCATCAAATGTCTCGAATAATCAACTTTTTACCCTTCGTCTGCTGTTCGCGTTTGTACCTAAATTTGCAAACAGTTTGGATGCAGATCAGACGCCGCGTTACGCGGCGTCTGATTTGCATCCAAACTGTTTGACCCTCGTGTTACAGATTTCTAAGCTAAATGGTTTTAATGTTAAATTTTTCAATTAGTTGCAGACGACAATTTAGAAGCAGACGGTATTGTAGCAGACGAAGAGTTAATATCCGATGGGCGGTTGGCGTGCACAATTGCCATTACGACCGAAAAGAAATAGATGAAAAAATATTATGGAAATAAAAAAGAAAATACGGATTCATTTATGGCGCAATTGTTTGTAGCTTTCTTTTTATGGACTGCCTTCGCCTTCTTCGGTTTTTGACTGAGCAAATGGAAAAGCTAATTCAGTCTTTGATCTCAATATTTTCGAAATATTGAATCAGCAAGTTTATCAACTCAAAAAAGCTATAAATATAATTCAACTAGAAGAAAACGATAGGTTGGTCTGGGTTCGTTCTCGCTCTTAAACCTTGGGTGCTTTTATCTAACAATATTTATAGATATGGATTTCAAAATAAAGAAACGACAAAAAGTAATTTGGGCTTCTATTGCCATTTATGAATTACTTCCTCCGACTATAAAGATAGTATACAATAAAATCTTCGAAAACTGTTCGGTTAATAGATGTTTCCTGATAAAGGAGTTGTTGCAGACATCTGAAATAATTGGAATATAATGTCGTTTATGACAAGTGAATATACATATGCAGGACAGTAGTAATACAGTGCCATTGCTATGTATTTAGAAGCCACGGATCCTACATGTACATGTATAGGCTCTGTATATCCCTTCATTGAATGGAATAAATGTTTGGTACCTAAAGTCTAAAGTTTACGGTTTTTACTTAAACAAATCAGCAAATGTAAAACGACTACATGTAGCTAAGGCATACCCTTTTATGTATACATGTACTACACAGTGGAGAATACCTTATTCTTGCCAAATATCCGCGTTTATGTTAAAAAATCCTTATGTCTATTGCAAACAGTTTGGAACCAGATCAGACGTCGGATAAAAGAAATAGTCAGATTGTCAAAATGTTGTAATATTTCCATATTAATGCGATGCGTTTGCGTTCAAACGGGACAGAATGACGTCTTATTCACTCTAAATGTAAGTATTTATATGCATACTGCAGGGAAGACGTTATTATTTCCCAATAAAGGTACAGTGGAGAATCTGTTATTCTTTCCCAATAAACGCGTTTACGCTAAAACTATTATTTGCAGTGCAAACAGTTTGGAGCCAGATCAGACGCCGGGTAACCCGGCGTCTGATCAGGCTCCAAACTGTTTGCCACCAAGATAAACATGAAATATCAAAATTGTCCAAAAATTGTACTTTTCTACGTTTTAGTGCTTTGCGTTTGCGTACGTTTGCGTTTAAACGGGAAAGAATAACAGATTCTCCACTGTATAAAGGTGTTTCAGCTAGAACTATGGTGTCAATTGCAAACAGTTTGGAACAAGGGACCCGTTCATAAATGTTCGTACGACAAATGTTGTCGTAAGTCAGATTATAAATGTCTCAATTATTATTCATATGGTTCCATCTTATCCTGTCTTGTGACATCTCGTTTGAATTGTCTTGATAAGACGATTCCAAAGAGATGTCACAAGAAAGGATTAGATAGAGAAATCAGAAATTATATGTATTTTAAAGTTTTGACTTACGACCGTTTTTGTCGTACGAAGTTTTATAAAAACGGGCCCCAGATTAGCCTCTGTGTAACTATTTGTCTGATCAAGCTCCAAACTGTTTATCACTCAGATTAAATCAAACGATTTTAATAAATCTTATTGCGTTTGTGTTTAGTTTAGTTTCGTTTAAACGCGACGCAATTGTGTCTTCCCACTGTAAGTACATGTATAGAGTAAAGCACTTTTATCCAATAGTCAAAATCATTCTTGGAACTGTTAGAGTGTGTGATTAATCCATGTCGCGAGTGACATGTAAGATGAAATCTCATACAGTGGAGATGACGCTGTTCTTACAGTGGAGAAAACGTTATTCTTTCCCGTTTAAACGCAAACGAAACGCAAACACAAAACGCTAAAATGTAGAAAATAACATTTGTTTTGACATTTTTTTAGTATCTATTTTTATCTGAATGCCAAACAGTTTGGAGCCTGATCAGACGCCGGGTTAACCGGCGTCTGATCTGGCTCCAAACTCTTTGCAATGGAAATAATAATGTTAGCGTAAAGGCGTTTATTGGGAAATAATAATGTGTTCTCCACTGTATATGTACATGTAAGATCAAATCTCGTACAGTGGAGATGGCGTTGTTCTTAACAAATAAACGTGTTTACCCTAAAGCTGTTACATGTACATGAACATACGCCAATCCTTTTCTACATTGTATTGCATTGCGTTTGCGTTAAACAGGAAATAATTCTTAACTCTTAATCCTATAATCAAGACTTTTCTTTGAACTGTGTCGCAAGTTAAGATGAATCCTCCCATACATGTATACGTTTAAGTTTGTCTTGCAGTAAGGCTTGGAAGTGCCAACATCTTTATGGCGCTAATTATCTCATTTTTTATTTATTTTGTATTTTGATTCAAGGACACAATCTCTTTATTATACTGTCTTTACTTTTAATTTGTTCAACACATTAATGACTGTCGTCTACAAAAGTAAATATAAGCACAGAGTGTAGACGCGGCGTCTCATCAAGGTCTACACTGTTTGCCCTTTCATATGAAATGTTCTGATCTACGGACAAACAATGTAATGTCTTTAAACTACCATTCATATATATCAGAATATCTACATATTATTTTAATCTAAAATCAATATACTGCAAGTAAATGTATTTAAATGTTTGTCCCAACCTTGTATAAAACAGTGCAATAACCTTTAGTACCCTGATTTTAACTGTGACTTGCCTGTAACACCATCAATGGGTTCTCTAATCTAAGTCATTCTTTTACGTAGGACTTGACTGTTATTTATAAAACGATGTCGTGTCATTTCCACATAAATAACAACAGGCTGTCATTCTGTTTACCAGTACTCAACCCTGCTACCACAAAATGACATTTTCAAGCAATGCGGTTTTTCGATCAGACGCCGATAGACGAGTAACAAAGCATCAAATCAGGATCTATTTGTTACTAATGTCGTTGATATTGTCAGGACGTACCGGAGAGTTGATGTAATAAGAATCAAATACATAAATAAATATTTCAACATTTTATTATATTTACTTTTAAAGGCATCTACATTTAATTTACAGTAGTCTAATGAATTTAAAAATAGTAATAAGAATCAAACATTATTCTCTGTGCCATCCTTAAATCAATATCAGTATTATAATCTTTATCCGTTATTAAGCTTTTCAAATCCAATCAATCTCTTTCAGTTTCATGTTCAATTATATTTCCATTTCAAAATCCGATCTATTTATATACAAAAGTCATGTAACATCAACAAGATGTGGGTTTCCGGCATTTCCTACATGTAGCATAACGGTCATGACGGCACGCAACAGTGATGCCATGGTGGGTACCTCAAGTCTTATTGTTAGTGAATCTAAATAAAGAAAATGTGGAATAATGGTATTAAATCGAAGAGTTTAGGAACTGATACTGAATGGATGATTAATTAAAGGTAAATAACATGAACTGACACTGATACCATGTATATATAAATAATATAATTGTCATTATTTTGCCTGTTTCTAATCGTTGTATGTAAACAACGGTGGGTGGGGTAAACGTCCCAACACTATATCAGTCAAAATACTTTCATGGCAAATTGCCGACGTCATATTTTAACCATGTCACAGTCAAAGACGCAAAATGACCCTTTTTAAACAGATTGGGTCCTGATGAGTCGCCGCGTCACATTGTTCGTTTTTTAATTACGTCAGACAAACTGTCTTAATTCTAATTTTGAAACAATATTGCAGACAACAATTTTAAGGCATACGACAATATGGCTATGAAGGGGTAAGCAGTTCACGATAAATACGACACTGAAAGGGTTAAGCAGAAGATACGGTGGAGAAAACGTTATTCTTTTCCTTTTAAACGCGAGCGGATTTCAATAAGATGTTTAAAGTGATAACTTTTTGAAAATTCTGAATATTAATTTTAAACTGAATTGCAAACAGTGTGGAGCCTGGCCAGACGCCGGGTTACCCGGTATCTGATCTGGCTTCAACAGTTTGCTATAGGAATGATTGGTATAGCGTAAATACGTTCGTAGGAAAAGAAATACGTCTTCTCTACTGTAGTACTTTAATGTAGGAAAAATCAATGCTTAACCCTTTACCTTATAGAAGCGACTTTTAGCACATTCATTTTATTCATCCGCTGAAGAAAATAGTTCCAAATTATACCGTAATGAATATGTCTCATATTCAATACTTTCATTATTCTAGCAGTTAATAGCTTAAAGCAGGCTGAAAGTAAAGCAGAATGCGCCTTAGGGCGCATTCTGCTTTACTTTCAACCTGCTTTAAATAGTCACATATCTTCAATACTAGAAACATTGCTATCAGGTAAAGGGTTAATGCTTCTTTATACATTTCTCTTTCAATTTAACCCTGCATTTAACTGTCACATATAGCCTTGATATTTCAATGAATGTTGGGCTTATATGTTTTATTCATAGCGTATTGGGGATGAATTTGAAGACTGGAGTGGGAAAAATAAAGAATCATTGATACACAGTCATACTTGTGTTAAGCGGTCACTGTTTAATGAAGTTTATATCGCTTCTAAACACAGATGACCGCTTAATACAGAACAAAACATAAGCAAAAGGCTCTTATACATGTAGGAGTTTTCTGTTTTACTTTTGTATAACATTTAACTACCACATGTTATAAATCTAATAATTCACATTCCTTTTGGGTAATAGCTCAACACAATATGGAATGTATACAATGGAGAAGGGGTTATTCTTTCCCAATAAACGCGTTTACGCTAACTTTATTATTTCCATTGCAAACAGTTTGGAGTCAGATCAGACCCGGCTTCTGGTCAGGCTCCAAACTTTTTGGCACTCAGATTAAAAGAAATAATAAGAAATTTAACAAACATGTATTTTCTACATTTTAGTGCTTTGCGCTTGCGTTTCGTTTGCGTTTGAACGGGAAAGAACAACGTCTTCTCCACTGTATTCCCCGTGGGCTATGTTTATTTTTCCTCGTGTGGCTTGTTTATTCAGTCTTTGGTTTGACACCGTAGGGAATCGTGACTCCCTTTTAACTTTTCTCATAAAAAGTATTAATGGATATAAAAGGTTAATTGTAAATACTGTTGGTGTTGATGTCTAACCCTTTGCCTTCAGTTATCTCTTCTATTGCAATACGTTGGCTGCGATTCCTGTCAGTTTCAGTTGTTTCTGCTGTTTAATTGATGCGGTATCAGTATGAGTACAAACAGTTTGTGTCCTTATAAGTAGCGAGTTACTCGGTGTCTTGTCTTCTAACCAAGATACTTGCAGTAACACCTTCTCGGCTCGCGTTTAGCAAAGTCAGTGTAAACCAGTTTGAGTATAAGTTCTGTCAAACTTGTATTTAGTGACCACTTAATGACGATACCTGGTGATTGTTAAAGACATGTGACCGATACATGCAGTACAAAAGTATTACAGGAAGCTTCTATAGGAGTTTTCTGCATTACTTTTGTCTTCAATTAAGCTACAACCTGTCATATATGCTACACGTGTACCCTATTTTAAATGTTCGCTTATTACAAGTGTGCCTGTTATCTCTTCTAGCCCGATTGTATGAACGATTGGTTTTCATTACAATCCAACAAATGATGTGCGGTCTGGAAATGGAATGCTAGTACATGTGTATTTAACCAATTGACCCCTGGGTCTTCAAATGGACACTTCCTGTTTCCTACTTAATCGTGTCCATGTTTTACTATTTATGGTTGTTTTAACAATATATTGCAAAATGACAAATAGTTAAGTCCCAGACCAGAAGGCTCCACCAGGAGCGATCTTATCTGAGTCTACATTATTGCAATACATTTAAGCCGCAATCTGGTCTCCAGTAACAGTTCAACATATGCTACATGTCCAGTTAAAATAGGATGACACATTAATCCATACTACAGTTGTGAAGATGTTATATTTCCCGTTAAATACAAACGAAACGCAAAGCACTCAAATGAAGAAAATGACATTTCTAAACATAATCTTACCATTTATTTTAATCTGAGTGGCAACCCGTTTGGAGCCTGATCCGACTCCGGGCCTCTCGGCGTTTGATCTGGCTCCAAACTGTTTGCAAAAGACATACTCGTTTAGAGTAATCGTGTTTAATAGCACAGAATAACAGATTCTCCACTGTTTATTGCCAGTCAATATAAGATGACATATTAATCAACATAAACCGTTAGTTTAGTGTAATTTAAACATATCTAAGTTATTCCACGTATATAAGGAAATGGGTCCTGGTCACAGGTTATTACAACTTTTGATCAAACCCTTCCAATAGATTGTATATATCCATTAATAAACAAAGGCAAAGAAATTCTGAAATATATCTCTAACAAAAAAGATGTGTTGTAAATTCAAAATGTGTAAGCAGAACATTCACATGTAAACATGTTCAATAAATAGAGGATATTGAATGAGCGTGTTTCCAATATTGAAATTATTGTATGAGTTGGATAAAATAATATGTTGCGAGCCTATTGCGAGCAACATACCATTTTATCCAATGAGTTCAATAAATTCAATACTAAAAGCACACAAACTTCTGTTTATCACATAAACAACAAATGACACAACACTCTGAACGTTTTTACCTTAACTGTTACCTCTGCTAAACGAAAGACAGTTCGTCGTAACTGTTAATGTTGGGTTTTATTTATTATCCATAGATAAAAGCGGTACCAAAATAAAATAAAGAAAATCAACATCAAACGTTGGGAAAAGACTTGTCTAAAAACATTTTTGTCCAGTTATGATTTAATCTAAACATTGTTATCTTATTGACTAAAGTTATTATTTGACGCTCAGTTTCGTTTTAGGCATTGCGTCAATATGATGACATGGTGCCATTATGATGTAACGTCTGAAACTAAAAAAACAACATATTTAGTCATGCTACAAGCGGCTTTAGCAGTCTTTTTCTGAATCATTGTTGTTACTACGTAACCTTTTTGTTGCACGGGCGAAAATCATTGTATAAACCAGCTGGACACATAAAAATATATTTCGTTTACGCATGGTATTCCAAGTTTGTTAAACAAAACTGTCTTTACACTCGGCGGAGTAATCCTTTATTTTGTGATTCATAAATTAGTATATTATATGCACATGTGTCATAAGAATTATATTGCACTGTATATTTTGGACGTTTAAATCTGTGTGATAAATGATTGTAGTTGTTTAGTTTGGTCAGCTTAATACATGTCAACGCTAAAACAGAAAGCAGCACCTATATAAATTTCGTTTTGATTGTTGTTCATACAGGAGATTTCTTCTTTCCTTTCAGTCGACTTAAAAATACATCTGTCTTGAACACTATACACTAGCTATTGAGAAATTAGTAACATGCTGTTTTGTATTTTGTGATTCTGACACCTTCGAAGCTTATGGCATAATAGGGTCTTATGTATATGTAAGCTACATGGGATTCTATTAATCTGATACATTTTTTTACATCAGAAACACGAAAGATCGAATAACGTGACAAATACAGCCACAAAAAAATAATATCTTAATTACAGATATCATAACTAATTACATAAACACATACAGTAAAGCCTTCACTTGAAAACCAGCGTCTGATAAAGATCTAAACTGTTTACAAAGTAAACTTTAGTGACCTATTGCCCTCTGATCAGGGTCTTCACTGTTTGTCATAAAGCCAAACATTGACAAAAACAGTCCTTAAAAGTCAGAAATGGACTAGACTTAAATGGAATCTGGAAATGTCCATTTAAAGTTTCAGGGAGTTAAACCGAACTTTGTTGGTTCAAAAGGGGTTCATATTTTAGACGAGTGACTACTGTAAATTACGAATATATCTGAGAGACAGTGATCGAAAAACATGATAAATGCTGGTTTGGTCACAAACAAAGCATCATAATTATATATTTCATAATTATAACATAAACCAATACATATAAATCATTGAATACATGACTACTCAAAAACAAAACGCGGCGTTCTCAACAGACAGATTACTGTTTAACCAATTTACTAGTTTTGAAGACATGATGACTTAAAGCATGTTGGAAGTAAAGCAGAAGGTGCCTTTAGGCACATTCTGCTTTACTTTCAACCTGCTTTAAGCTACCATAAGCTAGAATAGAAAACAGTTTCCTTATCCTCATGTAGCTATATGTCGTCTGCTTTTATTTCTCAAATTAAACTTAGATATTTTGTCTAAAGAAATTTTAAAGTGCGTGTTAAACAGGTTGGGCCTGATCGGATGCCGCGATATTGCCCAATATGTTTGCAATAACTATTGTACTCGGTGTAAAACAGTGAAGGGGTTAATTGCGAGCTAAAATATATCCGGGAATTTCCGTATTAAATAAAATGTGTCTCATGTAGTACATGTAGCTGCCTTCTTTACAAGAGCCTGATTAGGTGATTATGTTTTATTCTTTATGGGATCATCTGAAGTGTTTGAATTCTCTGATCATACATGTATCATCTAAGTATTTTGTGGGTCTACTTGTAAGACTCATGAGAGGTTGTATAAGACAAGCTGCCGTTCCGGACATGATAATGAAAGAGAGAGCTGATACGGAAGCTCAATACTTTACTTTTATCTTTCTTAACTCTATTACTCTATTACCTGTTTTTAATTTTGAGAACAGGTTTTCACTTAAAGCAGATTGAAAGTAAAGCAGAATGTTTCGTAAGGAGATATAATAACGTATTCTTCATTGTAATAGACATGTTTGAAACAACTACCAATAAAACGTGTTACTAATTAGATTGACAGTAAAATAAGAAACCCCAAGAGCAGAAACCTTCTTTGTGAACTATATGTACCTGTCTTAACGCATTCAAGGCCAAAGGCTACTGCAACTAATTTAGCTCCTGACCAGACGAACAGCTCTTCAATATGAACATTTCTTCTGTCAAAACGTCTATATTTGGAATAACAACTCAAACGACAGACGATAATATGGTAATTTGTTGGTTATGGTTTTGTAAAATGTACGACGGCATTGTAAACATATAGTTATGCCACAAGAAGTCTGTTTCTCTAATTCGGTAAATGTCATTTTCATAGACAAAACATTTCGCCCAGACAACTGCGCATTTGA
Source organism: Gari tellinella (assembly GCA_922989275.2). NCBI lineage: Eukaryota > Metazoa > Mollusca > Bivalvia > Cardiida > Psammobiidae > Gari > Gari tellinella. The sequence continues at coordinate 12,666,237 of OV277863.1, read as the reverse complement.
CAATATATATGCCATATGTATTTTGTCTTTTGCACATAGTTTGGAATCAGATCAGACACTTGGAAACCCTGCGACCGATCAAGCTCAACACTATTCATTTTCAAATTTTAATTGCTTTACGATTGCCTTTAGCTTCATTTAAATTGGAACGAACCACGTCTTCCCAGTTCTTGTCCTGTCCCATAACCGTTCTGACAACACTTACTGACCTTAGGGGTTACTTTTAACTGCTTCACTTCCATGACGGCATATGCTTTAAACACTTGTCGGCTGCTTGTATTTGTATTTCTCACATCTAAAGTTGAGGTATTTTTATTTAAGAATTACTAGTATTGAAATAAGTGTCAAAGATATTGGGTCCTGATCAGACGCCGCGTTACGCGGCGTCTGATCAGGATCCAAACTGTTTGCAAATACCCCATTGTATTTAAGGTAAGGCAGCGAATAAAGTAAACGCTTACAATTTCAATTAGTGGAACACTCTGGTTTTACGAGGACAGGTTCTTGCTAGTCTCGGCACCCAGTAGCTGGGCCGCTGGACATTCGGCAAACTCAGTGTTACCATATTAACCCCGTCACTTCCGAGATGTCGTCTGCTTCACAAATATCGTCTTCAATTGGTTTTAGAGAGTAATTCATATCTCATTCAAAGTTAGGGATTCTGTTCGCGGGTACAATGTTCGTAGATGACGAATAAACTCGTTATTTGGGGTCAATGCGGTTAAGGAAGTACAGAAACACTGTCGAAACTCCAAAACATGGAATTCGCTTTAGTCGAATATATTGTATTTAAAAGTATTTGAATTAGTTGGGTTTTACGGCACCGCGACACATGAAGTGGTCATATTTCGCCGAACTATAGGTAAGCCTTGAACCCTTGTATCGCCAAATGTATTGTCGTCTGCTTCTATATTGTTGTCTGCAATGCTGTTTCAAAGTTAGATTTAAGGCTGTATGACTGACAAAAATGCGAAACAAGTTTAAAACAGTTTTGATCCTGATTAGACGCCGCGTGACACGATGTCTGATCAGGATCAAAACTGTTTGCAAGGCGCTTTTGGGCGGCATTGACAGTGAAATGTTAAAAACAATTTAAAAACATATAAAGGTTAAACATGGTGTGTTTTGCTGTTATACAAGACTTTGTACGACATGCCGTATTTCAGTACACTTTACTTAAACCTTATTATACAGCATGTGTTTATATAACGATGTCAGAAAAGAGTACACTCTATACAGAGAGATGCGATTATTGAAAATGATGAAGAAGAAGAAACGCAATAACCACAATAGATTGGATGACATATCGTTAAAATACCCGAATGGAAAATCCTTCTTTATAATACAACTACCAGAACAACAAGCACCATAAATTTGTTTGTGATAACATGGAAATACTTGAAATACAATATTGTTTAAAACAATAAGAAACTAGATACCACAATACGTAGCGTCTCATCAAGGACTTACTGTTTGCCATTAAGACTTTTATTTCCGACTCTATTGACAAATGAGACAAGTACAATACATACAATAAACGTGTGTATGCTAGAATAATTATGTCAACTGCAAACAGTTAGGAGCCTGATCAGACGCCGGGTAACCCGGCGTCTGATCAGGCCCCAAACTGTTTGTCTCTCAACTATAAATAAATCATAAATAAATCGTCAATATTTCCAAAAACACGTTGTCAATTTATATATAATTTGCAAAATGTTTGCGTTTAGTTTCGTTTAAATTGGCAAAGAGTAAAATCCCCCTCCCCCACTGTATGATTGATAACGAACCATTCCAATTTGCAGTGTGTACTTTGGAGACGTTATTTGTGTCATGTACACGTTAATGAACCTCCTATACAAAGGTCACCTTCCATTCAACGTCAGTCACAGCCTGGCTGAGAGGTCTTATCGCAGACACATCTCCATTATTTACATTGTGTCCACAAATGAGTTGGTCTGCAATTATAGCAGCAGGGGTTTCACAGCTTTGGAGAAATCTGTTACCTATTAAGTACTTATTTCTGTAGGCGTGGTCATTCCAGCAATTGAGACCATGTTAATTTAACACCTAGAAATGTGCATACTTGTATTCTATTCTTTGGTTCCTGTTTTGGTGTTGTCATCGCACCCGATACATGACAAGGCTATTGACACTTGTAGTTCATGATATTGTCACTTTGGTTGACTAATGATCTTTGATGTATCTCCAAGTTTTCCAGGCTTACATTACACTTGGCTTTCGTGATCGTTCTGATCTAGCCCTTTCACTGCCTTACCCCTAGTATAACTTTTATTCGCAAACAGTTTGTATCCTGATCAGACGCCGCGTAACGCGGCGTCTGATCAGGACCCATACTGTTTGACACCCTTTTCAATATAATCTTAAGTCCAAATACCTAAAAATTGTATTTTTTAAATGGAAGTAGACGAGTTGTTTGAAATTGTTGACGTCACGACAAAATGGTGGTTAAATCTTGGTCACAGTTGTCGTTTGCAATACTTGAACCTGTTTCAAGAATATCAATTGAGTTAAAAGGTTTATAACGCTAAGGATACTATCAGTTTGCATCCTGATCAGACAACGCGTTTCGCGCCGTCAGATATTGATCCAAACTGATTGCAAATTCTAGTTAAGTTGCGACCAGCAGGCGAAAAACAATGACACCCAACTTGTAGGGACATTTAAACATTCAGATATTAAAGGTTTTAATGTCAAATGTCAATTTAAAACAAGATGAAACTAAACTAGAAATCCCCATTTGGATTTTTCTGCGTTACTTTCATATTGTTTTAGCTGCCGCCTGCCTTAAAAACCAATGTATTACATGTATTAAGCTATAATAAGTATTAAAACAGGATAAATCTGTAGTTTGGACTACAAGTGGCACTGTTTAGATAACCGAGCTGATTAGCGAGGTCACTTCGATATAAACAAGGCACAATGCCATTCAGTTCCGGAATAGATGCTCATATTTCATAATTAACTTTCTAACGTTAGTGTGGTAAGGTCTACAATACAATAAGGCCAGATTATAGAAGTTGGGCGTTTGGTCTTTTGTCTCAAATAGAATAGGGTCAGTCGGTTAGTATGTCTTTATGTTTTGTTCATTTTTTATGGCAACCATTAGTTGCAACAGCCATCCTTTAACCTTCTTCACGCAAGGTAATTGTCATTTACAAAATCTGTCATTGGCCATATATCTACAATCTTATTTGCACTTTCTTTCAGAAAATGACTTTAAAATGAAACGTGTTGTGATCTGGATGTGACACCAAGTAGGGTCAAAACTATTTGCCACATATTTCACAAATTCGTCCGTAACATGCAGAGCGTTAATACATCATGTACAAGTAACAGCATATATCAATTTCCAACTCGTTCCAACTCGTTCAAGTCAGTATATGGTGGAAAACTTTCCCGTTCATACGAAACGCAAACGCAATGCATTTAAATGAAGAAAAATACATTGTTTTAAATTTCTAATTAGTTCTTTTAAACTGGGTGGCAAACTGTTTGGAACTCATATTCAAATTTCCTTCACTTTTACGACATATTGTAAGCAGACGACAATTCAGCACGATAAGGTTTAATAAGATGCATGTATTCTTGCAATCACTACATTTAAATAAACACCACTGGACCGTTGGTACTTTGTACTGTTACATAGGAGAAAACGTTATTATTTCCCAATAAACGCGTTTATGCTAAAACAAGAATTGCCCGGCGTCTGATCAGGTTCCAAATTATTAGATTCAAACTAATCGTTCATTATTTCAAAAACTTGCCATTTCGACATTTTATTTTATTGCGTTTACCCTACAACGGGAAGGAATATCGTCTTCTCTGCTGTAGCACTGATTTGCATGCTTGATCGAATTATGTACACAAGGGACAAAGTATCGTGTACTGACCAAGGTCACAGCCGGATATGCTGGTTCTTAACCCCATCATTGTTAGAATTATCGCGAGTTTTTCACCCCTTTACTGCTACAGTGGAGAATCTGTTATTCTTTCCCAATAAAAGCGTTTACGCTAAAACTATTATTTTCCCTGCAAACAGTTTGGAGCCAGATCAGACGCCGGGTAACCCGGCGTCTGATCAGGCTCCGAACTGTTTGCCACCAAGATAAACATGAAATATCAAAATTGTCAACAAGTTGTTCTTTTCTACGTTTTAGCGCTTTGCGTTTGCGTACGTTTGCGTTTAAACGGGAAAGAATAACAGATTATCCACTGTATATTGTCGTCTGCTTCAATATTGTTGTCTGCAATATCGTTTCATTGTTCGATTTGAGACAGAATGACCGATGTTGTTTCGAAACGAGGTTCGAACAGTTTACACGGCGTCTACTCAGGATCGAATCTGTTTGCCAATGCACGTTTTGGCGTCGTTGACAGTGCAAGGATACAGTGGAGAATCTGTTATTCTTTCCCGTTTAAACGCAAACGTACGCAAACGCAAAGCACTAAAACATAGAAAAGAACAACTTTTAGACTATTCTGATAATTCATGTTTATCTTGGTGGCAAACAGTTTGTATTGTAAATAATAGTTTTAGCGTAAACGCGTTTATTGGGAAAGAATAACACATTCTCCACTGTATAGCCAATAGGCAATGTATCTATAAGTCTTATCGCTTTCTGATACCTGCATGTATATAATATCTTAGCCTTAATGTGACATTGATCTTAGTATGCTCTATTATACTGTATCCAGCTTGCATCAAACACATTGTACAACTCATGCCTGAGTTAAATTCATTAGTCGACAAGGTATACAGCTCACGATGAGCTGTTTTGTGAGTATGAAACTGATACAACTTATGTTAGTTTTATTTTGAATATACACATATACTTATGACAATATCTGTCAGCTTAAAGTATATATCCCTCTTTGTGAGAAAACGTCAAGACATGATTGTGATCAAACTTAACTTAACCCCTTCACTGCCATGACGCCATCGATTTTAAACAATTGTCGTCTGCTTTCATTTCTCAATTTCAATGTTCACCTTTTTTAAGTTAATAAATATTTAAATGATTGTCAAACAGTTTGAATCCTGATTAGACGCCGCATTACGCGGCGTCTGATCAGGATTTAAACTGTTTGCAAATAACCGTTGTACTCGGGGTAAGGCAGTGAAGAGGTTAAAATATTTACTACTTTCGTTTTCGTCGTCAATGTCCTTTTTCGAAAAAGGATAATTCCCCAAACACGGTCTCTGTCAGAAATGACTAATAACAAAGCTCAAATTACTGTTCGAAGATTTACAATTGTGCATGTGCCTGAAAACGTAGAGGTCAACGTGTGAGCAAGTTTGAAAATTGATGATTGTCAGAAATGTGTCAATGTCCAAACTATTTCCTTTTTAGGCAAAGGTCAGAAAAAGCAGTATTGTTGGAAAAGGTTCCTCGTCAAATATAATATACAATGTACTAGAATAGTCAAAGACGATTCATATAAAATACCTACATGTACATATCCGAGTATATTATTATGTTCGGAAACTTATATATATATATATATGCCCCAGGGTCCAAAGTAATAAAGAGATTGAGTTAAGTCTAATCTCGTTCTCAAGCATTTTATTGGTCAGATCTGTGCACAACCTCAAATCTGACCAACCAAATTCTTGAGAAATCTAAGGCTCAGCTCAAACTCTTTATACCATTGGGTATGAGAATTAATCCTTATCATTGTACAGTGGAGAAAACGTTATTCTTTCCCAATAAAGGCGTTACGCTAAATCTATTATTTTCACTGCAAACAGTTTGGAGCCAGATCAGACGCCGGGTAACCCGGCGTCTGATCAGGCTCCGAACTGTTTGCCACCAAAGATAAAGATAAATTATCAGAATTGTCCAAAAGTTGCCCTTTTCTACGTTTTAGTGTTTTGCGTTTGCGTACGTTTGCGTTTAAACGGGTAAGAATAACAGATTCTCCACTGTACTTCAACTTGTTCTATAAACATTTGAAGATGTGTGTGCTGGTGTTATTGATATCAGCCATGATTGCTTGACAGCGTCGACAATGAAGATGACTATTATGAAAATAATAATAATGATGATGATGACGTTTATTATGATGATATCAATGTTGTTGGCAACTATGGTGATGAGGTAGTGATCAATTGTTGCCCTCTTGATTTTTCAATGTCGAACTATCGAAAATGTGCATTTTTTCGTAGAGGTACAGCACTTTGACATCTACAGCTACGGGGAGCTGTTTTTGGAGTAAATGTAGGAGGGTTTACCCCTTTACTTCATATCCTGTGTCTATATTCTAGCAAGATGGCAGGTTGAAAGTGAAACAGAATGCGCATTAACGCGCATTCAACATTACTCTCAGCCGGCTTTAAGCTCCCATCTTGCTAGAATATAGAAAACAATGTATCTTATGGTACATACTAATAAATCTATTTTCTGCAGTGGAGTGATAAATTGAAAGTGCTAAAAGGCGCTTCTATGGGGGAAAGGGTTAAAGTCAACACAAATAGATGATGCGTAATCTGTATTCGGCGTTAGTCTACAGTGGAGAATCTGTTATTCTTTCCCGTTTAAACGCAAACATACGCAAACGCAAAACACTAAAACGTAGAAAAGTACAACTTTTGGACAATTCTGATAATTCATCTTTATCTTGGTGGCAAACAGTTTGGAGCCTGATCAGACGCCGGGTTACCCGGAGTCTGATCTGGCTCCAAACTGTTTGCAGTGAAAATAATAGTTTTAGCGTAAACGCGTTTATTGGGAAAGAAAAACGTTTTCTCCACTGTATATGGCGCCACAATGTCCTCTTAGATTTGGATACATAATTTAGATGATTGACAAACTAATACTGACCTTGCAGAGTATCCAACTAAAGCAAACTTGACCGTCGTTTGTAAACAGTTTGTATTGATGGTAATGTAGTTAAATGAGTGTTTAGACAATTGAGTTTGTCTTATTAATCACCGTATATTGAACACCTTTGGCAGAATATGTGAATTGTGATAGATGAGTCTGGTAAAGCTTTCCTATAAATAAACCCTAAAACTATTCAATTTACATCTTATCCAACTGTATACAGTCAATATAGGCTAGTGCATCATGAAAGAATTAGAAGAGCGTGGCTTTTATATTTGTTACTGCTTCCAACTTGAGACAATCAATTTTACCCAATCAGGGACTTTATTCTTTCCAATTAAACAAGCTTACGTTAAAATACCTAATACAAAGACTGTAGAATAAGAACAGACGCATGGTAACTTGGCGGCTGGCCGGGCTTCCAACAATTTGCCTTTGCTACATGTACTTATCTAGATTACAACAAATCGTTTAAATTTTTAAACTGTAAAACAAAGTCTTTCCCACTGAATTACATTTTAATTTTCAAAATTTCCAATCCATTATCCAGGATGCTTGCAATGTTTCTTTATAATCACCATTATCGATGCAGTAGATATAAAAAGACGTTATAATTTGTGTTCAATCAGCGCGTTCATGCTGATTTTGTTGAATCCACTGCAAACAGTTTGAAATCTGATCAGACGCTGGGTAGCCCGGCGTCTGACCAGATTCTAATCTGTTTGCCACTTTCATTAAGATCATATGTAACATTTTCAAAACAGCTATTGCTTTCGACATTTAATTGTATATAGCTTTCACGTTTGATTTCGTTTAAACGGGGGGTAAATAACGGCCCCTTTACCAATATACGCATTTAGTTGTAAAGAATAGATTCTAAACTTTCCCCAATTTTACTAACAATAATCTCTGGGTCACAAACAGCGGGATACATCAGCATTATACAAGTTACAGCGCTCCCTCTCTACAACGACACCCAATGGGAGACAAAAAATGTGTGCGTTGTTCGGAGGGAGTCGTTATAGGGAGGGAACTTTGTTTACATTTGCAAACAGCTTGAATCCAGATCAGACGCCGCGTAACGCGGCGTCTGATCTGGATTCAAGCTGTTTGTCATTCGTAATTAAGCTTTTTATGTCAAAATGACCAATATGTAACTTTGAGAAAAACAGCAGACGACAACTTTAAGCAGACGATATTACAGCAGTAAAAGCGTTATACATAATAGTTATATTTAGGGAACTGCGACAAGGGTCGGTGTACATGTAAGGAGGGAGTCGTTGTTGGGAGGACCGTTGAAGGGAGGGAGCACTGTACTATATAAGCATATCACAATTAGGAGACGACGTTATTCTTTTCGTTTAAATGAAACCAAACGCACATACATTGCAATAAAATGTAGACATTGACATCTTTTAGATAAAATGTACGTTTTTATCTTACTCTGAGTGGTAAACAATTTGGGGACCGATCAGACGACGGGTTACCCGCTCTGATTGGACCACAAACTGTTTGTAGCGTAAATAACTATTTTAGCATCAACGCATTTATTTGGAAAGAATAACGTCTTCTCTAATAACCTGACATCCGAAGACGGTTTACCCAGCGTCTGATCAGGCTCAAAGATGTTTGTTATGGGCATAATGAATTTCAGATAGACGCGTTTATTGGGAAAGAATAACGTATTCTCCACTGTATACATATAGGATATTACACGAGTTTTCATAATTTATTGGATTTATTAAACGAGTCTTTTAGAAAACGATAAAAACGAGGCTTTGCCGAGTTTTTATCGTTTCTAAAACGACGAGTTTGATAAATCCAATAAATTATTAACACGAATGTTATATTCTTTTTATAACATAACATAGAAAAGTTATTTATCGCAGTCTTTGAGGTCAAGTGAATGCTAAGCGCGATATAAGTAGATCTATACAGGAAAAAAGTTGTTCAAAATTAACCCCGTTCACTAGCAATATTTATGCTATTATGTGTATTAATAAGCATTTTCATGTAGATTTAATATTGATTAATTACACAAAAAATCTATAAATTGAATCTACATGATGGAAATAAGACGTTGGAAATTAAACGCATAGAACGCATTTTAATGACGTCACAAGTAACCACGCCGTGGCGTGCCTCATAACTAGTTATATATGACATTTAAACAACGGGTGTTATTCAACGCTCACGCCGTCTGTTATGTTATAAACACAAATTACATGCAACAAACGGTGCCAATGGTTCCAAACCAAAGTAGACGTTTGTCTTTCCTATTGTAACATTTAATACTTATTAGGAATGTTTTATAGTAACTATAATTTTCTGGCAAGAATAACTTTTTTCTAAAGATTCATTTTTATTCATCTTTCAATTATTTACAATATTTTTTTCAAAGATTATGAACAGAAGAACAGAACAGAATCTTTATTTCAACTTGTACAGAAGCGTACCTCGTTGATACAATCATTGTACATTATGTATAACGGTCACATGATATGCATACATGATAATATATTATCTGAACAGAGCATAATATCAGAAAGTGAAAATATCATTTAGTTCATTAACATGAAATTCCATATCTACTATTCTTTTGATAATCTTGATCATAATTTCTTTACAAAATAAGTTTATAAGATACTTTTTTTATTTATCTTTTACAAAGTAAGTTTGAAATGAGTTTAAGCTGTATTTCCAGCTAACAAATTTCGTCTATTAAGAGCAAGTTTGATAAACTTGGTAAGATTGTTGAGTACAACTTTGTTAGTAGACTGCATCAACTGACAAAATTTTACAAAACTTGGTCTTACGTAAAAGTACTTTTTCATAAATTGATTTCGTAAATCATTGTATACTGAACAGACCATTATGAAGTGAAACTCATCTTCAATGTCTCGCTTATCACACATATCACAATATCTTTCATTCCTCGGTATACTATTTCTACCATATCTACCAGTTTCTATTTTGAGAGGATGTGAAGACAGTCGTAGTTTTGTTAAATAAAATCTTAGGTGTTTGGGTACCATATCCAAATAAGGTTCAATTTCGAAATTCAATTTGAAATGTTTGTATGAATATAAAACTCCACTCGCAGCAACGTTTTCGTTCCAAGTTTGTATAAAACAATCTATAGCTCTTCTTTTAAAGACCAAATGAAAAGAGTTTGGATTAACATTCATTGGAGTTTGCCAAACATCTGCAAAACCATACTCTTCTAACATAGACTTAACATTAGTAACCCAGTTCTTTTTACCACGACGACAGTCTTCTAGTAACATGTTGTATATAGTAGACAAAATAACATTTTCGGTTGTAACAAGTTTAAACCAATACTTTAAAATTCTAGTGTATCGATTTATATACAGAGGGTATCTACCTAATTCCCCATATATACCGACAGAAGAAGTACTTTTCTTAAGGTGCAACAAGTTCTTATAAAATTTTAAGTGTATTCTCTCAATTTGCTTAGATTTTGTGTACCCCCATATTTCACAATTATAGTTTAAGATGGCACCGACAAAGGCGTCAAATAACTGGCATATAACACTTGTTTTTAAGTCAATATCCCTTATGTTTACCATTAACGTATTAAGAGCCCGCAATCCTTTCCCAGATAAAAAATCTTGATTAAGTGCAAAATTTCCTGTATAATTAAATACTGTGCCTAAATAGTTAAAATCATTAACAATTTCAATATTTTCATCCCCGTAAACCCACTTTTCGTCTTCTTTTAACCCTCCCCTCTTCCTAAATACCATTACCTTTGTCTTACTACAATTGACTGCTAATCCCCAGCTATCACAGTATTCTTTTAATTTATCTAACTTTCGCTGCAAATCTAAAGGAGAAACACCAAAAACAACCTGGTCATCGGCAAATAATAAAATAACTAACATAAGGTCACCAATTTCAATACCACCATGATCTGGTTCTTGAAGAAATAACCCTAAGTCTTATGACTGGTTGGTCTTAATCATCACTTTTGAAAGTATACATGTATGTGCATCAATATGTAAACCCATGGTGCACACTGTAAGTATTTACAATGGTGAAGACGTCATTCTTTCCAATAAACGCATTTATGCTAAAACAGCTATGTTCATTGCCAAACCAGACGCCAGTAAAACTATCGTCTGAGCAGGCTCCAAACTGTTTGCCATCCTGATTAAAGTGAATAATTAGAATTTTCTAAACTTTTCTAGATTTATTTTGTCGCAATTTAAACTTGATATATATATATGATTACAGTTGGAAACGCATCATTCTTTCCAAATAAACACGTTTACGACGTATATGGGAAAACTCTGCAGTATCTTAAGATCAAAGTTGTATAGCTACAATGAACTCTTCATGCAAGCGCATGGGGAGAAGGCATCAAGGGGTTAAAACAAAAGTAACATTACAACTTAGTGTGGGATTAAGATATTGCGGTGTCTGAGACGTCGTGTCTTTTCCATGTCTTCGTCATTCTACCAAGAGTATTTACATAAATAAACACTTTATAGGACAATATGTTGCATTATTCAAACCAGTCTTCTGCTACAAGGCATTGTTAGTGACTAACTAAATGCTATTACATTTGATTTCTTGTTTGATCCAGGAAAATATGCCTGAGAAACATCGGCATAAATATTCAACATCACATGAAAGTGCATTTCAAACAACCCTCTAGCTTCCTGATTTATTATTCAAAATGGCTACCATGTATATCAATGATACTACTAGGATACACGTGAAAACACATACTTTACATCTGCTCAAATTTTACAGCGAATTTAGTCACATGAGCTTAAGATATGCGGAAATTAACAAATGGTCTCCATTTACAGTGGAAGAGACGTTATTCTTTCCCATTAAACGCAAACGAACGTAAATGCAAATCACTAAAATTAGAAAATGTCAGTTTTTAGACATTTCTAACGCCGCATTTTAATCTGCATGGCAAACAGTTTAAAGTCTGATTAGACGCCGGGTAAAACCGGCATCTGATCGGGCTCCAAACTGTTTGCAACAGTTATAAAAGTTTTATCGTAAATGCATTTATTGGGAAAGAATAACGTCTTCTCCGTTGTATATAAGATTCCTATATACTTCATAATTAATTATGTATACATTTTTCAAATATCTTTATACTAAGACATCACCTTCGTACATCGTAGTTTTCTACTACAGTGGAGAATCTGTTATTCTTTCCCGTTTAAACGCAAACGTACGCAAACGCAAAACATTAAAACGTAGAAAAGTACAACTTTTGGACAATTCTGATACTTCATATTTATCTTGGTGGCAAACAGTTCGGAGCCTGATCAGACGCCGGGTTACCCGGCGTCTGATCTGGCTCCAAACTGTTTGCAGTGAAAATAATAGATTGAGCGTAAACGCGTTTATTGGGAAAGAATAACGTTTTCTCCACTGTAACTGATGATGGTTTAACATTCAACCCCTTCATTGCCAATCCCGATAACACTTATTATTTGCAACTAGTTTTTATCCTGTAACTTTATATTCAAATTGTATAAATAAATTTGTAAAGTATAACGGCGTTTGTCATTCCCCAAAGAAACCCACGTTCTGAATTTTCAAGTCCTTTCATAATTTTCAATAGCCTAAATGTTTACGTGTACTTCTTTTCTCGGATGTTATAACTTGACTTTGTTCTATCTTTGATATAAGGAAACCTGTTTAGGGTTGTTATTAACAACAGTGTACAGTGGAGAATCTGTTATTCTGTCCCAATAAACGCGTTTACGCTAAAACTATTATTTCACTTACAAACAGTTTGGAGCCAGATCAGACGCCGGGTAACCCGGCGTCTGATCAGGCTCCAAACTGTTTGCCACCAAGATAAACATGAATTATCAGAATTGTCTAAAAGTTGTTCTTTTCTACGTTTTAGCGCTTTGCGTTTGCGTACGTTTGCGTTTAAACGGGAAAGAATAACAGATTCTCCACTGTAATATAACAAATAGTGCTGAACCAAACCCGATGGCTATTAACATTAAACACGTGTACTATTCATAGATACATGTATACGTGTGTGATGGACGCCATTTCTCGTCGTTAGACACTTGGTCGATAACACGAGCTGGCTGAAATCGAAATCCATAATAAAGTATCACCAGAAAAGAATGTTTATAAGCAAAGGCCACTATCAGGACAATTAGACAAAATACAATCCCAATTACGTTTGATTCAAAACAAGAATGAAAGCTGTAAAAGTGCCTACGTAAAACCGTTGTGTTCGTTTGGTGCCATGATACTATCGTAGGTTCATTTTTAGTTTATCGCCCTTCATATCTTATTCAATTACAGTGTTCCCTCTCTACAACGGCCCTTCCAACAACGAATCCCTCCTTACAACGACCCTTACCGCAATTCTCTAAACAAGACAATTATGTCCAACCCTTTCAATGCTACAATATCGTCTGATCAATATTGTCATATGCTTTTTTCTCAAAGTCATATTTTCGACATTTTGACAGAAAAATACATAATGACGAGTGACAAACAGATTGAAATCAGATCAGACGCCGCGTAACGCGGCGTCTGATCTGGATTCAAGCTGTTTGCAATTATAAGTCAAAGTCCCTCCCTATAACGACTCCCTCCGAACAACGATCAAAATCTTTGTCTCCCATTGGATGTTGTTGTAGGGAGGGAGCGCTGTATAATCTTATGATATTGTAATGATTAATTGAGATCAAAGCACCACTTTCCAATTTTTTTAAACGCCGAAATGGGCATCTCATCTATTTTAAGTCTTCTGAATTGTTCGACCAATTTCATCTAACAATAAACAATATCAAATGTATTTTATGTAAATGTTTGCTTTTTTATTATTCTGATCTCAATCTGAAAATAAACATATTGCTCCGTTAATGAGTGATAATTATATCACGCAGCGTAATTAAGAACACTTAGACGAGATGTAATTTTGATCCTAATTATGCAAAATAGTTTGTTGAACAGCTAAATATCAATATTTTATTAACCCCTTCACTGCCTTAACCCGAGTACAATAGTTATTTGCATAGAGTTTTGATTCTGATCAGACGTCTCATAACATTTGACACTTATTTCAACATTTCTTCAGTCAAAATACCTTAAACTTAAAATTAAAAAATAAAACCAGACAATAATTGTTTAAAATCGATGACGTAATGGCAGTGAAGAGGTTAATGCCTGTCGATGGATATTGCAAAAGGGTACTCATGTATGCTCAATACTACAAACAACCTGAGTACTTTATGGCATGAAAACCGAGGAGCTCCAAATGTCAATTCTCATCTGCACATGAAATAAATTGGACTAATACAAACGATGTGTGCGTGTTAATCAAATTTTTGAATACAGATGTGTCTCCTTGACGACAAGAGATCCTCCTTCTCTACTGAGCTGTCTGTCTCGATAACAATTCAATATTAGCCCTCTAAACCGGCTTTTTATGCGTGGAGGCTTACACTTAACAGCTAGCTACCTGTGGCATTTTCTGATTATTTTGATATTTCAGTTAACTCATAGACCCTTGAAACTTTATATTTTGTATATTTAGGACTGTTTTTATAATATATATTGCAAAATGACGAACAGTGCAGAGCCTGATCAGAGGATGCCTGTATGAACCCTCTGATTTGTGTACACAATTTGAACAAGACTAGTGCCATTTTCACAGATACACTTTTTGTAAAGGCGCATAGATTTATTCCTTACAGAGATGCATTTTTGAATTGTGTTCGGTCACTATCATTTTACACAGTTAATGACATTGCGTGTAAAATGGAAAATAATCACGGGTTCTGTACTGTAACACATATTATATAAATACTGCTAGTGTTATTATGTTTACGCCATTACTATTTATTAAAATAATCAGATACCTTTTACCAATAGTACGAGGTAGAGAAGGTTTGGAATTATTTTTACAGAGGAAATGACGTCATTCTTTCCCAACAAAAACATGTGTTCTTATACAATGGTTTCCGTTTCAGACAGATAGGAGCCAGACCAGACACTGGGTGACCCGGCGTCAAATCAGGCTCCAAGCTTCAATGTATTCACAATTCAAATTTAAACATATCGTAATTTTTCCAAAAGCTACCATTTTCTCCTTTTCATTGCATTGCTCTGTGCTTATTTTAATAAAATATCAAAGTTCGTCTCCAATTGATATACTTACAAAAGTTTACTGATTCAAAGACTCTAAATGTATTCTTATGTATTTGATCTAGTATTGGATTATGTGACACTTGTGTAAATTGTGTATTGTTTATTTACTGTATGTTTAAGTCCAAGAATTAAATGTGTTGTGTTGTGTTCTGTTCTGTTCTTATTTTCGAAACGGAATACGAGTACTGCCTCCTCTGTTGTACAGTGGAGAATCTGTTATTCTTTCCCAATAAACGCGTTTACGCTAAAACTATTATTTACAATACAAACAGTTTGGAGCCAGATCAGACGCCGGGTAACCCGGCGTCTGATCAGGCTCCAAACTGTTTGCCACCAAGATAAACATGAATTATCAGAATTGTCCAAAAGTTGTATTTTTCTATGTTTTAGTGCTTTGCGTTTGCGTACGTTTGCGTTTAAACGGGAAAGAATAACAGATTCTCCACTGTAGTAGTGGGTACCGTAATAACTTTCTGAAAATGAGTTATTTCCGTTTGAACTCCTTTTTTAGCAAACAATGAAATTGAAAATTCTCCGCACGCGTATCAGTTTTTCACGTACAGTCGAACATCGATAGCCCCAACTCGGTTCTGGTGAATATATCCGCATTTTAAAGTTAAAACATGGCTTTGTAACGTTGAAACTTTAAAAATATACTTGTATGTTCGATCTATGAATTATCAAATTTCCCCCCCAAAATACGGATAAGTTTGAGTTTTGACTGTTCACGTGTAATTACGCTCTTTATTTAACAGTTTTGTCTCATTGATCCTTTAAGGTTAAGCTTGAGAATTCCAGATTCCAATAAAGTAGTATTCGTTGGCAATGATCCTAACATAGTCCTCTTTCAGAGTTGTTCAAAACGTTTCGGTCCAGGGCATATTTAGGTCACAGGAGCTAAAAATAGACTGTTTTAATGAAAACAAAATATTCTTGTCTGAAACCACAGTGCCCTGAACTTAGATATTTGGTATAAAGCATCATCTACAGGTCCTCTATCAAGATTGTTCAAATACAGCCCTTGGGGTTAAAAATGACTTCGCCTTTCGGGTCACAGTTTTACAAAGGCTTATATAGTGGAATTTTCAAACATCTCTGAAACTTATATTGCCAGAGCTTTGCTATTTGGCATGGTGACACTTCTAGAGGCCCTCTACCAATATTGTTGAAATGGTTTTAGACATTTAGGTCACAGAAACTGAAAATAGCGTTTTCAATGAAAACTTCAAACATCTTGTCTAAAAATCACAGCATAATCCACCGCTTCTCTATTAAGTTTGGACAAATTATTTTCCTTTGGCAAAAATTTACCCCGCCCAGGATGATTTCAAGGTGAGCGTTCTAGGGCCGCAGGGGCCTCTTGTTTATCATTCATGTTTCTGTGTTTGGCATTTATATTACAGAACAACAATCAGTCGTGCTTGAGCTTTCCGATTTAGGTATACACTGTTCGCACCGGACAAATTCACTTCTTTTATAAAAATGTACTGTTGTCATTTAGTAAACACCTCTATATGGTTAAGAATTGATTTGACTTAATATGAAACTGAAGTTGTCCATTAATGAGTTAAGATTGGTTGTGTCAAAAGCAACTTTAACATGTTAACACATGTACAGTGGAGAAGACGTAATTATTTCCCAAAAAACGCGTTTACGCTATAACCATTATACTCGTATATATCCATTGCAAACAGTTTGGAACCAGGTCTGATATAGCTCCAAACTGTTTGCTACAAGGATTAAAATAGACAATTAGAATTTTACACAAAAATATGATTTTCCACATATTAGTGTTTTGCGTTTGCGTTTCGTTAGGGGGGGCCTCCGTGGCCTAGTGGTATAGTCACTGTGACTTACATCACTAAGCTCCTCACCGCTGTGAGTTCGAATCCCAGTAGGGTCGTTCGGATTTTTTATGTGGGGAAGCCTTCCAGCTGGCTTGCGGAAGGTCGGTGGTTCTACCCAGTTGCCGATTTGTGCCTGAAACAGTGCATAAATGACTTCTGGGGTCTTCCTCCACCTGTAATTAGTTGGACGTCGCGATATGACTGAAATACTGTTGAGAGCGACGTAAAATCAAAACAAATCAAATCAAAAATTGCGTTTCGTTTGCGTTTAAACGGGGAAAATTAACGTCTTCTCCACTGTAAAAGTCTCCGGAAGTACTGACGAACTGGACAGTATTTATCACTACTTGTGATACATGTAAGGTTGGTGTGTTACAGAGGTTTAGATCCGTCTACAGGACGTAAATTAAATGAGCCGTGCCATGACAAAACCTGCCTTATTGCATTGCAGAACTGTACAGACCAGGTACCGTTGTCATAGCAGGCTCTATTTATGAGTTTGGTCTACATTGTCAAATACCCAGCCGCTCTAATCTGTTTGCAATGCAATAAGTTAGATTTTCTTATCAGGAACTACATTATTTGCATACGCATGCATACTATAAATTAAGTAAATTGTTTGCAAATGACCATGATATGCATCAACAGGGCACAAATATTCATTTTCTGGAAGAGTAAAATTATTTGTTTTATTTCAAAATACATGTTTTGAACCATTGTATAAAGTACAACAGGGTAATATTTTGGTACAGTATTAGTCAAATTACAATTAATCTCTTCACTGCCTTGACTTCATCTATTTTGAACAATTATCGTCTGCTTTTATTTCTCAAATTTAAATCATTGGCTATTTTTTACTAAAACAAATATCGAAATGAGTGCCAAATAGTTTGGATCTTGATCAGGATCTAAACTGTTTGCAAATAACTATTGCAGTCAGTGTTAGGAAGTGAAGATGTTAACCATATTTACTACAAGTATATGTTCCAAAATTATCTCAGTTTCCTATTGTCGGCCAATTATTCTGTTTGTGTAATACTTATGTAGCAAATGTGATAACGACGCAATATGGTCAGACATATTGCTTTGCCAATTCGGAGGCGACTGTTTAACATACCGTAATTCTTGTTTTAAGCGACCACGAAGTAAGATGCCTTATGGTAGTCTTAAATACATGTTTTTGCTTATTGTATGATAAAATTAATACAGAAAGTTCCAAAACGAACTTTCTGCATTATGTTCATCATACATTATGCATTCACCTGTCATAAGCCGTCACAAATATCGTTATTCTAGTACAATGAGTGGCTGTTTAATACAATATTTACTGTACGTATATCTCTGCTAAATCAAAGTCTGTGCTTCTGATTATGTTAACACTGTCATTGTCTCACTGTACGATAGTTATTTGCAAACAGTTTGGATTCTGAACAGACCCCACGTGACGTGGCGTCAGATCAGGTCCCCAACTCATTAACACTTGGTACGACATTTCTTTAGTCATTTACCTAAAACTTAACCCTTTCCCACATAGCATATCTCTAGTATTGAATATAGGTGTCCACTTAAAGCAGGTTGAAAGTAAAGCAGAATGCGCTTTAAGCGCATTCTGCTTTACTTTCAGCCTGCTTTAAGCTATCATCTGCTAGAATATAGAACATATTTTGTATTATACATATTTATGAATGTATAAATTGGAACTATTTTCTTCAGGGCAAGAATAAACTAAATGCGCTAAAAGGCGCTTCTATTGGGTAAAGGGTTAACCATGAGTAATGAAAGCAAACGACTGTTGTTTCAAGCAGATGACGTCAAGGCAGAGAAGGTGTTAATTGCGCACATGGCTTTATCGTTGCAGACTGGTACGGACATTTTTCCATGACGCTTCTTTCATGTAAACAGGTATCGGGACAAAAATGCGCAAATTATTCCTATTTTTAAAATATACGTGAACATTTAGATTTCCGTTTTAACTCAATACATTACATGTATAATATGACATAGGCATGCCAGAACATCAATGTTTTGCATATCACAGTGAAGGCCACTTATAACGAAATTGCATCTAACGAAGTATTGGATGTAACAAAAAAGTATTCCACATCTCTTACATATATCAATGTACAGCGTTCCCTCTCTACAACGACACCCAATGGGAGACAACAAATATGTGCGTTGTTCGGAGGGAGTCGTTATAGGAGGGACATTGGTTTACATTCGCAAACAGCTAGAATCTGACATAGGCATGCCAGAACATCAATGTTTTGCATATCACAGTGAAGGCCACTTATAACGAAATTGCATCTAACGAAGTATTGGATGTAACAAAAAAGTATTCCACATCTCTTACATATATCAATGTACAGCGTTCCCTCTCTACAACGACACCCAATGGGAGACAACAAATATGTGCGTTGTTCGGAGGGGGTCGTTATAGGAGGGACATTGGTTTACATTCGCAAACAGCTAGAATCCAGATCAGACGCCGCGTAACGCGGCGTCTGATCTGGATTCAAGCTGTTTGTCACTCGTCAGCATGTTTCTATCTGTCACAATGTCAAAAACGTGCCTTTGAGAAAACCAGCAGACGACAATTTTAAGCAGACGACATTGCAGCCGACATACATTGTAGGTTGTACAGTGGAGAATCTGTTATTCTTTCCCGTTTAAACGCAAACGTACGCAAACGCAAAGCACTAAAACGTAGAAAAGAACAACTTTTTGACAATTCTGATAATTCTTGTTTATCTTGGTGGCAAACAGTTTGGAGGCTGATCAGACGCCGGGTTACCCGGCGTCTGATCTGGCTCCAAACTGTTTGCACTGCAAATAATAGTTTTAGCGTAAACGCGTTTATTGGGAAAGAATAACAGATTCTCCACTGTACATAATTGTCTTCTTTAGGGAATAGCAGCAAGTGATGTTGTAAGGAGGGAATCGTTGTTGGGAGGGAGCGCTGTATTGCAAAATGAACCTAATCTAATTAATTTTGGATATAACGAACTTTTTTATAAGATATAACAACTGAAATCATACTTTCCCTAGGACTTCGTTATAAGTGAACTTCGCGGTTTGTGCAGCATACTTGACCATATAGGCCGTGAGCCAGGCACCTGAAATTTGAGGTACGGGTACCATTCGGGTGAATAAGGTTCACTATGATTTTCAGGAAGCCCAAACCCTCTGCTTTTAGGAAATGTATGATAGCAGTAAATTCATGGCAGCTTTGTTGGCTTTTGAGGCATTTTTGTTACCCCACCCACCGAGTTAACGTTGTAAAAGGATCATTGTTGTCACAATCGTACTTTTTGTACTGCATGCATTTTTATTGGTGCCTAATATCAAAACGGGTATTGAAACATGCCATTAAATGTTATTGACATTATTAAAGGTTTTAACTTTGGTAAAAACCAAATTTCCACCACTTTTTTTACGAAAAAATCACCTTTTTATGCCTTTAGACAAATGTCTTTTGATGAGGATGGCATATAGTGATCCTACTGGCGGTGCGTACGAGTTAAACATATTTTACCGATTCTTGTAGCAATAACACCGTGTAATAAAATGCTTTGGTACTTAAACAGTTGTTGTTTAGAATTTGGAACTAAAATATGTTATAAGGGCTGTTTTATTGGTTCACTAGATTTTACCGCATCGTCTAGCATTATTACCGCTTAGTAGAATGCTATGAAACTTTCACACAGTTATGGCTTATCACTCTCAGTTCACCCATATCACCCAACTTCCATTCTGACATTGACCGTGACTGAATTCGGACTTAGAATATCTTAATAAGGGATGTTTATTGGTTAACTAGATTTTACCGTTTCATCTAGCATTACGTGTAACAACTTTTATTAGAATGCTTTGAGACTTGCACAATTGTTACATTCGATAATTCCCAATTAACGAGTATCAACAAAACTTAATTTGGCATTGACTTTGACCTTATTGTGGACTAAGAATATGTTTTATGTGCTATGTCAAGGTTAAATAGATTTGATCTTTTCGTCTAGCATCGCTTACTCAAATACTTGGATACATAATTATACAGTTGTCGCCTTATACCATTCATAATCTATCCATATCACCCAACCTTGTGTTTACCTTGATACTACCACAGAGATCACTGTCAATGAGGACACACAAACTCGCATTGGGACCATACACTTCCGCTTGAACACTTGTGCCACCAAGCGTTACTATATAACAGTGCATCTATCAGCCAATTTAGAGACATTCTTGAAGATACGAAACACGAAAACTCTCACACACAGCTGAAAAGGTCACAAATGCAGAAATACGAGGAAAAAGTTACTAAAGTAACATATCTAATAAGAGGCTGGTTCAACCCATTTGAAATAAATCAAGATCTGATTAGCATATCCACCGTTAATGCAGTACCTTGAGACATCGCAAAATACCTTCTGAGTGCGCATGCGATTGGTCAATGATGAGATTGGTCAATGCTCGTATGCACAATTTAAAGGAGATCAACCATGATGGAATAAAGAGCAACAAAGTTTAGACCTCAAGCAGCATGAAAGTGAAATCCAGTGGAAGACTGGCATTTCTTATAGCTGATAATGCTTTTGTTCGGTCGCATCATAGTTATGGCACACACACGCAATCTCCAGATAAATTTCATTATTTTACTTATTGCTCTTTAGCAATAGTCTTTCTCAACATCAAATGGTTTGCTAAGAAATCAAACAATGCTGCATTAGCATTGAGCTAACAGAAAACGCTTGGCTTAGCTGAAGGTGTCCCGAAAAAGTCTGTCTCTTTGATTGACGGAATGAACCTCGTATAGAAAGTCAAAAGATACCAATGCATTTTTGTGGCTGCGCAAGCACTATTCTATCGATGGTACTCGAGGCGGCAGTGACAGTGATAGAATAGATGTATACAGGGGAGACGCTTCTGTAGCAATAAGGTCAATAATAATATTCTTATAGCATTCCTGGTGCATCAATGGATGAAAACTGAGCACAGTCAAAGGTTACAGAGGATTTGATTTGATTATTTATTTACGTCGCTTTCAACAGTATTTCAGTCATATCGCGACGTCCAGCTAATTATAGGTGGAGGAGGACCCCAGATGTCCTTTATGCACTGTTTCAGGCACAAATCGACAACTGGGTAGAACCATCGACCTTCCGTAAGCCAACTGGAAGGCTTCCCCACATGAGAAATCCGAACGACTCTACTGGGATTCGAACTCACAGCGGTGAGGAACTTAGTGATGTAAGTCACAGTGACTATACCACTAGGCCACTGAGGTCCCTAGGTTACAGAGGAAAATATCGCACCTTACGTTGAAATCAAATGCTTCAAAATAAAATACAATGGATGCGAGGAGGTACAGGGTCTTTGAAGCAGCCAAGAAGAAGCAAATGAACATATTTAAGAAATGCTGGACAAAGACATGCACAAGTTATATATGATATCCTGAAAATTGAGGACGCGATTGACACTGATGTTTGCAAGTCACTGAATTGAATGTATGTCTTAACATGTTGTGACACGGTCAGCGCATTTGCTGGTAAGAATAAAACACGCGCACTGAAATTGATGAATGGTAATGCTGAAGCTCAATAATGTTCCCAGACGTTGAATAGGAAAGGGGTACCCCTCCTGCTTTGATATACAGACTTGAGATATAAACGTCAGCTCTATGCCCTGTAAGCGTCATCAGCAAAAGTGAATGTTCAGCGGTACGGCTTATTATGTACCACATAGGGTAAGATAGAGCGCCACCAGCTACACCTCATACCTGGATGGATTAATTTATTTTGGTTTACGGCACTGCGCCACAAAATGGGTCATAAAGCGCCAGTGAATGATGGGGAAATGATGAGACGCGATGATGATGATGACTTCGCGCAGATGATGTTGACTAATTTCGTCCTTTGCAAAACAGCAAATAAGATCAAAACCAACTACATGTACCTGTCTTCCTTAATTTTAGTTCTTAGAAGAGGGGGTAATTTCGTTCTAACAAAGAGAAACAATTCCGTATGACAATTAACCCACAGAAATACAACAAGATAGGAATGTCTGGACTCTTTAGTTAAGCACACTTTAAGAGCTAACCTCAAGGCTGCTATTTGGAGTCGATGATATTCCAAGTCATGTAGGAAGAGGATGGAAAGTTGTGAAAGAGGGTGAGATTGATCAGCTATTAGACGACTTGCTGGATAGAAAACAGATCCGACGTAGATGCTTGACCTACTAGCGGGGAGCTGTGCTAGTAAATGTACTTTGCCTAAATGTGTATGCATTTCTTATGGATTGAATAGTACGAACATGTGCAACTGTGATAATCAGGCAACTAGTACAGAATCAGATGATGAAGAACGTCCACTGGAAGAGGCTGAAAACATTATGAGTGAAGGAAATGTGAGGCCAAACCAAGCTTTGGTGATATTCCTGGATTTCGAAAGGTTCAATGTATTCAGTATGCAATGATCAAATCATTCCAGAAAGAAGTAATAACTCTGGAGAAACCGTAAAATCTAATTTACCAAGAAATAGCTCAAAAATAGCTGGGAATGGTTCAAGGCAACAACTGTAGAAGTGTAAAATCATTCTAGTGAGCTGTTTTCATGCTATATAAAATGTTAAGATATGGTTGACTTCGTACGAACGAACAGGGCGATTACTTTAATTATGCCACCTGCATCAATAGATTCCAGGAGTCAAAACAGGGATTTTTCGTTATGAAAAGGATGACGTAATTTATTGTTTTCGCTTAAGTAAATTACTTAAACAATTCCAATAATGCCTAATGGCATGTTACAATACTTTTTTAATGTGATGCTTCAAAAAAACGTATGCATGACCAAATGTATGATTGTGATAATGATGGTCCTTTTACAATGTTAAACTTGGTGGGTGGGGTAACAAAAATGCCTTTTTTGCTAGAGTAAATTACTTCAACAATTCCAATGATGTCTAATTGCATGTTACAATACATTTTTATAATGATACTTCAATAAAAATGCATGCGCTACCAAGAGTATGATTGTGATAATGATGGTCCTTTCACAATATTAAACTTGTTGGGTGGGGTAACAAATATGTCTTTTTTGCTAGAGTAAATTACTTCAACAATTTCAATAATGTCTAATGAAATGTTTCAAAACATTTTCAATATGATACTTCAATAAATTTGCATGCATTACCAAAAGTATGATTGTTATAATGATGGTCCTTTTACAATGGTAAACTTGGTGGGTGGGGTAACAAATATGCCTTTTTTGCCAAAGTAAATTACTTAAACAATTCCAATAATGTCAAGTGGCATTTTACAATACATTTTCAATATGATGTTTCAATAAAAATTCATACATTACCAAAAGTATGATTGTGATAATGATGGTCCTTTTGCAATGTTAAACTTGGTGGGTGGGGTAACAAAAATGCCTTAAAAGTCAACAAAGCTGCCATGATTTTACTGCTATCATACATTTCTTAACTAGTCACACATTGATCTTTCCGAAAATCATAGTGAACCTTATTCACCCGATTGGTACCAACCAACCCCTCCGGCTCACGGCCTAATACTAGACAATTCCATCTAGATACTTATAACATCGGCTCAAGTGGAACTTTTTAATTAAATTGTTAATCAACATGCATATAGCAACTTTAGAAGACCTTTGTAATCTAAAATAAGTAATATGAGCCTCTGCGCCGCCCTGGAATCGTGTTTACTGAAACATGATACAAGCCTGTGTATTTAACGCTTGTAAATAGATTAAAATCTTTTTTATTGGTTACGTCGATAGAGTTACGTCAATTCAAACATTTCTGTATATCTGATATCATGCTCAGCTTGTAGTGTAAGCAGTTTATGGGCATGATTAAATTCTTCCTGTTTGAACAGAAAAATCAACTTCAAAATAATCAATGGTTCCTGTTTAGAGTCGTGTTTGATCAGGCGGGTGCAGTAATAGACTGACATCCGACCATACTTAACCCTTAATAAGCTGAATCTTCCTTATGGACTATTCCATTATTGAAAAATGACCAGTGGTTCTTAATATTTAGGAAGATTTTACAAACCATTTCAAAAATATTAAAGTAAAACAAACAGTGTAGATCCTGATCAGAGGGCTCCTTACGGAGCCCTCTGATCAGGATCTACACTGTTTGCAATATATACATATACTTGTTTGCAGCATTGAAAGGGTTAAGCATGTCTAAGAGGTAGCGTATTACCTCTAGACCGTGTGAAAGAATCAATTGAGTAAACAAACTCTTAAAGCACGATGTTAAGTTTGATTCCTTTGGCTGGTCTGTTTCAGCTTGTCCTTTTCTCGAGGTCACGTGAAGATTTGTAGTGATACGTGTGGCTGGCTTTTTCAAAACTCGGTTAACATTTACTAATTTTATATGCTTGATGGTCTACTAAACTTCAAACACCTCGAATATAAAATCCCAAATTGACGTATCTTTTCTTTATAGAAATGTTTTTTATCCTTTTTGTGATAAACGCCGGGTAAACTTTCATACATCCTGATTGGTAAGTTCTTAAAAAAGATTGAGAGTAAAATAGATTGCTTCTGAATTTGCTTCTTTTAACTTTAATCTGAGCAACGTATTGTCGTTCAAACTGAATACAAGCTATGATTAAAAGGCAAACCACTGAAAGTGAACTGACATTCCCTGCAAGAAGAGTTTGTCTTTTTATTACGTGAGTCACGTGAGTGTAACCGTGGACGAAACGTTTTCCTACCCATTTTAAACGCAAACACAAACGCAAAGCAATAAAATGTAGAAAATCACATGATTTTGAAATTTCTAACTACATACATTTATTTTTATATGAGTGGCAAACAATTTGGAATATTGCTTTTCGCAGAATTTGATTTGAGTTCAAAATGTTTGCAAGTCCTACAGTGGAGAATCTGTTATTCTTTCCCAATAAACGCGTTTACGCTAAAACTATTATTTCCAATACAAACAGTTTGGAGCCAGATCAGACGCCGGGTAACCCGGCGTCTGATCAGGCTCCAAACTGTTGGCCACCAAGATAAACATGAAATATCAGAATTGTCAAAAAGTTGTTCTTTTTTACGTTTTAGTGCTTTGTGTTTGCGTACGTTTGCGTTTAAACGGGAAAGAATAACAGATTCTCCACTGTAGTCTACAAAAGCTTAAATCTTTCACGGCCCTAAATTTCATAATCTGATTTAACCTAACATCGTCTGCATCGATACTATTGTCTGCTGCTACTATTACTTTTTATTTCTCATTACATACAGTGGAGAATCTGTTATTCTTTCCCGTATAAACGCAAACGTACGCAAACGCAAAACACTAAAACGTAGAAAAGTACAACTTTTGGACAATCTTTATCTTGGTGGCAAACAGTTTGGAGCCTGATCAGACGCCGGGTTACCCGGCGTCTGATCTGGCTCCAAACTGTTTGCAGTGAAAATAATATATTTAGTGTAAACGCGTTTATTGGGAAAGAATAACGTTTTCTCCACTGTATAACATGTAATATATTTTGTCAAAGTTAGATTAAATCACATTGAAGAATTATAAATACGAGCGTCAAACAGTTTTGATCCTGATCAGACGTCGCTTAACGCGGTATATGATTAGAATCCACATTTTCTGCCAAGTCACCTAAAGGCGCATATGATGGTGAAAATATAAGATATGAAGTTTTCATCATTAACATTCTAGTTACATGTAACTGATACTCTTATAATGAAATTATTTCAATTTCAATTTCGTGTTAAGGATACTCTTATGTATATCTCTACTGGGTGGTAGCAATGATCAACTTTCAGAAATGTAAGATACGGCTCATTTATTTTAATTCAAACAAATATGTTTGAATTGATTTATGAGGTAATTAATTATTAAACCGCCCAATGAAAAAGCCTTTTTCATGGGCTTATCCAGAAAATCTCAATGTTTAAAACAAATCTAAGAACGGGGACGTTCACAGTTTATCAATCTATTAATATAAAATGTTCTTTTTTTAAAGATAAAGCAATAGATAAAATGCGTTTAGAATTATTCCATGACATTAATGCATAGTATCAGCTCGATAATTATATACAGTGGAAAATACGTTACTCGTTGCGAATAAACGCACTTATGCGAAAACAATTGTTTCTGCAAACTGGATAACCCGCAGTCTGATAAAGCTCGAAAACTTTTTGCCCATCCGATAAAAATAATAGCCAGAATTTTCAAGAACCTGTAATTTTCAACATTTTATTGAATTGCGTTTGCTGTTAATTTCGTTTAAAATGGAAATAATAACGTGTTCTCTACTTCACCATACCGAAGTTCTTTATGTATCGGAAATTGAGTATATAACTGACAAGGGTCCTGCATTTAAACATGTTTTAAAGGCTCCTGCATTTAAACATATTTCGAGTTTCAAAAGTAATAATTACTACCGCTATATATACATTAAACTGCCATATGGCTTAATCTGTTACTTCATAAATGCGCATTTCTTACATCTTTTATTCCTCCACAAGTTTTCACTGTATACAGTCCTTAATATATATTATAACAAATAGTTTCTATATTCTAACAGATGATAGCTTGAAGATACACAGAAATCATCAATAATTTGATAACATTGTAGATAGTCTCAAAATGAATTTCATTAAATCGAAGTTATTGAACTTAACCTTGATCAAATATATCATACTTTTAAAGATAATGCTCCACGGAACCTATTCTGTTTGAATTTTGTATATTTCAATGTGGTCGGTTTTCCGCGCATTAACTAACAGATAAAACGGCAGACACATTAAAACTGATCACAATACGTACACTACCACTCTATTATAGAACCGAATATGAAATATGTCCCAATGATTATTAGCGATAGTAAACTGAATAAAACTAAATAATGTCTGCAAAGTGGTCGTTTGTATATTCTATGCACAGTGGATAATGCGTTCTTATTTCCCGTTTAAACAGTATTAAACGCAAACGAGATACAATAAGTATACCAAAACGCCACTTTTTTTAAAAAAAAACACACACAAAAAAACCCAAACTACAGACACCTTATTTTATCAGAGTGGCAAACAGTTTGGAGCCTGATCAGATGCCGGGTTACCCGGCATCTGATCAGGCTTCAAACTGTTTGCAATGAGTATAATTATTATCGATATTGAGAAAGAATAGCGTATTCTCAACTGTAAGAACATTTTAAGAAAACCAATAACGATAATATTAAAGATATAGACGAAACTGATACACTCATAATATTGACATAACGAATGATCAAGATAATATATAAACACTCGCAATACTGCGGAACGAATCAATAAATGTAATAGATCCAATAAGTCTGTAGCAATAGACAATATTTTGAATGAGTATATTAAATCAACTAGACATAAAACTACTTCTGTTTTATGTATCTTTTTTCAATTTGATCTTAGGCACGGGAAATTGTACCTACTAACATTGCATCGAGATAAATGTTATCTATAAATATTTAGAAGGGAGACTTACAACATTCTGGAAATTATCTTAGTTATATCAGCAGTTTCTTTATTTCTGCAAATTGCTACAGTGGTAAAATCGTTATTCATTCTCAATAAACGCGTTTACATTAAAGCTAGTATGTCCATTGCAAATAGTTTGGAGCCCGATCAGACGCCGAGTTACCCAGCGTTTGATCAGTCTTCAAACTTCATGTTATTTAGACGAAAATAAATTGTTATTTTTTCAAATTTTGGTTGATATATACATGTACAGTGGAGAATCTGTTATTCTTTCCCAATAAACGCGTTTACGCTAAAACTATTATTTGCAGTGCCAACAGTTTGGAGCCAGATCAGACGCCGGGTAACCCGGCGTCTGATCAGGTTCCAAACTGTTTGCCACCAAGATAAACATGAAATATCAGAATTGTCCAAAAGTTGTTCTTTTCTACGTTTTGGCGCTTTGCGTTTGCGTACGTTTGCGTTTAAACGGGAAAGAATAACAGATTCTCCACTGTATGTTGGTATGTCCTGTGTTAAATGACCATTTAATAAGAAGAATGGATTATATTTAATGCACATAGTAAAAGTAAAACTGTTTAACACTCATACCAATGCTTCTGAAATAAAGCATCCATAAAGTGACTGTGATAGATGTCAAATTTGCAATGAAAGGGTTTGACAAAAATTTCATTTCTGTCTACAAACATTCTGTATTGATTATTCCATTTTAATGAAAAGTCTTTTTTAATTTTCTAAATATTTGTACAGAAATGTCACACTGATAACACTGTTCCATAAACCAACAGCACGCCTCAAGCGCTCATCACATTCTTGCTTTATCGTTCAAGATCTGCTTTGTTCTGTTTATAGACATCATTAGCCTTCTAGTGGATCTGCGTATACAGTAAAACCTTTCTATTACAACCACTAGATTACTTTAATTGGTATGTGTTTCAGATGGGTTACTGCTTAAGTGAAAGTCTGGCAGACATCTCATATAGGAACTTTTTGTTTTACTTTCACCTTGCTTTCAGCTATTACAGTGGAGAAAACGTTATTCTTTCTCAATAAACGCGTTTACGCTAAAACTATTATTTTCACTGCAAACAGTTTGGAGCCAGATCAGACGCCGGGTAACCCGGCGTCTGATCAGGCTCCGAACTGTTTGCCACCAAGATAAAGCTGAATTATCAGAATTGTCCAAAAGTTGCACTTTTGTACGTTTTAGTGTTTTGCGTTTGCGTACGTTTGCGTTTAAACGGGAAAGAATAACAGATTCTCCACTGTACTTGGTTTTTTTTGCAATCCATTAGCCTCCTTTTTATGGGACTGTAATGGAGCGGTTTTAGTAAAATCTCTCCATTACGACCACTAATTATATTAATTATTAGGTGTTTCAGGCAGGTGGCTGCTTAAAACAAGATACAAGTAAAACAGAAAGCTCTTTAAAGAGCTTTCAGTAATGCTTTCATTTTGCTTTAAGCTGTCAGTGTCTTTCACATGGCCAATATACATTATTTTAGTGGTTGTAATAGAGAGGTTTTCTGTATGGCATTTAATTCTTGTAGAGTGCTCCCTCTCTACAACGGCATCCAGTGAAAGAAAACAAATGTATGCGTTGTTAGAGAGAGTCGTTATACGGAGGGAAAATGACTTACATTTGCAACCAGCTTGGATTCAAGCTGTTTGTCACACGTCATTAAGTTTTTTCCATTAAAATGTCCATTATGTAACTTTGAGAAAAACAGCAGCTGACAATGTTAAGCAGACGACATTGCAGCCGTGTATTGGTTGGACATAATTGTATTTTGGGGGGAATAGCGGCAAGCGTTGTTGTAAGGATGGATTCGTTATTGGGAGGACCTTTGTAGGGAGGGAGCACTGTAAAATGAAACCCATAAAATAAAAGGTCGGTGTCAAGGCAATACTGAGATTATTCAATGGTTCAGGGGAGAAGACTTTGTCCTCTTCCAATAAACGCGTTTATGCCAAAACAATAATGACATAACAAACAGTTTGGAGGCAGATCAGACACCGGGTAGCCCGGAGTCTGATCAGGCTCCAAACTGTTTGCCATTCAGATTAAAATAAATCGAAAGAAAAGTCATACAATAGTATTTTCTACACTTTAGTAAATTGCGTTTGCGTGTCTTTTACGTTTAAATGGGAACGACTAACGCCTGCTCCACTGTAAAACACATCTTCAGAATGTTGTTGTTTTGTACAACCAGTCTTAGGCAATGTGTTCGATCTTGTATGACATTTGCTCATCCCAAATATTCTTTTGTTCCGGTGCCATTTGTTGTTTTCAAATTCCTTCTATTCATCTGAAATCTCGTTTGCTCAGGGTCTTCTTTATGTGTTTAGTAGAGTTTAGAATTGTTTTGTTAACCCTAACCCTTTAACCAATAGCCTGTTTCTAGTAGTTAAGATATGTGACATATTAAAGCAGGTTGAAAGTAAAGCAGAATGCAGGTTGAAAGTTTAGCAGAATGCGCCCTAGGGCGCATTTTGCTTTACTTTTAGCCTAAATTAAGTTACTATCTGCTAGTGTATAGAAAATATTACTTATAGTACTTATTCATAACAGTATAAAATGGAACTATTTTCTTTGGCGGATGAATAAAATGAATGCGCTAAAAGTCGCTTCTATAAGGGAAAGGGTTAAATTGCCAAGTCCTTCTGTATCGGCAATTGCAAACCATTTGAATTCCGGCTCCGAGGTTATAAAGCGTTTTAGTTGAGTCTGAGTGTGTTCCAAAGCATGTGTTTGGTCAGATTTGAGCCTAGGCTCAACTCTGACCAATCAAATGCTTGGGAACGAGTTTAGACTCAAGTCAAAAGCTTTATAACCTCAGAGCCAAGCCATGGTCAGAACAGCTCCCCATCTGATCAAGGTCTAAACTGTTTTAACTCATATCGATGTCTCTTAGACAAAATGCCCAAAATATAAGTGTTTGTTTAGGTTGTTTAGTCAGATGATATTAAGCCAGTACATTGTAACCCATTGTCTGACCAGGTCTCAAACTGTTTGCCATTCAAATATCTGCTACTTTCAACAGTTTAGTGAATTGCATTCCCGTTTAGTTTTGATTGAACGGAAAGAACAATATCGCTGTACTAGAAATTTATAATACAGTGCTCCCTCTCTACAACGGCCCTGGTAACAACGATGACTCTTGCCGCTGTTCCCCAAATAAGACAATTACATGTATGTCCAACCTTTTCATGGCTGAAATGTCGTCTACTTAAAGTTTTCGTCTGCTGTTTTTCTTAAATGTACATGTACGTGGAAATTTTGATAGAATGGATATAATGACGAGTGACAAACAGCTTAAATCCAGATCAGACGCCGCGTTACGCGGCGTCTGATCTGGATTCAAGCTGTTTGCAAATGTAAACCAATTTCCCTCTCTATAACGACTCCCTCCGAACAACGCACATAATCTTTGTCTCCCATTGGATGTCGTTGTAGAAAGGGAGCACTGTACTTACGTAACACATGAAACCGGGCCTCCGCAAACCAGAATATTCTCAAAACAGAACAAGAGTTTCGGCCTCGAAGCATTTTTTTGCTTTCTTGCTTAACATTCAACAAAGATGAATACATGTAACAAAAAACAAACAAAATATGCAAAATGGATCGGAAGTATAATGCATATTCAGATAGAATACATCTGTGGGCGACAAAATATTAGAGTGGTTTCATATAAAGAATAAATTAACATGAATGATTAGAGTAATTGAAACATTTTGCTTTATTTATTACGTCAAATAAAATACTTAAACTTGCAGATCGTTTTAAATAGGTATCATTTATACAATCGTTATTGAAAATCAGCATCTGAGTATGACATTTGTTCATAAACGTTCTTATACGTGGACTAAAACAGCCACGTTCATTAGAAACAGTTTGGAGCCTGATCAGGAAACTATCCGTTTGTCTCTCAGACTAAAACGATTAGTCCACGTTGTCAAAAAGTGCCATTTCTCTGCCTTTGCATTAAGTTCCGTTCAACCCATCCACTGCCTTACCAAGAGTATATTACAGTGGAGAATCTGTTATTCTTTCCCGTTTAAACGCAAACGTACGCAAACGCAAAGCGCTAAAACGTAGAAAAGAATAACTTTTTGACAATTCTGATATTTCATGTTTATCTTGGTGGCAAACAGTTTGGAGCCTGATCAGACGCCGGGTTACCCAACTGCTCCAAACTGTTTGCACTGCAAATAATAGTTTTAGCGTAAACGCGTTTATTGGGAAAGAATAACACATCCTCCACTGTAGTTATTTACAAACAGTTTGAATCCTAACCAGACTCATTCCAATATGTCTTAAGTCAAAGTACCTAAATTTTAAATTTAAGAATAAAAAGCAGACGGCAGTTGTTTAAAAATCGATGACGTCATGGCAGCGAAAGGGGTTAAAATGGGAAGAATGACCTATTCCCTCTGTATGGATGGAACCACTTCAAGCTACCGTGAAGAAGACGTTATTCTTCTCCATTAAAACGATGACTTAACCCATTTCCTGCGGTAATATATTCTGCTTCAAAATTGTCGTCTGCAAAATTTGTTAAATCTAGATTTGTAATTTTTTTAAGAAAATAAATCTAAATACTGTAAAACAGTTTGAATCCATCTCAGACGCCGCGTAACGCGTAACTTATTGTGAGTAATACGATCTTATTTCAGTTTATCCGTAGACATACAGTGGAGAAAACGTTATTCTTTCCCAATAAACGCGTTTACGCTAAAACTATTATTTTCACTGCAAACAGTTTGGAGCCAGATCAGACGCCAGGCTCCAAACTGTTTGCCACCAAGATAAAGATGAATTATCAGAATTGTTTAAAAGTTGTACTTTTCTACGTTTTAGTGTTTTGCGTTTGCGTACGTTTGCGTTTAAACGGGAAAGAATAACAGATTCTCCACTGTACGTTCATTCTGTGCTCCATTCTTACAACGGCCCTCCCAACAACGACTCTCTTCTTACAACGACCCGTGCCGCAGTTCCCTTAACAGGACAATATGTTTAACGATTGCATTGCTGCAATATCGTCTGCTTAAAACTGTCGTCTGCTGTTTTTCTCAAAGTTACATATTGTACATTTGACAGATAAAAAAGGAAATGACGCGGCGTGTGATCTGGATTCAAGCTGTTTGCAAATGTATAACGACTCCTTCCGAGTCACAATTTTTGTCTCCCATTGGGTGTCGTTGTAGGGAGGGAACACTGTACTTTTGAAGTAACTGTTCCCAGTCCAGACTTTCAACAAATGACTTTGATAAGGAACCAAACTACACTTGCTAACAGTTTAGAACCGTACACGACGTCTAATGTCTCAAGTTCTTAAGGACATGAAACTGATAAGTTTATGTTTTCAGACAAGTATATATAAGACAGACACTATTATACAGTGAAGAAGACTAATTTTATATTATTTTCGCAGACGACATATTTGAAGCAGACGACATTTCAGTATGATAAGGGTTAAGGAAATATCGTTACGATAGTCAAAGAGTTCCTTACCAGACACTGGTTGTACATTTATATCATGTGATCGGGATTTAACCCTTTCACTTTCAATTTTTTCGTGAGATTTTTACCCCTTCACCGTTTCAATGTCGTCTGCTCCAATGTTGTTGTCAGAAATGTCGTTTCAAAGTTAAGAAATAAAGCAGTATGACTGAAGAAATTTCAAAACGAGTGTCAAACAATTTGGATCCTGATCAGACGCCGCGTGACGCGGCGTCTGATCAGGATCCAAACTGTTTGTAAACGCGCTTTTAAGCGTCATTGAGAGTGAAAGGGTTAAACTATTTGTAAATTCGAATTTGTCACCCATGGCGTCGAAAGACCAAACCGATATTTGAAAAGAGGGCAAAAAGGGCAAACTGCTGATTCGAGGCAGACTTATTTAACACTACTGGTTAGAATCCGAAATCTTCGGCTCTAATTCGTTCGCTATCAGGATAATATACCATAGACTTGTGTAAGAAGATGATAGGGTATCGGTTCGTACGAAGTGACGTGTAACAATACATGTTGCAATCTTTCAGCGCTAAATTATGATCTCGTCTGTAACAATTATCGTCTGTTTCTATTCTAAAATTAGATTTATTTTACAACTTATTTTCGAAAATGGATGAAGATATCAAACAGTTTGAATCCTGATGAGACGCCGAGTTACTGGGCCTCACATAAGGTTCCAAACTGTTTGCCTATGTAATCACTATTTCGTCGTCGGCGTGCAAAGAGTTGAAGCCTAATTAGAAAACACATATCTCATGTTTTAATATGATGTGCACTCGTTCAAGCAGATCTGCCAACTAAAGCTAAATAAATATTTCTCAATTAGATATGCTACCTTCATACAGTGGAAAAGGTATTTTCTCCCAATAAACGCGTGTTTGCGAAAACGATTATTTCCATTGCAAACAATTTGGAGCCTGATCAGACGCTGGGTAACCCAGCGTCTGATCAGGCTCCAATCTGTTTGCAAATCAGATTAAATAAACATTTGTAATTTTTCAAAGCGCTTCTATTTTCACAATTTTATCACTTTACTTTTGCTTTTAGTTACGTTTAAACAGGAAGGAATAACGAGTCCTCTACTGTATACTTCAGATAAAACGTGCTATTCCCTCAGTTGAACTTATACTAATTAGACATTTCAAAGCAAAGTTGTGTTAGTCCGGCAGAGGGCTGACTTGACCTGGAAATGCCGTCCTAAGTTTTTTTCTCGACTGATTCTACTTCAGCATATGTTACTTATTGAAAAACCACCGGGTGCCACTTTGTCACCCTTGAGCATTTTCGTATATTCAAGATGGCGGGCAAAATGGCTGCCCAAAGGCTTTTAAACAAAATAGCACAAAAAGCAGCATTCATTTTTCCTGTTTTAATTGATTAGACCTCACCATAATGATAGTTATTATTCAAAAAGAGTTTCATGTTTTCAAAATGTTACGGGTGACATCTTGTCACTCTTGAGCATTTCAGTATATTCAAAATGGCGGCTATAATGGCTACCTAAATCCGTTGAAACAAACTACTCTTAACTTCAGCATTCAAGGTTTGGTTTTCTTAACTGATATGACCCCACTATAATGATATATATTACTGAAATGATGATACATACTATTGAATTGTTACGGATGACATCTTGCCACCCTTGAGCATTTCTGTATATTCAAGATGGCGGCCAAAATGGCTACCGAATTTGCTTTTAAACAAAAAAGTTCAAAAAGCAGCATTCATTGTTTCTTTTTTTAAACTGACCTCACCATAATAAGAGTTATTAATGAAAAGACAATTCATGTTTTAAAAATGTTACGGGTGACATCTTGCCACCCTTTAGCATTTCCGTTTATTCAAAATGGCGGCTTAAATGGCTATCCAAATGCGTTAAAACTACTCTACTTCAGCATTCATAATTTGGTTTTCTAAACTTATTTGACCCCACCGTCATGAAACTGTTTACTGAAATGATTATACATATTATTGAGCTGTTATGGATGACATCTTGTCACCTTTGAGCATATCTGTTTATTCAAAATAGCGGCTAAAATGGCTACCGAAATGCTTTAAAACCAAATGGTCATCAAATCAGCATTCATAATTTCTTTCTATTAATTGATTTGATCTCACCATTATGATATTCGTTATTGAAATGATCAAACTAATGATTGAAATGTTACGGGTGACATCTTTTTATCATTGAGCATTTCCGTATATTCAAGATGGCGGCCAAAATAGTGACAGAAATTTTGTTTAGCCAAAAAAGTCCAAAAATAAAAAATCATACATTTTTATTCATTACTGACTCGATATCAACGTAATTATACTTACTATTAGAGTTATGATACTTATTGATGAAATTTAACGGGTAACATCTTTTCATCATTGAGTATTTCCGTATATTCAAGACGGTGATGCTTATTATTGAAAATAGGATACTTGTTATCGAACTGTACGTGGATGATATCTTGTCACCCTTGAGCATTTCTATATATTCGAGATCGACCAAAGCGTTGACCGAAATGCTTTAAATCAAAATAAGTCCACACAACATCATTCATTATTTCTTATTCTTAAATGGCTTGACCTTACCAGAATGATACTTATTATTGACAGAATGATACTCATTATTGAAATACTTTGGGGGACATTTTTCCACCTTCGAGCATTTTAGTATTCAAGAAAGCGGCCAAAATTGCGATAGAAATGCTTAAAATGTTTAAAATGTTCAAAAGTCATAATAAACAGTTGTTTCTTGGCTGGTTCTTTGAAGCACCTGGTATTTGTTCACAAGAGCGCTTTTACCTTTATCCTAAGAGACCTTCCTACCTGATCGTGGTTCTGGGGCTTAATTGTCATAGAAATATTTCTTTGTATTTGACCGAGATAATGCCCGCTGTCAAGAGCTAAAAAGAATGCAGGTCGGTGGTTTTGATCACATGCGCTGATTCGCAACGAATGAGACTAGTCGATATCATCTTTCTGAAATCATCATCATCTCATCTCATAACCTCTCACCCTTTATCGGCCCTATATATGATCTATTCTTTGTTGCAGTACCCTAAATCGCATCTCGTCCATGCATGCTTTAACATATCAATATTTACGTTCTACAGGGCATACTACCTTGGCAGTCACACATTGCTCAGTTTTAAAATTAACTATAGAGTTATGACAAGGGTTTCGGCTTAAGTCGCTGGCTGTGAAGATGTTATCAGTTTTTCCTTCCTCCAACCAAACCCTGCTGGGGCAAGATCAGGTAGATTGTTTCCTCTAATAAATGCTTAAATCAAGGTAGCGAAGTTTTGCTGATGTTTCATCGCTAAGATGTGTGGTCTAAACTTGAACGTGTGTTTCAGATATGAACTCGAGGAAATACTATCGCTTGTGAAATGTAAGTTTCAATAGAAAAATCAAGTCAACCGATAAGTTAAAACACACAGTTGGGCCACAATTATTTCCTTGCAGCAGTTCACGTTCCAATTCCAAAGCTGTCTGCAACTGTGATACATCCCGTGACGGTAAATGCAGGAAGAATGTCCTCAACAATGTCCATATGTTTGCCCCATGCAATATCAATATAAATAATAGATTGGTTAACATTTTATTCGCCCTTCTTGTTTTATATGACTGACAGCTTAGGATTCGAATAATTTCATGTGCATGGGAATACCTACTACACAATAATATTGTATATCTCTTAATCTGTTGCTTTCAAATGTGTTCTATAATACATCGGCTTGTTTAAGCTTATGTGTCATGTTTACCTATTATCACTAGCTTCTTTACTTGTGTGTGCTCAATTTGAAAAGTCTCAGCATCTAGAATGTAAGAGATTATCAGCTTCATTAACTCTTTTTTTCAGTGACAGTAAGATACACTGATTTTGGTAATATGCTGTTAGCATGCAACTGATAGTAATCGATTTTTAACCTGTTGCTCTCGTACACTTATAGAAATTTCAGTTTTGTATATATAGGTCAACATTGTTGTTCTCCTCCAACTTAAATGTTGGCGATGTAGTTCTACAGAGCCTTTTGTGGGGTATGTCATAAACCCATAATAACGATATCGATCCGTCTATGGTGACTGTCTACTAGTCCTATTATTGTGTCAGAAACTCCTATCTGAACTTTTTATTGAGTTGCTTTATCAAATTGTGTAACTGTCATATTATTATGACCACCAAACAGTGCTGTTGGAAAAGGTATCAATTCATAGGACAGAACATCTCCGATATCAACCTCATGGCTGCTAGCTTGAAGACTTTCCAATACTATTGGGTAGATTTCACATGATTTGATCAACCATCTCATTCTTTTGGTCACGGTGATTTTTTCTCTGGAATCCTTTTTGTCCAATTCTATTAGCAGTCCCTATCGTGGTTTAAAGCTGTTATTCACATCATCTGATTCCATTTCTTCAGTATCAATGTTGAAAACGCTATCTTTATCAATTTCTTGATCAATCTAGCAACTACAGTTTTTTAAATGCACTTTGAACTGACTTGCTCACAATGCATATTACTGTAAGTTCTTCCATAAGTTGAAGTCTGGGTGCAATAGAACCACTTTGTAAAGAGTTAGCATCCTTGATGCACTCAGACAGGCTAAAAAAGGCAAGACTTTAACAACGTTTGCGCCTTAGTGTCTACAAATTCGAATATATATTTTTCCAAACGTTCACAAGTTAAGCAAGGCTTTCAGTTTTAGGAAGATTTTGATTTTTGATGAAACTTAAAGATAAAACTAACAGATTCAATTCAGGTGAGAGATTTTATGGCCATCATGGTCCTATTGTCTTACCGTGCCTTCCGTGTCCTTTGCATTGTTTTCTATTTTCCGTCTCCCTTGTGTCCCTCAAAGTCAGGTTCAGGATCATCCCTGTGAGCCACCATGATATCAAAGTTTGCTTGCAGCTGATTGTACATGTGAATGTCTAACGCCTATGAGTATTTCTGTTTTATCATAATCTTAATTATGCAATTGGTAACATGTCCATGGCACATAAAGGGGATTTTAATGAACATATGACATTTTCAGTTTTATATACCTCGTCCATGCCTCATCAACTATTAGTTTTCAAAAATATTCTGAGCACTGCTCTTCGGAGAGCCTCCGTTTTTTTCATGTAAGTCATGCCACATCTGTCATTTTTAGTTAACATGACCTGAATCGGAACTTTAAGGCAGCATTTCACTATATACTACACTCTTTCAAGGCATCATCAAATATAAAGGCTATGCCACTGTCTGTCATCAAACTACCACCATCGGCAACTAAGCTGATGAGTAAGTGTATGCAACAAAGCCTAAATGCTAAGAATGAAATATTTTGACGCACAAAAACATGTGCAGTTACGTGACCCTAGCTGCTGGTACTTAATTCAAAACTGACCAAAAAAGAAAAAATATCTAGGTCACAGAGGTCAAGGTTAAAGGTCAATGTAAGTAATTTACTATTGTAACTATTTTTACTCATTGAAGTACACATACACGTGAAGTTATGTGACCCTAATTGAAGTACTCAGTCCAAAATTGACCTATTAAACGCAAAATAATTTACAAATGTCACAGAGGTCAAGGGCAAAGGTCAAGGTTATCAAACTGCAATGCAACATGCTACTCACATTCAGATGTACCTATGATTTAATTTTCATTGATATAATACTTAAACTTTCAAGGAATTACCCGGTATTCGATGCCGGGGTATAGCATAAAAGGCCCAATTTCGTGGAAATTAGTAAAAAATAGTGGGTGGGGTAAACCGGAAATATTTCAAAATGCTCAAGGGTGACAAGGTGGCACCCGGTCAATTCTGAATGACAATGCTTTGAACTATCAATATCAATCAAGAAAAAAACTTAGGACGCAATTTCTAGGTAGACCTCAAAATCCTCATTTCTCTGCCGGACTATGTTTACCCTGTGGCTTGCTAGATTCAAAAATCTATTATTTCATTTGCTTTCCAAGCTCTTTGTCTGTTCTATCACATTATCGTCTGCTTGAGCACTACCCTGAACAGAAGAAACAAAGAATACGATTGAGAAATAGTTTGGATCCTGAGTAGATGTCGTGTTCGAAATAATTCTGGTTAGGATAAGGTTATTTTATCCTACAGTGAAGAAAACGTTATTTAATTCCTAATAAACGTGTTTATGCTTAAAACTGTGATCTCTATGCAAACAGTTTGAAGCCAGATCAGACACCGGGTAACCCGGCGTCTGATCAGGCTCCAAACTGTTTGTCACTCAGATTGAAATAATTAGAATTTTCAAAAAAAAAGTCATTTTCTACACTTTGGTGCACTGCGTTTATGTTTCGTTTGCGTTTATACGGGAAAAGATAACGCCTTCCCAAGAGTACAATAGGTTTTGCAGCCTATATGTTCCGAACATGCAAATGTAGATCTACATTTGGAAAATAAATAAAATATGTTTAAACTGTAACTGTAAACCTATTCAAGCGCCATTTAACTCGATGTACGATCGGGATCAAAACTGTTCAACACTCATTTCGATATTTATTCCGTCAAATTTTCAAAACATTGAATTTGAAATAAAATAGATGGCGACCATTTTAACACTATTTAGCAGACTATTATTTGACAGTGAGCACATAGGCAAGAGTTATTTGCAATACCCATGGCATACATGTAGCTGGGTTATATATGAACACTGTCGTGCTGTTGATAGCTGTGCGACGATGTCGCTCCGAATTTGAAAGGAATGAATTTTGTATACGGCATTTTCTGCATGTTATTACCGAAAATACAATTATCTCATTCGTTCATTTCAATAATGAAAATGTATTGATTCTATTCCCAGCCTACATTACCTCCGCTAGCTTAACGTTGTCCCAGGCATTCATCAGAAATAGTACAAAGTTTATACGATTCAACATTGAAATCATGGAACCTAATATGAGTTAGTGTAATATGTTTTAAACGACGATTTATGTAAGAAAAATGTAGATACATATATGAAATTTGGTTCCTGCTTAATGCATTTTTCTATCAATTTCTTTTATCAGTTAACACAACAAAATAATTCCACTTACTATTGACGGTTTCGACCACAACTGTGGCCATCCTCAGAATGCCGATTCCGCACATTATTGGTCATGCTCGATCATTTAATGCAGGCTGAAACAATGCAGAACGTTTAGGGTATCCGTCCTTTTACTGGAGCTTAGGGTGCCCTTACTCTTACAATGTACTGGATGCGGTTGAAACAAAACGATGACGCCTTATTCAATCGTCAATCATTTGTTTTCATTATTGTTTGTTACTCGGATTTAACCCGTTACCAAATAGAAGCACCTTTTAGCGGATATGATTTATTCATCCGCTGAAGAAAATAGTTTCAATTTAATCAGTAATGAATATGTATTATAGGGAATGTGTTCTGTATTATAGCACATGATAGCTTAAAGCAGGCTGAAAGTAAAGCAGAATGCGCCCTCAGGCGCATTCTGCTTTACTTTCAACCTGCTTTAAGTAGTCATCTATCTTAAGTACTATAAATAGGCTATCAGGTAAAGGGTTAAATAAAAATATTTCAAACACTGTCATTTATTGCATTGCATTTACGTTCAGTAATCTTAAAATAACGTCTCTCCAAAAACAATAGTATTTTATCAGGGCTGCCATTAGTTGACCATAAAACATCCTAAGATTTCCAAATATTCTATCTTTAAAGCGCGATTACTTAAAGCAGGTTGAAAGTAAATCAGAATGCGCATTGGGGCGCATTCTGATATACTTTCAGCCTGCTTAAAGCTACCGTGTGCTGGGGAAACATCCGAAGATTTCGGACAAATCAGGAGAAATGCCAGCCCTGTTTTAAACTAAAGGGCCTGAAGGCCCTGATATCGCTCACCATTTGTAATGAAGCCTGATAGCTTTACCTTTGAAGTTCACCCATTTTATTCTAAATCCATTCAAATTTGTCGACCTAATCTAGTATAGTAGAGTACATCAAAGGCAGATAACTAGAGCCTAAACAATACTGAAATGAAGCCTTTTTCTAGCATTTCAAAGTATATCAAGGGCAGGTAACTATTGCCACAATGATTAGATTTCAACAATAGTTGCACTCCTTCGAGAACGTATAGCTATATACTTTGTGTACAAGTATAATCAAACTCCATTGAAAACTGTAGTTGTAAGAGTGTAAACGCTGTAAAATATGGCATTTTCAGCAATTCAAAGGTAGATAACTCTTGATCTATTTGTCCAATTTCAACCATAATCACCTTTTTTTGTCATATACAATCTGAGCAAGTTTGAGAGAGCTTGGATAAATAGTGTGGCCTCTAGAGCGTTAACACTGTTAAGGATATCATTTTCAGCAATTCAAAGGTAGATAACTCTCGACCTGTTGATCCGATTACAACCATAATTGAACTCATCCGAAGTCTTATGGTAATATACAATCTGAGTAAGTTGGAGAAAGATTGGATAAAATGTGTGGCCTCTAGAGTGTAAACACCCTTAAATATGGCATTTTCAGCAATTCAAAGGTAGATAACTCTCCACCTATTAGTCTGATTTCAACCATAATCAAACTCATCTGAACTCCTATAATAATATACAATCTGAGCAAGTTTGAGATAGGTTGGATAAAAATTGTGAACTCTAGAATGTAAACACTGTTAAATATGGCATTTTCAGCAATTCAAAGGTAGATAACTCTTTTTTTTTTGGTCCGAGTTCAACCAAAATCAAACTCGTCCGAACTCTTATAGTCATATATTATCTGGGCAAGTTTTAGAAAGATTGGATAAATATTGTGGCCTCTAGAGTGTAAACACTGTTAAATATGGTATTTTCAGCAATTCAAAGGTAGATAACTCATGACCTATTTGTCCGATTTTCAACCATAATCGAACTCATCCGAACTCTTATGGCAATATACCATCTGAGAAAGTTTGAGAAAGGTTGGATAAATAGTGTGGCATCTAGAGTGTAAACACTGAAATTGTTGACGCCGCACGACGGACGACGGACGCCGGACATTCAAGGATTGCAAAAGCTCACCCTGAGCTAGCTCAGGTGAGGTAAAAAAAAACAGACATGGGCAAAACATAACCGGCGAAGATTGGAGCTGGCAAACCCCCTAAGAACGTGTTTGACATGTTCATTGCTTCACTTTCCATGTGCTGTGTGGTTTGAATTACCATTATAGGTTCTTTGTACTTGGGAATTAATTGCGTCAAAAACAGATAAGAGTACCACCTCGTCATCTGAGCTGGATCCCAACTGATTCCACAGCAACTGTTGTCTTTACCCGGTCTATCAATCATCTCGTTGACCCTTTAACCCATTACCCCATAAATTCGCCTTTTTACGCATGATGTATACCTCCACTTAAGGAAATATATCAAATGTATACTGTCACAAATAAGCCTCATAAGAAATATCTTCTACATTCCAGCAGATAATAGCTTAAAGCAGGCTGAAAGTAAAGCAGAATGCGCATTAAGGCGCATTCTGTTTTACTTTCAACCTGCTTTAAGTGGTCACCTATTTTCAAAACTAGAAACATGTCATGGGGTAATGGGTTATGGCCAAAGTGCATATCACCTATATGGACCTATCTATTCGTACAGTAGAGAAGACTGTTTTCTATACCTTTTGAACAGAACGAACGCAAACGCCATGCAATGAATTGTAGAAAAGGACAATTTGTTAAAAATGCTGACGATTGATTTTAACCTGAGTCTGAAACAGTTTAGAGCCTGGTCTTGCTTCAAACTGTTTGCAATAGCAATACTTGTTTTATCGTAAAGGTGAGTATTGTGAAAGAATAGCGTATTCTCCATTGTACGAGAAGAACCACAGTTCGCGGCAAAGGATTACTCTAAAATCCCCGGTGATCTTCCAACTGGATTATTTGTGGAGAAGTCATTAACCAAAACATTGACACCAACGCGAAACTCTTAATAGTATTGTTTCAGATGTTCTGTCATCAATAATTGTGTTATTTGCCAGTACTTAAACCAAGTTAAACAACGTTGGTGACCGACTTAACGCTCTAGAAACAAGGCCCACTTTATTGTGTGTGCATACGTGTATTTAGTGTCATGGAGAGGGACGTGGACATCTTAAATGGTGTAGCAAGTCTCTTGAGCGACATACTAGTAACATTGAGATACGAAATAAAGCAATTTGATCTTTGATCTTTGATTAATATATACTCGTTTATGTGACAATAATATCAGATTACATATATTGTACAAGTATTTTATATCCGATATACATGTACCTTGTACCTCGTATGTAAACCATTATACAGTTTACAGTTTATTTTCATAAATCCAGTGGGCTTGAAAGCCCATGAGGACAACATTAAGCGTTACATAG
This sequence comes from Gari tellinella, assembly GCA_922989275.2. Taxonomy (NCBI): domain Eukaryota; kingdom Metazoa; phylum Mollusca; class Bivalvia; order Cardiida; family Psammobiidae; genus Gari; species Gari tellinella. The sequence continues at coordinate 12,621,999 of OV277863.1, read as the reverse complement.
TTATGTTATAAGCATACATGTACATACAAAATGTATTATAAACAAACAAATATTTGTTCAAGGTCGAACTATAAAACGGAAGAGGTGTTTATCTTTCCAAAACAATGCGTTCCTGCTAAACAATATCGTAAACGGTGTGGAGCCCGATTAGACGCAAGGGAACCCCTCAGAATAAAAAAAACCGTCATCATTTTAAAAAATGTGTCATTTTTACGTTCTATTGCATTGCGAAACGAAAGAAAAAAATAACGTCATCCTAGTTTTAAGCAAGTCAGCCTGCGAAGAGAATCTTTAGGATAATGTGTCAAGACAAAAAAGCAAACTTGCATCAAAACTTTTGCAATTACAGATAGGGGTACAGTCAAACCTGTATAAACCCTTTTCATACTAAGCCAAACCTTAGTTAGATAACAATTGCAAACCGTTCGGATCCAGATCAGACGCCGCGTCACGCGGCGTCTGATCTAGATCCAAACCCTTTGCAACTCAAATTTTCAAACTTTTCTTACGTTTAAAAAGCAAACAAGTGATTATGAGAGGGTTTTCCGCAGCTGGTATACTAGTACTTGTAGTAGACGACAAGTAAACATAATAAAGTTTTAATAGACCGTTTTATTGAAGAAGCGTAAATTATCAAATCCATGTGACTTTTTAATACAGTATAAAAGAAAGCAGAAGGCACCTGTTGGAGCTTTCTGCATTTTTTTCTATCTTGCATTTACATGTAACAAGAAACTATATACAGGGGACTGTTTAGTGGTATGTACTGACTGATCGCTCAATACATGTTTGACTGTATTTTAATCTAGCAAGTCCCTTTAAAATGTGTTTTCACTTTTAAATTGATATTGAAGTCAATCTTGTATTACGCGGCCATTTATTAAATCAGCATTAAAACATCAGAGGACATGTGACTGCTTGAATTTTCCGCATTATTTCATCTTGTAATATGCAATCGCTTGTATTTAAGGTTACCTAAAGAGGCGTAATGACCTTACATTTAGTAATCACGTAACACATTGAACCCTAGCGACGAGTATACTCATCATTTACCTGTAAAGAGTACATTAAGCATATGCAAACTGTGTAGACTCAGATCAGAGGGCTCCAATCGGAGCAAGAAGCTTTCTGAACAGGGTCTGTATTTTGTAGTGTTTTTTTGCAATTTATTGTAAAATCAGCTCTAAATAGAAAAAATGGACTAGACCTATTTTGAAACTGGAGTTTTTCATTAAACATTTCAGGAGTGAAGGAACTACATGTAATACTAGCTGAACTGTACAATGTATCTAATTGTTTGACACGCACTGTATTCTAGAAATTAAATAAAAAGAACTAATTACTCTCTACATACAAAAGCAACCTGCGTAATAGCAGTCACTCCAAAGAAACTTTATTGTCTGTGCTTCAGGCACGAACAAGCTTAAATCTTAAAAACTCAAAGTACAGTGGAGAAGGTGGTAATCTTTCCCAATAACAGCGTTTATGTTAAACGCATTATGTCCGTTGAAACAGTTTGGAGCCAGATCAGACGCCGGCGTCTGATCAGGCTCCATAGTGTTTGCTATTCAGGTTAAAATAGTTGTCTATATTTTCAAAAAGCTGTTATTTTCTGCGATTTATTGCTATTTGTTTGTGTTTGGTCTCGTTTAAAGGAAAATGACAAAGTCTTCTCAGTTGTAACTCTCGTATGATTAAAATATCGTCTGCTAAAGTTCTATAATTTTTATATTTCTCGAAGAAGGATCTTAGGGACAAATATTTCCAATCCTGACCAGGCCCCACATTAAGTGGGATCTTATCTGGACGAAGCTGTTTACAAAAGTCTGCAATACAAGTCTAAAGTGTTGAAAAGATTGAATCAGAGTTAAAACCCTTCTCTTCCTAACCCGATTGCAACGGTTCTCTGCAAACAGTTTATGTCCTGATCAGACGCTGCGTAAATCGGTATCTGATCAGGATCAAAAGTATTTGACACTCATTTAGATATTTCGTAAGTCAAAATACCTTAACAGTAAATTTGGGAGCTAAATGCCGACGACATTGTTTTTCGATTGATGACGTCGTGGCAGTGAAGGAGTTAAAGTGGAGTAGAAAACCTATTTAGAAGATTACTGTTTTATTCCCCATCCGTGTTACAGTAGAGAAGACGTTGTCATTTCGCAATTACAGTGGAGAATCTGTTATTCTTTCCCGTTTAAACGCAAACGTACGCAAACGCAAAACACTAAAACGTAGAAAAGTACAACTTTTGGACAATTCTGATATTTCATGTTTATCTTGGTGGCAAACAGTTCGGAGCCTGATCAGACGCCGGGTTACCCGGCGTCTGATCTGGCTCCAAACTGTTTGTAGTGAAAATAATAGTTTTAGCGTAAACGCGTTTATTGGGAAAGAATAACGGTTTCTCCACTGTAACTCTTTTATCCTAAACAATTATACATGCTGTAAACAGCTGGAAACTGATCAGACGCCTGGTAACTCTTAGATTTAAATAGAATCATCAAACTCAAAAATCTGAGTTTCTACATTTCTTGAATTGCTTTTTGTTTCGTTTAAACGGATGAAGAATAACGTCGTCTTCACTGACAAAGACTGTACAGTAGAGAAGACGTTATTGTTTCCCCATAAACGCGTTTACGCTCAAACTATTATTTCCATTGCAAACAGTTTGGAGCCATATCAGACGCCGGGTAACCCGGTGTCTGATCAGGCTCCAAACTGTTTGCCACTCAGATCAAAATGAAGTATTAGAAATTTCTAAAACCTGACATTTTTCTTCATTTTATTACAATGCGTTTGCGTTTCGTCTACGTTTAAACGGGAAAGAATATTAACGTCTTCTCCACTGTATGCTGGGTTTGACTGTGTTCAGAGAAATATATGTGTCCATTGACACGAACACAGTAGCGCTTCCAGCGCTTTGATTAATTTGAATGGCTACCAGCAGCCATATAATTGCATGGCATTTACAAGAATGTATTTTTACCCAGGCTGAGGTTCTGCAATCCAGACGTTGCACTTTCGGAACAGATGGAAATATTTTCAGAGTTAAAGAAAACTTCACTATTTCATGCCAAGGGCGTTTAAAGTTGATTGGGTACTAATAAAACAACCCAGGAAACATCACTAAATTGCATTTATTAGGATTATTCGAGCATATAATTCGAAGCATACATGCAGCGATCTTGACATACAAAACATATACATTACTTATATTGCCTATATGTTAGAGTATTCTATTAACTGATGCCGGCGTGGCGTAGTGGTTTACCGCGGGACGCCGGGTGCTAATCCTGACGATGAAAATAAATTCATTTCTTGCTTCAAAAGACTTTTGTAACAATATATGCTATCATTAAATGGTACTTTTAAATTCATCAACTGGAGACGAATTTATTATTTCTCGTTTAAGTGAAACTAAACGAAAACGCGAAAATACAATAATATGGAGAATCTGTTATTCTTTCCAGTTTAAACGCAAACGTACGCAAACGCAAAACACTAAAACGTAGAAAAGTACAACTTTTGGACAATTCTGATAATTCATCTATATCTTGGTGGCAAACAGTTCGGAGCCTGATCAGACGCCGGGTTACCCGGCGTCTGATCTGGCTCCAAACTGTTTGCAGTGAAAATAATAGTTTTAGCGTAAACGCGTTTATTGGGAAAAAATAACGTTTTCTCCACTGTACATGTAATTTGAAAATGTTAACAATTCATTTCAATCTGAATTACATACAATTTGAACCCTGATCAGACGCCGAGTTACTCGGTGTCTGATCTGGCGTAGTGGTCACCGGCTCAGGTGCCCGTCTTACGGAACGTCGTACTACAAAACAGTCGTAAGTCAAAACTTTAAAATACATCTCATTTCTCATTTCTCCATCCAACCCTGTCTTGTGACATCTCTACAAGACAGGATAAGTTAGAGAAATAAGTAATAATTGAGAATTTTAGAATCTGACTTACGACCATTTTTGTCGTACGATGTTTCGTACAGTGGAGAAAACGTTATTCTTTCCCCAATTATCGCGTTTACGCGAAAACTATTATTTCCATTGCAAACAGTAACTTGGCGTCTGACCAGGCTCCGTTTGGTCAAGGTCTACACTAGTAACCAAGTTAGATAGCTATATATATTGCGTATAACTGGGGAGTGTAAAACAATGAAGACCCTGGCCAACCAACGCGACTTTGACAAGCTAGTCAAGATCTACAATATTTGCGATGCAATAAGTCTGGCTTTCCCCTCAAAACGGTTCAAACAGTAAACGCTGTCACCTGTCTTTTGAGCAATCAAATTTGCCTTCTTTAAGTGGTCGTAATATATTTCAAGATTTTATTCATATCAAACCAGAAGGTCACATACCCATGTGGCAACATTTACATATATAATAATGATATGACGGACAAAGTAATAGAGACGTTTTGATATACATGTACATGCATTGCACGGTGTAAAATAGTATTCTAATAGTATGCAAATTATGGATTACATTCTGTCTTGCACATCAATGTGTCACAAGACCGGTAAGAATTACCGGGTCGACGACCGTATTTCACCGACTGCCCTTCAAATGTAGTTATTTCCAGTTGTTGAGCATCAAAGTTTCGTATACCCTTTAACGTCAAAATGTCAAAAAGACATTTTTGGACAACGAACCTTATCCTGTTGATCGGGACATGACTGGTTGGTATTTGCAAATAGTTTGGATCAAAATTAGACGCCTGATCTGATTCCAGTTTCTGTTTGACACTGGTCTATAACCCTTTCACTGCCACATTTTTGTGATATTTTTACCCCTTCACCGTTTCATTGTCGTCTGCTTCAGTTTTGCTGTCTGCAATGTCGTTTCAAAGTTAAAAAATAAGGCAGTATGACTGAAGAAATTACAAAATGAGTGTCAAACAGTTTGGATCCTGATCAGACGCCGCGTTACGCGGCGTCTAATCAGGATCCAAACTGTTTGCAAATGCGCTTTTCAGCGTCATTGAGAGTGAAAAGGTTATGTTTCTTTAATTAAAAATATTTTTTGCAGACAACAGGATAAGTGTGTACATATGTGTAAATTATCTGTGCGATGCCCTATATGTATTCAGACAGTAGATAATTCATACGATTTTTTTTTACTTTATATAGATTATCCATGTGATGGAGTATCCATGTGATAGTGTTATACGTGTGATAAATTATCTACTTATTACATATAAATATAAATTATATAGATTATCCATATTAAAGATTATCTATGTTAGTTATTATACATTTTATAGGCTTATCCACGTGATAGTATCCATATTATATATTATTCTTGTGGTATATTATCTTATATTATATCCATGTGATAGAATATCCATATTATAGAATATCCTTGTGATATATTATCCATATATATTATCCATGTGATAGATTATCCATGGGATCAATTATCAGTGTTACATGTAATGAGTATCCATGTGATATAAATATCCATATGATAGACTATTCATAGTTGATATATTATCCATATTATAGATTATCCATGTGATAGATTATCTTGTATTATACATTATACATGTGATAGAGTATCCCTGTGATCGATTAATTGATACAAATACATGTATCCATATGATAAACTATTCATAGTTGATAGGTTATCCATATTATAGATTATCCAAGTTATAGATTATCTCCATAATTATGAAGAATTATCCATGAGATAAAGAAGTCCGTATTATACAACAGAGGTTACTTGTGTTATGTACTAACATTATCCACGTGATAGATTACCCAACTAGAAATGCCTAAATATTGCAATGAAATATCAATATGTGCTTTTCATTACAGACTTACAAAGGCGATATAAGGAAGCTGTAATGTGTTTTCCATACAGTACAACATTTTTATATGCAATAGCAAACAGTGCCGACCTTGATGAGACGCCGCGTAGATCTACACTGTTTGCCAATGCCCCCTCCCACCCTTTAATAGACACTAGACTTAAATGGGTTACATGTACTCCCTGAGTTCGTCTTGAAAGATGGATGGGTGATTGGATTTTATTTCGGTATGTGTGATTTCTTAGAACCATGGTGTATCAGTTATTGGGCAGACTCATGATTACAAGTCACGCAATGTTGGACAGGGAGTGAATAAATTAACAAACGGAATTTTCTGAGTTCAAACGTCGGTCAAAACCCAACTTTATTTCCTATAACTATAACTATTTCTGCCATAGTATCGCCTGCGTTCTGATAAGGATACAAACTGTTTGAAAATGCTAGTGGTGTTGACCTTGATAGTGAAATGGTTAAAAGCTTAGTCGTACCTTCGTTTTTTGTCTGCCACTGTGCTTAACCCATTTATGCCTAAATATTTCAATTAACGCTCCTTATGTGCTTGCTGGAAAAGTTCACTACAGTTATACAAAGGGTTATCTAAGGACACTAAAATATTTTAACATACAACAGAACATTTCATTGTAATAGCAAACAGTGCAGACCACGTGACGCGGCGTCTCACCAGGGTATACAATACATTATGTATTTGCAAATGTCCCCTTTAATAGACACTACACTTAAAGGGGTTAAACATTCCGCTAAGTACCCACTCAATTCACTTACACAGAGTAAGTTATTTGCAAACAGTTTGTGTCCTGACTCCGAGGTTATAAAGCTTTTGAATTGAGTCTAAACTCGTTGCCAAGCATTTGATTGGTCAGATTTGAGCCTAGGCACAAATCTGACCAATCAAATGCTTGGCAACACACTCAGACTGAAAAAAAACGCTTTATAACCTCGGAGCCTGATCAGACACAACGACCGACCAATATCAAAACTATTTGACACTCATTTAATTATCTATTAAGTCAAATTACATAAAATTTAAATAGAAGAAATGAAAGCAGACGACATTTTTTGTTTAAAGTTGATGACGTCATGGCAGTGGAGTGATTAATAGGCGACTTTACACACAGGTTCGATCTAGATCATACGCCGCGTTACGCGTGAAGTTAAAACGTGTCTAAACCATTATGCGGCGTCCGATCAGGGTCTACATTGTCTCACATATGGGACCGCGGGCGTACAGTGGAGAAAACGTTATTCTTTCCCAATAAACGCGTTTAGGCTAAAACTATTATATTCACTGCAAACAGTTTGGAGCCAGATCAGACGCCGGGTAACCCGGCGTCTGATCAGGCTCCGAACTGTTTGCCACCAAGATAAAGATGAATTATCAGAATTGTCCAAAAATTGTACCTTTCTACGTTTTAGTGTTTGCGTTTGCGTACGTTTGCGTTTAAACGGGAAAGAATAACAGATTCTCCACTGTAAATGGGTTAACATATTGCAAACATTTGAAAATGCATTTCAGTACAGAATGCAATGGAAGTGATCATCTAATTCCCAGTGATATAATGGTTATTTTCTGTATTCTCTTGGAATATTATTCCATCTGCCATTCTCATTTGGAAGTTTATGTCTTCTTGTTCTGAACTGTATTAGGTCCTGATAAAATGATGGGAGCTGTTTAGTAGTCGAGTTTTCACATCAAAGTTTCTCTTTATAAATCCTTATTCTACCATGTGCGCTAAACCCATTACCCCATAAATAAGCCTTTCTGCGCTTTTAATTATAATACTCTACTGACGAAAATAGTTCCACTTTATGCAGTCATGAAAATGAACCTCAAGAAATAGTTTCTATAGCTTAGCAGATGGTAACTTAAAGCAGGTTGAAAGTAAAGCTTTGTTTTTATAGATTTGTTGTTTTTGTGTTGTTTTTTTTTCAAAAATGTAATATTTCATATTAACTAAAGTGCCAGTCTTTTTTAACCTTATCCAACCCGACGTCTGATCCGTTTTAAACTGTTTGCAAATTAGATGAAAATAAATATTTAATATTTTTCAATGGGCTGGTCCTTTCCCATTTTATAGCATCCCATTTAGGATTTTTTTAAGATAAATAATATTACATGTATTTATACACATTGAACCCTGGCAACAAGTATACTCGTCATTTATAAACAATGTACCTTTGGCAATTAAAGTGGTCTTATGCAAGCAGTGTATACCCAGATCAGAGGGTTCCTTTTGGTCTGCACTGTTTGTCACCTTGCAATATACGGATGCAAACAACCATAAATATATGTAGTGATAAATGGTTTTTGGACTTAATTGAAAACTGGAAGTTCCCATTAAAAGTTTCAGGGTGCATGGGTTAACATGTCTAGCTTACTAAGTACATTATGTCAAATGAAGCACTTTGTTAAGTTTACACGTAACTCTCCCGAACTCAAATACTGAAGAAATTCGGATTCTAATTATGTACTATTACTAATAGTACAAAATCTTCTGAAACTGATAATTTATTGACATATTTATTTGTGAATATGTTTGTTTTTTCTATGTAAATTACTTGTTACTCGAGTGTTCATGTAAAATCATGAACTGAGAGTCATAAAAGAATTTGAATTGAATATACACCTGAAACCATTTGTCATAGCCACTTATGTATGACCATTTTTTATGAACACAAAGTTTTTCTATTTTCCGTTCGGACCGTCTCCGGCAATTAACTTTCCGAGGATATCTTTACGATGGCTTTACCGTTGAACATCCTTAATTCCAAACAAATTTGTAATACTTCGAAAATTCGCTTTTTATCGAAATATCAAAATTACCCTTTTACCATCAAATTAGCAAACTCTGATAAAGCTTACTTATTAGGTGGGTAAAGGGAAAATCTAAAGTTTATTGACAATACATCCATATTCCTGACAAATTTGTTTTCCTCGCTATTTCACCGTTTATGGTATATCATATTTTCCGTGCAACAGTTGAATATTTTGTCCGTTTATATTTGAATAAATCCTGTAGAACACAGTTATATATACGAGCGTACTTTAAGCAATTAGTAAAATGTACAAATAATCCGAATTTGTGGTAACATTCGCAAATAGTTTATATACAGCTGGGACGCCGGGCAATGTTACAGACGCCCAATATTGCAGACGATAATAACATAGATGTTAAGACATACTACATGTACATGAGAAGACGTTAATCTATCCCAACAAATGCGTTGACACTAAAACGTTTATTATCCACTGCAAACCATTTGGAGCCAGATCAAACGCCGGGTAATCAAATTGTTTGTCGCTCAGATTAAACTGATCTGATCTGGCTCCAAACTGTTTGTACTGGGGATGATAGTTTTAGCGTAAATGCGTTTATCGGGAAAGAATAACGTCTTCTCCACAGTACAAATATTTAAGTAGCAAATGAAACGAACATACACATATGTCAAATGCATATTCACAGACAAATATATCAAATATGATACACTAAAGTAAACCAATATATCGAAAAAGTGTCAGATTTCTTGATATTATATGACATCTTTATTAACGGGTTGGCCTGCAGACTTAATAAAACGTTCCGGTACATCCGTGATTTAACGCGAGTTTTATTATTACAAAATAAATGAAAGTAAACCATCCACAATACAGCTTCATTACGCCGTTATGACAGTGGGTAGACCTATTACAGTGGAGAAAACGTTATTCTTTCCCAATAAACGCGTTTAAGCTAAAACTATTTTTTTCAATGCAAACAGTTTGGAGCCAGATCAGACGCCGGGTAACCCGGCGTCTGATCAGGCACCAAACTGTTTGCCACTCAGATTGTCGAAAAGTTGTCCTTTTCTATGTTTTAATGCAATGCGTTTGCGTACGTTTGCGTTTAAACGGGAAAGAATAACAGATTCTCCACTGTACATGTACTTTCCCCAATAAACGCGTTTGTGCTAAAACAATTATGTCCAGTGTTTGGAGCCAGCTCACAGAAACTTGGCACTTTATCAAGTTTGAAACTGTTTGGCTCCCATATTTGAATAAACTGTAAACATATTCATAAAATTGTATTTTCTACCTTTAAACGTTGCGTTTTAATTTAAAAGACCATTGTAAAGTGGAGAATAAGTTATTCGTTCCCTTTAAACGCAAATGAAAACCAAACGCAATGCACTAAAATATAGAACATGTCAACTTCTTGACATTTCTTACTATTTTTTTTGATCCGAATGGCAAACAGTTTGGAACCTGATCAGACGCCGGATTACCCGACGTCTGACCTGGCTCTAAACTGTTTGCAATGGAACTAAACGTTCAAGCGTATACGGGTTTATTGGGAAAGAATAACGTATTCTCCACTGTACAACTATTTTGTTCATAACATGTACAGTGGAGAAAACGTTATTCTTTCCCGTTTAAACGCAAACGAAACGCAAACGCAATACACTAAATTGTAGAAATTAACAACTTTTTGACAATTTTGACTACTGATTTTATGTTGAGTGGCAAACAGTTTGGAGCCAGATCAGACGCCGGGTAACTCCAAACTGTTTGAACTTGAAATAATAGTTTTAGCGTAAACGCGTTTATTGGGAAAGAATAACAGCTTCTCCACTGTAACACCTACAGAGACTCAAGAAATATTAGAGCTTAAATCTATATGGCGTAGGATAAAATATTGTCTGCAGGCGTCTGTAGATATTAATGCTCCGAAACTGAGTATATTAGCGTATATAATAATTTCGCGAATAATTGTATAGGTTGATCTATATTCCATGTAATTTACACAAGTTTCAGGCTTTGAAGATTTAACTGTGTCGATATGTTTTATCTTTGTTTATTAACCCATGCACTACCATATCCAAAGAACAATGGTTATATACAGTACAAACAATTTGGATACTGATCAGACGCCGCGTCACGCGGCGACTGATCAGGACCCAAACTGTTTGACACTCATTTCACTACTTCATAAGTCAAAATGCCTAAAATTCACATTTTAAGTTTTAAAAATAAAGGCAGACGACAATTGTTTCAAATAGATGACGTCACGGCAGTGAATGGGATCCTAATCTGTCATTGGATAAAATGTGCATTAACCCTTTCACTGCCAAACCCGACAACACTAACATTTGAATACAGTGTGGGTCCTGGCCAGACGCTACGTAAAGCAGTAAAGCAGCTTTTAAAGTAAAACAAGCATAACAATCAAATTTTAAGCGGACCATATTCACTGGGGGCCAACTAGGTATTACGATGAAATGTTACTCTACGACAACCTTTATGGGTATTATAACAAATTTGTATTGCTACGAAGGCAACTTTGTTTTCGTAGACATATAGGATCTGTCATGAGTCGATGTTAAAGACAAGTTGATCTCAAACGAGTCTAGAATTGAAATGTTATTAAGCGAGCCTTGGCTAGCTTAATAACTTTTCTATTCTAGACGAGTTTGAGATCAACTTGTCTTAAACATCGACGAGTGACAGATTCTTTTTCTCACATTACCAACGATTTAAGCTATTTATTAAGCAATATGCATTTTTTGGAACCCCGGTGACGTCAAAACGCCGTTATAAATAGTGACGTTATAGTGACGTCATCAAAGTGATCTTACACATGTTGGCGATAAGGATATTCGTCATCGTTGTTCGCTATAGAAAACCGGGGTAGTTATGTGAGAAAAACATTTCTCACTATATACACTGACTTCGTAGCAATACAAATCTGTTATAATACCTATATAGGTTGTCGTAGCTATACAGTTTAGTGATAATACGTAGTTAGCCCCCCCCCCCCCCCCCCCCCCCCCGTGATATTATGACAACGACTGTTTAACCCATTTGTCCCTAGTGGATTCTTCCATGTTTATATATATTGGATTTCTCCATTTTTTATCATAAGGGTGCCTGGTCAAAAATTTCATTTTCATTTTGTTTTAAATTGAAATTCCTATCAGCAGTCAGTGTAGACTCTGATCAGACGCCGGCGGCCCGCATAATGCGGCGTCTGATTAGAGTCTACACTGTTTGCCTATGTCCCATATATTGGATCGTGGGCACAATTGGTTTAAGACGGATTCATACGTCATAATGGTAGTGAAATGGTAAACTGTAGGTTGGCATTTGAATTGCTCGTCATTATCTTGGGATAACGATCTTTACGCCAGCATAAAGATATAGCGCTTATCTAGTAAAGCCAATATACTCCAATTTGCTCTACTTTATAGGAAATGTTTTGTTCTTATCAACGCAGCTTTAGTTATCGAATGTCAAAAACTTGGATTTTAAATCTTCCCTGAACAATTGAGAATATTCTATCATTTCCCATATAAACGTAATTCAAAGTACTCAAAGCAAAACAATGAAGAAAATTACAACTTTGCACAATGTTGACGATTCATTTTAATCTGATTTACACGGCGTCTGCAGGGCTGCCATTTCTCTGGATTTTTCTTAATTTCCCCATACCTAGTTTGCGGATTTTCCCGAAATATTCGGAATTCTGCTCTTACTAATAAAATTTTGAAATTAATGCGGTTTGTTTTATTTAGGAAACATGGAAAATGGTGTCAAACAATTCAGATCAAGACCAGACGCCGCGTTATGTGGCGTCTGATCTGGTTCCAAACTGTTTTCATATTTATGTTTGTGTTACAAGTAAAGAGCCTGGAAGCGAAAAGGTTACATGCAACGGTACGATTCCTAAAATCGCGCTTGAAATTTTGGAAATCTTAGGAATTTTGTGAGCAAGTTATGGTATCCCTACATCTGATTAGAATCGAAACTGGATGCAATGGATATAAGGCGTTTAGCCTTACCCTTCCACATTTAATTACTGCTTCGAACCTCTAAAACAATGAAAACCTATCTTTCTGAACAATAAAAAAGTATCTTTTGTTTGCAAGCGTCGTAACGACGTCAGTACAATTATTGAAACGAACCTTACACGTCATCGTTATACAGTGGGAAAGACGCTATTCTTTCTCGTTTAAACGCAAACGAAACGCAAATACATTTATGATGTAAAATGTGTAAATGTTTGCTAATTCTGACAATTCATTTTAATCTGAGTGTCAAAACAGTTTAGAGCCTGACCAGACGCCGGTTTACCCGGTGTCTGACTTTGCTCTAAACTGTCGTTTATTGGGATAGAATAACGTATTCTCTACCGTATGCTCTAGTACAGTTGAGAAAACGTTATTCTTTCCCAATAAACGCGTTTACTCTAAAACTATTATGTCCATTGCAAACAATTTGGAGCCAGATCAGACGCCGGGTAACCCGGCGCCTGATCAGGCTTCAAACTATTTGCCACTCAGAAAAAAATAAATAGTGAATTATGTCAAAATATTGTTATTTTCTATATTTGGGTGTTTTGCGTTTGCGTTTCGTTTGTGTTAAAACGGGAAAGAATAACGTTTTCTCCACTGTAACTATGCCAGATTACTGAGGGTACATTAGCGGAATGCCATGAGACAAACAATTTGAATCTTAATAACTTACTTGCTAGGCGTTGCTCATCGATCTACATACTTGCAAATGCAGGTCGATCTACGTATATCATGATATTCTATTTGTTTTACATATACAGTAAAACCCCTCTATTACGACCACTAAATTGTGTTCATTATCAGGTTTTTACGACAGGTGACTGCTAAAAGCAATGTGACAGTAAAACAGAAAGCTCCTATAGGATCTTTCTGTTTTACTGTCACCTTGCTTTAAGCTGTCACCTTTCTTTTATACAATCAATTAGCCTTCGTTTTAATGGTCGTTATAGATAGGTTTTACTGTACAGTCAAACCTCGCTAAGTTGAACTCGCTTAACACATTACTCAATAAACACGCCTTCCCCAGCTGAAGAAAATGGTTCCACTTTATATTAGTAGTAATAGTTATAAACATACGACTGTTTTATCCTAGCAAATGGAAGCTTAAAACAGAATACAGACTACGCGTTCTGTTTTACTTTCAATCTGCTACGATGTAACCCCTCGTCAACACTAGAAACAGCTTATGGGACAATGGTTTAAACCAAATTTACCTGTGTTTGCCCTCTTGAACGCCAACTCAATTAAATATAATGTAACTAACCAAAAGTAGACTATTTTTGTTTACCTTTGGCCTGCTGGCCGTTGGTGAGCGTTGCTCATGGTGGCCCAATTTCAATCGCTGTACACAGTAAAGTTAAATACAGTTGCTATACTTAGATGAAAACTGAAATTCTCAGTTTAATGTTTGGGTAAATGTATTAACTGTCTCAAAACGTCACGGTACATATGATACGGCGCTAAACTTACGGTTTTAAATGTATTGACATTTTGATGAAACCATGAAAAAAACGTAATTATTTCCTATTGCAATGCTTAAACGATTATGTCGATTGCAAACAGTTTTGAGTCTGATAAGACTCCTAACTATTTGCCTTTCATATCAAAATAAACAATCCACGTTTTTGAAAACTTGTCATTTTCTTCCTTTTATTTTAATGCGTTTGCGTTTAATTTCGTGTAAAAGGGAAATAATAACGCATTCTACTCTGTATGATTGAAAGAACAACTATACCATGGATAAATCAAATGAAAACTTTCCTTTTTTCAATCTGACAGATTGGCGGTCTAAGATTCTGTCTAGTCAGATAAAAATTAATTATCCTTTATATAAGCCTACCCTATTTTATGTTTTGTCTTATTTTTCAGGTGACGAAGTTCTGGAGTCTGAGTGACGAATTATGTGATGCGTGGGTGGCGTTTGACGTAATGGGTTGCACTGCTTCCATATTAAACCTTACCGCAATCAGCGTTGATAGGTAATTATCGTCTTCATTACTCTCTCAAGTCCGAATTAATGTCGTTTGTTTCAAATATTAACCCATTTCTTGTTTTACTAGGATACAGTGGAGAAGATGTTATTCTTTCTTGCCAACAAGCCGAGATTGTAGTCAAACTTTTGTTAACAATTCTGTCCCTTGACAGGGTCTCTCAGGGCTCCAGAGTTTTTTTTAAAAACTAAAATCTTTATTTCTGCATTAAACCCTATGGTGTCACTACTAATCAGAATCGTCTCTTCGAGACGATTCTGATGAGTAGTAACACCATAGGATTTGGTGCTGAAATGAGTGAATAAATGTTGGATTTGTTTGAAAAACTCCCTCTTATCTGGAGCCCTGTCTCTATCTTCCAGGTTTTCTCCCTGCTTCCACCAAGCTTGTTTTAAGCCAATCAAACCTCGATATTCGGTTATCTCTAACCTCTCTTACATCCCCAACATATCTACATGTAAGTCCTCCTCTCCAAGCTTTCAATTCTCACAGAGCAGTTACGCTCTTTATATGCTGTATGTACGAGCTCGAATGATTAATTATGTGACGTCAGAGCTACGTAGATACATTCCAGGCACGTCCTAACAACGTAACTTGCATGAGTCAAACTAACCCTGACTCCTTATTTACAACCATATACCCCAGTCCGTATCCAAATACATGTATACCGTTAATGTAAGCACTTGACGTAACATCCGTTATGTAATTTTATAACGGAAGCGTGGTATGACAGAAATTCACCATTTTTGGCTATGGGAAGTTGCCAAAGTCTTATTGACGTAATCTGACATTTCGTAATTTTACGTACATTCAAAAAAGGGTGACGTAGATTGAGTAGTATATGACTTAAGTAACGTGCTAAAACTACTCTAAAGAACAGATAATGATTTGGCAGCGTTTTCTACCGGTTGCTATAAAGTAGCTATGCTACAATTCCCAATAAACGTGTTTACACTAAAATGAATTTTTCCTTTGCAAACAGTTTGGAGCAAGATCAGATTGCCTCTCAGATAAAATGAATGGTCGGAATTGTCAACAAGTTGTCATTTTGACAGTTTATTGCAATGCGTCAGTGTTTTGTTTGCGTTTAAACGGGAAAAATAACGTATTCTCCACTGTGTGTCTATGATATGTATCTTCTAGGTGTTTTACCGATTGTAATTACAATTACCCCAATTTGTCCGCTTGAACCTGCGCAGACATAATCCATGTTACCATCACAAACCTACAGTATTTGAGTGAAGAAGTGGGTACGAAATTATCCTTCTAATGGCATTTGTTTGTCTGGTACATTCTCAAAAGAGACTTATTGTTGTTTTTAACTCTTTTGTATTGATTACAGTCTAAACATGTGCGTCTGGTTTATTACAAATAAATAACATGGAAAGGTACATATGTCACTACTTTGTTCATCAAAGCATTTCCTTCACAGAAGCGCATTCTAGTGCCTGGATATACAGTGTTCCCTCCCTACAACGGCCCTCCCAACAACGACTCCCTCCTTAGAACGACACTTTTCGCAATTCCCTACACAGGATGATTATTTCTAACGAATTTACTGCTGCAATGTCGTCTGCTTAAAATTGTCGTCTGCTTTTTTTCTCAAAGTTACATATTGGACATTTTGACAAAAAACACTTAATGACGAGTGACAAACTGCTTGAATCCAGATCAGACGCCGCGTTACGCGGCGTCTGATCTGGGTTCAAGCTGTTTGCAAATGAAAGCCAATTTCCCTCTCTTTAACGACTCCCTCCGAACAACGCAAACAATCTCTGTCTCCCATTGGGTGTCGTTGTAGAGAGGGAGCGATGTATATCTCAATTAAATTCTACCGTGTCCTAATAAAAAGCCATGTATTTTTTTACATTCAAATCTATATCTCGACTCACTTAAGTCGAACATACCCGTATTGCAATGTAAAACGTGGCTAAGCCACGTTTAAACTATTAAATAAGGTTAAGGTCGACCAAAGCGATGTAGCAAGAATATTGTTTTACTGTAGAAAAAAAGGAACATTCGAATTAAGTGAGTCGAAATATCGAAGTGTGTCTGCAGTAACTTCTAGCTATACTCTAAGACGTAAATTTATTACTAGACATTGCTTGAACTTCAGTCACTGATTCTTAATATCCTTGAGTTACCGTTAAACCTCTCTATTACGAATACTGAATTGTGTCATTTGTTAGGTGATTGAGGCAGGTGGCTGCTTAAAAGTACATGTAAGGTAAAAGTAGAACAGAAAGGAGCTTTCTGTTTTATTTTCATCCTGTTTTGAACTGTCACCTGTCTATGCTGTCAATTAGTAAGGCAAACAGTGTTGCATTTATTGATATTTGGCAATGACAATAGTTGAATACGTGTTTATTTAATATTTATTGCCTCCTTTATTGCCTTACCTCTGATACATAGGCATTTGAAAACAGTTTGGATCCTGTTCAGATAAATAAGCTGGTCAGAATCCAAAATTTTGATACTCATTTCAATATTCTTTCAATAAGTCAAAATACCTAAAAATTGATTTTTGAGAAATAACAGCAGGCGCCAATAATTATTGTTTAAGACGTCATGAGAGAAGTGGTTTAAAGTATTTATTTATTGATTGGTTGATTTATTGTATACTGTATACAGAGTTATTACATGAAAAGCGTATTCGGGGACACAAATGTGATTATGACGTCACATTGTTATTTCTATTTACAGTTGTTTATCCACTATTTTAATTTTTTAGATTATAGTATATAATTTTTTTTATCTTTGCAAGCGATTTTTGATATATTATGTAGTAATATGTATGAACAGAAACAAAAGAAGACAGTCGTTTATTTGACTTAATCTATACAGTTTCTTGTCATACATACAAATACATATATAACTATTTACGGTATACACCTCTCTATTACGAGCACTAAATTATGTTAATCATTCGGATGCTTACGATAGATGACCGCTTAAAGCAATGTGACAATGAAACAGAAAGCTCCTTTAGGAGCTTTCTGTTTCACTGTCACCTTGCTTTAAGCTGTCACCTCTCTATTATACAATCAATTAGCCTTCGTTTTAGTCGTCGTAATAGCGAGGTTGTACTGTAGTGAAATATAGTAAAATTCGTATTAGCCCCTTCACTGCCATGGCGTCATCAATTTCAAACACTTTTAAACGCTTTTATTTCTCAAATTCAAATCTTAGGTGTTTTTACTTAAGAAATATGAAAATGAGAGTCAAACAGTTTTGATCCTGTCCAGATGCCGCGGTACGCGGAACATCAAAACTGTCTGTCAACGATATCAATGTTTCCTAAGTTCATAAACGTACAAAATTCCAAATTTTATAGAATATTGAAACAAACGATATAGTGACAGTTACCGTGCTAGACAGATTATTGCGTCATCATTGCAGCGAGTGGGTTAACACGTCTTCCATTCGTACCTTATGCTTTAATTATTTTGTTTTGTTTTCTTTCAGATTTATTGCCGTTACACAGCCTATCAAGTATGCTAAACACAAAAACTCTAAACGTGTGCATGTTATGCTGGCCCTCACGTGGGTCGTGTCCGTGGCCATTGCAGCTCCTATAGCTCTAGGTGTGAACTATTCGAATGCTAGGACAGCTGGAGTGTGTAGTTTCTTCAACTCGGATTTTCTAATTTACTCCTCAATGGGGTCGTTCTATATCCCGTCTTTGATTATGATATTTTTGTACTGGAGAATATATAATGTGCTAAGAACGAGGGCTAGGAAATCTCTTGCCAACAAGAAAGCTCGCTCTATAGACACCAAAACACTAACAAATGTCATAGAAAACACCGCTGCTGAAACAATAGAACCAACTGTCAAAACAGGGCTGGCTAAATTAGACAATGGTAAAGTATCATCGTACAATACAACAGCAAATAATTGTTCCAGTGCTAATGTGCAAGAGCAACACCAAGAACCTCACATAGACGACCCCTCTACGTCTAACCCTCCCACAAATACCGACTCCCAAGAACGGGACGACGAGAGCGATTCAAAAAGTCCCATCCATGGTGCAAACAAAAGCGAATGTATTGTAAATCCTGTTGCCGAGGATTTAGATCGCAGAGAGAGACTGTCAGGTAAATTAAGGCCGCCAGCTGGTGTTCAAGAAATAAGTGAAATGGAAACAAATTTATCACGAATTGACGTTCACCAAGACGACAACAGCAGCGGCAAGCAAACCAGTTCCGACGGGAAAGAACGACGAAAGAAAGAGAAGAAAAATGTCACTAAATTTAACTTTCACATGAGAACAAGCAGAAAGCGAAAGGAAAGATCGTCTTCTCGTCGAGAAAGAAAAGCTACAAAAACATTAGCTATAGTTCTAGGTAAGTTACAGTGGATAAAAAGTTATTCTTTCCCGTTTAAACGCAAACGAAACTCAAACGCAAGGCAATAAAATACAGAATTTGACAACTTTTTGACAAATCTAAATGTTCATCTTAAACTGAGTGGCAAACAGTTTGGAGCCTGATCAGACGCCGGGTTACCCTGCGTCTGGTCTGGCTCCAAATTGTTTGCAATTGGAATAATAGATTTGGAGTAAACGCTTTTCTTGGAAAAGAATAACGTTTTCTCCACTGTAGTGAGTGTGTAGATTCAAGATAATATCGTTATACAGTGGAAAAGATGATATTCTTTCCTGGTAAACGCGTTTAGTAAAACAATTTTGTTATTTGCAAACTGTTTTATAGAAACGCCTGTCCGGCGTCTGACCAGACTCCAAATTGTTTGCAACTCAGATATACTTAATTGCTCGAATTTTCAAGATATTTGCTACATTGTGTTGCACTACATTGCCTCTCGTTTAACTATTTCACTGTCAAGTTTTATCGTCTGCTGCCACCCTCTTACAGTGGAGAATCTGTTATTCTTTCCCGTTTAAACGCAAACGTACGCAAACGCAAAACACTAAAACGTAGAAAAGTACAACTTTTGGACAATTCTGATAATTCATCTTTATCTTGGTGGCAAACAGTTCGGAGCCTGATCAGACGCCGGGTTACCCGGCGTCTGATCTGGCTCCAAACTGTTTGTATTGTAAATAATAGTTTTAGCGTAAATGGTTTATTGGGAAAGAATAACAGATTCTCCACTGTATCGCCAAAATATCGTCTGTATTGGTAGTGTCGTCTACAATAGTTCTAAAGTCAGCTTTAGGGATGTTTTAACTTAAGAAATGTCGAAATGTCAACAATTTCATCCTGATTACGCGGCCTCTGATCAGGATCCAAACTGTTTGCAAAGTCGCCTTTTGGCGCCGTTGGGAGTGAGAGTTAAACGGAAAATAATAACAATTTTTTAACTGTATACAATGACGTCCTACTTGTAACTCTATACTGACAAAGAGTCAATAATGATGCTAAACAGATGGCGGTTTAAATGAGGATTTAAATAACGAACAGTGCTCCAACCAAAATTTTATTTTACTTTTATCTTGCCATAAACAGCCATCTGTCTTAACCTTTTGAACCCTAGTAGCGCGTCCTTTGAAAACAGTGAACCAGGGAAGAGTACTCTTGTAGTATGAAGACAGTGAAGACCTAGATATGAGGACTCCTAAAGGAGCCCTCAGATATGGGTTTTCACTGTTTATTATATTGCAATACAAGTACTAGTAAAACCTTTCTATTACGACCACTAAATTATGTTAATTATTAGGGTGTTTACGATAGGTGACCGATTACAGCAAGGTGACTGTGAAACAGAAAGCTCTTTTAAGACTTTCTGTTTCACTGTCACCTTGCTTTAAGCTGTCACCTGTCTATTAAACAAGCAATTAGCATTCGTTTTAGTGGTCGTAATAGAGGGGTTTTACTGCATAGTGAAACAACAAACCTAAATAGTGAAAAGGGACTAGGCTAGATTGGAAACTAGAACTGTCCATTTATGTTTCTGGAAGGAAAGAGTTGAACGTCGACCACACAACTTTGTCGTAATAGCGTGACTAGCTGAGTTATAAATAGATTTTGAGTCAAGTGACGTCAATTCATCATGCTCTATTGGCTCATAATTCTTTGGGCAGATTTTAATTCTTAAACCATTATTTATGAAATGGTTTTGTCATGTTTAATATTGCTGTTAAACAAGTATGCCGGTGGGCTCATGTTGCGTGCCATATGGCTGTTTAATTGTTGCATTCTGTGTGCAGTCATGGCATTTTAAACTCAATCGAATAAAATTGCATTTTAATTGTAGATTTAACTAATAAGTCCCCTTCTCTGCTATTATATCCTTTTCCATTTCTCAAATTTACATTTTGACTGTAATACCATTTAAATGTGCGTCAAACAACACGATTTCTGATCAGACTTCTAGTAACTTGTTAGCTAACCAGGATCCAAACCGTTTGAAAATCAAAGTGCATTCGAAACAAGACAGTGAAGGGTTCAACTTCGATTTATGGAAATACAAAAAATTCAAATCATTTCATAGGACGATGCGCCTAATTTTGACATTATACAGTCGAGAAAAAAGTTTTATTTCCAGTGCAAACGAAACTAAATCCATTAAGATAGAATGTAGAAAAGAACAGCTACGTATTACTTGAATATGGGTGGCAATCAGTTTGGAGTATGATCAGACTCCAAGTTACCCAGCGTCAGATCAAGCTCAAAACTGTTCGTAATTGATACAATTGTTTTATTATCAGTAAACACGTTTTAAGGGCATTTATGTTGTACAGTAAAACCCCTCTATTACGACCACGTAAACGAAGGCTAATTGATTGTTTAATACAATGTAGGTAGGTGACAGCTTAAAGCAAGGTGACAGTGAAACAGATAGTAGCTTTCTGTTTCACTGTCACCTTGCTTTAAGCGGTGACCTATCGTAAATACCCTTATAATTACATGTAACATAATTTAGTGGTCGTACAGTGGAGAGTCTGTTATTCTTTCCCAATAAACGCGTTTACGCTAAAACTATTATGTTCACTGCAAACAGTTTAGAGCCAGATCAGACGCCGGGTAACCCGGCGTCTGATCAGGCTCCGAACTGTTTGCCACCAAGATAAAGACGAATTATCAGAATTGTCCAAAAGTTGTACTTTTCTACGTTTTAGTGTTTTGCGTTTGCGTACGTTTGCGTTTAAACGGGAAAGAATAACAGATTCTCCACTGTAATAGAGAGGTTTTACTGTACTTGCTACGCAATTTAGAAATTATTTAACCTTTTCATCGTAGAATTATTTCGTCTGCCCTCACCCTCTTACCGCCATAATATCGTCTCCTTCAATCATGTAGTCTCAGTTTACTTTTGTTTCAAGGATACATTTAAGACAAAGATGTCGAAGAAATATTGAAATGTGTTTCAAATATGTCCTTATCAGGCGCCGCGTTACAAATGCAAACATTAGTTTAAATCGGATAGACATGTCAACATGTAAAACATAAGCGTAATAATAGCTTTTATGACCGGCTTACGCATCATGGCGCGTTTCATAAAACTTTGTACGACAAAAACGGTTGTTAGTCAAAACTTTAAAATACATTTGATTTCCGATGTCACAAGACAGGATTAGATGGAGAAATAGATAATAATTGATACTTTTATAATTTGACTTACGACAACATTTGTCGTACAACGTTTTATGAAACGGGCCCCAGCTACAAGTATATTGCAGTGTGTTTTGCATTTTTCAGGTGTGTTTCTATTGTGCTGGTGGCCTTTCTTCACAGTCAACATAATGCGTGCCATATGTCTACGTTACGAGGTTCTGAACTACCCAAAATGTGACATAGACGGCAATCTGATGGGGTTCTTCGTCTGGCTCGGCTATATAAACAGTTTCCTGAACCCAGTTATCTATACAATATTTAATCCTGAATTTAGAAAAGCGTTCAAAAAGATTCTAACAGGTAAGAGATAGAGGAAGCGTGTTCGGACTACTGTACCAGAATGGGGTTTTATACTATACCCGGAAGTCGTCAAGGAAGAGTACTCTGGCGGACAGTATTTATGTATAACACGTGGTCAAACGGTAGAAAAATGTGTCCAGAAAGAAGTATTAGATGGTTCAATTTTGGATATATGGATACTAATGTTATCGTGTACTTTAGCAGTTGTGCGATCTCAATGTGTTTCTTTGTTAGTGTACAGTGATATTGCTAAAACTATCATCTAACGTATATATTTCATGTGTACATATTAAATGACTACACGTATCATATAACACATTTTCATAGAGCTTTACGTATAGCTACTTATAAAGTTAATGTTTAACGAGTATATTGTTGAAACAGTGCTACGCTATAACTTTCTCATACATGCAGTAGAGAAGACGTTATTCTTTCACATTTAAAATAAAAAGAATGCAATAAAATTAACACTAATCACGTACTTTTTAAAAAAAATGAGGACATTTTTTAATCTGAGAGGCAAGGCAAACAGGTCGGAGCCTGATCATACGCCCAGGTACTCGACGTATGATCTGGCTCCAAACTGTTTGCAATGGTCATAATTGTATGAGAACAAATGGAATTCAATTGAAAAAATAGCGTCGTCCATGCTGTAGTTATACATAACTGTCAAACTTGTATTCAGCGGATACAGTGGAGAAAACGTTATTCTTTCCCAATAAACGCGTTTACGCTAAAACTATTATTTTCACTGCAAACAGTTTGGAGCCAGATCAGACGCCGGGTAACCTGGCGTCTGATCAGGCTCCGAACTTTTTGCCACCAAGATAAAGATGAATTATCAGAATTGTCCAAAAGTTGTACTTTTCTACGTTTTAGTGTTTTGCGTTTGCGTATGTTTGCGTTTAAACGGGAAAGAATAACAGATTCTCCACTGTACATGTACCAACGAAAACGACCGCTACCAAATGCAGGTCAAAATTATATCAGAAAGTCCCCGAATTGAACTTTCTGACTAATATATGTCCTGTATAAAGATGCCACCTGTATTTGAGAAAGTGTCCGCTGATCACAAGTTTGACAAAAGTCATGAATACTTTAAGTTTCCGTTATATCGTCAAATACACATAAAAACTTGTTTATTTATATGCTGTAATTTGTCTATAATGCATTTGTCTTGCCCTCCTCTGTTATTCGGGTTGACAGAGTCCATCGAGCAATTGGCCCTGCAAAATCCTATTAATATGTTTACTCATTAAATGATATTTGCATTGAAAGAGTAGCTCATCGTTCAAATAAGGGAAGAGTGTTAATAAGTTGTCAATACCACCGAACATTCCAGACCAAGAGACGCCAACCCTACCTTATTGATCTACAATCCACTTGCTGAGTAACCCCTTCTCTTCTTTAATACCGCCTTCTAAAATTTGCCAATTTCAAAAGTTTAACGTTCTCCACGATACCGACGAATTTATGCTATTTTGCAGATAATTTGGATCCAAATGAGATGCCGAGTAACTCGGCGTCTCATCTGGATCCAAATATTTTGATACATTGATTGTTTTTTCCTCACAGAGAATGTATATAAATTAAAAAAAATGTGAGCATTGTTGCAGGCGACAAAATGTAGCAGGTAGCGTGCTACAGGTTAATCTTTTATTTTTATTTTGTTCTCAGTTTTCAAGGCTACAATTTCTTTGGATTTCAATTCCAAAATCTTACTAGATTCTATATGGTTTTATTTAGTAAATCTTCAGATTTCTGTTCTTTCTTTTAAAATTTGGAACTTTGTGCGCTTTGTTTACTTAGGAAACATTGATATGGGTGTCAACCAGTTTAGATCCAGATCAGACGCTACGTTATACGGTGTCTGATTTGGACCCAAACTGTTTGAATATTTATGTAATTGTTATAGAGCCTGGCAGCGAAAGGGTTACAGGTACGATTCCTAACATCGCGCTTGAACATTTAGAAATCTTAGGAGTTTCATGAGCAACTTATGGTAACCTGACTTTTTTGTGGAAGAGGGTTCTAACACAATTCGCGCACGCCCCTATATAAACAAAGAACGAACATTTCAGTGTTTGAATTTTCAATAGACCACTCACGCGCTAAAATGTTCAAACGTGACGTCATATGGCTTCGAAAATGCGTACGCCAAGAAATGTAGCGCCGTTCCTTCGGTGCAAATTAAGGTTAAATTATGTGTTAGAATCTAAATAATAAATTAGTACCAGTGTTGTATCTAACAATCGAACACGGGTAGTCGTTGAGATGCTTGTAATTAAACCACTCGGCCTAAAGGCCTCGTGATTAAATTACTACGCATCTCAACTCCTACCAGTGTTCGATTGCACGATAAAACACTGGTATGAATTTATTATTTCTTAATTACAAGTTCAAAAAAGTGTACCCTGGCCAGACACAAAGTACCCGGCGTCTAATCTGACTTCAAATTGTTTGCACTGGACATTGGAGGGTCACACAATTTGCCAGTTTGCAACATATTATAAAGCAACACAACCTTAACAACCCGCAATGGACAAAACCTGTGCCCACGATCCAATACAGTGGAGAATCTGTTAATTCTTTCCCGTTTAAACGCAAATGAAACGCAAAAGCATTGTACTAAAATGCAGAAAATAACAACTTTTTCACAATTCTGAAAATTGATTTTTAACCTTGATGACAAACAGTTTGGAGCCTGATCAGACGCCGGGTTATCCGGCGTCTGATCTGGCTCCAAACTGCTTGCAGTGGAAATAATAGTTTTCGTGTAAACGCGTTTATTGGGAAAGAATAACGTTTTCTCCACTGTATGTGGGACATAGGCAAACTGTGTCTGAGACTCTGATCAGTCGACGCTTAGTGCGGAATCTGATCAGAGTTTACACTGTTTGCTTGATAGGAATTTAAATTCAAAACAAAACGAAAATGAAAATTTAGACCAAGCACCCCTGACATAAAAAAATATACTAATTCAATATTTAAGCATGGAAGAATCCACTAGGAGAAAATGGGTTAATCAATTTAATTGGAAACACGAATTGTTCATTTGAAGCTTTGGGAGTCAATTAGTTGACATTAGGGTGAATGTCTCTTCGAACGTTTACTTGTTTTCTAGGCGCGAATTAATTAGCCCGCCTATTAGTCCGTCCCATGACGTGGTACTAGTGTCTGCTTTGAAATAGTCCTCAGCAAATTTGTAAAATTAAGATTGATGCATTTCTGAAACTAAGGAATGTTAAATACGAGTGACAATCAGCTTTTAAAGGGAATGGCCGTCTCGAATTTCGAAGTTTCGAATAAATTGTTGCCTAAACCATTCGCTATGTATATCTTATTTGCATATATGTACGAGTACATCTATATACAGTCAAAATATTTTAAAATAAAATGTTATTGAACAAACGGTTTGGATCCTGATCAGATGAAGAGTTACTCGGCATTTCTTCCCGATCCAATATGTTTGCAATAACTAGCCAAGTAACGGTCGAAAGGGCGAGGCTTAAAATGAGATTGTTGAAACAGTCAAACAAGTAAAACGGTAACCCTACCTTTTTAGTACTTGCTCCTAACAGTTTTCTGTTCTGCGACATTGTCGTACATGTAAGTACAGTGGAGAAGACGTTATTCTTTCTCGTGTAAACGCCAACGAAACGCAAACTCGTGTAAATACAAGAAAATGACAACTTTTTTTGACAATTCTGAATTCTTTTTTAATCTGAATGGCAAACAATTAAGAGTCTGATCAGACGCCAGATTAACCGTCTGGTCTGGCTCCAAACTGTTTGCATGGGAAATAACAGTTTTTAGTTCAATTGCGTTTATTGGGAAAGAATGACGTCTTCTCCACTGCACTACAGTAAAACGTTTTTTTTTTATCTGCAGCAAACAGTGTGGATGAAATATCGGTCTTCAAATAACCTATATCCCACAGACTTTTTATGTGTTTTCAAAAAGGCGGTCACTTAAAGCAGGTTGAAAGAGAATCATATGACTTTACTTTCAGCCTGCTGTAAGCTCGCTCTCATATACAATGATACATGTATAGGAACTATTTCTTATTATTATGTTGCACTTTCATTTTTGTATAGAATCGAGGTATTTAACTAGTAAGCTCTTTTAGTGGCATTCTTTATTATTGCCCTACGGGAAGATATCAATTGTATTTAGAACGCCCACTTCTACTATAAAGTTGCTTCATTTACCTGGTACTGTGATAGCCTTTTTATAGTATTGAAGATAGATGGCCACTTAAAGCATTCTGCTTTACTTTCAGCCTGCTTTAAGCTTTCATGTGCTAGAATAAAAAAAATATTTACTATACTAAATATTCATGACTGATTAAACTGGAACTATTTTCTTCAGCGGAGGAATAAATCATATCCGCTAAAATGCGCTTCTTTGGGGGAAATGGTTAGAGCGGCTTTGACTGCACAGAGCAGAATAAAAGTTACAGAGAAAGAGACAAATATTTCCCAAATAAACGCGCCTGCGCTAAAATAATTATGTCCATTGCAAGCAGTTTTGAGCCTGATCAGATGTCGGGTAACCCGGCTTCTGATCAGGCTCCAAATTATGTGCGACTTAGCTTAAAATAAAAAGACAGGAATTTCAGAATATTGTATTTTTCTACAATTATTTTCAATGCGTTTGCGTTTAGTTTACATTTGAACAGGAAAGAATAACTTCACCACTGCGCATGAATAGAAAAAGGAATTGGAGAAGACTGCGTCCTTTGCTGGTTGTGTAGGGGGTGTACACATGAAAGAAGAAGACAGAAGACTGTACAATGCAGAATGGATATGAAATTACAAGAAGGAGGAACTTTGACGCCAAGGTTATAAAGCTTTTGAGTTAGTCTGAGATCGTTCTCTTCCAAAGCTTAAATATGACCAATCAAATGCTTGAGAACGATCTCAGTATCAACTCGAAAGGTTTATAACCAAGGACACTGGGGCCCATTTCATAAAACTTCGTCAAAAGTTAAAAATATAATTTCTGATTTCTCTAACTAATCCTGTCTTGTGACATCTCTTTGGAGTCGTCTTTTCAAGACGATTCCAAAGAGATGTCTCAAGACAGGATTAGATTGAGAAATAAATAATAATTGAGACTTTTATAATCTGACTTACATATGCGACAACATTTGTCGTACGAAGTTTTATGAAACGGGGCCCAGGAAGACTGCGTCCTGCATCAATGCGACGGGGCTGAGGTACGAAGTTTTATGAAATGGGTCCCTGAGGTGGAGGGTGTTCGCAAAGATTGAGACAATTATTTACAGTGTCACGGAATAGGACACTAACTGATAGTATTGTAGGTGACAACTGAATGCAAGATAAAACGTAAAGTCAAAAGTTCCTATTGGAACTTTCTGCTATACTTTCAGTTATTCTTTCCCAATAAACGCGTTTACGCTAAAACTATTATTTCCACTGTAAACAGTTTGGGGCCAGATCAGGCTCCAAACTGTTTGTCATCAAGGTTAAAATCAACTTTCAGAATTGTGAAAAAAAAATGTTATTTTCTGAATTTTAGTACAATGCGTTTGCGTTTCGTTAGAATTCCCGTGTAAACGCAAACGAAACGCAAACGCAAAACACTAAAATGTTGGAAATGGCATCGTTTTTAAATGTCCAACTACCTATTTTAATCTGAGTAGCAAACAGTTTGGAGACTGATCAGACGCCGGTCTGATCTTGCTCCAATATGTTTGCAATGGTAATTTTAATTCTAGCGTAAACGCGTTTATTGGGAAAGAATTACGTTTACTCCATTGTACCGCGATCAGGACAATAAAGGCATTTAAACCAATTACACTGGCATTTTCCAACAGTTTTGATCCGAATTATATGAGCGTAAATTAGTAGGCAGACACAATTCTTAAGCCAATGAAATGTAGTCCATCCTATGAGAATGCGTTATTGTTTCCCGTTTAAACGCAAGCGAAACCCAGCTCAAAAAAATGTTGAAAATTACATTTTTTTGTTAATTTCTATTTATTCTTATCTGAGTGGCAAAAGTTTGGAGACTGGTCAGACGCCGGGTCGCCCGCTAACTGAACTGGCTCCAAAATATCTGCAATGGAAATAATAGTTTCATTGTTAACACATTAATTGGGAAATAATAACATCTTCTCCACTGCTCCTGTAAAGTACAGTGGAGAATCTGTTATTCTTTCCCGTTTAAACGCAAACGTACGCAAAACGCAAAGCACTAAAACGTAGAAAAGAACAACTTTTGGACAATTCTGATAATTCATGTTTATCTTGGTGGCAAACAGTTTGGAGCCTGATCAGACGCCGGGTTACACGGCGTCTGATCTGGCTCCAAACTGTTTGTATTGTAAATACATGTAATAGTTTTAGCGAAAACGCGTTTATTGGGAAAGAATAACACATTCTCCACTGTAGTTATACAATGGGGAACACGTTATTTTCAGGTTTAAACGTAACAACGCAAATTCAGTGTGAATGTTGAATTCTTAGAATAAGAGAAAGGCGAGCGGATACAGAAAACTCGAGTGCAATGCCCAGCTCTTATTATCGACGGAGTTCTCTGGTTCTTTCGGGTGCCCAGTTTAAAAGCACTGGTACATCGGACATCGGTTTGTAAAGTCTTATCCAAAGGACTTGTTCCGGCGAGGGATCGACCTCATGATCCCTGGTACTGTAGTCGAGCGCGTTACTAAATGTACTAGATCACGTCCGCCGGTAGAATTGGTGTCAAAACAGTTTGGAGCCATATTAGACGTCGTGTACAGCGAAGAAGACACTATTCAGCTCCGTTTGAACGCAAACAAAACGCAAAAGCAATACAATAGCATGTTTTGACGACTCATTTTAATTTGAGTGGCAAACAGTCGCGCCTGATCAGACGCCGGGTTACCCGGCGTCTAATGAGGCACAAAACTATTTGGAATTTAAATAATGTTGTTTTGCTTAAACGCGTTTATTGGGAGAGAATAACGTCTTTTCCACTGTAACTATCCGACACTCGGATTAAAATAAATCGTTAACATTTATAACGATAGATCTATCTCAATATTTCGGGCAATGGCCTTTTCGAGAAAAATATTTATCTTATAGACAAATATATTTTCAAGTTATTGCATGTAACTAATCACTAGGCTGTTGTTTATAAGATAAATATTGGTTTGTTGTTCCTAGAAAAAGGCTATTGACCGAAATATTGAGATAGATTTAATGTAGTTCATGTACATTTTAACAATTTCTTAGGAATATTTTGTAATGAAAACTCTGAATCATTATTTTTTATTAAACTGGATTCAGCAAATGGTAAGTGAATCCTTCTAACCTTTAAGTCATGCACAGGCCCTGATCAGAATGCTCTTTAACCCTTTACCTCATAGCATGTTTCTAGTTTTGAAGACAGGTGACTATATAAAGCAGGTTGAAAGTAAAGCATAATGTGCCTTACATGTAAGTCACATTCTGCTTAACTTTCAGTCTGCTTTAAGCTAAACTATGCTAGCCTATATAAGATATTTGTAATAGTAATTGTTCATTAAAGTATAAACTGGAACTATTTTCTTCAGCGGAGGAATAAATTAAATACGCTTAAAATCACTTCTATGAGTGAAAGGGTTAAGGAGCCATCTGTTCAGGTTCTACACTGTTTGTATAGGACTACAATAAATAACTTAAATAACTCCTAAAAGGTACACTGTCTTGTTAACGACGAGTATACTCGTTATTATAATATACAGTAAAACCTCTCTATTACGACCAATAAATTATGTTAATTATTAGGGTGTTTACGATAGGTGACCGCTTAAAGCAAGGTGACAGTGAAACAGAAAGCTCCTATAGGAGCTTTCTGTTTCACTGTCACCTTGCTTTAAGCTGTCACCTGTCTATTATACACTCAATTAGCCTTCGTTTTAGTGGTCGTAATAGCGAAGTTTTACTGTAGGTCAAAATACCTAAAATTTAAATTCGAGAAATGAAAGCAGACGACAATTGTATAAAACTGATGACATCATGACAGTGAAGTCATCTTCCCTGTACAGCCGAGGCAGACGGTATTGTGCAACAAGGACACTTGAACTGCGTTAATTAATATTTTACTAAGGGTTTTGAAAGGATTGTATTGACCTTCTAGGCTTCTCAATGTCCATTTTGAACCCGCAAAACTACGGTGGTGAGGAGAAACTACAATGAGTAAACGGCCTTTTCTCATCTCGCAGACAACCATCGATCAATATTATTGGCATCACATTTTTCAGTTACTTAACACATAAATGAATATAATATGTATGCAATGTGAGACTAGTTAATGTGATTTCCCACACGAACAATCTTACCGTCTATGTTGGTTATTAATTTCCTTGTTATGAATATATATAACAGAACAGAAAATATTTCAAACGCCATAACTGTGTCTGTGCCACCCATGGCGGGGGAAGATGTACAGTGGAGAAAGCCTTATTCTTTCCCGCTTAAACGCAAACTAAGCGCAAACGTATTGCAAGAAAATGGAATAAATGACAACTTTTGGACAATACTTTTTATTCTTATCTGAGTTACAAACAGTTTGGAGCCTGATCAGACGCCGGGTAACCCGGCGTCTGATCTGGCTCAAAACATATTGCAATGGAAATATAGTAAAACCTCGCTATTACGACCACTAAAACGAAGGCTAATTGAGTGTAGAATAGACAGGTGACAGCTTAAAGCAAGGTTACAGTGAAACAGAAAGCTCCTATAGGAGCTTTCTGTTTCTCTGTCACCTTGCTTTAAGCGGTCACCTATCGTAAACACCCTAATAATTAAGATAATGTAGTGGTCGTAATAGCGAGGTTTTACTGTACATATAAATAATTGTTTTGCAATGGAAATACATGTAACTGTTTTTGCATAAACGCGTTTATTTGGTAAGAACAAAGTTTTTTCACAGTAATTCCTTCCCAACAATCCCGCTTGTGCTAAAACAATGAGAGTTATTGCAAAAGGTTTAGGCCTGACCAGATAAAGGATAACTTGGTGTCTTATCAGGTTTCAAACTGTTTGCCATGGAAAATTTTATTACGTTGTGTTTAATTTCTAATAATTTTGCTTCTACAATAACATCAAGGTTGACGCCCGGTTTTGGAAAAAGCCTGTGACAATCTGTCTTGTCGTAAAAAACTAATTCAGTTTCAGTTTTCAGTTTTATTGGCTTATCAGCAATATACACGGCCTCAGTTTTTCAGTTTTATTGGCTTATCGGCAATATACACGGCCTCAGTTTTCAGTTTTATTGGCTTATCGGCAATATACACGGCCTCAGTTTTCGGTTTTATTGGCTTATCAGCAATATACACGGCCTTTGACTATTTACAAAGATACACGTGTAATGGAAATATGGCAAATACAAGTGACATTCATATTAAGTACATAAATCACATAGCAGCAATAGTATCCTAGGTCAGTTTCTTTACGTAAGGTTAGACACTCTTTAATTTACTCAACAGTTTTCATTCACCATTATGTTCGTATAAGTAGTGGTCATTAAATTTAAAGTACTAAATTTGTTAATAGTTCGTCACTGTATATTACCTAAATATATAGTTTAATTAAGTTCATAGTACTTAAGACACGGACAACAGAATAAGAAGTGGTACAAGATTTTTATGTGAGATCGGTTACAAAGTTTTCAAATTCCGTTCGCTCTATCATTTTCAGTAATGCTTCGATAGTAAATTGTTTTATCCGACAGAATACAAGAATTAAAGTGTGATAACAAAACAACAAAGAAAGAGCCGTACAGAAAACCCCTTCAGAGGCGTTTTTCTTTATTTTTATCTTGTTTTACGTAAAACATGTCTACATAGATGATACATTTAACACATGAGGCAAACCTTCTTTTGACTTGAATCTTTGTAATGTCTGAGCTTAACCCCTTCACTGCCCTAA
Organism: Gari tellinella; assembly: GCA_922989275.2. Taxonomy (NCBI): domain Eukaryota; kingdom Metazoa; phylum Mollusca; class Bivalvia; order Cardiida; family Psammobiidae; genus Gari; species Gari tellinella. The sequence goes on along the minus strand of OV277863.1, from coordinate 12,589,539 downwards.
CCCGAGTACAGTAGTTATTTGCAAACAGTTTGGATCGTGATCAGAACTGTTTGACACTCTTTTCAATATTTCTTGAGTCAAAATGCCTAAAAATTGTTTTTTAGTAACAGAAGCAGACGACAATTGTTTAAATTTGATGACGTCATGGCAGTGAAGGGGTTAACGCATCAAATCCCAGTATCACTTATGTGCGTCTTTTACAAACAACATAAGTGCGAATGGTATCGTACTTGTGTCCAATGCAAACAGCGTAAACCCTGATCAGAGGACTCCTGCAGAGGTACTCTAATCAGGTACTGCATTGTTTATCATTTTGCACTATATCATAAAACAACAAACAACACAGTACCTGTAGTTAAATCTGGACTAGACTTTATTGGAATTGTCAATTTGAACTTTCAGGGATACATACAAGTTAACATGTGAGACAAACATTGTAATATCCGAGTTTAAATGAATACGTGTATACGGTGGAGTATTAAAACACGGTGCAAATGCAACTGGCTGAACTGTTAAAAGGTGTTGCCTTACGGTACAACCATCTGTTGTTTATAAATATTGGCATTACTTCACATTTTCAAACATTCCAATGAGGATTTACGGACACAAATCCTGACCGCAGATGCACCAAATGCCATCAATTCTCGTCATGTAATGTAAACTATCTTCACCAATTGACCCTCAGAAACTTCAAATTGACAATTCCAGATTCTGATTAAGTATAATCTACTTTGACTATTTAGTTCGGTTGTAATAATTTAATTCAAAATGACAAACATTGCTGACACTGACACAAGAACTACATGGCATTGTTTCCATTGAATATATTCACAATTTGTGAAAGAAGTATACAGTAAAACCTCTCTATTACGACCACTAAAACGAAGGTTAATTGATTGTATAAAAGACAGATGACAGCTTAATAAGCTTTCTGTTTTACTGTCACCTTGCTTAAAACAGTCATCAGTCATAAACTTCTTATAATGAACACACTTTAGTGTTCAGTAATAGAAAGGTTTTACTGTATATGCGTAACTCGAGTCCAATGGGATACCGCTTTTCTCCATTGCTAAAGGTGTACATAAACTATATCTATACTCAACAGGGTTTAAGGCAATAAGAAACGTAAAGCAAGAAGCAAAATAAAGCTTTATTTACATCTTGATTAAAAGTGTTAGCCGTATTTAACACACTCGCCTCTGAAACCTCAGATGGACAAATCCAGTTTCCAACAAGGTCTTATCTAAACAAAAAAATCAAATATTTTGGGGATTGGTGTGGGGTTTTTTTACATTTTATTGCACAACAATAAACAGTGCAATCCCTCTAAGCTAAGGCTACAATGTGCAACGTGCAAACCCTGCAACAACGAACTCTGGTGATGCAAAGCATAAGCTGACATCAAAAGATGTTTGATGTGCTATATACATTTTATTCGTATCCAACCAGAATGTCACACATTTACATAATGATATGACGGACAAAGTCACAGACACAAATGCAAATAGATAAATAAATAGACATAAAAAGCTTATTTCTCAATTACAAAACCATATATGTCTAATGTAGACGAAGTGCATGCAGTAATTATGCAAGAGCCCAGGGACAGTGCTAATCCTCGACGCATGTTACTAAAGACAACCTGTCCCAATGCGATGTAAGCCGATTAATGAACTTCGTTACACAAGAAATCATCCTAACAGGCGACACCTAATGTGTTGAATGAGTGTTAGGAAAGTTCTCATGTATTTGTAGAATTGTACAAACTGAGAAAATAAAGAGTATTTGAATGAATGAATGACACTTCCACTGATTATGTTCGACCACCAGTTCAAATCATACCTGCAATACAATATTAGCAACGAGTGTTCGAAAATAAGTTTGACTAATACAAGACGTTTTTAGTAAGCTTAGGAAAAACCAGATACCACGCACCCAATGTACGTGTCAACACGTTGTAGGATGAAAAACCATACAACCTTTTCCTGCATTAGTCAAATCACAATTAAACATATAGCATCGTTTAGCCAATACATTTTTGCGTATTTTGATACCAGTTTCAGTTTCAGTTTATTTCGCATCATAGGCCTCCTATACACATATTAGTACATACAAGCAGAAAAACTTATGCATCAGGTGTAGTAATGAACACAATTTTACAATATTATAACAGTCCGTTGATCAGATTAGTACAAACTATAATACATAAGTATTCCACATCATTCGAGTATTAATCTTTTTTTTGATCAAATATTCAGTCTTCATATTAGAAATTCATCGCGGTATTTCATTGCATTATATATGAACATGGCCAAATTTTGAAGTGGTAATTTATCATTAAAAGACATCAAGCTATTGAATTTATGAATGTTTGGCGAATTCCAATACTTATTATGTATATATTTTGATCTCAGATCAGCATATAATGGACAAAATAATAAGAAATGTAATTCGTCTTCTACGGAATCAACACAGTGTATACAAAAACGTGCTTCTCTAACCAAGTTAATATGTCTACCTTTTTCAATTATCAACTTATGTGATGCTGACCTAAATGATACATAGCTGCTTCTAAATTTCTGTAGATCAATAGAATCCAGATATGGTTCTTTCACAAATTCGACTTTATACTGTTTGTACAAAACCAATTTGTTATGATTACAACACATTTCATGCCATTTTTGTTTATACTGGTCTTTTAATCTAGTTACATACTGATTCAAAAAATATTCAGGATTGTCAACTGCTTGACTTAACCATATATAACCAAAACCATTGCTACACAAATTTAAACGTAATACAGTAACCCAGTTCTTATATCCACGTTCATCATAATATTTAAACATATTGTAACACATCTTAACGTACCTGTTATCAGACATTGTAATTATACGCATCCAAAATTTAGCACATCGCTTTAATGCAGAAATATACCACAATCACCCATGATAGCAAATTACATGCTTTCAATGGTGCATTAAGAAAACGTTTCCATGCATATACATGTACTCTCTCAATTCGTTCTATATACTCAATACCCCAAAGTGCACACCCGTAAAGTAAAATTGGGCTAATTTTACTATCAAAGAATTTAAAATATGTACTGTAAGTCATTGGTTGTATATCATGCAGGCTGTTTAGTAAACTCACCAATACTTTTTTGGCTTTGACAGCCATATTTTCGGCCATTTTAAACAATGATAATCGACATGTGAAATGAACACCAACATATGTAAAAGCATTGACAGTTTCTACAATCTTACCATCATAATACCATTTCTCATGTTTTGACACCCGACCACCGTTCTTAAAAACAACAACTTTTGTTTTAGCTATATTAACATTCAATTTCCATTCTAAACAATGGTTATTTAAAGCATTCAAATGACATTGTAAGCCACTTACTGTATCTGCAATTAGAGCTACATCATCAGCAGATAGTAAGATTAAAATTTCAATGAGTTCTGGTGATAACTGGATTCCATGTGTACCACTATTATTGATAGATGCAGTCAATTCATTTATAAAGATAGAAAATAATATAGGACCCAATTTACACCCTTGTCTGACACCTAAAGGACACTCAAACGCATCTGTTGTTACATTTCGATCTCGGACAGATGCCTTTACTGACTTATATATACCAACAACGGCTGAATATAGATTTCCTTTGATACCAATAGTTTGTAAAGCTTGACATAATTTGTGCCTGTTTACAGAATCAAATGCTTTTTTGAAAACTACAAAAGCCACATATATTTTCTTACCTTTCTTGCATAAATATTTATTAATTACTGAATATAATACAAAGGCATTATCAATGGTCGAATAACCTTTTCTGAACCCAGCCTGTGCTTCCGAAATTTTATCAAATGCATTCACATAAAAAGTGACCCGTGTGTTAAGGATTCCAATGTAAAGTTTGCTAAAGACATCTAATAATGCAATACCTCAATAATTGTCAGGGTCGTTGACATTTCCTTTCTTGTGAAGTGGAATGATAACCGACTCTGACCAATTCTCGGGAAATTCACTGTTTTTGAAAAGTCTATTAAACAACTTTCTTATGTATGGTAGTAGAATATCTATTCCGAACAAAAAATGTTCAGCAACTAAATTACCTGAAGACGATTTATTTGGATTTAACTCCTTAAGTGCTTGTAAAATTTCTTCATCAGTAATATCAGTATTGAACAAGATATGTTCTACATCAGATAAATTTACATCCTCAATAATATTTGTAGGTTGAACATCGGGAAGGTCATTGTCATTAAAAACTTTGCTAAAATGATCAAACCATTGTATATTTGTAATATTGTGCTGTATATTTGGTTTGGAAACGTGACTTTTCAGAATCCTCCAGAATGTTTTAGAATCAAATAAAGATTGTTCAAGATCGTTCGTAACATTTTTTGAAAAAAGAAACTTTTTCTTTTTACACAATGATTTGAATGACTTCCGACTTTCAACATATAATTTAAGATCGACATCATTTCTACTGTTTCTAAATTGTTTCAATAAAGTATTTTTGTTCGACCTGGCATTTTTACATTCCTCATCGAACCATTTCTTGTTAATGATCTTTTTAGACACCGATTTTCGTCTTCTGAAAGAATCGCTACAAGATAAGACAATACCTTCAAAATCACATACAATTCTGTTAATACAATAACTAGGGTCAGAAATATTTGAAACCATTTCATCTAACATTCCTTCATTCACACTTTCTAAAAGATTTGCTTTAAAAGCATCAGCGTTTTCTTTTGTTAAACAATATTTGTAGCAATCAGCGGTGCTTCCTTTGATTTCGTCGTGTGTATCAACTGCGTCGTAGGCAGACGTAAACAATAAATCAAGACATAATGGTAATAAGTGATCACTATCAGCTTTAGAGTCAATGTAAAAGCTTGAAATGATATCAGTTATATTTCTTGTACATAAGTAATAATCAACAATACTACATCCTTATGCACCTATAAACGTATAATCCCCCGAATAATCTGTGTCCCCAAATCTCCCATTTACAATAATAAGTGAATATGACTGACATAATTCAATTAAGTCTCTTCCAAATTTATTTACACGCTTGTCACAACTTTTTCTCGGTAATTCAAAATTGTCATTTAGTATATGTCAGCAATAGAAAGAATAGCTTCCAGGTCACCTGTACGAGCATTCATATCTCCGCACACAATGAATGCGTTATCTTTAAATAACTCGGTATTTTCAGTTAATAAACATTCAATACATTGTATGCCTGAGTACTGTATGTTATTGTAAAATTGAGAATTTTCAGGTAGAATATATACACTGATTCGAATAACATCATTTAGAATATTAAACAATGCTTTGTCAAATTTTAAGACAATACCACTTTCAAAATTCAAGCATATTCTAGTCACAATTGATCATACTTTTCTTTTATAAAAACAATTACTCCGCCCATATTCCTACCCCCTAGGATAGAAAATTTGGCTGGACAAAAATGACATGTATAACCAGGCAAACAACGACTGGTACTAGTAATGTCGCTTAACCATGTTTCAAGAAGACATATACAGTCAAAATCGTTAAGGAATGTCCATAGGTCAGTGTCACAGAGTTTATCGTTTAAAGCATTTACATTCCATGCGATAGTTTTAAATATCAATTTTTCACGTGTAAGGCTTTGGCCTAAATCTTATTTAACACTGGACTGGACAACCATACAACCTTTTCCTGCATTAGTCAAATCACAATTAAACATATATCATCGTTTAGCCAATACATTTTTGCGTATATTGATACCAAATGTGTCTATGGTTTGTACTTATAAGTATAACACGAGTCCCTCAAATCAACAGTTCACTTTCTTTATCGTGTTAGTATAGTTGTATTATCCAGCGTCTTTTGATCTTTATATACACAGTTTACAATGCAACAAGTAGGATTTTCGTAAAGAGCAGAATGTCTCAATATACAGTACTGATGAAGGTCTACCAGTTCTGTTCAAATTATACTTATTCACCTGAACGGCCGAAGGGGCATATTTGCTGACTTCATAACAATCTCTTTCCATCTATTCCTGTCTTCAACTGCCCTCTGGGTATACTGGTAAATGCTGGTAAGTGTCAAACAGTGAAAACTCAGATCAGCCACCGCGTCAACGATGCGGCGGCTGATCTCGATTTACACTGTTAACAATGTATTACGTATTGGGTTTTTTCATGACGTGGACTCATACCGATATACAAATTTACAATATACCTAATAGCGCCTTTATCATATTCCGTGAAAACATTCGTAATGGTCTAACAATCGTTACATAAATCTAAATATAAATAGACATTCCGAAACGGTCCGTCTTTTTATGGGCAAGAGCGATAGTATCGAAACGTAGCTACAGCCATATACGAGGATTTTATGGGTGAATAAAGGTTATAAATAATAATTTTAAAGACAAAGTCACATTGTTAACATTGTTTGAGAGCAATTACATTATTGTCCAAAGTAACGACAACTGGGTACAGTTATATTGTTATATCCGTCTGTAGATTTATCAGAACAAAAATTGGTTTTAAAAATGCTGTAACAATCGGTCTGAATAGAGTATAAATCTAATAAATATTTAGGCAATGTTCTTGGAGACATTCAAACAGTTTTGTTACTTGGTCATTTTCTTAGAATGTTCATGCATAATTATCATGTGTTATACATCGTTGGAAAGAGTGTTTTCTTGTAGATAAAGCGATGCATAATACTTTGACAACAGCACTTCTCTTCGTTGTGCAAAATGAACACAAATATGGGTCAGTCATAGGAACTGGCAATATGTGCTACTGGACTTAGTCATATTTACATATCATATTGCTTACAAAAGGTGCCATACTGTGTTTAATTTTCACTCTAGTTTATTGGAATTTTATTTATGAAATTTAAGTTTTAAGTCAACAGCGCTTAATATTGAATAGTCTTAATAATAAAATCGAAGTATGTTTGACCTACTTTTTGTACGATTAGAGCATACATTAAAATGTATAATAGTTATAATCATATAATTTATATAAATGTATTAATGAAAAATAATTTATATAAATATCTTAAATTTTATTTATTGAATATATCATCTTTTTACAAATAAGTGATTTTTTTCTCAATTTCATTTAAAATAGGACATAGTTTTGCAGCATTTCGCAATAACTAAGTTGTTAATTTAACAACTATAAAATGTATATATGAATTCGCATTCGTCGACAAACTAGACTAAATTTAAATGCATGTTGTTTGTTTTGAAACTTTAACATAACATTAGACACACAATAATTTTGACACATTAAAGTATACAACTATATTAAATTTGTCCCTTCAATGCATCACAATAGGTTTTTCAATTTCTATAAACATGCATTGTTGTAGACTTGTAGTGTAATGTATGTGATGATATTACCACAAAATTCAGACGTTTTAAAATAAGAATATTGACTTGCAGGATTCATCTTCAAATCTGCAAGATATAAACCTTTTAAAAGATGTATCATACATAAAAACCGTACATGTAAATGTCAAGAAAATGCCAAGTAACACAATATTTTGAAGGACCAGTGAGTCAGAATGCCAGAAATAGACACCGTCCATCTGTCACCAGCAATGCATCTTGTCATGTCCTACTCATGGAAGAATCAGCAATCTCCAAACTTGATATCGTTGAATACGAAAAAGAGGCAGACCGTAAAGGACACGACGAAGAAAGAAATGAGAAAAAAGATTAGGAGTTGGGCAATATCCGGACATTTGCTAGAGACAGAATGCATTGACTGACTATGGTAAGGGACTTATATAATACGCTTCTTAACGCGAAGAAGATTAAGCAAGTAAGTGCTTGTTCTCAATGAAACGTCCGTTTTGTCCAGTTGGGGACCATTATAAATGCATGTATTCTTATATGTGAGCACATGTATATATATGTACGTGCACATGAAACAGCGTTTGACAAGTATAATACTAATAAGGAATAACACATATATGCCGAAACGAGTATTTGATATGGCGCGGGTCGTCATTGCATTATAGAATTAACCCATTAACACCTGATGACGCATATGTGGGTCCTTTACAAACAGTGTATCTGTGAAAAAATACACGTGTCCTACAAGAACCATCTGATAAGAGTTTGCACGGTGTCAATTTGCAAGAAATTGTAAAAAGAAAAAGAAAACAACAACAATAAAACAACAAAAAACACCTTAACGGTAAAAAAGAATTGGCTAGACTTTATTGGAATTGGTAGTGAAACAAGTTTATGTCAAAGAGAACAATAAATCAGTACCAAAGCTATGACACTTGTAAAAGTCAAAAACAACATAACATAAAAAAAAGTCTTCTTTGTGCGCATACTATCGACGAAACAGATACTTTTATTCATGTTATGCAAAACCATAGTATTAACCTTTTCATGGTCAAATTTATCGTGAGGTTTTTACCTCCTTATCTGCCACATTGACTTCTGCTTCAATATTGTTGTTTGCAATATCATTTCAAAGTGAGCTTTAAGGCAGTATGACTGACGAAGTTTTAAAACGAATGTCAAACAGTTTGTAAATAGTTTTGATACTGATCAGATGCCGCGTAACGCCATTTAGCGTCATTGATAGTGAAAGGGTTATAGATAAGCGGACAAGATATCATATTTAACTTTAGAGTAGGCTGTAGGAGAAGATATCACGACGACATCTGTTGCACTTAGTTACCGTTCATGTGCATAAATTATAGTATGCAACATCTGGGGCAAGGTAAATATGTCAAAATACAGCATGGAAAAACAGCATAAGCTATCTTGTATTAAATGACCAGTATGTGGAATAGCTTTGAGACATTTAAAGATAAAAAACTGCTTAATGCAGGAAAACAAGATAATGCAGAAAGATTCTACAAGAGTTGCCTAAATTATGTTTATTCTGCATTAAGCGTATTTATTTCTACACATAGCAGAGGATAAAACGCTATCATTGCCTTTTGAAGCGCAAACGAAACGCACACGCAAACACATTGCAATAAAATGTAGAAAATGACAATTTTTGACAATTCTGAATGGTTTTTTTTATATGAATGACACATACTTTGAACCCTAATCAGACATCGGATTACCCGTCATATGATCTGGCTCAATATTGTCTGAAATGATACCTTTAAATAGCGTAAATAACGTCTGTATGTATATTCTGGTGTATGTTCGTTTATACAGTGGAGAATCTGTTATTCTTTCCCAATAAACGCGTTTACGCTAAAACTATTATTTCCAATACAAACAGTTTGGAGCCAGATCAGACGCCGGGTGACCCGGCGTCTGATCAGGCTCCAAACTGTTTGCCACCAAGATAAACATGAAATATCAGAATTGTCCAAAAGTTGTTCTTTTCTACGTTTTAGTGCTTTGTGTTTGCGTACGTTTGCGTTTAAACGGGAAAGAATAACAGATTCTCCACTGTAAGATAAGTGATAATATTTCAGATACAGTGGACATTGTAATTCTTTCACGTTTAAACGCAAATGCATTTCAATAATAAAAAATGACATTGTTTTGACAATTCTGAATGTTGATCTTAAGCTAGACGGCAAACAGTTTGAAGCCTGATCTGGCTCCAAACTGTTTTCAAATGGAAATAATAGTTATAGCCTTTATTGAGAAAGAATCACGTCTTCTCCACTGTAAGATATGTAAATGTAGAATGTAAATGTAAGTCTGCTGTCTTTATTAATACAGATTATGAAAACACCAATGTACAAAAATGACCATACTTGTACAGTGGTGAAGATGTTATTCTATCCCGTTGAAACGCAAAACGAACGTAAACCACTAAAACATAGAAAATAACATTTGTTTTAAATATCTTTCATCTGAGTGGCAAACAGTTTGGAGCCTGATTAGACTCTGGATTACCCGGCGTCTGATTCTACTCCAAACTGTTTGTAATTGAAATATAGTTTAGCGTTAACGCGTTTATTGGGAAAGAATTACGTCTTCTCTATTGTATCATACCGCTAGATTGAATCAGGAATTATTTTATAGACTCCTGATCTCTTGAACAAGTTCAAGTCAAACCACAAACCAATTATAACGTCAGAACATGCCTAACACATCTACGGGCTAATTGAAGGACCCAGAGAGAGGCGAACGGATACAGAAAACCCGGGCGCGATACTCTACTCTTATTATCGACAAAGTTCTCTGGTTCTTCCGGATGCCCTTTGATACATCAGACCTCGGTTTTTACAGTCTCATCCGAAGGACTTCCACAGATACCTTCCTATACTTCGGTATGGTTTTGGAATTTAATTGTCATAGGGAATGTTTCTGTTTATTTGGCCGAGATTATCCCCTCTGTCTAGAACTTAAAGGAATGCATGTCTGTGGGTTTGTTCCCATGCGCTGCTTTGCGGCGAGTGAGATAAGCCAAAATAATCTTCCTGAAATCAGCATCATCTTATCTAATCATCCCTCATTATTCATCGGCGCTATATGACGAATTTTTATCGCAGTGTAACTCAACTTATGGTGGCATGGTTCTGACACCAGTTACCACTTAGCTTTTCTGAAAACAATCCAGTTAATATCTGACATAATTATCTAGTAAGTGGAAAGTGGATTTTTTTCGTGAAAACCTGATAATTATCTTAACGCGTCAAAGGAAACATTGGACCAATGTCTACACTGTTTGTCATTTTGTAAATAGGCCTACGTGTGTATTTTTAAAAGAATCCAAAATAGTCAAAGTACGAATACAATGTTTCTATTTTTAGATAACTGGTAACACGAAACTTTTCTAGTTAATTATCTAGTTAAGTAACTAGATAAATTCGTTAAGTGGTGGCAGTTTAAAGCAGTATCATGACAAAGTTCGTGTTGCAAACGAAACGCAAACGCATTGTACTAAAATGCAGAAAATAACAACTTTTTCATAATTCTGAAAGTTGATTTTTACCTTGATGACAAACAGTTTGGAGCCTGATCAGACGCCGGGTTACCCGGCGTCTGATCTGGCTCCAAACTGTTTGCAGTGGAAATAATAGTTTTAGCGTAAACGCGTTTATTGGGAAAGAATAACACATTCTCCACTGTATGATCTGGCTCAATGTTGTCTGAAATGATACCTTTAAATAGCGTAAATAACGTCTGTATGTATATGCTGGTGTATGTTCGTTCATAAGATAAGTGATAATATTTCAGGTACAGTGGACATTGTAATTCTTTCACGTTTAAACGCAAATGTATTTCAATAATAAAAAATGACAGCTGTTTTGACAATTCTGAATGTTGATCTTAAGCTAGACGGCAAATCGTTTGAAGCCTGATCTGGCTCCAAACTGTTTTCAAATGGAAATAATAGTTATAGCCTTTATTGAGAAAGAATTACGTCTTCTCCACTGTAAGATATGTAAATGTAGAATGTAAATGTAAGTCTGCTGTCTTTATTAATACAGATTATGAAAACACCAATGTACAAAAAGTGACCATACTTGTACAGTGGTGAAGATGTTATTCTTTCCCGTTGAAACGCAAAACGAACGTAAACCACTAAAACATAGAAAATAACATTTGTTTTAAATATCTTTCATCTGAGTGGCAAACAGTTTGGAGCCTGATTAGACTATGGGTTTCCCGGCGTCTGATTCTACTCCAAACTGTTTATAATTGAAATATAGTTTAGCGTTAACGCGATTACGTCTTCTCTACTGTATCATACCGCTAGATTGAATCAGGAATTATTTTATAGACTCCAGGGGCCCGTTTCATAAAACTTCTTACGACAAATGTTGTCGTAAGTCATTTCATAAAAGTCTCAATTATTATTTATTTCTCTATCTAATCCTGTCTTGTGATATCTTTTTGGAATCGTCTTGAAAAGACGATTCCAAAAAGATGTCACAAGACAGGATTAGATGGAGAAATCGGAGACTAAATGTATTTTAAAGTTTTGACTTACGACAACATTTGTCGTAAGATGTTTTATGAAACGGGCCCCTGATCTCTTGAACAAGTTCAAATCAAACCACAACCAATTATAACGTCAGAACATGCCTAACACATCTACGGGCTAATTGAAGGACCCAGAGAGAGGCGAACGGATACAGAAAACCCGGGCGCGATACTCTACTCTTATTATCGACAAAGTTCTCTGGTTCTTCCGGATGCCCTTTGATACATCAGACCTCGGTTTTTACAGTCTCATCCGAAGGACTTCCACAGATACCTTCCTATACTTCGGTATGGTTCTGGAATTTAATTGTCATAGGGAATGTTTCTGTTTATTTGGCCGAGATTATCCCCTCTGTCTAGAACTTAAAGGAATGCATGTCTGTGGGTTTGTTCCCATGCGCTGCTTTGCGGCGAGTGAGATAAGCCAAAATAATCTTCATGAAATCAGCATATCTTATCTAATCATCCCTCATTATTCATCGGCGCTATATGACGAATAATTCAACTTATGGTGGCATGGTTCTGACACCAGTTACCACTTAGCTTTTCTGAAAACAATCCAGTTAATATCTGACATAATTATCTAGTAAGTGGAAAGTGGATTTTTTTCGTGAAAACCTGATAATTATCTTAACGCGTCAAATAACCTGTTAGTGCCATATACTGTCACCACAAATTAATATTACAAAAAATATTTTCACGAAAAAATATGTGTTAACTTATCCCGGATTTGGTGATGTTCGGCGATATTCATTGCAGAAAACATCTTCCTTCTCAGAAGAGTCATATGAGTCCTAATAAAGGTTCTACACCACTAAAATGTACTTATAATATTCATTAAGTATATACAGTGGAGAAAATGTTATTATTTCCCAATTGAGGCTTTTACGCTAAATCAATTATTTATCTTGCAAAGAATTTGGAGCCAGATAAGACGCCAGTAACCCGGCGTCTGACCGGAATCCAAAATGTTTGCCTTCAGAGTTTAAATTAACATTCAGAATTGTCAAGAAACTTGTTGTCATTTTCTACATTTTATTGCAATGCGTTTGCGTTTCGTTTGCGTCTAAACGGGAAATAATAACGTTATCTCCACTGTGTCTGACATATGCAAACATTGTAGATCCAGACCGAAAGGCTCTTAGAATTCATTAATAGTTTGTTTTGTTAATCAGGTGGCTGCTTGGGGCGGTTGAAGGTATAGCAGTAGCCTATGAGCTTTCTGATTTACTTTCATCTTGTTTTCAGCTGTCACCTGTGTTAACTCATTCAACCATTGCGACGAGTAGACTCGTCCTTCACAAAGAGAGAGCTCCTAAAGGAAACATTGGACCAAGGTCTACACTGTTTGTCATTTTGTAAATAGGCCTACATGTGTATTTTTAAAAGAATCCGAAATAGTCAAAGTACGAATACAATGTTTCTATTTTTTGATAACTGGTAACACGAAATTTTCTAGTTAATTATCTAGTTAAGTAACTAGATAAATTCGTTAAGTGGTGGCAGTTTAAAGCAGTATCATGACAAAGTTCGTGTTCAGATATTTATCTGGTTATCGTGAAAAGTTCCTACATTCCACTTACCCGATAATTATCTGAAAACTTACGCGAAAGTTTACTAGATAAGTAACTAGTTAAATATTTATGTGAGATATTAACAGGAAACTATCATGATAATTAAGTGGTTAACTGGTGTCAGAAATATGCCACCATATCAACTCATCCATCTATCTGGATAGTTACTACTGGACCACGCCAACCGGTCCTACCACACCCACTTTCAAAAATCGTAGATGTATCGTCTTATTTATTTTTAATGTTTAGAACTTTGGGTAGTTTGATTTAAAAAATATATTTTTTGTATGTGTGTCATCCTTTTTTATACGTACCAGGGTAACCCTGCGTCTGACAAGGCTCCAAACTGTATCGTACATCGTCAAATTGTTCAAGAAATTTGACAATTTCTTTTGTTTTTAGGTCAATGCCATTTTGAATGCCGTTTCGTTTCATTTAAACGGGAAATATTAATGTCTCATCTCCACTGTACTATCAACGCGTTTGTAAGGCAACAATAGCGAAGTCCATTTATAGTAGTATCACGAATTAATAAGCACTGCTTATTATTTCGTGGTAGTATAGAGCCAGAAAAAAACCGAGAAATGCCATTTTTCTAAACTATTATGTGTGTGCGTTTAGTTTTGTTTACAAATGTAACACAGTGAACCCTAAGGACGAGTATATTAGTCCTTTACAAACAGGGTACCTGCAAATATTGCACATGTCCTATGCAAACAGGGAATACCCAGGTAAGAGGACTCCTGCACTGTTTGTCATTTTGCAATACATGGCAAAAACAACCCCTTAATTGTCATTAATTTAGTAGACTGAATTGGAAACTGGAATTGTCCAATATAAGTTTCATGGCTGAATGAGTTAAAATAGACATCAATGACGTCCTCACAATAGTTTAAACATATTTTATTTCCATATACATAAGGAAATGGGGTCGGGTCACAAGTTCTCACAACATTAGATTCGGTCCTCCCAATAGTCACGAAGTAATTCCTGTATTGTCTTAACTCGGGTACAATGGTTATTTGAAAAAGTTTGGATCCTGACCAGACGCCGCGTAACGCGGGGTCTGATCAGAATCCAAACTGTTTGACACAAAATTTTATATTTCTTAGGTAAAAAAAACTAAAAATACCTAAAATTTTAATTTTGGAAATAAAAGCAGACGACAATTTTTTTAGAGCTGATGACGTCATGAAATGAACGGATTAATCGTGTTTGATTTTCGATTGTTCAACATTCTCAGTATACATGATAGGTTAATGAAACTGTACAAGCTTATACAATACAATAAGGAGACAACGCACGCCATTTCAAACGTTTGATCGGGGAGTGCTGTGGTTGCCATGGTAACAAAATCGGTTTAAAAGATCATAACACGGTTACACTCTGATATCTCAGCAACTATTAAAGATACTGTTTCTTCTTTCAGTTGATAGATTGCATGGTGGGGTTATTGTGACACGTGAAGTCAGATGTTGACGTTATTATAATAGGAAGTAGCGCAATATTATTAAAATGCCAATAACTTAATGAGTTCCAGCTTATGACGCGACGTCAACGCTTAAACATAATTATATATTAAAACATGGTCTAAAAGTGTAAATGCTTATCAGAATGATACATTGGAGAAAACGTGTTTTTTTCCAATAAACGCGTTTACGCTAAATCTATTATTTTCATTGCAAACAGTTTGGAGCCAGATCAGACGCCGGGTAACCCGGCGTCTGATCAGGCTCCAAACTGTTGGCCTCTAAGTTTAAAATCAGTCGTCAAAATTGTCAAAAAGTTGTCTTTTCCAACATTTTATTGCAATGCGTTTGCGTTTTGTTTGCGTTTAAACGGGGAAGAATGACCTTTTCTCCACTGTATATCAACTAGTCAATATTAGTTACAGTGGAGAATCTGTTATTCTTTCCCGTTTAAACGCAAACGTACGCAAACGCAAAGCACTAAAACGTAGAAAAGAACAACTTTTGGACAATTCTGATAAATCTTGTTTATCTTGGTGACAAACAGTTTGGAGCCTGATCAGACGTCGGGTTACCCGGCGTCTGATCTGGCCCCAAACTGTTTGCAATAGAAATAATAGTTTTAGCGTAAACGCGTTTATTGGGAAAGAATAACACATTCGCCACTGTAAGGACAAGGATTTACACTAGAGAAGACGTTAGTCTTTCCAAATAAACACGTTTATGTTAAAACATAATTTCCATTGCAAACAGTTTCAGAGGCCGGTTACCCGGCATTGATCAGGCTCCAAACTGTTTGCCATTCAGATTAAAATAAATAGCCAGTATTGTCATAAAAGTGTTGTTATACTTTCTGGTCCTTTGGAATCATTGATTTCAGCGCATTTACAGTTGAAAGTTGAATTCCGCTTAAGCCGGTGCTAGGGGGCGTGAGCACTGTTGCATATTTCAGTATTGCTCATGAACAGACTCAATTAAACCGAGTCTGCAATTTTCAGTATTTGCTTTGTTTTCTGTGATTTCAAAGGATATCCCCTTATTAAGATTTTTATCTATATTTTATTGCAACGCTTCACCACTGTACTATGTAGGAAAATATATTTCAAAGTAAAGAAATGAGCTCAGTTGGGATTTGAACCAAATCGGAGAAGTCAAAACAGGATGATATTCCCTAAAGTATTGCCCTTTGCTCTTACACCATCGCCCGCCGGGCGACAACTCATGATATGGCGGTCTATATGATCTAAATTTTAATGTATTAGAACTATTAGGAGCAAAGATGTTTAATCAAAGTACTTGAGGATACTAATGATGATTTCAAACTGAAATACAGAGGTATGGAATGAAAACAAATCCTGGAGATTTACAGTGAAAATTCTGAAAACAATGTTTCTATATAAATGGCTTTGATGGTAGGATTTGTAACTGATTATATAATATATATTATACAAATAACTTCTAACATTGAAAAATACTGTAAGAGTCTGACCCCCCCCCCCCCCCCCCACCCCCGGATTTGGCCTAAACCCTTTTGTAAATGATTTAATGATTTAAACACTGTGAATATTATTATATTATTTCAGGCATATTGGAGATTATCTATACATATGGTCGTTGTCTAAGGGAAGCGTTTTTCAAAGGTCACGGAATAGACAACCCACGGCCCACGGTACCACCGCATTTCAATGCAATATGCCACTTTGTCCGGATTTTGTTCATACACAAAAGAATATGCAAGTAGATTCTACTAATTATATAAATATCATGTTTACTTCATAATGTAGTATCTCTTCACTAGGATTGTAACATTTTCAAATCGTTTTCATTGAATCGTTTAATACATGTCTCAATATTTACCGATTTTTAATTTATTGATGGTTACTGATAATATCCGATGGTGAGTGTTGTTTTCGTAACCGGATGAGGACCGAGTAAAAGTCTTGAACTCGACACCAGATGTTTAAAACCATTAACTAATTCACCCCTAGCGACGAGTATACTCGTCATTTACACACAGTATAACTGTGATAATTACACTTGTCCTATGCAAACAGTGGAGGCCCTGGTCAGAGGCTCCTTAATAAGCCCTCTGATAAGGATCTACACTGTTTGTCATTTTGAAATAAAATGTTGAAATCAACCCTTACTATTCAATAATGGACTCGATATATTTTGAAATTGGAATTGTCAATTTAAGTTTAGGGGTGAATAAGTTGAAACAGATCTAATCCGTCTACTAGACGCAGTAGAAAAGGCGATTGGAAAAAAGTATCACGAACAAAACAAGATTCCGAGTGATTTTTCTTGAGGATTATTTTTTTTATACGTGTAGACCTAGATCTATATGCTCTTTTATATATTTCTTTCGCGAATATAGTAGATCTACACCGTTTGGTTTTCTTCTCTTTAAACTAGGAAGCCTAAAGTTAGGCGCGAACGTTTAGTTCATGACAATAGATAACTTTTTAAACAAGAGCCCCATGGGCATATTTCGCTCAACTGAGAATAGCTGACAGAATGGAGATACTGATTTATGTCCAGGACGGGGTAATTTTTTACCCGAGGGGCATAATTTAAACAAACTTGATAGAGGACCTGTAGGTGATGCTATGTGCTAAATATCTAAGCTCTGACCCTTGTAGTTTTTGACAAGAAGATTTGTTTAAGTTTAAGTTTTCATTGAAAAAATCTATTTTAAATCCTGTGATCTAGATATGCAACCGACCAGAACCATTTGAACATTGTTGGTATAAGACATCTAGAAGTGTCACCATGCCAAATATCAAAGCTCTGGCCATATTCGTTTTAGAGGAGAAGACGTTTGGAAATGTCACTTTATTACTCTATGTAAAACTGTGACCCCCGGGGCGGGGCCAATTTTGATCCCAGGGGTATAATTTGAACAAACTTGATAGAGGACCTGTAGATGATGTTATGTGCCAAATATCAAAGCTCTGGTCCTTGCAGTTTTTTACAAGAAGCTTTTTAAGATTTCCGTATTTGTTTTACTTGGGTTGTCATGGCAACAATAGTTCTGCATTGTTTTTAATTCCTTGAACACATTTGAAAGAGCTTGACCCAAGGAACATTTCTGTAAAGTTGGGTTGAACTCTGTCAAGCGGTATATTTGAAGCAATTGTTAACGACGATGCACGACGCACAACGCACGACGCACGACGACGGACGACGGACACAGGGCCATCCCAATAGATCACATTGAGCGCTTGGCTCAGGTGAGCTAAAAACAAGTTGTGTTTTTTTTAAAAAAAAATAGAAAAGAAAAAAAGGTCAAAGTGGGCCAACGACGGTTAGCCCCGTAGACACTGTGGTTTAAAACTTCTTTCACGTCCAAACTACCACGCGCTTAAAAAATCATTTTTTCTGATTTAAATTAAGTAAAGGAACATTTACTCGGCGTATGGCCTGCATCCAAACTGTTTACAAATGCCATAGATTGCGACATTTGAAAAGATAGAGAGAGAGAGACAGAAAATTGAGCCTATAGTGTGTCGATGCCGTAACGTATGTCCTTGAGTTCTGCTATCAAAACAATCAACACGAATGAGTTCAATGTTTCTAGGGGTACCTAATCTGTCTATAATCAAATTTAAAATTCTTTCACAAAAAAAAATCAATTATCTTCAAACCGAAAAGAAGACTTGTTTTGAATTGTCGTAATCGCACGACATTACTGATATAGCACGTCAGATAAATACGAGGGGTGTTAAAAACGTAATTCTGAGGAACACAATCGTAATTAACAAAAAAGTTATGACACGTTTCGGCTTATTTTTAACACCCCTCGTACATGCATTATTTATTTCCTACGTCAGTTGTAATTGGAGGATTTTTTTATCAGTGTATACAGTTTATCATTTTATTATAGTATCACATGTAAAAGTTACATAAAATAGTTACAAATATCATATACTTTCAAGCTTTTATACACGGCCGTCCAGCGGCCTATGAGACACTTTATATACTTCACGGTAGCTGCCTGAGGAATTGCAGAAAATGCAGTCCAGCCACTGGCTGTGGGCCGACAGTCCCACTCCCAGGCCCGATCTACACTCTCTGAAAGTTCATTGGCGCACAATCATAATAATAAGCCCATGGTTTGTAGTTCCAGAAGGCAAATCTCAAGAAGAATCCTGTACGCTGTCACCTTTCAAATCGAAACCGTGCCCAATGGAAAAACACAGTTCCCCTACTTAAGCACCTAGACTAGTGGCAGCCCAGAGGATAAGGACTGAGGACTCAAAAGCTCTTATAGCGCGATTGCAAGACTCAGTCCGCATCATCTGCACTGTCATAGACATAGAGACATAGACATAGACACATTTTATTTTAAGTCGGAAAGGTTATATCAAGTTCACATAAGCCCTAACGGGCTTTTATTCCGACAAATATACATGTAGGTAATTGGAATATGTATAGGAAACTAGCAATATGTTCCGCAGAATTACGTATTTAACACACCTAAGTTAATGTTTTTTTCCCAATCAACGCGTTTACATGCATGTTTGAGACTTTGACCATCATCTTGTTTCAGGCAGGTTGCTGCTTAAAGCTGGTTCACGGTAAGAAGCATTTTGCTTTACTTTGATCCTGCTTTAAGCTAGCATCTGCTAGGATATAGAAACTAGTTAGTGTGGCGCACCATGCTAAATGACTGTAGAAAGTTGAACTGTTTTCAATACGGTGGAGAAAACGTCACTCAAGTATTCTTTGCCAATAAACGCGTTTACGCTAAAACTATTACTTCCATTGCAAACTTTTTGGGGCCAGATCAGACGCCGGGCAACCCGGCGTCTGATCAGGCTCCAAACTGTTTGCCACTCAGATGATAATAAATAGTGAATTATGTCAAAATATTGTTATTTTCTATATTTAAGTCTTTTGCGTGTGCGTTTCTTTTGCGTTTAAACGGGAAAGAACAACGTTTTCTCCACTGTAGCATGTCATTTTTTCTATATTACAGTGGAGAATATGTTATTCTTTCCCGTTTAAACGCAAACGCAAAGCACTAAAACGTAGAAAAGAACAACTTTTGGACAATTCTGATAATTCATGTTTATCTTGGTGGCAATCAGTTTGGAGCCTGATCAGACGCCGGGTTACCCGGTGTCTGATCTGGCTCCAAACTGTTTGCACTGCAAATAATAGTTTTAGCGTAAACGCGTTAATTGGGAAAGAATAACACATTCTCCACTGTACATCGCGTTCGTTTAACCCTTTCACTGACAGCAATGGCAAATGCAAACGATGCATACAGTGGAGAAAACGTTATTCTTTCCCAATAAACGCGTTTACGCTAAAACTTCATGTATTATTTCTATTGCAAACAGTTTGGAGCCAGATCAGACAAACTGTTTGCCACCAAGATAAACATGAATTATCAGAATTGTCTAAAAGTTGCACTTTTCTACGTTTTAGTGTCTTGCGTTTGCGTTTCGTTTCGTTTAAATGGGAAAGAATAACGTATCCGGATTCAAACTGTTTGACATTCATAGCAATATTTTAAGTAAAACGCGCACAGTTCCAAAATCTTATAATAAAAGCACCCCCCCCCCCCCTCCTTTCTGTTAAATGGAAGGACATGGACGCTGTGGGTCTCGACCACAAAAACACTGTACAGGAACTCGCTATCATAACCCATTCACCACCCGTCAACCAAACTACCATAACATCATCTGTTCCTAAACTTATTGTCTGCTTTTATTTCTAAAATTTAGAATTTTAGGCAGTCTGACTTTTAAAGTATTTAAATGAGTATCAAACAGTCTGGATCCTGATCAGTGTATCCAAATTGTTTGCATATGATAGTGTTATAGATCTTGGCAGCGAAAGGGTTTACAAACGCTTCCAAACAAACGTTTTAAATTAAGACACTTATTCCGTTTGATTTCAGTTTCAAGTTCCGATTGCTTCTCTCAACCGATTTAACACATTCACTGCAAATGATGTCATTAATTTTAAACAATTGTCGTCTACTTTTATTGCTCAAATTAAATTTGAGGTATTTTGACATAAGCAATATTGAAATGAGTGTCAAACAGTTTAGATCCTGATCAGACGCCGCGTTACGCGGCGTCTGATCAGGATCTAAACTGTTTGCGAATAACTACCGTACTCGCGGAAAGGCAGTGAAGAGGTTAAAGAAATTACTAATCAGTCTTTATCTAAAGCATTCTCTCACTTGCTGCACCACACGCTGGGTATTTGATTGTTATCTGTTTGTACAGTGGAGAACATGTTATTCTTTGCCGCTAAAACGCAAACGAAATGCAAACGCAATTCAAATGACAACAGTTTAAAAATAATTGACAATCATTTTATTATTGGTAGCAAACAGCTTTGAGCCTGGTCAGATGCCGGGTACCCAACGTCTTATCTGGCTCAAAACCTCTTTCAGGGGTCTTTTTTTTTTTATCAGAAACGCGCTTATTTGGAAAGAATAACCTCTCTCGTCTGCATAGTATCTACACCTACCGTACACTGTTATCTATGGCAAACAGTTTAGATCCAAATGAGACGCCGAGTAAATCGGTTTCTCATTAGAATATCAACCGTTTGACACTGATCCTGTTTCGAATAGAACATTTGGGAATCTTTAATGTTAGAATTGTAGCAGACAAAACTTGTTTTAGACCAAACGATTATTTTCAAAGGGGATTACAGTGGAGAATCTGTTATTCTTTCCCGTTTAAACGCAAACGTACGCAAACGCAAAGCACTAAAACGTAGAAAAGAACAACTTTAAGACAATTCTGATAATTCATGTTTATCTTGGTGGCAAACAGTTTGGAGCCTGATCAGACGCCGGGTTACCCGGCGTCTGATCTGGCTCCAAACTGTTTGTATTGTAAATAGTAGTTTTAGCGTAAACGCGTTTATTGGGAAAGAATAACGCATTCTCCGCTGTAGCATAAACGCGTTTATTGGGAAAGAATAACGTTTTCTTCACTGTAGGTACAGTGAAGACGTTATTCTTCCCAAGTAACCGCGTTTACACTTAAACTTTTACTGCGCTCCCTCCCAACTTCAACCTTACAACGACCCTTTCCGCAGATCCCCAAACAAGACATGTATGTCCAACCTTTTCATGGCTGCAATATGCTCTGCTTAAATTTGTCATCTGCTGTTTTTCTCAAAGTTACATATTGGACATTTAAACAGAAAAAAAACTTAATGACGAGTGACGCGTTACGCGGCGTCTGATCTTGATTTAAGCTGTTTGCAAATGTAAACAAAATTACAACGACTCCCTCCGAACAACGCACACAATTTTTGTCTCCCGTTGGGTGTCGTTGTAGAGAGGGAGAGCTGTATTTCAAACGCAAACAGTTTGCAGCTATATTAGACACCGGGTAATCCTGCGTCTGATCAGGCTCCAAACTGTTTGCCACTCAGATTTAAAATAAAAATTACCAGAGTTGTCACAAAGCTGAAATTTTCAACATTTTATTGCAATACGTTTGCGTTTAAACGGGTAAGAATATATCTTCTCCGGTGAAGGTGTGGTGGACGGTGTGGTGCTGGACACTTTCTTGTTCTGCAATTATGCTCTCAAATAAAGAGCAAAACAGTCATATTTAACTACCCTAGATGAACCCTTGCAATCTAATGCGTGTTTTCTATTAAATATCATTAGAGGTAATAAAATTTTATTATTTGATTCTTTGGTAGTCCCTATTTTAACGTAGGGTTCTGAAGTTTGGGGAATCTATTATTTCAAAGAAGTTGACAAGTAACATATGAAATTTT
Source organism: Gari tellinella (assembly GCA_922989275.2). NCBI lineage: Eukaryota > Metazoa > Mollusca > Bivalvia > Cardiida > Psammobiidae > Gari > Gari tellinella. The sequence goes on along the minus strand of OV277863.1, from coordinate 12,566,776 downwards.
GTAAAATAATTATTGGAGTTTAGGCACAGTCACCTACCAACGCTTGGTAGAGTTCCCCTCTCTTTAATGTGTAAAGAGAGATCTTTAAAATTCTGGCTTAAGGTATTGAGAAGTCACATATCTCGTATTATTAATTCACACACTGACCAACTTGAGTCCATACGTGGTGGTTTCTGGACGAAAATAACACCATGAGTTATAAACGACCTTGGGTTTTCTTATATTCTTGACATTTTCAAATTGTTATTTTCTAACGCTTTAAAGAGATCAGTGCATACAGGCTTGGAGTAATTCTCTTAGTAGCACCTCTAAACTTGAATACTTTTATTTATTTAAAAAAGAGTTTTTGTTATGAAGAATATTTGGATATTGTTAAAAATAACACGCTTCGAAAGCCATTAACATGTGCACATACATTAGAAGTAGGACGCGATCATGGTATCGAAAACCAAAACAGATCATGTAAACTGTTATCAAAATACATGCAATTCCCTTTTCTGTCCCCAATTAGACTTACAAGTATGTGTGTTTAGGTACTGCATTTATGAACATGCAATTCTCACATTTCTTTTAAATGTTCGGGGTTTGCATTTATATTCTACAGTGGTGTAGACATTAATAATTTCCATTTAAAGGCAAATGCAATTCATTAAGCAGAAAAATAACAACTTTTCGAAAATGTTTATTTGAATTTGAGTGGCAAACAGTTTGGAGCCTGATCAGACAACAGGTTCCAATGATTTATATGAACTAGTATACATGGTCGCTGCCCGGCTCCAAACAGTGCGTAGTTTTAGCATAAACGCATTAATTGGAAAAGGATAATGTTTACTCAATTGCACCTCTGTAAGTCTTGGGGTGCATTGTTGAACATTTGAAATTAGAAGAAACCACAATTTTCGATAACTTATGTTGGTGTCGACCTGGTGCCAGACCTGGTGCAATGTTAAGGCGGTGGACAGACAGACAAGCAAATGGACAAACAGAGCAAAAGCAATATGGGAATAGTTACAACATAGGATACAAGTCAACATGTGCCATAGTAGGAGAAACAAATGGAAATAATGTTTTACTCACTCTTATCTGGAGCCGTGACTTGTAATGGGTCTAATATTGACTAGTCCAATACTTTCTCAAATGGAGCTGAAGGAATTAACCCATTATCCGATAATAGGTAATACATAATATTTTAATGCCTTTAATTTATTCAACCACTTACAAAAGTAGTTCCACTTTATTCAGTTACAATGGAGAATCTGTTATTCTTTCCCGTGTAAACGCAAACGTACGCAAACGCAAAGCACTAAAACGTAGAAAAGAACAACTTTTTGACAATTCTGATAAATCTTGTTTATCTTGGTGTCAAACAGTTTGGAACCTGATCAGACGCCGGGTTACCCGGCGTCTGATCTGGCCCCAAACTGTTTGCAATAGAAATAATAGTTTTAGCGTAAACGCGTTTATTGGGAAAGAATAACAGATTCTCCACTGTATGAATACAAAATAATGTACCATAGAACTTAGTGTCCATATCCTAGAAGATGGTAGCTTAAAGGTACAATACTACCGAGATTTGTGTTTAAAACGGGCAATTTCTTATATGTGTGCATTTTCTATGTATTAAAACTAAGTGAAATCGCGTGTAAGAAGCCTGACATATGCCCCCACTTCATTAAGAATCCTACCTAAATGTGTTGAATTCTTATCGTGATGGTTTACATTTTAAGCGGGTTTGTTTACAAATAAGACTAACGGGCTGGTTCGAAGGATTGCGTAAAGGTCACATGATTGATACGAACCGCGGCGATAATTCATTTACACTGTGTGACGTCATCCGAGCGAAGCCGGAGCATTTCCGTAATGATTCGTCTTCGATCGAATGTCAACAAAAGAGATTTAAAAGTCGACTTGTTTCCACCAATTTAATGGGTTTGAAAGCAATGTTTCCTCAATAATCACCGGGCATTACTTCTTTTTACAGGTTTAGATAACGAATGTGCCTACATTTTCAGGTTTGAAAATTGCGCGATTTTGGCATTTGACAGTAATATTGGGACTTTAAAGCGACTCGCAACCGGATGGTGTACTTGTCAAAATAAAATAAAATACTCAAATAAAAGCAAATTTGTGGCATTATTTGGCTTCTGACATTAAAAAAATATGATCAGTCCAAAAAAAGTCTCAAGAATCGTCACCGAATCTTAGATTTTTAGATATTTTCCATCGTTTTTCTATACCGACTAGTAGACGGTATAGTTGTTGCTGTTGCTTCTCTACACGGGCTCAGACATAAACACGAGCCGAATTACGAAGTTGTATGCACTTTCGATCGCAACACATTGAAATACGTTAAATCGATCCGAGACAAACGGATAGTTCCGTGGTCCATTGGTCTAAGCGGTTTCCCCTATTTTGCCTTCTGTCCGCCAATGCCGGGCCATGGGTTCGAATCCCACCAGAGACCAATATTTTTTTTATTGAAATTAATTTTTTTTAAACAGAATTTCTTATCCTAAACTAATTCTTTACCATTTATATAAGCGTTTGACACATATTTACAAATTACTATTTTTAATGCACCATCTGGTTGCGAGTCGCTTTAAAGCAGGTTGAAACAAGAATGGTGTCACAGAAAGAGACAAATGCCCCCGAGGTGTCGAAATATCACTGCAATGTATTCATTTGGCTTTCAAGTAAAATCATACAGCAGGTTATAATTGTACTCCTTGTTGTTGTTGTGGTGAAAATCTACAGTGAAACAAGCTTTTTCTAGCTTATTCAAATCAGGAAAGTAGATTAGATAATCTACGTTCCTGTTCAAATGCATCATCACCATCACCTATACAAGAACAAATTGATATCAAAATATTAACATTCTACAATAATCTTTGTCATCAACCGGAAACCAGTGCAGAAAAGAAACTGGCAAGACGACAACTAACAGTCAAACCAACAAACAGTGCAAGCTGGTTCAACGATATAAAGAAAATATTCTGGAAATATGACCTGGGTGACCCCAAACAACTTCTTGATACACCTCCACTGAAGAAACAATGGAAGAATAAAGTATTTACAGCCATAACAGCAACAGTAGAGGAACGACTGGAAAGTCTTGGAAAGAAATATCATAGTCTTCAACATATGAATGTAGCCTACAAACCTTGGAAACTTCATCCCAATATAGAGACTACCAACAATTCCATACGAGAGATAAACAGATTACCAGTTAAAATAAAGATATTGACGGGAACCTATATCCTACAAACCAATAGAGCAAAGTTCAACCAGAACAACATAGATCCTACATGTCAACTGTGTGGTGAAAACCCGGAAGACTTAGGACACTTCATTATAGACTGTACCATACTAGAACAAGTCAGACAACCTATACTAAATGAAATTACCAAACAGCTAGATTCAATAGCCAACATTAGCTTTGAAAATCTCAGCATGAACAGAAAATTAGACATTATACTAGACTATACCCATGTTAATATACAGAAGAAAGAGGACCGGAGAATCTACGACTTAGAATTCCATTGCCGACGTCTCATGTATTCTCTACATTGTGCAAGATACAGGATGATAAGTAATTATAGATCCGATAGGCATAATGGGGACGGCAAGGTCTTCAACATTGGTGCTACTTCCCGTAAATAGTAAATTGTAATAGCCGGTGGGCAACCCCCAAAACAAAACAAACCAGTGTACAGTGAATGTGAATGTATATAAGTGTATATATATAATACATATTATAACTACGATTCGGGTGGAGGATTATAGTGCAAAACTGTTCAACTCTTCAAGAAGAGGTTCACCTATAAAGATGGGAACGATTACAACAACAACAACAACAACAACATAGCATCATGACGTCCTCGTCATAACAATGTTTATCAAATGTCATACTGAGGACTTATTTCTTAATTTAGAAATGATCACATGATCAAAGAGTAATGGCCAGTTAAGATGAGTTATCTCCCTTCCTATTCACTTGAAATGATATACATGTAGTTTGAGTTATCTCCCTTTTCACCCGATTTTACATCTAAATGACCTTGACCTTTGTCAGACATGACACAAGTTGTACTTACCTCAAGCGCTTCTTGATGTGAGTACACATACCAAAATAAAGTCTCTATCCCATGTTGTTCAAAAGTTATTTGTGTACAGACAAACAGACAGACAGACCAAAAACAATATGCCCCCGACGTCGTGCCGGGGGGGGGGGGGGGGGGGGGGGGGCATAAAAAAGCAGAATAAACCTTAAGGCATATGCTGCTTTACCTTCAACCTGCTTTAAGTGACCACCTACTTTAAATACTAGAAACAGGCTATGTGGTAGTGCAGGGTGCCCACAGAAATTCAAAATCGAAATTCCCTGATTTTTCCCAGACCGAAAGGTAGTTTTCCCTGATCTTTTTCGCGGCCTAGACTGCTCGAATACAACGGTGTAAGATGGCTTCCAACCTGCCCTTTATAGCCATACCCTCAACATCATAAAGTCACACTATTCTTTACTCATACCTTTTGAGTTTTGTCATGTCTTGTAAAAATTTGTCTTTTTCTAATGTGACATGTCACAGAAGTACTGCATCAGCAATGTTCACAGTTAGATCTTCAAAATCCAGCACCTCAATCGCAATTATTACATGTGTTGCAGGCCGGTAGGAAGCATTTTGCAATTTGGGGGGGGGGGGGGGGGGGGGGGGGGGGGGGGGGGCACAGGTTAATTTGTAAATATTGTCTTACTAGGGGGGTTCGGGGGCATGGGGCATGCTCCCCCGAGAAAATTTTATTTCTAGATGGTCTCTGGTGCGTTCTGAGGGCATGTCCAAATTTCAAAACAGGTATAAAACCAACAATTCTGTGTAGAAAAATCGACTCAAAATGGCCAAAATATTTCCCAAGTATATAAAGTTTCATTTAGATATGCTAATACTACTGATATTGATCATTCTGTGATTTGGTTTTGAGGATGAAAAGGGTACATTCAATTACTTTTACTTTTCAGCTGCATAACAATCTCTGACTACTTTGACACTTGAGTTCTAGGACAATGGTTACTTAACTCCATTTTCGCTTAGACTCTTCAGTTAAGATGCTGATTAATTCAACTACAGTAGTTAACAGAGTAGGCACTGATGAATAATATTAATTAACCCATCAGATATGGATAAACATTTGGCTAAATAGACATGGTTATTTGCGTTGTTACTACATGTACATGTTCCTGTTTTTGTAAACTTTTAAAGAAAGTCAGGAGGAGAGGCTATCAGTAGTCAAGATTTTCTCTCTCCAATTTCTGCCAAATTCCCTGATAATTCCCTGATTTTTAGAAAATTTTCAAATTCCCTGATTTTTCCCTGTAGGGAATTTTTTTCAACCGTTTTCCCTGTTTTCCAGAGTCCGTGGGCACCCTGTAGTGGGTTAAGGCACATCTTTTCAGGGACAAGTATAAACAAAGAATTCTAATGTATAGCTTTCCTACTGAGTTTAATGATGCAAAAACATATGCCATTGAATACACACTATAAAGAGTGATCTCTAATTAGCATTGCAATTAAAAAACAATTATAATAGAGGTACAGTAAAACTGAAATATTACAACAACTCAAAACGGGGCTGGTTTTAACCCCGTCACTGCCAGGACGTCATCAATTTCAAACAATGTCTGCTTTTATTTCTCAAAATATAAATCTTAGGTATTTTGACGCGGCGTCTGATCAGGATCCAAACTGTTTGCAAATAACCATGGGTAAGGCAGTGAATGGGACACAACAGGTGGTAGATTAAAACAAGGCAAAGGAAGACTTCAGCAGCTCGCAACCATACTCTCATCCAATTTTAAACTGCCACCTGTTTTTTTTTAAACACTGAAAACGAACCATGTTTTGCATGCTCATAATATCCTAGTTTTACCATACATGTTAATTAATCTTATATCATCCAACAAATAGTGAATTTACAAAGTACAGTGGCCACTAATCTGTTGGACCAAGGTGAATATACCTCCACCTAGCTAATACAGAGAAAACAAAAATCTCTATCATTTCATATAGACTATCTTACATATGATATCTCAAATATTTAACAAATGACCAGTATTATATAAGTATAAATGACATACACAGTTTATTGTGGGAATCCTATTGGATACTGCATAGTTACTATAAATAGTATCAAGGTCTGATATTACAACATATCAGGTCACTATTACTCAATCATACATTTCAATTTTATCCATTAATATATCTATCTTATCTACAAATGGACAACACAGAAATATACCCTGCTATTTAGAGCACCCAGATGAAGAGCTAAGACAGCTAACTGCTTAAAGCAAGATGACATCAAAGCAGAAAGCTGTTTTGGAGCATTCTGCTTTACTATTATCTTTCTTTCAGCAGTCACCTGTATTTAACACCCTCAGTAAGTTTTCTTATAACCCTATACCCCATTTCTTTGATTTGAAGACAGGTGACCACTTAAAGCAGATTGTGCCTGCTCTAAGCTATCATCTACTAGGATAAAGAAACAAAATTGTTACTATACATATTTATTAATGTCTACAGTAGAAATATTTTCTTTAATGAATGAATAAATAAGAGGCATAATAATGTGCATCTATGGGGTAACGGGCTAAGTTGTCTTCATAGCCTGGTCTTACTGCATCGATAATTCATATTACACTTATCATTACCAAGGTCCTGCCAACCTGCTAGCTAAATCTGCACTCAAAATACTTAACTATACAGATACTCAGTACATAACACTCCCCAATTAGGAAATCAAAATGGCCTCTGGACATTGCAAACAGTGTAGACCAGGAGTATCAGCGGTACTGGAAACACATCAGCTCATGGTTTGCTAAGTATGTCAAATCAGTACAATCTTCATTCATGGCTCAAGAATTATGTGAAAACAGATAAAAATATGCAACATGTTCTCCTAGCAACGCTATGTTGTGACTACTTATTTTATTTGTCTCTTCAAGTCATTCTGATTAGTAGTAGTCAACAACTTAGTGTTTGTAGGGGTAAAAAGAAAGTTAGAAAATGAAACACCTCCATTATCTAGATCTCAGATCATTTAACTTCTATTTTTTGCAATCAGTACAGATTTTGTCAATCCTGAAACTTCAAATGGACTATCTAAGTTTCCAAATAAGGCTAGCCCAAACATGTTTGACTATTTAGGGTTGTTTTAAGTCAATGAATGTATTGCTATATGGCCAACAGTGCATACCCTGATCAGAGGGCTCCAGTAGGAGCCCTCTGATTAGGGTCTACATTGTTTGCATATGGTAAGTGTACTCTTTACATGTTACCTTTTATAAAAGACACACCTACATGACACAATGAGGTCAATTAGATAAGACAATGTTTCCAACACACTGGTTGCTGTGGGTCAACACTGTTTACATTGTCCAGACGTTGTTTTCTCTCTCATTGTGAGGCTTGTGTAATGGGGTTTAATCCAGTCACAGTCATACATACACAACCAATAACTCGCTAAACATTTGTTCAAAATATTGCTGCCTGTGTATTATAGAGATCAATAAGGTGTGGCTCAAATATGGATTCTGACAGCTGATAGATAGTATAGCATACATCTGTTAAGTTGTTCATTTATAAAACACTTGTCATTTTCTCTGTTTTATTGCATTTCATTTAGTTGAAATAATACTGTCTTCTCCACTGTACAGTGGAGAATCTGTTATTCTTTCCCGTTGAAACGCAAACGTACGCAAACGCAAAGCACTAAAACGTAGAAAAGAACAACTGTTGGACAATTCTGATAATTCTTGTTTATCTTGGCTCCAAACTGTTTGCACTGCAAATAACAGTTTTAGCGTAAACACGTTTATTGGGAAAGAATAACACATTCTCCACTGTAACATGCATGACACTGAAGAGCCAATCAGCATCAAGCATAAACACCAACAGAACTTGGAAAAAATGTCAATTTCGGAAAATGGTACTATACAGTTGATAAGACGTTATCTTTTCCCAATAAAGGTGTTTAAGCTAAATCTGTTATTTTCATTGCAAACAGTTTGGAGCTAGATCAGAAGCCGGGTGTCCCGGCATCTGATCAGGCTCCAAACTGTTTGTCACTCATGTTAAAACAGAAAGTCAAGAGTTGTTAAAACTTTGTTATTTGCTACATTTTATTGCACTGTGTTTGCGTTTCATTTGTATTTAAACGGGAAAGACTCACATCTTCTCTAATGTACCAATATGCAGCAGTAGAAGCAGCAGTTGAAAACAGGAGCTGGGGCCCATGTTTACAAAGCAAAAGCTTGAGACCTATCTTAGTTCATCTCAAATACTTTATAACCATGGGCCCTTACTAATCACATACCAAGAATATGTTCAACCTTCGAACAAAATTAGAGCACTTCATATATATATATATATTTAATTCATTTGCCCTTTGTACCACATATTTGGGTTTTTACAAACATTGTGTATGTGATGAGTACACTTGTCCTATTACAACAGTGTGGACCCTCATCAGAGTGCTCCAGCAGGAGCCCCCTGATCAGCATCTGTACTGTTTACTCTTAGAATCAATGCTAGCAATAGAAATCATAATAACAAATGCAAACATTTTGGATCCTGATGAGACAACACGAAATGCAAATCATCTGGATCAGAATTGTTTGACACTCTGACCCTAATTTAAACAGAAATTTAGAAAATTCTATTTTAAGAACAGTACCAGATGAAAATTGTTGCAGGAGAAAAAGTATTTGAAGTTTTAAGAGAAGTGGCTCAAAGGTTATAGACTAATATAGAGCATCTGAATTGAGTCTGAGATCTTTCTTAATCATTTGATTGGTCAGATTTGACCATTTGCTCAGCAAAAGCTCAAATCTGACCAATCAAATGATTGACAAAGATCTCGGACTAAACTCAGCGGCTTTATAACCTTTGGGCCATCGGCTTTTGGAGGTCACTCTATATAGGGTGAATTGCATTCCATACAAATAGACAAAAACTTTTTTTTTTCTTTAACTAGTAAAACTGCTCTTTTTTTTTTTACTTTACTAGTAAAACTGTTTACATGTATACTTTTACGGTGTACTTAAATTGTTTTGTTTTGTTGAAAACTGCTAAATTCTCAAATCTTTTAGTACAACCCAACTTGTGTTAAGGGACTACAGTATTTATATCCTACATTAACCCTTTCCCCCCATAGAAGCGACTTTTAGCGTATTCCATTTATTCCTCCGCTGAAGAAAATAGTTCCAGTTTATGCCCTCATGAACAATTACCATTACAAATATTGTATATAGCCTAGCATATTTTAGCTTAAAGCAGGCTGGAAGTAAAGCAGAATGTGCCTTAGGCACATTCTGCTTTACTTTCAACCTGCTTTAAGTGGTCACCTGTCTTTAAAACTAGAAACAGGCTATGAGGTAAAGGGTTAAGCAACCAAATGTATTTAAGATTGCAAAAGGTTGCACCCATAAACTTTAAATGGAAAATTCGAGTTTCCAAAAAAGTTGAGTCCATTTTTGACTATTTAGAGATGCTTTTTACAATTTATTGCTAAATGAGAAACAGTGCAGACCCTGAGCTGAGTCTTTACTGTTTGAAAAGGGCAAGTGTACACTTCACAGGTACTTTGTTTGTACAGGATGAGTATACTCATTGCTAGGATTCAATGAGTTAATTTTGGATTTACAATATTACACTATTACCAGATGTCATTTCAATCATATACCAACTGATGAGGTTATCTTACAGAGCCATATTTCTAACAAGAGCCATATTTCTTAAAGACAAATGGACAGAATACAACTTTAATCAACAGACACTAGTATGTCATGACAGTCTGACAGCTACAATAATTAAAATAAAGTCAATAACACCCTACCTACACTGAGGCTCTCTACTCTTTATAGTTTCTTTAACAAGAAAGACAAAAAAATCAACATAATATACATCACAAGTAACACATAAGTAAACTCTGCTTTATTTAAGGCATAACTTTTAAACTAAGAAGATATAGCTCTAGACAAAGGGACTTTTTCCAATATTAAAATTCTTTATACATGTACCTTCATTGAATCCTAGGCTATGACTACTTATTAGAATCATATCTTCGAGACAATTCAAATGAGTAGTCACACCATAGGGTTAGGTGGCGACATAGATGAGAATATATTGGAAAAATATACAGTAAAACCTCTATTACCATCTGACACTCACACAAAAGCTAATTGACTATATGAATCACAGTTGGTAGCTAAAAGCAAGGTGAAAGTAAAGCAGAAAACTCCTAAGGAGCTTTCTGTTTTACTTTCACCTTGCTTTAAGCAGCCACCTGCCTTAAACACAAAATAATTGACTTCATTAAGTGGCTGTAATACTGTAATAGAGAGGTTTTATCATGAGTTTAATCCCCCTTATCTGGAGATATGCACAGACTCTACAGAACATTTGCCTCAATTAATATTGTACACTACAAAGTAACACAAATATAACAAAGATATAATATGACAAAGCATCACGCAGGTCATATCGGAAAGCCAATACAACAGACAAATATTATCTAACCTGCAGATTCCCAATCAGCCTTGCAGCTATATAATATTGCCAAGAGATTCATACACAATCTCGGTTGCAAATTACACAATTACGGTCCACCGTAACAAGAATATATACAACATTAACCCTTCGGTTGCCTCCCAGTTGCTAATTACAATATCTGCCTGATAGAAGCATATAACACTCATATAATACTATGAAAATAGGCAAATATGGCTGGCCTCTCAAATGAAATCTCTTGCATGGTCTTTAGTACAGGTCTCAGCTTAACCCTTTCCCCAATAGAAGTGCCTTTTAGCGCGTTGAATTTATTCATCCACTGAAGAAAATAGTTCCATTTTTTATAGCCATGAAAATGAATAATGGTAAATATTTTGTAAATCCTAACAAATGATAGCTTAAAGCAGGCTGAAAGTAAAGCAGAATGCACCTTAACCCTTTGAACCCTAGTCCCGCATATAGGCGTCCTTTTCAAAGAGTGTACATGTGAATAGTACACTTGTCCTATGCAAACAGTGAAGACCCAGATCAGAGGGCTCCGAAAGGAGCCCTCTGATCAGGGTCTTCACTGTTTGTCATAATGCCAAACATTGACAAAACAACCCTTAAAAGTCAGAAATAGACTAGACTTAATTGGAAACTTGAATTGTCCATTTAAAGTTTCAGGGAGGAAAGAGTTAAGGTGCATTCTGCTTTACTTTCAGTCTGCTTTAAGTGGTCACCTATCTTCAAAAGAAGAAACAGGCTATGGGGTAAAGGGTTAATGCAAGCTGAACATACAAAAGAAAACAGTAACTCTTAAACAAGCTTTCCACCTTTCTTTCATCTTGCTCTCAGTAGCCAAAAACAAGTGTCCTATTTTTGTTCAGTACAGGGAGCAGCTTAACTCTTTCCTCCCTAACACTTTCAATAAATAATTCCAGTTTCCATTTAAGTCTAGTCCATTTATGACTTTTAAGGGTTGTTTTTGTCAATGTTTGGAGATTATGACAAACAGTGAAGACCCTGATCAGAGGGCTCCTTTCGGAGCCCTCTGATCTGGGTCTTCACTGTTTGCATAGGACAAGTGTACTATACACATGTACACTGTTTGAAAAGGACGCCTATAAGCGGGACTAGGGTTAAAAGGGTTAAAAGAAGATGATCGTATGTCGGGAAGTTTCTAAAGGAGCTGTCTGTTTTGTTTTCAGCTTGCTTTCCTAACTGCCCTAACCCTTTTACCCAATAGTCTGGTTCTATTTTTGAAGATAGGTGACCACTTAAAGCAGGTTGAAAGTAAAGTAGAATAAGCGTTATGGCACATTCTGATTTAATTTAAGCCTGCTTTAAGCTACAAAATGTACCATCTATTAGGGTAGAGAAACTATTTCATATGATGCATACTGGTATTCATGATTGTATAAAGTGCAACTATTTTCTTCAGTGGAGAATTTAATGTGTAAAAATCTGAATCTATGGGGTAATGGGGTTAAAGGCTTAAACACCAAAATACAATCTTTTTTTTTTAGAAGTAAGTTTATTGTAGTAATAGAAGAACATTTTAGCACACCACATTTCCAGCACAGGAAAATAACTCTGTGTTGTAAGATACACCGTATGGACATAAACACAAATATTGAACTCTCTATCAACTGAGCTATCCCATAAGAAAAGGACCTTAGAATGATGCACACAATATAGACGCAATTCACTCCCCATGATCAGGGCCTAAAGTTTGTCAGCATTTTATCTAACACTGAAGAGAATAGGATAGATCCAGATTGGCAGCTTTGTTGGCAATACAAGTTAATCTATACCTCCAGCAAACGGTGAGTATGTCAGATACTAAAATCTTTTATGTTTACACCAAACCCTATGTTGTCACTACTCATTAGAATCGTCTCTTTGAGACGATTCTAATGAGTAGTCACAACATAGGGTTTGGTGGAGATATTAAAGAGAAGATATAGGAAATATTCGGTTTTATCACTCTGAGCCAGGTGATTGCAGGTTTCACAGTTTACATCTGTCCTAAGGTCCTATTATCATGTTGTAAGCTCATAGTTCAAATTATTATATCTAAATTGCACCAGGCATAGTGTAATTCATTTTTTATCGAAAAAAGGATATAAAATTTATGAAATATTATATACAAACTAAATATATACAAGAGATATTTACAATGTTGCTGAATGCATGACTTCATCAATCTTTGACGAAACTGTGACGAAACTGTATTTACAAAGATATGTATCATACATGTATAGTGTCAACATAGATACAAATAAGCATGTCATTGTGTAAGTTTGTGTACTAACCGTCTTCAGTAGAGCTATGTTAACCCATTACCCCATAGCCTGTTTCTAGTTTTGAAGACAGGTGACCACTTAAAGCAGGTTGAAAGTAAAGCAGAATGTGCCTTAAGGCACATTCTGCTTTACTTTCAGCCTGCTTTAAGCTAATATCTTCTAGAGAGTACAGGGTTAATGAGTTGTCAAAATACATATGTATATGTATGTATATGTTGCACTCAATTCTATAAATCCATTCATAACAGACCAAAAAGGTACATTGTTATTATACATATTCATAAATGGGGTGAGTATTTCAAACTATTCTGCAAAAATGATAGCACCAGCTGAAAGCTGGATAACGGAAGTACATGTATCACTATTTACTTGAAAACAAAAATAAATCTGAATGTGAAATAGTTGGGATGATAATTACATATGAATGTGTAGAATCTGATCTAGATTCTAACTATTTACACCTGATCTGGATACAAACTGTCTGCAAATACAAATCAAACTAAACACAGTAAGATAAGTTTTAATAATAAAACTTGAAGGTCTCTAAATCAGGGCTCAACATAAGATGGAGTAAATAGAACAAATCCAACATTTTCTCCTTTATTTCAGCACAAAATCCTCTGGTGTAACTACACATTTGTAGTTACACCTTAGGGTTTACTACAGACATAAACATTTTAGTTTTTGAGATACTCCCCTTATCTAAAACCCTGTTCTCTTCAATGTCTGCAAACCAAGATGTATACACTTTTCTCAAAATACAGTCAAACCACAATAACTCATACTTGCTTTGATTGAATTCAACTTAAGCCATTACGCCATAGAAACACATTCTTAAGCATTCAATTTATTCCTCCTTTAAAAAAATAGTTATGAACAAAAGAAATATTTCTAGCAAATAGTAGCTTAAAGCAAGTTTCAACCAGTTTTAAGCCGTCATCCATCTTCAAAACTAGAAACAAGATAAGGAGTTAGGGGTCAAGCCACTTTGAGTTGGTGAAGCTCCACTATTCAAAAACTGGTTAAGTTTTATTTAAACAAATTGAGTTATTAAGACTTGAAACTGTCTTTATCAAAAGCAACAATATCCACAATCTGGGCTATGTCCAAATGTGGTTGCTTTATTTTTTCCCATACTCAAACAATGTCATGAGGTAGATTTCTGCTAATGCTGGAAATTGTCACCACACTCTCTGTAGGTTTCTTTGTGGTGAAGTTATTGATCAACGTCACATCCTGGAATTTTACAGGGCCCCAGATAAGGGGAGTGCATCAAAAACTGAATTTTTTATGTCTGCTCTAAACCCTATGGTGTGACTACTCATTAGAATCATCTTTTCAAGATAATGCTAATGAGTAGTCGCACCAGAGGGTTTGGTCTACAAGAAGATTCAAATGAGAAGTCACACCATATGGTTTAGTGCAGACATGAAGGAGAAAATGTTAAAAATTTGGTGGTTACACCCTCTTATCTTGAGTCCCGTTTTTACAAGTACTGTTAAAAACAAGGCTCTGCCTCTTTACAACTTTCACAATCCATACATTCACCCTGAGTCAGAAACACCTATGAACAAAGTTCAAGGTAGGTACTTCTTTTCTTGACGATCTCTTTCAATAATCTGTCAACAGTTAGTACTATTATTGTAAGTTATGTCACTTCCTGTAAGTTATGTCACTTCCTGTAAGTTATGATGTCACTTCCTGTAAGTTATGTCACTTCCTCAATTCATCCACTTTCTACAGTTCCAGGCTCCACAGTTACACGGTATCTTGTTTGCCTCATCCTCCACATCAAACTGGTAATCATATGATAGCTGTAACAAATCAGGACACTATCATACAAGGACAAACATCTGTTAGCAAAGCCCTGCTCTTACATTATCACTCATCCTGTAAATCTGATTTTCAATGTTTAACCCTTTTCCCCCATAGCTTCAGGGCTGCCATTTCTACAGCTTCTTCCTAAATCTTCAGATTTTTTTTTCTGGTACATGGTAGCTTAAAGCAGGCTATAAGTAAAGCAGAATGCGCCTTAAGGCGCATTCTGCTTTACTTCCAGTCTGCTTTAAGTAGTCACATGTCAACAAAACCAGAAACCGGCTATGTGGTAAAGGTACGATTCGTAAAATTGCACTTTAAAAATGCAAATTTGGAAATCTTAGGATTTTTCATGTCAACTTATGGCAGCCCTGTAGCTTGGAACATTCAGAAAGGAGGACAAACAGTGCAGACCCTGATCAAGGGGCTCATGTAGGAGCCCTCTGATCTAGGTCTTCACTGTTTAACAATGATAATACACTTGGTTCCAACACTGAAAGGGTTAAACACGACATAACAAACTTTTGAGCCATCTTAGCGAGACTTCACTGTAGCTAAACTCAAGTTCTGCTACCCCATCATAAGGAATAGAATCACCCTGAGATCACATGACCTTTCTCTCATATTGTATTTTACAATAAACACAAAATTAATTCCAGATGTTGATTTAGGTTGAAGAGTAAGCCACAGTGACACTTACAGTAGAGAAGACATCTTACTTTTCCCAATTAATGCTTTTTGTGCTGGAACAGTATTAATTTCCATTGCAAAGGGTTTAGAGCCAAATAAGACGCCAGGTCACCTGGCCTCTTATCAGGCTTCAAACTGTTTACCACTCAGATTAACATGACTTGTTAACAGTTTGAAAAGCTGCAAATTTTTCCAAATTTTATTGTATTGCTTTTAGTTTTGTTTAAATGGAAAAGCTTAACATCTTTCTCCACTTTGTCACAGAGCGAGTACTCAGAACCATGCATGCAAAGTGTCACACAACATGCATAAAACAGAAGTAGCAGCAAAAACTCCCACAGGGTCCAAGTATAGTGAACATGGCCTGGATGGGGGGAATGCCTGGACCAGTATGTGCTCAACCTGGGCAAGAATGAATGGTTAGTTCATCCACTTGCGACAGTTGGCCGCCCCACAATTGCAGGGTATCTTGTGTTGGTCGTCTTCAAAGTCAAACTGATAGTCATAGGTCAGCTGGAACAAGATAAACAGAAACAAGCTGGAGTTCATCCTTCAACATGCTCTGCTTTAACCCATTACCCCATAGCCTCTTCCTACAGTAGAGAAGACGTTATTCTTTCCCCATAAACACGTTTTCAATAAAACTGTTGTAAACAGTTGAGCCAGATCAGACGCCGGGTAGCCCGGCGTCTGATCAGCCTCGTAAAATGTTTGCAGCTCAGATCAAAATGAAGTGTTAGAAATTTCTAAAACCTGACATTTTTACATTTTATTACAATGCGTTTAAGTTTCATGTGCGTTTAAACGGGAAAGAATAACATCTCGACTGTAGTTTAAAAGATAGCTGACAACTTAAAACGGGTTGAAAGTAAAGCGGAATGTGCCAAAAGGCACATTCTGCTTTACTTTCAGCCTGTTTTAAGCTATCATCTGCTAGGATAAAGAACATATTTTTATGATGCACATATATTACTGTATAAAGTGGACTATTTTTTTCAGTGGAAGAGTGAACTAAAGGCTTTAAAGGTGTATCTATGGAGTAATGGGTTAAACAACAACAATCAATTCACCCCTTGCATGCTCAACTTTTCAGATGGACTATTCCAATTGTTGAGATAAAAACAACAACAAGTGTTTGCTAGCTTTTATTTGTTTTTGGAAATACAGTAAAACCTCTCTATTACGACCACTAAAAAGAACGCTAATTGAATGTATAAAAGACAGGTGACAGCTCACAGCAAGGTGACTGTAAAACAGAAAGCTCCTACAGGAGCTTTCTGTTTTACTGTCACATTGCTTTAAGCAGTCACCTGTCAGAAACACCTAACAATTAACACATATTAGTGGTCGTAATAGAGGGGTTTTACTGTATTTCAGAAAATAAAAGTAAAGCAAATAATGCAGACAGACACGAGGGCTCCTTAAGTCATAAATGGACTATATAATAAATTGAAACTGGAATTGTCCATTTGAAGATTCAGGAAGGCAAGGGTTAAGCTGTGACCTGTATTCAAAAACATCAATGAATTATATAGTGCTTATGCTGAGGAAAGAGTAAAAGCGGCCTATGATGTTTATGCGGAGGAAAGGGTAAACTCAGGTTTATCTGTAAAATTACAGGTAATCACCAATTAATATGGGAATAATTAGTCTTAAATGATTTTTTTCTTTTAACTCTTTGCACACTAGGGATGAAACCTGATAATTTTTTCAAACAGCTTTGATCCAGATGAGACACCACTTTAAATGGCCTCTCATCAGGATCCAAACTGTTTGGCACTCTGACCCCATTTCCAAATTTCTATTCTAGAACAGTAGCAGACAATACAGGTTGCAGAGGAAAAATATCACATAGCATTCAAAGAGGAACTAAATAGACAGTTTTTCCTTCTTAAGGAATGATGATAACAATTCAATGTAACAAAAAACAATTTACTGTCATAGATCAACAATATTGTTGTTTTTTTACCGTAAAACTCCTAAAAGTTGAGACACCCTTGAAACTGCTGTAACTATCCTAATGTTTAACAAAGTGCTCTTATCAAAGTAAATTGTTTTAAGGGTTAAAATTCAAATTGAATGGCAAACAGTGTAGACCTTGATCAGACTGCACCCTCTAGGACAAATCTGGTCAGGGTCTACCCTGTTTGCTCAAGTTTGTTCAATTATTTAAGGCCATTACTGTATTGTCACAAATAAGGTATAGTGTCATAGCAAACAGTGTAGACCTACAAAAGATGCCACATCAACTTAACTCTTTTTTTTGCTAATTTAACCCAATATTTATTAAACTACCAAAAATTCCAAGTAGACTAGTTCATGTTTTGGCAACTAAAATGATATACAAGGGAACCTTATAACCCAAATGACAAAGTGTAGAAAGAGAAAATAGAAACTGGAATTATTCACTTCAGAAAGTTTCAGGGAGGAATACGTTCTAAGAACCTATTGTTATACTAACCTCCTCTCCTTTCTGTATCCTCCTGTTGGTTATAATGATAATCTTGCTCTCCTTGTCTATCTCTACCACCTCCGCCACACAGTTAGGGTCACAGGAGTGATTGATGTATCTCGCTGGTCCACCCGCCATTGTAGCATCAACAACAGTATTATCATCAATACGGAACATGTACACACCACGATTCTGAAGGAATAACACCAAAATTTAATTCTTACTCTTTGCATGCTGGATCAATGTTTCCTCTGCAACAATTGAAGTCTGCTTCTGTTCTAAAATTAACTGTCAAAATTTCTTTTCAAAACAGGGTCAGAGTGTCAAACAGTTTGGATCCTGATGAGACCCTGCATAACTCAGATAATCAGGATTTCAACGCTCTGCTTGCATAAATAATCATAATTTAAATGCTAGTGTGCAAGGAGCTAATAATGGTTAATTTTCAAAATGGAGTCATCACTTTTCTGATAAACAGTGTACAATCAAGCTCTATGGGTTTGAACCAAAAAAAAATTTAATAAAATTTTCAAAACAGTGCAGATCCTTATCAGAGGGCTCCTTATGGAGCCCTCTGATAAGGATCTTTATTATATGCCTTCGAGTGATATCGAGCGTTTCTGCGTGTATTTGCAGAGTAAAATACAAGAGTCTGTATCAGCCACTTTGTATTTTACTCTGACCTCGCTTTCGATTTGACATGACGTAATTTACGTACATGTACGAGTGCCGCGTTATTCTTTGTGACATACAAAAAATCTTGTTCTGCTTCAAAAAACTAATAAATTTTGGATATAAAATGATTTAAACAACTATTTAGTTGTTTCTGGTTTGTATTCAAGGCATATAATAAACACATCACCAGTTGGCAGTGCGCAACAGAGTGTTGCATTTAGCTCTCGACGTTTTTGGCGGAAACAACCGATCAGACTCGCGCCAAGGCGCTCGTCAGATCGGCTATTTACGCCAAAAACGTCTCGAGCTAAATACATCACTCTGTATCGCGCTGTCAACAGGTAATGTGTATATTCTGTTTGCAAATTATATATATATCTGGTTCCAGCACTACAAGGCAAAACATGCACTGCTCAGGATAAGAGGGAGTTAACTAAATTTTCCAACATTTTCTACTTAAAAGTTTTCAAAAAGGGTAAAATCGCTATAAGCCGGAGAAGAGATGATATAAAGACAATGTGCCTATACCTGTGATTCATAGATCTTTTCTCTATGGTTGGCCACCTCATTCCTGATCAGATCACCGATATACTCTATGACCATTGTGTGCATCTCCAAGTCCTTAGCTGCATACAGTCCAAGTCCCTGTAAGATAAAACAGTAAGAAATCCATCCATGACAATAAGACATGTTTCTAAAGGAACTTGTTTATACAGTGGGGAAGACATTACTCTCTTTTATTTATGCTTTTCGATGGATTACAGTGAAAAAGCAGTGGATTATCACTTGGTAATCCACTGCTTTGAGCAGTCGGATTATCGCCATGCGCGCTTTTATTATGAAGTTTCCCTGTAGGGCTCCCCAAGAATCGTAGTCAATCGTGTCTTATCGATAAATTCCGGCAGTCCGATTTGTCGTGAACTACTCAAGGGAAGAAACACGAATCCAAACTCGGGAGCAACGACGTAATTCGGATGACGTCAAATCAATAAATAAGTGACGTCATCTTACAGGAAACTGTTTCGTTAATGTGTTCGATATAAAGTTGGGGCTCAACACGGGGTAAATCATTTACTTTTGCTTTCACAATTGTCGAACAATTTCGTTTAAAAAGTGGCTGAAGAGCATAAATAAATAGAAGATAATTGTATTTTTTCAGTATAAGATCGAATTTAATCCATTTCGTGAACATCAGACTGTTATATATATATAACGTCTGATGTTCACTCAATGGATTAAATTTCTATCTTATACTGAAAAAAACAATTATCCTCTATTTATTTTCAAACTCAATTTAATGCAATGTAGACACTTACAGTGTTTTGAAAATTTAGTTTATTTATTTTAACCCTTTCCCCCATAGAAGTGCCTTTCAGCACATTTAATTTATTCCTCAGCTGAAGAAAATGGTTCCAATTTAAATAGTCGTGAAGATGTACCATAATAATATATGTTTTCTATAAACAAGCAGATGGTAGCTTAAAGCAGGTGAAAAGTAAAGCAGAATGCACCTTGAAGTGCTTAAAGTGGTTGCCTGTCTTCAAAACTAGAAACAGGCCATGTGATGATGGGTTAAACCAAATATGGAGGAAACAGTTTTGGTTGATGAGGACATTGTTCCCAGTTACCTGTATTCTTGATCTTCCCAGGTACACAAGATTCTTCCACTCTGTCCTGAGGCGACGGTACTGCTGAGATTTGGAATGAACAAAGTGTTTCATGTATGGTGAGTTGAGGTCTCCAGTTAGCCCTGTGACTGTTGATGGAAGGGAGTGGGTACTGCTGGACTGGAGCGTGTGAGGTCTAAAAACAAACAATCAACACATACACAATCAACTTACAGTGGAGAAGACATTATTCTTTCATGTTTCAATGCAAACCAAATGCAAATGCATTGCAATAAAATGAAGAAAATGGTAACTCATTTCAATCTGAATGGCAAACAGTTTGGAGCCTGATCAGACACTGGGTTACCTGGAGTTTGATTAGGCTCAAAATTGTTTGAGATGGAAATAATAAATTAAGTGTATACACGTTTACTGGGAAAGAATATCGTCTTCGTCACTGTATGTTAAAATTCTTATACTATGACAGAATTTTATTTTAAAGTAATTTTCTGATATAACACCAAATTAAAATTAATTTTGAGGGGTTTCTCCCCCATAAAACATTTAACAAGCAGTGTAGACCCTGATCAGAGAACTCCTGAAGGAGCCCTCTGATCTCGGTCTACAAGCAGCAGGGCTTTACTCAAACAATATTAAAGTAAAACGTATAAATTATGTATAGAGAAGCTCTTACTTTTTGAAATGAGTCCTGAGCTTTGGCTCTGTTCTAGCACATCCTGTTGGGTTGATTGTAAGAGGTAGGTCTATCAACTGGCGTCGACCAAACTTGAACACATAATCCTTGAGCAGGTCTGTCCCGGGTAACTGTAAACACACACAAAGAAAGGTATTAAGAGCACAATGTACAAACAGATCCATTACTAGTTATTGCTAAAATGTTACCCTTTAAAGCTTCACTTTCATGCAAAGTAGTAATAACCAAACTTTTGCACTATTTCTTCTTCAGAAATGGCCTTTGACGCCGAAAGGGTTTATGCGAGAATTTCTAATAATGCAAGGGATAAGAGTTGATTACTTACCGACTCTATAAGCCTGACAATATTCGGGTCATTCAACCCAAATAGCTCTTCTCCTGCTGTGAAACTGGGAAAGATCTTTACTAGGTCAGCATCTCTATGTAACTTCTCCAGGGGCTCAAGAACAGCTCTCCACACCCCTGTACAAGAAGTGTTCTGTAGTGTCACATCCTCATATCCATCCTCTATGACCTTGATGATGAAGTTTGGCAAGCCCTCCTGCTCTCTGATGTTACAGATGTAACGACATCTTTTGTACAGCGTTCTTCTGCTCCAATAGAACCGTGTTGACTTGTAGCCAACCTGTAGGCATGAATGTAAATAGTCAATCAATCTAAGTTAAAATTTCTACGGAATTACTCCATATACAGTTGAAACTCGATACTACAATTCACTTAAATTGATCTTACTAGTATTTCATAAGTTGAATTTTGATAAGTCGATCTCTTTTAAGTCAAACATACCCGTATTTCAAAGTTAAAACGTGGCTAATCCACATTTTAACTTTGAAATATGGATATGTTCAAACCAACAAGAGTTCGTAGAATCGAGTTTCACTGTATAAAGGTACACGTTTTATGCCTATTATTTATTCCTCTACTAAAGAAAATGAATAAGTCATCCTAGCAGATGATGACTAAGCTTAAAACAGGCTGAAAGTAAAGCAGAAATTGAGAATACATCTTTCGGTGCATTTTGCTTTACTTTCAACCTACTTAAGGTGGTCACCTCTCTTCAAAACCAGAAATACGCTATCGAGAAATGGGTTAAATCAACAAATAAACCACAGCCTTGGATTCTTAAATTAGATTGGATATGAATCAGGATGTATGTGGGTGTTAGTTTTGTTCAGATACATTTTCAACAATTGACTACACAGGATTGTTTAGGAGCTTCTTGTTTCATTTTCATCCTGCGTTTGGCTACTTCTTGAATTGTACTATTGAGCAAATATCCCAATTTAACATTGAAACCCACTTTACATTCTGTAGAAGACTGGTGAATGAAATTTTCAGTGTTAAGAGCAGGCGCAACATCTACAAGGGGAATAACTCTTAACATACTCATAATACTAATGTTAGATTTAGAGAAATGTTGACTGTTACAAGTAAGTTATATACATTCTATGCAAGTTTCATGAAAATTGCTTTACAACTGAGGTCTCTATGTGCTATTCTCTTTGACATCATAAAGATTAAGACAACATGCTACTTAAAGCAATATGAAAGTTAAGCAGAAAGCTCCTGTTTCTTGGTTGAAGCTGTAACCTATATTCAACACCATAAACAAATATTCATTTATCAAACATGGCCTACTTACAGGATACATGTAATCTCTGTTGTTGAACTTGCCACTGGCCATCTGATGGGGAAGCAGCTGACCTATGTGGTGTAGAACTAAAGACCCAAGCCGCAGGGTGTTCTGACCATCTTCCTGTAGTAACATGCTGCAAATAAAATGCATACAAGACTTATCATAAACTGGGATGAAGTCGTTTTTTCCTGCTTTCAATTTCCAAATAAGTCTTGTCCACTTTAGGCTATTTAGGTTGAGTTTAACAATATATTGCAAAAGGAGCCCTCTGATCTGGGTCTACACTGTTTGCCCAGTAAAAAATTAATGTACTATTTACAGATAAACTGTTAGTAAAGGAGGATTAAACTTGTCGCTAGGGTGGAATATGTTGTCTTCCAATTATTTATTGAATTTCAATCGACAGAGATATTAAATTATTGTCAGTTATTATCCGGTATTATTTCTACCACTAGGAAGGAGCGACTTACTTGGCCACCTGTGTGTCCTCGTCTCGATTGATATAAACCCTTCTGTAGACAACTAACGACTTGAGAACCTGCTCCATCTGGACACCCTTGGGAATATGGGGTGGACACAGGATTGTCTAAAACACATTACAAACATATAAATAGCAAGGACAAAAGATTGTCTAAAACACATTACAAATAAATATAGAGGGTGGACAAAAGATCGTCTACAACAAGATACCAATAAGTTATCAAATAAACACAAACAAATTGTCATCACTGTCATTGATTCTGATAAAATATTGACATTTTCTGGCAAAAGTTGATGAAATAATACAAAATCAACACCAATGTTCATTTAAAACTTTTCTTACATCTAATCGATTCCTCCACTGAAGAAAATAGTCCCTCTTTATGGTGTCATCAATAAGCACCATAAGAAATATTTGTTGTGCAGAAAGCTGTGACTTACCTTGTCCTCAAAGAACACACAGCCCACAAGCTTGGCACAAGGAACATGGTATATGTTGTTACATCTGTGCTTAAAGCAGCTCAGAGAGGCCCCTGGCTTCACACACACCACACACTTCTGCTTCAAGCTTCTCTTGTACGCCTGCTGTACATTCATTAGGGCCCCATTCAATGTTTCGTACACTTCTTGGGACCAAAGGGCACAGTTCAAGTGAGCCCATTTGTCAATATCCATATTTAACAGTCTGGAATAAGAAACATAGCAATAGCAGCTAGACTAATAAACTGTTGCTGTCTAAAACATTCTTCTATTTTAACCCTTCCCCCCATAGAAGCACCTTTTAGAGCATTGCATTTATTCCTCCACTGAAGAAAATAGTTCCAATTTATACATTCATGAAAATATATTATAAGGAAAAATTTATTCATTCTAGCATGTGGTAGCTTAAAGCAGGCTGAAAGTAAAGCAGAATGCGCCTTAAGGCGCATTCTGCTTTACTTTTAACCTGCTTTAAGTAGTAACCTAATTTCAAAACTAGAAACAGGTTATGGGGTAAAGGGTTAAACAGAATGCCTGTTTGAATCAAGTTAAACATAACAATTGACCCTTTCACTGCAAATATGACGGAAATATCTGTCTAACACAGTCACTGCCATATTATCATCTGCTTATAGGTTTCATCTCCTCTTACTTTTAAAATTTTGAATTTTATGCATTTTTGACTTAGAAAACATTAACATGAGTGTCAAACAGTTTGAATCCTGATCAGATGTCGCTTAACGTGGCTACTGATCAGGATCCAAACTGTTTGCAAATATCAGTGTTATCGGCCTTGGCAGTGAAAGGGTTAATAGCACTAAAATCCTTTCATCTCTCCAAACTGTGACAACTCATTAGACTTGTCTCTTCAAAATCACTCTTTATGCACGGGGGTGTCTGATTTAAGAAATAATCTATGTTCTACCGTTGTGAAACGGTATTTTCCTGCACACCACAACGACCGACCGTTGTAAAATACCGTTTCACAACGGTAGAACATAGATTATTTCGATTCTAACATGAACAGATTTAAAGAAATTCATTAGAAAGGAAAGTAAATGTTTCATACTTATTTCCTCAGCGGATGCAGTTTTTTGACCGAATAACTTTTTCCGCGGCATTACAAGAATCTAACACCCAACAGCAAATTTACATTTACCGATCCACAATCTGGCATAGAACACACATTACATGAAACAAGACAGAAGAATGGGAAAATTACAGTAACATGACTGGTTAAAAGTATATGGCCTTACGGACTATATGAATAACGTAAGAAATTTCAAAAGCATAACGTATGAATGCACGAGATCACGTCATGTCATATAACCGCTGGAGGAGCGGGGTAGGTAAGAGCGTTGTAAAACGTCTCGGGTATACCACGATGAGCTTGTTCTATTTTTATAGTGACCAAAACGCGTGTCATGTTAGAATAACTCTTTCAACACCACAGATCTGTTTAAAATATACTGATTACATTTGCAAACAGTGTAGACCAAATTCAGAGTGTCCTATAGAAGCCCTCTGATCAGGGTCTACACTGTTTACTGATTTAGAGCAGTAGTTATTAAACTTCCCACAATTCCAAGTAGACCGGTTCATGTTTTGAAGAAAGCTTCAAACAGGGCCTTATACAATACTTTTGTTCTGCATTAACCTTTCTCCGTAAAAAAAGAGCACATTTTCATGCCTTTACCTATTCCTCAAGAAACGCCTTTACATGCTGCTAAAATGTCCTTATGAAGAACCATGGCAGCTTGTCTAGCATCCTAATAGGTAAATCTTGAAAGCATACTGAAAGTTAAGCAGAATGTAGCTTTCTACTCTACTTTTAGCTTACTTTTAACAATCACATATCAAAGAACACAAGCATTAATCGATAAGGTTAACTCGACCTATCCCAAAGTCATCTACGGTAAAACCTCTCTATTACGACCACTAAAAAGAAGACTTATTGATTGTATAACAGACAGGTGATAGCTTTAAGCAACGTGACAGTAAAACAGAAAGCTCCTGAAGGAGCTTTCTGTTTTACTGTTATCTTGCTTTAATCAGTCACCTGTTTTAAACACCTAATACTTTACGTTATTTAGTGGTCGTAATAGAGAGGTTTTACTGTATGTATATCCTTCTGAATGACCAATTAACGCAGGTGTGAGACAGGCTGACATCTTACCTGGCTGTTCCATCAGTCTCCCCGTCCCCATTCTCCTGGCAAAACTCACACATACGACTGTCCTTGGTTTTATCACTATCACTTTTGATGAAGGTTGTTAGTTTGGACCACAGCTATAAATACAATTTAGATAGTATTGTAAATAATCTTTTGTTGCACTCTTACTGTGCAGGATATATATATTCCCTGATGAAGGCCATTGATTGACCGAAACATTGGAAAATAAAACTACAGTCCATACAACAAGTCTGAGATCGTGTGTTGTCTTTTGATTGCCTTTTTTTAGATTTTGTGCAGGATATAGTAATATACTTGGCAAACAGTGTAGACCCCATAAGGCGCCCACTTATCCAGTCTGCACAACTTAAGAACCTTATAGCCTACATATTTAGTGTTTTTATCAGCAAGTGACTGATGTGGCATACTCTCCGACATTTCGTTTGCAACAAATAGCTCGAATAACCGTCATCTTATGTCACCTGACTTTTAGAATATTTTCCATTAGCAATTGGGAAAAATAAACATCTTGGTGAAAAAAAGTAGTTCCGGCTGCAGGTCATGTGACCAACTGACATAATAACAAAAAGTTTATCAGGCACCCTGTTATCCGTCAGGAAAACAGGCATGTGATAGGATAAAATGGATTTATTACCCTCCTGCACCATTGGTCATGTTATAAAGTACTTGCCTTGCTTTCATCTGGACTTTGCTTTGGTATTACAGCATGTTCTGGGAATTGGAACGTACCCACTTCAAATCTCTTATACTTTATATCCTTCCATTTCTTCACCTGAAGATAAACATAGGTAATAACATATTTAACAGGTACATTTTTAATTGTCAAAAAAACAGCAACATCAACTAGTACTTTCTAAACAAAACATAGTAAACCAGGATGAGGCTTCTGTTTCTATTCTTAACTCTTTCCTCCCTGAAACTTCAAATGGACAATCCCAGTTTCCATTTTAGTCTAGTCCATGTCTAACTTTTAAGGGTTGTTTTTGTCAACGTTTTGCATTATGACAAACACTGAATACCCTGATCAGAGGGCTCCGTAAGGAGCCCTCTGATCTGGGTATTCACTGTTCGCATAGGACATGTGCACTGTTCACATGTATACTGTTTGAAAAGGACGCCTATATGCGGGACTAGGGTTCAAAGGGTTAAACAGCATTTGTAATCCTTTGCAAACAGTAAAGACCCTGATCTACAGGGTATACACTGTTTGTCATGTTGTAGTTCATTTTTATTAATACTCCCAGGATTTAATGTAAAAGCAGTAATTGATCAGAAAACAGATAAATCAATTTGAAACTCGGTATTACAAGTTTCAATGTACAGTTGTTTTTTTCTGCTCACCTTTGGCTCTACAAAACTACCGGTTCTTTTAACCCGTTTGCCTAGTTTGTCGAAGATATCTTTCTGTCTCATTTGTACAGGACTGCCCAGCTGTGGTGTGGGAGGCCCAGACTTGCCAGGTGTGATGTCCATGGCCTCTACACCTACACCAGGAGACGGGGTGATGGCTGGGGTTACACTCGTACTTGATGAAGGTGTCACTTCTTTTGGACTCAGCACACTGGAATCTATATGGCAAACAAAGTTGTTCATGAGCTTTTTGTTACAGTTAATCTTGTGCTATGTGACCACTCTATAGATAAGGATTTTACCATTTTATGTCGCTTTAACCCATTACCACATAAATACACCTTTTTACGCTTTTGATTTATTCCTCAACTTAAGAAAATAGTTCCAAATAATACCTTCATTAATATATAGGAAAGACATATTTTACTATATCCTAGCAGATATTAGCTTAAAGCAGGCTGAAAGTAAAGCAGAATGTGCCTGTAGGCACATTCTGCTTTACTTTCAGCCTGCTTTAAGTGGTCACCTGTAGGCACATTCTGCTTTACTTTCAGCCTGCTTTAAGTGGTCACCTATCTTCAAAACAGTATTTTAGTCAAGCTAATAAATTTCAGGTGGAGGAAGACCCAGAAAAGCTCTTTATGACAAAAGTCGGCAACTTGGTACAACCAGCCAGCTGGACAGCTTCCCCAACTCTATAGAAGACCACTGGCCAATCTTCAACACAGGTGGTTGTTGAATGCAAGATAAAAATAATGTAGAAAGTTCTATGTAACTTAAGTGGTTGCTTAAACACAAGACTGCCTCAACTTTCATCTTGATTTAATGCATTACCTCTGCTTTAACCCACTACCCCATAAATATGTCTTTTTTACATCTCTAATTTAATCCTCCACTGAAGAAAATATTTCAAATTCATACAGTAATAGAAGTGCATCAGGCTGAAAGTAAGCAAAATGCACCTTAAGGCGCATTCTGCTTTAAGTCATCATGCCTTTTCAATTCTAGATACACTCTGTATTGAAACATAACTTCTGCTCTTTACATATGAGCTTCATTTGTCACGTACGAATGCCTAAAAGGCTAAAACATTTAAACCAAGCATACCTTTGAAACCTTGGAGGCTGTTCTGGTCCGTTTTGAGGTCAAGGTCTTTGGGTTTGTGGAAGACTTGGCGTGACATGGTAAAGCTGACATAACAATTACTCCCACAGAATGGCACCATCTCATCATCCTCATCCTGAACAATACAAGCAAATCAAGACAAATAATTAACCCTTTACCTGATAGCATATTTCTAGTATTGAAGATAGGTAACCACTTAAAGCAGGTTGAAAGTAAAGCAGAATGCGCCCTAAGGCGCATTCTGCTTTACTTTCTGCCTGCTTTAAGCTTCCATGTGCTAGAACATAGAAAATATTTCCTTTACTATATATTCATGACTGATTAAATTGGAACAATTTTCTTAAGCAGAGGAATAAATTATATGCGCTAAAAGGCGCTTCTATTGGAGAAAGGGTTAACACCCGCCTGCCCACTACAAGGTAACTAGTACAGTAAAACCTTTCTATAATGACCACTAAACTGTGGTCTCACTGAGCTAACTCACTGTGTATTATTATGTATGTGAATTTATATATTTGTAAAATATCTGGAAGTAAATATGTTTAAACTGAATTGTGATAATTATTAGATTTTTGAGCCAGGTGACAACTTAACCCATTAAGCCATACTGACTTATATTGACTCATTGCGCAAAATATCTGGAAGTAAATATGTTTAAACTGAATTGTGATAATTATTAGATTTTTGAGCCAGGTGACAACTTAACCCATTAAGCCATACTGACTTATATTGACTCATTGGGCAATAGCCTCATACTAACTCATTTTGACACACTTTAATCAACTACCCTGTATTGAGATGAGCATTGATAATGTTTATCGCTTATGAGTTAATGGGTTAAAGCAAGGTGAACATAAAACGGTGTTTTACGCTCATCTTGCTTTAAGCTGTCACCTGTATGCAATCAACCAGCCTTCTTTAAAGTGGTTGAAATAGGGAGGTTTCACTGTATTTGGAAACAGATCTGATCCAGTAATGCGGTGCCTGATCTGGATCAAAATTGTGTGCCGCTTTTTTTATTAAGTTTATTCAATTTCAAAATGCATAAATATGACTTTTATCGAGAACATTTAAACAGACAATATTTTTTGCAGAAAAAGCGTTAACATGCACATTATTCGAGTTCAAACAACTCTATATTGTTGCAGTTCTAGTCAACTCCTGCTCTTAAAAGACTTTATTTCACGGTTTCAACAAGTGGCTGCTTTAACCATAACTCCATAAATATGCCTTTAACCCATTATCTCTTAGCCTATTTCTAGCTTTGAAAACAGGTGACCGCTTAAAGCAGGTTGAAAGTAAAGCAGAATGTGCCTTAAGGCACATTCTGCTTTACTTTCAGCCTGCTTTAAGCTACCATCTGCAAGGATATAGAAAATATTTCTTCTGATACATATTCTTGGCTGTATAAATTGGAACTATTTTCTTCAGTGGAGGAATAAATAGAGGCGTAAAAAGGCGTTTTTAAGGGGTAATGGGTTAAATCATTTCTCCCCTGGAAACAATTATACAGTCATCAATATACACTATCAAATGGAAGCTAAAAGCAATTTGAAAGGAAAGCAAAGTGCATCTTGCTTATCTAGAGCAGTATTTATCAAACTATCCAGAATTCCAAGTAGTCTGGTTCATGTTTGGGTAACTTGAAGGATCCACAAGGGAGCTTAATAACCCACATGAGTTAATGTTGAAAGAGTAAATACAAGATTGATCATAGTCAATAAAAGTAATACTGTAAAACCAGTTTTATTCGCAAGAACATACTTTATGCGTTAATTTGCGAATGTCTCTAGTTTTGAAAATAGGTGACTTCTTAAAGCAGGTTGAAAGTAAAGCAGAATGTGCCTTAAGGCACATTCTGCTTTACTTTCAACCTGTTTTAAGCTACCATCTGCTAGAAATATTGCATAATGCAAAATCCCATTACGCAAAATATTCATGGCGCGAAAATTCCTGTTTTACAGTATATAAGAACTTCTTACATTGTCATTGGACTTGAGTGAGGGGATTTCCGACTTCCTAATTTGAATGCCTGCATTGAGAATGGCCACATCACAGTTACGGCAGAATGTGTACTTGGATTGGGACAAAGACTGGATGTTCAACGCTTCTTCCTTATCTGTAAATATATAATCACAACCACAACATAAGAAAACAAGGATTTTACACACTGAAAACAGTGTAGACCAAGCTGGAACTTTTATACACAAATAAAAGAACAAATCATGTCTTATAATCTGACAAGAATTCTGAATTAGGAGATATTCATTCAGAGAGCAAAAATTCTTGTTGCATTTGCAAGCATGTAACATCTAGATCATTACAAACAATTTAGATCCAGATCAGACTTGATCCAAATGGAAACTGTTTGTCATGTCATGTTTCTATCAATGTGGAGGACAAACCTGCTTCAGAATACTACAATTCAGGGGCCCGTTTCATAAAACTTCTTACGACAAATGTTGTCGTAAGTCAGATTATAAAAGTCTCAATATTTTTTTATTTCTCCATCTAATCCTGTCTTGTGACATCTTTTTGGAATCGTCTTGAAAAGACGATTCCAAAAATATGTCACAAGACCGGATTAAATAGAGAAATAAAAATTAAATGCATTTTAAAGTTTTGACTTACGATCGATTTTTTCGTACGAAGTTTTATGAAACGGGGCCCAGGGCTCCACTTAAGAATGAGTAAACTAACCAATTTCAACATTTTCAGCTTCTTTTATGCACTAAACCCTGTAACACCATATGGTTTGGTACAGACATTTAGATTTTAGTTTTTGAAATACTCTCCTTATCTAGGGCCATGCCTATATGTACGTCTACAAATATAAGGATTAGTCAAACTTCAAAGTGCTAATTAAACCATGTTGAGGTGTACTCATTGGAATCATCTCAAAGAGATTTTTCTAACGAGTAGTCAAAACATAGGGTCTGGTCGAGTCACTACGGACGACATACTGGAAATATTTAGTCCAACTATATTTTACAAAACAACCTCTCCATTACAAACACTAAAACGAGGGCTAATTGATTGTATGAAAGACAGGTGACAGCTTAATACAAAGTGACAGTAAAACAGAAAGCTCCTAAAAGAGATTTCTGTTTTACTGTCACCTTGCTTTAATCAACCACCTGCCTTAAACACCTGAAAACTACAACAGTTTAGTTGTCCTAATGGAAAGGTTTCATTGTATGCATCATTACTCACGTTTCAGACTGGAGTTGGTCTTGACCAGGTCTGGTGATGGACTTCTGCTCACATCGTATGTAGGTGGGGCAGCTATCTTCAGAAGGTCTGCAATGGCTGACAACACCCCGCCAATATCCTCTGCAGCTTTAGCCGACAGTGTTAAGGTAACTGACACTTCTGCATCTTCTTTAGGATGTTTGTTATAGGCTAGACCCGTGAGAGGATCAACGTCCATCATACGGTGTTCCTTACCTGCCAGTAACGACAGTGCCGAGTCTAACTCCTGCTTGCCTTTAGCTGTTGGGATAGGCATACCTTGTGGGGAGGCTAACACTTCAGGCAGTTTATCAGCCCTTTCTAAGCTTTCCTGCTTCACAGTAGCAAACTGGGGGAATTTTAATGGTACCGGCTGTAGCAGTGGAACAGTAGGAGAGGTGCGCTGCTCTTCATCTTGTTCAGGAAGGTCAATAGGTCGCAGCATTGGAAAGTCAGTAAGATCCTTGTCAGTCATATCTGTCTCCGGTGATGATGATGATATGATGGAATATGGACTGTCAGTTTCCCTGTAAATAAATAACAATAAGTTTCCAGGGTTCCAGATAAGAGGGAGTAAACTAAACAAATCGAACATTTTCTCATTCATTTTAGCATAAAATCCTATGTTGTTACTACTCATTAGAATTGTCTCGAAGAGACAATTCTAATGAGTAGTAACACCATAGGGTTTAATGCAGAAATAAAGATTTTAGTTTTTATAATACTCCCCTTTATCTGGAACCCTGTTTTTCTTCTTTAACATTGAGCAATGTCAATTACAGTATAAAGCCCATAGAAGAAATGCACCATAACATTTTCTATATCCTAGCAGATGGTAGCTTAAAGCAGGTTGAAAGAAAAGCAGAATGCACCTTAAGGTGCATTCTGCTTTACTATGAGTATCAATCTGCTTTAATGGTACAGTGGAGAAGATGTTATCTTTCCAGTTTAAACGCAAACACATTGCAATAAAATTATTTTTAACTTTTTATTTTAATTCGAGTGGCAAACAGTTTGGAGCCTGATCAGACGCAATCAGGCTGCAAAACTGTTTGCAATGGAGATAAATGTTTTAGTATAAAAGTGTTTATCAGGAAAGCAGCAGTCTGGGTTATAGTTTGAACATTACACTTTAACAATGCTTACTTTGGTGGTAGCAGTCTAGGTTCTACTCTAGGATGTGGTGGAAGGGATGGTAGTACTCCTCTGGGGATGCCTAGTGAGCCAAGGCCAAATGGTGGTGACGAATGCTGGTTATCTCCTGCCAATATATCCATGGCTGTGTGGTGCTTCGGGTCCACTGACAAACCTACTCACATAAACCAAATGTTTTAACCCATTGAACCCTAGTAAAGGGTATATACACCGTTTAACAGTAGTGTACCTGTGAGTTCTCGTTTCCAAT
This sequence comes from Gari tellinella, assembly GCA_922989275.2. Taxonomy (NCBI): domain Eukaryota; kingdom Metazoa; phylum Mollusca; class Bivalvia; order Cardiida; family Psammobiidae; genus Gari; species Gari tellinella. Next base: position 12,534,068 of record OV277863.1, on the reverse strand, counting down.
TTAGTATGGTCCATTTTTTACCATTTACAGCTGTATTTTTACAATTTATTGCAAACTGACCAAACAGTGTAGACCCAGATCAGAGGGCTCCTGGAGAAGCCCTCTGATCTGGGTCTAGACTGTTTTCATATGACAGGTGTACTCTTCACAGGTATAGTTTGCAAAGGATGCATATAATATGCCTCACTAGGGTTCAGAGGATCAATTACGTTCATTTCCATGAAAAAGAATCTGGGACAAGTTCTGAGTTAATCTTTCTGAAATTATTCAGACTGTGGTTATATCATTCATCTGTGCTTTACTCTGATAGCAAAAGTTACTTATAGTATATTCAGTATTCTAACATGACACCTTCAGCTTTTGTTGCTAATTCCTGTGCATCTTATTATAGTATATTCAGTATTCTAACATGCCACCTTCACCCTTTGTGGCCAATTCCTGTACATCTACTTATAGTATATTCAGTATTCTAACATGACACCTTCAGCTTTTGTTGCTTATTCCTGTGCATCTTATTATAGTATATTCAGTATTCTAACATGACACCTTCACCCTTTGTGGCCAATTCCTGCGCATCTACTTATAGTATATTCAGTATTCTAACATGACACCTTCACCCTTTGTGGCCAATTCCTGCGCATCTCGACTCCCAACCGATGTCTAAAACCCTTTAACAAGGGTATAACAGAGATTATTTCTTAATTGTATTGTGGCCTACCTGGAAGCTCATCAACCTGGGATGTTGGTAATTTCTTGCCATCTAAGCCTTTGTCTCTGGTGATGATGTCAGCAGGGGGACTGACTCCAATCAGGATCTGGTCATAGTAGTCTGGGTTGGTGTGAGGCTTGGCCTTACCATACATCCCACTCACTAAACTGTCACCTACAACACACACACTCGTTATCTCTGCACTCCATAAACATGCCTTTTAACCCATTACCCCATAAATACGCCTTTTTATGTCTACAATTTATTCCTCCACTGAAGAAAATAGTTCACTTTTATACAGTGATGAATATGTATTTAGGAAATATTTTCTATATTCTAGCAGATAATAGCTTAAAGCAGGCTGACAGTAAAGCAGAATGCCCCTTAAGGCACATTCTGCTTTACTGTCAACCTGCTTTAAGTGACCATCTTTCTTTAAAACTAGCAAAAGGCTAGGGGTAATGGGTTAACAACTCAATTTATTCCTACGACCATACAAAGTAGTTCATATGACATTGTAATCATTCATGAACAAGTACCATAGAAATCATTTCTTCATTATAGCAGGTGGTACAGTGGAGAAAACGTTATTCTTTCCCATTAAACGCTAAAACTATTGCTTCAATGCAAACTGTTTGCCACTCAGATTAAAATAAATCGTGAGAAATGTCAAAAACATGTCATTTCTTAAGTTTTATTGCAAAGTGTTTGCTTTTAAACGGGAAATAATAACGTTTTCTCCTCTGTAGCTTAAAGCAGCCTGAAAATAAAGCAGAATGCTCCTTCAGGAGAATTCTGCTTTACTTTCAGCCTGCTTTAGGCCAACATCTGTTTAACTCACTAAAACAATAAACGGATTATAGTTATACACTTAATTCTTCTCCCACTGAATACTCATATTAAACATTCCACTCACTATGAATATTTATGGTCTGAACTATTACTAACAAAATAAGTAAATGAAAGACAGCACTCGTGTCAGAGAGATCCTTTATGAAAACAGGGCCGACCCTGATCTGACAGCTCCAACAGGAGCTGTTTTATAAGAGTATGTACTGTTTTCAAAATAAATGTGTACATAATTATAGTTGGATATATCTAATACATTTCAAAGAAAGTATCTATCAGCTGGAAAATGAAATACTACGACATGTACAGTGGAGAATGTGTTATTCTTTCCCAATAAACGCGTTTACGCTAAAACTATTATTTGCAGTGCAAACAGTTTGGAGCCAGATCAGACGCCGGGTAACCCGGCGTCTGATCAGGCTCCAAACTGTTTGCCACCAAGATAAACATGAATTATCAGAATTGTCTAAAAGTTGTTCTTTTCTACGTTTTAGCGTTTTGCGTTTGCGTACGTTTGCGTTTAAACGGGAAAGAATAACAGATTCTCCACTGTATCATCTTTGCCATTCAAATGATGATCCAAGGCATAGCTAAAACTAGAACTGACATCTATACAGTATACACTATCCCCCATTAACGCCTTTAATAATTCCTACACTCCTGAGCAAGGAAGTTCTGAAAATGTATCATGGATGGCATTTCGAGTATTTTCCCAGATAGAAGCTTAAAGCAGGTTGAAAGTAAAGCAGAATGCTACTTCAGGAGCATTATGCTAAATACATTTAACCTGCTTTAAGTGATAACCTATCTTCAAAACTGAAAACAGTCTACTGGGTAATAAATTGTCTACTAAACTTACTTCCTCCAACTGTTGAAGACCCTACCAATGAGCATATTGCATAGGTATGGCCAACATGGGGCTCCATCAGGGGCACTCCTGGCAGCTGCTTCAGTTGGTGATAAAAGCTTTCTAAAAGGGTATCTACATTTTCTGTCGTTTCATTAACCAGAGCTTTCTCTTTCTTAGGCTTTCTATTCCTTTTCTTCTTGTCCTTTTCTGGCGATATCATGCCGGTGGCTGCATCTGTCATGAGACCTGGCCTCTTCTCCAGACCATGCTGCTCAAACGGCTCCAGGTGCGGATCTTGAAGCTGAGGCTGAACCATCTTTTCACCACTTTCTGAATCTTTCTTTTTCTTTCTTTTCCTTGGTGTGCCATCCTTTTCTTTTCTCTTCTCACGTCTTTGTTCATCTATTTCTTTTCTTCTTCTTTCAAACTCTTGTCTCTTGGCTTCTACAAGAAAGTTGCATGTTTTATAGAACTGAAGAACTAAACAAAACTCTTTTATAGTGACCTGTCACCTACACGGGGCTCCAGATAAGAGCGAGTTAACTGAACAAATCCAACACTTTCTCACTCATTTCAGTACCAAATTCTATGGTGTGACTATTCAGTAGAATCGTCTTGAAGAGAAGATTCTAACGAGTAGTGACGCCATAGGGTTTAATTCAGAAATATAGATTTTAGTTTTTGAAATACCCCCTTTATCTTGAGCTCTGACCTACCTAGAAATTCAATCTAAGGAAGCCAATATACTTGACACAAGCTACCTCATATGCTATTAATCCTTTCACTGTGAATGACAACAAAAGGTGCATTTTCAGACAGTTTGAATTATTATAAGACTTCATGTAACACGGCATCTGATCAGGATCCAAACTGTTTGACACTTGTTTCAAAATTTTGTCAGTCATACTGCCTCAAATTTAAAATTTGAAACAATATTTGCAGACAACAATATTGAAGCAGACAACAATATGGTGGTGAAGGGGTAAAACCCTCACGATAAATTTGGCAATTTCAGGGTTAACCCTTTCCCACATAGCATATCTCTAGTATTGAATATAGTTGTCCACTTAAAGCAGGTTGAAAGTAAAGCAGAATGCGCTTTAAGCGCATTCTGCTTTACTTTCAGCCTGCTTTAAGCTATCATCTGCTAGAATATAGAAAATATTTTGTATTATACATATTTATGTATGTATAAATTGGAACTATTTTCTTCAGGGCAAGAATAAACTGAATGCGCTAAAAGGCGCTTCTATGGGGGAAAGGGTTAAAACATTATTCATCATTTGATGTTCATTGTTTTGACATTGTAGAAGCTGTTCCTCTGGAGCAGCCGAGTCTTGATAACTGGCTTATGTCAAACTTTATTAAGACTTCATTTTTGACAATTCTGACTCAGTTAGGTCGATCAAGCCATGTTTTAATATGGGTGTGTTCCCTTATGTGAGTTTGAAATCATGAAACTCAATCACCTGGATTTAAAACAATCAGTAAATCTACATTTCAGTGTATTTACTTATACAAACAAGAGCCGCATGCTGCCCTAAATCGCTCACCTGAGGACTATTGTGTTATATATTACTCAATGCAAAATGAAGTTTGTCACTATTGCATGTATGTGGACTGTTGCATGAAGAAGTAATTCGAAATCTGTTTGTCATTATTACTATTTGAGCAAAAGGGGAAAATATGGCAATGATATAAATAGTGCTAATAAAGGGTCACTCAAACAATATTCATTCAAAATATTATTGAATTCTGACAATGGTTTCAGAGAAGCAATTGTTTTTTAAAAAAATTCCAAATTATAAGTCTATGTAAAACTGATAAACCCCGGGGCAGGGCCATTTTTGACCATGGGCACATGATTTGAACAATTTTGGTAGAGGACCATAAGGCAAAGCTAGATGCCAAATATAAAAGGTCTGGGCCTTACGGTTTCAGAGAAGAAGATTTTTAAAGGTTTTCCTATATAAGTCTATGTAAAACTGATAAGCCCCGGGGCGGGTCCATCTTTGACACGGGGTCATATTTTGGTAGGACAGTAAGGCAAAGCTAGATGCCAAATATAAAAGGTCTGGACCTTACGGTTTCAGAGAAGAAGATTTTTAAAGGTTTTCCTATATAAGTCTATGTAAAATTGATAAGCCCCAGGGCTGGTCCACTTTTGACACAGGGGTGATGATTTGAACAATTTTGGTAGAGGACCATAAGGCAAAGCTAGATGCCAAATATAAAAGGTCTGGGCTTTACGGTTTCAGAGAAGAAGATTTTTAAAGGTTTTCCTATTTAAGTCTATGTAAAACTGATGGTGTAAGTACGGAAATTGACCACGCCCTCTGGCGGCCACGTTTTTGGACGGATCAAAATTCTTTGAACAATTTTGAAAGTATATTAATTGAGAAACATTTTGGTGAAAACCAAATTGAAATCGGACCAGTCGTTCTTGAGAAGAAGATTTTTTTAAGATATTGTGCATGGTTGCCATGGCAACAAGACTGATTGCCCCACCCACTTTTTTTAACATTTTTAAAGCTCACAACTACAGTATGTATTTGACCAAGTTTGGTTAAAATTGGGCCATTGGTTTCAGAGAAGAAGTTGTTTGAAACAAATTGTGAACGGACGACACCGAGACCGACGTACGGCGACCGATCACAATAGTTCACCTTGAGCACTTTGTGCTCAGGTGAGCTAAAAAGAAGCATCCTATTTCGGTTGCACAGAGGAAGGAGTTACTGCACAAGAGACGATATGGCTGAGGACCCCTCATGAAATCAAGCCAATGTCAGTCAATATAGGAAACTCTACAGAAAGCGATCAGCCATTCTCGTCAATGGTCGACCCGTTCAGAATCATGCTAAGCATGGTTCAGCGAGTTGACAGTTAAGGTTAATGGTCGATCACAAAATATAGAGTACCGATTTTAGTCCGATCTCATTCTTTCCCAATAATCTTGTTTGTGCTAAAACAATTATTTCTATTGCAAACAGTTTAACCTGTTACCCCATAAATGCGCCTTTTTGTGCCTTTAATATTTTCCTCCTCTGAAGAAAATGGTTCTACTTTATACAGTTCTGAATATGTACCATAAGAAATATTTCCTTTATTCTAGCAGATGGTAGCTTAAAGCAGGCTGAAAGTAAAGCAGAATGTGCCTTAAGGCACATTCTGCTTTACTTTCAGCCTGCTTTAAGTGGTCACCTGTCTTCAAAACTAGAAACAGGCAATGGGGTAATGGGTTAAAGCCAGATCAGAGGGCAGGTGATTTTGGTCCAAACTGCTTGCCACTCAGATTAAAATTACAATCTCTTGAAAGTTTTGTTTTTCCTTTCAAGTTTGCCCGAGAAAGACTTCTCCTTGGTAACTGTGTTACCTATATCTGGGTCGTTGATATCCAAGGCTAGAGGGTCTGGCACTGGTTTCTGTGTGGTAAGTGGCATCTTGTCAATCAGCTCCAACTGTCGCTGTTGTTCTGGAGTCAGCTGGATGTTACTAAAGTCATTGGAATCCTAGAAGAAACAACACAACAGAATTAATCCCTTCATATAATACTGGTGCAGGTTAACCCGTTGTCTAGTTAACCCATAACTCCATAGCCTGTTTCTAAGTTTTAATGAGACAGGTGACTCTTTAAAACAGGTTGAAAGTAAAGCAGAATGCACCTGAAGGCATATTCTGATTTAATTTCAGCCTGCTTTAAGCTATCATCTGCTAGGATTTACAGAATATTTCTTATCCTTCATTTGCGTTGCTGAAAAAATTGGACCTATTATCTTCAGGCGCTTCAATGTGATCTTAATAATTACAGTTCAAACAAGAATCAATTTTAGACAATTTATAAAGTAAAACACTTTGAGCGGAAATAACAACTTGCGCAAAGATTACACCATTGACAATCAATCCTCAGATACAGTAATAGTAAGGCCTCGCTCGTAAAAAAGATTGCTGCTTAATGGAATATATAAATAATGCAAAAACCTCTAAAGGGGAGCTATCTGCTATACCTTTATCTTTCATTAAACAATCACCTGCATCACCTATCACCTGCTTTAAAGATGGACAATGACTTGTTTTGAATGTCTGGTTTAATATAGAAGATTCAAATGTACCTATTTACAGTGTAGAAGCTTTTATTTATACTTACTTCTGATTGGTCTGTTACAGATTGAGGCGTGACCATTCCTGAGTTTGTGCCATGGGAGCCTGCTGCCGCTGCTGCAGCAGAACGACTGGCCAGGAGTTTCTTGAGAAGAGCATTCTGACTGACTGGATCTATCCCAGATGGCATACTGTCCCCTTCCACTGGTCCAGCAACTGGAAATATACATAATTTGATAACCATACTGTGGACAAGACATAACTGTTTTCTGTTTTAAATGCAAATTGAAACACAATGGGATTGTAATAAAATGTAGAAGTGGCCATTTGTAGACATTTCTAACAATTCATTTGAATCTAAGTCGCAAACAGTTTGGAGTATGATCAGATGCGGGTTACTTGACATCTGATCTGGTTTCAAAATGTTTGTAATGGAAATAACATCTCCACCATATCTAAATAATGTGTCAAAATGTCAAACAAGAATTCAGCAGTTTAAGATGCCTTGCTCCAACAACTGAGTGACGGTGAAACAAAGCTATTGATTACCTGACCTTGTTCACCTGGTGGTGATGCAGCCTAATAATTATGTCAAATCTTAAAAGTGATTGCAACTAAAAAGTTTGAACACAAAAACATTTTGTTTGAGTTTGAACCTTTAAATTATTCCTTCATGAAACAAATAATTCCAATTGATCAATACAGTCATGAATATTTATGCACCATACAAAGTACATTCTATATTCTTGAAGATGGTAGCTTTAAGCAAGCTGAAAGTAAAACAGAATGTACCTTAAGGCACATTCTGCTTTACTTCACCCTGCTTAAGGGGTCACCCGCCTTCAAAACTAGAAATGGGCTATGGAGTTATGAAACTTTCTGCTTGCTGTAAGTGAACACCCGTCTTAAAAACTTTTTATGAAGGAAAGGGTAACACGAACTGCGCTACACTAAAGTATTACCTCCATGTTCTTGTTTCATCCAGCTCAAAGGCCCTGCTTGTTCAGGTGTTAGTGATGGGGAAGTGGAACTGGGTCCAGCTGATTGTGGCGATGACATCTGTGATCCTGATGCTACGCTCATCCTTTTCATTACCTCCTCAAACTGAGCCTGAGATGTAAATTCCTGGTTCCCCGCTTTACCTGGCTGCATATTAGGCATCTGGAAATCAGGTGGGAACCGCATTCCCATTGGCATTTGATGTGGACCTGGATGTCTAGGGTGCATGTTAGGATCCATATGGGCCATTCTTGGATCAAACTGTAGCCTGTGTCTGTGGAATGGGAACATAGGACGATGGTGCATTTCTCCAGGAAAGCTAGGAGTACCTGATGTTGGTATAGCGGAGGCTGGTGGCATTCCCGGCTGGTACTGTGACTGTGTTGGTGATGGTGTAGATGGCAGGGAACCAGGGGTAGGGGGAGCATGATGACCAGTCGGTGAAGGGAGCTCCAGTTGAGATTGGGGTCCACCTTGTGGCTGTATCATGCCTGATGATGTAGGATGCATTCCAGGGTGCATGAGCTGCTGCCCAGGGTGACCTGTTGGTGACATCTGATTGGGCCGCATATGCTGCATCATTGCTTGCTGGCCTGGCATTAGACCACCTGGGGGACTTGGCCTCATCTGACCAGGGTTTCTCATTCCCATACCTGGATGCTGCATCATGCCTGGATTTCGAATACCTGGTGACCTCTGCATGGGCTGTGAAGAAGGCATCTCGCCCATTGGGCAATCAGCTGGAGGGGTCTGGGGCATGGGGCCTGGATATGGTCTAGGACCACTATGACCAACAGCTCCAGGATGACCTGGAGGGTATCTCATTGGACCCATCTGCATACCAGGATGCCGTTCCTGCTGGGGGTACATAGCCCTGCTTGGCAGGTGGCCTCTTATCCCAGTGAGCATGCCAGCTAGATGTGGAGGCAGATTACTTGGCAATGGGGGGAATCTTGAATGTGGGTGACCATATTGCTGCTGTTGTCTCTGTCCCTTTGGTTTAGAGGGATACATCCCTGCACTTGAGTGTGGGGGCATAGGCCGTGTCATATGCATACGAGGCCCTAATCTTACATCCTGTCCTGGCTGAAATGGTTGAAAAGGCCCTTGTTCTGAAGTCATAGGGTTTCTCTCATCTTGAGGCGAAGGTATTTCCATTTTTATGGCTATACCTGATGTTGCTGGTGAGTTATTTGATGCGGCCTCAGTATGGCTTACTGTGGGTTCTGTTGTAGTGTTTCCAGTTTCAGACTGTGTGGAGGATGGTTGTCCTGGAGGTTTGGCATGTACAGGCGTCTGGGTAGATGTTGATAAACTAGTGACTAGAGTGTTCTCACTGGATTTAATGCCAGTACTGGGTGGTAGAGCCACTTCTGTTGGCACTGATGCCTGACTCTGTGGTACAGCCCCCTCAGAGTGACTTGATAGGGCTGGAAATGAAACTGTAGATACTGCCTGTACAATAGATGACACAGAGGAGAACCCTGGGTTATGGACTGATGATACAACTGGTGGCTGGGGCACATATGGTGTTTTACCTGGATGAACATTCTCCCCAAGTCTCATCATCCCAGCCGCTGCAAACGTTGCAGATACAGAAGGTAGCTGAAGATCTTCATAAGGCACTGAAGAGGAATGTGCTGGTGAGTGACCCTGACCAGGTGATGCCCGCTGACCACTAGGGGGTCTGTGTGGTGACTGATGTGGCTGTGGTGTGGATCTCTGACTATTAGGCTGAGACCCACCCTGCAATGGCGGTGTAGCTACTGGTGGAGTGTGCGACTTGGAGTTGGATCCAGAGTGAATATCAAGTCTAGTTTCAGATTCCAAAGATGTAACTGAACTTGTTGATGCTGATCTTTTTGCTCCAAATTTGGGTCCTTGGTCTGTGATACTCATAGCCTCTTCTTTAATAGCAGGTTTTGTAGAAGGGTCTTGATCTGAGCTAGGAAGTCTCACTCTAAGAGGGCCTGCAGTGGGATTGTTTGGGTCAAGGTTCGGCCTATGATGACTCTGGTCTCCTGGGTAACCCTGCATCATATAACCTGGTCTGAATTGTGGTTGGCCAGGCACTTGTGAAAATGTCATAGGCATACGTGACAGAGGTGACTGCCCTGGCCTTGGCTGAAAGAACGTCTGATATCCAGAGTGGTTTGGATACTGATGCATTTGATCTACATCCCCAACAAAGTATCTCTGTTCCTGACTGGGTGGACCTTGCCCATGATGTGCAAACTTGGAATCCTGTCCAGGGTGGCCCTGTAGAGAGTATCTTGGTTCGGCACCAGATACTGGACTTTTCTGTTCCTGTGATACAACCATCCTCTCTTGGTTTGGAAAATGTCGAGTTTGTGGAGCATTTTTGAACTGAGCTTCTGGATCCTGGTGTTTATGAGCAGGGTCATTTAGAGCGTATCTCTGTGGGTGGCCATGAGGAATGCCAGCAGGTCCTGACTCCTGGTCCATAGCCTCTCTAGGAGGTGGATAAGGCATTCCATGTGGCCAGTGTCTACCTTCAGGTCTAGGCATGTGCTGGTACTGCATTGTCGGCTGTTCTCCCTGAGCACGGGTCATTGGCTGACCACCTGGGGAAGGATATGGTCGACCACTAAACATCGGTTTCCCCGGAAATCTCTGCCGCATTTCATGTTGATTTTGATAGTGAGGATGCATTGGTCTAGTTGGTTGCTGTCCTTCATGGGACATTGTTGTGTGGAATGGTTGGCGTGGCATCTGTCCTGGATAAGGAAAGCCTCCAGCTTGTGAGGTATACGGTGGCCGTTGCATACGATCCCCAGGTAGCTGGGGCAAAGGAGCAAAGTGCTGTGGTCTAGGAATGGTGGTCAACTGACCAACAAACGGATTCACTGCTGATGCCTGAGAAGTTGGGCCTTTTGGTTTCCCTGCAGCAGAAGTGGGCTCGGATTTTTGTGTTCCAATTGTATTGGGCTCAGACTTAATCACACCAGTAGTTGTTGGTGTTGTTGAAAATCCTTGTGCAAAAACAGCTTTACTTGAAGGTACTTGTGGCTTAATTTCATTAACAACAGTACTAACTGGTGGGGCTATGGAAGAAACACCAAGAATCTCCTCCTTCTTAATCTTATCTGGATCACTAACCATTGAGCTGTCATCTAAAATGGCTGTAGATGTTGCTTGAGCAGATGATGATGGTGATGAGGAAGTGAATGTTGTTGAGGTAGTTACAGGTAGTTTTTCTGATACATTCTGAGGTGGAGTGTGGGTTTTAATTAATTCTTTTCCTTCTTCTGGCTTCATTGTTTGATGTGTTTCCTGGGAGTCTATTTTCTCAAGTGATAGTGAAGCTGCTGGATTAGCTAAAACATTGGAGTTGGGTCTAGGTAAGACATTATCTTGAGACTTAGTGTTTTGGTTAGTACTAATTTCTTCCTGTTCTTGGTTTGGTTCTATTTTGACTGTCACTTCTTTCACAGCAGTTTGCTGGTCTCCAGCTCCAGTTTCAGCAGATGTTTTAGACACAACTGGAGGTATGTTCTCAACTGTAGCAGTTTCTGTTGACGGTATGGTGTTAGTAGGTGGTACAACCTTTTCAGAAGTCACTGGCTTTACAAATGCACTTCCTGCCGAAGGCTGTATTGCTATGGGTGAGGGGTTTATTATACTAGGTTTAGTGGTTTCTGTTTGTGCTGCCTCATTTGTGTGTATAGTTTTATCAATGACTGTTGGCTTTACTGGCACTGGTTGTGTACTAGTGAGCACATAGTGGTGATCTTCCTGCACTGCTCTCTGTTGAGGAGTTATGGCAGGAGGCAAAGAAGGCTGCTGTTTCTCTTCCTTATCAGAAGTGACACCCAATGTTTTCTCATTGCCATTCGATGGTGCTGATGTGGCTTTATCTGAAATGTTAGGTGGAGGGGATGTGTTTTCATCAGGTTGAGTATCTGTAGGAGGTGGTGTCCCACAATTAATTCGGTCTGTACATTGACTTTCTGGAGGTGGTGTCCCACAGTGAATTCCATCTGTACATTCACCTTCTGGAGGAGGTGTCCCACAGTGTATACCATCTGTACACTGACCTTCTGGAGGAGGTGTCCCACAGTGGATACCATCTGTACACTGACCTTCTGGAGGTGGTGTCCCACAGTGTATACCATCTGTACATTCGCCTTCTGGAGGTGGTGTCCCACAATGTATACCATCTGTACATTCGCCTTCTGGAGGTGGTGTCCCACAATGTATACCATCTGTACACTGACCTTCTGGAGGAGGTGTCCCACAGTGGATACCATCTGTACATTGACCTTCTGGAGGTGGTGTCCCACAGTGTATACCATCTGTACATTCGCCTTCTGGAGGTGGTGTCCCACAATGTATACCATCTGTACACTGACCTTCTGGAGGAGGTGTTCCACAATGGATACCATCTGTACACTGACCTTCTGGAGGTGGTGTCCCACAGTGGATACCATCTGTACATTGACCTTCTGGAGGAGGTGTCCCACAGTGGATACCATCTGTACACTGACCTTCTGGAGGTGGTGTTCCACAGTGGATACCATCAGTACATTGGCCTTCTGGAGGAGGTGTCCTACAGTGGATACCATCTGTACACTGACCTTCTGGAGGTGGTGTCCCACAGTGGATACCATCAGTACATTGGCCTTCTGGAGATGGTGTCCCACAGTGGATACCATCTGTACATTGACCTTCTGGAGGAGGTGTCCCACAGTGAATACCATCTGTACACTGACCTTCTGGAGGTGGTGTCCCACAGTGGATACCATCAGTACATTGGCCTTCTGGAAGAGGTGTTCCACAATAGATACCATCTGTACATTCGCCTTCTGGAGGTGGTGTCCCACAGTGGATACCATCAATACATTGACCTTCTGGAGGTGGTGTCCCACAGTGGATACCATCTGTACACTGACTTTCTGGAGGAGGTGTTCCACAATGAATACCATCTGTACATTGACCTTCTGGAGGTGGTGTCCCACAGTGAATACCATCTGTACATTGACCTTCTGGAGGTGGTGTCCCACAGTGAATACCATCTGTACATTGACCTTCTGGAGGAGGAGTTCCACAGTGGATACCATCTGTACATTCACCTTCTGGAGGAGGTGTCCCACAGTGGATACCATCTGTACATTGACCTTCTGGAGGTGGTGTCCCACAGTGGATACCATCTGTACATTCACCTCCTGGAGGTGGTGTCCCACAGTGGATACCATCTGTACATTCACCTTCTGGAGGAGGTGTCCCACAGTGTATACCATCAGTACATTCGCCTTCTGGAGGAGGTGTCCCACAGTGGATACCATCTGTACATTCACCTTCTGGAGGAGGTGTCCTACAGTGGATACCATCTGTACATTCACCTTCTGGAGGTGGTGTCCCACAGTGGATACCATCTGTACATTCACCTTCTGGAGGTGGTGTCCCACAGTGGATACCATCTGTACATTCGCCTTCTGGAGGTGGTGTCCCACAGTGGATACCATCTGTACATTCACCTTCTGGAGGAGGGGTTCCACAATGGATACCATCAGTACATTCGCCTTCTGGAGGAGGTGTCCCACAGTGAATACCATCTGTACATTTACCTTCTGGAGGTGGTGTCCCACAGTGAATACCATCTGTACATTGACCTTCCGGAGGTGGTGTCCCACAGTGGATACCATCTGTACAATGACCTTCTGGAGGTGGTGTCCCACAGTGGATACCATCAGTACATTGGCCTTCTGGAGGAGGTGTCCCACAGTGGATACCATCTGTACATTCACCTTCTGGAGGTGGTGTCCCACAGTGGATACCATCTGTACATTCACCTTCTGGAGGAGGTGTCCCACAGTGGATACCATCTGTACATTCACCTTCTGGAGGTGGTGTCCCACAGTGAATACCATCTGTACATTGACCTTCTGGAGGAGGTGTTCCACAATGGATACCATCTGTACATTGACCTTCTGGAGGTGGTGTCCCACAGTGGATACCATCAGTACATTGGCCTTCTGGAGGAGGTGTCCCACAGTGGATACCATCTGTACAATGACCTTCTGGAGGTGTCCCACAGTGGATACCATCTGTACATTCACCTTCTGGAGGAGGTGTCCCACAGTGGATACCATATGTACATTCGCCTTCTGGAGGTGGTGTCCCACAGTGGATACCATCTGTACATTGGCCTTCTGGAGGAGGTGTCCCACAGTGGATACCATCAGTACATTGACCTTCTGAAGGTGGTGTCCCACAGTGAATACCATCTGTACATTGACCTTCTGGAGGAGGTGTTCCACAATGGATACCATCTGTACATTCACCTTCTGGAGGTGGTGTCCCACAGTGGATACCATCAGTACATTGGCCTTCTGGAGGATGTGTCCCACAGTGGATACCATCTGTACATTGACCTTCTGGAGGTGTCCCACAGTGGATACCATCTGTACATTCACCTTCTGGAGGAGGTGTCCCACGGTGGATACCATCTGTACATTCGCCTTCTGGAGGAGGTGTCCCACAGTGGATACCATCTGTACATTCGCCTTCTGGAGGAGGTGTCCCACAGTGGATACCATCAGTACATTCGTTTTCTGGAGGAGGTGTCCCACAGTGGATACCATCTGTACAATCGCCTTCTGGAGGAGGTGTCCCACAGTGGATACCATCAGTACACTTGTTTTCAAATTGGGGGTCTTTTTCCTTTGCCTCCGAAGTATGAGTGTCAACAATAGATGATGTTAGTGAGTCACTACTTTTCACTGGATTCATTTCTTGCTCCCCTTGTTGTTGAACTGGTTGCTGACTAGAATCTTTTACAATTGGTTTACCTCTATCTGTATTTATTGCAGATTCTTCTGTTGTTTGTTTTGGCAAAGTCTCTTGAGATTCACTGGGTGGCTCAGGTTTGCCATCAGTTTGTTTATTGTCACTTGTTACCTGAGCTGTTTTACCAACTGTTGACAACTGAGCTCTATCTAAGACCTGAGACCCAGCTGCTCCTGGTTTATTTGCAATGTTTGACACACCTTGACTTTCCTTACTCTCTAAATTATCCTTTTTAAGAAGTAATTGTTGTGGCAGAGTGGAAGCTTCAGTAGATGAAGGTGTTTGGGATGCTTGCATATGATGCATTGGTGCCTGTCTGGGAGAGCCTGCATTTCCTTGTCTGGGAGAGCCTGCATTTCCTTGTCTGGGAGAGCCTGCATTTCCCTGTCTGGGAGAGCCTGCATTTCCCTGTCTGGGAGAGCCTGCATTTCCTACAGATTGTTGAGCAATGGATTGTTTGGGACTACTTTGCTTTAAAATTGGATTAGTCTGCATATGTGCTGGGCTGGACCTACTTACAACTTGCTGGGCTAAACTATCTCCCTGATTGGTGATATTCATGTTTGGATGAGGATGAATTTGTCTAGGACTACCATCTCTGACAGTGCCACCATGACTAACAGGACCACTATGTATATCAGATGCAGCACTGGCAGTTTCTAATGCTTTTGAACCAGTAAATGGGTCCCTTTTTGCTAGCTGTTGTGTTTCCTCAGAACTGCTTGGTATTGAACCCGTCATTGTTGGTCTAAAACTCATTCCTGGTAAAGAAGGTCTTGGAGAGCGTCTTTGCTGCATAGCTCCTGGGACAGTGGTTCCTGGTGCCACCCAGTGTGGTTGTACTGGGGGTCTTGTCATACGATGGCCTTGAATAGATACAAAATGTTGGAAACGTGGAAAACGCTGCATGTGAAGGGCCATCTCTGCTTGACTTTGTGGATTCATGTGCCGCATTTCATATGCTGGGTGACCAGGGGGCAAACTTGCTGCTGGGTGACCAGGGGGCAAACTTGTTGCTGGGTGACCAGGGGGCAAATTTGCTGGGTGACCAGGGGGCAAACTTGTTGCTGGGTGACCAGTGGGGTGCCCAGATGGTAAGCTTGTTGCTGGATGACCAGGAGGCAAATTTGCTGGATGACCTGGGGGTAAACTTGTTGCTGGATGACCAAGGGGGTGACCGGATGGTGAACTTGTTGCTGGATGACCGGGAGGTAAACTTGTTGCTGGGTGACCAGGCGGTATATTTGTTGATGGGTGACTATGAGGTAAACTTGAAGCTGGATGACCAGGGGGCAGACCTGCTGATTGGTGACCAGGTAAACTTGTTGCAGGGTGCATATGAAATTGTTGTCCAGGTGGAAGGCCAGGCAAATGTGGAGATTGAGGTTCATTGGAATGTTGTTGGTTAGCGGGAAGTTTTGGCACATTTTGGATTTTTCCACTCTGAGATTTTGCAGGTTTCACAGAATGTGGCTGTTGCACTGATGGCTGATCTTGGACAGTATTCCCAGCTCCAGCCTGATTTAATGGAGAATGTTGAAAGCCTGGTGAGCTGGCCGATGTGTGAAGTGAGATCTGTGATGTTGGTGGCTGCTGTGCTATGGTTGACACTGAAGCTGTTGGGATGGCTGATGGATTTGGTGATGGCTTTGGTGAGGCTACACTACTTGGAGTCAATCTGTCCGAATCTGGAGGTGTCTGAAATAGATTAAATTACATCCTCATAAAGCTGGTCTTCAGATTGTCGCAATTACTCCATAGCCTGTTTCTAGATTTTAACACAGGTGACCATTTAAAGCAGGTTGAAAATAAAGCAGAATGCTCCAGAGGGAGCATTCTGCTTTACTTCCAACCTGCTTAAGGCTACCATCTGGAAAGATAAGTTGGAAATGTGTTCTGTATTTCATGTTCAGAACTTCCTTAGAGTAAAAATAATTTGTTGCGTATAAAAGATTATTATACATATGTCTTCCTGTGATATCAAGCTTTTACGTACAGCGGAGAAAACGTTATTCTTTCCCGTTTAAACGAAACGAAATGCAAACGCAAAACACTAAAACGTAGAAAAGTGCAATTTTTGGACAATTCTGATAATTCATTTTTATCTTGGTGGCAAACAGTTTGGAGCCTGATCAGACGCCGGGTTACCCTGCGTCTGATCTGGCTCCAAACTGTTTGCAATAGAAATAATAGTTTTAGTGTAAACACTTTTATTGGGAAAGAATAACGTTTTCTCCACTGTACATGTTGAATGTATAAAAGAATTCTTGTTCTGCTTCAAATATCCAATGTTTCTGGATATACATGTAAATGATTTAAACAACTATCTAGTTGTTGATGGTGGATACTGAAGGCATATAATAAACACATCACCATTTGGGGGTGCACTACAGGGCGTTGTATTCAGCTCTCTATGTTTTTTGCTGAAACAGTCGAACAGACTCGTGCCAAAGACACTTGTCATATCAGCTGTTTCCCCCAAAAACGTCTCAAGCTGAAAACATTACCCTGTATTGCAACATCAACTGGTAATGTGTATGTAATTATGGAATAGTGGATTAGGCCAGCATTACACACCATTAGAACTTAAGAGTTGTATGACATGATGGGATGACACATCTGAAAAAGCTTATGGGCGACTATAACCCTTAGCAGCAACAACAACAACTTATATGTCATAAACTAGAAATTTTATGTTGCACCATTAATTTAACCCATTACCCCATAAATGTGCCGTTTTAGGCCTTTAATTGTTGATCCACATAATATGTTCTAAGGATGAGAGGTGGTAACTGATATCAATGTAGTCCTTGAATAAATAATTTTAGTAATAGTAGTGCATCTTATGTTTTAACAAAATCATGAATAATCTCCATTGTTTTGGCTTGGAACGCATCTTCTACCAAAAAAGCTAGGAAACAAATCCAAGAATTTTGATACATTGTATCATATTTATCTCTAGCCTAAATTCAAAATGATTGTAGGAGTTTAAGGCTTGGTTTAACCCTTTACTCCATAGATACACATTTTTACACATTTAATTAATTCCTCTACTAAAGAAAATAGTTCCATCTTAAACAGTAATGAATATATACATACACAATATTTTCTATATCCTAACAGATGGTAGCTTAAAGCTTGTTAAAAGTAAAGCATAGTGTGCTTTAAGGCACTTTCTGCTTTACTTTCAACCTGCTATAAGCGGTCACCCATCTTCAAATAATAGGCTATGGAGCTAAGGGTTAAATCTCTGAGAGTATCTGCTGAGCAACACTATAAACCAGGAGGGTCATTAACTCATTACCCTATAGCCTTTTTCTAGTTTTGAAGATATATGACCACTTAAAGCATGTTGAAAGTAAAGCAGAATGTGCCTTAAGGCACATTCTGCTTTACTTTCAGCCTGCTTAAAGTTACCATCTGTTAGCTGTAGAAAGTATTATATATAATACATTTCATGACTGTATAAATTGGAACTATTTTCTTGAGTGGAGAAATAAATTACAGGCGTTAAAAGGCGTAATGGGTTAAACCTTAGCTACTACAACAACAACAACTGACAGCACCTTGGCAAAGCGCCTTACTTTCGAGGTGGCCATGTCTGGTACTTGAGAGTGTATGGCCGAAGTTGTGACAGCGATCACATAACTCCCAGGCTGGGCTGATGACACAGAAGTTTGGGCATCACTCGACATTGTCGGGATCTATAATAAACAAGACCGCGCTGGTCCAATACTGCTGAACTTTTAAACTATTGTTTATTCTTTTATTAGAAATGTATTTGTAAAGCATGGATGCCACTCAGCATACTTGACCATAAATACAAACACTTTATCTTTCAATGACTGACGACATTGGCGTAGAATTTAAAGACAATATTTTTACGTTTTTAACACATTGTTAACCCTTTACTCCATAGATATGTCTTTTAACACATTTAATTCATTCTTCCACTGAAGAAATAAGTGACATTTTATTTTCATAATTTTTATATGTTTTATATTCTAGCAGATGATAGTTTAAAGCAGGCTGAAAGTAAAGCATGATGCACTTTAAGACACATTCTGCTTTATTTCCAACTTGCTTTAAGTGGTCAACTGTCTTCAAAACTTAAAAGAAACAGGCCATAGAGTAAAAGATTAAAACAAAGTTATTTGTGTGTGACTTCTGATACAGACCCATGTGTATACCCAATTACAAAATTCAAAATGTGAAATCATTTTTGAATCTTGAAATATTTTCAAAGAGTGTAATTGGACTCCGACAAGATTTAGGTCATGTACAATAATCACTAGCTATTGCCAGCACTCAAAATGATGTCTTAGCTTTAAACCCTTTACTCAAAAGATACAAATTTTAGTACAATGTTCCTTTTATTTATTTCTCCACTGAAGAAAATGTTTCCAATTTAGTCATTAATTTGTATAAGAAATATTTTCTATATTCTAGCAGCAAGCTGAAAGTATAGCACATTCTGCTTTACTTTTAACCTGCTTTAAGTGGTCACCTACATGGCTCCAGAAAAGAGGGAGTAATTTGAACAAATCAAACATTTTCTCACTCATACAACACCAAATCCTATAATGTTACTACTCATTAGAATCGTCTCTTTGAGACGATTCTAATGAGTAGTGACACCATGAGGTTTAAAGCAGGAATAAAGATTTTAGTTTATGAAATGCTCCCCTTATCTGGAGTCCTACACCTATCTTTAACACTTTAAACAGGCTATGGAGTAAAGGGTCAAGTGCTCAAGGTAAGGTGATTATAGACACAATCTAGTCTCTAGCTCACCTGGGAAGGAGCAGCAGTAGCTGTAGTTGTGACGGCTGTCTGCACTTTCTGCATACCAGCGGTGCTGTTCAGGATTTCCATTATTCTTCTCTCCGTTTCATCCTGTGGTTTAAACTGTACAGGTGGAGGCTTGCCGGCTGGTGCCTGGGCCTGGGTTGTCTGCGCACCTGAGAATATAGAACATACCATGGTAACAGGTCACATGAGAATAGGTAAACAATAGTCACATAGAACTGAACACCTGAGATCAGGTAAATAAGGGTCACATACAACATGGCTCTCATTTCAATCAACTACTTAGAATGGCATTGACTGTCAAGACTTCCATCTTAATCCATCACTCAATAAACATATAGCTTAAAGCAAGCTGAAAGTAAAGCAGAATGTGCCTTAAGGCGCATCCTGCTTGACTTTCAACCTGCTTTACGTGGACACCTATCTTCCATACTAGAAACAGGCTAAATAAGGCTATGAGGTAACGGATTTACCATTGCCATAACTTTGTCTGCTTTAAAATTATTGTTGTTGTTTTTATCAAACTTTTACAAAGTTTTATCCTTTTATGTAACTCTGCCCGCCTGGCGGAGCATAATTGGCCATAAATGCCCCAAAACTAAGCTGAGCAAACATGCTGATAATAAATAACTTATCTACATCTAAATATTATTTCATAATGTTTGTACAAGTGTGTGTAAAACGAAGACTGGAATACACAGAATGAAAATACACCTACAGTGGAGAAAACGTTCTTTCCTAATAAAGGGGTTTACATTAACTCTTTGAACCCAAGTCCCGCATATAGGCGTCTTTTCAAACAGTGTACATGTGACACTTGTCCTGTGCAAACAGTGAAGGCCCAGATCAGAGGGCTCCAAAAGGAGCCCTCTGATCAGGGTCTTCACTGTTTGTCAGTAATGCCAAAATTGACAAAACATCTCTTAAAAGTCAGAAATGGACTAGACAAAAATTGAAACTGGAGTTGTCCATTTAAAGTTTCAGGGAGGAAAGAGTTAAACTATTACTTCCATTGCAAACAGTTTGGAATCAGAGCAGATGCTGAGTAACTTGGCATCTGATCAGTCTCCAAACTGTTTGCCACTCGGATTAAAATTAATAGTCAGAATTGTTCAAAAATTGTCATTTTCTACATCTAATTGCAATGCATTTGCCTGTAAATGGGAAAAATTAATGTCTTCTCCACTGTTCAAGGTTATATGTTACTACATAAACACATAACTACATATACACACCAATCATGCTTGAATTAAAACTAGTGTAGCCTCAAGTTCTTATAAAGAAACACCCGCATCCACCCGGGATCGAACCTGGGTTGCAGTTATGCACTCTACCACATCGCTATAAAAGCGTGCTTGTACAACAAGGCCGTACAAGTGATGATAAACCTACACACTATGACACTAGGAAAGAGGAAGTAAACGAAAGTTTTCTACATTGTTCTCATCTTTTCTCCTTGTAACATGGATTTGACTTGTTTTGTTTATGATTTTATGTTGCTTTAACAGTATTTCAATCATATCACATCATCCAGCTAATTACAAGTGAAGGAAAACTACAGATGCCCTTTACACACTGTTTAAGGTACAGATTGGCAACTGGGTAGAACCACCGACCTTTGTAAGCCAGCTGGAAAGCTTTACTACATGAAAACTCTGAAGTGCCAAGACCGGAATTTGAACCACAGTGGCGAGGAGCTAAGTGATTGTAAGTCAGTGTGTAACATGGAAGTAATCAGCTACAATAGCCAGGGCTCCAAATACATGTACAAGTAAATAAACATTTACTCCTTTACATCTCAAATCAACCCTAGGGTGTGACTACTCATTATAATCACCTCTAATGGGTAGTCACAACATAGTTTTGCTTGAGTTTCCATGAGTTACCATGACTTTCAAGAAAGAATGACACCAAACAGATTAATGATTTACCCCATAGAAGCGCCTTTTGGCGCATTAAATTTATTCCAATTTAATCAGTCTATATTCTAGCAGATGAAAAGAATGAATGAATGGTGTTTTACTGGTGCTTTTAGCAGCAGGTTGAAGGTAAAGCAGAATGCACCTTAAGGCGCATTTTGCTTTAGTTTCATCCTGCTTTAAGCGGTCATACCAGTATATCTTCAATTCTAGAAACAGGCTATGGGGTGTGGGTTAACCCTTTGAACACTAGTCCCGCATATTGGCGTCATTTGCAAACAAGAAACATGTGAACAGTACACTTGTCCTATGCAAACAGTGAAGACCCAGATCAGAGGGCTCCTAAGGAGCCCTCTGATCAGGGTCTTTACTGTTTGTCATAATACAAAACATTGACAAAAACAACCCTTAAAAGTCAGAAATGGACTAGACTTAAATGGAAAACGGAATTGTCCATTTAAAGATTCAGGGAGGAAAGAGTTAACAGAAGGATAATAATTAAGACTACAAGTAAAAGACATAGAGTAAACCCCCTCTATTACCACCACAGGAAAGCAGTCATTGATGGTATAAAAGGCAGGTAACAGTTTAAAAGCAGCCACCTGCCTTAATCCATTACTCCAGTCCATAGATACATGTTTCTACACATCTTAATTTATTCCTCAACGGCAGGAAGTAATTCCACCTTATCAGGAACCTATATATACGTTCCTGACCTTATACAGCTATGAATATGCATCATAAGAAATATTTTAGATATCCTAGCAGATAGTAACTTAAAGCAGAATGAAAGTATATAGCAGAATGTGCCTTAACGCTTTTAGCCTGCTTTAAGTAGTCACCTGTCTTCAAAACTTGAAACAGGCTTTGGGGTAATGTGTTAACTCTTTCCTCCCTGAAACTTTAAATGGAAAATTCCAGTTTCCATTTCAGTCTAGTCCATTTCTGACTTTTAAGGGTTGTTTTTGTCAATGTTTGGCATTGTGACAAACAGTGAAGACCCTGATCAGGGTATTCACTGTTTGCATAGGACAAGTGTACTATTCACATGTACACTGTTTGAAAAGCACGCCTATATGCGGGACTAGGGTTCAAAGGGTTAAAGATAGGTAATAACTTGAAAGCAGGCACCTGCATTCAACTACAAAAACTTAACATTAAATGGTCATAATTGAGAAGATAAATTGTCATAATTGAGCTGATTTACTGTTTATCTGAACTAAAAAGGCTAGTTAAATAATGTGCAAGATAAAATTCAACCAAAAATACATGGATAAAAATTTAAATCAAAATTCGACATTCAAATAAAACTTTGAACTGATTCAAACAGTTAGACCGATTGGCATAATGCCTAGGCAGATAAAACACACGTATTATTCTGGTTAATATATCCATATATACCCCTCCAAGGACAGGCATGTGATAACAACTATTTTAACCCATTACTCCATAAATATGCCTTTAATTTAATCTTTCACAAAAGAAAGTATTTCCACTGTCATGAAATATTTTCCATTTCTAGGCAGATGATAGCTTAAAGAAGGATGAAAGTAAAGCAGAATGTGTATTAAGGTGCATTCTGCTTTTCTTTCAACCTGCTTTATGTGGTCACCTGTCTTCAAAACTAACAAGAGGGCCATGGCCCACAAGTCGCTCACCTGAGAACATTGTACCTAAGCTGACTGGGCAAGACAATATTGTGATATATATAGCTATAAAAAGAGTTTTAAAGGTGTTCCTATATAAGTCTATATAAAACTGATAAGCCCCGGGGCAGGGCCGAATTTGATCAATGGGTCATAATTTGAACTATCTTGGTATAGGACCATAAGGCAAAGCTACAGGTCAAATATAAATGATCTGGGCCTTACAGTTTCAGAGAAGAAGTTTTTTAAAGGTTTTCCTATGAAAAACTAACATTTTTGGCCCGGGGTCATAATTTGAACAATCTTGGTAGAGGATCACAAGGCAAAGCTATGTGACAAATATTAAAGAACTGGGCCTTACACTTTCAGAGAAGAAGATTTTTAAAGGTTTTCCTATATAAGTCTATGTAAAACTGATAAACACCGAGGCAGGGCCAATTTTGACCCGGGGGTCATAATTTGAACAATCTTGGTAGAGGACTATAAGGTTAAGCTACATTTCAATTATAAATGATCTGGGCCTTACAGTTTCAGAGAAGAAGATTTTCAAAGGTTTTCCTATGAAAAACTGATAAGCCCAAGGGTGGGGCCAGTTTTGGCCCAGGGGTCATAATTTGATCAATCTTGGTAGAGAACTATAAGGCAAAGCTATTTGTCAAAGCTGAAAGCTCTGGGCCTTACAGTTTTGGAGAATAAGATTTTTATAGATTTTCCTATAAAACTCTATATAAAACTGATAAGCCCCGGGGCGGGGCTAATTTTCACCCGGGGGTCATAATTTGAACAAACTAGGTAGAGGACCATAAGGCAAAGCTGCATGTCAAATATTAATGATGTAGGCCATACAATTTCAGAGAAGAAGATTTTTTAAGGTTTTCCGAAGAAAAACTGATAAGCCCAAGGGCGGGGTCATTTTTGGCCTGGGGTCATAATTTGAACAATTTTGGCAGAGGACCATAAGGCAAAGCTATATGTAAAATTTTAAAGATCTGGGCCTAACAGTTTCAGAGATGAAGATTTTTAAAGATTTTCCTATATAACTCTATGTAAAACTGATAAGCCCCAGAGCGGGGCCAATTTTGACCCGGGGGTCATAATTTGAACAATCTAGGTAGAGGACCATAAGGCAAAGCTACATATTAATGATGTAGGCCATACAGTTTCAGAGAAGAAGATTTTCAAAGATTTTCCTAAGAAAAACTGATAAGCCCAAGGGCGGGCCAAAAATACAGTACTGAACCTTATTAAATTAATTTGATAATCGCAAGCGAATTGCCATCGAATCGGGCGCTTCAAAAAACAAATCCTACGTTTCAATATTTCTACGCGAATTTTCCGAAGCGGTTGTGACAAAAATGGAATCGAAAAAAATAACGAAGGCATATTTGCGAACATTTGTGAGATACACCACTCAAGAAAACTTATCCGAGGGTAAAGTAAGTACCTTGAATCGCAAGCGAATTGCCATCGAATCGCAAGCGAATCGCAAAAATTGTTAATTTAATAAGATTCAGTACTGTACCAGGGTCAAAATTTGAACAATCTTGGTAGAAGATCATTAGGTTATGATACATACCAAATATCAAAGGTCTGGGCCTTTTGGTTTCTGAGAAGAAGATTTTTGAAGATTTTCTTATGCATTAAAAGTTGTCTATACGGTCATGTTAGAAAATCTGGTCCCAAAGCAAGGGGAATAACTCTAGCCAAAAACTTTGACCAAGATTTCGTTCCCCCTTGTCACTGATGCTTCTGACAAAGTTTGGTTGAAATCGGGTCAGTGGTTTCTGAGCAGATGTTGTTTGAAAATGTGGACGGACGACGGACGAAGAGCGGTCACAATAGCTCATCCTGAGCTGAAGGCTCAGGTGAGCTAAAAATAGGCAATGGAGTAAAGGGTTGAGAAACAAAATAATCGCAGGCTAGCAAGTATTGTTAAGTAATTCTAAATTCATAGATAGGTGGTTATTTGTACTATAAAATCAGGGCTCCAGATAAGAGGGAGTAAACTGAGCAAATCAATCATTTTCTAACTTATTTCAGCATCAAATCCTATGGTGTTACCGGTACTACTCATTATAATCGTCTCTTCGAGTAGTAACACCATAGGATTTAATGCAGAAATAAAGATGTTAGTTTTTTAAATACTCCCCTTATCTGGAGCCCTGAAAAAAAGAGCAATTATTGATGAAGAAATCATAAATAGAGATCAATCAGGTTGGATTAGCAAATATCTATCGACAACACTATGATGGAACACACGGATCACACTAAACACAAGCAAACAACACACAGTCATACAAGTCATTTAGCATAGTTCCAGATAGGAGAACCCCAGTAACTGCTAAGGGGAATATTTCAAAAGCTAAACTCCATATTGATCCACCAAACTTGATGTTGCAACAATTCTAATGAATACAGTGCTCCCTCCCAACAACGATTCCCTCCTTACAGCAACGCTTGCCGCTGTTCC
The DNA here is from genome assembly GCA_922989275.2 of Gari tellinella. Lineage (NCBI taxonomy): Eukaryota > Metazoa > Mollusca > Bivalvia > Cardiida > Psammobiidae > Gari > Gari tellinella. Next base: position 12,508,909 of record OV277863.1, on the reverse strand, counting down.
CCAAACAAGACAATTATGTCCAACCTTTTCACGGCAGCAATATCGTCTGCTTATAATTGTCATCTGTTATTTTTTTCTCAAAGTCACATTTTGGACATTTTGACATAATGACAAGTGGCAAACAGCTTGAATCCAGATCAGCAGGGTAATAATAAGTTACAATACCCATGGCACTGTATATCAGCAAGGTACTATTTAATTACAATACCCATGACACTTTATATCAGCAGGTAATAGCTACTTACATTACCCATAACACAGTTGGTACTGTATATCAGCCGGGTAATAATTAGTACAGAGGTAGCAGGGGCCCGTTTCATAAAACTTCCTACGACAAAAACGTTTTAAAATACATTTAATTTCTGATTTCTCTATCTTATCCTGTCTTGTGACATCTTTTTGGAATCGTCTTTTTAAACGATTCCAAAGAGATGTCACAATACAGGATTAGAAGGAGAAATAAATAATAATTGAGACTTTTATCATCTGACTTACGACAACATTAAATTTTGTTGTACAAAGTTTTATGAAACGGGCCCCTGAGCTCCAGATAAGGTCCAAGCATTTCAAATACTAATCTCCTTATTTCTCAATATAATTCTATGATGTGACCACTCATTAGAGTCGTTTCTTTGAGACGTTTCTTAGGAGAAGTCACTACATTATAGATTGATTGAGACATAAAGTAGAAAATATTTGAAATGTTCCAGGTACCCACTGGCGCCCTGGATATACAGATACAGCAGAGAAGATGTTACTCTTTCTCGTTTAACTCTTTCCTCCCTGAAACTTTAAATGGACAATTCCAGTTTCCATTTTAGTCTAGTCCATTTCTGACTTTTAAGGGTTGTTTTTGTCAATGTTTGGCATTATGACAAACAGTGAAGACCCTGATCAGAGGGCTCCTTGTGGAGCCCTCTGATCTGGGTCTTCACTGTTTTCATAGGACAAGTGTACTATTCACATGTACACTGTTTGAAAAGGACGCCTATATGCGGGACTAGGGTTCAAAGGGTTAAACAAAACACACAGGCAATGCAATAAAATGGGGAAAATTTCACGTTTCATTTTATAAATTTCTAACTTTTTAATTCATTCTGAGGCAAATAGTTTGCAGCCTGATCAGATGCCAGGTTACATGGCATCTGATCTGGCTCCAGACTGTTTGCAATGGAAATACATGTAATAGTCTTAGCATAAGCATGTTTATTGGGAAAGAACATCTTCTCCACTGTAACAGACAGCTATAGAAATCTAACTTAACTCTTGTAAGATAAACAACAAACAACAATATTCTGCTGTTGACGTCACTCAAAATGAGGCTTGTTTTCTTCATTTAGACCTAACCTCCCCCCCCCCCTTAAGGTAATAGGGGAAGGGTTAATTGCTTAACCCATTACCCCAAAAATGCGCTTTTTACACCTTAGATTTATTCCTCCACTTAAGAAAATAGTAGTCCCACTTTGAACAGTCAGTGTTACATTAAAAATATTTCTTATATTCTAGCAGATTATAGCTTAAAGCAGGCTTAAAATAAGGTGCATTCTGCCTTACTTTCAACCTGCTTTAAGTGGTCACCTATCTTCTAAAATAGAAACAAGCTATGAGGTAAAGGGTTAAGGTAAGTTGAAAGACAGATAGTTGCCAAATAAACGGTATACAATTTTTTTCACCCTGGTGGCACCATCAGTGAACTTTTGTTTGAGTTGTCAAAGAAGCAGGATTTCACAACAAGATTCTGAATCGCTCACCCAAGAAATTGGATTTCTTCTGTTTGAGTTCAATTTGTGTGCATTTTGTTTTTCAAATGAATCTTTACCCTTTACTCCATAGCTTGATCTAGTATTGAAGATAGGTGTCAACTTAAAGCAGGTTGAATGTAAAGCAGAATGCGCCTTAACGCAAATTCTGCTTTACTTTCAGCCTGCTTTAAGCTGTCATCTGCTAGAATGAAGAAAATATTTATGAAACATAATCACGACTATAAATTGGAATAAAATATTTCTTATGGTTCATATTCATGACTGTTCAAAGAGGAACTACTTTCTTCAGTGGAGGAATACATTAAAAACATAATAATGCACATTTATGGGGTGATGGGATAATAACTAAGTGATGACAGACACAAGGCGAGAACAATACTTCACATTGAGCACTGTGAGCTAGTAAAGCACACCATATATGTAGTAGACATATATATGAAGCCTCCTTGTTACGCCTAAGTCAATTAGTCTAGGCCGTAGATACAATACAGTAGAACCTCTCTATTATGACCACCAAATTATGCTCAATATCATGTATTTAAGGCAGGTGACTGCTTAAAGTAAGGTGACAGTGAAACAGAAAGCTCCTTTAGGAGCTTTCTGTTTTACTGTCAACTTGCTTTAATCTGTCACCTGTCTTTATGCCATCAGTTAGCCATCGTTTTAGCGGTTGTGATAGAGAGTTTCTACTGTACATCTTAATATATCAATGAATATAATACACCATGGCAAATATGTTTAGCAACACCAATATTATAATAAATTTAACTCTTTGCATGCTGTATTCATTAGGCATCAATGTGTGAAGTTGCATGAGCCCAGGTGTAGTACTTAGTCCATAAATAACATACAGTAAAGCATCTTTTAAAACAACCACTAAATTTTGTTAATTAGTAGGTGTTTAACCCATTACCCCATAGCCTGTTTCTAGTATTGAAGATAGGTGGCCACTTAAAGCAGGTTAAAAGTAAAGCAGAATGTGCCTTAAGGCACATTCTGCTTTACTTTCAACCTGCTTTAAGGTATCATCTTCTAAAAAATAGAAATTATTTCTTATGATATATATTCATAACTGTATAAATTAGAGCTGTTTTCTTCAGGGGAGAAATAAAATAAAGGCGTTAAAAGGCATTTTTATGGGGTAATGGGTTAAGACAGGTGACTGCTTAAAGCAAGGTGACAGTAAAACAAAAAGCACTTTATCAAGATCAGAGGTAAAGGTCAAGATTACCACACTGCAATGGAACATGCTATGCTCATTAACCCATTACTCCTTAAATGCCCAGTTTTTGCGCATTTAATTTATTCCTCCTCTGCAGAAAATAGTTCCAATTTATTCCTACCAGATGGTAGCTTAAGTTAAAGCAGGCTGAAAAGTTAAGTAGAATGCACCTTATGTCACATTCTACTTTACTTTTAACCTGCTTTAAGTTGTCACATATCTTCAAAACTAGAAACAGTTTATGCAAGGTTTAAGTGTGAATCAGCATGTGAAGTTCTGTGATCTTAGCTACAGTGCTCAGTCCAAAATATAGTGTTCCCTCCCTACAACGGCCCTCCCAACAACGATTCCCTCCTTAAAACGACCCTTGTCGCTCTTCCCCCAAACAAGACAATTATATCCAACCTATTCACGACTGCAATGTCGTCTGCTGTTTTTCTCAAAGTTACATAATGGACATTCTGACAGAAAAAAACTTAATAACGAGTGACAAACAGCTTGAATCCAGATCAGACCCCGCGTTACGCGGCGTCTGATCTGGATTCATGCTGTTTGCAAATGAAAGCCAATTTCCCTCCCTGTAAAGACTCCCTCTGAACAACGCACACAATTTTGGTCTCCCATTGGGTGTCGTTGTAGAGAGGGAACGCTGTATACTCAGACGAAAATTAATTGTTGACACTGATGATGTTGTCACAAATGTGATACATACATGTGTGTACCATCCTCACATCTGTCAAAGGCAAGACTTAAAGGTTTAAATGTTTAACCCATTACCCCATAAATACGCCTTTTTACGCCTTTAATTTAGTCATTTACTGAAGAAAATAAATCCAATTTATACTGTTACAAATAAGGATCGTAAGAAATATTTTCTATATTCAAGCAGAAAAGTAGGCTGAAAGTAAAGCAGAATGCGCCTTAGGGTGCATTCTGCTTTACTTTCAACCTGCTTTAAGGGGTCACATTTTTTCAAAACTAAAAACAGGCTATGGGGTAAAAGGGTCAATAAGAATTGTAATTAACAATTGAGTTTTATTTTTCATTCTACGTATTGTAACAATTCAAGGAATAATGTCCATTTATGTCACTCCAGGGTTCTGTTTAAAATTCACTCTTTTTTTTTTCAGAATGGAACAAGTGTTGCTAAACATATCTGACAGAGTATAAAAAATAATACAACATGTAACATGAAATTGTATCAACCAGATAACATTCAAACATGTGACAGCTAAACATTTAGAAGACATAGAATGTATAGCCATCTGCTTTAAGTGATCCAATCAAAAAGCAGTCTTTTTATAGTGGATTAAAGTTTTTATGCAGAACAAAAGAGCTTTTCTGCATTACTATTGCCTTGCAATAAGCAAAGCCTCACATGAACTCTTGCAGTGCTAGAACCAGAAATACAAATCCTTTGCAAACAAAGTAGGCCAAAACTTACTAGAAAACTGAAAATTCAGCATTGTTATACATGTACTGAACTTCTAATATTGACTATTCCCCTTTTGAAACTTGACCAGTTTATTTCAATTTTTAAGGCTGTTTTTTAAAGATATTTAAAAATAAATAATACTAAAACAAACAGTGTAGACCCTGATCAGAGGGCTTCTGAAGGAGCCCTCTGATCAGGGTCTACACTGTTTGCAAAATATATGTCAACTGATTTCCAGCATAGAAAGGCTTAACCCATTACCCCATAAATACACTTTTTATGCCTTAAATTTATTCCCCCATTGTAGAAAATAATTCCAATTTATACAGTTATAAATGTTTATCCAAATTATATTTTTCCATATTCTAGCAGGTCGTAGCTTAAAGCAGTCTGAATGTAAAGCAGAATGCGCCTTAAGGCGCATTCTGCTTTACTTTCAACCTGCTTTACCTGGATACCTGTCTGTAATGGGTTAATGTCTATATGTCTTCATTGAGTAGGTCGACACAAGTTTGAGTGTAATTGGTAATACATGGTACCAGTATAGGTGTAACTAGTGTTAGGGGTTACTCTATACTAGTGGGTACATAACTAAAGTGTACAAGGAAGCTTCAATATCCATGCATTATTAACATGAGCATCAGCCAAGTAACAGTGTCTCTCCCAATGATATATGGCATAGGAAACAGTCAGGGATCCAGATAAACAGGAGTATACTCACATTTTCTAACATTTTCTCATTCATGTCTGCATAAACCGCCATGGTGTGACTACTCATTAGATTCATCTCTTCAAGTCTGTTCTTATAAGTAGTAGCACCATAGGGTTTGGTACAGAAAAAACTCTCCTTATCTGGAACACAGGTTCAACTTAGATTTAACTGTAAATGTTTAAGCTGTGAAATGTTGCCTATTAGATTTCTTATATTCCCAAACTTCTTGATTGACTCAAAACTAAAAAGAAATCAGCTTGCAATAATTTTCAAAAGTCTCTAAAACCATCCTAACCCCCATAAATATGCCCTTTTGTGCCTCTACTTTATTCCTCCCCTGAAGAAAATAGACTTTTTACAGTCATGAATAAGTTATGATATCCTAGCAGATGGTAGCTTTAAACAGGCTGAAAGTAAAGCAGAGTGCGCCTTCAGGCGCATTCTGCTTCACTTTTAACCTGTTTAAAATGGTCACATGTCTTCAAAACTAGAAGCAGGCTATGCGGTGAAGGGTTAAACTTTCTTCCACATACGCCCCTTAGGACAGCTGTTCCTGTTCTTCCTCTGAAGTACCTTAGGATGCCTTTACCCTGTCCTGATAAATGTACTCAAATCAAATGTAATTGGTGTTAAAAATGGAGCTTTTTGCTTTCCAGTCAACTTTATACATTAACTATTTCAACACTTAGTAAATCATTTGGATTATGAGTTTCCCATGTGGATATTTTTAGATACCAAAACATGAACCAGTCTACTTGGAATTCTGAGTAGTTTAATGTATACTGGTTTAAATTAGCAAATAGTATAGACCCAGATCAGAGGGCTCCTATAGGAACCCTCCGATCTGGGTCTACACTTTTTGCAAATGTAATGAGTATATTTTAAACAGGTCCATGGTGTTGAAAGAGTTAAGCAGCCACCTGCCTTTGATGTGAACTATGGCTAAGGAGGAAAGGTTTAAAAAAATCATTTGACTTTCAGGGGATCTTGACTTTTCAAGAACAGCCCATCAACACTGTTACCTGGCCTCTCTCAGGCAGAGTTACTTTAGTACACAAAACTACACACAACATAGTTAAATGTATTACTATCAACTGGCTTTTTCTTCTTCTTTCGCTTCTTAGACTTTTCCTTTGGGTCAGTATTAGTCACTGCATCAAGGGTTTGAGGATGACCCATGTCTGTAACAACCATCTCAGCTAGTAAGCACAAATTTAAAATACAAACACATAGATAAGTTCTCCTGAAATGATGAGCATTTCAACAGATAGTCAAACCTCAGTAACTCACGACTTGCTAAACCCATTACTCCAGAGATACCCATTTTTACACATTTAATTCATTCCTCCACTGCAGAAAATAGTTCCACTTTATACAGTCCTTAATATGTTCCATAAGAAATATTTTCTATATCCTAGCAGATTATAGCTTAAACCTGGATAATGGAAAGCACATTTTTCTTTACTTTCAACGTGCTTTAAGTAGTCATCTGTCTTTATAACTAGAAACTATGGAGTAAAGGGTTATGTTATGTAATCATAAGAGTGAACCATTCACAGGTACACTGGCTCCGAGGTTATAAAGCGTTTGAGCTGAGCCTGAGTGTGTTCCCAAGCATTTGATTGGTCAGATTTGAGCCTAGGCTCAAATCTGACCAATCAAATGATTGGGAACGAGTTTAGACTCAAGTAAAAAGCTTTATAACCTCGAAGCCAGGTTGTAAAGGAAGAGTATATTTGCCATAAGGGTGCAATGGGTTACAACACATTCATCACCAATCAAAGAAGACTAGTAATGTCTTCTTAACCAATATTCTGTTTCTAGTTTTGATGACAAGTGACCACTTAAAGCATGTTGATAGTAAAGCAGAATGTGCCTTAAGGCACATTCTGCTTTACTTTCAGCCTGCTTTAAGCTGCCATCTGCTAGGATATGTAAAATATTTCTTAAGATACACATTCATGACCGTATAAATTGGAACTTTTTTTTTCAGCGGAGGAATAAATTAAATGCATAAAAATGAGTATCTGTGGAGGTACGGAAGATAAACACAAAGGCAGCACTATATGCCCCGCACCATCTCATAGTCGAGCATAAATATCTATGGGGGAAAAGGATTAATGGATTACACATAATCATTAGTATGACGACCCAATCTATTAATGCAGGGCTCCAGATAAGAGAAGGTAAAATCACGTTTTCCAATTTCTCCTTTATATCTACACTAAACCCTAAAGAGAAATTATTCATTAAAATCGTCTCAAAGAGACCATTCTAATGAGTAGTCACACTATAGGGTTTGATGCAGACATAAAGATTTCAGTTTTTGAAATACTCCCATTATCTGGGGCCCTGTTTTATATAAAACAAATACCACAACTGTCCCATAGCATTCTCATACGACATAATGCACCAAGGTACCATTGTCAGGGCCCATGCATTTAACTTGTAACCTTCTGTACTCTAGCTCACTAGCAAATACGGCAGTGAAGACATTCTGTCCCAGTTAACAAGCAAATAATAATACAATTATATCTCATGCAAACAGTTTGAAGCTTGATCAGATGCCAGGTAACCTGGCATCTGATCAGGCTCCAAACTGTTTGTCACTCTGATGAAAATGAATTGTCTCAGTTTTCACAATGCTGTCATTTGATACATATTACTGAATTGCAAATTTATGCATTTAATTTCATTTAACCCTTTACCCAATAATCCGTTTATAACATTAAATACAGGTGATCACTTAAAGCAGGTTGAAAGTAAAGCAGAATGTGCCTCAAGGCACATTCTGCTTTACTTTCAGCCTGCTTTAAACTATTATCTGCTAGGCTATATCAAGATATTTGTTACTGTAATTGTTCATGAGGTTATAAACTGGAACTATTTTCTTTAGCGGAGGAATAAATTAAACGCGCTAAAAGTCGCTTATATGGGGGAAAGGGTTAAACTGGAAATAAGTGTGTCTTCACCACTGTACTTTAAACTAATAGAATAAACTTGCTTACATGAATACACTATATAAGTGGACATACTTGTGAGACGAAATTTCATTAATTTGCAATCTATGACATGACACAAAGTGATTATTGTTTTCCAGTAAAAAACAATAGTAAGTATTAAATCTTTACAGGTTGAAACAAGAAGTGTTTGGGAAATGGTATGCCCCGTAATGTGACCATGACCTCTAAATGACCTTGATCTTTGTCTGGCATGTAACAACTTGTACTGAATTTAAGAACTTCTTAAGCTGTGTAGACATGCCAAATATGAACTCTATCACATTTAGTTCCAAAGATATGGCCAAGGTCAAATTCAGCTTATTTGACCTCTTAATGACCTTGACTTTTGTCAGACATGTTCAAAGTTGTACTGAGCTTATGGCCTTTTAAATTGAGTACACATGTCAAATATGAAGTTTCTATTACATGTTTTAGTTCTATAGTTATGACCAAGGTTAAGATTACGCCCACCTAAGTTGTGTGTGGCCATAAAATAACACAGCAGAATTTGGCACCTGTGTATAGCCATTATCTATCCATTGCGAAAAACAGTTTGTTTGGTCTGAATCAGTACATACCAGATATGTGCGTATCAGAGCTGCCATAAGTTGACATGAAAAATCCTAAGATTTCCAAATTTGCATTTTTCAAGTGCGATTTTACGAATCGTACCTTTACCCCAAAGCCTTTTTCTTGTTTTGTTGACATGCGACTACTGAAAGCAGGCTGTAAGTAAAGCAGAATGCGCCTTAGGGCGCATTCTGCTTTACTTTCAGCCTGCTTTAAGCTACCATGTTATGGGAAAAAATCCGGAGATTTAGGAAAAATCCGGAGAAATGGCAGCCCTGGCGTATTTTGGAAATTACTTCAAGCATAAATATTATCCAAATACTGTACAAAGCTGCTTTGTGTTGCATATTAACCATGACCATTAATCACTGAGAAAATATTCATTCATGCACAAAAACATTCACATGTCCACTCCATATCCTGAGACAAATATGAATCATCCTTATGCAGTTCAGGAGCTTTTGTAAGTTAACATCTAATTATTTCAATTCTATCTTAATACAGTTAAACCCCCTGACTATCATGAACTCTCAAAATATTTTTTTTGTTTTTGATGTTAAGTACAAGTGTCAGTATGAAAGCATTTTCTGCTTTATTCTCACCCAGCTTCATGCTACCCCAAACTTATATCCATAAAGAGTTAACCCATTACCCCATAGCCTGTGTAAAGTTTTAAAAGACATGTAACCATTTAAAGCAGGTTGAAAGTATAGCAGAATGCGCCTGAAGGCACATTTTGCTTTTCTTTAAGTCTGCTTTAAGCTACCACCTACTAAAATGTAGAATGTGGTGCATGTTCATGACTGTACAAAGAGGAACTATTTTCTTCAGTGTAGGAATACATGAAAGGCTTTAAAATGTGTATTATTGTGTAATGGGTTAACCGGTCATAAAGCCTACAACCTTGTCATACTGGCACACACAGAGCTCTAGATAAGGTTAACTGAACTTTTCCAAAATTGTCTCCTTTATGTCGACACATAACCCCATGTAATGACTATTCGTTTGAAATAGTCTCCTCAAGACAATTCTAACAAGTCATCACATCATAGGGTTAAAATTAAGGGTTTTAGTTTTTTAAATACTCCCCAAATCTGGAGTTCTGCCCACAATCATACAGTTCTACAATCAACATTGTGTCTTATCGCCAGCTTACCTCCAGTGAAGGTCTGTGCGGGTTGATTGTGTATAAAAGGACCAGGCATTCTCTGCTCCCCACTTGTAACAGGCAGCCTTGGGCCAACCATTGGTCCTTCAAAGGGGAACCTCTGTGGGTGCCAAGCTTGGCCCTCCATTGGTGCAGGGAACCTCTGGGGTTGGGGTTGGGGTTGGGGCTGCTCGCCTGGACTAGGGAACCGCTGATCCCCAAAAGGACCCATATTTGGATCATTAATGGGCGAACCCTTAGGCTCCAAGTCTGAAAATCCAATTAAAACATAACTTCAGAATATATTGATAGCCTTGGACAAGGTTTTTAGTATTTCAAATACTTGATATGATTCCAATGAGTATCGTAATGATCCTATATGGGACAGACAGGCCTGAGCAAACAGTGTAGAAAAAGCAGTCTTATCAGGGTCTACACTGTTTGCTATTCAGTTTGCACCTTTTGGAGAAACTATTGTGTAATAAAAGCAATTTGTTCAAATTTATTTTTGATAATTACAGCAGTTACACATGGTGTCCCAACCCAAGTTTTAGGATTTTAACCCTTTCCCCCATAGAAGCGCCTTTTAGCACATGAAGTTTATTCATTCACTGAAGAAAATAGTTCCAATTTATGCAGTCATTAATATGTATCATACAAAATATTTTCTATATTCTAGCAGATGATAGCTTAAAGCAGGCTGAAAGTAAAGCAGAATGCGCTTAAGGCGCATTCTGCTTTACTTTCAACCTGCTTTAAGAGGACATCTATATTCAATACAAGAAACAGGCTATGTGGGAAAGGGTTAAGTTACACACCTGTTTTCTCCGGACCCTGTTTGACATGAGTCTCTCTCATCTTGTCCATCTGTTCCTGCTGCTGGTAGGTGTCACTGAATGGGTTGTTATCCTGAAATACATCACACAGGTTAACTCCATAGATAAGTAAGAGCTATTTTCTTTAGTAGAGGAATGAATTAGAGGCGTAAAAATATTTATACAGTCTTGGATATGTATCATCAATATTTCCTATCTGATCAGGCTCCAAACTGTTTGCCACTCAGAACAAAATAAAACTGTAGAAATCTCAAGGTCTCATTTTCTATATTTTATTGCAATGTGTTTATTTTCGTTTCAACAGGAAAGAATAATGTCTTCTCCACTGTAATAGTAAGGTTTTACTGTAAAAGCAATATCAATATTACCCCTATGGCCATTCTAGGTCCAGGTTGGCCAGGTGGTGGGCGCGGCCCCGGTGGACCTGGAGGCCCTATACCCTGTGACATGTGTCTCAGTCTGCTTTGCATGTAAGCATCATACTCTTGTCTGTGGTTGGGTTTTAGCCTGGCTGAAGGCATGGCCCCTGGCATTCTGGCAGGAGGAGGGGGCTGCATAGGGACCTGGTGCATGGAGGAGGGTTGGGGAGCGCCTGGGGACAGCTGGCCAACTTGCGACAGTTGCTGGCTGAACCTCTCCTGAAAAACAAGCCAATAGTCAATGTTAAGAGAGAAATCTGAACTTTCTAAACTATTTTTGATATCGTAATTATCTTCTTCATATTTCTACCCTATGCTATGTTGTGACCACTCACTCGAATCGTCTCGATGAGTAAATTCTATTGACTGGTTTGGTTGTGCCACAAGAAGTCAGAATTTGAAATACTCAGCTGATCTAGATTAGTACTTTAACTTTTGTCAAGTGACGAACTCTTTGCATGCTGGGTGATTTTTTCGTCTGCAACAATTGTCTGAAAATAGAATTTTCTTCCAAATTTCTTTTCCTCCACTAGTGTGCTAAGAGACATCAAGACAGATGAGATTATGTCCTGCATTAACCCATTCCTCTATATATACCCTTGTTTAATACTTTTAATTCATTTCTCCACTGTAGAAAATAGTTCACTTTATACAGTCATGAATAATGAACCATAAGAATTTGTCCCTGTATCCTAGCAAATGGTAGCTTAAAGCAGGCAGAAAGTAAGGCTTTTTGCTTTACTTTCAACTTGCTTTAAGTGGTCACCTATTTTTAAAACTAGAAACAGGCTATAGGGTAAAATACCCATCTTATCTGGAGCGCTGAAATAATGAACAAATACTTCAGTTAAATGTAAATCATTAACCCTTTCATTAACCCATTAAGCACCTTTTAGTGCATTTAATTTATTCCTCCCCGGAAGAAAATAGTTTAGTTCGAATTTATACATTCATATTCATGTACCAAAAGATAAACATTTTCTACATCCTAGCAGATGATAGCTTAAAGCTGGTTGAAAGTAAAGGCACATTCTGCTTTATACTTTCAACCCGCTTTCAGTGGTCACTTGTCTTCAATACAAGAAACAGGCTATGGGGTAATGGGTTTATTGTGTAGATATATACCTGTTGCCTGGCCTTGTAATCCTGTATAGTTATCTGGTGTTGCCTGTTCTGTTTCTTTACTTGCTCAAGCTGTTTCGATAGCATTGTTTGCTCCTGTGAGGCTCTCTCCAGCTCCAAGGCATCCTGCTGGGACATCTCTTGACCATTCTTCTTCGCTTGTCGATTTCTTGCATTAATTGCCTTCTTTGTTCGTTTCTGTTTCTGAATCTGTTGGTCAAATATTTTGATCTGCATTTCAAGATTTTCTTGTTGTTTCATCAGCCAGTGTTCATACTGCATGTGTTGTCTCTCAGCCTCTGGACCAGTTTCACCTAAACAAATCAAAAGGTTACACTACAGCCAGAAGAATATTTGTCAAAAACAAAAGTATATTCTAACACACCTCGCCCACACCCCTATCTAAGCGAAGAAGGGCTGTCTTGGTGTTCGAATTTTCAGTAGAACACTCACACGCTAAACGTTCTAACGTGACGTCATATGGCTTCGAAAATGCGTACGCCAAGAAATGTAGCGCCGTTACTTAGGTGCAAATTAAGGTTAAAGTATGTGTTAGAATCGAAATAATAAATTAATACCAGTGTTCTATCTAACAATCGAACACGGATAGTCGTTGAGATGCTTGTAATTAAATCACTCGGCCTAAAGGCCTCGTGATTAAATTACTACGCATCTCAACTCCTACCAGTGTTCGATTGCACGATAGAACACTGGTATGGATTTATTATTTCTTAAGTAAAACATTTCATCGGTTTCAAGGAAGGTGGCAGCTTAACCATTACTCCATAACTACACCTGTTTTCGTTTTTAATTTATTCCCCTACTGAAGAAAATAGTTTCACTTAATAGTCATAAACATACACCATAAACAATTTATCCTATACCCTAGCAGGTATTTTTTTCGTCTGCAACAATTGTCTTCTGCTACTTTTCTAAGACTAGAACTTCAATTTTTTTCTAAACTTAACGCTGCATCTCATCAGGAACAAAACCGTTTGCAAAGGTTGTCAGGGTGTCACTGTTGAGTTCCAGATAAGAGAAAGTTGAACTAGATATTTTCAACAGTTTCTCCTCTATGTTTAAAACAAACCCTATGGTATTACTACTCATTAGAATCATCTCTTCGAGATGATTCTAATGAGTAACACACCACAGGGTTTTAAGCAGGCATCAACATTTTAGCTTTCAAAATATTTGCCTTATCTTGAGTACTGACATTGACTTACCATTGGCACTCTATACACGGTAACAGACAGACAGTGTAAACCATCTAAACTGACCTGGGTTGGGTGTTTTTGGTGGTGGCATAGGGGGCATTCCACCTGGTGGTATCCCAAACTGCTGTGGGCCTTGTGTATGAGGGCTCAATGGCCCCTGCATCCTTGGTCTCATAGGGGGCATGTCCGGGGGAGCAAACATGGCACCTGGCTGTCCAGGCAGTCTGCAAAAATATTACGCTGTTTGTACACCAGTTTCCAGTAACAATCAAATACATTTTCTAGATTTCAATTTTTGAAGTACTCCCATCTCTAGAGCCCTGCTTAAGAATTTATGGAGTGGTGTTTCTACGTTTTATAATACAGTAGAGAAGACGCTGTTCTTTCCTGTTTAAATTCAACTGAATGCAAACTTTAGAATTTTTTTAACAAAAAGTAATTTTCCCTCACTATTTTTTATTGTATGAATGGCTAACAATTTGGAGCCTGATCAGATGCCAGGTTACCCAGCGTCTCATCTGGCTTCCAACTGTTTGCAATGGAAATTACAGTTTCAGATTAAACACGTTTATTGGGCAAAAATAATGTCTGCTCCAATGTACCTTGGTGGGCCTTCCATTCTGGGTATCATGCCTGGTTGCATGGCGACCATTGGTGGGACTCCAGGGGGGACTCCAGGTGGGACTCCAGGTGGGACTCCAGGCGGTACTCCGGGCGGTACTCCAGGCCGAGGCCCCAGCATACCACCTCTCTCCCTCTGGATCATGACCTGTTGTTGCTGCTCTCGCTGTCGTTTCTGCTGCTCCATTTTCTCCTACAAGCGAAAATATATACAGTTAAACCTCTCTATTACAACCACTAAAGTATGTTAATTATTAGGGTGTCTATTATAGGTGACCGCTTAAAGCAAGGTGACAGTGAAACAGAAAGCTCCTTTAGGAGCTTTCTGTTTCACTGTCACCTTGCTTTAAACTGTCACCTGGCTATTATATAATCAATTAGCCTTCGTTTTAGTGGTTGTAATAACGAGGTTTTACTGTACATGTATTTTGCACATTTATACCTTAACTCTTTCAACACCATTGTCCGGTTTGAAATATACTCATTACATTTGCAAACAGTGAAGACCCAGATCAGAGGACTCCTACAGGAGCCCTCTGATCAGGGTCTACACTGTTTGCTAATTTAGAGCAGTATCTATTAAACAACCAAGAATTCCAAGTAGACTGGTTCATGTTTTGGTGACTAAAAAGATCCACAAGGGAACAAAATAACCAACAAGATTACTTAGGGTTGAAAGAGTTAACGAAACAATGCAAAGCGACAATTCAAACATCAGGTTTGGTAGAAACATATTAAGGATTTTATTGTTTGAAATACCTTCTTTATCTTGAGCTCTGGGCATACATGTTAGTTTTGGTATACAAGCACAGATTTTAAGATCCAATCAGTGATTTGATAATTTCTTTCACAGATAACCACTCGGACAGGTTCTGTCTAACAGGCTAGGATGATTATTTGTAAAAATATTTTAAATGAATGGATATAATATTGACAGTGTGTGATCACTTTACCCTTTCCATTAACACATATCAACCCTAGTGACGAGTATACTCGTCATTTATAAACAGTGTATGAGGATTACCCTTCCTCTATGCAAACAAAGTAGACACTGATCAGAGGGCTCCTTTGTCATTTTGAAATATATTGTTAAACCCCTAAATAGTCAGAAATGGACTAGACGTATATAGAAAATGGAATTTGTTCATTAACAGTTTCAGGGGTGAATGAATTTTCTATTCCTATTCCTCATAGAAAGATCTTTTCATGCTACTATCCTTATCGAAGAAAAACAAGTAAAGAATAGTGTTACTTACCTGGTCTAATAAGTCCTGAATAATGAGCGGCTGATCCTCTAGCAGTGCTGGTCTAGCTGTAGAACCGGTAGTTACTGTAGCACTTGGTTTGGCCTGTACAGTGGTACTGAGTGGGTGAGACATGTGCTGCTGGCTGATAAATGTTTGTGTAGGGGGCTGCTGTCCTTGAGCACCTGGTCTCACCATAGGTACACCTGAATATACAGCCCCTTGGCTAGCACCCGGGCTTGGCATTCCTGGGGACGGTGGATGTCCCAAAAACTGGGGTCTTTCTAGTCTTAGTCCTGGATGAAGAGGTCTAATGCCTTGTGGAATCTCTGATCCCATTAGGGCTGGCTGACCTGGACTTAGCTGCTGACTTAGTACAGATGTTGGTGGTCTGTTACCAGCCCCTGGCTGCCTCATACCAGCTGGGTTGAATGAGCCAGGAGGGCCCTGAACTAACGGCATACCC
Organism: Gari tellinella; assembly: GCA_922989275.2. Lineage (NCBI taxonomy): Eukaryota > Metazoa > Mollusca > Bivalvia > Cardiida > Psammobiidae > Gari > Gari tellinella. The sequence goes on along the minus strand of OV277863.1, from coordinate 12,493,133 downwards.
CTGGGTGGTTGTCCTGGCATAAAGCCTTGTTGAGGGTATTGATTCTGCATATACTGATTGGCTGGTCTAGGTGATCTCTGTATTGTATAAGACATGGGTGGAGTGTGTGCGGGGCTATGTGAGGTAGCTACAGGAGATCCCTGATTACCGTACCCTGGTGGTCCCTGTGCCCCTGTGGTGGCAGGTATGGCAAACGGCGACTGTGTACGTACATTCACTCCAGCATACGGAGATTGTGGAGCTGATGTAGAGGATGTAGTAGGAGAAAATGGAGAATGGGCGGAATGCTGAGAAAAAGGTGATGGCTGTACATCTCCTGGTGTTCTAGGTGAAGGCTGACTCTTGGGAGAAGGCAGTATTTGTGGAGATGCCAATCCAGACGGTGACGGCTGGCCATACATAGCTGGCTGGTGTGGGGATGGCACGCTGGGAGGATAGGAGGAGGGTCTTATAGCACCGCTGTCTCCCTGGTTACCTTGACTACCAGGACCTGCGAGAACTCTCTGAGTATGGTCCTCTGTTCCCTCCCCTGCCTCAGTCTTCACTGATTGACTATGCACTTGAAGCAATGCTGCAATCTGCCCTAGTCTGGCTTCCTGTGTCTTACTGCCATCGGGAGCTTTCACAGATTCCCCTTTCTCACCGGCTTGCTTTCTCTGACTGAACTCCAGAAACTTGGCCTGGAACTCGCTCACACTGCCCTGCTTGTCTTTATCTCCTTTGTCATCACCTGAAAAAACACACAATTGTTTTTAACCAATTACCCCATAAATTCACTGTAAAAACACCTGTACTTTGTTCCTCCACTGAAGAAAATAGTCATGGCAATGCATTATAAAGAAATATTTTTTCAATATCCTATCTATTTGCAAATGAGTATATTTCAAACAGATCCATTATGTTGAAAGAGTTAACACTTTAATGCAAAGTGGCAAACTGTGCAGACCCTGGTCAGAGGTCTTATGCAGGAGCCTTCTGATCAGTGTCTACACTGTTGCATAGGTCATACATATTCTTCACAGGTATACTCATCACTTAAGTTCCAAGAGTTCAGATATTTCAACTTATAAACTAATACTTACCACTGCTCTCTGTTTTACTGTCAGATTTTTCCGACTCTCCTTCCTTTTTCTCTCCCTTTTTCTCCTCTTCTGCTGATTTGTTGTCCTCCACAAGATCATCAAATATTGTTTTGTTGTCTGTGCCGAGATCCAGATCTGGATCAGCATACTTCAAAATATCAAATGTACCATCAGCACCTGTAAACAAAGTAAACAAGATTGTCAGCTTGTTACCAAATACACTAGGAAATGGAATCTAGAGACACTGTATAATATACAGCTCTCCCTCTCTACAACGACACCCAATGGGAGACAAAATTGTGTGTGTTGTTTGGAGGGAGTCGTTAGAGAAAGGGAAATTGGCTTACATTTGCAAATAATTTTAATCAAGATCAAACGCCGCCTAATGCGGTGTCTGATCTGGATTCAAGCTGTTTGTCATTCGTAATTAAGTGTATTTTCTTTATAAATGTCCATTATGCAACTTTGAGAAAAACAGCAGACAACAACTTTAAACAGGTGATATTGCAGCAGTAAACGCGTAAGACATAATTGTCCTGTTTAGGGAACTGCTGCAAGAGTCGTTGTAAGGAGGGAGTCATTGTTGGGAGGGAGCACTGTACATTAAATAAATGTTCAAATTACAGCCAAACTTCAATACCTCAAACTCAAAATTTTCTGTATTTCTACATGTAGTTTCATGATTTTAACCCAAGCAGTACAGATGGATGTACAGACTAATGTATTGACAGACAACACAAACTCTTGATGCTCCTCCTCTACTGTTGCAAGGGCATAACACAAGATGTGTTTGTGAAACACTATACTCCCCTCCCCCTCCCTGAGTGAGGTGACCATCACCTTTAAATGACCTTGACATGCATCTGACATGAACTTGCCTTCAGCAAATGGGCTTCTTGAGTGAAGTACAAATGTCTAATATGATGTCTCTATCACATATAGCTGGAAGGTAATAGCCAAGGTTAAATTCAGCCTATTTGACCTCTAAATACCCTTGACCTTTGCTAAACATCCAAGTTGCACTGAGCTTATTGGCTTCGCAAATTTAATACATTATGATAAACATGAAGTCTCTAACACACGCAGTTTCAAAGTTATGGCCACGCTTAAAGTTGTGGACTTACAAAGAGACGGACCAAAAACAATGTGCCCGGATTTATGATGTGCAGGGGCATAATACTAAGATTGCACTTAACCCTTTCACTCTCAATGATGTCATAAAGCCCATTTGCGTTACGCTGCATCTGATCTGGATCCAAACCGTTCGGCACTTGTATCAATATTTCTTAAGTCATACAAACTCAAATTGAACTTTTAAACGTTCTTGCCGACAATTATACTGAAGCAGACGACATAAGCTGTGAAGGAGTAAAAATCTCCCAAATTTATTTTGGGTCGAAAAGGTTAATGGCCTTACTGAGGAAATCTCCCAGTTCATCTGTGTCATCAGGTTTGAATTCATCTGGCATTGCTGACTTCCCCTCTGGTCCCACATTGACTCGCCCTGGCTTTTTAATGGCCTGTTCTCTTTTGTCAGTGGCATCCTTTGCTGTAGAAGGTGTGGCGGCATTGTCCTGTGTTGGTTCCGGCCCCGAGGCAATCCTGTCCTGTGGCTGTGCAGTCTTCACATAGCCTCTCTTAGCTCCGACCTCCTTGATCTTCTCCTGGAAGGCTCGTAACATCTTCTCTTTCTGAGTGTCAGTTACAGGATGCTTGCCCTCCTCAGGCGGTATTAGACCTTCTGGTGGCACTGGTCGTCTCACATCGGGAGGAAACTCACCTGGGCCAAGATCTCCACCCACACCTTCTTCTGTAAATAGCAAACACAAAACAATTAACTCTTAGCATGCAAATGGTTTTGATCCTGATGAGACACCACATTACACAGCATCTCAGCAGTATCAAAACTTATTGACATTTATATTTATATTTCTTTCCTTTTTTTTAATTCTATTTTTTAGGACAGCAGCAGAAAACAATTGTTGCAGACGAACAAATTACCAAGCATGCAAAGAGTTAATATAGAATGGGACATTCTGAAGGGCTGCAGAAATAGTTTCTAATTTCTACAGATGATAGCTCAAAGTAGGCTGAAAGTAATACTAAAACCAGGCTATGGAGTAGTGGGCTATTAATGATTAAATGAAGTTTTATCCATAGATTGTATAGTCAGAGTTCCTTACCTTTCTCTTTCTTCTTGATATTCATAGATGTGAGTCTTGCCAAGTCTTTACGAACTTGTGTCTGTAAGCCACCCTGGTTTCCTCCCTGTAATGGCAATATGAGAGTTAAGTTAGTCATGCATCAGATTGTAGCTTAAACAGGCTGAAAGTAAAGCAGAATACATTCAACCTACTTTAAGTGGTCACCTGTTTTCAAAACAAGAAACAGGCTATGGAGTAAAGGGTTAAAATATGGTATACACTGTTTGCAAAGTATATATTATATCTATTTCATGCACTTTAAGGGTTAAGTATTATGTGCTCAGTTGAAAAAACAACACTTTATAATACTTACTGTTGGTGACTCGAGGCGAGGCAGGGCAGACTGGTCCATCCTAGGTCTAGGCCCTAGCTGCTGGCGGTACATTTCTGCTGAGAAACCTGGCCGCATCTGACCCTGTGGCATAGGCTGGCGCATCATAGGCCTCATTGGAGGAATTGACATTGGACCAGCACCTGGCTTCATCGGCATCGGTGGCCTCTGAGAATTGGGGAATCCCCCTGGCATCTGACCTGGAATAGTCTGAGGGAGATGGGTGAAGGGGTGTGCAGTTACCATGGAAACTTCTGACGGACTAGAACTGTATGAACCAGGAGGTATAGATGATGGAAAAGAATATGGATCACTATTCGGACACGTGCTTAAAGCAGGATCACCGAGCTGTCTAAATCTAATTCCAGGGCTTGGAGCCCCAACTGGAACTGCAAATGAATCTGACCTTGGAGTTGACGGTCCATCCTGATCTTGAACATTCCAGCCTTGTGCTTGTGGAATACTGAGACGTGGTGGGAGGCTAGCCTGTGACCTCGGTCCTCCAGGGGAATTGCCGAAGGGAGGAATACCTTGAGGCATTCCATATTGTTCCTGGTTTCTTATAGGACTTCTAAACTGGTCTTGGGGAGAGCCAAGCTCAGGTCTAGGTGTTTGAGGTTGGCTGTAAGGATCAACAGGCTTTCTTATCATCTGGGCAAACTGCTCCGAGCCTGGTAACCTAGGCCCCCCTGGAGGTACACCATACTCTTGGCTTCTTGGGGTTGGTGGTGGCATGGAATACAAATCTGTAGGTCTAGGTGTTTGTGGCATTGCATAGGAGTCTGGCCCAGGTCCGGGGAACCCTGGAAGAACATGACTTGGACTGTGATGGCTAGGAGATTGGGCTGTGAAAATAAACACAAATACAAATGACACATTACATACATGTATATCAGTGCTCCAGATAAGAGTGAGTATATTGAACAAATACAACATTTTCTCACTCATTTCATCCCCGAGACGATTCTAATGAGTAGTGACACCATAGGGTTTAATGCAGAAATAAAGATTTTAGTTTTTGAAATACTCCCCTTATCTGGAGCTCTGTATATGCTTTAGAGCATTATTTAATCCACAACTCAATAAATAGGCATTTTTGTTGTAATTCCTCTACAGAAGAAAACAGTTGCATTTTAAACAAAGGTTGCATTTAAATACAAATCTTACAATTCAAGAAGTAAAATACAGAGTCTTGTATCTTATTGTACAAATACATGCGCAAAAATCCGGTCTGACAGAAAAGAATGTTATAAAGAGCCATTGCAATATTTTCCTACATCCTGGCAGATGGATGCTTAAAGCCAAGCTGTCTAATTTACTATTAGCTTATGTTAAGCATTTGGACTCTAAATGACCTTGACCTTTGTCAAACATTACCCAACTTGTACCGAGCTCAAGATTTCTTGAGTTGAGTAACAAATATGAAGTTTCTATCACATAACTCTAAAGTTATGCTAAGGTTATAGTTGTGGACAGAGAGACAAACAAACAAACAGACAAAAAAATAAACAGACCAAAAACAATATGCCGGGCCATGAAAAATGTGTTTCAGAACAGCATAGCTTGTCTTGTGCAAAGATTTTCTCAAATTTCAATACTACTTACAGTGGAGAAAACGTTATTCTTCCCAAGAAACGCGTTTACACTAAAACTATTATTTTCACGGCAAACAGTTTGGAGCCAGATCAGACGCAGGGTTACCCGGTGTCTGATCAGGCTCGAAACTGTTTGTCATCAAGGTTAAAATCAACTTTCAGAATTGTGAAAAAGTTGATATTTTCTGCATTTTAGTGCAATGCGTTTGCGTTTCATCTGCGTTTAAACGGGAAAAAAATAACAGATTCTCCACTGTACTAGTGACGGCACCAAGTATAAAAGTGACACTGACCTTCAGGTGTACCAGGTATGACTTGACTTCCTGGGCGCATTGGGCTCTGCATACCAACAGGACTAGAGTGAATTGGGCTCTGAATCCCACCTTGGCCTGTAATATAAACATCAAAGTTTCAAACTGTGTCATCTTGGTATTGATGTGAATCCATACCACATTTGGATCTGGATAATGGATGTAAATTTCAGCACATTTTTAAAAACAATCTTCACCTGTTGAACAAACGTCAAAAGGAAGTACAGTGGAGAAGACTTTATTCTCGCTTAAGGGCAACTAAAATTGCAAACGCATTGCTATAAAATAAGCCTTTGAGAATAATAACCTTTTATTTAATTTGATTTGCAAACAGTTTGGAGCCTGATCAGACACTTGGTTACCCAGCGTCTGATCCGGCTCCAAATTGTTTAATTTGATTTGCAAACAGTTTGGAGCCTGATCAGATGCTGGGTTACCCAGCGTCTGATCCGGCTCCAAATTGTTTGCAAAGGAAACTAGAACGACTATCACTAAAGGTGATAAACACCCCCACTATACAGCACTCTGTCACACTCTCTAGAAGTTTTCAATAAGGTTTTACAATAAGGTCAATGGTGTAAGCCAAGGTCAAAATGACTTAAAAATAGTATATGACACTCTGCAATTCCTGAGTGACATTTATACCAAGTATCAAGTAAATCAGGTTGAAAGTGAAGGAGGAGTTCAAAGTACAAGATTTTGCCCACCAATTTTAAGACCAATTTCAAGGCCAAAGGTCAAGGTCACAGAGATTTGAAATTTGTGTCTTGCACATCTACTACTCCTGAGTAACATTTATGCCAAGTATCATGTGAATCAGGTTGAAAGTGAAGGAGTTCAAAGTACAAGATTTTGCCTGCCAATTTCAAGGACAAAGGTCAAGGTCACAGAGACCTGAAATTTGTGTCTTGCACATCTACTACTCCTGAGTAACATTTATGCCAAGTATCAAGTGAATCAGGTTGAAATTGAAGGAGGAGTTCAAAGTACAAGATTTTGCCTGCCAATTTCAAGACCAATTTCAAGGCCCAAGGTCAAGGTCACAGAGACCCGAAATTTGTGTCTTATACATCTACTACTCCTGAGTAACATTTATGCCAAGTATCAAGTGAATCAGGTTGAAAGTGAAGGAGGAGTTCAAAGTACAAGATTTTGCCTGCCAATTTCAAGACCAATTTCAAGGACAAAGGTCAAGGTCACAGAGACCTGAAATTTATGTCTTGTACATCTACTACTCCTGAGTAACATTTATGCCAAGTATCAAATGAATCAGGTTGAAACTGAAGGAGTTCAAAGTACAAGATTTTGCCTGCCAATTTCAAGACCAATTTCAAGGCCAAAGGTCAAGGTCACAGAGATTTGAAATTTGTGTCTTGCACATCTACTACTCCTGAGTAACATTTATGCCAAGTATCAAGTGAATCAGGTTGAAAGTGAAGGAGGAGTTCAAAGTACAAGATTTTGCCTGCCAATTTCAAGGACAAAGGTCAAGGTCACAGAGACCTGAAATTTGTGTCTTGCACATCTACTACTCCTGAGTAACATTTATGCCAAGTATCAAGTGAATCAGGTTGAAATTGAAGGAGGAGTTCAAAGTACAAGATTTTGCCTGCAAATTTCAAGACCAATTTCAAGGCCAAAGGTCAAGGTCACAGAGACCTGAAATTTGTGTCTTGCACATCTACTATACCTGAGTAACATTTATGCCAAGTATCAAATGAATCGGGTTGAAACTAAAGGAGGAGTTGAAAGTACAAGATTTTGCACACAGACCGACCGACCGACCAACGACCGACCAACCGACAGGGTGATTCCAGTATACCCCCCTCAAACTCTGTTTGTGGGGGTATAATAATTGTTTCAGCATAAGCATGTTTATTGGGACAGAGTATAATTTTCCCATCTGTAATATTATCATCATAAAGAAGAGAATCTAGGTAAACAAGTCGTTTATCAGTAAAACTGGATGTACATTTTGAAAGGTCAGAAAGTTCATCTAGGCTCATGCTTGTGAGGCTTTTGGGTCGAGTTTGAATTCGTTCTCCCACTTTTGATTGGTCAGATTGAATTCCATTGGAAGCTAAAAGGGGATCTCAGACTCATCTCAAAAGCTTTGTAAGCATGGGACCTATTGTAAATTATGTACTTTGCTGCTGTTTTTCCGCATACATGTAATAATGTAACGTCATTGTGCGGCGTAATACTGTAACATTGCTCTATGACGTCAAGTCTGTTGTTTTTATATTTCATCTTGATGAAGGCATAGGCCAAAACGTTGATTTTGACAAATTTACTTGTTATTGATCTTTTAAATCTTTCATTTGAAAGTTCAGCATAGTAAGGATTAACCGTTTACTCCGTCGATGCACATCTTAACACCTTTAATTTATTCCTCCACTGAAGAACACAGTTCTGCTCAATACAGTCATGAATATTCAACATAGGAGGTATTTTCTATATCTAAGCAGATGGAAGCTTAAAGCAGGCTAAAAGTAAAGCAGAATGCGCCTTAAGGCGCATTCTGCTTTACTTTCAACCTGCTTTCAGTGGTCACTACTCTCAAAAATAAGAAGCAGGCCATTGGGTGAAGGATTAAGGTATTGAGGTAAGCTTACCATCAGGACTTGGAAACATGTCTTGTTGTTGGACTGGTACATGAGACTGCATCATATTAGCTTGTTCAGCCTTCCTACGTCTCTGTTCTGGGGTCAGTTTGACACGCACCTTGGAATTACCTCGGTTCTTCCTAGCCTTCAACTAAACAAAGACGTTTACAACACATTAACTCTGATTCACCCTTTAAACCCTTTACTCCATAAATACACCTGTTTATGCCCCTTAGTTTATTCCTCCACTGAAGAAAACGGTTCCACTTTATACAGTCATGACTGTAACAGATGCAATATTTTCTATATCCTAGCAGATGGTAGCTTTAAGCAAACTGACAGTAAAGTAGAATGTGCCTTAAGGTACATTCTGCTTAACTTTCAACCTGTTTTAAGCAGTCACCTAACATTAATACTAGAAACAGGCTATGGAGCAACGGGTTATACAATCAGAGAGAAAAATGGTTTGGATTTGCTAAGACATTCAATCACGTGGCATCTAGTGACAGTCTTGGTCATTACTGTATACCATGGTCAAGGAAATTCATTTTCTGTATTCCAATCAGTATGTCAGTTAACATGGTTCGTTAACATATTCCCCCATAAATACGCCTTTTTACGCCTATAATTTATTCCTCCAGTGAAGAAAATGGTTCCCCTTTTATACAGTCATGAATTTGTATTATAGAAATATTTTCTATATTCTAGCAGAAAATAGCTTAAAGCAGGCTGAAAGTAAAGCAGAATGCGCCTTAAGGCGCATTCTGCTTTACTTTCAACCTGCCTTAAGTGATCATCTTTCATTAAAACAAGAGCCCAATGGGGCATATTATTTCGCTCACCTGAGAATAGCCGAGAAAATAGAGATAATGATTTATGTCCAGGACGGGGTCATTTTTTACCGGAGGGGCATAATTTGAACAATCTTGATAGAGAACCTGTAGATGATGCTATGTGCCAAATATTTTAGATCAGGGTAGTAGGGTTTTAGACAAGAATATTTTTTTAAGTTCATATTGAAAAAATCTACTTTTAGCTCCTGTGACCTACATTATATGCAACAGACCGGAATCATTTGAACAAAATAGGTAAATAATATTTAGAAGTGTCACAATATCAAATATCAAAGCTCTGGCCATATTAGAGTCAGAGAAGAAGACATTTGAAAATTTCACTATATAACCCAATGTAAAACTGTGACCCCGGGGCGGGGCCAATTTTGACCCCAGGGACATAATTTGACAAACTTTATAGAGGACCTCAAGGTGATGCTATGTGCCAAATATCTAAGCTCTGGCCCTTACACTTTTTAACAAGAAGATTTTTTAAGATTTCCTTATTTTTTCACTTTGGTTGCCATGGCAACCAGAGTTCTGCATTGTTTTCAATTCTTTGAACAAATTTGAAAGAGCTTGACCCAAGGAACATTTCTGTAAAGTTTGATTGAAATCTGTTCAGCGGTTTAGGAGTAGATGTCATTTGAAGCAATTGTTAACGACGACGGACGACGCACAACGCACAACGCACGACGCCGGACACAGGGCCATCCCAATAGCTCACCTTGAGCCTTTGGCTCAGGTGAGCTAACTAGAAACAGGCTATGGGTTAAAAACAATTTTGAAACATTACAATTAAGATAAAAAACTTTTTATAGGTAACAAAACGTTTGAACAAGCAATGTCATTTAATAAATCTACTTCACAATGTACTTACCAAATATGGCTGTTTTTCATCTGGACTCAATTTTCTCCATATCTTTGCAATCTGTTTAGATCTTTCGGACCAGTCTGTAACAGAACAAGAAAATAACTTATTAGACTCATTGCAAAATGACAATTTTCTAGGCTAATATTATCTGTGTTGCTTAAAAAAAGAAGGGATCAAAATATGAGAGAGTAAACTGAACAATTCCAGCACTTTTCTCACTCATCTCAGCACTAAATTCTATGCATTCATGCAGAGGAACGGGTTAACCATATACTCCATAGATATGCCTTTTTATGCATTTAATTAATTCTACTATTGAAGAAATTAGTTCCATTTTATATAGTATTTATGTGCAACAGATGGTACCTTAAAGTAGACTGAAAGAAAATCAGAATGCGCCTTAAGGAGCATTCTGCTTTACTTTCAAATTGCTCTAAGTGGTTATCTCTCTTCAAAACTAGAAACAGGCTATAAGGCAATGGATTAAGGTGGGGGAAGAGCATACTAACCTGGATACTGTTGTTTGAGTTCTGGGTGTTCCATGTTACAGTACAGGATAGGGGATATAGTAGCATCTGCTCCCAGGTCTTCATCAGACTCCCATTTCTGCATGTTTCGTCGACTGTTATCTTGTGATGGAGGGTCTTGTGGTACCTGAGACCACTGGGGTACAAAACCAGGAAACTGGGCCGATGGCCGGACTTGCATGTGTGCAGGTGGTCTGAATATAAACAGTATGATGTACGTACTGTCAATGATTAACCCAATACCTCATAAATACACCTTTTTATGCTTTTTTTTAATTTATTCATCCACTTAGAAATAGTTCCGATTATAGTCATGAATATGTACAATAAAAATAATTATAGTTTAAAGCAGTCTGAACGCATTCTGCTTTACTTTCAACCAGCTTTAAGTGGTCACTTGTCTTCAAAACTAGAAACAGGTTATAGGGTAATGGGTAAAAGCCCACTCTCACAATCTTGTATCTCACTATTACAAGCACTTTACCCCCTTCACTGCCCAGCCAGAGTGCACATGGTGTTTCCAAATAGTTAACATCCTGATCAAGATTCAAACTGTTTGACACTGATATCAATATTTGTACAATCAAATTGCCTAATATCCATTTTTGAGGAATAAAAGCAGACAGCCATTGTTTTAAGCAAATGATGCCATGGCAGTAAATGGGTTAAGAAGGTGGGCTTTTTTGTTTTCAACCAGTATCAACTTCCAACATTTAATTCAAGATAGCATAATTACCTATTAGCATGCTAGCAGTGAAATCATGACAACCTTTGCAAACAGATCCTGATGAGACAACACATAACACGGTGTCAAATGAGAATCCAAACTGTCGATACCCTGACCCTGTTCGAATTTTATTTTTAAATTCTACTTTTAGAACAGCAGCAGACAACAATTAATGCAGACGACAAAATTACCCAGCACGCAAAGAGTAATTGTGGTTTGTGAAGCACAATAAAAGTAAATTGCTTATTGTTCTACACTAAAACTGTGTAACTGTTTGTTTGACTTACTCCATTTCTGGGTGGAAGCCTGAGTAGGGTGGTGTCAACTTGACTCCCATATCTGGCAAGCCTGCTGCATGGGGTGACGGGAGAGGTACTGGGTAGCCAGGTTCATCCCCTGCTGCAAACAAAATCACAATAATCCATGTACTCATTCAACAGACAAACTGAAAAAAATCCCCTTCTAGTGTTGGAACTAGATATATAAATCCCTTGCAAACAGTGTAGACCTTCTGCCTCGCCATTAAAAAATTTGCTACCAATCAAAACCTCATATAGGCAAAGTTAAAATTACACAGTGATAACCTTTACAAACAGTTTGGATCCAGAAGAGACAATTGTAACGTGGCATCTTATCAGGATCCAAACTGTTTAACTCATTATCCCATGAAACTTCCAATGGACAAGGCCAATTTGCAATAGAAGCTGGTCCATTTTTAACTATTTAGGGCTGTTTTTTATAATATTTTTCAAAATGACAAACAGTGTGGTCCCTGATCAGAGGGCTCCTGCAGGAGCCCTCTGATCAGGGACCACACTGTTTGCATAGGACACGTGTACTCTTTACAGGTACACTTTTGGTAAAAGACGCATATATGCGTCACTAGGGCTCAATGAGTTAACACTGATCCTGTTTTGAAAATAAATTTCGAAAGTTCTATTTTTAGAATAAAAGAAGACAAATCAAATGATGCATAAGAAAAAATATATCCAGCATGCAAAGAGTTATTCATCAGTAAATACAGTGGAGAAAACATTATTCTTTCCCAATAAACGTGTTTACGCTAAAACTATTATTTCCATTGCAAACAGTTTAGAGCCAGATCAGACGCCGGGTAACCCGGCATCTGATCAGGCTCCAAACTGTTTTCAACTCAGATTAAAATTAATAATCAGGATTGTCAATAAGTTGCTATTTTCTACATTTTAATGTGTTGTGTTTGCGTTTCGTTTGCATTTAAACAGGACAGAATAACGTTTCTCCACTGTACCTGGCTGCTGCACGGATGTCTGGGGCACTGGGTGTGGAGCAGTATGAGCCAAAGAAGAGGCTTGTGGGCTCTGCGGTACAGGGTGCTGAGGCGTGCCCGGACCACTACTTCCTGAAGGTGGCCGAGGGGGTATAGGGTGACTCGGCTGCTGAGGTCCCTGAACCTGTAACACTCCCTTGAAGATGGCCTCTACTGTCTTGCTGTCTATCTGAGTTAGGTCTGAAAATAGATCAGTATACATGTACTTCCATAGAAAAGAATTCTAAGACATACAGTTATGACTCTAAGTATTGGAAGAGACAAGCCGGCCTGAGCAAACAGTGTGGACCCTGATCAGACTGCTCCTGAGGGAGCAGTCTGATTAGGATCTACACTGTTTGCCATTCAGTGACAAATAACTGTGATAAAAGAATTAAATTGAGATATTTTATTTCAGTTAACAAAACATTTAAACAAATCAAAATCTACTTATTTGGCTTCCGATCTTGAGTCACTCAAGTTAAACAATGCTAGTTTGCAGAGCTGCGATTTCTCCAGATTTTTTCGAAATCTTCATATTTTTATCCTAACAGATGGTAGTTTAAAGCAGGCTGAAAGTAAAGCAGAATAAGCCTTAAGGCACGTTCTGCTTTACTTTCAACCTGCTTTAGGTGATCACGCTTGAAAACTAGAAACAATTGAAATCTTAGGATTTCTCAAGATCAATTTATGGCAGCCCTGAGTTTATGTCTAGTAGCCTACCTGCTGACAGCATTGATATTGTATCATCAAGGACAGCGTTCTTCTCATCATCTAGGTCATCTAGCTGCTGACCCTCTTCCATCTTTGTCTGTTTAGTTTCAGGCTGTGTAGGGGCAGCAGCAGCTTCAGCATCTTCCAACAAGTCTGTGGACAGGTCTGCAATACAATAGCCATACCTCAAGACAACAACAGATATCAAATAAAGTCTTTCTATAACGACCACTAAATAAAGCTAATTATTTGTTCAATGTAGGTAGCTGCTTAACCCTCCCCCCCATAAAAGCGCCTTTTAGCGCATGCAGTTTATTCCTCCCATGAAGAAAATAGTTCCAACTTATACAGTCACAAGTTTGTATCATAAGGAATTATTTTCTGAATTCTAGCAGGTGGAAGCTTAAAGCATGTTGAAAGTAAAGCAGAATGTGCCTTAAGGCACATTCTGCTTTACTTTCAACATGCTTTAAGAAGTCACCTATTTTCAAAACTAGAAACAGGCTATGGGGTAAAGGGTTTAAAGTAAGGTTCTACTTTCATCATGCTTTAACCCATTATGCCATAGATACTCATTTTTACAAATTTTAATTCATTCCTCTACTGAAGAAAACAGTTCCAATAAATAAAATCATGAACATGTATCGTAAGAAATATTTTCTTTATTCTAGCAGATAATAGATTAAAGCAGGCTTTACTTTCAACCTGCTTCAAGAGCACACCTATCTTCAATACTAGAAACATGCCATGAAGTAATGGATTAAGCTACCGCCTGTCTTTCATATAATTAATTAGCCTAATGTTAGTAGTCGGGATACAAAGATTTTACTGTACTCTAACCCTAATCCAGACTAATATGATTCGAGACACCAAGAAACTTTAAGTAAGAGCAACACAAATGTTAATGGACAGTTTTCTATATACATATTCCCAATTAGCGCGTTCACACTGAAACAATTATTTTGGAGCCAGATCAGATGCTGGGTAACCTGGCGTCTGACTCTGATCAGGCTCTAAACTGTTTGCAAATGTTCTAGCCCACCACATTTCTTGGGAATTAACCCTTTCCCCCCATAGAGGTGCCTTTTAGCGCATTATTTCTATTCCTTCATTGAAGAAAATAGTTCCAATTTATAGTCATAAATATGTATCATACGAAATATTTTATATATTCTAGCAGATGATCGCTTAAAGCAGGCTGAAAGTAAAGCAGAATGTGCTTAAGGCACATTCTGCTTTACTTTCAACCTGCTTTAAGTGGACACCTATATTCAATACTAGAAACAGGCTATGTGGGAAAGGGTTAATAGCGTCTTATCTGCTGTACCAGGGATACTCATTTACAAGTGAGGAAGAAATATAGTCATGATAATTACCATTGTCAAAATCACTTTCAATCATTTTGATGAAGTTCTCATCAATATCAATATTATCTAGGTTGAGATCTGGGTCATCTCCTTGGTCCTCCTCAGGCAGCTGGAAGTCATGTTCAGTCTCGGCATCATCTGGCAGACTACCTGTACCTTTAGCAAGGCCAGTACTTGTATCAGAACATGTGTCTATAGCACTAGGTTTCGGCAGTTCATTTAGTTCTTTCTTTATAGAGCCAGATATTTCTATTGAACTTTCCTCCCTGACTAACGCTTCTGGCGAGGCTTTGATCTGCTCTATCACCTTTTCTTCATCAGAGTCTAAGGATTTGAGTGTTTCTTTGGGGTCTTCACGGCTCTTGGTTAACAGGTCACTTCCAAAGAAAGCCTCCTGAGAAAGAAATAGCCAAATTAATGATCATGTTAAAAGCCTGAGGGCATACAGTGGAGAATCTGTTATTCTTTCCCGTTTAAACGCAAACGTACGCAAACGCAAAGCGCTAAAACGTAGAAAAGAACAACTTTTTGACAATTCTGATATTTCATGTTTATCTTGGTGGCAAACAGTTTGGAGCCTGATCAGACGCCGGGTTACCCGGCGTCTGATCTGGCTCCAAACTGTTTGCACTGCAAATAATAGTTTTAGCGTAAACGCGTTTATTGGGAAAGAATAACGTTTTCTCCACTGTAACTCTTTACTCCATATATGTGCATTTTTACGTGTTTAAAGTTTCCCCCCACTGAAAGAAATAGTTCCATTTTATACAGTCACAAATATGTATCATAAGAAATATTTTCATATGCTAGGAAATATTAGCTTAAAGCAGGTTGAACACAAAGCAGAAGTGCCCTAAGAAGCATTCCGCTTTACTTTCAGTTGTCATATACCTTCAATTATAGAAACAGGCTATAGAGTAAAGGGTTAAAATTTTCAGAGAGAAAAAGAATATAATTTAAGTTGTGAGGCTCAAGAGAAGAAAGAGTATATACTAAACATTTACAAGATTTCTACTTTAACAGTTTGCTTCTTGAAGCTTCAATTCCAGTTTCCAATTTAGTCTAGTCAATTTTTGACTATTTAGAGTTTATATTTGTCAATATATGATATAGCAATATGGCAAACTGTGCAGACACTGACAAGAGGACTCCTTCAGGATCCCTCTAATCTGGGTCTTCACTGTTTGTTTTGGACAAATGTACAGTAGAACTTCGATGTGTCGATGTTGAAGGGACCATCAGAAAAAACTCGACACATCGAAGCCTCGACTCATATTTTACCTGATGCTCCCTCGATTTTTTTTTCTACTCGCGAGCGGCTCCATTGAAGCAGATATGTCCGTATGTTACGTTGATAAACATTCAAACGCAATGAAATTCACGCTAGTATCGTATCTAAACTGTGTACATATTAAGTTATTTTTACCAAAACGAATCTTAAATGCGTGCTTTGGATGAAAATACGTTTGACGTATCTCGATATTCAGAAAATAACAACACAACCGTAAGGACGGAAGTAACTTTTTATCTGCACACCGGTCATTTTACCCATTCCAGCATATACCCTCTCGAAACGCTGGAACCAGCTTCAGGGAAACCCTTTTCTAAAAATAGCAATATCTCCGTAGAGGGATATGGGTAATTGCATGACAATTGATGCTACACATTTCGGGAAGAGTTCCCCGTGAGAAGTTCTTTGTCTCTTACAAATAAATTTCTCTTCAAGCGAAAACAAAACCCCAACATTGACCGAACTACACATATGCTTTAACGTTTGGTTTATGACTTAACACAAAAACATAAGGGCGATATTATTTTGTCCGTGACAAATATAAAAATGGATGAGTTGATGCGTCTTTTAAAGTTCTCCGTCACATGCTATGAAACACGGAATACACAGGGCTTTGTTTTTGACACGTCCAGAAGGTGTTGGCCTGTGCGTTCTGGATAATTGGACAGGCAGGTAATTCTGATTCACGACAATCAATTGAGTAAAGAAAGTCGCGGAGGTGCGAAAAACTTGACACGCCAAATTCTGATACAGTCGAACATCGACACATGTGTAGTGAATTTAGAGTGAAACAGTACGTACGGACCAAGAAAAAAAGTCGATATAGCGAAAAACTCGACTTATAAAAACTCAAGTCATACGTAGTATTTACATAAGGTTATATAGGGAGAAAAGTTGGGACTTTGTAAAAAGATCGACACATCGAGAAACTCGACTCTTCGAAGTTCGACACATCGAAGTTCTACTGCACATTTTACAGTGTATGCTGTTGACAAAGGACACCTATATGCATGACTAGAGTTCAAAGGGTTAAGTCTCCACAAAACTATATGCTGCGACTACTCATTAGAATTTACCCATTTGTTTTTATTCAACAAAATATCTTGCCTGCATATATGAAGGGAAGTTTTCCTGTAACTGGGATTTTCTTCTCCCATGTCCAACCTTTCGCTGGAATTTCTTTGGTTTCTCTTCCTCAGCTCCTGGGAACATGCCGTCTTCCATGTCTGGTGGCCGAGGTGGCATTTCATCCGTACCCACAGGCATACCACCCTCCGATTGCAGAGGTCTCTTTAAACGTGTCTTGAAGCGAGGCTTCACCACAAACCCTCCAACACCTACAAACCAAATAACAAGTGTGTTTGAAATAAAATCACAGAGATCAGATTATATAACGGAGGAGAAAGGGTTGACTTGGCAATATTTTGGCAATCAAAGTTTGAAGAAAACCACAATTTTTAACACAGTTTTTAACTCCAGTTTTAAATTTAGTCTAGTCCATTTTTGACTATTAAAGAATGCTTTTACAATGTATTGGAAAACAACAAACAATGGAGACCCAGTATCAATTTGTTCGTTTGTTTGGTAAAGGTAAAGGCTTTGTTTATTATAGTGTCACCCCTATTGAAAGGACCAGCCAGTTTGGCTTATGAGACACCTATCCTTTTTGCGTGCACAGTACCTCCCGAATCCCTTCTCTTAGTGCCGGGCGCCTGGCAGAGATGGGCCTACGGTAACCATTCGTTTAACTAGCTGGCGGCTCACCAACCGGCCATATCAGTCCAAACCCCGTATCCGGCTCCGGGATTCGAACCTTCGACCTTCCGCTTCCGAGGCGGGCGCCCTAACCACTAGGCCATGGTTGCGGTAACATGTTTGTTAACATCCATTTCTGCCATCTATGGGCTAATTAGACGCCCCTGAGAGAGGGCAGTGGATACAGAAAACCTGGGCTCGATGCCCTACTCTTAATATTGACAGAGTTCTCTGGTTCTTTTAGATGCCCAGTGTAAAAGACTGATACATCAGACCTTGGATTTTAAAAAGGCTCATTCGAAGGACTTGGTACAGCGAGGGATCGAACTCATGACCTCTGGCATTGTAGTCGAGTGTGCTACCACTGGACCACATCTGCCAGCGAGACCAGGTATCAGAGAAATTCAGGTCTACAACACTGTAAATAATACAAATATGAAATCACTACGAGCTGATGGAGTAAGGCAGTCACCTATTTTGGTAATATTTCTCTTCTTTTTCATTTTCTTCTCCTCCTCAATTCTCTTCTTGGCCTCAGCTTCCAGTAGTATGAGTTTCTGCTGTGGGTCAATTTCACTCTCTCCTTCATCAGGCGATTTCAAGTCCATGTCTGCATACAGAGAAACAAAATAGCATGCTTTATATGCAAACCTACCCTAACTATCAGTTATCTTAAACATATTAATCTGAAACTGAAAATACAGTAAAACCTCTCTATTACGACCACTTAATTGTGGTAATTATTAGGGTGTATACGATAGGTGACCGCTTAAAGCAAGGTGACAGTGAAACAGAAAGCTCCATTAGGAGCTTTCTGTTTCAATGTCACCTTGCTTTAAGCTGTCACTTGTCTATTAAACAATCAATTAGCCTTGGTTTAAATGGTCGTAATAGCGAGGTTTTACTGTATATATATATACAGTCGAAACTCAATACTTGTGTTAGTTTGAACATATCCATATTTTGTGTAGGAAAGGAAAGGCAGTAGACACACACGACCAAGGCAATATGGTGTTGCCGATCTTTTATTATTCCGACGTTTCGATCCCTCACCGGGTTATTTTCAAGGATAAAATATCAAATAATCGTCTTACTGAAGTACAAGAAAAACGGTACGATCGATAAAAAAGAGTTTCAAGTATCGAGTTTAGACTGTATATGAAAATTAAATAGAGAATAACATGTACTTTCTTATACATGTTTTTTTTAAATTTCATTAATTCATTGCTCTGCAAAACACTGAATTATAAGTCTTGCTGTGACAAAGAAATCTGAGCCAGACTTTGGGTTAAGAATGAGAAATAGCATAAAAATTGAAACTTAAGGCCCAGTCACACCTTACCAGATAGCGTAAACGGACGTCTAACGGAGAACAAAATTTCCAATCCGTTCCTCTCCGTTCGCATTCGTTTGTTGTCCGTTTCTTATTCGGTATATTTGCTCATTGTCCGGCCATGTCCGGTGATGTCCGTTCAATCCGGTCGAAAGTTTTAAACATGTTGAAAACTTGGGAACGGATGCCACCGGACAAAACTGAACGTTAGATGTACGGTAGATAAGCGTTGCATACGTTTTGTTCGGATTGCATGCGTTCATTGTCCTGTACTTGTCCTGTACGTATTCGTTGATATCCGATGAACCGATGTGACCATTACCTGACATCCAACGGATCAACCGGAGATGTTCCGGTAACTAACCGCATCTTCAACGGACCAACCGGAGGTGTTTCGGCAACTAACCGCAGGTTCAAAGGACAATTACTTGAAATATATACGCTATGACCCTTGTTGAACTTGAAATATTAGAATTTTGTTTGTTTTTTCCGCTTTTTTCTATATGACTCTGTCTCTATAAACTTCATATCGACTATTGAGTTCGCAAGTCGTCAAAATTTGCTGAGTTTTCCATGAGTTATGCCTCCAGAAAGGCGTATTATGTACTGTGAGCATTTCTTGTTGATCTATTTTTACCAGTTTTATAGTGACACGAACAAAAACGTTTCTCAAACGTTCCAAGAACGTTGCGTCAGTTTCTCATGCGTTCCACTTTCGTTTTATCCGGTATTCCTCCGTTGCTCGTACGGTTATGTCCGTTTATTTACCGTTAGTTTGCAGGTAATTGTTCGGTCATCGTGCGTTTTATTCGTTCCATGCCGAAAACGTGAGCGCCTCGCGCAACAGTGAGGACGATATTTGTCACCGGATATCGTTCTTAGACAAATTTTCTTTCCGTTTGACGTCCGTTTATGCCATCCGGTAAGGTGTGACAGCAGCTTTAGCATTCCAGAATACTCCAAAACATTTAAAACCCATGCCATACACGGAACATGTGGTATATGTGGCTTCTCATCAGGATTCAAACTGCTTGCAAAAGTAATCATAATTTCACAGCTGGCGTGCAAAGTGTTAACCATGGTGACATATTGGATTCAAGTAGGTAGGAAAGGGTGCTAGTTTTTTAGGCAAATACAGTCCACACTCGTTAATCCGAGTTTCATGGGACCAAGAAAAATAATTCGGATTAACGGGAGTACGAATTAAGCGATTGGATCGATTAGTCATCTGTATAAACTTTGTCATCTCCGGTCATCGTTTTTTGATACAGTACTGAACCTTTATAAATTAACAATGTTTGCGATTCGCTTGCAATTTGATGGCAATTCGCTTGCAATTCGATGGAAATTCGCTTGCGATTCAAAATAGTAACTTTACCCTCGGGTAAGTTTGCCTGAATGGTGTATCTTACAAATATTCGCAAATATGCATTCGTTAATTTGTTCAATTCCATTTTTGTCACAACCGCTTCGAAAAAATTGCGTAAAAACATTCAAGCGTAAGATTCATCTTTTGAAGCACCCGATTCGATGGCAATTCGCTAGCGATTTGCTTGCGATTATCAATTTAATTTAATAATGGTCAGTATTGTAGGGTGTCCTTCCCGTAATATTTCTTTTCAGTTAATTCATATACAAAAAAAAGTTATTTTTTTGTTTTGGTTTAATACTTATGCAATAATAATGATGTGCTTTAAATTTGACAACTTTGTTTAATCCCATAATCCAGTTAATGAAACCAACTAAACACAAACCTCTGTTTACTCTCTGCTACTTACGGACATACGCGTCGGTACCCATGTGTATTCATAAAGGCATTACACACATGCATATATAAAGAAAACGGCACGTTTTACGACAACAGTTTTGATAACACAAATCATGAAATACATTATAATTTATCTAATACATTTATGTCATAAATATTAAATCGTAACAAAAGCTTGAAACTTCGAAAAAACGGTGATAATACTTTTATCGCATTTGTAAACGATTTACATACATACATGTACACACAACGTTCAAAGTGAAGTAGCGATCTCAATATCGCAAAGAAGAATATGGTTACAAACATTTGAGCAACGTATGTCAACACCTTCCGCTTGTGTTTTTAAAGATCTCTACAGTTACTATTGGATACAAATGTGTTTAATTGGCAAATACAGCAAACAGTGTGTACAGTCTTTAGGCGGTGTAATTAGTTTTCGCGAGGGTATGGTCTCAGGTAATTATGACCAGTCTGACACCCGATCGAGGTGTGAAAATTGCACTTCGGATTAAGCGTGTCAATTTGAGGGTAAGTCTTTTCAAAGGGATCAGATTAATACTTCTGATTAATGGAAAATTCGGATAAACGAAATTTGGATAAAGCGGGGTTGATTTATATAGAATAAGAAGGGGGAAAATCGGGACCGGCAGAAAAATTTGGTTTAACGAGAATTTCGGTTTAAGCGAGTTTGGACTGTATATGAGCCACATACTGAGTAATGCAACTTTTGTCATTGATAACAGTGTTGACCCTTAAGTTAACAATTTTTCCTTACATTATGTCGGCACCAAACTCTATGGTGTGACTACTCACTAATGCGTACTTGACACTATAGGGTTTGGTGCAGACATAGATTTCACTGTTTGAAATACATCCTTTATCTATGGCCCTGCTAACAGTGTTGACACTAAATATGTGTAGCACAGCTTCTGGTCAGAGTCTATAATGTTAGTAATGTAATTACAGTTGAACTTCCATATCTTGAACTTGCTTAACCCATTACCCCATAAATACGCCTTTGATTTATTCCTCCGCTGAAGAAAGTAGTTCTAATTTGTACAGTAATGGATATGTATCATAAGAAATATTTTCTATATTCTAACAGATTATGGCTTAAAGCAGGCTGAAAGTAAAGCAGAATGTGCCTTAATGCACATTCTGCTTTACATTCAACCTGCTTTAAGAGGCACCTGTCTTCGAATCTAGAAAAAGGCTATGGGGTAATGGGTTAACTCGAATTTGCCTGTATTTCTACAGTTGAATTTTATTATTTTGGCCTTGCTTAAGTCAAACATATCCTTATTTCAAAGGTAAATCATGGCTAAGCCATGTTTTAACTTTGAAACACTGATATGTTTGACTTAAGGTAGTTTTGAGATATCGAAGTTTGACTGTATGTCTAATAGCCTTTGTTTCCTAAAGATGTGACTCGTACATAAACTATAGACTTGAATTTTGATGAAATGTAATTGTTTACAAAGGGGTGAATTTTCTATTATCAAAAAGGAGATCTGCCCTTGGTTTCGAAAAAACAAATCCCGAGACAACCACCTTTTTCATCATCATCAGCTGAGCCAACTGAAAGCAGTCGTGTGAGAGCTGGAGCGGAACTTTCTGAGTCCTGGGAATGCTGGCGCTCAGCAACTAACTCCTCAATTTTTTTCTCTAGTTCACCTTTCTTTTCATCCCATCCTTCTGGCTTTTTACCCCAGCGTCTGTTGCGTTTTATTTTGGGTGCTTCCATCATGTTTCTCTCAATTAACTTCTTGGCATTCTGGGCTACTAAAATGCCATCCATGAGGAGGTACTTTGGGGGTTCCGGTTCTTTTGGTGGAGGTAATCCCGGGAAGAAGTCATCTGGCTGCAAGGCGGCTATTGGAAGTGGTGGCACTGTTAAATACAGACACACATCAATATAGATATACAGTACAACCTCCCTATTGCGAGAATTAATTTTTGATAAATATCATGTATTTAAGGCAGGTGACTGCTTAAAACAAGGAAACAGTGAAACAGAAAGCTCCTCCAGGAGCTTTCTGTTTCACTGTTACCTTGCTTTAAGCTGTCACCTGTCTTTATTCAATCAATTAGCCTTCGTTTTAGCGGTCGTAATAGAGAGGTTTTACTGTACATCAATACTTTACAATGCCATATTGATTGTTTATCAAAACGATAACTCTCAATTTATTTCAGTTCAACATAAACATATTTCAAAGACAACCCATTATGACATAAATATGCCTGGTTACACCTTTGAATTATTCCTCTAGAGAAGAAAATAATCCACTTCATAGAGTCATGAATGTGCACCATAAGAAATATTTTCTACATCCTAGCAGATAGTAGCCTCAAGCAGGCTGAAAGTAAAGCAGAATGCACCTTAAGGCGCAATCTGCTTTGTTTTAAGCCTGCTTTAAGTGGTCACGTATCTTCTATACTGGAAAAAGGCTATGGGGTAACGGGTTAACTATTGACCCATTACCCCATAAATATGCCTTATTATGTCTCTAATTTATTTCTCCACTAAAGAAAATAGTTCCAATTTATACAGTCAAAAAGATTTCTTGCAGATGATAGCTTAAAGCAGGATGAAAGTAAAACAGAATGTGCCTTAAAGCACATTCTACTTTACTTTCTCAACCTACTTTAAGTGCTCACCTGTCTTCCAAAGAAACAAGCTATGGGGCAAGGGGTTAATACAAGATTGGTTCAGCAAGAGAGTATGATACATACAAGGTCCTGGCTGTCCAGTCTTGGGACGACACATGCGACAGTGATAGCCAAAATCTGCTGCTCTCTCAGCCTCATCTTCATTATATATACCATCACAGTGAGAATGAAGCCACCTGTAGGTAGATCAGAAACAATATATTATAAGACACACAGATATTCTTAGTGTACAACATGGGGTGGGGTGCAAAGTGCAAACATCATTTAACTAGTTTGGTAAAAAGAAGAAATTCTGTTTCCGGAAGGCAATTCCTAAACAAACTAGATGTCTTTGTGAAACACTATGATCCATGATGTGACTGCCAGCTTTTAATGATCTTGGCCTTTGTCTGATATATGGATTTCTTGAGTGGAGTTCTCATGCCAAATATGGAATCTCAATCAGTCTATTTGACCTCTAAACCAACTTGACCTTTGTCTGGCATAACCAAAGTTGTACTGAGTTCAGGTGCTTCTTGAGTTGAGTACACATACCAAATATGAAGTCTCTACCACATGTACTTCTAAAGTTACAGCCAAGGATATAGTAGTGGACAGACATACAGTCTCAGGACAAAAACAATATGCCCCCAAACTACAGTCAAACTTCGATATCTTGAACTCGCTCAACTCAAAGTTTCCTGTATTTCTACAGTAGAATTTCATTTTTTCTATCTCGCTTAAGTCAAACATATGTTATTCAAACAACATATAGAATGTGGCTTGGCTACGTTATAACTTTGATATACCAATATGTTCGACTTAAGCAATTTTGAGACACCGATGTTTGACTGTAAGTCATGCTGGGGCATAAAAATACGAAAGTTTTTTATTAGAAATAACAATTAGTTACCTGTCGCACTGTACACACTGTATGATCAGCTCGTCTTCCTGGTACTTCATACGACATACAGGGCAGGAGATTTTACTGTGACATGGCCCACAGTGGGTGTAGTTACACTGCCACTGGCAGCCAAACCCTGAAGCCCTACTGTTACAGATCAAACACACAACACACCTGTAATAAACCATATACAGTACAAAAGACCTTATTCTTGCCCAATAAACACACAATATACCTGTAATAAACCATGCATAGTACACAGGACCTTATTCTTGCCCAATAAACACACAACACACCTGTAATAAACCATACATAGTACACAGGACCTTATTCTTGCCCAATAAACACACAACACACCTGTAATAAACCATATACAGTACAAAAGACCTTATTCTTGCCCAATAAACACACAACACACCTGTAATAAACCATACATAGTACACAGGACCTTATTCTTGCCCTATAAACACACAACACACCTGTAATAAACCATATACAGTACAAAAGACCTTATTCTTGCCCTATAAACACACAAAAAACCTGTAATAAACCATACATAGTACACAGGACCTTATTCTTGCCCAATAAACACACAACACACCTGTAATAAACCATATACAGTACAAAAGACCTTATTCTTGCCCTATAAACACACAATATACCTGTAATAAACCATGCATAGTACACAGGACCTTATTCTTGCCCTATAAACACACAACACACCTGTAATAAACCATATACAGTACAAAAGACCTTATTCTTGCCCAATAAACACACAACACACCTGTAATAAACCATATACAGTACAAAAGACCTTATTCTTGCCCAATAAACACACAACACACCTGTAATAAACCATACATAGTACACAGGACCTTATTCTTGCCCTATAAACACACAACACACCTGTAATAAACCATATACAGTACAAAAGACCTTATTCTTGCCCTATAAACACACAATATACCTGTAATAAACCATGCATAGTACACAGGACCTTATTCTTGCCCAATAAACACACAACACACCTGTAATAAACCATATACAGTACAAAAGACCTTATTCTTGCCCTATAAACACACAATATACCTGTAATAAACCATGCATAGTACACAGGACCTTATTCTTGCCCTATAAACACACAACACACCTGTAATAAACCATATACAGTACAAAAGACCTTATTCTTGCCCTATAAACACACAATATACCTGTAATAAACCATGCATAGTACACAGGACCTTATTCTTGCCCTATAAACACACAACACACCTGTAATAAACCATATACAGTACAAAAGACCTTATTCTTGCCCTATAAACACACAATATACCTGTAATAAACCATGCATAGTACACAGGACCTTATTCTTGCCCAATAAACACACAACACACCTGTAATAAACCATATACAGTACAAAAGACCTTATTCTTGCCCTATAAACACACAATATACCTGTAATAAACCATGCATAGTACACAGGACCTTATTCTTGCCCAATAAACACACAACACACCTGTAATAAACCATATACAGTACAAAAGACCTTATTCTTGCCCTATAAACACACAATATACCTGTAATAAACCATGCATAGTACACAGGACCTTATTCTTTCCCAATAAACACACATTACACCTGTAATAAACCATTTTCAGTACACATGAGGATATTCTTTCCCAATAAACACATATTACACCTGTAATAAATCATATACAGTACACAATACCTTATTCTTTCCCAATAAACTCTACAACATTTATTTCCATTGCAAACAGTTTGAAGCCAGAGCAGACGCTTGGTAACCCGGTGTCTGATCAGGCTCCAAGATGTTTGCCACTCATATTTAAATGAATTGTTTTGAAATTCTAAAAACTGACATTTTCAACATTTTGTAGCAATGTGTTTGCATTTTGTTTGTGTTTAAATGGAAAGGATAACATGCCTTCTCCACTGTAACAGCTTCATCAGACCTTAAGGTTATAAAACATTTGAGTTGAGTCTGAGACCATTCTCAAGCATTTGATTGGTCAGATTTGAGCTTTGGTCAAATCTGACCAATCAAATGCTTGAGAACGGTCTCAGACTCAACTCAAATGCTTTATAATGTTGGACAATGTAGTCTAAATACAGTAAGACGACAGTATTCTTTCCAAACAAACCAATTTATGCTAAAATAATTATTTCCATTGCATACAGTTTGAAGCTTATTTGATCAAACACTTAAAGACATCCCTAGATGACCTTTCGATCATAACGCTTGCCAGACAATTTCCTTGTAATAATCATGGATCTTATGGACATGTCGCTAGCAAAGAACCATTGAAGCTTCTCGTGTGAGACTCTACCTTTATATTTGATAGTTTGGTTAGAAATAACCATTGAAAATCACTAGAGCATGAGTATAATCTGGACCTCACCAGGTAAACAGAGATTGTGCTGCACATGCTTTGACAGTTACATTGACACCTCCAGAACAATGGGGTGGTGGTCCCTCAAATGGACTGAGGAAAAGTCTTTAATTCCTTCATCTATAATCAGGCCCAGCACTTATAAAGCATTTGAGTCGAGTCTGAGTGCGTTCTCAAGCATTTGATTGGTCAGATTTGAGGCGAGGCTCAAATCTGACCAACCAAATGCTTGAGAAAGCTTTCAGACTCAACTCAAACGCTTTATAAGAATGGACCCAGGGTCTTAACTGTTTGCAACTCAGATTTCAATAAATTGTCATAAGCTACCCCTTACCATTTACACTTCCAGGTGCCCTTCGGGACGTGGTCGAGTGGTGGCTCTAGACAGTAGGTATGGTAACTGATATCACACTCGTCACACAGCAGTAGTCTAGCCTCATCATGGTTCTTACCACAGCCCTCACATACTGTACAATCCAAACATCGCCAACCTTTCTGGATCACTATCTTTGTCACCTGAAAACAATAGAGTAAAGTGTTGTGTCACAAGACCATTTACTCATTATCCAATAGCCTGTTTATAGTCTTGAAGATAAGTGATCACTTAAGCAGTTTGAAAGTATAGCAGAATGCCCCTTTAATACAAATTCAATGTAGGACAACCTGCAAATGTTCATCAAAACTTAAGATCTAAGCTTTGCAGTTCTAGAAAAAGAAATCTTTACAGTGTTTCAGATTAACCCTTTGAACCCTAGTCCCGCATATAGGCATTATTTTCAAACAATGTACATGTGAATAGTAAAATTGTCCTGTGCAAACAGTGAAGACCCAGATCAGAGGGCTCCGAAAGGAGCCCTCTGATCAGGGTCTTCACTGTTTGTCATAATGCCAAACATTGACAAAAACAACCCTTAAAAGTCAGAAATGGACTAGACTAAAATGGAAACTGGAGTTGTCAATTTAAAGTTCCAGGGAGGAAAGAGTTAAGCAGTTTGAAAGTATAGCAGAATGCCCCTTTAATACAAATTCAATGTAGGACAACCTGCAATTGTTCATCAAAACTTAAGATCTAAGCTTTGCAGTTCTAGAAAAAGAAATATTTACAGTGTTTCAGGTTAATACATGGTATTTACAATATTGCAAAGTTAAATATTGAAACTGCAAAGGATTATTCCTTACCTGTTCAGGTTCGAAGTAGGTAACAGTTAAACCATAGATGACAAACCATAAACTTCAATAATTCCTAGCATGCTAGCTGTGAAGCCAGGATAACTTTTGCAAAGAGCTTGGATCCTGATGAGATGCCGTATCAGGGCTGCCATAAGTTGACATAAAAAATCCTAAGATTTCCAAATTTGCATTTTTCAAGTGCGATTTTATGAATCGTACCTTTACCCCATAGCCTTTTTCTTGTTTTGTTGACATGCGACTACTTAAAGCAGGCTGTAAGTAAAGCAGAATGCGCCTTAGGGCGCATTCTGCTTTACTTTCAGCCTGCTTTAAGCTACCATGTACTGGGGAAAAATCCGGAGATTCAGGAAAAATCCGGAGAAATGGCAGCTCTGCCGTATAATGTGGTGTCTCTTCAGTATCCAAACTGTTTGACATATTGACCCTGTTTTAAAAAGAAATTTTGAAAGTTCTTTTTTAACAATGATAGCATACAACAATTGTTGCAGACAAAAGAATTACCAAGCATGCAAAGAGTTTAACTTAATTGCTTATTTCTCACCTCTCGGACAGAGGTATCCCGAAATCTAGGGGGTGTGAGATAACCTTATCTGTCCGGACAGACAAGCCGAACTATCTTATGATTGGTTGTTATTGTCGTTGTTATGCCACTGTATAGCAAGTTAAACGCGTATTTAGGGTTGACGAGGTGAGAAAATAAATCTAACACCACAGTTGAGTGTCAGATGAATATCCCACCCTCGTTTGAAGATATTTTTGGAACACTCGGCAAAGCCTCGTGTTCCAAAAATATCTTCAAAACTCGGGTGGGATATTCTTATCTGACACTCACGGTGGTGTTAGATTCACTATATCTGGAACTATGCTTAAAAAGTGTCTAAGCTGAGTCTCAGCCACTCTGTAATTGTTCTCAAGCTTTTGACTGGATTTGGATTTGTTATCGATTTACATCACTTTATGCCTTGAACAGTATTTCAGACATATCGCGATGTCCAGCTAATTACAGGCGGATGAAGACCCATAAGGCCCTTTATGCACTGTTTCAGGCATAAACCAGCAACTGGGTAGAACCACTGACCTTCTGAAAGCCAGCTAGATGGCCACATGCAAAACCCAGTGCCGAGACTGGGATTCAAACCAACAGCAGTGAGGAGCTTAGTGACTGTCAGTAACAGTGACTATAGCCACTAGGACACAGAGGCCCCAAGCTCAAATTTGTCCAATCAAAAACTTCAGAACATCTCAGAGTCAACACAAACGTTTTGTAATCATAGGGCCTGGAATAATAACTGCTTACCTTTATACTAGCACAATAAGGGTGATAGCACTGGCCACATTGGGTACAAACAATCATACGTCCCTCCTCTCCTCTACCAAAACTTCCACAACTTTTGCATACATCCTGTAAATAACAAAACAGATAAGAGTCTAAAATAGTCAACAGACCCTAAAAAGCAGACAACAAGGTTAAGATAAGATCCAGATGATTTTAACTTTTGGCTATCGGTTTTGTTAGTTAACGTCTGTTTCTGCCATCTATAGGCTAATTGGATGCCCCAGAGAGAGGGGAGCGGATACCGAAAACTCGGGAGTAATGCTCTACTCTTATCAACAGAGTTCTCTGGTTCTTTCAAATTCCCAGTGTAAAGCATTATTACATCGGACCTGTGTTATATAAAGTCACGTCTGAAGGATTTGGTCTGGCAGTGGATCAAACACGCTTTGGCTCTGTGAGAAAAGGTTATTATATGTATGTGTACCTGGTCAAAGGTGAAGACGTCTGTTTTCTTAGCAAGGATAATAGTGTTTGGATGGTCGTCATCATCATCATCTGTATCAGCACTACTTTTCTTTGTAATCTGTGTTCCCATGGAAGTCTGTAACTGAAATGAGATGAATACATTATACAGTGGAGAAGACATTATTCTTTCCCAATAAATGTGTTGATGTTAAAACATTTATTTCTATTGCAAATAGTTTGGAGCCAGATCAGACGCCGGGTAACCCGGCGTCTGATCAGGCTCAAAACTGTTTGCAACTCAGATTAAAATGAATTGTTAGAAACGTACAAAACTTGTAATTTTCTCCACTGTATTGTGTGTTTGTGTTTCGTTTG
Source organism: Gari tellinella (assembly GCA_922989275.2). Taxonomy (NCBI): domain Eukaryota; kingdom Metazoa; phylum Mollusca; class Bivalvia; order Cardiida; family Psammobiidae; genus Gari; species Gari tellinella. The sequence goes on along the minus strand of OV277863.1, from coordinate 12,463,256 downwards.
CGTTTAAACGGGAAAGTAAAGTGTAATCTCCATTGTCTTCTCTGCTACAACTGAAACTCACCATAATGACCACACAATAGAGACATTTTGTTTCAAGTGTATTAGACAGAAGGCTGCTGCACCCTTTCCTTCACAGGACAGCTTTAATTAACTATTTCAACACTAAGTTACTCTTGTGGGTTATTAGGTTCCCTTATTGATCTTTTTGGTAACCAAACACAAACAAGTTTATTTGGAATTCTGGGTAATTAAATATATACTGTATAAATTAGCAGACAGTGCAGACCCTGATCAGAGGGCTCCTGTATGAGTCCTCTGATCCGGGTCTACACTGTTGGCATATGTGATGAATATATTTAAAACAGGTCCATGGTTTTGAAAGAGTAAACCAATTACTCCATATACAGAGTTCCCTCTCTACAACGGCCCTCTCAACAACGACTCCCTCCTTACAACGACCTTCGCCGTTGGGACACACAGATAGTGTGCGTTGTTCGGAGGGAGTCGTTATAGAGAGGGAGATATAAGACTTTGCTTAAATTTGCAAACAGCTTGAATCCAGATCAGACGCCGCGTAATGCGGCGTCTGATCTGGGTTCAAGCTGTTTGTCACTCATCATTATATTTATTCTATCCAAATCTCCACTTGTATGTAACATTGAGAAAAAACAGCAGACGACAATTTTAAGCAGACGATATTGCAAAGTGAAAGCGTTTGACATGATTGTCCCGTTTAGGGAACAACGGCGAAGGTCGTTGTAAGGAGGGAGTCGTATACAAATTATTGTTCTCAAATTAGAGTTTTCAAAATTTCTTTTCAGAACAAGGTCAGAGTGTCAAATAGTTTAGAACCTGATGCGAAACCATTACCCTATAGCCTATTTCTAGTTTTGAAGACAGATGATCACTTAAAGCAGGTTTAAAGTGAAGCAGAATGCACCTTAAGGCACATTCTGCTTTAGTTTCAGTCTGTTTTAAGCTTCCATCTGCAAGCTGTAATAAATATTTCTTATGGAATATATTCATGACCTACATGTAGTTTCTATAGTCAGTGAATGAATTAATGCCGTAAAAAGGCATATTCATGGAGTAATTGGTTAAGCGTCTGCAATATCCTTAGCTAATTTCTGTTACTAGAATGGTATACCTTAGATTTTGGTCCCCTTCTCTTTTCACCAAATGTCAGAGGCCTTTTTCGTTTCTCTGGCCCCAGGTTTCTGTTCTGTAACACACAGAAAATATGAGATTTATTATGTGCATTATTGTCTACATACATGTAATTATCATTAGTAATCATTGCAGGATACCAGCACATGTAAATGTACTCTTTGTATTCTGGGTAATATTTTCATCTGCAATAATTGTTATCTGCTACTGTTCTAAATATAGAATTTTCAATTTTTCTTACTAAAATATGGTTCCAGTGTCAAATAGTTTGGATCCTGAGGAGAGGCTGTGTTACATGGCATCTCATTATGATCCAAACTGTTTGCACAGATAATAATGATTTGGCTGCAAGCGTGCAAAGAGTTAATAAAGGTTTGGTTTGTTTGTTACCGTCCGTTTCTGCCATCTATGGGCTAATTGGATGCCCCTGAGAGACCCGAGCAGATACAGAAAACCCAGGCACTATGCTCTACTCTTATATTGAGAGAGTTCTCTGGATCTTTGATGCCCAGTGGAAAGCACTACTTAAGTTGCTTAAACAGTATTTCAGTTATATTGACGTGTCCAGCCAGATACCGGTGAAGGCAGACCACACATGCTCTTCATATTCTGTTTCAGGCACAACTCTGCAACTGGGTTAGGGTTGGAGTTAGTGTGAACCAAGATTAGTGTGAACCAAGATTAGTGTGAACCAAGATTAGATGCCAAATGGAAAGGTTTGCAATGGTTGCAATGCTGTTTATTTGTTTTTGTTTTATGTTTGTTTCTGCCAAATTTGGGCTAATTGGATGTGCCAGAGAGAGAAGTGGATACGTAGGAACCCAGGCAATGCCCTACTCTTTTTCTGGTTCTTTAGCATGCTCTTGCCCAGACCTGGAAGAGCTGAGTGTTGATTCAGACTGTGAGAAGTACAGTAAAAACTCTCTTTTAAAACCACTTAAACAAGGCTAATTAGATGTTGAAAAGACAGACGACAGCTTAAAACAAGGTGACAGTAAAACAGAAAGCTCCTATGGGAGCTTTCTGTTTTACTGTCACCTTGCTTTACGCAGTCACCTGTCTTAAACACATAATAATTAACACAATTTAGTGGTGGTAATAGAGGTTTTACTGTATAGTATTTACCTTAGATTTACTTGCAATGCTTAACTTCTTCCTGGCTATGGCTACGAGTTTTCCCTTGCCAAGCCCAACTTCACCCTCTCTGTTCGGATACATGAGGTAGGATGGAGACATCTGTAGATAAACAAAACTAACATTAACACATTCAACCCTAGCGACTAATATACTCGTCATTTACAAACAGTGTACCTGTGAGGATTACACTTGTCCCATGAAAACAGTGTAGACCCTGATCAGAGGGCTCCTTAAGGAGCCCTCTGATCAGGGTCTACACTGTTTGTCATTTTGAAATAAATAGTTACAACCAACCATAAATAGTCAAAAATGGACTAGACTTATTTTGCTATTGGAATTGTCCATTAAAAGTTTCAGGGGTGAATGAGTTTGAACGGCTCCAGATCAGGGAAACATTTCAAACTCTAAAATCTTTATGTCTGCACCTAACCCTATGGTGTGACTACTGCTTAGAATCATCTAAAAGATACAGTTTAGTGCAGACAAGAATGAGGGAGCAGTCTGATTAGGGTCTACACTGTTTGCCATTCAGTTTGCACCTTTTCGTCAAATTACTGTAAAGCATTTCACTTAAATACTACATGATAATTAACCCTTAGCCTGCCACAAACGACTATAGCTCCATAATGCAAACAGCTTGGATCCGGATGAGACGCCGAGTAACTCGGCGTCTCATCCGGATCCAAGCTGTTTGACACTCGGACAACATTTTCAGCAATTTTGAGCAACTTTGAAGCACTTTGAAATTTGAAGCAGACGAGAAATATAGCAGACGACAATTTATTTGGCGGGCTAAGGGTTAAAGCATTTATACAGGGTGTCCCATATTTTTAGAATATCTACGGGCATAAACAGAAAAGTCTACACCAATGACACAAACATATATCTTCTCTAGAATATTCATTTCTATAATGACACAGAGCACATACCTTCTCTAGAATATTCATATCTATGACACAAACATATATCTTCTCTAGAATATTCATTTCTATAACGACACAGACACATACCTTCTATAATGACACAGACACATACCTTCTCTAGAATATTCATATCTATATTGACACAGACACATACCTTCTCTAGAATATTCATATCTATAATGACACAGACACATATCTTCTCTAGAATATTCAAATCTATAATGACACAGACACATATCTTCTCTAGAATAGTCATATCTATAATGACACAGACACATATCTTCTCTAGAATATTCATATCTATATTGACACAGACACATACCTTCTCTAGAATATTCATATCTATGTCCATACTGGATAAGGAATCTTCGTTCATGAGGAACTGGGAACTGTGCTGAGAACTGTCTTCATCTTGCAATTCTGACTCAAGTAGGCTACCTGTAAGCAAATAAATTGTTTATAATATAACTTATATAATATAATATATCATATATGAACCTTGTAATCATGAGACACTTTAAGGGGTCTAATACGGAATGAAATTGATAAGACATTTTAACATACAAAATATTTTCTATACCTTAGCAGATGATAGCTTAAAGAAGGCCGAAAGAAAAGCAGAATATGCCTTAAGCTGCATTCTGTTTAACTTTCAACCTACTTTAAGTGTTCAACTTTCTCCAAAACTAGATATAGACTATGGGATACTGGGTTAAATACTGAGAACAAGCAACTCTATGTGTTGGAATAATTTGTACCTTTTGGTATTAACATACTGTCTGATGAATCTTCTATCACCGGTGGTATGACTAAACGGAAATGATCTGGCATGTCCATCTGAAAATATCATATACTCAGTTAACTCTTTGCATGCTGGGTAATTTATTCGCCTGCAACAATTTGTAGTATGCTTCTGTTCTAAAAATAGAATTTCCAAAAGTGTAGTTTTCAAAATAGGGCTAGTGTCAATCAGCTTTAATCCTGATGAGAGGCTGTTACGCAGTGTCTTATCTGGATCCAAACTGCAGGCAAATGTGATCAAGAGTTTAGTCCTAGCATACAAAGAATTAACAAACATGTAACTTTATACTATCAGTAATAAGGCTTCACATTTGGGAAATAATTTTACAACACTTAATAATATACAACCTTAAAAGTGTAATCTACTTAACAAACTTTGACAAATTCCTTCACCCATTACCCCATAAATAAAATGTATGCCTTTTTAGCCTCTAGTTTATTATTCCACTGAGGAAAACAGTTCAAATTTATACAACCATGAATATGTACCATAAGAAATATGTTCTATATTCTAGCAGCATTTTGCTTAAAGCAGGCTGAAAGTAAAGCAGGATGTGCCCTAGGGTACATTCTGCATTACTTTCAACCTGCTTTAACCCTTTCCCACATAGCATATCTCTAGTATTGAATATAGGTGTCCACTTAAAACAGGTTGAAAGTAAAGCAGAATGCGCTGTAAGCGCATTCTGCTTTACTTTCAGCCTGCTTTAAGCTATCATCTGCTAGAATATAGAAAATATTTTGTATTATACATATTTATGAATGTATAAATTGGAACTACTTTCTTCAGGGCAAGAATAAACTGAATGCGCTAAAAGGCGCTTCTATGGGGGAAAGGGTTAAGTAGTAACTTGTTTTCAAAACTAGAACCAGGCTATGGGGTAATGGGTTAAACAGTGTCAATAAATTTAGACACTACATTACAATAATGCTATGTTCCAATACCGGTATATGAGCTGTATTTGCGCAGTAATTGTACTGTCTAATGAGGATTCTACTGATCAAAAAGAAACATTCATTTCATAGAAACACAAATCATAGTATCGTGATTCGACAGTAATTCATCAATTGAAGAGTTGACTTATTCATTTCAGCCACATATTATAAGAGCTAGATATACAGTCAAATTTCAATACCTCCAACTAACTTAAGCTGAACTTACCCACATTTCTAAAGCTGAAACTCATCAATTCGATCTCGCTTAAATCGAAAATACCTATTTAAGTTAAATCGCTATGCTATGCCAAAATTCAACTAAGAAATATAGGAAAGTTCTATTAAGCTTGTTTGTCTTTGATTTCTGACTACATGATTTGCACGGGCCACCATGGAGGAAAGGGTTGCAAAAGTTAACTTCAGGGCTCCAGATATTAAAGAGGGAGTAAAACATTTTCTTCTTCATTTCTACACTAAACACTATGGTGTGACTACTCATTAGAATCGTCTCTTAGAGACGATTCTTATGAGTAGTCATACTATAGCATTTTGAGCAAGCATAAATATTTAAGATTTTTAAATGCTCTCCCTTTATATCGAGCCCTAAGTTTAGTTCAACTTACATCGGAATCTCCTCTATGCCTACATATAGTACACAGGTATTCTGTTGGTTCTTCATTTTTCACCAACAGTAACAAAGCTGCATCTATAGTATCATCACATTCAGCATGGACCAATCTGAAGAAAAGTCACAAGGTTTTTATCCACTCTACTACAAATACAGTAAAACCTCTCTATAATGACCACAAAATTACGTTAATTATTTTGTGTTTACGGCATGTGGCTGCTATAAACAAGGTGAATGTAAAACAAAAAGTTCCTTTAGGAGCTTTTTGTTTTATTTTAACCTTGCTTTAAGCTGCCACCTGTCCTTCATACAATTTATTGTTCAAACTTGTGTTAACCCATTACTCAATAGGTACACATTTTGTATGCATTCCATTCAATTCATTCCCCCACTTAAGAAAATACCTCCAATCTAAACAAGTCATGAATATGCACCATAAGAAATATTTTCTATATTTTAGCAGATGATAGCTTAAAGCAGGCTGAAAATAAAGTAGAATGCAAGTTTAGGTGCATTCTGCTTTACTTTTAACCTGCCTTAAGTTGTCACCTATCTTCAATACTAGAAACAGGCTATTGGGTAAAGGGTTATAAAGCCATCAGAACAAGGGATGAAATAATAGGTTTGACATACAGGTTATAGCTTAATGCAGGAAAATAGTAGAACAGAAAGCTCCTGTCTTTAAAACTAGGAAAAGGCCATGTAGTGAGGGGATAACGGGCTCAAAACACATGAAATGATGGTTTGTTTACAGGGCTCCAGATAAGAGGGAGTACACTGAACAAATTCAACATTTCCTCACTAATTTCAGCACCAAATCCTATGGTGTTACTACTCATTAGAATCGTCTCTTCGAGACGATTCTAATGAGTAGTGACACCATAGGGTTTAATGCAGAAATAAAGATTTTAGTTTTTGAAATACTCCCCTTATCTGGAGCCCTGTTGATATATATAAGATGATACAGTCACACTTGGGTTAAGCGATCATTGAAAAGGAAATTTGAATAGATTTAGATGAAAACGGGTGCTTATCTGGATCTCTGTGTTTATATCATATGACTAACAGGATTCATATCTTCAACACATGAAAAGTCTTTGCTGCATGTGACTTCTGAAAGTACAGAAACACCTCTCTATTGCTATCACTAAGTTATGTTAATTATTTATTGTGCAAGACAGATGGCTGCTTAAAGCAAGATGAAAGTACAACAGAAAGCTCATTTAGGAGCTTTCTGTTTTACTTTAATCTTGCTTTAAGCTCTCACTTGTGTTTTATACACCCGATTTGCCTACCTCTAATACAGGGGTTTTACTACAACTTTTCCATTTTTTAAACTGTGAAAATGATCCTTAAACAGCCAATTAATATAGAAATTGTAAGACTTCAAATAACGGGTAATTTAATAAAGCAGAACTAAAGTAATGCAGAAAGCTCTTAGGAGGTATCTTAAGGTGCATTCTGCTTTACTTTCAACCTGCTTTAAGTTGGCATCTGTCTTCAAAACTAGAAACGGGTTAATGGGTTAAAGTACTTACTTTTTACAAAGATTGCACTGCACCATGGCTTTCTGGGAGAAATGCCTGTAAGCTTTACCACAGAGGGGACATGAGATTCCCTTGTTACGCTGCTGATAGCAGCTATCACAAACAGTGTAGTTCAGATGCCACCGTGAGCTCCGCCCGCTGCCCGGTGTACGTGAATTACAGTCTTCACAAACTCTACAATTCTGTAATAGAGATTTCATCAGATTTCATACAGTAGAACTCACAATCATTTCCACTAGGGACAGGTCTCATTTTCAGTAATCAATTAATTTGCTGCTTTATCCCTGTCCCCCATAAATACGCCTTTAATTCATTCCTTAACTGAACAAAATAGTTCCAATTAACACAGTCATGAACATGTACCATAATAAATATTTTCTAAATCCTAGTAGATGGTAGCTTAAAGCAGGCTGAAAGTAATGCAGAATGCGCCTGAAGGCGCATTCTGCATTACTTTCAACCTGCTGTAAGTGTCATCTGTGTTCAACACTAGAAACACAAGATGCTATTTTAGCTTTCTGCCTTACTTCCATCCTGCCTTTACTCTTCCCCCATAGAATTGCCTTAAGCATATTGAATTTATTACTCCACTGAAGAAAATGGTTCTAACTTATGCAGTCATGAACCCCTGTGTCGAAAGACGCAACAGAAATTGAACACGGGCTCAGACATAAACCTGAGCCAAATTTTGTACTCTCCATCACTACACACTGAAGTATGTTCAATCGATACTACACACTGAAGTATGTTCAATCGATTCCAAATGTATGAATAGCCCATGGTCGAGTAGGTTAAGGGGTTTCCTTATTTTGCGTGTCTGTCCCAACATGGAGGGTCACGGGTTCAAATCCCACCAGAGCTTCTTTTTTTTTTTTTCAATGCATTTTTTAAACAGAATTTCTTATCTTAAATTAATTCTTATACATTTATATAAGCATTTTATATATATTTACAAATTACTATTTTTATTGCTAAATCTGGTTGCGAGCCTCTTTAACATGTATACTGTTTGAAAAGGATGCCTATATGCGGGATTAGGGTTCAAAGGGTTAAGGCTACGTTGTGGCGATGAAAGCTTACCGTGTGTGTGACTTACCTTACATTTCCAGCCATTCTTAGGTATAGTAGTCATGACTGGTCGAAGACAGAAAGTGTGATAGCCCTTGTCACACATGTCACAGACTAGCATCTTACTGTCATCTCCAGGTTGTCTACAACAAATACAAGGGACACCATGTTATTCTTTTCACAATAACCATAATTGAGATAAAACAGCTATTTTCTTTACAAACAGTTTAGAGCCTGATCAGATGCCGAGTAACTAGGTACCTAATCGAGCTCTAAACTGTTTGCCACATGGATTTAAATAACTCTTAACTTGTCTATAACAACTACACATGAGAACATGTTATTCTTTCCCATTCAACAATGTTTGTGATAAAACAGTTATTTCCATAGCCATTTTCTCTGTTTTCAAACATTGCTATTGCATTTAGTTAATGAATGTTTAACCCTTTATTCCATAGAAACCCATTTTATGCCTTTAATTTATAGTTCCACTTTATATAGTCATGAAAATGCAACATAGGAAATATATTCTATATCCCAGCAGCTGGTAACTTAAAGCAAGCTTTCAACCTGCTTTAAGTGGTCATGTGTCTTTAAATCTAGAATCAGGCTATGGGGTAAGGGGTTAAGCAAACCACCGGTTAAATAGCCTGGAATTCTGCAAATATGGTTGCTTAATACAGGATAACAATAATGTAGAAAGCTTGTTCAGAAGCTTTCTGCATTATTTGTATCATTGTTTAAGCAATCACCTGCTTTTATGATAACACATGGATTATCATTTGAGTGGTCACTTAATACAAGGTTAACTGTAGAGCAGGGACTGTTCTAAAAACTGACAGCATCGATAGTTTAGCTGTAAATCATATTGACATATTCTGCACCAATAGACTCACCTGCACATTTGGCATATTTTACAGTCAGGACACTGCCATCCAGCTCGGACAGTGGGATTGACCTCAACAGGTGGGTGTAAACAGTTACCATGGTAATGGTGACCACAGCTCGTACAGAACAGCTGCTCAGCAATATTACCCACAATATTACATACAACACAGACAGCCTCCTCACCCGCTGAAATATATACATTGACAGTTCCACTGGCAAGCATGAAACAGATGAAATAAAAATTATGACAACCTTTTTAGACCTCTTGTTAAGGAGAGTATTTCCTTATGTCTCAACCATACCCTATGATGTGACTACTACCCTATGATGTGACTACTCATTAGAATTGTCCCTTTGCGAAGATTCTAATGAGTAGTCACAACATAGGGTTTGGTGGTGGCTTAAACAAGAAGATGTTGGAAATAACTGGTTAATTCTCTTAACTTGAGTCCTGCTCTTTTTCGCCATAGAATCATCTATAGAAGTGACTTTTTGTTTTCTTCATTGAAGCATAGTGATATAAAGTATGCAAAAAGTTTCTATAGGAGTATTCTGCATTATTCTTATCCAGAACTAATGTTCGCCTACCCTTATCCCTATTTAGGCTAGGCTAGTCTACTTACCCACAGTTTGGGCCTCCTCTGTATGCTCCGGGCACAACAGGGACAGGGTCTTGATATCCTACAATACACAAAACACTAGTCACTTGTTATACATGGTAGACCGCGGTAATGGAATACTGCAAAACCACAACTACAAACAGTATATAATACGCCCGTCAGGAGGCATAGGTCATAAACAACTCAACTAATTGTGCAGTTTATCAAAACAATGTCATATACCAAATATTAGCTTCATACCAGTATATCAAAGCATGTATGAGAAGAGTGTGGAAAATCCAGATGGACGGACGGGCATCGATATATCATAATATGTCCCGTCTGAAGACAGGTGTACAATAGAAAATACAAGACAAAAGTAATATAGCAAGCCCTTTAGCTTAACCCTTAAAGTGGAAGACCTGAGTACAGTCGAACTTCGATATCTCGAACTCGCTTAACTCGAACTATACGATAATTCGACAAATTTACTGCATTATTTCATGCTCGGCTAAGTCGAACATACCCATATTTCAAAGTTAAAACGTGGCTTAGCCACGTTTTAACTTTGAAATACGGGTATGTTCGTATTAACCGAGTTCGAGATATCGAAGTTCGACTGTATATGCATCACTTGCAAACATTCAGAGGTCTTTGATCTGGGTCTATACTGTTTGTCATATTTTAGACTTTAATATGAATAATGTGGGACACACTACTCATTGGTCTGTGTATACTGTTCATAATTCACAAATGGGATAGTCACTACAAACATAAAGCATTGTATGGAATCCCTGGAATGTATGGTTAAATTAACTGCCCTAATATTGAATATTAGCATGCAAGCAGTAAATTCATGATAACCTTTGCAAACAGTTTGGATTTCGATGAGACACTGCATATCTTTTATAGAACAGTAGCAGAAGACATTGTTGCAGACGAAAAAATTACCCAGCATGCAAATAATTAAACCTAAATTCTTACCTGAAAACAGCCACTACCAGAAGCACATGGATAATGGAAAATCTTATTGCATTTTGGGTATCTACAATTTATTGTGGCACCAAAGCGGGAACAATAGTTGCATTTCTGAAAGTAAAAAATCATCAGGATACATCACAAGTACCATATAAACACTCCTAGGATGTCCCAAAATTTGATCAGAGTTTCAGTATTTGACTCCCTACATGCTAATTACTAAACAGTATTACCATGGCAAGCAGTTTGGATCCAGATAAGGTGCGGCATCTCATCAGGATCCAAACTATTCGACATCCTGACCATATTTATTTTACTGTATCTGGACACTTTTTTTTTTTAAATTCTAAATTTAGAAGATGAAAAAAAGACCAATGTAACAGACAAAACCTTTTCTTAGCTTTAACCCTTTCCCACATAGCTTGTCTCTAGTTTTGAATATAGGTGTCCACTTAAAGCAGGTTGAAAGTAAAGCAGAATGCGCCTTAAGCGCATTCTGCTTTACTTTCAGCCTGCTTTAAGCTATCATCTGCTAGAATATAGAAAATATTTTGAATGATACATAGTTATATCTGTATAAATTGGAACTATTTTCTTCAGTGAAGGAATAAACTTAATGTGCTAAAAGGCGCTTCTATGGCGGAAAGGGTTATAAGAGTGAAAGTTCAATAGTTTCAGTTAAACTCAGTGTCTCTATTAGGTTATTTTGGCAGATATTTGGAGGGGCATTTATAAGAGTAGGTGGGTTGAAACGGGAGTGGTGGAGAAGACGTTTTCTTCCAGTTTGAACAAACCTTAACCCAAATGTGATGCAATTAAATGAAGAAAATGACAGATTCATGACTAAAATCAGAACATAAAACGGTCAGACAAACCAGACAAACTACTCAAGGCATTGTTGTATCAATTATTTAGTCACTGGTCAGCCAGATAGCCAGGAAAATTGTCCATCAACTGAAATGTAGTTGTCCCTGACAACCAAACAACTGTTTAATCAGAGCACCTTTAACCCAAGCAACGAGTATACCGGTCATTTACAAATAGTGTACTAATGAAGATGCAAAAAGTGTAGACCCTGAACAGAGGGCTCCTGCAAGGTCTGCACTATTTGTCATTTTGTAATATATTGTTAAAATCAACCCTAAATAGCCAAAATGAAATAGATTTAATTGGAAATTGGAAAAGTCCATAGGCATCATCAATATTGTGTTTCTTACCTTAGCCATCCCTGAGACCACTGCCTTGTCAACATATTTGAGCACACAATCTTCATTCTGTATGACCCCCTCGGACCAGGCTGCACAGCAGTGATGTGCCCAAGTATGACCTAGTGAATAACAATGTTTGATGTCAAACACATGGTTGTACAGTGGAGAATCTGTTATTCTTTCCCGTTTAAACGCAAACGTACGCAAACGCAAAACACTAAAACGTAGAAAAGTACAACTTTTGGACAATTCTGATAATTTATCTTTATCTTGGTTGCAAACAGTTCGGAGCCTGATCAGACGCCGGGTTACCCGGCGTCTGATCTGGCTCCAAACTGTTTGCAGTGAAAATAATAGTTTTAGCGTAAACGCGTTTATTGTGAAAGAATAACGCTTTCTCCGCTGTAATAGAACAGTATGACTGCTGTGTTAGAATTGTCTAAATGCAAGCAACAACACCTGACTGATAGTTAATTCTTTCAACTATAAGTGATTATTGTGGGTTATTTTATTCCCTTTTGGATCTTCATGAATCAGTCTAGTTGGAATTCTGGGTAGTTTAAAAAAATCTGGTATAAATTAGCAACCAGTGTAGACCCTGATCTACACTGTTTTCAAATGTCATGAGTATATTGAGTTGAAAGAGTTAAACTTAGTAATTAAAATAGTCAAAATTCTATCATTCAAGCTCACTTAAAAGTCAAACTACCCGGGGTTTTTCTACATTTGGGAGTTTCTGCTATTTGACATATCTAGAAGTACAGTACCTGAGGGTTCAAACACTGCGCTCATCTCTGTATCCTCCATAAAGCCCACAGTAGCCAGCTCATCAAACCCCTCATCATCCTCTTGACCTTTACGTGGTGAACGCACACTGTCTCTAGCACTGCTGAAAACAACATCACAATTACAACTTTTTAACCTATTACCCCCATTAATACGCCTTTTTACGCCTCTTACTTATTGCTCCGCTGGACAGAATAGTTCCAATTAATACAGTCATTAATAAATAAAAGAAATATTTTCTATATTCTAGCAGATGGAGGCTTAAAGCAGGCTGTAAGGAAAGCAGAATGTGCCTTAAGGCACATTCTGCTTTACTTTCAATCTGCTTTAAAGTAGTCATCCACCTTCACAGTTAGAAACAGGATATGGGGGAATGGGTTAAAGCTTAATACACATGTTTTTCTCTTATATCCAGATTTGTTATATCCTAGGTCTGTTTACTTCTTGATTCAAAATACATGATAAGGCCATAGAATTCCATAATTTAACCCATTACCCCATGAATACACCTTTTTATACCTTTTAATTTAATCCTCCAATGAAGAAAATTGTTCCAATTTATAAAGTCATAAATATGCACCATACAAAATATTTTCTATATTTAAGCAGATTGTAGCTTAAAGCAGGCTGCTTTACTTTCAACCTGTTGTAAGTTGCCATACAAGATACAAGAAGATTTATTTAACGTCGGATACAATATTGTAACAGTAAACATTAGCTGTAACAGCTATTTTCCACCTGTCTTAAAAACTAGAACCTGGCTATATGGTGTAAACCCTTTAGGTTAACTAATAGGTTAATTAATGTTAAATTTGATGTTAGTTTTGTATAACTAGAGAAATTCTATTTATTCTGAATTCCAAAACCATCACATCAGGCGCAAATATTTATACTTTATATTCGACATTGATGGACCTCAAATATGAGTTTGGTACTTGTTACACTACAGCCCTTGTGACAAAAACTATTGCACCATATACAGCAAAACTTTATTTACCTTTTGCCTTGTCCCCTTGACTGCCTTCTTGGAATAAGAGCTTTCTGTCCTTTTTCTGTGCTTCTATCATCTGCGTCTGTCTTTTTGCTTGTCTTGACGACAGTTCGACGGAATGGATTGAAGCCTGGAGTGGGATCATACTGACATAGTTCTCCCTGACCAAGCAGACTCTTCTTGCCACATGCACAGAAAGAGCACACCTTCCCACTGTAAATAAACAAATGCAAAATACAGTAAAACCTCTCTTTTACGGCCATTTAATTTTGTTAACTATTGGCTGTTTATGACAGGTGACTGCTTAAAGCAAAGTGACAGTGAAACAGAAAGCTCCTTTAGGAGCTTTCTGTTTCACTGTCACCTTGCTTTAAGCTGTCACCTGTATTTTATACAGTCAACTTCTATTAAGTGGTCTTGATAGAGAGGTGTAACTGTACAATTAAATACCTTCACTAACTACAGACACTCTTGTATTAACCCATTACCTCATATAAATTATAAGCTTTTTTACACCTTTAATTTATTCCTCAATTAAAGAAAATAGTTCTAATTTGTACAGTCATGAATATGTATCATAAGAAACATTTTCTATATTCTAGCAGATGGTAGCTTGAGGCACATTCTGCTTTACTTTTAACCTGCTCTAAGTGGTCAGCTGTCTTCAAAACTAGAAATGGGCCATGGAGTAATGAGTTAGGCAACCACTCAGTGAAGAAGTATGGAAACCTTTTACAGTGGAGAAGACGTTTTATTTATGCTTTTCGGTGGATTACCGGAAAATAGCAGTGGATTATCACTTGGTAATCCGCTGCAGTGGATTATCACCAATCGCCGTTTTCCCCGTAGGGCTCCCCAAAAATCGTAGTCAATCGTGTCTTATCGTTAAATTCTGGCAGTCCGATTTGTCGCGAACCACTCAATGGAAGAACACGAATCCCGTAATTCGGATGACGTCAATCAATAAATAAGTGACGTCATCGTACGGGAAACTGTTTCGTTAATGTGTTCGATGTAAACTTGGGACTCAACACAGGGTAAATCATGTACTTTCGCTTTCACAATTGTCGAACAATTTCGTTTAAAAAGTGGCTTAAAAGCATAAATAAATAGAATAATTGTATTTTTTCAGTATAAGATCGAATTTAATCCATTTCGTGAACATCAGACTTAGTAGAGGGCATTTGGCGTCAAAAACACAAATAAAGGAACTAATTTGTACAGAAATGATTTTTGTGCCCTCATATGCTACGACATGAACCGAATAACATAAAAAAAGTCCCAAGAAATCACACGATGCGAAATATGATTTTTGGGGTAAAATGGCTGAAATAATAGGTAAAAGCACGATTTTTTGGGATTTCCAAACTGCGATCGTAGAAATCAATATAAAAGCCCGAAATTTACAGGCTAGACAAATATTCATGTAAACTATGGAATGGTACTTGTTTAGATATGTAAAATTTTCAAAAAACTAATTTTTGGGGTGAAATTGTCAAAATATTAAACCAAAATCACAAATTTTGAAAAATTCAAACAGACCGTGACATCTAAAATCAAATAAAGGAAATGGTGCACAGAGTTGATTTATATGTTATAATTTGCTTAAATATGTTCCAAATAACAGACAAAAAGTCTAGGAAAATCTATCAATGAAAACTATGATTTTTTGGTAAAAGGGTTGAAATAATAACTGAAATTGCTAATTTTGGGGATTTCCCTGCTGTGATCGAGGATATCGATATAAAAGCTCCAAATCTACAGGCTAGACAACTGTTCATGTCAGCTGTGGAAAAGTACTTGTAAAGATAAATAAAATTTTCAAAAAACTGATATTTGGGGTGAAATAATCAAAATATTAAACCAAAATCACAAATTTTGAGAATTTCAAACAGACCCTGACATCAAAAAGGAAATAAAGGAAATGGTGCACAGAGTTGATTTATATGTTAATTTTTGCTTAAATATGTTCCAAATGATAAGCAAAAAGTCTAGGAAAATCAAACAATGCAAACTATGTTTTTTGGGTAAAATGGTTGAAATAAACACTTAAATCGCTAATTTTGGGGATTTCCCTGCTGTGATCGAGAATATCGATATAAAAGCTCGCAATCTACAGGCTAGTTCATGTCAGTTTTGGAATGATTCTTGTTAAGATAAATAAAACTTTCAAAAAACTGATTTTTGGGGTGAAATTGTCAAAATATTAAACCAAAATCACAAATGTTATGGATTTCAAACAGACCCTAACATCAAAAAGGAAATAAAGGAAATGGTGCACAGAGTTGATTTATATGATATTATTTGCTTAAATATGTACCAAATAACAGACAAAAGTCTAGGAAAATCAAACTATGCAAAATATGATTTTGGGTAAAATGGTTGAAATAATAACTTAAATCGCTAATTTTTGGGATTTCCCTTCTGTGATCGAGGATATCAATATAAAAGCTCCAAATCTACAGTATGCACACATATTCATGTCTATCATGGAATGGCTCTAGGTAGGATGAACACAACTTAAAACAAAAGATTATTGGGGTAAAAGGGTAAAATTATTCAACCAAAATTTCATATTTTTGGGATTGTTGACAGATTTTGACATTGAAATCAAAATAAAGGAAAATATGCACAGAATTGATTTATCAGCAATTATATGTTTCAATGTGTACCAAATAACAGACAAATAATGTAGGGAAATCAAAGAATCTGAAATATGATTTTGGGTAAAATGGTTGAAATAATAACTGAAAAAGCTATTTTTGGGAATTTCCCTTCTGTGACCATGGATATCAATATAAAAACTCCAAATATCCAGGCTAGACAAATATTCATGTCTACTTCAGAATGGTCCTTGTTAGGATAAATGAAGGTTTCAAAAAACTATTTTTCGGGGTAAAATTGTCAAAATATTAAACCAAAATCATCAATTCTTGTTTGTAAAATTATCTAGGAAAATCCAACAAAGCCAAATATAAATTTTGGGGTAAACTGATTAAAAAAATTAATGTAAATGCAAGTTTTTGGAAATTCCACACTATGGACTTAGACGAGAATATAGAAGCTACAAATTTACAGGTAAGGTACATATTACTGTGTACTGTAGCCTTGTACTTATTAGGATGAACTAAGGTTTAAAAAATCTGATGGGGGGGGGGGGGGGGGGGTTAAAAATGAAAAATGTAAATAGTTAAATGAAAACCCATATCTTTTCACTTCACTATACTGTGACCTTAGACATGAAACTATACGTTCAAGGTCTATAACTTACACACATACACCATTTTAATGTAGCTTAGTTCAAGTGAAGATAAATCAAAGAGTTTAATTGATTAAAAGTTTTAAGTAAAAATGGTAAACTAAAATAGGGCACATTTTTAATGTATATATTTTGACCTTTAATATGATTAGAAAAGCTCCAAATCCATTTGAAAGTACATTGAGTACATTGTTACAGCAATATAACATGAATATAAAACTTAAAAATATAGTTAAGACAAATATATGAATGGAGACTTTTATAATTAAGGATAACTACTATTTTGAATTTGTTTTGAAATTCATTACTAAGGTCAAACAACTAGGTCTGATATGTCACAGGGTGGCCGAGTCCATTTATAAGGGAGATCAGCATTTCAGATGTCCTCGTGTCAAGTTTTAAAGGAAAAGGTTCGGTTATATGTACAAACAATAAGCGAATTAGTTATTGGAAAAAATAACGTAGGCTTGACACAGTCCTTTCAAATGAGACCTGCAACTAGTTTATCCAAAATTACACATAACAAGCTCAAAAATATATTATAGTGATTTGGAAAAATACACCCCCTCCACCAATAAAAGAAATCAAAACATAAACGAACAATTTTCTGCATTGTTGGATTTTCTGCACGATACTGGTTGGTTCTGGTGTTGGTTGGAAACAAATAGACATGAGCTATCCTGTACTTTGAGCTGTCATAATGGAATCTGACAACTGTGTGAAATATCAGCAAATCATAGTATACGCACATTGGGCATACATCGTAATTAATGTAATTAATTGATCTAACAGTGCTTGCTATATATACATGTATATGAAATAACTGATAGTATATATATCACCAGGTCAATAACAGTCAATATTCTTTTTGTGGTGCTTATTGTCTACTACCAGTGCACACTCTGATTTGACAAGTGGCATTTTAAATGCTGCTTCTAAGCTAGTACATTGGTTTAATTATCAAAATGCTGTCATTTAACCCTTATTGTGTGTGAAACGAATATAGGTTGTTACTTAACCCTAATTGTATGCGGAACGAGAATATATATCATTGGCAAATAGTGAGGACCCAAATCAGAGTGATTATAGCCTACAGTACAAAGTATATTGTGTCTTACCTGTAAATTTGAGGCTTTTACATTTATATCTAAAACCATGCTGTGGAAATTCCAAAAAATCACATTGAAACTAATTGTTTTAACCAGTTTACTCCGAAATGTCATATATGTATTTGGCTTTGTTGGATTTTCCTTTATTTTGCTGTTATTTAATTCATGTTGAAACATACTCAAACACATAAATCAACTCTCAACGCTTTTCCCTTTATTTGTTAAGGCTTTATTTGGAGTTTTCAGACCAGGAGATCTCTGCTAAAATCTCGAAAATTGGTGTTTTTTGTTTAATTATTATAACAACTTAACTACATAAATCAGTTTTTTGACAGTTTTATTAATCTTTATAATTACCATTCCACAGTGCAATTGAGTATTCGTTTAACCTGTAGATTTGGAGCTTTTGTTTTAATAGCCACCACCACAGTAGTAAAATCCTAAATAAAGCTCATTTACATTTTATTTTTCAACGATTTTACCCAAAAAACATATTTGGTATTGTTTGATTTCCCTAGATTATTTTTCTATTAATTTGTACATACTAGTATTAAAGCATATGATAACGCATAAATCAATTTTGATTTTGATGGCAGGGATTGTCTACAAAAATCCCCAAAATTGGTGATTTTGGTTTAATATTTTGACAATTTAAACCCAAAAATCAGTTTTTTGAAAGTTTTATTTATTCTTACTAGTACCATGACACAGTTAAAATGATTTTTGTCTAACCTGCATATTTGGTGTATTTATATTGATATCCACGTTCACAGTAGGAAAATTCCAAAAATTCGCATTTTCATTTATTATATCAACATTTTTACCTCAAAATTCATTTTTTAAAGTTTTATTTATCCTTAATAATACTTTCCACAATAGAGATGTATAAGTATCTAGCCTGTAAATTTGGAGCTTTTATATTGATAACGAACGACACAGTACTGAAATCCCTAAAATTAGCGTTTTCTTTTACTATTTCAACAATTTTGCCTAAAAAAAACACATTTCGTATAGATTGATTTTCCTAGATTTTTCTTCTATTATTTGGTACATGCTCTACCATATAAACCATTTCTGTGCATATTTTCGTGTTTGACATCAGGTAATCTCTACTAAAATCTCCAAAAATTTGGTTTGTGTTTAATATTTTCATGAAAACCATTTTTTGAAAGTTTTATATATCCCAATTAGTACTATTTGACAGTGCATATAACTTTCAGTCTAATTTGTAGATTTGGAGCCTTTATGTTAACACCCAGGATCACAGTATGGAAATTCCAAAAATTATCATTTTCGTTTATCAATTCAATCATTTTACCCCAAAAAAATCGGATTTCGCATCGTTTGATTTTCCTAGATTTTTTTTCTGTTATTCGGTACATATAGTTGGAGCATATGAAAATGCAAAAATCATTTCTGTGCATTTTTTCCCCCAAAATTTTTAAATGCCCTCTACTACAAGATCTTAACGTGTGTTCATTTAACTAAATTCATTTTCACTGACATAATAAACTTTTATTCAAGCATGCAGGTATTCTTACAAGTAATTTATAACATTTAAATGGAATATGTATCTTGCATGAAGATTTAGAGCTAAATGATTCATATTCAAAGCCACTGGAAACAAAATGTGTGTTTTTTAACTTATTTTTTACAATTTTACCCCAAAAAAGCCAGTTATTTTAATTTTTCTTAAACTGGTGTGGTACTAGCCTGGAGTGTAATGGAATATGTGCCTAATCTGAAAATTTGGAGCTTTTTTGTTCAAAACCATGGTCACAGTGGCGAAATTCCAAAAATTCGCATTTTCGTTTATTGTTTTAGTCATTTTACCCCAAAAATCATATTTCGCATTGTGTGATTTCTTGGGACTTTTTTTCTGTTATTCGGTTCATGTCATAGCATTTGAAAACACAAAAATCATTTCTGTACAAATTAGTTCCCCAAAATCTGTAAATTCCCTCTACTAACTGTTATATTTTTGCCACTCGTGAAAATATAACGTCTGATGTTCACTCAATGGATTAAATTTCTATCTTATACTGAAAAAAACAATTATCCTCTATATTTGTATGGCTTAACCTATTACCCCATATATATGCCTTTTTACGGCTTGAATTTATTCCTCCTTTGAGGAAAACAGTTCAAGTTTTTACAGTCACGAATAAGTTTTTAAAGAATTTTTTTCTATATCCTAGCAGATAATAACTTAAAGAAAGCAGGCTGAAAGTAAAGCAGAATGCGCCTTAAGGCACATTCTGCTTTACTTTCAACCTGATTTAAGTGATTATCTTTGTTTAAAACTAGAAACAGGCTATGGGGTAATGGGTTAAACACAAACGAAATGCAAACATATTGCACTAAAATGTAAAAATAAAAACTTTTTGACAGCTCTGGCTATTTATTTAATCTGAGTGGCAAACAGTAAGCCTGATCTGATGCCGGTAACTGTTTGAAAAGGAAATAAATTCAAATAATAGCTTAAGTGTCAATGTTTTTATTGGGGAAGAATAAAGTCTTCTCCATGGTACAAAATTAACTCTTTCCTCCCCGAAACTTTAAATGGAAAATTCCAGTTTCCTTTTAAGTCTAGTCCATTTCTGACTTTTAAGGGTTGTTTTTGTCAATGTTTGGCATTATGACAAACAGTGAAGACCCTGATCAGAGGGCTCCTTTCGGAGCCCTCTGATCTGGGTCTTCACTGTTTGCACATGACAAGTGTACTATTCACATGTACACTGTTTGAAAAGGATGCCTATATGCGGGACTAGGGTTCAAAGGGTTAAGGAGTATGCCAGTTGAAATTTTCATTAAATTAGTGTGTGTGAGACTTACTCTACTGGAAGCTGCTCATCTCCTTCCTGCATCTGGAACATGCCTGTCATCCCTAATAAACATAAACAGTAAATATTAAATACTTTACAAAAATACTCAGCTTTAAGCCTCTAAAAAAAACAAGAGGGTCTGAAGGCCCTGATATCGCTCACCTTTTGTACTGAAGTCTGATACTTTACCTTTCTGTTTCACAAGTTTTCATCTTAATCTATTCAAATTTCCTTTTCAATGATCGCTTAACCCAAGTGTGACTGTATCATCTTATATATATCAACAGGGCTCCAGATAAGGGGAGTATTTCAAAAATTAAAATCTTTATTTCTGCTTTAAACCCTATGGTGTCACTACTCATTAGAATTGTCTCGAAGAGACAATTCTAATGAGTAGTGACACCATAGGTTTTGGTGCAGAAATAAGTGAGAAAATGTTGGTTTTTGTTCAGTTTACTCCCCCTTATCTGCAGCCCTGTATCAAGGTGGTAATTTTAGGAAAGGAAGTGTCAGCACTGTGATCATATCCAGCCTAGTAATAATTGATATTTTACCCTCTATCTGATAGAAACCAGTACAGTAGAAACTCTCTATTACGACTACTAAAACAAAGGCTAATGGGTTGAATAAAAGACAGGTGACAGCTTAAAGTCTGCTTTACTTTCACCTTACTTTAAGCAGTCACCTGTCGTAAACACATAATAGTTATGACAATTGAGTGGTTGATATAGGGAGGTTCTACTGTATTTGTATATTTGCAAACAGTGTAGATCATGGTAAGAGGGTATGCACTGATTGCTGCAATTTTGGGTTTTTTTCTGAAACAATCCCTTAAACAGCCCCTAAAAATTAAAATAAACAGGTCTTTTTAAAAATTTAAAGCAGTCCATATGAAACATTTGGCATAACAGGCTAATGTGTGGCTACCTGAAGCACTATCTGTAGAGACGTCCATTTCCTCCGGTAAGACGAGTGGCTCTGGATCAGTCATCAGACTTGTCTCTACATCACTGCCTGCACCATGGGCATCTCCTGTCTCCATCAACTCTAACTCAGGCGGAGCAAGAGTGTCATGGTCCACTACCTGGGCTTTGGATTTGCGACTCTTTTCTTTATCTTTACTCCTAGAATACAGACATGCATTGTACAGTAAAACCTCTATTATAAGTAACCACTAAATTTGGTTAATTATCAGGTGTTCATCTTCATCTTCATCATATATACAACACTCCTTCATAATTGAAGATTATGTGCCGGCGCCATAAATATTTACAAGTGATAGAAATTATTGGTGCAGATTTTAAGGTTTTGTGCTCATGAATAAGTGATATTTTAAAACTATATACACTGTTTGTCTATTACATGTTGAGGATGGGCACGAGAACAGCAACAGGGATAAGGGCTTTAAAAGCATCAACTGTTGCTGACTCGTGCACAGAGGTCGGGAGTAAATTCCATTGGACAATTGTTCTTGGGTAAAATGAGAATTTGTACGAGTCTTTCGCTGTTTGGATGTGTTTGTAGCAGTGGTTGTGATTGAGTCTGGATCTGGAGTCGACAGGAACTAAGTGTTTAAAGCAAGAGGTGGCATAAAGAAATGTGAATGTTAAACAGAAAGCTCCTTCAGGAGTTTTCTGTTTTACATTCACATTGCTTTAAGCTGTCACCTGCGGCGATTTTTTTTGCCCTTTAAACAATGAAATAGTGCATTTTTAGCAATACATATATGTAGTGTATAGTATAGTGTGTTTATATGGAAATGGCTGAAATAAGAATTATTCTGTTAATCTGTTTGCAAGAACCAGTTTGTGTAGGATTTTTGTTTTCAAGTTCAGCACCAATATTTAAGTTACACTTCGATCATAACTAAAGTTTACAATTATACCTGCTGATCTCCCAGTTTAGTCGCTGACTACAGCTTGCATTAACTAGTATTCCATTATTTTGCAACAAAGTATTACATTGCTGGACCTATGGAAAAAGTGTAGACCCAGTCTGATCTCCTGGGTGAGTCCTCTGATCAGTGTCAGTGCCATTTACAAGAATGGAAAAATTGGAAAAATTACTTTTGACAGAAACCGCAAACAACATGTAGTCTTTTGACCAAAATGGAAAAGTCTCTTTAATCAGTATTTGAAAGTTTAAAGCATGTGAAATGTACACACCTTTTCATTTTTCTCTGCCATACACACTACACTACTGTCACACTCAATCAGATAATACACACACATACTAGAAATGCTCACTTTTTTTTTCTTCAAATAAATAAATTCTGAAACAGGAATGCAGAAACAAGTAGATTGGGCATGTGCTGCAAACAGTAGATCCAGAACAGGAAGCCCCTGATCAGGGTAGAACTGGTTGTCTTATGGAAAAACATTCATAAGTCTCTGACTCTCATAAACTTAATCAAAGAATTTATTTGAAAAAGTTTAACATTAACTTGCCACACACAGTCAAACACCTACCCTTACTTAGAATTAAGTACAGTGCATGTATAATGTGATTTGAATGTATAATGTTTTAACTCTTATTCCTCATAGTCATTAGAGATAAGTTTTTATGCCTTTACTATTCCCTTGAAGTTAAAGTAAATATTTTTTTATTCTATCGAAGACAGATCTAGATCTAGATACGGGATAAAAAAAAAAAAGAGAGGTCTAGTAAAAAAAAAAAAGTTGTTTTTTTTTGTTTGTTTTTTATGTGTCAAGAACCTGTGGGTTAAGAGAGCATATAAAATTTCACTGCATCCCGACAGGCTGATGTCTAATGGAGGATTCATTTTACTTTAAGCCTGCTTTAAACAACCATCCATTATAAAAACAGAAAACAAATCTTAACTTTGTGAACAATTAATAAGACTGTATGACCGTGTCACGAGATAAATCCAGGTCTACTAAAATATTTGTTGTCACGATTTTTCTTTTTCAATATTTCATCACCAAGTATTCAATTTCTATATATACCAAAAATTGCCAGAATGCAGATTCCTCGTTTCCCGCGTGTAATGTTTTGCCTTTGTTCTTAAAAAAAACTTATTTCCCGAAACTCCCACGAAAAACGTCTTCCGCGTCGCTAGCCATTTCATATGAATAAGTGCTAATTTTAACCATCGTAATTTATGTTAATTTCACTAGTATCAAAACAGTCTTTCTAAATGGAAGTATATAACGTCTAATCTAATTGGATGTTTTCAAAATGACGCTGGGAATTACCTTTTTGATAACCAATGAAACCAGTAAAGACATGTGTCAAAAGTTCGAAGCATGCCGCGCAATTGGATTTCATTTCGGAAGTTTGGAATACTGTTTGTGTCTGTTACGTGATTATTAATACGGAGTTGTCGAGGAAATCAATTCTTATAGGTAATTAATGTTCGTTTGTTCAATATTTTCGGAGAATTAGGCCCCGTATCGAGTGTATTTTTCCGAGGCGACAAGCGATTTCGCCGCTGTTACTCTCGTCTCAATAAACGCGGCGAATTTTCAGTCCGCAAAATGGTAAATCATCTTCTTAATGTTTAGATTCGGGAAAAATAATGTCTGAGATTCCGGTTTCGGCTAGTTTGTTTTTTTTCAGCGTAATTCGTAGCTTGTTTTCCGAAAATCATGTTCCAGTACTCGCCATTGCTAACGGTTTTAGAAAACTTCAAAAAGTTGATCTCGGTCAAATAGAAATAATCCAAGATCCTGTCAATCACCGTTTAGATAGGGAAATTCGGCTTGTGATTGGTTGATGATGCTATGCTCACGCCCGACACGCGTGACGGCGTTTGACATATGAAACAATTTACTCGAGTACACAACACAGAGCCGTGATTAAGGCTAGTCGCTTTACAGATTTAGGCATGTCGGCAAGATCAAAGCATGTCGCGAAGAGACCGCCTGGAAGGAAGACATGTCGCCCGGGACAGGCGAAAACGGCCTGGGGAAATCCCTGCCTTTAAGACAATTCTAATGAGTAGAAACACCATACGATTTGGTGCTGTAATGAGTGAGAAAATTTGGATTTGTTCCGTTTACTCCTTCTTATCTCAAGCCCTGTATTTCCAGCTGACAAAGCTTGTTTTAAAACAGTGTTTAGAATAGTTGGTTTCTTAATGCAGTCTCACAGAACAGCATGGGTGCCATATGACCATTTCATGTGTCGAGGTGCCGTAAATCCCAACTCAATCAATCAATCACAGTACAGCAGAAACTATAGGGAGATTTCTGCTTCAATTTCAACCTACTTTAACCGTTTACACCACAGATACAATGTACACATTTATATGCAATTAATTCATTTCTCCACTGAAGAAAATAGTTCCAATTTTTACAGTCGTAAATAATTATATATCATAAGATATATTCTCTATATCCTAGCAGATGATAGCTTGAAGCAGGCTGAAAGTAAAGCAGAATGCACCTTAAGGTGCATTCTGCTTTACGTTCAACTTGCTTTAAGTGGTCACCTGCCTTCAATACTAGTAGGACCAGGCTATGGAGAAAAGGGTTATGCAGCCACCTGTCAGAAGGTGAACATGTTTTATTTGACTTAATTAAAACATAGTAGTAGGAGGGGTGATTCATAATCAATGCAACTCCATTAATAACTTCGATATAATAATTGTAATATGCATGTGTGATATATCGTTGGAAAGGACAATTCCTCACCTACACGGTGGTATAATGCATGATAAGATCACATTACGGGATAAATCACAATTCTTATCTAAATGACCCCTTCTCAAGGGCACTAGAACATAGCACTTTTCAGACATTACTTATATCCTAATAATTTCTTAAAAAGTAAAATGTCCATACTTTTTTTTTTAATATATATCAGTTTATGTCCGAATTTTAATATACGTAAGATTTCATTAAAATTAAAAGGCTCAGCTGTTTTAAATCTCAATTTTTAAAAAAAAAAAATCTCATTTTGCTTATGAAAAAAGTTGACATGAATTTTCGAATGCTATGAACTTTTCCTAGATTCATATATCTATAAATTGATTTTAAAACATGAACATCTATTTCTATTAGTTCAATTATAGCCTGGTTTGGTGTAACAAAATGTGTTCTAGATTTCAACAAAACCTCTTGAACATAACAGTAGTGTCATTTTTATGATATTTTTAGTAAGAGTTAAATATTACCTATAATTTTGTCATTTTGTGAAATTATATAATTTGAAATTGTGTAATGTGTGTATAATTGTATGGTTTTATGTGACCGAAAGTTTCAAAAAATTATTTCAAATAATAAAACCGTTATGGTAATTATAGTATCAAAATTGGTTCGAAACATTACCTCAAAAATACAAAAAAACTGTCCAGTGCCCTTGACTTGGGGTCATTTAGGCTCGTGGTGTGACTTATCTAGTCACGTGATCTTACTGTGCAGTATATCATTGTATAGGGGAAGAATGGCTCTTTCAAATGATATATCACACATGCATTTTGAACTTATATATTAATAAAGTTATTGATCTAGTTGCATTAATTATGAAACACCCCTAGTAGCATGAAAAGGCACTTTTGTGTTTAGAAATATCTAAAGATGAAAACACAGATCCAGATAAGGCAGATATTTCAAATGCTGTGTTTTTCTCCAACAAACCCTATGTTGTGACCACTCATTAGAATTGTCTCAAAGACACCATAGGGTTTAGAGGCAGCATTAAGGAGAATATTTTGGAAATGTTCAGTTTAACTTCTCTTATCTGGAGCCCTATGAGATAGGGGGTATCGCTTTAGGTGACCACTTAAAGCAGGTTGAAAAGTAAAGCAGAATGCACCTTAAGGCACATTCTGCTTTACTTTCAGCCTGCTTTAAGCTATGCTAGGATATATAAAATATTTCTTGTGGTACATATTCAAGTCTGTATAAAGTGGAACTATTTTCTTCAGTGGATGAATAATTAAAATAGCGTAAAAAGGTGTATTTATTGGGTAATGGATTAAGCAAAGCAGCAACCAGGTTGGTCTCAGTTTGTTTTAAATCTGAATCTAGATCTAGCTTATTACTTGGTTTGTAATGGTTCTGTTACTAGAAGCTTGTAATTACCTTTTCTTTTTTCCTGAGCTTCCATCTTTTTTTCTTCCTTTTTTCTTTTCAGAGTAATCAATGGGTGGACTTGTTTCTTCGTATGAGGTGGCAGAGTCCGAGTCATCACCAATACTAGCCTTCGAACTAAACGATCTTATCTGGGAGAGAGACAGCTTGATCTTGATTGGCTCCTTATGTTCCGGCTCTTTCTGAGGCTCTGATACAACTGTAGCCACTTTTGATTTCCTTTCTTTGTCATCTGAACTATGCTTTGTTTTTCTATCAGGGGACTCTGTTTTGGAACTAGATTTAGCTTCATGCTTTATCTTATCAGTTTTTGAACTTCGCGACGTTTCACGGGATTCAGATTTTGAATGCTGGCTAGAGTCTTTGCTTTTTGCTGAACCATCAGGTTTCTCTGTTTTAGTTCTTTCTTTTGATTCACTTCTGTTTGTACTTGAAAGCTTCTCTCGTGATTCTGATCTAGACAAGTGAGTTCCTGACTGACTTTCCGACTTGTAGCTGGAGCGTGATAGAACTGGCATTTCAGAATCCATCTGTGCTTCCTGCACTTTGTCTTTTGTTTGTATTGCTTTTGGATCAGATGCCTTTTTGGTTGCATCTTTATCCTCATCCTTGTCTTGAAACAAAAGAAAAAAGATAACGTTTTATTGCTATAAAACATAATTTTATCATTCTATGATTACAGTAGAACCTCTCTATTACGACCACTAAATTATGTTAATTATTAGGGTATTTACGATAGGTGACCGCTTAAAGCAAGGTGACAGTGAAACAGAAAGCTCCTTTAGGAGCTTTCTGTTTCACTGTCCCCTTGCTCTAAGCTGTCACCTCGCTACTTTACAATCAATTAGCCTTCGTTTCAGTGGTCGTTATAGCGAGGTTTTACTGTATATTATTTTGTATTACAATACTTGCCGGGTAAGAGAAGTTAAATCGGGGTGGTAACTGTTTAAGCATAAAGACTGATGGGATATTAAGTGCAAGTGCAAACCTGGTCAACACAAGTCTCACGTATCATAATTGCCAGAACAAAACTTTGTCTATGTATATGAATCCTTTATTCCATACCCTGTTTCTAGTATTGAAGATAGGTGGCAACTTAAAGCAGGTTGAAAACTAGAACTGCTATCACTAAAGGTGATAAATACCCCCACTCCAACTGACCTGTCACAAACAGCACAATGACATGTAGAAAGAATAATACATGCATATTAAGGAACAAATTTCAAGTTGAAAAGGGGCATAATTCTGTCAAATTTTATGCAAGAGTTGTCAGACTTTAAAGAAAAGTCTCACAATACAACACTAATAATGTTTACCACGTTTGAAGACAATATCATGAATAGTTTTCAAGAAAATGGCATGTTCAAAGAAAATAGAACAAAATTTCAAGTTAATCAAAGTACTGTAGTACTGCAGGCTCGGACTTTCAGTTTAATGTAGAATAAAGTAATGCAGAAAGCTAATTATGGAGTTTCTGCATTACCATTGCCTTGCATTAAGCAGAAACCTGCAGCGCTTAAAGACCCTAAAGAACAGGGTTGGCAGGTATAAACCGGGGCGGTTTCCGGTTTTAACCGGTTAAAACCGCCCCGGTCAATACTCCCTGAAGTGGTCAATACTGGTCAATACCGGTCAATACTCATTTTTTGTTAAAATAAAGCTCTTAAAGCTTCAAAAGGGTTTAATTATAGTGTAATGATGTATTACAGATACACAGGCAGGTATTTGAAGTGTATATAGGGGGTATAGAAAGCACAAAGTGAATTTTTCAAATCTGAAAAGACCACCCTGGTCGATTGAACTGACCACATTTATTGATTGAACTGACCGCTTGTTGTCGATTGAAATGACCACTTGCGGTTGATTGAGAAGACCACCCTGGCCAATTGAACCAGGTGTTTGGTGATTCCTGAAGTATTTGTTGACTTCTACAACTTGCTTTATCACCTGGTCAGGAGTAATATCCTGTCCCAGTAGATTCAGCCAGTGTGCAGTCAGAGCAACCATAAACTGTCAGGCTGGGGTCGTCCTCCTTCAGGTTCTGCTTCATCACAGATATCTTCTCATTATCTGTGACTATGCTATTAACTTTGCAGCCATACTTCTCTGTAGACTCATTGATGGCTTAAATTAGGAGTAAAACAAAGTGTCAACTTGTATAATACCCCTGTCAGTGTACAATCACCCTGTATCAAGACATTTGATTGGTCACAATCAGATCTATGCCCCTCCCACTGCAGTGACATGGGGCAATCTAACACATGATAATCTGTTTTGACAGCAATTTACAGGTGTTGCAAACTTGCAAAAACTTATGATCTTCCCATGATTGTAAATAATAGACATCAATGAATCTTCAACATTTAATTGTTTGTTGACTATGGGTATATGACCTTAATGGTTAATTATTTGCTGTAATATATTCCCAAAGTGGTCAATACTGGTCAAATGAAATTTTGAGTGGTCAATTGAGATTTTTAATGGTCAGTTCAGTTTAAGTGAACAGTTGATTGAGTTGAAGTATTTAGTGGTTGGTTAATATGGGTATAGCTAGCCTTTTGGTTAGTAAACTCCCAAACTGATACTAGGTGGTCAATACAGGTCGATTTTCAATTGACAAGGCCGGTCATTTCAATCAACCACTTTGTAGTACTGGTTTTATCAAATATTTACAAAATGTAATTCAAATTCAATATTTAGATTAAATCATTGATATTATGATCATTATTCCCAGTATAATGCTCATCATGACAATTAATGTATGAATAAGATAGGTAGGGAACTAGCAGTTTATTTTATTAGTAGTCTGATTGAATTGACCACATCGAGTGGTTACCGGGCAAAAGACCACTTGTGGTCATTAAAGATAAACTTTGAAAAACAACATCAAAATATCATTCTGTTATTTAAAAAGATCCTTAACAGTACAGTTTGTATGTACTGTATATATTAAGCAACACTTTAAATTACTAAGGGTATGATACATAGGTTATAAGTTGGTTAGAAGTGCTCATTTCAATTGACCAGTAATGACCGGTAATGACCACTAATGACCAGTATTGACCGGTTAAAACCAGTATTGACCGCCCGGGTGGTCAATACTCTTATTGACCGGTCGATTGCCAACCCTGCAGTAAAGAATTTTGTAATGTGCATGTCTTATAATGCATCGTCTGCTATGACTACTAGGTGAATGTTTATTACAAGGTAGTAAATACGGTGTTTAAATCACCACAGGTACAGACTCAGGATCCTGAGTTTAACTACACGGTTTATCTGATAGTGACGTATCCAGCAACTGAAGCTCCATTAGATAGCATATGTAAACCCCATATGACAGGATTTGTTTGTAGGGGGAGCTAGACTCGCACCAATATTTTTCTGAAGGATTCGATATAGGCTCTCCGAGCCAAAAAGGGGCATAATTTGTTGAGTTATGTAACTTCAAGCAGAGTCTGCAAACATCACACTTATAATGTGTACCAAGTTTGAAGACAATGTTATAAATAGTTTTCAAGAAAATGACATGTCCAAAGAATAAATGCATATTAAGGAACAAAATTTCAAGTTATAAAGGGCCATCATTCTGTCAAATTTTGTGCAAGAGTTGTCATGAATAGTTTTCAAGAAAATGGCATGTTCAAAGAAAAAATTCTCAATTAAGAGACAAAAAAAATGAAGTTAAAAGGGGCATAATTCTGTCAAATTTGGTACAAGAGTTATGAAACCTGTCAATGACTGTCCCCAAATAACATTGATAATGTATACCAAGTTTGAAGATGGTATCATAAACAGTTTTCAAGGAAAAGGCAAATGTCCCGGAAAAATGTGACGGACCGACATACGGACCGACCGACCGAAGGACGGACGGACGGACAACGTGATTCCTATATAGCCCCCCACCACCGGTGGTGTGGGGGCATAAAACAGAATGCACCTAAAGGCTGTAGTTTCTTTAGTATTTTAATTTATTTGTCTCAGATGGTACTACACTAGTCGGAAGGAGTGCTGTGATATATTCTGAGACTTATAGTTCTGTGATCAACAATTTTTATTTTCCTTAGTAATTATTATTTTGTGCTACGGCAGAGTCATTCTTACTTTGTCATATTTATCCTTTATAATGATTTAATTGACAAATTTTATTGGATAATTAAGTATTAACTTTTACCAAAAATTTAAAATTCACTTTCTTATAATCAATATACATGTACTTACTAAAACGGGTTTAATGAAAACCTCTTTTATTTAAATTGTTTTGGACGCATTATTATTATTATTACTTTGCTCATAGTCTAACTCCGCTCAGGGAGCATACTTTTCTGGGGCGGAGAGGGGTCTGAGTAATACTAATTTATTACTTTCTTTAATACCTATATTCATAACTCTTAAACTTGTAATTTATTACCTCATTGTGCATGGGATTGATGTATATTGTGATAAATGTATGTGCTTTGTGATGTTTTCTTATGTTCTTTATGTCGGTAAAATGCTATACATAGCTTATAATGTAACATGTTATAAACTGTTCCGACAATAAATAAATATTGATGATGATGATGATGAAGGCGCATTCTACTTTACTTTCAGCCTGCTTCAAGCTATATCTTCTAGGATAAAAAAAAAAGTATTTCTGATGGTACATGTTTATGACTATAAATTTTAACTATTTTCTTCAGTGGAGGAATAGATTAAAAGTCCTAAAAGATGCTTCTATGGGGAAAAGGGTTAATATATCTACAAAATCGGCATAACTCTACTCCACCTGTATCTGTCTATCTGAGCTCCAAATAAGGCAAATAGTTCAAATACTGTCTCTTACAACCCATTACCCCATAAATACGCCTTTAATTTAGTCCTTCACTGAAGAAAATAGTTCAAATTCATAGTCATAAATATATATCAAAAGAAATATTTAATATATTCTAGCAGTTGATAGCTTAAAACAGACTGGAAGTAAAGCAGAATGCACCTTAAGGCAGATTCTGCTGTACTTTTAAGTTTCAACCTGCTTTAAGTCGTCACCTGTCTTCAAAAACTAGAAAAGTATATGGGGTAATTGGTTTTAAAAGTCTTCTTCAACCCTAAGAATTCTAATGAGCAACAAAGGATTTGTTAGAGACAAATGAGACTAGAGATACATGTAAGCTGTTCATATAAATTATACTGATGCTGCCTCCCTGCATGTTCTGTATACAGTGAAGAATCTGTTATTCTTTCCCAAAAAACACGTTTACACTAAAACTATTATTTGCAGTGCAAACAGTTTGGAGCCAGATCAGACGCCGGTAACCCGGCGTCTGATCAGGCTCAAAACTGTTTGCCACCAAGATAAACAAGAATTATCAGATTTGTCCAAAAGTTGTTCTTTTCTACGTTTTAGTGCTTTGCGTTTGCGTACGTTTGCGTTTAAACGGGAAAGAATAACAGATTCTCCACTGTATATGCCAAAAATTATAACTATTTAGTCGTAACTATATGAAACAAGATCCTGAGGATACGCATATTCGTGGTATTAATGAAAACATCACGTAAATTTTTACTGTTATAGCTTAAAAACTGCCAGAGTTATACCGACAAAAAGGTATGTACTGCAAATATGGAGAGATGGACGGAGTAGACAGTTGAATGGGGTAAAAACAGTCCCCCCCCCCCCCAAAAAAAACCACATATGTTATGCAGTACAAAAAGGTTGAAAACAATTAGGACATGACTCTCTCTTGAAAAGTGTTATCAGATATATTTGGTGCTTACCTGCCATGTCTTAATTTCTGTCAGCAAGTCTTCCTGAAGTCAGCCAATTCTACTAGTGTGTAACCTTCCATGGCAAAGCAAGCAACAATCTAAAACAGAATAACATTTTATTAAACACCTAAAAAGCGGGTCAACACATGAGTTTGACTTCTATAATACTTGAAACCAGGAGTGATAATGGTAACTTTTAAAATATTTTTTTCAGGGCTGCCATAAGTTGACATGAAAAATCCTAAGATGTCGAAATTTGCATTTTTCAAGTGCGATTTTACGAATCGTAACTTCACCCCCATTGCCTGTTTCTAGTTTTGTTGACACGCGACTACTTAAACCAGACTGGAAGTAAAGCAGAATGCGCCTTCAGGCGCATTCTGCTTTACTTTCAGCCTGCTTTAAGCTACCATCAGGGTTCGCGCTAGCCTTAAATTCCACCGAGTCCCAGGGACTCAGTACCATTCAAAAAGTGGGGTTCCACATCAGATTTACCAAGTCCGTTCAATTTTCTTAATAAAAGACTTATATATATATATATCCTTTCTAAATTTATAATAATACTAGATTTTCTATCTACTGTAGATCTACTTGAATTTTTGTGTATCTGTAGTTTATGTTTTAAAATCATGAACTTTTGAAATAAAACATTGGAACTCCATAACATTGATCTACTGGAAATTCTTTTATTTCAAAGTTATTAAAACCAAAGAGTATAAGTGACAGACACCTTCATTATATTGATAAAATTATTAATTCAAACAACATAAATTAGATCAGGCTACACGTTTTCGTTAAAGAACTTTAGACTCGAAGATGACAGTCGGCGAAGAAAGTTTTCTCGATAACCAGCGAGTAGTTCACTGTACGCTGGTAGTCAGTGCAGCCGACTCGGAAGATGTTTTTCATTCTTTATTCAATGCAAGTGCTGCATTTCATTAGGACATATATGCTCATTTTGTTCTTTTCAACATCCCAAACTCGTTGTCTTTTAACCAGGACTCTTGAAATGTTCCGTTATGATTGCAGGGTTTTTCTTAGGCCAATTGGGAATGACTCCAGTTCCGAGCTAATTAGGCAAATATTGCGTCGTTTTTAGTCAAATTGGGAAAAATTTGCATCGTTTTGAGTCTAATTGGGAATCTTGCATGGACCATATCAAGCAGTTAACTATATAAAATTCAAACTGAATTTGACTGCTAGCAATATATTGTCCAATTGTACCCTCTGTAAGGGTATGGGTCTTCAGCTGGCATTAGCAGGATTTGCTTTAAAGATGCTTAAAACAAACTCTGCTCAATCTGAACTCTTTGAATTGGGAATTTTATTACCAAAGATTGGGGAAAATGGTCAGTTTTGGCAATTGGGAATGACTCCGTTTATGGGTAGCAGTTACATAAGGAGGAAAAACACTGGATTGTATCGGCTTGGGAAGCCATTTTAGCTGTCAAACCTACGGCTTTACCCCGGCTCGAAAACAGTGGATTTACCACTGCACACGCGCAGGGTTCAAGCTCAATTGTCACGTGGTAAATGATAATTGAAAGAAGTTTCGAAACGTAATCAAACAGTTTAAAGCATCAATACTGGTAAACTTAGCGCTTAATTCACCAAATAAGTACTTTAAATGTATTTGTATCTGTTGAATTCGTCAAATATTGACCAACTTGAAAATTAAAGAATGAGCGTAACGATTATAGCTTTTTGATTGCGTCCCAGGGACGCAAGTTCGACCATCAATTTTTTTCGTCCCGGCCGATTTTAATGCGTAATTAGATATGATTACGGCGGTAGCGCGAACCCTGTACCATGTGCTAGAAAAAATCCGGAGAAATGGCAGCCCTGTTTTTTTCATCACATACACCGGCAGATAGTGGTCG
Organism: Gari tellinella; assembly: GCA_922989275.2. Classification (NCBI taxonomy): domain Eukaryota; kingdom Metazoa; phylum Mollusca; class Bivalvia; order Cardiida; family Psammobiidae; genus Gari; species Gari tellinella. The sequence goes on along the minus strand of OV277863.1, from coordinate 12,428,725 downwards.
AGCGGTAAAACTTTTGACTGCTGTACCAGGGGTATAACAGGGGCTGCCAGTTTGATCACCCTGACTAGGGCATTTCTCTGAATCTCCGATGATGTACAGTAATGTTCCTGAGCAAGATATATGCCCCACGAACTTCAACTTTATAAGTACTGCTTTACAATCGTAATTGATGGGGGGGGGGGGGGACTCCATCAATGGACTCAAGAAATATCTTTAAAGGGCATAGCCACTTGAGGTGCATCAGGGACTGAACCCGACCAGTCCCTTTATCCTGACATTGACGAACCAGTCGTAATCATGAGCACCAAGTAAGGGAAGCTTTTAAGTTTTAGGTTTCACTTGGCCGGGGATTGAACCCCAAACCTCCAGCACTTACTTTCACAGTCATGTGTCTTCAAAACTAGAAACAGGCTATGGGGTAAAGGGTTAACGGTATGATTCCTTTAAACCCGCTTACAGAAAATTTGGAAATCTAAGGATTTTTCATAATCAACTTATTATGTATCAGCAGCCTTAGTTTTGACTGATCTCATACTTTTTGATTTCAGCAAGGCGTTCGACAAGGTAAATCATCTTAAACTTCTTTATAGTCTTCAAGAATGCGGCGTCTCCTCTCAAGTGTTGAACTGGTCTCGCTCCTTTCTTCTTGGCAGGAGCCAAACAGTTGTACTGGATGGTGATTCCTCCACTGAAGTCCCTGTCACCTCTGGGGTACCGCAAGGTTCTGTCCTTGGGCCTCTCTTCTTCTTAATCTATATTAACCAACTACCCTCTACTGTTTCTAGGTCCCAAGTCCGTCTTTTTGCGGATGAAACGGCCATTTATCTCACTGTTAACTCTCTATCAGACTGTTCATCCCTACAGCAGAATCTTGACAAGTTGCAGGACTGGGAAAAGCAGTGGGATATGGAATTTAACCCGTCAAAGTGTCAGGTCCTTCACATCAGTAGAAATAAAAACATCATTAAACGTAAATACTTTCTCCATGGCCAACCCCTTGAACCTGTGTCTGAAGCCAAATACCTAGGATTAAATATCTCTTCAGACCTCAACTTCAATAATCATATCACCAGAATCACCAATAATGCAAACAGATCCCTCGGTTACATCAAAAGAAACATCACCACACGTAATGAAAAGGTAAGAGAATTGGCATACGAGTCCCTGGTCCGGCCACAGTTGGAGTATGCTTCTTCAGTTTGGTGCCCCTACACAAAAACTGCCATACAATGGGTAGAAAAGGTCCAGCGCCGCGCAGCCAGATGGGTGCTACACAACTACTCCCCTCTCTCTAGTGTCTCTGCTATGCAGGAGGGTTTGGGATGGAGGTCCCTAGAACATCGTAGATATGATTGTAGACTGATAATGTTCTTCAAGATTTATTACAACCTAGTTGCTGTGCCTCTACCACAATACATACAAACACCTACCAGATTTACAAGGCACATGCACCCTCTAACATTAAGACAAGTTCAAGTAAATTCAGACTATCAGAAATACTTGTTTTTTCCCCCACAGCATCACTCTCTGGAATCAACTCCCTACTGATATTGCTACCCTTACTGATTTTGATCAGTTTAAAAGGGCAGTGGTAGGAGTGCAGTATTAGCCTCGTATGCAGTGTTTTTAACCTCACATTTTTAAGTACCTTCACTTAACTAATATTTTAATGAACTGATCTTGTTGAATAGTTGATCCTTTAGATTCACTCTTTCCTGACAACAGTTGTTGCCAGGTCCTTTTACTCCTTCACTTTACTAACACTCCGACGTGCACTTTTTCCTGCCTATAATACTCGCAAGAGGGGTTGGAAGTATCCAGAGATAGATAGATACTAGATAGACCCTATTTTGTGATTATCTGACAGTGAACACAACTTCTTCAAAACTACGGTATTTGCAGGGCTGCCATTTCTCCGGATTTTTCCTAAATCTCCGGATTTTTCCCAGGTTATAAAAGGCAAGCTTTATTTAACGTCGCATATGGTAAACAATCAACATAAGCTCTGTAGAGCTTTTATTGCGACAAACAAGGTATCCATTAACATGCATACTTACCTGGGCATTACAATCACCTTCCTAGCACTACCCTTATAATGCCGAGCGTCAGGCAAGGGAGCTACTAGTACCGTTTTTATAATGGTCTTTGGTATGACCCGGCCGGGGATCGAACCCACAGCCTCCCGCCTCGAAAGCAGACGCTCTACCAATGAGCTATCGAGGCGGTTATAAATGGTAGCTTAAAGCAGACTGAAAGTAAAGCAGAATGCGCCCTAAGGCGCATTCTGCTTTATTACAACCTGCTTTAAGTACTCGCATGTCAACAAAACAAAAAAAGTCTATGGGGTAAAGGTACGATTCGTAAAATCGCACTTGAAAAATGCATATTTGAAAATCTTAGGATTTTTCATGTCAACTTATGGCAGCCCTGTATTTGTAGAAACTTATTACAACTGTTATTGTGTTGTTAATTCAGTAACGACCTAGTCGTAGCAATGCAAGGAAAATCAAAACTTCTCGGTACCGCGTTCTTTGTCGGGGAGGTAACTCGATCGGAGGTAATTTTAAAACCGTTTTAAAAACCGGTTCACAGTTAATTAATTGGCACGAATTTTAAATTGTTTGAATATTAAAGTAGTTTATTGAAATATGTTTTCTTGCATTTATATTGTGAGAGTGACAAACAGCCGAGTTATTGGAAAATTGATTTTTCATGTTTTACAAACTATTAAATCAAATTGTCCCAGATAGTGCTAATTCACTTTCACAGAAATCTGTGGAGTCTTGGGGCATGCATATAAACGTTGCGGATAACAATTCATTTATTAAAGTCTACACAAACTGATATTTGACAATGAGAAACTTGAACGATAAATACCATTGTTCTGAACATAAAAAGATTTTTTCGTATATCCAAATGTTAACTTCCATATTGGCTGTTATTAGGCTAGTTAGCCGACCAGGAAAAAATAGTTTCTAAAAAGTCTACAAAGACAGAAAATGATATGATAATGAGTGTAAAAAGGACATTAATTACATTGTTTATATATCTACAATAACTTTTTTTGAATTGACAGAGTGGGAACTTTTCTATAGACAAGTTGAAAGGTGAACTAGTGAGGGCCGCGGAGCGATACAGTTTGTTAATTGCAGTGCGATAAGGTCGATAATCAAATCAAGGGAAGTAACTAAAAGAGAAAATTTGCACAAATAACGCAAAGGATAGTATTTTACAAGTATTGGCGGCAGGTGCGCGGCAGTGCAAGAATTAAAGAGGGGTAAAGCACGGAATTATACATCGTGTATAATTAGACTTAAATGGTGTTAACTTTTTTTATTATTATTATTAATTTGACTTTTGGCCGCGTTTTTAATATTTCTAACGTCAACTGTAAATTTCACCAGGGATGTTCTTGTATCTAAATTACCTAGTCCTGTCAAAATTAACTTAAAGACATCTCCTGGCGACCTTTCGATCATAACGCATTGCCAGACAATTTCCTTGCAATAAGCATAGGTCTTGTGGGCATGTAGGTAGCAAAGAACCATTGGAGCTTTCTCATGTGAGACCCGACCTTTATATTTGATAGTTTTGTTAGAAATAACCATTGAAAATCACTAGAGCATGAGTATAATCTGGGCCTTACCAGGTAAACGGAGATTGGTATAGCTTGTGATGCATGCTTTGACAGTTAACTTAAATTCTCACACTATCGAGACAATGGGGAAAAGTCTTTAATCTAGAAACGTCGCGATTGATGCGGGGCAAATTATCAATTACTACAGGAACGTATATTAGATAATTATACGCCCTTGGGTCCCTTCTAACGAAATGTCGTACGACAAATGTTGTCGTAAGCCAGATTTTGAAATTCTTAATTATTATTAATTACTCTAATCCTGTCTTGTGACATCTCTTGGGAACGTCTTGAAAAGACGACGACGACTCCAAAGAGATGTAACAAGACAAAATTACCGTCATGGATAAATCAGATTATAGGAAGAGAGAGAGTTGGTGAGAGGAATGACAACGGTCAACAGTTCTCAGACTTGTGTGCAGAAAGTGCTCTAGTGATCGGCGGCACAATCTTCCAACACAAGGCTATATACAAGCTGACTTGGGTGTCACCAGATGCGAGAACAACCAATCAGATCGACCACGTCTCCGTCAACCGAATATTTAGGAAGTCCTTGATGGAAGTACGAGCAGTGAGAGGAGCAGATGTAGGCAGTGATCATCACCTTGTGCCATGTAAGCTACGACTAAAGCTGAAGAGGACTCACAAGGTCAAAGAGGGACGGCTGTTCGACTCTAGTAAGCTCAAGAATCCGGAAGTGAAGACACAGTTTTCTGTGGAACTCAAGAATAGGTTTGGAATACTGGAAAACAACTGATTGACAATCAGTTGTCGCGTGTTTCGGGAAATCCATTCCGTTCTTCCTTTCTTCTTGTGTCCTAGCACTACTTTGCTGGTATCAATGAATGTCTTCTGGTGCAGATAGAATCGGTGTTATCTGCTGGGGGTATTTTCCATGGAAACTCATGACAAACAAGACGAAATGTCATTGATTTGTCACATTTAAGTTTGTGGGTGGTTGTAAAATTCACATACCAATTGCTTTTTCGACTTTATCCCCATATTTTCTTTGCTTTTGTACAATTATCATTTCAGATATCAAAAGAATGCTTGTTTTTAGCGATTCGACAAAATTATAGAACACAACGTTCTCTTATTCATATAGAACAGCCAGCGATTTTATGTCACGTAAAATTAATGATTATGTCACGTAAAATTCAGATTAAGTCTGACAGCTTGTGGCTCAATTTGAACCACATTTTATTGTTACTATCGCAATATTTCGTGTTTGTTTGCTTACATGTGAATGCTATAGATCTAATTCTAATTAAATAATATTATTCCCTAACATTTTTATGTCTAAATCCATCCAGGAATAATGACCCCTATTTTTTTTTTAAATTGAAACAGAAATAAATTCTATTTCATTTGTACCTTTGTATTGACTATTTGTAAGCTTGATTATCTGATGAAAATTATTTATCTGTACATTTAAAAAAAAAGAAATAATGATAGGATGCAAATTAATTATGTGCTTTACATTGAAATCACTTTAAATATTGTCACGTAAAATACAATATTTAACAACTGTAAAATACCAAGGTATATTTTGTTACAAAATTAAGTATTTGGGACAATACGTTTTGAAATTCATTTGTTTTATATCTTTGAAGTGTTGCTATTACTGTCGTTGTTGTTTTTACACTTGTAAATTGCCTAGCCGCCTGTGTCAATGAATATAAGATAAAAAAAAAACACCTAACATGTTGGTTTGGTCCACATGTCAGGTAGTACATCTAAAATGTTGGTATATAGAAACTGTCAAAGATGATCATTCTTATATATAGAGGCACTTTGAAAGATACAACCAGTCTCTTCAGAAGATGACTAATTCTCTTGCCAGAAAGAGGTCAATGTGATAAAGGGTGTGTTCAAAGCACACAATGTTTCAGATATTCGTGTCAATAAGATAATTGTCAGAGACACAACATGTGTCGGTGCAAAATGTTTTACTGAACTAGGTATCACATATTCGGAGTCTTAATTTGATTAAATTTAATTTGTTATGCTTTCAGATAACAATCATATCGCGAAGTCAAGCTAATAACAGGTGTAGAAAACACCAGATTCCCTTCATATACTGCATAAGGCTTCCCAACATGAAAAATCTGACGTGCTCAGGCCAGGATTGGAACCCTCAGTGGTGGGAAGTTAAGTGATTGTAAATTATAGTAAGTGACTATAACCACTCGGCCACAGATGCCCCTCGGAGTCTTGTGATCAGAAAACTCATTAGATCAGTAATAATAATTCAAATGAAACCTCTGAAATTCAAACAAAAATTAAGATATTCTGAGAAACCCTTCTACCACAACATAATTATGTTGTCAGACATAATTAAAACAAAGGTGTAATGAAAGTATTGACCTCGTCGCATGTTTGTACAATTATCAAACATTCATTTTCAGAGTTTTGATATTGACGAAGTTCAGTATGATATTCCGTTTCAGGAGTGGTTAAAAGGTTAACAAGAAATATCTTTAAAAAAGATATTCAGCGGAATGGGTGGTGGAATTCATGCTGTAGATGGGTGTGCAAAATTGTATGAAATTGGGTTTTTTCGAAGAATTGTCATATCTTGGATTGAAAAGCAAAAATTACACATTCAAGGATATAGCATATAAATTACTCTGACTAAAAACTATAAATGTACAGAAATGCAAAACAATAATATAACACATATCCTAGCAACTGGTAGGAGATCCTCAGATTAAACTATTGTTCTATATATCAAACTTCATTCATGGGGAGTTTCTTGAAACAAACTATAACTAAATAAACTGTGCATGTCCATCATAACAGAACAGCATCTGCTGTACAAGTTCTATACCACCTCACTCTTGTACATAACTGATGAAACAACACAATTGTGTTTAACTCCTTTGAGGTCATTTATTATATTGCTATCAATGTATGGTAAATTTGTACAAATAGTTAACAATTAAAATAAATTGGTAGTAAACCATTATTAAACAAAACACCTAGCTACCACTGTCTATCTATAGATTCTATAAAAAGACATCTGCTATCATATCTTAAAATAGAAGCATGATGTCATCAGCTCAGTAGTACCCACACTGGTAAAACTGTAGTGCATAGAGTTTCAGGGCTCCAGATAAGAGGGGAGTAAACTGAACAAATCTAACATTTTCTCACTCATTTCAGCACCAAACCCTATGGTGTTGCCACTCATTGTTATCGCCTCAAAGAGACAATTCAAATGAGTAGTGACACCATAGGGTTTAATGCACAAATAAAGATTTTAAGTTTTGAAATAATTCCCTTAATAATAATAGCCCTGGCTACTATCCAATCAGACAATTCAGTTTCTGATCAAATATAATTGGTTGAAATGTGTGGCCAAATAGAAAGTGTGGCTAAATAGAAACCAGACAGCTCCACAGAAAAACCGTCTAAATGTCCGAAAGAGAAAACAAGATCGGGATAGGACCTGTGAAAATCATTCTGTTTTAAGCTTACAGAGATTGGCATACTTTAAACTTTATTCCTGTGTGGCTATATTCATGTAAAGTTACCTGTGTGGATGAACTTTACACCTGTGTGGATTCTTTTATTTAAAGTTACCTTTGTGGCTATAGTTATATTTAAAGCAACCTGTGTGCTGGTAACGCTTTTTGTCTGTGTGACTATATAAATTTGTGACCTGTGTGGTTGTTCGTATTCATTGTACAATCTCTGTGGTTTAGAGTCTGCCATACCAGACAATACATCCGATTTGAAACAATTATACTTTGAACAACATTATATTTAATTAGATTTTGTGTAGTATTGCTGACCAGTGTAGTATTTGGTGTTGCTATCTATTAATACATATATATAATGCAAATGTGTATTAGAAACTATAGTCTCGATTTTATTTACTTTTAAAAGAAGCCCGGAATCATGGTTTCCTTATTATAATACTAGTATTTAAGGAAACTTTGTGAAAATTGTAAGTCATCTCTTTGAAAAGGCTGAAGTTTACGTGACGCAATCAGTAGCCATCAGAACTGTATCTCTTAACTTTTGTTTTAGATATACTCATACATTGAGTCATATTGACATAGAATTTGCTGTTTAGCAATATGAAAACGTTGTACTTTGATACTTTTAGGTAGTTGTATGAATTTTACGTGACAAAGTACAAACACAGTTGTTTTGACCAGTTCGTGTCACTGTTGATAGTTTGAATGTTTGAAAATGTTCCTATTGCTAGATTTTATATTTGAAACAACCTTAAACAAATGGTATTTACAGATTTATTTCTTGTTTGTACCAAATCTTTTATTGTCAGGGTTTCATGAAGTTTGCGTGACATTCACTATCTGTTTTATGCAAAAGATTTCAGTGAATTCTGAAAAGGTGTTGGTTGCACATTCACACATATTCTAAAAGAACTGTTTAGTCCTTAAGCTTAATCTTTTTTCACACAAGTTGATTCCACTGAACAGATTTTACGAAAACTAGAAAACTCATAAATACTGCAGTGTTAAAAAGAAGCTGTTGTTGAAGCAACATAACATTTTTCAAATCTCCTGGAAAACTATAGTGTTCCAAAATTACTTAATGCTTTATATTTTTAGTTGACTCTGGGTTAGTTCTACATATTAAACGTTATTACATAGCAGATGTATGTGTTTTCTAGATTTTGACCTGAGTTGTTGCACATAAATAACCATATCACGTAAACTACAGTGTTAACTGTGGTAGGCAATTGTAAAATCATGGCATTTTCAAAATAGCAATCCTATGACGGGACAATGTCTGAAAAATATACCCAGATGTGTTGTAGTTTGATATCCAATAGTGTAGCAAACATTTTGCGATAGTTAATTTTCTAGGTTTTCTGAAGACAGTCAAGCAACGGATGCTGACAGGAAGACAGAGCATTGGCAGCAGCTTCTCATCAAGAAAAGCACAGAGCTGTCAAGAAAAGTGCCGGGAAAGACAAACGTAACTACACAGAAAGTTTAGCACAGGAAGCCCAGGCTGCAGCTGAGAGAGACGACTCCAGTGAACAAGATTACCAGGGCATTTACTTCAGGGTTTGTCAAGAGCACAACAGTTGTCAAAGACAAGGAGGGAAAGGTACTAATGAAGAATGAAGACCAGCTGAACAGATGGACAGAACACTTCCAACAGGTACTTAACAGGCCTGATCCAGAGAAAAGAGGCTTTTATTGAGGATACAGATTTCCATTTTGAGATGAAGCGCGGGCGTAAATTACGCTCCAGGAAATAGAAGAGGCCATCAAACAGACGAAGGGAAACGGGGCACCTGGGGACGACATAATCACCACAGACATGTTGAAAGCTCACCCCAAGGAGAGTGCAAGAGCCATAGAGGAGTTGTATAGCAGAGTCTGGACTGACGAGAAAGTTCCAGGGTCTTGGATGGAGAATCATGGTGAAACTCCCCAAGAAAGGATATCTATCGTTATGTGGCAACTGAAGGGGCATCAACCTTCTGTCAGTCCCCGGGAATATATTCTGCAGAGTCATTTTTACTGAGAATGAAGCAGTCAATAGAAAGCGTCATCATAGAAGAACAAACAGGATTCAGAAGTAGCAGAGGTTGCAGAGACCAGATCTTCGTCTTGAGGTTCATTGTAGAGCAGCTCATTGAGCTGAATTCTTCCCTATACATCAACTAAATAGACTTCGTGAAGGTGTTCGACAGTATCTACCAACCATCAATATGGAAAATTCTAACATCATGCGGGTTCCCGAGCAAAAATGTGAACATCTTCCAAGACATGTATGCCAGTAACCAGTGCTGTGTTCGTCATGATGGACAACAAAGCGACTGGTTTAATGTGCGAACCGCTGTGAGACAGGTCTGAGTCATCTCCCCTATTTTCTTTCTTGTTTTCATCGACTGGATGATGAAGAAGTTGACCCATGAACGGCCAAGTGGAGTAGTACAGGGTCTTACAACCCGAATAGAGGACCACGACTTTGCAGATGATATTGCGCTGCTGTCACATACACACCATGACGTCCAAGAGAAGACATATAGGGTAAATGAAGTAGCCAAGGGTGTGTGACTGAAAATTCATCCTGGGAATACCAAAGTCATGAAGGTCAAGAATAAGAAGAGTCAGAAAATTGACATTGGGGACACAGAGCTAGAGGAAGTACAAGACTCGGCAGACAGCAACATCTCGGCAGACAGCAACATCAAGAAGGAGATCACCACCAGCATTGGTCTTGAAGCCCAGGCATTCGATAGACTCAAGAACATTTGGAAGTCGACAGCCCTGCAAACCAAGACAAAACTGAGGATCTACAACTCTAATGTTCGCTCAGTGCTTCTCTACGCATCAGAGACCTGGAGAATGAACAAGAAGATAGAAACTCGACTGAGTGGGTTGGAGGGGAGCTGTTTGCGCCGGATCTTGAAAATTCGATGGGAACAGCGCACCACAAACGTAGAAGTGAGAGAGCGTACAGGAGTCAACAACATCGTGCAGGAGGTCAAACTGAGACGCTGGAGATGGCTGGGTCATGTGTTGCGAATGAATAGGAACAGGCATTCACATACTGCTTTGAGATGGAAACCACAAGGAAAGAGGAAGATGGGAAGACCACTGGGTACGTGAAGGAGGACAGAAGAAGAAGAAATGGCTAGAGCAGGAAATACATGGAATGAAATAAGTTGGCTCGCCCAAGACAAAGGTGGGTGGAGTCGACTCGTTGGTGCCTTATGCTCCACCGGGAGTGAAGAGGATTAAGTAAGTAAGAAATTAGATGTATTGTAAAGTTTTGACCTATTACGGCAATTTTTATCGTACGATGTTTCGTAAGACGGACACCTGATTACTAGTAATTTTTTTACTAGATGCGACTTTGATAACATTTGCCGTTGAAGAAGAATCAATAAATAAAAATAAAAGTAAAACAAAATTAAGAAAAAGAACAACACCAAAAAAGTCGATCCAGGGATAGTTCATATGAATCGTAGTTTGAGCAGATATTAACCGTTTTCTCTGCCATGACGTCATCTTCTTTTCACAATAATTGTCGTCTGCTTTTATTGCTAAAATGTAAATAGGGAATTTACTAGTGTAATGGCAATCGGTTTGGGTTCTGATCAGACGCCGCGTTACTCTGCGTCTGATCAAGCTCTACTGAACTGTTTGCAAATAACCACTTTATCATATATATATGTAAGGCAGTGAAGAGGTTTAATACGGCGTTCAAATGGTAAATACAGTAAACAATGACACCACAAATTGTTGATATGATGATATAATAGTTACCCTCTAATGCTCTATACACTATCAACCCCTAGTGCACAGACGTTTACAAACAATTTGGATTCAGATCATACCCTGAAATTGTCCGACGCCTTACACCCATGTCGATTTTTCTTCAGTCAAAATGTCCTAAGTCTAAATCTGTATTTTAAAGCAGACGATATTGTAACGGTGAAAGGGTGGTAACTCGTTCACCTCCACATGCGCCTATTGGCGATTTTCAAACAGTTCGACTCCTGATCAGACCCCGCGTAATGCGGCGTCTGATCGAGAGTCAAACTGTTTGACACTCGCCTCGCTATTTACCTTACTCCAGTATACGGTATTGCAGTGATATATTGCTACTCTGTAAATATGTTCATCTTGTTTTGCCTTCAAATGGCAAGAAACATTGTAAAACTGTTTGAGCCAATAAACTTATGTTATGTTATGGTTATTTATTCAGTCACAGTGCCTTGAAATAGAGGATCTTACACGAGTGCTCATTAATTATCCTTTTTAATAAACGAGTTGACTAAAATGATATGACGCGAGCCTTGGCGAGCGTTATATTCATTTTAGTCAATGAGTTTATTAAATATGATAAATAATGAGCACGAATATTAGAGATTCTATTTATCACATAAACATTTTAAAACCCTTTTAAGTCAACTGAATTCGTAGTTTGTAGCCTCTGCGCCATTATGTTTTTCCGTCAAAACTTTGACGTTGTTTACGGCAACTTCATGACAAATGACGTCTTTTGGCGCCCGCGTCATACAGCGCTTTTGGACGAACAGGTTGTACCGGAGCCCAAACGTTGATATTTCACTATCATTTATTGAATGACTTTATTACACTGCCAGAGGCGGTTTTATGTGATAATATATATTATCTCTATTATAGACAACAGTATCAATGTATACGATATCACGGCTGTGAAAAGGTGGTCACATTCAACCCTAGCGACGAGTAAATTCGTCAGTTACCCGCAGTGATCACATACCTATGAAAAATTCACAAGCCAGTTCTATGCAAACAGTGTAGGCCCAGATCACAGGGCTCCTAAAGGAGCAATTTTGCATTATACATTATACATACATGTACAATGTATTGGTAAAATCAACACTTTTTTAATGCATGTATGTAAAAGTGGACTAGACTTAAATGGAAATAGGAATTGTTCTTTAAATGTTTCAGAGGTAAATGGGTTAAAGCAGACGATACAATTTTGCAATGAAAGGCTGGGTTAACCAGAAGCTTTGGACCCCGACTGCAGTGATAACAAGCCACACTTGTTTGTGAGTACTGACTAAACGTGAACACGTCCTGACATCAAATATAACCACAATAATCTTTGTCCATCCCAAACAGATAGTAACACATCTCTACAAGATAACAGATAACAATGTTTGAGTCAAGCGTAGTGTATTATCTCCCCTGTATATATTTAATACATGGCAGGGGAAATAACTCTGCGTCAAGTATCTTATCTACCGTACCCGGCATATGGTTGGACATGGGATATGTTTCTACCTGATTTATGGGTGTATCCTAGGGAAGTTACGATTTTTAACTGTGTAATTTCTCTATAAAGATGTGAAAACTTGATATTTTTAGAACTGACATTCTGAAGGATTTGTATAGATTTGTTATTATTGAAGAACTACAGCGGAAATATGAAGATTTATATTTATTTTGCTATCATTGTTTACGTTATAGCTACAAAAGGTATTGTATAATATTTAGTTACTTTAAACTTCTACGGAGAATGTGTGATAACTATTGCAAACAGTTTGGATACAGATAGTATCTTTATATACATCTCATTAATGCACATGCAATGAATACAGAAACATATACATGTACAATGGAATCTTTAAAATAGCGCAAAACAATTCCATAAAGGAATTTTAAGAGAAAATATATTTGACACAACGGATGAGACGCCGAGTTACTCGACGTCTCTTTCAGTTTCATCTGCATTCAAACTGTTGGACACCCTGATGTTATTTGCTAAAAACATATACAGATACAGCGGAGAAGACGCTATTCTTTCCCGTTTAACCCTTTGAACCCTAGTCCCGCCTATAGGCGTCCTTTTCAAAAAGTGAACATGCGAATAGTACACTTGTCCTATGCAAACAGTGAAGACCCAGATCAGAGGGCTCCGAAAGGAGCCCTCTGATCAGGGTCCTCACTATTTGTCATAATGTCAAACATTGACAAAAACAACCCTTAAAAGTCAGGAATGGACTAGACTAAAATGGAAACTGGAATTGTCCATTTAAAGTTTCAGGGAGGAAAGAGTTAAACGCAAACAAAACGCAAACATAATGCATTAGATATAAAAAATGACAACCTTTTAACAATTTTGACTATTCTTTCTCATCTTAGTGGCAAACAGGTTGAAGCCTGTTCGGACACCGGGTTACCCGGCGTCTGATCTGGCTCCGAACTGTTTGCTATGGGAATAATACTTAAACTTAAACGCGTTTATATGAAGTATCCATGCAACGTATTGATCCACCTTTTACTTCCTAAATGAACTTCATATAAAGGGCATCTCATATACTGTTGTTCTGCGTGTTGATTTATAAAACTTTATACTGGTCATCTTTCACTATTCTCCATGCCTTGGACTTAATATGTTCCATCAACAAACTATTATACGAGTGTTTACAACTATTTTACTATTTAACATATAGGGCAATTGGACCTCGTATATTAAGTGGCTGCGCAGCCATTTAAGATACGCAAATATGTCTAATGTAATTAAATTACATATATGTAACTTAAAGACTGATGTTTACTATGCCAACTGTTATGTTGGTACATTATAGTACATGTACATTTGTAAATGGATATCTGATATGAAAATAATCCTATGTGACAAAGACAAACCCTACAATGAAAGTGAACAATTTCTAGTTCAACATTATATGATTATGTCCATGCTTTTACTGGATGTTTCACGAAACTATTGGGAGTAAACGGTTCCAACTCCCTTCCGACACTTAACCCATTCACTCTCATGATGTCATTATTCTTTAACTCTTTGAACCCTAGTCCCGCATATAGGCGTGCTTTTCAAACAGTGTACATGTGAATAGTACACTTGTCCTATGCAAACAGTGAAGACCCTGATCAGAGGGCTCCGAAAGGAGCCCTCTGATCAGGGTCTTCACTGTTTGTCACAATGCCAAACAATGACAAAAACAACCCTTAACAGTCAGAAATGGACTAGACTAAAATGGAAACTGGAATTGCCCATTTAAAGTTTCAGGGAGGAAAGAGTTAACATAAAAGTAAGTCTAGTTGCCCAAAACATAAGTCAAAACATATTCCTGTTTATTCACAATGTTAGTCGTGATTGTTTTCAGCCATACCCCAGGAGAAGAACTTAATAAGCAACCACTTCTTTCGTTCTCATCCTGGTGTATATTTACGAATGGCAATAAATATGTTTGGGATTTTTGTTTAAATAAAATATGTTTAATCATATACATATAACCATAGCGCAACAAAACAGGCCTACGTAGTATTACATAACAAATCGGAAGTTGTGATATTTTGGTAGTACTTTTATATTTATGTATGGTAAAAACAAATCAACAATACATCACAGCATTTAGTCTGACATGGTGTAAAGGGCTATGTTATGGTTTCGGTTGATATATTTTTAAATTGCTAATGATAGTGATCGACCAAAAGAAGTTTATGCCAGTGTAGAGTTGAAATTAATTTCTTTTTCAAAAGAATAATAATAAAAAAAATCATTTATGAAATATTTTTATTCAACCTTCAATATCTACATACATTTAAACATTGATTTACAGTACTCAATTTGTCCCCGTCAATACTTCTTTCTGCGCCTTTACTTTATTCCTCCACTTAAGGAAATAGGTCCTCTTTATACGTTCATGAATATGCACCATAAGAAATATTTCCTATATTCTATAGCAGATGGTACCTTGAAGTATGTTGAAAGTAAAACAGAATGTGTCATAAGGTGCATTCTGTTTTACTTTAAATCTGCTTAAAGCTTTAAGTGGTCACCTGTCTGCAAAGCTAGAAACATGCTATGGGATGAAGGGTTAACCGACAAAAAAGATAAAACATTTTTATCCATGTCTCGCCTTCCTTATTTCCATCCATATAGACATTGTTCTATTCAACCCTGTGTTAACAGTCACCCTTTGAAAAAAACATGTATATTTCTGAAGCGACAGGTGACTGTAAATGTAGAAGTTAGAACCTTTGCCCTGCACTAAATTGAACACTGCTTATTCTTCGCCTGTTAAGAGTCGCCTAAAACAATGACAATATTTAGATGTTTGTTTTACACTTTATGATATTATATTCTTTTCCAGACCAATTTGCAGGTTAGAAATGCACTGTGTAATATCTTAATTCAAAGTGCACCTTATTATTTGACAATACATTGTACACGTATAACGTAAACACTTGTATATTTCACTTTTACCAAATATTACCGATGTGTGAGAAAATTAGCAGTCGGACATAACGGACAGTGTACATGTTTATCTATAGATTAATAGCCCTACATGTGTTTGAAAAGGCATTGTTAAACCATATTTTATTTCAAATTCCATGAAGTAAAATATGGTTAAACTATGCATTTCATTTGAAGAGGCATATAAATCTCTGGCTAAACACAATGCTTCCAACGTGGTGGCTGATCTTGGCCTTCACTGTTTGCAATTTTCGAAGGCCCTTTTTCTCACGAAAAAGCTCAAATTATTATGAACCCTGTTATATTACGCCTTTTGATTTGATTTCATCATTCCCTTTTACTAAGGAGGAGGCATTATTCTTTCTCAGTAAAACACGTTTATAGTGCTTAAAAAAGTATATCCATTGCAAGCAGCTTGGAGCCTAATCAGGCGCGGGATAACCCGGCGTCTGACCGGGCTTCAAACTGCTTGCCACTCAGATTACAACATAATCAATATCGTCCAAAAGCTGTCATTTTGTACAAGTTACTACATTGCGTTTGCGTTTAGTTTCGTTCAAATGGGAAATAATAACGAATTCCAACTTTCCAAATAAACGTGTCAATTTTTACTTCCGTTGCAAAGAGATTGGAGCCAGATCAGACGCCGGGTGACCGGGCGTCTGATCAGGCTCCAAAATCTTTGCCACTCAAATTGAAATAAATCATTGGACATTTCAAAGATTTTTAGTTTGTTGTATTTTATTGCATTGCGTTTAAACGGGAAAGAATAACGCATTCTCCTCTCTGTTACAGTGGAGAATCTGTTATTCTTTCCCGTTTAAACGCAAACGTACGCAAACGCAAAGCACTAAAACGTAGAAAAGAACAACTTTTGGACAATTCTGATATTTCATGTCTATCTTGGTGGCAAACAGTTTGGAGCCTGATCAGACGCCGGGTTACCCGGCGTCTGATCTGGCTCCAAACTGTTTGCACTGTAAATAATAGTTTTAGCGTAAACGCATTTATTGGGAAAGAATAACAGATTCTCCACTGTACACTGCAGAAGACGTTTGTCTTTCTCGTTTTACGCAAAAACAATTCAGTCAAATGTAGACCAATAAAGGGTTTTTAAAAAGTGTTGACTATTTATTGTATCAGAGTGATAACAGTTTGGGGTTTGGTAAGGCGCTGATGAGAAACTCGGCGTATGATCTGGCTCCAAACTGTTTCCAATAGACATAATTGTTCTGATATATTGTTCTGTATATTGGGAAAGAATAACGTCTCCACCACTGAACCCAAATACACCAACATACATTTTTATCGTGGTTAAACATTAACAACTCGAGTTATTAAATAAACAAAGAAATTTCCGTAAATAATGTACAGTGCATGTGTGATCAGAAATCTCCGTAGGGGATTACATGTATGTCTGAAACTTTGAAACTTGATTTATCAAAATTGTATAACGTCGGCATTTACAATATATAAATACAAATTGCATACAAATAGGGAGGTCACTGGTTGGGAACACGCATACTACATATATTTCAAATTTATTATATAATCCCTCATTAAAAGTTTTCACTTTCCATGTGCACATAATTATATATACCAAAATCCATTCCATGCTATTCAAATGTTTTTATCTAACAAAAACCCAACAATATGCCAATCAAAGATACTACATATGAGTAACTGTTGTCTATATCAAACAGTTTGGTGCTAGAATAGATGCCGAATTACCAGGAGTCTGATCGGGCCCAAACACTGTAAAAAGTAAATCGTTAACCCTTTCATGATAAAAATTGTCATGAGGAGTTTACCCCATTCGCCGCCATATTGTCGTCTGCTTCAATATTGTTGTCTGCAATATAGTTTCAAAGTTAGATTTAAGGCAGTATGACTGACGGAATTGCGAAACGAGGGTCAAACAGTTTGGGTCCTGATCAGACGCCGCGTTAAAACAGGACCCAAACTGTTTGCAAACGGGCTTTATGGCGTCCTTGAGAGTGAAAGGGTTAAAACTTTTTTTCATTCAGATGTAACCTATATAGCAACACGAGTCCTTCTTTTTAGTGCACAGTCATTTTCATGTGTACCACATACATGTAGCATTCTGAAATGATATAATCGAGAACGATTAGATTAGAAGTGATAAATAGGATTTCAAATCAAACTTCATATCTAAACTTATAAAAGCAGTAAAGTCGTTAGCCTCTAGTGCACTCATTTGTATACTATTTGTAAATATTGATGCAAATATGTATTAAGATTTTGGATTAAGACGCCATTTCATGCCAGTCATGATCTCATCTAGATCTAATCTCTCTGATATTCTGATTATATTACTTGATCCCTTCACTGCCATGATATCATCAATGTTAAAGAACTGTCTTCTGCTTTTGTTACTCAAATTTAATTTAGGGTAAATTCTATTTTGACTTAAGAAATATTGAAATGAGTGACAAACAGTAACGCGGCTTCTCGCCAGGGTCCAAATTGTTTGCAAATATATATTGTACTCGGGATAAGGCAGAGAAGGGATTTACCCTTTCCCCCATGGAAGCGCATTTTAGCACATTCAATTTAGTCCTCCACTGAAGAAAATAGTTCCAATTTAAACAGTGATGAATATGTATCATAAGATTCTTTTTCTATTTTCTAGTTACTGGTAGCTTAAAGCAGGCTGGAAGTAAAGCAGAATGCGCTTACGACGCATTCTGCTTTACTTTCAACCTGCTTTAAGTAGTCACCTATCTTCAAAACTAGAAATAGGCTAAGGGGTAAAGGGTTAAAATAAATGACACCTACATATACAGTGGAGAAGAGGCTGTTCTTATCCAATAAACGCGTTTACGCTTAAACGACGATTTCCATTGCAAACCAGGCGTCTGATCAGGCTCCAAACTGTTCGCCACTCAGATTAAACTTAAATGAATAAATACTGTTATTTTCTACATTTTATTGCAACGTATTTCCGTTTAAACGGGAATGAATAACGTCTTCCCCACTGTACATATACTTTGAGAGCTGCTGCAGACGACAACTTCTGCAGCCAAATTCTCTCAGAATGCTACAGGTGAACGAGTACAGTAAATCTCTCTAATACGACCACTAAATTGGGTTAATAAGCAGGTGTTCAAGGCAGGTGACTGCTTAAAGCAAGATGAGTGTAAAACAAAAAGTCCCTTTAGGTACTTTCTGTGTTTCTGTCACATTTTCTTTAAGCTGTCACCTGCCTTTTATACAATCAATTCGCCTTTGTTTTAGTGGTCGTAACAGAGAAGTTGTTTTTACTGTACATGTTTTTGTTTATTGTGTTTAATATCGTTTAACTCTTTCAACTGTAAGTAACTCTTGTGGGTTATTAGGATTCCCTGTGGATCTTACATGAAGTATGGGTAGTTTTAATGAATACTAGTCTAAATTAGCAAATAGTGTAGACCAAGATCATATGGCTGCAATAGGAGCCCTCTGATCTGGGTCTACACTGTTTGCAAAGTTGTATGTGATGAGTATGATTGAAACAGGTCCATGGTTTTGAAAAGACTATACAGGTTCCGAAGTGAACCAAGAACGGTACATGTACATTTCGTATACATATACAACAACACCTCTCTATTACGACCACTAAAACGAAGGATAATTGATTGTATAAAAGACTGGTGCCAACTTAAAGCAAGGTGACAGTAAAACAGAAAACTCCTTAAGTCACTTTTCTTTAAGCATTCACCTGTATTAAACCTTAATATTTATCACAATTTAGTAGTCGTACTAGAGAGTGTTTACTGTACATGCATATGGAACACATGTGACTTTGATTAAATAATACGATGGGTATACACTATCTATTCTCTACTCATAACACTTATAAAATGTAGTATCCATTTGTCAACATCACACACAACGTTGCATAAACTTTATCTCATTTTCCCCTGAGACTTCAAATCATTTTCAAATCAATTCAATTCAAGTCTCCAATAAAGTCGAGTCCATTTAGGATTCTTTTTCTACAACTTATTGCGAATTAATAAACAACGAAGACCCTGATCAGAGGGCTCCTTAAGGAACCGTCTGATATGGGTCTACACTGTTTTCACAGCACAAATGTTCTCTTCACAGGTACAGTGGAATAGAGATTATTCTGCCCGGTTTAAACGCTACATGTAACGGAACGCAAAAACTTATCGCAATAAAATGTAGAAAATAAATATTTTCTAAAATTTCTGACTACATGTAGCCTATTCATTTTCATTTGAGTGGAATGGGAAACAGGTTATATCCTCATCAGATTCTGGGCTACTCGGCGTATGATCTAGCTCCAAACTGTTTGCATGGGGCATACATGTAATAGTTTATGTGTAAACGCATTTTAAAATAAATTGGCAAAATATATGTTTATTTTTTTTATTGTTTTTGTTTAAAACGTTTATAGCCACTGTACACTGTGTAAAACTCTAGGGTCGAATGCGTTACATCTTTAAGCGGTGTCTGATCTGGATCAATTTTTTTGCAATTACCAGTTAATTAACCGGATCGTCAGGCAAAGAGTTAAAAGTAGCCTATGGTTCACATTGTTCTAATATGTAGTGTTACCCCAAAATGAGTCACATTTGAAAAACTCATTGAACACTAGCGTGCTAGTTCTTAGAAACAGTGTACCTGTGAAGAGTACATGTACATTTTACTGGGAAAACAGTGTAATCCTAGATCAAGGGCTTCTACCGGTATAGGAGTCCTCTGATCAGGGTCCTGTTCTGTTTGTCATTTTTGCAATACATGTATATTGCAACAACAAGATGGTCAGAAATGGGATGTTTTTTTTAAATTACAAACTGAAAGTGTCCATCGACGTTTCAAGAGTGCGTGGGTTAACGAAACGTATATTTATAAAGATATATAAGATATATAAGACGCTATTCTTTACCAAACACGTTTCTGCTAAAACTATTATTTACATTGCAAACATTTAGGAGCCATTTCAGACGCCGGGTTGTCCGGCGTCTGATCAGTCTCCAAACTGGTTGCCATTCAGATTAAAATACATTTGTAAATACATGAAGTTAGAAGTTTAAAACAAATGAATACGAATATATAACGTCTTTTCCACTATATAAAATAGACAGCTTTCTTTAGAAATTAACATTTAAATATTGCAATTTGTTTGACCGTCGAATCTCGATAACTCGAACTACTTACAGTGGAGAAAACGTTGTTCTTTCCCGTTTAAACGCAAACGAAACGCAAACGCAAAACACTAATATGTTGAAAATGACATCTATTTTAAATGTCCAACTATTTGTTTCAATCTGGGTAGCTAACAGTTTGGAGCCTGATCAGACGCCGGGTTACCCGGCGTCTGATCTGGCTCCAAACTGTTTGCAACGGAAATAATAGTTTTCGCGTAAACTCGTTAATTGGGAAAGAAAAACGTTTTCTCCACTGTACCCGAATTCTACTTTTGAATTTCGATTACGTCGAACATACCCGTATTTCAATATTGAACCATTCACTACAATACATGTACCGTCTTCAATTTTAAACAATTATGTGATTTTACTTCTTGGTGTTTTGATCTAAGAAATATATTATTGAGTGTCAAACAGTTTGAATCATGATCTGACGCCGCGTCACCTGGCGTCTGATCAGTATTCAAACTGTTCGCAAATAACTATTGTACTCGTGTAAGGATATGCTACGCAACGCAACGTATAACTTTGCAATTCGGATCTGGTCGACTTAAGCGAAATCGAGTTATCATGATTCGGATGTATATTATGTTTTTCCTACAGTTGCTACACAGGAGAACTGTCCCTGGGGCTGGCGGACATCGCGGACAGACAAGACCTGGCCATGTTACCTACTCACCAATAAGATCAAGCGTACATGGCAAGAGGCACAGGACTTCTGCACCATCGGTGGCGGAAGCCTGCTGAAAATAGAGACACAAGCTGAAATGGTAAGTATTCAACAATCGCCCTACCTCGAAATCAACATTTTTTAATGACACTTACAAAACCATGGTCTGTATGCAATAGCGTGAAAGTGTTTCTTGAGACACTCCGAGTGAGTTACTGTAGCTTAAATGTACATTCACTGTACTATATCTGGATTTTGTTTGAAACAAATATTGCCAAAATTTCTTTGATTATCCGCTTTGCGAGAAAATGCCATTCAGATAACGCAAACAGTGTAATGTAAGGTGAACATGCACTATTTTTGTATTATTGAGATACTACTTTAGTATTCATGAGGTCATATTTTGATTTTCTTGTACATACAATCGAACTTCGATATCTCGAACTCGCTTAACTCGAATTATCCGATATTTCGAAACATGAGTTTATTTCATCTAAGTCTAGGAGAACATACCCGTGTTTCAAAGTTAAAACGCGGCTTAGCCGCGTTTTAACTTTTAAATACGGGTATGTTCGATTTAACCGAGTTTGAGATATCGAAGTTCGACTGTATATGAACATGGAACCTCAAGACACGGATGAAGGCCTCAACACACGTACATGTACTGTTTCTGAATGAAATCCATTTTATGTTTAATCGACTTTCATCGCCATTACATGTATACGATATTACCTATCTAATGTTCATAGTCACGGCCATCATGTCGTCTGCTTTTATTTCAAAAACTTTACGGGTTATAGATCTACTTAAACATGGATTATCATGTCAAACAGTCTGGACCCTGATCAGACACCGCTTTACGAGGCGTCTCATCAGGAACCAATCTGTTTGCAAGTGTTAGTACATGTATTATTGGGCTTGACAGAGAAAGGGTTAGGTAGCAATGTGTCTCTTGAAAACGTCATCAATAAGTCCTCTCTCTTTACTCTTTTGATAATGGTATATGTACTATTTTTTAATTGATGTCGACACCTTCTTATTGTAATATCACATGTTAAGACTATCAGGTGACTTTTCTTTATCATGACAACTACGAAAGGTAGCATTCGTGAGCAATGATTAGGTTTGATAAATATTTAACCCATTGACTGAATATGTAACACAATAAACCCACCCACTGCATTTGTAAACATTTTGGATGCAGATCAGACGTAACATTGTGTCTGCCCAAAGTCTTACCCTTTTGACAATACTATTCAATAAAATAGCACCAGTCACGGTCATGATATCATGTCTAATACCCCATAGCACTTAAAGCAGGTTGAAAGTAAAGCAGAAGGCTCCTTTAAGCTTATGTTGCTTTACTTTCAATTTGCTTTATGCTATAATCTGCTAGGATAAAGAAACTATTTCTTACGACATATACTCATAACTGTATGAAATTGATCAATTTCCTTCAGTGGAGGAATAAGTTAAGTCGTAAAAGGCGTATTTATGGACTTATGGTTTAAAATGAATAAACTCAAAATTTGGGAAAAGAAACAACATAAACAATTAAGCAGAAGATATTCTGTCAGTGACTAGGCTAACGAGCAGTTTTGTAATTTGGTCGTGGTGGGGTATTCTTTCCCGTTAAACTCTTTCAACACTAAGTAACTCTTGTGGGTTATTATATGCCATTGTGTATCTTTTAGTTTCCTAAATATGAACCAATCTACTTGGAATTCTATGTAGTTTAAAACATACTGGTCTAAATTACCAAAACAGTGTAGGTATAAATGGTACCATCTTGACAAATATATTTCAATCTGGGTGGCAGACTACGTTAGATCCTGATCAGTCACAGAGTTACTCGACATCTGGTCTGGCTCCAAACTGTTTACAATGGATATACATGTTCCAGAATGAAACACGTTTATTGGGAAAGAATAACATGTATGTATTTAAGTTTCTTACCAACTGAGAAGTGTAAATATTAGGTGTCCCGTTTGATAGGATATTACTCCAACATCATTACAGTAACTAAGCAAACTTCACGTTGAAGACATGTCTCTGCTTCAACCATTACAGTGGAGAATCTGTTATTCTTTCCCAATAAACGCGTTTACACTAAAACTATTATTTGCAGTGCAAACAGTTTGGAGCCAGATCAGACGCCGGGTAACCCGGCGTCTGATCAGGCTCCAAACTGTTTGCCACCAAGATAAACAAGAATTATCAGAATTGTCCAAAAGTTGTTCTTTTCTACATTTTAGTGCTTTGCGTTTGCGTACGTTTGCGTTTAAACGGGAAAGAATAACAGATTCTCCACTGTATTACTCCAACATCATTACAGTAACTAAGCAAAATTCACGTTGAAGACATGTGTCTGATTCAACCATTACCTCACAGATATTGCTCTCGTTTATTCCACCAATTGATGTAAACAGTTCCACTTTGAACAGTCATGAATATATTTCGATTTTTTATCGTAGCAGATGGTTTGCTTAAATCAGGTTGGAAGTAAAGCAGCTTTAATTTACCACCTGTCTTCGAAACTAGAAACAGGATATTGAGTAATGGGTTAAAACAAGATTGAAGTAAAGGGGCGTCTGATCAGGATCTATGCTGTTTGATACGCGTGTTGGTGTTTCTTTGTTCAAATTATCTTAAATCTAATGTTGATGATCCAAAGACAAGCGACATTTTATAAACAGGCGATATTGTAATAGAGAAATAGTTAAAGAGCCCACTCCTTACAAATGCTCTCCTAACATCGATTCCCACTTACAATACTGTTTGCTGCTGTTCCCGAAACAAAACAATTATGCCTAACACTTTCACTGCTGTATTAAGTCATATAGTCTGATCGGGATGTGCAAGTGTATACCAAGTCTTAATCCCCCTCCACATAACAACTCCTTCCGAATAACACATACACACACACTTTTGTCTCCCATTTGTTGTTGTAGAGAAGGAGCACTGTTATAATGATTTAATGACTTTTTCAGAGCTGGGTATTTAATATCTTGAAACTCTACCACGGGTATTTCCCCACCCACCTGGAGTGGTGGATTGGCCTCCGCGATAACCCCGCCCAGAAAGGCCTCATGTGGATTGATCGGTCTGTCCCAAACATTGCAATGCTGTGAGTATAGCCCTTTGACTGGTTTATCCTTACTTAAGTATCACATCACTCAGTTTTCATCATTGTTTGATGCCTAACGTGCGCACAAATGCGTCGGTTGTTACATTTCGATCTCGGACAGATGCATTGACTGAATAATATATATACCAACAATGGATTAATACAGACTAACTTTGATACCAATAGTGTGTAAAGCCTGAAGTAAGTTTTTGCCTGTTTACTGAATCATGTACCTTTTTAAGAAATAAATCCGCAAATACTACATATGTTTTCTTATCTTTTATACATGGGTATTTACTAATTTATGAACACAATACAAAGGCATTATCAATTGTTGAACAACCTTTTCTAAACCCTTCCTGAGCTTCCAAATGCATTTACATGACATTATTATTATTATTATTTATAATAATAATAATAATATACCCTTTTCTTTCTTACACAATGGTTTGCATGCCTTCCGACTTCAACATATAACTTATGGTCAACATAATTTCTACTGTTTCTGAATCGTTTCAACAAGGCGTTAGTTTTATCGATTTTACATTCTTACATTTTTCAACAAACCATTTTTTGCCAATGTTCTTGTTAGACGTCTTCTGAAAGAATGTATACAAGATAAGACAATACCTTCAAAATAAGATAAAATCCTGTTTACATGATATCTTAACCCTATATCCCATAAATACGCCTTTTTACGCTTTTAATTTATTCCTCCATTGAAGAAATAGTTCCAAATAATACTTTAAAAAATATATACCATAAGAAACATTTTCTATATCCTAGGAGATGTTAGCTTTAGGCACATTCTGCTTTACTTTCAACCTGTTTTAATTGGTCATCTATTTTTAAAACTAGAAACAGGCTATGGGGTAATGTGTTAAGTAAAACAAATATCTAAAACCATTTCATCTAGCATTCCATCATTCACTCCTCTAAAAAATTCGATTTAAAGTTAACAGCATTTTCTTTCGTTAAGCAATAGTTGTAGCAATCAGCGTTGCCCCCATAGTTTCCGTCGTTTGTAACAATTTCATCATAATTTATGCAGACGTAAACAATAAATGTACACATAATGGTAATTGATCACTATCAGAGTTTAAGTCAACATAAAAGTTTGAAATGATATCAAATGTATTTCTTGTACACAAATAAAACTCAACATTGTGTAACTATACAAGTATAATCCCCACAATAGCCAGTGATCCCAAATTTTCCATTTACAATAATAAATGAATATATCTGACATAATTCAATTAAGTCTGTTCCATACTTACTTACAAGCCAGTCACAACTTTTTCTCAGTTATTCAAAATTTGTCATTTGATATTTCAAAATAATCATGCAATTCTGCGATATTGTTAGAAATATGAATAATATATCCAAGGTTACCGGAAAATATTTGAAAATGAAATCCATGATGCATTTCCATAGATTCCAACGGACCACTCTCTTTAGAGTATGAATAATTAAAGGCATTAAAAGACGTTTTATGGATTAATGGGTTACACGATTAAGCAGAGGAGTTGTTTGTGATTGAGAGTGTGGATATTGTATTGTTTCAGTCCGTGGAGTCCTGGTGAGCCCACCCATTATAACCATAACGATAATTGCGTGGAATACTATAACGGCACACTCCAGCACCAAGATTGCTCAACGCCCCAGTACTTTGTCTGCAAAAGACCTAGAGGTTCGTTAATTTTCATTGCTTGGTAGTATAACCCAATTACTGCCGTGGCGGCATTGTTTTTTAAACAATTGTCATCTGTTTTTCTCAAAACTAAACTTTTAGTATTTTGACAGAAGAACTGTTGAAATGAGTGTCAAACAATTTGGACCCTGATCAGACGTCAGGTTAGGTATTGTCACCTAACCATTATTCTCGGATAGTGGTTCTTAACATGTAATTGTTCTCGTATTTGTTGGTATATTTTCTTTCGACTGTTCATATATATTAAACACATTGCTCATCCTCACTGTCGTAGGCAATGTGTTATTGTACTGTTCCGATACACTTTCTGTTCTCAGAAAGTTGAATAAAACAACTACGTCTAACGGGTCAGATTTATTACTTAACCCTTTCAACTCTAAATATATATTGTCGGTATTTGTTATCCTTTTGGACTCTTCTTGTACATGTACTTTGAACCAGTCTACTGTTGCAGTTTTTTATGACAACAAAAAGTAATGAAAATATCAAACAGTGCAGACCCTGATCAGAGGGCTCCTATATGAGTCAGGGTCTGATCAGGGTCTACACTGTTTGCATATGTTATCATATCAGCAATCTCTACAGAGGACTGTAGGGTTGAAAGGGTTACATTGTAACAGATAAGAATACGTTATAATTTCCCGTTTTAATAAACTGAACGCAAACGAAATGCAAATAAGACCAAATGCAGAAAATGCGTCGTCAAGGTTTTGAAAAACACTTCCATTTTCTACATTTCATTGTAATTGCGCTTTGTTTCATTTTAACGGGAAAAGAATGTCTCCCAAACTGTACGTATTCTTACAGAGTCAGTGCATTCCTCTCTAAGATATATCATGTTTTACAATAAGGGAAAATATTTTTTGTAGCCAAGCATATAATATTGATTTGTGTTTTTTAATAAAAAATCTTATAGTACAATTTCTATGTAGATATAGATCTATCTGATATATGTATCCACATATATACGAGTACAAACTTCTATATCTATACACTGTTTGTAGTGTATGAGATTAGACTAGGTGAGTTTACAGTGGCGAAAATAATATTATTTTCAATAAACGTGTTAAACTAATGCTAAAACTAATATGTCCCTTGCAAACAGTTTGAGCCTGATACAGTCTGATCATGCTACAAACCGATGCTACTTAGAGTGAAATACATAGTCAAGATTGACATTTTCTACATTTTAGTGTATTTCGTTTGCATTTTAATTCTTTTAACCCTTTCACTGTCATGACGTCATCATTCTAAACAACTGTCGTCTGCTTTTATTATAAGTTTTAGATATTTTGACTTAAAGATATTGAAATGAAAGTCAAACAGTTTGGATCCTGATTAGACGTCGCGTAACGCGACGTCTGATCAGGATCCAAACTGTTTGCAAATAACTATTGTTCTCGGGGTAAGCCAGTGAAAAGGTTAAATAAGAAAAAAATATTTCTCCACGGTTTTGTTGTTATGTTGTAGAGAGTCCTATCTGGTGTGATGCTATCCATGGCTGGGAGAACTTTAACGGCAAGTGTTACAAGGTCAACACCAAGCTGCTCGGCTATGATGATGCAAGGTCTGTAAAGCATAGTCAGAAATGTGTTATACTTTCTCAAAAACGAATTTGTGCTTAACCCATTTCTCTATAAATACGTTTTTACGCCCCTAATTATTTCTACCGTAATAGGGAAAGTAACGCTCATCTAGGACGTCCCGAATATAAACACAGAATATATGTACTTTCTAGCATATTTTCAGGTCGCAGCTTCAAGCAGACTGAAAGTAAAGCCGAAATCTCATACTCCTTAATGAGCTTTCTGCTTTACTTTCAGTCTGATTTTAAAATCCTGATTGCGTTGAGTTTAAATATATATACGTGTACTAGTGTATTAGGAAAGACAGTTCAAACATGCCATACTTATGCTGTTATGAATCAAAACATTGTACTTATAGGGGCGAATGCCAAAGACAAAATGGAGACCTCTTCGTTGTAGACGGTCGCAGCACGGAGACGATTCTGGACACTTTTGTTGAGTCGAGAAAAGCGAATATGTGGATAGGACTTAGGTATTACAATACAACGGTGAGTATCCTATACTGGGTTTAAGATAGCAATGTAGACATACACTTGGAATTATTGTTATTCTTTAAACGAGAAGGAAACACAAACACAAATCAATGAAATGTAGAAAATACAACTTTTTAAAAAAAAAAAGGTTTTATTTTAATTTGAGTGCCAAACAGTTTGGAGCCAAATCAGACGCCGGGTTACCCGGCGTCTGATTTGGCGCCAAACTGTTTGCAGTGGACCTTATGGATTTAGCGTTAATTGTGAAAAATAACGTCTTCTCCACTGTATTTCCCATTACATGTATACGTGTTTTTGCCGAAACAGTTATTTCCATTGCAAACAGATTGGAACCAGATGAGACGCCAGGTAATCGTAGGTCTTAACAGGTTTCACACTGTTTGTCTCACAAAAGTTAAAACATTAACGTTTTAATTAAAATGTCATCTTCCATATTTAATTGTATTGCGTCTACGTCGAGTTTCGTTTGAACGAGAAACATAATGAATTCATTATAGAAATAGAACAGTTCGGAAGCATAGTGGTTTCGTTAGAGAAACAGAAAACTTTGAAGCGTGATAATTTAACTTGATAGCATTTTGCTGTACTTTCACTAATATATGCATAATGAATCCATTATAAAAACAAAACAGTTCGTAGTATAATGGCTTCATAATAGAAATAGAGCAGCTCGGAAGCATAATGAATTCGTTAGAGAAGTAGAAAATTTGAAATATAATAGTTTAATTGTATAGTTTGTTGGTTTACTTTCACTCAGTCACATTCAGCCGTATGCATTGAATTTTACCAGAAATGGTTGAGTGGCCGCTATGTTGTACAATATAGTTTTATTGTTTTTGCAGGACGGATTTGGTGCAATATGGAATGGGCCTAATTCGAAGGCGTTTGTGAAGGCACAGGCATCTTTCTGGGGTATCTCAGACCCGTATGGTGATGCTTTCAAGTATGCACACAATTTAGTATCCCTGTTTGGTTATTTCTGAACCCATTACCCCATATCCTGTTTCTAGTATTGAAGATAGGTGATCATTTAAAGCAGGTTAGAAAAAAAGCTTTACTTTCAACCTGCTTTAAGCTACCATCTTCTTGAAAATAGAAATTATTCCTTATGATATATATTCATAACTGTATAAATTAAAACTATTTTCTTTAGTGGAGAAATAAATTAAAGGCGTTAAAAGGCGTATTTATGGGGATGTGGATTAAACGGTGTTCAATGTAACAAGCGAAAACCGTACTTCTCTTCAAATTGGAGTTTTTGAAAACAGAACAAATTTTCTAGTTCCATAGGGAATATTGCATGAGTGCTCATTACAAACAAGTTGACTAAAATAAATGATGCAATACTTTAATTAAGCCAAATAGTGAAACGTAAATGATAATAAATAAACAAGAATGTGATATGCTATTTGTCACATTAACATTTCAAAATCCTATTATTTTTATTCCGCATCTGTATATAAGACTATGAATAGGCAGTCTAGTTGTGTCATACAATTCAAGACTGATTGTAAACGGTTTGCGTTTCAGGTCCAATGGGGAGCAGTCCTGTGTTTATGGAGCCTATGGTATTCCTACGCCAAATATTTGGAGTGTGGCGAACTGCTCACAGAGGATGTTTTCTGTCTGTCAGAAGGATCAAGGTATATTTGCGTGCGCGGGTCAAGCATGTTTTCTCAAAGGGGACCGACCTAGAATATTTGACATACTGTGACGACGTTATTCTTTCCAGATAAACACGTTAATGCTTAAACATTCAACTGAAAACAGTGTGAAGCCAGATCAGACGCCAGCGAACCAATCTATTTTTCTACTACGTCTATCAAAGAAGTAGATTAGGGTTGTTTTGTTGTGGGGTTTTTTGTTGTTGTTTTTTTTTTAAGAAAAAAGCTTCCCTCGAAATATTTTGCATCCATTACAATTGGATGAAATAATCCCTCATATAAAACGGGCCCAATAGCCGAGAGATTAGAGCGCATGGTTATATCTTAGGGCATACAGGGCTTCCTCCTCATAACGACCCTCTGCATTATCAACGAATCGTTCTTTTCAACAACGCTTGCATCTTACGCGGCGTCTGATCTGGATTCGAGCTATTTGCAAATGTAAGCCAATGTTCCTCCGTTTTACAACCCCCTTCGAACAACACACCAATTGTGGCTCCCATTGGATGATGTTGTGGAGACGGGGCACTGCAGTTTGTTCTTGTTTCTCCTCAGGGACTCGAATCCCGCTCGATCTCATTCCGCCCTCGAACTCTATCTTGAGATCCTTTTCCTAAACTATAAAATATTTACGTCTTTACCTTACATCATTTTACAAAATATTTTATTTTCGCTAAATCTAGTGTTCAGTCCAATCCAGGCACTACTTGTTACAGTGGAGAAGACGTTTTTCTTTCTAGTTTAACACAAATGAAGCGGAATCGCTTTGCGATAAAATATAGAAACTGACAATTTTTATAAAACCCTGACCACTTATATTTATCTGAGTGGCAAACAGTTTTGAGTCTGGTCTGGCTCAAAACTGTTTGCAATGGGATAAAATCAATATAAGTGTAAACGCGTTTATTAGGAAAGCATAAACGTCTTTCCACTGCAAATATTTTGAGTCTGAAACAGACGGAGAGTAACTACCGGTAAAGATCTGAGGCCCGTTTCATAAGTACAACAAAAACGATCGTACATGTAAGTCAAAACTTTAAATACATTTTATTTCTGATTTCTCTATCTAATACTGTCTTGTGACATATGTTTGGAATCGTCTTTTCAAGATGATTCCAAAAGTGATGTCACAAGACAGGACTAGAAGGAGAAATGAATAATAATTGAGACTTTTATAATCTGACTTACTACAACACTTGTAGTACGAAGTTTTATGAAAAGGGCCTCGGTTAACGGCCCACACTGTTTGTCACTCGAATAATAGTTTTATTTTTCCAAATTAGAAACTACTTTGACACTAAAGCAGTTAATTTAACTTAAGGGTGTTGTCTGTCACAGGTTCATGTGCATCAGGTTGGAATCGGAATGATAGGACTTGTTACACTCTCAATAGGGGACCGAAACTATCATGGACCGACGCAAAAGCCTACTGCCAACAGCGAGGGGCCGAACTGCTGTATATTTCAAGGTAAATCAACTAGTATCTCTTTTAAACCTTAGACTTGTAGTTGACGGGATTTAAAACAGCTGGCAGCTAATTCTTTCACTGCCAATTGCGCCATAAAGGATCCAAACTGTTCGACACTCCTATCTATATTTTTTCAGTCGTAAAAGCGCTTAACATAACAGACGACACTATCAATGGAAACGACATTTTGGCGACGAGAGGATTAAAGCAGACGATAAAACTTTGCAGTGACAGTGTTAAAGCAGTATGAATAAAACATAGGGGTCCACTTTGTTTTAACTCGTTGAGTCCATAAACTTCATATTGACAATTCCTGTTTTTCAAAAAGAGTAGTCTATATTTTACTATTTATTCCCGTCGCAGACGGGTCTGTTTTGTATTTTGACCGCAACTCTATGAAACAATTTAACCAATCAGGAATTATCAGAAATCCTGGTCAATGCTCACGTGCTTGAAATGCAGTACTCTTATCGGCCAATGGCCTAGACTGGCGTTCTGTTATTTTTTCACATTAATCTTGCGAGTGTAAACCTGGCAAAACATTGAGATGCAGTCTATGTCATCATTTCTAAATTTAGCGTGGATAAGCTCTAAATTTAGCATGTGGGAAAGTCTGTTTACGAAAGATGTTAAGTCAGAATCGGTGTATACACTTGTCTCTGGTTAAGTGAATACTGTACAGTGGAGAATGTGTTATCCTGTTTACGCTAAAACTATTATTTGCAGTGCAAACAATTTGGAGCCAGATCAGACGCCGGGTAACCCGGCGTCTGATCAGACTCCAAACTCTTTGCCACCAAGATAAACATGAAATATCAGAATTGTCCAAAAGTTGTTCTTTTCTACGTTTTAGTGTTTTGCGTTTGCGTACGTTTGCGTTTAAACAGGAAAGAATAACAGATTCTCCACTGTACCCCACACAAAACTTTAACCTGCGACGGAATATCTTTTTTAAAGATATTTCTTGTTACTGTATGTTACTAAAAGACACACCGTGCAGACCCATGTCGATAGGCTTCTACATAACTAATCGGCTCATGCAAAGTGCAAGTGCACTCCTTTGTAAAAATAGCCAATATATGCCATCTCCACGAAAGTGACCGGCTGCTGAATAGAGCCACAATACACTGGACGATGCATCAATGTATGGCATCGAGTTCACATATAGAAATCACATCAATAACAGCCAAAAGAGTTTGAATCGAGTCTGAGAACGTTCTCAAGCATTTGATTGGTCAGATGTGAGCCTAGGCTCAAATCTGACCAATTAAATGCTTGATAAAGACTTCAGACTCAACTCAAAAGCGTTTTAACCTTGGAGTCAGTATACTCGTCAATGGGTTAAACAGACACTTGTTGTGTTTCGTCTGACAAAAGTGCTATCAGGTTGATACAACTAGACAACTGGCATTGGTAAATAGTAAAGACCAAGACAAAACATTACGTGGAAGATAAAGCTGAATTGGTCGAACCTACGATGACTGCAAGCCTTGGTTTGCACTATTGTACAATGCAGTACGCCTTTTTGTTTCATGACAAGGTTCTCATTCTAATTTCAGCCAGTCTACCCAGACCTTTATCAACCGTAATTTACAGAATTTTCATTCTCTAGCCATCGGAAGCATATGGATAGGTCTTTCAGGTTAGAATGTGTTATTGTTTGTTTTAGTCCTTGACAATTGTGGTGACATTATCTTATTTCTATAAACTCGTTTGTGCCTATACACTCAGTGCAAAAAGAAACGCACACTTTTATTACAATATTATCTGTATGTAGAAGGAACGTATTTGTGAAATAATCTTTTCATTACAGTCAGTAGTTCCGTCTTGGGCTATCAATGTTGAAAATGGGAGGTTTATCATTGAATTGGTATCATCACAACCTGTACAAATCGGTGCGGTGTTTTCAACAGGCACTAGTTAACTCTTTCGCTGCCAAATTAATCGTGAGATTTTTATCCCACCACCGTTTCATTGTCGTCTGCTTCAATTTTGTTGTTTGCAAGATCGTTTCAAAGTAAGATTTAAAGTAGTATGACTTAAAGTATATCTATACGAGTGTCAAACAGTTTGGATCCTGATCAGACGCCGCGTTACGCGGCGTCTGATCAGGATCCAAACTGTTTGAAAACGCGCCTTTTGACGTCTTTAAGAGTGAAAGGGTTAAAATACAGCACAGTAATTGTAAGAATATGTTTTTCTAAACTTGTGGTTGAATTAAATTGATCTTGAGATATGGTCTTAGTATCTTAAAAAAAGTATCTTATTCTGCGCCTGAGCACAATGTGCGTTTCTTTTTGTACTGAGTGTACATTAATGGCCTTTGCAGACAGTTTGAACCCCGAATCAGTGACTAATCTGGGTCCATTCTGTTTGCAATATGCGCATACACCTCTCTTCATTTTGTGATAAAATATGTACAGTGTGGAAGACGTAGTTCTTTCCCAATCAACTCGTTTATGCTGTTTGGAGCCTGATCAGATGCGGGGTAACCCGGCGTCTGACCAGGCTCCAAACGGTTTACCACTCAGATAAAAAATAAAACGTCAGAATTTTCAAGAACTTGTCATGTTTTACATTTCATTGCATTGCGTTTGGTTTTTCGTCTCGTTTAAACGGGAAATAATGACGTCTTCTGTAATTATTGCTTCTCGATTTTGAAGACATTTTTGGTAAAACATATGTGTCTCTCACTCTGCACTCTGTCTTTCCACTGCACCTTTAGTTAGACAATTAACATCCTAACAGTATTTACATTCAAGTCAGCAAAAGTTGAAATATTGTTGAAATAGGGGTTCAAGTCGTTGAATGACTTGAAATGAATGGACATCTATACAAGTGCTAAACAGTTTGGACCCCGATCAGCAGCCGCGTGACTTTGTAGTCAATTTTACCGAAATACTTCAATTTAAAGCAATAATGTACTTAGCAAAACTGCTAAGTATCCCAGGGACTATTTTTGAATTTTCTTTTTCATGGTTGGTGATAACGTAAAGGATTTTTCTTACAATGAAATATACTGATACTTTAATTACTTCATGGACAACATAACACATATGCTGTAACAAGGCACAGTGCCAATCAAAAAGTGTATGGCCAGTGTAAGATCTCGCAACAGCCGTGCACTGAACCCTCATGGAATTCCTGATGAATGCTACAGGGATTTTGTTCAATTCCTCGCGGATCCTTTCCTGCAGCTCTGCAATATTACGTGGCACATTATCTCCCCTGTGTATGCGTCACCCGAGCTCATCTCAAACTTGCACTATTGGGTAAAGGTCGGATGACTTTGACGGCTAGGGCAAAACATTAATCCTGTTGGCTTGAAGAAGGTCTCTTGTGTCCCTGGCTGTGTGACACGTTGCACGGTCATGTATCAAAGTCAGTCTTCTGTATCCCTGTAGCATTCATCGGGAATTGCATTATGTCCATGAGGGTTCGGTGCATGGCTTTAGTGATAGTTTACGGTGGCAATACACGTTATTGACATACATGTTTGTTCCAAAAATTATACTTTTTGATTGGCACTATGCATTGTTATTAAATGTATTACTTCATCATTTTCTCCCAAACTTTTTCCATAAACTAATGAAAATGTGATTATATTTAATAAATCAGAAAAACCTTTTACGATATCACCATCCATGAACAATAATTCAAAAATAGTTCCTGGGGTACTTGGCGGTTTTGCTAAGTATAGTATTCTCACATGCGTAAAGAAACAAATACTGGACAAATAGGGAAGAATCAAATTTGAATACCTGTATATAAACTGTTACCGAAGTACTGTTCGATTTGATAATGTGGCTGGTATAGATTTAGGTTTTTTGTTTTTTGGCTTATCTATGTGATTATATTTTTATTCCAGACAACGGTGGGTCGGGAAGTTATTGGTTATGGACAAGTGGAGTTCCTTCTTTCCGCGGATACACTAACTTTAATGGTCACACCCCTGTAAATAGACCCGGGGTCATGGATTGTTTTACCATATTCACAGGTATGGTCAAGTGGTTTCTGATATGGACACATTCTTATTTATATACTAAACTCTCACTAGTAGCAGCTGTTACGACATCTCATGATACATTTTGTGTTTGCATGTACATGTAATCAAAATAAAAGCAAAATGTTGGCATAATCGTGCATATTATATGGAGACATTTACAGGGCATATCTATTTTTTTCTTCACCGGAGATATATTGAGAGGCCTTACTGGTGGATTAAAGGTATCATTTAATATATGAAATCTACTTTGTAGATGATAAGAATGGGACGTGGCAGGTTGCGGCAAACTGTTCAGCGAAGAAGAGATTCTTGTGTGACATTGGTTTAAACCAAGCCCCGACACTTCCCACTGTTGCTCCACCAAGTAAGTGATAAATCACTTCCCACTGTTACTCCACTAAGTAAATTCAGCCCCGAAACTTCCCATTACTTATTCAGCCCCGAAACGTCCCACTTTTGCTCTTACAAGTAAGTGATCTTCTCATTCAGCCCCGAAACTTCCCACTTTTGCTCTTAGAAGTAAGTGATCTTCTCATTCATCCCCGAAACGCCCCACTTTTGCTCTTACAAGTAAGTGATCTTCTCATTCAGCCCCGAAACGTCCCACTTTTTCTCTTACAAGTAAGTGATCTTCTCATTCAGCCCCGAAACGTCCCACTTTTGCTCTTACAAGTATGTGATCTTCTCATTTAGCCCCGAAACTTCCCACTGTTGCTCCAACAAGTAAGTGATCTTCTCATTCAGCCCCGAAACGTCCCACTTTGCTCTTACAAGTAAGTGATCTTCTCATTCAGCCCGAAACGTCCCACTTTTGCTCTTACAAGTAAGTGATCTTCTCATTCAGCCCCGAAACTTCCCACTGTTGCTCCAACAAGTAAGTGATAAACTCATTCAGCCCTGGAATTTCAAATAGACAATTCCAGTCTCCAATTAAGGCTCGTCCATTTTTGACTATCTATGGTGTTCTGTATATTAAAGTTAATTTTAAAATGGCAAACAGTGATGGAGCCCTCTGATCTGGGTGTACACTGTTTGCAAATGTCAAGTGTTCTCTTTACAGGAACACTGTTTGTAAATGATAAGTACATTTATCGCTAAGGTTGGATGTGTTTACGCAGCCTCAATCCCCATATTACGAACCTTCATAACCATGTGCATTTGTGAAGGAAATTACAGTGAAAGTTTAATCCATTTCTCAATAAATAGCAAATACGCCTTTTTACGCATTTAATTATTTCTACACAAAGAAAAGTAGTCCCCATCTTGGAAGTTCCCATCATATATCACAGAAGGCATTTCCTGTATCTAGATACTTTCTGTTTTACTCTTATCCACTTTGGGACAGTCGCCTGCCTTAACTCTTTGCATGCTGGGTATTTTTTTGTCTGCAACAATTGTCGTCTGCTACTGTTCTAAATATAGATTTTTCTTAATCTATTTTTCAAAACAGGGTCAGAGTGTCAAATAGTTTGGATCCTGATGAGACGCCGTGTGACACGGCATCTCATAAGGATCCAAATATATTGCAAAGGTTATCACTGTGGCATATATTTCCGCCGCTAGCATTCAAAGAGTTAAAACCAGAAATAATTATGTTTGTGTGGTTTGGATGTTACTCTATATTAAATCGTCAACACCGGTGTGCCTGTGTCATACTTTTTTAACCAAACAATTGTTTGAATCCTAGACAGTCTATGAGAATAGTTATTTACTTTTTTGAGTTTCGCGGTTGAAGCAGACATAAATCGTACATGCTCATATATGTTATTTCGTTCGAACTGTACATGAAAGAACTGACTTTTGAACATTGTAAACAGAGTAAACTACGACGATCCATGGCATCGGAAACGCGGTAGTTCTTCAGAATATGTTTGTCAATCGTTTGATTATATTTGTTTTGCGATGATTTGCTGGGCACATGTGCAACTCACATCTCGCTCGGTGTTCGGTTTTCACTCATTGGCTTTAGCAATTTTAAACCGGCAATTCCAGTTTCCACTTCAGTATTTTTTCATATTGATTATTATACCATCACGCGACGAGTCGTCGAGGGTATATAGAGATCTGCCCTATGTACGTACGTACGTATTTATGTATGTATGCATGTATGTATGTGTGTAAGTAACACCTTTTGTCCGGAGTACATTTTCTTTACCACATCCAGAGATCTACACTGTTTGAACATAACGAGTTTACTCTTGCATGTACACTGTGTAAAAGACGCATATTTTATAGTCGCTAGGGTTGGATGCGTTTAGTTGTCGGCATTCTATCATACAATGTATATATGCAACTTGTTTCCGTGTCTTTGTTGTTGTAACTTTTGTTTTATGTCTGTCTGTTTTAGCGGGTCACACACTACCAGTGACGGGAACCACTTCACCAACTATATGGGGTAAGCTTTTAGTAATAGTCGGAGGTATCAATTGATACATGATCACCGTAACTTCTTATGGTACAGAGCTCCTCCCTAAATAAGACAATTATGTCTAACCTTTACACGACTGCAATATCGTCTGCTGAAAATTGTCGTCTGCTGTTTTTCTCAAATTTACACATTGGGCATTTTGACAGAAAAACAAAACAAAATGACGAGTGACAAACAGCTTGAATCCAGATCAGATGTCGCGTTGTGCGGCTTCTGATCTGGAGCTAAGCTGTTTATAAATGTAAGCTAATTTCCCTCCCTATAACAACTCCTTCCGAGCATCGCACTCGATCTATGTCTCCAATTGGGTGTCGTTGTAGAGAGGGGGCACTGTAACTAAAACAGCCCGCCCAGGCTCAAATCTGACCAATCAAATGCTTGGGGACGATCTAAGACTCAACTCAATATCTTTTGGTCCCATTGTTATTAAGTGTTTAAGATGAGTCTGAGATTGCTTTCAAGCGTTTGACAATCCAAGTCTTAAGAATGATCTAAGACACGTCTTAAACGATTTAAAACCATGAGGCTAAGTCTGATAGATCATTTTTAACCATCTCGAAATTTGGATGGAACACTGCTTTGAGCTAGTATAATAAACGGGGAGTAATATTCTAAATAATTACGTCTATTGCCAAGAGTTTGCCACTCAGATTATAAATATATCTTTTATGAAAACAACAACATTGTCTTTATTTTATTGCATTTTTATGGTTTTAACAGTTTGGAGGAACTTGTTCGGATCCAAACTCATATTTTACTTCCAAAGAAATATGTTAGAATAAAAACATTTTAGAAACATAGCAGATAACTTTTTTTCTAAATAACTATACCCTTTTTTACCCATTTTTGCCCAGCACAAAATAAATGAAACATAGGTGGCATAATGCGGCGTCTGATCTGAGTCTGCACTGTTTTCTTTACTACGATTTTCTAACAACAATAAAGGACGAACAATCGAAAACGAGCTCATTGAAATTATTAATTTATAAAGGTTATGTTGGTGTTATTTTTACTTACCGAGGAATATTTGTATATACATTTATCAAGGTAATTGGAGCACAGATTGCGGGCCATTTTGGATAAAGGATGCAAGCACGGGCTATTGTTACCAGATATATGACCACACGATCACATGGTCACTGGCACAGAGCGCGTGTCAAAACATGAACGCCAGTCTCGCCAGTATCACATCATATCACGAGGAATCGTTTATATCAGGCAAGTGATTCAAGAACTTTTCTGAACCTTTCTGAATTAACCTCTTTCACTGCCATGACGTCATCAATTTTAATTTTTTTAAACAATTGTCGTCTGCTTCTTTTTCTAAAAAGCAATTTTTAGGTATTTTGACTTAAGAAATATTGAAACGAGTGTCCAACAGTTTAGATACTGATCAGACGCCGCGTTACGCGGCGTCTGATCAGGATCCAAACTGTTTGCAAATATCTACTGTACTTGGGGTAAGGCAGTGAAGGGGCTAAACATAATACTTTCAGGCTCTATAACACTAACATATGCAAAAATAAACAATGTCTTCCGCCATTCTGTGTATACGTGTACAACCATGTAGATAACAAATCCCTTTCTCATCTTAAAAACCTCTCCTAAATTCTGCTTGTCTATCTTCGTTCATGCAGATCGGTTGTTTGGGTTGGCTTCATCGGCGCTGTGGATTGGAATGAACAACCTTAACTCTCAAGAAGGTTACGAGTGGGTGGATGGGGCAGGCTTCGGGTATATGAACTGGGCTCCAGGTAAGTTTGTCTTCCCGAAAAGCAGCGAATAAATACTGTCGAACTTTGATCAATCAAACTCCCTTAAATCGAGCCTACCAGCATTTCTGCGGAATAATTTGGATAAATGGAATTTCCTCAAGTAAAATTACTACTGGAAGGTTTGACAACGTGTGCTACATGAATAACATTGCTCCCTTTCTACAACAACACCTAATGGGAGACACCTATTGTGTGCGTTGTTCGAAGTGTGTTGTTATGGGGAGAAAAAATAAGACACTTGCTTACATTTGCAAACAACTGGAATCCAGATCAGACGCCGCGTAACACTGTGTTCTGATATTTGTAAACAGTGGTTGGTCTGTAGTGCCACAATGGAGAAGATGTTATTCTTTTCCATTTAAGCACAAAAGAAACGCAAACACAATTAAAGCAGTTAGAAGCCTTATCAGACGCTCCAAACTGTTTGCGATGGAAATAATTGTTTTAGCGTAAACGCGCTCATTAGGAAAAACTGACGTCATCTCTACTGAAAATGATATTTGAAAACTCTTAAAAGTGATTGACAGTCAGTGCTAAGTACTGCTGACGATA
Organism: Gari tellinella; assembly: GCA_922989275.2. NCBI lineage: Eukaryota > Metazoa > Mollusca > Bivalvia > Cardiida > Psammobiidae > Gari > Gari tellinella. Next base: position 12,388,715 of record OV277863.1, on the reverse strand, counting down.
CTTTGTGCTTATTCATTTTTAACAGGAGAGCCAAACAATCGAGGTTCCAACGAGCACTGTGCTGAACTCGTTGCCTCCCAGGAGAAACAAGGGCTATGGAATGATGTAAACTGCAACTCAGAACGTGGATACATCTGTAAAAAGCATAGCTCAGGTATGTGACTGCAACTCAGAACGCGTATACGCCAGATAGAAACAAAGCTCGGGTAGGTGATTGCAACTCAGAACGTGCATACATCTGTAAGATACAAAGCTTAGATAGGTGACTACAATGCTAAATTGGTTATACGAGGAAAAAGGGCAAGCAAAATCGTTAATGAGCATCCTTCGTATGTAAAAAGAAAAGCTAAGGTAAATGGATTGTTCAAGGCCAAGTAGGAGTATTGTGTGTACTCAAACATCTGAATCAGAACTCTTCGCAACTGAGATGTGATTAGGATAAGGATGGTATAGTAACAGCAATCCAGATCGAAGACAAATTCTGTATTTACAAATTGCAACACACGTAGACTCAAATAAGCCACCGACACGCTGCCCCTATTCACGATCGCCACTGTTTTCAAAGTGAATGCCTAGAACAGATACTGTGTCTACATTGTTTTCCACGTCCGTTTGTCTGTTGTTTCGTGATGCCTTTCAAATAGCACTCTTACGTCGATAAGTGAATTGACAAACCTGTCTTTTAATTACTCGAACTCAAATAAGTATGACATATCTCTTTTTCAAAGTTAACACGTGGCTAAGCAGGATATGCTAGACTTAAATTAAATTGAGCTAGACATGTATTTAGATTTCTTCACTTTACCTTTCCGTTTATTCCGCAGATTTTTCAACAACCCCGCGGCCAACGATGCCATCCATACCAGGTAACTACAATGGAGAAGACGTTATCCTTTCAAAATAAACACGTTTATGGGAAACTAATTATGTCCATGGCAAACGGTTTGCAGCCAGATGAGACACCGGGTAACCCGGCGTCTCATCAGGCTGCAAACTATTTGACACTCAGAATAAAATTAATAGAAAGAAGTGTCAAGAAATTGTAATTTTCTGCATTTGAGTACATTGTCTTTGCGATTCGTTCGCCTTTAAACGGGAAATGATAAGGTCTTCTCCACTGTAACACCCATTCGAACATTTCACCCTCCATGTACAGCATTGGGTGCCTCGAGATTGCCTAGCTTAGATTTATCTCGAAACTTGAAAAGGAGTATCTGTTAGTTTGAGTTTTGATCAATTTCCTAGTATCCCGGCTTCTGATAAAGATTTAAACTGTTTGGAAATTCGAGCCAGTTGTCTCATAGCAGGTACATTGAATGATCATAACAAATTATAAATTGATAACACTGTTTAGCACTCGTAAAATCGATGTTTTTGCAAAAAAAATGCATGACATAAAAGCAAATTACATTTATTTAAAGCATATGACGTCACGGCAATGACATTGATGATGATTTATGATAATAAGTATAAGAAGAAGAAGAAGCAAGAAAGGTAAAATGATATAACGAGTTTCTTCAAATGAAGGTATTGAGCTATTTACATTAATATCAATAAATATGATAATAATCTAATTACATTAAAATAACAATATTACTATGTAACAATTTTCCTCACATGACCATATCACTTTACGTTAACCATGTTAATCTTAGATTCAATAGCTCTAATTCACTGTAGTTGAACTTGCATTTTACAGCATCTGAAACCTATGGGTGCCTAACAGTTTATGGCAGGGCTATGGCTCTAGCTGTTTCTTGTTCATTACATACTATCTCTATTTACAGCCTCTGAGACCTATGGATGTCCTAACAGTTTGTGGAAGGGCTATGGCTCTAGCTGTTTCTTGTCCATTACATACTATCTCTATTTACAGCCTCTGAGACCTATGGATGTCCTAACAGTTTGTGGAAGGGCTATGGCTCTAGCTGTTTCTTGTCCATTACATACTATCTCTATTTAAAGCCTCTGAAACCTATGGGTGTCCTAACAGTTTGTGGAAGGGCTATGGCTCTAGCTGTTTCTTGTCCATTACATACTATCTCTATTTAAAGCCTCTGAAACCTATGGGTGTCCTAACAGTATATGGCAGGGCTATGGCTCTAGCTGTTTCTTGTCCATTACATACTATCTCTATTTAAAGCCTCTGAAACCTATGGGTGTCCTAACAGTTTGTGGAAGGGCTATGGCTCTAGCTGTTTCTTGTCCATTACATACTATCTCTATTTAAAGCCTCTGAAACCTATGGGTGTCCTAACAGTATATGGCAGGGCTATGGCTCTAGCTGTTTCTTGTCCATTACATACTATCTCTATTTAAAGCCTCTGAAACCTATGGATGTCCTAACAGTATATGACAGGGCTATGGCTCTAGCTGTTTCTTGTTCATTACTCACCTCTATTTACAGCCTCTGAGACGTATGGTGTGAAAGGTGCTGATCAGTTCCCCCCAAATCTGATTTGAGGAGATATATGTATTTAATTAAATCTTATCTGTCACACTTTTGTGTTCCTTTGCCTGTCAGCATTTTAAATCCCTTTTTTACTGCAGTTTTTAGGCTTTGGTCTAGACCAGCATTTTTCACACAGCTCTTAGATGTATGTGTGCTTAAGGGAAGGGGGACGACTCATGCATGACTCTTTCTAAAAGAAATAGAGTTGGCTCCATTTTCCTGTTTTTGTCTCGTATTTTATACAAACCTATACCTTTCTGTGATAATATATTAACACATGTCTATGTAAATCTTATTATACCTTAAAGAAGAACATTGATCGTCCTTCATGTTTTACACTTTTTTCTAAATTGTATCTTGAGATGATTATAGAAGGGTATAAGTGCAATTTGTCAGTTGTGCAGCCAGACCGGCGTGAAGCGAAAAAGAAGGCGATATTTCCAGCCGTATCAAACTGTTGAAGCAGCCTGATGTAGGGCAAAATTGGCGCAGATGGCTAAGGCGTCTTCTGCACTATATATTTGCACTGCACTAAGCACGCCTATTGCTAAAAATCAATCTGTCTCTTGGTGGTCGCTTGGCTCAGGTCTATCTGTATTTCTCCACTTTTGTTTTAGTGCTGTGCTTATGTAACAGCCTTTACAGTGATGTACATATTATTTCTGTTTTTTGTGTGTGTGTGTTTTGTTCTCTTGAACTAACCTATATTAGACCTGTAAAATACTTAGGAAACAGTGCAGAGTCTGTTGATCAAAAGCCCCTAGTTCTGGAGAACAAAACACAAACAACCTAAATAGTTTGTATTCTTAGATTGCAACCTTATATGTAAACCCTTTCTTTTACAGTCCTTCCTCTTTTTTACAGCATTTTTACTCTTGTTTATATTATACTTGTGTTTGTCGGAAAATAGCTGTTACAGCTAATGTTTATTTGTTATATTGTATCCGACGTTAAATAAATCTTCTTGTATCTTGTATCTTGTATCTTGGGTGTCCTAACAGTTTGTGGCAGGGCTATGGCGCTAGCTGTTTCTTGTTCATTACATACCATATCTATTTACAGCCTCTGAGATATATGGGTGTCCTAACAGTTTGTGGCAGGGCTATGGCTCTAGCTGTTTCTTGTTCATCACTAACTCCACGAGCTGGAAGGGTGCCAATGTCTTCTGTCAGGCTCACAATTTCAATCTAGCAAGTTTGGCGGACGAAAATGAGCAAAACTACGTGTTCAGCCAACTGCCTGGTAAGTGAGAAACGAAACATAAAATGATAGTGGATATATTCCTGAGTAAACGCAAAACGAAATGCAAACGCAATACATTAAAGTACAGAAACTTACATTATCAATATTTTTCTAGCGATTTATTTTTATCTGAGTGGCTCGAAACTGTTTGCAATGGCATATTAGTTTTTAGCGTAAATGCGATTATTAGGAAAGAATAACGCTTTCTCTACTGTAGTTTACAGTTTTAAGTGGAGTGAAAAATACAGGAACTTCTTTAAACTTTGAATAGTAAGAATTAATTGTGATGGCAAATTAGTTTAGACTTTTTCTAATGTTGACCAATGCAATAAAACACCCTTTATCAAATAACTACAATTATAACATAACGCGGGACTCTGCGGGTGAATAAGACTATATTTTAATTTTGGTAACACACACAAGTTTATTACATTCGAACGGGCGAATGATATTCCTACGCGCTGTCATAACAATCAAAATGGCCGACATCGTTTCCGAGGAGCAGGTAGATGAATTCAACTGCCAACAAACTAATAGAAACACTTTAATTAAAACTGCAAACGATCTGAAGATATTACGAGCTTTCTTCGATCTGCCTGAAATCAAAGAGCCCCGTGAGATCCATCAAATCCCTGTGCCTGAACTGTCATCTGTTCTCTGTAGGTTTCTCGTAAGTGTTAAAAAGAAGAATGGTGACGAGTACGAGCCATCTTGTCTTAGAGGCATGATATCTAGTTTTGATCGCCAACTCCGTCGCAAAAGTTATGGACAATCTATTGCAAATGGCCAAGGATTTGCAAAAGTCAGAGAAACTTTATCTAACAAGAAATATCTTTAAAAAAGATATTCGGCGGAATGAGTGGTTGAACTAAGGCTATATAGATGGGTGTGCAAAATTGAATTAAATTGAGGTTTTCAAAGAATATATATCTTGGATTGAAAAGCAAAAAATACAAGTATTCAATTGAAACAGTAACTTTTATTTAAAATGCAAAACTAGCATGTACAGAAATGCAAAACAAAACAATAATTTAACTCATATCCTAGCTACTGGTAGGAGATCCTCACATTAATCTATTGTTCCATTCATAGAGTTTCTTGAAACAAACTATAGCATACACAAATGTACAGATACAACAATCTACTGTACTTCACTCTTGTAAATAATGATGAAACAACACAATTGTGTTTAACTCACTTGAGGCTATTCATATATAAAATATTGCTTTTAATGTATGGCAAATGTGTACAAATAGTTAACAATTAAAACAAATTGGTTGTAAACAATTATGAAACACCTAGCTTCCTCTGTATATCTATAAATAGATTTCAGATCATAGCATAATTTTGTCAATTCTGTGGCCTAGTGTAGTAAACAGACAGCCTGTATCTCTAAATTTTACACCCACAGTCCACATCATGTAAAACTGTAATGGGACATAAACCAGCCTACAGGGCTCCAGATAAGAGTGAGTAAACTAAACAAATCACCTCTTTTAGCACCAAACCCTATGGTATTACCACTCATTTTGATTGTCTTGAAGAGACAATTCATATGTATAGTGACACCACAGGGTTTAATGCACAAATAAAGATTTTAAGTTTTGAAACAATTCCCTTATCTGGAGCCCTGGCTACTATCCAATCAGACTATTCAGTTTCAACAGGTGCTCTTAATTCTAAATTTCTGATCAAATATTATTGGTTGAAATGTGTGGCCAAATATTAAAGTGTGTCTAAATAGAAAACAGTCAGCTCCGCCGAAAAAACAGCGTCAGCTAAAGAGTGCAGGTAAGGGGAATCTTCCGCAAAAAAGCGAAGCCCTCAGTGATGATGACATTGACAAACTTTGGATCACGGGCCAGTTAGGATCAGCAACCCCAGACAGCATTTTACAAACTTTATGGTTATACAATACGGTCCATTTTGGTTTGAGAAGTTGCCAGGAGCATCGCGATATGTGTTGGGGCGACATCGACTTAAAAAAAGACGACAGTGATCATGAGTATCTACAATTCACAGAGAGGCAGACTAAGACCAGGTCAGGCGAAAACCCAAAGGATGTAAGAGTTGTCCCCCCTAAACTTTGGTCAAATCAAACAAATCCTGACCGCTGTCCGGTTAAAATCTACAAGATTTATGCAGAAAAAAAGACCTACCAGTTACTGTGATCCCAGCCATCCATTTTATATCGCCACCAGAACTGTACCGTTCATTTCACCACAAGATCTTTGGTTTAAAAGAAATCCAGTTGGAATAAACAAATTAGCCACCACGCTGAAACGTATGGTCCACAAAGCAGGTCTGAATCCAAATAAGAGACTATCCAATCACTCTGCGCGCAAGTACATGATCCAAAAGCTGAATGACAATAATATCCCAGCAAACCAAATTATGCAGCTGTCCGGTCACAAAAACATCGCGTCCATCAACAATTATAGTCATATGCCACAGTCAGCACTGAATCAAGGTCATCCACAACCCTGTATGTCACTGGAGGGTTCAGCAACATTTTTGGTGCCCCGATTCACGGAGGAAATTTTCTCATTCATGTTTATAATAACACAGATGAAGGGCCCAATAATCCAAAGCGAAAACGCGTTTTAAGTGACAGTGATGAGTAGAGAAACTGTTGGCGCACTTTACACAACCTCGTGTGTTAGATCTAATACAGTGACGTCACGATTTTTTAAAGTCTATTTCCTAATATGGAAACGCTTGGTAACGTTGTGTTGTGACGTGTTTAGTTAGTTAAACTGTTAATTCAAGACTTATTTCTATAGGGAATTTTTAATCAAAGTTTACTTAATAATCAGATATATTCTGGATCTAAATTGAATAAAGGCTTGAGTCTTTCGTATTTATTTGTTGCCACAATAGTGTTACTTGTGCCGTGTGGAGGCCGTAAAACGTCGCCCCGTACATGTAATCAATATTGTTATCATTCCTCCTGCAGGAGCGTGCACTTGCTGTACAACTCGTCTCTTTGGCTTCCTTTCTTTTCTGTTTGAGAGGTGGGTGTATTGTTTGTGTTGCGTTTCCTGCTTGAGTCTTTCGTATTTATTATGTAGTGTCAATAAAATATTGAGAAGTTTGGAACTACTTTTTCCCGGGCACTGATAAAACCTCATTACTCCTTCCATTGATAGTTTCTATTTAAGGAAGGACTTACTACAACTTAAGCTACTCCTGAGAAATTGGCTATAAATTTGAGTGTGTATTCGTTTTGTTATAAATAGGATCTTACATTCGTGTTCATATTTATTTGATTTATTAAATTCGTCTTTTTTAAACGATAAAAAACTCGCTGAAGCTCGTTTTTTATCGTTTAAAAAAAACTCATTTAATAAATCAAATAAATATGAACACTCATTTAAGATCCTCTATTCAGAAACGTTAAAATACAGCAATATATTTTATAGTAGCTTTTATCTGTATTATTTCCTTTCAGTGGTGAAGGGGTATCGGGACCAGTTCTGGATTGGCCTTACCGACAAACAGCAGCAGATGAACTTCAAATGGACAGACAATTCATTCGTGGGCTTTACTAATTGGGCTCGTGGAGAACCAAACAATTATCAAAACCGCCCAGAAGACTGCGTCACCATATATCAGAAGGTACAGTGGCAGTGGGTGCCTTTTTTCTTTCCAGTTTAAACTCGGCGTCTGGTCTGGCTGCAAGCTGGTTGTTATTGAAATAATTGTTTTTGTACAGACATGTTTATACTATGGTACATTCTAATTTGCTTTTAGTCTGCTTTAAGCTATCATCTGCTAGGATAAATATACGAAAAAGTCTCAATACACAAACCAAAATGATTGCAGTATGCATACAATGGAGAAGACACATTGTTCATCCTAGTTTAAACGAAATGCAATATAATACAATGTAGGTATGGCAAATTCTTGAACATGTTGTCATTATATTTAAAATTATCTATATAGCAATATCTAAAATCGCATTTTCCTGTTATAATTGGTCAATTTAGACAATCAATACTGGTAACTTGGGAATCTATGGTTTTTGTCGGAATATTTATTTAGGACATTATCAAATAATCGTTGTACAATACAGGATAAATCTGATACGTTCCTCTTTTTGTCGCCAATCCCTAAACGATGGCCACTTAATTCAACCAAGCTATTTATCATTACGATGTTACCTCCTTATAGAAGTTTAATTGAAGAATTGAGGATGCGAGTATCAACAGGTTGAATCCTGATCAGACACCGGATGACTCATCGAAGGTCAAACTGTTTTTGAATGCCAAATGGCGACTTTATGCTTTATGTTTGTCTTGCGTGTTGTTTTCTATTTAGTGTGTAGATGAAGGAATGGTATTGCGTGTGTGTGTGTGTGTGGTTGTGTGTGTGTGTTTGTTATGGTATGGCTGTGTGTGTGTTCTGCTTTAGAGATGGGTGTATTGTTTGTGTTGCGTTTCCTGCTTGAGTCTTCTTTCGTATTTATTTGTCAGTGAAGTTTTTTTTTCCTTCACTGCCATGACGTCATCAATTAAAAACAATTATATTCTTCATTTATTTTTCAAATCTAAATATTATTTATTTCGATTTAAGAAATATTGAAATGAGTGTCTGACAGTTTGGATCTTGATCAGACGCCGCGTTGTGCGGCGTCTGATCAGGATTCAAACTGTTTTCAAATAACCACTGCGCCCGGGATAACGCAGGCAATGGTTCAACTAACATTACGCATAATTAGATGATATTTTCTTGTTTTTATCACGTGGTTTTCAGACTGGTCATTGGAATGATGAGCTGTGCGAGTCACCGCAGGCCGGCTTTGTGTGCAAGACTCCTAAAGCCTTGTTGCCAAGGGGAACACCCCAGTACAACTACGGCGAAGGTTGCTCAGTGGTAAGTGCTTAGTACCTGTTGTTATTCCCCCACCCCGGCGCTACGATGAGCCGGGTGCATATTGTTTTGCCGTTGTCCGTTATTCCATCCATCTTCTTGCAGCCTGGTTCTGTTGGGTTTGGCTATAAATGTTACCATAAGGTTACATCTATCACGATATATAGCAGTGCTAACCGTATCTGTATCTTATTGTTATTTCTCTACTTACACCCTGGCTCTATTGGGTATGGCTACAAATGTTACCATAAGGTTACATGTATCACGACATATAGCAATGCTAGCCGTATCTGTATCTCATTGTTATTTCTCTACTTACAGCCTGGTTCTGTTGGGTTTGGCTACACTTGTTACCAGAAGGTTACATATATCACGACATATAGCAATGCTAGCCGTATCTGTATCTCATTGTTATTTCTCTACTTACACCCTGGCTCTATTGGGTATGGCTACAAATGTTACCATAAGGTTACATGTATCACGACATATAGCAATGCTAGCCGTATCTGTATCTCATTGTTATTTCTCTACTTACAGCCTGGTTCTGTTGGGTTTGGCTACACTTGTTACCAGAAGGTTACATCTATCACGACATATAGCAATGCTAACCTTATATGTAGAAGAAAAGGTGGACATCTAGCTGTTATCCATGATAAGTAAGTAAACATGTAGCTGAGTATTTTATTTTGGGATTTGTGCAAAATTTCCCATCCATATGTATTTGAAAATGCCATACAGTTTTAACTCATTTATCCCTGAAACCTTAAATGGACGATGATAGTTTCAAATTTAATCTAGTCCATTTGTAACATTAGGAATGATTTACAATGTATTGCAATATGACAAACAGTGTAGACCATGGTGAGAGGGCGCCTGCATGAGTTACTATGTTTATTTTTTTAAGTTGAATTTAAACCTTTACCCCATAGAATATTTCTTGTTTTGAAGAAGGGTGACCACTAAAAGCAGTTTGAGAGTAAAGCAAAATGCGCCTGTTTTAACCTACCTACCATCTGCTAGAATATACAAATTAATTCTTATAATTTGTATAAAATGGAATTATTTTCTTCAGTGGAGGAATAAATAAAAGGCGTCAAACGGCGTATTAATGGATTATTGGGTGTTAAGACGTTTACCAGCTGCAATATAGTCTAACGTTTTTACCACTAGATACCAACAAGCTTTCCTGGCCTCTCAGATCGCCAGCCATACGGGTTACTTTGGCTTCTTCTATATTGGTCTGGCCCACAATACAAGTACTGGTCAGCTACAGTGGACTAATGGAGACAAGGTGGACTTCACTGCCTGGTCGGCCAATCATACAGGTGATATACGCAGCTTCAATAGACAGTGTGATAGTGGAGAAGACGTTCGTCTTTCCCGTTTATATATTACTGATAGCAATCGCAATGCAATAAAACGAAATAAATCCTTTAGAAGAATGACTTTTATCAAAATGTATGGGCAAACATTTTTTGAGCCTGATCAAACGCCAAGTTACTCTGGGTCTAAGCAGGTCCTATACTATTTCCAATGAACCTTTTTAGTTAAATACAAATGCATATAGTGGGGGAAAATAACTAGCAACAGCTTCTCCCCTATATTAATATGTGGGAATAGTTAAAATTCCCTTTAAAGTGGAGTATTGTCTCTGTGTAAGTCCAATTGCTGATTAAAACAAAATACCAAGCCAGTCAGAAAATTGTTTGAGAGCTATCATTTTACAAAACTTTTCCACCTGTCTTTCAAAAATAAAAATGGACCTTCTTTTTAAGTGTCCGATATATTACAGGAGCATTCTGCTTTTATACTTTATATTTCCTTAAAGATACTGAATATTTAAGTAATTTAGTGGTCGTTGTAAATTTGATTTTATATCTACTTAAGGTAACGACAATACCAGTTGTGTTTCAATGCGTTCTGCTGGCCCGGGCGTGGGCCTGTGGGTGGATGTAAAGTGTTCACTGAGCTTGCATTACATCTGCGAATATCCCCGAACAGGCTTCAGTACACACACCATACCAACAACGACAACTCCGGCTCCACTAAAATGCCCACACAATTGGAACGAATACTCAGGCTCTTGTTACAAGGTGAATATTTTGTGTTCAAAATTGCAGTATTGTATTAGAATCTAACCCCTTCACTGCCTTACCCCTAGTACTGCTTTTTTGGAAACAATTTGAAAGTTCCTAGACAGATTACGTTCGAATATGAAACAAGAATAACTCAACACATCATACATGATATACATTTATTTTCAATCGATTAGCAAATGACTATAAAACACAACAAATAAAACTATCACAAAGGAAGTAAACTTCACTTAGGCATGTAAAGTTTTGCGCCAGTTCTATACTGAACGATTTCAAAAGTCACCATCAAATCCATATTAAAATCGTCGCTGCGTAAATCCACTGTCATATTACATGTAAATAGTAGATCTCTAGTTAATACCTGGCTTCGAGGTTATAAAGCCTTTGACTTGAGTCTAATCTCGTTCCCAAGCATTTGGGAACACACTCAGACTCAACTAAAACTCTTTATAACCTCAGAGCCTGGTTTACCACCTATGGTTTCTATGACCTGCAGACACCTCTGCCTCATCGGCAGAACCTAATTCCTTACGAAAGCGTGTGGGATGTTTCTCCATTCCCGAACAAGGGACTGCCAAAGGACTTGTAGGTTACGAGAAGCTACTGGCTGCTTTCTCACACGTCTGTTTAGCGCATCCTGTAAATGATATACGTTTTGGTTATGATTTATAGTGAATCGATAAAAGTTTATATTTAAATTTCAATTATCATTATTTACCTTTTGTGATTATGTATTATATAAACTACCGGTAATAGCATACTTGTCTGAGAGCATATCCTGCAGCAAGCATGTCGACTGCGCGACCGCGCTTTGTTTTAATGCTTCGCACCAAATTTTAGCCTGGCTTTCCTTCTAGAAAAATGTCATGAAAGTAAAACTCTATTTATTTTCACTTGGTAAATATTTCTCACGCAAGCGTGAAAACAACATACCTACCCAGCAGACACTATTTAGCATTCGTCACGGTTGAGTTGTTTTATTGCTATTGTACAGATAATAATGACTTTAAACAATAAATAAAATGTTAACTTCATACATGGAACCGTTTTTGAGAAAAGTGATTTCTGGCCTTGAGTGTAAATGTTTTTTGAACAGAGTGTCTTATCCGGCCCAAACTGTTTGCAAAAGACATTATTGTTTAACTTGAACACAAATTTACGTTTATTGAAAAAAAAGAAAAGAAGCATCTTCTCCTCTTTAGTGTTTAATTCAATTATACAGGCATATGCGGGTAATACTGATCGCAGGACGTGGCTTGATGCTAGAGATTTCTGTCAGGCCATGGGTGCAGATTTATCCAGCTTCCACTCTCGGTCCGAGGAAACTTTCGCGTTCTCTTATCGAGTTATAGGGTAAGCAATGGACACATAAGTAATTTAATTACATATTAGGTGTACTTACACGAGTCAAATCTTCAGAACTCGTTGTATATTGTCATTTCATTGAACAGATTAACTAAATGTATGCTATTATTTCATTGAATAGTTTAGTTATTTTAAAGGGACTACATGTATACTATTATTTCACTGAATAGTTTAATTATTATGAGGGAACTAAATGTATGCCATTACATCACTGAATTTTTGAAATGTTATGAGTGAACTAAATATATGTTATTATTCATTGAATAGTTTACTTGCTATATGGGAACTCGATGTATACTAATATTTCATTGAATAATTTATTTGTTATGAGAGAAATAAATGTATACTATCATACATCGAATAGTGCTCTGTTTTATGAGGGAACTAAATATATACCATTGTTATATATGTAATTATTTCATTGAATAGTTTAACTGTTATGAGGGAACTAAAGGTATACTATCATTAATTTAATAGATTTATTGCTATTTCGGAACTAAATTAAGGCATGCTCTTATTTTAGGGCAGGACATCTCACGTGGTTATACCATGCAACCAGCTTCTGGATAGGTCTCAATGATTTCGACAGAGAAAAGGGTATGATAAGTGTTATAGATTATTTCAGTGACGTCATTTTTAAAATTGTTGGGATGCAGATGCTTTGGAGGAGATGTTATTATTTCGCTAAATCAGTTATTTCCATTGAAAACAGTTTAGAGCCGGATCAGACGCAGGGTTAACCGGCATCTGATAAGGCGCAAAACTGTTTGTCAATCAGATTACAATAGATATTCAGCAATGGTATAAAATTGTCATTTTCTTCATTTTGTTGCCATGCGTTTGCATTTTGTTTGCATTTAAACTTAAAACGAAATATGTCTTCTCTACTGTAACATATTAAAGACATTAAGTTGAAGAAGCTCTAACACTATGGTATTAGGACAGCGCATGCACGTGGTTAGTACTTTCTAATTAGGCATGTTTTAAGTGTGTAAAATTTTTATATATCGATAATTAACACAATCGCTTTCTCTTATTTGTACCGATATACACGTATCTATGGTTCATTCTGTCAGTTGTAGTGAAGATGGTATTGTTACCCTTTTTCAACGAATTGACACGCAACCGCAATGTAAGAAAGTGAAGAAAATAATACCTTTGTGTAGTAGTCCAGTGGTAACACTGTTGGACTACGGTACCAGGGGTCGTGAGTTCGATCCCCCGCCGGATCAGCGGTCTTACTAGGGGATTTTTTCCGAATCCCTGATGATGTACAGGAATGTCCTTGAGCAAGACATGTACCGCGAATTGCTCCTTTCCACCCAGGGGTTTAAATGGGTACCTGTGAGGGTCTGCGCCGGTACTGCGGCTGCTTTAGCGCCATATGTTAGCAGTGCTCAATATTGTAGGCAAGATGGCTCAATGATCAGGGGGTAAATGTACAGTCGGCTGAGCGGTCATTCGGACTAAAAGTAGACTTTAACTGGTACTTTACTTTTACTTTTTACTTTTTTGTAAAACTGTTAACGAATCATTAAAATCTGAGTCACAAACATATTGAAGTAGGACCAGATTCACTTAAATGTGTTACTTTGTATTAACACAGGGAATTCTATTTCTGCATGGTCAGGCTTTGAGCCAACCAAATGTAAAAAACACACAAACCGACACACTGTTTTTTTCCTTAACAGCTTTTAAGTGGTCGGACGGTTCTGCTGTATCTTACACTAACTGGGCCCGAGGAGAGCCGAATGACGCTTCCGGAAATGACGACTGTGTGGAATACAACAAGCACAGTACCAACTGGAATGACAACAACTGCTATATCGCAAAACCATTTGTTTGCAAGATAAGGAAAGGTATCCATGGTTTACGAAATACAAAAAAATATCTTCATTAATACCACTAAAGTGTGTAAAGTATTAGATGTTCACGCAGTTGGCTGCTCAAAGCAAGGTGAAAGTAAAACAGAAATTTATGTTTTACTTTCACATTGCTATAGCACCAGCTGTCTTTCAAATAATTCAAATAACCTTCTTTTTAGATGTTGTAATAAAGGTGTTATATTGTTCTTGCATTTGAATTGGTTGACTCAACTTCAAACGATATATGTAATAATGCGTGCAGCGGAAAAAGACGTTTAAACTTAGTAACATGCAATGCAATAAAATGTAAATAGTGATGGTTTATTGATAATGTTGGCTTTTTGTTTTAATCCAAGTGACAACTATTCTGAGTCTGATCAGACACCCAGTTGCTTGGTGACTGGTCTTATTCCAAACTGTTTTCCGAGGACATAATATGTTTTGCATAAACGTTTTATTAATATGGTCTTCTCCACTGATTTATCTGTGTATTTACTATTGTGGAATACGTTTATATATACATGTTCATGTATATGTATTGTCAACAGTGTTTATTGTACTTTGCAGGCGCATCTCTCAAGGTTGCTCCAGTAACTACCCCAACACCTCTAAGTAAGTTCCACAGGCATTATCCGCCCATACCATTTGAAAACTTAATTGCGGCTGATCGAAGAGATGTACCATACCTCCAAAACGTTTATAGGAATGTCTTTTGAAAATTTAATGTTTTGCTGCGGGAATATAGAAACTACGTTAACAATTTGTTGTCTGTAATTTATATTTATTTTTAAGCTATTGTACTAAAGAAACAGTATGCCACGAGGCAAAGAGATGGGGTTTTAGACTACATAGTATTTGAACAACTTTTCTCATATATACATAACACACAATAAGTGCATATAACTTTTGAATTGACTTTTTAAAGGACGGTGGTGTCTTAAAGCATGACCAAAATTAAGGAAATTACTTTAACCCTTAGCCCGCCAAATAAATTGTCGTCTGCTAAATTTCTCGTCTGCTTCAAGTTTCAAAGTGCTTCAAAGTTGCTCAAAATTGCTGAAAATGTTGTCCGAGTGTCAAACAGCTTGGATCCGGATGAGATGCCGAGTTACTCGGCGTCTCATCCGGATCCAAGCTGTTTGCATATGGAGCTATTGTCGTGAGTGGCAGGCTAAGGGTTAAGAAGCTTTTTCACTTTGCTTTCATGCTTTTTCTGTCATGTCGAAAAGGGTCATTTTTGTGTAATTGTGATAGTTTTGTTTTACTGATAATTGAAAGTGTACCCTGTGTAAGATAGAGAATACATTGTTATTTTTCATTGATATTACTCGTCTTTATATGTATTATATTATATAATGCTGATAGACATGTATGTCTTTGCTGAATAAAACATATCACATATCACATTGTTATTTTTCATTGACGGTAAAAAAGAAACTAAACGTAGATGCGGTGCAATGAACTGTAGGAAATCACAGCTTTTTCAAATAATGACTATTTATTTAAATATGAAAGTAAAAATTGTTGTAGACACCAATTTACTCATTTTATAGTCTATCTCCAAACTGTTTTCAAAAGACTTAATGTTTTCAAGATAAACGCGGATACTGGGAAATAATGACGTTTTCTCTATTGTAACCTGCAGATCCGTGCGCCAGCTCTCCGGGATGGAATGTGTATAATGGCAGCTGTTACTACATCAGTCCAAAGTATGGCACATACAGCAGGCTGTCCTGGTTTGATGCCCAGCAATACTGCTTGAAGCATGGAGGTCATCTTGCCAGCGCACACTCCGAACAAGATAACAACTTTTTTATTACACTAGTGAGTAAACATTGGAACATTGGCAAGGCGAAATCACAAGAATAATTATTTATATCGTAATTTAAATTATCCCCCACCCACTAAAGAAAAAAGTTCCATTTATACAGTCATGCATATGCACCATACAAACTCTTTCCAATATCCTAGCAGGTGGTAGCTTAAAGCAGGCTAAAAATAAAACAGAATGCCCTTGAAGGAACATTCTACTTTATTTTCAAATCTGATTTAGGTAACTGTCTCTTATATACTTAAAACATGCTGTTGGGAAAAATATAAGCCAAATGCATAATTGTATAAACGATGTTTTGCGACCAAACTATAAGTGAAATAATAAGCTTACATACGATATATCCTATATTCTAACAGTATTGAATAATGGTTTTCTGTTAATGCCTGTAAAACCTTTCATCATGTCGCTTGTAGTGACGCATTGACCCCCCTAGTGACCAGTATGATTTTTCTTTACAAACAGTTTACCTGTGACGTGTAAATTTATTTTTTGCAAACAGTGTAGGCCTTTAACAGAAGACTATGAACAGGTTATACACTGCTTGTCTTTCGCATTACATTGGGAAAACAATCAAAAGTAAATTGTGGACTACACTATATTGGAAATTTGAATTGTCTATTTAAATTTAAAGGGTCAATCAATTAAGTAATGTCACTGAAACGTTTAACCACTTAAGTCATTATCACCTGAAATTTCCAATGGACAATTCCAGTTTACAATAAAGGTATGTCCATTTTAGACTATTTAGGTTTTTTTTTTTTTATCATTTATTGCAAAATTAGAAACAGTGAAGTCCCTGATTAGAGGGCCCCTGTAGGAGTCCTCTAATCAGAGACTTCACTGTTTGCATTAGACAAGTGTACTATTCACAGGTAGATGTTTGGTAAAGGACGCTTATATGCGTCACAAGGGCTCAATGAGTTAAGAGATACTTTACTAAATGTATACAATCATACATATGTGTGTCGCTTTAGAGTCAAACGTCTTATGAATTTACGCTAAAGGTATCACAAGTGTCATTAATCTTGAATTTGAAAATAAAGTATGAATACTATTGTGAATACCAATTTATATAATAATACTTTTATTTGCAGATTACGACGACCATTAGAAGAAATGTATGGATTGGACTAACAGATCTTGGTATCAACCAGTTTGGGTATGTCATAAAGTGTTACCTGTAAACACTCCATTGCAAAATCGGCTAAACAGACATCTGTAAGCATTTGGATCTAGACCAGATGCCCAATAATTTGACGTCTGATCAGATTTCAAACTGTCTGACACTCGTGCCGCGTTTTCTTCAGTCGCAGTAACTGGACCCTTTCAAGCACAAACATAGGTGACTTAATAAATCTTTTTTTACTCTCAATGAAGTCATAAAGCGCTTTTTCAAACAGTATTGCTCCTGATCAGACGCCGCGTAAAGCAACGTCTGATCAGGATCAATACTGTTTGCCACTTGTTTTGAAATTACGTCAGTTATACT
The DNA here is from genome assembly GCA_922989275.2 of Gari tellinella. NCBI lineage: Eukaryota > Metazoa > Mollusca > Bivalvia > Cardiida > Psammobiidae > Gari > Gari tellinella. The sequence goes on along the minus strand of OV277863.1, from coordinate 12,371,500 downwards.
GCCTTAAATCTATCTTTTAATGACATTGCAGACAAAAATATTGAAGCAAACGACATTATGGTGGTGGAGGGGTGAAACCTCACGATAAGGTTGATCATGAAAGGGATAAGTCGACTTTGCAAACAATTTTTATCAAGACAACCCCTGCGTAACGCAGCGTCTGATTAAGATCAAAACTGTTTGGCATTCCTTTCAATATATGTTTAGTCCAAACTTCAAATTTAATTTTTGCATAAAATTGCAGATGACACATTTCAGCAGACCATATTTTAGGGTCAATCGGACGGTTAGATTTTGCGATGAAAGGGTTAACGTCGAAATTGTGATTATTTTGGTAAACAGTCCGGATTCAGATGAGACGCTGAGTAACTCATCATCTCATCAGGGGCCCATCTTACGAAACGTCGTACGATAAAATATTGTCGTAAGTCCGATTATAAAATTCTCAATTATTTATTTATTTCTCCATCTAATCCTGTCTTGTGACATCTTTTTTTAATTCTCTTGAAATTACATTTCGAAAGAGATGCCACAAGACAAGATTAGATGGAGAAATCAGAAATTACATTATTGTATTTTTCAAGTTTTGACTTGCGACTGTTTTTGTCGTACGAAGTTTCATAAGACTGGCCCCAAAATTCTAACAGACCATGGGTGAAGATGGAAAATAATATCAGAATAGATATGATTCAAATACTTTTTATCCCTATATCTAGTTTCACCATCTCCTTTCTCTACATTGACAGGTGGAGTGACGGCACGCCAGTGGATTACACAAAGTGGAATGGCAATGAGCCTAATGATGCATATGGATCGGAACATTGCGGCCAGATAAAGAGCGACACTGGTACATTTCAGAAAATGTTATTATACCCCTTCTAAACGCAAACGAAACGCAATGCAATGAAATGTAGAACATTACAACTGTTTGATATACATGTATCTAACAATTTATTTTCATCTGAATGGCAAACAGTTGGGAACCTGATCAGACGCCGGATTACTCGGCGATTGATCTGGCCCCAAACTGTTTGAAATGGGATTTTTTTTTAAGCATAAACACGTTTATTTGGAAAGAAAAAGATGTTCTCTTTTGTAAATGAAGAGTTTGTTTATATCAACATAAGCCGAACCTTGATAGCTCGAGTTTGTTTAATTGTAAAGTGCTCCCTCTCTATAACGGCCCTCCAAACAACGACTCCCTCCTTACAACGATCCTTCCCGCTGTTCCCTAACAGGACACTTATTTCTAACTCTTTTACAGTTGCAATATCGTCTCCTTAAAATGGTCGTCTGCTGTTCTTTCTCAAAGTTACATATAGGTGTTTTGTTGATAGAATAGATATAATGACGAGTGACAAACAGCTTGAATCCAGATCATACGCCGCGTCACGCGGCGTCTGATCTGAATTCAAGATGTTTGCAAATGTAAGCAAAGTCTTAATTGTCCCTCTCTATAACGACTCCATCCGAACAACACACACAATCTGTGTCTCCCATTGGGTGTCGTTGTAGAGAGGGAGCACTGTACTTACAAGTAATCTAACAATTGAATCTGGATAACCTGAATGACAAACAGTTTGGAACATGATTAGGCATCAATTTACTCGGCGTCTGACCAGACTGTTTGCATGGCATGCATTGTTATAACACAAACGCATTTACTGCAAAGCAATAACGCCTTCTGCATTGTAGGATAGAAACGTTTCCGTAATAGAGAACTAGGCAAATGTCTTGTTTTGGATGGTTGAAGCAAGGGCTTTCATAGAGCATAAGGGGGAAAATGTCAAAAGCTCCCATACATGTAGTTGCTTGAAACTCGGTGACTTATCTGGACCTAAATTGTGCGCCATTTCGATTATACGAGGGTAGTTCAAAAAGTTTTGATACTGGATCATTATTCACACTAATATAAACAGTGCAGGTAGAAAACTTCTAGACTTTTGTAAAGTGTATGGAATGTTAATTGTTAATGGAAGATGCGGGAACGATAAAGGTGTTGGTAATTTTACATTTGCAAATGCAAATGGTAGCAGTGTGATAGACTATATACTTGCGACTGGGGGTGTTATGGATAGCCTAAGCAAATTTAGTGTTGGTGAAAGGACAGAATCGTGCCATTTTCCTTTGCAGGTATCCATAGAGTCTAAACACCTCCCAGTGATTCAACTAGTAACTGATCAGGACAAATATGTTAATAATCCAGTTTATACATTTACCGATACAAACATTGCAAAGCTTAGAGACAATCTTATGATCTTTTCAAAAGACAATTTAGCACATATCACAAACTGTATAAACAATATGGGTGAGCAAATCGACGATATACTAGATATGATAATGAAGGGTGTCGATAATGCACTATCAGTTTGTAAAAAACCAGTTAGGTCTAATAAGAGAAGACCGCAGCCGCCATGGTTTGATAAGGAGTGTTCGAGCATGAAAAGAGATAAAACTAAAGCCCTGCGAAAATACAGGCAAAACCAAACCGCAACAAACTTAGAGTTTTACATAAGTTGTAAACAAAGATTTAAGGTACATTGTCAATCTAAAAAGACTAGTATGTATGCCAAACAGCTAGATGACTTGTGTAACTGCTCAAATAGCCCCAGATCCTTTTGGAAAGTTCTTAAACGCATTACAAATTCTAATACATGTCAGGCAAATATTAATATAGATGAATGGAAAGAACATTTTGAAACATTATTCCAGTGTGATGACATTGCCGACAATAACAATTTTGATGTTTTAGATGAAGATTTAGATGAGATTAGAAATATAATTTTTAATTTAGAAATAACAGATGAAGAGGTTGCAATGAGTATTAAGTCATTAAATAGCTCAAAGGCACCGGGTGAGGATGGTATCCCTCCTAGTTTCTTTAAGCATTCCATGGACATTTTAATGCCTATTATAGTAAGGTTATTTAATAGATTTTTTTTAAATGGTGAATTTCCAACGGCATGGGGTAGTGCAGTTCTAGTGCCAATATTTAAGAAAGGCGACCGAGAAAATCCTGAAAATTACCGTGGTATATCTCTTTTAGATATATTTGGTAAAATTTATACCAGTGTAATTAACAGACGACTCTCTTTTTTTGCCAATGTTTTTAATAAGATTGACGAGTCACAGTCAGGTTTCAGAGAAGGTTATTCCACAATAGACAACGCATTTGTTTTGCAATCTATAATATCCAAGCAGCTGACTAAAAAAAGGGGTAAATTATATGTTGCATTCGTAGATTTCAAAATGGCCTTTGATTCAGTTAAAAGGAGTAAACTATGGGAAGTTCTTCAAAGAGCTGATATAAAAGGTAATCTTTTGCGGGCTTTAACTGCCATGTACCAGAACGTGAAATCATGTGTTAAATACAATGGTAAGACATCTGAGTATTTTGACTGTCCAGTTGGACTCAAACAAGGCTGTTTAGCATCACCGAAACTATTTCTGTTTTTTATTAATGAGCTATCCTTAACAATGAAACAAAATAAAGACTTAAGAGGAATTCAGCTCCAGCCAAATGATATTGAAATTCTGCTTCTAATGTTTGCAGATGATGTGGCTCTTATGGCAGACACGGTTAGAGAACTCCAAAAGCAGTTAAATGTTTTGAATGAGTTTTGCCAAACAAGCTGTATTAATGTTAATACACAGAAAACGAAAGTAATGGTGTTTAAAAAGGGGGGTATGCTATATAGACACGAAAAATGGACATACAGAGGGGAAGTCTTACAAATAGTAAATACATTTACATACGTCGGTGTAACATTTACTTCACGTCTTTCTCTCAATGAAATGGCTACAGACTTGGCCACAAAAGCAAAGAGAGCATTAATTTCAATATTAACCTCCCTTTACCAACATGGTCAACTACCGTATAGTATCTTTTTCAAGTTGTTTGATTCTAAAATCTTACCAGTTGTTTTATATGGTTCTGAGATTTGGGGATACAGTTCCAGAACTAGTTCAGAAACAGTTTTACATTATGCATGTAAGAGATATTTGTGTACTAGTAAAAATTCAACAAATGCTGCTGTCCTAGGAGATTGTGAGCGTTTTCCGATAGCAATAGAAAGTGCTAGGAGGTGCATAAAATACTGGTTTAAAATCACAAAAATGTCTGATACGAGGTATGTCAAAAAATGTTACAATATGCTTTTGAAAATGCCGAATGATGGTTACTTTAACTGGTCATCGGAAGTGAAAAACCTTCTATGTAAATATGGTTTTGCATATATTTGGTATAACCAAGGTACTGATAACGAAAAATTGTTTTTAAACTTGTTTGTACAGAGGATGAAAGACACACATTTACAAAACTGGTACAGTTATGTTGAGACCTGTTCTAAATTGAGTGTCTATAAATGCATTAAATTTTCATACGAACGTGAGATTTTCCTGGATGTTTTAACAGTAAGAAAATTCAGACACAGTTACGCTCAGTTCAGAACAGCTGTACATGAATTGGAAATAGAAAGGGCGCGGTATAGGAACATACCAAGAGAAGAACGCTTGTGTAGGGTTTGTTCAAATGGTGATGTTGAAGATGAGTTTCACTTTTTGTTTATTTGTAGTGTTTATGCAGATTTAAGAGATAGTTTTATACCTAGAAACGTATATATCAACCCATCCTTACAGAAAATGTACAATTTGCTAGCAACAACAAATGAAGCAAAACTTAGAAATACTGCTCAATATACATATTATACTCTTGCTTTGAAACGACAGATTTTAAATACTTAAGCATTTATATAGTACGCCCAAACTATGAATTAGTATACTACCGGTATACATGTATGTGTTGATATATATATATACGTATCTATATATAAAACATCCAATACTACTCTACTACATTGATTGTATATTATGCTTTGTCTGTATTTCTTGTACTATGGGCTGGAGGCCTGATTGTATAAATAAACAATTTGATTGATTGATTTTCATTATTATAAGTGCAAAACACATGTGTGAGATATCATTTTGATTAACTATTCTTTGCCGACACGGTGATATAATGCACGATAAGACCACATTACTCGATCAGCCCAAACATGAACCTAAATGACCCCTCCTAGAGGACACTGGACTTTTTTGTGTATTTTTGATTTATTTTCTGAACACAATTTGATACTATAATTATTATTATGGCTTTATTATTTTGAATATGTTTATTAAATTTTCTTACAAATAAAATTAGACAATTATGCAAACACTACAGTTTTAAATGTTATTTTATATAAAATATAAAAAATAGAGCTAATACTAAACACGTACTGAATATATAATAACAATAGATCTACTGTTATGTATAAAAACAGTTTGGGAAATAACAAACTCTTTTTATTTTTATTAAACAATGCTATAATCGAAGCAATTGAAGTAGAGTTTCATATTTTAAAATGAAAATGTAGATATGCTGATCTAGAACATTTTCAGAGCGTTCGATAAAACATGTCCACTTTAGTCATGAGCAAAATAAGAAATGTTATTTTCGAGAAAAAAAATCGATTTTAGACAGTTAACCCTTTCAGTTGCATAAAATTTTATTTACATTAAAAACTGATATATTTCAAAAACTATTTTTGAAATTGAACTCTTTAAGAAGTTAATACGTCAAAAAAATAATGTCTGAAAAGTGCTATGTTCCAGTGTCATCGAGTAGTAGTCATTTAGGTTCATGTTGTGACTTATCGAGTTATGTGATCTTATTGTGCATTATACCATCGTGTAGGCGAATGATTGCTCCTTAAAATGACATATAACACATGCATTTTGCTCTTGTTATACTAAAAGTATTGAGCAAGTATCATTACTTTTTTAACAACCCTCGTATTAAGAATATCAGCCTAACTAACTCAACGAGTTTGCAGAATACAAATGTTGTAGATGGCAATTACACAGCGTGCTATAGGTTTATACACTTTGATCAATTACAGGCTACTGGAATGATAACGATTGCAGTGAGCTCTACAACTTCATATGCAAGAAGCCGGTGACAGGAGCGACACCTGGAACACTACCACCAACACCTCTGGTGGACGGCGGCTGTCCTACAGGATTTACCGGCGTTATCAATGGTGAGTTACATGTAGACATTCTGAGATATCACAAAACTAGACAGTAACTCTTTGAACGTTATGTACTGTGTTGCGCAGCGTCTGATCTCGATTTACACTGTTTGCAAATGACAGTTATGTCGAGCCTGGCAATGTAAATGTCGAATGATTGATTTCAAATGATTGACAGTGATCATTGTATTATTCGACAGGGAATAAGTGCTACAAGATTGTGGGCAGTCGCAGTGTCCGTGACCGTTTGAACTATACCTCAGCGAGGGCCGCCTGTCGGAAATTAGGAAGTCACAGTGACATTGCCAGCTTTAGCAATCACCAGGAATTAGGTAAGTACATTAGACAAGACGTCACTCTTTCCCATTTTTGTGGGGGAAATGAAAATGTTTTGACACGTTTGATTTTTAACCTGCCAGGTCAGACTGTGTCTGATCTGGTTCCAACTGTTTGCAGAGGTCATACGTGTTTTAGCATCAACACGTTTACTGGAAAATGGATAACGTCTTCTCCACTGTATCCGATGCATAGCTAAGAACCAATTGAGGTGACTTGCACATGCTCGGGCTGCTGTCCAACCGATTTCAATATCTTAAATAAAATATTGCTTAACACTTTTCTCTTATAGTTTTTACTGGTATTAATACTGAACTATATGTATTTGTTTTACAGCTTCTGTGATTGTGATGGTAAACGGCATATTTGTGGACCATTCTGGAGTATGGACTGGTTTAAATGACCTGAATCAAAACCGCCGTTATACCTGGCAAGACGGCTCAAGGGTAGATCTGATCAACTGGGCAAAGGGCGAGCCACAGGGGGTTTGTATGATCCGTTATCATTAGTAAGATTATAAAAGTCTCAATTATATTGATTTCTCCATATAATCCTGTCTTATGACATCTCTTTGGAATCGTCTTGTAAAGAAATTAAATGTATTTTAAAGTTTTGACTTACGACCGTTTTTGCCGTACGAAGTTTTATGAAACGGTCCTCGAAACTTTTTGCATTTAGTCTGAAGAAGCATGGATTGAATTGTCAAACAGTACGAACCTGATCATACACCCGCACACGTTGACTACATGTACGTTGTTTCGCCTAACAATTTAACACAGAACCCTCAGTTTTACGCATTAAATCTATTTACCTACTGAACAATAAATATATTTTAAAAGTCAGCGTAATTATAATGATAGGATGCTGATTGTATTTTGGTGTAGAACATTGAAAATCAAATTGCAAGAATTGAATTAATTTAAATGAGAACATTTTATTTCCATATAATTCCAGAGTGCGAGATGTGTTGAGATGTTGACAGATTCCCGGCGGGCAGGCACGTGGAACGCCATATTTTGCAGTTCAACCAGGCCGTATATCTGCGAAGCTTTCAGAGGTACGACAAATATATTCAATTAACTCTTTTGTCAGCTGCAACAGTTAATGGCTGCTATTATTCTAAAGTAAAACAAATCTAAATATTCATTTCAAAATAGAACTAGAATGTCGAACAGTTTGGATCTTGATAGATTCTAAAGTCAATTTTACTAGTACTGTTTATTTAAGGGTGGTATAATTATCATGGATTCATAAACATAGTTTTGCAATTAGAGATAATTATAACCACGCATTGTTTTAAACATATTAGAAAACATTCAAGAGTGTCAACGAGAAATAATTTTCGAAAAAACCTTCAAGAAATACTTTAAAAACATGTTATGTTTTATTTCGCAAAAGACATACCTGTCTGTCAGCATTATAATAGTACATCATCAAAACGAGTAATAACGGAAAGTCATTCTAACTTATAACAAGATCCTGTAAAGTATGTAAAAATCTGCACATACATGTTTTTGTATAGATACTTTCAATTACTTTCCACATTTGTCTTCCTCTTCCTGAAATAATACATTGTATTTAGTAGATATTATTGCTTTCAAAAAGTCCCCATTCCTGCACCATCACCATATGAATCTAACATAGTATCCTCAACTAAACAGTACCAATGGAAAAAATGTTGTTACATGTAAGTACAACTACCTCTTTAAATCATTCTCCCCTGAAACTTTACAATTAAATCACTCTAGGTTAGAGTAATTAGGGGTTGGTTTAGTTTTAAAATATTTGAATGACAAATTGACCAATAGTAAAGACCCTGATCAAAGGGCTTCCCAATGAGCGTCTGATCAGGTTTTCACTGTTTTCATACACTTTTTGCATACGCGCAAGTGTACTCTTCACATGTAAACTATTTTTAAAAGACACCAAACATGGCACAAGGAGTCTAGAAGTCAATGAGTTAAACGGAACAAAATGCAATTAATTAACTGTAGACAATGGTAGAAAATTGAAAATTGAATATAAATAAATTATGTAAGTATCAAGTAGATTTGAACCCGGTCAGACGCCGAGTTTCTGTCTCAAAGTGTCTACATTTGGCATACCTTTTGGAGTACGAAAGCGACCATCTACTTACCTCGATGTGTATTATTTTAGATAGCCACATATCCAAAACTACGGCGGTCTCTGGCTGTAAGGATGGGTACATAGCCAATGTTTTGGATTGCTACAAAATACAGACATCACCCATGACGTGGAACCAGTCCAAGAGAGCATGCGAGAGCGACCAAGCCAGTTTGACATCCATCTTGAATGTATTTGAACAGGCTTTTATCGACACAATCATGTCAACACTAAACTCCCCAATATGGATAGGGTTAGGGGATCCTCAGGTACACATTTAGCCATTTCTCTATTGCTATTCATTTTTACGCCTATAGTTCATTCCTCCGCTGAAGAAAATAGTTCCACCTCATACAGTCATGAATGTCCACCATTTGAAATACTTTCCATATACATGTACTATCAAATGGCAGCTAAAACAGGCTGCTTTTAGTGGTAACCTGTCATCAAAGATAGAATTCAGCTTTGGGATAAAGGATTAAAATATGTCAAAAATGCACAAAGGCGCATTGTATGTAAAATATTTTACACTTAATGACATTGAGCAATTTGAAACCAGGCCGGTTTTAGCTTGATACACGACAACAGTAATGCTTTCTGCATTTCTGTTAACCTGTTCAAGAGCTCTTGATGTGTCGTCATTTAATGAATAGTGAGCAAGTGTAGACAATTTTGTAATAATATTGTTTGTCGGTGTAGACGTCGATAAGGCCCTGAGGTTATACGTCGTTTCAGATGAGTATGATATAGTTTTCAAGCTTTTAATTGGTCAGATTGTAGCATATCCTGCTCTAACCTGACCATTCAAAAGCTTGAGACAGACCAGGTTTACACTGTTTTGTAGCACAAATAGTTTGTTTTTCTCGTTGCTCGACTCATATGCTGGAACATGTGTATATCTTTAGCTGACAGGAACATTTACGTGGACGGACGGGTACCCAGTGTCTTACACCAAATGGGGGAAAAACGAGCCTACACGTACGCACGGAGAGAGTTGTGTTTCTACACAAAACGGCTATTGGAACGACACCATGTGCAGTCAGACCTTCCCATCAGTCTGCAAGATTAGTTTTTGTATGTACATTTTGGCAAACACCGTTGTTTTCTATCTGACAACACGAACTTGAATGCAAAATGCAATTATATTCGTAGGTAGAACATGGAAGATTTTAGAAATTGGGGAATATATTTAATCTGAGAGACAAACAGGTCTGAGCCTTATCAGACTAGGAATTGAGGAGAGAATTGTTAAACTGAAAATGCGTTAAATTACTCTTTAGCTGCCAACGTAATCGTGAAATTTCTACCACCGCTACAGTGTCGTCTGCTTTAATATTGTCGTCTGCAAGATCGTTTTCAGTGTTAGATTTAAGGTTGTTTGACTTAAGAAATACTGATATGAGTGTCAAACAGATTGGATCCTGATCAGACGTTGCGTTACGTGGCGTCTGATCAAGATCCAAACTGTTTTCAAAGTCGCATTTTGGTGCCGTTGGCAGTGTGAGAAATAAGAAAACGAAGAAAAATTAACCCTATCCACGTATACAATACACATATTGTATCAATGTGTCACGTCTGTTGTTATTATTATTGTTATTTATTGTTGTTATTATACCAGATTTATATAACGCTCTTTTCACACAGGAGTTGTGCGTTCAAAAATTCACATGAAATTACAAAATGAGAAAAGACAAGAAAAAAATCATACCTTATAGATTTACATGGGAACGAATTCTGTAGAAGGGAAATTATTTCCAAGTTTAGTTAGTGTATCAAAACATAACAGTTAGTCAGAAACGTTTATATCAAATAAGAAGAGTTAAACTATCTTATTTTCCAATAACCATCAACATTTCTATAAAGTAATACATACATCAATGTAAAAAAAGGATTAGATCGAAAGCATAAGCTAACTTCAGATTCTGTCCTTATTTAAGATGATGCCCCATGTTAGCCTACACTGGTGTTTAGAAAACACAAAGATCGAAAAATTTTGCTTCTATTTTAATTGCCAAGAAGTATACAATAAATGCCCGTCATTTCATGAATCATTTTATTGATTGAATGCAAAATTAGATAATTTGCAACTACGTCAATTTTGCAAAAGGGCACAATTCTTCGAGGAAGTATATGACTCTCATAATGCAGGCGAACGCTAATTATATATTTAAAGCTCCTTTAAGAGATTTCTGATTTCCTCTTTTCCTGCGATAATTAAACCGTCATCTGTGTCATATGATCAGACACCACGTTACGCTGCGTCTGATTGGAATCCAAACGGTTTGGAAATGCAAGTTTTACGGAAACTTGGCAGTGAAGATGTTAAACGTTGAATAGAATGTCACTTTCTGCAATATTGTAAATATCTATTTTGTGCAGTCCCCCACACCAGCCCAGCCACCATTCCCGTCGGATACTGCAGAGATATAACATGGAAAGAAATGGGCAACTTTTGCTATCTTATTGTACTGGATAAACGGGTAAGGCAATAGTTAACCTTTGCCCCATAGCCTGTTTCTAGTTTTAAAGACAGGTGACAAACTACAACAGGTTTAAAAGTAAATCAAGATATGCATTAAGGAACATTTTGTTTTACTTTCAGTCTGCTTTAAACTACTGTTTGATAGGATATATAATATATTTCGTGTGATGCATATTCATGACTGTATAAATTGAACAATTTTCTTTATATGAGGAATAAATTTAAAGGCGTAAAAAGGCATATCCATTTAGCAGTTGTTTAAGCCGTTCATCGCCATTGACTATAAAAGGCGACTGTAAATAGTTCACGTCCTGATTAGACCCCGAATAACTCCAACAAACAGGTTTGAACCTGATCTCGGCATCTGATCTGGCTCAGAAATGTTTTCACTTTGCACCAGTATTTTAGTATAGCTGCCTTCCTAGAAAATATAACAATTTAGCTAGTGTACCTAATTTTTTTTATGAAAAGTCAGTCTTTCCAGATGAGACGACGCGTATTACGTCTGCTTAAAACAAGACGACAGTAAACAGAAAGTCATTTGCTGTTGTAATGAATATAACAATATTCTAAATAGGGAATTAAACTAGTATTAAACTACGAAATTGCGCTTTCTCATATAACGACCTCTATGGGCATTTATCAAAGAATATCATATACAAATACACGTCAGTGTTTTATTACATGCATTTACCATAAAATCAAACAGGGATAATCCATTAAAGAAATTCTCGTCCCAAATACATACACGTCACGCTTTTATTACATGCATTCAGCCACAAGATCATAGTGTAAAGTTATCAAAGACAATCATTTCCAAGTACAAGTCACATTTTTGTTACATGCATTCAGTCATCAATTCAATATGCGTATCCTCTTTGATAATATGGCTAAATGCATGTAACAAAAATGTGACGTGTATTTAGACATGTCGGATTTTCTTTTATACATGCACATAGAGGTCGTGCTATTAGAAAAGAGCTGTTTTATCATTTAATATCATTTGCTTTTAAATTTTTTCCGTTCTGAACTGTCACATGTCTTATTTTTCAAAAATGAACTTTTGTTGAGTGTTTGTTATGGTTTTGTAATTCGACTGTATTTCATATGTCTCAACGCATTGCTGCTCTCCTGTCTCTCCTTCAATTTGTATGTCTGTCTGTCTCTATGTATAAACATAATTATATATGTATGTTTGTCCGTCTAGATAATAAGCTTTTGTCATCTGTTTACTAGGAAACGAAAACTTACGCTGACGCAGAGGCCAATTGTGCTAGTCGAGGAATGCAACTGACTAGCGTTATGTCTAAGGCCGAAGAAAACTTTATTCTCAGAGAAATTGACAGAGATACAAATCCCAACGATAATGTTTGGATTGGTTTGAGAAGGAGTGGTAAGTTAACCCTTTCCCTTATAGAAGCACCTTTTAGTGCATTCAGTTTATTCCTACGCTGAAGAAAAAAGTTCCAATTGAAACAGTCATGAATATGTATCATAAGGAATATTTTCTTTATTCTAGGAGATGGAAGCTTAAAGCAGGCTGAAAGTAAAGTAGAATGCGCCGTTAGGCGCATTCTGCTTTACTTTCAACCTGCTTTAAGTAGTCATCTATTTTCAAAACTAGACACAGACCATGGGGTTTAAATAACCCCGATCTGCCATATAAATTGTGGTCCACAATAAGGCAGGAAAATATTATATTATTGATGTTCGACAGAAAATGTCTGTTTTAATAAAGAAATAATACATCTAATTTTGTATTTGATATTATACTGTCTGAGCATGATTTAAATTGCAGATGCAGTAGATGTTCAGTTAATACTAATCTACAGTAACGTTATAAATACTAATAAGTTTTTAAGAATTAAAATGAATTGTTAGAAAGTATATTAAACGATCATCCCTTATTCAGGGTTTATTTCCATGTAAATCCACAAGTTTAGGTGTTTTACTTTATTGCTAATGTAGTTATTTGTCATTTCTCAGTTTGTGAGTACATGCATATAATTTCATAAGAAGTGCTTTTCAACGCTTTTGAACGCACACCTCCTGTGTGTAAGGAGTGCTATATAAATCTGAAGAAAAAAATCCATAAATAACGTAAAAATGAAAACAAACAATTGTCAAGAAATGTTCATATTCTACACTTTACTACAATGCGTTTGCGTTGCGTTTACGTTTAACCCATTACCCCATAGCCTGTTTCTAGTATTGAAGATAAGTGACCACTTAAAGCAGGTTGAAAGTAAAGCAGAATGTGCCTTAAGGCACATTCTGCTTTACTTTCAGCCTGCTTTAAGCTATTATCTGCTAGAATATAGAAAATATTTCTTATGATTCTTATTTGTGACAGTATAAATTGGAACTATTTTCTTCAGTAGAGAAATAAATTAAAGGCGTAAAAAGGCGTATTTATGGGGTAATGGGTTAAACGGGAAAAATATTGTCTCCTCCATTGTGGTTGTTATATTGTCAAGTTACACTTGGTATTGTTAGCATTGTAGCATACAATCTCTATTGTGACCATGGAAAAGAAGGTTAATTGGTTGTATAAAAGACAGGTGGCAGCTGAAAACAAGGTTACAGTAAAACAGAAAGCTCATATAGGAGCTTTCTGTTTGACTGTCACATTGCTTTAAGCAGTCACCTGGCTTAAACGCCTAAAAGTTAACACAATTTAGAACTAGAGAAGTTTTACTGTATATTTTTTTCCCCAGGAGGGTTCTTCTCTTGGTCGGACGGTTCATCCACTATCTATATCAACTGGCAGAACAGCGGACCGACCGGGAAAAACTGTGTGTATATGAAACATGTAGACGGAACATGGGCCGACGACGACTGCACAGCACAACGGGGTTATATTTGCAAGACTACTAAATGTAAGCATCATGTGACTTTGACCTTGTCATAATCTGTTTGAAGGGTCAGATAGAATTAACAGTACTGTGTGCAATTCTCATTATATTACTTTTCTGACATAGGCTGCAGATAAAAGCAGATGAATGTTCCTAAAGGTTTATAGTCCGGCAGAGGGCTGACTTGACCTGGAAATGCCGTCCTAAGTTTTTTTCTCGACTGAATCTGCTTCAGCATATGCTACTGATTGAAAAACCACCGGGTGCCACTTTGTCACCCTTGAGCATTTTCGTATATTCAAGATGGCGGCCAAAATGGCTGCCGAAAGGCTTTTTAAACAAAATAGTCCAAAAATCAGCATTACTTTGTCTTTTTTTAAACTGATTTGACCTTACCATAATGATAGGTATTATTCAAAAGACGTTTTTATGTCTTTAAAATGTTACGGGTGGAATCTTGTCACTCTTGAGCATTTCAGTATATTCAAAATGGCGGCTAAAATGGCGAAACAAACTACTCTAAACTTATACATTCATGGTTTGGTTTTCTTATTTGACCCCACCATAATGATAGATATTACTGAAATAATGATACCTATTATTGAACTGTTACGGATGACATCTTGTCACCCTTGAGCATTTCTGTATATTCAAGATGGCGGCCAAAATGGCTACCGGAATGCTTTTAAACAAAATAGTCCTAAAAAGCAGCATTCATTGTTTCCTTTTTTTAACTGAGTTGACCTCACCATAATGAGAGTTATTATTTAAAGGACAATTCATGTTTCAAAAATGTTACGGGTGATATCTTATCACCCTTCAGCATTTGCGTTTATTCACAATGGCGGCTAAAATGACTATCCAAATGGGTTAAAAACTATTCTTAACTTCAACATTCATAGTTTCTTTTTCTAACCTAATTTTACCCAACCATCATGAAAGATTTTACTGAAATGATAATACATATTATTGAACTATTACGGATGACGTCTTGTCACCCTTGAGCATCTCTGTGTATTCAAAATGGCGGCTTATATGGCTACCGAAATATTTTAAAACAAAATGGTCAACAACTCAGCATTCATAATTTCTTTTTATTTGATGTCACCATTATGATATTCGTTATTGAAATGGTCATATTTATTATTGAAATATTATGGTTGACATCTTTTTATCATTGAGCGTTTCCGTATATTCAAGATGGCGGCAAAAATGGTGACGGACATTTTGTGTAGCAAAAAACGTCAAAAAAATCAACAATCATACATTAATTTTTTATTCTTAACTTACTCGATATCAACATAATTATACTTACTATTAAAACCATGATACTTATTGATGAAATGTAACGGGCTACATCTTTTCATCTTTGAGTATTCCCGTATGTTTAAGATGGGGATGCTTGTTATTGAAAACATGATACTTGTTTTTGGAACTGTACGTGGGTGACATATTGTCACGCTTGAGCATTTCCATATATTCGAGATGGCGATCAAAGCGTTGACCGAAATGCTTTCAAACAAAGTAAGTCCAAACAACAACATTCAGTATTTCTTATTCTTGAATGGTTTGACCTTACCAGAATGATAATTATTATTGACAGATTATACTCATTATTGAAATATTGCGGGTGACACCTTTTCACCATCGAGCATTTTCGTATATCCAAGAGAGCGGCCAAAATTGCGAAAGAAATGCTTAAAATATTTAAAATGTTCAAAAGTCAAAATAAACAGTTGTTTCTTGACTGGTTCTAATTTAGCACATGGTATTTGTTCGCAAGGGCGCTTTTACATTTATCCAAAGAGACCTTCCTACCTGATCGTGGTTCTGGGTCTTAATTGTCATAGGAAGGTTTCTGTTTATTTGACCAAGATAATGCCCGCTGCCAAGAACTAAAAGGAAGACAGGTCTGTGGTTTTAATCCCATGCGCTGGTTCACAACGAATGAGACTAGTTCTGAAATCATCATCATCTCATCTCATCACCTCTCATCATTTATCGGCGCTATATGACCTATTCTGTGTTGCAGTACCCTAAAACCCAACTCGTCCATCCATGCTTTTACATATCAATAGTTACGTTCTACAGTGCATGCTACCCTGACTCAGTTTAAGAATAAACTCTAGTGTTATGACAAGGTTTTCGGTCCAAATCGCTGGCTGTGAAGATGTTATCCGTTTTTCCTTCCTCCAGCAAAACAGCAAAGTTTTGCTGATGTTCATCGCTAAGATGTGTGGTCTATACCTGAACGCGTGATTCAGATATGAACTCGAGGAAATACTATCGCTTGTGAAATGTGTAAGTTTCAATTGAAAAATCATGACGACCGATAAGTGAAAACACACAGTTGGACCACAATTATTTCTTTGCAGCAGTTCACGTTCCCATTCCAAAGCTGTCTGCAACCGTGTTTCATCCCGAGAGGGTATGTGCAGGAAGAATGTTCTAAACAATGCCCATATGTTGGCCAATGCAATATCAATAATAGATTTGATTAATATTTTATTCGCCCTTCTTGTTTTAGAATATGACTTACAGCTTAGGATTCGAATAATTTCTTGTGCACGAGAATACCTAGTACACAATAATGTCGTCTACCTTTTAATGTGTTGTTTTCAAATAATTGCTTTCTGACATTTCACCTCGGCTTGTTTTTGCTTGTGTTTCATTTTTAACTATTATCACTAGTTTGTAAATTTGTGTGTGCTCAATCTGAAAACTCTCAGCATCTAGAATGTAAGTGATTATCAGCTTCATTAACTACTTTTTTCAGTGACAGTAAGATACACCTTTTTGGTAATGTGCCGTTTGCATGCAACTGATAGTAACCGATTTGTTCTCGTACACTTATAGAAATTCGATGCTGTATATGTACCATGGTGGGGCTAATATTCAGCCAGACTGAGGCTTGAACCCGGAACCCTTTGCTTACAGGGCAAGTGTTCTACGGACTGAACCACCGGGCCGCTTACACACATCTCTCACCATTTAATCATAAATTCAACAGGCTACATACATATATAGGTGGACATTGTTGTTCTCCTCCAACTTAAATGTTGGCGATGTAGTTCTGCGCAGAGCTTTTGTGGGGTATGTCATAATAACACTATCAAACCGTCTATGGTTACTGTCTACTGGTCTTATTTCTCTGTCAGAAACTCCTATCTGGAACTGTCTTCCTCAGTTTCTTTATTAATTTTCGTTACTGTCATATCATTATGATCACCAAACAGGGCTGTTGGAAAAGTTGTCAATTCATGTGACAGAACATCTCCGATATCAACCTCATGGCTGCTAGCTTGAAGACTTTCCAAGACTATTGAGTAGATTTCACATGATTTGACCAACCATCACATTCATTTGGTTACGGTGATTTGTTCTCTTGATTCTGGTTTGTCCAATTCCTTTAGCTGTCCCAGGCCTGGTTCCAAGCTGTTATGCACGTCATTTGATTCCATTTATTCAGTAACAATGTTGAAAACGCCATCTTTATCATTTTTTTACACTCTAGCAACTACAGTTTTAGATGTACTTTAAACTGACTTGCTCACAGAGTATATTACTGTAAGTTCTTCCATTAGATGAAGTTTGGGTGCAATAGAACCCCTTTGTCAAAAGTCCTTGATGCACTCAGATCGGAAAGGCAATACTTTAACAATGTTTGCACTCTAGTTTCTACAAATTTGAATATTTTTTTCCCGAACGTTCACAAGTTAATCAAGGCTTTAAGTTTTAGGATGGTTTTGATTATTGATGAAATTTAAAGATAAAACTACCAGATTCAATAAATTCAGGTGAGAGATTTTATAGTCACCATGGTCCTCTTGTCTTACCATGCCTTCCATGTCCTTTGCATTACTTTCTATTTTCCGTCTTCCTTGTGCCACTCAAAGTCAGTTTCAGGATCATTAATGAGAGCCAACATGATAATTGTCAAGGTTTGCTTGCAGCTGATTGTAAATGTGAATGTCTAAAGCCTATGAGTATGTCTCTGTTTTATCAAAATCTTAATTATGCAATCGGCCACATGCCCATGACACATAAAGGGGATTTTAATGAACATATGACATATGCCGTTTTATATACCTCGTCCATGCCTCATCAAATATTGGTGTTCAAAAATATTCTGAGCACTGCTCTTCGGAGAGCCTCCATTTCTTTCAGGTAAGCCATGCCACATTTGCCATTGTTAGTTAACAAGACCTGAATCGGAACTTTAAGGCAGCATTTCACTATTCACTACACTTTTTCAAGGCATCAGCAAATATATAGGCTAAGCCACTTTCTGCCATCAAACTACCATCATCAGCAACTAAGCTGGTGAGTAAGTGTGCCACCAAGCCTATATGCTAAGAATGAAATGTTTTGACGCACAAAAGCATGTTAAGTTGCGTGACCCTAGCTGCTTGTAATTAGTCTAACACTGACCTAAAAAGAAACATTATCTAGGCCACAGAGGATATGGTTAAAGGTCAATGTTAGTAATTTATTATTGTAACTAGTTTTACTCGTTGAAGTGCACATACACGTGAAGTTATGTGACCGTAACTTAAGTACGTAGTCCAAAATTGACCTATTAAATGCAAAACAACTTACAAATGCCACAGAGGTCAAGGGCAAAGGTCAAGGGTACCAAACTGCAATGCAACATGTTACTCTCGTTAATGTGCATCTATGGTTTGAGTTTCATTGATATAATACTTAAACTTCCAAGGTATTAACTCGGTAGTCGCTGCAGGTGTATAGCATAAAATGTCCCATTTCTTGAAAATGAGTGAAAAAGGGTGGGTGGGGTTAACCGGAAATATATCAAAATGCTCAAGGGTGCCAAGGTGGCACCCGGTCAATTCTGAATGTCATTGCTTTGAACTATCAATATCAATCAAGAAAAAAACTTAGGACGCAATTTCTAGGTGGACCTCCAAATCCGGGTTTCTCTGCCGGACTATTATATGTTTGTCATTACTTCATCATTATTGTTAATCTTCTTGGACCCGTTACGGCGTACGATAAAAACGGTTGTAAGTCAAAACTGTAAAATACGTCTAACTTCTAATTTCTCCATCTAATCCAGTGCCGCCAACATCGCCTCCTCCCACCACCACTACAATATCAACGACAACACAAACATCAATATCCACAACGACAGCTCGAACGTCATCACGAAAACCAGGAATAACTACTCTGAAACCTTCTCCTAGTTCTCCATCATCATCAAAGGCGGCATTAAAAACATCGTCTCGCGGTGGATCAGCCAACGTATCATCTACATCTCCATTCAGTGTACCCCTCCCTCAAAATTCCAGACAAACTAAGCAAAGTAAGTTATTTCCTGATTGGTTGTGAATTGGATAAGATGAGGTTTGTTTTTAGAGTTATGCTACTTAACTCTTTCATAATCATGGACCTTTTTCAGATATACTCATTACATTTGCAAACAGTGTAGACCCAGATCAAATGGCTCCTATTCTCCTACACTGTTTGATAATTTAGAGCAGTTTTCATTAAACTACCCAGAATTCCAAGTAAACTGGTTTATTTTTTTTGTAACTTAATAGATCCACAATGGAACCTAATAACCCACAATAGTTATTTAGTGTTGGAATAGTTAAACACCTAACTAATACCTATTTCGAAAGATCTCCTAAATAGGCCCACAGTGTTGGGAGTAACATTGGATAAGACGTTATTATTTCCTGTTTAAACACAACTAAATGTATATACAGTACTGTACAATGTTTAAAATAACAGTTTTTAATCACCAAAATAATAGTTATTGATTTTAATCTGATATCCCAACAGTTTGGAGCCAGGTCAGAAGCCGTGTTCCCCTGTATTTGATCTGTCTCCAAACCTATTGCAATAGGAATACTGCTCCTAGCATAAACACGTTTATTTGGAAAGAATAACACATTGTCATTCCGTTTCATTTGGTTACAGTTTTGTAATGGCTCATCTTCATCATTGGGCGATAAAGAACATGTATCGATTCTGCAATTTCTTACTTGATTTCTGAGACTGACAAACGTGTTATTCTTTCAGAGGACAAGCTGTCTTGGGGAGGAATAGCTGGGATCATCATCGGAGTGATCGCCCTGCTTGTTCTCGTGGCATTGGTACTCATGGTTGTGAAAAAACGATCAGCTGGGCGAATGTTTTCATTTAAATCTCTTCGTAATGGGGATGGTTTTGAAAACGCAGCGTACGACAGATCGATGGATTCAGTAAAAATAAATAATTCAAATGGCAGAAAATCAAACGGACAAGCAAACGGGACCAGTGTTAGTGTAGGTTTTCAGGATTTTGACCATAGTGATGCGTGAAATAAGTGTATTTAATTGCTTGTAATAGAAGTAAGCAGTAAAATGCGCTGCAATTTGAACTAAGGTCATACAAGGTATTTGACTTATGAAGTGTGTGTAAGAATTTACCCTGTTTCTCAGATTTTACTTGCTTTACATGTGGCTTAACCGTGACAATGCTGAATATTTAAATGGACTCTTCCATGAAAAACACAAATTAATTGTGATTCCACAATATCTGATATTTATGTCCGGATAGCGCAGTATTAAGGGAACTAGCTTCTCACCAATGCTGTCTCGAGTTCGATCCCCGATTGAGGCAGTATGTGAGAGAGTAAATTGGTTGCCCATCCGGACACGTGGGTTTTCTCCGGGCACTCAAGATTCCTCCAACCGAAATGACCAAATACGCCAGAATTCGAGCCATCGAGAGTGATTTGCATAAGTTAGTGTAGCTTATTTAATAATATATGGTGTCACACCTGTACGGAAGTGCTTGCGGGTCGTAGGGTACCTAAATATAGAAAAGTGAAACATTCATGTGTGTGTTTCATGGTAATATTTTTTATTGAAATTGATGATTAATTGCAGATGTATTTGTTCTTTAGCTGAAATAGTGATGTTGTTGATAAATCATAGGTGTTTCTGTGTTCTATTTGGGAACTACTTTGCGAGACCATGCGATCAGATATGTGAGTGTGATGCGGCGGTGAGCCTTCTTTCGTTTTGTAAATATTGACGGTGACCTTGGAAAAGTTGAACCTAAATCGTATCACTTTCTGTTGATACTTCTGTTGGCTTATAATTGCTTTCCATGAAAACAGGGCCAATATATTGATCGGAAGGTCAGGGAACTGGATAGATATTGGAGAATATTGACAATTTACTAAATAGTTCTATGGAGCGATTTCGTACAGGAGTGACACCATATGATAAAGAATTAAAGTTAAAACTTTTCAATAGAGCAAACTCTGACAAGAGGGGTCATCAAGGAACGCTCTTATCGTGGTCTACGCTGTTTTGCAAAGCAATTAGATACTCAATTCACTCACAGAAATGATGAATCATTGCATTGCCAGTCGCGAGGTAGTGGTAGTTGATTTGTTGCAAACTGATTAATTACATGAACTACTTTTTAATGTGCTTCAGAAAACAAATACCTAAAAACTAAATGTTACAATAGTTTGGCAATACACAGCTTAAGGACAGATTAAAATCTTAGCCCTCGGTATCATGCCTCGGTCTCGTGCCTCGGTCTCATGCTTCTCAATGATAATTTAAAGGAGAAAGTAATATGGAATATAGTTGGGGGTTTTAAAACACTAATTCTGTATTGTCCGGTTGAATTGTATTAGCTCGTTCACCGCTTTCGGTACAGTCGTCTTTGTTTGTAAACATTTGGTTCAAAACCAGCCTGTCTGATCCTCAGTTCGATTTATCTACAGTCAAAATTCTAAGAGTTTAAATTTGGGAATAATTGCAGTTTAAAGCAGACGATAGATAATGCATAGGAAGAGTTTACCTCGTATTGCTCAATATATATTTGTTGCTGAAATTATGTTTTTATCGTATAAATTATCAAACTTGTGTTTAGCAGTCAATCCTGTTCTTTTACCCAATGGATTGCTTAATACAGGACAGGTATAAAACAGAAATCTCCTACTATATGAGAGTTCTGCTTTAGCGATATTTTAATTCCTGTATTAAGATGAACCTGACTTTGAGAGTCGAGGATCCAAGGTTATAAAGCGTTTGAGCTGAGTCTGAGTGTGTTCTCAAGCATTTGATTGGTCAGATTTGAGCCTAGGCACAACTCTGACCAATCAAATGCTTGAGAACGATTTTAGACTCAACTGAAAAGCTTTATAACCTTGAACCCTGTACTTTATCAAAGATTGACCGCTTGCCACAAGTTTGACTGTGCTGTCTAGAGAGTCAATTCTGCTTGTTTAACCCTGTCATGATCAAATTTATCGTGAGGTTTTACCCCTTCACCGCCATATTGTAGTCTGCTTCAATTTTGTTGTCTGTAATACCCTTTGATTTAAGTCAGTATAACGGACGTAATTTCAAAACAAGTAGCAAACAGCTTTTGATCCAGAGGACCAAAACTGTTTGCAAATGCGCTTTAAGACGTCATTGAGAGTAAAACGGGTTAAGAAATAGCTACAGGGGAACCCCTCTATTACCACCACTAAAAAGAGAAGGAATTGGTGGTATTTAAGGCAGATTATTCATTTAAAGTTTAAAACAACATGCCATTAAAGCAGAAATGGTATTTCAGAAATGTTTTGTTTTACTTTCATTTGCTTTAAGCAGTCATCTGCTTTAAACACCCCGATATCTAATCTCATTTAGTGGTTGCAAATTCGTAATACATGGATTCTTCTGAAGTTTCATAAAATTCAAAATATCACGGTGTTACATGTATATGTATAGCAGAAACTTTAAATATCTGCATATATATGTATAACATGGGAGAAACAATAATCTTTTATTGAAATAACTTAACTCCTTTCAAACGATAGGTATCTACAGCAAAATATAATAAAAGTGTACTGTTCTTTCCTCTCATACGAAATGTCACTGATAATGTTAAAAGAAATGTTGCACTTGAAAGCATTGTGAAAGTAAAGCAAAAACGCTTCTATTTACTAGTATATGTAAGTATAATTGTATTTGTATTTCAAAAGTAATTCTTTGTTAAGCAACGTTTTGAATATTAAGTATGGAAATATTCAACTTGGGCCGAATTCAAATTATCAAGGCAAAATGTTGCATAAACAGTGTTAGTTATATAATTAGTATATAAACGAAACAATGGGTAGCCAAAATGTATTTTGGGCATAACAAACAGTATAAATCCTGATCAGCGAATTTGATGAAGATCTACACTGTAAAACTTTGTTTCTCGTTACAATTAAGTTAATTAGTAGAGTGTGAACCGTTGTAAACACTGCATACAGTGAAGAGAACGTTATTATACAGTCGAACTTCGCTATCTCGAACTCGCTTAACTCGAAATATCCGATATTTCGAAACATGAATTTGCTTTATTTCAAGCTAGGTTTAGTCGAACATACCGGTGTTTCAAAGTTGAAACGCGACCTAGCCGCGTTTGTACTTTGAAATATGGGCATGTTCGGTTTAACCGAGTTCGAGATATCGATGTTCGACTGTATATGTATTTCCCGTTCAACCCTCGAAAATTAACACAAACACAATGTTATAAAAGACAATATTTTGAAAATGTTGACGATTTAATCTACTCTGGATAGCAAACGGTTTGTAGTCTGCTCAGTAGTTGGGTTACCCGGCGTCTGATCTAGCTCCAGACTGTTTGAAATATAAATTATTGTTTTAGTACAAACACAATTATGGTGAAAGAATTCTCCACTATGTCTTATGAAACTTTCAAAATACTCATGTCTGTTAACCCTTTACCTGGTAGCTTATTTCTAGTACTTAAGATAGGTGACTACTTAAAGCAGGTTGAAAGTAAAGCAGAATGCGCCTTAGGTCGCATTCTGCTTTACTTTCAGCCTGCTTTAAGCTATCGTGTACTATAATATAGAACATTTTCCCTAAAATACATATTCATTACTGATTAAATTGGAACTATTTTCTTCAGCGGATGAATAAAATGCATGTGCTAAAAGTCGCTTCTATAAGGGAAAGGGTTAAGCAACCACTATATGATTTAGCACCAGGGCTGCCATAAGTTGATCATAAAAATCCTAAGATTTCAAATTTTCATTTTTTCAGACGCAATTTTACTAATCGTACCTTTACCCCATAGTCTGTTTCTTGTTTTGAAGGTACATGACTGCTTAAAACAGGTTGAAAGTAAAGCAGAATGCGCCTTTAGGTGCATTCTGCTTTACTTTTTAGCCTGTTTTAAGCTACGATCTGCTGGGATAAAAATCCGAATACTTAGGAAAAAATCCGGAGAAATGGCAGCCCTGTAGCACGCCGAGAGAGAGCAGACTGTTTAAGGCAGTACAAAATAAATCAGAAAGCTCACGCTTTACTTTTGTTCTGCGTTAAGGTGCCACCTGTCTTATTCTAAGAACAAACATTGTTTTGAACAAAAGTTTGATTGAATGTCGGTACTTATGGGTCTATGAACCGGTGCAATATTGTGTTAGATTAGCTTTGTCTGTAGCATTTCATTCATTTTATGCCATTAAAGAATTGATTTCCATATACTAGTAGTTGCGTTATATTTTTTGCTTATCGACTGTTAAATAATGAAATAGATTTACAAATGCAAGCCTACTAGCTTCTTTCTCTTTTGAAAGAAGTTTTGGAACCCAATCTTATTGTCGTCTGTAAAAATTGTTGACTGAAATTGTTCTTAAAGTTGATGCTTTCTGTTTTAAGCTCACCTTACATGTAGTGCCAAGGTAAGCTATTTTGATCGTCCTGTGTCCGTCGCCGTCGTCTTTCGTTCGTCCGTCCGTCGTCAACAATTTCTTTAAACGACATCTTTTCCGAAACTACTGGATGGACTTTTACCAAACTTGGCCTATATGATCCTTATATGGTCCTCTTTCAAAGTTGTTCAAATATTTCTGGTCCGTTGCATATCTAGGTCAAAGGAGCTAAAAAATAATTTTTCAATGAAAATTTTAAAAATCTTCTTGTACCACAGTACCCTGAGCTTAGATATTTGGAACATAGTATCATCTACAGGTCCTCTATAAATATAGTTCAAAGTATGTCCCTGTGGTAAAAAAAATGACCCCTCCCTGGGGGTCACAGTTTTACATAGGGTTATATAGTGAAATCTTCAAACATCTTTTTCACTGAAACCCATATCCCCAGAGTTTTGATATTTGGAATGGTGACGCTTCTAGTGGTCCTTCACCAATATAGTTGAAATGATTCTGACCAGTTGCATATCTGGGTCACATTAGTTAATCAAAGTACTGTAGTACTGCAGGCTCGGACTTTCAGTTTAATGTAGAACAAAGTAATGCAGAAAGCTAATTATGGAGTTTCTGCATTACCATTACCATGCATTAAGCAGAAACCTGCAGCGCTTAAAGACCCTAAAGAAATTTGTAATGTGCATGTCTTATAATGCATCGTCTGCTATGACTACTAGGTGAATGTTTATTACAAGGGAGTAAATACGGTGTTTAAATCACCACAGGTACATACTCAGGATCCTGAGTTTAACTCAGTGCTGCTACTTCACGGTTTATCTGATAGTGACGTATCCAGCAACTGAAGCTCCATTAGATAGCATATGTAAACCCCATATGACAGGATTTGTTTGTAGGGGGGGCTAGACTCGCACCAATATTTTTCTTAAGGATTCGATATAGGCTCTCCGAGCCAAAAATAGTGTTGTTGTTTTTTCAATGAAAAGTCTTACTGTCTGAAACCATGTACAAAGTCATGAGCTTAGATATTTGACAGAACACTTCATTTGCGTGTTTATCAGCAAGATTTTTATGCTCCCCTTTAGGGGGAGCATATAGTCGCCGCTTTGTCCGTCCGTCCGTGTTTCCGAGCTTACGAGAGGGTACTTACGTGGCTAAAATTCTTAGCCCCATAATTGAAAAACATTAACCTGGCCGTCTCTTGTGACATTAACCTGGCCATTTCTTGTGACATTAACCTGGCCAGTTGTGGGACATAGGGTTAGGGGTAGGGTTAGCCTCCAGATCATTATTTTTCAAGTTAGAGCAAAAAGAAATTATCAGTTGAGTGGCTAGCCACGCAAAAGAAAACAATAGAAAATAGCCACATAAGTATCCTCCAGTAAGAACGTCCGTCCGTCCGTCACGCTTTTTTGTCCGGAGCATATCTCTTAAACGGTACACCGTAGGTTGATGAAACTTGATACAGTGATAGAGAATGACAGAAGGGGGGTGCAGTACACAAGAACCGTAACTCTCTCATCTCCCAATTTTGAATTATCTCCCTTTTTCTCATAAAAAAATCAATTTTGTCCGGAGCATATCTCTGGACCGTTACACCGAAAGTTGATGAAACTTGTAACAGTGATAGAGGATGACTGAAGGAAGTGCAGTACACAACTCTGTCATCTCCCAATATTGAAGTATCTCCCTTTTTCTAAAAATACAAAACAATTTTGTCCGGAGTATATCTCTTGACTGCTACACGGTAAGTTAATGGAACTTGATACAGTGATAGGTGATGACATAAGGAGGTGCCATGACTCTGTCATCTCCCAATATTTAATTATCTCCCCTTTTCTATTTAAAAAAAATCAAATTTTGTCTGGAGCATATCTCCTGAGCATTGTATTGTACGTTGATGAAACTTGATACAGTGATACGAGATGACAGAGGGAGTGCTGTACTCAAGAACCATAACTCTGCCATCTCCAAATATTGAATGATCTCCCTTTTTCTACAAACAATTTTTAAAAAATCAAATTTTCTGCCACACTGTAACGAGAACCTTGATACTATGTTAGAAGATGACAAAGAGAAGTGTAGTACACAAGAATTATAACTCTGTCATCTCCAAATATTGAATTGCCTCCCTTTTATATAATAAATTCATTTTTGTCCGAAGCATATCATTCTCCTGAATGTTACATCGAAAGTTGATGAAACTTTATACTGTGTTCACCTACTAAACATGCTATACATTGGGCTTTTTCTTTGTGGTGAGCATCCATCGTTGGGAAAGATATTCTTGTTGAAATTATGTCTTTCGGGTGAAAATGATCCATTCCAGGGGTCATGTGTTATTTGTCTGTTGTTTTCCAAGGTGAGCGATATTTAGGCCCGCGTGGGCCTCTTGTTTCTTTCATAATGTCCAAAATACATCGAGTTAGGCAGTGTATTTTCTTGTTTCAAATTGTTTGCAACCTGTGTAATATGTGGTTGATAAAGACCAATGGACACGTTCTGCAGTTTATACGAAAAAAGGCTTGCCTTTTTCCGTTCTTAAGTAATGCATGATAAAATCAAAGGTATTCCAATTTTATTCAATCACTGACAGACTTTGAAAAGTGTTTGATTTGCGCGTGAATAATTTCCTCAAAACTAGGCAACTACAAAACATGGAGGCTGACATCTTGGATGATGACGTCACGGCTTTTTACGAAGAGTTGTGTGTGACGTTTCGGAATTCCCGATTTCGGTGCTATTTTTAAACCATTTTAAGCATGAATAACCCCCAGGCAACACTCACTTGAAATGATTTTCTCCAAAGGACAAAGCTTCAAACAGTTCAATTCATCCCCTTAAAGCGCTATTCCAAGTTCTTCATAGCAGTCCCCCCCCCCCACAATCACAGCTTGATACTTGGTGATTAGATCGCCCTTATCAGGGTATGTTTATTACAAACAAATTATCACAGCAGGGTACTAATTGATAGATGTAGACCAATATAGGGGCTAATGCTAGCTGTGCACTTAACCCTTAAGTTGTGGATCGTGAGTTGATTGTTATTTTTTCAAACAGTTTGGATCCAGATCTGATTTGTATCCAAACTGTATACCAGTTATCGCTGAGACTTTTTTAATTGAAATATGAACAAATCTATTTTAAATATTGTTTGCAGACGACAATTTAAAAGTAGAAGATACTACTGCAGGGTAAGGGTTAAGCACACAGTGATATTGTCTGTAGATTAAAAATTGATGAAATTGATTTTATTTTATTATTCTGTAATTTTGGGTCTTATAATACATAACAAATCAGTGGGTTAATAATCTAGCTTTAATAAATAACATGAATATGCAAAATAATATATCCTAGCAGATTGTAGCAGAAAACTGACTTAAAGGTTAATCGGAATATGCCTCATGGATTTAACCCATTACTCAATAAAAACACCCTTTATCAATGCTTAAAGCAGGCTGAAAGTAAATCACATTATGCACTTCTTTAATTAGAGTGTTTAGCCTTGCATATGGTAGCTTAAAGCAGGATGACAGTAAAGCACATTCTGCTCTACTTTCAACCTGCTTTAAGTTGCCACTTGTATTCAAACAAAGAATTAATCCTCTGCAAACATGGTCTAAATATATATATAACTCTGAATAAGTACTTTACGAAATATAGTATTTATCCTAGCAGAAGGTTGCTTAAAGCAGGCTGAAAGTAAAGCACATTCTGCTCTACTTTCAACCTGCTTTAAGTGGTCACCTGTATTCAAACAAAGCATTTTAAAGGGTTAATCTTCTAGAAAGATTTGTATACATATAAAAACGACAGTTTTTAGTTGACAAAATACAGATGTTAAAAGGTGTAGAAAAAGGTTTCATAACTTGATAATTTGACAATTAAAGGAAATGATCTAGATGCAAACTTTTGGTATTTAGTGAAGGCTTATTCTTATCTTTATATGTATGCAACAATATCATAGTGTTGAAATGAATCAGCTAGATCCCTTATCTACCTGTACCCTAGACCATGGTGCCCTATGTGCCTCTGGGTAATATGATGGTAACAGTTGTGTATTAAGCCTGTTGTGTGACCCTGGCACAATATACAATCCAATAGACATCCTGCTGAGCCAGAAATAGGCTTTTAAACGCTTAAATGAACGTTATTTACAAAAATCTACTTCTCAATCGAACCGATAAAAATAACGGATTACCAATACGCCATCAAAATAAATAATGACGTCATTATTGGTGGTCATATGACTTCCAAAAATAGTTTCAGATTGCATTATAGGTGTACGGAGGTGTTTTAACTTTTAACATTATATACACGGGTGCTTATAGATCTATTTGATTATTTGGTTTAACAACATATAGATCTTGTCCCAAACAATTTAGGTATAAACTAAAAGTTCGAGTCGGTTGTGTAATCCAGATCTCAGTCACGAGAGGCGTAGCCTCGAGTGTGATCTGGAATACACAACGAACTGATACACACTGGTGATAGATCTATTCCGTTTTCATTAGTATAATTTTGCTTTTTTCCGTCCATAGGCAAAGCCTAAATACATATTATACAATCACGTTTGTGTTGAGCGGTCACACCTTTTAGAAACATAAAAGTCCATAGTGACAGGCCGCTGCTTAATACGACGGAATAAACGTAATGCGCTCCTTAGAGGAGCTATCTGCTTTACGCCTGATTTGTACTAAGCTGCTACTTGTGCTAAGGACTGTTCGTCGTATTTTAAGTGACCGCTTAAGACAAGTTTGTACTACAATGACACCTCTACCGATCTTATGTCATGTCCAGGATTGACGTATCAACATATATACAGCAATACCTATTAAAAATGAACCCCTGATCAGCTAAAATACTTCGCTTAAGTGAATCTCTTGCCTTTACTCAATCTCTTTCGAAAGTTTTAATGGATAATTCCAATGTTCAATTAAGTCTAGTCCATGTTTGACCATTTATGGTTGATTTTAACGATATGCCGGTATTGTAAACAACAAAACAGCACATAGTGCAGACCCTGAACAGAGGGGTTTTTCTACTTTAGATTCTTCACGATTTAAGCTCTCACCTGTTTTCAGTATTATTAAGTATGCATGTTTTGGCGCATACATGTATGTAAAGGAATAAGTAGATGCATCCAAATGCATTTCTGAGCTCGGCGTCTACATCTACATCATCTACATGGTTCGATTGAAATTATAGGAAAGTCAGAAACAGTTAATAGGAAAGATAGAAACAAGAGAAAGGATTTGATGACCAAGGCTTTCACTCTTCTATCCCTAGCCTGTCTGGCTTCCGTGGCGGTACCAGGGCCCATACGTCCCCGCCAGCATAGCCTAAGGATATCATCAGAGTATACTCACCTAGGTCGGCCCTATTAGAATTTCAGTGGAGATAGCTCCCGCTTGAAGGATACCAATCCGGGAGCTTCAGCTTCAGCTGCAGATGCTGGGAGTGTGTTTCAGGTCCTGATTGTGCTTGGAAAGAAACAGTGTTTGTACTGTTCTGTGGAGACAGGAACCTGGATGTACTTTTTGTTGTTTGCTGACCGTGTAGATCTAGAAGAGTGAGCAGACGTCATGTAGTCATCAGCCGGGACCGCAACCAGGCAATGTATGATTTTAAATAACATGATCAGCCTGGCCTTGGTCCGGCGTGATGCTAGTGACTCCCACTCTAAGTGGTCCAATATCTCGGTCACACTGCTTGTTTTTCTGTACCTGTTGGTGACATATCTGGCCGCTCTGCGTTGAACCATCTCAACCTTGTGGATGTCTGGCTTGGTGTGTGGGCTTCATACTGTTAGGACGTTTACCCCACCCACTTTTGTAACATACGAAGATTAGAAACAGGCAAAATAATGACAATTATATTATTTATATAAACATATTATCTGTGTCAATTTATAGTATTTACCTTTAATAAATCATCCATTCAGTGTCAGTTCTTTAACCCTTCGATTTAATAGCATTTTCTTTATTTAGTTTCACTAATAATAAGACCTGAGTTCCCCGCCATGGAGCTACTATGTCTGACGTCATGTGACCGTTATTTTAGGAAATGCGGGAAACCCACATCTTGTTTTTGTCACATGACTTTTGTATATAAATAGTTCAGATTTTAAAAGTATAAACAGAATTGAAAATAGTTGAAAAGATACTTGGAAAGAGATTGAAAAGATAGAGTTTGAGAATTGATTTGGAAAACTAGAATAGTTAGAGTTATTGAAAAGATAAATACCATGGCACAGGTAATAATGCATTAATTCTTATTAATGCTTTTAACTTATTTATTATTGTAAATTAAATGTAAATATGTCTTTAAAGGTAAAGATAATTAAATGTTGAAATGTTTATTTGTGTTTGGATTCTGATTACTTCCACTCTCCGGCCCGTCCTGACAATACAGACGAACAGTATTCAAGGATAGGTCTCACCATGGAGAAGTAGGCAGCTGATTTCGTCTGTTCGTTGCTTACACGCAGGGTCTAATCTGGCTCCAAACCGTTTGTCACGGAGATAGAAATGAATCGTTAGAAATTCCAAAACAGTGTCGTTTTTTACATTTCATTGCAATTCGTTTGCGTTTAGTTTCGTTTAAACGGGAAAGAATAACGTCGTCTCTACTGTACAATTTCTATGGTTTTATCATGTTTATTTGTTTACAATATCCCAAAATTTCGAAACAAGTGGGTACTTGGGCGCTGATGGTAACGTCAAACATGAGAAAAGTGCATTTTTATTTGTATGTATGAACTTTTATGATTTGTTGATTGCTTATCAAGATTGTCATATTTCACTGTTTATCTCATATGAAGTGACCGCGCCACTAGAGGGCGTGAATAGAATAGTAAAATCGAACTCTTAAACCCCGCCGCCAATTGGCTGTTTCAAGTTCAACCGTACTTAGACCTGTTTTTAAGTGAATTATACTGTAGACTCGATAAAGACTGGAATGTTTCTAAGATTCAATAATTTTGAATTAATAATACTTCTAGTTTAAACAATGTGTCTGCTAATCGTGACTTGACTAGAGTTTGTAAACAGGTTGGATCTAGATCTGACGCCGCGTGAATAATTTTGAAAAATGTTTAAAAAAAACTGAGCATACGACATTGTTTAAGTACAGACGCAATTGCAGAAGAAGAAAGTTTAAAGGGAGACACGTTGATTGCTGGTAAAATATACTCAAATGCAAGACTAAGTACAGTAAAACCTCGCTATTACGACCACTAAAACGAAGGCTAATTGAGTGTATAATAGACAGGTGACAGCTTAAAGCAAGGTGACAGTGAAACAGAAAGCTCCTATAGGAGCTTTCTGTTTCACTGTCTCCTTGCTTTAAGCGGTCACCTATCGTAAACACCCTAATAATTAACATAACATAATTTAGTGGTCGTAATAGCGAGGTTTTACTGTATTATAAATGTGAGATGACCATGTTATAGTGAATAACTTATCCATGTCAATATTTGCACGACACTAGAAGCAAACGCAAATGTGCATTTAACTATAGAAAATTACAGCTGTTTGACAATGAGTTCTTTATCGTCCGTGGCAAAGAGTTTGAAGTCATTTGTAGATGACAACTTATTGAAATTGTGTACGGTTTATTTTAATCTGAATGACATACAACATAGAGCCTGATCAGACGCCGAGTTACAATAGGTACATTTATAATTATTTTAGAATAATGCGTTTAATGTGAAATAATAACGTCTTTTTCACTCTACCTGTTTTGAGTGAATAAAACATAAATATACAAAATTAATAAATATGTATAAAAAATTGAATAAATAAAAAAAATAGATATACATTAAAATCGGATGTTTAACCCTTTCCTCAAATTCTACCAGTGCAAAAAACCAATATATCACCGTGTTTAAGACAAATTACTGCTTAAAACTACAGACATACAGTGGAGAATGTGTTATTCTTTCCCAATAAACGCGTTTACGCTAAATCTATTATTTGCAGTGCAAACAGTTTGGAGCCAGATCAGACGCCGGGTAACCCGGCGTCTGATCAGGCTCCAAACTGTTTGCCACCAAGATAAGCATGAAATATCAGAATTGTCCAAAAGTTGTTCTTTTCTACGTTTTAGTGCTTTGCGTTTGCGTACGTTTGCGTTTAAACGGGAAAGAATAACAGATTCTCCACTGTAGCATGGGTAAGAATGTTATTCATACTCAATATACGCGCTTCTGCGAAGCGAAAGCTATCCATTGCAAACAGTTTGGTGCCTGATCAGACGCCGAATAACCGGACGTCTGACCAGACACCAAACCTTTCACCACCCTAATTTAACGAACTGTCTACAAAACTACTGCCATTTACTACATTTTATTGCATTCAATTTCTTTTGACCGGGAAAGAATAACACTACAATGTACCGTACGATCCTCGGGAAGCAGATTCAAGTGATGCCAGGAATGAGACCTTCAATATTATGACTAATACAGGAGGGAAGACGTTATTCTTTCCCAATAAACGCGTTGATTATGCTAAAACGTTTAATTCCATTGCAAACAGTTTGGAGACAGATCAGACGCCGGGTCACCCGGCGTCTGATCGGGCTCCAAACTGTTTGCCAATCATATTTAAATGAAGTTTTAGAAAATTCTAAAACTTGACATTTTCTATATTTTATTGCAATGCATTTGCGTTTGGTTTGCGTTTAAACGAGAAAGATTAACGTCTTCTCCACTATGGGTGTCACCTCGTCTTGCCAAAGCTTAGATTTATAACCACTTGAGATAAGTGATAGTCTTGAACGTCGTATCAAGTTTTAATAAACGAGAATTGTTTCAATAATTTTTATCTCTTAATTATGCTCTCCAAAACACTTGAACAAATTAATGGGTGTTCAATTTGTTCTGAATTCTGTTGTATAGTTTAAACATATTTTATTTCCCTTATGGGGTCGGATCTCAAGTTCTCGCAAGATTAGATTCGACCCTACGCCGAATTCTGTTGTATGTCGTCGATCTTGTGTTAAATAATCACTCATTGAAGCAGCTCAGACACGAGATTGCTTAACGCAGGATAAAAGTAATACAAACAACTATTACTGGAAACTTTCTGTCTTTTATAGTGCATTAAGCAGCCATCTGTATTAACCCTTTCACTCTAAATGACGCTTGAAAGCGCGTTTGCAAACAGTTTGGATCCTGATCAGACGTCGTGTAACGCGGCGTCTGATCAGGATCAAAACTGTTTGACATTCGATTGAAATTTATTTAGTTATACTGCCTTTATTTTTAACCTTGAAACAACATTGCATACAACAAAATTGAAGCAGCCGACAATGAAACGGTGAAGGGGTAAAAATCTCACGAACAATTTGGCAGTGAAAGGATTAAATACTTCACAAAGATACAGACTCTTTTGAATGGTACCTTAGCTAATTGACCCCAGATACTTCAAATGTACAGTCTCAGTTCCCAAATAATTATACTTAATGTTTTACTATGTACGGTTGATTTATATATTTATATTGCAAACTGACAAACAGTGCAGACACTGGTCTGATGGATCATTATGGGTCTACAATGATTACATGGGACATTGTACTGCTAATATGTCCACTGTTTGTATAGGTAAACGTATACGCGTCACTAAAGTTCTGTTTGTTACTCCGTTCTCTGTCATTATGACGTCATAGCCCGTCTAACACATGCTCTGCCATATTATCGTCTGCTTACATTTTTCGTTTGCTTTTATTTATTAAGTTTGGAAACATAGAATCTATACGGTTTTTTTATTTAAGAAACATTGATATGAGTGCCCATCAGTCTGGATTATTCAGGGCTGCCATTTCTCCGGATTTTTTCCCGAAATCTTCGGATTTGTAGCTTAGCAGATGGTAGCTTAAAGCAGACTAAAAGTAAAGCAGAATGCGCCATAAGTCGCATTCTGCTTTACTTTCAACCTGCTTTAAGTAATCGCGCTTGAAAAATAGAAAATTTGGAGATCTTAGGATTTTTAATGTATAACTTATGGCATCTATGTTTCTTGTCAGACGCCGCGTTATGTGGCGTGTGATCAGGATAAAAACTGCTTGCAAATGTTAGTGTTGTCGACCTTTTCAATGAAAGGGTTAATAAAAATAGTTCATTATGTTTCTCAGAAAATAAGAATTGCTGGCATTGCAGACAGTGTAATCGTAGACTAGTCGTTGCCATGGATACAGAATTTACAGGTGTCCAGATAAGAATGAGAAACGTGAACATTCCGACAATTTCATCCAGAATGGCTCTAGCATACCGTCTTTAATTTTAGCTCTGCACAAAATGACCAGGGTCTTTAAAATATGACAGAAAGTCAAATCTTTGAACATTTTCGGATTACAGTCAAATCACTCCTTTTTCTTAACAGTTGATGAGGATAGGAGTCTGAATATTTCGGCGTCTGATTAGGATCCAAACGTTTGACACTCTAGACATCCACTTGATAAAACTACATCGAAAGGTATTGCGACATGCATATTGTTAAACTACTTCATTTTCTAACGCATGAACAATTTTGTAACACCCCTCAGCATGGAATTCAATGGCTTTTTCTAGACTTGTATAAAATATATCAGGCAATTATTTTGACACCTCTGTTATCACTGCTTCTGTCATTAGCCGTATGAGATTGAGCGGACAATATGTATATTATGTTGAGAACATGGGAAATAATAGCCATTTCTATTCTATGGATACCATACCTTAGAGGACAAGGTAGGTGTGGCAGCAAGAAAACCAGTCTTACACATACATGGGAGAACACGTTACTTTTTCCAAAACAAAGAGTTGGTTTGTAGAAAACCTATTTTGTTAGTTTCAAATAGTTTGGCGCCTGATTTGACGTAAATTAAAATGTTGTCTGGTCATTCTCCAAAGTGTTCGCGATTCAGATTTTAATAAACG
Source organism: Gari tellinella (assembly GCA_922989275.2). Taxonomy (NCBI): domain Eukaryota; kingdom Metazoa; phylum Mollusca; class Bivalvia; order Cardiida; family Psammobiidae; genus Gari; species Gari tellinella. Next base: position 12,336,018 of record OV277863.1, on the reverse strand, counting down.
AGAATATTTTCAACATTGAATTACATTGCATTTGCACTTCCGTTCATTTAAACGGGAAATCTTAACGTATGCTCCACTGTACTTCATACTTAAATAATAAAACCTCTCCATTACGACCACTTGATTATGTTAATCATAAGTAGGTGTTTAAGGCAGTTGACCGCTTGAAGCAAGGCAAACGTGAAACAGAAAAACTCCTTTAGGGGCTTTCTTTTTTACGTTCAACTTGCTTTAAGCTGTCATCTGTCTTTTATGCAGTCATTTAGCCTTCTGTTACAGGGTGGATATGCAGCCTGACCGGGGCTCGAACCTGGGACCTTCGGACTACCGTTCCATTGCTTTACCGACTGAGCTAGCTGGCTGACTACATATTCCTCTCACCAAACTGTTAGTTTCGGTACCGTGACATACTTCCCCAAACTTTTTGACATACGTTCTCGAATTAACTTATATGAAAGAAGTTCAAATGAAAGTCAGTAGTTATACATGCAGGCGCTGCCAAGCTAACCATACAATAACAGTCATGGCCCCACACAGTCACAGAGAGGGGGTGGGTATGCAGCTTGATCGGGAATCGGCCAGTGGACCTTCTTACTACAGTTCCGTTGCTCTACCGACTGGAGCTAGCTGGCTGATTAAAAATATATCTCCCAAAACTGTGTTAGGTTCGGTACCGTGGCACTTCTTTTTAGTGATCGTGATAGAGAGCTTTTACTGTATATTGCTATATATTGTGTATCTATACAAATACAGGGTGTCCAAAAACGGAACCCTAGTTCAAAGGTATATTTTCCTAAAGTAGACAAATGTTTTATAAATATGCAGTTTTGTAGATACAATGGGCATATTTCTGCCAAATTTTATTTACAAATATACAATAGTTTAAAGATATGAGTGTTTAACTGAAGAACACTAAAATCAGTTTGACCATGATATTGGTTATTGTGATTACATACAGTAGCTTTTTGCACTGTTAAAGCATAGTCTAAACAATCGTGCAACTGTTTTATTCTTACCTGTATACGTATACAGAGCACTACGGTAGTGGCTTTGTGATGATGAGGGGTCATCTTATATTTTGTTTAAAGAATGTATTACAAATCGCCTGTAAATTGAGTGTTTTTCAACATCCTGGTCAGTGCATTTGGCACCAATGGCGGTTGCGAAACGCTACACATGTTTAATTTATGTCACACGTTGTCTAATTATCCCTGTCAATCATTTTGATCTGCGCTGTTTATTTCATAACCATATTAACCTGTACAGTTTAATAGCTATGTTCGAACCATATTTTATTTTTGTTTTAAAAAATAACATTTATCCCGACATTACCAAGTTCTTTTCAAATACTCGTGTCAGGCAGATCCGCTTGGATAGAAATGACATTTATATGTTGCGTTTTCATTTCAAATAGTAAAAACTGCTTAATAACGGATAAAACAGAATGAAATTACATTATAGACAATAAAATAAATCAAAATATAACCGTTTGATTTTTTGACTCGGTATCAAAGACGAAAATGTGGGTAGACGTCAAATCACCGTACAGTGACAACGGCTTAACTTTGCGCGCCAAGTGTAAAGAAACATCGATATCATGGGCAAACAGGTTTTCGATTGATTCCTTACAAATGCTCATATCTTAAAAACTGCTGAATATATTTAGACCAAAGACGACATATGGCAAAATGTCGTCTCTACTTATCTGTTTACTTTTTATTTATCGATAAATTTGATAGAAAATGGATATATTGCATATTTGACCCATGGTTCCGGTTTTTTCGCGACACCCTGTATAATCTTTAACGAATTGTCATTTGAGGTAACAAACAATAAAAGTATTACCTTTTCATTTTCCTACTGCAATTATTTTGGTCTGAATTAAATTCAATTCCGTTTTAACCGATATTGCACAGTTTTGATTAAAAACGAACCTATCGCCTCGATCGATATTGTTTTTCTTTTCTCCATAAATTCTTAAATCGACCAAATATAAGAAGTGCCATAATTGCAGAATATTACAAAGAAACATTGTTTATAATTTAATACAGCCATTGAGATTATTTCTATACCTAACATGTTTGAGATAAAAAAAAATGTACATACATGTATGTCATCGTTCTGACGTCACTCGAGAATAAGTTAATGGATGGATGAGTTGGGTTTTACCGCACCACGACACAAAATAGGTGCGACGATTGATCAGGGATGATGAGATGAGATGATGATGATCTCAGGAAGATGATATTGTCTAATCGCATTCGTTGCAAAGCAGTGAATGGTATCACAACCACCGACCTTTCTTCCTTTTAGGGTTTTGCAGAGGGAATAATCAAATTGATACATTTGTCGAAATGCGATAAAATACTACTATATAGATGAAATGATATTTTGATACATGTACTATTGAAAATGTTTGACGCATAATTTATATCCATACTAAACATTTCACGACTAGTGGTACAACGTTCCCTCCCTACAACGGTCCTCCAAACAACGACTCCCTCCTTACAACGACATTTGCCGCAATTCCCTAAACACGACATGTCTAACGTTTTTACGGCTGCAATGTCGTCTGCGTCAAATAGTCGTCTGCTGCTTTTCTCAAAGTTACATTTTTGACATTTTGACAGAAATATACTTAATGACGAGCGACAAACAGCTTGAATCCAGATCAGACGCCGCGTTACGCGGTGCCTGATCTGGATTCAAGTTGTTTGCAAATGTTAGCCAATTTCTCTCCCTATAACGACCCCTCTGAACAACGCACACACTTTTGGTCACCTATTAGATGTCGTTTTAAAGAGGGAGCGCTGTACTAGAGTTGCCATGACATGGTTACGAGGGTCACACAAAAAGTACAGTTACTTGGACATTGTCTTGGAATCTACATGTTTAATTATCATGTGATACATCGTTGGAAACAACCTTTTCTTGGTGATACTGTGATGCATGATACTAGGACAACAACACTCGTCTTTGTTGTGCAAAATAGACATCAATGTGGGTTAGTGATACAGTGGAGAACACGTTATTCTTTTCCGTTTAAACGCAAACGAAACGCAAATGGAAACCACTAAAATATAGAAAATAACTATTTTTTGACATTTTTCAGTATCTATTTTTATCTGAGTGGCAAACAGTTTGGAGCCTGATCAGACGCCGGCTTAATCGGTGACTAATCTGGCTCCAAACTGTTTGCAATGGAAATAATAGTTTCAGCGTAAACGCGTTTATTGGGAAAGAATTCTCCACTGTAAGCACTATCTATATTTTATCCGGAATTTAATCTTATTTTCATATCATATGGCTTAGAAAAAGTGCCATATCGTTTTAACTCTCGGCCTAGTTTATTAGTATTTTTACTAAAGTTTTAAGCCAATAACACTCAATATTGAATGGTCTTAATAATAAAATCGGAATGTGTTTGACATATTTTTTTATTAAATCATATATTAAAAGGTAGAATCTATAATAGTTATAACAATTTGATTTAATTTATTAATGAAAATAAAAAAGAATTATTTATTGGTTTTGTCAACTTGTGATTTTTCAATATCATATTAAAATAGGATATAGTTAAGCAACTAACATAAATATTTGATGTTTTGCAATAATTAAATTGTTAATTTAACAACTGTAAACGGTGTATATGTATATGAATATCGTATTCATCGAAAAACTACACTAAATTTAGTTTCGGGATATACGGTTGTTGCTAGTGCTCGTGAATGGCTCGCAATATATTAATTTTATCTAACTCGTTCAATACTGAAAAGTTGAAAACATACTCATTCAATATCCTCTATATCATTCATTCAGTTGCAATCCTTCATCGAACACATTTATGTTAAACGGATTCTTCATGCATATAATTATATTGGATGAGTCCACTTGCATTCAAGGTGTGTGTTGTCTAATCTTTTATTTTCATTTTAATTTTCCGTTAATAAGCTGTGCATACTCATATCAGACGTCACATTATATGCACTGTTTACCTATGTCCAATTTATGGGTCGCTACGCCAGGCACAAACGGATTCAAATTTCATCTTTTGCAAAATTAATAATTTTCAAATCAGTTTAATGTTAATGACAGAATGACAGCAGCACTAAATCTGTTTATATCTGAATGGGACCTAGCTTAATTATACACATATTCATAAACATCGTTTGGATTTCTGAGCCTAAAAAGATAACATAACACTGATGTAACAAAATATGAATTCATATCGCACGAAGTTATGCATCACTTGTGATCCACTTTCTTTTCGAGTGCACAATGAAACATACCTGCCATTGCAAAATATACTATTGGAACTCAAGCCTACAGTAACCAATGTGTCTTATCAGGACCAACTAGTTGTAACTTGGTCCATGGTTATGAAGCGTTTGAGTCTTGGATTGTTCAGCAAAAGCCCCAATCTGACCAATCAAATGCCTTAGAACGATCTTCGACTCAACTCAAAAGTTTTATAACCTCTATCTGGTATCAATTTTCTTTAACTCCATCCCAACTGGAGCTTTAAACCAACAATCCCAGTTTCTACTTATGTCTAATCTATTTTTACATATTCAGGATATACATTATTAATGTATTGTAAAATGTCAAATACTGCAGACTAATCATGGTCTACACTATTTGTAGTGTACTCTTCACATGTGGTTATACTCGTCGCTATGTAGTCAGTCAAATTGTAAATATAATAAACTTGCTTTTTGACATTTTATCACTGCATCGGGCATAAAGCTTATGGGATTGGTCGGACAATATGTATATTATGTTGATAACATGGGAAATAGTACCCTTTTCTATTCTATGGATACCATATCTGAGAGGTCAATGTAAAGTGTGGTAGCTGGAAAAACAGTCAACGATAATTACCATGGAGAACACGTTAATTTGCCATATGAACACTATATTGTGTTAAAACATTGACGTCATTTCAAACAGTTTGTAGACTGACGCCATTGCAATCTTCTCATCTGCTTGATTGTTTCGTCTGCTTTTATCAATATCATTTGGAATACCGGTAGTATGCGTTGTATTACTTAAATAGAATTTCTATGGGTGTCATATAGTATAGATCCTGATCAGGCACGGTCGTCTCATCATGATCAAAACTGTTTGGATATGTAACAATTGTCAGGCTCGGATTCGAGGTGGTTAAGAATCATATATTACTTTACTGGATCACTACACAGTTTCAATCAGAAGCCATTTGTTTGCCGGTGGAGATTTGAATGGTTTTGGCAAACAGTAAATGATTCAGACCAGACACCGCGTCACGCGTCGTCTAATCAGGAGTCAAACTGTTTGACACTCGTCTTTAAGTTTATTTACTTTAGAAATATGTAAATCTAATTTGAAATTGATTGCAGACGACCATTTCTAAGCAGTGATTATTTCCACATGATAAAGGTATGAGCACTGCATCCTTACATGATCAAACATAACACAACACAATTTGTTTCTGCCATTGAATGTTACCTCTTTCGTGACTCTCTCTTGTAGACAACATAGCACGCAATAAACAAACAAGCCAAACAGGGGATTTGACCTTTGGTGGATTTACATGGTTTTCACAACTTGCCGTAGACGGTAACACTGCAAGCGCTAACCCGGAGACATCGAGAACATGTAGCTGCACTCTTGGAGATGGCGGCGGTAACTTTCAATGGGATGTTGACCTTGGCCTCGTATACTCCATTCGTCGCGTTGTTGTATATGGAAGAAGTGGTAAGTCATCCGGTTATTGTCATTGACTGATAGTCCCATCCTTTAACCATTTACCCCACCAATACGCCTTTTTACGTACTTGATGAATTCCCACTAAGAAGAAAATAGTTCCATTGTATACAATCATGAACATGTACCATAAGAAATAGCTTAAATATAGATCTACGTAGATGGGGATAGCTTAAAGTAGGCAGAAAGTAAAGAAAGAAGTAAAGCAGAATGCGCCTGAATGTGCCTTTTCTAAGAACTTAAACATGCGTATGTAGTCACAAGATTCCAAGGTTATAAAGCTTTTCAGTTGAGTCTAAAGCCGTTCTCAAGCATTTGAATGGTCAGATAAATGTTTGAGAACACACTCACACTCAGCTCAAACGCTTTATAACCTTGGACCCTTTATTACAAATCTATGGGGTTAAACTGCCTGCAAACCAGCTAAGACATACTGATAGAACAAATTGTGTCTTTTGAATTGTCGATGGTTAAAGGAACTAAATGTGTTTTTGTAACGACAAGCTAGCGAAGGTGGTACCTAAGATCGTCAATCAACAACGAGTAAAGAAAGGCGTTTGACTGTGTAAGTTTGAATTGGCGACACTGACTGAATCATAACCAAATAACATCAATATACATGTAGTTTAAACGTATTGTATTGTTATATAAATGTACAACCATAAAGTACAAGTGCATACTCGAGATTAACAAATTACAAATATAAGAGCAAAAAGAGTTGGGCCACAAGTTCTGCCAACATTAGTTACAGCCCTTCCCTTTTGCTCTTATATTTGTATTTTGTTAATCTTGATTATGTTATATGTATTTAAGGAAATCGTGTAAAAAGAATTCGCAAATATTCCAAACACTGTCATTGACCCTATTGAGATGCCTAATTTGATCCAGACAATCAACACAGTGCACAACCGCGATGACTCACTTCTCAATAATCTACATACACGCGTGTAAAGTAAAATACGTGAACATATGACATCACTAAAATGGTGAGAACTTTGAAGTATGAACTCGCTTTTAGAAAGTAGGAAGTCGGAACTTCGAACATAGGACTAGGAAGTGGGAACTTGGAGCATGGAATTTGGAAGTCGGAGTTTGGTACTCGGAACCTGGAACTTAGAACTGGGTCCAAGGTTATAATGCTTTTCAGTTGAGTCTAAAGTCGTTCTCAAGCATTTGATTGGTTAGATTTGAGCCTATGCTCAAATCTGACCAATTAAATGCTTGAGAACACACTCAGACTCATCTCAAACGCTTTATAACCTTGTACCCTGGAATTTAGAAGGTCACCACCGGTCTCTCGTATTATTCACTATAATAATCTTACAGAACGCTTTCAATTTGGCTGTTCAAGGGTAGTCTTTTAAATGGCCACCTAACCAAATTAATTACAGTTGTCATTGTTCAAAGAGATTTTTATTACTGCACGTGGCAGAACTTCCTTGCATGAGCTTTCTACTTTACTTTCGACCTGCTTTACCCTTTCATCGCAATAGACGACTAAAGTCGGCTTCGCAAACAGTTTTGATCGAGATCAAACGCCGCGTAACGAATCAAAACTGTTTGGCATTTGTAACAATATATTTTTCAGTCACAACTTCGATTTAGTATAATCCTTCATAGAGCAGTCAGTAGTGTGATTGACTACCTATTCAAAGGTCATAGGTTCGAGACCCATCCGATCCAAATATCTTTTTTAAGTGTCCGATTTATAGACTTGTCAATCCATAACGCAGTGATCAATGGACATGTTATGTTTAGTCTTCGTTAATTAGAATAAGTGATGTTATATATGGTCCAATTATTATGTTCACTTACATGTACGTTACAAGTCAATAAAATCGGTATACATGTATACGATTTGATCGAACTATAAAGCCACACATTGAAGCTTATCAATACGTTAACCTTTTCAAGATCGATATTGCCCATTATTTTTATGTTTAAACAATATAATTAACCTTGTATGCAAGTCCATGAATAAATAATAATGCACTTTAATGACAGAGTTTTAATTTTAAGGTAGGTAACTGTATCTCAACTTCAAATATCCCACATTTTTAATAAGAAACCTGTTATTACAACAAATCCTGTCTGTAATATTTTCTAATTTTTTCAGACTAACTATTTCATCAACCATATATTTGAATAAAATGAAAAGCATATACATCGAATGAGTCAGTTTTTTGTAATTCAATTTTTTAGCATTTTTCAAAATTTAAATAGCTGATAACATCTTTCTGAACACCTTTATTCAAAATGTTTTTAGCTTTTCTTGTAATGAATGTTGTGGACTACTTATTGGGCGAGATTTATAATCATTAGCATTATTTATTTTTGAGAAAAATAAAATCATCAAAATTCCAGGCTTTTGTCAGAAAAAGAGACCTTAAAGACAAACCACACGACAAATTTTGCCTATATTTTCACACATTGTTTCTTAGGCTATTATCATTCTTCATAAACAGTTTCATAACACCTTGTATGGAAACTAAGCGCACCTGCGAAATACCTTAAGTTCATTATGTATTGCCTTTGATTTCAGACCAGAGTACTCAACTAGAGGGGTTTACCGTGTTTGTCAAGGGACCAAGTCCGTTTGACCCCGAGATTCCTGTGTATGACAACACGGGTGTTGACTATGGTGACGGCCTTTTCACAATCGACATTGTGCCACCCCGGAATGGACAAATGGTGATTATAAGACGTTCCAATGTCTTAACATTATGTGAAGTGGAGGTATTTCAAGGTAGGCTTTCCTTATTATTAGTCTCTCTCACATAACACCCCTAAGCAACATCTTTCTTTTTTCTCTCTGTCCTATTAACTCTTTGCGTACTAGCGGCGGATATGTTCCACAGTGATAACATTTGTAAACAGGTTGGATCCAGACGAGACGTCGTGTAACGCGGCGTCTCATCAGAATCCAAACTTCTTAACCATTTGCCTGTTAGTCGCGACTTTACTGATTTTCCGAAACAGTTTGGATCCAGATCAGACGCCGCGTAACGCGGCGTCTGATCTGAATCCAAACTGTTTGACACTCGTCTTTAAGATTATTTACTTAAAAATTGTATAAATCTAGATTTAACAAAATTTGCAGACGACAATTTCGAAGCAGACGATATTTCCGCAGGATAAGGGTTAACACCTGACCCTGTTTTGAAAAGAAAATGAAAATTTGAAATTTCTAGATTTAGAACACTTGCAGACGACAATTTTGGCAGACGAAAATATTACCCAGAATGCAAAGAGTTAAATCGTGTATATAGTGATGACGATTTAAAGTTCAGACCTTTTTTAAAACTCAACGAACCTTATAGCGACGAATATACTCGTCCTTTACAAACAGTGTACCTGTGTAAGGTACCAATGTCCTTTGCAACAATTCAGACCCAGATCACAGGAATCCTTAACGAACCCCTTAGTCAAGGCCTACACTGAATGTCATATTGCAAATATAATCATAATTTAAATTTTTTCTTTACTTACATCTTCTCCGCTAAATGCATCTTTATTGTCATAACTGTTTGTTTGTTTATGTATTACATGCCTTTGTTTGTTTACAACATGCATTACATGCCTCATGGACTTGTTAGTCTGAAGGAAGAATAAAATCATATCTATCTATGATAAACCCCTAAGTGTTCAAAAATGTAGTTGACTTAACCCTGTCACTCTCAATGACGGCATAAAGCGCGTTTGTAACTAGTTTCGCCCTGATCAGACGCCGCGTAAGCTGTTTGACACTATTATCGATATTTTTAAGTCAACCTTCAATCTTACTTTTGAAACGTGTATTGTAGATAACAATACTAAAGCAGACTACAATAAAGCGGTGAAGGGGTAACATTTCCCGAATAATTTGATCATGAAAGGGTTAATTGGAAAATTGAATTGCCCATTCGAAATATCAGTTAATATAAAGAGAGAGAGGATATGATGCGAGTTTAATTTTTTAAGGTTAAATTTTCCTAAACGAGTCTAAGAAGGTTTTAAGAGCAATTATTGGTGAACTTAATATCCTTTTCTTGGCGAGTTTAGGAACATTTGGTATAAAATATAACTTGCAACAGATTCTTTATTTGTGCGTTTGTATTTTTTGCCATTTTAATAGCATGTAAACATTGTACGGCTTCATATATGTCTCGTATGAAGTCATATATTTATGTTGTATTTTGTTCTTACACGTTCTTACACGTATTACTGCTCAGGGTATCTTTACCCGTTGATCTAATCCGGAGATAAGGGAATGTATATCTTCTGCTTAACATTGTCATCTCCACTTTAATCAGTTTGTATGCATAACATATGGCAGTATATAACATAAGCCCATGACATTGGGTGTACATTAGTTAAAACTGTATGAAGCGACACACAGTGTCATTAAATACCTCTTAATAAATACCTCTTATACACTTTGTGCTAAATACAGAAATTCTGAATAGAAATAATGCAGGAAGTTCGTGCAAGAGCTTTCTGTGTTTTTTTATCCTGCAGTTAGCAGTCACTTGGCTTTGATTAAATCCATGTTTCCTCAATAAAAGATCATTAAATACAGGTTTGAATATACCTACCTTTGCCCAGAATACCTACATTTGTATTACATAATACAACTGCATATCTAAATAACACACCAGGGGCCCGTTTCACAAAACTTCGTACGACAAAAACGGTCGTAAGTCAAAACTTTATAATACATTTAATTTCTGAATTCTCTATCAAATCCTGCATTGTGACACATCTTTGGAATCGTCTTGAAAAGACAATTCCAAAGAGATGGCACAAGACAGGATTAGATGGAGAAATGCATAATAATTGATACTTTTATAATCTGACTTACGACAACATTTGTCGTACAAAGTTTTATGAAACGGACCCAAGGATCTTTGCAGTAAGATGCATTTTTTTATTTGAAGAATGTCCTGACGGGTTTTATGGCACCGATTGTCAGCAGTTCTGTGGCGCATGTGCCGATGGTTTGGCCTGTAATAAGGTGACTGGAGAGTGTCCAGCGGGGTGTGCACCAGGCTGGCTTGGAAACAATTGCGATACAGGTAAGCTGTTCTCATATTTGTTCAAAAGATATTATCCTTTTTCGTATTCTCATAATATTTAACGGATAAGTGGGAAGCAATGATTAATTTCAGGAAACACATTTGTCATTCTATACAAATCTTAAGGACATTGTTCGGGCAGTCTTTTAAGTGGTTTCTAAATATAGTGTCGATAGTTTAATCATTGAATCGCGATAGGCCAGTAAAGTAGAAGCTACATACCAATTCTTTTTATCTAAGCTATACATCACCTTTAAACACATTCAGTCCTCGTGACGAGTATACACGTTATTAACAAACAGTGGACGGGAATTTAGAATGCAAAAATTGTTCTGACTACATTCTATAAAACTGTTTTCTAACAATATTGTTTCACGAAAGAAGCTCGCCAGGATAGATTAAGGACTACTTCAAAGAGTTCTTAGTACATATTCATTTTTTGTTTACCTTAGTGACAGTTTCAGTCCTCCATTTCACAAGCGAAAATGAAAGTGAAGGCCTGATTCCATTCTTTGATAAATTGATTGTGCGGAAGGAAGAGTATTCAGTGAAGTTGTTGGTGTACTGTTAACTTACACATACCGACCAATATCTGCCATTTCATTCGCACCACCCTTTTTCCTATAAGCTGAGTGTTGTGCAAACTTTAGTGGCCAGGTGTCATTATGTTATCACAGAGCAAGGAGATCAAGAAAAGGAAATTGATCACAAATATTTGTACGGTTGGCCTTAAAAGGATGTGTGTATCCACATTTGATTTTAGTACAGTGATCGAAAAAGTAGGCTAAATGAGGAGGGTCATGGGAAAGGGGAAGTGATATACAAGCAAAATTTAAAAGACTGAAAAGAAATCAAAAGGGACAGTGGTGATTCGATACATTAAGAATGTTTCCGAAGCATTGTCGAGGGTTTACCATAAACAATATATAACTGTAGTCAATAAGACCACGGAACACGCTTCGAATGGCTTTAGTGCACCCCAAGGACAAGACAAAACCAGAATATGTATATGGCTGTGTCTACCGGATACCTTGTAATAACTGTAGCTCGGTATACATCAGAAAGACAGGACGTAAGCTTGACACAAGGATCAATGAGCACAAAATGGACTCTGATAACAGCCCAGCGACCTATACACGTCCGGAGCGTAAGACGCGATGGAGTACCTGAGTGTGGCCACAAACCATGATGCTCGAGAGAATCATGCTACAGTCTTGGAAGGGATGAAAGACATAGATAGAGAGGAGAACATGTCCCTTAGAAAGCTACGAGGGTCAATGTATATGCATAGCGGGGATGGGCACATCCAATGAATCGTGATGGGGTGTTATCAGATGAGTACACCCTAAAGGCCTTTGTTTGCTGCTGGTAATCAAGCCAGCTATAAACATACCATGTGACGTCGTTTCCCGCGAAGATCCTAGTCTGATGAAGGTTCTCCAATGGATGACTAAACTGTCACTTAGGTGATAATTGGATATGTGCAAAAAACTCTTTAAATCCTTACCCCATAGCCTGTTTCTAATTTTGAAAATAGGTTACCACTTAAAGCAGGTTTAAAGTAAATCAGACTGCGCCTTAAGGCGCATTCTGCTTTACTTTCAGCCTACTTTTAGCTACCATCTGCTAGAATATAGAAACTTTTTCTTATCATACATATTTAAAACAGTATAAATTGAAACTATTTTCTTCAATAAGAATTAAATTAAAGGCGTAAAAATTCTTTTTATGGGGTAATTGGTTAATTTTATATTGCTTCATGTTTGAATGTATTTGAAGAATGTCCTGACGGGGTTTATGGCACGGATTGTCAGCAGTTCTGTGGCGCATGTGCCGATGGTTTGGCCTGTAATAAGGTAACTGGAGAGTGTCCAGCGGGATGTGCACCAGGCTGGCTTGGAAACAATTGCGATACAGGTAAGCTGTTCTCCTATTTGTTTAAATGATAATTTCCTTTTTCGCATTCTCATGATATTTCACGGATAAGTGGGAAGCAAAGTTTCATTGTAGAAGACACGTTCTTCACAAATCTTAAGGACATTGCTAGGACAGCCTTTTAAATGGTATCCAAATATAGTGTCGATAGTTTATGTAACTTTATTGACTCGCTATTGGTCATTAAATTAGATGCTACATACCATTCCTTTTATCTTTTATATGAAACGGTCGTAAGTCAAAACTTTAAAATACATCTTATTTCTGATTTCTCTATCTTATCTTGTCTTGTGAATCTCTTTGGAATTGTCTTGAAAAGACAATTCCAAATAGATGTCACAAGACAGGAATAAATAGAAAAATAAAAACTAATTTTATAGTCTGACTTTCGACAACATTTGTAAGATTCAGTTTTTTGTATTTGAAGAATGTCCTGACGGGGTTTATGGCACGGATTGTCAGCAGTTCTGTGGCGCATGTGCCGATGGTTTGGCCTGTAATAAGGTGACTGGACAGTGTCCAGCGGGTTGTGCACCAGGCTGGCTTGGAAACAATTGCGATACAGGTAAGCTGTTCTCATATTTGTTTGAATGATAATATCCTTTTTCTCATACTTAAAACTTCCACGGATAAGTGGGAACAAGGTTTCATTTCAGGACACACATTCTACACAAATCTTAAGGACATTGCTCGGGCAGTCTTTCAAGTGTTATCCATTTATAGTGTCGATAGTTTAACTATTGAATCGCTATAGGTCAGTAAATTAGATGCTACATACCATTCCTTTTATCTTTTATAAAAACGGTTGTAAGTCAAAATTTTAAAATACATTTAAATTCTGAAATCTCTATCTGATCTTATCTTGTGACATCTTTTTGGATTTGTCTGGTAAAGACGATTCCAACGAGATGTCACAAGACAGGATTAAATGGAGAAATAAAAAAAAATGATACCTTTATAGTCTGACTTACGACAACATTTGTAAGATTCAGCTTTTTGTATTTGAAGAATGTCCTGACGGGGTTTATGGCACGGATTGTCAGCAGTTCTGTGGCGCATGTGCCGATGGTTTGGCCTGTAATAAGGTGACTGGAGAGTGTCCAGCGGGATGTGCACCAGGCTGGCTTGGAAACAATTGCGATACAGGTAAGCTGTTCTCATATTTGTTTGAATGATAATATCCTTTTTCGTATTCTCATAATATTTCACGGATAAATGGTAGGCAAGGTTTCATTTCAGGAAACAACTTCTACACAAATCTTAAGGACAATATTAGCCTGCTAGGGCAACCTTTTAAGTGTTAACCAACTTTGGTGTCGAAAGGTTAACTATTGAATCGCTGAATGCTATCGTAATAGTGGGTTATATAATAACTAAAGCGTTGTGTCTTCAATTTATTGTAATCTAACGTTCTTCTTACTTCAATCATACATAAATATATAAACAATGTGACGTCACAGACGTTAACGTCGTTACCGCGCCACGTGCACATCAGCGCTAAATTGTTATTCACAACATTCTGGGGGCCGCAAAAAGTTACATTACTCAAATATGAAAAAGTGCACGTATCCTAACATTAGATAAACATATCAATTATACAGATACTCGAAATTAATCAAAAGATTTAGAGTTTACCATTTGGGTAAGCAGTAGATATTTGATTAAAATCTACAGTCTTAAAAAGTCTTATCACACGTTTGAATCGCTCACTATATATATTAATCTCTCGTATCAAAAGTTTCTATCACTTCAAGTGGGTATAGTTTTACGATCGGTCTAGTGGCGATAAGTCCGTGATTACTAATTCGTGTTTAATGCAGTAGTACAATCAGTAAGAGCCGAAATTTGGCAAAACCTCGGACTAAATAGTACAGAAATGATTTTGTTAAGTTCTAAAACCTCAATGCCTTTGCTTATACTAAAAAAAAAGTCTAGTAAAATATAGTGAGTGGAAATTTGTCAAATTCCATCTTCTTTACTAATAATGCAAAAAAGGCGGCTTCGTGATTCTTGTTACATTTTACAGGTTTACATGAACACCAAAGTCGCGGAACTATATTTTGGTTGAGTATTAGGGTTATAGAAAGCATGAAACGTTCATAAATTATACATGATTTCATTTTTTTTCTATTTACAAAAGTACTATTTTCGATTTTATATTAGCTATTAGGGGTCTAATTACCCCACCCACCTATTGATTGAAACGATGTTGATCGACAATTATCCGTCATCACTATAAGTCGCAACTAACAAGTATAAACAGCAGAAATATAGTGTTTTAGAACAGAATTTCACATATTTCACTCTTAAGTTGCAGATAAAAGTGTCGTCTGCTATTTTTGCTTCTCGGCTCATTGCTCAAAGTGCTTGAAAAAATCTTCTTTAATTGCTGAAAATGTTGTATAATTACAAACAGCTAGGATACTGATGAGGCACCAATTAATTAGCGTCCCGTCCGTATTCAATCTGCTTGCGCATGCGTTTTTGTAGAATTGGACAGAGTTAGTGTAACCATATGTTCTGTTCTGTTCTGCTCATTATGATTAACATGACATGTGTCGTGAGATATTGGGTGCTCGTTATCTTCCACTAGGTACCTTCGTGTTCGTCTTTTTTAATTATTAGTTAATACCACTTTAAAGGTTGTTTCAAATAGCTTAAAACAATATTGGTGTTTGGGTTATGATTGCTTCACAGTTCAGAGTCCGATTGGCCGCCACACTGAAAATACCGTGGCTACTCAGGCTCTACAGTGATAAAATGCCAAAAACTCTCGAACGACTAACTTTTCTCGACGCCGGTCATTTATCTCTGAGCACATTCATCGTCTCCTCCATCACCCGACAAATCTGTTTCAAGGGGGTCCAACCGATTGGAACACTGGACACCCGATACTCACCACACCCGACTGAACACTTTCCATAACATCGTCATACATTTTTCCAATGTTAGCGACCATGCTTTCACTATTCATTTCTGTATCTTCAACACCAGTCCTCTCTTGCTGCTCTTGGAAAGAGCCCTCCATATCAGTTGCGTCACTACCTTCGGATACATTTTGTATTAGAGTTAAAGTAGATTGAAATGTTTCTTTACTTATAAGAGACATCAAAGCATTCTGAACTGTAAAATGTCCCCTAAGCGCCCTCGAAACTGCTTTCCCAGTCATCATATGTCCGACAGCGTTGGGTGCATAAATAGCTTCTAAAGCTTCAGCGAGACCAGAACCTTGTATTAGATGACCAATGCTTCCCAAAAAGCTCATTATGGTATGAAAATCACCCAATCTCAGAACAATATTCTTCAGAGAACTGTCTTGAGGTTCACAGAGAAGTATTTTTATGAGCCACCGGGAGCGTACTTTTGCGCGTTTTGCCTCTAGCTCTCTAACGGACCCACTTGCAGAGAGAATTTACCAGACGACCAGGTGTTACTTGACTATTGGCGAAGCTGGACGAATATAGGACAACCCCTTTTAGTTTCTGACACTTTACTAACTTCTACAAGTTCTAGGCATAGAATCATTTGATGACAAACATCAAAATATAAATTCAATTTAGACAATAATTATACATCATGTATGTTGAGCGTACTCATGTATCAAGAACTGAGTTATTATTAAAGTACATGAATAAATTTGCTTATCATATTAATTTAGAAATATGCAACAGAATAAATCTGTTACTTAAACATTTCAATCATAGAGTGGGGAAACTCTATTGGTAGTTAAAAACAACTCGCTTTGCTTATGTGAGAGATACCTAGTCGGTCTAAAAATATACCATATCTCATTCTTGATACATTTCAACATTTTATCAATATCCATTTAAGTTATCTTGTAAATGGAAAACAGTGTTAACCCATACATCATTCAAGGCATTCAAATAGTAGGTTTGTAAGGGAAAATAACATACAGTTTAGTTAAACCTGTGTTAAGTGTCGACCCTGACTAAAGATACAGTGTGACCTTTAAAGACAGGTGACCGCTAAATACAGGTTTGAGTGTACTAACAGCTAGTTAGTACAAAATTCAATTCAGAACTAGTTAGACCTGTGTTAAGCAACCACACAGACTAAAGATGCAGTGTGATCTTTGAAGAGAGTTGGCTGTTAAATACAGGTTGGAGAACATACTAACATCTACTTAGTACAAGATTCAATTCTGAACTTTAAATCAAATATTAAAGATTAAAGGATATTAATTCCTCAATTAAATATCTGCAATGGAAAAATATAAATGAACATAACTTACCTGGAAGAAGATAGGACAACCCCTTTTAGTTTCTGACACTTTACTAACTTCTACAAGTTCTAGGCATAGAATGATGACCTAGGCAGAAACCTGGGTTTATAAAGGTGTGTCCTTTTAAAACTTCCAGGGTCTCAGTCACAGGTGCTTAAGCTGCTGAGTAATTACATGATTGGTTAGTGTTTGGCTTAGCCATCAAAAGCTTGTACAACACTTAGCCAACACAGGACCCTTCAAGCCATGTTGATTATAAAGCCAGGTAAAAATGCTGTTGACAGCTTGGTGTTGTCTTAGTATTCAACTAAAGACATAAGGTAATCCCTTTCAAAATAAACCCTTGAAAATATGACTGAGACAAATAGATCAGGTTCTTAAAACTTCAATTTCTGAATTATCATATTATAATTTAAAGTTTTAAAATAATATTTACATATTCAAAATCTACATTTCATTCCAATCATTTTGATATAAAATTTGACATATCTTTCTTTTAAATTCAATTTTAATTAATATGCAATTTAATGCAAAAATATGAATCATAATAATTCCTCCTTCATTCTTTTAGCTTTGGACCCCAAAGCTGATAAATATGAATCAAGAAAAAAATAAGTCAAAATGAAATGTAGATATCATTTTCATACATACAGCATACAAAAAATTTTTTCTGTAGGTTTACATAGATTTGGGTAACACCCTTACAAAAAGTGCAATATGAATTGTTTATACACATCATGAGTATAAATCGCTTTAAATGTATTTATCAAGTAGCTGCTTTAAACAACTATATATATTTTTTCTTCTTACTAAAGAAGCAATTGCACACATCATAATTATATACACATACAAAACATCATTACATATCCTGTTTTGTAAGAATTGTTTGTTTTGGGAGTCTGCAAGGCTAAGGCATATCAAGTTTGGTTAGAAACCCATTGTGCTCTTTATGTATATGAATAAAGATTGGATGTTTCATGATCTTTTGAAGTTTTCGAGCTACAAGAATATCTAAATGAATCTTTTCAGGCACATTTATCTGCTGGCCATTGATAGGACTGGACACAGTAAACTGTGACCAACTCACTGATAGGGTTTTAGAATACCAAGGGCCCCTAACATCTAATTCTGAAATATCTTGAGGTACCATGATATCTGTATGTGAAATACATGCAGGTAGTTTCATGACAGGTACAAATACGCATTGTTTCAAATTAGTGACTTCTAGTAGTAGAGTAGAAGATGTTTTATTTTTACATGATTTTGAAATAATATATATGAGCAGAATTGTGTTCAAGACTAAGAGTGCTAAGTTGCCATGTTCCCAGCTGATATTAATGTTCATCAAAAAGTTTTCAGCTGGTGCCTCTGTACTTCTAACATAAATGAATGATGGTAATTCAGTTGGAAAGCCTTCAACTAAGGTAAATTGTTGGAGCAATAGGATTGGCCAAGACAGTTTAATAGGTTGCCTGACTGTCGTAAACAGTAGAAAAGACATTGCAGGGATGACACTGTAAAACAGGTTGCATTTTTTTGTAAGGCATAGAGAAAAATTGATTGTTTGACATCATTATAAGCCTTCCTTACAGGTTCATTATTTAGAACATTACTGCATAGCAAACAAGAACTGTTCTGTTGAGATGAGATGACAGACTCTGCAAGAGTTTGTAGCTCATAAGATCCATTATACAGCTTGAACTTTTGTTCCATTTGGAAAACATTATCGTACTGAAGTCCTTGGGAGAATCTTGTTCCTAGCATTACTGCAGCGGGGTCAAGATGAAATAGCAGAAAGGTTATAAGCAGAAGAGCACCCAACCAGAACTTATCTGAAAGAGCAAAAAAATACCAATAGTGAGAGTAGGAGTGGATGTTTGATCAGAACAATCCTAGCACTATAAGACAGAACAAATTTCTTTCTCACTATCAGAAAAACAAATTTTGAATTTTGTATCAGTCTCCAAATGTTGTCATGTACATTGACATTAAGATCAGTTCAGGTTAGAGCAACTGTCACTCTTTTAATTAGTTTTCTGCTTTAGACTGAAAGAAACGTGGTTTCTTGCGTCTTTTTCGTTTTCTCCCTGCTTTAGTATGGGTCTTCCAATATTGCTGTACAAGATCTGTGTCTACATCCGACTCTAATACGCAGTCTCTAGTTCCATTCTCAAACTCAACTTTAAACAGTCTCCTCTGGGCATTAATGCAAGTTGCTAGTATTTTAATTACTTTGTATTGCCGCTGCCTACCATTTGTTTTAGTATCAGCATCCTGGTTTGCATTTTGATTGCCCTGAGGGTCTTGGTGGT
Organism: Gari tellinella; assembly: GCA_922989275.2. Lineage (NCBI taxonomy): Eukaryota > Metazoa > Mollusca > Bivalvia > Cardiida > Psammobiidae > Gari > Gari tellinella. The sequence continues at coordinate 12,316,726 of OV277863.1, read as the reverse complement.
CAGGGTTAACCTGTTGACCATCTGGGGGATCACCGTTTTCGGCTAATAGTTCGGGTCCAATAGGATCTGGATCCACAGGGGGAATTTTCTCTTGATAATGCTTTAGTCGACATGCATTTACAAGTGATTTTTCCAGCTTGCCAGTCGTACAGTGTTCAAGTTTGTACGTGTAGTTAGGGCCTTCTTGGACAATTGTGTACGGTCCCACCCACTTATGAACAAATTTGGAGGACAAACCTGGCTTTGTAACTGAGTTTTTCTTAAGAACCTTATCAGTTACTTTGAAAGTGGGCTCTTTAGATTTGACATCATGTCTTGTTTTTGCCTTTTCTTTTGCCATTAACTGATTTGTTTTAGCAATGTCTTTTGTTACTTGGAGATTTTCCATTAATTGATTGACAAATTGCTCAGTTTGTTTTGGCATGTTTTGTTTTGGAATCAAAGAGACATCAATTGGTAGGTTCATTTCTTTGCCAAAGAGAAGGTAATACGGTGAGTAACTTGTTGACTCAGTAGAAAGAGTTGATCTGAATGCCATCATGGCATAAGGGATAGGGTCGCCCAGTTTGTTTGATTCTCATCCACATATGCTCTGAGAGTTTTGGCTATAGTACTGTTTGTACGTTCACAAGTGGAATTAGTCTGAGGGTGGTAACTGCTGGTGTGATGCCTCTTGATTTGGAAGAGTTCACACAAAGCGCTTACCAACTTCGACATAAAATGTCGGCCACGATCTGAGACCAGAACTCGGAAAGCTCCAAACTTAGCAATGTATTCTCGAAACAGAATTGTAGCAATTTCGCGAGCTTTTAATGTGAAAAGAGGAAATGCTCCGGGCCACTTTGTAAAGCTATCCATTATCAGAAGAATGTATTGATAACCATATTTTGTTTTGGGTAGCGGACCAAGTATATCAATATGGACCCTAGAAAATGTATCCTCAACTGGCGGAGGCTGCAGTAGTGGAGGATGCATATGGCGATCAACATTTATTCTTTGGCAAGTGTCACATGAACCTACATGATCTTTGATGTTTTGATACATTTTTGGCCACCAGTATTTTTGACGTAGCTTATTGAAGGTACGACTGATGCCAAAATGACCACCACCGACTACACAGTCATGGTAGTGGTAAATCAGATCCTCACGTTTAACTTGAGGGACAGCAAGCTGGAGAGTGTACTTATCAGACAGGTCTATTTTACCCTTAAACCTAGGCTGATAAAGATGATATAAAACATTGTCATCAAGTATGTACTGATCTTCAGCTCTAACGCAAATATTCTGCTTCTTTTCATCAGCAGGCATTTCCCTAGTTTCAAGAAATCTGATTATGAAATCAAACTCAGGACATTGCCTTTGCAGTGCAGCCATATCAGGCTCAGGCATATTGTCCACTTGATTTATAGAATTAACAGATACAGAGTCATACTCAAATGTAACCTCTGTTAAAACATTTTTCTTTTGAATATTTTGGGAGCATGTTTGTTTTGTTTTGGCTCCATTTTCAAAGTTATTTTGAAGGGTTTTACCGCTGGTAACGGAGTTTACAGTTTCTACAGAAGGATCTGGGTAGGGAATTCTAGAAATGGCGTCTGCATTACTATTTAATGTTCCTGCCCTATGAACTATTTTCATATTAAACTCCTGTAAGAAAATGTTCCATCTATCTAACCTTCCCGCAGGGTCTTTAAGTCCTAACAAATACGAAAGTGCTTTGTGATTTGTAAAGACAGTGAAAGTCCTATGGGTCAGGTAATGACGGTAAGCCTTAATTCCTTCTATCACAGCCAAACATTCTGAGTCAGTGGTAGACCATTTGCGTCCAGCATGAGATAATGCTCTACCACCATAGGCAATGACATGTTCTTTTCCTTCATGATTGAGCTGTCCTAGTATATAACCAATTGCCGTGCCACTGGCATCAGTAGACAGAACAAACTCTTTATTCATGTCAGGAAACCCTAAGATGGGTGGAGAAATTAAAGCATATTTCAGTTTTTCAAAAGCATTTTGAGACTCTTCAGTCCAATCTCCCTTTTTAAAGGTTTCCTTCTTGTCTGCCTTTAGAAGTTTGTTAAGAGGAGAGACAATATGTGCATACCCCTTTACAAACCGCCTATAGTAGTTGCACAGTCCTAAGAAGCTTTTAAGCTGGTTTTGAGATTTTGGCACGGGAAAGTTTTGAACTTTTTCAATCTTTTCCATGTCTACTGCCACATCATCCTTTGTAAGAACATGTCCTAAGTAAACAACTCTGTCAAGACCAAAGTGACACTTTTCAGGTTTCAGGGTTAAGTTTGCTTCTCTAAGTTTTGAAAATACTTGATTCAAGTGATCCAAATGTTCGTCAAAACTTTTTGAAAATACAAGTATGTCGTCAATGTAGCACAATACAAATTTCCAGTTCAGACCCCGAAGTACTTCACTCATCAACATCTGGAATGACATCGGAGCGTTTTTTAGCCCAAATGGCATGCGATTGAATTCGAATACCCCTTCGTGCGTTACAAATGCTGATTTGAGTTTTGTTTCGGGATCAAGTGCAATCTGGAAATATGCAGAGTTGAGATCCAAAGTAGAGAAAATGGTAACATTACTTTCCCCGATACTGTCAAAGACATCTTCTAATCTTGGCAAAGGATGTGAAATTGGTATTGTCATTTTGTTTAATTTGCGATAGTCTACGGCAAAGCGCCAAGTAGAGTCCCGTTTCTTAACCAAAACAACAGGCGAATTCCACACTGAAGTCGAAGGACTGATAATTCCAGACTTTAACATTTCCCTAGTTTGGCGTTCAACTTCAGCTTTAAGTTTAGAGGTTTGCCTGTAAGACGGCATGTGAACAGGTTTTGTTTCAATTCTATGTGTAAAGACATTTGTTTTGCCTAGAGAATCTAAAGAGGTTGAAAATACATCTTGTTTTTGTTTAGAAAATCTTTAAGTTTTGAGCACTGTTTAGAAGACAAATTTTGACTTGAAACATTGAATTTGAGATCATTTGAGTTTTGCGATTTAGAAGAATTACTGTTCTGAACATTGACATTAGAAAGAGTTTTGGCATTTTCACTGTCATCTAACTGAAATACGTCATCTTCCCTAATGTGACTGATAGAAGCAACTACAGTATTTATAGGCAAATGAACATCAGAATTTGTTGGATTCATAAGCCTAATACACGCCTTTCCCTTTTTGACTTTGACTAGACACCTAGAGGCCCTAAACTCATGTTTTGTTACAGTTGGCTCTAAGAGAACAGTGTTTGTATTTAGAGTCTTTGGTACTGAAACTGGTATATCAACTTCAGTACGGGCTAGGATGCAGATAGGCTTATCAGTGTTTGCACCATGGTTACTCATGATTATTAAGGCAGCAACTAAATAGTCCTTTAAATACAGCTTCCCATTCCCTAAGTCAACCACACACTCTTTGTCTGACAGGAAATCTGCTCCTAAGATTAATGAATTGTGTAATTTCTCTAATACATGAAATTTGTAAGGAAAAGTCAAATTAGAGAAAGTGACAGGTACTTCAAGTGTACCTAAGACCTTGATATGTTCACCACCTACACCTAAAACATGTTTCATTTTGGCTGGCTCAAGCACAAACTGTAACCCTGCTTTTTCTATCAAGTTTTTTGAAATACAAGACAGTCCTGCGCCCGTATCTACCAAAGCTGTATCCTTGTGGTCTTTAATGTGAACCAAAACAGTGTTCTTCTGTAATGGTGCAATTAATGAAATGCTTTCAGCAGTGTTTGACGCTTTAGAATTTTCTTTAGCAGAGACGCAAAATTTCTGTTTAATGTTTCATTTTGCATTGACTTTTTGACATTTATTTGTTTATTAAGGGTGTATCAATGTCATAAGCGATTTTTTCAAAGTATTAAACTTTTTTTCTATCATTGTTATTTTGGAAGAGCTATTTATGATGAATGAAAAAATGGAAAAAAAATTATATGGTGGTGTCCTTTTTTTTTAGCTACAGCGATTTGAAAAAGGTAGGTCAAATTTGGACTTTTTCTCTCAAATTTTACCCATTCAGAGTACAAGCTTCAGTAAAATCTATTTCAAAACAAAACAAACACTGTAATTTGGGTTTTCATTATTTATTTCATGTCTATGGTGGTATTTTCACATATAGAAACCAAATTTAGACAAAGCAGGCACTAGGTTTGAACAATATGGATCCTCGAATATCACAAATATGCTTTTTATAGGGCATGGTTTTATTAGATTTTTTATTTTATGAAAAAAAAGTAAAAAAGTTTGAAAATGAAATAGTTCTAGTATTTAACTTTTTCTTATATTCTACCAAATGAAAGCCAGTGCTAAGGCAGTTCAAAATATAAAAAGAAATTGAAAGGTCAGTGTTGAAAATTTTGAGTTATTTAAGAAAAAAGAGTTATCTCCCCTTACAAAATTTACAAAAAAGTACCATATCGACGATATTTAGAGCTTTATAAATTTCACATTTGGTGCCTTTTTTTTCTTAAATTAGTTTTTGTATGAAGAAATACTACCATAGACAGGAAATAAATAACACAAAACCAAATTATCATATTTGTTTTCATTTAAAATGGATTTTATTGAAGCGGGCTGTTTGAAAAGGACAAAATAAGAGGAAGTGGGTGGGGTAAATTTTACATGGCCATGAAGCCAACTGTTGTTCACCAAAATGTACACTTTTTCTATTTTTTGATTCATCTTAAATAGCTCTTCAATACAAAACCATCATAAAGAGTTTTCATATACTTTGAAAATTTCTTAAAGTCATGACATTGATGCACCCTTAACTCTATCTTTGTTACAGTTTGTCTTTGAATTCTTGCCTTTTGATTTTGAAATATTTGAAATGTTTCTATCAGAGCGATGTGACCTATTTGATTGTTCTCTGTGAACTTTCTGCCTTCTGTGCCTATTCACAGGTTTACGCCTATGAACAGGCGCGTGTCCCTATTGCCTAGAAACCTTATACCCTAAAGCCCTAAGCTTGCCTACAGATGGACAGCACTGTTCGAAATGACCAAATTCTGAGCACACTTTACATATATGGTTCTTAGCCCTGCATCTTGACAAATCTAAACAATTCTTAACATTGCAGTTCTGGCATGGTGGTGCTCCGGCCCTTTGATCTGGTCTGTAGTGGTGTGGTCTCTGGACTTGATGCCTTGGACTTTGCTGATATGGTTGGTTCGGATAATCAGTCAGGTACTGTGGCACAGGCTCACTTTTCTGATGTTGATCGAACACAATGTCACTGAGAAGATCTAGCTTCTCGGCTAACAAGTCCATTTGAGTATTCTGTGGTGTGGAGGCTGCAGCAACACATGTGCCCTTCTGGGCTGAAACTGTTCTTTCAGCTCGCAGATCTGCCATTCTGACTGCATTTAAGGTACTTAGGCTCTGTGGCATTAGAATGTGCCTAATGGGATCTAACAGTCCTTCAGTGGCAAACTGAAGAAGAATGTCCAAAGGATAGTTCTTACTGTTTGTGGCTGCCAGGAATCTGGTAATATATGATGTGCATGATTCATCGGGGCTTTGTTTGATCGTTGTAATGTTCACTTCCCCATCATTTCCATTGAATCGCTGCTTGAATTGATCAGACACTGTTGCAAAGTTATTGCGTGTATCATCTGACAATGATCTGTATCACACCTTTGCATGGTCTCTCAAGTAGAACTGTAGTGACGTTCTCTTCTGTGCTTCTGTCGAGTCAAGACAAGCACAGAAGTCATCATATTATGCCAGCCACAGATCTGCTCTATCCCCTGGGTTGCCATGGAAGTTAGGCATTTTGATTTCACCCATCTTGTTTTTCTCTTGATGAACAGTTTGAACGGGTTCCAATGGCTGTGATTCTTCTGCCTCAGAATCTTCTTCTGTATCTGACACCTCTGGTGAAATTTCAGGATTAGAGTCTACTGATGAAGATGTTGTAATAGGTTCAGTCGGGGTTTGACACAACTCAGCAGTGTTCCCAGCTGTATCTTCTTCACTGTCTGGTACTTTCTGCTGAGAACGAGTCTTTACTGCAGGTCCTTTCTTTCCTTTATTTCCAATCTTCTTTGCCAATGGACTGTAGGAAATTGCTCTCCGCAACGTCGACATAGGATCTTCTACTCCACCAGTTTTTATGAGCCGCCGGGAGCGTACTTTTGCGCGTTTTGCCTGTACCTCTCTAACGGACCCACTTGCAGAGAGAATTAACCAGACGGCCAGGTGTTACTTGACTATTGGCGAAGCTGGACGAATATAGGACAACCCCTTTTAGTTTCTGACACTTTACTAACTTCTACAAGTTCTAGGCATAGAATCATTTGATGACAAACATCAAAATATAAATTCAATTTAGACAATAATTATACATCATGTATGTTGAGCGTACTCATGTATCAAGAACTGAGTTATTATTAAAGTACATGAATAAATTTGCTTATCATATTAATTTAGAAATATGCAACAGAATAAATCTGTTACTTAAACATTTCAATCATAGAGTGGGGAAACTCTATTGGTAGTTAAAAACAACTCGCTTTGCTTATGTGAGAGATACCTAGTCGGTCTAAAAATATACCATATCTCATTCTTGATTCATTTCAACATTTAATCAATATCCATTTAAGTTATCTTGTAAATGGAAAACAGTGTTAACCCATACATCATTCAAGGCATTCAAATAGTAGGTTTGTAAGGGAAAATAACATACAGTTTAGTTAAACCTGTGTTAAGTGTCGACCCTGACTAAAGATACAGTGTGACCTTTAAAGACAGGTGACCGCTAAATACAGGTTTGAGTGTACTAACAGCTAGTTAGTACAAAATTCAATTCAGAACTAGTTAGACCTGTGTTAAGCAACCACACAGACTAAAGATGCAGTGTGATCTTTGAAGAGAGTTGGCTGTTAAATACAGGTTGGAGAACATACTAACATCTACTTAGTACAAGATTCAATTCTGAACTTTAAATCAAATATTAAAGATTAAAGGATATTAATTCCTCAATTAAATATCTGAAATGGAAAAATATAAATGAACATAACTTACCTGGAAGAAGATAGGACAACCCCTTTTAGTTTCTGACACTTTACTAACTTCTACAAGTTCTAGGCATAGAATGATGACCTAGGCAGAAACCTGGGGTTATAAAGGTGTGTCCTTTCAAAACTTCCAGGGTCTCAGTCACAGGTGCTTAAGCTGCTGAGTAATTACTTGATTGGTTAGTGTTTGGCTTAGCCATCAAAAGCTTGTACAACACTTAGCCAACACAGGACCCTTCAAGCCATGTTGATTATAAAGCCAGGTAAAATGATGTTGACAGCTTGGTGTTGTCTTAGTATTCAACTAAAGACATAAGGTAATCCCTTTCAAAATAAACCCTTGAAAATATGACTGAGACAAATAGATCAGGTTCTTAAAACTTCAATTTCTGAATTATCATATTATAATTCAAAGTTTTAAAATAATATTTACATATTCAAAATCTACATTTCATTCCAATCATTTTGATATAAAATTTGACATATCTTTCTTTTAAATTCAATTTTAATTAATATGCAATTTAATGCAAAAATATGAATCATAATAGTATGTTAAAAGCCTTCCAGTACAGCGGCTGGTCAAATGTTAGAATTGGTTTTACTGCATGCCTAACTGCATGGTCAGCAACAAACGTTAGAGTTGTGAAGACACATGATAGGTCACACGGGTCCATTTCTATCATTGGCAAAACTGTTATAGACGTTTTGCCAGGAAACTCTCCCCTGTGCAGCATCTGCATCATACCAGACCATCCAGGTCTATGTGTCCTGATAGGGGAAGTCATTTTCACCAACAGATCTAGTTCTCTTGTTGTGTCGTTCAGTTTGATGCATTTCAAATCCTGAAGTATGATTCGGGGTTTTACCTGCTCATTTGGTTTGTAATAGTGTATTTTAATTTCACCTTTTTTGGCATACTTCTTCTTTATCCACTTTTCTTCTTCGAATTGGAGCGGAAGAAAATGAACCAGGTGTAACACATGCAATGATTCCCATGCCATGAAAAGTTCCATGTCCATCTAATGTTCTTGTATTGTGGTCAACGTTATCTGCAACATACTGCACATACTGTACAAAACTTCCAGGAACATAACCTGGAATGTCAGTTCCCTGAGATACTGCTGCGTTTGATTCAAATTTTTGAACTTCAGTATACGAGGCACAAAATCCTAACGTGTATAAAGTGTCAATCAAAAATTTTGAGGCAAATTGGTGATGTAACTGGACCCCTAAACTAAGTAGAAGTGGTGTGATGACAACACGATTCCTCGTTGCCTGAATAATTGCTTGACCAATCGATGCCGATTTTATTAAAATCGGCATCGATTGGTCAAGCAATTATTCAGGCAACGAGGAATCGAATTTATTTCTGATTTTTTGTCATTAATAATTGTTTGAAGCAATAGCTTTAGACTCTCTGGTAAGTATGTAACATTTTTTTCAACAGATGATATATCAACTGGAGATGGATACTCGCTTTTGTCAACGTCAAAATTCAAATTTCGAAATCTTAGGATTTTTCATGTCAACTTATGGCAGCCCTGTTAATGAGCAGAACAGAACAGAACGTCAAATGCTTTGATATCGCATTTGATAATTTTAGCAGCAGTTTCTATTATTTTCTTTGCTTGACTCCCTTCATTCTCTTGCTGCAAATAAAAGGCATGAAGAATTGAAGAAGCTGTTCGTTTCAGGGTCACAACATTTGTTTTTCCATTAAGTTCAGTAATCGTTAAAGAGTCGCCAAACTGCTGCACCAGTTTTTGCTTCATATGATTGGCACTAAAAGCTTCTTCCCCACATCGTTCTTTCATCTTATCTATAAGATCTCTAATTGTAACTAACTCAGTGTCATTGTCTTCTATGTATTGTATTATTGAATTGAAAGAGTCTATGACATTGTGTGGGACTGGTCTACCCCTTGGTTTTTGACATGGTGAACATTCAGTTTGGTCATTAGGCAAATCCTTCTTAGATCGAAATCGAATACTGCAGTTGTGGTGATATATAGCATATGCAGCTGGCAAATCATTAACTGATGATAAACGAGACCTTGCCCAGGCGTCTGCACGTGTGTCACATACCCTGTTAATTTCATCCTTAAATCCTAAAGTTCTTACCGAGTAAACACCATGCCCACGTTTTTTGCGGCATCATGTCCACAAAACAAACACTTGTCTTTAAAGTTAAATGTGTCAACTGATCTGAGATTTCTGGTAGTTTCAGGTATACACACTTTTTTAGAATTAATTTTGTCATATTTGATTTTATTTGGGTTGCAATAACGCCTGCGACAGTCTATATGTAGTACACATTGCCCTGGACTGGCGGTTAAGGTATCTCCGCGCTCTGTACTGGCTCTGTTTAGTCCATCACATCCCTCAGTCTCAGATTAGATGATGACTCGTCACTTTTTATAAACTTGTTACAAATGATGCAGGTTGCTAGATTGTCCATCTGAAAAAATAATTTAGATTCGGTTATTACAACGCAGAATTCACAATTTTAATCAATGAAACAGGTGATCAGTGTTGATAGATGAAACGTGTACTGTCTTAAAAAATGAATGATTTTGTAAACAAATACAACTGAAATAAACGCACTAATTAGTTCTATGGATAATAACGTGGTCACAGAATTAGATAGAACGTTTGTTTATTCTTACTCGTCAGATACAAACGGTGTCACGTGTCCTCAGAAGTTAACTTTTTGACCCCCCCCCCTTTTTTTTTAGATACATGTACTATAAATTAAATCAGAAAGGTAGTTATTTAATGCTATTTTAAAAAAAGAAATTTTTTGAATTATTTTTGTCATATCAACACTAATGTTTATCACATGGGTTTAATTGCACTACAAAAAAAATTTCAGTCACTATCCATGTAACTTACATTTAGACAGACTGTCCATCACATTGAGCAGGTTCACGAGATGTTCTTTGCCTTAAGACAGTGTTTTTCTAATCAGCAGCCTGTTTCAGATGATCAAGGGTTCCATTGCTTCCCCCATCTGAAATATAGCATAATGTGTTAATTATAGGCGGTCAGCGTTTATTTAGAGCATAAATTATGGCCAGTAAACCAATAAATCTCTACACTTAGGCGATTTTGTATCGGAATTTAAACGGATCCAGTTAGTGTAGAATTTAATAGGATTTGATAGGATTAAGAAAAAACACACGGCTGCAAAATTATATATAAAGTAGATCAGGTACCGTTTTTTGTTGGATTTTTTGTACCTTTTCTGCTTTTTGTTTTGAAAACCCAATTCAGAATTACAAGCAATAGTCTCAGATAGTAATATATGATAATTTGAAATCGATTGCTTTTTATTTTAACTTTTCATACGAGCAGATGTGTTTGGGGTATTTTAAAATAGGTAATTAACCATTTGTACTGAAATGTATAAAATTCTAGTCGCCAGACAACATACTTCTTAACACGTTTTATCCATCAATTTGGCCGAGCACTCTGGTAGTTCTATATCTTTTCCTAACTCTTACTGTTCCACCGATTCGAGCACAGGAATTTTTCCTTTCTTTTTGTTCTGTATCTGAAATGTAAAATTGATAATGAGTACATCTACTTACAAAAAATGCACGTCTTATAATTTAAAGAGCATGTGGTTATTGATAAACATGTGAAAACACAACTTTACATGGCTAAAAATGCGAAAACGCTACTATGTTATCATTTTCAATGCTTAACTTATGTCACGAATGGGCTTCCGTAGTTTAAAAAATCGGACATAATCCTTCCAAAATATATGTTTTCTCGATATACCATCATATATATTAATGGAATTTAACTGTTAAACAATAGAAAATGCATTTTGTTCCCTGAAAAATGTCATTATTAAAATTACTTCACATGCGAAAACCCATGATGACCTTCAAGTCGGCTAATGTAAAAACACTATTTACAAAAGTTAAATTTCGCATCACGTATCAGATGACTTATTTTGTTTCATTTTCTGAACATATATAGCAATAGAAAAGGCTAATACTTACTTCACGCCTCGAAATTATCCTCAAATTTATCCTTTTATTCCGATCAAAACAGTTCAGCACACGCGTTTCATCACGAGCACTCAAACGCTTTGGATCAAACTCCGCGGTATGGTGAGCAAAACGGGACGTAAGAAATAAGGAAGAATACGCATGTTTAAATGCATTTTTAATCAATTTCCACCAACTAGATTTTACTAGATAATTCATATTCTTCTAATGGGTCGTGTATTGGCAGAATTATTTCTGTACCATTTAGTCCGAGGTGGAATTGACAACTGATTGCACTACAGGTGACTGCTCAAAGCAGGTGAGCGTAAAACAGACATTTCCTTTACCTTGCTTTAAGCTGTCACTTGTCTTTTATGTAGTCTATTGGCCGTCTTTTTATTGGGCGTAATAGAGAGATTTTACAGTATTATGGACAAATTGATTTGGCGGTAGATCTATGTCATGCAGTCTTAACTTTTATTAGATTGCTGAAAATGTCTGATTTGACACGTGTGTAGTTCAGCAAATGTTTTCATACCAAAAGTTCTTTTAAAAAGTACTTGTTATAAACATGGAAAATAAACTAGTTCTAGGTTCCACTCCAAATACCAACGGCGAATTAAATTTAAAGACACAATCGTATATGCTCTTATATGATAGATAAACTGAAGTTTTCCAAACATTTTTGAATATTCCAAGTAGATTCTACAGAAGGATTAAATTATACTTACATGGTGTGAACGAATTTTAATGATGAAATTTCTTAAATATCTGGGCAAATGCCTAATATAACACATTTCGTAAATGAAGACATTGGTCATTTTGCAGTTTGAATTATGCGTGTCATAATGGCAGTAAATGAGTATGTCCTGTAGATCGGGTTGGAATGTTTTATGATTTCTAATACCAGTATGTCAAACAATTGGCACACAGGACAATACAAATGTTAACACCGACGACCGGTTTAAGTGTATAGATAAAGTTATGTCTGTATCTAAGCGTTGTCATGGGATTCAGATAATTAATCCTTTCACTGCCAAAGCCGACAACACTGACGTTTACAAACACTTAGCATCCTGATCACGGCGTTTGATCAGGATCCAAATTGTTTGACAACATGTAAATATTCCTTAAGTCAAAAACGCATCAGCTTTCAAATTTTATAAGTAAAGCAGACAAAATATAAGCAGACGACTTTTTTAGTCGGATTATTTCGTCATTAAGGCAATGAAAGGGTTAAAGGGCTTTATTTGAATAACGTTTGGTATATGACGTTCATATAATGCAATACAGTAAATTGTATAAAAACGGTGTATTGGCAGTCATAAATAACAAAATAATAACCCAATCATCTCAGAGCTTTACCATACAGTTGTTCTACATAGGGTTAAACATGTCTTAGAGAGTTCAGTGTCTCTATGAGACATCCGTAGTTACTCATAATGTGTTATTTTCCACTAAAGTAGCTAAAACAAATTCATAATATTTGAGTACACATCGTAGATAATCAAATGTCTTGTATTTAGCTGAACAGACAACACAAACTTCAACTCAGAGTTCAACAACGGCATCAACTCAAGGCCCAACACAAGCGTCAACATCGAGTTCAACACAAGGGTCAACTCAAGGCTCAACACCGGTGTCAACACAGAGTTCAACACAGGAGACAACGCAAAGTTCAACACAAGGTACAACTCAAGGTTCAACACAGGAGACAACACAAAGTTCAACACAAGGTACAACCCAAGATTCAACACAGGAGACATCCCGTGGTTCAACACAGGGGTCGACTGAAGGTTCGACACAGGGGTCATCTCAAGGTTGAATACATGTTTCATTTCTTATCATTGTCGGTGTACTGTCGAAACAATCCGTACATCTATAGTCTTCCTATTTTATAGAGAATGCTTTAATTTGCATATTAAGTTAATAACAGAATTAAAATGTACATGTATATGCATATATAATGAAGAATCAGTCACTAAAGGTAAGTATCATCATAAAATATTTATTTATATATCACCGTTTGACGCTCATTTCAATAGTTCTTACGTCAAAATACCTAAAACAAAAATGGGTGATATAAAAGTAGAGGACAATTGTTTAAAATCGATTATGTTATTGCATTGAGGGGGTAATATTTTGACAGAATTCATCCTTATGTGATAATGTATACATGTACCAACGTTCACAACAATTACATATCGTCTCTTCCTTGCAGAGAACTTAGCATTGAATGCACAAACAAGTCAGTCAGGAGACTTGGTCTATGAAGGGTTTATATGGCTTTCACGCTTTGCCGTGGACGGCAATACCGCTAGTAATGACCCCGATTCAAGTCAGACATGTAGTTGCACCATTGGAGATGGCAATGAATTTCGCTGGGACGTTGATCTTGGTCAGGTATATCCCATTGGCCGCGTTGTTGTGTTTGGAAGGAGTGGTAAGTTATTTATTTGTGTTTGTTTTTGTTTAATCAAAGAAGAAAGCAGTATAAATGTTCGGCGGTTAGATTGCTGTCGGTAAAGTAATAAAAAGCCCTATTCTGCAGGTCACATAGTGAAGTCAATTAAACTTTTCATAATGTACAATCTATACACGAGTACACAAAATATAGGAAATAATGGTCGTAGCACAAAGTGTGTTGGGAAACATGGATTGCAGAGATTAAAACATTTACCTTGAAAATTCCACGACATGTGTAGGTGCAAAAAAATAACCGCTTTACTCAGATTTCCAGTGTGCTTTGTTTCCTATGCGGAGTATTTATGTTCAGTTTAATTATTAGTATTACTATTTTAATTATTATTATTATCAGATTGATATATAAATTGCTCTTTTCACACAGGACTTGTGCACTCTTCACATGAAATTATATATGTAACCCTTTGGGTTTATGTACCAATAAAGTGAAAAACAAAGACAAATAAATACATTTACAATAAAGCAAAAATCGAAGAAAATTCTGAATAAAGAAACACTATTTCAGTATTATCATTAAGATTATAAGAATTAATATTAGATCTATTATTATTATTACATGTAGTTTATAAAATTATATGTAAAATACATCTACTATTGAAAAGATTAATAGCATGATTCAGATAGAAATTTAAGATTCAATAGTTGCCCCCCATCCCTCCCCTCCCCAACAACGACTCAGGATTCATTTTGCTGGTATAGTAAATGTCTCTTTGATTTCAGACTCTGCCGATCAGCTATCTGGTTTTACCATGTTTGTCAAGGGACCCGGTGCGTTTGACCCCGAGATTCCTGTGTATAATAACACAGGGGTTGACTATGCTGACGGCCTTTTCACCATCGACATTGTACCACCCCAGAATGGACAAATGGTGATTATAAGACGCTCGAGTCTCATAACTCTGTGTGAAGTGGAGGTCTATCAAGGTAGGACATCAACCCAATTCATTGTTACAAAAGCGCCTTTACGCTAAAACTATTATTTCCATTGCAAACAGGTTGGAGCCAGATCAGACGCCGGGTTACCCGGCGTCTGATCAGGCTCCAAACTGTTTGCCACTCAGATAAAAAATAAATTGTGAATTATGTCAAAATATTGTTATTTTCTACATTTAAGTGGTTTGCGTTTGCGTTTAGTTTGCGTTTAAACGGGAGATATAACGTTCCCTCCACTGTATGCCACCATTTGCCTTAACCCATGTGTGCCTAGCGTCATATAAAAGAGATATTACACGGCATCTGATCAGAGTCTACACTGTCTGCTGATAGAAATTTCAATATAAAACAAAACGAAAATGAAAAATTAGACCAGGCACCCCTTAGGTCAAAACTGTACCAATCCAATATATAGGCATGGATGAATCCACTTGATGCAAATTGGTTAAACAATCGATGTATGTTGTCATTAATTTTCATTTCGGAAAAACAGTCAACTTAGTGATAAAGTACAGTGTTCACGCCCTACAAAGACCCTCTGAACAACGAGTCCCTCCTTACAAGAATACGTGCCTCTGTTCTTCCAAACAAGGCAATTATGTCTAACGCTTTCACTGCTGCAATATCGTCAGCTTAAAATTATCGTTTGCTGTGTGAATTAAAGATACATATTGGACATTTTGATAGAAGAAACATAGGACGAGTGAAAAACACTTTGAACTCAAATATATTCGATGTTTATACTGATCGCTAAGTAAGAAATAGTCTTGAAAGTTTCCCTATTTTCTTGTTCTACCCTTTTACCTGTGCCACTTTTTCCTGTGTCAGTTTTCATGGTTTAAATGTTCGGAACCATCTATAAGTGAGCATCGAGTTAAAGCTTTTACTCAGTCCTCATCCGCTCAAGAAAGTAACACTCAGTCATATCGTTGGATATCATCACTTCCTTAAAAAACGAAAAATGTGTTTATTTTGGGAGCTATATTAGATGAAACAGTGAAACGATTTAAAAAAAAAACAATCTAGTGAGTGAACATTACATAATAAATTGTTAGAAGCTACTTTCACTTTGTTTTGTGTACGAGTAATTTGGAGACCAGGAAAGTAGGCATGATGCTTTGAAATGCGGCGGCACCGAGGATTGTCTATTCCACAGCTGTTAAAAAAAGATTGCTTGAGATTGTTGAAATTGTTTAACCCTTTGAACCCTAGTCCCGCATATAGGCGTCCTTTTCAAACAGTGTACATGTGAGAAGTACACTTGTCCTGTACAAACAGTGAAGACCCATATCAGAGAGCTCCGAAAGGAGCCCTCTGATCAGGGTCTTCACTGTTTGTCATCATGCCAATTATAGACAAAAACAACCCTTAAAAGTCAGAAATGGACTAGACTAAAATGGAAACTGGAATTGTCCACTTAAAGTTTCAGGGAGGAAAGAGTTAAGAAAATTTATATATGCCATGTGTACGGATAATCTCCAAATATGCCTGAAAAAATGCACGTGTTTCATGAAATCATTTACAAAAAAACAGTTATCTGTGTAAAAAAAGTCTCAAATCCTGCTATCAAATACACATAAAAAGAAATATTGTTTTCAGACTTTTCCCTTTTAATTAATCTCCTGGCTTTCTTTTCATTCCATGCTTTTTGTTTCAGGTTGTTTCAGGTTGAAACCATTCTCAGTACTCTCAAGTACTTTTATTACCTATGTCACTATACCCAAATTTCTTACTGCAGTAAACCTGTGTTAAGTGGTCACTCAAGTAAAGATAAATGCCGGTTATGAGTCTCATAAAAAATAACGTTGAAAGCTTAAAGACAGAAGTTATACATAGATAAGCAATTAGATTAGAATTATATTTCAGCTGAACAGACCACACAAGCTCCTAGTTCTACACTGGGGTCAACACAAGACTCTACAGAGGGATCAACTCAAGGTTCTACTCAAGGATCAACTCAAGGATCGACACAAGGGCCAACGCAAGGTTCTACACAGGGATCATCACAGGGATCAACTCAAGGTTCTACACAGGGGTCAACTCAAGGTTCTACACAGGGATCAACTCAGGGTTCTACACAAGGGCCAACGCAAGGTTCTACACAGGGATCGACCCAAAGTTCTACACAGGGGCCAACACTAGGTTCTACCCAGGGGCCAACACTAGGTTCTACCCAGGGGTCAACTCAAGGTTCTACACAGGGGCCAACACTAGGTTCTAGCCAGGGGTCAACACTAGGTTCTACCCAGGGGTCAACTCAAGGTTCTACACAGGGATCAACGTACGGTTCTACACAGGGGTCAACTCAAGGTTCTACACAGGGGCCAACGCAAGGTTCTACTCGGGGTTCATCTCAGGGATCAACTCAAGGTTCTTCACAGGGATCATCACAAGGGCCAACGCCAGGTTCTACACAGGGTTCATCTCAGGGATCAACTCAGGGTTCTTCACAGGGATCATCACAAGGGCCAACACTAGGTTCTACACAGGGTCCAACACTAGGTTCTTCCCAGGGGTCAACCCAAGGTTCTACACAGGGGTCAACTCAAGGCTCTACACAGGGGTCAACTCAGGGTTCTACACAGGGGCCAACGCAAGGTTCTACACAGGAATCAACTCAAGGTTCTACAGTAGGGCCAACGCAAGGTTCTACACAGGGTTCATCTCAGGGATCAACTCAAGGTTCTTCACAGGGATCATCAAAAGGGCCAGCGCAAGGTTCTACACAGGCGTCAACTCAAGGTTCTACACAGGGGTCAACTCAAGGTTCTTCACAGGGATCAACTCAAGGTTCAACACAGGGGTCAACACAGGCGTCAACTCAAAGTTCTACACAGGTGTCAGCACTGGCATCAACTCAAGGTTCTACACAGGCGTCGACTCAAGGTTCTACACAGGAACCAACACAGGGACAAACTCAAGATTCCACTTCCAGAAGTTCAACTCGAGGTCATTCATTAGTTTCAACAATCAGCACTACTTCCAGGCCTCATCAAACAACAGCAAGTAAGATAAACTGGTGTCTTATTTTGGAAATTTTAATGTTGTTTTAACCCTTTTCTATATGGAAGAACCATTTGACGCCGTTATCTACTAATAATTATAATAACCCCTTTTCAAGCTTCTTAACTCATTGAGCCCTAGTGACGCATATATATGCGTCTTTTACTAAAAGTGTACATGTGAAGAGTACACATGTCCTATGCAAACAGTGAAGTTCCTGATCAAAGGGCTCCTCCTGAACGACTGGATACACAGTCTTCATCTAATTTTCGGGTTGTTTTCAGATTTTGATACAAAAAACAAAAATATTTTTATTACGTATACAAAGAAACTGGGCGTCTGGTCAAGATCAAACCTGTGTGACTGTCAACAGAGTGAAATATCTTCTGCCAAACTGCCTTAAAAGGCAGTAAAAAAAATGTAAAAATATAATCTAATGTTATAAAAAAAAGTGCAGACAACAGTATTCACACTTTCAGTGCCAAACTGATCGTGAGGTGTTTATCCGTTCACCGCCATATTCTCGTCTGCTCTTATATTGTTGTCTACAATTTCGTTTCAAAGTTAGTTTTAAAGTAGTATTATGACTTAAGAAATATCGAAACGAGTGTCAAACAGTTTGAAACAAGATCATTGTCCGCATTACGCGTCGTCTGATCAGGATCCGGCCTGTTTGCAAATACGCCTTTTGGCGTCATTCAAAGAGAAAGGGTTACAACCAGCAATATCATGGGAACGAAAGGAAAAAACCAGTTAAAGCAGACAGTATATTTGGCAATGAGTCTTAACTCTGCATGCTAACGGATACACCTTCATTACCTTTACAATTAGTTTAGATCCTGATGAAACGCCGCGTTATGAGGCGTCTTATATTGATCTAAACTACTAGTATTTGACATACAGAACCTGTTTGAAAAGAAATGTTTGGGAAAATCCATTTTTAGAAAGTACAATTGTAGAAGACGACAATTGTTGCAACTAACATTATTGCCTAGCGATCAACTTTTTTTAAGGTATTCTGTGGAACTACAGTGGAGAATCTGTTATTCTTTCCCAATAAACGCGTTTACGCTAAAACTATTATTTGCAGTGCAAACAGTTTGGAGCTAGATCAGACGACGGGTAACCCGGCGTCTGATCAGGCTCCAAACTGTTTGCCACCAAGATAAACAGGAATGATCAGAATTGTCCAAAAGTTGTTCTTTTCTACGTTTTAGTGTTTTGCGTTTGCGTACGTTTGCGTTTAAACGGGAAAGAATAACAGATTCTCCACTGTATCAACACTTTCACTGCGAAGGTCGACAACACTAACACTTTCAAGCAGCTTGGACTCAAACCCAAAGGACCCAAACTGACACTCATATCAATGTTTCTTTAGTCAGAAACGCATAGATTTCCAAAACTTTATAAGTAAAAGCAGACGAAAAATATAAGCAGACGACAGTGGTAATATGACAGCGACAATGTTGAACAGGTTAAATTACGTCATAATTGCAGTAACAGTGTTAATGCTAATTGTTTGTTTTTATTTCAAACGTTTCAGATCTGTATGGCGGTGCCACCAGAGAGCTGACTGGAGTTCTGTTAATAGTTGTGGGGATATTAGTGTCCACCCTATACACAATTCTGTGAGACTAACGCCAGGAGAATACCCCAGGGACGGTTTGCTGGTACTTTATCACAACGAACTAATAAATACAGAGACGAACAAGCTTGATTATTTAAAGAAATTTAAGACTGATATTGTTTAATGTTATGTTTGGTATACCATTCTCCAAAAGATCAAGATAAATACAAAACAGAAGGTTCTTACAGGAGCTTTCTGTTCTTTTCTTGTTCTGTATTAAGCATTCACCATTCTCAGAGGCGCCACGCACAGGACTGCCATATCTCCTGATTTTTTCGACATCTTCGGATTGTTCTAAATTACTCCGGTCCTACGGATTGTTTTCGAAATCTTCGAATTTCTGCTCTTGTTTTTAAAATTTGGAAGTTTATGCTTCTTTTTTTTTCTTAGGAAATATTGATATGGGTGTTAAATATTTTATATCCAGATCAGACGCCGCGTTATGCGGCGTCTGATCTGGATCTAAACTATTTGCATAATAATTTTAGTGTTACAGTGCCTGGCAGCGAAAGGGTTAAATGTACGATTCCTAAAATCGCGCTTGAAAATTTGGAAGTCTTAGGGGTTTAATGAGCAATTAATTGTAGCCCTGTACGCATCTCAATAGATATTCGTTGAATGCAAATTTGATTGTAAACGTGATTTAATGATGTTTCGTGGTGTATGACAATTATAATATACCAATGACCTTTGCCTCATTTTGTTCCCATAAATGCCATTATCTGGTCATCGGTGTTTAAGAGTTAATACCTGAGTGCCAGCTGATTCTTGTAGACAAGTAGCATTCTTAATATTTTCATCCCAATTTTCCACTAAGTCCAGTCCATTATTTGACTATTTACGGTTGGTTCTACCAATACATTTCAAAATAAAAAACAGTGAAGAGCTTGACCAGATGGTTCTTGTAGGAGTCCCCTGGTCAGTGTCTACATTGTTTGCAGAGGACAAGTGTATTCTTCACAGGTACACTATTTGTCAATGACGAGTATACTCGTCACTAGGGTTGAATATGTTAATAATTATGACGACACACGGTAACGTGGAGACATACTGGTAACTAAATAATGTATACACTGTATAATACAAACCTATATATACTGAATGACACGTAGGTCTTTTGAGTGGAAATAGTAAAAGTTTCTTAATTACTATTATTATTTTAATTTGATTTAATTTAATTATTGTTATTTATTTATTATACAGTGGACAATGCGTTATTATTTCCTACTGGACTCGTTTATGTCAAAACAATTACTAGTATTTTCATTGCAAACAGTTTGGAGCCAGATCAGACCCTGGGTTACACGGCGTCGGATCAGGCTCCAAATTTTTTGTAACTCATGTTAAAACGAGTGGTCAACCTATTCAAAATGTGATCAGTTTCTCAATGTTATTGCATTGCATTTGCGTTTAATTTGGAAACATACCGTCTTCAGACTCCTTGCTATATACTACAGTGGAGTAAACGTTATTTTTTCCCGTTTAAATGCAAACGAAATGCAAACACAGATCGCAATAAAACTTAGAAAAAGACAACTTTTCGACATTTCTGACTATTCATGTTAATATGAGTGGGCCTGGCAAACAGGTTGGAGCCTGATCAGACGCCGGGTTACATTCGAAATAACAAGAAATCCACGAAACGATACGTTTCGCCGCTGGAATGTAAGAGCGATCGCAGGCAAGACTATAAATTATTTCACATATAAGGAAAAGTGTCAAAATTTAAACGTTACCTGGAGCTAAATTCAAATGTTTGACGCCGATGTTGCCTTCAGTATCGCCGTCAAAGTCGCAAAAGCAATTGCATTTGGTATTTGATGAATATACAGTGACAGTAGGATATACGTATTCTCCTCTCGTCGCATGCCATGTACAATTTTGTCAAACAAGAACTTGCATACAATTTAAGTGCCGTAAGATCGTAGCCTATAGATATGCCGTAAAAACGCAAGGCCATTGCACATCATCGGTGTGGGGCGCACGTTCTCCGTACGACGTTCACGAGATGGCTGCCGAGACCGCACTGTATAGAATTGCAAGTTGACAACCTTCAGAAGATCCCATGCAGTGACCGTAGACATTGCAAACACATACGTTGTGGTCCATGGCCACCTACGGTGCCATTAAATTGCACTAATAATCGTAGTCTTAAACATTCATTTCAATACTCCTAAAGTCAAAAATACCTAAATTTTGAAGTTGAGAAATAAAGTTTAACATTGATGACGTCACGTCAGTGAAGGGGTTAACCATTGAACTTCGGTAGAAACTATAAAACTGAGTACGAGTCTTGCTTCCTTCGTCATGGCGATATAATACAACAATACGCTGGGCAAGAATATACATCAGCGCTACCTCTCTACAACGACACCTAATTGGATACAAAAAGTGTGTGCGTTGTTCAGAGGGAGTCGTTATAGGGAGGGATAATGGCTTACATTGGCAAACAGCTTGAATCCAGATCAGACGCCGCATAACGCGGCGTCTAATCTGGATTCAAACTGTCAATCGTCATTAAGTTTTTACTGTCGTTAGACAAGTTATTCCAGTTTAGGGAACTGTGGCAAGGGCCGTTGTAAGGAGGGAGTCGTTGTTGGGAGGACCGTTGTAGAGAGGGAACGCTGTAGTAACCCTTTCACTGGCAATGGCACCAAAGGGCGCTTTTGCAAACAGTTTGAACCCTGAACATACGTCGCGTAACGCCGCATCTGATCAGAATCAAAACTGTTTGATACCAAATTTCGGCTGCCATACTGCCGTAAATCTAACTTTGAAACAATATTGCAGACAATACTTTTTGCGGTGAATGGATTAATCATGTCTGATCACTCAAAAGACCTGGGGCCCGTTTTACTAAACAACTTACGCAAATTTTTTGCGTAAGTCAAAATCGTTTAACTCTTATTTTTCGATCATAAACGTTTGCAAACAGCAAATAACCAGATCAGAGGACGCGCTAAAAGCGCGTCCTCTGATCTGGCTATTTGATGTTTGTAGCAAGTGATAATAAAAAACATAAATTAAGATTTAAAATTTTGACTTACGCAAAATTTTTGCGTAAGTTGTTTAGTAAAACGGGCCCCTGTTGATGTTACACGGCACAGATGAATAATAAATGAAAGCAAATCGGGACGCTCCTAAAGGTGTTTTCTGATCTTGTTTTAAGCAGCCTTGTATGTCTTTAACATCGATTAGTGATCGTAATAACGGACTATCTACTGTGTTAATTTTTCTAGAAATGCTATGATGTATGTGTATCTATAGATCTACCAAGAAGTGCTATGTTTTATCTATAAGCAGTCAAATTTTGAAAAAGTAAAAAAAAAACCACTAAAACAGATTACAGAATAGTGTAAACAGAAAGGAGATACAAATAAAGGCAGTTAAGTTCGTTTACTTGTTCATTATCCTTTTTCTCACAAATCTCTATTGTACTCACAAACTGTATGGTGACAGGAACATTTATTCAATATGTAGTATACGTTCCTGGTGGTGTTTACAGTTATTCATTACTCATATTGAAGACCGTGTCATGACTCATGCGGATGAAAAACAAATACAGTCGAAACTCCATCATTCGAACTTGCGTTTGTTCGAACATACCCGTAATATTTCAATGTTAAAACGTGGCTAAGCCATGTTTTAACTTTGAAATATGGGTATATTCGACTTAAGCGAGATGGAGTTTTCGAATTAAACATGAAATACTGTAAGGTATTAATTAAGATTTAAGCGAGTTCGAAGTACCAAGTTTTGACATTGCCTAGGACATATTGTTGTTCGTTCTAGTGACACAATCTTCTTACCGTTGTTACCCGACACTTTTACATGCAACTCATACTGTATTTATTATATTTTCCAAAATTGTTTACGCTCTTCAGTACTCAAAATAAGGTTTGGTAAACAGAACATTTTTAAAATTGTCTCCTTTATGTATTCTCCACATCCTATGTTGTGACCGCTCATTATAATCAATTCAAACTTCGAGAGAGATGATTCTAGTGAGTCGTCACAACACAGGGGTTGGTGGAGATATAAGAAAGTTAGTAAAGTAAAACCTCTCTAATACTACAGTCAGTGGACATAATTATTCGCCACCATGCGAAAAAGTTGCTTATTTTTATCAGTATTTCTCAACTGTTTATTAGAGTTAAAACTCTAAACAACATGCATTGTACTTATGTTTGGTTTTAAGAGTTTGTGCAGAGGGCCGTAAAATGTTTTCTAGTCTCGAATTAAGCATGTGGTTCTTTGGTTCTTGTTGCTAGGTGATTTTAGAATGTACGTGCAAAATTCAAACTATGTTCACATTATATGGTTTCCATAGTAACAATAGATAAAAATTATGTAAGACTGCACCGGATTAACGAACACCTTACATATACGATTAATAGTAAAATAAGAAAGTGTCATTCTAAAGCTCTGTAACTTCATGGTCAGTCACACAATTCTAAAATTTAATCGGTAAACTTGATTTCCCGTAGACTCCCATGTTAATTTTAGCATTTATCGCATGTCAGTAAACTTGAACATTAACAATTTCTTTAACTTTCTTTAATTTCCTTTTGAAAGCGCACTATTGTCCGGGAGAATATGTTTTGTAAATAAAAACATTCTTCAGTTCTAGTTATTTGTTTCATTTGTTACCATGGCAACCAGTTTAGTGGAACGAGTCGATTTTTTTTCATTTATATTCTTAAGTTGCCTAGCAACAGATGTACTGGTCCGAACAGCAAAGAAAAGATCTATATTTGAAAAGTCAACACCCTAACTTTTAAACTGCCCTACACTGTTGTGTAATATTTTGTTCGACAATTGTGTGGTATCACCAGTAATGTAAAAATGTGTGGAAAAAATGCCAAAAATTCGTAGGGTGGCGAATAATTATGTCCTATGACTGTACCACTAAATTGTGCTAATTAAGAAGTGTTTACAGCAGGTGACTGCCTAAAGCAAGATGATAGTAAAACAGAAAGCTCCTTTAGGAGCTTTCTGTTTCACTGTCATTTTGCTTTAAGCTGTCACCTGTCTTTTATACAATTCATTAGCCTTCATTTAAGTGGTCGTAAAGGGAATTCAATTCAATTCAATATCTTTATTTCCTCCAAGAATGAAGAGACAGCATTGGTACAAACATATTTACGAATAGCATGTAACATATTATATTTTTATATAGTCTGGGGCTCTGCTCTAATGTCTATACGTTTAATTAGATTTAGATAAAACTTGGACAAATTGTATATGGCAACAACAGTCAACAAGCTCTTAGATAAGATTGATTATACAGTGCTCCCCCTACAACAGCCCTCCCAACAACAACTCTTGCCGCAGTTCCCTAACAAGAGCTGCATGCGGCACTAAATCGCTCACCTGGTACCCATGTTTACGGCCATGGTAATGGACCAATAATGATAAAATTCCACTATAAGCCATCACCGGTAAATTAACCCCCACCCACAGGCAGCCATGTTGTTTGAATTAGGAAGATTCTTTGAAGAAAACTGTCAAAGGGTCACCCATTATTACTTTTTTAAAAATATTCTTAAATCAGACCAGCAGTTTCACAGAAGAAGATTTTTAAAGTTTAAACTAAACAGTATATCATAAGGAAAACGTGCCCCACCCACTGGCGGCCATGTTTTTTTAAGGTATCAAAATTATTTTATGAAATCTAGTAGAGAGTCACCAATGGATCATTTGTGTAAAATTATTTTCAATTGGGACCAGTAGTTTCCCAGAAGAAGATTTTTAAAGTTTTTACTATACAGTATCATAAGGAAAATGTGCCACACCCACTGAAAGCCATACTTTTTAAGATATCAAAATTATTTGAAGAAATCTGGTAGAAAGTCACCAATGGATCATTTGTGTAAAATTATTTTCAATTTGGACCAGCAGTTTCTCAGAAAAAGATTTTTAAAGTTTTTACTATACAGTATCATAAGGAATACATGCCCCACCCACTGGCGGCCATGTTTTTTAAGATAACAAAAATATTTTAAGAAATCTAGTCGAGGGTCACCCATGGATCATTTGTGTGAAATTGTTTTCAAATTGGATCAGCGGTTTCAGACGAGTTAATCCATGTTTGCCTATATACGGTTGCTGTTTGCATTATTTTTCGAAATATGACTGTAAACCCTGATCAGAGGGTTCTGACCAGGGTCTACCCTGTTTGCATAGGACAAGCCTAATCTTCACAGGTACTCTGATTGTAAATCACAAGTAAACTAGCGTCTAGGGTTGAATGTGTTAACACAAATTTAATTGTACTAAGAACGACACAACTAGACATAGTGATAGGTATTTTATTGCGTCTACAATAGGCACTTAATTTTCTATCAAACAATATTTTTTCAAAATGAAACAATATACCAATGTAAATACATGTGATATTATATATCAGTTATATACAGTGGAGATGACATTATTATTTCCAGTTTAAACTCAAACGAACACAAAACCATTGCAATAACATGGAGTAAATGACAATGTTTTAATAAATTCTGTTTATTGATATCTGAGCAGCAAACAGATTGGACCCCGATCAGATTCTAGGTTATCCAATGTCTGAATTGGCTCCATAAAAATTCAATGGAAATAATAATTTTAGCATAAACACATTTATTGGAAAAGAATAACATCTTCTCCGCTGTATAGACACACTTGGCTTGGCAGTCCTCTCTAGAAGGCTCTGCAGTTCCTCCAATTAACCCATTACTATATAGATATGCATTTTTATGAGTTAAATTTATTCCTTCACCGAAGAAAATACTTCCAATTTATACAGTCAAGAATATGTATCATAAGAAATATATTCTAGCAGATGGTAGCTTAAAGCAGGCTGAAACTAAAGCAGAACTATTTACTTAAGTGGATGAAAAAATTAAAGGTATTAAAAGGCATTTCTATGGAGTAATGGATTAAACATAAATACATACAGTAAATCTAATCACTAAAAACAATTTTCCTTCTTAAACACAAGTGATTGCTTAAGGTGGTTCGCGGGTCAGCTTATTCTGTGTCAGAATTCTTTGAAACCTTGACTAAATTGAAATATACCATATGGAGAGTGAAAAATCGTTAAAATAAAAAACAATTACAGTGCCGTTTTTTTCTGACAGGACCTTTTGTCGAGAAAAGCTCCTTTTTTAATAAACAGGAATATTTTCTTTAAAAAATGATATAACTCAATAATTTCTGTACATTCAAGTAAACAGTACATAGACTATAAGATATTGGGCAAACAAAAGTATTTCATGACATATTTTCTGGAAATATCAATATTTTAAAAAAGGCAAATTCTGAAAAAGTCAAATTACAAAAAATCTAGCTGTTTAACATACACTAATTTTACTCTTATTAGATAGATATAACTTAATTTCATGAAAATCTACAGTAGAATTTACATTTTATACATGATTTCCTGAAATTCTGACAAATGTTTACACAAAACGAGTAGCCTCCCTTGAGTTCAACTTTAAAATGCCGTCAGCTCTAAATAATACCATAAGTCAAACCTGTAATAAGGAACCATTGAATACAATAGCCTGTAGATATTAAAAGGCAGGTGACTGATTAATGCATAACAAAAGTAATGCCTAAAAGCTCCTTTAGGATCTATCTTTTAGCATTACTTTTGTCCTATGTTAAGCTGCCATCTGTCATATAGGCTATAAATCCTCACAAATTTAGCTGTCACTTGACTATACTTGCATCTGATATTATTCATTATTACGTGACTAAACATAGCCTGTCCCGCTTTGATCACCGCGTTATGAATTGACTAGTCACTAAAATCGGACAATTTATTAAAACAAGGGCCACTATGGCCCTAAATCGCTCACCTGGTAACCATGTAACCATGTACACCGTGTGACCTAGTTTTTGACCGGGCATGACCCTCATTCTAACTTGACCTCCATTTCAATGAGACAAACATTTTGTTCAAGTTTCATGAAGATTCAATGAATTTTGTAGTCTCTAGAGTGTTAACGAGGTTTTTGGATGATTTGACCTAGTGACCTAGTTTTTGACAAGACATAAGCCACATTTGAACTTGACCTATATTTCATTGAGGCAAACCTTTTCATCAAGTTTTATGAAGATCAAATGAAATTTGTAGTCTCTAGAGTGTTAATAAGGTTTTTCGATGATTCGACCTAGTGACCTAGTTTTTGACTAGACATGACCAACATTTTAACTTGACCTAGATTTCATTGAGGCAAACATTTTGATGAAGTTTCATGAAGATCCAATGAAATTTGTAGTCTCTAGAGTGTTAGAAAGGTTTTCCGAAGATTTGACCTAGTGACCTAGTTTTTGACCGGACATGACCCACATTCGAACTTGGCCTAGATTTCATTGAGGCAATCATATTGATTAAGTTTCATGAAGATCCAATGAAATTTGTAGCCTCTAGAGTGTTAACAAGGTTTTTCGATAATTTGACCTAGTGACCTAGTTTTTGACCGGACATGACCCACATTCGAACTTGAGCTAGATTTCATTAAGGCAAACATTTTGATGAAGTTTCATGAAGATCCAATGAAATTTGTAGTCTCTAGAGTGTTAACAAGGTTTTTCGAAGATTTGACCTAGTGACCTAGTTTTTGACCGGACATGACCCACATTCAAACTTGGCCTAGATTTCATTGAGGCAATCATATTGATGAAGTTTCATGAAGATCCAATGAAATTTGTAGCCTCTAGAGTGTTAACAAGGTTTTTCGATAATTTGACCTAGTGACCTAGTTTTTGACCGGACATAACCCACATTCAAACTTGACCTAGATTTCATTGAGGCAAACATTGTGACCAAGTTTCATCAAGATCCAATGAGATTTGAACCTGCTAGAGTGTTAACGAACAATTGTGGTTAAAGGGCCTTTTCTTTTGTTATTTTCTTTTGTTCGAATAACGGGCCACGGCCCCTTAGTGTATTGTTACGGAATGAACTCTATTGTCTTCTTTTGTTATGTTTACCGTTATCTGGCCCTTTAACTCACTTTAGTGGCGCGGACGGACGTCCTCACAGATGGACATTTGTTGGGTATTTTCTTTGTTTAAAAGTACCCAACAGTACACAAAATACCCAACAATAACAATAGGGTAATCACGGAATGAATGGAATCTATTGTTCTCCCTACCCAACAAAGGACCTTTCGTGCGCTCGGACAGACAGACGACGGACATCCAGCGATCCTAAAAGCTCACCTTGGCGCTAACAGAGAAGACACTGAAGCAGATCAAACTTGTCTTTATATAAATTTTCTACTATAAGCACGTGCCGCAAAGATCAGGTGAAAGTCATCAGCATTTCCGGAACTCGAGATGCGGGCCGCCCGCTGTCAAACCACCTTAAAAAGCTTTCCGCTTTACTGTCACTTTTTTCTAAGTTCCCATTTGGTCCTTAACCCTTTACCCGATAACCTGTTTTTAGTTTTGTAAATAGGTGACTACTTAAAGCAGGTTGAAAGTAAAGCAGAATGCGCCTAATGGCGCATTCTGCTTTACTTTCAGCCTGCTTTAAGCCACCACCTGTTAGAATAAAGAAAATATTTTTTTTTATACATATTGATGACTGTATAAATTGGAACTATTTTCTTCAGCAGAAGAATAAATTGAATGCGCTAAAAGTCGCTTTTATCAGGGAAAGGGTTAACACAATTCATTTACTTTTGAGAGATCCAAAGAGAGGATTTTTACTGTACAGTGAGACCAAATTCTTTGAATACATTTGAAAGCAACATTGCAATTAATTTGGCTGAAAAGGTTCCACTTGACGTAAGAAAAAACGTTGTGTGAATGACATATCTAAATGAAGATGAATGGCAGACACTGAGAAGTTTCAACAGAATAACCCAAAAGTTTGGGCTCTGGTGAGTTAATCCTTTACTCCATAGATACAAGTTTTATGCCTTTAATGTATTCCTCAACTGAAGAAAACAGTTCCAATTTATACAGTCATTAATATGTATTATAAGAAATATTTTCTATATCCTAGTAGATGATAGCTTAAAGCAGTCTGAAAGTAAAGCAGAATGACCCAAAAGTTTGGGCTCTGGTGATTTAATCCTTTACTCCATAGATACAAGTTCTATGCCTTAAATGTATTCCCCAACTGAAGAAAACAGTTCCAATTTATACAGTCATTAATATGTATTGTAAGAAATATTTTCTATATCCTAGCAGATGATAGCTTAAAGCAGTCTCAAAGTAAAGCAGAATGCACAAAAAGGCACAATCTGCTTTAATTTAACCTGTTAAATGGTCACCTGTCTTTTTAAACTAGAAATATGCTATGGAGTAAAGGGTTAAATCTACATGGAGAATAATGAGTATTTCATTGCACATGTTAAAGAAAATGTACATGATAAATGCTGATAAATGTATATTGAACTAGATCTACCATTTCCTTTAAACTATCATAATTATCTTAAGAAATCTACAATGGCTTGACTTTGGTTATATACCCTTTCATCCGAACAAGCACCTGTACCTATTAACATACAATCCTGGTCATGAGTATACTTGTCATTAACAAACAGTGTACCTGTAAAGAGTACACTTGTTCTGTGCCAACAGTTAAGACCTTGATCAGAGGCAGTAGTAAAATTGGCAAGACTTTATTGAAAAACTGGATTTTTTTTTTGAAGTTTTAGGAGTGATTTAGTTTACCACTCTGCCGTACCCTACACTGGTAACTCAAAAGAGCCCACTGATCAGGGTGTGCACTGTTTGTCATTGTGTAATAAATTGTTACAAGCAGATCTAAAAGTTAAAAGTTGGGACCAGGGCTCCAGATAAGAGAAAGTAAACTGAACAAATCCAACATTTTCTCAATCATTTCAGCATTAAACGCTATGGTGATACTACTCAGTAGATTCGTCTCGAAGAGACGATTCTAATGAGTAGTCACATCATTGGGTTTAATGCAGAAATAAAGATTTTAGTTTTTGAAATACTCCCTTATCTGGAGTCCTGGTTGGGACTCCTTAATACAGTGGTAAATACGCTATTCCTACCCACTTTACGCGTTTCTTACGCATTTATTAACCGTTTCATTAAACGCGTTTCCTAGCCGTTTCTTTATGTGTTTAAAAGAGCCCGGAAGAAAGGGTCATCAATTAGCCGACAGAGCCCTTAGCCGAGACTGCATTGGTATAATCGTTTATACGCGTTAAAATCGTTAGGCGTTAACTGTTCACTATGCGTTTCTTACGCATAGATTAACGCGTAAATAGGTAGGAATAGCGTATTTACCACTGTACAAAAATGAAAATGTCCATTTGATATACCAGGGGATTATTTCATGAGGTAGGAGTAAACCCTGTGTGATTATACATGTTACCTCCAATTTGCTAATAAAAACTTCTGTGAAGCAGCTGTGAGGTAGATTACTTGCATAAACAAGAGCTGCATGCGGCGCTAAATCGCTCACCTGGTACCCATGGTTACGGTCATGGTAATGAACCAGTAATGGTAAAGTTTTCACTATAAGTCATCATTGGTAAATTCATCCCCACCCTCTGGCGGCCATGTTTGAGCTAGGAAGATTATTTGAAGAAAACTGGCAAAGGGTCACCCATGAATCATTATTTGTGTAAAAATGTTCTTAAATCAGACCAATAGTTTCAGAGAAAAAGATTTTTAAAGATTTTCTATACAGAAATATAAGGAAAACTTGCCCCAACCTCTGGCAGCCATGATTTTAAAGATAACAAAATGATTTTAAGAAATCTGGTAGAGATCGAGTCATGAATGGATCATTTGTGTAAAATTATTTTCAATTTGGACCAGTAGTTTCACAGAAGAAGATTTTTAAAGTTTTTACTATACAGTAACATCAGGAAAATGTGCCCAGCCACTTTTTTTAGATATCAAAATAATTTTAAGAAATCTGGTAGAGGGTCACCCATGGATCATTTGTGTGAAATTACTTTCAAATCGGACCAGCGGTTTCAGACAAGAAGATTTTTAGTTTTCACTCTATAGCCATATAAGGAAAATCAGCCCCACCCACTAGCAACCATGTTTTTTAAAATAGGAAAATTATTTTAAGAAATCTAATAGAGGGTCACCAATGGCACATTTGTGTAAAATTATTTTCAATTTGGACCAGTGGTTTCACAGAAGAAGATTTTTAAAGTTTTTACTATACAGTAACATAAGGAAAATGTGCCCCACCCACTGGTGGCCATGTTTTTTTAGATATCAAAATAATTTTAAGAAGTCTGGTAGAGGGTCACCCATGGATCATTTGTGTGAAATTACTTTTAAATCGGACCAGCGGTTTCAGACAAGAAGATTTTTAAAATTTTCACTATATAGCCATATAAGGAAAATCTGCCCCACCCAAACCTGCCTAGAGCAGCACTTTAACTGCGTAGGGTGGTGTCAAGTGTGACCCTAGGGATTTCATTTTAACAAACTTTAGAGGGATCCACCAGGAGATACTACTGTAAAAATATCAAAGCTTAGGGCCTAGTAGTTTTTGGCAAGAAGATTTTTTAAAGTTTTTTGCTTTTTCAAGCAGAGTATGTGCTTTTTTCCTTTCATTTGAACAACTTCTGTAGAGAAGCATCCAAGGAACATCATGAGCAGTTTGAACTCTCCCTACAATCGTTGGGTTCAGAGGAGATGTCGTTTGAAGTAAATGTGAGCGGACAGACGGACGGACGGATGTGCCACCAAAATGGGTTAGAGGGCCTTTTCTTTTGTTTTTTTCTTTTGTTTGAATATCGGGCCACGGCCCCTTATTCTATTGTTACGGAATGAACTCTATTGTCTTCTTTTGTTATGTTTACCGTTATCTGGCCAGAAAAGGCCCTCTAACCCATTTCGGTGGCACGGACAGACGTACGACGGACGGTGAGCGGTCACAATAGCTCACCATGAGCCTTTGGCTCAGGTGAGCTAAAAACCAACAATAACAATAGGGCAATCACTGAATTAATGGAATCTATTGTTCTCCCTACCCAACAAAGGACCTTTCGTGCGTGTGGACTGACGATGGACACAGGGCGATCACAATAGCTCACCTTGGCACTTCATGCCAGGTGAGCTAAAGAGATCATTTTACAAAATTAATACATCACAGTTAATCACCTCGAGAGCCATCTTTGAAAGCAGGTACAATGCTTGAAAATGGCAACTATACTCATCAATAAGGTTGAATGTGTTAACCCTTTACCCAATAGCCTGTTTCTAATTTTAAAGAAAGATGATCACTTAAAGCAGTTGAAAGTAAGGCGCATTCTGCTTTACTTTCAGCCTGCTTTAAGCTATTATCTACTAGTATGTAGAAAATATTTCTTATGATACATATTCCTGACTGTCTAAAATGAAACTTCTTTCTTCAGTAGAGGAATAAATCAGAGGCGTAAAAAGGCGTATTTATGGGAAAAAGGCCTATTTATGGGGTAATGGGTTAATTAAACATAAAATTTCGTGGTGGTAATACAGAGGTTTTACTGCATACTGTTAGAGTGTGACCCAGGGTACCCATGTTCCGTTGTGCTTGCTGGGGTTACCGGCTGGGTCTACAGGGGTATTGAGAGGAGGCACCATAGTGTCCTGATACTGCATCAACTTCATTAACAGCTCAATTACCAGATCTTTGTTTTGGTCTGCAATATTGTGATACTCACATGGGTCACTGGGAATATGAAACAAACACGGTGACTTGACTGGGTTACAGTTAGTGGAAGCATCAAACGGCTTCTTGCCACAGTTAACTGTCACTGGCTTACCATTATGATAATAGGACGCCTTTACTCTGTCAAATACTGCTGTCTGAGATTCACTAAACTCTCCTATTAAAGAACTCAGATCTGGTTTTGTTAAATCATATCCACCATTACTTTTATAAATATTTGTTTGAGTGTATTGTAATTTTCCAGTGTTATTTACATGAAGTAAGATGCTGTCCGCCGGTGTCTGCCATGGAGGGTACCAGTCACTCCAAGCCATCCCTACATCTCCAACTAGTAATTTATAGTCACCAGATCTAAGGGCAGAATGCCCACCACGTCCTTTTGGGTCAATATTATGCAGTATTTCTTGTCGTTTTGTAGGTTCTTTGTTAGACAAGGCTTCCCAGGCATTGTATCCATCCAGTTCCTTCATAATGGCTGTATTCCCGCCTGCAGCTTTATACAGGGTTGGGAGCCAGTCAGTGACATGGATCATGTGGTTTGATACATAAGCTTTCTCCTTTAGAAGAGGACTGCTAATAAAGCCAACACCTCTAACTCCACCTTCCCACAATGTTGCCTTTACTCCTCTGAAACAGAACAATAGTCAAACCTGTATTCAGTACTATTTACCCTTTACCACATGCATATAACTTTTTACACTTCTAATTGTTCATACATCAAGAAAGTAGTCCTCAGCTAAGAAGTCCTTAAACCATTGTATGCTGGGTAATATTTGGCAGCCATTTCAAAATGTCGTCTGCAGCAGGTAAAACTCATATATTTGCAAAAGAATTTAGCAGTTTCTGATAGAATATTGATTTAGCAGCAAACAGTTTTGATCTCAGGTCAGGCTGAGATCAAAACTGTTTGCCTAGAGGTACACCTAAAAGTGCATCCCGCATAAAATGGGTTAACATGGAATATAATAATTATAAGGCAGTTCCAGTACATTTCCAGGTGGGAGTTTAAAGCAGGCTGAACATAAAGCAGAATGCTTCTTAAGGACCATTCTGCCTTACTTTCAACCTGCTTTAAGTTGTAATCTTTTCCCCAAAACTAGAAACATTCTGTGAGGTAACGGGTTAAGTGACCACTGTAACTGGGTATATTTCAACTCTTCAAGACATGTGACAGATTAATGCAAGATAACTCATTCACCCCTGAAACTCTAAATGGAGAATTCCAGTTTACAATTATACTTAATCCATTTTTGAATAATTAGGTTAGTTGTTAAAAATATTTTACAAAACGATAAACAGTGTAGACCCTGATCAGAGGGTTCCTTAAGGAGCCCTCTGACCAGAGTCTACACTGTTTGCATAGGACAAGTGTTCTCTTGATAGGTATTTTATTTGTTCATGACAAGTATTCTCGTTGCTAGGGCCCAATGTGTTATAAGTATTGTAGAAAGCTCTTATAGGAGTTTTCTACAATACTTTTGTCCTGCATCTAGCACTCACCATTCTTTAAATAGCAACTGGTTTACCTAATACAGTGGTTGCTTAATACATGTGTCATTAGAACCATCTCAAAAAGAATATTATAATGAGTTATCAGCATCATATGGTTTGGTACAGAAATAAAGGTGACAACGTGCAAAACACTTCAGTTTCCTGAACTTTCTTCCCATTTACCTAGAGCCATGACAAGAGGATCGTGAAGCTATGCATTGCTCACCTTTGAATAGATGTTGTGTATGGCAAGTACATTTATTTGCACTAGCTATTTAACTATTTGAATACTGAATAAATGCTGTTCACTCAAAATGCCATCTGCAGTTAATTTGAAATGACTTTTTTCCTCTCGACATAATTTTTTTTTTGAAATATGATGGGATTAAAGATCATTAACTTGAAGCTCAATGTTTTTTCTGGCTTTTATGTTACTTTATCATCAAGCCAATAATGTTAAACTTTGTTTAGTGGAGACTGGCATGTTACATTCATACCTCCTCCATTTTAACCCTTTCCCCCATAGAAGCGCCTTATAGTGAATGTGAGTTATTCCTCCCCTGAAGAATATAGTTCCAATTTAATCAGTCATGAATATAAATTATAGGGATATCTTTTGATATTCTAGCACATGAAAGCTTAAAGCAGACTGAAAGTAAAGCAGAATGCGCCCTAAGGCGCATTCTGCTTTACTTTCCATCTGCTTTATGTAGTCACATATCTTCATTACAGAGTTGTAGATAAGCAGAGTATCCGAGTACTTACCCAATTGAAATTGGTGAAATACCCAATTATATCAAAACTTATGGGTGACAGTACCCAACAAAAGGAAAAGGAAACCCAATTATTTGGCAGTGATTGGGTAAAAACCAAACGGATACTCAATTGCTTTTTTATTTCATCGGGTTATCAACTGAACTTTTACTTTAGTCGAGTGTTTGTTAACAAAAGTTGCATATAGAACTATGTAAGGTAAACACTGAAAATCATTAAGACAGTTAACAACAATACCCTGAATGCACTGTTGAAAGGACAAGGATAGGAAATCCAAGTTTATTTTCCTACTGATACCCAATTATATTACAAATCAAGGGGTTCTGGACTGTGGATACCCAAATGAATTAGAAACCATGGGCTTGTGGTCAATGCAATACCCAATGTATTTTTTTTAAAAAACCCAATTCATTTAAAATCCATGAAGTGATACCCAATTCCAAGTCAAAGCTTATCTACAACTGTGGTCTTCAATACTAGAAATATACTATTAGGTAAAGGGTTAACTCGGGCTTACCTAAGAGGGAAGTTGTTAGCTGCGTTGGCATCAAAGCCATTAGCTGGTCCCCCGTTGTCAGTAGTAAACAGTATAATAGTGTTGTCCATCATGCCACGCTGTTTGAGTGTCTCCACAACAGCTCCAACAGAGTCATCCAAAGCAGCGACCATGCCTAAAACATGGGGGAAAACTACAAACAGTGTCCATACACTTCACATGACATCTGATCATGATCTACACTGTGTACCAGTCATCAGAGTAAACATTATCTGCCTGTTCACCACTGTACAGTGGAAAAATTGAAACTAAGTGCATTAGCAATGCAATAAATTGTAGAAAATTACAGAATTTTGACAATTCTCACAATTACTTTTATATACTCCATCAATACGCCTTTTTACACATTTAATTATTCTTCCATTGAAAAAAATAGTTCCATTTTATATAGTAACAAATATGAAACATGAAATATATTCTATATTCTAGCTTAAAACACACTGAAAATAAAGCAGAAAAAGCCTTAAGGCGCATTCTGCTTTGCTTTCAATCAGCTTTAAGTAGTCACCTGTCTTCAAAACTAGAAACAGGCTATGCAGTAAAGGGATAAGCAGCTTATTGTCAGGGTGTAGGGACTGTTTGTTTAATTTTGTCGCAATTACTGGTTGTCAATAGTGCAGTCATACTGACTAGAGATGGCTGCCTAACCAGTAACTCCATACATACACCTTTTCCTCTACTGAAGAAAATAGATCTAATAGATCTACTTTAAACAGTCATGATTATTATACCTTAATTTCATGTACAATGTTAATTTCCCGTACACCACCATGACATAAAAATACTGTCAGAAAAATTTACTGTCTTAAAAATACTGTCGCCCGCTACCATAGGTAACGGAATGTCGTAAATGACGTCACTTTAAATAACGTTAAAACTTGGATCTACAATTTGAAGCAGTTTGAATCTTAAAGTTGACTAATTGATGTAAATAGACAGTCAGATCCGAAAAGGGAAACAGGTATATAATTGGGGCGATACAGCTTAGAGTTTGTGGATCTATATTTTTTTCAAATTCCAATTTCATTTTAAATCGCATGCGGATCTAGTTACATTCATGATTCCAGCCTGCTTTAGCACAGATCTAGATTTCCTACTTAAAGCCCAGGATTTCGGTATAATAAAATAAATTATCACATGTCTGACAGGGTGACAGTAAAATTGTCAACTTTCAGAAAAGTACTGTCAACCGAGGCATAGTAGCCTCGGTTGACAGTATTTTTCCGAAAGTTGACAATTTTACTGTCACCCTGTTAGACATGTGATATTTATATAATTTGTATCACAAGAATAAATATTTTCTATATCCTAGCAGATAGTAGCTTAAATCATGTTGAAAGTAAAGCAGAATGTGCCTTAGGGCGCATTCTACTTTACTTTCAACCTGCTTTAAGTGGTCATCTATCTTCAAAAGTAGAAACATGTTATAGGGTAAAGGGTAAAGTGACACATACAGTCAAACTTCAGTATCTTGACGGTCTCGGGACGATCGAAATAGCATCGAGATAAGCATGGGCTCGAGATAACCATGTGTGTAAGCCTGTGAACAATAAAACCGCCGTACGTATGTACTCTCAAGTGTTTGTGAAATGCCGTAACGTTTTTAACACGTTATATGCCGATTTCGATGTTACAGGTTTACTGTATTTTTGTACACAAAACACGGACGATAAAGACAATCAATAACTCACATTTTATTTAGTACTTGACCAGGGAAATTATATTGAATAGCTGCGAACGTAATATATTTATTTTGCAAACATCGAACATGGAAATATACATGGGTTGTTTTGGTTATTACAGTCCAGTACGGTAAGTCTGTGGTCCGGTAAAGCTGCGCATCAACAAACCGGTTTACTTCCGGCTGTCAAATACTCACGAAAAACTCGTTTTACTTAGGAAATCACAGTGAAATTCATTGGAGCTGGTAAAAAACCACCCTAGGTTAAGACAAGGGCCACTATGGCCCTAAATCGCTCACCTGGTAACCATGAAACCATGTACACCGTGTGACCTAGTTTTTGACCGGGCATGACCCTCATTCTAACTTGACCTCCATTTCAATGAGACAAACATTTTGTTCAAGTTTCATGAAGATTCAATGAATTTTGTAGTCTCTAGAGTGTTAACGAGGTTTTTGGATGATTTGACCTAGTGACCTAGTTTTTGACAAGACATAAGCCACATTTGAACTTGGCCTAGATTTCATTGAGGCAAACCTTTTCATCAAGTTTTATGAAGATCAAATGAAATTTGAAGTCTCTAGAGTGTTAATAAGGTTTTTCGATGATTCGACCTAGTGACCTAGTTTTTGACTAGACATGACCAACATTTTAACTTGACCTAGATTTCATTGAGGCAAACATTTTGATGAAGTTTCATGAAGATCCAATGAAATTTGTAGTCTCTAGAGTGTTAGAAAGGTTTTCCGAAGATTTGACCTAGTGACCTAGTTTTTGACCGGACATGACCCACATTCAAACTTGGCCTAGATTTCATTGAGGAAATCATATTGATGAAGTTTCATGAAGATCCAATGAAATTTGTAGCCTCTAGAGTGTTAACAAGGGTTTTCGATAATTTGACCTAGTGACCTAGTTTTTGACCGGACATGACCCACATTCGAACTTGAGCTAGATTTCATTAAGGCAAACATTTTAATGAAGTTTCATGAAGATCCAATGAAATTTGTAGTCTCTAGAGTGTTAACAAGGTTTTTCGAAGATTTGACCTAGTGACCTAGTTTTTGACCAGACATGACCCACATTCGAACTTGGCCTAGATTTCATTGAGGCAATCATATTGATGAAGTTTCATGAAGATCCAATGAAATTTGTAGCCTCTAGAGTGTTAACAAGGGTTTTCGATAATTTGACCTAGTGACCTAGTTTTTGACCGGACATGACCCACATTCAAACTTGACCTAGATTTCATTGAGGCAAACATTGTGACCAAGTTTCATCAAGATCCAATGAGATTTGAACCTGCTAGAGTGTTAACGAACAATTGTGGACGGACGGACAAACAGTTGAACATTTGTTGGGTATATTTTTTGTTTAAAAGTACCCAACAGTACACTAAAATACCCAACAATAACAATAGGGCAATCACGGAATGAATGGAATCTATTGTTCTCCCTACCCAATAAAGGACCTTTTGTGCGCTCGGACAGACAGACAGACAGACGACGGACGACGGACATCCAGCGATCCTAAAAGCTCACCTTGGCACTACGTGCCAGGTGAGCTAAACAAGGGCCACTATGGCCCTAAATCGCTCACCTGGTAACCATGTACACCGTGTGACCTAGTTTTTGACCGGGCATGACCCTCATTCTAACTTGTCCTCGATTTCAATGAGACAAACATTTTGTTCAAGTTTCATGGTATATACATTCAATGAATTTTGTAGTCTCTAGAGTGTTAACGAGGTTTTTGGATGATTTGACCTAGTGACCTAGTTTTTGACAAGACATAATCCACATTTGAACTTGACCTATATTTCATTGAGGCAAACCTTTTCATCAAGTTTTATGAAGATCAAATGAAATTTGTAGTCTCTAGAGTGTAAACAAGGTTTTTCGAAGATTTGACCTAGTGACCTAGTTTTAGACCGGACATGACCCACATTCGAACTTTGCCTAGATTTCATTAAGGCAATCATATTGATGAAGTTTTATGAAGATCCAATGAAATGTGTAGCCTCTAGAGTGTTTACAAGGTTTTTCGATGATTTGACCCAGTGACCTAGTTTTTGACCGGACATGACCCACATTCGAACTTGACCTAGATTTCATTGAGGCAAACATTTTGATGAAGTTTCATGAAGATTCAATGAAATTTGTTGTCTCTAGAGTGTTAACAAGGTTTTTCGAAGATTTGACCTAGTGACCTAGTTTTTGACCGGACATGATCCACATTCGAACTTGGCCTAGATTTCATTGAGGCAATTATATTGATGAAGTTTTATGAAGATCCAATGAAATTTGTAGCCTCTAGGGTGTTAACAAGGTTTTTCGATAATTTGACCTAGTGACCTAGTTTTTGACCAGACATGACCCACATTCGAACTTGAGCTAGATTTCAATAAGGCAAACATTTTGATGAAGTTTCATGAAGATCCAATGAAATTTGTAGTCTCTAGAGTGTTAACAAGGTTTTTCGAAGATTTGACCTAGTGACCTAGTTTTTGACCGGACATGACCCACATTCGAACTTGACCTAGATTTCATTGAGGCAAACATTGTGACCAAGTTTCATTAAGATCCAATGAGATTTGAACCTGCTAGAGTGTTAACGAACAATTGTGAACGGACGGACAGACAGACAGACAGACGACGGACGACGGACATCCAGCGATCCTAAAAGCTCACCTTGGCACAACGTGCCAGGTGAGCTAATAAAAAGTAATTGCCATAAGTATAATTCGTAAAAAATCCTTATATTTAGTATTTAAAGGAAAATGGACAGCTGATGACAATATGGTTTTATATCCTAGATTTTATCCTAACAACAACATTCATGAAGGTCCTGCAATTATTACTCATCGATAAGGTACGAAAAAGGTCGATTTATTGCATACAGGTAAGCTGTCGCTTATAGGAACGGGCGCCGCCATATTGGCAAAGCTATCATTCGGAACCCTCGATTTTTATCCATTTTGTGACGAAACAAAGGCCCAAACGCTGATTGGCTCTTTCACTCAACCGCTGTAACTTGGACGGACATTTCACACTTCGTCAGTAAATGTAACGGCAAGCTTAATTCAAGGTCGCATACAGTTAAAAAAAAAGATAATAGATAGATGGTATATTCATATTAATTATGATGAACTTGAAAGGCGTGTAGATCCAGATACGATCAGAAGCTATCGTTAATCGGCTTAGAGAAATGTCTGTTCCAATTCCCAGCTATAGAATCTGGGAAAACAATCCTGCGAAATGGCTAACAGTAGAGTATGGCGACATCCATAATACCTTGATTGATGATTATAATTATTAGATCTAGATCTACAATAAAAAAATCTGATAATCAGTGCGATATTGTGCTGATCTAGACCTAAATGTTGAACTGGCTTAGATCTACCAACTCGTTTACAAATCAGCATTTTTTAGCTGGTTCGTCTCGGTTTAGGAATTCAACGCTACAGCAATTCTTAAAGAAAAAAAGTCTCATTACTAGATCTACATAATGTACGGGTAGATCTAGATCGGTTTTTTCTTTCTTAATTTAATCATCGCGATTCTCTAGATCCCGATCTGATAGAGCGATCTTACTTTAGTCCAAAACCGATTTTCATTGGATCTAGTTTATCGTTCTTATTTCTGGGTGTAGTTTTACACTCGTCATTTCTGTAGAAAAAAATTCAAACAACTTTTAGATAGGCCTAAATGAATTTTAATTTAAGATTTAAATTCGAGTTTTATGGTAGACTCTAGTCTTTTTAAAAAAGCAGCATACATATCTAGATCTATACAAAACCACAAGAGCTAGAAGTGTCCAATCTTCTTTTTTTCTTTTTTTTTTTAAGATCTTGGCGTTTTTGTTTTGATGTAACCCTTTCCCCCATAAATACGCCTTTAAACGCCTTTAATTAATTCCTTCATATACTGATGAAAATAGTTTCAATATCATACTGTCACAAATAAAAATCATAAGAAATATTTTCTATATTTTAGCAGATAAAAGCTTAAAGCAGGCTGAAAGTATTTTTAACCTGTTTTAAGTGTTCACATATTTTCAGAAGTAGAAACAGGCTATGGGGTAAAGGGTAAAAGGCTCGTGGCGTGTAATCTCATATTTAAGTAGCCAACTAGCTAGCCTGTGTTTAAAATCACAACCCTGTTTGACAAGTGCGGCTAATTAGATTACGTAA
The DNA here is from genome assembly GCA_922989275.2 of Gari tellinella. Classification (NCBI taxonomy): domain Eukaryota; kingdom Metazoa; phylum Mollusca; class Bivalvia; order Cardiida; family Psammobiidae; genus Gari; species Gari tellinella. The sequence continues at coordinate 12,275,282 of OV277863.1, read as the reverse complement.
TATGGATCTTTATGCCTTGCAGGCCTAAAGCTTCTTGCTTCTTCACAGAGGGGGTCTTAGGCAGAAAAGGGGTTGTGTATAAACATTTCCGGTCCATATCGTACAATTTGCAAGGCAGCTTAATTGATTAGTGGTTGATGATGAATGTCAGCATAAAATGCGATCTAGATCAAAGCCGCCTGCTGAAATATGTCCTGAATCAAGTTTCGATTATGATTTTCATAGATCTTTATATAAGCTCAAGATATATAACGATAAGTAAAAAACGACATTAATACAATAAATGAGCACTCGGGTCACGTTATCTAGAGCGTTCAGTTTTGACCCAGATCAGAATATTAAATACTTTGTTCAGCAGACAATTAATCAGTTTGGATCTTAATCAGACATTGCGAGTCTCAATTGCTAGATGATAAATTGATATGCCACATTTGTCATGTCAATGACTGTGCAAAAAGTTCAGCAACAGTTTGGATCCAACTGAGATATTGAGAAACTCTGTGATTGAAAATCCAAACTGAATGTATTGAAAAGCTCATTGAAGAAACTTTGATCCATACTAGAGACTGACAAACAGTTAGGACCCAGATCGGAATCAAAACTGACTGTACTTAAAGGTCAGCAACAGTTTGGATCCAAATGAGATATTGAGAAACTCTGTGATTGAGACCTGGATGTACGAAAGTTTACAGAGAATAAAATTTAATGGTCTATTTTCTAAAAATGTATGTCCGATTGAGGAGCAGAACTGATGTTAAACGTCAGGAAAATTCATAACAGACCAGAAAAATAATTTGATCCCCCTTATTTTATTAAATAAAAACGTAATACCTCATCCGTTTTGTACTGGATGCTGAGACAGTGTATAGCCATATGGCTATACACTGTCTCTGACTGGATGTTATAAAAATCGGCACATGCATTATCGTCTTTATCTGCTCGTGTTTTAGTCGTAGCCCCGTAAAAAAAACGAAGATATCCTGGAGCCGATGTTTATGATTAATATTTACGGAAATATTAACAGATAAGACTAAATATATCGGAGAAACTTTTTTCGAAAGTCACAGGGCTTCGATGCCTTTATTCACAACAAGTATGCAAATATTATCAAGAGTAGGCCTATCCGTGCCCGATTCCGGTGTCCTATGAGATTTGCCTGATATACGCTACCTCAAGTATGGCTGGATTAAGCACTAATAGCTCGAAATTTTGATGTTCTGCTATGCACTCATTGTCACCAAGACACCCAATCGTCATTTCATTTGTTCTGCAGCAAGTATTAACCTCCTTTGTAGGCATTTAAACACAAGTATTGCAGTCGCAAATTAGTCTCTGTCTTCTAATATTACAGTTTCTGATAATTTAGGATCGAAGTTCTAAAGTGTTTTTACCTTCCTACACATGTCCAATTTTTCTCAGTATTTCAGTTTATTAATGTTATCGATGTAAATTCCGCGCACTCTACGGCATTCCCGGTTAGACTCGCTATAACCGGAAGGTCGCGGAAGGCCTTAGTTACATCACACAGGTAAACAAAATGGCGGCCCCCATGGTCGCTTGCACAGTCATATATCACAAAGTTTAAACGGCTCTAACTACTTCATTTTTTATTATTTTTCAAAATTTCAAAGGCAGAAGGCGATTTTTTTTCAATATCTTTCATTTAAAAGATATTTATCACCAGCTGTCCATTTCCCTTTAAGACACGTGGGTCAATAGTGTACATTTCATGCATTTGACCTCATTGAATATTCATGAGACATTGACCTGGATTCCGCAAGACATCTCGATCGATTCGGCTCAATATTTATTTGTCGGACAATTCATAACAATATAACATACGCTATGTATAGCTTTTTATTACCACTCTGTTTTGTGTATCCCGGAATTTCGTGTATTATTCGTATTTTCCTTCCTGCTCCGTGGTACTATTTTCCTCAACATCCGTTTTATCAAGGGGCGCTACTCTTGATGAATTGAATCAACACGGATAATGACGGTTATTAGGAGACTGATTTTAAGGATGCGGGGACCAAACTTTAAGCGATAATTTACTGTTGATTGACAATTATCACCTAACACCCATTCAGCCAACCTGCAAAACTACCGATAGTTCCGGTTAATGATTTTACCTGTGATTTCCACAGTCCGATATTCGCGATCAAAGTCGGCGAGCGTATCAATGCATGAAAACTTACAGTCGTCGAGAAACTGGGTGTTAATTGAGAACAATTAAATGAATATGGCCAAAATCTATAGTCGAAACACCGGGGGTAATCGATATTAGCCATAGTCGAAATAGGGCAGGTAAGATTACAAATATTTCCGGGACTTGAGACAATCGTCGAGATAGGCATTGCAATCGAGATTTTGACGTTCGAGATACTGGTGCTCGACTGTAGTTAATACCAGAAACACGTTCTAGGTTGTTGTAAAAGCTGGACAATACTGTAGCAATAACGAGTAGCTGTACCTGCAAACATTTTTCTGTAGAAGTTTTTTATGTTTGTCCTGTCGACATAGTGCTGTGGTGCCTGTAAGGGATCTCCGTCTACGTTACCACTATGGACAGCCTGATGGGGCAGGTATAGAAACAACGGCTGTACAATAAAAGACAAACAGTCAATAAAACAGAAACAACGGCTGTACAATAAATACACATTAATTGGGGGTGTGATACAAGACCATGTATTCAGCTTCAGACACTTTTTGGCGGAAGCAGCCGGTCTGGGCAAGAGCCTTATTGGCTGTTTCTGCCAATAACGTCGAGAGCTGAATACAACACTCTGTAGCGCACGGCAAATGGTGATGTGTTTATTATATGCTATCAGTATCCACCATCAACAACAAAATACTATACATATATATGCTATATCAGTTTGGTACAGTTGAACCTGTCTTATGTTACTTTCAAGGGGGCAGATATCTGAAAAGGTCATAAAAGACAGGTGGTCACATAAGTCATGTTTGCAATTTTTTAGAGGTTAAATAAAATACCAGTAAACATCATTATGCATGATTCTCTGAATAACTACTATGTTAATTGTCTGGATGGTTATAGAGGAAAGGCCATACCTCTGACTTGTTGTGGTCAGTTATGATCTTCACTGCTTCTTTAGTGAACATATCTGTGGAGTATTTGTCCCTCTCATTTCGGATCACAGTCAGGTTTCTTCTCCAATCTAAACCCCAGTATTTCTGTATAATGGTCAAACACAATATCTAAAATGATAATCTAGTACAGTACAATCACTCTATTACGAGCATTAAATTATGTTATCTATCACTATCAGGTGTTTAATGTAGGTGGCTGCTTAAAAGAAGGTGAACATAAAACAGAAAGCTCCTTTAGGAGCTTTCTGTTTTATGTTTACCTTGCTTTAAGCTGTCACCTGTCTTTAACACAATCAATTAGTCTTCTTTAAATGGTGGTAATAGAAAGGTTTTACTGTAGAGATAAACTTCAGTGATAGATCAACCAGAAAGAAAATCTTTGAAAAATACACATTATATTCTAAATGATTTGTTTTCAAATGGACTATCAGTAATACATTTGTTAAAATTATCAGTTATGTTGATATTTAGTATTGTTAATTGAAAACATAAGAAATAGGAAAATAAACAGTACAGACACTGATCAGAGGACTCCTTTAGGTGCACTGTGATCAGGATTTACACTGTTTGCAAAATACAGATATACATGTACTGGTTTCAAGCATAAACAGGGTTAATATTTACAGTAATTTGTACATGAAAGCCCCATTAGATTAATAGTTAAAAGACTGGCTTAAAAGTGTCCCTGATTTGCAATTCCACTTTAAAAACAAATTCCTAAGCAATAAGCGGCAACTTTTTATCACATTAGAGCAGAGCCTCCAGATAAGAAGGCGTAAACTGATTATTTCCAACCTTTCTTCCTTTATGCTTCCACAAACCCTATGCTAGAACTATTCATTAGAATAATTGCCTTGCAGTGATTCTAATAGGTAGTCAGCACGTAAGGTATGCTGGTGACAGATGTACAGACTACTTAATTTCTTAAATACCCTACTTATCTGGAGTTCTGTACAAGTCTTAACCCCTATTACCCAATAGCCTGCTTCTGGTATTGAATATAGGTAACCATCTTAAAGCAGGTTGAAAGTAAAGTAGTATGCGCCTTAATGTGCATTCTGCTTTACTTTCAACTTGCTTCAAGTTACCATCTGCTAAAATTTAGAAAATATTTCTTATAATACATATTCATGACAGTATACATTGGAACTGTTTTCTTCAATTGAGGAATGAATTAAATGCACTAAAAGGTACTTCTATCGGGTAAACGGTTAATAAAGCAATGTGAGCAAACCACAGAAACAAATTTTATCAAATAAATAAACTCTTTACCTGTTAATAATTTTCAAACAAGCCACTGCTTAAAGCAGATTGAATGTTCAGCAGATCATTCTGCTTTACTTTCAGCCTGCTTTAAGCCGTCATGTCTCAGAAAAAAGCAAAGTTCACCATGTGTTCTTTATTATGAAAGGTTAAAAGCATAACGAAGTGAACGAATAAATAGGGACGTGAAACAGTCTATACCCTGATCTGGCCTTATAATTAGTGGGGCCTTATCTGGATCCAAACTGTTCAAAAATCTTAAGATACAGATCTACACAGTTGAATGGAATTACCCTTTCCCCAATAGAAGAGCCTTTTAGCAGATTTAATTTATTCCTCACCTGAAGAAAACAGTTCCGATTTATACTGCCATGAACATGTACCTGTGATAGCTTACAGCAGGTTGAAAGTAAAGCAGAATATGCCTTAAGGTGCATTCTGCTTTACTTTCAACCTGATTTAAGGTGTCACCTGTCTCCAAAACAAGAAACAGGTTATGGAATAAAAGGGTTAAATAAAAGTCAATCTGATGTAAAATTAAGAATAAATGTTGCAAACAGTTTTGATCCAGATGAGTTCCAAACTGATGATAATTTTTCATTAAACAATGATAAATTTTCCAGTAAAAACTACTGAGCATTTTTAAGGAAGTTTGAAGTTGACTTGGCCATCATACAAAGGTTGTTACACAAGAGGGCCACAAGGACCCAACATTAGCTAATTTGGAATCTAACAGTTTATGATAAAATGGTTAAAATTTTCAATGACCTTGACTCAACATTTATTAAATCATTAATGGTACAGTTGGTTCCAGAATCATACAAATCAAAGTTAAGTTTTGTAATCCATTGACCCATTGTACATTGTTCCCATATGCTGTAATTTCCAAAATTATTTCGCACCTCTAGCTTTTGAAAATTTCCCTTATCTTGAGTACTGAGTGCTAATCATGCCTTGTCCCTTGTTGATTAACCCTTAGCCCACCAAATAAATTGTCGTCTGCTATATTTCTTGTCTGCTTCAAGTTTCAAAGTGCTTCAAAGTTACTCAAAATTGCTGAAAATGTTGTCCGAGTGTCAAACAACTTGGATCGGGATGAGACGCCGAGGTACTCGGCGTCTCATCCGGATCCAAGCTGTTTGCATATGGAGCTATAGTCGTGACTGGCAGGCTAAGGGTTAACTTGTGCTGAAAAACTACATTTAAACTTTTACAAAACAGAAGATTTTATTCTCTCCCAACAAAGGCATTTGAGCTAAAATATTATTTCCAGATGCAAAAAGTTTGAAGACACATCAGATGCCTGTAACTCCTCACTAAAATGATTACTGGTAAGTCCAAGGAGATAGCATGCACTATTTTGAATGAAGCTGTTTCACCCACTACCCCATAAATACGCCTTTTAGCACCTTTAAGTGTCCTCCATCAAAGAAAATTGTTTTAATTTATACATTCATAAGTACATGTATTTTCATTCAGAAATAGTTTCTATATTCTAGAAGATTTTGGCTTTAAGCAGGCTGAAAGTAAAGCAGAATGTGCCTTAAGGCACATTCTGCTTTACTTTCAACCTGCTTTAAGTAGTTACCCATCTTCAAAACTAGAAACAGGCTATGGGGTAATGGGTTAATGTCTTCTGTTATTGTATCATAATGAACTTGACTGGAATTTGAAAACAGTGTTGATACAGACTAGACCTTGAGTAACTTACCATAATGACCGTAAGTACTGGGACAGACAGGCCTGAGCAACAATGTTGACCCTGATCAGACTGCTCTTGAGAGAGCAGTCAGATAAGGGCTACATTGTTTGCCATTCAGTTTGTACTTTTTGGACAAATTACTGGTGATTTAAGCAATAAGTTCAAATTAAATGATATTTGCAGCAGTTATACAGGGTGTCCACATTTTTTTAAAATGTGTCAAGTACCTGTGATCAGACACTGGGTTACCTGAAGCATCTGATCTGGCTCCAAACTGTTTACTATTGGATACAATGTGTTCAGCATAATCGCAATTGTAATCATATATTTTCCACTGACCCATCAAGTTTGAGGCCAATGATAAAGAAGCAGAATGTTCACTCAACACTTTTATATTATAAAGAACATTCCCAGGTTAGCTTTGTGCACTCAATCAACCTACTAGATTAGCTTCATATGTATGGTCGTAGTAATCTTCACATCCTTGATAGTAGCCATAGTGAGACTCAAACCCCCTCAGTGTGGGCAGGTACTGCTCAGCAAACATCCCCAGGTGCCACTGTCAAGTGAAAGCACAGTTTGTTGTTGTGAAGGACTTTACATACCCCTAGGTTAACATGATTCTTGGCTTAACCCTCTGTACCCTAGTCATGCATGTGCTCATCAAGTCAAATCAACTTCCAACCAAAATCAACATTACTGATTAGTTTAAACCAATGACATCATACATTTTTACAGTGGAGAAAACATTATTCTTCTCCAACAAACGAGTTTACACTAAAATTGTTATTTCCAATGCAAACAGTCTGTCCAGGGCCAGATCAGGCTCCAAACAGTCTGCCACTCAAATTCAAATAAAATAGTTAGAAATTTCAAAACATTGTAATTTTCTTCATCTTAGTGATATGTGTTTAAAAGGGAAAGAATATCTTCTTCTCCACTGTATCCAACACCTTAACTGCACATAGTTTCTATTTCTTACTGAGGAGCAGCCTGCAGTATGATCAAAGTAATCACCATGGCCAAGCAGGAATCCATAGTGCGAGTCAAACCCACGCCTGGTTGGAGTAAACTCATTAGCATAAAACCCTAGGTGCCACTGAAATATGACATCTTATGGAGGAAATACAGTGGAGAAGACATTATTCTTTCCAGTTTAAACCCAAACTAATGCTTTGCATTAAAATATAGAAATTGTCAGGTTTTAGAAATTTCTAACACTTCTTTTTAATCTGAGTGGAAAACAATAAGGAGCCTGATCAGACACAGGGATCTGACTCCAAAATGTTTACATGGTAATAAATGTATAAGTGTAAATATGTTTATTGAGAAACAATAATGTCTTCTCCACTGTATATACCCTTATACTGCAGAATAAAATACATGACTAGTTAACATTCAGATTTTAGAGATCTGTCTCAGAACTATAGTATGACAAACAGTACAGATCCTGATAAGAAGGATCCTTCAAGAGTTTCTGATCTGGGTTTACATTGTTTGCAAAGGATGGGTATATCAAGTTCAAGCACTACAAGGGTTAACGAAGGACAAATTTCAACTGTATACAATGTATTTCATAGGCCAATGTTAAAATCCATGTTGCTGCTTTAGTCATTCACAATTACAGACATACTAGTTGAACTTAGGCTATGACAATAACAATGATTTTTTGTAATTGAAGACCTCTGGCCCATATTACAACAGCAGTATACCATCAACTTATGTCGTGTCTATACTATAGAACTATATCAATGAAAGGTAATACATATATAGTTTTGAAATGAAGAAATGCATAACAAATAATATTCAAATTTAGGCAGTCTTTGTTTTGATCTAATGGTTACCGCTGATGCATACAGCGAAACTTTTGGCCAAAACTCACTGAACCCCAAATTCAACTAAACACTTATATTGATCATGGATAAGTGTTGTGAGCTGCCGGAAATTAGATGAAAGCAAATTTGTATGGCTTATTTAATATCATGCTGCTTTCATCCAGTTTTCGTCTACATCTTATATAATAAAGTATCTTGTCATACAGTTGCAGTTTAGAGAGTTTCAGCTCATTTTCAATACAGTAGAACCTTTCAATCAAGCAAACACTGGTAAACCTGATCAAATGGCTACTAGACAATTTATTGCAAAATATACATGTACATATTTTCAGCAGAAAAAGGTTATGGTTAGGGATGTCAACGAATACCCGAATATCCGAATAGTTCACCGAATATTCGGATAGAAGATCATTCGGATCGAGTTTTTAAAAAAAAAAACAACTTAAGGTACTTCGCATATGCGCGTAGTTTCCATACGATTGTTATGAAACTTTTCATGAAGAATGATAATAGCCTAAGAAACAATGTGGGTAAATATAGGCAAAATTTATCGTGTGGTTTGTCTTTAAGGTCTTTTTTCTGACAAAAACCTAGAATTTTGATGATTTTATTTTTCTTAAAAATGAATAAAGCTAATGACTATAATTCTCGCCCAATAAGTAGTCCACAACATTTATTACAAGAAAAGCTAAAATCATTTTGAATAAAGGTGTTCAGAAAGATGTTATCAGCTATTTAAATTTTGCAAAATGCTAAAAAATTGAATTACAAAAAACTGACTCATTCAATGTATATTTGTTTTCATTTTATTCAAATATATGGTTGATGAACTAGTCTGTCTGAAAAAATTAGAAAATATTACAGTCAGGATTTGTTGTTATAACATATTTTCTTATTAAAATGTGGGATATTTGTTGTTTAGATACAGTTACCTACCTTGGAATTAAAACTTTGTCATTAAAATGCATTATTATTTATTCATGGACTTGCATACAAGGTTTATTATATTGTTTGAACATAATTATAATGGGCAATATCGATCTTGAAAAGGTTAGCGTATTGATAAGCTTCACTGTGTGGCTTTATAGTTCGATCAAACCGTTTACATGTATACCGATTTAATTGACTTGTAAGTCATTAAACTAAAACGTACAGGTAAGTTGACATATACTTGGACCGTAAACATCACTAGTACTAATCAACGAAGACTAAACATAACATGTCTCTTGATTACTGCGTTATGGATTGACAAGTCAATAAATCGGACACTTAAAAAAAATATATGGACCGGATGGGTCTCGAACCTATGACCTTTGGATTGCTAGTCAACCACTATAGTCAACCGCTATACTAACTGCGCTATGAAGGATTATACTAATTCGTATCAACATTTCCTTTATATAAATTTTCTAGTATAAACACGTACTAAAAAGTCTGTGTCGTCCAGACGCATATCCGCTCGCCCGCAAGACAGATTTCCGGTAGCGAAAGGCCTTAAAGAACAAAATTGTTTCGATACTCTTCCGCGTTCATTAATCATTGCCAGTTAAAGAATGTTTTCGTACCCACGTTAGCGTTTAAAGTTTGTTTTTACAACAAGTGTCAATGGTAAGATGACACCTATAGCACATGTGATGGGCATCATTTATGGTTTACCCGTCTAGGCTTAAGAAAACAATACGCGATTAAAGATCCGATTGTGTTTGTGTTTGTTTGCAATTTCCATTACGTCAGGGTATAATTCACGGACCCCAATTATGTAGCGGGTAAAGGGGGCGCCGCTAATTGGCTATCACCCCACGCAATTTCAGATAAACAGTACACTATTATCACGGATTATGTAATTTTATCACACTGAAATATAACAAGGTATTTTCATTATCCAATCATTGTATCATACTGATAGACAGTTTGTTATGGCGTAAAAAGCATTTGCTTATGATTGGTTATTCATACAAGAGCGGTAAAGCATGCCATTTATAATTATCAGCTTTACGATTAACCAAGCCAAAAGAAATACCTTTTCATTGGCTTAAAGTAATTATATAGTTTGGTAATTGTTCAACAGAAGATATACATTTCAAAGAAGAAAGAAACGATGAGCGCAGATAACATTTTCAGCGCTGTATCTATTCATTTTAAAAATACAAATGGGTCAAAATTTTGGTTCAGGAACGGTTAATTGAGTACAATAACTTAATAAGTGATAACAAAGTCGTACATTTCTTTGCTTTTAATAATCATTCAAAATCTCTTGAATCTTGATAAACTGATCCATTCCTGTTATGTGAATTGCTGAAAAAGACAAAGAGTGAATTTTACAAAAAGGCTCAGATCATGGCACCGTGACGCTTACTCGCAGGTAAACATGTACTCTGTAACTCGAAACAAGAATGGTTTCATTGCAACAATCAACGCCAAATAGATCATATCCAGGCATCTTCTTGGTCGGAACTACATCAAAATTTAAATCGATTCAAGTCTGCTTTGACTGAATGCTTACACTATTATGCCGCGAGAGAAGCTTTACGGGATATCATCTAAATTACCTCTATACTATTTAAGCAACTTACGAACATACGATGATTTGTATGGTTTTCAAAACCGAATATCCGAATACTATTCGGATAGAACTTTCGAATATTCGGATAGCGTTTTGACATTCGTTGACATCCCTAGTTATGGTAGAACAAATAGATCAAACCTTGTGGTTTTCTTTATCAGTCAACCCTTTCCCCCATAACTGTATTTAGTATTGAAAAGATATGGTTGTTTAAGCAGATTGAAAGTAAATCAGAATGCTCCTTAATTCTGATTCACTTTCAGCCTGGTTTAAGCAAACATCTGCTAGAGTACAGGAAGTATTTGTTATGGTAGATATTCATGACTGTTTTAAGAAGAATTACTTTCTTTAGTGGAGGAATAAATCAAAGGTGTAACTAGAGAGATTGCTGTGTCTGCAAGACAAATATTGTTCATAGAATTACAGCCATTTGAACATTTTTTGCATATGATGTTCATGCAACAGTACATACTTTTCCCACATATACCCACATATACCACAGTTGTGTATGTGGACATGATGCCCCCGCTAGTTGTCATTATGTCCACATACACAACTGTGGTATATGTGGAAAAAGTATGTACCGTTGTATGAACATCATATGCTAAAAATGTTCAAATGGCTGTAATTCTATGAACAATTATGCTGATCAAAATCCTAATCACATGCTCATCTGTGGACCTGTGGTATGTGTGCAAACACTCTGATCAATTCTAAGGATGTACAGTGCTCCCTCCCTACAACGGCCCTCCCAACAACGACTCCCTCCTTACAATGACCCTTACTACTGTTCCCCAAACAAGACATTTATGTCCAACCTTTTCATGGCTCCAATACCATCTGCTTAAAATTGTCGTCTGCTGTTTTTCTCAAAGTTACATATTGGACATTAAAACAGAAAACGAGTGACAAACAGCTGAATCCAGATCAGACGCCGCGTTACGCAGCGTCTGATCTGGATTGAAGCTGTTAGCAAATGTAAACCAATTTCCCTCCCTATAACGACTCCCTCCGAACAATGCACACAATTTTTGTCACCCATTCGGTGTCGTTGTAGAGAGGGAGCGCTGTAGCTATAAAACTGTAGGAAGTGATAGCCAGACAAAGTACAATGTATGTAAATTGTATATGGGGATCGATGGACAGAATAATGGATGGACTAACAGACAGGGTTAAACAGTATCCTCCCCCTCTCTTCCTAGGACTTATCGTAGCTGGGAGCTGGGTCATGAATAGGCTGATCTATTGGGTAGTAGGTTAGAAGAAAGTAGCAGCTGACCTTGCCGACCATGTGTGTTCTGTAGCCAAGCTCCTTGAACCACTGAGGCATAATCTTCTCTTTCAAGGGCAGACCATACTTCTCCGAGGCATATATCACACTATGTTGTAAACCTATTAAGAAAGAACATGCTAAACAAGAACTGGCGATGAACCCTTCTCTAACTGAATATTCATATAAAAAAATCTTTTCCATTGTGAACATCTACCATCTAAGCTATGTGAATTACATTGGCTAGTAAAATAAGGATTTTTTTCCACAGAATAAATGCAGACTCATTTTAGTGACATATCCTGTAAGAAAATCATGCATATCTTGAATAGACAAGTCCTGAAGGAGCTGTCTGATCAGTGCCTACACCATTTTCAAAAACTGTCAAAAAACACTTATAGGAGGAGAAAGATTATATGTTGCAGTGATGAAACAGTGAATGAAAAGATCATTATTGGTACCAAAATGCTGCATCTTAAAATCTTTTCCTACATGTACACTGCTTTTTAGTTGAAAGATTACCCTTTACCCTATATTTCAAGTTTTGAAGACAGATGACCAATTAAAGCAGGTTGAAAGTAACACAGAATGTGCCTTAAGGCACATTCTGCTTTACTTTCTGCCTGCTTTAAGGCACCATCTACTAGGATATAGGAAATATTTCTTATGGTGCATATTCATAACTGTATAAAGTAGAACTATTTTCTGCAGTATAGGAATCACTTAAAAGTGTAAAAAATGCTTACTTATACATGTAGTGCAATGGGATAAAAGATGTTAGTATTTCCATACCACTTGCAGCTCTTATCACAACTCACAATGTTAATTTTCTTACCTGTGTGAATGGGATGCTTGCCCGACATCAGGGCCCCTCGTGTAGGTGTACAGATAGGGGACACATAGTAGCTATTGAGTATTATACCCTCATAGGCTAGTGCATCAATGTTCTTGGTAGGAATCTGATTTGAACCATGAAAGCTGACATCATTCCAGCCCTGCAATTATTGTAAGACTTCATTGTGCCATATACAACTGTGGCAGGTAGCTGCTAACCCATTGTATGCTGGGTAATATTTGGTGGCCATTTTAAAATGTCGTCTGCAGCGGGTATAACTCAAATATTTGCAAAATATTTTAGCAGTTTCTGATAGAATATTGACTTTGCTGCAAACAGTTTTGATCTAAGGTCAGGCCCCACAATGTGGGGCCTGATCTGAGATCAAAACTGTTTGCCTAGAGGTACACCTAAAAGTGTACCCTGCATAAAATGGGTTAAATCAAGTGAATATGAAACAGAAAACTACACTAGGACTTATCTAACTTTCATTCAGCTTTAACCTATTCCCCATAATTAATGGTTGTCTTTATCAGTCAACTTTTCCCATAGCTTTTTTTCAGTATTGTTGTTATTGAACCTATAAGTTTCATCGATAATCAATCTAAAGCCATTCATATGTGTACACACTAGAGTGATAACAATATTGAAATATGGCATACAGTATTCTAGTATAGCTGAGTGCACCAAGGGCAGATAACTGAACACAATGGTCTACCTATCCTCACATAAGTGTCAGAATGAACATTCATTAATCCTTAGCCTGCCACTCACGACTATAGCTCCATATGCAAACAGCTTGGATCCAGATGAGACGCCGAGTAACTCGGCGTCTCATCCGGATCCAAGCTGTTTGACACTCGGACAACATTTTCAGCAATTTTGAGCAACTTTGAAGCACTTTGAAACTTGAAGCAGACGAGAAATATAGCAGACGACAATTTATTTGGCGGGCTAAGGGTTAATGTTGTTGAATACAAAGGACAGTTTTAAAGCAAGATGAAAGTTAAGCAGAAAGCCCTAAGTAAACTAATTTACTTCCATCTTGCTTCAACTTCAAGCAGTATCCTGTCTTAACCCATTACCCCATAGATATGCCTTTTTTAGGACTTTAATGTGTAAGAATCTTCCATTAAAGAGAATATATGTAGTTCCATTTTATGCAGTTACATGTATAAGTATGCACCTTAAGAAATATTTTCTTTCTGCATCTTAGCAGATGATAGCTTAAAGCAGGCTGAAAAAAAGCAGATTGCGCCTTAAGGCGCATTCTGTTTTGCTTTCAACCTGCTTTAAGTGGTCATTTGTCTTCAGAAACAGGAAATAGGCTATGGGGTAATGGTCAAAAACATGATAAGCCCTTATCTAGGAACGAATTGGTTAAGCAACAATCTGTCTTCAATACTGGAAAGGTACTATTATATACAGGAGAAAAGGGTTATCCAGAGCCTACCTAGCTAGCAGGTAAACAAAATCTTACCAAGTCATCTGCCACAATCACTACAATATTTGGTCTTGTTCCTGCACTTGTAGACATGGCAACGAAGGAGGTTAAGCAAGTCACTACTAGCCACCATCTCGTCATAATTATAGGTCTACTTCTGCAAAGAAAACATGACTCAACTCATTACTCTATAGCTTGTTTCTAGTTTTGAAGACAGTTGACCACTTAAAGTAGGTTGAACGTAAAGCAGAATGCATTCTGCTTTTCTTTCAGCCTGTTTTAAGCTACAATCCGCTAGGATAAAGAAGGAATTCCTTATTGCTTAATAAAACAAGATTAGTATCATTATATAAACTTGCAAATTTAGATAAGGAGGTCAGCCACTTGAGCCTTGACCCTATCGACACAATTGCTCATGCTCCCCAAAATATAAACATATAACCAACATCACACAAGTAGTCTAGTTAAATTGACCTTAGAATACACATCAGTAGTTTGGAGTCCTTACAAGAAATGTTATATTGATATTGTTGATAAAATCCAAATACAAACCAACCGGTACATTAACCCATTTATGCCTGAATATTGCAATGATCTCTCCCTGTGTACTAGCTTGAAGATTTCGTTTATTGCAGAATGATATACAAGGGTGATTTAAAGACACTGCAGTCTTTGTCCATACACCAAAATATTTCATATGATAAATCAAACAGTGCAGACTCTGATGAGGCATCTCATCAAGGTCTACACTGTTTGCCAATGTCAACTCTAGTAGATACCAGGCTTAAATGGGTTAAACATGATTACAAATCTATAAACAATGACCATCTTCGACTTACTTCAAAGTTTATGTCACTGGATTGACATGTTTAATGCTAAGCAGCATGCAAATGTAACATGGTGAGAAAAATATGCAGCCAGACCGGGGCTCGAACCAGGGACCCCTTGCTTACAGGGCAAGTGTTCTACGGACTGAACCACTGGGTCGTTTACACAAATCTCTCACCATTTAATCATAAACTCAACCCGGCTACACACACCCCCTCTACACAAGAATTCGTCCCAAATTCTTAATTAAAGACACTCCACGAGCTTCTTATTATTATTTCCGTACACTCCACAAGTTTCATATTATCCTAGGGGTTATTTACGTTGGGCGTCATATGTAACATGGTGAGAAAAATATGCAGCCAGACCGGGGCTCCAACCGGGACACCTTGCTTACAGGGCAAGTGTTCAACCGACTGAACCACCGGACGGCTTACACAAATCTCTCACCATTTAATCATAAACTCAACCCGGCTACACAAATAACCACAGAGATTGCTGTTTTGAATAATAGACTCACTCTAAACAGTACTCTCCGGGGGAGATTGATTCCAGTCCTTGATGGTTCTAGCCTCTAGGAAAGAATTTTGTCTGTCATGAATTTGATGTGATGGATTTAGCAGGCAACAACTTCATTAGATACCGGTATTATACAAAGTATTGTGAGTTGAGTATCTGTCCTCCCCTGTCTGCTAGGGACGCTAGTTTAACCCATTACCCCATAGCCTGTTTCTAGTTTTGGAAATAGATAACTTCTTAAAGCAGGTTGAAACTAAATCATTATGCGCCTTTAGGCACCTTCTGTTTTACTTTCAGCCTGCTTTGAGCTACCTCCTGCTAGAACTAGAAATGTCGCCTAGGGGCTAACTTTGAATACCCCAATGGTACACAATTATGCCAAACCATTATGTACATAATTTTGCCAAACCATTATCTCCCCTTGGAAATGGTGGAATGGAAAAATATTTCTCCATGGACATCTGTAGATGGTACTCTATCAAACTGTGAAGTTTTTTTTAAAATCAGATGAACAGTGTAGGAGGAGTTGCCCTTATGATGATTCTGAACTATAATGCATGAAACATTAAGCTAAATTATCTCCCCTTGGAAATGGCAGAATAGAAAAATACTTCTTCATGCATATCTTTCCATGGTACTCTATCTTCCATGGTACTTTATCAACCTGTGAAGTTTTGTTAAAATCCAATAGCCTTTTACAATAAAGTTTAATTACCTCCCCTTGGAAATGGAAGAACGGAGAGTCACATTTCTTCATGCATATCTATCCATGGTACTCTATCAACCTGTGAAGTTATTTTGTAAATCCGATGAATGGTGTAGGAGGAGTTGTGTTTACGAGGTACAAAATCTGTTACAGCAAAGTTTAAATATCTCCCCTTGGAAATATTTAACCTTGGAAATGGAGGAACAGAAAGAAAATTCTTCATGCACATCTTTCCATGGTACTCTATCAACCTGTGAAGTTATTTTGTAAATCCGAATGAACGGTGTAGGAGGAGTTGCGTTTACGAGAATGGACGGACGGACGGACATCCTTCCATCTGGACACTTGTTGGGGATTTATTTGTTTAAAGTACCCAATAATACACAAGGGAATGAATGGAATTCTATTGTTCTCCATACCCAACAAGTAACCTTTCCTGCACTTGGATGGACAGACAAACAGACTAATTCCTATATATATGCCCCCCAAACTTGTTTGCAGGGTATAATAAAAACAAGAGCCCCATGGGGCATATGTCGCTCACCTGAGAATAGCTGTACATCAAAATGGAGATAATGATTTATGTCCAGGACGGGGTCATTTTTTAACCGAGGGGCATAATTTGAACAATCTTGATAGAGGACCTGTAGATGATGCTATGTTCCAAATATCTAAGATCAGGGTACTAGGGTTCTAGACAAGAAGATTTTTTTTAAGTTTCCATTGAAAAACTCTATTTTTAGCTCCTGTGACCTACATATGCAACAGACTGGAACCATTTGAACAAAATAGATAAAGGACATCTAGAAGTAACACCATGCCGAATATCAATGCTCTGGCTATATTAGCTTCAGAAAAGAAGACGTTTGAAAACTGTGACCCCCGGAGTGGGGCTAATTTTGACCCCAGGGGCATAATTTGTACAAACTTGATAGAGGACCTGTAGATGATATGCAATCGACCAGAACCATTTGAACCTTATTGGTATAGGACATCTAAAAGTGTCACCATGCCAGATATCAAAGCTCTGGCCATATTAGTTTCAGAGGAGAAGACGTTTGAAAATTTCACTATATAACTCTATGTTAAACTGTGACCCCCCGGGCGGGGCCAATTTTGACCCCAGGGGCATAGTTTGTAGTTTGATAGAGGACCTGTAGATGATGCTATGTGACAAATGTCTAAGATCTGGCCCTTGTAGTTTCAGACAAGAAGATTTTTTAAGATTTCCTTATTTTTTCACTTGGTTGCCATGGCAACCAGAGTTCTACATTGTTTTTAATTCTTTGAACAATTTTGAAAGAACTTGACCCAAGGAACATTCGTGTAAAGTTTGGTTGAAATCTTTTCAGCGGTATATGAGGAGGTGTCATTTGAAGCAATTGTTAAAGATTAGAAGCAGCATTATGTGGCATCTGACCTGGATCCATACTGTTTATGGCCAATAATTAATTGTGGACTGATAGACAGAAAGATAAACAAACAAATAAAACACAAACAAACAAACAGACAGACCAAAAGTAATATGCCTCGAACTAAGTTGTGCTTGAGCATAAAATAGCAGACATCACTATCATTTCTGTTATGTATCTCAGTGACCTGAGTTCAGAGCTAGCTATGGGTCAGTTATGCAATAGGAGACGGTCTCAGAGAGAAATGACTATTATCATGCTGAACTGTTGTCTGCTCCAAAAGTTTGTATGTGAAATATGTAAAAAATAATAACTTATATTTTCTAAATATAAGAAAATATGTAAATGAGTGGCAAATAGTTTAGATCCAGATTAGATGCAGCATTATGTGGCATCTGACCTGGATCCAAACTGTTTGCAAAAATGTTGCATTTAGTATAAGGGTAGCTTCTTAGCCTGGAAGATACAATGGGTCTGTATAAAACGGATCATTAGAGAGTTTTTACTGTCAGACCTGCATCAAAAAGCACTGATATGGCCAGGGTTGAGTCAAATTTGACCCTAGGGTTTTGATTTTTTACAATTTTGAAAGTGATTTAGTAGAAGATACTATTCATGCAATATCTAAGGTGTGGGAACAGTGGTTTTTTACAAAAAACTTGTTTAAAGTTTTTCACTTTTTTTAATAAATTTCAATAAGTAGTCCACCAATGAATTTTATTTTAACAATTTCTGTAGAGAAGCATCCAAGGAACACCGTCAGCAATTTAGTTTTTCCCTCAAACTCGCGGTTTCAGAGGAGATGTCGCTTGAAGTAAATTTGAACGGACGGGCGTCCTTACATTTGGGCACTTGTTGGGTTTTTCTTTTGTTTAAAAGTACCCAATAGCAACAAAAAAACCCAACAATAACAATAACAATCTATTGTTCTCCCTACCCAATAAAGGACCTTTCGTGCGTGCGGACAGACGGGCGATCACAACAGCTCAATTTGAGCCTTCGGCTCAGGTGAGCTAAAAATTACCTATGGTACTAAGTATTCATGACTGTATAAATTGAAACTACACAGAATGCAATAAAAGGCGCTTCTATGGGGGAAAGGGTTAAGTTATTTATGATCATGTATGATGTCAATTGCTCTTGAAGTATATCTATGCCTGTATAAGTAGCCCCACTTTGTACTTTCAGTCTCGACTCTTTGTCCTACTTCACTTGCCTCCCGAAGCCCAGCTTAAGGGCAAGTGCTTCTGATTCTGGCAAGTGATATTTGCATCACAATCTGGCATATTACAGTGAACTGTGAAGGTTTTTGTCAGTTTCAGGCAAATAGTCTGAAAATATTTAAAAGGCAAACTGTACTTTTTCAATTTTGTTAACATCTGCCAGATACAGATCCCAAACTGCACTTGAACATTCCAAATTACATTTTGGCAAAGGCTAAGGGAATGCAACCAAAGCTATGTTGTTACCACTCATTAGAACTGTTGTTTTTCTACGATTCTAATGAGTGGCCACAACATAGGGTTTGTGAGGTATTAGGCTTTTAGTTTTAAAAATATGCACCTGTTCTGAAGCTCCCAAGGCTTTTTTCCTTCTATGACAGGGGCCGATAACAGGTGTCTTCCCCATTGCAAAAAGCCTCTTTTTTCCAATTTCGGTGAAAGAATTTCCCAAAAGCACATATTCCGAGGATAAAACTAGATTAGAAGTATCCTATTCAATTACCAGTCCTGTTTAAAGGGACTCGCAACTGAATGGTGTACTTGTCAAAATAAAATAAAATTCTCAAATAAAAGCAAATTTATGGCATTATTTGGCTTCTGACATTAAAAAAATATGATCAGTTCAAAAAAAAATTCAAGAATCGTCACCGAATCTTAGTTTTTTTAGATATTTTCCATCGTTTTTCTATAGCGTCAGCTGACGGTATAGTTGTTGTTGTTGCTTCTCTACAAAGGCTCAGACATAAACCCGAGCCGAATAAAGTAATATCGATCGCTACCAGTGAAGTACGTTAATTCACTACCATATATATAGAGAGCGATTGTAGCCGAGGTGGTTAAGGCGCTTCCTCATTTTTTCATGTTTGTCTCCGCATGGAGGGTCACGGGTTCGAATCCCACCAGAGCTTCTTTTTTCTTTTCTTTTTTAAATGCATTTTTTAACAGAATTTATTATCCTAAACTAAATCTTACCCATTTATATAAGCATTTGACATATATTTACAAATTACTATTTTAGTATTTTTAATGCTAAATCCGGTTGCGAGCCTCTTTAAAGGTTAAATAACATTGTTTTCAATTATTAAATTAAAGCAACTTTCTATTTACTACATAGACTATCATTAATTTTTCTAAGTGTCTTGAAAGTCTGTTTACTTTCCCAATTTCGCCGAAAATTGCGTTTGAATTTACCAAAATGAAAGGCTAAGGCCCTAGCATACATCCAGTGACCTCTTTGAAAAAATTAATTCTTCATAAGAACTATTTGAAACGTGCTTACCATACATGCCACAATTGAAAAACAAAATATGGAGAATTTGGGATGTTCAATGCAGAGCAGCGCAATTAGCACCTGACTGCCTGGCCTGATTGATTTAACCCTTGGAGAGAAAATACACCGAGCAGAAACTAGTTGCGATCTCAAAACTGTAATACGGATACTATTAGACCTTTTCGGTCTAGAGTTACTAAGATACGATACCGCAGCTATCTATCTATCTTCGATAATCGATTACAGACTACCCATCATTCGAGTGTAACAGCCAGGAAAGTGTGCCTCAGAGTATAGTAGAGAAAAGTGAGAGTTTACGAAACCTGGCAATAGAATTTATTATGTCAGCTAGGGTGAAACTTAAGAACAATTGGTTGGGTTAAAACGAGTTATGGACTAAGCGTGCCACGGACTAAGCGTACCAGGTCTAAGTGTGCCATTTCAGGACTAAGCGTGCCAGGTATGAATTATATAGAGGAATATTTAATAGTGTACCATATGAAATATTACCACATTCTATTTTTCATAATAATGTATTAAAGAAGGGAAACTGTGAAATATTGAACCCTTACATGTTAAAAACATGAAGTAAAATGTACAAACTTGGAAATTAGATGTTCCATTTTTATCACACTTATTCATTTTCTTCTTGAAAGAATATGATTTCTATTTTCTATTTATTACTTCTACGCCATGATATATCCAACACTATAGATTTAATCCATATAGAACAGCTAAGGAAATGAAAATAAAAAGTATTTTAGAATGTGTTTTATTTCACACCTATATGTGTTAGATTTCATTAGGATCCAAACTTGGTCACAGTTTTGATACCTGTTAAAACCAGACTAGCTAACAATTTACACTTAAGTGTAATTAGCACATTAGTGTTGACCACCCAACAGATCTACCCTCTATAATTTCATAGGTGGCACGCTTAGTCTAGAAATGGTACACTTAGGCAGTGGGACACTTGGGCAGTGGCACGCTTAGTCTGTCACCCGTTAAAACCACCTGTATAGCTCAGTGGTAGAGTGTCCACTTGCAGTGCGGAAGGCTGCGGTTTCAATCCCAGGCCAGATCCAACCAAAGACTTGAAAATTGGTAGTAATGGCTTCCCTCCTTGGCGCTCAGGATTCCAGGTTAGTACTACAGATATGACTGGTTCGTGGTCGTGGGTGTCAGGATAAAGTGACCGGCCGGGTACAGTTCCAATGGTGATCACCTAAAAAGTGCCCCTCCTCATAATCATTAACCATAGCCAAGAAGTCCTTGTCGAAGGGTACACATCACAATCTGCACCTGTCACGTCTGGCGTCCCACAGGGCTCTGTGCTAGGACCCCTACTGTTCCTCCTCTATATCAATGACATGCCAGGAAGAGTAGCCTCCACAACTCGCCTCTTTGCAGATGACAGCATGCTGTATCGTAAAATCCGCACGGCCCAAGATACAGACATCTTGCAAGAGGACTTGAAGAACTTGGAACAGTGGGAAAAAGACTGGCAGATGGAGTTCAATCCTTCCAAATGTGAGACCATCCATATAACCAGGAAGCGCAACCCAATAAGGCGAACCTAGGAGCTGCAAGGCCATCAGCTAGTAAATGCCACATGTGGGAAATACCTCGGGTCACTCTACATGAGAAGCTGCTCTGGAACAGACACATTGAAGACGTCTCCAAGAAGGCCAATAACTCCCTCGCATTTCTGAGGAGAAACATTGCCAGATGCCCACAAGACGTAAAGCTTCAATGCTACAAGACACTGGTACGTTCTATCTTGGAGTACACCTCGACAGCATGGGACCCCTACACTGTGACCAATATTTCACAGTTAGAGGCAGTCCAACGGCGAGCAGTAAGATTCGTCCAGGGAGATTACAGGATGACAAGCAGTATAAGTCAGATGATTGTCACTCTAGGCTAGCCCACTCTACAACAGCGGCGTACTGACTCCAGACTTGTACCCTTGTATAGAATTGTCCACAATCTCATCGACATACCAGCCACCCTGTACCTCCATCCTGCTGCAGTATCCCTACAGCGAGGGAGAAATGTATGCTACCTAGTCCCGTTCTGACTCACAGACATTCCTTCTTCCCTGTAGCCGTACGTCTATGGACAGCTTCAAGGCAGGCCTGGCCTCTCGGCACTAGACGCAGTAACATTCACACTGCACACGCCCCGGTAGTTTTAAGCGCCAGTATTCTAACTCTGCCGATACTGATACAGAAAAGTTGAGAAAACCGCGAGGTTGTGAAGCAGAACTAACGAGAATGTTGAATTTTGAAAACTAGCAAAATTCAGATCACGGAAATTATTTAATTTTCAAACAAAAACCTCAAGAATATATATCCAAATACCGTCTGACGTGTTTGTTGTCCAAATGTATTCGGTCATATGACTCTGACAATGTAAAGCAACAGCTGTCGCTAACAATGGTTTTAAATCTGATTGATTTTTCTGCAGGCCAATGTTTACATCGCCATTTTAACTGAACTTCGCCCCTTGGAATATTCGACCGCAGCAGTGGTTTCGGACCAAAACCGTTTCGACCCCAACCCTAAATATGTTGATCCTTGGTCGTTTCGGCCAATATATAAATTATATATTTTTTAAGAACATTCATCGTCTAATCATTTTTAATGAAATATATAGGTTTGTCTATACAAATGTTTATTCAAATGTACCGAGTAAGGGGTGAAATTTTCCCATTCTTAATTACTTTAATGGGTTTTTTGGGGGATTTTTTACACACCATCACCCATATCATCCAGGTAAGACACGGCGTTGGCCACTATATTATATAAATCTAATGGCGCCTGTGTTCCGGGTAGTTGTTCTTTATTCAATGACGCCTGTATAAGCGCCTGTTTTTTACCTAGTCCCCTTTTTACTGACATGATTCAGTGATGTTTCTTGGGAGTATTTCATACATGTATACAGTAGAGAAGATTTAATTATTTGAGTTTGAGTCTGAAATCGTTCTCAAGTATTTCATTGTCAGATTTGAGCCTAGGCTCTAATCTGACCAATCAAATCCTTGAGAATGCACTCAGACTCAACTCAAAATGGGCAAGATCAGACTCCAAACTGCTTGCCACTAAGTAAAAAATACTGTTTTGAGAAACAACAAGCCCTCATGATCGAGCTCTTTACATGTATAGTCTGTGTACAACAGTATTTTTAGTTTGTTTTAAAATTTGATATGCTTATTAAAATAATGTTAAATATATATTCAATTATTCTTTTTCACCAGATTACCGATTTTGCAACATCAGATTTTCAAATGAAATTACTGACCAAACTTGACTGAGGGTTATGATTTGAGTGATATATAGGATTTCTTGCCCTGGGAACAGGAAAAAACAAAATGACACAATTAGATACTTCAGTCTTCTTGACCTTGTTTAATCTGCTAAATTCTAAATAAATGTGCATTCTTCAAAACCTATATGCAAGCTGAAATTTCAAATTATATCATTATTGTATACAGTGATCCCTCTCTACAACGACTTCAAATGGGAGACACAGCTTGTGTATGTTGTTTGGAGGGAGTCGTTATAGAGAAGGAAATTAAGACTTTGCTTACATTTGCAAACAGCTTGAATCCAGATCAGACGCCGCATTACGCGGCGCCTGATCTGGATTCAAGCTGTTTGTCACTCGTTATTATATTTCTTCCATCAAAATTTCCACTAATATTAAACAGCAGAGGACAATTTTAAGCAAACGATATTGAAGCAGTGTAAATGTTGTTTTGTTTAGGGAACTGTGGAAAATGTCGTTGTAAGAAGGGAGTCGTTGTTGGGAGGGAGCACTGTATTACAATCCATACGAGAAATAGAAACAGGGCTCCAGATAAGAGGTAGTTTTTTCAACAAATCCAACATTTTCTCACTCTTTTTTTGCACCAAATCCTATGGTGTAACTACTCATTAGAATCGTCTCGAAGAGACGATTCTAATGAGTAGTGACACCATAGGGTTTAATTCAGAAATAAAGATTTTAGTTTTTTAAAAACTACCCTTATCGGGTGCTCTGTAAAAATTTAGATTCTAATCAGATACTATTTTTTCTGTGGTCAGATCTGAAGCCAAACACTTTGAAAATGTAAGTCAATGTACTATTACAACTAAAACCAATTAACCCCATAAATATGCCTTTTTACAGCTCTAATTTATTCCTCCACTAAGAAAACAGTTCAACTAAATTTATACAGTCATGAATATTCAACAGAAAATTGATTTTTTCTATATTGTAACAGATGTTAGCTGACAAATCAGACTGAAAGTAAAGCAGAATGTACTACCTGCAGACACATTCTGCTTTACTTTCAAACTGCTCTAAATGGTCTCCTGTCTTCAAAACTTGAAACAGGCAATAGGGTAAAGGGTTAATGGTATATCTTTATCCTGCCAATTAAACTTAGTCATCTTGCTTTGAAATGTGTCATCTGCCAAAAAATCAAATCAGGCATTATACAATCTAAAGACTAATTTAAAACAGTTTGGATCATGATTAGATGTCACACCCCATTATATGGCATCTGATCTGAATCCAAACTGTCTGAAAATGCCATGGCATTTAAGTCCCAATTTGTAGCAGAAGGGTTAAATAATTCCAATATGTAGATCTTGCAGCTTAAAGATTTTTATTTAACTAATGATAATATATTCTGTAAACTCCATTTATCCTTTAGAAAATATACAAGGAAACTGGTGAGATATATAACATTAAAATACTTTGCAAGCCAGCTATACATTGTGGATAAACAAATAAGTAACCCCCTCCCCCACCCCAATTAAAACAAAAACAAACAACAAACAAACAAACACAAGCAAGCAAACAAAAACAAACAACAACAATAATGATATTCAAAAGGTCTGTTCAGGGCTGCCATAAGTTGACATGAAAAATCCTAAGATTTCCAAATTTGCATTTTTCAAGTGCAAATTTACGAATCTTATCTTTACCCCTTAGCCTGTTTCTAGTTTTGTTGACACGTGACTACTTAAAGCAGACCGGAAGTAAAGCAGAATGCGCCTTATGGCACATTCTGCTTTACTTTCAGTCTGCTTTAAGCTACAATGTTCTAGAAAAAAATCCTAAGATTTAGGAAAAATCCGGAGAAATGGCAGCCCTGTTACTACACTCAATCAGGATTTGTCTGTACTTTTGTGTTGCTCTCAGCTGTATTATCCACCTGCCTTTATAACCAAAACACTCTGATTTAACCCTTTACTCCATAATATGCTTTTATTCCTCCACTGAAGTAAATAGTTCCATTTTACACAGTTATTAATATGCATCATAAGAAATATGTCTTACATCCAAGCAGATGGTAGCTTAAAGCAGCCTGAAAGTAAAGCAGAATGTGCCCTAAGGCACATTCTGCTTAACTTTCAACCTCCTTAAAGTGGTCAACTGCTTTGAAAACTAGAAACAGGCTAAGTTGTGAAGGGTTATGCAGTCTTTAAGCTGAGAAACAAAATGACTTTCCTTAAACCAAATAGGTTTTGAAACTACAGTTAAAACTCCATCACTAGAATGCAAAGTTAAACTTTACTGAATATCAACATTAAAACACAGCTTAACCACGTTATAATCTTAAAATACATGTATGTTCGACTTCAATGAGTCACAGTCATCAAAGTTTGACTCATGTTAGTTTGAAATATTGAAATTCGAGTGTACGTAAGCTATGTGATTTTACAATAGCAAGAGATAAGAGTCTGACTGGGGAATTCCAGGAGGAACTGTTGGTATGCAATAACAAACCCTGTTATTTCTGCATAAATGTAATTAACCCTTTCCTCCCTAAAGCTTCAAATGGTCAATTACAGTTTCCAATTTACTCAGGTCCTTTTTAGCTCACCTGGCACAAAGTGTCAAGGTAAGCTATTTTGATCGTCCTGTGTCCATCGTCCGTTCGTCGTCAACAATGATGTAAGTCACAGTGACTATACCACTAGGCCATGGAGGCCCCTGGTTACTACTTTAAGCAGGCTGGTAGTAAAGCAAAATGTTCCTAAAGGAGCATTCTGCTTTACTTTCAGCCTGATTTAAGCTCCAATCTGGAAAGATACTATAAATACCGTCTGTGTTTCATGTTCAGGACTTCATAGGAGGGGACTACTCTCCTTAGTGCAGATATAATTAGAGGCATAAAAAGGAATATTTATAGAGCAACTGGTTAAAATAAGATCAAAGTAAAGCAGGAGATACTTACATCTATTTTCTATAAGCAGTAGCAACTAATCTGCCTTAACTCTTTGAAACCTAGTCACGCATATATGCGTCATTTGCAAACAGCATACCCATTAGGAGTACACTTGCCATATGCAAACAGTGTAAACCCTGATCAGAGAGCTCCTTAAGGAGCCCTCTGATCAGGGTCTACACTGTTTGTCATTTTGACATATATTGTAAAAATCAACCCTAAAAAGTCAAAAATTGACTAAACATAATTGAAAACTAGAATTGTCCATTTGAGGTTTCAGGGAGGAAAGGGTTAAACACATGTGGATAAGAGTTAATGAACTTGAAATGAATATGAAATGAATCATTGAAGGCTTACAAAGGAAAACACTGAAGACTTCAGAGATAAAGTTGTAGATTTATGAAGTAAAGTTGCTACACACTTATGAAAGTCATGACAGATTCTTGAAATGCAAATATTGCAACAAAAATACAATAAACTTATTAAATGAAAACATATTTTGCAAAACCTCTCTAGAACAACCACTTAATTGAGTTAATTATATGGTGTTTAAAGCAGGTGGCTGCTTAAAGCAAGGTAAAAGTAAAATAAAAAGTTCCTTTGGGAGCTTCCTGTTATACAATCACTTTGCTTTAAGTTGTCACCTGTCTTATAAAATCAATTAGCTTTCTTATTAGTGGTCATAATAGAGTGGGATTACTGTTGATTCCAAACTATGAAATATTGCTGACTTTATTAAAACAAACAAACAAGAAAATCTGTACATGTCATGTGATTTAATCAACTGATATCCACACATTAACTAATACTCAAGTAATCGTTGTAGCACTACTACATACAGTGGAGAAAAGGTTATTCTTTCCCAATAAAAGCGTTTACGCTAAAACTATTATTTTCACTGCAAACAGTTTGGAGCCAGATCAGACGCCGGGTAACCCGGCGTCTGATCAGGCTCCAAACTCTTTGCCACCAAGATAAAGATGAATTATCAGAATTGTCCAAAAGTTGTACTTTTCTACATTTTAGTGGTTTGCGTTTGCGTACGTTTGCGTTTAAACGGGAAAGAATAACAGATTCTCCACTGTACACACATTAGTGTCACTAACCCTTTCACTGCCAAATTTATTGTGAGATTTTTACAACTTCACCGTTTTATTGTCGTCTTAAAATTTGATCTCTGCCTTGTCGTTTCAAAGTTAAAAATTAAATTTCAAAATGAGTGTCAAACTGTTAGGATCCTGATCAGACGTCGCGTTACGTGGCGTCTCATCAGGATCCAAACTGTTGGCAAACTCTCCTGTAAGCGTCATTGAGAGTGAAAGGGTTAAAAGCATGTGTCAGCTTAGTGCAGACTGCTGGCAAGACTGAAAGCTCCTGTAGGATGTCAGTCTTGCTTGCAGTCTGTTTTTAAGCAGGTACTTGCTTTATACTACAGACATTGGGCCTCGTTATTGTGGTCACAATAGCTGAATATGTTTAATTATTATATAGTAATTTACAGTAAAACCTCTCTATTACAATTATTTAACTGTGTTAAATATTAGGTGTCTAAGACAGCTGACTGCGTAAAGCAAGGTAGTAGTAAAACAGGAAGCTCCTTTAGGCGCCTTCTGTTTTACTTTCACCTTGCTTTAAGTTGTCACTAGCCTTTTATGCAATCAATTTGCCTTCTTATAGTGGTCGTAATAGAGAGGTTTTACTGGTGGTTTTTAACTGCACTGAAAAATATTTTTAATTCAAACATATCATAATATGCTTTTAACATCTTTAACCAGTATTAAGTAAAAATCGTGTAAAGTGGCAAATGATTAAACTTTATTTCAACAAAAAAGTGTACAACATTCACATAAGCATTCACATACCTGTATTCAATCAGATCTAAAACAAATAACTTGCACCTTAGAAATGTTGTCTGTAAGTCAGACTGGAATGATCTTTGTAAGGCAAATTCAACTCTTTGAATGCTTGACGAACCAAAGTCAACCTCGAAATTATAAAAACTCACCATTTTAAGTCAAACTTATACCTATTATATTGAGATGAAATTCAATTAATCATCCACCTTATGGTGAACATACCAATACAGTGGAGAATCTGTTATTCTTTCCCAATAAACGCGTTTACGCTAAAACTATTATTTGCAGTGCAAACAGTTTGGAGCCAGATCAGACGCCGGGTAACCCGGCGTCTGATCAGGCTCCAAACTGTTTGCCACCAAGATAAACAAGAATTATCAGAATTGTCCAAAAGTTGTTCTTTTCTATGTTTTAGTGCTTTGCGTTTGCGTACGTTTGCGTTTAAACGGGAAAGAATAACAGATTCTCCACTGTACCTATATTTCAAAGCTAAAACGTGGCCAAGACAATTTTATACTTCGAAATAGGAGTGAGTTTGACTTAACCCTTTACCCCATAGCCTGTTTCTAGTTTTGAAAATAGGTGACTTCATAAAGCAGGTTGAAAGTAAAGCTTTACTTCCAGCCTGCTTTAAGCTACCATCTGCTAGAAAAAAGAAAATATTCCTTATGATACATATTCACAACTGTATAAATTAGAATTATTTTCTTCAGCGGAGGAATAAAGAGAATGTTCTAAAAGGGGCTTCTATGGGTGAAAGGGTTAAACAAGCTCTGGTTATCTGGGTTTGACTGTCGATCTGTTTGACCATTGTCCTTTAACCCATTACCCCATAGCCTGTTTCTAGTTTTGAAAACAAGGTACTACTTAAAGCAGGTTGAAAGTAAAGCAGAATGCGCCTTAGGGCGCATTCTGCTTTACTTTCAGCCTGCTTTTAGCAAAGATCTGCTAGAATATAGAAAATATTTCTTATGGTTCATATTCATAGTTGTGTAAATTGAAACTATTTTCCTCAATGGATGAATAAACTAGAGGCGTAAAAAGGTGTATTTATAAGGTAATGGGCCATTACCTCATATATGCCTTTGAAAGTTTTCCTCCACTATAGAAAATGGTTCCATTTTACAGTTATCAAAATGCACCATAAGAAAGATGTTCTATATCCTAGCAGATGGTATCTTAAAGCAGGCTTAAAGAAAAGCAGAATGCTCCTGAAAGGAGCATTCTGCTTTACTTTCAGCCTGCTTTAAGCAACCATCCATCTTCAATAATAGAAACAAGCTATGGGGAAATAAGTTAAAGAAATTCAAATTAATTCATTGAATTACATTTTTCAGATATTAAATAACATTGACATCCAGTACTGTTTGAAGCCAAGTTACTTGATATTAATCTGGATCCAAACTGGTCAAACTCAAAAACAATGCTAGCACTCAGGAACTAAATATAGATAAACAATCAGTAAGAAAAACAAAAAAGTATTACCGGAAGTTTATTTGAATTGATCCACCATATAATCTCATATAAAACTAAACACGCACCAAATATTATGTAAACTAATATACAAAAATAAAATGTAAAGCAACATATTCATATTAAACATAAATACATTTGAGCTTATATTCTTATTAGTCTATAATTTGTGTCAACAATACTTATGTTTTCATTCAGCAAAAAAGGCATATTTTCATTTCATGAGGATCTCTTCTATAGTTTCCATGATTCTCTTTTCATAATTGTAAAATGACCCTATCCTACCTGAAACGTTTAACCATAATGGACAATTTCAGATTCCAAATAAGTCTAGTTTATTTTTGACTATTTATGGTTGATGTTAACAGTATATTGCAAAATGACAAACAGTGCAGAAGCTGATCACAGCTCCCTGATCTGGATATACAATGTTTCCAGAAGACAAGTGCACTTTTCAGAGATACACTGTTTATAAAGGATGCATACATACATAATTAGGGTTCAATGGATTAAACAAGTTGTGACAATCTATACAAATCTCTATAGAAGGTAAGCAGTTAAGTCAAAGCATATACAAAATTAAAGTAAATGTCATTTTAAATCACTTGTGAAAAGCACATATCCTTGGCAAAACTTCAAAAAAAACAAATTGTGTCTGTTACAAAAAAATAATACACTAACAGTTATATTATTAGTAGTGGGTTTTTGTGATATTTTTCCAACTGACAAACACTGCAGATCCTGATCAGAGGGCTCCTCTGATCTGGGTCTACACTGTTTGCACTAGGTTAGAACTCTTCATAGGTACACTGTTTGTAAATGAAGAGTATACATGTCAGTAAGTTTTAATCTTTATATGACCATAATACTTTTATTCAAACATGTCTTAACCTTAAAGTTAATACTAGTCCGGTAGTACGATTGAATCATAACAATCATCTCTTAAAGAGTCAGCATTGCTAGATAATATGGTTAACCCATTTACAAATAAAAACGCCTTCAATTTACTCATTCACTGAAGTAAATAATTCCAATTTATATAGTCATAAATATGTTTCATAAGAAATATTTTTTATATTCTAGCAGATGATAGCTTAAAGCAGGTTCAAAGTAAAGCAGAATGTGCCTTAAGGCACATTCTGCTTTACTTTCAAGCTGCTTTAAGTGATCACATGTTTTCAAAACTATTACTTGGCTATGGGATAATGGGTTAATACACCAATACAAGTACAGTACAATGTCTCTATTACCACCACTGAATTGTATAATATTATTAGGTGTTTAATTCAAAAGGCAGGTGGCTGCTTAAAAAGCAAGGTGATAGTAAAACAGAGAGCTCCTTTAGGAGCTTTGTTTTACTGTCATATTGCTTCAAGCAATCACCTGTCTTTTCTAAGATCTATTAGAATTTATTTTAGTGGTTGTAATAGAGAGGTTTTACTGTATAAACATTTGAGACCTATATTGGCTATATGTCCCACACAATCCATTTTCTCCACCTTAGGTAGTGATTATCTGGACAGTGGACTATATATAACACCTGGTTACGATAAAAGTACCGAAATGACCCTAAGTATTGAGATGGACAGTTTGATCAGGGTCTTTACCGTTTTTCATTCAGACAACTAACTTGAAAAATCCCCAGTGCCTTGATTGGAATTCAATCCAGTGGTGAGAAGCTAAGTGATTGTCAGTCACAGTGACTATAACCATTGGGCCATGGAGGCCTGCAGTGGTTTAAAGATTTAAGCATGTATATTTGGTGGTGAAAGGGTTAAAATGAAACCCACATAAATATATCTTAATAGTAAGTTAGCTATAAGTATTGAGCGTGGTCTGTTGCGTAAATCATAAGTGAAATCCTTTAAATGGTGATTTACAGTCAAACTTCTATAAACACGTTCCTCTGCACAAGCACCATTATACTTTACCCTTTCCTCGGCATAAGCACTACAAATGAATAGTCACTGATGGTATTGAAGGCAGGTGTATGCTTAAAGCAAGATGAAAGTAAATCAGAAAGCTCGTATAGGAGCTTTCTGCTTTATTTTCATCTTGCTTTAAGCAGTCACTTGCCTTCAGCATAGTTGGATATAAATAATTTACACTTTTGACTACAGATGAAAGGGCGAAGCAACCTTTTTATACGGAAGGGTACAGGTACTTAAAGACAGGGGACTGCAAAATGCAGTAGACAAATAATGCAGAAAGTTCCTGCTTGAGCTTTCTGCATTATTTATTTTTATCACATATTTAGCAACCACCTGTGTAAGAGACTAATAATTGGCATTGTACTGATAGGTTGTTAAATACAGGTGTGTCTGTATGTAAAATTACAAAACTATAGTCCCACATAAACTACCCCAGTACTATATGTTCTGAGGACATAATGTTTTATCTAATCAGAACTCTTTAACAAACAAAATCCATACTATTGTACTATAAATATGGTTCACATAATTCTTTCACATTAGCATCAAACTGCAATTCTGTACAGTCAATCTTGTATTAGGTAAACACTTAATAGAACTTTCTTGGGCTATCTTGATACAGGTGATTGCTCCATTAGGAGCTTTCTGTATTATTTTTATCCTGCATTAAGCAATCACCTGTCTTTAAAGATCTCTAGGCTTCTTCAATTAGTGGTGACTTAATACAAGACTGGCTGTATATCATGCAGATGCAGACAGAGAAAACAGTTCACACAATTCTGCGCAACTACTGCTAGTCATCCTTCATGTTGAGACTCTGTTCTGTGATAAAGTTGAGCAGGTCTATCCTGGTGGCAATACCAAAGATTATCTGTCTTGTCACACACTTGCTCTTGCCTTCATCTGACAAAGAGAATAGTAACACCCATACAGAGTACTGTAAACAGATGCTAGGGACTGCCCTTTCCCCCAATACACAGCTCAAGATAAAATGGGTACAGCAATACCCTTCTTTATAACATAACAAACGGTGTGAGCATTGAATAACACCAGGGCTCCAGATAAGGGGGGTATTTCAAAAACTAAAATCTTTATTTCTGCTTTAAACCCTATGGTGTCACTACTCAATAGAATCGTCTCTTCGAGACGATTCTATTGAGTAGTAACACCATAGGATTTGATGCTAAAATAAGTGAGAAAATGTTGGATTTGTGCAGTTCACTCCCTCTTATCTGGAGCCCTGATAACACCCATTGTTTAAATGTCATACATGTTTATAACTAGTTAAATAACTATGCAAATGAGGCACGCCACGAAGTCGTTACTTGTGACGTCATTAAAATGCGTTCTATGCGTTCAATTTCCAACGTCTTCTTTCCATCATGTAGATTCAACAGGGTTATAGATAAGGCGCGTATTTGCGTAAATACGCAATTAAATACAGTAGAAAAGCAATTACTTTCAAATCCATGCGTACTGAAAATCAATTATTGAAAGGGTTTACGCAAAAGAATTCAAGCAGGCGCGTATCGTACGCAATTAGTCGCATTTCTCGAGTGTAATGACGGGATGTTTACTACGACACCGGGTGAATATTTTACCGATACACCGGTTAGACTGGTTATTTATTTCCAAGTAATAGCCTATAGGATTTATGCAGCGCCGCTTTTCGTTAGCCTCGTTTAATTAGTAAACCAGTCACATCGTCTGCCAGAATTTCTTCTGTCAAAAAATGGCATCGCGCGGACGGAAAAAGCGAACCGCGCAACAAAAAACCCCACATTATTCAATTACGTTCAGCCTTCCGCGAACGAACCAGAAATAATTTGTAACGGTGTCGTGAATGAAATTTGAATGATGCGTGTAACAGCCAAAAAAGAGGTTGTTACGACAGTGCTAAAGTTAGCAAAGTTACGGTAAAGGAATCCTGGAATGGCTTTTAAAGTTTCCGTGGCTGAAAATTAATGAATCCTACACAAACATGAGCTGTTTTATTTGTGTTGAAATGAGATCGAAACTGAAATGATCGAGTGTGGGCAAACGAGGGTACAGTACATCAAACATTCAGCTTGTGTTTTGTATTAAATGAAAAAAAATAGAGTAAAAAAGCAATTCATATCAAATTGATGGAGTAACGGTTTTTTGGATACTCAATTGAAATTCAGAAAACCCAATTCTTAGAAAATAGAGGGAGTAAATACCCAATTAATGCAAAACCTTATCTATAACCCTGATTCAATTTATAGATTTTTGGTGTAATTAATCAATATTAGATCTACATGAAAGTGCTTATTAATACATATAATAACATAAACATTATGCTAGTGAAAGGGGGTTAATTTGGAACAACTTTTTTCTTGTAGTATAGATCTACTTATATCGCGCTTAGTATTCACTTGACTTCAAAGGCTGCGATAAATAACTTTTCTAGGTTATCTTGAGATACCACCGGACGCCCAAAGAAGACCTGGAGAGAAACCATCAGGCAAGACCGTGTACAGTGGCAGATGGTGAAGGTGGACCCCCACGACCATGATCACTGGAGACGATGTATTAAGACAGCCAGACAACGTCGAACCCCTGACGAAGGGAACACAGACGCTAAACTAGGATAGTGAGTGAGTGAGTGAGGTTATGTTATAAAAAGAATATAACATTCGTATTAATAATTTATTGGATTTATCAAACTCATCGTTTTTTAGAAAATGATAAAAACTCGGCAAAGCCTCGTTTTTATCGTTTTCTAAAAGACTCGTTTAATAAATCCAATAAATTATGAACACTCATGTAATATCCTATATATTACAACTACTAAACTGAAAGCAAATGATTGTAAAAAAGACATGTGACAGCTTAAAGCAAGGTGACAGTAAAACAGAAAGCTCCTAAAGGAGCTTTCTGTTTTATTGTCACCTTGCTTCAAGCAGTCACCTGTCTGACAAACCCCATAATTAACAAGAGGGCCATGGCCCTTAATTCGCTCACCTGAGGTCATTGTGCCTTAGCTTAATAGACAAGACAACATTTTAATATAGCTGTAAATGGAATTATCTTCCAGACAAAAAAAACCATGACAAATTGGAATAACTTAAAAATATTGTTGGCAGAGTTATGGCCCTTATCCATGACACTTCTTCTTATCAAGCTACATGTATTTCCATATGATTATTTATTGCCCATTCTGCTTTACTTTCAACCTGCTTTAAGTTATCATCTACTAAGATATAGATACCATTTCTTATATCTTACATTTTTATGACTGTATAAAGTGGAATTATTTTCTTTAGGAGGAATAAATTAGATGCGTAAAAAGGCATATGTATGGGGGAAATGGGTTAACATCAGTAGAACTGGAGTTATCTCAAAGACAAGAAAATATGACACTGGGAAATAACTCAAAAATGACATTGACCTTTGCAGAACATGACCTAAGTTATAAAGTTTCTAACTTTAACAAAGTTATGGCTAAGATTAAAGTTGTGGACTGACAGACAAACAAATTGACAATCAGACAAAAAAAAGCAGACAGACAAAAACAATATGCCCCCAACTGCAGGGGCATAAAAAATGTAGCAGACAACACCATATGCTGCTGATACAGTGAACCTCAGCTGACCTGAGTTCAGTTATGTAACTCTGCCAGTAGGAAATGTGGCTAGGGTCTAACTCTTATAATGCTGAATTGCTGTCTGCTATACATATATTGAATGTGAATTATGACCTAGATATTCAACCGACCAGAACCATTTGAACAAAATAGGTAAAGGACATTTAGAAGTGTCACCATGCCAAATATCAAAGCTCTGGTCATATTAGTGTCAGAGAAGAAGACATTTGAAATTTTCACTATATAACTCTATGTAAAACTGTGACCCCCAGGGCGGGGCCAATTTTGACCCCAGGGGCATAATTTGAACAAACTTGATAGAGGACCTGTAGGTGATGCTATGTGCCAAATATCTAAGCTCTGGCCCTTGTAGTTTTTTACAAGAAGATTTTTTAAGATTTCCTTATTTTTTCACTTTGGTTGCCATGGCAACCAGAGTTCTGCATTGTTTTTTTTTATTCTTTGAACAATTCTGAAAGAGCTTGACCCAAGGAACATTTCTGTAAAGTTTGGTTGAAATCTGTTCAGCGGTATAGGAGGAGATGTCATTTGAAGTAATTGTTAACGACGACGGACGACGCACACCGCACGACGACGCACGACGGACACAGGGCCATCCCTATAGCTCACCTTGAGCCTTTGGCTCAGGTGAGCTAACAAAACTAAGGGCTGTTACCACTTATTAGAATCACCTCTTCCACACAAATTTAATGAGTGGTCACAACATATAGTGTGTAGAGGGGAACTACAGAAGAAAACTTGTTCAGTTTAAACATTCTGCCAATAATGCAACAATAAATTAAATTAATAACATCTGTCTCAAAACTGGGTATAAACTAAACTACATCCAGAAAGGTCAAGGTGATATATTACAATCAAATTTGTGTTAAACTCCCACTTAACCCTTTACCCAATAGAAGTGTCTTTTAGCGCATTTACTTATTCCTCCACTGAAGAAAATAGTTCCATTTTATACACATAGTTCCATTTTATAAACATGAATATGTACCATAAGAAATATTTTTAATATTTTGGAAGGTGGTAGCTTAAAGCAGTCTGAAAATAAAGCAGAATGCGCCTATAGGCGCATTCTGTTTTACTTTCAACCTGCTTTATGTGGTTACTTGTCTTCAAACTAGAAATAAGCTTGGGGTAAAGGGTTAAAAACTGAAGTATCAGCAAATCTATAATACAGGTGACAGCATAATGCAGGACAAAAGTAAGGCAGAAAGCTCCTGCAGGAACCAATAGTAGGTTAATGGGTATCCCCATTGAGAGCCATGGTTAAAAGAAAC
Organism: Gari tellinella; assembly: GCA_922989275.2. NCBI lineage: Eukaryota > Metazoa > Mollusca > Bivalvia > Cardiida > Psammobiidae > Gari > Gari tellinella. The sequence goes on along the minus strand of OV277863.1, from coordinate 12,238,913 downwards.
GCACATTCTGCTTTACTTTCAGCCTGCTTTAAGCTACAATCTGTAGGTATATAGAATATGGTGCATATTCATGACTGTATAAATTGGACCTACTTTCTTCAGTGGAGGAATAAGAGGCATATCTATAGGGTAAGGGGCTAAACAATGATACATACACAAAGACTGGCCATGCATCACCAAGACATAGTGGTCTGTGTCCAGCATTCTTGATAGCTGACCTAGCGATGTGTCCATCTGAATCTGTAAATCAAAACAAAATATCAGAATTAAAGAATACCATGTTTTGGTTATCTACTGCAATTTTATTCTGGCAAGTAAATCAAAACAAGAATTCTGCCAAGAAGAAGTAAAAGTGTCACTAAAGTACTGATTACCGTACTAAAACCATAACACATCCCAGCAAGTTCATTAAATTTTTCCAACAAGCAGTTGGTTACTTAATGGTGGATAAAAATTAAGGCAGAAAACTTAAATATTTTTATTCTGCATTAAGCAGTCTTGTGTCGGAAGAGATTACTTCACTGAGTGGTGGCTTAACCCCTTTACTCCATAGCCTGTTTCTAGTTTTGAAGATTGGGAATCACATATTTTTCGTTACATTCAACCTGCCTTTAGTGATCAACTTTCTTCAAAACTAGAAAAAGGCTATGGAGTAAAGAGTTAAAGATTTACAGTTACTGCCCCTCCTCTGTTGTGACAAGGACATACAACTACCACTGAACTCACCTGTTTAAACTGCTTGTACATGACTTTAGAGACTGGATCAGAGCTCTTGACCTTTGACTTGACAACCTGGGCCATCATGTTACCAACAGTTACCATGCCAACCACAGTTCTATCATATAGAAATCATGTGACACATTGAATAAAACATTATTCTTTCCAAATAAACCTGTTTCATGCTTACAATTATTTCTAGTATAATCAGTTTGAAGTGAGATCAGATTGCAGAGTAACTCAGCATCTGATCTGGCTCCAAACTATTTGCCACTCAAGATTAACACAAAATGTCCACACTTTATTGCATTGCATTTAGTTTGGTTTCAGCTGGAAAGAACATTAACTCTTACAATCTAGCCATGAAAAGACATTTGTAAATTGGTTACAGATCTGGGACCCGTTTCATAAAACTTCGTACGACAAAGGTTGTCGCAAGTCAGATTGTACAAGTCTCAATTTTAAGTTATTTCTCCATCTAATCCTGTCTTGTTACATCTCTTTGGAATCGTCTTGAAAAGACGATTCCAAAGAGATGTCACAAGACAGGATTAGATAGAGTAATCAGAAATTAAATGTATTTTAAAGTTTTGACTTACGGTCGTTTTTGTCGTACGAAGTTTTATGAAACGGGCCCCAGAGGTCTTTTTTCTAAAATCCTCATGCCTCAACCCAATCAAATTATGTGACTATTCGTTTGAATTGTAGCTTTGTGATCTGTCCAACAATAGAGTAACAAGAGTACAAGTACAATATACACATGTACATCCATCAAGGGGCATAACTCCACTAAAGATAAGTCAAAATGTTGCATTAGAGAATGTCATTAACATTGATGCTTAAAAGTGGCTAAAAAACATGAAAGATCCTTTAGGAGCTTTATGCTTTACTTTTAGCCCGTTTTAAGCATCCAACTATCTTCAACAATGAAAACAACCTACGAGAGAAAGGGTTCACAAGTCACCTTTTAAATGGCTTTAATTGTGGGTTTAACTGAACCCTCATTTTAACCCTTTCCCCCATAGAAGCACCTTTTAGCACATCTAATTTATTCACCCACTGAAGAAAGTAGTTCCAATTTATACAGTCATGAATAGGTATTATATGAAATATTTTCTATTTTCTAGCAGATACTAGCTTAAAGCAGGCTGAAAGTAAAGCAGAATGCGCTTAAGGCGCATTCTGCTTTACTTTCAACCTGCTTTAGGTTGACAAATATAATCAATACTAGAAACAGGCTATGTGGGAAAAGGTTAACACATTACTTCATAAAGTGCCTTTTTACACCTTTAACCCAATGAGTTAAACTATTCCTCCGGAGAAGAAAAATGTTTTAAGCTCATGATACAGAGGAACTAACTTTAGTTATAGAATGCAAATTGTAGCTCAGTTTAGTTAATCCTTTACCCCCATCCCATAGCCTCTTGTTAGTTTTGAAGACAAGTTACCACTACAAGTGTCGAAATAATTCGAGGCATAAAAGACGTTTCATGAAGTAAAGGGTTAAATGACTTATACACTCAAACTTGTATAACGTGACAAACTCTCGACCCTCTAAAGAGTAAAGACAGACGCCCCAATGCAGGACAAACGTAAGGCAGAAAGCTTCCATTGGAACGTTCTGTTTTACTTTTATCTTGCATCAAGCAGCCATCTGTCTTAAAGACCTATTTCTGGCTCAGCAGAATGTCTATCGGATTGTATATTGTGCCAGGGTCACACAACAGGCTTAATACACAACTGTTACATCATATTACCCAGAGGCACATAGGGCATCATGGGATAGGGTACTAGGTATTAATACAGGTAGATAAGGGATCTAGCTGAACCATTTCAACACTGTGATATTGTTGCATAAATATAAAGATAAGAATAGGCCTTCACAAAAAATCAAAAGTTTGCATCTAGATCATTTGCTTTAATTGTCAAATTATCAAGTTATGAAACCTTTTTCTACACTATTTAACATCTATATTTTGTCAACTAAAAACTGTCGTATAAGTTATATGTTTACACTTTTTTCTAGAAGATTAACCCTTTAAAATGCTTTGTTTGCATACAGGTGATCATTTAAAGCAGGTTGAAAGTAGAGCAGAATGTGCTTTACTTTCATCCTGCTTTAAGCAACCGTCTGCTAGGATAAATACTATATCTCGTAAAGTTCTTATTCAGAGTTATATATATATTTAGACCATGTTTGCAGAGGATTAATTCTTTGTTTGAATACAAGTGGCCACTTAAAGCAGGTTGAAAGTAGAGCAGAATGTGCTTTACTTTCAGCCTGCTTTAAGCAACCGTCTGCTAGGATAAATACTATATTTCGTAAAGTACTTATTTAGAGTAATATATATATTAAGACCATGTTTGCAGAGGATTAATTCTTTGTTTGAATACAAGTGGCCACTTAAAGCAGGTTGAAAGTAGAGCAGAAGGTGCTTTACTTCCAGCCTGCTTTAAGCTAAACACTCTGTTTAAAGAAGTGCATAATGTGATTTACTTTCAGCCTGCTTTAAGCATTGATAAAGAATATAAATCATTTTGTATGGTACTGTTTTTTTCATTAGTGTGGGAATAAAGTAAAGGCTTAAAAGGGTGTTTTTTATTGAGTAATGGGTTAAATCCATGAGGGAAACAGATTTCCACTGTCACAACTGTTTCTATATTATAAGACCCAAAATTACAGATTAATAAAATAAAATCAATTTCATCAATTTTTAATCTACAGACAATATCACTGTGTGCTTAACCCTTACCCTGCAGTAATAGCTTCTGCTTTTAAATTGTCGTCTGCAAACAATATTTAAATTAGATTTGTACATATTTCAATTAAAAAAGTCTCAGCGATAACTGGTATACAGTTTGGATACAGATCAGATGCGACATTATGCAGCATCAGATCTGGATCCAAACTGTTTGAAAAAATAACAGTCAACTCACGATCCACAGCTTAAGGGTTAAATGCACAGCTATCACTTGCCCCTATATTGGTCTACATCTATCAATTAGTACCCTGCTGTTATAATTTGTTTGTAATAAACATACCCTGATAAGGGCGATCTAATCACCAAGTATCAAGCTGTGATTGGGGGGGACTGCTATATAGAACTTGATATAGGGCTTTAACCCTTTCCCCAATAGAAGCGACTTTTAGCGTATTTAATTTATTCCTCCGCTGAAGAAAATAGTTCCAGTTTATATTCTCATGAACAATTACCATTACAAATATTTTATATAGCCTAGCAAATTTTAGCTTAAAGCAAGCTGAAAGTAAAGCAGAATGTGCCTTAAGGCACATTCTGCTTTACTTTCAGCCTGCTTTAAGTGGTCACCTGTCTTCAAAACTAGAAACAGGCTATGGGGTAAAGGGTTAAAAACTAAACATTGACATTCTTTTTAGTGAACCCTTAACACAAGTTTGACTGTTTGGTTACTATGTCTTTGTCCACTGCACTTCCATGTAACTCTTGTGCATTCTGTGTAATCGTTACTTCTGCAGCATTTGCAGTCTGCTACGGTTCTATAAATACAGTTTTCAAAATTATTTTCAAAACAGAGCCAGAGTGTCAGGCAGATAGGATCCAAACTGTTGGACACCTGATCCTAATTTGAAAGTAATTTCTAAAATGTTCTATTTTAGAACAGAAGCAGAAAACAACTGTTGCAGATGACAATCTTACTTAGCATTCAAAGAGCTACACCACTGTGTTAGTTCAGTCTGTTAACCCTCTACCCCATAGAAACGTCTTTTAGCACATCTAAAATTTATTCCTCCACCAAAGAAAACAAGAGCCCCATAGGGCATATTTCGCTCACCTGAGAATAGCTGAAAAATTGAGATCATGATTAATGTACAGGACAGGGTCATTTTTTTACCCGAGGAGCATTATTAAAATTGAACTATCTTGATAGAGGACCTGTAGATGATGCTTTATGCCAAATATCTAAGATCAGTGTACTAGGGTTTTAGAAAAAAATTTTTTTATAAGTTTCCATTGAAAAAATCTATTTTTAGCTCCTGTGACCTACATATGCAACAGACTGGAACCATTTGAACAAAATAAGTAAAGGACATCTATCAGTGTCACCATGCCGAATATCAAAGCTCTGTCCATATTGGTTTCAGAGGAGAAGATGTTTGAAAATTTCACCATATAACTCAATGTAAAACTTTTACCCCCGGGGTGCGGCCAATTTTGACCCCAGGGGCATAATTTGAACAAACTTGATAAAGGACCCTATGTGCCATATATCTAAGGTCAGGGTTGGCAATTTTTTGCCAAGGGTGGAAAAAACCATGGAAAAAAACGGAAAAAACTGGCAAGGAAAGAACTGGGTGGCAAAAACTGGCAAAAACTAAAATTATTTAGTGGCAAAAACTAAAGACACTGGGTAGTAAAAACTGAATTTAAATAAACTCTTTTAGCAGGTTACTCTTCTTAACAGGTTAACACCTTTAGGCACATGCACTGAAGTGGGTGGGCAGTGGTTGTGTATTGAGTATAACCAACAAGGAAAAAACTGGGTGGCAAAAACTGGCAAAAACTTAATATTCTGAGTGGCAAAAACTAAAGACACTGGGTGGCAAAAACTAAAGAAACTGAATGGCAAAAACTGAATTTGATTAAACCCTTTTAGCAGGTTACTCTTCTTAACAGGTTTACACCTTAAGGCACATGCACTGAAGTGTGTGGGCAGTGGTTGTGTATTGTGGACCTGCCAATGCATAAGTGTCAAGTGTCAGAAGAATGCACAATACACAGCCATAGTTAATGGAAATGAGTAAAACAGGCTGAAATTAAAGCAGAATAAACCCTACTGTAAGTGTTAATTTCCTGCAAGTTCTGCTTTTATGGAAAGGTTGTTTTCTAACTTTCGTAAATTGAAGTAACATTCAGATAAAACTGAGTCCTGGCTTGGAATAGAAAAAGCAGGAAAACTTTTGTTCTGTTACAGAATTTATAAGAGACTCAGAGGAGCTGGAGAACTGATTGATCAGTTAAAATATTTATAAATTTTACCACCAGTGATTATGTTGTGCTATTACACTTCTTTCAACTTTTTTCAATCTTAAGAAACTCAGATGAGAAATCTTCTTGTCTGAAACTACAAGGGCCATACCTTAGACTAAGGTATGGCCCTTGTAGTTTCAGACAAGAAGATTTTTTAAGTTTTCATTGAAAAATCTATTTCTAGCTCCGGTGACCTAGGTATGCAACCGACCAGAACCATTTGAACAAAATAGGTAAAGTACATCTAGAAGTGTCACCATGCCAAATATCAAAGCACTGGCCAAATTAGTTTCAGAGAAGAAGACGTTTGAAAATTTCACTATATAACTCTATGTAAAACTGTGACCCCAGGGGTGGGGCCAATTTTGACCCCAGAGGCATAATTTGAACAACTTGAAAGAAGACCTGTAGATGATGCTATGTGCCATATATCTAAGCTCTGGCTCTTGTAGTTTCAGACAAGAAGATTTTTTAAGATTCCCTTATTTTTTCACCTTGGTTGCCTTGGCAACCAGAGTTCTACATTGTTTTAATTCTTTGAACAAATTTGAAACAGCTTGACCCAAGAACATTCCTGTAAAGTTTGGTTGAAATCTGTCAAGCGGTATAGGAGATGTCATTTGAATCAATTGTTAACGACAACGCACGACGGACAACGCAGGACGACGGACACAGGGCCATCCCAATAGCTCACCTTGAGCTTTTGGCTCAGGTGAGCTAAAAACAATGATGTCAGAGTTATGGCCTTTGCCAATGGCACTTCCTCTCATTAGGCTCTTTCCAAATACATTTGTATGCAATTTCATTTTACCCATTACCCCAAAGCCTGTTTCTAGTTTTGAAAATAAGTGGCCACCTAAAGCAGGTTGAAAGTAAAGCAGAATGCGCCTTAACCCTTTACCCCATGGACTGTTTCTAGTATTGAAGGTATATGACAACTTAAAGCAGGTTGAAAGTAAAGCAGAATGTGCCTTAAGGTAAATTCTGCTTTAAATTCAGCCTGTTTTAAGCTTTTATCTTCTAGAATTAAGAAAATATTTCTTAGGGTTCATTTTCATGACTGTAAGATGGGAACTATTTTCTTCATTGGATGAATAAATTAAATGTGCTAAAAGGCGCTTCTATGTGGGGAAGGGTTAAGGCACACCCGCTTTAATTTCAAACTGCTTTAAGCTACCATCTACTATAATATAGAAACTTATTTCTTATCTTACATTTTCATGACTGTATCAAGCAGAATTATTTTCTTTAGTGGAGGAATAAATTAAAGACCTAAAAATGCATATTTTTATAGGGTGATTGGGTTAACAAACATCAGTATTTATGGGGGAATGGGTTTTAATTAGATTATCTCCTGGACAAGAAAAATGACAAGACATACAGATAACTCTGATAAAACCAATATTAAACATATGTATAAATATGGCATAAGACATAATTACATAACTGTCAGTGGATCACCTCCAGATCCTGTTTCTCTAAGTATGAAGCAGACTGAACCATTTCTAAACTTTAGCAGACAGCATGTCCAGCAGACAGTTCTGTTGGTGTACAACAGCTGACCTGAGGTCAGTTATGCAATTCTGCCACTAGCTGGAAACTTAACTCTTATAATGCTGAATTGATGTCTGCTATACATATTGTAACGTGAATTTTGCAAAGCAAATCATACCTTACATTTTCTAAATTAAAAAAACTATGTAAGTATGGTCAGTTTTAGTTTTGATATTAACAATTTTGAGAGAGAATCACCAGGAGATACTAAAAAACAAATATCAAAGCTGTGGGCCTAGCAGTTTTTTACAAGAAGATTGTTTAAAGTTTTTCACTTTTTTAAATAAATTACAATAAGTAGTCCACTTGAAAGTTTCATTTTAACAATTTCTGTAGAGAAGCATCCAAGGAACACGGTGAGCATTTTAGTTTTCCCCTCAGACTCACGGTTTCAGAGGAGATGTCGCTTGAAGTAAATTTGAACGGACGGACAGACGGACGGACGACGGACGGCGGGCGATCACAACAGCTCACCTTGAGCCTTCGGCTCAGGTGAGCTAATAATTCCAGTTTATACAGTCATGAATATGTATCATAAGAAATAATTTCTATATTTAGCAGATGGTAGCTTCCAGCAGGCTAAAGGTAAAACAGAATGTGCCTTAAGGCACATTCTGCTTTACTTTAAACCTGCTTTAAGTGGTCATCTGTCTTTAAAACTAGAAACAGGTCATGTAGTAAAGGGTTAAGCCTATGATCATGAAATTCAATTATCCATTACAGAAAATATGACTTAAGATAAAGCAAAACTAGTGTGGATTGTTATACAGAAAAATACAGCCCAGTAGAGGATAGTGAAGGGGGTGGGGATGTTGTTGTTAAAATGGTTAATTCAAAAGCATTTAGAGAGGCATAAAAAACATAGGTCAGAAGATTGGTACTTAAAACCCGTGGATGTTCTGAAATTATAAAAGCCAGATAGAATTTACACACATATCAAATTGAGGAAAACACTATTTTGAAAAGCATACCACCATCTAAAATGTAACATGGCATCGAAGAAGATACAAATACCCTCTCTGAGTTTGATTTATAGTAACCATGACCTAGTTTTGGACCGCAGGAAGTGAAGATGTGAACTTTTACAAGATGTATGTTTGTGAACATGTGAATGAAGTTTTGTGAGAATCAGATAAGAAATGAAACTGTAGAGAGTTGACATTGAACATTCAGTCAATTACTTTTATAGTAATGGTGACCTAGTTTTGGACCACAGGAAGTAGAGCGGCAAACTCGTACATATATACGGGCAGATCCCTAAATACCCTCGACAATTGGTAGCGAGAGTTTTAAAAACAAATTTTGGGCAGATACAGCTGGGGTCGTTGTCATTTGGTAATAGACAATTTTCCTATTGAATGCATATCTTTATCTTCCTTTGTTCTGTTAATATTTAATAGAATTTTAGTCTTGGCTTTAAATCATTTTCAAGAATCTGGGTATAAACAGTGTACCTGTAGGAGTCCTCTGATCAGGGCCTGCACTGTTTTGTCATTTCACAATACATGTACAATGTAAGAATGAATACTAAATACAATGTAGCCAAAAAAAGGACTAGACATAAATATAAAGTGTAAATGATTCACTTGAAGTTTCAGGTTTAAATGGGTTATTTAAAGCATTATGATTGGTTGGATTTGAATTTGTTATGATTGTTTGTTGTTTTCAGCATTTAACTCATACATGTATTGTGTCATCTAGCTAAAAACAGGTAGGGGAAGACCCAAGAAGCCCTTTATGCACTGTTTCAGACAAAAATCGACAACTGGGTAGAACCAACCAGATGGAAGGCTTCCCCACATGAAAAATCTAAGTTCCCAGACAGTGGTGAGGAGCTTAGTGATTGTCAGTCACAGTGACTATAGCCACTAGGCCACAGAGGCCCCCATGATTGGTTAGTTTAATTACCAGTCTTACATCTTATAACAGGATATAAAGAAACACTTTAAACAACCCTTTATCGCATAGACTGTTTCTAGTTTTAAAGACAGGTCACCACCTAAAGCAGGTTGAAAATACTTTCCGACTGCTTTAAGCTGTCATTTTCTAGGGTATAGAAAATATTTCTTATATTGCATATTCATGACTATATAAAATGGAACTATTTTCTTCAGTAGAGGAATAAATTGAAGGTGTATAATATTAGTTATACAGTTTCCTCATGAAATCCTCATGTACCCTGTGAGGAAACTGTATAACGAATTTATTATACTGCAAAGTTTTAATTGTTCAAATTAAATATTTTGGAATTTGTCGTGCACAGCGCTCAAAGTAAACAGTAACAAAATCGCGTCAAAACATATGATGTTGAGCATGAATGACGTCATATGTTTATTACGTTCACGGTTGTTATTCAAAAGAGAAATAGGCAAACTCGTATATATATATATATATACGGTTGCATCAAACTTTTCAAGAAAAAAATGTGACTTTTGAAAGATCCAACCCGATTATTTCTTATCCGTAATGGACTTAAAACGGAGGATGCACGATTGAATGAACTCAGTCCTGTCGAGCAGTCGGCTGTCTTGTTTTCTGCAAAGACTGAAGAGCCTGTCAGCCAATGAAACAGCTGCATTTCTATGTACCCTGTCGGCTCACAGGGTACTTCGTGCCAGGTCTACGACTCGGTAGCCTATCAGAAGTAAGGAATTTACTTTGCAGTATAATAAAGGCATATCTATGGCGTAATGGGTTAAACAAGAGTTGTCAGAAAGACAACAAAGCTCGCCACCGGCACCTTTAGAAACTTAAAAGTACACTCAAGGTCACAGAGGTCAACCTTTTTGCCTGCATGGAAAGGTCTTGTCCATATACACTGGAAAATCAAATATGAAAATAACACCTCAAGGGACATAGGAATTATAAGCATTTTTGAAACCTAAACGCAGATTTCGAAACCTTAAACCTTTCGCGACCTTAGTTCAAGGTCAAGGACACTGGGCTAATTTTTTTGCATGCATGGAAAGGTCGTGGCCATATACACATGCATGCCAAATATGAAAGAAATATCTCAGTGGATATATGAGAAATTTTGAGAAACCTAAACGCAGACTTTGAAACCTAAACGCGGGTCCTAAGTTCAAGGTCAAGGTCAGAGGGCTCAAACATTTTGCATGCAAGGAAAGATCTTGTCCATATACACATGCAAACTGAATATGAAAGGAATATTTCAATGGACATGAGTAATAAAAATTTTGAGAAACCAAAACACAGATTTCGAAACTAAACATGGTTCAAAGTCAAGGTCACAGGGGTCTAAATTTTGCTGTGCCTGGAAAGGTCTTGTCCATATACACACATAAACCAACTATGAAAGCAATACCTCAAGGGACATAGAAGTAAAAGGCATTTTTCAAAACCTAAACACAGGCCTTAAGTTCAAGGTCAAGGTCACAAGGGTCCAAATTTATCTGTGCATGGAAAGGTCTTGTCCATATACACACACATACCAACTATGAAATCAATACCTCAAAGGATATAGAAGTTAAATGCATTTTTCGAAACCTAAACGCTGATTTCGAAACCTAAACACAGGCTCTTAGTTCAAGGTCAAGGTCACACAGGTCTAAATGTTTCTGTGCATCGAAAGGTCATGTCCATATACACATACATACCAACTATGAAAGCAGTAACTCAAAGGACAGAGAAGTTAAAGGCATTTTTCTACACCTAAACACACATTTCGAAACCTAAACACAGGCCCTAAGTTCAAGGTCAAGGTCACAAGGGTCTAAATTTTTCTTTGCATGTAAAAGTCTTGCCCATATACACATACATACCAACTATGAAAGCAATACCTCAAGGGACATAGAAGTTAAAGGCATTTTTCGAAACCTAAATGCAGATTTCGAAACCTAAAGGCAGGCCCTAAGTTCAAGGTCAAGGTCACAGGGGTCTAAATTTTTCTAGGCTTGGAAAGGTCTTGTCTACATACACACACATTCCGACTATGGAAGCAATACCTTAAGGGACATACAAGTAAAAGGCATTTTTCTAAACCTAAACACAGATTTCGAAACCTAAACACAGGCCCTAAGTTCAAGGTCAAGGTCACATGGGTCTAAATTTTTCTTTGCATGTAAAAGTCTTGCCCATATACACATACATACCAACTATGAAAGCAATACCTCAAGGGACATAGAAAGTATAGGCATTTTTCGAAACTTAAACACAGATTTCGAAACCTAAACGCAGGCCCTAAGTTCAAGGTCAAGGTCACAGGGGTCAAACATTTTCTGTGCATGGAAAGGTCTTGTCCATATACACACACATACCAACTATGGAAGCAATACCTTAAGGGACATAGAAGTTTAAAGGCATTTTTCGAAACCTAAACGCAGATTTCGAAACCTAAACGCCGGCCCTAAGTTCAAGGTCAAGGTCACAGGGGTCTCAATTTTTCTGTGCATGTAAAGGTCTTGTCCATATACACACACATACCAACTATTGAAAGCAATACCTCAAGGGACATAGAAGTTAAAGGCATTTTTCGAAACCTAAACGCAGATTTCGAAACCTAAACGCAGGCCCTAAGTTCAAGGTCAAGGTCATAGGGGTCAAAAATTTTCTGTGCATGGAAAGGTCTTGTCCATATACACACACATACCAACTATGAAAGCAATACCTCAAGGGACATAGAAGTTATAGACATTTTCTTAAAATTGTTTACGCCCTTCACGACGACGCCGACGACGCCGACTACACCGGGGGTATTGCAATAGCTCGTCATGTACTACGTACAGGCGAGCTAAAAAGGTTACAGTGGAGAAAACGTTATTCTTTCCCAATAAACGCGTTTATGCTAATTCTAATATTTGCAATGCAAACAGTTTGGAGCCTGATCAGACGCCGGGTTACCCGGCATCTGATCAGGCTCCAAACTGTTTGCCATCCAGGTTAAAATCAACATTCAGAATTGTGAAAAGAGTGTCATTTTCTGAAGTTTAGCAGGGCTCCAGATAAGAAGGAGTAATCTGAACAAATCAAACATTTTCTCACTTGTTTCAGCACCAAATGCTATGGTGTTTACTACTAATTAGAATCATCTCAAAGAGACAATTCTAATGAGTAGTGACACCATAGGGTTAATTGCAGAAATAAAGATTTTAGTTTTTGAAATACTCCCCTTATTTGGAGCCCTGTTTTAGTACAATGCATTTTGGTTTCGTTTGCGTTTAAACGAGGAAAGAATAACGTATTCTCCACTGTAGTAGGATGAGAGTGAGTTCCTAGTACCCACCCCTCTGTGTCCACCACCGGCACTTGGTCAATTCCCTCAGTATTCAGCAGCTCCAGGGTGTCCGAGATGGACACATTGGGTGTCACAGTCAGTGGTGTGTGCAGCTTTAGAGCACTGACATTCAGATTCCACCACCTGCAGTGAAAAATGTAACTTTTAACCCTTTCCCTTATAGAAGCGACTTTTAGCACATGCATTTTATTCATCCGCTGAAGAAAATAGTTCCAAATTATACCGTAATGAATATGCGTCATATTTTATACTTTCCTTATTCTAGCAGGTAATAGCTTAAAGCAGGCTGAAAGTAAAGCAGAATGCGCCTAAGGACGCATTCTACTTTACTTTCAACCTGCTTTAATTGGTCACCTATCTTTAATATAAGAAATAGGCTATCAGGTAAAGGGTTAAGCAAAAGATCTTTAATGGTCTACGGTGCAGTAAAACATGTACCACACTTAGTTTAAACCATTACCCTATAGGCCATTTCTCCTTTTGAAGACAAGTGACTACTTAAAGCAGGTTGAAAGTAAATCAGAATGCGCCTTAAGGCCCATTCTGCTTTACTTTCAACAAGCTTTAAGCTACCATCTGCTAGAATATAGAAAATATTTCTTATGATATATATTCATGGCTGTATAAATTTGAACTATTTGTTTCAGTGGAGGAAAAAAATATAGGCGTAAAAAGGCTTATTTATGGGGTAATGGGTTAAGATTTATTGCTTTTAACGCTTTATATACATGTACAGTTAAACTTCTATGTATCGAACTTCGATAAATCGAATACCCCGTTGAGTCGAAGTTTTTTTGAAGTCCCGATCTTTTCCACTATATATTCCTTGTAAAAACACATCCATGAATCGAAGTTATGTGTATCGAATTCCCCGTTGTATCGAAGTTTTTTTCCAGTCCTTTTCATATAAATCCAACATAAAATACCACAAATGTATCGAACATCGATTACCTGTCAACATGGAGAAATGTCTGCTCCGAGCTGTCAACTAACATGGATCAACGGATTACATGACTCGCTAGACTGACGCTAATTTTTCACACCTTCGCGTGAAAACACGCTTGGGTGCTCTTTTAATTCTGCATGCACAATCTGTGTTATCAGTAATAATTGGGTAAGTTTGTCATTTAATTGTTTCACAGTTTTCGTTAATGATATTGACAACGCCGCCATATTTAAAGGTTTATCCAAATGAGTTCAAATAAACCGCAAGGACTGTTTTGGACCGACAATTAACGAAACAAGCCAAACTTTGTGAGAAGTTTAATAATGCTGATAAACCAGTAGTCGGCATTCTATTATCAGAGCCACAACATGGCAGATGCGCTCCGATCATGGTCTGTCCGGTGAAAGACCCGGTAACCAATCCGTGGGGATAGCTGGGCAGACCCATCTCACAACGAACGACAACTCTGTTAAGATATCGATAACGATATTACTGTATGTTCGTATTTATGCACCTGCAATCTTGACAACCTCGAAGTCGAAAATTAATCTTTAAAATCATTATTATTTAATCAAATGTTTATTTCAATCTAGAAGCTAAATTGATTGACAGTTTCACTGTACATAGTACGATTTTCGGCATTTCCGCCGTAGTTTCGCATCTTGGTGTAATTGACAGCATCTAAATTGAAAGTAAGATACATGTAGGTTTTTTTCCATGTTTGAATGCGTATTACTATGAATTCTCCTACCTTTGTACACATGTATTGTATTTTGTTATTTATGCCGTTGTTTTTATAAATGATAAAGAACACGTCGGATTTATGTTTTATTTCAATATGCCAAAAAGTACACATAGACGTGAAAACATTACACTCCGGGAACGATAGTTCTTATAGCTCTTATATGCATTGAAATTCAATACTCAAATCACAACCCATTTATGATTCGAAGCCCCGATGTTTCGAAGTTTTTTTTCACAGTCCCTTGAAGTTCGATACATCGAGGTTTAACTGTATATTGAAGCATCCCACATGGCTACAGCATTTTTTCATCAATTTCAAGTGAAATATATTACAGTATTAGTTTTTCCAGCTCTAAGAAGGCATATGAGCAGAACAAACTGTTATAAACATGACCTTTGAACATTGCAAACAGTGTAGACCCCGACCATCAGTCAGTGGCGGTCCAGGGCTCCAGAGAAGAGGGAGTAACCTGAACAAATTCAATATTTTCTCACCATGTCAGCACCAAATCCTAGGACGTCAATACTCCTCAGAATCACCTCGAAGAGACGGCGCTAAGGAGTAGTGACACTATAGGGTTAAATGCAGATAGAGATTTTAGATTTGGCAATACTCCCCTTATCTGGATCAGAGAGCATTAACTTTTCCCATCCGAGTCTAATTTACAGACAATTTAGGCCCTGATCATTCAGCACCTCCTCAAAGTCAATAGCTCTAGATTAGTATTTCAAATAATACATTATTTACATTTCCATTAAACCCTAGGAATTTTCATATAATTGTCTCAAATACAATCTAATGAGTAGTCAAAGCTATAAGGAGATTGAGTTGAGTCAGAGATTGTTCTCAAGCATTTGATTAGTCAGATTAGAGCAAAAGCTCAAATCTGACCTATCAAATGCTTGAGAATGATCTCAGATTCAACCTAAACTCTCTTAAACCTTGCGGGGTGGGGTTGTGGCAGCATAGTTGAGAAACTTGCTTACACTGATTCCAGTGCCTGATGATTTTTGTTTTATGAGTTGGCTTATCAACCTAATGATGTCTTTAACCCTTTCCCTTAAAGAAGTGACTTTTAGCGCATTAATTTTATTCATCCCCCAAAGAAAATAGTTCCAATTGATACAGTCATGAAAATGCACCATAAGAAATATTTTCTATATCCTATCAAATGGTAGCTTAAAGCAGGCTGAAAGTAAAGCAGAATGCGTCTTAAGGCGCATTTTGCTTTACTTTCAGCCTGCTTTAAGTGGTCACTTGTCTTCAAAACTAGAAACAAGCTATGGGGTAATGGGTTAAACTATAAAGTGGAATAATCTCATATAAAAACTGCTGTTTAAATATCTCACCATGACTTGGATGTTTCAGTTTGCTTGTCAAGCTGCAGGAAACTTCTTTGACTCATCCAGTCATCACTGAGAAACTTGGACCTGAAATATACATGTTGAGGCTTGTCATTCATTTCAAAATAAAGTATATACATGTATCAAACTTTGATATCAAGATCAACAAAAACAGAATAGTGTAAAGGGAAAGAGAAAAAAAACATATTTTTGTTTTTATTTCAATCCTATATTTGTTTGTGTTTATAATGTATGTGTCAGAAATGCTGGTTATCTATAAGGGTTCTAACACATTTTGTATTGATATGGTACTCACATGTAGTTTCTAACAGAGTCGGCAAAGATGACCACACATCTATCATCATTCTTCAAGCCAAAGTCCTTCATGGCCTGTATTGCGCAGTACATAGTCGCTCCACTGCTGCCACCTGAGGTTAAAATAAACAAATCATTGACTTCATCTCCCATCCAAGTTCCAGATAAGTCTACATATGTCAAATCAAGTCCCAGGCAAAGTTGGATCATAAATTTGGTGTAATTGATTTGCAAAACCGTATAGCTATTCCATCAGTTGAGATTATACAATGAAAACATTCTGACCAATCAAATGCTAGTTTATGGGTTCTGTTCTGATTCAAAAGCTGATTCCCATCTAAGTGACAGATAGTTTGGATCCTGATCAAGCCTAACATGTAGTGGGACCTGATCTTGATCCAAACTGTTTGAAAAGTCTTCATTACATGCCTACAATGTTGAATGATTTACCCATTACCCCAATAGCCAGTTTCTAGTTTTGAAGACAGGTGACCACTTAAAGCAGTTTGAAAGTAAAGCAGAATGTGCCTTAAGGCACATTCTGCTTTACTTTCAGCCTGCTTTATGCTATCATCTTTTACATCTATAAAAATACAGGAAACAGACTGCGTGTTTGATAAATGCTGATGCCCCGGTGGCATCATTGACATATACCCTATTCCAAATTAAGTCAAGGTCACTGTCAAAATAAAAGTTGGGTGATATTGGTGGATAGGAAATGGTCTTAGGCAAGAACTGCATAAGTATCCAAGCATTGGAGTAAGAAGTGTTGATGCTAGACTAAACGGTAAAATCTAGTTAACCAAGAAATACCCCATTCAAAATATTCTAAGTCCAAATTAGGTCAAGGTCAAAATCAAGGTTGGGTGATATTGGTGGATAGGGAATGGTCCAAGGCAAGAACTGTATAAGTATCCAAGCATTGGAGCAAGACTTGTTGATGCTAGACGAAACGGTAAAATCAACTTAACCTTGTTACGGACGGACGGAGGGACAGGACGATTACTGTATGCATCTGCATCTACAGATGCCAGGGGCATAAAAACTTGTATGGTACATATTCATGACTGTAAAGAGTGGAACTAGTTTCTTCAGTGGAAGAATAGGTTAAAGACGTAAAAAGGTGTATGAAAGGGGTAAGGGTTAAGCAGTCACTTACCTTGAATACTTGTTCTAGTGACAAGAGAATGGGAGATGATTAACACAAGGCTCTAGAGAAGAGGGAGTAAACTGAACAAATCAAACATTTTCTCACCCATTTTAACACCAAATCCTATGGTGTAACTACTCATTAGAATCATCTCAAAGAGATGATGCTAACAAGTAGTAACACCATAGGGTTTAATGAAGGTATGAACATTTTAGTTTTGAAATACTCCCCTTTACCTGGAGCTCTGTACATCTTAAGTTTGGAGGAATACATACCTACAAGTAACCCCTCGTCTCTAATAAGAGTCCGGGCCATTTGGAAAGATGGCTTGTCAGCAGACTTGTACCATTTGTCAACTTGCTGCGAAAAGATCAAACAAAAAATAGCTCATTTCACCTGACATTTGAAATAGACGATTCCAATTTCTATCCAAGTCTATTCCATATTTGACAATTAAAGATTGGTTTTTAAAGTTATAAACAGTACAGACCCTGATCAGAGGGCTCCTTTAGGAGCCCTCTGATCTAGGTCTACACTGTTGAATAGGACAAATTTAATTACATTTGTATGTTTGCATAGGACAAGTTTACTATTAATGAATACACTGTTTGTGAAGGACAACTTTACTCACTATTTGAGTGCCCTTGTTCCATGATTTAACCCATTGCATCTATTGCATTTTTTACTTCTAAACGGCATAAGCATAGTCATTCTATGTTTTAGCAAGTAAATTTATATTTTGCAAACAGTGTAGACCTTGATCAGGGGACTTCTTAAGGTCTTCTACTTCTACTTACTGATCTATCGAGGACAGTTGGAATGAAGTCATAGCCAGTACCCTCCACTTCATACTTTGTCACGGTTGTCTTGTTCAGCTCCTCTGGCTCGGCCAACAGTGACCCCTCGGGGTCAACACCAATTATCTGTACAAATAAATCGGGCATCAAAACAGAGGCAATGGGGAGGAAACAGCTTGAACACAACATACAGTAAAATCTCTCTATTACGACTACTAAAAATAAGATTGATTGTTAAAAACAAGAGCACCGCAAGCCGGGCACATTATACGCCGTCAAATCAATCTTAGAATGTAGTCATACTAAAATCCTATCAAGGTAAAGTGGAAAAAAGGGGAAGAACCTTGAAATTTAGGGGTCATATGCTGACCAAGTTTCAAAAGGATTGGAATAAATTTATTGGAGTACGAGAGCGGACAAACTAAAAAATGCCCGTTTTTGACGATAAAAGGGGCATAACTCTTGAATGTCTTGGGCAATCTTGCTGGCTATCGAACTTGACCTAGACATTATGGTCATACACATGCTGACAAAGTTTCAAAAGGATTTTTAAAAAAAAATGGTTTGAGTTAGAGAGTGGACAAACTAAAAAATGCCCGTTTTTTACCAAATAAGGGGCATAACTCTTCAATGTCTTGGGCAATCTTGCTGGTTATGGAACATAACCGAGGCATTATGGTAAGACACATGCTGACCACGTTTCAAAAGGATTGGAATAAATTTGTTTGAGTTAGAGAGCGGACAAACTAAAAAATGCCTGTTTTTGACAAAAAAGGGGCATAACTCTTAAATATCTGGGACAATCTTGCTGGTTATGAATCATAACTAAGACATTATGATCATACACATGCTGACCAAGTTTCAAAAGGATTGGAACAAATTTGTTTGAGTTAGAGAGCGGACAAACTAAAATATGCCACTTTTTGACGAAAAAGGGGCATAACTCTTAAATGTCAGGGGCAATCTTGCTGGTTATCAAACTTGATCGAGATAATATGGTCATACACATGCTGACCAAGTTATAAAAGGATTGGAATAAATTTGTTGAGTTAGAGAGCGGACAAACTAAGATATGCCCGGTTTTTTAAATAAAAAGGGGCATAACTCTTAAATGTCTGGGGCAATCTTGCTGGTTATGGAACTTGACCGAGATATTTTGGTCATACACATGATGAACAAGTTTAAAAATGATTGGAATAAATTTGTTTGAGTTAGAGAGCGGACATGACAAAGTTACTAAAATGCCCGTTTTTGACGAAAAAAGGGGCATAACTCTTGAATGTCTGGGGCGATCTTGCTGGTTATCAAACTTGACCCGAGATATTATGGTCATACACGTTCTGACCAAGTTTCAAAAGGATTGGACTAAATTTGTTTGAGTTAGAGAGCGGACATGAAAAAGTTAACGGACGGACAGACGGACCCACAATCTCCTTTTAAGTGGCCATATCCTTCTTTATTGTATCTCTTTTATGTGGCTAAAATATGTGTGGTTAGCCACATAAATGAATACTAACTTTGTTATAGAATGATCTGGAGGCTAACCCTACCCCTAAATCTATGTCCCACAACTGGCCAGGTTAATGTCACAAGAAATGGCCAGGTTAATGTTACAAGAAACTGCCAGGTTAAAGTTTTTTAATTATGTGTCTAGGTTATGGACACAATTTTAGCCACGTAACTATCATATTGTGGGAACAGATAGACGGACAGCGCCACGACATAATACGTCCCGTCTGAAGACGGGCGTATAAAAAATGAGACGACTTAAAGCAAGGTGACAGTAAAACAGAAAGCTCCTAAAGGAGCTTTCTGTTTTCCAGTCACCTTGCTTTAAGCAGTCATCTGTCATAAACACCTAATATTTTACACAATTTAGTAGTCATAATAGAGAGGTTTTACTGTAACTCAAAGTCTCACAATAAGATTCTAATTCTAATTATTACTTTTTTCCATCAAGATTGATGACTATGAGAAGGACTAGACCCTGCCAGTCACTTTATCCTGACACCGACAAACCAGTCGTAATGCTAACCCGAAATACTGAGCACCAAGGAGGGAAGCCATTACTACAAATGGTTGACTCGGCCAGGGATTGAACCCGCAACCTCTTGCACTGCAAGCAGACGCTCTACCACTGAGCTATACAGGCAGTATATGCATCTGAGTGTATCTTAATTTCACTTCACTTTTGTATAGTGACAAGTTGACAACAAAAATATTTTGAAACCATCAAACTGCTACTGGATTACAATCTAGAGCGTTTACTTCAGGCAAATCTCCACTTAATATAGTCATGAATATGCTCAATAAGAAATATTTTCTATATCCCAGCAGATTGTAGCTTAAAGCAGACTGAAAGTAAAGCAGAATGTACCTTAACGCGACCACTGGTTAGAATGATCTGGAAAGCAATAATGTCCATTTCAAAGAGTTTGAAGCCAGGTCAGATGCTAAGAAATTTAGCATTTAATAAGGTCCCAAACTGTTTGCCACTTAGATTTCAATAAATCATGAATACATCAAACATGTCATTTTTGACATTTTTATAGTGTTGCATTAAAATTAGTTCAAATGGGACAGATTGACACCAGATGTAAATACATGTACCTTGATATTTGGGCATTTCTGCTTCAGCTTCCTGACCACTCCTGTCAGTGTTCCACCAGTGCCCGCACCTAACACAACCATGTCCACCTTATCTGAAAACAATTATGGCTTCTTAACCCTTTGAACCCTAGTCCCGCATATAGGCGTCCTTTTCAAACAGTGTACATGTGAATAGTACACCTGTCCTATGCAAACAGTGAAGACCCAGATCAGAGGGCTCCGAAAGGAGCCCTCTGATCAGGGTCTTCACTGTTTGTCATAATGCTAAAAATGGACAAAAACAACCCTGAAAAGCCAGATATGGACTAGACTTAAATCGAAACTGGAAGTGTCCATTTAAAGTTTCAGGGAGGAAAGAGTTAAACAATTTTGAATTAACCATTCTATGTTATAGCCAGTAAATTTATACTTTGAAAAGAGTGTAGACCTTGATCAGGGTCCCTGTACTTTTTGTTTTACTTTTGAATTTTTTTCAAAATTTCAAAGGGTGAAAATTAACCCATTAACTACTAGTGATGTATGCCCGTCATTTACAAACAGTGTCCCTGTGAAGAGTACACTTATCCTATGCATGCAGTACTCCTATAGGAGCCCCCTGATCAAGAATTCCCCTAGGCAGGACTAGTCCCTTAGTGTAGAAATGATTAGGTGTAAAAAGGGACATTAATGAAGTAGGACACCTTTTTTTTTAGATTTTAAATGACTTTTAGGTTTAAAACCCTCTGCCCTATAGCCCGTTTCTAGTTTTGTTTGAAGACAGGTGACCACTTATAGCAGGTTGAAAGTGGAGCAGAATGTGCCTTATGCTTTACTTCTATCTGCTTTAAGCTACTGTCTGTTAGGATATAAAAAATATTTCTTATGGTGCAAATTTATGATTGTTTATGGAACTGTGGTGAATAATTTTAAGACGTAAAAAGGGGAATTTATGCAGTAATATGGGTTAAATAGTGTGGATTATTTTTAGGTTACACTGTACAGAATTGTCTACTTACTATCACAGGCTGTTAGTATTTCTTCAGCTGTCCCATCATAATGTGCCAGTGGGTTGCTGGCATTAGTGTACTGATCCAGAATGTGAGAATTAGGAATCTCTTCCATGAGGCGCTTGGCAACACTTATATGGGACTCCGGAGAATCAAAGGCTGCACTGGTTGGGGTACGGACAATTTCAGCACCCAGCGCTCTCAGTACATCAACCTATAATGGAGAAAACAAGAAGTGATGGGAGGAACAATATTATTATAAGCCCTGTAATAGTAATTCAGAGATCCAAATTAATGTGTGTATTTCAGTGTTCCCTCCCTACAACGGCCCTCTCAACAACGATTCCCTCCTTACAACGACCCTCTCAACAACTATTCCCTCCCTACAACGGCCCTCTCAACAACAATTCCCTCCTTACAACGACCCTTTTCTCAGTTCCCTAAACAGGACAATTATGTCCAACCTATTCACGGCTGCAATGCTGTCTGCTTAAAATTGTCGTCTGCTGTTTTTCTCAAAATTACATAATAGACATTTTGACAGAAAAAAACTTAATGATGAGTGACAAACAGCTTGAATCCAGATCAGATGCCGCGTAATGCGGCGTCTGATCTGGATTCAAGCTGTTTGCAAATGTTAGCCAATTTCCCTCCCTATAACGACTCCCTCTGAATAACGCACACAATTTTTGTCTCCCATTGGGTGTCGTTGTAGAGAGGGAGCGCTGTAGTACTGAAATCCTGGTTTCTCGATCAATCCCTATAGTGTGACAACTCCTAAGAATTTCCTCAATGGGACAAGTTTAAAGATTAGTCACAACAGTGTTGTGTGGCGACATAAAGCAGAAAATATTGGAAATGTTTGGTTAATTCATTCTATCTGGACTCCTGTGGTTAAACTATCAAACCCATGCGTATATACATCCACTCAAAAACCATAACAATTCTTTATCAGGACATGGCAGTCATGTCTAATAGGTTAAAGGGACTCGCAACCGGATGGTGTACTTGTCAAAATAAAATAAAATACTCAAATAAAAGCAAATTTGTGGCATTATTTGGCTTCTGACATTAAAAAAATATGATCAGTCAAAAAAAAGTCTCAAGAATCTTCACCGAATCTTAGATTTTTAGATATTTTCCATCGTTTTTCTATACCGACTAGTAGATGGTATAGTTGTTGTTGCTTCTCTACACGGGCTCAGACATAAACCCGAGCTGAATTGTGAAGTTGTATGCACTTTCGATCGCTACACATTGAAATACGTTAAATCGATCCGAGATAAACGGATAGTTCCGTGGTCCATTGGTCTAAGCGGTTTCCCCTATTTTGCCTTCTGTCCGCCAATGCCGGGCCCCGGGTTCAAATCCCACCAGAGACCAATATTTTTTTTTATTGAAATACATTTTTTTAAACAGAATTTCTTATCTTAAACTAATTCTTTACCAGTTATATAAGCGTTTGACACATATTTACAAATCACTATTTTTAATGCACCATCTGGTTGCGAGTCGCTTTAAGGTATCAAAGATGTTTCTATGGGGTAAAGGGTTCATCCTTCACCCCATAACATGTTTCTAGTTTTATTGTCTTTCTAAATTAAGTTACCATCTGCTAGGAAGTAGAAAATATTTTGTATTGTGGATATTTATGACTGTTTACAGTAGAATTATTTTCTTCTGTAAAGGAGTAATTAAAGACATATTTGTGGAGTAAGAGATTAACTAGTGAAAGGGTTAACAAGAGAAATAGCCTCACCTTCTCCATACTCATCTTCTCTGGCATCACGATAATACACCTATAGCCTTTCACTGCTGCTGCCAGGGCCATACCAATACCTGTAAACAACACATACACCATAATACACCTATGATTAATTATTGATTGCTACTGACCGTACCAAGGCGGGCTCCTATGTTCACTTTGCTTTATGTTTGTCTTGTGTGTTGTTTTCTATTTAGTGTGTAGATGGAGGAATGACTGTGCGTGTGTGTTCTGCTTGAGAGGTGGGTGTATTGTTTGTGTTACGTTTCCTGCTTGAGTCTTTCGTATTTATTTCCTATATAAGTCTTTGTAAAACTGATAAGCCCCGGGGTGGGTCCATTTTTGACACGGGGGTCATGATTTGAATAATTTTGGTAGAGGACCATAAGGCAAAGCTACATGCCAAATATAAAAGGTCTGGACCTTATGGTTTCAGAGAAGAAGATTTTTAAAGGTTTTCCTATATAAGTCTATGTAAAATTGATAAGCCCTGGGGTGGGTCCATTTTTGACACAGGGGTCATGATTTGAATAATTTTGGTAGAGGACCATAAGGCAAAGCTACCGGTAGATGCCAAATATAGAAGGTCTGGGCCTTACGGTTTCAGAGATGAAGATGTTTAAAGGTTTTCCTATATAAATCTATGTAAAACTGATAAGCCCCATGACAGGGCCATTTTTTACCCTGGGGTCATGATTTGAACAATTTTTGTAGAGGACCACAAAGCAAAGCTAGATGCCATATATATTAGGTCTGGGCCTTAAGGTTTCAGAGAAGAAATTTTTAAAGGTTTTCCTATATAAGTCTATGTAAAACTGATGATGTAAGTACGGAAATTGACCACGCCCTCTGGCGGCCATGTTTTTTGACGGATCAGAATTCTTTGAACAATTTTGAAAGTATATTAATTGAGAAACATTTTGGTGAAAACCAAATTGAAATTGGACCAGCCGTTCTTGACAAGAAGATTGTTTTTAGACATAGTGCATGGGTGCCATGGCAACAAGACTGATTGCCCCACCCACTTTTTTTAACAATTTTTGAAGCTCACAACTACAGTATATATCTGACCAAGTTTGGTTAAAATTGGGCCATTGGTTTCAGAGAAGATGTTATTTGAAACAAATTGTGAACAGACCACACCGATACAGACACCGACGGACGGCAACGGATCACCTTGAGCACTTTGTGCTCAGGTGAGCTAACAACACATACACAATAATACACCTTAAGCCTTTCACTGCTGCTGCCAGGGCCATACCAATACCTGTAAAACAACACATACACAATAATACACCTTTAGCCTTTCACAGCTGCTGCAAGAGCCATACCAATACATGTAAACAACACATACACAATAATACACCTTTAGCCTTTTACAGCTGCTGCAAGAGCCATACCAATACCTGTAAACAACACATACACAATAATACACCTTTAGCCTTTCACTGCTGCTGCCAGGGCCATACCAATACCTGTAAATAACACATACACAATAATACACCTTTAGCCTTTCACTGCTGGTGACAGGGCTATACCAATACCTTTAACACAACACATACACAATAAAACACCTATAGCCTTTCACAGCTGCTGCCAGGGTCATATCAATACATGTAAACAACACATACACAATAATACACCTATAGCCTTTCACTGCTGCTGCAATGGCCATACCAATACCTTTAACACAACACATACACAATAATACACCTTTAGCCTTTCACTGCTGCTGCCAGGGTCATATCAATACATGTAAACAACACATACACAATAATACACCTTTAGCCTTTCACTGCTGCTGCCAGGGCCTCACCAATACCTGTAAATAACACATACACAATAATACACCTATATCCTTTCATTGCTGCTGCCAGGGCCATACCAATACCTTTAACACAACACATACACCTATAGCCTTTCAATGCTGCTGCCATGGCCATACCAATACCTTTAACACAACACATACACAATAATACACCTATAGCCTCACAATGCTGCTGCCAGGGTCATACCAATACCTGTAAACAACACAAACACAATAATACACCTATAGCCTTTCAATGCTGCCAGGGTCATACCAATACCTTTAACACAACACATACACAATAATACACCTATAGCCTTTCAATGCTGCCAGGGTCCTACCAATACCTGTAAACAACACATACAGTGGAAAAGATAATATTCTTTCCTGCTATGGTCATTTTAACATTCAGCAAGGTCAGGGTATATTTACCTGTGTTTCCTGACGTTGGTTCAATGAGGACATCTCCAGGTTTCAATACACCAGCACTCTCAGCATCCTCAACCATCCTCAAACCAATTCTGTCTTTTACACTTCCTCCAGCATTGAAAAATTCACATTTGGCCACTGCAAGCACAAAATCACATACTCCTGACTACATGTGTTCATAAACTCGTCTCCCTTTGAATATTCATGTATCAAACTTTTCCGACTATAATCATCATTCACCTGAATTACATGTACATATATTACATATTTTTATACTGCAAAGTAAATTCCCTACTCTGATTGGCTAACAGGTTTGGATCTTTGTACAACCATCTTTTATTCTTTCCTGGAAAAGTTTGACATCGATGTCTACGAGCGTGCCTATTTTTCCTCTAAATAACAACTGTCAGAAGTTTGATGTTATTTACACACGTCATCTGTTTGACATGATTTAATTACTGAGCGCTTTACATGACAAATGTTGAATGTTTTGAAATAATTTGTTTGAACTTTGAAATTTTGCAGTATAGTAAATTTGTTATTCAGATTTCTTCCCGGCTGGTAATATCATGTTACCCTCGCCTAACTGTTAGGGCAACATGATTTACCTCACCCTGGAATAAATCCTCAAATACCCTGGTAAGAAGCTGTATAACTAATAATGGCTTATTAAACATGGAAAATGACATTATACGACTCTTTATCTGGTGCAATTATACAGCAGGGGCCTGTTTCATAAAACTTTGTATTACAAATGTGTTAGTCAGATTAAACAAGAGGGCCTGAAGGCCCTGATATCGCTCACCTGTTATAATTAAGCCTGATAGCTTTACCTTTGAATTTCACACATTTTACTCTAAATCCATTCAAATTTGTTTAATAGCATGCAAACAACATTGGAACATGAAATACTCTAGTATAGTAGAGTACATCACGGGCAGATAACTAGAGCCTAAACAATACTGAAATGAAGCATTTTCTAGCATTTCAAAGTATATCAAGGGCAGATAATAACTCTTACTACAATTGTCAGATTTCAACAATAATTGCACTCCCTTAAGAACTTATAGCTATATACATTGCGTGCAAGTATAATTAAAATCTATCGAAAACTGTAGTTGCAAGAGTGTAAACACGGTTAGATATGACATTTGCAGCAATTCAAAGGTAGATAACTCTTGATCTATTAGTCTGATTTCAACCATAATCAAGCTCATCCAAACTCTTATAGTAATATACCATCTGAGCAAGCTTGAGAAAGATTAAATTAAATTGTGGCCTCTAGAGTGTAAACACTGTTAAATATGGCATTTTAAGCAATTCAAATGTAGTTTACTCTTGACCTATTTATCTGATTTCAACCATAATCAAACTCATCTGAACTCTACTAGTTTTATACAATCTGAACAAGTTTGACAAAGTTTAAATCAAAATTGTGGCCTCTAGAGTGTAAACACTGTTAAATATGGCATTTTCAGGCATTCAAAGGTAGATAACTCTTGACCTGTTGGTCCGATTTCAACCATTATCAAACTCATACTCTTATGGTAATATACAATCTGAGCAAGTAACAGAAAGATTGGACCAAAAGTGTGGCTCTAGACTGTAAACACTAAAATTGTTGACGACGGACGACGAACGACGGACATTCAAGGATTGCAAAAGCTCACCCTGAGCTACCTCAGGTGAGCTAAAAAGTCTCAATTATTATTTATTTCTCAATTTAATCCTGTCTTGTGACATCTCTTTGTAATCATCTTGAAAAGATGATTCAAAAGAGAAGTCACCAGATAGGATTAGATAGAGAAATCAGAAATTAAATGTGTTTTAAAGTTTTGACTTACGATCGCCTTTGTTGTACAAAGTTTTATGAAACGGGTCCCAGCTATTGAACACCTAATGTATGTCAATTATTTGTCAAAGACAAGGTGTAGTTAACCAATACTATTTCAACCGATCAAAAGATTATGGTTCATGTTTACAAACAGGTGGAACCTTGTAGCAAAATGAAAGTAAAGCAGCCTTCTATTCTACTTTCATCTTGTTCCAATCACAAACAACAGCTTAAAAATCTAAACGCAAGTCTTCGTTTTAGATCAGGTAATATCATGTCTTGATATACATATAAACTAACATTAGCAAATAGTGTAGATCTTGATAAGACAATACGATTTGCAGTGTCTCATCACCGTCTGCAGTTTGCTATTTTATATGAAAAGATCTGCTGTATAGGCAAACACTGCTGTATCTGTATATCACGCTTGTATATCTATAATGATGTCTTCCAGCAAGTACATTGGGTGAGTTTATTGCAAAATCCTCGCTCCAAGGGTATAAAGCTTTTGAGTTGAGTTTGAAGTCGTTCTGAAGCATTTGATTGGTCAGATTTGAGCCTGGGCTCAAATCTGACCAATCAAATGCTTTTGAGAACAAACTCAGAGACTCAACTCAAACGCTTTATAACCTTGGACCCAGGGATAAATGGGTTAAACTTGTAACTCATAAGTCTCATTTAATACTTACACACTTCACACTGAAGGCCATGTGACTTTGGAATTCTGTTCAGGCGTATCAATGGCGTGTTACCAATGTTATCCAACACATTTTTCATAATCTTGGGCCTTGGTTTCCTAGAGACAGAAAAAAGACATGAAAATCTGAAAGAGACTGACCATCTATATGTTTAACCCATTACCCCATAGCCTGTTGCAAGTAATGACTGAAGATAGGTGACCACTTAAAGCAGGTTTAAAGTACAGCAGAATGCACGTTTAATGCATTCTGCTTTACTTTAAACCTGCTTTAACCCATTACTCCATAACCTATTTCTAGTTGAAAACAGGTAACCACTTAAAGCAGGTTGAAAGTAAAGCAGAATGCGCCTTAAGGAGCATTCTGCTTTACTTTCAGTCTGATTAAAGCTACATTCTGCTAGGATATAGAATATATTTCTTATGGTGCTTATTTATTTAAGGAATAATTCGAATATTTATTGTATTCATGGAGGTATGAAAATAAAACCTGGTCACACTGTATGAAGCCGCGAAGCGGTTTCATACAAAAGTGTGACCAGGTTTTTTTTTCATACCTCCATGAATACAATAAATATTCCGAATTATTCCTTATAATTTAATATCACTTCTGAATTTAAGAAAGTAGTTAAATAGAGAATCTGGCGTGAATGTTCTTTTATAACGCTTTTAAAACGTAGGTTGTAGTCCCTCCGCCATATACATTTTCCGCCAAAACGCGGCGTTGTTATGTAGTAACGTTGACGTCAATGACGTCATTTGGCATCCTGCTTCATGCAGCGCTTGTGAAGAGCAGTTGGACTAAAGGGAAAGTAGTCCTGACAAGGCGTGACCTGAATTTTATTTTTTCATGGAGCTATGAAACAAAAATTACAGCCAATCACAGCTTACCAAATGTAATGAAAACAAACAATATTAAACTAGAATACTGACCAGTCAGAAAGGGCCCCACAAAAGGAGTCAGGAGGAGAAAGGCACAAGATAAAACTGCAAATTTTATACTAATAAACATTTTCAGCAAGTTTTGTAAACATCCAATATAAAATGTTTGTGTTAAGAGAGCGGACAGGGCTTAAACAGCTATCTTTTAATGATTGAAGGGCAATAACTCTGATGTGCCATATGTGATTTGGGTAATTATCGAACTTGACCTAGATTATATACCAATAAACATTTACAGTCAGTTTGATGAATATCCAATACAAAGTGTCTGTGTTAGAAAGTGGACAAGGCTGAAACAGCCATTTTTAATAATTCAAGGGGTATAACTCCAACATGCCTTATGCAATTTGGGCAATTATCGAACTTGGCCTAGATTTTATAACAATACACACTTTCATAAGGTTTGGTGAAGATTGGATAAAAACTACTCAAATTAGAGAGCGGACAAGGCTGAAATAGCCATTTTTTAATAATTCAAGGGCAATAACTCCAACATGCCTTATGTGATTTGGATAATTATCGAACTTGGCCTAGATTTTATACTAATACTTAGTGTTTGGCCTACTTTTTCAGCCAATCAGCAAGCCTCAAAATTCAAACTTTCGCTCGGTTTAATTATTAAGTCAACGGGATTTAACGAGATTTGGCAATTTAATTATGAAGTGTTCGAGACTTGGATTTAGACGTTAGCAAGCATTGCGCATGTGTTAATATTTCGGTCAGCTCCGCCCATGGCATGACTTTTAAGCTTTACGGGAAATCCATCACACAGCAAAATGCATATAGATATATCTACATGTACAATTCAATTTCGAGAAAAATAATGACATTTTGTAGCTCACTAGTCGGAAGAAATTGTGGAAATCATTCAAATTTTATTTAATCTTTAGGAGGGGAGAAAAAGAAAACACAATATAATTAAAACAGAATTCTTACCGTAATTAACAAAACCAATATCTACAAACCATTGTCAATGGCGGCGAAATCACTAAAGACAGGCGTCTGCATTATGCAAGATCAAAATAATGCAGAAAGCTCATCATTATGAGTTTTCTGCATCATTTCAGGGCTCCAGATAAGAGGGGGTAAACTTCACAAATCCAACATTTTCAAACTTCACAAATCCTATGGTGTTACTACTCATTAGAATCGTCTCTCCTAGACGATTCTAATGAGTAGTGACACCGTAGGGTTTTAAGCAGAAATAAAGATTTTAGTTTTTGAAATACCCCTTATCTGGAGCCCTGTATTTTGTGCTGCATTAAGCATTTAGACGTCAATAACTATTCTTTTTCCATCGTTTTTTAAGATAACCATTTTCTTCCAAATCGTATCCGCTTAAATCAAAATTGCCATGCGCCATGTTGCTGCGTAATAAAACACACAATATATATGTAACAGGATGTGTAAACATCTGTCGGCGGAGAAAAATATGTAAATAAAGTGAAGTGACGTCATATGTGGGCGGGTCAAACACTAAAATGGTTAGAGTTTATTTCAACGCTTCTTAATTATTAAGAAGCCAAATTCGGTCGCAGTCTCCCTCATTTGTTGGCTTCTTAATCATTAAGAATCATTGAAATAAACTCTAAGTATTACATATTTTCATGAAGTTAAGTGAAGATTGAATAAAAACTACTTGAATTAGAGAGCGGACAAGGCTGAAACATCCATTTTTTAATAATTCAAGGGCAATAACTCCAACATGTCTTATGCAATTTGGATAATTATCGAACTTGGCCTAGATTTTATACCTATACACATTTTCATGAAGTTTGGTGAAGATTGGATACAAACTACTCAAATTAGAGAGTGGACAAGGCTGAAACATCCATTTTTTAATAATTCAAGGGCAATAACTCCAACATGCCTTATGCGATTTGGATAATTATCGAACTTGGCCTAGATTTTATACTAATACACATTTTCATGAAGTTTGGTGAAGATTGAATAAAAACTACTTGAATTAGAGAGCGGACAAGGCTGAAACAGCCATTTTTTAATAATTCAAGGGCAATAACTCCAACATGCCTTATGCGATTTGGATAATTATCGAACTTGGCCTAGATTTTATACCAATACACATTTTCATGAAGTTTGGTGAAGTTTGGATACAAACTACTCGAGTTAGAGAGCGGACAAGGCTGAAACAGCCATTTTTTAATAATTCAAGGGCAATAACTCCAACATGCCTTATGCGATTTGGATAATTATCGAACTTGGCCTAGATTTTATACCAATACACATTTTCATGAAGTTTGGTGAAGTTTGGATACAAACTACTTAAATTAGAGAGCGGACAAGAAAAAGTGTGACAGACTGACGGACGGACAAGGCGATTACTATAGGGCACCCACCTCTCGATGGGGCCCTAATTATTACTATATAAATTGGGAACTATTTATTCAGTGGAGGAATATATTAGAGGGGTAAAAAGACGTATATATGGGGTAATGGGTTAAGCTAGCATATGCTAAGATATACTAGAAAATATTTCTTATGATACATATTCATGAGTCATGACTATACATAATGGAACCATTTTCTACAGTGAAACAATACATGAAATGCTTAAAAAGATGTATCTTATTCTATGGAGTAATGAGTTAATTTGTCCAATAATCATCTTGGTATTTGTGAAGAATCAGCTCTAGTAATGCAATTTTATAGTCAGCAAGAACAACTGTGCAAAATTCTGTACTTCTGATATCATTCTCTTTTCAAACATGTTAACCCTAATCAACTCTGTAGCATGTTTCTTCGTATTTCGAGACAGGTGATCACTTAAAGCAGGTTTAAAGTAAAACAGAATGCACCTTTTATGGCGCATTATGCTTTACTTTCAGATTGTTTAAGCTACCATCTGCTAGGATATAGGAACTGTTGAACATTTATTACTGTATGAAATAGAACTTTTTTCATCAGTGGATGATTTACTTGAATGCATAAAAAGGTGTATCCTTGGAGTAAATGGTTAAGAACTTGAACATTTATGTAAATTATACAGATTGAATCATGAGCTCAACTATTAGAACAAGAAGGCCAAAGTGGATATATAAAAAAAATATTTATATAGCTTGACTGAGTCATACGTTGACAAAATTTGTTGAATACAGGGCTCCAGATAAGAGGGAGTGAACTAAACAAATCCAACATTTTCTTGCTAATTTCAGCACCAAATCCTTTGGTGTTACTACTCATTAGATCCGTCTCTTCGAGACCGTTCTAATGAGTAGTGACACCATAGGGTTTAATGCAGAAATAAAGATAATTTTTGAAATACTCCCCTTATGTGGAGCCTTGTTGAATACAGTGGATACTTACACAGTGAGATGATTGTGAGGGGACTCGGACATGGACTTGGCTTGATGAAAGGTGCATTGACTGGGCTTGTCTGGTCTCTTCCACTTCCTGAAGGGGCTTTCCTTCACAGATCCATCTCCTATACCATTTAAATCTGCCATCTTGGTGTGTTTGGCGGTAAGCTATGGGGTAAAGAGTTAAGTTGAAGTTGTCCATATTTTTGTAAAGGGAATATTGCTAGCAGCGATACCATGATAACCTTTGAAAACAGTTTGGATCGTATAAGCAGCTTCTCATCAGGATCCAAACTGTTTGAAAATCTGACCCAATTTTCAAAAGAAATTTTGAAAATTCTTTTTTAGAACCGTAGCAGACGACAGGACCTGGTGCTGCAGACGAAAAATTACTCATCATGCAAAGAGTTTAAACCCTTTCCTCAATATTATGCCTTATGATTCCTCTATCAAATCTACATATTCACCGCAACTGATTGTTTTTTTGGTGGTTTTAACTCTTTGCATGCTTGGTTAATTTTTAGTCTACGATAATTTCTTCAAAATAATCTTTACTGTCTTTGCCTCTGTTTTTCAAAAGCACATGCCCAGTCAAGCAAGTTTCTGGGTAAATCTACTACAGCCTAATATGATTTCCACTAGCCTGACATATAAGTTGCAGTGAAAAATATGATTTCCTTGTTATGCTTTATAACCCTGATTATATACCCAATCGCCTGTTTCTAGTTTTGAAGATATGTGACCACTTAAAGCAGGTTGAAAGTAAAGCAGAATGTGCCTTCAGGTGCATTCTACTTTACTTTCAGCCTTTATTTAAGCTTTTAGCTACTAGAGTATAGAAAATATTTCTTATGATTTTTATTTATGACAGTATGAGTTGGAACCACTGGCACCAGAGTCATGTACTTATAATATGTATGTGTTTACATTTAGATGCATTTTTTTTTTATTTCTTATAAATCTATAGAGAGGTATTACCCCGGCACGTAATACTCATTTCAGGGTGTATGCCGTATGAAGAGATAGATAGGTATATATATCGTCCGCTCACCTGTATTGACGCTCACCTAGTTTGACGCATTATTTGTTTACTTGTCATTTGACCTAAGTGACCCACATGAGGTAGCAAGAACACTTCCTATCGTTTGTTAACATGCAAAACTAGGCTCTGTTGCTAACATGTAAATGATAACAGATGTATAGGGAGAAATATAACATTTATATCTTTATCAATGCATTTTTATGTATTTTCACTAATGCAATTAAGTGCTTAAGTTTATAAGCCGTTTTCTATATTTAAATGATCAGTGAGTACTTTGATGCTCAGTTGTCAGGAACACCCAATCATTTTTATCTTTTCTCGTGACAGTTACTAGACAAGCAATATTGTACCGCTATCAAAACAATTCACAGTTTAATAGGTGTACGCTAGTATCAAGGAATCTGTGAAAACAGGCTGACACGATTACATGTGATAACTAATTGGCTTACATATGTGCTATAAATTTATGAGAAATGCGTCTTAGTTTATTATTTTCATTTCAGACATCCAATGCATCCATGTTTTAGGTTTGGAGAATGGGGCCCTACCGATATACAGAGTTACCCCGCATGGAAAGTGTGATAAGAGTAGCGCCCCCTGAATGAGCGGTTGTTTCCGGTTCAATAGTGAAGTACACATAGTATCGAAAATCCTTTATCCTCAAACACGAATTTGAGGAGATCGTCTGCTTGTTAGTGTAGAGCTTATATTATATACAGTAGAACCTGGCTATACATTATTGAAAGCGCAATCTCTCATATTGTTCAAAAATAGAATTAAGACATACATTTACTTTACCTACAATAAAACTTACAAAAACTTCCATAGATATACCGTTCTATGCATATCATTTATTCATATGTTTATTAAAATAAGTCATCAATCTGCACCTCAATAAATATGTTATACCTCCCAGCAGATGATAGCTTAAAGCAGAATGTACCTTAACCTGCCTTAAGGGGTCACCTATCTTCAAAACTAATACCATCTATTGGGTAAAGGGTTAAACCCCGTTACATGGATGTGTCATAGCACATTCTGGTTGCTGTTAATCAACCATAAACCCTACCCGCTATGAATACCTATCATTTAATTTATTACTTTAGCTGATTAAATAAGGAAAAATACCGTAGGAATGATCAATTATGCTA
Organism: Gari tellinella; assembly: GCA_922989275.2. Lineage (NCBI taxonomy): Eukaryota > Metazoa > Mollusca > Bivalvia > Cardiida > Psammobiidae > Gari > Gari tellinella. Next base: position 12,204,503 of record OV277863.1, on the reverse strand, counting down.
ATAGCATGATAAGGGTTAATATTTAAAAAAAATACTGCCTACTTTCTTGATAAAAGTTTAGAACATGATATCAATTTTGACTTAAAACATATATGAGTGTGAAACAGTTCTACCCCTGATCAGCCTGTTAGTATATATGCTGCATCTTATCTGGTTCCAAACTTTTTATAAATGATAGTGTTTTAAGCCTATTATAATTAGTGAACTGGTAAAAGATCAACAGAAATAAAGTTTTAATCTACTAAAACGATGGAATACATGCTTTACTTTCAACATTGAGTTTTCAATAGAGTACACATTTAATGATAGGAGAGGGGTTCTAAAGTATTTATGTTGTTAAAACGGTATGTATTTCCTATTAACCCTTTAAATACGCCTTTGGTTTATGCCTCCATTGAAGGAAAGAGTTCTAATTCAAAGTTTTTATTAGCATGAATGTGCAACATTAAAAACATTGAATATCTATCCTAGCAGATGGTAGCTTAAAGCAAGCTGAAAGTAAAGTAGCATGTACTTTTCAATCTACCTTTAATGGACACCTGTCTTTCCAGGTAGGAACAGGCGATCGGGTAATGGGTTTACCCATTACCTAAACCAATTACCCCACAGCCCGTGTTAAGTATTGAATATAGGTCACCTCTTAAAGCAGGTTGAAAGTAAAACATAATGCGCCTGAAGGTGCACCCTGCTTTACTTTAATCCTGCTTTAAGGCACCACCCACTACGACATAAAATATCACCTATGTTTCATAATTATGACTGCTTAGTGCATGAAAAGGATTTAGTTGCTTATGAAGGTGGAATTCATTAAAGGAGTAAAAGGCATAATGATGGGGGTAATGGGTTAAGCTTTTGCACATGAAGGAGTGCATGGTATAGGAGATTAAAATTTATTCTCCACATGAATAACAATGTGGATCCTATATAAAAAAAAAATAGTTTGGTGTGTTTTGATTCCAGCCTGTGTACCCAAGACTTAAGCTTCCGTTTTATGGCTTGTCATAGCAGAGATGACTCTGCACCCCAGTGGGGGGTCAGTATACAATTCGATTTCTAGCTAATTGGTTACTTCCTGTTGTTAGTTGTGATGATGCTTTGCGCTTTATGGCCCCTGGGCAGAAGCCTTGAGAGGTGAAATCCATGTGCGCTATGAGCATGACAGGCTGAACTATTGCTATGAAATTTCTGTCAACTAAAATCTGCTGGTATATAATGAACAAACAAAATATACATTTTTGAAGAAACTGTTTACCATTCAACATATTTTAAAAGATCAGTTTAACCCTTTGCCTAATGAATATTCATGTCATTATTAATAACTGAATAATACAAAGTTTATGTTTAATACCGGTAATGTCTTAATAAATATCCCCTTTTTCACCTGTAATAGGCAGCATTTATAGACCTATAATGTCATTTAAGAATCAGAGAGGACAGTCATTGATTATAGAGACTGTTCCTATATAGTAACCATCTGATCAGGATCTACTTTTAATCCATGTTAACGTTCTTTTACCGAGGTGAAAACCCGTGCCTATTGAGTATGTTAAAAGTTCGCTTCTTTGTTATATAGAAAAAGTATGATCAGTGCTTCTTTCGGTTTGCTAAAAACGATGAAATAAATAACCGTCGCATTTGACATTAAAATTAATACATTAAAATACATAGGGATAAACGGGAGCTTGACTGCATATAGATATAGGTATCAAACTAATAAACCGCATTCGATCTATTCTTTTCCGAATCGTTTATGACCGTTATCGACACCGTCTCAATGATGCGTTAACTAAACCGGAAACAACCTTTTCCTTATCAGGGGAGTTAACTCGTGATGAAAATTGGGATAACTCTGTAATGCGGTAGGGCCCCATTTTAGGGAGAGTGGAACACAAATCAAAGCCATCCCTTCTTTTAATATGAGTTCCTAGTTACATTGACTCTTTTCTTCATTTATATTTTATATTGTTCGAAAATAATAGCAAATATGAAACAGAAATTGAAAAACAAAACTCCGTTTTGACTCCCAAGTATGGAATCAAGCACACACAATGCAGCACAGTATGAAATTTATTTATAACTCTTTTAATAACTCTCATATAGGTCAGCAAATCAGAGGCGTCAAAATAGGTTACTCCCAACAAATATGGTGGCTTCCTCGGTAGTGTCAAAATGGAGATGCTCTGACCAACTAGGGCGTATAAACTTGTACTTTGCCTGTTTTTTTATCATTTATTTTGCACACTTAGCAACATACATAGTTTTAATAACATTCGTTTTACAGCTGTCAGAAAATTCGGCAAGTTTATCGCTTAAGGGCGTCAAAACTGGTAACACTAGGATAGTAGAATGTCTGGACTAAGTAACAAGCTAACCAGGAGCATTTTCTCAAAATATTGGGAAGGGGCCTTAGCCTTTCCATTTGGGAAATTCAAGCGCGATTTTCAACCAAATTGGGAAAAGTAGACTGACTTCCAAAACATGAAAACTGATATTTTTTGGGAAATCCTCCACCAAAATTGGGAAAAAAGAGGCTTTCTGCAATTGGGTAAGGTGAAAAAGTTCGATAGTCACAAGGCCGACATTATAATATTCGTTTTACAGCTGTCAGAAAATTTGGCAAGTTTATCGCTTAAGGGCGTCAAAACTGGTAACACTAGGATACAGTACACACATAGCTCAAATCATGCACTGTCCAGTCAGGTTAATTCTAGGATCAATAATGTAGCCACGTGTACCTGAGACAAATGCTGAAGAATTTGACGATAATTGTGCTGTAGTTAATGAAACGTCACGGTTAAATTGTGCTGACTGATCTATCTGAGTCTACATATTTTGTCATTGGCATGAAATTGGGTCGTTTTCCTGTTTATCAAATTATAAAGATTGCAGCTTAATTTCTTAAATACTCATGTTTGTGTCACTTCTGTTTGCATAAAGGCGACAACAAAGGTTGGTCCTGATGGAGAAAAATCGTGATAATAAACAAAATCACCTCTTGTTTCTGAACTGATGCAAATCAATAAGCAAGTCAACTGAACTCTACGTGGTAAACAATCGTCTACTTCGCATGTGTTGTGGTTGTTTGTATGACGTAATGTACCACACCTCCACTATTGCTGTCTGGTCATTGGTCAATTCAAGGGCACCGCGACCTGGGTCAGTCTTCGTTACTAACCGAACACTGTAACCTTGATCGACTTATTCCGTAGGCATATGTCTACTTGCGTACGGAAACATCCGATTGAATATCCGGGTTGCTCCGTGCGATAGGTCAATGAATAGGATACTGTACACTAAAAATGTAACGAAAAGAACCATTATCTTTAAGGGTGTATGAAAGCAGGAACGTATATTAAATCTACGTCCCTGACGAAAGTCATAAATTTGGGAATGTTTCAAAGTATATGAAAACACTCTATGATGGTTTTGCATTGTGCAAAGAGCTATTTAAGGGTGTATCAATGTCATGACTTTGGGAAATTTTCAAAGTATATGAAAACACTCTATGATGGTTCTGTATTGAAGAGCTATTTAAGATGAATGAAAAAATAGAACAAGTGTACATTTTGGTGAACAACAGTTGGCTCTACGGCCATGTAAAATTTACCCCACCCACTTCCTCTTATTTTGTCCTTTTCAAAAAGCCCGCTTCAATAAAATCCATTTTAAATGAAAACAAATATGATAATTTGGTTTTGTGTTATTTATTTCCTATCTATGGTAGTATTTCTTCATAATATGTATTTAGGCTTTGCCTATGGACGGAAAAAAGCAAAATTGTACTAATGAAAACGGAATAGATCTATCGCCAGTGTGTGATCAGCGCTCTTGTATCAGTTCGTTGTGTATTCCAGATCACACTCGAGAATACGCCTCTCGTGACTGAGATCTGGATTACACAACCGACTCGAACTTTTATTATAAACCTAAATTGTTTGGGACAAGATCTCTATGTTGTTACCCAATAATCAAATAGATATATAAGCACCCGTGTTATGTTTATATACAATGTTAAAAGTTAAAACTCCTCCGTACAGCTATATTATATTAGTGTTTGGCCTACTTTTTCAGCCAATCAGTAGGCCACAAAATTCAAATTTTCGCTCGGTTTAATTATTAAGTCAACGGGATTTAACGAGATTTGGCAATTTAATTATGAAGTGTTCGAAACTTGGATTTAGACGTTAGCAAGCATTGCGCATGTGTTAATATTTCGGTCAGCTCCGCCCATGGCGTGACTTTTAAGCTTTACGGGAAATCCATCACACAGCAAAGTGCATATAGATATATCTACATGTACAATTCAATTTCGAGGAAAATAAGTAATATTAGATACCGTTCGAGTTTCGCTTCAAAAGAGTCCGCTAACAAGGGTAAGAGTACTGTTTGGCGAGGAAGAACAACAAGGTGTCCGAGGCGAAGCCGAGGACATCTTTGTTGTTCGTCCGAGCGAAACAGTACTCTTACCCTTGTTAGCGGACTCTTTTAAAGCGAACGAGTATCGGTATCTGACTTATACGAAGATTTTAATAAATATTCTACACCGAGTCAATAATGATTGTGGTCAATTTAATAAAGTAGATCTAATTTTAAATATCCACTTCTAAAATATTGAAATACACGTACATTGTAAACCAACTATATTTTTCATTTGTCCTTTTTCTAACTTGCACGGGCATACCGTGCAGCCTGTGTGCTGGGTCATGCCTATAATAACTACGTATTTGTTTGTCTACGCTCCGCATTAGTACTCAGCTAGTAAGGTAAGCGCTGTGTTTATCAGTTTAGGTAGCCTTTCTTTTTAAGCATTTTTCTAGCAATAAGTTCAATAAATAGTTTAAACTCTTCATTTTATCCCGCTATAATTCAATTTCCCACCCCATTATAATCAAACCAAGGGCCAAAGATTTTTCTCCCGAACAGGCACATTATTAAATTGCGTTTTTTACTCTTTCACTGCAATATTGTCGCCTGCAAAGCAAAATTTCTGGCTTTGACTGCATGCATATTGATACAAGTGTTATTTGTTTGGATCCTGTTCAAACGCAGAATTACTGTGTGTCGATATTGATCAAAACTGTGTGCAAATGTTCGTTATCCCTTATCATGCTGAATTGCCGTCTGCTTCAAATATATCGTCTGTGGAGAATCACAAAATCTTTCCTATGCTATTCAAATTGAATAAAATTTGAATATGAGTGCCGAACAATTTGGATCCAGATCACATGTTGCGTTACGCGGTGTCTTCTCCGGATCCAAACTATTTGCCAATGTTAGCCAAACGGTACTTACAGTGGAGAAAACGTTATTCTTTCCTATTTAAACGCAAACGAAACGCAAACGCAAATAGCTAAAATGTACAAATGTAGGCAATTAACATTTTTTGATATTTCTCATTATTTGTTTTAATTTGAGTGACAAACAGTTTGGAGCCGATCAGACGCCGAGTTACCCGGCGTCTGATCAGGCTCCAAACTGTTTGCAATGGATTCAATAGTTTAATCGTAAACGCGTTTGTTGGGAAAGAATAACGTTTTCTCCACTGTAGCAGTACAAAGGTTACCTCGTCCGTTCCCGGGCAGTGCAAGAGTTAAACCGGTGACGACATGCTCACCACGTGCACCACGCCCGTAAAAAGTATACAATAACAGAAAGTAAAACTGTCCGGTAACAGAAAAAAGTGTCCGGTATCAGATGTAAGAGGACACTTTTTGAATAGCTCTGCGGGGGGTATCTGCGTATAATGACATTTTGTAGCTCGCTAGAAAATTGTGAAAATCATTCAAATTTTATTTAATCTTTAGGAGGGGGGAATAAGAAAAAGAAAACACAATATAGATCTAAGTAAAACAATTCTTACCGTAATTAACAAAACCAACATCTACAAACCATTGTCAATCGCGGCGAAAACACTAAAGACAGGCGTCTGCATAATGCAAGATCAAAATAATGCAGAAAGCTCATTTTCTGCATTATTTCAGGGCTCCAGATAAGAGGGAGTAAACTTCACAAATCCAACATTTTCTCACTTATTTTAGCATCAAATCCTATGGTGTTACCACTCATTAGAATCGTCTCTCCGAGACGATTCTAATGAGCAGTGACACCGTAGGGTTTTAAGCAGGGAAAAAGATTTTAGTTTTTGAAATAGCCTGTTTACCTGTGTTTTCGCCACCCTTATCTATATTTTTCGCGCATGCGCTTTCTGATGTAACATTTCTTACTTTTTCACGGATCTAATTCTGGACTGAACTTTCAATAACACGAATATATACAAATAAAACTTGTGAAATAAACACAAATGTAAATTACTGTACCGTTTTTGAACGAGGTCATTGCTCTGGATCACCGGGATGCTTTCTTGTCAATTCGCCACCTCTGATTGGTCGTTCGATAATTAGGTCAATGTAGGCTCAGTATGTTATAGTTTGTTTCATGAAATTTGAACATTGTTTAATGATTTTAAAATATTTAATTTTTTAAAAGTAAATAATATCTTTTACAACTTTACAATAAAAAGTAACAACGGGCATATAGAGTTAAAATTACCAACATGTCCTTTGATTTGAAACTTTTTATGAATTATTGTTATTTGACCTGTTTCTTTCGCATTTTCGGCGCTTGAAATCTTCCTTAGTGAAACTGTCCTAGTATTCGGATATCCTCTGTAGTTTTCGGACATCCTCGGTAGCCTGCTCGTGACGGAATTCCAAGTTTTGCTTAGGTGGCGAATTGACAAGAAAGTGGCGAATTGACAAGAAGCAAGGATACCCCCTTATCTGGAGCCCTGTATTTTGTGCTGCATTCAGCATTTAGACGTCAATAACTATTCTTTTTCCATCGTTTTTTAAGATTACCATTTTCTTAACGCAGCTTGGAACACGAATTGTCAATGTGCCATCATGAATACGTAATAAAACACACATTATATGTAACAGGCTGTGTAAACATCGAAATATGTAAATGAAGTGAAGTGACGTCATATGTGGGCGGGTCAAACACTAAAATGGTTAGAGTTTATTTCAACACTTCTTAATAATTAAGAAGCCAAATTCGGTCGCAGGCTCCCCCATTTGTTGGCTTCTTAATCATTAAGAATCATTGAAATAAACTCTAACTATTACATACAATCTGAAACTATTTTTGGAAGTCATATGACCACCAATAATGACGTCATTATTTACATTGATGACGTATTGGTAATCCGTTATTTTTATCGGTTCGATTGAGAAGTAGCTTTTTGCAAATAACGTTCATTTTTAGCGTTAAAGGGTATGAATTGAACTGTTTGAAATTTTGTCATTTGGAGGAAATCATTACAAGTGAGTGTTGTGGGTTATTTATTCTTAAAATGGTTTAAAAATATCACCGAAATCGGGAATTCCGAAACGTCAGGCACAACTCTTCGTAAAAGCCGTGACGTCATCATCCAAGATGTCAGCCCCCATGTTTTGTAGTTGCCTAGTTTTGAGGAAAGTATTCACGCGCAAATCAAACACTTTTCAAAGTCTGTCAGTGATTGAATAGAATTGGAATACCTTTGATTGCATCATGCATTACTTAAGAACGGAAAAAAGGCAAGCCTTTTTTCCGTATAAAAACTAATTTAAGAAAAAAAGGCACCAAATGTGAAATTTATAAAGCTCTAAATTGTAAATTTTGTAAGAGGAGGTAACTCTTTTTACTTTAATAACTCAATATTTTCAACACTGACCTTTCAATTTCTTTTCATATTTTGAACTGCCAAAAAAAAGTTTAATACTAGAACTATTTCATTTTCAAACTTTTTTAATTTTTTTCATAAAATAAAAAATCTAATAAAACCATGCCCTATACAAAGCATATTTTTGATATTCAAGGATCCATATTGTTCCAACCTTGTGCCTGCTTTGTCTAAAGTTGGTTTCTATATGTGAAAATACCACCATAGACATGAAATTAATAATGAAAACCCAAATTATCATGTTTGTTTTGTTTTGAAATAAATTTTACTGAAGCTTGTACTCTGAATGGGTAAAATTTGAAAAAAACGTCTAAATTTAACATATCTTTTTCAAATCGCTGTAGCTCAAAAAAAAGGACACCACCATATTTTTTTTTTCATTTTTTCATTCATCATAAACAGCTCTTCCAAAAAAAACAATGTTAGAAAAAAAGTTTGATACTTTGAAAAAATGGCTTATGACATTGATACACCCTTAAGATGAATGAAAAAATAGAAAAAGTGTACAATTTGGTGAACAAAATTTGACTCTACGGCCATGTAAAATTTACCCCATCCACTCTTTCTTATTTTGTCCTTTTCAAACAGCCCGCTTCAATAAAATCCATTTCAAATGAAAACAAACATGATAATTAGGGTTTGTGTTATTTATTTCCTGTCTATGGTAGTATTTCTTCATACAAAAACTAATTTAAGAGAAAACAGGCACCAAATGTGAAATTTATAAAGCTCTAAATATCATCGATATGGTACTTTTTTTGTAAATTTTGTAAAGGGAGATAACTCTTTTTACTTTAATAACTCAAAATTTTCAACACTGACCTTTCAATTTCTTTTCATATTTTAAACTGCCTTAGCATCGACTTTCATCTGGTAGAATATAAGAAAAAGTTTAATAGAGCCTAGAACTATTTCATTTTCAAACTTTTTTATTTTTGTTTTCATAAAATAATAAAATCATGCTCTATAAAAAGCATATTATTGGATATTCAAGGATCCATATTGTTCAAACCTGGTGTCTGCTTTGTCTATATATAAAATTACAAATATTTGACAAATCTGACTACAGTTTTTAATCTGATCAGGCTCCAAACTGTTTGCAATGGAAATAATAGTTTTAGCATAAATGCGTTTATTGGCAAATAATACGTTTTTTCCTACTGTACTTTGCTTCTCATCTTTCCTCTCATCTCAACTCTCACAACATTCTCTATGACCTTCAGCATGGCTTTCGGGAGAGACGCTCTTGTGAAACTCAACTAATTGAACCCACAGACCACCTTGTCAATAACACATCTTTAGGCAAACAAACAGATCTCATTCTTTTGGATTTCAGCAAAGCGTTTGACAAGGTTAATCACCAAAAACTACTCTCCACTCTTCAAGAATACGGCGTCTCTCCCCAAATCCTGAACTGGACTCGCTCTTTTCTTATAGGCAGAACCCAAACTGTTGTCCTGGATGGAGATTGTTCGGAAGAGGTTCCTGTCATTTCTGGGGTCCCACAAGGCTCAGTCCTTAGCCCTCTCTTTTTCCTCATCTATATCAACCACTCTACTGTATCAAAATCTCAGGTCCGTCTTTTCGCAGACGACACTGCAATCTACCTCACAGTGAACTCTATATCCGACTGTAGATCCCTCCAAGAAGACCTGGAAAAACTGCAGACCTGCGAATCACAGTGGGATATGGAATTCAACCCCTCAAAATGCCAAGTTCTACACATTACCAAAAACAAAACTGTCATCCAAAATAAATACTCTCTTCATGGCCAATCTCTTGAACCAGTTCCGCATGCTAAATATCTCGGTCTTGATCTATCCTCAAACCTAAGTTACAACACACACATTAACAGGATAACAACCAATGCCAATAACTCTCTGGGTTTCATCAAAAAAAATATCACTACCCTTAATCAAAAAGTTCGTGAATTGGCTTACAAATCTTTAGTACGTCCTCAACTTGAATACGCTTCAACAATTTGGTGTCCCTATACTAAGACATATGTCCAAAAGGTGGAACACTTCCAGTGGTGGGCCCTGAGGTGGGTCAGGAACAATTTTCCCCCTCTCTCGAGTGTCACAGAGATGCAGAGAGAACTAGGGAGGAGGTCTCTGGAGCACAGGAGATTTGATTCGCGGCTCATCATGTTTTACAAGATATACCATAACATAGTAGCCATCAATCTCCCACAATACATACAGACACCTTCACGTGTAACAAGGCACATGCATCCACTCTCTCTCAGACAAGTACAAGTTCACTCAGACTACCATAAGTTTTCATTCTTTCCTCACTACATTAATTTACCCTATGGAACCAGCTACCTTGTCAAATTGTAACCCTTCCTGATCTTGAACAGTTCAAGAGGGCAGTGGTTAGCATACAGTATTAGCCTGGAAACCAACGTTTTTAACCTTCACTTTTACTCTTCACTTGATAACCTTTTAACAGTGCTTTCTCTTTTATCTTCGCACTACTTGACTTTCAATGTCAGGTTCTTAAACTCTCACATTTCTTATACTAACACTTCCGACGCGCACCCGTGCCTGTAACACTCGAGAGAGGGGTCGGCACTATACGAGAGATAGATAGATAGATAAGAGTAGGTATTTAGATTACAACTCTTTGTAGATCTGTGACCCCCGGGGCAGGGTCATCTTCAACCTCAGGGACATAGCCTGGTTACTAGGATGCTTTCTTGTCAATTTTTATTGATTTTGAAAAATTTAATTTTACTGAAAGTAAATCATAACTTTTACAACTCAACAACAAAAAAGTAACAACTGACGGCTAGAATTAAAATTACCAGCATGTCTTTTGATTGGAAAGCTTTTTGTGAACTATTGTTATTTTATCTTTTTTATTCGCATTTTCGGCTCTTGAAATCTTCCTGAGTGAAAGGGCGTGTTCGATTATCAGTTCCAGAACTGTTTGGAACGATTCCATGGAATAAGTAAATCAAATAAAAACGGAATTGAACCCTTGCAAATATGGTAGTCTGGTTCCCTACTTATTACAACTTTGCTGTCGATGCGTTCGTAAATTGTGCCGGAAACCATGATGATACGTCACAATTCAGCTCACACCACCTCCTCGGGCAGAATTGATAGAACAGTTCTGGAATTGAATTCCGGACCATTCGATTTCGATTCCGTCAATCCGGAAGATTCCGGACTGATAAACGAACACGCCCAAACTGTTCACTAGTCGGATATCATCTGTAGTTTTTCGGATATCCTCAATAGCCTGTATACTCGTGATGGAATTCTAATTTTTGCTTAGGGGGCGAATTGACAAGAAAGGGGCGAATTGACAAGAAGCAAGGATAATTTGACACCTGGGCGTGTTCGATTATCAGTTCCAGAACTGTTTGGAACGATTCCATGGAATTAGCTAGGGCGTGTTCGATTATCAGTTCCAGAACTGTTTGGAACGATTCCATGGAATTAGTAAATCAAATAAAAACGGAATTGAACCCTTGCAAATATGGTAGTCTGGTTCCCTACTTATTACAAGTTTGCTGTCGAAGCGTTCGTAAATTGTGCCGGGAACCATGATGATACGTCACAATTCTGCTCACACCACCTCCTCGGGCAGAATTGATAGAACAGTGCTGGAATTGAATTCCGGACCATTCGATTTCGATTCCGTCAATCCGGAAGATTCCGGACTGATAAACGAACACCACAAACTGCTAACCTAAGACGCAAACAGTAGCAACTGAACATACTTCTGATGCTCAGCTTATTAAAATATAAGCGAACTAGCTGCCTTACCCAGGGTATAATTAGTTATTTGCAAACAGTTTGGACCCTGATCAGACGCCGCATGACGTGGCGTCTGATCAGGATCCAGACTGGTTGACACTCATTTTAATTTTTAACATTTCTTAAGGCAAAATACCTAAAAATAATTTTTGAGAAATAAAAGCAGACGACAATTGTTTAAAATTGATGACGTCATGGCAGTCAAAGGGGTTAACTTCACTGGCTGCATCAATGGCGGAAAACTCAAATAAAATAAAAGCCAGTATAAGTTGAATATGACACGGTACCAGTGTCTTATACATGTACAGTGTGCTGAAAAACGTTTTTGTAATATTTCAAACCGATTTTACATGAGTTGGTAATATGGCAAAACAAGAAATCTTCTTCTTCTTCTTCCTTTTTCTGGCCACCCTCGTCTTGCCGAGTATTATGCCAGTTTGTTAGATCTGCGCTTAAACCCCCTCCCCTCCCTAATCCCCTTTTAGAAAAGCAAGTCAGATTTGCTCAGTCACGAGAGATTTGAATGTCTCTAGTGACGGGGCATCTGCTGTGCTAGGTGGTAGAGCGTTCCAGTCTTTAGTGGTTTGTATAAAAAATGACCATTTCCTGGAGTCTATACTCTATAGAGGATGTTTGTACTGTGTATGTATGTGACTGGGCATATCTAGTGCTACGTGTGGGTTTGTTAAGGTATTTTTCTGGTATGATGTTTACTTGATTATGGACTATTTTATAGAACATGTTGAGTCTGGCTTCTTTTCTTCTTGTTTGTAGGTCTTTCCAATTTAGTTGTTCCAACATGTCTCCAACACTTGATCGATTTCTGTACTTTCCGAGGACATACCTGGCTCCTCTTCTTTGTACTTTTTAAATTTTGTTGATTTGCGTTTTGCGATAAGGGTCCCAAACAGTGCTGGCGTATTCCAGTTGCGGTCTAACAAGTGTTAAATATGCTATTTCTTTTATTTCTGTAGAAGGTACGTGTATATGTAAATTGCGTTGAAGAAAACCCAACGTTCTGTTAGCTTTGTTTGCTACATTATTTGTATGATTGGCCCAGTCTAGTGCATCCTAAGTATTTGGCATTTTGTCATGTTGTAGTGTATGTCCGTGAAGGGTATAGCTAAACTGTAAAGGTGTTTTTTTTCTTGGAGATTGAAAGGACTGAACATTTGTTGGGGTGGAACTCCATTCTCCACTTTTCTTCCCACTTTGCTAATTTGTCCAGATCTTCTTGTAGGGTTTGGCAATCTTTTGTGGTTTTAATAGTTAGGTATACGACTGTATCATCGGCAAACAGACGTACTGTGAAGCTCAGGTTCTCAGGTAGGTCGTTGATGTAGAAGAGGAATAAGCTGGGTCCTAGCACTGATCTTTGAGGGACTCCTGCGGCAACACTTGCCGTATCAGATTATTCCCCTTCTACAGCAACCACCTGCGTTCTGTCTGTCAGAAATGCCTTAATCCATTTTAATGTTTTCCCTTTGATTCCGTAATTATCTAGTTTATGTAATAGTAGACTGTGTGAAACCTTGTCGAAGGCTTTTGAGAAATCTAAAATGAGTAGGTCGGTTTGTTTTCCATTTTCTAAGTTTTGTGAGATATCGTCTATGCATTCCAAAAGTTGCGTTTCGCATGATCTTTTACTCCGAAAACCGTGTTGTAGAGGGTATAGAATATTGCTTATTAATTCGTGCTTATTAATTCGTGGTATAAAGCAGTTCACTATACTGTCGAACATGAAACACAACGAATTTTGAGTTACATGAAGACGTAGTCTAGATCTACGTTGCTTGCTTTGCCTGACATGAAATCCATGGATGCCCTATGACATAAAAATTGACCTTTGACCAATGATTGATTATGTCCATGAGAGTTGAACAACGCACGTTGTCTTCATCACGGAGTATTTTGGGTGCTGGGGAACATTCGTGCCAAATTTTCATATTGAATTTTACCATGGATATTACGGAGCATGGTTTAGTGTCCCATAACCTTAAACATCGGCCTTTTCCGCTATATTAGTCGGTAAATCGTATCGATGTCGGGAGGGAAAAAGGTTTATGTTTTAAAAGACTTACTTGCATAATGGTCAACTTATGAGCATAAAAGGGATTTGCGATATTATTAAGTGTTTTATATGCATCGTTTAAATAATAAATTACAAAATTAAGTTGACTGGTTATAGTAAGATTATGCGTTGTAGAATATTGTAAACCAGTCAACGCCTAGTAATTTGAGGAAAATGGCGGATCACGGACAACACCAACAAGACGAATCGTTATATCCAATTGCGGTCTTAATAGACGAGTTGAGAAATGAGGATGTTCAGGTATATAAAGAAAACGAACAATAGTTTTAACTACTTGTATACAGCGTTATATTTTGAAGCTTTAATTCTCTATGTGGTGGCATGATAAAAAATCCCCCAACACAACTTGTCTAGACATTCATGAAAAACTAGAAGGGAATTGTTATCATAATGCTTACTGTAATTTTCATACCACTAAATATTTGCAAGCTGTGACACCTCAAAAACGTTATTGTTCTTTAATTTTTTGAATGAATTGCAATGACATAGACTGTCATAAATTAATTCAGATGTATTTGCACGTAATCTTTATGCAATTTTCTCAAAAATGGCAATTTGCATAAAATTTTGCAATTCATTGGTGATTTACAGAGAATCAGCTTTGTAAGATCACTAGGGGGCACCTCGATATTTTTGCCATTCTTAACATTTGGCTACATTTTCGTGCTCCAGCTAGACATTTTCAGTAGTGTGCACATGCTGCCTTTTCGGCTTTTGTCATCAAGTTTGGTGACACCCTGTCTGAATGGCAGAATTTGAAATAGAAGCAGACATCAGTTTACTTGATGTTTATCGCTGCAATGTGCAAACGCTACTTTACTGGCCTAACTAGCCGCATGATAAATCTAGCACTTGCTCAAAACAAGATAGCACTGACTAAAAAAGTAAAATCCATGGGGAAGTAGGTCAAAACGTGTTTTTAATTTTTTTTTATTTATAAAATAACATATTAATTCACAAAAATACTTTGAAATGTCTGAAACTGACCATATTTTTACATAACGTTTTGCGGCTTAATGCCTTTAATTTTCTAAAGAATACTCTTGAAATATTGACATGGGTCATTAACAAAGTGAGCAAAACATTAGTCTCATCAATGAACCCCTGTGACGACAAGTTAACTTTTGACAAGTGTCGTCCTCGGGGTTTCATGGCAATCGGCCAAAACAGGGAGGAAAATAAGTTTTGCCTCATTCCTTAAACTCTCAGATTGAGTCACATTTACTAGTTAAAATCACACAATTATTGCTATAATCCATTTGGAAAACAATTTCTGACCTCAAATCAAGCTTCAGGTTGCTATTCATCTAATTTTAAACTTTTCAAAATACTCGAGCAGCGGTTGTTAGCTCACCTGGCACGTAGTGCCAAGGTGAGCTATTTTGATCATCCTCTGTCCGTCGTCGTTCGTCCGTCCGTTCGTTCGTCGTCAACAATTTCTTTAAACGACATCTCCTCCAAAACTGCTGGATAGATTTTTACCAAACTTGGCCTGAATGATCCTTATATGGTCCTCTTTCAAAGTTGTTCAAATATTTCTGGTCCGTTGCATATCTAGGTCACAGGAGCTAAAAATAGATTTTTTCAATGAAAACTTAAAAAAATCTTCTTGTCTGAAACCACAGTACCCTGAGCTTAGATATTGGGCACAAAGAATCGTCTTCAGGTCCTCTATCAAGATTGTTCAAATTATGTCCCTGGGGTTAAAAAATGACCACGCCCCGGGGGTCGTAAATTTACATAGAGTTATATAGTGAAATCTTTAAATATCTTTTTCTCTGAAACTAATATAGCCAGAGCTTTGATATTTGGCATGATGATTCTTCCAGAAGCCCTTAACCAATATTGTAAATATGGTTCTGGTCAGTTGCATATCACTAATCGGACTAGTGGGTTTTTCTGATGGTAAGATCAGCAATTATCACGAGGGATTGACTGATTGCAATCATGATGCACCAAAAAGCAGCACCATGCCACTGTTAATGCACATAAATGCCTGAATTGTGTGCGGGTGTGTTTAGTTGTGATAGTCTTTTCGTGTAAAAACAAAAAGTGGAAAAAGGGGTTGTTAAGTTTACCGTTTATCCTTAAGTCTAATTGTACTTTTATCAACAGTTTAACTAGTATTTTTCGAAAATCAGTTAGAGTTTCTAGGCTTTTTTAACAGAGAAATACAGGGTTATACAACATTTGCCACATGCAAGAACAAGTCGTGTAACAGGTCAGTGTGTGTATGAGAGCCTCAGGTGCTATTTTTGACACTTTCAAAAGGGGTTGTAACTATAGAGTAATTATGTATATAAAGTTCTTAAGACACTACTAGAATTTTTTTACATACTTGACAGTTTCGGTCATCGAAACTGTCAAGTACGTTAAATTTTTCTAGTAGTGTCATAAGAACTTTATATTGATCTACCTACTAAATGAATTCTTTCAAGGATATAGAGTAATTAGTTAATGTGTATTGGTTTATAAAATGATATATCTTAACCTTTTACTACAAAGCCTGTTACTAGTTTTTTTTAAGATAGGTGACCACTTAAAACAGGTTGAAAGTAAAGCAGAATGTGCCATATATACATGAATTGATGCATTCTGCTTTCTTTTCAACCAGCTTTAATCTGTCATCTGCTATAAGGTTGAACATATTTCTTTGGATATGTATAATTTATGACTGTATAAATTGCAACTATTGTTTTCTGTGGAGGACTAGATTAATAGCATAAAAATGCATATCAGTGGAGTAAAGGGTTAATACATAGTTTTTGATAGTTTGTAATCAATCAGTGCTTAGAGTTGTCAGTCTCATATACAGCCATTGTTATTTTTTTCAGCTACGATTAAACAGTATCAAAAAACTTTCAACAATTGCTCTAGCACTTGGTGTTGAGAGAACTAGAAGCGAGCTGATACCTTTTCTGACAGGTAAGGAACATAATTATATAATGATATTTATATATAATTAAAAGTTCAAGACTGGTATAAAGCTGTTCTTCTAGTCAAGCTGCTGAACTAGTTTTTCTTAACTTTTTTAACCCTAGTCACACATAATTATATGCATCATTTGCAAACAGCGTACCTGTAAGGAGTATACTTGTCCTATGCAAACAGTGTAAACCTTGATCAGAGGGCTCCTTAAGGAGCCCTCTAATCAGGGTCTACACTGTTTGTCATTTTGACAAATATTGTAAAACTCAACCCTTAAATGTCAAAAATGGACTAGACTAAATTGAAATCTAGAATTGTCCATTTGAGGTTTCGGGGAGGAAAGAGTTAACAGGTGGTTTGATACAGATGACATTTGATGTAGGTATTTATAACCAGAATTTCGTTACAAAAATCATATTCATCAATTTCATGAACCCCATAAAGATTAGTCTATTCTTTGTTTTTCGTCCATTTGCAAAATAATACGGAAATATACTTTGTGAATCTAACTCCTACTAAGTTATCAAACTACAACCTTATAATGTTACAGATTGTTTGCAAATATCCCACATATGTGCATATGGTCCGGATTTGAAGTGCTTTTATTTTCCATAGAATTAGGACCAGTTGATAATTTTTCACATATTTATTTATTTAACCAGGATAATGGTGGATATTGACTTATAAAGTTCTATATGAAGATAATCATTATTGTATAAGTTCTATATATGTTTGAGTATATACATTTATGTTTGTGCATAAATTATGATTTCAGATACAATCTATGATGAAGATGAGGTACTCTTGGCTCTGGCAGAACAGCTTGGACAGTTTACACCATTAGTGGGTGGACCAGAGTTTGTACACTGTTTGCTTGTGAGTCATTATTCACTAACTATAAATTTTTATATACAGTGCTTTCAAAATATATAATTTGATCCATAATTCCATTGCCTGTTTCTAGTTTTGTAGACAGGTAACCACTTTAGGCAAGCACATTCTGCTTTACTTTCAGCCTCTTTTAAGCTATGATCTGCTAAGATTTAGAAGTTGTTACATTGAAACATTTCCAATCCATATCACCCAACCTTGATTTCCTTAACCATGACTTTTAACTTGGCCTTCGATTTAAAATCTATTTTCAAGCAAGAGGCATATGCATTTATTGAACGTCTTGTAATAAATGAAGGTGCATTCTACTTTCAACTTGCTTCAAGTGGTCGACTATTTTCAATACTAGAATTAGGCTATGGGGTAATTGGTTAAATGCTCCTATTAATAATAGTTGTTACAGAATGAGATGGTTGTCATAGATTATGGTTTGATGGAAATATTATTTATATATCAGACATTAGTTTGTGATGAGTCTACATGTTAGAATTGGCACTTCGCAGCCATGCTAATTTTTAGGCCGATCAGGCTCCAAACTGTTTGCCACTCAGATTAAAATGATATGTAAGAAATTTCAAAAATGACAATTTCTACATTTCGTTGCATTATATTTAGTTTGCGTTTAAACAAGAATGAATAACGTCTTCTTCACTGAAGTTGAGTTAAGTTAACTGGGTGTCTGTTCAAACATGAACCTTTTTGGTGTTAAGAAAATTTAGTGATCATCTTTTGTAAAACTGTTTTGCCAAGTAGCTATATTGAATGTTTCAGCCACCTCTTGAAAGTCTTGCTACAGTAGAAGAGACAGTAGTGCGTGACAAGGCTGTTGACTCCCTGAGAAATATAGCAACACAGCATTCACCCAGTGACCTAGAAAATCACTTTGTTCCTCTGGTCAAACGACTTTCTGGAGGTTTGTACATCTTGTGATATCCCGTTAATCTTGTTTTAAGCAACCACTTAGTGAAGATACGTGACTTTGTTTAAATTTAGGGGGTTGTTTAATAAAGAAATAATAAGTTCATACCAGTGTATAACTGGCATCATGCAATAGGATAGGACTTGACTACAGATGAGGAGTAATTAAATGACAAAGCCATAGCAACGGCGCTAC
The DNA here is from genome assembly GCA_922989275.2 of Gari tellinella. NCBI lineage: Eukaryota > Metazoa > Mollusca > Bivalvia > Cardiida > Psammobiidae > Gari > Gari tellinella. Next base: position 12,185,985 of record OV277863.1, on the reverse strand, counting down.
ATTTCTTGGTACACAAATTATCACATATTATGTCATTTTAAGGTGTGTACATGTTTTATAGTGAATTTAAACATAGATACGTTCCTTCACAAGGTGTGTTGCATACAAGATAAAATTATTGTAGAGAGCTCCTATTAGAGAGGTCATTTTATGCAAGATTAACTTTCAATAATCTGGTATAGAACTATAATGAAACTGTTAATGACTGGCAACAATTGATCAGGAGGAATACTGTATGACACCTGCCTGTCTGTCTGTTTGTTTGTCCATGCTTTCGTCAATTCATCCACATATACAGTACATACTTGGTTCATTTAACCCTGAGATAACCCATTTATAAATGTTATGGGATAGTGGTGCTTAATTTGACTGTAAAATGTATTTACATCAAACAATACATTTAACTTATTTTGTTGAATAAAACATGTGATTATCATTTTAGGTGACTGGTTTACATCTAGAACATCTGCCTGTGGCTTGTTTGCAATATCTTACCCTCGTGTGTCAAGCTCTGTTAAAGCTGAACTTAGACAGTAAGTTGGTTTGTTGTGTTTTTGTAATGAACTGTACATTATTTTAATGATCTTCAGATAAGATGGGTTTTTAGCTCACCTGAGCCGAAGGCTCAAGGTGAGCTATTGTGACCGCTCATTGTCCGTAGTCCGTCTGTCCGTTCACTTTTACTTCAAACGACATCTCCTCTGAACCCGGGGATTGTAGGGCGGATTCAAACTGCTCATGATGTTCCTTGGATGCTTCTCTACAGAAGTTGTCTAAATGAAAGGGAAAAAGCAAAAACTCTGCTTGAAAAAGCAAAAAAGCAAAATTTTTTAAAAAATCTTCTTGCTAAAAACTTCTAGGCCCTAAGCTTTGATATTTTTACAGTAGAATCTCCTGGTCGATCCCTCTATAGTTTGTTAAAATGAAATCCCTAGGGTCACACTTGACGCCACCCTGCGCAGTTTAAGTGCTGCTCTAGGCAGGTTTTACAGTATTTTTGATGAAGCAAAAGCAGAACTGTATTTTACCTGAGTTACTCTTAATATACTAAGGGCAAATAGCCAATATTTGCAAACATTTTGGATCCAGATCAGATGCAACATAATGCTGCATCTAATTTGGAACCAAACTATTGGTACTCATTTACCAACTGAACATGTTCTAAATTCTTTTTTTTGTCACTTTTCGCATACAGTAGGTTTTAAGCAGATATCATTTCAGTCTGGTAAGGGTAAGCCTTCAGAGCAGTTGCTAATTCTACCATACTACCCAGTATTTGACCTCAGCCACTGAACTGATGGTCTTAGCTGAACATGTTGTCTGCTAAAGTTTATAAATGGTTTAGTCTGCTTCATACTTAGAGAAACAGGGTCTGGAAGTGATCCACTGACAGTTATGTAATTATGTCTTTTGCCATATTTATACATATGTTTAATATTCAAAATATGTATAGCAGACAGCAATTCAGCATAATAAGAGTTAGACCCTAGCCAAATTTCCTACTGGCAGAGTTACATAACTGAACTCAGGTCAGCTGGTCAGCTGATGAGGTTGCATATGGTGGTGTCTGTTATATATTTATGCCCTGCAGTTGGGGGCATATTGTTCGGCGGAGCTGGTCTGATTTCTCATTGAGCCTCAAACCTTATATGGCCCAACCAATCATGAATGACCAGAAATGAAAGCTTAAGGACACGTGCTTAAAATCGAATAGTCTGATTGGGTAGCGGTTAGACTTGACTACTGCCTTTTACAAATTTGTAAAATAAGAGACATAGACTGTTATAGGCTGATTTGCTATGTAGCGGTACCAGTAGTAAACACGACTTTCCGCTACTGCTAGTGAGTTATAACCGAGAACTTTTACGTGTCCCGACCGTTAGGTAGTGATTTGAATGACATAGTGTTTCTATTTTAAGATATGACATATTGTCTCAAATTCGGCAATGATTTGATGCGTTCTGCAAATCAGAACAAAATTGTTCATAATAGAATTGATCATAATTTTAATCTAGTACCAAGTATATGAAAAAGAAAGAATAGCGGTAACAATTCAGTGAGATTACGAGAAAACTGGCGTTTGAATTTAACCTAGATATCGAAAAGATTAAAGATTTCGTGCATGATGGGTATTTTTTGTGTTAACACCGTTTTCCTCCAGCGCATGCGCAACTCTGTGACCTCAAATGTAAACAAACCGTGATTTTTTAACGCGATCGCAATCTCTTGGTTAAATGCGAAAACACAACAACAAGTAGATACCTAAAACCAGGGATAATAAATAGTCTATTTATTATCCCTGCTAAAACGTACATTGCTACACTTTGTAGATATTTTTATAATAAATCAGAACTAACTCTACAAGACAAATCCATACACGAATTCTTGAAGCGGACACTAATTGCTTTATTTTCTCATTTGAGGGGTCGTTTCAAACAATTCATATTCGGCATATTTCGGGGGTGCTTTCCAAAAATCTCAAATCAAAATCAGGTGATTGAGAATATTTAAACAATCAAACCATATTTAAAGTAACTAACAAAAGAGCACACACATACGAATTTTAGTAATTTATGGTATCTACAAATTACAAAATAAAAATGATACACGTAGATCTAGACATGGAAGTATAATTCCGTGATCTAGATCTGTCTTTAAAAATTCTAATCACTTTCAGTCACATCCTAGGAAGAAGTAAGTGCAATTCAATTGGCTTATAAAGATGGAAGTGGAAAATTGAACACCCCCCCCCCTGTGAACCAAGCAATAGATCCATGTCAAGAATTTTCAAGTAAATCTCTCTACAACCACCTCTGAAAAAGTACTTATTGATGGAATAAAAACAGCTGACAAACAGCTGACAACTTGCAGCAAAATGTAGCCCGATCAAAAGCATAAACGTGTGTAAAATGCTCTCTGCTGTACTTTCACCTTCAGTCTTTGAGAGACCAACTGCCTTAACAAACTAATGATTAACCTCAGATCCAGTAGTTTAATGATTGCAAAAACTCATTCTTGGCGACTCTCAAGACCTTCAGTCTTTGGTTATATGTATGTGGTCGTAGATTACTGCGCGTGTCTTATTAGATAAATATTAAGCTTAATATCCTGATTTACCATCCTATTTATTGCAACTTGGATAAAATCAATTCCATATACATCATTACCTTAATTCACCGCCCATTCCGCCGAATATCTTTTTTAAAGATATTTCTTGTTTTTGTCTGTCTGCTTTTTTGTCTGTTTGTCCATTTGTTTGTCTGTCAGTCCACAACTTTAATCTTAGCCATAACTTTGTTAAAGTTAGAAACTTTATAACTTGGGTCATGTCGTACAAAGGTCAATGTCAATTTTGAGATATTTCCCAGTGTCATATTTTCTTGTCTTTGAGATAACTCCAGTTCTACTGATGTTAACCCATTACCCCATACATATGCCTTTTTACGCCTTTAATTTATTCCTCCTCTAAAGAAAATAATTCCACTTTATATAGTCATAAACATGTAAGATATAAGAAATAGTATCTATATCTTAGTAGATGATAACTTAAAGCAGGTTGAAAGTAAAGCAGAGTGCGCAATAAATAATCATATGGAAATACATGTAGCTTGATAAGAAGAAGTGTCATGGATAAGGGCCATAACTCTGCCAACAATATTTTTTTAAGTTATTCCAATTTGTCATGTTTTTTTGTCTGGAAGATAATTCCATTTACAGCTATATTAAAATGTTGTCTTGCCTATTAAGCTAAGGCACAATGACCTCAGGTGAGCGAATTAAGGGCCATGGCCCTCTTGTTTCAATATTTTCTCCAATAAGAGGATTCTAATAAGTGGTAATAATACACAGTATGATGGGGACGTTAAGGAAAGATGAAGGAAATGTTTAGTTTATTCACAGCTCTCTGGAGCTCTAAGTTTATTGATGACTTATATAACCCTTTACACTTACAAAGCTTATAAATTTCTATAGAAAGATAAGAATTAGTAGGAAAATCAGTCTGGTAGTGTTGTGTTGACTGCTTTTATTCAACAATGCTTCTGTCTTACTAGTCATAAACCTCTGTTGTTACAACCACTCAGAAGGCTTATTGATTTTTAAAGCAAGATGAAAGGAAATAAAGAAGCTCCTAAATGAGCCATTCCTAAACAACAATGAAATTTCTTTTGTGCTAAAAATGCTGGTGTATGTATGATCATTAAAATATATTGATATTGCAATTTTCTTCCTGTAAAAAAGTGCTGTGGCAAAGCTCTAAGAAATGAGAACTGGTCCTCTAGTGTCTCAAGATTGCAAAATAGCACATAAAGCATTTCCATGTTGACTTGTGTGTTTTTTGACAGATTTGACTCTGTTGTTTACATTCTAGACACTTTCGTAATCTGTGTGGAGATGACACCCCAATGGTCCGCCGCGCTGCAGCAGGGAAGCTAGGTGAATTTGCCAAATCTGTAGAGCTGGACTATCTCAAGTCAGAACTTATCCCCCTGTTCAATGGCCTGGCTGCGGATGAGCAGGTAGGCAATGTATGTGAAGTATATCTCAGTCATGCTATCAGGGCTATAAATGCTTCTCAGTATCCACTGGCCTCGTCATTTTCACAGATCCAGTATAACATCTCTATTTCGACCACTCAAGTATATTAATTATAAGGGTTTTGATGCAGTTGGCTGCAAGGTGAAAGTAAAACAGAAAGTTCCTTTAGGAATTTTCTGTTTAACTTTCACCTTGTTTTAAGCTTTCACCTGTCTTTCATACAAGCAATTGGGTTCATGTTAGTGGTGGTAATAGAGGAGTTTTGCTGTAGTTATGTGACTTTTTGTTTTCCATACAGTACAATTATATACTGTTAATATCCTTACCATTCAAATTATTTGCCAAATGCCCAGTAGCGGCCCCTGTACAAACAGGTGTACATCCTGCCTGATACTTGTACTGGCATACCTTTGGAAAGATGCTGTAAAATACCAGTAGCAGATTTTGTATAGCATTGATTTTGTTTTAGAAATGTAATGATTCACTGAAAAATGCCACATTGGATAAAGACAAGTTGCCAAAAACATGAAATTTTATGCCCTGATAGTGAAACAATTATTATGATTTTCCAGATGATATTGAATATATTGTACAACCTCTATTAACTCATTACCCAAAGCCTGTTTCTAGTTTTAAAGACAGGTGACCACTTAATGCAGGCTGAAAGTGAAGCAGAATGCAACTTAAGGCACATTCTGCTTGACTCTCATCCTGTTTTAAGCTACCATCTGCTAGAATGTTAAAACTATTTCTTATGTTGCATTTTCACCACTGTATAAATTACCATCAGTGCAGGAATAAATGGAAGGCATAAAAAGGCAAACACATGGAGTAATGGGTTATATGACCATTCAGTGAGAGAACATGGGGACTTAAATAACAAGTGCCTGCTAAACCCTTTTCTTAGAATATTCATATGGAAAATACTGCTCACTTTGAACATATATTATCTCTACTATTACATTGGTTGATAAAATAAGGACACTTTTACACACTTTCCACCAAGTGCAGACTCATGTCATGCATATCCTTTAACATAAAAAATGCAGACCCTGATCAGACATCTCGAGGGTCAGAGGTTATAAAGCTTTTGACTTGAGTCTAAAGTGGTTCTCAAGCATTTGATTGGTCAGATTTGAGCCTAGGCTCAAATCTAACCAATAAAATGCTTTAGAACATACTCAGACTCAACTGAAACGCTTTATAACCTCGGAGCCTTAACAATCTGTCTGATATGGGTCTGCACGTTTCTGAAATATCAATTACTCTGTTAGCAGATGAAAAGTTAACGGTAGTCAAAGTACATTAACCCTTCACTCCATAGACTGTTTGTAGAATTGAAGATAGATATGGCCGCTTAAAGCAGGTTGAAAGACTGAAAGTAAAGCAGAAAGCGCCTTAAGGCACATTCTGCTTTACTTCAGCCTGATTTAAGCTCTAAAAATATTTCTATTGATACATATTACTATGAAATCTTTTTGCATAACTCATCCTACATAAAGCTTCCATTTGGCATAAAGATACAAAGTTGGACTTGCTTTGATTTTTGCTTGAGAGAGGTTTTACAATGTGTGACAGTTACTAATTGTCAGCACTCTATGAACGTTTTGTGATAACTTATGAAATAGTATATAAGATTTTTTTTTGTGTATTCAACATTGACTTACCCTGCAGGCATATAGTGACTCCAGATTTTACCATTTCGTCAAGATCAGCACTTCTTACTAGAACGCTCAGCTACTTTTACAGCTGTTGTCCTGCACCATTCCTATTGCATCCATATCCCCAAACCTCAATTTGACCTCAAACCTTATTTTGACTATTCGAAAATGCCACCATATATGCATATATTGATAGCATCTTGTTCAAACTTGGGTAATTTGAAAATAATTAGATAAGATGTAACATGAATACCTCATGAGTTGCCTGGCCTTTAAATGTAGAACAATATTGCATGTTCATTACTAATAAAGTAGAACCATTTTCTTCAGTGAATGAATAAATTGAATGCATAAAAAGGCATATTTGTGGAGTAATGGGTAAACTCGAGGTATTATTACAGGACTCTGTGAGATTACTTGCTGTTGAGGCATGTGTTAGTATAGCTACACTCCTGGTTGAAGAGGATATAGAGCGCCATGTGATGCCCACTTTGAGGGAGGCAGCTGTGGACAAATCCTGGAGAGTCAGATACATGGTGGCAGACAAGTTTACAGAAGTAAGTATTAACTCTTTGCATACTGGGACATTTTTATACCCCACACAACTTAGTCGGGGGCACATTGTTTCTGTCTGTCTGTCCAAAACTTAAACCTTGGTCATAATTTTTGAACTTTTTGAAACTACATAAGGTAGAGACTTTATATTTGGTATACATGTGTATTCAACTTAAGAAGTTCTTGAGCTCAGGACAACTTGTCATGCCCGACAAAAGTCAAGTTCATTTAGAGAAAATAGGTCGAATGTAACTTTGGTCATCACTTTGGAATTGCATGTGATCAAGACTTTTATTTGGCATGTGTACTCAATTCAAGAAACTCTTGAGCTCAAAACAGCTTAGGTCATGTCTGAAGGTCATGGTCATTTATAGGTAAAAACACTACTAGAGACTTCATAATTGATAAGTGTATTTAACTCAAAAAGCTTTTGAGCTCAGTACAAGTTGGTTCATGTCAAACAAAGGTCAAGGTCATTTAGAGGCCCTGGTCACATCATGAGGTCATCTGCAGACGGACATGTTGCCAGCACCTCCAATCTTTCCTTTCTGTCATGCCCTGTAAGTTCTTCTGGGGTTGCTGCTCCTGCATCAGGATCAGGGGCATAGTGTTTCACAAGCACATATAGTTTTGTCTGCAACAATCCTCACCTGCTATAGTTCTTAAAATAGATTTTTCTAAATTTCTTTTCAAAACAGGTAAAGGTAATGACTGTGGCACATATCTGCCACTAGCATTTCAGCATGGTTTCACAGAAGTTCGTATGCAACACAGAAAGGCCATCATATGTGTGGGTTCTAGTTATCCCTGTACTGCATAAGGCTGCTACTTTTTCTAAAGGCTGCACTTTTATCTTCATTTCAGTGGTTGTTTAACCCATTATCCCATAGCCTGTTTCTAGTTTTGAAGACAGAAAGTTGTTTGAATGTAAAGCTGAATTTGCTTTACTTTTAGCCTGCTTTAACCCTTTACCTGATATCCTATATTAAGTATTGAAGATAGGTAACTACTTAAATTAAGGTGCATTCTACTTTACTTTCAGCCTGCTTTAAGCTATCATATGCTAGAATATAGAAAATATTCTCCTTAATATATATTCATGACTGATTAAATTGGAACCATTTTCTTCAGCAAAGGAAAAAACTGAATGTGCTAAAAGGCGCTTCTATTGGGGAAAGGGTTAAGTTTCCATCTGCTAAGATATAGAAATTGGTATATGTTTGTGACTGTATCAAATGTTTATCTAAAGAGTAATGGGTTAACACAGTTGCAGGTCTCTAGTCAAAGCTTTGATTTTTGAATGACATGTAGAAATTGGAATGTGAGGTCAAGGAAGAGAATTCATTATACAAGTTTCACTTTGTACAAATTCAATGTGTAATGTTGATGTTTTGATGTTTACTCTTAGCTTCAAGACGCAGTAGGTCCAACAATAACAAAGAATGATTTGGTACCAGCCTTCCAGAGTCTACTTAAGGATTGTGAAGCGGAAGTTCGAGCTGCAGCAGCACACAAAGTCAAAGGTAAAACCCAGTTCTAGCTCTCCAGACCCCAAGGTTTTGAGTTGAGTCTGAAATTGTTCTCAAGCATTTGATTGATCATATTTGAGCATTTGATCAATCAAATGCTTGAGAACAATGTCGGGCTCGACTCAAACGCTGAATAACCTTGGACCTGTGCAAAATGCAGAAGAAGCTTGTGCATTACCTGCAGTGTTGTTGATGTTGATGCCTTGGAATTCTTCAATTAGTAGTTGCTTAATAGAAGATTTGCTGTATTTACAATCAGGGTTGGCAAGTTTTTGCCAAGGGTGGCAAAAACCATGGAAAAAACAGGAAAAAAACTGGTGGCAAAAACCGAACAAATTTAGTGGCAAAAACTAAAGATACTGGGTGGCCAAAAACTGAATTTAAATAAACTCTTTTAGCGGGTTACTCTTCTTAACAGGTTTACACCTTTAGGCACATGCACTAAAGTGGGTGGGCAGTGGTTGTGTATTGTGGACCTGCCAATGCATTAGTGTCAAGTGTCAGAAGAATGCACAATACACAGCCACAGTTAATGGAAATGAGTAAAACAGGCTGAAAGTAAAGCAGATTGTACCCTGCGGTAAGTGTTAATTCCCTGCAAGTTCTGCTTTTATGGAAAGGGTGTTTTCTAACTTTAATAAATTGAAGTAATATTCAGACAAAACTGAGTCCTGGCTTGGAATAGAAAAAGCAGGAAAACTTGTATTTTGTTACAGAATGTTATAAGAGACTCAGTGGAGCTGGAGAACTGATTGACCAATTAAAATATTACAAAGTTTACCACCAGTGATTATGTTGTGCTATTACACTTCTCTCAACTTTTTTACATCTTAAGAAACTCATGCAGATGAGAAAAAATCAAAATCTAAACTCACTATTTCTCCATTGAATCCTGTATTGTTTGTGACTACAGTACTTCTTACAGTTGTCTCAAACAAACAATTCTAATAAGTAGTTATTTGTTTGCAATGGAGAAAACAATTGAAATGGTTTTTTTCCTCATTCTCATTTGTAGCCAAGTTTTTTTTACTGTTTCACTTTAATAAATATCAGGCATAATATTGATGACTGATATTAAAATAAAGCTAGTTTAAAACATCCTAAGATTTATTTTTCACCCTGATATATTCATTGTTTTAGGTTTTTGCCATTCTTGCCGGTTTTTCCAGTTTTTGCCGGTTTTTTTCCAGTTTTTGCCACTGGCAAGGAAAAACTAGTTTTTGCCGGCAAAACCCAACCCTGTTTACAATGTGATCTGGACTTGATTGCCCAGTTGTTTGTGAAGTGTGGTGCTTGTTTAAAGGTCCCGTCATTGTTTTCCAGATTTCTGTCAGAAATTGGCCCCAGATGTGATGGAAACTGTGATTATGACAAACATCCTACCCTGTGTAAAGGACCTGGTGTCTGATGCCAATCAACATGTTAAGTCTGCCCTTGCCTCGGTTATCATGGGACTATCTCCAATTCTTGGAAAGGAAAAGTTAGTATGCAGTTGTAATCCTGTTGTAATTTAACATTTAACTCTTTCCTCCATAGCAAAGAGTACAAATCACCTATATCCAATTATTTAAGGCAAGTTACTGCTTAAAGCAAGATGAAAGTAAAGCAGAAAGCTTCTTTAGGGACCACTGGCTTTAGTATCTAATGGCCTCCATGGCCAAGTGGTTATTGTCTCAGTGGCTGACAATCACTTAGCTCCTCACTGCTGTGAGTTTGAATCCCGGCACTTCAGTTGTTTTTTCATGTGAGCTTACGTGGTTCTAAGCGACGATTCTAACAAGTATTCACATAAGGTTTAGTGGAGGCATAAGGAATCTAGCTTTTGAAATACTCTCCTTATCTGGAGTCCTGGTTAGAATGACTTAAAATCATTATACACGCAACTCAAATTCAATCAATCTGTAATGAGAGCTCCAGGTAAGAGTGCCTAAACCACTAAATTTCTGTCTTTTCTCCTTTACGCCTTCACAAAATCTATGTTATGATATTCTCATTAGAATTATCACAAAGTCACATTGTACGGTTTGGTAGACATAGGTCAAGGATTTTAGCTTTTCTTATACTCCCCTTATATGGAACTCTGTGTAATTGAGCTAAGACTGGTATTTCTCATGCAATGTCTCCTTTACAGCACAATAGAGCATTTACTGCCTCTGTTCCTGACCCAGCTGAAAGACGAGTGCCCAGAAGTGAGACTGAACATAATCTCCAACTTGGAGTGTGTGAATGAGGTAGGCTATTATAGTAATATTATTATACAGGGCCCCAGATATGAGGAAGTATACAATAGTTTTTCAATATGTTCTCCTTTATGTCTGTACTAAATCCTATGGTGTGACCACTCGAAGAGACAATTCTAATGAGTGGTCATGCCTTATGGTATAGTGCAGATATAAAGGGTTCAGCTTTGGAAATACCCCCTTATCTGGAACCCTGAATTATATAGTTTATCTCACCTTGTTCGAAGTTTCCAAGATCAGCTGTTTAGATGATGCTGTGTCCATTATCAGTCGTCCATTAGAGTAACTACAGTATAAACTCGGAAAACCGGAGTCCCAGAAATCCGGAATCGACGGAATACCGAACGTTCTGTCCGGTCCCGATTTTTTGCCTTCTTATTTTAACCAAAAGTAAGTCTCAGAAAACCGGAACCTCAGAATTCCGAAAACCGAACGATTTTCTCGGCCAAAAATGTTCAGATACACATAAAATTACCTCGGAAAACCGAACATCCACTGTATTTATCACTTCGCGTCTCAAATTGCTCCATTGCGATCATGGAAAATTTATTCAACCGAGTCGACCGTCAAACACATCTGGGACACTTAGCGAATGTGTTAAGATTGCGTAATGGGTGGGGTGTTTATTGGAGATGACACGTGTATTTCACTTGACACTTGATTGCTTATTAAAATAAGGCTCCGATCTGACAACGCTACGGCAACAAAAATGCGTACCATTGTTCGTAGTTTGTATCGCAGTAGATCTACGCCGGTACACTTTACTGTTTAAAATTCAAATTTATAAAAGTTCAGTAATGCAGTCTGAAGACAGATAGAAAGGAAATAACTCAATTATATTTCACAATTATTGTTTGCAAATGCGTACTGAATGAGTGTGTTGTAGAAGTAAAGTCTTACTGTAAAAATAACCGTTCAATTATGTCATCTAATAAACTACGCAAAACGGAAACACCGGCACTCGATTTGCACAGCAAAATTCCTTTAGCGACATATTCGGAAACGTTCTTGATTATACTGAATCTACGAACTTCCATAGAATAATGTGCTGCTCGAAATGCGAATAAAGTAAGCCCATCAAAAGTTAAAACTATGGCAGTTGTTTCGTTTTATAATGGTTGCGACAATCTAAAAATTGAAGTGTTTATTCAAAACACAGATGCTTCTAACCTATGGGAATACGTTTATATCCTGTGATTTAACCCTAAAAATACAGAGTATACACGAGTGCACATTATACGCGGCAAAAGACGGTAAATAATTAATGAGCTATTGTTAAAAATGCTCTGTCGTTTTAAAGTTTATTCTCATTCTTGATCATTCTTACAAACAGTTTTGATCTAGATGAGAATTCACTGTAACGTCAATGTTATTGAGTTATAGATCCTGTCTGTGAATATGCCTCATCCTGAATGTTAGCACTGATTCATGACAAACTCAGAAAACCGAACACCTCAGAAAACCGAACTTTTTACCTGGTCCGGAGGGTGTTCGGTTTTCCGAGGTTTTACTGTACTACTATTACGTCAACTTGGTCAGTGTCATTTAAACTTGACAGGAATGTTCCTAGTAGAGTGCATTGTAAGATCTCTTCAAATATAAGTCTTAAACCCAAACTTTACACTCATGATATCAGACATTCTCTGAAATCCCGCTTAACCCTTTATCCAATAATCTGTTTCTTGTTTTGAAGGCATGTAACCAATTAAAGCAGGTTGAAAGTAAAGCAGAATGCGCCTTAAGGCGCATTCTGCTTTACTTTCAGCATGCTTTAAACTACCCTCTGCTAGGAATTATAAAATATTTCTTATCGTACATATTCCTGACTGTACAAATTGGAACTATTTTCTTAAGCAGAGAAATAAATAAGATGCGCTAAAAGTGGCTCCTATTGGGGAAAGGGTTAAAGTTCTGTAACTATTTGTTACATATCAAATTAATTGGTATATTTTACAGTATTTGTAATTTGTGTTTTTAGCTCACCTGAGCCGAAGGCTCAAGGTGACCTGTTGTGATCGTCCGTCATCCGTCTGTCCGTCCGTTCAAATTTACTTCAAGCGACATCTCCTCTGAAACCGAGAGTTTGAGGAAAAAACTAAATTGCTCAGGGTGTTCCTTGGATGCTTCTCTACAGAAATTGTTAAAATGAAACTTTAAAGTGGACTAATTATTGAAATTTATTAAAAAATGAGAAAAACTTTAAACAATCATCTTGTCAAAAGTACTAGACCCTAAGCTTTGATATTTTTACAGTATTATCTCCTGGTGGATCCCTCTAAAGTTTTGTTCAAATGAAATCCCTAGGGTCACACTTGACCCCACCCTGCACAGTTTTAATGCTGCTCTAGGCAGGTCTCATGGTATTTTTGATTTATGCAGAACTGTATTTACCTGAGTTACCCTTAATATACTACAGGCAAATAGCCAATATTTGCAAACAGTTTGGATCCAGATCAGATGCAACATAATGCTGCATCTAATCTGGATCCAAACTATTTGCCACTCATAAACCAACTTGACATTTTCTAAATTGGTTTTTTGTACATTTTTCACATACAGTAGGTTTTAAGCAGACATCATTTCAGTCTGGTAAGGGTTAGCCCCAGCCACTGCTAGATGCTACCGTATTCCCCAACTATTGCATAATATTTGACCTCAGTGACTGACTAACAGAACTGGCATGTTGTCTGCTAAAGTTTAGAAATGGTTCAGTCTGCTTCATACTTAGAGCAGGGCTGCACAAATCCCATAGCCCGACGTCCCGGACAAGTGGGAAATGGCTCCGGACAGGTGCCTATTTTCTAGAATCTAGTCCCGGACAAGTGACTATTTTCCAACTTTAGTCCCGATCAAAATCGGCAAATTTCAAAAATAGCTGGTTGATTAACACTACGGGACTTCAGGTTAGTGAGGTGGCCTGAATCATAAAATGCCGCGAGTGCTTCTAGCCTACCTGCTGTGCAAAGGTCTTATAATCCAGTTATCCATGTTCCCTAGGCATCAAGCCAATCCGCGTGTCAACTACCACAAATTCACAGTAGATCTACATGACTGTTTTATGTCAATTTCGTGTGACTGTCAGTCTCTCACACGTTTCCGCGGCACCACCCTTTGATTACGTAATCTCAATGTGTTACACAAAGGGACTCTCCATCTTACACAAAACCAGCATCTGATGGTCAATCAAAGCTTGTAAACTTCTGACAATTCAAGTGTGTAGACAAGGGCACAGAGATTTTTATTTCAGCGTGTTTGATGAGTAGTCGTGTGCATACGCTATATAATTGCATACAAATTAATATTTTTGTTGTTGTTGAATGTTGCATACAAATTAATACAGGATCGTTTGTCCTTATAATATAGAGTGATTAAGAAGTTAGAGTGAAAAAGGTAGCATTCTTTTGTTTAAATAGCAACATTTATTTTTATATCTAATAAATAGGTTAATGATTTTTATGTAGGAAATGTGTCTTTAAAATGTTATGTAAACATGATTTAAGCAAATCAAACTGTAGATGATGATTTTGCAAATGTGAATTTAAAGAAAATCTGTAAATTACAGAAAATTGTGACAGTTTGAAATAAAGGAAAGATAACTTTTACACACTTCAAATGTTTAACATAGAATTAAGAGACAAAAGGGAAACAATCTTAAATTTCATTCTTTATTGAATATTGAAGGCACAAGTAGACTAAAGGTAATTATGTTCCTTAGATGGTCCTATATTAAAATTATTTAGATATATTGGAACCATGTAGAACCCTGGTTGCCATGGCTACTTAAGGGAAAATCTTTTAAAATGTTCATGTTAAAACCAACAAGTGTATAACTAATATAGAGATATCAATTGTGAGAATTTAAGCTTTGGGTGAAAAGTGTCCCTGTCATAAGGGATCCCTTATTCTAATTAAAATGTAGATCTTAAGTGTGGATCTTTTTACTTTAGCGGAGGAATCAATTAAAGGCATACATGCAAATTTGTGGGGTAATGGGTTAAAGAAATAGTGGAGATACATTTAAGTCTAGTTAATTATGTTTCATAGAGTATATAGAGGATAACTGTTTTTTTCAGTGTAAGATCGAAATTTAATCCATTGAGTGAACATCAGACGTTATATTTTCACGAGTGGCGAAGCCACGAGTGAAAATATAACAGTCTGATGTTCACGAAATGGATTAAATTCGATCTTACACTGAAAAAACACAGTTATTCTATTTATTTATGCTTTTAAGCCACTTTTTAAACGAAATTGTTTAAAAATTGAAAGCGAACGTACATTATTTATCCCGTGTTGAGCCCCACGTTTTATGTCGAACACATGCGCGTGACAGTTGGCGGGTATAATGACGTCATCCGAATGACTTCGTTGCTCCCGAGTTTGGATTCGTGCTCTTCCGGTGAGTAGTTCGCGACAAATCGGACTGCCGGAATTTAACGATAAGACACGATTGACTACGACTCTTGGGGAGCACTACGGGGACAATTTCTAATAAAAGCGATTGGTGATAATCCACTGCAGTGGATTACCAAGTGATCATCCACTGCTATATCGTGGTAATCCACCGAAAAGCATAAATAAACATGTATATTCATATCATAATTTTAATTATAATAATAATAATAAGTAAAATATATAAATACCATTTTGTCTTTATAACCGATAAAAATTTAAACAAATTGATATGCTCAAATCGAAATTATCAATGTTGTTGTTGTTGTTGGCGTACCTGTGCTTAACACTCACAGGACAGCTTGGTACAGACATTATTGAGTGTCAAGCTGGAGGATTACGTGCATAGCTGTTTTCAATTACCTCACCATATAGGCAGCCATGCTCCGTCTTCAGAGGAGAAAGTATTAATTTAATGGGTTCCCTTTTGCCGGCATTTACATGGAACCATGTTTTCGAATCAGGTTTATAAAAAGTTGGACAAGTGGCTTTTTGTTCAGGACAAGTGACTTTTTGAAAGTCGCTTGTCCTGGACAAGTGGCTAAAAAAATTATTTGTGCAGCCCTGTAGAGAAACAGGATCTGGAAGTGATCCACTGACATCTTATGCCATATTTATACATATGATTAATAATGGTTTTATTAGAGTTATCTGAATGTCTTGTCATTTTTTCTTGTCCAGGAGATAATATCCAATTTAACCCACACCCCCATAAATACTGATGTTTGTTAACCCATTACCCCATAAATATGCATTTTTAGGCCTTTAATTTATTCCCCCACTGAAGAAAATAATTCCACTTTATACAGTCATGAAAATGTAAGATAAGATAATAAGTTTCTATATCCTAGTAGCTGGTAGCTTAAAGCAGTTTGAAAGTAAAGCAGACTGTGCCTTAAGGCGCATTCTGCTTTACTTTCAGCCTGTTTAAGGTGGCCACCTATTTTCAAAACTAGAAACAGGCTATGGGGTAATTGGTAAAATGAAATTGCATATTTAGAAAGAGCCTGTTGCATATCTAGGTCAGTCCTGGACATAAATCATTATCTCCATTTTTTCAGCTATTCTCAGGTGAGCGAAATATGCCCCATGGGGCTCTTGTTTAACTAAAGAAACAATGTAGCATGTGTGTGTTTTACAGGTGATAGGTACGAACCAGCTATCTCAGAGTCTCCTACCAGCCATTATAGAGTTAGCAGAGGATACCAAATGGAGAGTCAGGCTTGCAATCATTGAGTATATGCCACTACTAGCTGGACAACTGGTGAGTAGGCTGAACAAATCTTACATTTTCTCCTTCAGCTCAGCATCAAATCCTATGGTGCAAGTACTTATTAGAATCTTCTCAAAGAGAAGATTCTAACGAGTAGTCACAGCATAGCCTCATGATAGGGATAGTGCAGATAATTTTTTTTAGTATTTTAGGTTACATGCATCAAGATCTGAAGCTGAGTTAAGTTTGAGATTTATTTTATATTTCGTTACAGAGTTATCTGCCCTTGGTGTACTCAAATATGCTATAAAAGGCTTATTTGACAGTGTAAACACACTTAGAAACTTCAGTTTTAAATGGATTTTGATTATGTTAGCCCACAGTATAATTATAGAAGTATAAGTTCATAAAAGGGTTGATTATTATTGAAATTGGATCATTGTGTCGAAACTATTTGAGAGATTTGAATGAAACTTCACACAAATGTTATATTCATCAAGATCTAAAGCTGAGTTGAGTTTGAGGTTCATTCAAATTTTCGTTACAGAGTTATCTGCCCTTGATGTACTCAAATATGCTGTAAAAAGCTTGTCTGGAGTTTTCTTGGAAAACTGTTGGAGGGATTTTAATCAAACTTCACACAAATGTTGTATGCATCAAGATTTAAAGCTGAGTTCAGTTTGAAGTTCATTTGAATTTTCGTTACGGAGTTATCTGCCCTTGATGTACTCAAATATGCTATAAAAAGCTTGTCCGGAGTTTTCTGGGAAAACTTTGGGAGGGATATTAATGAAACTTCAAACAAATGCTATATGCATTAAGATCTGAAGCTGGGTCGAGTTTGAGGTTCATTCGAATTTTCGTTACAGAGTTATCTGCCCTTGATGTACTCAAATATGCTATAAAAATATAAAAAGCTTGTCCAGAGTTTTCTTGGAAAACTATTGGAAGGATATTAATGAAACCTCACAGAAAGGTTACATGCATCAAGATCTGAAGCTGAGTTAAGTTTGAGATTTATTTTATATTTCGTTAGAGAGTTATCTGCTCTTGGTTTACTCAAATATGCTATAAAAGGCTTATTTGACAGTGTTAACACTCTTAGCAACTTCAGTTTTGAATGGATTTTGATTATGTTTGCCCACAGTATAATTATAGAAGTATAAGTTCATAAAAG
The DNA here is from genome assembly GCA_922989275.2 of Gari tellinella. Classification (NCBI taxonomy): domain Eukaryota; kingdom Metazoa; phylum Mollusca; class Bivalvia; order Cardiida; family Psammobiidae; genus Gari; species Gari tellinella. The sequence continues at coordinate 12,168,622 of OV277863.1, read as the reverse complement.
GGTTGATTATTATTGAAATTGGATCATTGTGTAGAGTTATCTGCCCTTTGTGTACTCAGATATGCTGGAAAAGGCTTTATTTCAGTATTGTTTATGCTCTCAGAGCTCTAAGTGTCTACAAGTTAGAATCAATTTTGATAAACTATATATTTCTTTGCCAGTGGGCGTATAATGTACCGCTTGCGGTGCTCTCGTTATACTTAGGGGAGGGAGTGGAATGGGGATAAAATGTTGTTGTACCCATGTCATTTGGTTTGTCTATTCATCCACATATACTGTAAATACAATGTCTGTCCATTTTACAGGATATTTTTGCATATACAACAGATGTGCATATTGTTAAGATCTTGATCTGCTTCAATTTTTCTAAGAATTGTGGATGGTTGAACTTCTGAATTTTTCGCATATAGGGTACATGCAACTAGGGGGCATCATTTGTCTTACAGACACAGGTATATCTCTACTTTTAACTAGTTCTATTAAGGTTGCCTAAAACATTTTGTCATACAATGTCTACATTTCCCTTTCAGGGTACACAATTCTTTGACGAAAAGTTGAATTCACTTTGTATGACATGGCTGGTTGATCATGGTAAGGAAAAAACACAAACGCTTGTATATTACAACCTCTCTATCATGACCTCTTGACATGAGGATATTTAAGAAAGGTGACATTTAAAGCAAGACAACAGTAAAGCAGAAATCTCCAATATAAGCTTTCTGCTTTACTTTTATCTTGCTTTAAGCAACCACCTGCCTAAAACAATGAAATCTTTAGTTCCATTAGTTGTTGTGTTAGAGAGATTTTACTGCTTTTTAGCTCACCTGAGCTAGCTCAGGGTGAGCTTTTGCAATACTTGAATGTCCGGCGTGTGTCGTCCGTCGTCAACAATTTTAGTGTTTACACTCTAGAGGCCACAATATTTATCCAATCTTTCTCAAACTTGCTCAGATTGTATATTACCATAAGAGTTCGGATGAGTTTGATTATGGTTGTAATCTGACCAAAAGGTCAAGAGTTATCTACCTTTAAATTGCTGAAAATGCCATATTTAACAGTGTTTACTCTCTAGAGGCCATATTATTTATCCAATCTTTCTCAAACTAGCCCAGATTGTATATTACCATAAGAGTTTGGATGAGTTAAATTATGGTTGAATTGCTGAAAATGCCATATTTAACAGTGTTTACACTCTTAGAGTCCACAATTTTTCTCCAATCTTTCTCATACTTGCTCAGATAAGAGTTCGGATGAGATCGATTATGGTTGAAATCGGATAAAAAGGTCGAGAGTTATCTACCTTTGAATTGCTAAAAATGCCATATTTAACAGTGTTTACACTCATGAGGCCACAATTGTTATCCAATCTTTTTTAAACTTTCTCAGATTGTATACTACCATAAGAGTTCAGATGAGTTTGATTATGGTTGAACTCTGATTAATAGGTCAAGAGTTATCTACCTTTGAATTGCTGAAAATGGCATATTTAACAGTGTGCTAGAAAGGCTTTATTTCAGTATTATTTAGGCTCTAGTTATCTGCACTTGATGTACTCTACTATACTAGAGTAGGTCGTATTCCAATGTTATTTACATGCTATACTACAAATTTGAATGGATTTAGAATAAAAAGGGTGAAATTCAAAGGTAAAGTTATCAGGCTTCATTAAAACAGGTGAGCGATATCAGGGCCTTCAGGCCCTCTTGTTAAATAATCATCAGTATATTTACTATAACTCGTGTGAGCAGTGTAGGGCCACTTTGGCTCTCTTGTTAAACAAAAACAAAAAATCATCATGTCAAAAGACACTATGCCCAGAGCTTGGATAATTGGTGTATAGTATCCAATATCTGTACTAGAATGCTGATTTGCCTAAATGAATCTCTGTGGTCTATCATTGATACACTGTAGTCTTTTATCCTTTTCTCCATAGCCTGTATCTAGTTTTGAAAACAGATGGCCTCTTAAAACAGATTAGGTACATTCTGCTTCCTTTTAAGTCTGCTTTATGTTACCATCTGCTACAGCCTAGTATTTAACACATAACCTTATTCTGCTTGTTGACAGTTCATGACTGTATAAATATGTACATTGGAATTATTTTCTTCAGTGTAGGAATAAATAAGGTGTAAAAATGTGTAACTGTGAGATATAATCCTATTTTAGAAAAGACTCCTTTCTCCATCACTTTGATGATTACCCAATTACTATGATTTCAGTGTTTGCAATCCGTGATGCCGCCACTAAGAATCTGCAGAAGCTTGTTGAGAAGTTTGGTGTTGAGTGGGCCCAGGCAACAGTCATACCCAAAGTGCTAGCCATGGCTAAAGATACAAACTACCTTCACAGAATGACTTGTCTCTTCTGTATAAATGTGAGTACTTTTAAATCTGTGCTAAGTGTACTATCAAATTGATGCATTGGCAATCGTAATAGATGTCAGAATGCTTAACCAACTACTCCGTAAATATATTTAAATGCTTTGTCAAATTTATATTGTCATGATTATGTACTGCAAGAAACAGTTTCTATATACTGGCAGATGGTAGCTTAAAGCAGGCTGAAAATTAAGTAGAGTGTCCTTATACCATTACTCCATAGCCTGTTTCTAGTTTTGAAGACAGGTGACCACATAAAGAAGGTTGAAAGTAAAGCATAATGTGCCTGAAGGCTCATTCTGCTTTACTTTCAGCATGATTTAAGCTACCATCTGCTAGGATTTAGGAAATATTTATTTCTGTTCTGTTTAGTGGAGTTTTTTTGTTTGTCATTTCAGTTGTTGTCTGAAGCTTGCTCTTCTTCATCTGAGGTAGCAGCTAAGCAGATGTTACCAACAATACTTGGCATGGCAAATGACCCTGTAGCCAATGTTAGGTTTAATGTTGCCAAATCTCTGCAGAAGTTAGGCAAAGGCATGGACCCTGGGTAAGTTGGGGTTATTGGTATAATTCAAATACTCATTTCCTTATGTCTCGGTCAGTTCAAATACTAAATTTCTTATTCTCAGACAAATCCAAATGTTCTGATCTTTCATTAGAATTTTTTTATCAGAGATTATTCTAATGTTGTGGTTACCACTTAAACATGGATGAAAGGAAGTCTGTTCTGAGCAAACAATTGCACCTACGTTCACAAAACCTCATATGCTGATGCGCCTCAATGAATAGACCTCCATGCACCGCAGTTTGGTGGCCTTTGTCTTAACCTTGACCTCTAGGGTCAACGTTAAGGTTCTGCGTTAAAGTCTATTCCTTGCAGAAGATGAGTTTTGTAATCTTTGATTACCCGTTCTGGTATTTATTTATTATCCATTATCTTTCAGGGTTGTCAAATCACAAGTTATGCCCTGCCTTGACAAACTTAAAGGTGACAGTGATATAGATGTATCTCACTTTGCTCTTGAAGCTATAGAAGGTGAGTGAGAAAATAAAACTTTACTCTTTGTATGCTTTGTAATTGTTTGTGTGCAACACATGTTGTCTGCTTCTGTTCAAAATTTCTTGTTAAAAAAGGTCAATGACGAACAGTTTGGGTCCTGATGAGATACCGAATAATGTGGTGGTTCATCATGATCAAAACTGTTTGAACAGATTATCACGATTCCGTGCAATGAGTTAAAAAAGACTTGGCATTTTTGAGATATTGACCAAATTTTGTAATGCATGTAGAATGAGGTATAATGGTGCAAATTAGTAGAATATCTAGGTCAAGTTCAATGACCAGCCAACGGCATAAGAAACATGGGAGTTATTGGCCCCTTACCTTCTCTAATTTTACACAATTAGCTTTGTATAGTCTCTTAATTGAAGCAAATTATATTCAATTTTTATGAATTAATCAAAATGTGCATATAGGGAGATTGTTTTAAGCCTTTACTCCATAGCCTGTTTCTACTAAAAGGAGGTTGAAAGTAAAACAGAATGTGCCTTAAATTCTGCTTTACTTTCATCTTGCTTTAAGCTACCATCTTACAGGATATAGAAACATATTTTTGATACATATACATGACTGTATAAATTAGGACTATTTTCTCCAGTTGAGGAAAAAATTAAATTGGTAAAAATGTGTATCTATGAAGTAAAAGCTTTAAGTCAAGTTTGAAAACCAGCTATATCCTAGAAGTAACGTGTCACTTATGTACAAGTTATGGTGTCAATTTAATCAGTTGATTAATGCTTTTTAGCTCACCTGAGCTAGCTCAGGGTGAGCTTTTGCAATCCTTGAATGTCTGTCGTGCGTCGTCCGTCGTCTTCAATTTTAGTGTTTACACTCTAGAGGCCACAATATTTATCAAATCTTTCTCAAACTTGCTAAGATGGTATATTGCCATAAGAGTTCGGATGAGTTCGATTATGGTTGAAATCGGACAAATAGGTCATGGGTTATCTACCTTTGAACTGCTGAAAATGCCATATTTAACAGTGTTTACACTCTAGAGACCACAGTATTTATCCAATCTTTCTAACACTTGCCCAGATTGTATATGACTATAAGAGTTGGGATGAGTTCGATTTTGGTTGAAATCAGACAAATGGATCAAGAGTAATCTACCTTTGAATTGCTGAAAAGGCCATATTTAAAGGTGTTTACACTCTAGAGGCCACAATTTTTATCCAATCTATCTAAAACCTGCTCAGGTTGTAAATGACTATAAGAGTTCAGATGAGTTTGATTATGGTTGAAATCAGACATATAGGTTGAGAGGTATCTACCTTTAAATTGCTGAAAATGCCATATTTAACGATGTTTACACTCTAGAGGTCACACATTTTATCCAATCTTTCTCAAAATTACTCAGATTGTATATTACCATAAGACTTTGGATGAGTTCAATTATGGTTGTAATCGGATCAATAGGTCAAAAGTTATCTACCTTTGAATTGCTGAAAATGATATATTTAACAGTGTTTACGCTCTAGAGGCCACAATATTTATCCAAGCTCTCTCAAACTTGCTCAAATTGTATATGACCATAAGAGTTCGTAAAAAGGTGATTATGGTTGGATTCGGACGAATAGATCAAGAGATATCTACCTTTGAATTACTGAAAATGCCATATTTTACAGCATTTACACTCTTGCAACTACAGTTTTCAATGGATTTTCATTATACTTGTACACAAAGGATGTCGCTATTCTGGAAGGAGTGCAATTATTGTTGAAATGTAATCATTGTTGCAATAGTTACCTGCCCTTGATATACTTTGAAATGCTAGAAAAAGGCTTCATTTCAGTATTGTTTAGGCTCTAGTTATCTGCCTTTGATGTATTGTTCGACAATATTGACCTGACGTTGGTGACCTCTATTAGCATAATTACACACTTTGGTGCATTTCTAAATATATTTAGTTTAACCATATTTTATTTCAAATTCATGAAATCGGGTCGGGCCACAAGTTCTACCAACATTAGTTACGGCCCTCCCCTAAATATAGCTTCGGAACACTTCGTTATCATTTATACGAGATCGCACATTGTAACCACATCGGCACCGAGAAAATATAGCATTGCCCGGTTGCAAAAAATATCGACAGGTATTTAGCGCAAGTGGTAAGGAAGATGACTATTGATTATTTTTCCGTACAGTCAGTGGTTCGAATCCCATGCAATACTCGTACATTTTTTCACTTTTTTTTTTACAATTTATGCTGTTTCTTTTAAGTAATCATACAACATCTATTTCGATTGGAACACATTTTCTTTGGTTATTTTTAAAAACATTATGTCATAGCGTCTGTTTGGTCTATAAAATAACATTTTATAAAATAAAAATATTTTCCCCTCTATCGGGATTCGAACCCGGAACCTCGATGTTACAAATCCCTTGCTCTAACGACACACCTATTGCAGATTAGTTACATCTTGGGGTTGTAAATTATGTATATATTGGCAAGAGTCGCAGGTGAGAACATCGACGATAAGCCCACTCGAAAGCGCAACATGATGCGTTTTAGTAGATGCGATTATACTAGGAGACTCGGGAATAATAGTTTATCAACAATAATCTTTTGAACTTGCTCAATGTGGAGTGTTGATCCAGTGAGGATCACAACTGTAACAAGATTTACGTAATCAGCCGAAACAACCCGGAATTGTACGTAGCCTATCGAATATTTATTTATACTGCGTCATCTTTTGGCTCAAGGTGAGCTATTGGGATGGCCCTGTGTCCGGCGTCGTCCGTCGTTAGTTGTTTGTCGTTAGTCGTTAGTCGTGAGTCGTCGTTAACAATTGCTTCAAATGACATCTCCTCCTATACGGCTTGACAGAATTCAACCAAACTTTACAGAAATGTTCGTTGGGTCAAGCTCTTTCAAATTTGTTCAAAGAATTAAAAACAATGCAGAACTCTGGTTGCCATGGCAACCAAAGTGAAAAAATAAGGAAATCTTAAAAAATCTTCTTGTCAAAAACTGGAAGGGCCAGAGCTTACATATTTGGCATATAGCATCATCTACAGGTCCTCTATCAAGTTTGTTCAAATTATGCCCCTGGGTTCAAAATTGGCCCCGCCCCGGGGGTCACAGATTTACATAGAGTTATATAGTGAAATTTTCAAACGTCTTCTTCTCTGACACTAATGTGGCCAGAGCATTGATATTTGGCATGGTGACACTTCTAGATGTCCGATACGAAAATTGTTCAAATGGTTCTGGTCAGTTGCATAACTAGGTCACAGGAGCTAAAAATAGATTTTTTTTCATTGAAAACTTAAAAAATCTTCTTGTCTGAAACTACAAGGGCCAGAGCTTAGATATTTGGCACATACCATCGCCTACAGGTCCTCTATCTAGTTTGTTCAAATTATGCCCCTGGGGTCGAAATTGGCCCCGCCCGGGGGGTCACAGTTTTACATAGAGTTATATAGTGAATTTTTCAAACGTCTTCTTCTCTGGAACTAATATGGCCAGAGCTTTGATATTTAGTATGGTGACACTTCTAGATGTCCTATACCAAAATTGTTCAAAGGGTTCTGGTCGGTTGCATAACTAGGTCACAGGAGCTAAAAATAGATTTTTTTCAATGAAAACTTAAAAAATCTTCTTTTCTGAAACTATAAGGGTCAGAGCTTAGATATTTTGCACATACCATCGCCTACAGGTCCTCTATCAAGTTTGTTCAAATTATGCACCTGGGGTCAAAATTGGCCCCGCCCCGGGGGTCACAGTTTTACATAGAGTTATATAGAGAAAATTTCAAACGTCTTCTTCTCTGACACTAATATGGCCAGAGCTTTTATATTCGGTATGGTGACACTTTTAAATATACTTTACATAATTTGTTCAAATTGTTCGGGTCTGTTGCATATCTAGGTCAGTCCTGGACCTAAATTATTATCGCCATTTTTTCAGCTATTTTCTCAGGTGAGCGAAATATGCCCCATGGGGCTCTTGTATAATTTATTCATGCATAAAGTTCAACGTCAGGTCAATATTGTCGAACAATACTGTACTATACTACAGTAGGTCGACAAACTTGAATGGATTTAGAATAAAACGGGTGAAATTCAAAGGTAAAGCTATCAGGCTTCATTACAAATGGTGAGCGATATCAGGGCCTTCAGGCCCTCTAGTTTAAAACAGGGCTGGCATTTCTATCATAATTACAGTAAATCCCCTGTAAGAAGACCACTTAATTATTTAAATCATTCGGTGTTTCAGGCAGGTGGCTGCTTGAAGCAACGTGAACGTTTAAACAGAAGGCTCTATTTTATACAATCAATAAGCCTTCATTTTAATGGTGTTAATATTGAGGTTTTACTGTATTTCTCTAATGACATGTCACAACCTTTTAACCCTTAGCCCGCCAAATAAATTGTCGTCTGCTATATTTCTTGTCTGCTTCAAGTTTCAAAGTGCTTCAAAGTTGCTCAAAACTGCTGAAAATGTTGTCCGAGTGTCAAACAGCTTGGATCCGGATGAGACGCTGAGTTACTCGGCGTCTCATCCGGATCCAAGCTGTTTGCATATGGAGCTATAGTCGTGAGTGGCAGGCTAAGGGTTAATAGAATTTTCACATGAATTTATTTTATTTCTGATGAATTACTAGTCAACATTGACTTGCAATATGGAAAACATTGCAGACCCCAATCAGGGGGCTCTATCAGGAGCCTTCCGATATTGGTCTTCAGTTCGCAAGAGATTTTATTTACCAAGATTTTTAAAAAGTTTTGTTTGTTTTATCTTTTTCAGCTCTGAAGTAATTTCTGGTAAGTTACTTCATGTTACTATTGGTACAAGGTTAGAATGAACTATTTAAAATAATCTCAAGTTTTGCAGTCATTGAATTCAGTGCTAAAATGGGAAATACAAATGAGACCCATGCATAGCAATTAAGTGATATTGACTCTGATTTAGTTTATCGACTGATAGTTGACTGCATGTGATGATACCTTCTATGAATCTTTATATCAATAAGGCACAGGAATTGTTTTCCAACACATTAGAGTTCAGACAGTGAACTTTTGCCACCAACAAAAAAATTATCTGCAGAACCCTCTCTGACTTGGTCAGCATTCTAGTTTACAATGTATGTGTACCTGTAAATTGTGCACATGATGTGTGCAAACAGTGTAGACCCAGATAAGAGGACTAAAAGGAACCCTCTGATCAGTGTCTGCACTGTTTGTCATTTTGCAGTATATGGTAGAAAAACAACTCTGAATATTCATAAATGGGACGAGTCTTAATTGGAAACTTGGACTTTCTATTAAATGTTTTATGAGTTTCTGAAAAGAGGTGTTCAAAGAATTTTATTATTAACAGTAATCTGTATATTTCAGCTTGTCGTCCGGTAGTCCAAGTCAGTATGGTGGTCTGATGTCTGTGCAGTGTAATCTGGGGCACTTAAAGGACATTAACAAGCCCAAACATGCATGTGATCAGTGCCACAGAAAGACTTTTGTATTTGTTAACAGTCTCATCAATTTTGCATAAATCAAAGGGCTCCAGATGAGTGAACTAAAAAAAAATCATAATGTTCTCCTTTGTGATTCCCTTAAACCCATTAATACGACTAAGAAAAGTATTTTCCAGCTAGGACTTTCTTACATTAAATTTATATAAAAAACATTTCCAGTGCCTTGCCAGATGGGAACATAAAGCTGGCTGAAAGTAAAGTAGAGTGAGCCTTTTGGAGTGTTCTGCATTACGTTTAACCTGCCTTAAGTGGTTCCCTGTTTTCAAAACTAGAAACAGGCTGTGGCATAATGGGTTAAACCATATATTGAGACTGCTCATAAGATATATCTCTTTCAGATGTAAGGTGTTGGTAGTCACAACCAAGTTATTGCAAAACATTGAGATTTTGTTATTAAATGTTGCGCTTATCTGGAGCTGTGAGTCATCAATGTTTAGTTATATACATGAATGATAACACTGCTAGTGCAGTTTAACAGAAAGCTTGTACTATGTTCTATTTCATTCGTACTGTTTGATAAGTTAACTATCGCAATCTTAGTTGTTTATGGCTGCTATAAATACATAAATTTTGTAGGATTTGCTTTTTACAGAACTGAAAGTGCTGATTATTATTTATCTGTGGATATTCAAATTTGACAATGTATAAAGTTTCTTCACTTTCTTGAAATCATTGTTGCAAGGGTTTGTGCGATATTCAGAATTTTAATATCCTTTTCCCTTGCTAGGAGTTGTGTGTACGAGAGGTCAAAGACAAATTGATACAAGCACATTGAAGTGTGACCTTGAACCCTTTCCCAAATAGATGCACCTTTTAGCGAATAAGATTTATTCCTCCGCTGAAGAAAATAGTCCCAGTTTAATCAGTAAATAATATGTATTACAGGGACTATTTTCTATCACATGATAGCTTAAAGCAGGCTGAAAGTAAAGCAGAATGCGCCTTAAGGCGCATTCTGCTTTACTTTCAACCTGCTTTTAGTAGTCACCTATCTTAAATACTAGAAATAGGCTATCAGGTAAAGGGTTAATGATGATTTCTGTTACAGTATTGGTTGTACCCATGTACATAATATTATAATTACGTAGTTACAGTGGAGAAGACAATTTCCTGTTTAACCCATTACCCCATAGTCTGTTTCTAGTTTAAAGAAGGGTGACCACTTACAGCAGGTTGAAAGTAAAGCAGAATGCACCTCAAGGCGCATTCTGCTTTAAGCTATCATCTGCTTTGATATAGAAAATACTTCTTTTAATACATATTCATAATTGTATATGGAGCTATTTTTCTGTAGCGGAAAAATAAATTAAATGCATAAAAGGGAATATTTATGGTGTAATGGGTGAAATGAAGCTGAACACAAATGCAATAAAAACTATAATTTTAACAATGTATTTTAATCTAGGTGGCAAACATTTGGAGCCTGATGAGACACCTGGTTACTCAGTGTCCGACCTGGCTCCAAACTTTAGTATAAACATGCTTTTTGGGAAAGAATAACACTTTCCCTACTGACTACAAGTAGATAATACAAGTTTTTTCAGGTAGCAAAACAAATCAAATATACATTGCGATAAAATTTGATCGGAGCTGCTTGAAATCCTTTTAATATTAAACCTCAGTAATCAAGATAACTTTTATTTTATTAACTACAACTGCAAACAGTGCAGATCCTGATCAGATTGTGTGTTCCCAAGCAGCTGAATTGAAGTAAAATTTCAATATTGTGACCACCAAAAAAGTGTCTGTCTAAGGCAGAAATTTCTGTTTTTGTTTCATTCTGATTTAAGCTGTCTTTATCAAGTCATTAAGGACCAATAAATGTGATTGCTTAATCCATTACTCCATAAATACACATTTCAACACCTAATTTATTCCTCCACTGAAGAAAACGGTGCCATTTTACATGATTTTAGACAAAATTGAAATATTTTCTGTATCCAAACACATGATATCATAAAGCAGGTAGAAAGTAAAGCAAAATGCACCTTTGGACACATTCTGTTTTACTTTCAGCCTGCTCTAAGTGGCCACCAGTCTTCAAAACTAGAAACAGACTATGGGGTAATGGGTTAAAGTAGGATTTAAGTTATGCAGAAAGCTTCTGAAAGACCTTTCTGCTTCACTTTTCATTTTACTCCAAGCTGTAGCAAGTTGTTTTAACACAACGTCATCGAGTCTTATTTAGGTAAACAATAATTGTTATCAGATCTTACCTGAAAGTGGCCCTAGGTCATGACACCCCTATTGTGGCATTACATTTCACAGAGTTTTCTTGCGGTCATGGTATAGGAGCACTGAACACATTAACTTACAATCAAAACTTGTGTAGAGCACTCATTCAAGGAAGCATCAGTGCCCTTTAACCCTTTGAACCCTAGTCCCGCATATAGGCGTTATTTTCAAACAGTGAACATGTGTATCGTACTCTTGTCCTATGCAAACAGTGAAGACCCAGATCAGAGGGCTCCGAAAGGAGCCCTCTGATCAGGGTCTTCACTGTTTGTTATAATGCCAATCATTGACAAAAACATACCTTAAAAGTTAGAAATGGACTAGACTAAAATGGAAACTGGAATTTTCCATTTAAAGTTTAAGGGAGGAAAGAGTTAACCCGTTAATCCTTAGTTACGCATTTTAAAGGATTTAATTAATTCCTCCAGTGAAGAAAATAGTTCATTTTATACAGTATTGGATATATGCCATAAGAAATATTTCCTATATCCTTGCAGATGGTAGCTTAAAACAGGCTAAAAGTAAAGCAGAATGCGCCTTTATATGCATTCTGCTTTACTTTCAACCTGCTTTATGTGATCACCTGTCTTCAAAAGTACAATCAGGCTATGGAGTAAAGGGTTAAGTAAGTGGCTGTTTTATTTAGAACTAAAGCAGCGCTGAAATATCGCTGATGGTGTGTCTGCAGTGCTTCAGCACCACATGTAGTCGCCACCTGTTTTGAAGGCTGTTGTAGGATGTCTTGAATGGATGCTGAACACAAGCTTGACTGAGCATTATTATTATGACTATTTGTATGATAGTAGAAAACAGGTATGTTCTGTCTACATTTAATTAAAGTGGTAATTACTCATGCTTCATGGTTTTGTGCTTTATTTTCCTATAAGTCTTGTTAGTTTGTGTACAAACCCATGTTAACCAATTACCGGTACCCTATAAACACACCTTTATTTATTTTATTATATGCCTTTGAATGATATCGAGAGTTTACGCGTGTATCTGCAGAGTAAAATACAAGAGTCTGTATCAGCCACTTTGTATTTTACTCTGATGTCGCTTTCGATTTAACGTGACGTCATTTACGTACATGTATGAGTGCCGCGTTATTCTTTGTGGCATACAAAATTTCTCGTTCTGCTTCAAATAACTAATAATTTTTTGATGTAAAATGATTTAAACAACTATTTAGTTGTTTCTGGTTTGTATTCAAGGCATATAATAAACACATTACCAGTTAGCAGTGCGCAACAGAGTGTTGTATTTAGCTCTCGACGTTTTTGGCGGAAACAACCGATCAGACTCGCGCCAAGGCGCTCGTCAGACCGGCTATTTCTGCCAAAACGTCTCGAGCTAAATACATCACTCTGTATCGCACTGTCAACTGGTAATGTGTATATCCCAAAGAATATGATTTTGGCTAATCTCATTCGTTGCAATGAGCGCATGGGATCAAAACCACCGACCTGCCTTCCTTTAGTTCTTGGTAGAGGGGATAATCTCGATCTAATAAACAGAAACAATTCCTTATGACAAGCCCCAGTGACACGTCAAGGTATGAAGGTCTCATCCATCTCATCTACTTATCCTTCATCGGCACTATACTAGTATGACTTATTTTGTGTTGCAGTGCCGTAAAACCCAACTCGTTTATCCATCCATCCCCCAGATGAAAAAAGTTTCAATTTATAAAGTAATGAACATGGGGCATGAGAAGTATTTTATATGTCCTAGCAGATGGTAGCTTAAAGTAGGCTGAAAATAAAGTAGAATGCACCTTAACCCTTTACCCAATAACCCGTTTATAACATTAAATACAGGTGATCACTTAAAGCAGGTTGAAAGTAAAGCAGCCTGCTTTAAACTACCATCTGCTAGGCTATATAAAAAAAATTGTTATGGTAATTGTTCATTAGGGGATAAATTGGAACTATTTTTTATCAGAACAGAACAGAACAGAACAGAACATATCCTTTATTCACCCAGGTATTTGTAGTACAACATGGGGTTTTTAACAATAACATGTATACAAATTAACGTGGTTCCGGTATGGTACGAAAAACAACAACAGCAATAACAAAAAGCAACGAAGAACTGAACGGATATTAAGCCTTGAGATGGTGTGATTTTGGGAAAAAAGGGGGGGGGGGGGTTTAATGTTTTCTGAAACGTTTGGAACCAGACAAGATGTTAAGAAGCTCAACATCTCATCGGATACCAAACACATCGCTGCGTTGCAGAGATTGTTATTACAATGCATAATTATACAAGTACATATTATTGTGTTGATGTAAATCATGTACGGCATTTGTAAATAAGCAACTAGTATAGATTATCCCATTGCTCCCTAGTGACGCATATATGCGTCCTTTACCAAAAGTGTATCTGTGAAGAGTACACTTGTCCTATGCAAACAGTGAAGCCCCCGATCAGCGGGCTCCTGCAGGAGCCATTTGATCGGGGTCTTCACTGGTTGACATTTGTAATATATTATAACAGTCATTAAGAGTCGAAAATGGACTAGCCTTTATTGCGATATGCGTCATTTGCAAACAGCATACTTGTAAGTCATATGCAAACAGTGTATACCCTGATCAGAGGGCTCCTTAAGGAGTCCTCTGATCAGAGCCTGCACTGTTTGTTATTTTGAAAAATATTGTATAGGTCAACCCTAAAAGTTTATTCAACTTTTAGAGACAGGTGTTAGGGTTACACTGCGGATAGATAGCTTATTAGTAGATATGTAAGTTAGGTTGATCATTTATACAATGAATAGTACTTTACAAGCATTCTATTTTTGTAAAATACTCAGTAGTAGTCTGCAAACTCTACATAGATGCTATGTCAGCCATGACAATTATATATTAGATTCAATCAGACCTGTTGCTGTACATAGCAGATACGTATAGTAAATATTTTACTATTAGATAAAATTGGTAGTTGAAAATTATAAACTGTAAGTATAGACGATACAGTAGTACTTCTTTATGTAGCACTATTTCTCTAAGCCATCTGCTTGATCGTGTGACAGCTTGGTGTAAGGAGAAGATAGTACAGACAGCTCCTTCAGGATCTGTCTGCATTTCCTTCGCCCCGCAACAAGCAGTCATCTGCATTGAATATCTAATTCAATATTAGCAAAGCAATGCTAGGTTTGACAAGTTTAGATTTACACGTTGGTTAAAATTTTGCCATAATTATTCTTACAAATGAACTAAGATTTCTTTGGCTCTCTGTTGTGGTTGTGTTCATAGTGCGTTTGAAGTTGTGTTCTGTGTTTTGATTAGCGTTTAATTGAAAGAATTCTTCTCTTTTTTGCTGAAAGTACGGACATTCTAATAAAAAATGTTTTTCAGACCCTATAGACATTGTGTTACAGAGTGGGCATATTCTATTTTCGATAAAAGTTCCATCGTATCTTCCAGTTTCAATTGGTAATCGATTATTAGCAGTTCTAAATTTGAAAAGTTGTAAATATTCTGGTTTCTTTAAGTTTTTAAAGTAGCTTTCTATTTCCAGTTTGTTTTTAAAAGTTTTGTATATATGTCCCTTGTTTGAGTTTTCCATTTGTGCGTTCCAATGTTGAAGATTCTGATCGATTAGTGTTTGTTTTATTTGTTTATGGAGAGTAAGGTTATTAAGAAAGGGTTGGTGAGTCCATATATCTGATCGACCTGTTAAATTAAGTATCTCTTTTATTTTCTTTATCCATTTACTTTCTATATTCTGGTTGAGCATGTATTTATATATAGTGTGTGATATTTTTTCTTCTTTGCTGTTTACCAAACGGTTCCAAAATGAGATCATTCGAGTCTGAATTGTAATATTTATTGGGTGCCGACCAAGTTCGCCATATAACATGTATAGTGGGGTGCTTTTTCGTGCGTTGGTTAATTTTCGCATGAACACATTATGTACTTTTTCTAGCATATCTATGTTTTCAAAACCGAATATTTCGGAGCCATACGTGAGTATTGGAAGAACGGTGTGGTCAAACAATTTTATGACTAAGTCAGGAGCAAGACCTGCTTCATTTGCTTTAGCTAAGAGAATATATAAAGCCTTCTTTGCCTGTGCAGCGACATGTTTCCGTGCATGAATGAAAGACCCGTTGCTTGAAAATGAGAGGCCAAGATAATGATATGTGTTTGTGATCTCTAAGTCAATGTCTCCCAGTTTGAAATTAAAATTTGTGTTATTTCTAGATCCAAATATAATTATTTTTGTTTTAGCTGTGTTAACTTTTAGTTTCCATGTATCGCAATATGATTTAAATGAATTCAACGCTCTTTGGAAGTCATCTTTACTATCCGATAATATTATTGTATCATCCGCATAAAGCAGTAACAAAAGTTTAAGCCATACAGTATCATCGGTTGGATATTTCAAACTTACGCCATTTATTTTATTAGATTCCATGTACCCTTGTAGATCGTCTAGAAAAATTGCGAATAAAAGGGGGGATAAATTGTCACCTTGTCTTACTCCTATTTCAGAGTTAAAGAAGTTTGAATAGTGCCCAGAATGATATACACAGGATTTTATATTTTGATACATGTTGAATATAATTTTGAATAGCTTACCATCGATAAGATTAGAGAGCTTTTGCCATAGGCCGAACCGCCACACTTTATCAAACGCTTGGCTAAAATCAATGAACGCACAAAATAATTTCTTTTTTCTTTTCTTCATGATTTCAATGAGCGAATGGAGCGAGAACAGATGGTCAGAGCAACTATAGTTTTTCCTGAACCCAGCTTGATTTTCATTTGGTATATTTTGTTTATCTAAGAATTCCGAAAGTCTATTATTTATAATTGAAGTAAACAATTTTCCTAGGCAGCTTATTAAAGTGATTGGACGAAAATTAATTGGGTTAGTTGGATCTCCTTTGTTTTTATAGATCGGTATTATATAGCCTTCTAACCATGTTTTCGGAATATAGCCTGTATCTAGGACTGCATTAAAGAGTTTAATATATATTTTTATTAGTTTTGATTTTGTGCTTTTGATATATTCGTTAAGTATGTTGTCCGATGGGCTTGATGCTTTTCCATTGTTTAGTTTATTTATACATTTATTTATTTCTTGTTCGGTGAAATGTGAGTTAAGCTCAGCATTTTCATCATTAGTGATGCTGTTTATGTCAAATGCCTGTATGTTTTCGTCATTATTTACATTACGGAAATGCTCGTACAGGTCTTCTAGCTGTGGTACTTTGTTTTCATCTTTTTTCTTATTTATCGAGTTCAAAAATTTCCAATATTGCTTTGGGCTTGTAGTACTCAAAACTCGAAGCCTATTAGATTGCTTGTGTTTGTAGTCATTTATATAATAATTTATAGTGCGTTTGTACTCTTTACTAGCATTTTGTAGGTTTAATTTATTATCAATTGTCTTATTGTCTTTATATGTTTGCTTTGATCTGTGATAATTTTTCCGCGCAAGATTACATTTAGGGCCGAACCATGGTTTGTTTTTTGAAGAGTGTTTACTAAAATTACTTGTGTGTGAGTGTGTTTTATTTCTGAAAGACATTGTTGCAGATGATTGGAAAGTTTCTTGTATCATTTTCGTTGCTTGCTCAATTGTGGTGGGAGTGGGAGGGGTAGTAGTAAGTATGTTTTCTATTGCAATTGTGATATTTTCATCGATGTTTTGGCAGAACGTTAGGGAGTTGTCACCATTCCATGGCGGTTTATTTTGTTTCATTTTAGGTATTTGAGTATCATCTGTTAGGTCTGTTTTAGTGGGGATTTTGATTTTCCATTCCAGGGCATTGTGGCCATCACTATATAAAGGGTCAGTTTATCAGCGGATGAATAAATTAAATACACTAAAAGTTGCTTCTATGGGGGAAATGGTTAATAAGGTGCTTTCTGCTTTACTTTCAACCTGATTAAAAGCTCACCTGTCTAGACTAGAAACAGGCTATGGGGTAAGTGGCATTCAACAAAAGATTTTTGGCCAGTCTGTACACAGGTTGATGACAAAAGAGTGTTCTATGAATGACTTTTCCAATATTAGGCAGTCAACTGTATTTATATCCATTCAATTAGATTTGTCACTTAACCCATTGACCCTTTACTGCATTAAAACACCTTTAATTTATTCCTTCAAAGAAGAAAATAGTTACAATTGATAGTCATAAATTAGAATCATACAAACTATTTACTTAATTCTAGAAGATGGTAGCTTAAAGCAGGCAGAAACTAATAAAGCAGAATGTGCCTTAAGGCACATTCTGCTTTACTTTCAACCTGCTTTAAGTAGTGACTTTCTCTAGTTTCATGTATGTTTAAACTAGAAACAGACTATGGAGTAAAGGCTTTAACCCTAGTGACAAGTGTACATAACCTTTACAAACTAAACCTATTAAGAAAGGAAATATACCCACCAGCATCAGCAGGCATCCTTGCAATTTATATTCAGGCTCATTTCTATGTCAAATTAGATCAAGATTGGGAATGGGCCAAGGCATCAACTATACAAGCTATCTAATAAGCTGTAATGATGTCGGGCAAAACAGTAAAATCTAATTAACTCATTCACCCTGAAACTTTTAATGGACAATTCCAATTTCAAAATAAGTCTAGTTCATTGACTATTTAGGGTTGATTTTAACATATATTTCAAAATGACAGTGTAAACCCTTTGTCTGTCTTCTGTGGGACTCTAACTGACCTTGACCTTTATCTGACATGACCCGAGCTGTTCTGAGCTCAAAAGCTTCTTTAGTTGAGTACACATGCCTTATGTAACCTCTGTATCACACGCAGTTGCAAATTTATGGCCAATGTTCAATTCAACCTATTTGACCTCTTAATGACCTTCACCTTTGTCTGCCATGACCAAAGTTGTTCTGCACTCAAGAACCTCATGCATGGAGCAGACATGGCAATTATGAAGTCTGCGTCACATGTTGTTTCAGAGTTATGGGAAATGCTAAATTAATCCTATTTTACCTCTAAATTACCTCGACCTTTGTCTGACATGACCAAAGTTTACTTGAGCTCAAGAAGTTCTTGAGTTGAATACACATGCCAAATATAAAGTCTCTATCACATGCATTTCAAAAGTTAAACCATCCCTATTTTACCTGTGAATGACTTTTAACCCTTTCCCTTATAGAAGCGACTTTTAGCACTTGCATTTTATTCATCCGCTGAAAAAAATAGTTCCAATATATACCGTAATAAATATGTGTCATATTTAATACTTGCCTTATTCTAGCAGGTAATAGTTTAAAGAAGGCTGAAAGTAAAGCAGAATACGCCATATGGCACATTCTGCTTTACTTTCAACCTGCTTTAAGTAGTCACCTATATTAAAAACTAGGAATTAGGCTATGTGGTAAAGGGTTAAATGACCTTGACCTTTGTTGGGCACGACCCAAATTTTACTGAGCTCAAGATTTGTTTCAGGTGAGCACACATACCAAATAAAAAGTCTATCACATGTAGTTCTAAATTTATGGCCAATGTTAAGATTTCGGACGACAACGCAGACACTCGAATGATGAAAATAGCTCATAGTTTCTTCGAAACTGAAGCTATAAAATCAAGTTCCAAACCTTAACAGACATTCAGTAAAACTGCTCTATTACGACCCCTAAAAGTAACATTCAGTAAAACTGCTCTATTACGATCCCTAAAAGTAAGGCCAATTGATTGTATAAAAGACAGATAATGGCAAAAAGCAAAGTGAAAGTACCAATAAAGCTCGTTAAGGAGCATTACTGTCACCTTGCTTAAAGCAGTCACCTGTTTTAACCCTTTCATGATCAAATTATTCGGGAGATTTTAAGCCCCTCATCACTTTATTCTCGTCTGCTTCATTATTGCCTGAAAGACAAGTCTCAAAGTTCGATTTAAGGCTGTATGACTTAATAAATATCGATATGAGTGTCAAACAGTTAGCGTGTTGATCAGATGCACATAACTGATCAGAATCCATACTGTTTGCAAACACACTTTTAAACCTCATTGCCAATGAAAGGGTTAAAAGACTAATAATTAACACAATTTAGTGGCCATACATGAGAGGTTTCACTTATATAAAATGACCATCATCTTGCAAACAATGTAGACCAAGATTAGTTTCTCAATGGAAACGTGGCATATGGTGGGGCTTTAGATTTGTTTGCAACAGTATCGAACAAAATGCTGATAACAATGACAGAAAATTGAACAGATCCTGGTTTTATGTTACATTTTAATTCAGCAAATGATCTAGGTCTACTGTGTTTGCTGTCTAAAGGCCATTTCTCTTGTGACAAGGTTTATATGAAGTACTGTGTACCTACTTTCCAACACTTCCTCTCTTCAGCAACTCTTATAAATAAGAACGATTATCTTTGATAGCAGGTGACTACAGGACAAAAATAATACAGAAAGCTCCTTTACTTTAGTCCGGCATTAAGCTGTCATGAACAACCACATCTAAGCTTAATTTGAGGCTTGTTGAAGACAGATTTTACTTTATATAGAACTTTTCTGTGATAGGAGAAAGAGAAAACAGAAACAAAATGACTCATAAAACAGTTTAATATTATTCAATCAACCACAAGTGTATTAAGTTAAATGTCTACAGTGTTGATGTATATTATTTCACCTTTGTGTAAAGTCTCATCATTATCGAACAGATCACAAATCTTCGCATGGCAACATACACCATGCCTGCACTTGACACAAACTTCTTATTCCGATTCAGTTTTTATGTTTTTAATAATTAGTTCAGGTTTCTAGCGATCTACTTCACCAAATACAACATCCAGTGTTCCAATAATGGCTACAATGTCAGCTAAGTAAGACTTCTTTGACATCATATCTAGACCAGCCTGAAAAAGACACAATCTCTGGTTAATTATTACCCCATAGCTTGTTTCTAGTATTAAAGATATGTGACCACTTAAAGCAGGTTTAAAGTAAAGCAGAATGTGCCTTAAGGCACATTCTGATTTACTTTCAACTTGCTTTAAGCTTATATCTGCTAGAATAAAGAAATTATTTCTGATAGTACATATCCTGACTGTATAAATATGAACTATTTTCTTCAGTGGAGGAATAAATAAAAGGCGTATTTGTGGGGTAAAGGGTTAACCCATAAATACACCTTTTTACAACTACATGTATATTTATTCCTCCACTGAAGAAAATCTTTCCACATTATACAGGTATGGATAAGCACCATAATACATAGTTTCTATATCTTAGAGAGGGTAGCTTAAAGCCGGCTAAAAGAGGTGCAGTTAGCAACCATTTGAAAGATGTTGAAAAGGCAATCATTCAAGACAGGTGGCAGCTTCAACTCCAACTATCCCCACATGAACAGACCTTTTCACAACTTATTCCTCAACTAAAGAAAATTATTTCATTTTATAAAGTCATGAATATCTACCATAAACAAGAGGGCCTGAGGCCCACATTTCGCTCACCTGAAGACATTGAACCATGTAAGCTGACTGGACAAGACAACATTTTGCTATGACCCAGGGGTCATAAATTGAATAATCTTGGTAGAGGACCACAATGTGAAGCTACTTGTCAAATATTGATCTGGGCCTTAAGGTTTAAGAGGAAAAGATTGTTTAAGGTTTTCCTATTAAGTCTATGTAAAACTGATAAGCCTTGGGGCGGGCCAATATTGACCCAGGTCATAATTTGCTTGTAAATGAATCATAAGGAAAAGCTACATGTAAAATATAAATGATCTGGGCCTAAAGGTTTCAGAGAAGAATTTTTATAGGGTTTTATATGAAAAATTTCTAAGCCCATGGGTGGAATCATTTTTGACCAGGAGGTCATAATTTGAACAATCTTGGTAGAGGACAACAAGACAAAGCTATATATATAATATTAAAGATCTGAGTCTTACAGTTTCAGAAAAGAAGATTTTTATAGCTTTTTATATGAAAAACTTCTAAGCCCATGGGCGGAGTCATTTTTGACCGGGAGGTCATAATTTGAACAATCTTGGTTGAGGACAACAAGAAAAAGTTATACATGTATATAAAATATTAAAGATCTTGGTCTTACAGTTTCAGAGAAGAAGATTTTTTAAAGGTTTTACTAAATAAGTCTATGTAAAACTGATTAGCCCCGGGGTGGGGTCATTTTTGACCAAGGGGTCATAAAATGAAAAATCTTGGTAGAGAACCATAAGGTTAAGCTACACGTCAAATATAAATGATCTGGGCCTTACGGTTTCATAGAACATTTTTGAAGGTTTTCCTATGAAAAATTAATAAGCAGGGCCATTTTTAACCCGGGGTTCATAATTTGAACAAGAGGGCCTGAAGGCCCTGATATCGCTCACCATTTGTAATGAAGCCCGATAGCTTTACCTTTGAATTTCACCCGTTTTATTCTAAATCCTTTCAAGTTTGTCGACCTACTGTAGTATAGTAGAGTACATCAAAGGCAAATAACTAGAGCCTAAACAATACTGATCGAAATGAAGCCTTTTTCTAGCATTTCAAAGTATATCAAGGGCAGGTAACTATTGCCACAATGATTACATTTCAACAATAATTGCACTCCTTCGAGAACGTATAGCTACATCCTTTGTGTATAAGTATAATCAAAATCCGTTGAAAACTGTGGTTGCAAGAGTGTAAACGCTGTAAAATATGGCATTTTCAGCAATTCAAAGGTAGATATCTCTTGATCTATTTGTCCGATTCCAACCATAATCACTCTTTTATGAACTCTTATGGTCATATACAATCTGCGCAAGTTTGAGAGAGCTGGGATAAATATTGTGGCCTCTAGAGCGTAAACACTGTTAAATATATCATTTTCAGCAATTCAAAGGTAGATAACTCTTGACCTATTGATCCGATTACAACCATAATTAAACTCATCTGAAGTCTTATGGTAATATACAATCTGAGTAAGTTTAAGAAAGATTGGATAATTTTTGTGGCCTCTAGAGTGTAAATATCATTAAATATGGAATTTTCAGCAATTCAAAGGTAGATAACTATCGACCTATATATCTGATTTCAACCATAATCAAACTCATCTGAACTCTTATCGTCATATACAATCTGGGCAAGTTTTAGAAAGATTGGATAAATACTGTGGCCTCTAGAGTGTAAACACCGTTAAATATGGCATTTTCAGCAATTCAAAGGTAGATAACTCTTGATCCATTTACCAGATTTCAACCAAAATTGAACTCTTCCGAACTCTTATGGTAATATACAATCTGGACAAGTTTTAGAAAGATTCGAAAAATACTGTGGCCTCTAGAGTGTAAACACTGTTAAATATGGCATTTTCAGCAATTCAAAGGTAGATAACTCATGACCTATTTGTCCGATTTCAACCATAATCGAACTCATCCGAGCTCTTATGGCAATATACCATCTGAGCAAGTTTGAGAAAGATTGGATAAATATTGTGGCCTCTAGAGTGTAAACACTAAAATTGTTGACGACGGACGACGCACGACTGACGACGCACGACGGACATTCAAGGATTGCAAAAGCTCACCCTGAGCTAGCTCAGGTGAGCTAAAAACCTTGGTAGGTCAAGGCCTTTCAGTTTCTAAGAAGATTTTTAAAGCTTTTCTTATGCATTAAAAGTTGTCTATACGGTCATGTTAGAAAAACAGGCCATATATAATGTCTCTATTACATGCAGTTCCAAAGTGAAGGCAAATGTTAAATTCACCTTATTTTACCTTTAGATGAGAAAGACAGACCAATAACAATTTGCCCCTGACTAAGAATTAAAGATGCGCTAGGGCATAAAAATGTTTCAGAACTTCCCGTTCATGAGTCAAACTGTGTATATTAAGCCTACTTACCAAGTGAGCAAAGCCTGGAGGCTTAATTTTACATCTGTATGGTTTATTGGTTCCATCTGACACCAGATATACACCAAACTCTCCCTACAAAAGAAATGCAAAATGTTGATACACTCTTTAAAAAACTTTCTGCACTATCTTCAATATTTAAGAAGTAGCCTATCCTCAGAGATCCCCAAAATACTTAAATGAGTGATCTCTTAATACAAGATTGGCTGATTGTTTACAAAAAATAAATTAGCTAAAACATGTTTCAAGGACCAGCCTGCTTAAACCCAAACCCCATAAATACATCTTTTTATAACTTATTTTTTCACAAAGAAAATAGTGCCAATTTATACAGTCATAAATATGCACCATAAGAAATACTTATATTATCCTAGCAAATTGAAACTTAAAGCAGGCTGAAAGTAAAGCAGAATGTGCCTCAAGGCATATTCTGCTTTTCTTTCAACCTGCTGTAAGTAGTCACCTGTCTTCAAAACTAGAAAAACAGGGTATGGGGTAATGGGTTAAGCAATTACCTGTCACATATACTGAAAACAAGCTATAAATTAGAAGTAGAAATTTTTTATACAGAGGAACCTCTTTAACTCCAACATGTTTCAATCAAGCATTCCATTATTTCTTCATTTGAAATATGATAATTTGAGCTGGCTTGAGCCAAACATACCCATATTTCAAAGTTGAAACGTGGCTCAGCCACAGTTTTACTTAAACTTTACCCCATAGACTGTTTCCATATTTGAAGACAAGTGATCACTTAAAGCAGATTGAAGTAAAGCAGAATGCATTCTGCTTTACTTTCATCCTGCTTTAAGCTTACATCTGCTTGGATATAATAGAACATATATTTTATGGTTTATATTTATGACTGTATAAAATGAAACATTTTCTTAAGTGGAGGAATAAACTAAAGGCGTAAAAGGGCATATTAATGGGGTTATGGGTTAAAATATGAGTAATTTCATCTTAAAATGAATTTGAGATATCTAGTTTCAACTGCATGTTTATTTTCTCCTAGATTTTGCTACGGTACCTTTGGTGCCTCTACGGCTGTGTAAGTTGCTCCAGGGGGCACATTATAACCTTCAGAGTACAGCTTGAAATGGTGAATCAGGGCTTCCATTGAATTCTGTAAATAAAGAGACTGTGTGATCAGTGGATAGAGACAAATATTACATGTATTCATATACAGTAGAACCCCTCTATTACGACCACTAAATAGAAGGCTGATTGTCCGTATAAAGGACAGGTGACAGCTTTAAGCAATGTGAAAGTGAAACAGAAAGCTCCTGAAGGAGCTTTCTGTTTCACTTTCACATTGCTTTAAGCAGTCACCTGTCTTAAACGATTAATATTTGACACAACTTAGTGGTGGTAATAAAGAGGTTCTACTGTAACAACCACTTTTCAGTGGAATCTTCAGTGTCTAAGGACAGGTGGCAATATAAACCAGGATTGGAGTGAAACAGGATCCCCCTGCTTGAACTTCTTTGCATGCTGGGTAAATTTTTCATCGCAGCAATTGTCTGATACTGTTCCAAAAATGACACTTTCAAAATTCATTTACAAAACAAGGTCAGCGTCTTGAAGGGTTTTGAACATAATGAGACCTTGCTATACAACGTCTCAATTGGATCCAAACAGTATGCAACAGTTATCATGGTTTCTCCATTAGCATGTTAACCCTTAGCCCGCCAAATAAATTGTTGTCTGCTATATTTCTCGTCTGCTTCAAGTTTCAAAGTGCTTCAAAGTTGCTCAAAATTGGTGAAAATGTTGTCCGAGTGTCAAACAGCTTGGATCCGTATGAGACGCCGAGTTACTCGGCGTCTCATCCGGATCCAAGCTGTTTGCATATGGAGCTATAGTCGTGAGTGGCAGGCTAAGGGTTAAGAGTTCAGTCAATCTGCCTTAACCCTTTCTAGTATTGAAGATAGGTAACCACTCAAAGCTGGTTGAAAGTAAAGCATAAATCTTGCTATACTCAAACTTCCCATTGTTTCTTCATTCTTCACTTCAGTTCCAATATCCCATAGCCTGTTTCTAGTTTTGAAGACAGATAACAACTTTATATACAACAGATTGAAATTAAATTACAATGTGCAGTATGGCGCATTCTGCAGTACTTTCAGCCTGATTTAAACTACCATCTGCTAGACTAAGAATATATAAAATATTTCTTATTCTCCTTAAAATTTAAAATATATCCTATATCCTAGCAGATTTGTTTTATTTTCAACCTGCTTTAATTGGTTATCTGCCTTAAAACTACAAACAGGCTATGGAGTAAAGGGTTAAACTATTTTCTTATAGGGTCTGTCTGAGTCTGTACTCTTCCCTGGTAGCCAATGGTATATCTCAGATGATAGATGTAATGTTTATAGGAACTTATTTTCCACTACAGCGCCTAATTGTCACATGGGAATAAAAAACTGCTAAAGGATACAAAATTGTCGCATCACAAAAACTCACTGTGGTGACAAATGAGATTTAACCCTTTACTCTATAGCTTGTTTCTAGTGACCACTTAAAGCAGGATAGAAGTATAACAGAATGAATCTTAAGGTGCATTCTGCTTTGCTTTTAGTCTGCTTTATGCTCCTATCTGCTAGATTATAGATTATACTTTTAAGGTGCATATTTGTGACTGTATGAAGTGAACCTATTTTCTTCAGTGGAGGAATACATTAAAGGTGTTAAAATGTGTACCTATGGAGAAAAGGGTTAAACACTGCAGCTAGGCTCTAATTTTACCTTCATTTCTGCTCGTGATGGGGGAGAAACCTTGTTGTCATCTGTCTTAATCTCTCCTCCTGGCATAGTGTTTATACACTGTTCTACAATCCGCAAACTCTGTCTCATTTCCTCCATTCGGCAAAGGTATCTATCAGCAAAACAAAGAACAATCAGTATTTGTAAAACACAATGTCAACAACAGGTGTCACTGCAATGAAATAAGACCATGAATTATTTCTTTTAAAGTTCACACTAAACAACAGGGCTTAATAGTCATAGGACAAAATAAACCTTTTTCTTAGCCTTTATCCAACTATGTTTAAAAGAGGTGATTGCTTAAAGCAGAAAGAAAGTAAAGCAAAAAGCTCTGTTTTAAGCAGCTGTTTGATACCATAAATGAATGTTCATTTGCGGTTCTATGTGAAAGAGTAGGTAGAGGTGTCGTAAGGCACTTCAGTGAAGGAAAGAATTACAGTGGAGAAGACGTTATTCTTTCCCAATAAACTTATTTATTTATGCTTTTTGGTGGATTACCACGAAATAGCAGTGGATTATCACTTTAAGCAGTGGGATTATCGCCATGCACGCTTTTATTATGAATTTCCCCGTAGGGCTCCCCAAAAATGATAGTCAATCGTGTCTTATCGTTAAATTCCGGCAGTCTGATTTGTCGCGAACCACTCAACGGAAGAACACGAATCCAAAATCTGGAGCAACGACGTAATTTGGATGACGTCAAATCAATAAATCAGAGACGTCATTGTACGGGAAACTGTTTTGTTAATGTGTTCGATGTAAACTTGGGGCTCAACACGGGGTAAATCATGTACTTTCGCTTTCACAATTGTCGAACAATTTCGTTTAAAAAGTGGCTTAAAAGCATAAATAAATAGAATAATTGTATTTTTTCAGTATAAGATCGAATTTAATCCATTTCGTGAACATCAGACTGTTATAATTTCACTCTTGGCTTCGCCACTCGTGAAAATATAACGTCTGATGTTCACTCAATAGATTAAATTTCTATCTTATACTGAAAAAAACGATTATCCTCCATTTATGCTAAAACTATGATTTTCATTGCAAACAATTTAGAGCCAGATCAGACGCCAGGTATCCTGGTGTCTGATCAGGCTCCAAACTGTTTGCCACTCAGATTAAAAATAATAGTCTGAATTGTCAAAAAATGTTATTTTCTACGTTTAGTGCCTTGCATTTGGTTTGCATTTAACAGGAAAGAATAATTCTTCTTCACTGTATACAGTTAAAACCTCAATATTACGACCCCAAAAAAGAAGGCCAATTAGTAGCATGAAAGACAGGCAACAGCTTAAAGCAAGGTGAATGTAAAACAGAACGCTCCGAAAGGAGCGTTCTCATTTACATTTTCCATGCTTTAAGCAGCCACCTGCCTTAAACATCTGATAATTACAACAATACAGTGGTTATAATAGAGAGGTTTTACAGTCTAACTATATTGTGTTATGACCTTCTTCCTATAGCTTACCTGTCGTAACAGTCACCCTTTGTTCCAATTGGAATATCAAAGTCATACTTCTCATACCCATCATATGGCTGCTGCTTCCTCAAATCCCACTTGATTCCAGACCCTCGCAACATCACACCACTATAACATAAAGGAAGAGAGGTCTCATTACAATGAAGAAGCAAATGCAAGACTAGGGTATTGCAGTGCTGGGGCAAGTCTTAATAAACATCGTACGACAAATATTGTCGTAAGTCAGATTCTAAGCTTCTTGATTACAATTTATTTCTCCACCTAATCCTTTCTTGTAACATCTCCTTGAAATTGTCTTGAAAAGACGATTCCAAAGAGATGTCACAACACAGGATTAGATGGGAGAATTCAGAAAAAAGATGTGTTTTAAAGTTTAAACTTACAACCTTTTTGTAGTACGACAGGCCCTAGGTCTCCAGATAAACTAAACCTTTCCTAAATGTTCTCCTTTATGTCTCCTCTAAACCCTGTGCTGTGATCACTCATTAGAGTTATCTCCACAAGACACTTCTAATGAGTGGTCACAACATAGAGTTTGGTGGAGAAATAAATATGTATGTGAGACAGCCAATTTATCTGGAGTCCTGGCAATGAGAGATAGTTTTAACAAGACTGTTTTCAATAAATGCTTATTCCCCCAATTCCACCCTTGACAATTTATATTCTGAATGTTTTCCAATGTTCAAATTAAAGTTTGGTGAGATGGGTGAATTGGTGATGATCCAAGGCAACAACAATTTAATTATCCAACCATTCTAGTATATAGCGGTAAATTCTAGTTAACAGGGAAATAGCCCATTTAAAATATTTTAAATCAAAATTAGATCATGGTCAAAATCAAGTTTTTGTGATATAGGTGGATTGGTTATGGTCCGAGGCAACAACTGTATAAGTATAAGTAATGTTGACACAAGATAAAACGGTAAAATATAGTTTACACAGGAATAGCCCATTTAAAATATTCCAAGTCCAAATTTAATTTGGCAAATAAGGCTTTATATGTCAAATTGTGGTTGGGTAATATAGGTGGATTTGGAATAAAATTTGTTTTACATTAACAGAAACAAGATCCTTGTGACAAACAGTTTGCATCCATATCAGGTCCCACTAATGTGGGGCCTGATCTGGATGCTAACTATTTGCACAGGTCTTCAGTATAGGTCTACAGTGTTGTCTAACCTAAAGCCATAAGCTATGGCATCTTCTGCAGAAACAATTCCAACATCAATGGTTCTCTGTCTCCAGATTCTGTTGTCTGTTAACACATCATCAACCTCATCAACACGCTGGCTAAACTTTGAGATAAACTCGTAAATGTCATCTAGGAGACCCAGTGGCATATCCTGTAGAACAAGTCATGTACACTTAGATAGATAACAGAGCTATAAGTAAGGTGAGAAGTTCAAAAACTAAAATCCTTATGCATCCACCAAACCGTATGGTGTGACTACTTGCTAAAGAGTAGTCCCAAACAAGGTCCCATAACAGGGTTTGATGGAAGCATAATAGAGAAAACTTTAGGAAATATGTTTTTAACCCTTAGCCTGCCAGTCACGACTATAGCTCCATATGCAAACAGCTTGGATCCGGATGAGACGTCGAGTAACACGGCGTCTCATCCGGATCCAAGCTGTTTGACACTCGGACAACATTTTCAGCAATTTTGAGCAACTTTGAAGCACTTTGAAACTTGAAGCAGACGAGAAATATAGCAGACGACAATTTATTTGGCGGGCTAAGGGTTAACACACTCTCCAACAGGGAGTACACTATTATGACGATTCTAATGAGAAGTCACAATATAGGGTTTGGTGGAGGCATAAATGAGAAAACGTTAGGAAATATTAAGTGGTTAATGAAATCTTACTTTGAACCCTACACTTAAGATCATGCTACTAAATAGTTATATTTTCAGTTACAACGGTGAATACACTTTTATTTAGGGACAGGACCGAATCTTCGCATAAGGGCCGAATATTCGAATCCTATTTTAGTATTCGAATAGTTGTCTCTGAAATTTTCTTTATATCAAAAACATAAGATGGATTATTTAATTTATTTGAGAGACTGTTTCATTTTCTCTAACCAGGCTAATCGTTCGCCCTTAATCCTCGTGTGTAGGGTGATTATCACCCCTGGCTTGTAAGTGTTTTGATAGCGCCTGTCAAGTTGTACACAGTTTGCAAACATTACCCGCTGTGTTATGTAATCGACGGCGATTCCCTTAACATCAGACCAATGGACTCGCGGTTAACACAAAAGATCATGTGGCAAATGAGGTATCCTTAATTGACATGATGGGGAACCCTAGTTGCCAAACAAAAGAGGGGTGTTTAGCACAGGACATTTAAGAGCATCCAATAAAAAAAAGACGAATAATCGTTAATATCGACAAGCATAGCAGCTAAAATGACGATTTTCGTAAACGACCAATATCATGCAAACACTATTTAAAATCATCAAGCATTCTAGTTAAGACTTCATGAAAGCTTCATATTGAACTTACACAAGACGTAGATCTATAACGATCAAATTCTTACTAAAACGCAACTATGCCACCGTCTACTGCTTTGCTGTTGTGAAATAATTTACTCGTTCTGCCGACAAGAAATCAGCAACCTGTTTTGTTCGTTACGTCCATTTCTGCCTGTAACATCTGCATGCAGAAACTTGAGAGTGTGTGTTCAGGTTAATTTTAAAAGCAGATAAAATATAATTTTAAAGCTGACAAAATATTTACGCAAAATAATTTAACTGATTCTACTAAACTAATTTGAATGCAGATATAGATGTTGCGTTAAACACAAGTTGCATCCCTTACATACGGAGACCGCCATATCTACAAAGATTAACTGTAGTAAATGGTTGCAAAAGTTGATTAGTTAACCAAATCAGACGATTGTCACAGATTACACATTCTGCTCAGGGTTTGGTCCATTTAAGATAGGGTTTTCTACGAAGCAAACATTGAATAATTGCATTTGATGGTGAGATTATACTCGGATTGGATACCTTCCCCCCCCCCCCCCCCCCCCCCCCCCCCCCCCCCCTCCCATCGGACAAAGCGTTAATTCCAGGCAAATTATTCGAATACTTTAAGCGAATATTCGAATAGCAATTTGGGTTCGAATTCCCACCCCTACTATTATTACCAACCCTAGGCGCATGAAAAGGTGACAAACAGTTTTTAACCACTATATTATGCACAGTCAGTTTGGTATTAAGCCTCCTATCAATGAAGTAGCATGGACACCTTTCAGGACAGGTGACTGCAAAATGCAAGATAAAAATAATATAGAAGCTCCTATTTCAGCATCAGTTTTATCTTTCATAATGCAACCACAAGTATCAAATACTGCACATGGTTCTAACTCTCCTATTGAGAAGTTGCTTAACCCTTAGCATGCTAGCGTTGAGACCATGATAACATTTGCAAAGTTAACCCTTCCCCCAATAGAAGCGACTTTTAGCATATTTAATTTATTCCTCCGCTGAAGAAAATAGTTCCAGTTTATACCCTCATGAACAATTACCATAACAAATATTTTTATATAGCCTAACAGATGGTAGTTTAAAGCAGGCTGAAAGTAAAGCAGAAGGTGCCTTAGGCACATTCTGCTTTACTTTCAACCTGCTTTAAGTGATCACCTGTCTTTAATATTATAAATAGGTTATTGGATAAAGGGATAAGATCCTGATGAGACGCCACAGCTCATCAGAATCTTAACTGCTTGACGTTCAGAAACTTTTAGAAAATTAAACTTGATTTTTTGATTTTTATTTTTTTTTATTTTACGTCGCTTTCAACAGTATTTCAGTCATATCGCGACGTCCAGCTAATTACAGGTGGAGGAAGACCCCAGAAGCCCTTTATGCACTGTTTCAGGCACAAATCGGCAACTGGGTAGAACCACCGACCTTCCGCAAGCCAGCTGGAAGGCTTCCCCACATGAAAAATCCGAACGACCCTACTGTAAACTTTTGAAAAATTAGTTTTAGAACAGTAGTACATCACAATTGTTGCAGACTAAAATTACTTAGAATGCAAAGAGTTAATACAAGATTAACTTAATATAATATCCCATAAACCTTGCCCCTTACCAAAGCTACTCCTCCTGGCCGTACATAGGCTGCATGCATCCTGGCTCCAGAAACACGCTCATAGAACTCCATGAGCTACAGAAACAAAATGATGCTGTACTGCATAGTAGAAATTTGTAAACATATAAATGAGATAAAAGTATTGTTCTATTTTGCTTCCTAACTAGACAGATATCTTACCCTTAAAACCAGTCAAATTTTCTTGCATGCATGTTTGGATCAAATGACCGGCTCTCCAAGTTGGAATAGCCAATACACCCAAACTTGTCACTTCAGTTTTTTTGCAGAATTTACATGCTTTTCATGTTACATTATTAAATTTCATTAAACAACTTAATAAATATGCTTATACATGTATGTGACTTGTCTGGACCATTTTGAACATCTTTTATTAATTCATGGACCCCTGAAATTTCAAATGGACAATTCCAGTTTTAAATAGTCCAGCCCAATTTGCTTTACTATTTCGGGTTATTTTTCATAACACAATGCAAATGACAAACAATGCTTAAAGTCTACAATGTTTGCATAGGACGTATATTCTTCACAGATACACTGCTATGGATGCATATACATTTCACTACCCTTACAAAGTTTTTAGGAAAGGTTTTTGAAAATTGTAGCAGATGCTTAAGATTTTCCGTGCACTGAATCCTTTACTCCATAGTCTGTTTCTAGTTTTGGAGACTGATGATCACTTAAAGTCATATGAAAGTAAAGCAGAATGTGCCTTTCAGCCTGCCTTAAGCTACCATCTATTAGAATATTGAAAATATTTATGATACATTTTCATGACTGTATAAATTAAATTTTTATTTCAGTGCAAAAATAAATTAAATGTGTTAAAATGTGTATCTATCGAGTAATGGGTTAAGTAAAGTACTTTCAGGATGTTTCTAATATATGCACACAATTATGCATCTTAGGCTAGCTGCAACCCTTCCATTATAATGATAAAGGCTTAGATTGTTTACACCAAGACAACAGCAAGGATAATGCTACCAGGTGCATTGCATCTCCTCCTGAACATATATCATACCTTCTCTCTTTCTTCAAACAGCCAGAAGAACGGTGTCATTGCTCCTACGTCAAGAGCATGAGTGCCTATTCCTAAGCAGTGGTTCAGAATTCGGGTCAGCTCTGCAAACATCACTGAAGACAAGAGAAATTATGTTAGTACCCACCCATGATCAGGCAATCATGGGTATAGATGCTGGGGAAATATTAATGCAGAAAGTTCAAATCTGAGATGTATGCAACTATGCATTACCTTATTTTGTATTAAAGAGAAACTTACCTTATAGTTTGTTCTTGTAAATATTTCAAGAAAAGCTCAGTCTGTCTGTATTGATCAGTGCCAATACATAAAGTAATTACAATTTGCTAAATGTTATTGGACTTGAATTTGCAAAGCAGTTTAGATCCATAAAAGACAACTACACAGAATGTGTATGTAGTAACTCGATCCCTGATTCCTTTTAACTCTTACAACTCTATCTTTCGAAACTGAATTGAGTAAAATAATTGTTCTGAGGCAATGGATAAAAGTAAACAAAATGAAACATTCAGTTCCTGAATAATAACCAGTTTACACCGACTCTTAATGGGTTGTTTACAGAATTATTAATGAGAGCATTGCAAACAGTACATAATACGCCCACTGGCAGCCTTGAAGTTATAGTATATCAAGGGCTGATAACTCTGTAACAAACAATCAAATGAACCACAAACTTGACTCAGCTTCAGATCTTTCAGATCTTTATGCATATAACATTTGTGTGAAGTTTCATAATTATCCTTCTGACAGTTTTCCGGAAAAACTCTGGACAAACAAAATGTTAACGGACCAACGAAGGTAGGGACGGACGGACAGGGCCACACTAATATACCACTACCTTTAGATGTGGTCATATAAAAATATGACAAAATGTGCAGACCTAGATCAGAGGGCTCCTTCAGGGAGCCCTCTGATCTGGGTCTACACTGTTTGTAAATGATATTAATACTCGTTGCCCGCACAGTTAGGGTTAACTGAGTTTTACAACTTTTAAATAAAGTCAGGTTAAACATGCAGTCCTACAAGCTATACCTCTAATACACTGGGCCCTCTCAGGCACTTCAATATTAAGCAGCTTCTCTACAGCCAGACTGTAAGCCTGTTCATTACACATCATAGATACATAGTCCAGTCTGTCAAAGTAGGGCAGAGCCTGAAAACAGGAAAAACAGAAATATAAAACATGTGGACACCATCACACCAAGCTACCGACCAGTCATGATGAAAAACTAGAACGGCTATCACTAAAGGTGATAAATACCCCCACTATGCAGCACTCTGTCACACTCTGCAGACATTTTCAATGAGGTTTGACAATGGCAGGGTGCTGCCACCATCATAAAAACTTGGAAAATTTATGGCAAGTATCAAGTAAATCAGGTTGAAAGTGAAGGAGTTTGCCGTATAAGATTTTGCCTGCCAATTTCAAGGCCAAAGGTCAAGGTCACAGAGATTTGAAATGTGTGTCTTGCACATCTACTACTCCTGAGTAACATTTATGCAAAGTATCAAGTGAATCAGGTTGAAGGTGAAGGAGGAGTTGAAAGTACAAGATTTTGCCTGCCAATTTCAAGACAAATTTAAATGACAAAGGTCAAGGTCACAGAGACCTGAAATTTGTGTCTTGCACATCTACTACACCTGAGTAACATCTATGCAAGTATCAAATGAATCAGGTTGAAACTGAAGTAGGAGTTGAAAGTACAAGATTTTGCCTGCCAATTTCAAGACCAAATTTAAGGCCAAAGGTCAAGGTCACAGAGACCTGAAATTTGTGTCTTGCACATCTAGTACACCTGAGTAACATTTAGGCCAAGTATCAAATGAATCGGGTTGAAACTGAAGGAGGAGTTGAAAGTACAAGATTTTGCCTACCAATTTCAAGGCCAAAGGTCAAGGTCAAGGTCACAGAGACCTGAAATTTGTGTCTTGCACATCTAGTACACCTAAGTAACATTTATGCCAAGTATCAAATGAATCGGGTTGAAACTGAAAGAGGAGTTGAAAGTACAAGATTTTGTCTACCAATTTCAAGACCAATTTCAAGGCCAAAGGTCAAGGTCAAGGTCACAGAGACCTGAAATTTGTGTCTTGCACATCTAGTACACCTGAGTAACATCTATGCAAAGTATCAAATGAATCGGGTTGAAACTGAAGGAGGAGTTGAAAGTACAAGATTTTGCCTGCCAATTTCAAGACCAAATTTAAGGCCAAAGGTCAATGTCACAGAAACCTGAAATTTGTGTCTTGCACATCTAGTACACCTAAGTAACATTTA
Source organism: Gari tellinella (assembly GCA_922989275.2). Classification (NCBI taxonomy): domain Eukaryota; kingdom Metazoa; phylum Mollusca; class Bivalvia; order Cardiida; family Psammobiidae; genus Gari; species Gari tellinella. The sequence continues at coordinate 12,133,961 of OV277863.1, read as the reverse complement.
TGCCAAGTATCAAATGAATCGGGTTGAAACTGAAAGAGGAGTTGAAAGTACAAGATTTTGTCTACCAATTTCAAGACCAATTTCAAGGCCAAAGGTCAAGGTCAAGGTCACAGAGACCTGAAATTTGTGTCTTGCACATCTACTACACCTGAGTAACATCTACGCCAAGTATCAAATGAATCGGGTTGAAACTGAAGGAAGAGTTGAAAGTACAAGATTTTGCCTACCAATTTCAATACTAATTTCAAGGCCAAAGGTCAAGGTCAAGGTGACAGAGACCTGAAATTTGTGTCTTGCACATCTAGTACACCTAAGTAACATTTATGCCAAGTATCAAATGAATCGGGTTGAAACTGAAAGAGGAGTTGAAAGTACAAGATTTTGTCTACCAATTTCAAGACCAATTTCAAGGCCAAAGGTCAAGGTCAAGGTCACAGAGACCTGAAATTTGTGTCTTGCACATCTACTACACCTGAGTAACATCTACGCCAAGTATCAAATGAATCGGGTTGAAACTGAAGGAAGAGTTGAAAGTACAAGATTTTGCCTACCAATTTCAATACTAATTTCAAGGCCAAAGGTCAAGGTCAAGGTGACAGAGACCTGAAATTTGTGTCTTGCACATCTACTACACCTGAGTAACATTTATGCCAAATATCAAATTAATCGAGATGAAACTGAAGGAGGAGTTGAAAGTACAAGATATGGGGTATAACAAGACTTAGAGTTCCATCAAATTAACTGTAACCAATAGCCTATTTCTACTTTTGCAGACAGGTGACCACTTAAATCAGGTTATAAATAAAGCAGAATGTGCCTTATGTGAAATTGTATGAGCAGACACTGTACTGACCTGCTGGTATGTCTTGTATTCTATTAACTTTTCTGTAGCCCTGTGAAGCAAACCAACGTGAGGATCACATCGCACAACATACTGAAACAAATGAAAAATCATCGTAATACATGAAAACAATCAAGAATTATTTCCTGAATACAGTCCATAATAAACATATGAAACATGAAAACAAACCCACAATATTAAGAACAAGAGGGCCTGAAGGCCCTGATATCGCTCACCATTTGTAATGAAGCCTGATAGCTTTACCTTTGAATTTCACCCTTTTTATTCCAAATCCATTCAAGTTTTGTCGACCTACTCTAGCATAGTAGAGTACATCAAAGGTAGATAACTAGAGCCTAAACTACTGAAATGAAGCCTTTTCTAGCATTTCAAAGTACATCAAGGGCAGGTAACTACTGCCACAATGATTACATTTCAACAATAATTGCACTCCTTCGAGAACGTATAGAGCTCTACATCCTTTGTGTACAAGTATAATCAAAATCCATTGAAAACTGTAGTTGTAAGAGTGTAAACGCTGTAAAATATGGCATTTTCAGCAATTCAAAGGTAGATATCTCTTGATCTATTTGTCCAATTCCGACCATAATCACACTTTTTCGAACTCTTATGGTCATACACAATCTGGGCAAGTTTGAGAGAGCTTGGATAAATATTGTGGCCTCAAGAGCGTAAACACTGTTAAATATATCATTTTCAGCAATTCAAAGGTAGATAACTCTTGACCTATTGATCCGATTACAACCATAATTGCTCTCATCTGAATTCTTATGGTAATATACAATCTGAGTAAGTTTGAGAAAGATTTGATAAAATTTGTGGCCTCTAGAGTGTAAACATGGTTAAATATGGCATTTTCAGCAATTCAAAGGTAGATAACTCTCAACCTATAAATCTGATTTCAACCATAATCAAACTCATCTAAATCCTTATAGTCATATACAATCTGAGCAAGTTTGAGATAGATTGAATAAAAATTGTGAACTCTATAATGTAAACACTATTAAATATGGCATTTTCAGCAATTCAAAGGTAGATAACTCTTGATCTATTTGTCTGATTTCAACCAGAATCGAACTCATCCAAACTCTTATGGTAATATACAATCTGGGCAAGTTTTAGAAAGATTGGATAAATACTGTGGCCTCTAGAGTGTAAACACCGTTAAATATGGCATTTTCAGCAATTCAAAGGTAGATAACTCTTCATCTATTTATCCGATTTCAACCAAAATCGAACTCTTTCGAACTCTTATGGTCATATACAATCTGGACAAGTTTGAGAAAGATTGGATAAATACTGTGGCCTCTAGAGTGTAAACACTGTTAAATATGCATTTTCAGCAGTTCAAAGGTAGATAACTCATGACCTATTTGTCCGATTTCAACCATAATCGAACTCATCCGAGATCTTATGGCAATATACCATCTGAGCAAGTTTAAGAAAGATTGGATAAATATTGTGGCCTCTAGAGTGTAAACACTAAAATTGTTGACGCCGGACAATCAAGGATTGCAAAAGCTCACCCTGAGCTAGCTCAGGTGAGCTAAAAACCATACAGTTACTACTACTCAAATCTAAGGTGAGTATTCTTGACTACATAAAGCAGAACTATTTTCTTCAATGGTGGAATAAATCTATGGCGTAAAACAGTGTATTTATGGAGTAATGGATTAAGACAGTTTGATCATAAAGCAAGATGTACTGGGTTAGAAAAGCAGAAAGTTCCTTCTGAATATGTTGTTATAGCAGGATTTGACTTTACAACACCTAAAAAAATTAAAATTAATGCAAAGACCAAGACAGCCTCATCAAAGAATCATCTTTTCATATAAAATGAACATACTATGAACTATATGTAGTGTAGAACATTTAACCCATTACCTATAGCCTATTTCTAGTTTTGAAGACATGTGATCATTTATGAGGTAAAGGGTTAAAGCAGGCTGAAAGTAAAGCAGAATGTGCCCTTAAACATATTCTGCTTTACTTTCAGCCTGCTTTAACCCATTACCTCATAAATAGGCCTTTTTATTCCTAAATAATGAATACCTTTATTGAAGAAAATAATTCCAATTTATACTGTAACAAATAAAAATATAAGAAATATTTTCTATATTCTACAGCAGGTGTCCCATTTTTTTTGTTTTCCAATGATGATGATGATGATGATGATTCCCTTCAACTGTACTAAGGTTTGTGGAGACTTAATGGGAAAATATTGCAACTGTTCAGTTTATTTACTTGAATCTGCAGCTGTAATTATTAGCCAGTGCTGATTAGTTTTGACTTACCTCTCCCTCCAGTGTAACTACAAGTCGTAACACACCATGGGCTGCTGGATGTTGGGGCCCAAAGTTCACTGTTAGATTTTCAATCTTCAAATTGGGTCTTTCTACAGCAGCTGCAAAGCAAAAATAACTAGAAAGTGTTAGGTTTCAACCATTTGAATCATTCAACCAAACCATCCACTCTTTTATGAAGAATGAAACTCATTTCTGTTAAAGTGTTTGAGAGATCAAAAAGGGAGTCATATGTGTCATTTCAAACAAATAATGGTCAACAAACTCAATTGTTTCACAGTGTGTCTTAACTCCGTACATATTTTATCTTAATCTATTAACCTTATAGCATAGCCTGTTTCTAGTTTTAAAGACAGGCAGCCACTTAACCCATAGCCTGTTTCTAGTTTTAAAGACAGGTGGCTACTTAAAGCAGATTGAAAGTAAAGCAGAATGTGCCTGAGGGCACATTCTGCTTTACTTTCAACATGTTTTAATCTACCATCTCCTAGAATACAAAATTTCAGCTATCTAGCAGTGTTGCAAAAGTATTAAGCTTTAAAACAACCTGTCCAAAAAACTTTAACCTTGGTCTATGCTTACACAGGGTGTACAACATCAGCTAAGCTGTTCTACGAATAGGTCACCGTAATAGGTGAACTAAAACATTGAAATGACGTAATTTAAGCATTCTTATCAGCATATTCACCCTGTAATACAATCCAACAACATCAACAGTATGACTGTATCACTTACGATCAAATCTGGGAGGGGGCTCAAATCCGTCTTCTGGAGATGCAAACCTATGTTGGACATCCATCTGGTCATAATAGCGTTTGTTGGGATACCAGGTATCACTAGCATGGCTGAAAAAGAGACATTTCTGTTAATTATTAACACCGAGAGCAAAACTAGCAGTCGTCCTCTGTCCAAGACAGTGAAAATTAACATGGACAAGCCTTTTTAGCCAGAAGGAATGTCTAATTGGACAACCAGTCACTGACACTCCACAAGAAATATTCCTACACCATGATAGATGGTTGCTTTACATATTGATTTTTTTTTCTTACATTAAATTAGTTTTCTTTTACAATTTATGTTTGTTTTAATACCGCAATCCATGGTTAGTCGAGGTTATATTTTGTGATTAATGAAACTTGGAATCAAGTACAATAACAGACAACAGGATAACTGTAAACATTTGGACAACCAGTTTCTGTGTTTGACAATCAGTTTCAAAGAAAACAATTGTCCATAAAACTGTCAAAATTAAAGAAGAATCAAGTAACATCTTTAAAAAAGATATTCAGCAAAGTGCATGACCAGTGGAAGTAATGCTGTAGATGGATGTGCAAAATGTATGAAATTGGCAGTTTCAAAGAATTGTAATAGATTTACCTTGGATTGAAAAGCTAAAATATAATTTCAATTACAGTAACGTTTATGTAAAATGTAGCATAACTCTTAAAAAGCTATTATCTACAGAAATGCCAAAATGAACAATAACTTAAGCCTTGACCTGCTGGTCGGAGATTCTGGCATTAATCTACTGTTCTATATATCAAACTTCATTCACGGAGTTTCATGAAACAAACTATACTTGAACAGATGTTGTATCTAAAAATAGAATATGCTGTGACAGTGTGACTAGTGTCATAGTTTAATATATTGCAGACTGTGTCTCTTAATTTTGCACTCACAATTCATCTTCAGTGGGAGCTACGAGAGCAGATTGCTCAAATCCTTCAGGTAGATAATCTATCAAACTCATTTAACTGTGATGCGAAACTGGCCGATCTTAGTTCAAGCATATCAAAAGGCTCTATCAAAATCACTAGCACTTCGAAATGCTTGTCAAAGTTTACGCAAATGGGGGGCACTGCAATTTTTTATGGCAAGGCATATAATCATTAACAGAATATGTTTGCATGCAAAAGGAATAAAACAAAACAGTTGCAAGATTCACATAACATGTGACACTCACAAACTATGGGGAAATCCATGTCAAGTATCAAATTGTAAGGACTAGATCTATTTTCTCTTTGACGTTACTGCCGGTTGCAATATTAACAAAAATGGATTATGTACATTTTACATAAAGCTCTATACTAAAGACTATAGAAGCCGCAGCGTCTATACCTAATTACTGGAAAATGTACACCAGTCTAACATGTGCCTGCGACAATATCTGAGGTATTCCAAACTTCTCGATAAAATAGCGAAAAGTGCCCGAATTAAAGGAAAATGAACAGCTGATTACAACTTGGTGTTAAACGAAAGTTCGTGGATTCAAAATGCAAGAATTGAACAAAAATCCCCCAAAACTTTCAAAATAATGCTTTTATAGCATTTTCTAGTTTGGATAACGATCTTTCATTGAGGCCGCCATTTTGATCACCTGTGTGACATCATTTATCCCCTATCAGTATATGTTTACAACAAAGAAGACAGGCTGTTTGTGAAAATAAGATTAACTTGATCAATTAAAACCTGTTAAACATTTGTTTTTCATGTACGGTTGGTGTCTATGCGAAAACCCATGTTCTTTGAAAGCTCCTGGTATTTTGATTTTCTATTTTTTTTTAATAATATTTTAATTAAAAAAAATACTATGAAATGACCGAAACTGTCCATAGTTTTACATTATGTTTTGCGACTTAATGCCTTTAATTTTCTAAAGAATACTCTTGAAATATTGACACATGTCATTAACAAAGTGAGCGAGACATCAAATAATCCGACTTTTCATGCGGCAAGTCAATAAAGCAGGTCATATCACGTATTTCCGGTAGTCGCAAGCTCCTATGTTGGCGAAATAGCATGTGTTTCTCGGCGGGTGGTTTATGGGTCAGGTTGATAACTCTATTGTCACTAATACGATTAGCAGTGATAATTTTACCTGTGCATCATGAGTACTATACTCATAAAATTTGCCAGGGACTCATTATTTAAAAAGTTGTGAGTCCTATGGACCCGTAGCTTTTCTGGCCTTTATTAACCTATTACTCATATAAGAGCAAATAGTAGCTTAAAGCAGGTTGAAAGTAAAGCTTTCAACCTGCTTTAAGTGGTCACCTGTCTTCAAAACTAGAAATAAGTTATGGGATATTGGATTGATTTTTCACCTCAAGGACTCAATGTTTGTCTCAAGGACTCATTGTTTTACAGAATGTGCAACCCGGAGAACTCATATTCATCTGATTTCTAAAATTATCACTGGATTAGTGGTTTTTTTCCGATAGTTAGGACAGCAATTATCACGAAGGAATGCCTAATTGCAATCACGGTGCAGCATGCCATTGTTAATACACATAAATGCCTGAATTGTGTGTGTGTGTATTTAGAACTTTGTAATATCATTTCGTGTTAAAACAAAACGTGGAAAAAAGGGTTCAATGCTAAGTTTCCCATCTTTCATTCAGTTTAATTGTACTTGTATCGATAGTTTAGCTAGTATTTATTCGAAAAACACTAAGAGTTTCATAGCCTTTTATCAGAGAAATAATTAATTAAGCTGTATGTACCCTGTACATCCAAAGTACCCGACAACATGCATGGGGAGATATGATGTCACAAATAGGATAAAGACCGAATATTTCAGCTTGTGAATATGCAAAGATTGCGGCTTCCTATTTAATAAGTGAAGACTTACCTAGATAGTTTATTATCTATTGTTTACGCTTAAATGCATCCTAATGACAACAGGATTTGTTTTTAAGACAAAATCTACCATATAAGACCGACCTAACAGGAGCTGTCCATTTTCCTTTAAGGAAAACATCTACTACAATATTTAATGTGAAAAAGTACTACAATCAAGTTTTCACACCTTCACAGAATTATACACTGACGGAATCGAAACCTCGCGCTATATCGTAAATCTCGTGCGGCGGATACGAGACTCGCGAGACTTGATAAGAGACTGCCTATCGTTAGTCAATATGATAAATGTGTGTTTTCGAAGCATTGTTCACGGGTTTTTATTACCGTGAATTAATAGGAATGTTCACCAAGTCGTTTAAATCCTATAAAATGTCAATAAATACACTCGAGTCGGTAAATTTCACGCCAGAAATGGCGGACAACGAGGCAAAAAAGTGAAGATGTCGTCACGTGAGACATAATCTCGCAAAATTCAACCGCCGTGAGAGCTCAGATACTCGCCTATTCAACTTCGCTTAGTTGCTATTCCGTTTTGTATAATTCCCTGACACCTTTGCAAAATTCAGCCGGCCAACATGTCATTTCAAGCTGCCATTTTAGCCGGTTTGTAATGAAAACCCTGAATCAGACCATACCGTTTTAAGCAGGAGCCCAGTACCCTCGATTTCTGAGCATTTATTATGGTTGAAAATGTTAAAAAGCTGTTATAAATAGATATTATGCGACTCAGCTGAAAATATTCAAAAGACAAGCAATGTTGATTAAACTTGATTTGACATGGGGCCGAAATGGTTGGGACCGAAACCGCTATCAAATACTGTATGTCCCATGCAAGCATTATGTAAACCTTAGCCGAATGAGAATATTGATATAAAAATATTCTAATATGCAAATATCACTGAATCACACATTTCTTACTTTTATAGTTCATACTATAACTTAGTGTAAGAAGGTTATATTTGCGATTTATTGACCAGAAAATTTACGTAGTTTTTAGGGGTGCTGGTGAATTCACCTAGAGACGAACTCGCCTACAATTAGATATATAGTAACCTAAATGGTGAATTCGCCTAGAAAATAATTATAAAGTGATTGTATTTCACACCTTGTAGTACAGGTATATCTACCGTTAACAAGTAGATAAAATAAAAATATTTGTAGAGGATCAACTTATCTTGTTGTTTTCTTATCCAGATTTTTTTTTAACAAAAAGAAAGATCAGTGTAGCCCCTAATCACTACACTCAGATTTGACAACCTGTTTGAAAGGGGGTGATGTCAACGTATTTATCATATTGAAAGTAAAAATGCCGATTGCACCTACATAAAAATTAGGTAGTGACTAGGGGTACGTGACCGTACCTCTAATATTTGAAATTAGCGGTACGGTCACGTACCCCTAGCGAGCCCTGTGAGGGTTGACTAGGGGTACGTGAGTCATTTAAACTATGTAGCAACATATTAATTTGCCTGCAGATACGTTTTATTGATGCTAATATTAATAATCTCTCATTTCTACCTTATCTTGTGGATATTTAATGGAGAAAAACAAAGAAACTTCGACAAATATTCCCCACCCAACTTGTTCTCACCGGCAGCGATGAGAATAGATGTATTCCGCATACATGTATTGGGTTAATTATCGTCAGATACGCCCGATATCTGAAAATCCGTGACAAATGTTAAGTTTTTTTCTTAAAATTTTGATTCAATGGTAACTTAATTAATACAATAAGCTTGTAAGAAACTACTGCTGATGTGCCTTCCTAGCTTAGCGATGAATATAAAGTGGTAGATCTAAGAAAATAAAAAATATCGAAGCTTCGGCTCCAATCAAGTATCGAAACATGTAAGTTTGCCGGTACCCAAGTTTGCTGGTTAATGACCTACACAAATCAACTCGTAAAACACGTTTGATAACTGATCGCAATTAAACAGTGCATTTATTCTAAACAAGGCTGGTATTGGATATTTATACATGTTTGTAAAAATGTGTGAACGTTCTTTATTCATAGGTATAGTTTTCGCTGGTGACGGGTCAAAACGGCCCAGATCTATAACGGCCCGGGTCAAAACGGCCCAGGTCAAAACGGCCCACTTTTGGGCCGTTTTGACCCGCATTCGGAAGTTAAATAATCGCTTATATTATTGGTGAACATTGAGTTAATTGAAAAAAAACCTATGTGTACAAAATATAATGAAAAGGAAGATAAGTTATCTTCTAGATACATGCAGATAGGCTTAGAATGAAAGTAAGTAGTAAATCCTGGTGAGATGCACAGTGAGTTAGAATTTCATCTGGATCCCAACTCTTTGTAATGGTTTTTAGAGTTATCCAAATTACAGACATGACTACCAAACTATTAATTATTGGGTGTTTAAGGCAGGTTGATACTATAGGCAATATGTATAAATATTGATCTGCATAATTATGTGTAAACCATTATATTATATTGTTTAACTTTAGCTGGATCAAAACTGTTTGCGAACTGCAAAGCCGGCTTTATTTCGATGAAACGAGTAACTTTATAAGGTATAAATATAAGAGTATTCATTACGTCAAATGTCAAAATACGTAACAGAATTTGAGAAATGAAAGCAGACAGCGATTCTGCTTTTAAAACGTGCAAAGTGTGCCGCCAAAGTGTGCCACTAGTGACACGCGACTATAAACTGTAATTGTTTGATTGCATTAAAGGTGTTAATCTTTGCTCTTTGACCTGCTGTCGTGATAGTTTGTTACATTAACACCTCACTGCCTTACCTCAGGTAAACTGGGTATTTGCCAACAGTTTTGATTCTCATTAGACCTGTAAAGCAGGTTCTGATTAAGATCGAGTAAAATCTGATTTGAAAACACATAAAAGAAACTTTAAGGGGTTAACTTAACATATAATGTAGATCTGTTTCCAACTATTATCCAAATTAATTCTTTAAATCAACATAGAAAATATCGTTTTTACAAAAAAAAAATCTGCTTTTATTTCTGAATGTTCAATGTTAACTTGACTAAAATAATGAGTATCAAACAGTTTGTGTTGTGACCTGAAACCGGCATACTCAGCGTTTGATCAATCATCAGTATCCAACCTGTTGAAAAATATCCCTTATACATAAAGTACGTACTTACCTTCTTTCACAAAAATATTTTCAATAATCATAAAATAACCATAACATAGTATAATAATGAATTTACGAGTTGGGCCGTTTTGACCTGGGCCGTTTTGACCCGGGCCGTTTTGGATCTGGGCCGTTTTGACCCTGGGCCGTTTTGGTTTTGGGCCGTTTTGACCCGCATTCGTTTTCGCTGCCGTGAAAAAAATGCCGATTGGAAATTATTTTTGGATTAATTTTTTTTGCTTTTTTGCTTTTCTGCGTTAAACAGTCAGAATAGAAGGTTGAAATGAGATATTATTAACATTAGCATTGCTAGTAACGTATCTGCAGACACAATAAAGTGTTTCTATACAGTGTTATGGACTCACGTACCCCTAGTCAACCCTCACAGGGCTCGCTAGGGGTACGTGACCGTACCGCTAATTTCAAATATTAGAGGTACGGTCACGTACCCCTAGTCACTACCTAAAAATTATTCGATATTATCATGGAGAAAGGACAAATGGAGAAGTATCCGGCCTGCTCGCGATTTATCGTGTCGTTCAATCAGCGGCGCTCCCTGGCGGCTAGAAAACAACGTTTTTCCGAAAGTTTGGTGTTAATAGAAATGCTTTTAATGTTATCTTTTCGTTATAAATTTTAATACAGATGTTTTATTAGACCATGATCTCACGACTAGTACAAAATTTGAGGCGATAGCTTATAATTTGTTTGTTTAGTGAGTTTGTGAAAATGAGAGAGAAAACGTACAGTACTGTATTTTCCGTTTTTCCTACGAAAGTTTGGTGTTAATAGAAATGCTTTTAATGCTATCTTTTCGTTATAAATTTTAATACAGATGTTTTATTAAACCATGATCTCACGACTAGTACAAAATTTGAGGCGATAACTTATAAATTGTTAGTTTAGTGAGGTTTTGAAAATGAGAGAAAAACGTATTTTTTCGTTTACCTACGAAGTTTGGTGTTAATATAAATGCTTTTAATGTCATCTTATCGTTATAAATTTTAATACAGATGTTTTATTAGACCATTATCTTACGCGTAGTACAAAATTTGAGGCGATAGCTTATAAATTGATAGTTTAGTGAGGTTTTGAAAACGAGAGAAAAACGTATTTTTTCGAAGTTTGTGTGTGTCTATATTTCTCTGCCACTGTCTGTATTTATGTCTCTGTTTCTCTTTGTGACTGTCTCTCTGTCTGTCTGTTTTTCTCTTATCTCTGTCTGCCAGTCTTTCGCTTCTTCTTTTCTGTCTCCATCTTTCTGTATGAATGTCTGTCTGTCTCTCTGATGATCCTCATGCGGAGAAAAGGTAAAGTGTGTCATAAAGGGCTTAATTTGAAAAAGGGGTAAACTATATTTCAAGAGACATACTCTATGAATCCGACATTTTCGCAGCCTGGTCTGGATTACAACTGTTTGCAATTGCAATAGTCATCATGTTACTGGTATTCAGTAATGAGAGGGTTAATCCAGTCATCAACCAAACCAGGTGCATTGAAGTTGGGGTTTTTTTGTTGTTTTTTTTAATTCAATTCTATTATCTTTATTTTTTGTGATTTGTATAATATATAAACATCATGCGGTTACAGAAGTCAAAAACACATGTTCAAGTTACACGCACGGGTAGCATTGATCTTTTTCATTAAAGTGGCAACCCGCTGGTGTCCATCTTCATAGATAATCGGCATGTTCAAGAAGCATGGACTTCATGCTGGGACAGTTTTATGACGCTGATAATTGTCCTGCTAATTTGGTGCGGGTTCTGTATACGGTTACGTAATGTGTCACATTCCTTTGTGATGTGTAATATGGTAGACATTTTGTAAGTAAATAAAGCTAAGGACGAGTGTCAAACATTCTGGATCCAGATCAGACGCCGTGTTACGCGGCATCTGATCTTGATCCAAGTTGTTTGCAAAAAACAAGTAAAGTCGCGATCAGCAGGCAAAGAGTTAAGCAGTCAGTAAAATAGATTGCTTAAGGCATTGGCTGCTTTATAATTTACTCCGTTATATAAGACATAAGTAAAGCAGAAAGAAACGGAGATCTCATGTTATCATGTTTGCAATTAATTTCTGAAGATAATGCAAACTGTTACCTCTTTCATAGAAATGGGACGGATAATATGTATATTTTAGTCTGGATGTAAAACTAACCCTAAATTCATTTTTTTGAAGTAATATGTTAATAATTCTAATTTTCCTTTCAATAATAATAATGATCACATACGACATAATAATACAGTTACAACTTTGGCCGTTTTGGATTTTGGCCGTTTGACGCGCACTCCTTTCAAATGTCTCTTTACATACAAAATGGATTTTTATTTTTGCTTCCAAGGAAGTATTTCCTCCATGTAGAACATTGTAACAATGCATGAACACATTTTTAGAAGTTTAGAAGTTTGCTTAAGTTTTTATACGGAAGGAATTCTTTTCTTACGCGAGTTGGTCTAGTCAATTCATTAGCCAGCAACCTTTGTAGGTCATCATTACTTTTTTCGCTTCAAGAAAAACCCTGGTATTTTAACAACCGAAAGATAAGTGTCACGGCTTTATATCAAGACATTTTTTAAAATATATAATATATATCGGACGAAAATTATGGATTAAATTCAAGTTTTTGAAACGGGACGTAGTATATATTTCGCGATCGCCTGCTCTCGTTTATCGACTATTTCATTTGGCCATCGCTCTTTAACGCGCCATAAAATTTGTCGATTTCAAAAATAAACACTTGCATTTTTACAACTGAAAGAAAAATATCTAAGCTTTCCTTTAAGACCATTTCTTTGAAAATCGGTGGAAAAATGAGGGTTTTATGAAAGGTTTTGTAACGGGGCGTGATATATTAATGCCCTAGTGCTTGCTCCCTTTTATCGGCAAATTCATTTGGAAACCACTCTTTAACTCGCCATAAAACTGATCAATTTTAAAAAATAAAATCTGTTATTTTTACAAGTGAAAGATAAATATCTTAGCCTTCTTTTAAGACAATTATAATGAAAATCGGGTGAAAATTAAGGATTTTATGTAACTTAAACTAACAGTAGGTAACCATTCAACACGATAAAAAAACGCGATAGCCCGCTATCGGCGTACCGGTGCAGTTGAATTATCGATCGATTAAGCGTTATCGCACATACAGGTAACGGACGACACCATTTTCGGGAAAATCCAGATTTGAGTATAAGTTACTTCTCCATTTGTCCTTTCTCCATGATATTATTGCACCTCGCTTTGAGTTACATATGATGATCAGGGGCTACACTTATCATCTGATCTTAGTAAACACTACCTGAAAACAAGTTTTGTTATGTTATCAATACCTAACAATAGGTGCGAAATACAATCACTATATAATTGCTTTCTAGGCGAATTCACCATTTCGGTTACTATATATCTAATTGTAGGCGAGTTCGTCTCTAGGCGAATTCACCATAAACCGTTTTTAGAATACTGTAACTTCAGTAAGGTCAACAATTTAAGTTTGATTTGTTTTACATATATTATCAGAAACACAATTAATAGACATCGCAACACATTAACCTTACCGTACAAAAATCAATGACGATAGCTTTGTTCCTGTAGGAAGCTGCCATTTAGCAAGTCCCGAAAGGGAGACCTTTCGTAACAGGTTTCCCAAGGACGCCATGTTTCCTGCAGCCGGATGTTAAGATTTCGATTATTCGCCGGGGAGTACCGAAAATGATCGGTATTATTCGGCTCAATTTCAGTTATGGTACATTACTGAGGATTGCACAGCAGTAAAAATAGTTATATAATCAGTAGGTCGTCTTGATATAAGATTGACTGAATACTGATGCAATGTTTAACCCTTTGAATCCTAGTGCCATGTCTCTACTCACCCATGAAAAACAGTGTACTTTAGAAGAGTACACTAAAAAGTCTTGTCCCCTTCAAACTGTAATATTTACATTCACCCTGTAAAGTCTCTACATGTAATCGTATTAAAAATATGCAGGTCAATTCTCGATGAACCTACGAATCGAATCCTGTTCCAGCCAGTTAGAAAGAGGGCGGAGTCTCCGCCGCGAAGAAAATCTTCCATACAGCGGAGAGATACCGACCAAGTTAGGATCTACTTTTAGATTATCCGTTTGGGTATCTCGAAACCCCTATTTAAAGTCGCAGACAGTTCAATTAAAATCAAATTGCGATAAATTTTTTTGATTAAATGCTGTTTTTAAGGGAGGTTATCATATTACGCTCCATCATTAAAGCTGTACGCGTTCTCTCCCTTCTCCGAGTGGTGTTCTATTTATAGATTAGACAAGTTGTCTTCCAATTACGGTTTGAAATTGACAATTTCAAACAATTTGTTCACCAGAATTACATAAGAAAGTCGCTCAAACATAAAGCAAAATAATGCATTCACACTTACTAAATTGGTAACGTAATGTTCCGTTATGACATTTTGAAACTATAAGCCTAAATGTGTATCGGATATGCCACGGATAGCCGCGGGTGTGTGTACACGCTGACTGTGTAGTCGCATTTCAGCGTTGCTATGTGTAAAGCGTGTATAAAAACTTGCGCCTGTGACCTAATTGTTTAAAATATGCTTTGATAATGGATATTCAGATTGAAATTTTTGTTTTAGTTTCTTACGAGCGTTCTTAAAGCACAGCGAGAAAGTTTACTGCGTAAAACCCTGAAATTATCATGCAAATACAGTACATGTAGTAAGGACTACTTTTGACACCATATTTAGAAACTGGAATGGCTATTACATCGATATTACATCTATCAAACCCATTTGGCCGGTATATGATATATTCATATACATGAAAACAAATCTGGTCAAACTACACATTAAATGGATGACAGAAAATAAAAATATAAATATAAGGAATAAACAACATCTTTTTGCCGCTCATGACGGTATGACTACATTAGCTTTGGGGGGTAAGTTTATTGAAAACGCCCTTTGGGCGTTTACAAAACTTACCCCCTGCGAAGCTAATGTAGTCATACCGTCATGAACGCCAAAAAGATGTTGTTTATTCCTATACTGTACCAATATACCATGTCTCTCTAAAGGTTTCACTGTTTGTCATCTTACAATGTATTGGGGGAGAAGAAAACACCTATATAGCTGAACAAGAGAGTCATAATGGTCCTAATACCGCTCACCTGTCAGTCACACTCAGCGCTACAAAATTGAGGTTAAAATTAGGTCTGGTGGCCGTGGTGGGATTCCAACCCGGACTGGGCATGCGTGGACCGAAAATGAAAATTCAGTTTCACATCTTACCAACTGAGCTGAGCCAACTATTCAATCAATGGCGATCGATTTAACCTACTTATCTGTACAGCGAAGGAAAATATGGTATTATTTCCAGTTTATATGTAAAAATAATCACAATCACGAATGTATAACGAGTCAACGTTATTCATTCGTGGCGCAATGGGCAACAGATGCGAATTGATTTGAACAATTTCAATTGAGTCTAGTAGACTCAATTGAAATAGCAATGGAAAATATCTAAACTACTAAGATTTGGTGACTTTTCTTGAGATTTTTTTTAGACTGATCTTATTTTTTTCATGCCACAGTCTATGCATATGTGCTTTTTTTTTTAGTATTTTCTTTTAATTTTGCAAATACACCATTTGTTTCAGTCAGCACTTTAACATGTATTCCAAATCAAATACAATTGTGTTGGGATAAATTGACAAAAGAGCTGTGAGGGCTATGGATATACATAACACACTTGACACATTATAATTTCTTTACAACAAATATCTATGTTATCACCCAGGACAGGAGCAATATTTTGACCCAAGGGCTATGGTTTTAATTGAGAAAGTAAATATATACTAGGTTATGCTATAATACACCAAATATATAAACTCTGGGTCTTGTGATTTTCTTCTCTTAATTGTTTTACAATAATATTTTCTTCAGTGGAGGAACAAATTTAAGGTGTAACAAGAATGTACTTTCAATAAACACGTATGCCCCCAGTGGCAGCCTTGACAGTATATACATGTCTTCTGAATCTTTTTTTAAGTCCAAACTAGGTCAAGGTCAAGGCTAAATTGAGGTTGGGTAATATGGGTGAATTGGTATTGGTCCAAGATAACTACTGTATATGTATCTAAGCATTGTAGTCAGTAGTGTTGACGCAAGATGAAATGGTAAAATTTAGTAAACCAAGAAATAATCCATCTGAAACTTTTTAAGTCCAAATTAGGTCAAGGTCAAGGTCAAAATCAAGGTTGGGTGATATTGGTATATTGGGAATGGTCCAAGGCAACAACTGTATAAGTATCCAAGCATTTGAGTAAGCGGTGTTGACGCAAGATAAAACGGTAAAATCTAGTTAACCAAGAAATGGCCCATTTACAATACTCTATGTCCAATTAGGTCAAGGTCAAGGTCAAAATCAAGATTGGGTGATATTGGTATATTTGGAATGGTCCAAGACAACAACTGTAGAAGTATCTAATCATTTGAGTTAGCGGTATTGGTGCTAGACCAAACGGTAAAATCTAGTTAACCTTGTTACGGACGGACGAACAGACAGGACGATTACTATATGCCCCCGCATCTATAGTTGCCGGGGCATAAAAAGGCATATCTATGGGGTAATGGGTTAAAACTTTAATTTAACTCCACTGGAGAAAACAGTTCCAATTTAACCAGTCATGACCATGTAACATAAGAAATATGTTCTATGTTCTAGAAGATGGTAGCTTAAAGCAGGCTGAAAGTAAAGCCTTACGGCACATTCTGCTTTACTTTCTTTAAGTGGTCACCTATTTTGAAAACTAGAAAGAGGCTATGGGGTAATATGTTAAGCGACCATACATTACAATGTATTCCTAGATTCCCTACAGTCCATGCCCTTTAGAAAATTTGGTGGGAGAACAAACAGTTGCATGGCTCTAGAATATAGAGTAGAAGTAAAGTTTAACTCTATTACAGGTGACTGCTAAATGCATGACAAACATAATGCAGAAAGCTCCTACATGAGCTTTCTGCATTATTTTCATCCTACTTTATTAAACCATTTCCCCATAAATACGCCTTTAACTTATTATTCCACTAAGGAAAATAGTTCTTCATTATACAGTCAGATATATGTAGCATAAGAAATATTTTCTATATTCTAGCAGATTGTAGCTTAAAGCAGGCTGGAAGTAAAGCAGAATGTGCCTTAAGGCACATTCTGCTTTACTTTCAACCTGCTTTAAGTGGTCACTACTCTTCAAAACTAGTAACAGGTTTGGAGCAATGGGTTAAGCAACCATTTGTATAACAGATTGCTTATGAAAATCGTATTGAATAACAGTAACAGTGCTTATATATTTGAGCCATACCATGAAAGAATCAGAAACTCGGCATCCGATCTGGCTTCAAACTGTCTGCAATTTTTGAAAACTAAAATCTTTATGCCTGCTAAAAACCCTATGGTGTGACAATACATTAGAATCATCTAGAGGAGGTGATTCTAATGAGGTGTCACATCATAGGTTTTAGTTTGAATATGAAGGAGAAACTGTTGAAAATGTCAAGTGTATCTGGAGCCCTGAATTACACACATTTATTGGGAAAGAATGAAGTCTTCCCAACTGTACAACATTTAGAGGTTTCTTGCATTAAAAAAAAACAACAACTCCACTTTGACAAGTTTCTGATTTACATTTTTATTCTCTTCAAATTTTGGTTACAGTCATGTTTTGGGAAATCCAGTAGACAGTGTTCTTATTAACTCCTCGCATGTTAGCGGCGGATATATGTTCCAAAATGATTTACCTTTGCAAACAATTTGGATCCAGATGAGACGCTGCATAATGCAGCATCTCATCTGGATCCAAACTGTTTGACACGCTGACCCTGTTTTGAAAAGAAATTTAGATAAATCTATTTCAGAACAATAGCAGCAGACGAAAAGTTACCCAGCATGCAAAGAGTTAAAGTGTATACATCAACTCATTAATTCTTTACTCAGCTGACTTTCCAACTGGATTACATCATTTTCTAAATAAATACTAGTTTACATTGACTCGGAAGAGATCTTTAAAAGTATGACAAACCGTGTAGACCCTGATCAGAGGGATCCTTCAGGAGCCCTCTGATCTGGGTCTTCACTGTTTGCAAATTATGTATATATTCATTTCCATCCTAGCAAGGGTTAAATACTAAAGATAAGTGTTGAAGACTTTTACAATCTATTTGGGTCCAGATCAGATCCCGAAAAATGTGGGACCTGATCAGAATCCCGATTGATTGTCATTCTGAGACATTTTCTCATTTCGTAGGAGATCCTTTCAGAATTTTTCCCATTTTATTTTAGCAGAGATCATTTATTTAGTACAGGACATCTTGCAATAAGTGACAACTCACTAGAACACTACGTGTTGTCCTAAATACAGGTGGCTGCTTAATGCAGGAAAAAAATAATGCAGAAAGTTCATACACAACCGTTCTGCATTGTTTTTTTATTCTGAATAAATTCATTCAACCCTGAAAGGACAATTCCCGGAGCTTTCAATAGTCTTTCCCATTTTTTGACTAATTTTGTTTGTTTTTACAATTAATTGCAAAATGACTAACAATGTAGGGCTCCAGATAAGGAGAGTATTTCAAAAGCTATAATCTTTATTTCTGCATTAAACCCTATGGTGTTGCTACTCATCAGAATCGTCTCTTTGAGACGATTCTAATGAGTAGTAACACCATAGGATTTGGTGCTGAAATGAGTGAGCAAATGTTAAGATTTGTTCAGTTTACTCCCCCTTATCTGGAGCCCTGTGAGTAATCAGAGGGCTGTCTGATCTGACTCAACCCTGTTTGCAAATGACATGTGTCAAACCAGAAACGTATATAGAGATGTAAGTTCCTGATCAAACTCTCCATTATTTGTAAAGTACGAGTATACATGTAGCTAGGGTTGAATGGTTTAACTCTTTCCTCCCTGAAACTTTAAATGGACAATTCCAGTTTCCATTTTAGTCTAGTCCATTTCAGACTTTTAAGGGTTGTATTTGTCAATGTTAGGCATAAAGACAAACAGTGAAGACCCTGATCAGAGGGCTCCTTTCGGAGCCCTCTGATCTGGGTCTTCACTGTTTGCATAGGACAAGTGTACTATTCACATGTGCACTGTTTGAAAAGGGCGCCTATATGCGGGACTAGGGTTCAAAGGGTTAAACAGCCACCTGCCGTTCGAAATATTCATGCTACAGTGCTCCTTCTCTACAATGACACCAAATGGGAGACAAAAAATATGTGCGTTGTTCGGAGGGAGTCGTTGTAGGGAGGCAAATTGGCTTACATTTGCAAACAGCTTGAATCCAGATCAGATGCCACGTAATGTGGCGTCTGATCTGGATTCAAGCTGTTTGCCACTCGTCATTATGTTTTGTTTCTGTCAAAATGTCTCATATGTAAATTTGAGAAAAACAGCAGACAACATATTGCAGTTGTGAAAAGGTTTGACACAATTATATTGTTTTGGAAACAGCTGCAATCATCGTTATAAAGAGGGAATCCTTGTTGGGAGGGCCGTTGTAGAGAGGAAACACTGTACTTCAAATAGTGGTCAGTGAATAAAATATTTATTGTAATACCACAGTAAATGTGCATGAACTAAGACTTGCATGTGAATGATACAACAACAACAACAATAAAGAGCTATGAGCCATTTCAAAAGGAAGGCAGACCTCAGACAGTGGAAGGCTGACTTGTTGGTAACCTAGAGTCTGATCAAGGTCTACACTGTTTGTATTGGTTGAAGACCAATGATTTAACCCTTTACCCCATAGCCGTTTCTTAGTTTGAAGACAAGTGACCACTTAAAACAGGTTGAACGTAAAGTAGAATGCGCCATAAGGCGCATTCTGCTTTACTTTCAGCCTGCTTTAAGCTACCATCTGCTAGGCTATAGAAAATAGTACATATGCATGACTGTGGAACGTGGAACTATTTTCTTCAGTGAAGGTATAAATTGAAGGCGTAAAAAGGTCTATATATGGGGGAAGCAGTGTAGACTCATCAGATATTATATTCCAACACAGCTAGACTGTCTGAAGGTCTGTTTTCCTGTGAAGTGGCCCATATACATGTATGATTGTCAGCTCCACACTAAAAAGACTATTAAACAAATCTACTTCCCATGAAAACACCAATATTTGAGTTCTGACCAGGTCAATTAGGTTGTTTGGTTTGTTTGTCACATTTTTACCATCTATGGGCTAATTGGAAGCCCTAGAGATAGGGGAGTGGATACAGAAAATCTTGGCACAATGCCATCTTCTTATTATCGAAAGAGTTACCTGGTTCTTTGCAATGCCCAGTGTAAAGCACTGAAACATCAGACCTTGGTTTTTAAATATAGTCTCATGAAAAGGACTTGGTCCTGCAGGGGGGTCAACTGACGACCCCTGGTATTGTAGTCGAGCGCATTACCACTGGACCACATTCACCGGTAAACACCAATTAATATCATTCTTTTACATTATTAATATGCTGATTACTGTACCAGTACCTTATATATAGACCTTACAATTTTAAATTCTTAACGTATCACGGCATAGCTTGTTTCTAGTTTTAAAGACTGAAGGCGCCTTAACCCTTTCCCCCATAGAAGCGCCTTTTAGCGCATTCAGTTTATTCCTCCACTGAAGAAAATAGTTCCAATTTAAACAGTCATAAATATGTTTTATAAGGAATATTTTCTTTATTCTAGCAGGT
Source organism: Gari tellinella (assembly GCA_922989275.2). Taxonomy (NCBI): domain Eukaryota; kingdom Metazoa; phylum Mollusca; class Bivalvia; order Cardiida; family Psammobiidae; genus Gari; species Gari tellinella. The sequence goes on along the minus strand of OV277863.1, from coordinate 12,113,309 downwards.
GGTAGCTTTAAGCAGGCTGAAAGTAAAGCAGAATGTGCCTTAGGGCACATTCTGCTTTACTTTCAACCTGCTTTAAGTAGTCACCTATTTTCAAAACTAGAAACAGGCTATGGGGTAAAGGGTTAAAACATACTAATAGTATAACAGAATGCCTAAAGTGGCATTTTGCTTTAATTTCAGCCTGCTTTAAGCTACGATTTTCTAGACATAAAAACATTTCTTATGATGCATACTCATGAATGTATAAAATTGAACCATTTTCTTCAGGGAAAAAATAAACTAAAAGCATAAAAGGTGTATTTATTAAGTAAATTGGGTTAAATAGTCTTCTTGTTTTGAACCAGAGCCATTACAAGATGGCACGCTTGACTATTCCAGGTTATTTTTTCGTTTTTGGAAATTTGATAAGGGTATATAAATATAATGGATAAGCATGTTTGATGGTAGTCATTTGAACACATGACTGTAAATGGCTTTTGCAGACGATTATGGAAGAAGTTGGTATGCATGATCATTTATGTGTAGTATTAGACCCATATTGATTGTTAGTTTACTTTTAAGTTCTATGGTATTAATGTTGTAAAATTTGCATAGTTTGTTTATTAATATTATAGATTTGTAGAGGTTTAGAATTGAATAGATGAAGACAGGTCAGATTTTTTATAAACGTAAAATGAAACCAGAGCTACCTGCCTTGGTTGGGTGAAACAGTGGTTGCAGAGTAGCAGAATTTTTAATTTCTTAGTAAAAAAATTATAATTTAATATATAAGGTAATTTCTAAGTCCATCAAGGGCCATAACTCACACTAAATGCAAACTAGAATTACCTGCCTTGATTGACTGCACTAGTGGCAAGGTTGTGGTGAATTCATAATCCCATACAAGCAGCAGTTGCAGAGATATAAGCTTATTTGTAGATTGCACAAAAAACCTTAACCAAAATATCTAAGTCCATCAAGGGCAACAACTCACACTAAATGCAAACTAGAGTTACCTGCCTTGATTGACTGCACTAGTGGCAAGGTTGTGGTGAAGTTATAATCCCATACAAGCAGCAGTTGCAGAGATATAACCTTATTTCTAGGTTGCACAAAAAACCTTAACCAAAATTTCAAAGTCCATCAAGGGCCATAACTCACACTAAATGCAAACTAGAGTTACCTGCCTTGATTGACTGCACTAGTGGCAAGGTTGTGTCGAAGTTATAATCCCATACAAGCAGCAGCTGCAGAGATATAAGCTTATTTCTAGGTTGCACAAAAAACCTTAACCAAATTTTTTAAGTCCATCAAGGGCCATAACTCACACAAAATCCAAACCAGAGTTACCAGCCATGATTTGCTGCAGTAGTGGGGAGGATATGGTGAAGTTATAATGCAATACAAGTATTGGTTGTAGAAATACAAGCTTATTTGTAGGTTACACAAAAAACCTTAACCAGTGCAACGCCGACGCCAGGGCGACTGTAATAGCCCTCCATATTCTTCGAATAGTTGAGCTAAAAATGAGCAAATAAAGGCATATTCTTCTTTACTTTCAGCCTGCTTTAAGCTACCATCTCCTAGGATAAAGAAATCATTTCTTAAAGTACATAAACATGACTTATAAATTGGAACTATTTTCTTCAATGGAGGAATAAATCAAAAGTCGTAAATAGGCACATTTATTGGGTAATGGGTTATGGTCACTGGGTTATTAAAATCTGTTCTATAAATTGAAATATAAAACACAGATAAATATGGCCTCTTAAAGGAAGCTTTAACTCTTTCACTGCCATATTTTTCGTGAGCTTTTTACCCCTTCACCGTTTCATTATCCCCTGCTTCAATTTTGTTGTCTGCAATGTCATTTCAAAGTTAAACAATAAGGCAGTATGACTGAAGAAATTTCAAAATGAGTGTCAACCAGTTTGGATCCTGAACAGACACGGCATGATGCTACGTCTGATCAGGATCCAAACTGTTTGCAAACACGCTTTTAAGCGTAATTGAGAGCGAAAGGGTTAAACGAAATGAAAGTATAAAAAGTTCATAATGAAGCTTTTTGCTTTACCTTCATCCTGCTTTAAACAACTAGCTGTATAGTCAAATCGACTATACATGTGCATTTTCCATTATGAGCAACAACAAGAACAACAACAATATATAATACTGCTGTTGTCAATAACATACTGAACATTCCAGGGCTCCAGATAAGAGGAAGTAAACTGAACAAATCCAACATTTTCTCAATCATTTCAGCACCAAATACGATTCTAATGAGTAGTGACACCGTAAGGTTTAATGTAGAGATTTTATTTTTTGAAATACTCCCCATATCTGGAGCTCTTTAATTTAACTCTTCCATTTTTTGTCTCAATCCATAATACTTCTGCTTCCCTGTAAATAGCAATAAATAGAACTATAGAGGAGAAGACGTTATTCTTTCCCAATAAACATGTTTACACTTAAACTATGATTTCCATCGCAAACAGTTTAAAGCCAGATCAGACGCCGGGTGGGTTATCCAGCGTCCGATCAGGCTCCAAACTGTTTGCGATTTAGATTAAAATAAATAGTGAGAGTTGTCAAAAAGTTGCTATTTTCAACATTTTATTGTAATACGTTTGTGTTTAAACAGGGAAAGAATAGCGTCTTCTCCACTGTACACGCACAGTAAAATCTCATTTACTTGAACTCGCTTAAGTCAAACTTACCAATATTTATCCTATTGAATTCCAATAGCTCTAGCTTACATTAGTTGAACATACCTGAATTTTCAAAGTTAAAAAATGGCTAAGCTACATTTATACTTTGAAACAAGGTTAAGTTTGACTTCAGTGAGTTCATGTTATGAAGGTTCGGCTGTATCTGTGTTGACTAGAAAAGTTAAGAGTATGTAGACTCAGTGTTCAACAGCAGTTCTTCATTCAGACAGCTGACTGTAAAGTTAGATGAAAGAAGTGCAAAAAACTCATGCTACTATTTGAGCTTTCTGCTATACTTTTTCATCTTGCTTTATGCTGCCATCTATATTCAAAACCATAAATGAATATTCATTTGTGAATATGCTTATGCAGAAGAAGGCTTGACCCATTACCCCATATAGGCTGGTTCTAGTTTTGAAGACAGGTTACCACTTAACTCTTTCCTCCCTGAAACTCCAGTTTCCATTTAAGCCTAGTCCATTTCTGACTTTTAAGGGTTGTTTTTGTCAATGTTTAGCATTATGAGAAACAGTGAAGACCCTGATCAGAGGGCTCCTAGGAGCCCTCTGATCTGGGTCTTCACTGTTTGCATAGGACAAGTATACTATTCATTTGTACACTGTTTGCAAAGGATGCCAATATGCGGGACTAGGGCTCAAAGGGTTAAAGCAGGTTGAGAGTAAAGCAGAATGTGCCTTAATGCACATTTTGCTTTACTTTCAGCCAGCTTTAACCTATCATCTGCTAGATTTTAGAAAATATTTTTTTACAGTTCATGCTCATGACTGTATATATTGGAACTATTTCCTTCAGTGGAGGAATAAATCAAATGCCCTAAAAGGCGCTTCTATGAGGGAAAGGGTTAAAAGTGTGCTATGTTGATAGACCCATTGCACTCTGGTGGCGCATATAGACATCCTTTCCAGTGTATCTGTGAAGACAACTTTGGTCCTATGCAAACAGTGTACACCCGGATCAGAAGGGTCCAATAGGAGACATTTGATCAAGGTCTGCTCTGTTTGTAATTTTGCATTCAATTGTAACAAGTAATACTGTAAATACAATGTAGTACATAAACACTCTTCCGGGGGCATCACACATGGACAACTTGACACATTTTAATGACACACAAACTCAATTTGTATGTCATCAAAACAATGTCATATATCAAATTTCAGCTCAATATGTCAATGCGTGTGGGCAAAAAGTGTGGAAAATGACATATTTCTAATACATGTAGTTTAAGATGCAAAAGGGGCACAACTAATGAAGAAGTTGACTAATTGTGAAGACACTGAAACACAAAGTGCAACTCATCAAAACATTGCCATGTACCAAATGTCAGCTTCATGATTATGTCAAAGCATGTAAGAGAAAAGTCTGGAAAACCCAGACCACAGAATAGACAGACATGTACTGAGTTAAATAAAGAATTTGAATTTGAATTTCACATATACATCCCGTCTGAATACAGTTGTATATAAACAACATTTCATAGTTAAAAAAATGACTAGACTCAATTGAAAAGTGGAATTGTCACTTTAAACCTTTACTCCACACCCCATTTCTTCATTTTAAGACAGTAAGAGCTGGGTAGAAGTAAAGCAGAATGTACCTTAATATGCATTCTGCTTTAAGCTACTATCCACTAGGACATAGGAAACATTTCTTATAATGCACACTTTTCACTGTATAAAACAGGACTATTTTCTACAGAGTAGGAATAAGTTAGATGCGTAAAAATGTGTATCAATGGAATAAAGGGTTAAAGTATCAATGGTCACTGATTTAAACTGAGGTAAAATCAGTTCTCCTTGGACTTGTGTGATTTTTCCTGGTCTCTGGACCGTCCAGGCTGCAACCAGCCTACACAACATACTACAATAACAATGAAACAAAACTTGAGGTAAGTTATCATGTAGTAGATGCCTGGTTCAGCTTGCACAGGCTTAACATTCTCCCCAAACAAACAGGCAACTATAGACAGGACAAGCTGTAGACACCTCACTGATATACTCGCTCTTGAGCTTGATATACTGTCTCCCATAATGTAAGATGCAATACCAAAACCTGAAAAAAAGCAAAAAAAATACAGTTAAACCCTACTATTACGACCACTGAAATTTATTAATTATTACATCTATTCTACAGGTGACTGCTTAACTCTTTCCTCCCTGAAACTTTAAATGGAAAATTCCAGTTTCCATTTAAGTCTAGTCCATTTCTGACTTTTAAGGGTTGTTTTTGTCAATGTTTGGCATTATGACAAACAGTGAAGACCCTGATCAGAGGGCTCCTAGGAGCCCTCTGATTTGGGTCTTCACTGTTTGCATAGGACAAGTGTACTATTCACATGTTCACTGTTTGCAAAGGACGCCAATATGCGGGACTAGGGTTCAAAGGGTTAAAGGAGCTTTCTGTTTCACTGTCACCTTGCTTTAGCTCATTAACCCCTGAAACTTAAAATGGACAATTCAAGTTTACAATTAAATCTAGTCCATTTTTTAATAATTAGGGAAGCTTTTAACAATATTTTACAAAATGACAAACAGTGTAGACCCTGATCAGGAGCCCTCTGATCAGGGTCTATTTAAAAAAAAAAAATTCAAAGATGGTCAGAGTGGCAAACAGTTTGGGTCCTGATGAGATACTGCGTTATCTTATCAGGAGCCAAATTGTTTGCAAAAGAGAAAATACTCCACCAGCATATTTCTCTCTGAGAACTTCAGTGGTTTTTACAAACAGATCAGATCGAAATTAGATGCCAAGAAACTAATGACTGATCAGAATCAAAATTGAATTGTGTGTATGGAATCAACTTATATAGATGAAAAATAGTCAAATTCAGTAGATGACACTCTTGACCCTTTACTCCATAGCCTGTTTCTAGTTTTGAAAACAGGAGACCACTTAACGCTTTACTCTATAGCCTGGTTTTGAAGACAGGTTCCCGCTTAAAGCAGTTTGAAAGAAAAGCAGAATGAGCCTTAAGGTGGAATTTGCTTTACGTTCAGCCTGCTTTAAGCTATCATCTGCTAGAAAATAGAAACAAGGGCCACTATGGCCCTAAATCGCTCACCTGGTACACCATGTAAAACTTGACCTATAGCGACCTAGATTACGACTGGATCAACATGACCCACAATCAACCTTAAGAGTGTTAACAAAAATTTTCTATAATTTGACCTAGTGACCAAGTTTTTGACCAGACACAATCAACATTTGATTTTGACCTAGATTTGATGTAGGCAAATATTCTGACAATATTTCATTCAGATCTCATGAGATTTGTAGCCTCATGAGAGTTAACACTGTTTTTCTATGATTTGACCTAGTGACCTAGTTTTTGACCGGATATGACCTACATTCACACTTGATCTAGATATCAATGAGCCTGAGGCAAACATTTTCACCAAGTTTCATTAAGATCCAATGAGATTTGTAGCCTCTAGAGTGTTAACAAGGTTTTTCTATGATTTGACCTAGTGACCAAGTTTTTGACCTAACATGACCCACATTCGAAATTGACCTAGATATCAATGAGGCAAACATTGTGACCAGGTTTCATTAAGATCCAATGAAATTTGTAGCCTCTAGAGTGTTAACAAGGTTTTTCTATGATTTGACCTTGTGGCCTAGTTTTTGACCGGACATGACCAACATTCAACCTTGACCTAGATATCAATGAGGCAAATATTTTGACCAAGTTTCATTAAGTTCCAATGAGATTTGTAGCCTCTAGAGTGTTAAGGTTTTTCGATGATTTGACCTAGTGACCTAGTTTTTGAGCAGACATAACCCACATTTGAACTTGACCTAGATATCAATGAGGCAAACATTTTCACCTTGTTTCATTAAGATCCAATGAGATTTGTAGCCTCTAGAGTGTTAACAAGGTTTTTCTATGAGTTGACCTAGTGACCTAGTTTTTGACCAGCCATGACCTATATTCGAACTTGACCTATATTTCATTGAGGCAAACATTGTGACCAAGTTTCATTACAAGAGGGCCAGAAGGCCCTGATATCGCTCACCTGTTGTACTGAAGCCTGATAGCTTTACCTTTCTGTTTCACCCGTTTTAATCTAATTCCTTTCAAATTTGTAGTATAGCATGTAAACAATTTTGGAATACAACCTCATAATTCTAGTATAGTAGAGTACATCAAGAGTATAGATAACGAACGCCTAAACAATACTGAAATGAGGCCTTTTCTAGCATTTCAAGCATATCAAGGGCAGATAACTATTGCCACAATGATTAGATTTCAACCATAACTGAACTCCTTCGAGAACTTATAACTATATACTTTGTGTGCAAGTATAATCAAAATCCATTGAAAATTGTAGTTGCAAGAGTGTTAACGCTGTCAGATACGGCATTTTCAGCAATCCAAGGGCATATAACTCTTGACCTATTGATCTGATTTCAAACATAATCTCACTCATTTGAACTCTTGTAGTGATTTACAATTTGAGCAAGTTTGAGAAAGATTGGATAAAAATGGTGGCCTCTAGAGTGTAAACACTGTTAAATATGGCATTTTCAGAAATTCAAAGGTAGATAACTCTTGATCTATTAGTCATATTTCGATCATAATTGATCTCATCCGAACTCTTATGGTAATATACAATCTGAGCAAGTTTAAGAAAGATTGGAAAATAAATGTGGCCTCTAGAGTGTAAACACCCTTAAATATGGCATTTTCAGCAATTCAAAGGTAGATAACTCTTGACCTATTAGTCTGATTTCAGCCATAAACAAACTCATTTGATCTTTTATGGTAATATACAATCTGGGCAAGTTTGAAAAAGATTTGATAAATATTGTGGCCTCTAGAGTGTAAACACTGTTAAATATGGCATTTTTAGCAATTCAAAGGTAGATAACTCCTGACCTATCTATCTGTTTCAACCATAATCGTACTCATCCGAACTCTTATGGTAATATACAATCTGAGCAAGTTTAAGAAAGATTGGATAAATATTGTAGCCTCTAGAGTGTAAACACTAAAATTGTTGTTGCCGCACGACGGACATTAAGGATTGCAAAAGCGTGAGCTAAAAATCCAATGAGATTTGTATCCTCTAGAGTGTTAACAAGGTTTTTCGATGATTTGACCTAGTGACCTAGTTTTTGACCGGACATGACCCACATTCGAACTTGACCTAGATTTCATCAAGACAAATATCGTCATGAAGTTTCATGAAGATCAAATGAAAATTGTAGCTGCTAGAGTGTTAAGAAACAACTGACGGATGGACGGAAGTACCCACAATCTTCATTTAAGTGGCCATCTCCTTCTTTATTGTATCTCTTTTATGTGGTTAAAATGAATGTGGTTAAGCCACATAAATGAAATCGAACTTTGTTATAGAATGATCTGGAGGCTAACCCTACCCCTAACCCTATGTCCCACAACTGGCCAGGTTAATGTCACAAGAAATGACCAGGTTAATGTTACAAGAAACTGCCATGTTAATGTTTTTTTAATTATGTGTCTCGTTATGGAAGCCAATTTTAGCCACATATCTATCATTTTGTGAGCACGGACAGACGGACGACATACGACGAACATCCAGCGATCCTAATAGCTCACCTTGGCACTTCAAGCCAGGTGAGCTAAAAAGTTCTTGTGATACACATTCATGGCTGTAAAAAGTGTAACTATTTCTTCAGTGCTGGAATTAACTGAGTGCGTAAAAATGTGTATCTATGGAGCAAAGGGTCAAAGCAGGTTGAAAGTAAAGCAGAATACCCCCTAAGGCACATTCTGCTTTACTTTCAGTCTGCTTTACGTACCATCTGCTTGATTATGAAAAATATTCTTATGATACATACATATTCATGACTGTATAAAGTGGAACTATTTTCTTCAGTGGAGGAATACATTAAATGTGCATCTAGGCAGTAATGGGTTAAGCAGACAATGTTTGATATTCAGTCCTCAAGAGTTAAAGGACATTTTTGAAAATGATATAAATTCATATATTACAAACTGTGCAGACTCAGATCAGTATTGTACTGAAAATATGGGAGTTGATACAGGGTCTTTACTATTTGTCAATTGTCAGTTTCAATCTGTATGTTTCCATCACCCATGTACAGTTGTATATTTAATATTTCAAAGTTTGAAACCTTTCTTTATAGCCCAAAGTGCAAATTCTTTAGGAGCTGTCTGATCTAGGTCTACAATATTTTCAAAATGCATCAAAATAACCTAAATACAATGGAGAAGACGTTAATATTCTTTCCCAACAGACACATTTACAGTAAAACTATTTTTGCCATTACAAACAGTTTGGAGCCAGATCAGACTCCGGGTTTTCAATATTTTATTGCAGTGTGTTTACATAGCGTTTGCATTTAGTATGAGACGGGTTAAGCCTTCAAAAGATTTTTTTTATTGGTTAAGCGTTAATTGACTACCATTAACTCATTACCCTCACCTGTTTCCAGTTGTGCGCTTAAAGCAGGTTGAAAGTAAAGCAGAATGCACCTGAAGGCGCATTCTGCTTTACTTTTAGCTTGCTTTAAGCTACTACAGCTAGGATATAGAATATATGTCACGTATACTTCTTATGGTGCACATTCATGACATATAAATTGGAACAACTTTATTTAGTAGAGGAAAAAATTGAATGCTTCATAAGATGTAGTTATGGTGTAATGGAAGAAATGACTGTTTTACAAAGGCAGGGCTGCCATATGTTGACATGAAAAATCCTAAGATTTCCAAATTTGCATTTTTCAAGTGCGATTTTACGAATCGTACCTTTACCCCATAGCGTTTTTCTTGTTTTGTTGACATGCGACTACTTAAAGCAGGCTGTAAGTAAAGCAGAATGCGCCTTAGGGCGCATTCTGCTATACTTTCAGCCTGCTTTAAGCTACCATAACCTGGGAAAAAGTCCAGATGTTTAGGAAAAATCCGGAGAAATGGCAGCCCTGCAAAGGATTTCATGGTTACCTAATATACTCCCAGCATCTCTGTAAATTGCATTAAATGGTGTTGTGTCCAGATGAACCCAGCTCGCCTTCTTACACCACTTCTTGGCCAACACAATCGACCATTGTGGATCAAAGTTCAGTTGGGTCAGGGCGTAATAAAGCCCTATACAGCTTAGTGGTATAAATACAGAAATAGACAGGTAGTGAGCAAGCCGGAAATTCTGAAGATCTAGCCGTTCAAAGGCTATTGCCAGTAGAAAACCTGTGGAGTAAAGAAAAACTAAACTTAACCCTTACAATGCTAAATTTCGAAATGAACTTATTCTTTTTCTGATAAATGACTAGTCTACACTGAAGTTCAAGGGGTGTGTCCCAAATGTATTTAAAAGTATGACACACAATGCAGCCAATTTTAGAGGGCTCCTTCAGGAGCCCTCTGGAATGGGTCTACACTGTTTGCTCAAGTGTTTCTACTGCGGTTCCTCTCTGGAGTGACATACTAGTACATAAGAATGGAGATCTTTATAAACAGGTGGTTGCTTAACCCATTACATGTACCTCATAAATACGACTTTTTACGTCTTTCATTTATTCCTCCACTGAAGAAAATACTTCCAATTTATACAATCTTGAAGATGTATAATGAGAAATATTTTCTATATTCTAGTTGGTTGTAGTTTAAAGCAGGCTGAAAGTAAAGCAGAATGTGCCTTAAGGCACATTCTGCTTTACTTTCATCCTGCTTTAAGTGGTCACCTGTCTTTGCAAATAGAAACATGCTATGGGGTAATGGGTTAATGAAGGAGCTTTCTGTATTACTTTTGTCCTGCAATTAAGATGTTGCCTGTTTTGAAAAACACACTATGGCTAAATTTGAGCGCGTTTTAACCCTGTTAGTGCCAAGGGCAATAACACTGACTATTGCAACAGTTTGGATCTTGATCAAACACCGCAAAACTGTTTGACACTCATATCAATGTTCCCTATGTTAAAAACTCATAAATTTCCCAATTTTACAAGTAAAAGAAGACGAAAAATACAAGAGCCGCATGCGGCCCTAAATCGCTCACCTGAGGACTATTGTGTTATATATTACTCAATGCAAAATGAAGTTTGTCATTGCATGTATGTGGACTGTTGCATGAAGAAGTAATTCGGAATCTGTTTGTCATTATTACTATTTGAACAAAAGGGGAAAAAATGGCAATGATATAAATAGTGCTATTAAAGGGTCACTTAAACAATATTCATTCAAAATATTATTGAATTCAGACAATGGTTTCAGAGAAGCAATTGTTTTTAAAAAAAAATCCATTATAAGTCTATGTAAAACTGATAAGCCCTGGGGCAGGGACATTTTTGACAATGGGGACATGATTTGAACAATTTTGGTAGAGGACCATAAGGCAAAGCTAGATGCCAAATATAAAAGATCTGGGCCTTACGGTTTCAGAGAAGAAGATTTTTAAAGGTTTTCCTATATAAATCTATGTAAAACTGATAAGCCCTGGGGCGGATCCATTTTTGACATGGGGGTCATGATTTGAACAATTTTGGTAGAGGACAGTAAGGCAAAGCTAGATGCCAAATATAAAAGGTCTGGACCTTATGGTTTCAGAGAAGAAGATTTTTAAAGGTTTTCCTATATAAGTCTATGTAAAACTGATAAGCCCTATGGCAGGGCCATTTTTGACACAGGGGTCATGATTTGTAGAGGACCACAAAGCAAAGCTAGATGCCATATATATTAGGTCTGGGCCTTACGGTTTCAGAGAAGAAGATTTTTAAAGGTTTTCCTATATAAGTCTATGTAAAACTGATGATGTAAGTACGGAAATTGACCACGCCCTCTGGCGGCCATGTTTTTGACGGATCAAAATTCTTTGAACAATTTTGAAAGTATATTAATTGAGAAACATTTTGGTGAAAACCAAATTGAAATCGGACCAGTCGTTCTTGAGAAGATTTTTTCAAATATTGTGTATGGTTGCCATGGCAACAAGACCGATTGCCCCACCCACTTTTTTTTAACAATTTTTAAAGCTCACAACTACAGTATGTATTTGACCAAGTTTAGTTAAAATTGGGCCATTGGTTTCAGAGAAGAAGTTGTTTGAAAGAAATTGTTAACGGAAGACACCGACAGCAACACCATCACCAACACTGACGTACGGCGACCGATCACAATAGCTCACCTTGAGCACTTTGTGCTCAGGTGAGCTAATAAGCAGACTATACTATAGCAGTGACTACGTTAAGACATGTATTTCTGTCATAACGGCAGTGAAAGAGTTCAGAGAGATGTTACTGAATGCGGAATGTTTTTGCAAAAGAATGCACATAGTACAGTAAAACATCTCTATTACTACCTCGAAAATGTGTTAATTATTATGTGTTTATGAAAGGTGACTGCTTAAAGCAAGGTGACAATAGAAGCTTTCTGTTTTACTGTCACCTTGCTTTAATCTGTCACCTGTCTTTCATACAGTAAATTAGCCTTCATTGTTCATTTTTAGTGGTCGTAATATAGAGGTTTTTATTGTATGTTAACTTACCTATTAATGTACCCAGCACTACTTGGTGGGGAAAATGTGTTGCAATAAATACTCGAGATACATTCACAGCCAATAGAAAGAAGAAAAATATGCCCCAAAGAATCCTCTGAAACAGTTTCCTGAAACAAAACAAACTGGTGTGAACATTTAAAATATAGCAACTTAACCCTATGAACCCTAGTCCCGCATATAGGCGTCATTTTCAAACAGTGTACATGTGAATACTACACTTGTACTGTGCAAACAGTGAAGACCCAGATCAGAGGGCTCCAAAAGGAGCCCTCTGATCAGGGTCTTCACTGTTTGTCGTAACGCCAAACATTGACAAAAACAATCCTTAAAAGTCAGAATTGGACTAGACTAAATTGGAAACTGGAATCGTCCATTTAAAATTTCAGGGAGGAAAGAATTAAGTAATAACTCCTTCACCTTGGAAATATCAAAGGACAATTCCATTTTCCAATTGAGTCATCAATTTGCGTCTAATTGAGTTTTTTTGTTTTTTTAAAAATATACTGTTAATGACAAAAAGTACAGACCCTGATCGGAGGGCTTTCTGCTTTACTGACAGCCTGCTCTAAGCAGCCACCTGTCTTTAACACTGAAAACAAGCTATGGCGTAAAGTGTTAAGGAGGTAGTATATCTAGCGTTCAATTATCAACTAACATGGGAAATCTTAAATATACAAGCTTGTCTTACACAGGATAAACAAAAAGAAGATATGTCGGAGCTATACAGTGGAGAATCTGTTATTCTTTCCCAATAAACGTGTTTACGCTAAAACTATTATTTGCAGTGCAAACAGTTTGGAGCCAGATCAGACACCGGGTAACCCGGCGTCTGATCAGGCTCCAAACTGTTTGCCACCAAGATAAACAAGAATTATCAGAATTGTCCAAAAGTTGTTCTTTTCTACGTTTTAGTGCTTTGCGTTTGCGTACGTTTGCGTTTAAACGGGAACGAATAACAGATTCTCCACTGTAGCTGGCACCAAAGTAATAATGTAGATCTGAGCTCATGGTGGCATAATTCATGAATTATTAGAAATGGTCTAAGTACAAAGGGCATAACTTTAACAAAATTTACTGAAAACCAAATTCAAAACTGACCTGCACATTCTCATGATGTACCTTTATCTATTTCATATATTTTCAAAACTCAAAATTTTCTAAGTACACATACAAGGGGCATTAACTCTGTTCAAAATTGCAGAACTGGAACCAATTTAACTAAGACCTGCATATTATCGTTAAGTACATTCCAATTTCTATTCAAAATGTCAATGTATGACTAAGTAAATGAGTGGAAACCACAAATTGTCATTCAAACTTAACCTGTGTATTGCCATGATATATCTATATACCAAATTTCAATTCAAAATGTCAATGCATGATTGAGATAAGTAGCGGGAACCTCAAACTGTCAGAACACTTTTAAGTCAAAGGGGCATAACTCAGTCAAAACTTATTTGGCTGGAACCAAATCAAACTTGACTTGTGTATTGCCATGATGTATTTACATGTACATGTATATACTAAATTTCAATTCAAAGTGTCAATATGTGACTGAGATAATGAGCGGAAACTACAAAATGTCTGAAATTTTCTAGGTCCAAGGGGCATAACTGTGTGAAGACTTATTCCTCCTCAACCAAATTCAAACTTGACCTGCATATTTACATTTTGTACCTATTTTCCAAATGTCAAATGCATGACCCAGATAATGAGCGAAAACCGCAAATTTTTCTGTTTTTTTTTTAACTCCAAGGAGGAATACTCTGTCAAAAATCTCTGGGCCCAAGCCAAGTTCGAACTTGACCTGCGTATTGCGATGATGCAGCTATATACTAAAATTAAGTCCAATGAGTGCATCTATGGCAGAGATAATAAATCGAAACTGAATGTTGACGGAATGACAGAAGGACCGAATGAAGGAAAAGGATAACACTACATGCCCCGGTGATTACATGGGGGGACTTACAGGAGCTTTCTGCATTTTTTTCATCCTGTATTAAGCATCACTTGTTCTCAATCATGAATGATACTACAATAAGTGGACACTTCATCACCCCTACAAGGTTGCCTGTAGTTCTGTTTATATGCTCACCTTGGTTTTAGATGATGGATGATTGATGATGTCATACAATACACTACAGACGCTGTAACCATGGCATGGCCTGAAGGACTACCTGTACATAGAGATAACAATACTGTAATTACATATATCGAAAAGGTAAAGGGGTTTGAAGATGGGTACAAAAAGCGTTGCGTCTTCTTGAAATCAATTTTACTACTAAAGATACATGTTTATATACAATGACGTTGTGACGTAAAGACCTGCGTACAAATGGCGGCAAACGATGTCACAGAACGTCACGTTATATTCTCGACAACATACAATACACAACAGACGCTGTAACCATGGCATGCCTGAAGGACCACCTGTACATAGAGATAACAATACATGTATATACATGTACATTGTGTGTAAGTATGCTCGTATAACCAAAATCCATTGAAAACTGTAGCTGCTAGAGTGTGAACACTGTTAGCTATGGCATTTTCAACACATCAAGAGCAGATAACCCATGATCTATAAGTCCGATTTCAACGATGTTCACACTCATCAGAGAACTTACGGTTATATATAACATCTGAGCAAGTTAATTTGAGAGTGTTTGGGGAAAATGGTGGCCTCTAGAGTGTAAACAATGTTAGATGTGGCATTTTCAGCACATCATGCAAGGACAGATAACTCATGACCAAATAGTCTGATTTCAACCATAATCAAACATATCTGACATTTTATTGTCATATAAAACATTAGCTACTGCAAGTTTGAGAAAGATTGGATAAAAAGTATGGCCTCTAGAGAGTAAACACTAAAATTGTTGACGATAAACGCTGGACATTCAAGTATTACATAAGCTCACCCTGAGCTTTGATCAGATGAGCTTAAACTATATAATATTATAATGGTGCATATTCATGAGTGTATAAAGTGGAGCCGTTTTCTCTAGTTGAGGAATAAATTAACCCGTAATCCCGTAGCCCGTTTCTAGTTTTGAAGACATGTGACCACTTAAAGCAGGTTAAAAGTAAAGCAGAATGCGCCTTAAGGCACATTCTGCTTCACTTTCAGCCTGCTATAAGTTACTAACATCTGAGATATAGAAAATATTTCTTATGCTGCATATTCATCATTGTATAAATTAGAACCGTTTTCTTCAGTGGAGGGATATATAAGAGGCATAAAAAGGTGTATTTATGGGATTATGGGCTAAAGGAGTAAAAAGGTGTGTTTATGTGTAGGTAGTATCTCACCTGGTCCAGTTTCACAAGTCAGTGGATACTGACGTACTGTCTTGACCCCACGGTACAAACCTGACTCCTGTACCCACCAGAATGGACGATCACCATGAAATATCCTGCAATATATCCCTAAAAATTCAGTTATTTATGGGTGGGTAAGAATTGAAGCCTCCAGAGTGTTAACACTAAAATTGTTGACAATGCACGACGGAAGCCTTAAGACCTTAACGCAAAAACAACCATGTTTTGACATACAACCTTAATTTCTGATTTTTCTATCTAATCCTGTCTTATGACATCTCTTTGCAATTGTCTTTTCAAGACGATTCCAACGAGATATCACAAGACAGGATTAGATGGAGAAATAAATAATAAATTGAGATTTTATAATCTTACTTACGACAACCTTTGTCATACAAAGTTTTATGAAACAGGCCCCAGATCCTGAACAGACCTGGTATTGTGCTGCACCTGATCAGGATCCAAACTGTTTGCAAAGTCAACTGTAGTCGCCTGTGGAAATGAAAGGGTAAATTCTACCACAACTACTTTTTCAGAAATATGACGATGTTATCAGTTTATTTTAACCCTTTGAACCCTAGTCCCGCATATAGGCGTCCTTTTCAAACACTGTACATGTGAATAGTACACATGTCCTATGCAAACAGTGAAGACCCAGATCAGAGGGCTCCGAAAGGAGCCCTCTGATCAGGGTCTTCACTGTTTGTCACAACGCCAAACATTGACAAAAACAACCCTTAAAAGTCAGAAATGGACTAGACTAAAATGGAAACTGGAATTGTCCATTTAAAGTTTCAGGGAGGAAAGAGTTAAAATGAAGTAAATGTTTGAACAGCTCAGTTTACTCATTCTTATCTATAGCACTGATACAAGTACATGTACTACCAAAGCAACAGTGCACACCATGATCAGAAGTTTGTTTTACATCACATTGATTGATTTGGTTCTCCACCGCTAAGATGTGAAATAGACATCCCTATACATGTACCTGTATACATTTGTATTTTCTAGTTTTGAAGTCAGGTAACCATTTTAACCCTTTCCCTGATAGAAGCGACTTTTAGCACATGCATTTTATTCATCCGCTGAAGAAAATAGTTCCAATATAAACCGTACTGAATATGTGTCATATTTAATACTTTCCTTATTCTAGCTGGTAATAGCTCAAAGCAGGCTGAAAGTAAAGCAGAATGCGCCTTAGGGCGCATTCTGCTTTACTTTCAACCTGCTTTAAGTAGTCACCTATCTTCAATATTATAACTAGGCTATCAGGTAAAGGGTTAAGCAGGTTGAAAGTAAAGCAGAATTGAAAGTTCCTTTAACCCTTTCCTCCCTGATATCTCAAATGGATATTTCTAATTTTCAATTTAGTCTAGTCCATTTTTTACTTTTTAGGGTTGATTTTTACAGTATATGTCAAAATGACAAACAGTGTAGACCCTGATCAGAGGACCACTTATGGAGCCCTCTGATCAGGGTCCACACTGTTTGCATGGGACAAGTATACTCCTCACATGTACCCTGCTTGCAAATGACGCATAAATGCGTGACTAGGGTTCAAAGAGTTAAAGCGACTCGCAACCGGATGGTGTACTTGTCAAAATAAAATAAAATACTCAAATAAAACCAAATTTGTGGCATTATTTGGCGTCTGACATTAAAAAAATATGATCAGTCCAAAAAAAGTCTCAAGAATCGTCACCGAATCTTAGGTTTTTTTAGATATTTTCCATCGTTTTTCTATAGCGTTAGCTAACGGTATAGTTGTTGTTTCTCTACACGGGCTCTGACATAAACCGGGGCCGAATAATGCAGTATTAAGGCCTTTCGCTACCGGAAGTCGGTCTTGTGGGCGAGCGGATATTCGTCTTGACGACACAGACTTCTTCCGTACGTGCTTATACTAGAAAATTTATATAAAGGAAATGTTGATACGATTTAGTATAATCCTTCATAACGCAGTCAGTATAGTGGTTGACTAGCAATTGAAAGGCCATAGGTTCGAGACCCATGCGATCCAAATATTTTTTTAAGTGTCCGATATATTGACTTCTCAATCCATAACAAGCAGTGATCAAGGGACATGTTATGTTTTGTCTTCGTTGATTAGAATAAGTGATGTTATATACGGTCCAATTATATATTTCCACTTACATGTACGTTTTAGTTTAATGACTTACAAGTCAATAAAATCGGTATACATGTAGATCTATAAGATTTGATCGAACTATAAAGCCACACATTGAAGCTTTTCAAGATTGATATTGCCCATTATTATGTTTAAACAATATAATTAACCTTGTATGCAAGTCCATGAATAAATAATAATGCATTTTAATGACAGAATTTCAATTTTAAGGTAGGTAACTGTATTTCAACTTCTTTCCCATATTTTAATAAGAAAAACTGATATTACAACAAATCCTGACTGTAATATTTTCTAATTTTTTCTGACCAACTACTTCATCAACCATACATTTGAATAAAATGAAAAACAAAAACATTGAATGAGTCAGTTTTTTGTAATTCAATTTTTTAGCATTTTGCAAAATTTAAATAGCCGATAACATTTTTCTGAACACCTTTATTCAAAATGTTTTTAGCTTTTCTTGTAATGAATGTTGTAGGCTACTTATTGGGCGAAACTTAAAGTCATTAGCTTTATTTATTTTTGAGAAAAATCAAATCATCAAAATTCCAGGTTTTTTCAGAAAAAGAGACCTAAAAGATAAACCACACGATAGATTTTGCCTATATTTTCACACATTGTTTCTTAGGCTATTATCATTCTTCATGAAAAGTTTCATACACATTGTATGGAAATTAAGCGCACATGCAAAGTACCTTAAGCGCTAACAGTGAAGTACGTTAATTCGCTACCGTATATATAGAGAGCGTCCGTGGTCGAGGCGGTAAAGGCGCGTCCTCATTTTTCTTGTTTGTCTCCGCAATGGAGGGTCACGGGTTCGAATCCCACCAGAGCGTCTTCTTTTTTTTTTTTTGGAAATGCATTTTTTGACAGAACTTATTATCCTAAACTAAATCTTACCCATTTATATAATCATTTGACATATATTTACAAATTACCATTTTTAATGCTAAATCCGGTTGCGAGCCTCTTTAAGGTGCATTTTGCTTTATTTTCACCCTGCTGTAAGATACCATCTGCTAGGATAGCGATTATCATTTAATTTAATTCTTATGGTGCAAATTCAAGACTGTATAAAGAGGAACTATTTTCTTCAGTGGAGGAATAATCTGAATGCATAAAAATGTGTATTTATGGAGTAATGGGTACCGATACAAACCATTTGAGATGGGCATTTAGCCACTCTGATATACAAGCCAGCCACAATACCCTGGCCCCAGTGCCTCTGTGTAGACAATAGGCAATTGGAAAGTAGATAAGAAAGGCATTTCTGGGATCCCCTAGATGGGACATCACTAGCATCAGATCTGCAGATCCCTACAAAACAGATAACAGCGCTCCTGGTATGACAAGTATTTCAAGTACAGAAAAATCCCTCTATATTACCACCACTGAAAGGAATACTACTTTTAAAAATAATTGAAAGGCGAACTCTTTCCTCCCTGAAACTTCAAATGGACAATCCCAGTTTCCATTTTAGTGTAATCCATTTCTGACTTTTAAGGGTTGTTTTTGTCAATGTTTTGCATTTTGACAAACAGTGATGACCCAGATCAGAGGGCTCCTTAAGGAGCCCTCTGATCTGGGTCTTCACTGTTTGCATAGGACAAGTGTACTATTCACATGTACACTGTTTGAAAGGACGCCTATATGCGGGACTAGGGTTCAAAGGGTTAAAGCAAGATGAAAGGACATTTCTGCTTTACTTTCATCTTGCTTGAAGCAACCACCTGCACTAAAAACTACACATTTTTCAGTAGCTGTAACAGAGAAGTTTTACTGTAGTTTTCGACTAAGTTAAACTATTTTTGTAGTAATAGAATTAGAATTCATCTTTGAAAGTGACTGATTGACTCCTTTACACTGTCATTTATGCTTATACCTAATATACATATTCCTTATGAAAACATTTTTTCTCATTACTTGACCTATATACCACATACAATTGCCTTTTCCATGCCTTTATTTATTCCACATACAATTGCCTTTTCCATGCCTTTACCTATTCCACACACAATTGCCTTTTCCATGCCTTTACCTATTCAGCATACAAATGTATTTTCCATGCATTTACCTATTCCTCATACAATTGTCTTTTCCATGTTTTTACCTTTTCAACATACACTTGTCTTTCCATTCATTTAACTATTCCTCATAAAAGTGTCTTTTCATGCTTCTACCTATTCCACATACAAAAGATTTTTCCAAGCATTTACCTATTCCTCAAACAAATGTATTTCCAATACCTTTACCTATTCCTCAAACAAATGTATTTCCAATACCTTTACCTATTCCTCAAACAAATGTATTTCAAATACCTTTACCTATTCTTCATACAAATGCCTTTCCAATACCTTTACCTATTCCTCATACAAATGTATTTCCAATACCTTTACCTATTCCTCAAACAAATGTATTTCCAATACCTTTACCTATTCCTCATACAAATGCCTTTCCAATACCTTTACCTATTCCTCATACAAATGCCTTTCCAATACCTTTACCTATTCCTCATACAAATGTATTTCCAATACCTTTACCTATTCCTCAAACAAATGTATTTCCAATACCTTTACCTATTCTTCATACAAATGCCTTTCCAATACCTTTACCTATTCCTCATACAAATGTATTTCCAATACCTTTACCTATTCCTCATACAAATTTCTTTCCAAAACCTTTACCTATTCCTCATACAAATGCCTTTCCAATACAATTACCTATTTTCCATACAAATGCCTTTCCAAAACCTTTACCTATTCCTCATACAAATGGCTTTCCAATATCTTTATCTATTCCTCATACAAATGCTTTTTAAATATCTTTACCTATTCGTCATACAAATGTATTTCCATGCCTTTAACTATTCCTTATACAAATGCATTTCCAATACCTTAAACTATTCCAGATACATATGCATTTCCAAATACCTTTACCTATACACATGCCTTTTCAATACTTTAACCTATTACTCATACAAATGTTTTTTTCCATGCATTTACCTATTCCTCAAACAAATGCCTTTTAAATGCCTTTACCTATTCCTCATATAAATGTCTTTTCAATACCTTTACCTATCAACATACAAATGTCTTTTCCATATCTTTACCTATTACTTATACAAATGTCTTTTCATGCATTTACCTATTCCTTAAACAAATGCATTTCCAATACATTTACCTATTCCCCATACAAATGCATTTCCAATTACCTTTACCTATTCCTATACAAATGCCTTTTCAATACTTTAACCTATTACTCATACAAATGTTTTTCCATGCATTTACCTATTCCTCAAACAAATGCATTTTCAATACCTTTATCTGTTCCTCATGCGAATGCATTTTTAATACCTTTACCTATCCACATACAAATGCCTTTTCCATACCTTTACCTATTCCTCATAGAAATGTCTTTCCAATGCCTTTACCTATTCCTCATACAAGTGTATTTTCATGCTTTTACCTATTCCTCATACAAATGCCTTTCCAATACATTTTCATATCCCTCATACAAATGCCTTCTCAATACTTAAACCTATTCCTCATACGAATGTCTTTACACACTTTTGACTATTTCACATATAAATGTATTATCCATTCCTTTACCTATACCTCATACAAGTGTTTTTTCATGTTTTTACCTATTCCTCATTACAAATGCATTTCAATTACATTTACATATTCCTCATATACATGCCTTTCCAATACCTTTACCTATTCCTCACACAAATACCTTTCCATGCTATTACCTATTCCTCATACAAATTCATTTCCAATACCTTTACCTATTTCACATACAAATGCATTTCCAAATACCTTTACCTATTCCTATACAAATGCTGTTCAATACTTTAACCTATTACTCATACAACTGTTTTCATGCATTTACCTATTCCTCAAACAAATGCATTTTCAATACCTTTACCTATTCCTCATGCAAATGCATTTTCAATACCTTTACCTATCCACATACAAATGTCTTTTCCATACCTTTACCTATTCCTCATACAAATGCATTTCCAATACCTTTACCTATTCCACATACAAATGCATTTCCAAATACCTTTACCTATTCATATACAAATGCCTTTTCAATACTTTAACCTATTACTCATACAAATGTCTTTACACACTTTTATTCCACTTTTCATGCTTTTACCTATTCCACATTCAGATGTATTTAAAAAAAAAAGCTGTCCATGTCTTTACCTATTCCTCATACAAGTGTTTTCCATGCTTTTACGTATTCCTTATACAAAATCCTTCCCCCCCCTTTTTTTACCTATTTCTCAAGACAATGCCCTTGCATTTTCATAGTTTCAATAGATGCCAGTGTACCTTAAAACTTGTTTGTAACCTTTGGATACAGGTTACGCCAACAGTGTGTAGTAACTCCATGTCTTCTTCTTAACAATGATCTTCGTCACCCAACAAGTTTAGACCTGTAAATGGTGTATAATTTGCAAAAATAATAGAAATTAATCAAATAAAAGCAAATTTGTAGCAATATATCATGTGTAAAAACATCCTCAAGAAAAGTATTAATTTTCTCTTTGCTATTAAATCCACTCTGACTTAAGGCGGAGTAGATCATCACTCATACAATTCAAATAGGATAAACTTAATAAAGCCTAAAGGGGAAAGCAAGAAAATATAAGCTCTGTTGTTGAGTGGGCTTAGGTCATGATGGCACAACTTTATTTCATATCTTGTTGGGCAAAATACCGGAATAGCCCCTGCATCATATTATATCCCCCGCCTGTGGTTCATTCCGGATATATCTATACGGAATGAACCACATCACGTGACATGCGGGGGATATTTCGGTATTTTGCCTCTTGTTGTTTGCCTTCTTCACACGGCATAAATCACAACGATCTAAATTTATTTTTCTTTGAACTTTTTTTTTTTTTTTTTTTAAAGAAATCTTTTCCTAAACAAACATGAATAGGCGCCCGATATTTATCATACATTCAAACAAAAAATATATTTCGGCAAAATTTTGTTTTCAGTCTATTTAAACAGGATACAATGAAACAACTGATTTTGGTAAATAAATATGATAAATCAAAGGGCAGTAACTCATCAGTAACCAAATATCAATTCACTAATTACTGACTGTGTACAGGCAGCGAGAGTGAATATGAGTCGCGCATACAAATTTTAAACAATTTCAGTTGAATATATATGTTGGTATCATTATTTTATGTATTGGTATAAAGGTTAACCATGCCGATTTCTCTCAAAAAACGAATCATTTAATATAACACTGTTATGGATAGCGAGGCCGACGCCATTTCGACTATGTCTAAAACCACGACATAAACGTATGACGGGTAAGTTTATTTCCCGGTGCCCTAAGATTTTTTCACGGAAAAGGCACGCACGACTGTCTTATGTTCCAGCATTATATCAGTAGATATCAATGAATAGTTTCACAAGTTTAACTGTGTGTTTATATCAGCAGTAATTCACCAGTTCACTGTTAATACTCAGTGGATTGTTTAGCGCCGAAATATTTGACTATTATCCGATAGTAGCAGAATATTAGTATAGCCAATCACCCACGTGGGATGACAACTTCCGGTAGAATTTCCATGTGTCAACATCTGAGGAAATAAATATCAACACGATTCATTTGATAGCTGAAGTTTTAATATAAAAAGTCGTACACTATTTAAAAAAGTAATATGTCTCATTACAACTTTAAAAAGATTACCGTAGTTCCAACTGCGAAGGTAATAATATAAAAAAGTCATTAGTTTTCGCGACTTTTCAGACATGTCAATTTCCCGTACTTTTGATTATATACTCCTTTCATGTAATAAGCCTCAACCTCAATCAGATATTAAAAGCTTAGATATTGGGATAATAGTCCATTATTTCGGGGCTAAACAAACCACTGTATATTGACTAGTGACACACTTGTGGAACTACAGTATTTCTATTTCTATTTATTACTTCTACGCCATCAATTCTGATGATTATGAGAAGGGGCACTTTTTAGGTGCACCATTGGGACTGTACCCGGCCGGTCACTTTATCCTGACACGACAAACCAGTCGTAATGCTAACCCGAAATCCTGAGCGCCAAGGAGGGAAGCCATTATCTATCTATCTCTCGTATAGTGCCGACCCCTCTCTCGAGTGTTACAGGCAAGGGTGCGCATTACTACCAATTTTCAAGTCTTTGGTTTGACCTGGCCGGGGAGTGAACCCGCAACCTCCAGCACTGCAAGCGGACGCTCTACCACTGAGCTATACAGGCGGTTTCTGTAGAGGTAGGATCGATAGACTCCCTGTCGGCTCAGGAAATACAGAGATCATAGATCATCCTTACAGAAATTAGAACGCCAGGCTTATTTCTCGTATATTAACAACCTGATTGAGATTGAAGACTCTGAGTACGACAGACCATCCAAGCAAAAGCGTTTCTGGAATTATATTAAGACATTAAGGAAGGATAACACCGGCATTTCTCCACTGAAGCACATGGGCAGACTTTTCAACACTCCAAAAGACAAGGCTAACATACTCAACAATCAGTACAAGTCAGTATTCACTCAAGAAGATCAGGACGATGTCCCCAGTCCGACCGGCACACGGCTCCCAGCAATGGATGAGATAACCATATCAAGTGATGGAATAGAGAAGCTTCTGCGAAACACAAACCCAAGGAAGGCTTCAGGTCCAGACTCCTTACCTGGCCGTATCCTCAAGGAATGTGCGACAGAGTTGGCTCCAATCATCACCCTCATCTTCAACACATCACTTCAGGAGGGAACAGTACCTGAGGACTGGCGTAGAGCCAATGTATCTGCCATATACAAGAAGGGTGCCAGACATGACCCGGCTAACTACAGACCAGTGTCCCTTACATGTTTATGTTGCAAGCTCCTTGAACACGTCCTTGTCAGTAACATTATGCGCCACCTAGATGATCACCAGACCCTACATGACTGCCAGCATGGCTTCAGAGCTCGCAGAAGCTGCGAGACCCAGCTCCTGACACTGTACCATGAACTGGCATCTTCACTAGACAAGCGGAAACAGACAGACATGATCATCCTAGACTTTAGCAAGGCCTTTGATAAAGTCCCTCACCGACGCCTGCTAAAGAAGGTGGACCACTACGGCATCAGGGGTACAACGTACAGGTGGATTGAGTCATTCCTGACCGGGAGGACCCAACAAGTGCTTGTAGAGGGGCAATCATCGGAGACAGTTCCAGTCGCAAGTGGCGTTCCTCAGGGATCAGTTGTAGGACCTCTACTATTCCTGATCTTTATTAACGACCTCCCTGAGTGTGTACAATCTAACACAAGACTGTTCGCCGATGATTGCATCCTCTACCGACAGATAGCATCAGAGTCTGACCAGTTACAACTCCAACAAGACCTCGATTCACTTGCATCATGGGAACGGACTTGGGGTATGGAATTCCACCCACAGAAGTGTAGCGTACTCCGAGTCACGAGATCCAAGTCCCCTAGACAACACGAGTACTACCTGAAAGACGTGTGCCTATCAGACGAGAACAGCTCAAAATATCTTGGAGTGGACATTCAGTCGGACCTTGCCTGGCGCCGTCATATTGACCGGACTTCTAAAAAGGCCAACAACATGCTGGGCTTCTTGAGGCGGAACTTGCATAAGGCAACAGAAATTACAAAGACCAATGCCTACAAGGCCATTGTCCGTCCCCATCTAGAGTACTGCTGCTCAGTATGGAACCCCCACCAGAAAGACTCCATTCACCAACTTGAAATGGTCCAACGAAGAGCAGCACGTTTCTCCACAAATAGGTACAGGAACACCAGCAGTGTGACAGATATGTTAGAGCACTTGAACTGGGAGTCACTACAGACCAGTCACTACAGACCAGACGAGACAAAGTACAAATTACTATGCTCTACAAGATCGTCAACAGCTTAGTAGACATCTCATCCTCTACATATCTGAAGCCACTCAACTCCAAGACAAGAGCAGCCCACAAACACCGCTTCCATCACTACTCAACTTCTACCGACTACTTTAAATACAGTTTCTTCCCAAGGACCATCCCTCTGTGGAACAGACTGCCAGCTACCATAGCTGAGGCTCCCTCTTTGGCATCTTTCAAGAGGGAGCTGTCATCTATGCCCTTCTAAGGGGATACTCAAGCCAACTACCACACCCCTGCTTAGAGAGGGAGCTGTGCCGGCGGGACCTTGTGTCCTGGTAGCGCCACGCAAGCCGGAGTGGTCTCTCTTATGGGGTGTTGTAGTTGGTCAAACTCTCTTTTTCTCTCACTTTTAACTATATGCAGTCTTAATTGGCTGTACTTTTTCTAAACTTTACTTTTTCGCTTTAAATCTTTTCTTTTCTTAAATGCGCACCGTTAAATTATAGTCAATGATGACTGCTTAACGTATCCAGTAGAAGTAGAAGGACTAGTGTTGAGGTGGTCGTGGGTTCTTATCCCATATTAGGCGGACATTTTTCCCCAGTTAACCTTAATGGTGTCAGTAGTGTTTTACGGCCCAGGCAACAGGAGTCATTCGGTTTTCGTGAGAGCATACATGTAAAGCTCTGAAAAGTGAAGGGAAGGAGTGTAGTGGCTGTAGAGGTGGGATCGATAGACCGCCCGGTTAGCTGAGTGGATAGAGCGCCGGACTAGTGTTGAGGTGGTCGTGGGTTCAGATATTTTTCACCTGTTCACTTTATTTCATTGATTTCTACTGCTACAATTGTAATTAATGCCTACCACTTAGGTCGTTGAACCGAGGAATTATACACACCTGGAATCGAAACCTCAGGCTATCTCGCCAATTCTGTCTGGCGGATGCGACACTTGATAATCAATGTCATGTGAGCACTTATACCAATAATAAAGCGTCTAGCGGAATGATCAATGTCTGTATCTTTTTACTGCTGCATACGGTGCATTCTACGTAATAAGTACTATTATATGCTGCTAGTTACGATTATTTGAGATAATTATCAGTAAAACAATATCACCTAATAAGTAATATTCACCTGATATAAATGCTCCAAGTCGTTAAGATTTATTAAATTAGTAATTCACAAAATAAACTCGAGTCGACAAAAAAAAAAATTTGAACAACGTGGAAAAAATTCAATTATCAAGTGACACATGATCTCAACAATATTTTTTAATTGTCCCTTAAAATTTGTAACGTCGCGGGCGTACGGGCGCAATTTTCGTCTTCTGTACCTTTACTCTATTTACTATCCTTTCCTCGGATTTACTATCCTTCATTGATAAAAGTAGACTGTGCGCGTGTGTATATACCAATGCAGTTAAATGGCTACGGTCAAACCCGATAACCAGTCTTACAATTTCAACTATCCTTTCCGCCGATTTACTATCCTTTATTAATAAAGGTAGACTGTGCTGGTTTATATACCAATGCAGTTAACTGGCTACGGTAAAACCCGTTAACCAGTCTTAGTGTCAATTACTCATGACTGACTTCACTTCTAAATCCCATCGGATTGGAGAGAAAAGAGCCGAAGAAACGCGAAACGTCACCCAACCTGATGAATGAAACCCCCCTCTAAAGTCTAAACAACATTCTGAGCAAACTCTTCCAACTTTGTATGTACTAAAACAATCATTACAACTTATTTAAAAATAGACGAAAATCAGTTTTCCCATCGTGTAAAAGCCTACCGGATTCTACAACGTACTAGAGGCAGAGCTAAACATGCTCAATATCGTAAACTATAATTCTAATTAAAATGTAGGCCTATCATGTTTTTAAAAGCTTTTTAGTGTGTCCCCCAAAAATCTCAAATGTCCCCCTGAAATTTTGACAGGGGGACACGGTGTCCCCCAAAGTGTTGGACCTATGCACAACACTGCATGTCATCTCATCATCAGACCATACACATCAATACATAGGTCAATACATCAAGACTGCCATCCTCCATACCATCTACTCAAGCCTGTGAGTCTCTTTCACCGTAGGATGTCTCCCGTTTCCTCTCAGTCTCTCAAGTAGCGCTCAACTGAATCTCTTCTTTTAATATTTAACAATTTGTTTACGCCTAAAACCAAAACCATCCCACAACCACAATGCTGATTTGTAAAGTGCATGACTCACTGCAAACACAGGTGCCAGTGGCATGCTATGTCATCATAAAAAAACATCTTTTTCTACGATCAAACACCATATTCTGACATACAACTCATTTTCTTGTTTTCAGGATTTCATTGACATAGTTTTGTCAAAGACTCAGAGGAAGACCCCAACAGTGGTACACAGACACTATAAGATTTCCAGAATTCGGCAATTTTATACAAGGAAGATCAAGTTTTCTCAACAAACTTTTCATGACAAATTATCCACAATTATAACAGACTTCCCAAAACTAGAGGTAAGTACTCTGTACATTCTGCGGCTCATTCCATTAAACTTAGTACGACAAAAAAACGGTCATAAGTCCAAACTTTAAAATACATTTAATTATTATTTCTTCATCTAGTCCTGTCTTGTGACATCTCTTCTTTTGAAGACGATTCCAAAGAGATGTCACAAGGCAAGATTAGATGGAGAAATAAATAATAATTGAGACTTTTATAATCTGACTTAAGACAACATTTGTCTTACAAAGTTTTATGAAACTGGCCCCAGATCTCCCTATGAGACAAGTATTTCAGTACTTAACCATTGCTCCATAGCTGCACTTTTGATGCCTTTCGGGCCTTTTTCTGGCCATTTTGGTGGAAATGCAATATCTAATTTGGGATTTTTTCGTGATAAAAACAATGATTTGGGAAGAATTTTCAATTTGATTATTTTATGCTAAATTGCCAGAAAAAAGGCCTGTTAGTTAGAATTTTGTTTTTTCCCACCGTTTGTTTTATAACTTTTTATGTGATTTTGACATTTCAGGAATAATCTGGGGGGTTTTTTCTCTTCAGAATTGGGATTTTGTTTTACTAGAATTGGGAAACACTTTTACAATTTCTCTTTGGGAATGGGTCAGTTTACCGGACCCCTAGACACAACAGAAAAATGCCTGCCTTTAATTTGTTTAAATCATGCCCTTTGACAATTTTTGTTGTGTCACCTGCTTTAGGCAGAGGTGACACTTAGGGATCACTTTTCTGGCGTCTGTCTGTTTGTCCATGTGCACGAAAGGGGGTTAGGTAGGGAGAACAATAGATTCCATTCATTCCGTGGTTACCCTATTGTGTATTGTTGGGTATTTTGTGTACTGTTGGGTACTTTTAAACAAAAAAAACAAAACAACAAATGTCCATCTGTGAGAACGTCGGTCCGTCTGTCTGTCTGTCCGCGCTAACATTTTTGGTTTATGGGACTAGGTGACATAACACAGAACAAAAGAAAACAATAGAGCTGTTCATTCCGTTAGTCCATGTTTGGTTTATGTGGCTTTTTTAGCTCACCTGAGCTAGCTCAGGGTGAGCTTTTGCAATCCTTGAATGTCCGTCGTCCGTCGTCAACAATTTAAGTGTTTATTCTCTAGAGGCCACAATTTTAATCCAAACTTTTTGTAACTTGCTCAGATTGTATATTACCATAAGAGTTCGGATGAGTTTGATTATGTTTGAAATCCGACCAATAGGTCAAGAGTTATCTACCTTTGAATTGCTGAAAATGCTATATTTAACAATGTTTACACTCTAGAGGCCACAATTTTTATCCAATCTTTCTGTAACTTGCTCAGATTGTATATTACCATAAGAGTTAGGATGAGTTTGATTATGGTTGAAATCTGACCAATAGGTCAAGAGTTGTCTACCTTTGAATTGCTGAAAATGCTATATTTAACCATGTTTACACTCTAGAGGCCGCAATTTTTATCCAATCTATCTCAAACTTGCTCAAATTCAATATGACTATAGGAGTTCAGATGAGATTGATTATGGTTGAAATCAGACTAATAGGTCAAGAGTTATCTACCTTTGAAATGCTGAAAATGCCTTATTTAAGGGTGTTTACACTCTAGAGGCCACCGTTTTTATAAATCTTTCTCAAACTTGCTCAGATTGTATATGACCACAAGAGTTCAAATGAGTTTGATTATAGTTGTAATCAGACACATAGGTTAGGAGTTATCTACCTTTGAATTGCTGAAAGTGCCATATTTAACGGTGTTTATACTCTAGCCGCCACCATTTTTATCCAGTCTTTTTTAAACTTGCTAAGATTGTATATTACCATAAGAGTTGCAATAAGTGTGATTATGGTTGAAATCAAAGGAATAGGTCAAGAGTTATCTGCCCTTGAATAGCTGAAAATGTCATATCTAACAGGGTTTACACTTTTCAATGGTTTTGATTATACTTGCACACAAAGTATACCGCTATAAGTTCTCAAAGGAGGGCAATTATTGTTGAAATCTAATCATTGTTGCAATAGTTATCTGCCCTTGATATACTTTAAAATGCTAGAAAAGGCTTCATTTCAGTATTGTTTAGGTTCTAGTTATCTGCCCTTGATGTACTCTACTATACTAGAATTATGAGGTTGTATTCCAAAATTGTTTACATGCTATACTACAAATTTAAATGGATTTAGATTAAATCGAGTGAAACAGAAAGGTAAAGCTATCAGGCTTCAGTACAAGAGGTGAGCGATATCAGGGCCTTCAGGCCCTCTTGTTTGGTTTATGTGGCTTCTTCATGTGGCTTTTTAACAATGGGAAAGTCACATAAACCTGAAATGTTAGAACGTCCGTGCGTCAAGCTACATAACTCCTGTTCTACTGAAGCTTTTAAGATGAAACTTCATTTATGGATAGAGCTTGACAAGTGGAAGCGTATTGCACAAGGGTTATAACTCTTGCTACAATATTGTAAGAGTTATTCCCCTTTTCAAAAAATATTTTCATGCAAATTTCTTCTGTAATACTAAAGATTTTGAAATGAAATTTCTTTTATGGAAATAGATTGATGAGTGAAATTGTCTTGAACAAGGTTGATAACTCTTGCAGCAATACTGTGAGAGTTATTCCCCTTTTCAATATTTTCTATTTTCAGCATATAACTTCTGTTCTACTCATGCTTTCCAGATAAAATTTCATTTACTTAAATGATTTGATGAGTGGAAGTGTCTTGCACATGGTTCACTTCTCTTGCATCAATACCATGAGAGTTATTCCCCTTTTCTACACTTTCTTTTGCGGCAGATTATTTCTGCTGTAACAAAGTTTGTCATTTTAGCTTAAACTCTTGTTCGACTGGTGGTTGTGGCAGGTGACACATGTGTTCCGAGGAACCCATCTATTTAGAATCCTTACTTGGCACCCAACCTTGATTTCACCTCAACTGTATTCTAATTTTATTGTCAAGCAAGTTTGACTGTTTAAGTATTTATGGTATGTGTGGACTTTTCTTTACACAGGATGTCCATCCATTCTACGCAGATTTAATGAATGTGCTGTATGACAAGGACCATTTTAAACTTGCCCTGGGTCAGATTAACACAGCAAGGCATTTGATTGATAAGTATGTATAGTTGAATATTACACATGGTTACCCCATTACCCCATAGCCTGTTTCTAATATTGAAGATTTATGTACTAAAAGCAGGTTGGAAGTAAAGCAGAATGCACCTCAAGGCGCATTCTGCTTTACTTTCAGCCTGCTTTAAACTAGGATATGATACAATATAGAAAATATTTCTTGTAGAACATATTCATAAATGTGTAAAGTGGAACTATTTTCTTCAGTGGAGGAATAAGTTAAAGGCATAAAATGGCATATTTATGGGGTAATGGGTTAATAGATAATTTAAATTTGAATTTTGCTAACTTTGAAGAAATACAGTCTGTAAAACACTAAAATCTATAAGAGATAGGAACATATATTAATTAGAAAGTATTTTCGAAATGCATGTTTACTCTATTCCATAGCCTGTTACCAGGATTGAAGATAGGTGACCACTTAAAGCAGGTTGAAAGTAAAGCAGAATGTGCCCTGCTTTACATCCAGCCTGCTTTAACTTTAAGCCACCATTCTGCTAGAATATAGAAAATATTTCTATTATGTATTCATGACTGTATAAAGTGGAACTATTTTATTCAGTGGAGGGATAAATAAAGTCGTTAGAAAACGTATCTATGGAGTAATGGGTTGTATACTGGTTTACTATTACAGTGTAGCTAAAGACTATGTACGACTAATGAAGTATGCTGACAGCTTGTATAGATGTAAACAGTTGAAGAAAGCTGCCCTAGGAAGGTATGTACAAGCCTAATGATGTGTATAAAATTATGTATTATTTACAAACGCTGTACCTGTGAAAAGTACACTTTTCCTATGCAAACAATGTAGACTCATATCAGATGGCTCCTACCAGGTTTCCAGATAAGGGGAGTATTTCAAAAACTAAAGTTTTTATTTCTGCATTAAACCCTATGGTGTCACTACTTATTAGAATTATCTCTTTGAGACGATTCTAATGAGTAGTAACACTATAGGATTTGGTGCTGAAATGAGTGAGCAAATGTTGGATTTGTTCAGTTTACTCCCTCAGATCTGGAGCCCTGGTGCCTCCTACAGAAGTCCTGTGTTCAGGATTTACTCTTTCATTTTGCACTTTTGTCTCGCCACAATGAAGATTTGAAAGGGAGACTAAGGTGTTGCTTTTCTTTATCCAACATTTGGATTTAGTTTTCTGTTTAGCTCTATTGCTGAAAAAAGTATAAGTCCTAGACCAACTAATACAGTGTATCAGGTCCAAATGTGTAGACTGATTGGCAAAGCTTGAACAGACGAGACATTTAATTCCACAGAACCTTTCAACTTTAGATAATAAAAAATAAATCTACTATTTAAACTTGACTTAACACAAATGCAATACAAACAAATGTATTTGCAATGGAAATAACATTTTTATTGGGAAAGAAGGTTTTCTCCAATGTTACACTATTTACTTGCTTCTTGCATAGCTTCTTTCATTTACAACATTGTACAGATAGTTGACTGTATTATTGCAATTTGTCTTGAGTGTCCACTAGATATATGTTGACTTGGTTTGTAATCTTTTAGACAGATGGCAACTTAACCCATAACCACATAGCCTGTTTCTAGTTTTGAAGATAGGTGACCACTTAAAGCAGGTTGAAAGTAAAGCAGAATGTGCCTTAAGCTACCATCGGCTAGAAAATAGAAAAAAAGTCTTCTGATACATATTTCTGACTATAAATTTGAACTATTTTCTTGAGTGAAGGAATAAATTACTAGCATAAAAAGGCTTATTTGTGGGTTAATGGGTTAATGCAGAACATTCTGCTTTACATCTTTTCTTCATTCAGCATTCACCTGTCAAACATGTTATCCATGTTTCAAACAGTGTTTAAAACCAGTTTGAGTACATGTACTTGAATAATAAACTTGTACTGTTGTTGACTGACAGAATGTGCACGGTGATGAAGCGTCAGAAACAGAGTCTGGAGTACCTAGAGCAGGTCAGACAGCATCTGTCCCGTCTACCTAGCATAGACCCCAACACAAGAACACTCCTCATCTGTGGCTTCCCTAATGTTGGCAAATCTAGCTTCATAAACAAGGTATACTATATGTACACACATACTTCTGGTTAACACAATACCCTATAGCCTGTTTCTAATATTGAATATAGGTGACCACTTACAGGAGGTTGAAAGTAACGCAGAATACGAAACTTGCAGATGACAATTTCAAAGCAGTCGATATTATAGCAGGATAAGGGGTTAAAACTATAGAAAATCTATGTATGTAATACTTTTAAGGAGGGCCTCATGGGGGATTAGTCATTAAACTAAATTAGTTACCCTCATAAATAAAGTCATTCATTCGTTCTTTCAACCTGCTTTAAGCTATCATCTGCTACGCAGCTAGGATATAGAAAATATTTCTTACGATACAATTGAACCATTTTCTTCACTGAAGGAATAGATAAGAGGTATAAAATGGCATACTTATAGGTAATGGCAGCGTTTTTTTCCCTTATTTGGACGGTACCGGGGAACGGACCCGTCAAAAGAAATCAATTAACGGACCTGTTCTCAATCAAAATAATCATATTTGCCAAATATCAATTACATTTTCCCTTTAAATCATAGCAAACCATCCATATTCCAACTTATCTTTTGCTACAATAAATGTAAACAAAGTTACGCAACTCCATTGAAATTTTTGGGAGTATGTATAAAACAATACCAGTGATTACAGCCGAATTTCGGAAACGGTCCGGGCCAAGATTTATACATGCCCTTTCATCGAGACTGGTTAATGTTGCGTGATCGCAAAATCCGCTGAAATTGATAAGAGTTTACAAACCCAGTCTGACTCTGACTCTGTTTACCATCATTTATAAAATAGAAAACCTACAATTAAAACAATCATGAGCCATAATTCAAAGTACATGTATTACAGAATTATTTTGAACAAGACGATA
The DNA here is from genome assembly GCA_922989275.2 of Gari tellinella. NCBI lineage: Eukaryota > Metazoa > Mollusca > Bivalvia > Cardiida > Psammobiidae > Gari > Gari tellinella. Next base: position 12,079,214 of record OV277863.1, on the reverse strand, counting down.
ATGAAAAACTTGAATCTAGATCACTGCCTTTAACACTCGCGAGCGTGATTGACAGTATCCAGAGATAGATAAGATAAGATTTTGAATTTTACCAAGTCATCAACTCTGTCTCGGCCGCAACAGAGTCTACTGTGAGTAACACACCCAGCGTAGATTTATTTTCTACACCATGTTTATCATCATAAACAGTTAAAATTCCCAATTTCTGCGTTGTCATCATATCAAAACTCGTTTTTCCCAATTTGACTTGGAAAAATTCCCAATCTGAGGGGTACCGGACCCGTTCCCAATTGGATTAAAAAAAAGGCTGAATGGGTAAACACATTCAACCTAGGCAAGGATTAAACTCTTCATTCACAAACACTTATACCCGTGATGAGTACACTTGTTTAATGCAAACAGTGTAGACCTGCACTGTTTGTCATTTGGCATTATATTATGATAGCAAACCCCTAAATAGTCAAAACAAAGGCTAGACAGGGCTCCAGATAAGGGGAACATTTCAAAAATTTAAATCTTTATTTCTGCATTAAACTCTATGGTGTTACAACTCATTAGAATTGTCTCTTTGAGACAATTCTAATGAGTAGTTACACCCTAGGATTTGGTGCTGACATGAGTCACAAAACATTGGATATGTTTGGTAAACTCCCTCTTATCTGGAGCCATGCTAGACATAATTGGAGACTGGAGTTTTCCATTTGAAGTTAACCCTTTACCCCGTAGCCTGTTTCTAGTTTTGAAAATAGATGACTACTTAAAGCAGGTTGAAAGTAAAGCAGAATGTGCCTTAAGGCGCATTCTGCTTTATTTTCAGCCTGCTTTAAAGAGGCTCGCAACCGGATTTAGCATTAAAAATATGAATTTGTAAATATATGTCAAATGCTAATATAGATGGGTAAGATTTAGTTTAGGATAATAAATTCTGTTAAAAAATGCATTTCAAAAAAAATAAATAGAAGAAGCTCTGGTGGGATTCGAACCCGTGACCCTCCATGCGGAGACAAACATGAAAAATGAGGAAACGCCTTTACCCCCTCGGCTACCAGCGCTCTCTATATATATGGTAGCGAATTAACATACTTCACTGGTAGCGATTGATAGTACTTTATTCGGCTTGGGTTTATGTCTGAGCCCGTGTAGAGAAGCAACAACAACAACTATACCATCAGTTGACGCTAAAGAAAAACGATGGAAAATATCTAAAAAAAACTAAGATTCGGTGACGATTATTGAGACTTTTTTTTGGACTGATCATATTTTTTTAATGTCAGAAGCCAAATAATGCCACAAATTTGCTTTTATTTGAGTATTTTATTTTATTTTGACAAGTACACCATCCGGTTGCGAGTCCCTTTAAGCTACCATCTCCTAGAATAAATAAAATATTGTTTATGATACATATTCATGACTGTTACAATTGGAACTATTTTCTTCAGCGTAGGAATAAACTGAATGCGCTAAAGGGGGCTTCTATAAGGGAAAGGGTTAAATGGGTGAATGACTTGAGCCTTCTCCTGCTGAACATTGATTTATAAAACTTGACTCAATATGAACATCTTAAATCTTTCACTTTCATCTTGTTTTCAGATTACAAGAGCAGATGTGGAGGTTCAGCCGTATGCTTTTACAACCAAGTCCTTGTTTGTTGGTCACACTGATTACAAGTATCTGAGGTGGCAGGTATGGAAGCGCTATTATCAGAGTCTGTAAAGTTACTAGTTATCCAATTGTCTTGACCCTTTTCCCCATAGCCTGCTTGTCATTTTAAACACTAGACAACCACTTAATAGCAGGTTGAAAGTAAGGCAGAATGCACTTTAAGGCAATTTTTGCTTTACTTTCAGCCTGCTTTAAGCTACCGTCTTCAGAGATATGGATTTTTTTTATGGTGCATATCCATGGAAATATTTTATTCAATGGAGGAGAAAATCAACATCTTAAATATGCATTATTATGGAGTAATGATTAAGCAACTTTAATATTCTTTAGACAGCTTACTTTAGTTAGAATTGCTGTCCAAATAGACAACCAATAATTTCAGCAAAATAAAGTTCCTACATCTAACAGTAGACTGCCTAAAGCAGGCTAAAAGTAAAGCAGAAAGCTGCTAACAATGTTTTGCAAATACATGTACTAAAAATCTTTGTCATCACCAAACTCTATTGTGTGACTACTCCATAGAATCATCGCTTTGGAAACATGACAGAAAAAAGTTTTAAGTACAATTGAACCTCAATAAATTGAGTTCGCTTATTAAAGTCAAGCTTTCCCATATATCTAAGTTAAGGTGTGCCTAAGCCACAAGCCATATCTTAACTTTGAAATACAGGAATGTGTGACATCAATAAATCATTGAGCCCTTGCCATGAGAATACTTGTCATTTGTGTAGCCCGCTTTGATTGAATACAACACAATCGTAGGGTTTGAGTTCTCGTTTAATCAATATAGTAAATGAATGAAGGCCTGAAAAGGAAATACAATGTTATAGTCTATTTCTAAATATATTCTTACTAAAGATGTATAAGTTAAATGGCATCGCGGTAAAATACAAGGTGCCGTGGAATAAGTTAATAGAAGTAGTTATGTTACTTACCAGCTGGTTGTAGTATAAAGAGAATGTTAAATTAATGAAAGTATAAAGTAAATCTATTTGATACGTCCTTCAGTCTTCAGTAGTTTAGCCAGAATGAATTTGGAGGGAAAGAGGGTTAACTTTATGGCTTTCGGTCAGGTGACTTTCATGTCTCACTCACCCATGAACACAAGCTAACATCATCTCACTCACGACTAGCTCACCAATATACCCGTGCACTCGTGATCATCACTCACACACACATACTTCAGTACGAGTACAATAACATAAAGCTAAGGGGTACAATAAGGGGAAACCCTAAACAGTAACCTGGTTACATTTGCAAACAGTGTATCTATGAAAACTTCACTTGTCCTATGCAAACAGTCTAGACCCAGATCAAAAGGCTTCTTTACTTGTAAAGGAGCCCTCTGATCAGGGTCTGCACTGGTTGTCATTTGCTTGTCTGTTTTGAAGAAACAACGAGTTATTGTCATCACTCTGGCCTCTGTGTGGTCGCTGTCGTCCAAAATCTTAATGTAGGCCATAACTTTAACTACTTGTGCTACAGACTGTATATTTGGTATATGTACTCGTTCACAAAGCTCTTGAGCTCAGTTTGACTTTGGTCATGTCTGACAACGGTCAAGGTCATTTAGAGGTAAAATAGGGAGCATTTTACATTGGCCATAACTAGGATAACAAAACAAACGAGTGTTGGCACCTGCAACAACCCATAGAAGCAAAAAATGGACTAGACATTATTGAAGAACACTCAGTACATTTTCAAATGAATGAATGAGGACCAGGATGAAGGGGTTTAAGGGAAATTCTAACTGTTCTAAAGGTATTGAAAGTTAGCTGTAGAAATACAGATTAGTTATACTAAGTGTGAGATATCAAGCTTTGACTGAATGTGTGTGGTTGGTTTAGGTTAGTTACATGTATGTGTTTTTGTATTCAGGTGGTGGACACCCCGGGTATATTGGACCAGTCACTAGAAGATAGAAACACTATAGAGATGCAGGCCATCACAGCTCTTGCCCATCTGCGTGCAGCCATCCTGTATATTATGGACATATCAGAACAGTGTGGACACTCCATTGAACAGCAGGTACACTGACAATAAACATCAAACACAGGAGAAAATAATAAGATCCTCCCCCGGACAGTTTAACAGTTTTACAGAACAATGTAATGTCTTGCATAGTTTCTATATACATTTAGACAAAAATTAATTACAGCCTTTTAACCCTTTGAACCCTAGTCCCGCATATAGGCGTCCTTGTGCACTTGTCCTATGCAAACAGTGAAAACCCAGATCAGAGGGCTCCTTAAGGAGCCCTCTGATCTTGGTCTTCACTGTTTGTCAAAATGCAAAACATTGACAAAAAAAACCTGAAAAGTCAGAAATGGACTAAACTAAAATGGAAACTGGGATTGTCCATTTGATGTTTCAGGGAGGAATGAGTTAAAAGACAGTTATAGGACTATAAATGGATTTTCCATAACTTTTAAGTTGAAATATGTCCTATTCCTGAGAGATGTCCCCTGTTCTTTTTCTTTATCCCCTGCTCTGTTTAGAGCTCTGGTTAAATTATTACTATGTTTAACCCTTTCCTCCACAAAAACTCCTTGGAGCACCTGTACCTACTCCTCCACATAAGTGTAAACTATGAATATTTAATTATAGTGTTGGAAATGGATGGCAGATTAAAACAAGATGAAAGTAAAACAGAAAGCTCATAAAGGAGCTTTCTGTTTTACCTTCATCTAGCTTTAATCAATATCCTGCCTCAAACAAAGTTGGATATACATGTAGGTGGGTTGCACACATGGTTGTGGGGGAAAAGTTTAAAAAGCATATCAGATAAGTTTTGTATAACAAAATGCCCTTTTAACCCATTACACCATAAATACATTTTTTGCCTTTATTTTATTCATCCACTGAAAAAAAAATAGTTCCCATTTATTAAGTAATGAATACATACCATAAGAAGTATCTTCAATATCCTAGCAGATGGTAGATTAAATCAGGTTGAAAGTAAAGCAGAATGTGCCTTAAGGCACATTATGCTTTACTTTCAGTTTACTTTAAGTGGTCACCTGTCATCAATGCTAGAAACAAGCAATGGGGTAATGGGTTAAATATGTATGACAAGTAATCTCAACCAGTTGACAAATTGTGAAATGTTCTTGTTGTTTCAGATATCTTTGTTCAAGAATATTAAACCTCTGTTTGTAAATAAGCCATTATTGGTGTGTATCAACAAGACTGATATCCTCAAAATACCAGATCTACCGGAAGATAAACAGGTAAACACAGCCCAACTCTTACAACCACCTTGTTTACACAGTGTGTGCCTTATTTAAACCCATTACCATATAGCCTGTTACTAGATTTGAAGACAGGTGACCACTAAAGCAGGCTGAATGTAAAGCAGAATGCGCCTTAAGGCGCATTCTGCTTTACATTCAGCCTGCTTTAAGCTTCCATCTACCATGATATGGAACATATTTCTTATTGTGCATATTTATAACAGTATATATGAAACTATTTTCTTCATTGGAGGAGTGTATTAAAGGCATAAAAAGGCATAATTATTGAGTAATGAGTTAAGCTCTAGGTTATATGAGCGTTTGAACATGGATGTTAAATTGATTTGCAAAAGGAATGTTTAACTATTGATACTAAGTAATATTGTCGTCTGCTACTGTTCTAAAATCAAAAGTTTCTAAATTTTATTTTCAAAACTTGGTCAGCGTGGCAAACAGTTTGGGTACTGATGAAAAGTCGCCTTATGCTGCATCTAATCTGGATCTAAACTGTTTGCAGAGGTAATCACGATTTTGCCGCTAGTGTGCAAACAGTTAATCTCATTGACATTAATTGACATTAAACATTTTGTATGTAGCCAAGTTCTTATGAATGAAATGCTTTACCCCATAGCCTGTTAGATAGATGCAGGTTGAGAGTAAAGCAGAGTGAACCTAAATCCTGCCTTAAACTACCATCTACCAGGATATAGAAATTTTTTCTTTTCATGCATAATCATGTCTATAATTTTAACTATAAAGTGAACTATATGTATTTTCTTCAAATGAGGAATACATTAAATGTGTAAAAATGGGTATCTACATGTATGTTTAACTGTACTTGTAGGATATGCTGCGTGGTCTGGAGGAGGAGGATATTACTATATTAAATGGGTACCTATATAGTAAAGGGTTATTATTTATGTGTATGTTTAACTGTACTTGTAGGATATGCTGCGTGGTCTGGAGGAGGAGGATATTACTATATTGGAGATGAGCACATTGAGTGAGGAAGGAGTGGTAGAAGTAAGAAATGAGGTGAGTCCCTGAACAGTCAACAATCTTTCCCATTAACCCATTACCCTATAGTCTGTTTCTAGTTCTGATAATAGGTGACCACTTAAAGTAGGTTGAAAGTAAAGCAGAATGCGCCTTAAGGCGCATTCTGCTTTCTTTTCAGCCTGCTTTAAGCTAAAATCTGCTAAGGAAAAGAAAATTTTGTATTATATATATTCATGGCTATATAAATTGGAACTATTTTCTTTAGTGGAGAAATAAATTATAGGCGTAAAAAGGGGTATGTATAAGGTAATGGGTTAAAGATTTTAGTTTACACTTCATTTATTTATATTGTTTAAATGGTTCCGGTCCGTTGCATATCTAGGTCACAGGAGCTAAAAATAGGTTTTCAAAAAAAAAAGCTTAAAAAATCTTCTTAAACTACAGTACCCTAAGCTTAGCTATTCTGCACTCAGCATCATCCAATCAGCAATTGGCACAATCATATTGTCATAATTTCTCAGCTTTCCAAGATATGTTACATTTACATCAACTGTCCTAGGTGAGCGATTTAGCGCCGTATACGGCTCTTGTCTTTATTATAGCAGATGGTAGCTTAAAGCAGGCTGAAAATAAAGCAGAATGCGTCTTTATGCACTTTCTGCTTTGAATTAATGAATGAACGAGTTTATTTAACAAGGGTAACTCACTTATTCAGGAGACTTATCTACCATGAGGCCCTCAAGGAAGCATTTCTTACAAATCCTATAATTATCAACAATAAGACAATCAATATGAACAAGGAATAACAATTTGCAAGAACAAAACAATTTCTTAACTATATAAACAATAGTCATGCATTTAGGCGTGCTCTGCAAATAGTATAGCTGTGAAGAGTACACTTATCCTATGCAAACAGTGAAGACTCGGATCAGAGGGCTCCAAAAGGACTAAAAGGAGTCCTCTGGCCAGGGTCTGCACTGTCCGTCATAATTATTAGAATATATTGATAAAAACAAACACTGAATAGCATAAGATGTACATGTACTAGGATAAATTGGAAACTGGAATTTACTTTCAACATGCTTTGAGCAGTCTTCAAAACTAGAAACAGGTCATAGGGTAAAGAATTAAAATGAAACTAACATGCAAACGCAATGCAATAAAAGATAGAAAATGACAAGTGTGGTTTTGACTGTGTCATTGTTGTATTTACAGGCCTGTGACAGGTTACTGGCCCACAGAGTTGAAGTGAAGATCAAGGCAAAGAAAGTTAATGATGTAGCAAACAGACTGCATGTGGCCATGCCCCAGAAGAGAGACCAGAAGGTAAGGAAAAAAGACAGATCTACTGGAGGCCTCCGCCAGCATAAACAAAATGCTTTTGCATCTGTCCCCCTATGGCCTGTCTGTCCACCTATGCTCCTTAACCCTTTCCTCCCTGAAACCTCAAATGGACAATTCTAGTTTTAAATTTAGTCTAGTCCATTTATAACTTTTTAGGATTAATTTTTACAATATCTGTCATATTGACAAGTGTACAGTGGAGAATCTGTTATTCTTTCTCGTTTAAACGCAAACGTACGCAAACTCATTGCACTAAAACATAGAAAAGGACAACTTTTCGACAATTTTGACTATTCATGTTGATCTGAGTGGCAAACAGTTTGGAGCCTGATCAGACGCCGGGTTACCCGGCGTCTGATCTGGCTCCAAACTGTTTTAAATGGAAAAAATAGTTTTAGCGTAAACACGTTTATTGGGAAAGAATAACGTTTTCTCCACTGTACTCCTTTAGGTATACTGTTTGCAAAGGACGCTTATATATCAGAGAGAGTTAACCTGTTCACTTGTCAGCAGCTTTTAAAAATCGCTGCTTGCATTTCTCTAGAGTAGATTTAGTGCATGAAACATTGATGTATGAGAGTCAGTTTTCACCCTGGATCTGGATTCAAATGGTTTGCAAATGCTAGTGCATTGACGAGATTAAAGGTAGTAGCCTTAGTTTGATCCTAGATTTTACAATTTGGGACATTTCATTGATAAACATTTGTAATACTTCACCACATGCTTGCTGGTTGGAAAGAATCTATTGCAAAATGACAATAGTTAAAACATAGACTGGACCTAATTCGACTTGAAGTTGTCCATTTAAGGTTTCAGGGGTAAATGAGTTAATGCAAACATCTTCAATACAGGTCTTCATTGTTGAATGGTTTAGTGTCTCTTATGAATGAAGTTATATAAGGAAGGGGCCTTTGTTTAGTGTCTTGTTGGGAAACTTGAGGAACCTGGATTGAATATTATTATGGGACTGTATGCTAGTTAACCCTTTCCCCGATAGAAGCGACTTTTAGCGTATTTAATTTATACCTCCGCTGAAGAAAATAGTTCCAGTTTATACCCTCTTGAACAATAACCATAACAAATATTTTTATATAGCCTAGCAGATGGTAGTTTAAAGCAGGATGAAAGTAAAGCAGAATGTGCCTTAAGGCACATTCTGCTTTACTTTCAACCTACTTTAATTGATCGCCTGTATATAATGTTATAAACGGGTTATTGGGTAAAGGGTTAAGGAAGATAATCCTTAACTCTTTCCTCCCTGAAACTTTAAATAATTGAAATAAAATATGTTTAAACTGAAACTTTAAATGGACAATTCCAGTTTTCATTTAAGTCCAGTCCATTTCTGACTTTTAAGTGTTGGTTTTGTCAGAGGAGCCCTCTGATCTTGGTCTTCACTGTTTGCATAGGACAAGTGTACTATTCACATGTATACTGTTTGCAAAAAAAACGCCTATATTTGGGACTAGGGTTGAAAGGGTTAATGTAAACATATCAGGAATGTAACTGCATTCATAAAATTATAACTTGTAACCAGATTATACAATTCTTGATCTTTTCTTTTATAGGAGCGACCACCTTGTATTCCTGAGTCAGTACTTAAAAAGAGAAAAGCCATGGAGACCGGGCAGAAACGCAAAACAGTAAGTTTGTACTCAAACATGAAAACTGATACGATTTTCTATGTGGAACTAAAGTTTTTTATGCCTCTTGGGGTGTACTGACGCAGGGGCATATAGTGATTGACTTGTTCATGTCTCTGTCTGTACATGTGAACATATGAGATTAACCAGACTTTCCCATTTCGTCTGGTGTCAACACAGCTCACTAGAGCGCTGCTGTTTTACTACCATACAGTGGAAAAGACGTTATTTTTTTCCAATGAACTCGTTAATGCTAAAACGATTATTTCCATTGCAAATAGTTTAGAGCCAGATCAGACGATGGGTAATCCAGTGTCTGATCAGGCCCCAAACTGTTTGCTACTCAGATAAAAAGCAAAGGAGCTTTCTGTTTTATTGTTGCCTTGCTTTAAGCAGTCACCTGACGTTAACACCTATTTTTGTATACCTTACTATAAATAGTAACAAATTTACTTTGATAAGAATGTATTACGTCCTTGCCGAGCGGGCCAATAACCGGATGCTGTCCAATAACCGGTTACTTGGACTGCATCCGGTTATTGGCCCGGGGGCAACAGATCTTATGCACGTGAAAACGTTAGCAACCTAACGTTCAAAATGGCCAACGTTCGTTGAAGATGACATCATAAGGTTTCTATAACGGCCACGCTTATGTAAACATTCAAACAATCTACATATTTGTTGATTTTGAACCAGGTATACAATAAACAAGTCATTAAACGACCAGGGTGGGCCGTCGTTGCTTATTGTCACTCGTTAGCCACATTGGCACTCGGGCCAAGGCCCTCGTGCCGTTATGGCTGACTTGTGCCAATAGGCAACGACGGCCCACCCGGGCCGTTTAATAACTATATAATAATTGACACAATTTAGTGGTCGTAATAGAGAGGTTTTTACTGTATGCGCTTTCTGCTTAGTTTTCATCTTGTAAAGCTGCCACCTGTTTTGATCAGCCACTTTGAGTATTTGTTTGAATAGTGTGACTGTATTTGTTGTTTGTTTTTAACCATCAGGAGCGAGATATTGAGTTGGAGATGGGAGATGACTACACTGTAGACCTCAGAAGTAAGTCAGTCTTTTCTCTAATTTCTACAAAGCCAGGGCTTCAGATAAGGGGAGTATTTCAAAAACTAAAATCTTGATTTCTGTATTAAACCCTATGGTAACACTACTCATTAGAATCGTCTCGAAGGGATGATTCTAATGAGTAGTCACACCATAGGATTTTGTGCTGAAATCAGTGATAAAACATTGGATTTGTTCAGTTTACTCCCTCTTATCAGGAGCATTGCAAGGCCTCATGGGGTTCTTGGGCATGCCACAGTGGCACAAGAATTGGGACCACTGTATTCCCCTAACATGATCTTAACCCTTTCCCTCATAGAAGCGACTTTTAGCGTATTTAATATATTCCTCCGCTGAAGAAAATAGTTCCAGTTTATACCCTCATGAACACTAACCATTATAAATATTTTATATAGCCTAGCAGATTTTAGCTTAAAGCAGGCTGAAAGTAAAGCAGAATGTGCCTTAAGGCACATTCTGCTTTACTTTCAAGCTGCTTTAAGTGGTTACCTGTTTTTCAAAACTAGAAACAAGCTATGAGGTAAAGGGTTAAGAGGCGACCAATAGAAGTTCAAGGTAAACTAAAATTTCAGTATGAGTTAAGTTTCAGATTCCATATCACATAGTTTTATGTTGATGTAAATGAGATTTGAATCTGGGGCCCGTTTCATAAAACTTCGTACGACAAATGTTGTCGTAAGTCTGATTATAAAAGTCTCAATATTTTTTTATTTCTCCATCTAATCCTGTCTTGTGACATGTTTTTGGAATCGTCTTGAAAAGACGATTCCAAAAATATGTCACAAGACCTGATTAAATAGAGAAATAAAAAATTAAATGCATTTTAAAGTTTTGACTTACGATCGATTTTTTCGTACGAAGTTTTATGAAACGGGCCCCTGACAACTTCCTGTATTGTCACCACAGATGGGTCTTGTGTCAGTTTATGATATGACTGCATGTGGTATCATGTCATGTGTCTACGTTTTTCTATCATGGTGTAGCAGCACAATATCTCTCTCAAGTTGATACCATCTCCATATAACTGATATACTGTTGGTGGGACAATACACTCAACTCACTCACTCTCTGACTTGAACAGTCAATCTTGTATTTAGCAACTGTTGATAGAATACCAATTTGCATTATTTCATACAGGCTTTTACTTAATACAGGATAAAAGTAATACAGAAAGCTCATATTATAGCTTTCTATCTTGCATTCAGGAGTCACCTGTCTTAAGAGGTCTCCACACTACATGTAGCGGGACACCAAATGACGTCATTTGCGATGACGTTACCGTAAACAACATCAAGTTTTGACGGAAAATCTATGTAGCAGAAATACTACAAACTACGACTTCGATTGATTTAACCCTTAGCCCGCCAAATAAATTGTCGTCTGCTATATTTCTCGTCTGCTTCAAGTTTCAAAGTTGCTCAAAATTGCTGAAAATGTTGTCCGAGTGTCAAACAGCTTGGATCCGGATGAGACGCCGAGTTACTCATCCGGATCCAAGCTGTTTGCATATGGAGCTATAGTCGTGAGTGGCAGGCTAAGGGTGTTTAAAAGTGTTATGTGATAATAAAATCTCATATTCGTGCTAATTACTTATCATTTTTAATAAAAATGTTGACTAAAATTAATATGACGCTCGCCAAGGCTCGCAACATATTATTTTAGTCAACTTGTTTATTAAAAATGATAAATGATCACTCATGTAAGATCCTCTTTATACAATATTGCTATACATACTATATATATAGCTTAGACATGGACCAAATTTCTGTTAACAGCTTCTTTTAAAAATTGGTTTTATCTTGTGTAAGTAAATTGAAGTTTTATTTGTCTGCGCAGTAATACAATCCTAATAAAACTTGGTTTGTTTGCATATGGGCAGTATGTGTAAGTTTTATAACCAGTCATATAGCACCTATAGCACTGGATTAGCTGCCCTTTGTTACTTTGAATTTGCAAAACAAAATTTGTAACATGCACTTAATTTCCTTTTCAGAAACTTGGGACCTTGCCAATCCAGAAGAAAAGTATGATGTGCTTCCAGAGATATGGGAGGGTCACAATGTAGCTGACTTTATTGACCCAGATATTATGAAGGTCAGTGTTTAGGTGTAGGAAATGTTATAAACATTAAGCCCGCAATGATCAGTCAGGGTTTAACCAATTATCCCATATTTAGTCATCACATAGGGTTGGTATAGACATGAGGTAGTTAAAGAACTGAAGGATTTTGATTTTTGATTTTGTTATGATTTTACTTTGCTTTTAACAGTATTTCAGTCATATCGTGACGTCCAGCTAATTACAGGCAGAGGAAAACCTCAGAAGCCCTTTATGCACTGTTTCAGGCACAAATCGACAACTGGGTAGAACCACCTACCTTCCGCAAGCCAGCTGGAAGGCTTCCCCACATGAAAAATTGAAATGCCCAGACTGGGATTCGACCCAACAGCGGTGAGGAGCTTAGTGATATAAGTCACAGTGACTATACCACTAGGCCACTGAGGGCCCTAAGAACTTAAGGAGAAAATGTTGGAATGTTCAGTTTACTCACTCTAACCTTGAGTTATGACTTTTCATGTGTCAATTTCAATATTCAGAGACTAGAGGAACTAGAGAAGGAAGAAGAGTTACGGGAGCAAGCAGGTTACTATGACAACGCCGAAAGTGAGGAGGATGAGGAAATGCAGGAGCTCCGTCAGACAGCGTCAAAGTAAGAAACTACAATCAGACCCTTCGACTAGCTGAACAGAGCTAACACATTCAATCTTAGCAATGAGTATACTTGTCATTAATTCAGTCACTCTAGCCACCTGCTGCCTACCCCAGTCCCTGGGACACCCGCAGCAGTTGAAAAATAAACTCAGGATCAAGTCAAGTCAAAGTAATTTGTCATTAAAACAGTGTACCTACGAAAAGTACATTTATCCTATGCAAAAAGTGTAGACTCTGATCAGAGGGCTCCTGTCCTGTAGGAACCCTCTGATCAGGGTCTACATTGTTTGTCATTTTGCAATATATTGTTAAAATCAACCCTAATTAGTGAAAAATGGACAAGACTTATTTGGAAGTTGGAATTATCCATTAAAAGTTTCAGGGGTGAACAAGTTAATGCAAAGAAATGTTTTTATGTCCCCGCATGACTTAGTCAGGGGCATATTGTTTTTGGTTTGTCTGTCTGTCTGTCAAGAAGTTCTTGAGTTCAGTACAAGACTACAAGTTGGGTCATGTCCAGCAACGGTCAAGGTCATTTAGAGGTCATTTAACCCTTTCCCTCATAGAAGCGCCTTTTAGCGCATTCCGTTTATTCCTCCTCTGTAGAAAATAGTTCCAATTAATACAGTCATGAATATCATTATGTAACATAAGAAATATTTTCTTTATTCTATCAGATGGTAGCTTAAAGCAGGCTGAAAGTAAAGCTTTACGTTCAACCTACTTTAAGAGGTCACCTACCTTCAATACCAGAAATCTGCTAGGGGGTAAAGGGTTAAAGATAAAATAGACTGAATTTTATGTTGGCCATAACTTTAAACCTACATGTGATACAAACTTCATATTGTGCATGTGCACTCAAATTCAAGAAGCTCTTTAGCACAGTACAAGTTGGGTCATGTTAAACAAAGGTCAAGGTCATTTAAAGGCCAAATAGATTGAACTTTACATTGGTCATAACTTTTGAACAACATATGATAGACACTTCATATTTGTACTCAATTCAAGCAGCTGTTTAGCTCAGTACAAATGTGGTCATGTCTAAGGTCAATTTCAAGGTCATTTAGAGGTCAAATAGGCTGAATTTAACATTAACCATAACTTGTTACCCCTGCTGTATGATTGTATTTTACATCGAAATGAATACATTTTAGTGACAAAACACTTCGGGGGCATTTGTCACTTTCAGTGACACCATTCTTGTTTGTTAAGCTCTCTCTTTATAGTTTCTGTCAGTGTTAGAAATAATAAGGAAGTTTAAAGTATTATAAGAGCTATTGATATGATTATACTGTCAAACTTGTATATAGGAAGTCATGGGCAGGTAAATAAGAGAAGTGCAGCTTAGTTAACCCTTTACCCCATAGCCTGTTTCTAGTTTTGAAGACATGTGATCACTTAAAGCGGGTTGAAAGTAATTTCTTCAATGGAGGAATAAATCAAATGTGCTAAAAGGCGCTTCTATGAGGGAAAGGGTTAAAATACTGTAAAAGCTTGCCTTTTGAGTGTTCTGCTGTACATTTTTGCTGTAATAACTCTTTCTTACACAGAGGCACATACATACTTCTACCTTCTCCTCTGCATAATGAATATTCTTTGATGGAATTGAATACTTTCTGCTTTACGCTTATTTTGCTTTTAGCAGCCACATGCCTTAAATACAGCTTGGTATAGGTAATTTGCTCTTTTGACTGTGCAGGAAAGAGTTAAGCATTCATCTGTCTTTAAAGTGTTCAATTATCTTTCAATAAATGGTCACTTATCTTGCATTTGACTGTACTTTAAGGATCCGAGAGAAGAGGAAAATTATAATGTTGGAATCTAAAGAGAAGCGGCGGATACAGAAGCCACGCCTACCAAGAACAGCCAAGAAGGTGGACCCCAACAAGCTGGAGGAAAACATGGAGGAGTTGGGCATCGAGTTTGATGATAAAGAACAGGTGAGTTGATAATGTTGTTTTTTTTACATCTGTTTCTGCCATTTAAGGGCCAAGAGCGGGTACAGAAAACTGGGGCTTGATGCCTTACTCTTATCAACAGAGTCCTCTCGTTCTTTTATATGCCCAGTGTAAAGCACTGATACATGGAACCTTGGTTTTAAGCTCACCTGGCACGTAGTGCCAAGGTGAGCTATTTTGATTGTGCTGTGTCCGTCGTTCGTTCGTCGTCAACAATTTCTTCAAACGACTTCTTCTCCTAGACTACTGGATGGATTTTCACCAAACTTGGCTGGAATGATCCTTTTATGGTCCTCTTTCAAAGTTGTTCAAACATTTCCGGTCCATTGCATATCTAGGTCACAGGAGCTAAAAATAGATTTTTTCAATGAAAACTTAAAAAATCTTCTCGTCTGAAACCACAGTACCCTGAGCTTAGATATTTAGCACAAAGCATTGTCTTCAGGTCCTCTATCAAGGTTGTTCAAATTATATCCCTGGGGTAAAAAATGACCCAGCCCCGGGGGTCGTAATTTTACATAGAGTTATATAGTGAAATCTTCAAACAAGTATTTCTCTGAAACTAATATGGCAAGAGCTTTAATATTTGGCATGGTAACACTTCTAGAAGCTCTGAACCAATATTGTAAATATGGTTCCGGTCCGTTGCATATCTAGGTCACAGGAGTTAAAAATAGATTTTTTCCAGTTAAAACTTAAAAAATCTTCTAGTCCGACACCACAGTACCCCGAGCTTAGATATTTGGCATAAAGCATCATCTTTAGGTCCTCTATCAAGATTGTTAAAATTATGTCCCTGGGGTCAAAAATGACCCCGCCCCGGGGTCATTTTTTTAACCTAGAGTTATATAGTGAAATCTTCAAACATGTATTTCTCTGAAACTAATATGGCCAGAGCTTTGATATTTGGCATGGTGACATTTCTTGAGGTCCTTAACCATTATTGAATATATGGTTCCGGTCCGTTGCATATCTAGGTCACAGGAGCTAAAAATAGATTTGTTCAATGAAAACTAAAAAAAATCTTCTTGTCTGAAACCACAGTAACCTGAGCTTCGATATTTGGCACAAAGCATCATCTTTAGGTCCTCTTTTAATGTTGTTCAAATTATTTCCCTGGGGTCAAAACTGCCAAGGCCCTAGGGGTTGCAGTTTTACATAGAGTTATATAGTGAAATCTTCTTCTCTGAAACTATTATGGCCAGAGCTTTGATATTCAGCATAGTGTCACTTTTTGATGTTTTTACCAATATTGCTGAAATGGTTCGGGTCTGTTGCATATTAGCTAAAAAAAAGATTTTTTCAATGAAAAGTCATCCTGTCTAAAACCATCCATGTACAAAATATTTGACAGAAGACTTAATTATACCCCCACAAACAGAGTTTGAGGGGGGTATACTGGAATCAGCCTGTCGGTCGGTTGGCCGTTGGTCTGTCGGTCGGTCGGTCTGTCTGCAAAATCTTGTACTTTCAACTCCTCCTTCAGTTTCAACCCGATTAATTTGATACTTGGCATAAATGTTACTCAGGTGTAGTAGATGTGCAAGACACAAATTTCAGGTCTCTGTGACCTTGACCTTGAACTTTGGCCTTGAAATTACTATTGAAATTGGTAGGCAAAATCTTGTACTTTCAACTCCTCCTTCAGTTTCAACCCGATTCATTTGATACTTGGCATAGATGTTACTCAGGTGTATTAGATGTGCAAGACACAAATTTCAGGTCTCTGTGACCTTGACCTTTGGCCTTGAAAATGGTCTTGAAATTGGTAGGCAAAATCTTGTACTTTCAACTCCTCTTTCAGTTTCAACCCGATTCATTTGATACTTGGCATAAATGTTACTCAGGTGTACTAGATGTGCAAGACACAAATTTCAGGTCTCTGTGACCTTGACCTCTGGCCTTAAATTTGGTCTTGAAATTGGCAGGCAAAATCTTGTACTTTCAACTCCTCCTTCAGTTTCAACCCGATTCATTTGATACTTTGCATAGATGTTACTCAGGTGTAGTAGATGTGCAAGACAAAAATTTCAGGTCTCTGTGACCTTGACCTTTGTCATTTAAATTGGTCTTGAAATTGGCAGGCAAAATCTTGTAATTTGAACTCCTCCTTCACTTTCAACCTGATTCACTTGATACTTTGCATAAATGTTACTCAGGAGTAGTAGATGTGCAAGACACACATTTCAATTCTCTGTGACCTTGACCTTTGGCCTTGAAATTGGTCTTGAAATTGGCAGGCAAAATCTTGTACGGCGAACTCCTTCACTTTCAACCTGATTTACTTGATACTTGCCATAAATTTTCAAAGTTTTTATGATGGTGGCAGCACCCTGCCATTGTTAAACCTCACTGAAAACGTCTGCAGAGTGTGACAGAGTGCTGCATAGTGGGGGTATTTATCACCTTTAGTGATAGCCGTTCTAGTTTTCAAGTTCATCAGCAAGATTTTTGAAATTATGTCTCTAGGGTAAAAAATTATCTAACCCCAGGGGTCATGTGACCCTTGTGTTGGTTTTTCCAGGTGAGCGATATTTAGGCCCGCATGGGCCTCTTGTTATAAAGTCTCATAATCCAGATCAGAGGCCACGTGACACGATGTCTAATCTGGGTTCAAGCTGTTTGCAATTGTAAGCCAAGTAATATTCAGTTCTCTAAGGGTATTGATTTCCCTTCCCTATAACAACTCCCTCTGAACAACACTCACAATCTGTGTCTGCTGTTGGATTTTGTTATAGAGAGGGAAACACTGTACTGTTTCATATTTACTATCATTAGAATCCTCTGAATAGTCTGTCTTCACATGGACTTTGGTGAAAGGTTTTTTATTGTAGAAAAATGTTTAATTTTACATCCCCATATAATTATGTGAAGTTATTTTATTGAGTGAGACATGTATGTTTTCAGGCCCACTACAGAGACAGATCAAGAAGTGCAAGTAGAGCTGCCAGTAGAGCTGCCTTGAAGAGAAAACGTGAGGCTTCGGTATCACAGTCCAGGTCACGTGCACGCAGCTCCTCTAGAACACCCAGGGATAAGTCAGGAGTCAGGGATGAGGCGGTAAGATTTAAACCATTACCCCATAAATAGTTACACTTTATACAGTCCTATATATGTATCATACAAAATATTTGCTATATCCTAGCAGTTAATAGCTTAAAGCAGGTTGAAAGTAAAGCAGAATGTGCCTTAAGGCGCATTCTGCTTTACTTTCAATCTGTTTTAAGTAGTCACTTGTCCGCAAGACAAGAAACTGGCTATTAGGTAATGGGTTAAGCCATTATTAACAAATTTTATCATCTGCGTTAACCTCCCCATTGCCATTATATAGTCTACTTTAAAAATGTTATCCATAGCTTATTTCAATATAAGGTTTAAAGCAGTTTTACCAAAGAAGTATCAATACCAGTGTCAAACAATTTAAGTCCTAATCAAATGCCATATATAATGTAGCATCTCATAGGGATCCAAACTGTATTCAAAAGAAACTAATTCTGTACTAAAGAGTTTAGGAAAATTTCTTGTATTGTTTTGACACCCAATGAGTATAGTTTTATCATCATGAATAACTTCTCAGGGCTCCAGATAACGGGCATAGTAAAAAAACTAGAATCTTAAGTCTCAAAGAGATGATTCTAGTGAGTAGTCACACCATAGGATTTAGTGCTGACATCTACTCTTTGCACCCAAGGGGCGAAATAGTAAGTATCTGTGCAAACAGTTTGAATCCTGATGAGCTTCCAATTATTGAAGACAAAAAAAGTATGCAGCATGCAAAGAATTCAGGAAATACTGTTGGCAGATCTGAGTTAACTCCGTCTTATCTGGAGACCTGACTTTAATCATTTTTTGAATGAGGTTTATCATATATTGACTCATTGTTTTGCAGATGGCAGCAAAGGCGAAGAAGATTGCAAGAAAGGCCCAAGAGAAGTCCTTCAACATGCATGCCCGTAAAGGAGAAGCAGACAGAAGAATACTGGACGATAAGCCCAAACATTTGTTCTCGGGCAAACGTAAAATGGGCAAAACTGACCGTAGATAAGATCCAAACTGGCTCTGGTGGTGTGAACAGTTTTATAACATTCTGTGTGATATGGCTTATTCCTTCCCTTTAGTTTGAAGATAGATAACTACTTAACTCTTTGAACCCTAGTCCCGCATATAGGCGTGCTTTTCAAACAGTGTGCATGTGAAACGTACCCACGTCCTATGCAAACAATGAAGACCCAGATCAGAGGGCTCCGAAAGGAGCCCTCTGATCAGGGTCTTCACTGTTTGTCACAATGCCAAACATTGACAAAAACAACCCTTTAAAGTCAGAAATGGACTAGACTAAGATGGAAACTGGAATTGTCCATTTAAAGTTTCAGGGAGAAAAGAGTTAAAGCAGGTTGAAAGTAAAGTAGAATGCACTTTAACCTTTTGAGCCCTAGTCCCGCATATAGGCGTCCTTTTCAAACAGTGTACATGTGAATACTACACTTGTCCTATGCAAACAGTGAAGACCCAGATCAGAGGGCTCCGAAAGGAGCCCTCTGATCAGGGTCTTCACTGTTCGTCATACTGCCAAACATTGACAAAAACAACCCTTAAAAGTCAGAAATGGACTAGACACAAATGGAAACTGGAATTGTCCATTTAAAGTTTCAGGGAGGAAAGAGTTAAGGGGCATTCTGATTTACTTTCAGTCTGCTTAAAGCTACAATCTGCTAGGATGTAAAAAATATTTCTTTGGTGTATATTCATGACTATAAAATGGAAGTATTTTCTTTAGTGGACTCGGTTCTAAATGACCATTTGTGTGAATGGGCCATAAAACATCAATCATTCATTCATTCTTCAGTGCAGGAACAAATTAAATTCATCAAAGGCCTATTTATGGAGTAGTGAGTTTAATTCGGAACTAATTGACAGGTAAACACATGTTTAAGCCAGTTGTTGGTTGAAAAATAGAAGGTACATTACGATATGATGTTTCATACAGTGCCTAATTAACGATTCAATCATGCTGATGACATGTTACTGATGTTTCAACAAGAAAGTGGAAGAGCTAATGAGCACCATTTGCTAAAGGAATTATCATTCATGAACAGCACCTGCACTGTTTGCATACGACTAGTGTACTCTTCAGGGGCCCATTTCATAAAACTTTGTACGACAAATTTTGTCGTAAGTCAAAACGGAAATACATTTAATTTCTGATTTCTCTATCTAATTCTGTCTTGTGACATCTCTTTGGAATCGTCTTTTCAAGACAATTCCAAAGAGATGTCACAAGACAGGATTAGATAGAGAAATAAATAATAATTGAGACTTTTATAATCTAACTTACGACATCATTTGTCATACGAAGTTTTATGAAACGGGCCCCAGAGGTACACTGTGTGTAACCGATGCATGTACAGTCAAACCTCTGTATCCAGATATGTTCGACATCAGCAAGATTGAGATGTCAAAGTTTGAATCTATGTGTCACTAGGGTTCAATGGGTTAACTCTTTCAACACCATGGACATGTTTAAAATATACTAATTACATTTACAAACAGTGTAGACCCGGATCAGAGGGCTCCTATAGGAGCCCTGTAATCTCGGTCTACACTGTTTGCTAATTTAGACCAGTATTCATCACTACCCAGAATTCCAAGTAGACTGGTTCATGTTGTGGTAACTAAATTATCCATAAGGGAACCTAGTAACCCACAAGAGTTACAAGTTTAGTGTTGAAAGAGTTAGTTTATAATGGAGTTCTCATTTATACCAATGTGTGATATTGTTCAACCCTTTCCTTCCTTAAACCTCAAATGGACAATTCGAGTTTTCAATTTAGTTGGGTTGATTTTTACAATATATGTCAGAATGGCAGTATAAACCCAGATCAGAGGGCTACTTAAGGAGCCCTCTGATCAGGGTCTACACTGTTTACATAGGAAAAGTGTACTCCTCATAGGTTCGCTGTTTGCAAATGACGCATATATGCACGACTAGGGTGCAAAGAGTTAATGCTTTATGAGTTATTTCCTGTGTATCATATGGTTTGTGCTACCTTGAATGAATCCAGGGTTAGTTACTGTATGAGCTTGTACATATACTGTATTAGGTTCCAGATAAGAGAAGTAAACATAGAAGTTACTCCCAAAGGTCCCAAACCCCATTGTGATACTCTGTTATCTTGATATACAGTTTATCATGTATTAACCCATTACCCCATACATACACCTTTACTTTATTACTCCACTGAAGAAAAAAGTTCCAATTTATACATTGCTGAATGTTCCATAACAACTATTTTATATCCTAGAAGATTATGGCTTAAAGTAGGCGGAAAGTAATGCAGAATGTGCCTTAAGGCACATTCTGCTTTACTTTCAACCTGCTTTAAGTGATCACATATCTTATATATAAGAAACAGGCTATGGGGTAATGGGTTATGCAACTACTAACTAAAGTTGTGTAGATATATCTTTAAGACTACTTTATGTAGGATAATCACCTGTCTATAAGATTAATAAAGGATCTGTTATTGAGTGGTTGATTAATACATTTTTGACTGTTCTTAGAATTTATGTCTGCCATTGCAGAAAATTTGATTTATACAGGAAACCTCTATTACGACCATTGAAATTATAATAATTGAATGTGATAGCCTAAAACAATAAGAAAGTACAGTAGAACCCCTTTATTACGACCACTAAATAGAAGGCTAATTGTCCGTATAAAGAACAGGTGAGAGCTTAAAGCAATGTAAAAGTGAAACAGAAAGCTCCTGTAGGAGCTTTCTGTTTCACTTTCACATTGCTTTAAGCAGTCACCTGTCTTAAACGATTAATATTTGACAAAACTTAGTGGTCATAATACAGAGGTTCTACTGTACTTCTATCTTGCTTTAAGCAACTACTTTCCCTAAACACTAAAATCTTAACTGAATTTAGTTGTTGTAATAGAGAGGTTTTACCTTGTTTTATGTTTATACATGTACCTTTTGAAAAATGAGTATCAAACACTGTTTGGATGCCAAGTGATGTTGCACAATGTACAGTAAAGGTTTATTGTAATCTACATTATTATATGCCTTCGAGTGATATCGAGCGTTTCCGTGTGTATCTGCTCAGTAAAATACAAGAGTCTGTATCAGCCACTCTGTATTTTACTCTGACGTCGCTTTCGATTTAACCTGACGTCATTTATGTACATGTACAAGTGCCGCGTTATTCTTTGTGGCATACAAAATTCTTGTTCTGCTTCAAATAACTAATAAATTTTGGATATAAAATTATTTAAACAACTATTTAGTTGTTTCTGGTTTGTATTCAAGGCATATAATAAACACATTACCAGTTGGCAGTGCGCAACAGAGTGTTGCATTTAGCTCATGACGTTTTTGGCGGAAACAACCGATCAGACTCGCGCCAAGGCGCTCGTCAGATCGGCTATTTCCGCCAAAAATGTCTCGAGCTAAATACATCACTCTGTATCGCTCTGTCAACTGGTAATGTGAAGGAATTTTGCAGTTTTTCTTGAGGTAATTGTTGTATAACTTTTACATGAGAAGTAAGTGAACATGTTAACTATTAATTGTTTATGATTTAATAAGAAAATAAAGTCTGTACATATTGTAATATTTTAATACTTTGTAATTTCCACAAAATAATTACCCATGTTTTGAAAAATTATGACAACAAACCCCTTAAAACCCCACAGATTACAATTGAGGAGTGCACTTGTCTTTAATATGCAAACAGTGTAGCTCCTGAGTAGATGGTTTCTATAGGAGCCTTCTGATCTGGATCTGCACTGATAGTCATTACCCCATGGCCTGTTTCTAGTTTTGACGATATATGACCGCTAAAAGCAGGTTGAAAATTAAGCAGAATGCGCCTTAAGGCGCATTCTGCTTTACTTTCAGCCTGTTTTAAGTTACCAACTACTAGAAAATAGGTAAATACTAGGTAATTTTTCATGTCTATATAGATTTGAACTTTTTTCTTCAGTGAATGAATAAATTAGAGACGCAAAAAGACGTATTTATGGGGTAATGGGTTAAAAGAGATGTGTCAGTAAGACACATTCAAACTGGAAACGCTGGGTGAAGTCATGACCGTGTAAGGTGGCGTCTAATCAGGATCCTAACTGCTTGACACTCTGACCTTGTTTTGAAAAGGAATTTAGAATATTCTGTTTTTTTTAACATTAGCAGACAGCAATTGTTGCATATAAAAAACTACCCAGTATGCAAAGCATTAATTGGTGTCTGATCTGGATTCAAACTGGTATGGAATGCTAGTGTGGTTGAGCTAGGTAGTGCACTGGTTAGAACAACTATACAAGTAAAAACCAGTGACGTCACAGTTCATAGTGCACTTCCTTCTGCACAACCATGTCTTTGACAGCATCCCACGTGCCATTATGAGGGTGTGGTTTAATTCCAGTCACATGACAGACTATCTGATACACATTGGTGTTTTTAAAAGGCTTTGCAATATAGTTCTTCTTAAAATCTGAAAAAGAAAATGTAGGAAAGTCTTGAATGGTCTGGAAGTGGCATCTTATAGACCATCAAGAAAATAACTAAATAAAGATAACACATAATAATACATGTATAAAATTGTTTCCTGCATACCTTTAATCCATTTCTCCATAGCATGTTTCTAGTATTGAAAATAGGTGACAACTTAAAGCAGATTGAAAGTAAAGCAGAATGTGCCTTAAGGCACATTCTGCTTTACTTTCAGCCTGCTTTAAGCTACCATCTGCTAGGATGTATAACAGATTCTTATTTTACATATTCTTGACTGTATAAATTGGAAATATTTTCTTCAGTCGAGGAATAGATAAAAAGTGTAAAAAGGTGTATTTATGGTGTAATGGGTTAAACCAAACACAATATGCTCTCCTCTTTAACGAAAATTATTTTGATCTGTGTAACCAAATGCATGAGAATTTGTGTTGTGTGGTATCAAACAAGAGTTCCTGATCAAGGAAATGCATTTTGCATGGTATAGAAAAGTAACTTCGTAAAAGAAAATCATGTACAGTAGAGAAGACATTTACCCCCCCCCCCCCCCCCCCAAAAAAAAAAACAAAATACCAACACCGTTTATTCAAAAACTATTGTTTCTATTTACAAATAGTTTGGAACCTGATCAGATGCCGGGTAACCCAGCGTCTGATCAGGCTCCAAACAGTTTGTCACTGAGATTAAAGTAAAGAGTAAAAAAGTTGTAATTTTCTACGTTTTATTACAATGCGCTTGCATTTATTTTTCCCATTTACACCGGAAATAATAACATTTATTCTACAGTACAGTAGAACCTCTCTATTACGACCACTAAACGAAGGCTAATTGACTGTATAAAGACAGGTGACAGCTTAAAGCAAGGTGACAGTAAAACAGAAAGCTCCTAAAAGAGCTTTCTGTTTCACTGTTACCTTGCTTTAGGCAGTCACCTGCCTTAAACACATGGTATTTAGCACAATTTAGTGGTCATTTTAGGGAGGTTCTACAGTATGTAGCGATTGTGTTTGTCCTACAGCCTGATCTTACCTGGTCCAGTGGCCATGAACATTGACCGCATGTCTTCTTCAGTATTGTCGAAACCATGGTTACCAGCTATGCCTTTTAGAAAGCCTGGTTGGTCCGGCTGTAGAGTAACAAAAAGTATGCCAAGTTTGTTTACAAATTCATTGGCCAGTTTTATTTACCAAGTCTATTTTAACAATTTAATTATTACCCCCTCACCGCCATAATTTTATCTGCTTCAGAATCATTGTCTGCAAAATCATTTCAAAGTTAGACGTACGGTGGTATGACTTAAGAATTATCGCTACCAGTGTCAAACAGTTTTGAGCCTGATTAGACGCTGGGTTACCTGGCATCTGAATCAGGATCAAAATTGTTTGCAAAAACAACTTCTGTCACATTTGACAATAAAAGTGTTAAAATCCAGAACCTTTAACTCTTTGACCGCCCCTATAGATGCCTTACAGTCTAAATACTGGCCGCGTAACGTTGTGTCGGATTAGATATTAAATTATTTAAGCAACCAGATTTAGCATTAGAAGTAGTAATTTGTTAACGTTTGTCAAACGCTTATATAAACAAGTAAATATTAGTTTAGGATATCATAAGAAATTCTGTTTAAAAAATACATTTCACTGAAAAAGAATATTTGGCTATATGTAGTTAGATTTGAACTTGGGACCCAGCATGGGAGGGTGGAGAAGATGCACGCTTAACCGATCGATATACATGTATCACGATCGATAATTTAAACTACTTCACTACTTCATGTGCGAACGGTTTCAATTGAGTCAAAATGGATTCATTCCGTCTTTCGATGGAGTTGAAAAAGCAATGGAAAATATCTAAAAAACTAAGAATTGAAGACTTTTCTTGAGGATGTTTTTAGACTGTTAATATTTGTTTAAATCCAGATGCACGATACTACTACATATTTGATTTTATTTGAGTATTTTCTTTTTACTTTGCAAATACACCATTTGGTTGCTAGTCCCTCTAAATCTGACTTCAAGAACTTGAAATGATGCAGACAACAGTGAGTACGATCTCATGGTGATGAAAACACTACAGCAAACGATATACCTCGAATATTCATACTTCTACCCATTTGAATTTTTTTATTTTGACCTTCGACAGTCGAACATATCCTTATTTCAAAGTCAAAACGTGGAGCCCTGTGTTTTTACTTTGAAATACGGATTTGTTCGACTTAAGCGAGTCCATGGTATCAAAGTTTGACTTGTACAGTGGAAAAACGTTATTCTTTCCCGTTTAAACTCAAACGCATTGCAATAAAAGGTACAAAATAATAACTTTTTGACAAATCTGACTTTTCATTTTTATACGAGTGGCAAACAGTTTGGAGCCTGATCAGATGCCGGGTAACCCGGCGTCTGATCTTGGTCCAAACTTTTTGCAATGGAAATAATAGTTTTAGCGTAAACGCGTTTATTGGGAAAGAATAACGTTTTCTCCACTGTACTCACGTTTTTTACAAACCAGCCAGGGTCGGCCACCAGCAGTATCGGGGACATCCGCCGATGTTTCTTTAAAAACCAGCGCTCGGCCAGATCTTGCCTGTTGAACACTTGGAAATGATTTTGGGCTTTCTCCAAGGCATTGAACACCTATAAAAGAAGAGAAACCATAAACTATTTTAACCCATTCACCCCTGAAAAATTTAATAGACAATTCCAATTATAAAATAAGTATTGTCCGTCATTTTGGACTATTTAGGGCTGATTTTAACAATATATTTCAAAATGACAAACAGTGTAGACCCTGATCAGAGGGCTCCTTAAGGAACCCTCTCATCAGGGTCTACACTGTTTGCATAGGACAATTGTAATGCTCACAGGTACACTGTTTGTAAATGTCATACTCCTCGCTAGGGTTGAATGTGTAAACTGGGAAATGTCGATTTTTCTTTTTGAAAAAAAAATATAAGAAAAAAAACCTGTCTTCCTGAAACAAACGAAAACGTGTACTCGGCACAGGTGCACTGTTTGTAAACTACGCGTGTGTGCGTCACTAGGGTTCAATGGGTTAACTTCAAGAATGGTTAATAAACAATCTAGCAAACTGAAAGGAACAGGAGTCAATGCCGTTTCGTTTATTAATCTATAAAGTGACCACCCATTGAAGAAACATTGATATCTTTATTTAAGACAAATGCCTGCTTGGTACGAATAATGCAAAATATTTTCTGCTTAGTTTTTGTCAGGCATTAAGCAACCACCTCTATTAAATACTACATATAGGTCTGTTATTGAGTGGAAGCTTAATATACATAGTATTAACTGGTTTATTCAGTTAGTTATTTAGCTCATATCTTGTTTCTAGTTTTGAAAACTGTTTCTGATATGTCACCACTTAAAACAGGTTGAAAGTGAAGCAGAATGCTCTCTGCCTGCTTGAAGCTACTATCTGCTAGAATATATAATACATTTCTTATGGTATGTATGTATACATGATTGTCTAAGTCGGAGCTAATTTCTTTAGAGGAGGTGTAAATAAAGGCGTATGTGTACAGGGGTTACCTTTTCTGTTTTGCCTTTCTCTGGCCATATGTAGGTTTGGGTCCCTCCCTCCGTTATTTGCCATATGTCTGCCATGTCGATGGCGTGTGATATATCAATGATATGGTCTTTATCTATAGACGTCATTCCATGGTCCGATACTATTATTACATTGATGTCTTCCAGACCTAACGCCGTGATATTGTCTAGTAATTCGTTTATATCATGATCCAGATCTTGCACGGTCCTGAGAACTTCCTCTGAATCAGGACCAAACAAATGGCCTATGTGATCCACTTGTTCGTGGTAAACGTCTGGAAAATACAGCATACAAGTGGAGAATATAAGAATCCACCATGAGTGTTGATGTAGGATAGTAATTTTCTCCCCCGAGGGTCAGAAACTTCATGCAGGGACGAGGCTTGCCGAGTCCCTGTGTGAATTTTCTGACCCGAAAGGGGGGGGGGGGGGGGGGGGGGGGGGGGGGGGGGGGAATCGTATCCTACATCAACAAAACGAATGTTCGATTTTTTTCTCCCATTTAAATTATTAAAACATGATGTAAATAAGGAAATAATTGCATTTTCTGTGCACTTTTTTCGCCAAAACACGACGTTGCTTATAGTGACGTCGTCCGAAATGACGTCATTTAGTTACCCGCGTCATGCAGCGCTTATGGTTCGGCTGGGCAAACAATAAAAGACGTCACGTGGTATGGAGGATAGAGTGATTCCACATGGGGAATATCTCTATCCCACATGGGCGAAATTGGGAGAAAACGTTATTCTTTCCCAATAAACTATTATTTCTATTGCAAACCGTTTGGAGCTAGATCAGACGCCGGGTTACCCGGTGTCTGATCAGGCTCCAAACTGTTTGCCACTCAGATTAACAATAACAGTCAGAATTGTCAAAAGTATCCCTTCTATATTTTATTGCAATGCGTTTGCGTTTCGTTTGCATTTGAACTGGAGAGAATAACTGTGTAAGCTCGATAATTTGTATAAGTCAAACTTATTACCCGTACCTCACAGTTAAACTATGGATCACTGTATAATTGACTTTTTCAAAAATCAACATCGATTTTTTTTATCGATATCTAAACTTAAATCGTATCCTACATCAACAAAACGAATGTTGGATTTTTTTCTCCCATATAAATTATTAAAACATGATGTAAATAAGGAAATAATTGCATTTTCTGTGCACTTTTTTCGCCAAAACACGACGTTGCTTATAGTGACGTCGTCCGAAATGACGTCATTTAGTTACCCGCGTCATGCGGCGCTTATGGTTCGGCTGGGCAAACAATAAAAGACGTCACGTGGTATGGAGGATAGAGTGATTCCACATGGGGAATATCTCTATCCCACATGGGCGAAATTGGGAGAAAACGTTATTCTTTCCCAATAAACTATTATTTCTATTGCAAACCGTTTGGAGCTAGATCAGACGCCGGGTTACCCGGCGTCTGATCAGGCTCCAAACTGTTTGCCACTCAGATTAACAATAACAGTCAGAATTGTCAAAAGTATCCCTTCTATATTTTATTGCAATGCGTTTGCGTTTCGTTTGCGTTTGAACTGGAGAGAATAACTGTGTAAGCTCGATAATTTGTATAAGTCAAACTTATTACCCGTACCTCACAGTTAAACTATGGATCACTGTATAATTGACTTTTTCAAAAATCAACATCGATTTTTTTTATCGATATCTAAACTTAAATCGTATCCTACATCAACAAAACGAATGTTGGATTTTTTTCTCCCATTTAAATTATTAAAACATGATGTAAATAAGGAAATAATTGCATTTTCTGTGCACTTTTTTTCGCCAAAACACGACGTTGCTTATAGTGACGTCGTCCGAAATGACGTCATTTAGTTACCCGCGTCATGCAGCGCTTATGGTTCGGCTGGGCAAACAATAAAAGACGTCACGTGGTATGGAGGATAGAGTGATTCCACATGGGGAATATCTCTATCCCACATGGGCGAAATTGGGAGAAAACGTTATTCTTTCCCAATAAACTATTATTTCTATTGCAAACCGTTTGGAGCTAGATCAGACGCCGGGTTACCCGGCGTCTGATCAGGCTCCAAACTGTTTGCCACTCAGATTAACAATAACAGTCAGAATTGTCAAAAGTATCCCTTCTATATTTTATTGCAATGCGTTTGCGTTTCGTTTGCGTTTGGACTGGAGAGAATAACTGTGTAAGCTCGATAAATTGTATAAGTCAAACTTATTACCCGTACCTCACAGTTAAACTATGGATCACTGTATAATTGACTTTTTCAAAAATCAACATCGATTTTTTTTATCGATATCTAAACTTAAATCGTATCCTACATCAACAAAACGAATGTTGGATTTTTTTCTCCCATTTAAATTATTAAAACATGATGTAAATAAGGAAATAATTGCATTTTCTGTGCACTTTTTTCGCCAAAACACGACGTTGCTTATAGTGACGTCGTCCGAAATGACGTCATTTAGTTACCCGCGTCATGCAGCGCTTATGGTTCGGCTGGGCAAACAATAAAAGACGTCACGTGGTATGGAGGATAGAGTGATTCCACATGGGGAATATCTCTATCCCACATGGGCGAAATTGGGAGAAAACGTTATTCTTTCCCAATAAACTATTATTTCTATTGCAAACCGTTTGGAGCTAGATCAGACGCCGGGTTACCCGGTGTCTGATCAGGCTCCAAACTGTTTGCCACTCAGATTAACAATAACAGTCAGAATTGTCAAAAGTATCCCTTCTATATTTTATTGCAATGCGTTTGCGTTTCGTTTGCATTTGAACTGGAGAGAATAACTGTGTAAGCTCGATAATTTGTATAAGTCAAACTTATTACCCGTACCTCACAGTTAAACTATGGATCACTGTATAATTGACTTTTTCAAAAATCAACATCGATTTTTTTTATCGATATCTAAACTTAAATCGTATCCTACATCAACAAAACGAATGTTGGATTTTTTTCTCCCATATAAATTATTAAAACATGATGTAAATAAGGAAATAATTGCATTTTCTGTGCACTTTTTTCGCCAAAACACGACGTTGCTTATAGTGACGTCGTCCGAAATGACGTCATTTAGTTACCCGCGTCATGCGGCGCTTATGGTTCGGCTGGGCAAACAATAAAAGACGTCACGTGGTATGGAGGATAGAGTGATTCCACATGGGGAATATCTCTATCCCACATGGGCGAAATTGGGAGAAAACGTTATTCTTTCCCAATAAACTATTATTTCTATTGCAAACCGTTTGGAGCTAGATCAGACGCCGGGTTACCCGGCGTCTGATCAGGCTCCAAACTGTTTGCCACTCAGATTAACAATAACAGTCAGAATTGTCAAAAGTATCCCTTCTATATTTTATTGCAATGCGTTTGCGTTTCGTTTGCGTTTGAACTGGAGAGAATAACTGTGTAAGCTCGATAATTTGTATAAGTCAAACTTATTACCCGTACCTCACAGTTAAACTATGGATCACTGTATAATTGACTTTTTCAAAAATCAACATCGATTTTTTTTATCGATATCTAAACTTAAATCGTATCCTACATCAACAAAACGAATGTTGGATTTTTTTCTCCCATTTAAATTATTAAAACATGATGTAAATAAGGAAATAATTGCATTTTCTGTGCACTTTTTTTCGCCAAAACACGACGTTGCTTATAGTGACGTCGTCCGAAATGACGTCATTTAGTTACCCGCGTCATGCAGCGCTTATGGTTCGGCTGGGCAAACAATAAAAGACGTCACGTGGTATGGAGGATAGAGTGATTCCACATGGGGAATATCTCTATCCCACATGGGCGAAATTGGGAGAAAACGTTATTCTTTCCCAATAAACTATTATTTCTATTGCAAACCGTTTGGAGCTAGATCAGACGCCGGGTTACCCGGCGTCTGATCAGGCTCCAAACTGTTTGCCACTCAGATTAACAATAACAGTCAGAATTGTCAAAAGTATCCCTTCTATATTTTATTGCAATGCGTTTGCGTTTCGTTTGCGTTTGGACTGGAGAGAATAACTGTGTAAGCTCGATAAATTGTATAAGTCAAACTTATTACCCGTACCTCACAGTTAAACTATGGATCACTGTATAATTGACTTTTTCAAAAATCAACATCGATTTTTTTTATCGATATCTAAACTTAAATCGTATCCTACATCAACAAAACGAATGTTGGATTTTTTTCTCCCATTTAAATTATTAAAACATGATGTAAATAAGGAAATAATTGCATTTTCTGTGCACTTTTTTTCGCCAAAACACGACGTTGCTTATAGTGACGTCGTCCGAAATGACGTCATTTAGTTACCCGCGTCATGCAGCGCTTATGGTTCGGCTGGGCAAACAATAAAAGACGTCACGTGGTATGGAGGATAGAGTGATTCCACATGGGGAATATCTCTATCCCACATGGGCGAAATTGGGAGAAAACGTTATTCTTTCCCAATAAACTATTATTTCTATTGCAAACCGTTTGGAGCTAGATCAGACGCCGGGTTACCCGGCGTCTGATCAGGCTCCAAACTGTTTGCCACTCAGATTAACAATAACAGTCAGAATTGTCAAAAGTATCCCTTCTATATTTTATTGCAATGCGTTTGCGTTTCGTTTGCGTTTGAACTGGAGAGAATAACTGTGTAAGCTCGATAATTTGTATAAGTCAAACTTATTACCCGTACCTCACAGTTAAACTATGGATCACTGTATAATTGACTTTTTCAAAAATCAACATCGATTTTTTTTTTTTATCGATATCTAAACTTAAATCGTATCCTACATCAACAAAACGAATGTTGGATTTTTTTTTCTCCCATTTAAATTATTAAAACATGATGTAAATAAGGAAATAATTGCATTTTCTGTGCACTTTTTTTCGCCAAAACACGACGTTGCTTATAGTGACGTCGTCCGAAATGACGTCATTTAGTTACCCGCGTCATGCAGCGCTTATGGTTCGGCTGGGCAAACAATAAAAGACGTCACGTGGTATGGAGGATAGAGTGATTCCACATGGGGAATATCTCTATCCCACATGGGCGAAATTGGGAGAAAACGTTATTCTTTCCCAATAAACTATTATTTCTATTGCAAACTGTTTGCCACTCAGATTAACAATAACAGTCAGAATTGTCAAAAGTATCCCTTCTATATTTTATTGCAATGCGTTTGCGTTTCGTTTGCGTTTGAACTGGAGAGAATAACTGTGTAAGCTCGATAATTTGTATAAGTCAAACTTATTACCCGTACCTCACAGTTAAACTATGGATCACTGTATAATTGACTTTTTCAAAATCAACATCGATTTTTTTATCGATATCCAAACTTATATCGTATCCTACATCAACAAAACGAATGTTGGATTTTTTTCTCCCATTTAAATTATTAAAACATGATGTAAATAAGGAAATAATTGCATTTTCTGTGCACTTTTTTCGCCAAAACACGACGTTGCTTATAGTGACGTCGTCCGAAATGACGTCATTTAGTTACCCGCGTCATGCAGCGCTTATGGTTCGGCTGGGCAAACAATAAAAGACGTCACGTGGTATGGAGGATAGAGTGATTCCACATGGGGAATATCTCTATCCCACATGGGCGAAATTGGGAGAAAACGTTATTCTTTCCCAATAAACTATTATTTCTATTGCAAACCGTTTGGAGCTAGATCAGACGCCGGGTTACCCGGCGTCTGATCAGGCTCCAAACTGTTTGCCACTCAGATTAACAATAACAGTCAGAATTGTCAAAAGTATCCCTTCTATATTTTATTGCAATGCGTTTGCGTTTCGTTTGCGTTTGAACTGGAGAGAATAACTGTGTAAGCTCGATAATTTGTATAAGTCAAACTTATTACCCGTACCTCACAGTTAAACTATGGATCACTGTATAATTGACTTTTTCAAAATCAACATCGATTTTTTTATCGATATCTAAACTTTGAATTCGGTTGATTTTCGATCATGAACGACAATCGGACCAAAAGAAGACATGCATACTTCAAATATAACGATATTAGGGACGGTGTCCTTTGACGTAGCATATAGCGTATATCCAGTTAAAACACCATGTAAGCAATGCACTCTATTTGTATGTCTAGTGGACATACGCCGAGAAAAAACGAACGACCTTTAGAGAAGTTATTTCTTACATACGATATCCGCTGAGTTGTTCATAAGTCTTTGTAGTCCGTCATATATTGCCCATCTTGAGTCTTCTCTACTCGGTATATGTGTGAAAGGCACGCACAGGGTCGGGGACCAGCCTCCATGATCCACCTGACAACCCCTCCAGTCATAAAGCGCAGTCTTGTATCCCTGACAACACACAAGAAATGCCCATATCAGTGAGGAAGACGTACATGTTTATTATTTCCAGTCTAATTTAAACAAAACGCAAACTCAGTGCAATAAAATGTAGAAAAAATGTTTTGCCGATTTACAGTCGAAACTTCGAACTCGCTGATGTCGACCTTATCAGTATTTCATAAGTTTAATTTCGATAAATCGATCTCGCTTAAGTCGAACATACCCGTATTTCAAAGTTAAAGTCGAACATACCCGTATTTCAAAGTTAAAACGTGGCTAAGCCACGTTTTAACTTTGAAATATGGGTATGTTCGAACTAACGAGAGTTCGAATCATCGAGTTTAGACTGTACTATAATCTCGGTGGTAAACAGTTTGGAGCCTAATCAGACCTTATTACTCGTTGTCTGATCTGATTCCATACTGTTTGCAGTGTTGCACCTAGAGCGCGGCATTGCGGGATTCCCGCAATATTTTTTACTTGGACCCTTAAAATTCGTAACGGCGCGGGCGTACGGGCGCAATTTTCGTCTTCCGTACCTTTGCTCTATTTACTATCCTCTCCGCCGATTTACTATCCTTCATTAATAAAGGTAGACTGTGCGCGCGTGTGTATACCAATGCAGTTAAATGGCTACGTAAAACCCGATAACCAGTCTTACAACTACAACTATCCTTTCCGCCGATTTACTATCCTTTATTAATAAAAGGTAGACTGTGCGCGGTTTATATGCCAATGCAGTTAAATGGCTAATGGTAAAACCCGATAACCAGTCAAATTACGCATGACTTGACTTCACTTCTCGTCGGATTGGAGAGGAAAGAGCAGACGAAACGCGAAGCGTGACACCTGATGAATGAAACCCCCATCTAAACAACGTGCTGATCAAACTCTTCCAACTTGGTATGTGCCAAAACAATCATTACAAGTTATTTAAAAATAGACGAACATCAGTTTTCCCGTCGTGTAAAAGCCTTACCGGATTACCGAAAATCTACTAGACGCAGTAAACATGTTCAATATCGTAAACACTAATTCTATTTTAAAGGAAAGCCTATCATGTTTTTAAAGGCTATTTTAGTGTGGCCCCCAAAAATTTCAAATGTCCCCCAAAAATTTTGACAGCGCGCCACCGTGTCCCCCAAAATTTTGGACCTAGGCACAACACTGTGTTTGCAATGGACATTACTTTTTAGCACAAACGCGTTTATTAAGGAAGAATAAAGCAGTGTTTTCTCTAGAGCCAAAATTTAGGGGGTCAAGTTTGACCCCCTGTTTAAAAAAGTGGGGGTCATTTAGAAAAATCAGGGGTCATATATATTTCTGACTTGAATTATCTTAATTAATGCATATAAGGTGTTACAACTGATTATGCACGGTTGGTTTGAAGTGTTAGCAGAACAGGTTCTAAGTTATTATGATCTATGAGAAAGTAGTGTAGCTTTAACATCTGTTTGGTAATGGTCTGCTCTGTTAGCAAGGTGCAGAAGACCTTCAAAGGTGTATAGGAGAGGGTTAATTAACTTGAAAATTTCAGTTTTTTGAATGCAGGTAATAATCAAAATTCAACAGAAATTCAACGTTCGGCCTGTCTCTCACTTTAAACTTACAGAAAGTTTCAATAAGAGTGAAACTCCAAGTCAGAAACAGCTAGTAATACTTGTGTTTTTCTTGACTGAAACAAATAGTTAAGCTCACATCTTATGATCTACTGAAAGAATATCTGTCTTTTTCTGGAGTTTCCCGTTTTTGCCACTTTCATACCGTAGCCGAAAGTTTTTCTCAAACCATGCATGCTGTTCGTTACCACACCGGGGGAACTACGTCACAGTGTAAGCAGATATTTCCCGATGACACGCAGCGGTTACATGCACTATTTCGAGCACTCGCAAATATAATTTTGTAACCAAAAGGTCAACACGTTGGCATTAATTTCGTCTCCGAGGGCGCAAGCGATAAATATACCCCGCCGATTAAAGGTAAATAAACATTTATGAAACATGCACCTCGATGGGTGTGAAAATTTCAGACAATTGTTACCGATTGTATGCGATTATTGTTAAAATTATAGCAAGTTTACAAGCATGTTGAAGTAAAAATTAGTTTAAGGCCTGTATTTTCGATGTTTACACATGCTCCCTCCTGATTTCCTAAGAAAAACACATGCAGTTGTTGTTGCATGGTTGCCAATAATAGGAAAACGGCTAGAAACGAAATTTCCACCTCCTTTGTATCAAAGTTTATATCTTTTAAAATGACACGGTAATTTCCCGATCAAGATTTTAATGACACGGTTTTTTCTTGATAGCAACACGGTTAATCCCGACGATGGAGGGCTCCTTCGATGAACAGGATATCTCCGTGAAATATGCTCCA
This sequence comes from Gari tellinella, assembly GCA_922989275.2. Taxonomy (NCBI): domain Eukaryota; kingdom Metazoa; phylum Mollusca; class Bivalvia; order Cardiida; family Psammobiidae; genus Gari; species Gari tellinella. Next base: position 12,043,815 of record OV277863.1, on the reverse strand, counting down.
AGTCATTCAAATATTACTGTCTTATTCAAAAATGTATGGAACTCGACTTCTTTGCGATATCCTAATAATATTTTGTTCAATTTAACTCAAAGGATGTTTTAAACAAAAAATAATTATTTTTTGTGGTGTTCAACTTGGATATGACAACGAATAAAAAAAAAGTTTCCTATTGGCTTTCATTGTTACTTTTGTCCGCTTCAGCAAAGAACATAACGTTACTAAAAGTGTACAAAACTTACAATGAAGGTCTATCGGAAACATGTTTGTCTTTCAACCGATTCAGCTCAAATTTCACTTGTTTAAAACAACGAGGCTAGTTTAAGTTGAATCGGATGAGAACTTATTATGACCGTAAATGTTTGGACCCTGGCGGGTCTAATATATTAACACTATGTGAAACACATTTTAAAAAGTAATATTACATATCTGTGCCTGAAACCTAAAAATGACAGTCAACGGTATTTCACTAAAACGACACCATCAAATGCAAGAGAGTCACAATAAGCATTCTATATTTTATATCATTTAAAATCAGTGTATTTTAAATGATATGAAGATAGTTATGTTGTTTCACAGAAAAATATCACCATAGATGTCTGTAGAAAACAGGTACAGTGGAGAATGTGTTATTCTTTCCCAATAAACGCGTTTACGCTAAAACTATTATTTGCAGTGCAAACAGTTTGGAGCCAGATCAGACGCCGGGTAACCCGGCGTCTGATCAGGCTCCGAACTGTTTGCCACCAAGATAAACAAGAATTATCAGAATTGTCCACAAGTTGTTCTTTTCTACGTTTTAGTGATTTGCGTTTGCGTACGTTTGCGTTTAAACGGGAAAGAATAACAGATTCTCCACTGTATAAGATAAAACCTATAACTAGAATTTATCGGAGTGGTCGAAAATTAAATCAAAAGCTTTTTAAAATTTAGATGGATATTATGAAACATGTGTATTCTAATAATCATTGTAGATCTCAGACTTTGGCATGTCTTTAATTGTTTAAGTGTTTGATATACCGTTATATTTAGTTATAAGTTATAGTTACGGTCTATGTCCATAATAACAATAACAAGAAATATCTTCAAAAAAAGAGATTCCGTCGAAAGTAAAAGTTTATTTTGGGAGTGAACAGTATTCATTCTTTAAACTTAATACAGGAATTATACACAAGTTGGCCCAGTGTTAGTCAGGTCAATGAACTCCTGTGACGACAAGCTAACTTTTGACGGGTGTCGTCCTCAGCGTCTCATGGCAATAGCCCCAAACAGGGAGGAAAATAAATTTTGCCTCATGCCTTAAACTCTCAGATTGAGTCACATTGACTAGTTAAAATCACACTAGTATTGCTAAAAGTCATTTTCAAAACAATTTCTGACCTCAAATTAAGCTTCAGGTTGCTATTCATCTAATTTTAAACTTTTCAAAATACTCCAACAGAGGTTGTTTTTATGCTGTTTATATGGCTGTTAGTACACGCTGTACACAAAGATGATACACACTGGATTTAAACCAGATTTAAATCTCTGGATCAAAAGTCAAATTAAGTGTTTTAAAGATTATTTTTTGTACCAGGTTGGTGTATTTGTGCAACCTGAATCTATTGGTAGTCTTATTTTTAAAAATAACGACGTACTTTTTGAGAAATTTGGTGCCCAACAAAATCCGTTGGGGTTTAATTAAATAGAGAACAGAATATATATCCTTTAATGCCGGTGTACTGTGAGGGCAGCGCCTGAAGTCTAAAAATAGCTCGCTGTCTCTTACTGTACACAGAGTGGACTAGCCCAGTGTATAATTCCGTGCTTAAAATGTCTGTTCAAATTTGGTCAGCACAGGTTTGAACTATATGGAAAATGTTTTGGTGGTCTCTGATCTCTAAGCATTCGGCCAATCAGATAGCTGCAGTTCAAGCAAGCGGTCATTGACCAAGATTTCTGATCATTACTGATTGGTTAAATCGTTTCAACCAGTAGGTTTAAAGCGATGACATTCACGTCTTCGACGGGAATAAAGTTCTTGCTACTGGCCATTTACAATTTATTTGACACCTCAAATATTTGCAATATTTACAATTATTTTGGTCCGATCCAACTCAAAATTGATTCAGAGCTTTCAACCATAGTCCGTTAACCTATTGTGAGTTCCAATCGGATCTAACAAAAAATGAACATTTCCACCCATTTACCTCAATGTTAAAGTTCTATTTTCAATTTAAGTTGATATCACACGACCGCAACCCAACTCCGATTGGCCACCGTGCTACCGCTGGGCGGACGTCTAAATCAGGTTGAATTTTCTGGGAAAAACTATTATAGGCTAGCAAACATTGAAGCATTGACGCCCTGGTGTGTCATAGGCGTAATAAGAACATGGGGGAGGGACAGCTCCGTCCCCAATCCTGAAGATTGGGGGGGGGGGGGGGGGGGGGGGGGGGGGGGGGGCAACTGTCAACATATGCTTTGGCCCTTCAATAATTGCTCCCGCATGGAAACGTTTTTTAAAAACCATATAAAATCGCCCTAAACATCAGACAAATAGTGGCTGAGAACGTGTATGTTCTCTATAGAGAATAATGTGTCCAATCATCACATCGGAAAGGAATAAGTCAACAACATCACTCATTGGTTCAGTGACATCGTATCTGAATTGTTTAATGGTCTTCCATTCCGAGAAAAAAACATCGATTTATTTACAATATTTTACGATATAGTCAGGAAACAACCGTGTCCGTAAAATTTTCATCGGGAAAATAACCGAGACGTCATCTTTACATAACCGCTGCGTGAACAGAAACTTTCAAACCTTTATTCTTTGTTATTTCTTTAAAATAAACCTTATTTATAGAAGGTCTTATGTAGAATATTGAATATTAACGACATACACACGCTGTGGAACGAAAAATAATCGCAATTATTGTAGGTTTTATCATTTTGTATGGAAATTGAATCTTTTTCCGAATATTTAATTTTACCTCATGAAATCGTTGATATGCTTTAAAACTTGATGTAGGATTGGGTCTATAAAACATTGACAAAGAACGATTAAACGGGTGACAGTAATTTATGTACGTACAGGAAAGTTGCTTGCCATTTTCGAAGCGCACTTTCATTTCTCGACTTCATAATCCGAAATAACCGCGTCCGTATCAAACAATACCGTGTCTGTATCGGAAGAGTAACCGCTGCGTGTCATCGGGAAATATCTGCTTACGCTGTGACGTAGTTCCCCCGGTGTGGTTACCGGGTTCGCTGCCGACGCTGTTTTGGATGCAGTTTCTTCACTCGTTTGATTCTTTTCTGCTTCAAGGCATTGATTTTTTACGATCAGCACCGTAATCAGAGTTTTCTTTTTTTATTAAAATGCAATTTGTCTCCGTTGCTTCGGAGCTTTCGTAAAGTTTTATTCAACTTGACATATTGCGGGAAGACGTTTTAATATTGTCCGGGTACTGGAACGTATGTCGGATTATATTCTGTATCCGTAATAATTCCACACAATTTGATAATTGAAGATTATTATTTGAGTTGCATGTCTTTATTTATAAGAAACAATTGTATTGGATCGAAGGTAATAAAATATTCAACGTTTACTGATAACTATTCATTGGTTTGAAATCGTCGAAGCCGTACCGAGATACGTAACTTGAACGGGAAATTGCACCGTAATTTTAGTCAGGTTCCCGAATGTGATGAAGACAGGGAACCAGGCTACCGGAATTGAGGCCAGCAAGGTGCTCACGCATGCGCAAAATAACAGCAACATGTAAACAGAATCACTGCTTCTCGACGCCGACTTTCGGTTTATAAGATGGCAATTTCTTCGGAGTTAAAGATACAATTTAGGGCTGAAATATTGTTGCGTCAAGAAAAACGCAGGTTACAAATTTGGTTGCGCCAAACGTGAATTTTCTGCGCCAAAAACGCAAAAACGCGCTCTCGAGAAAACACTGATAAAGCACCCCACTGGTATGTTGTAAACGTTGTATTACAATTATTGAGATCAAGGTCAGACAATGGCCTGTATTTTGTTGACCTAAAATACAAAAACAAAATATCAATTTTGTTAAGCCAAATGTGTTCTGGTATCCGAGTATTGGCAATGACGACGTACGCTCCTTAAACTTGAACCCACTTATCCCAAGTGGACTCTTCCATGATTTTATATTGGATAGGTATATTTTTTCTTTATTTGGTGCATGGTCGGTTATTATAAATAGTACAGACTCGGATCAAACGTCGCACTATGCGACGTCTGATTTGAGTCTTCACTGTTTGCCTATACATGTACATGTTTTTCCATTTATATGTGGGACGATAAGCACACATGGGTTAATAAGAGCCGCCATTCATATAGACATTTGAAGCAGTTTAAATGGGTAAGGAAACATTTTAGTTCTTGGAAGTGTGCTTGTAAAACACGGACGCCTTGCAAAATGCATAACCATTAATGTAGAGAATTTATTACTCCATAACTGACGCACTACATTCACCAATATCACGGAGGTCAAAGGTCAATGTCATCAAACTAAAATGCAACATGATGTTCTCATCGAGATGCAGCATGAGCATGTGAAGTTGAGTGACCCTAGCTGTGACACTAATTCAAAAAAATGACTTTTAAAACCCATTACCCCATAAATACTCCTTTTAAGCCCCTTATTTATCCGTCCACTGCAGAAAATAGTTCCAATTTATAGTTGTGAATATTTAACATTAAAAATAATTTCTATATTCTAGCAGCTGGTAGCTTAAAGCATGCTGAAAGTTAAGGCGCATTCTGCTAAATACGTTCAACCTGCTTTAAGTGGTCACTTGTTTTCAAAACTAGAAACATGCTATGGGGTAATGGATTAAACGCATATAGAACCTATATACCTAACTACTCACAAACATACATTTGGACGCAGGGACAATTTGCAACCAATATATACATGTATCTCGCAACACTTCGTGGCAGGGCATAAACACATGTATAATGATTGTCTAATCAAAATATTAATGCGACGAGACAAGTCAAACGAAGTATAAACTAAAATATTAAAGTCGTGACTAAGTCAATGGTGTGTTTTACTATTTTAATATAGCCATCGAACGGCGAATACCCAAACATGAAAACCATTGTAATGTTGTACACTAGAGAATAAGTTATGTTTGCCCCTTTAAAGGCAAACGGGGCGCAAATGCAAAACATTTAAATATAGGAAATTACATCCGTTCTGACTATTTATTTCTATATGAGTGGCAAACAAATTGGAGCGTTATCAGACACCGGGTTACCCGGGGTATGATTTTGCTCCAAACTGTTTTCAATGGAATAATAAGTTTAGCGAAACTCATTTATTGGTATACAGAATAACGTCTTCTCAACTGTATAAATTATTATAAATCGACTTTGGTCGACCATGGCAGTGAAAGGGTTCCTCTATTCTTTTTCAGTATATAAATAAATGACCTTAACGCCGAACAGGTTTACATAGCTTCATTTTATACTATCCATAATAAATGTCTAAGCGTCTTCCATATTTCGGGCTAATAATGCTAGAGTTTTTAATCTTTGAAAGACATAAACATACATTTCTGCAGCATGACTTCTATGCGCTACACATTTGCAGTACTTCTAACAATTAAAACTAGATACCCGGCATCTGAGATAAACTAACTACAAATGGCATTCCACAAAATGTAGACGATGACACTTCAAAAATTATTAAGGGAGCCTGATTATCCGGCAATTGCTGTGGTTCCAAACTGTTTGTAAATGACACATTAGGTTGCCAACGATGAAAACATTTGGTATTTGACCTGATTACACTCTATCCATTATAGCATGATGTCATAGCTGTCAAAATGGCATGGTGACCGAGATACAGCTTCCAGGTGACCAAACTATTTAACCTGTGCAAAGAGGTTTTAGACGTCTCGGAATGCTTTATCAAGGTCACTACAAAGTTCATTTGGTCACAGCGCTTACTCGGCCCCAGTGCAGTATTTTAAAGATGATCAGATGAACTATTCAGTATCTCTAAACTTTCAATTATCAATTCACTCCTATTTTCACAACTGAATATCAATAACTAAAAACCGCTTTAGTCGAATAGATCAGTATTTTATTTGGTTAAGCCTTATTTCAACTTTTTTCGGCGTAGCTGTCTGATTTCTCATTGAGCCTCAAACCTTATATGGCCCAACCAATCGTGAATGACCAGAAATGAAAGCTTAAGGACACGTGCTTAAAATCGAATAGTCTGATTGGGTAGCGGTTAGACTTGACTACTGACTTTTACAAATTTGTAAAATAAGAGACACAGACTGTTATATGCTGATTTGCTATGTAGCGGTACCAGTAGTAAACACGCCTTTACGCTACTGCTAGTGAGTTATAACCGAGAAATTTTACGTGTCCCGACCGTTAGGTAGTGATTTGAATGACATAGTGTTTCTATTTTAAGATATGAGATATTGTCTCAAGTTCGGCAATGATTTGATGCGTTCTGCAAATCAGAACGAAATTGTTCATAATAGAATTGATCATAATTTTAATCTAGTACCAAGTATATGAAAAAGAAAGAATAGCAGTAACAATTCAGTGAGATTACGAGAAAACTGGCGTTTGAATTTAACCTAGATATCGAAAAGATTTCGATGGGTATTTTTTGTGTTAACACCGTTTTCCTCCAGCACATGCGCAACTCTGTGACCTCAAATGTAAACAAACCGTGATTTTTTTAACGCGATCGCAATCTCTACCCAACAACACGTAGATACCTAAAACGTACATTGCTACACTTTGTAGATATTATAATAAATCATAACATAGAACTAACTCTACAAGACAAATTCCATACACGAATTCTTGAAGTTTATTTACCGGTGGCAACATAAATTTCTCATTTGAGGGGTCGTTTCAAACAATTCATATTCGGCATATTTCGGGGATGCTTTCCAAAAATCTCAAATCAAAATCAGGTGATTGAGAATATTTAAACAATCAAAGTTGAAACCATATTTAAAGTATAAACAACTAACAAAAGAGCACACACATACGAATTTTAGTAATTTATGGTATCTACAAATTACAAAATAAAAATTATACACGTAGATCTAGACATGGAAGTATAATTCCGTGACTAGATCTGTCTTTAAAAATTCTCATCACTTTCAGTCACATCCTAGGAAGAAGTAAGTGCAATTCAATTGGCTTATAAAGATGGAAGTGGAAATTTGCAAAAACTCATTCTTGGCGACTCTCAAGACCTTCAGTCTTTGATTATATGTATGTGGTCGTAGATTACTGCGCGTGTCTTATTAGATAAATATTAAGCTTAATATCCTGATTTACCATCCTATTTATTGCAACTTGGATAAAATCAATTCCATATACAGCATTACCTTCACCACCCATTTCGCCGAATATCTTTTTTAAAGATATTTCTTGTTAATACAGATACGTTCCACTAAAGTGAGATATCAAGACGCGACTATAGTTTTAAAAAGTTATTTTCAAATTTCTTTTGACAAAGGTAGAAACAGAAAATCTGTATACATGTATATCAGTTTGAAACGCAATGACAATACATTTATGTTAAAAAGCTCTCGGAAGAAAATGTTTCTTCAATAATGAGAAAATACGATTGTCTGACGTTAGAATGGGAAGTTACTATAATAAGTGATTGACATTGATGGTGCATTGGCAAAAGACAGACATTTACATTAAATGAAAAAGTTGCTGTTTACTGCAAAATAATGTCGTTTGGAGACCACAACAATCATAATACACAATCTTGAATAAGGAATTAACTATTCACTGCCAAAGGCACAAAAGGGGACATTGCAAACATTTTGGATCCTGATCAGACACCACGTAACGCGGCGACTGATAAGAATAAAAAACTGTTTGACACTCGTATCGATATTTCTTCAATCCGAAAAGCCCTAAATCTGACTTTAAAAATATTGCATACGACACTACAAATGCAGACGATATTTTGGCGGCAAGAGGTTTAAAGCAGAAAATAAAACTTGGCAGTATCGTATCTTTGTGACAGTTTCCGTTTGCCAACGGAAACTGTCACAAAGGTAAATCAAGTTATGGATAAGCGACTAGAACCACATAAAATAAATAATTCACAATCATTTCCAAAATTGATCTATATACATATAGGTCGTAAATACACGTAAATCATATAAACGAAATTACAAGTGTATATGCATTTTTGCTTCGATCGCATAGTGAACGTTTAGTAGAAGCTCAGTAACTCAAACTAGCTTAACACATTCAACCCTAGCGACGAGTATACTCGTCATTTACAAACATTGTACCTATAAAGATTAAACTTGTCCTATACAAACAATGTAGACCCTGATCAGTAGACTCCTTAAAGGCCCCTCTGATTAGGATCTTCACTGTTTGTCATTTTGAAATATATTTTTAAAATCAACCCTAAATAGCTAAAAATATACTCATTTTGAAATTGGATTTTTTCAATAAAAGTTTCAGGGGTGAGTGAGTTAAGTCGAACTTACCATTACATCTATGTCGAAGTTAAAACTATGACACGTTTTAACTAAGGGCACCGTCGATTTAATCGAACTGTATGCTGTTTTTTGCATACAAAATGGACACTTCTCGTCCTATTCATTGAGATGTGCTATGAATATGAAAAGCGTATTTTTAGTTTTCACTTTTTAGTACTCGTATTATTGTATTAATTGAGCAACTACCAATGGGTAATCTGTCAAACCGATGGTTGTCTAGTGCAGAAAATGTAAACCATATAAAACAGAAAGCTCCTACAGTACTCCCTCTCTACAACGGCCCTCCGAACAACGGTTCCCTCCGTACAACGAATTTTGCCGCTGTTCCCTAAACAATGTCATTATGTCCAACCTTTTCACGGCTGCAATAAAGTCTGTTTAAAGTTGTCGTATGTTGTTTGTCTAAAGTAACATTGTAGACATTTTGACAGACAAAAATTAACTAGAGCTATCACTAAAGGTGATTGATACCCCCACTCCAAACTGACCTGTCACAAACAGCACAATGATATGTAGAAATAATAATACATGCATATTAAGTAACTAAATTTCAAGTTGAAAAGGGGAATAATTCTGTCAAATTTTAAACAAGAGTTGTCCGACTTGAAGAAAAGTTTCACAATATAACACTAAAAATGTGTACCACAATTGAAGACAACATCATGAATAGTTTTCAAGAAAATGGCATGTTCAAAGAAACAATTCTCAATTAAGAGACAAAAAAGGCAAATGTCCCGGAAAAATGCGACGAAAACATCAAGTTAAAAAGGGGCATAATTCTGTCAAATTTTGTACAAGAGTTATGAAACCTGTTAATGAGTGTCCCCAAATAACATTGATAATGTATACCAAGTTTGAAGATGGTATCATAAACAGTTTTTAAGAAAAAGGCAAATGTCCCGGAAAAACGCAACGGACGGACGGACTGACTGAGTGACGGACCGACGGACCGACAAGGCGTTTCCTATATAGCCCCCCCCCCCCCCCCCACTAGTGTTGGGGGTATAATGACGAGTGACGCGTTTTCTAATCTGGATTCAAGCTGTTTGCAAATGTAAGCCAATTTCCCTCTCTATAACGACTACCTGCGAGCAACGCACACATCTTTTATCTCCCATTGAGTATCGTTGTAGAGAGGGAGCGCTGTATTATCATTTCAACCCCCCTTTCCTTGGTGTTTAGGATTGCAACGCTACTTCGAAAGCACTATTTCATCCCTTTATCTGTCAATGACATCAAATGGGCGCCTTTGAAAAACCGTTTGAATCCTGATCAGGCGCCGCGTTAACAAACTGTTTGACACTCGTTTCGAAAAATATTCGGTAATTCTGTCTGAAATCTAAATTTGAAACGATATTGCAGACAATAATATTAAAGCAGACGTCAATACAGCGGCGAAGGGGCAAAAACCTCAGGACAAACTTGACAGTGAAAGGGTTAATGAGAAGTCACAATATAAGATGTGGTGGATACATTGTTGGCTTGTGGATTTGTTACCTGTTTTTCTGCAGATATGTAGAACGACTCGGCGTCTTTCCACCAGTCAGGGAGCAAACTGTGCGGACCTCCCCCGTCTAGCTCAAAATGGCCACCAATTTCTTCATCGAACATAAAGTTGGCAACGAAACCATGAACCTCTGCGTGGAGACCTGAAACAAGCGGTGCATGGGCAACAACGCTCACATTGGGCCTAAAACTTCATTCAACAAAAACGGTCTTTAGCCAAAACTTTAAAATACAAATGTACATTTAATTTCTGAATTCTCTATCTAATTCTGTCGTGTGATATCTCTTTGGAGTCGTCTTTTCAAGACAATTCCAAAGAGATATTACAAGACATGATTAGATGGAGAAATAAATAATAATGGATATTTATATAATACGACAACATTTGTCGTACGAAGTTTAATGAAACGGGGCCCTGAGAACTATGGCCTCTTGACAGACTTGTGCTCGGTGTTCAAGCCATTCGACCTCGAACTCAATTTCAAGCATGTAGATAGATTGTTTTAGACATTAATGGAAGAAATTGCAATAAATGAGACATTTTTTGTCATTCGGAAATCGGTGGTCAAACAAGCTTGCAAGGATGAAAGCCGTGAATGCACCCATAAATTTCGGAGCAGATTTCGGCCGGAAATAACATACCGGTATTATATAGAGCTACCATGTTCGTGTTTTTAGCTCACCTGAGCCAAAGGCTCAAGGTGAGCTATTGTGACCGCTCACCGTCCGTAGTACGTCTGTCCGTCTGTCCGTCTGTCCGTTCACTTTTACTTCAAACGACATCTCCTCTGAAACCCGCCGATTGTAGGGAGAGTTCAAACTGCTTATGATGTTCCTTGGATGCTTCTCTACAGAAGTTGTTCAAAAAAAAGGAAAAAAAGCACAAACTCTGCTTGAAAAAGCAAAAAAGCAAAAATCTTTAAAAAATCTTCTTGCCCAAAACTACTAGGCCCTAAGCTTTGATATTTGTACAGTAGAATCTCCTGGTGGATCTATCTATAGTTTGTTAAAATGAAATCCCTAGGGTCACATTTGACACCACCCTGCACAGTTTAAGTGCTGCTCTAGGCAGGTTTTACAGTATTTTTGATTTAGGCAGAACTGTATTTACCTGAGTTACCCTTAATATACTATGGGCAAATAGCCAATATTTGCAAACATTTTGGATCCAGATCAGATGCAACATAATCATAATGCTACATCTAATCTGGATCCAACCTATTTGCCACTCATTTACCAACTTAACATTTTCTAAATTGTTTTTTTGTACACTTTTCACATACAGTAGGTTTTAAGCAGACATCATTTCAGTCTGGTAAGGGTAAGCCCAAGCGTTCTAGCCACTGAGGTCAAATATTATGCAACTCTGAACTGGTAGTGGGTATCACAGAACTGGTCATGATCAGCTGAACATGTTGTCTGCTAAAGTTTAGATATGGTTCAGTCTGATTCATACTTAGAGAAACAGGATCTGGAAGTGATCCACTGACAGTTATGTAATTATGTCTTATGCCATATTTATACATATGTTTAATATTGGTTTTGTCAGAGTTATCTGTATGTCTTTTCAATAATTCCACTTTAAACAGTCATGAAAATGTAAGATGCAAAAGTAAAGCAAAGTGTGCATTAACCCTTAGCCCGCCAAATAAATTGTCGTCTGCTATATTTCTCGTCTGCTTCAAGTTTCAAAGTGCTTCAAAGTTGCTCAAAATTGCTGAAAATGTTGTCCGAGTGTCAAACAGCTTGGATCCGGATGAGACGCCGAGTTACTCGGCGTCTAATCCGGATCCAAGCTGTTTGCATATAAAGCTATAGTCGTGAGTGGCAGGCTAAGGGTTAAGACACATTCTGCTTTACTTTCAACCTGCTTTAGGTGGCCACCTATTTTCAAAATTAGAAACATGCTATGGGGTAATGGGTAAAATGAAATTGCCTATTTGGAAAGAGCCTGATGAGAGGAAGTGCCATTTGCAAAGGCCATAACTCTGACATCATTGTTTTTTGAGTTATTTCCCTTTGTGATATTTTCTTGTCAAGAAGACAACTTCAGTTCTACTGATGCTATTGTAATGAAATTTTATGTATGGAAAGAAACTGATGAGAGAAAATGCCATGCACAAGGGCAGCAATATTTAGTTTTTCCCCTTTGTCATATTTTATTGTCAGGAAAATAATTCCAGTTCTGTTGACGCTAGTGAAATAATTATCATTTATTGGAAATGGAAATAGCTTGATAAGAGGATGTGTCATGGATAAGGGTCATAAGCTTGGCAACAAAATTCACTTTTGTCATGTTTTCTTGTCTGGAAGATAACTCCATTTATAGTTATATTAAAATGTTGTCTTGCCCAGTCAACTTAGGTACAAACTTCAATGTCCTCAGGTGAGCGAATTAAGGGCCATGGCCCTCTTGTTGTTATTGTTTGTTTGTTTGTTGTTGTTTTTTTAAATCATGTAAACTTTGGTCAGAAAACTGTATTTTGTTATGGTTTAAATGCATATCACATGGGATTTGAAAAAAGAAGAAGCGTTTATTTTTGGTTGGGTTGGAGACAAACCGATAGCATGCGACGAGCACCCATGGTCTCAGACACTTCAACTCCCGACCTAAACACTGGCATATCTGTCTAAAACACTCAAATAAAACCCTGACTAAAACACCTATGTATCTGTAAAACACGTACAACCTCGATAAAAACACTGAAACACCTGACATAAACAGTGACACACCTGTCTTAGACACTGAAACACCTGACATAAACACTGACACACCTGTCTAAGACACTGAAACACCTGACATAAACACTGACATATCTGTCTAAATCACTGAAACACCTGTCATAAACACTGACAAATCTGTCTTTAGACACTGACACACCTGTCTAAGACATTGAACCACCTGACATAAACACTGATACAACTTTCTAAGACATTTGAATACCTGACATAAACATTGACACACCTGTCTAAGACACTGAAACACCTGGCATAAACACTGACATATCTGTCTAAATCACTGAAACACCTGTCATAAACACTGACAAATCTGTCTTTAGACACTGACACACCTGTCTAAGACATTGAACCACCTGACATAAACACTGATACAACTTTCTAAGACATTTGAATACCTGACATAAACATTGACACACCTGGCTAAGACACTGAAACATCTGTCTAAGACATTGAAACACCTGATATAAACACTGACACACCTGTCCAAGACACTGAAACATCTGTCTAAGACATTGAAACACCTGATATAAACACTGACACACCTGTCTAAGACACTGACACACCTGTCTAAGACATTGAAACATCTGTCTAAGACACTGAAACACATGATATAAACACTGACACACCTGTCTAAGACACTGACACAACTGTCTAAGACACTGAAACACTTGACTAAGACATTGAAACATCTGTTTAAGACACTAAAACACCTGATATAAACACTGACACACCTGTCTAAGACACTGACACACCTGTGTCTAAGACACTGACACACCTGTCTAAGACACTGAAACATCTGTCTAAGACATTGAAACACCTGATATAAACACTGACACACCTGTCTAAGACACTGAAACATCTGTCTAAGACATTGAAACACCTGATATAAACACTGACACACCTGTCTAAGACACTGACACACCTGCCAAAAACACTGACACACCTGTCTAAGCCATTGAAATACCTGATATAAACACTGACACACCTGTCTAAGACACAGAAACACCTGACTTAAACACTGAAACACATGTCTAAGACACTGAAACACCTGTAATAAACAATGACACACCTGTCTTAGACACTGACACACCTGTCTAAGACACTGAAACACCTGTTATAAACACTGACACACCTGTCTAAGACACTGACACACATGTCTAAGACACTGACACACCTGTCTAAGACATTGAAACATCTGTCTAAGACATTGAAACACCTGATGTTAACACTGACACACCTGTCTAAGACACTGACACACCTGTCTAAGACACTTACACACCTGTCTAAGACACTGAAACATCTGTCTAAGACATTGAAACACCTGATATAAACACTGACACACCTGTCTAAGACACTGAAACATCTGTCTCAGACATTGAAACACCTGATATAAACACTGACACATCTGTCTAAGACACTGACACACCTGCCGTACACACTGACATACCTGTCTAAGCCATTGAAATACCTGATATAAACACTGACACACCTGTCTAAGACACTGAAACACCTGACTTAAACACCGAAACACATGTCTAAGACACTGAAACACCTGTTATAAACACTGACACACCTGTCAAAGACACTGACACACCTGTCTTAGACATTGAAACACCTGATTTAAACTCTAACACACCTGTCTAAGACACTGACACACCTGACATAAACACTGACACACCTGTCTAAGACATTGAAACACCTGATTTAAACTCTAACACACCTGTCTAAGACACTGAAACACCTGACATAAACACTGACACACCTGTCTAAGACATTGAAACACCTGATTTAAACTCTAACACACCTGTCTAAGACACTGAAACACCTGACATAAACACTGATATACCTGTCTAACACACTGAAACACCTGATATAAACACTGACACACCTGTCTAAGACATTGAAACACCTGTTATAAACACTGACACATCTGTCTAAGACATTGAAACACCTGTTATAAACACTGACACACCTGTCTAAGACGCTGAAACACCTGTTATAAACACTGACATACCCGTCTAAAACACTGAAACACCTGACATAAACACTGACACACCTGTCTAAGACTCTAAAACACCTGAAATAAAAACCGACATACATGTCTAAGACACATAAACACCTGTTATTAACACTGACACCTGTCTAAGACACTGAAACACCTGACCCTAAAAACTGACACACCTGTCTAAGACACTGAAACACCTGACATAAACACTAACACAACTTTCTAAGACATTTGAATACCTGACATAAACACTGACACACCTGATATAAACACTGACACATCTGTATAAAACACTGAAACAACTGACATAAAACACTGACACACCTGTCTTAGACACTGACACACCTGTCTAAGCCTTTGAAACACCTGGCATAAACATTGACATAGCCGTCTTAAACACTGATACACCAGGTCCTGAGAAACAGTGCGTGCAACTAGTATGTCATCTACCCGACCAGAGACAGACAGCTATGCAGGATGCAAGCAATATGTTCTAGACCAAATATAAACTTCCTCATCTGCGCAGACAGCAGCGGCTATGGGTGAAGTAACAATAACACCTCACCAATAGAATACATAATAACTACATGTATATAAATTATACTGCATGTATAATAACTATTTCACTGCCAACGTTGCCAAAAGGCGCCTTTGCAAACAGTTTGGATCCTGATCCGACGCCGCGTAACGCGGCGTCTAATCAGGATCCAAACTGTTTTGTTTGACACTCATATCAATATTTCTTAAGTCATACTAGCTGAAATCTAAATTTGAAATGATCTTGCAGGCGACAATATTGAAGCCGACGACAATGAAACGGTGAAGGGGTAAAAATCTCACGATTAATTTGGCAGCGAAGGAGTTAACAAATCACAACAGAACAGAGAAACACCAGTAACGTATTTTTGCTTCAACCCTTACAACGCGTGGATACGGGTATAAACATCAATTGCAAACAACGTAGACCCAGATCATTCTTAAATGAGCCCTTCAGCTGGCTCTGCACTGGCCATGTATCAGAAAATAGAAGAGTACATTTGAAAATACAGCTAGGGCTATTGGAAAAACTAAACTCTTCATGTATGCAGTCAAACCCTATATCCAGTGCGACTGCTCGTGAGTATGTCTCTTCGAGAGTGATGTTTGGCAGTAGCTGACATTTTTAGTGTTACCAGAAGATGTATATATATAAATATATCTATAAGGTAAGTTATAGTATAGTAGTACCTGTTTCTATTGTCCGGTAGTTTGGATATGAATTCGTCGGGAAGTCAGGAACCATATACTCTGCTTTCACGCCGTTCTTTATAAATCTTGAAAGACCTTTAATATTAAGCCCTGGCAAATCAAAATAATCCCACCGAAATCCATCAACAAGCATCATAAATAGTTTTCGCGAGTCCACCTGGTTTTTCCCAATGACAATACACAGCATGCATAGTATTCTTAATACCATATGCTTATGAGCCGCCATGTTCTGAGTGTAGATAAAGATACAATGAAATGTAGAAATACATTAAGCTCCTTGTACTATATGAAATACAGTCCAAATCAATACATGTACATTGTACTTGGAACGCGCCTAAATCGATCTAACCAGTATTTCGTTGTTCAATTTCGATAACTCAATCTTGCTTAAGTCGAACATATCGTATTTCAAAGTTAAAACGTGGTTAAGCCACGTTTTTCATTTTAACTTTGAAATATAGGATGTTCGAAGTAATGCGAGTTCGAATGATCGAGTTTCGGCTGTACTATGTCAGCGATATGCCAGCCAGCAAGTTCGGATCTAGAGTCATTGGATGTTTTTGCAGTCGACTTCCACCTGATATTCTTAATCCATTCACTGCCTTAAGCTGTGTACAGTGGAGAATCTGTTATTCTTTCCCGTTTAAACGCAAACGTACGCAAACGCAAAGCACTAAAACGTAGAAAAGTACAACTTTTGGACAATTCTGATAATTCTTGTTTATCTTGGTGGCAAACAGTTTGGAGCCTGATCAGACGCCGGGTTACCCGGCGTCTGATCTGGCTCAAAACTGTTTGCACTGCAAATAATAGTTTTAGCGTAAACGCGTTTATTGGGAAAGAATAACAGATTCTCCACTGTAGGCATACAATGGTTATTTGTAAACAGCTTAGATCTTGATCAGACGCCGCGTTATGCGGCGTCTGATCAGGATCTAAACTGTTTGACACTCATATAATTCTTAAAACAAAAATACCTAAAATTAAATTTAAGAAATAAAAGCAGACGACAATTGTTTAGATTGCATGACGTCATGGCGATAAAGGGGTTAATTCTTTGCACACAGTTTGAATCCAGATTAGACGTCGAATAACTCAAAATTGTTTGAAATTCTAACCATATATGAAACATCTCATGTTCAAACAGACGACAATTGCTGCAAACGACAATCTTTTATAGCGTGCAGAAGGTTAACATGCTGGGCTGGTAAAGTGTCGTACACTACACGAATAAACAATCATGTAGTGAGGATGCGAGTGGTTTCCACTGGTTGGCAATGAGAAAATCCATAATTCATCAATGCAAATATAACGTTTACTTAACCGATTTCTTTTCAAAAGCCTTGTGTCTACTTAAATATGCGTTAGCAAACCGAGTAGACCCTGATAAGACGCGGAATCTGGCAAGACAACAATGTGTTTGGCACATCATATCAATGTTTTGTTCCAAATTGTAAGTTAAAGCAGGCGAAAAGAATATAGCAGCGACTGTGATAGGCGGGTTTTACGTCATAATGGTCGTAATAAGGTTAATAAGTTGTACAGATTTCAAATAATTCTTGACTAGTTTTACGTCTATATATCCCATTATCTGAGAACTTGCAAAAAAGTCTAATGCAGTTATTTTTTTCAGCGGAGCTGCATGGTATCTATTTAGACCAACATTTTCAGCCAATCATATTTGATCAGAAATTTAGGTTTAAGGTGGTTCGACAGCGGGCGGCCCGCATCTCGAGTTCCGGAAATGCTGATGACTTTCACCTGATCTTTGCGGCACGTGCTTATAGTAGTAAACTTAGATAAAGAAAAATTTGATCTGCTTCAGTGTCTTCTCTGTTAGCGCAGTTGGTACGGTGATTGACTTGCAATCCAAAGGTTCTAGGTTCGATTCCCACTCGCTTCAAAACTTGTTTTTTTAACAAATTGTCCGATTTTAGTGACTAGTCAATTCATAACGCAGTGATCAAAGGACAGGCTATGTTTAGTCTAGTAATAATGAATAATATCAGATGCAAGTATAGTCAAGTGACAGCTAAATTTGTGAGGGTTTATAGCCTATATAACAGACGGCAGCTTAACACAGGACAAAAGTAATGCTAAAAGATAGATCCTAAAGGAGCTTTTATGCATTACTTTTGTTATGCATTAAGCAGTCACTTGCCTTTAAAGATCTAAAGGGTACCGTATTCAATGGTCCCTTATTACAGGTTTGACTTATGTTATTATTTAGAGCTGGCGGCATTTTAAAGTTGAACTCAAGGGAGGTTACTCGTTTTGTGTTAACATTTTGTCAGAATTTCAGGAAATCATGTATAAAATGTAAATTCTACTGTAGATTTTCATTAAATTTTTGTGACTAGTAGAATTAAGTTATATCTATCTAATAAGAGTAACATTAGTGTATGTTAAACAGCTAGATTTTTGGTAATTTGAGATTTTCAGATTTTGACTTTTTTAAAATATTGATATTTCCAGAAAATATGTCATGAAATACTTTTGTTTGCCCAATATCTTATAGTCTATGTACAGTTTACTTGAATGTACAGAAGTTATTGAGTTATATCATTTTATAAAGAAAATATTTCTGTTTATTAAAAAAGGAGCGTTTCTCGACAAAAGGTCCTGTCAGAAAAATGGCACTGTAACTTTTTTTTATTTTAACGATTTTTCACTCTCCATATGGTATATTTCAATTTAATCAAGGTTTCAAAGAATTCTGACACAGAATAAGCTGACCCGCGAACCACCTTAAGAGCACCTGTTACAAACTGAATTGTCTGATTGGATAAGTAGCCTGACTGATCTAAGTACAATTACAGTTTTACTAGAATTGAATTGTGAGAGTGTAAACTGAACATTGCAGACTGTTTACTACTGTGCTGATGACATCATTCTTCTATTTTAAGATATGGAATCTGAAATCGTTTTATAGATATACAGAGGAAGCTAACCTAGGTGTTTTGTTATGGTCTACTACCAATTTGTTTTAACTGTTAACTATCTGCAAACATTTACCATGCAATATAATAAATGGCCTCAAGTCAGTTAAACACAATGGTGTTGTTTCATCGTTTCATCGTTTATTCACAAGAGTGAGGTGTTAGAGAATCTACAGCAGACTGCTGTATCTGTATGAGCATTCACATTAGTTTATTTAGTTATAGTTTGTTTCAAGAATTTCTATGAAGGAAGTTTGATATATAGAACAATAGATTAATGTGAGGATCTCCTACCAGTAGCTAGGGTATGAGTTAGATTATTGTTTTGTTTTGCATTTCTGTACATGATAGTTTTGCATTTGAAATAAAAGTTACTGTTTCCATTGTATACTTGTATTTTTGTGCTTTTCATTTTCTTTGAAAAAATCAATTTCATTCAATTTTGCACATTCGTCTAAAGCATTAGTTCAACCACTCATTCCGCTCAATATCTTCTTGTTATTATCTATATAACAACACCATCAGTGTGTACCTATGTAAGCCATACTCTTGCAGGGTGCCCGCAGAAATTCAAAGTGATAATTCTTTGATTAATTTTGTCCTTACTGAAATGTGGTTTTCCCTGATCATTTTCACACACCTCAAATTCAACTATGTAAGATGGCTTCCAAACCCCCTTAAAGCCGCATTGTGCTTTTGAGAAACCTGCATAAAACGGTTGTTTGGGGTCCCATTTGAACTACGTGGGACGTGATTCTTTCACAAAAACCGGTTTTATCTAAGCAATTCGCTTTTTAAATTTTATTTATAATATTTTTGTGCTAGCACCAATTAAAAAGCCTCCCTTGTGAATGGAAAGAAGGACAACTCTGTAAATACAGGGCTCCAGATAACGGAAGTATTTCGAAAACTTAAATCTTTATTTCTGCTTTTAAACCCAATGGTGTCATACTCATTAAAAGTGTCTCGAATAGACGGTTTAATCAGTAGTAACACCATAGCATTCGGTGCTGAAATGAGTGAGAAAATGTTAGATTGGTTCAGATTACTCTCGCTTACATGTTTAGCTGGAACATCTGGATAACCATTATTCTGCTGCACAGACGTCTGCTTCGACATTGTCGTCTGCAAAATGTGTTCAGTTTAGATTTATGCATTGTTTTAATTAAACAAACCTTAAGACGAGTGTCAAATAGTTTGGATCCAGATGAGACGCCACGTTACGCGGCGTCTTTTTAGATTCAAATAGTTTGTAAACTCCGTAAAGTAGGCACAGGGTTAAACACTATGAGATTCAATAACAACGTGTACATATCTTTCACTGTGGGTAAACGGTCAAATAAACTATAGAGAATGTATACCTTGAGCTTGCTGAAAATGACTGTTTCAGCCTTGTCCGCTCTCTAACTCAAACATTTCTTTTGGATCTTCACCAAACTTGCTACAAATGTTTATTAGTATAGCATCTAGGTCAGGTTCAATAACTAGCAAAATCGCATAAGGCATGTCTGAGTTATTGCTGAAAAATGCTGCAACAGTCATTTTTTAATACATAAAGGGCAAAAACTCAGATATGCCACATGCGATTTTTGTAATAATCAAACTAAACCTAAATTTTATATACTTAAACATTTTCAGCAAGTTTAATGAATATCCGATAAAAACTGTATGTGTTAGAGTGCAAAAAGTGACTGAAACCGTCATTTTTCATTAATAAACAGGCATAACTTAGATATACCTTATGCGCTTTTAGAAGTAATCATACTAAACCTTGATATTATATCAATAAATATTTTCAGCAAATTTGGTGAAGATCCAATAAAACGTATTTGTGTTAGAGAGCAAACCTTGCAGAAAACAGTCATTTTTTAATACATAAAGGGCAAAAACTTAGGTATGCCATATGCGATTTTAGTAATAATCAAACTAGACCTAAATTTTATATGAATAAATATTTTCAGCATGTTTGGTGAATATCCGATAAAAACTGTTTGTTTTAGAGTGCAAAAATGACTGAAACAGTCATTTTTTTTATAAATTAACAGGCAATAACTCAAAAACACCTTATGCGATTTTAGTAGTAATCAAACTAAACCTTGATTTTATATCAATGAACATTTTCAGCAAGTTTGTGGAAGATCGGATAAAAGATATTCGAGTTAGAGAGCGGACAAAAAAGTGTGATAGTCTAACTGACTGATGGATCGACCGTCGAAGATAATTGCGGTTGCACACGGTGATGGTGACTCCGGCTGTATCACGTGATACTAAGCCGTGTGGTAAGGTTTATGGCAGACGCTCTATTTTCGGTTTGTTATGATTTTAAATCGCCCTTTTTGGTGATTTAGGTCCGTATTCATCATTTCATAGATCAGTTTGGCCCATTAGAATGTTCAAACATTATTATTAAGCGTTATTGTATTTCAGACATTATGAAAAGGTCTGAAAACACATTGGGACTTTAAAGCCATACATTCAACATCATACCACCACAATTTTTCTTTACTCATACATTTTAAGTGTTACATTTTTGTACATGGCTTGTATAAATTTATATTTTTCTAATGTAACATGTCAGCAGTTTTCACAGCTATGGATCAAAGTTCAATACTTTACTTGCAACCATAATTGAACCATTACACGTTTTGATTCTCCTTGCATCTCTCATAGCTATAGTATCTGAAAACCCAGTTTAAGTTTTCACATTATTTCAAACACCTTCCAAAAACTTGTAGTTTTTTTTTCATCACAAACACAGATTTTGTAAAGGACAATGTTATCATTTTGACAAGAGCTGTTCAAGCTCACCTATTGAAAACATTTTTAATAAGTGCTTATCAACAAAAAATTATATATTGGTAAAAACATGGTTCTAATCATTTTTTCTTATTTGAATACCAGCTCTAGAGTACAAATATTTTATGTAATAAGGGTACAGCTCAACACTACAAATTTAAATTATTTTTCTGTTTAAATTTAGTTACAATACACTGTTCAATCCATAGCAAACGTCTGTTCCAAAGATCAGCTTCCTAATGCAAACATTTTAACAGTATAAGTGATTCTCAACACTTGCATCAAAACTTTTAAATTAAAGTCCAAAACAGGTCAAAATATTATAATATTGCCAAGTATTGTTTTTGTTTACTGTTGTAAATTATCAATGTTCAACCGAAAGGAAACCTCAATGACAAATATCAGTTTTCTGTTGGAAATATTTCAGGTAGTATTTGTGCATCACAGCACTTGCATGAAAACCTTAACCCATGTATTAAAAGCTAAGTCCAAACTAGGCCAGGTTATGATAAACATTCAGAGTAACTTAATCTGTTTCTATTACACTACATCAATGTTCAACCCATAGGGTCCTCAATTCCAAATATCAGCTTCCCAGTGCAACTATTTTAGACATTCAGCAGCCTTAGCAGGGCAATATAAAACATGTATAGTTTGACCAGGATCGAAAAAGAACGTACAAGTATTGGCGCCGTGTCGTTAAGCCAATGGGTGAACAACGGTTACAAAACTGAACATGGATAACAATTGTGGTCAGTTGTGGCGAATGTCTTGCCTTAGTAGTTTAATTCAAGATATTCATTAACCTTCATCTTTGAAAATTCTGAAAACATTTTGTTAGGTGTCCTAATGTATATTGCAAACACAGGTACATTTATATGGCTAAAAGTTAACCATTTTCCAAGTATTTCAAGTTAGTTTATATGCTAATAGTACTTATGCTAATAGTGAACATCGCATGATTTTGTTTGTTGTTGGATGAAAATGACTCATTGGTTATACTTTCAGCTGCATAACAATCTCTGACTGCACTGAAACTGCATTTAAACTTGTATTTCTTTTCAAATATCTTGTACTTTTTCCCATTACTAAGCCAAAAGATTGAAATTATGTTTCTTCAAGAAATTGTGGCCACTGATCAGATTATGAGATATTGACTGTAGTTAGGCCTTGGTGCTTCATCAAAATGCACTGTGAAGAAACTATAGTATTCAGCTTCAATGTGTTTGAGCTCTAGGACAATGGTTATTTACTTCAATGTTCGCTTCTTTTCAGTTTAGTGAGTTAAATTTGCCAATTTAATTAGTCAACCTAGTAAGTACTGATGAATAATATAAATTTGAAAAGATTAATCCATCAGATATGGATAAACATGAAGATAAAGATACATTGCTCAATTAAGACATGTTGCTAACAATATGAAGAAATATGGCTTAAAAATAAAGTCAGAAAGAGAGGTTACCATTAGTCAATATTTTTTCTCTCCAATTTCGGTAAAATTCCCTGATGATTCTCTGATATTTAGCAAAATTTTAAATTCCCTGATTTTTCCCTGCAGGGATTTTTCAACCATTTCCTCTGCTTTCCCTGTTTTCCAGAGTCCGTGGGCACCCTGTTTTGCATACAAAGAAGAAGAGGGCATTGAAGGGAATGATATCGCTCACCTGTTGTAATGGAACTTCATAGTTTCACCCATAATAAAAACAAGTTTAAGCTAAACCCGATCAAATTTGTAGATAATAGCGTGTGAACATTATTGGAATATGATATATTCTAGTTAAGAAAGCTGAGCCCACCAAGGACAGATAACTCTGAAAACAATGGTATAATCCTATCTAAGAATTTGTACTCATATAAATTATATACATTGTGTGCAAGTAAAATCAAAATGAATTCAAAAGTGTTAACTCTGTTAAATATTGCATTTTCAGATCATAAGAAGATAGGCCTTTACTACATGAACTTAGCCTGAGTTTAAACCTAATCAAACTCATTTGAGAATTATATAGCTGTACAAAGTTTGTCAAAATCAAAATCCATTCAATTTTGTAGGCAATAAAGCGTTAATAATATTGAAATAAAGCCCTTTCTAACTTATCAAAGTACATTAAGGACATACACAACAATCAGATTTCAACAGTTATGATACTACTTCAAAAACTTACACTTCTATTCAATGTGTGCAATAATCTTTACAAAAATGTAGTTGCTAAAGTGTAAAAAAATCCAGGGCGGATAACTCTTGACCAATTAGACAGATTTCTCCGAAAACTTGTGGTCATGTAGGCATGGGATGACCTAATTGAGAATGTTATGCTATAACATTACAGTTACATTACCATAAAATGTATTAGATTACAATAGCTCAAGTTTTGCAAGTGTAATGCATAAATTAAGTTACAATTACATTGGCAAAGTAATTAATTACATAACACATTACATTTCGGTTTCAATTTATGATAACAATCCAAAATCATAGATTACTACTTACAAGTGTTCACCCGTAACCGGAATCAGAACCTGGGTCGATTCTCAACTTTGAAAATAGATACCGGGTCGATACTCAACGTTGAAAATAGGCGCGGGTCGATACTCAAAGTTGAAAATAGGCCCGGGTCGATTCTCAATGTTGTAAAAGAGCCCGGGTCGATTCTCTGCGGCGGGTAAAGCGTTCAGGTAACACCAGCATACTATTGGGTATCTCTCAATATTGTTCTGTGAAGGCATGCATAGCTCTGTGACAGGTGCCTCAATACTGTCGATCAAATGCCATCGATGAACGTGACTTCAAACAGTCTTGATGGGCATCCAGTGGGACACAACATGAATAAATCATTGTCACCATATACATGTACAATCAAGCCTTTCTTTAATCGATTTTAGTTCATATTTATTGTTAGGAGTTTACCCCTTCAATGCCATATTGTCGTCTGCAATATCGTTTCAAAGTTGAATTTCAGGCAGTATGACTGACGAAATATCGAAACGAGTGTCAAACAGTTTTGATCCTAATCAGACGCCACATTAGTGACATTACGCGGCGTCTGACCAGGATCCAAACTGTTTACCCCGGCCCCCTTTGGCGTCATTGACAGTGAAACAGGTAAATAAGCACTCAAACGAGGTTGCATTTGTAGACTTTAGGACAAGTGACAGTTAATGCTAGACAAAGGTAGATCTATTGCAGAAAACTCAATAGACTGGTATGGGAGATTTCTGCATTTTTTTCCATGTCTTCATTTAGTGACCTCATAATACACGTTTGGATGTGATAAGGAAAAGAGTGATGGACAGTAAGTCTGGTTCCCTGTCTCCTATATCTCCAGTTAAGAGTCAGGCACCTACTCAAAATGGCTGCCTCCAGTGTAAGTTTGGTTTCATGATATTATTGTAGAAAATTATTTCGATCAATTTTGATAAACCTTTAAAAAGCGTTTGATCAGGGTTAACCATTCGGTAAGGCAATTTGAAGGCAATAAGACTGAACAAGCATCGGTACGAGTAACAAACAGTTGGTATCCTGATCAGACATGCACAAAGGCGCAATGGAAAAAACGCTATTCGTTCCCATTAAACGCGTTTACGCTTAAACTATTGTTACCCTTGCAAACAGTTTGGAGCCAGGTCAGACGCTGGGTAACCCGGCGTCTGATCAGGCTCCGAACTGTTTTCCATTCAGATGAATATGAACATTCAGAAATGTTTAAAACATGCCAATTTCTACGTTTTATTGCAATGCGTTTGCGTTTAGATCGGAAAGAATAACATCTCTACTGTACTTGCATCTGGAGCCAATATGTTTGAAAATATCAATGTAGAATAGACACGTTTGGCAATAATGTGGATAATCTGACCATACAATGGGGGAAAATGTCAGGTAATCTCAATAACAGCATTTCCATGTTAAACATACAATTTTCAATTAGATTTTGTCGGACATGTGCATGTATATCCCTTTATCTGAGTACATGTATTTCCAAATAAGTACCAGGGTATATAATTTCAAACGTAACGAAAATGCCATCCCGTTGTATACATACAACTACGCACCTGCTTCATCGTATTATCGTATGCTCACCAACCGTATTAATTTAATGTTGCATGTATAACACTACAGTGAAACCCCTCTAAACCGGACATGTGTGGGGACAACAAAAATGTCCGATTTAAAGGGGTTTCCGGTTTAGAGGGGGTTTTAACTTGTTTCTAGTATGGAAGATAGCTGACCACTTAAAGCAGGTTGAAAGTAAAGCAGAATGCGCCTTAACCCTTTCCCCCATAGAAGCGACTTTTAGCGTATTTAATATTTTTCTCAGCTGAAGAAAGTATTTCCAGTTTATACATGTACCCTCATGAACAATTACCATAACAATATTTTTATATAGCCTTGCAGATGGTAGTTTAAAGCAGGCTGAAAGTAAAGCATAATGTGCCTTAAGGCACATTCTGCTTTACTTTCAACCTGCTTTAAGTGATCACCTGTATTTAATGTTATAAACGGGTTATTGGGTAAAGGGTTCAGGCGCATTCTGCTTTATTTTCAACCTGCTTTAAGCTATCATCTGCTAGAATGTACAAACTATTTTCTTCAGTGTAAGAAAAAACCAAAGACGTAATAAGGCGTGTTGATGGTGTAATGGGTAAAAATAAAAAGGATTGGAAACGGGACCAAAGCTTTTGTCCGGTTTAGAGAGGATTCCGGTATTTAGAGGTTCCGGTTTAGAGGGGTTTCACTGTATTATAATGTATATATAGCATATGTTCAGTGAATGTCTACTGTTACTGCATACAGCCGTTTGTGTTAGGGTTATGTTGTAACGATATGCTTTTTACGTTTAAAACTTACTCTAAAACATATTTTAACAACTATATAACATAGTTTTAGACATTTAGGTACATTGTATTAGTTTGGAATTCAAATCAATGTGTAATGAGACAGTCAAATAGATCTATTTTAATTTGATTAGTTAATAATAATTATAGTGATATCGTTTTTAACAAATCACACTGGTACATCATTTAACCCTTTACTCCATGACTACTCAAGTTAACACATTTAATTCATTCCTCCACTCAAGAAAATAGTTCCAATTTATTTAGTCATGAATATGCACCAGATGAAACATGTCCTATATCATTTAACCATTTACTCCATATCTACTCAAGTTAACACATTTAATTCATTCCTCCACTCAAGAAAATAGTTCCTATTTATTTAGTCATGAATATGCACCAGATGAAACATGTCCTGCATCATTTAACCCTTTACTCCATAGCTACTCAAGTTAACACATTTAATTCATTCCTCCACTCAAGAAAATAGTTCCTATTTATTTAGTCATGAATATGCACCAGATGAAACATGTCCTGCATCATTTAACCCTTTACTCCATAGCTACTCAAGTTAACACATTTAATTCATTCCTCCACTCTAGAAAATGGTTCCAATTCATTGAGTCATGAATATGCACCAGCGATAATATTTCCTATATCCTAGGAGCATTCAGCTTTACATTCAGTTTGCCTTAGGCAACAATCTGTCTTCAATGCTGAAAAAGCTATGGAGAAAAGGGTTAAGCGATACACTAGAACAGAAAATAATGTACATGTATACAGGCCTATATGGCCGCTCAATGCGGACAAACGCAACCATAAAGTTTCCTATTGAATGTTCTGAAATTTCCATCATCCCGCATTATGTAGTCTACTGTCTTAACCAATTAAACCCAAGCGGCAAGTACAATCGTCAGTTACAGTGTACCTGTAAAGAGTCTGATACAAACAACGTAGACCAAGATGAGAGTGTTCCTATTTCCTACAGGGGCCATTTGACCAGGTTCTGCACTAGTTGTCATTTTGTAATACAGTGGAGAAAACGTTATTCTTTCCCAATAAACGCGTTTACGCTAGAACTATCATTTTCACTGCAAACAGTTTGGAGCCAGATCAGACGCCGGGTAACCCGGCGTCTGATCAGGCTCCGAACTGTTTGCCACCAAGATAAAGATGAATTATCAGAATTGTCCAAAAGTTGTACTTTTCTGCGTTTTAGTGTTTTGCGTTTGCGTACGTTTGCGTTTAAACGGGAAAGAATAACAGATTCTCCACTGTATATTCTAAAACACATCTGAATAGAAAATATAGATTTCACATACAATGTAATTGGAAATTGAGGTACCAGGGATAAATAGTACTGAATACTATGTTAAAATTGATTATGATACATGTTTGAGTTTCGCCCATTAAGGGAGTGCATGTACTGCATATGTTGAAATGTGTTTGTGATGCTACCACATAAAACCGTTCATATTACCTAGGTTGGAGTAGTTAATAATCCAAAGAACTTAAAATTAACTTGCATACATTTTATATGTCCCATTTAATAAATTATGAAAATATATTATTCATTGTATAACGAAATTCGGATTTCAAAAAGGAAAATCGACAACAGTGCGATAATTTCAAAAGTTCTAAATGCTGGTATCAAGCTCTACTGTGTATTTATTGATTATGAAAAGTGTTTTGATAAAATGGATAGGTCGCTACTATGGCAAAAACGTATATCACATAATGTTAGTACTAGCTATAAAATCGATGTACAAAACAGGTCGGGCATGTATAAATATAATTCTTCGTTTTCTGCGTTTCTAAGCTCAGATATCGGGTTGAAACAAGGGGACACGAGCTCGCCGATCCTATGCATGCTCTTCATAAACGACATTGTTGACCCCGTCAATTCAGACATCGACGGTATTTTCACTCTAAACGAAATTAAAATCTTTTTCATCATGTTTGCAGATGATCAGGCCGTTTTCGCTACTTCACCACACACACTACAGGAAATTTTAAATGACATAGAATCATATTGTCAAAATTATGGACTTAAAATAAATATTTCAAAAACGAAAGCTATGATTTTTTTAGAAAGGCCGACGCACACAATGCGTATTTATAATATATAATAGATCCATTGAATAAGTAGAGACGTTTTAGTACCTAGGCTTGACATTGTTTAGAAATGGAAACTGGTACAGGTCTCAAAAATGCATTGCTCAACAATGTTACATGTCTAACATGCTCTTTATAATTTATTCAGTCTTTTCGAAACTTTAATTCTCCCAATTTCACAAAAATGTAAAATGTTTGACCTGCTGGTTGGATCTATTTCAATGTTTGGGTCAGAAATAGGGGAAATGGACAAAGCAACAGACGTTGAACTAGTACACACAAAATTTCTACGAAGGATCCTCTGTGTCAAGAAATCAACAAATTTAACAGCATTATATGGGGAACTCGGTCGTGTACCTTTGGCTATAGTTCGAACAATGAATATAATAAAATACTTGTTAAAACTAGTAAAAGGTCATGAATCATCATTATTAAAACTCACTTACAACTTATTGAAAGAAAAGGCATATGCAAACATTAATTATAGCGGAAATTATAGGGCATCACCAATCACATCCTTATTACAAATACATGGGTTAGGATATTATTGGACAGCTGAATATCACAGCGACACAAATTTTCATATAATTAAAACGAGAATTCTAGAAGTTTACAAACAAAATTGGTGCTCGGATATAAATAACTCTAGTCGATTACAATCTGACTGTCTTTTTAAATACAATTTTATTTTCGAAAATTATTTAGATATCATCACAGAGCCAAAATACAGAATGGCACTTTCTCAGTTTAGAAACTCATCACACCGTTTATTCATCGAGTCAGGCAGAACATATACCAAGAGAAAACCGAGTTTGTAAATCATTTAACATGAACAAGATAGATTCAGAGTTCCACTTCTTATTAGTCTGCACACATTATCGGGAAATTAGAAAGAAATATTTGAAAACTTATTTTTGCAGGTGGCCAACAATTAATAAATTTGAATTTTTTTTTATCTGGCAAAAAATATTTATTACGCAATGAAGAAAAGCATTGCTGCTTGATATAATAAATAACTTTACATTGTAAACCTTCTATCACGACCACTAAACAAAAGACCCAATTGGGATGTTAAAGACGGGTGGCGGCTGGGCGCAAGCTAAGAGTAAAGCAGAAATCTCTTATTTTTGCTTTGCTTTCTTCTTGCTTAAGGCAGCCATTTGTAGTGGTCACGGTAGAGGGGATTTACTGTATTTACTTGATTGGTATAAAAAGTTTAACATTAATTTAGCTCTTCGACCGGTGCTAAATTACATTACTTTGAATTTCGGAGATGTTAGGAAAACATCATGACCATTGTCGTCTCTACTGTATTTATTATGTTTTGTGCAATAAAACCACCGTATCGTATCGTACATGTATAACGAAAGGGTTTTCGATCTGTATGGTTTAATTATCGCAGTTGCGATAAACTAAATTGTTATACATGTATGATATTCTGATTAACAAATAGTTTAGATCTATTGGCTGTTGTAATTTTCTCTTATTTCTTTGGTTATTAACCAGTCAAAAACATAAGCCTAACTTGCGATTGAGTGGCCGGAAAAAGATTATTTGGATATATAGCCAGTAAAGCAGACACATGCTAAGTCTGTTATTAAAGTGGAAAGCCGAAACTGTTTTATGTTGTACATGTGGCTAGGTAAATAAACTGATACGTTCGGACAGACGATAGTATGTTTGCAATGTTAATAGATTCATAAACAGTTACACCGGACATCAGGTGAAACACTCTTGTTTATATGGCATCCTTTATCTTATCACATTAAGCCAAATTGATTAATTGATTATTCAATGCTTATATATTGAATGAGTCCAGTTTTCACTTAATCTAGGGGTGTCTGCGCTAATGTTTCATTTTCGTTTTTTTTAAAAAATAAATTTCTGTTAGCAAACAGTGCAGCGCATAATGTGGCGTCTACTCTGAGTCTGAATTGTTTGCCATTGTCCAGAAAAAGGTTAAAATGTATATAAAACGACACGTTCTTGGTCTTTTTATTGATTTCAAAATGTGTGAGAGAAAAATCCACATATTCAAAAAAAGGACAACCTATTCATAAAACGACCTCGTATAAGACAAGTTTGAAACATTTCCGGAATCAGTAAAACATCGCTGCAAAGATAGTCCAATTATTTCATAGTAAAAACTGATAAAATTATATTCTGCATTTCTGTTTTGACTTTGGACTGAATCTTCTGACCAAATACATCACGATCTATTTCAGGTGTTGAATTTAAAAGGAAATACATTTTTATTTCACACCTACATAGATTAAACCAATCGAAAGCCCCTCTTTCTACCACGTGACGGTACAAGAGAAAACCCATATTGTACCGGAAACGTAAAAAAGCTATCCCAGAAGGCCACATTTTTCTCATATTGGACTTGGATCCAGAAAATCCATATTATTTTCATATTGGACTGGACAACACTTCCGACACTCTGTCAAGAGTTACTTCCCTTGGTATTTCACCATTGTCTGCTACAGTGTTCCATCTCTACAACGACACCCAATTGGAGACACATATTGTGTGTGTTGCTCGGAGCGAGACGTTATAGGGAGGGAAAAAATAAGATTTGGCTTACATTTGCAATATCTATCTAATTTAATTACGTAACGATGAACAAAATGGCGCGTTAACGCCCAAACGTCATATACAGTAAATAACGTTTTTGTTTATTCGAATGTAAGTTTTTAAAATGCATATTGATAGTTTATGCCTTATTGGACTGAAATTCTAAACATGAGTAAGTTTTATAATGATAACAAACAAAATAAAAAATATAAAAATGCTTTTGAGGAATAAAATTAGGTGTTTCTTCACTATTAAAGGGAGGTAATTCATAAAGTTCGTTATAAAACTGTGCCCTTTGTTAGACTTCTTTAATGTGTTTAAAAAGAGTATATTTATGGAGTAAATGATTAAAAATTAGATCTAGAGCAGAAACTTTTGCAAAATGATACGTGTAGACGATTATAGATTTGAAATAGATCTACTGGTTGTAAGGGGAGGGTCGGTGTAGGGAAAGAACACAGTAAGTTCGAGGTCAAAGGCTAGGCTAGAATGAATAGGAAAAAATGCATGTGGTTTCTTTTGTCATTTTATAATTTTATGGTGTGAAATAAAGAGGTAATTTAACAGTGTTGAGTACAATACTGAATTCAATTGGACTCGAACACAGCAGTCATAATCCATATTGGACTCGGCTATCGCCTCGTCCAAATATGGTTATGACTGCTGTGTACTCGTCCAATAGAATTCAGTATTGTACTCAACACTGTTAAATAACCTCATAATATACAATATACAGTGGGAAATATGGAAATCTTTCAATTCCTAATATACACATTTATGCTTAAACCTTACGCCAATTGCATAACGCTAGAGTCTAATCAGATGCCGGAATCATGCTCCAAACTGTTTGCAACTCAGACTCAAATAAATTGCTCGTATTTTTCAAAGCGGTGTCATCTCTACAATGTATTGCATTGCGTTTGTGTCTATGTTCGTCTAAACCGGAACTAATAACGTTTTCGCCATTGTATGATTAATGGTGCAAGTCTAAGTCACTATCTCAGTGGCATCAATCGTTACGGTTGGGCAATGAAATGTGAAAAAGCAAAATGTATATGGGATACAATGAATATATATCGACTTCTGATAGGTATATGCATGCAGGTGAAAATTGAATATATGTCACAGTTAGAGGCTTAGAGCCCATAGTTTCCTATAAGACACCCTTGCTTACTGTTACTATTGCTCTACATCGTGCAGTCAGTGTCTTAAAGAGACTGAAACGTTGGCCTAAACCATTGTAATAAAAAATATACGTATACCAAGTTATAGTCTACTTTCAATCCGAATGACCGCTCAGCCGACCATACATTTACTCCCCTGATCATTGAGCCATCTTGTCTACAATATTGAGCACTGCTAACATATGGCACAATCAAATACAGCCGCAGTAACGGCTCAGACCCTTCACCGGTACCCATTTTAATCCCTGTGTGGAGAGGAGCAATTCGCGGTACATGTCTTGCTCAAGAACATTCCTGTATATCATCGGGAATTCAGAAAAATATCCCCTAGTCAGACCGCTGGTCCGGCGCCCCCCCCCCCCCCCCCCCCCCCCCCCCCCTGCCGGACCAGGGGGGGTCGAACTCACGACCCCTGGTACCTTAGTCCAATGTGTTTGTTTGGTCATGTGTTTATACATGTATAAAACACAGGGGCCCGATACGATTGATTTTCAAAATAATTGTAACAAAACGTATACGTATATGTTACAGTCAATCTGTGTAATCAGTCATTACGCGTAAACTAGTCAATCTGTGAAATGACTTCTTCACATAGTCCTTTAATGATACTATTTATGATGATAGGCAATGATATTTTTTTAAAAGTTCAAAGATTTCCTTCACAAAACACCACATTTATGTAACACCTTATATCAGTCCATTTGTGAAATGATGTTTAAAGCGACTCGCAACCGGATGGTGTACTTGTCAAAATAAAATAAAATACTCAAATAAAAGCAAATTTGTGGCATTATTTGGCTTCTGACATTAAAAAAATATGATCAGTCCAAAAAAAGTCTCAAGAATCGTCACCGAATCTTAGATTTTTAGATATTTTCCATCGTTTTTCTATACCGACTAGTAGACGGTATAATTGTTGCTGTTGCTTCTCTACACGGGCTCAGACATAAACACGAGCCGAATTACGAAGTTGTATGCACTTTCGACCGCAACACATTGAAATACGTTAAATCGATCCGAGATAAACGGATAGTTCCGTGGTCCATTGGTCTAAGCGGTTTCCCCTATTTTGCCTTCTGTCCGCCAATGCCGGGCCATGGGTTCGAATCCCACCAGAGACCAATATTTTTTTTATTGAAATTCATTTTTTTTAAACAGAATTTCTTATCCTAAACTAATTCTTTACCATTTATATAAGCGTTTGACACATATTTACAAATTACTATTTTTAATGCACCATCTGGTTGCGAGTCGCTTTAAGACCTTGAACGCTGTAAATAGAAGAGAATTGAATAATTTTCATGTAAAGCTACAGGCTATATTTTGTTTTATTTTTATTTTTAAAAATAATTTTGACAAATTGAGTGGTTTTGCAATGAGATTATGGTGTTTTGTGCACATTTACGTTTTGACCTTTGAAAAATATAATTATTTAATTATCATAAATTGTAACATTAAGGACTATGGAAAAAAGTCATTTCACAGATTGACTAGTCATTACGCGTAATGACTGATGACACAGATTGACTGTTACATTTATAGTCTATATATATACCTTTTGTCACATATATTTTGAAAATCTATCGTGTGGTGTCCATATTATATAAATACGTAAATTAGTTTAAAAGGGTTTGTGTTAACAAAAACGCATTTCATGGACCCAATATTGAGCTCGGTCGGGTTCAACCCCGTGAAGGGAAGGCAAAAAAAGATGACCTAAAATAAGGAGAGATGCTTCAGTGACTCAGTGGCTTTTCTTCAGGATGTTTCTATATCGATCAAATGTGTTTTTTGTCATATGTACAATAATACCTCAAATTTGCTCTTAATTGAGTAGTTTCTATTTTTTGAAAATACACAATTTGATTTTCAAGTCTCTTTAACTCATTTAATCCCCCGAAACTATTAATGAACGAATCAAGTGTCGATATAAGTGTGGCCAATTCTTGACTACTGTTTGTACAATATATTCAAAATGCCAAAATAGTGTAGGCAATGTTCATGGGGATGCTGTATGAGCCTCCTTCTGCATTCAATGTTTGCACTGGACAAGTGTACTTTTGGAAATGTACAGGTATACTGTTAGTAAATGACATATACACCTGTTTATACATATGCGTCAGAAATAAATAATGGGTTAAAAGATATCTTAAATTTCGCTCAAGAATGAATGTAGGAAAAAATGACTATAGAAGATGAGTACTGTACACCCCTACTTTGTGTATAGATATGCCCAAAATGGCGGCATCTTCTGATACGTGGCGTAAATCGGAGAACAGGAGAAAATAGTTTCCCACCAAAACTTTTGTGGTAAGTTGAATAGCCGAGAGACAGGGTTCCTGGCTAGCCTTAAAACTAGTGCAGTTTAAAGTTAGATTAACCCTTTACCTGATAGAAGCGCCTTTTAGCGCATTCCGTTTAATATTTTCTTAATTCCAGTAGGTGGTAACTTAAAACAGGCTGAAAGTAAAGCAGAATGCGCCTTAGGGCGCATTCTGCTTTACTTTCAACCTGTTTTAAATAGTCACATATTTTCAAATCTAGAAACAGGCTATACGGTAAAGGGTTAAATACACAATCAATATATTTTCATAATAATGTATGGTATACTGCATGGTATTGCATTTGGATCACGGCATGTTTGCGTATCATTTTCAGGTAACTGTGACCTCGACCGTGACCCCCGATCGCAATTATACATACCACTTGTTCGGAGCATATTTTCTATACTATGTCAGCTAGGGATACCTTGTTATGTGTGCCAGTACATCTATTTTTAAACGTTAATGCAATGCAGGCAATACTATGTCCACCGCCGTCCGTTTTGTGTCGTATGTCGTCCTTCGTCGTTAACTTTATCTGAAAAGGATCTTCTTGAAAACAACTTGGCCGATTTCATTAATATTTTTACTTTCACGTACCTGTAAGGTGTTTTTTTGTTGTTGTTTTTTAATCTTTATTTTAACCGTGATCCGATTTGAAACTTTGATAATTTAATGTAAATGATTCTTGGGTAACTCTCTTTATCAACATTGATAAACTATTTTTCCTATCAAACGTCTAAAAGCTACACTCTAGATTTGTAACCTTAATTTACACAAATGATTTGAGAGCGGTTTTCTACCAGAATTGTTAAACAATTGTCCAAGCTTAGGGACATAGCGGGGCATGTTTATCTTATATGTCTATATTGGAAGCTTCAAAATTTATCTTGTCTGTGACCACTGCTCTTATTTTACAAATGATCGTTGGTTGACTTTCTACACAAACTGATGAAATAATATCTCGACAACATGACCACACGCGTGTATAATAAACGTTCCTTATAACGCTTATACAATGTATAAAAACTTTAGAAATCTTCATGTCTAAAACTATTGATTTAAAAACGATTTTACACACGTGATTCTTGATTTGACCTTCTACCAGATTTGAGAAAAAAAATTCTCGTAGCTAAACATGACTGACAGGGTGATAGGACCAGTGTTATCTGTATGGTGCTACGGGAGGCAAAGCTGAACAAACTGCTATCGTAAAAATATATACAGTTGTCCACCCACATCCTTAAAACATGCTTTTCGCTACATATACATGTATCTGCGTTTACCTCTGTTTGAAGACGACCGAGCACTGAAATAAAGGTAAATCTATAGCGGCCATGACTGGTAAATGCTTTGTATAAGACAGGTGATAGGAGCTTTATGCATTACCTTTGTCTTGCATTAGACGGTCATTTATCTCTAAATATCAACATGCTTCCTAATTCGGTGGTCGCTTAATTCAGGTTGACGGTACATGTTATATAGCCAATAACGGAATTTGAAAAAAGGTATGCGTGTACATCTTGGGATGGCGGAATGTTGGGTATTGTTTTCAAATTTTGTGTGTGGATATATATACTGGTATGTATACAACAAGCAGCATTTTAGTGTCAATTTGTGTTTCTAAAAATGTCTATTTGCCATCAGGAGCGCAATTCATAAAACTTCGTACGACAAAAACGGTCGTAAGTCAAAACTTTAAAATACATTTGATTTCTGATTTCTTTATCTAATCCTGTATTGTGACATCTCTTTGGAATCGTTTTGAAAAAACGATTCCAAAGAGATGTCACAAGACAGGATTAGATGAAGAAATAAAAGAAAGTTCAGATTTTTATAATCTGACTTACGACAACATTTGTCGCACGAAGTTTTATAAAACGGCCCCCTGGTTTTTAGTTTTAGGCTGTTCAAGGTAAAACATGATTGGGACAGTACGCCCCTTATGAGCTCGGACCAATGCCCATCAATATCGCTATTGTACAAAGAACGATCGAGCATCGGTCCTGACGGACGTTCATTTGACAATAATGGTCGATCGATTAATGCAGTGTCCAGATTTTAACCGACATTGGACCGATTGCATTGCGGGCTTGCACTCTTAATTGTGATGTTTTAGTTACACAAATCATTACGCGGTCTGCGTCTGCACTATTTTCCCCTTTCATTTGAAACGTTCTGCTGTATTAAACAGCACAACTTTAAACTCGCACTCTAGTACATTAAAAGCGAGAAACTTTATGCGTGATAGACAAATTGCATGTCCAAAAGTTGATGTTTGTGGCTTATGATGAGAACAAAGTATACATGGCACATGTAGATGGTTAGGGTATGTTCAGTATGCGTTGTATCATTATATCATTATTACTAGAATGTTTTTGTTATCATGTAATGGTGATGAACTTGTATGTTTAAGTTCTGATCTGTAATTGCTATCCTTTTTTATTATTTATTTTTCCAAAATGTATTTGCTTTATCTATACGATGCTTTGCAAGACTTTGAACTGGATCCATAAACTCTTTCATGAATGTTTTGATAGCAACTAATGCCTCTTGAAAGTATTCCTCTATGGTGTTCAAAGTATACTTAATCTCTTTCACAAGGTCTGTACATTCTGTGACAACTCAAGTCAACTGTGCGGTGAACTCTTTATAATCTACAGAATGTTCTATATGTTTTGAGATTTCGGGGATACTAAATGCATTGTCATTGGATATCTTGAAGGAACACATAATTTCGTATATGATCAGTTGTTAACATCTTCCATCGTCAAGTTGTCGTTTTCTCGTGAGCTCTTGTTATAGATGGTAACAGGTGAGCATCGAAACATTTGATACAAACAGTCCTGACAATTTACACAGACCCCGACTGCATTAATGATTTTTTAATGCATTTTTTCTATCAAAAGAGCATGATAAGCAATTAATAGTTCATTTGTCTATGTTAATCCGATACCTCTGTAGCCAAGTGGCATAGTCTATGAGCTACATCACTAAGCCCCTCGTCGCTGTGGGTTCGACTCCCGGTCTGGGCATTCGGAATTTTTCATGTGGGGAAGCCTTCCAGCTGGCTTGCGGAAGTTCGGTGGTTCTACCCAGTTGCCAATTTTTGCCTGAAACAGTGCATAAAGTGTTTCTGGGGCTGAGTCCAGCTGTTATAAGCTGGACGTCGCGATATGAATGCAACACTGTTTAAAGCGACGCAAACTCATAACAAATCAAACCAATTTGTGTAAATTCCGTCACTTAAGTTACTTGCGCTTCATCTCCTGAAGAAGCCATTAGAAGTAATTACTTCTACGTTTAGAAAAATGACCCATTAATGCATTCAAACTGATATACTGTAGTCCAATGAGCTACCCCTATCTATTTGTTGGTAAACTTCGTTATCAGGACAGTGGAAAAAACGTTATTCATTTCCAAATGAACGCGTTTAAGCGAAATACCTTAATATGTTCATTGCAAACAGGTTGGAATCTGATCAGACACCGGGTAGCCCGGCATCTGATCAGGTTCCAAACTGTTTGCCATTCAGATTGAAATAAATCTCATGTGTTTTCAAAACTGTAATTTCCTACCGTTTAATGGTACAAGTTTGCGTGTAGAACTTTTTGTGTGAACGGGAATAAATAACGCATTCTCCACACTACAGTGGAGAAAACGTTTTTCTTTCCTAATAAACGTGTCCAAACTGTTTGCCACTCAGATGAAAATAGATAGTGAAAAATGTCAAAAAATGTTATTTTCTACATTTTAGTGTTTTGCGTTTGCGTTTCGTTTGCAAACAGTATAATGCCTGGCCGGTTTGATTACTGGCGTACACAGGTTGTGTGTATGTTTCAGTCAATAAAATCCTTCATGCTGAGAGTTCGACAGGCAACAAAGGCATACACAAAGGCGAGTACCTGAAACAAGAAATTAATGAGTCATGTTGAGCCATGCGAAGAGACCTAGAACATTGCAAACAGTTAAAGAGACTGCAGGGCCCAATGTTATAAAGCTTTTCAGTTGAGTCTAAAGTCTTTCTCTCAAGCATTTGATTGGTCAGATTTGAGCCTAGGCTCAAATCTGACCAATCAAATGCTTGAGAACACACTCAGACTCGGCTCAAACGCTTTATAACCTCGGTGCCTGGTGTATTTACAAAAAACCAAAACAAGACAAAGGCTCAAATATAAATTCTTCCCCTCAACTGATAATATACTCGTATTTCTATAAGCGCCTGGCTTCCATTTACATTTTTAGGCGAAATCTGGCTTTCAGTCTCTATAATCCCCGTCATGAAATCGGCGTCTTGTCCAACAATATGGATCATGATCAAATGCAGAGTTATTTTGCGTCTACTGATTACACTGGGGTTAAACAATTGGTTGTTGACTCAAACGAGTAATCCATCACATAGACAAAGATAAGTAGATGCGGCAAATTGTCTTGGTCGATAATGATTTCAGTGTCCCAAAGTAAGGTGTTATTCTTTAAACGCATTAATATGCTAAAACAATTACAATGTATGTCCATTGCAAACATTTTGGAGCCAGATCAGACGCCCTGTTTCTCGGCGTCTGACCAGACTCCAAACTGTATACAACTAAGACTAAATTGGATCTTCCGCATCTTTCAAAAAATTATAAATTTCAATATTTTATTGAATTGCATTTAGTTTTAATGAAATGTCTCCCTCTGTATATCCGTAAACAATTGACTATACACACAAACATGTTTGTTGTATACTTATTACATGTACAGTAGAACCTCTCTATTACGACCACTTAAACGAAGGCTAATTGATTGTGTAAAACACAGGTGACAGCTTAAAGCAAGGTGACAGTAAAACAGAAAGCTCCTTTATGAGCTCCTTTATGAGCTTTCTGTTTTACTGTCACCTTACTTTAAGCATTCACCTGTCGTAAACACCTAATAATTAAAACAATCTAGTGGTCGTAGTAGAGAGGTGTTACTGTACAGTAAAACCTCTCTAGTATGACCACTAAATTGTTTTAATCATTAGGTGTTTACGATAGGTGACTTCTTAAAGCAATGTGACAGTAAAACAGAAAGCTCCCTTAGTAGCTTTCTGTTTTACTGTCACATTGCTATAAGCGGTAACCTGTCTTTTACACAATCAATTAGTATTAATTTTAGTGGTTGTTATAGAGAGCTTTTACTGTACTTATATTCATGCATGCCTTAATGTTATAAAGCGTGTGTTTCTTTTTCACCCACAACTATACAGTACCATTCATGTTATTGTCAAAAGAAATGATTTTTTCCTGTTTGTTTACCCTTTAACCCATAGCATGTTTCTAGTTTTGAAGACAGGTGACAGCTTAAGGGTGTATCAATGTCATGCCTTTGGGAAATTTTCAAAGTATATGAAAACACTCTATGATGGTTTTGTATTGAAGAGCTATTTACGATGAATGAAAAAATAGAAAAAGTGTACATTTTGGTGAACAACAGTTGGCTCTACGGCCATGTAAAATTTACCCCACCCACTTCCTCTTATTTTGTCCTTTTCAAACAGCCCGCTTCAATAAAATCCATTTTAAATGAAAACAAATATGATAATTTGGTTTTGTGTTATTTATTTCCTATCTATGGTAGTATTTCTTCATACAAAAACTAATTTAAGAAAAAAAAGGCACCAAATGTGAAATTTATAAAGCTCTAAATATCATCGATATGGTACTTTTTTGTAAATTTTGTAAGGGGTGATAACTCTTTTTACTTTAATAACTCAAAATTTTCAACACTGACCTTTCAATTTCTTTTCATATTTTGAACTGCCTTATTCCATGTATATTTGAGGGAATAAAAATATGTTTAAACTAACTGCCTTAGCATGGGCTTTCATCTGGTGGAATATAAGAAAAAGTTTAATACTAGAACTATTTCATTTTCAAACTTTTTTACTTTTTTTCATAAAATAAAAAATCTAATAAAATCATGCCCTATATAAAGCATATTTGATCCATATTGTTCAAACCTGGTGCCTGTTTCGTCTAAATTTGGTTTATATATGTGAAAATACCACCATAGACATGAAATAAAGAAAGAAAACCCAAATTACCACTTTTGTTTTGTTTTGAAATAGATTTTACTGAAGCTTGTACTCTGAATGGGTAAAATTTGGAAAAAAAATCCCAAATTTGACATACCTTTTTCAAATCGCTGTAGCGCAAAAAAAAGGACACCACCATATTTTTTTTTTCATTTTTTCATTCATCATAAATAGCTCTTCCAAAAAAACAATGATAGAAAAAAAGTTTAATACTTTGAAAATATCGCTTATGGGTTGGATACACCCTTAAAACAGGTTACATGTAAAACAGTATACGTTCAGTCTGCTTTAATATACCGCCTGTTAGGGTATCGAAATTATTACATGTGGTGTATATTAAATACTAATTTCTTCGGTGGAGGATTAAATTAAAGGCGTAAAAGTGCGTATCTGTGAAATGACAGACTGATTTACTGTGTTACAGTTACAGTGGAGGAATAAGTTTATATAAACGGAAAGCTATAAAAAAAATAAAAGGTATTTGAAAATGTTAAAGACCTACAGTGCCCCATCCCTACAACAACGCGTCACGGAAGACAAAGAGTGTGTGTGTGTTGTTCGGAGGGAGTTGTTATAGGGAGGAAATTGGCTTACATTTTAAAACAGCTTGAATCCAGATCAGACGCCGTGTTACGCGGCGTCTGATCTGGATTCAAGCTGTTTGCCACTCGTCATTATGTTTATCTGTCAAAATGTCCAATATGTTACTTTGAGAAAAATAGCAGATGAGTTTTTTAAGCAGACGATATTGCAGCAGAGAAAAGTTGGGCGAAATTGTATTGTTTGGAGAAGAGCAACAAGCGTTGTTGTATGTAGGGAATCGTGGTTCAGAGAGCCGTTATGGGAAGGGAGCACTGTATAAGAATTTGAGTGAAAAACTGATTGGAGCCAGATCAAACATTTTGCAACGGACAACGATTGGTTTACACAAATTCGTTCATTTTGAAAAAATCACGTTTATTTCTACTGTATGTCTATACAGTGTCCTCTCTCTACAATACTATCCAATTGGGAGTATCGTACATGTTTGTTCGGAGACAGTTGTTATATTATAGAGAAACTAAAGACTTGGCTTACATTTGCAAACAGTTTGAATCCACATAACGTAGCGTCTGATCTGTGTTCGAAGTGTTTGTCACCCGTCTTTATGTTTCTTCTGTCAAAATGTCTAATGTGTATCTTTGAGAAAAAACGGCAGATGACAAAAAATTTAAGCAGACGATATTGCAGCTGTGAAAGCTTTAGACATACTTGTCTTGTTTGGGAACAGCAATAAGCATTGTTGTAAGGAGGGAATCGTTGTTCGGAGGGTCGTTCACGGTTGTAGGGAGGAAACACTGTTTAGTGATCCCTCCCTACAACGACCCTCCCAGCAACGAGTCCTTCTTACAACAACCCTTGTCGTTCTTTCCCCAAACAATACAATAATGTCCAACCTAATCACGGCTGCAATGTTGTCTGCTTAAAATTGTCGTCTGCTCTTTTTCTCAAAGTTACATAACGGACATTTTGACAGAATTTTTTTAATGACGAGTGACAAACAGCTTGAATCCAGATCAGACGCCGCGTTACGCGGCGCCTGATCTGGATTCAAGCTGTTTGCAAATGTAAGCAAATTTTCCTCCCTATAACGACTCCCTCCGATCAAGGCACACAATCTTTGTCTCCCAATGAGTGTCGTTGTAGGGAAGAAGCACTGTATAAGTAAAGAAATGAAACAATATTATACCTCTGTGATAATGAGAAAACAGCCAATGACGATTGCAGATGTCTGATAGGGGGAAAGCCAGTCCTTAATTGCCTCGTAACAGCCCTTTGAAACAAAGAAAGTAAATGAATCACCTAAATATCAATGTAAGAAGATAATTGACCAAAACAAAAGAAGAAGTAATCGTGTAAAAATATGAAATCCGGATTTTCGTTAAATTACATACTGGTACTGGTATACATGTATAAAATGCCTGGTAAGGTCTTCTAGAAGAAAAGATTGTTTTCAATGATTTTGAAGATCACTAGTTGAATTGGGTATAAATAAATCATTCTTTTCTTTAACCCTTTCAATCTCAATGACGCCAAACAGCGCGTTTGCAAACAGTTTTGATCCTGATCAGACGCCGCGTTTGAAAACTGTTTGCCACTTGTTTGAAATTACGTCAGTGATAACCCAGACCAGAGGCCTCATCAGTAAACCTTTTTGTCCAAGGTATGCTCTACTTGTCTTATTACAATACATTCGAAGTTTATTAACCCATTACCCCATAGCATGTTTCTAAATTTCAAAACAGGTGCTTACTTAACTCATTATCCCCTGAAACTTCCAATGGATAAATCAAATTTGCAATAAAGGCTGGTCCATTTTGGACTATTTAGGGTCGTTTTTTATAATATTTTTCAAAATGACAATCAGTGAAGACTCTGATCAGGGACTTCACTGTTTGCATAGGACAAATGTACTCTTCACAGGTACACTTGTTGTAAAAGACGCATATATGCGTCACTAGGGCTCACTGAGTTAAAGCAAAACAGGCGACTGTTATGCAAATAGAGAGTTGCATTTATAAAATGTAAGAGAGTGCTGTTTCCTGAGTTTATAATGTCGTACCTTGCTATAATGAGCTGTCAATTGGCGCTGGCAGCTCGTATCACTGTTGTAGTATTTATAGTTATCCTCCGTGGCTTCCCTACAACAACTCTGTGGCACAAAATCCTGTGAGTGCGTTCTAGAATTCCACCATTTCGACCCTAAGAACTCGTCGGAATTAGAAGTACTGGAAATAGCGTCAACGCCACAGCATTCCATCTGCAGAAGTACCCGTTTTATTCATATCCCATTTATACCCAGTAGATTCTTCCATGTTTATATATTGGATTAGTCCATTGTTTATTAAAGGGATGCGTGGTCAAAATTTTCATTTTGTTTTATATTGAAATTCCTATTAGAAAACAGTGTAGACTCTGAACAGAGTCTACACTGTTTGCCTATGTCCCATATATGGGATCGTGGGCACAAATGGGTTAAAGTGCAGAATACATGTATGTTATTCGTTTATATACATGTATGAACGTATTACTGCCACTCGCAAACTGTTTGCCGCTCGGATAAAAATAGGTTGTCAATATTTTATTAAAAGTACAGCGCTCCCTCTCTACAACGACATCCCATGGGAGACAAAGATTATGTGTGTTGTTCGGAGGGAGTCGCTATAGGGAGGGAAATTGAATTACATTTGTAAACAGCTTGAATCCAGATCAGACGCCGCGTAACGCGGCGTCTGATCTGGATTCAAGCTGTTTGACTTCTCCATTAAAGTTTTTTCTGTCAAAATGTCCATTATGATACTTTGAGGAAAAAAGCAGACGACAATTTTAAGCAGACGATATTGCAGCCGAGAAAAGGTTAGACACAACTGTCCTGTTAAGGGAATTGTAGCAAGTGTCGTTGTAAGGAGGGAATCGTTGTTGGGAGGGCCGTTGTAGAGAGGGAGCATTTATAACATAACAGACGGCGTGAGCGTTGAATAACACCCGTTGTTTAAATGTCATATATAACTAGTTATATAACTATGCAAATGAGGTACGCAACGGCGTCGTTTACTTGTGACGTCATTAAAATGCGTTCTATGCGCGTTCGATTTCCAACGTCTTCATTCCATCATGTAGATTCAATTTATAGATTTTTTGTGTAATTAATCAATATTAGATCTACATGAAAATGTTTATTAATACATATAACCACAGGTTTTCGGCGCGTAAGCAATGACCCCCCCCCCCCCCCCCACCCCCCATAAATCTTTCAAAATGAGTCAAAATACATCCATATGTTCAACAAACATCCTTAACAAATGTTTCAAGAAGTTTCAAGAAGTTTCAATTTTTTA
Source organism: Gari tellinella (assembly GCA_922989275.2). NCBI lineage: Eukaryota > Metazoa > Mollusca > Bivalvia > Cardiida > Psammobiidae > Gari > Gari tellinella. Next base: position 11,999,078 of record OV277863.1, on the reverse strand, counting down.
TTTTTTTTTCGTATCATGTATGTATACAATGAAAAGGTGGATGTGTATTCAGGGCCATCAACTTCCCAACCTTGTCATTTTGTCATTTTTGGGCCGATTTTGACAAATGATGGCTTATTATTTACATTTAACAGTTCTGTTCAAAGAAAGTTAGCTCACAGCCCAAGCAAGACACGAGCACAAGTGAAGAAATAAAAAGTTCGATAGGCACCTTATATCGGAATCCTTCTGTCACCTTAATTTTTGGACTTGTTCGTCAGTCATTCACTGATTCAGCGATTAACAAGTGCATTTGCGACCATGCATTACACCATGGTACGGGTAATTAATAGAAAATGAAATATATAATAAATACCTTTTGAATTATCGGTAAATGAGCATTTCTGTTACGAAATAAGTTTCTAGATAACTTTCGTTTAGTTTCGGTTGACAAACGGATATGATATCATTGGTCGTATTCGAATCATTCAATTTGTTGTCAACGAAAACTAGGCGGAGCAAATGCTCGAAGATTTACTGATGACAACGTTTTTGACCCGACTCGAATCGAAATTGTGGTCAACGATTTGATGGTTTGACAACATTTTGTCAACGGAAAACATCAAGTGGTGATTCGAATAGAACATGTTGACAACACGTCCAACTAACGCTATAGTTGTCCTGATTCGAATACGACCAATTGAGGTGCTTGACTTTTGCGTCATTTCCTGCGTTGAAGCTGGTTCTCGGGTTCGCTAGAATGATAATAGTTTGACTGGGCAACCAGTCGTTTGTTTGGGAAAATTGTGCGTGACAGATGGTTTCCGAATAAGGGGTCTCCCCACCCTTCGAGTCCCCATGCGCGTGTTCGCCGATTGCTATGAATTATTTACCAATTATCGTCAAAGAAAACTGTTTGCTGTAAACAATGAGCCATCATCTGTCCAGATCGTCCAAGATTTGACAAAATGACAGGGTTGGGAACTTGAGGGTTGCTTCTGCAAGGCGCTTTTTCATGGCAGCCTTTACTATTTTACTTATAAATTAGCAAAAAAAAAAATATTTTTTTTAAATTTCACGAAACTTCAGGAAATGTTCTTTTATGATGATTATTGAATGTATGGATAGATTTTAGGGTATTTTATCCACGTTTGGTGGTGGTGGAGGGGGTTATAGCAGCTAGGGGTAGTGTCATAGCCAACGGGCCGAATGCCTATGCATATAACAACATGCACATTATGCTAGTGAACGGGGTTAATTTGGAACAACTTTTTTCCTGTATAGATCTACTTATATCGCGCTTAGCATTCACTTGACCTCAAAGGCTGCTATAAATAATATTTCTAGGTTATGTTATAAAAAGAATATAACATTCGTGTTCATAATTTATTGGATTAACTCGTCGTTTTAGAAAACGATAAAAACTCGGCAAAGCCTCGTTTTTATCGTTTTCTAAAAGACTCTTTTAATAAATCCAATAAATTATGAACACTCATGTAATATCCTATATTTATTCTTTCCCGATTAAACGCAAACGAAACGCACACGCATGGCAGTAAAACGTAGAAAAGTCCAATCTTTTGACAATTCTGAATGTTGGTTTTAATCTTGACGGCAAACAGCTTGGAGCCTGATCAGACGCCGGATTACCCGGCGTCTGATCTGGCTCCAATTTGTTTGCAATGGAAATAATAGATTTGGCGTAAACGCGTTATTGGGAAATAATAACGTATTCTCCACTGTATATATCAGATTTAAGATTTCGATTTCAAGATTTTTATTCATATCAAACCAGAAGTCCACGTCCCATGTGGCACGTTAACATAATGATATGACAGACAAAATAAGTTATATCATCAATTATTTAGGCATAACATAATCAATAAACAACAGCTACAAAATGTGCACCGCTGCAGAGAAGCTAGCGAAAAGCAGCTTTATTATACTACGGTCATAGGACATAATTATTCGCCACCCTACGAATGTTTGGCATTTTTCCACACATTTTTTACATTACTGGTGATACCACACAATTGTCGAACAAAATATTACACAACAGTGTAGGGCAGTTTAAAAGTTAGGGTGTTGACTTTTCAAATATAGATATATTCTCTGCTGTTCGGACCAGTACATCTGTTGCTACGCAACTTTAGAATATAAATAACAAAAGTCGACTCGTTCCACTAAACTGGTTGCCATGGTAACAAATGGGACAAATAACTAGAACTGAAGAACGTTTTTATTTAAAAACATATTCTCCCGCACAATAGTGCGCTTTCAAAAGGAAATAAAGAAAGTTAAAGAAATTGTTAATGTTCAAGTTTACTGACATGCGATCAATGCTAAAATTAACATGGGAGTCTATGGGAAATCAAGTTTACCGATTAAAGTTTAGAACTGTGTGACTGACCATGAAGTAACAGAGCTTTAGAATGACAATTTCTTATTTTACTATTAATCGTATATGTAAGGTGTTGGTTAATCCGGTGTAGTTTTACATAATTTTCATCTATTGTTACCATGGAAACCATTTAATGTGAACATGGTTCAAATTTTGCACGTACATTCTAAAATCACCTAGCAACAGGAACCAAAGAACCACATGCTTAATTCGAGACTAGAAAACATTTACGGCTCTTTGCTCAAACTCTTAAAACCAAACATAAGTACAATACATGTTGTTTAGAGTTTTAATTCTAATAAACAGTTGAGAAATACTGATCAAAATAAGCAACTTTTTCGCATGGTGGCGAATAATTATGTGCACTGACTGTACGTTATAGCAGCCACTTCAGCCCCATGCTCGACGCAGAAAAACCACCACAATCTGTTCAATTCCATTACATTCAATCTTTTATTGCATATACATCAACATGTGTACAGCAAGGTCAACTATACAAACACAAGCAAACGATGAAATTACAGTGTCGTGAACGGTGAATTGTGGTTTACAGATTAAATATATTGATTTGTAAGCTCTCAATTAACGTTCTGTGTACAGTAAAACCTCGCTATTACGACCACTAAAACGAATGCTAACTGGTTGTATATAGAGAGGTGGCAGCTTAAATCAAGGTGACAGTGAAACAGAAAGCTCCTAAAGGAGCTTTCTGTTTCACTGTCACCTTGCCTTAAGCGATCACCTATCGTAAACACCCTAATAATTAACAACATGTAGTGGTCGTAATAGAGAGGTTTTACTGTATATGTATTTAAAAGTCGGTTATGGCAATCAAGATGTATAGTTATAACAGACCTTAAATATCACAATGTTGCATATAAAATGAACTTACCCCTAAGAACAGTATGTTCCAACCTCTAGAGGTACTGTAGGTCACCCCTTCGTAATCTTTCAGCAGAGTTGTTAAGTCACTTTGAACATTTTTCTCGAACTGAAACGAAAAGCATGACGTAACTAAGAGTTTAACTCATAGATTCTTAAGCGATAGCCTAGTTGATTTAAATTCGCATAACGCGGCGTGTAACCAGGGTCCAAGCTATATTACTTGACACACTTATTGATATTTCTTCAGTCAAACTGTCAACAATCTAAAGTTTATAGAAAAATTAGAGGACAATTAAGCCGATAGGACTACACCAATAAAAAGGTTAACGATACTCGGACAACTAAAGCTGATTGGCATCATCTCTTTCCCAATAGCCTTTTAACCCTATCATCCTAAATTTCTCTTGTGGGTATTTATTATCCTTTTGGACTCTTCTAGTACAGGACTTTTGAACCAGTCTACTGTTGCATTTTGGGTATGACAACAAAAACGTATGAAAATTCCAAACAGTGCAGACCCTGATCAGAGGGCTCCTATATGAGCCCTCTGATCAGAGTCTACACTGTTTGCATATATGATCAGTAATCTCTACAAAGGGCTATAGGGTTGAAAGGGTTAATCAAACTAGCCTGAAAGTTAAGTAGGAAGTTCCTTCTTTAAACACCCACCTGTCAGGATGCGGCAATTGTTACCAAACCGACCGTTGTAAAACATAACAAATCGGTTCAATCATAGATCGCCCACATATCCATTGTTTATAAAATTGGAATTATTGTCTTCAGTAGATGAATTAATTAAATGCGCAAAAATGCGTACCGGTATCTATGGAGTAGTGGGTTAACATTGCTTTAAATGGCGGCGGGTCAGATTTGGTATGACCTACCTTATATTGCATGGTACACCACATACCGACCGTCACACATTGGGCCACCAATACCATGAGCATGATTACACCATACTAAAATATACATGTTAGCACATTAAACTTAGATACAGTAAAAACTCGATTCTACGAACTCGCGTTAGTTCGAACATACCCATATTTCAAAGTTAAAACGTGGCTTAGCCACGTTTTAAATTTGAAATACGGGTATGTTCCACTTAAACGAGATCGACCTATCAAAATTCAATTTACGAAATACTGGTAAGATCGATTTAAACGAGTTCTTAGTATCGAGTATTTCAAAAAAGACAAATCCAGTGTTCAATGAGGTATATGGTCCATTTTACCACTCAGGCTGATTTTGCAATATCTGGGAGCCTTCTGATCAGAATTTACACTACATGCGTTTGCATCTTAACCATTTTCTAAACAGTATGTCATTTTTCAATACGAATTTACATCATATATGACTTGGAAGGCTGCGTGGTGTATACTGGGGAATAGTAAACCTCTTGCTTATAAACACTTGCCAGGGCTGCCATAAGTTGACATGAAAAATCTTAAGATTTCCAAATTTACATTTTTCAAGTGCGATTTTACTAATCGTACCTATATTCTACATGTATAGCCTTTTTCTTGGTTTGTTGACACGTGGCTACTTAAAGCAGGCTGGAAGTTAAGCAGAATGCGCCTTATGGCGCATTCTGCTTTACTTTTAGCCTGCTTTAAGCGACCATGTTCTAGAAAAAAATATCTGGAGATTTAGGAAAAATCCGGAGAAATGGAAGCCCTGACTTGCGTAGCTGCAGACGTTTCATCGTGCCTAACTTGGGATTTTCATACTTGTCTTCAGAAAGTATTGAAGAAATTAATTTATGTATAGAGACTGAAAACTAGATTTCGCTTAAAACCGTACATTCTTTTGTAAATCATTAGATTGGTGTCAGGCCAATATAAACAATTGACTTTAAACAAACCCGTTTCGATGCGGCATTAGTATTGTTCGCCAGAGTTAGAAAAGGCATGCCATAAAACCATACAAAAGATTCCATACTCATACTCCAGGGCTGCCATAAGTTGACATGAAAAATCCTAAGATTTCCAAAGTTGCATTTTTCAAGTGCGATTTTACGAATCGTACCTTTACACCATAGCCTGTTTCTTGTTTTATTGACAAGCGACTTCTTAAAGCAGGTTGTAAGTAAAGCAGAATGCGCCTTAAGGCGCATTCTGCTTTACTTTCAGCCTGCTTTAAGCAACCATGTACTGGAGAAAAAAAATCCGGAGATTTAGGAAAAATCCGGAGAAATGGCAGCCCTGATACTCCCAATAAGACGGCTGATGGTGTGCTGAGCTCACGTAACGTTCTGGGTGGCGGATCACATCGTCGGACACATTTTTGAAGAATGTAACGTATTTCTGTTGAAAAGATCTTTGAAATTTGTCTTGTTTTCATTTAACGGCAAACTGAGGGTCGCGTTTTCCCATTTTATCATTTTCCGTGTACAAAAGGATATCAATAAATATATACTCTAGACGTACAAATATGGCAATTATTTGTTATAGTGGAAAAGACGTTATTGTTTCCAAATAAATGTATTTATGCAACTACATGTATTATTTCCATTACAAACAGTTTGGAGCATTATCGGTTTACGAGTTATTTGGCGTCTGATCAGGTTCCAAACTGTTTGCTATTTGAATAAACCGTCAAAATTAAAAAAAACAAAACGTGTCACCTAAAGATTTTATTGCATTGCGTTTGCGTTTAGGTGCATTTAAAAATGAATTACTTACTGTCACAAGTAGACACCTGTCCTTGCGGCGAATACAGCAGATACTGATAGCCGCAAAGATCATGATGAAGCCGCCGAGAGCCAACGTGACATACGAAATATGGCTAATCATCTGGCCGAGGTACAGGCTGCCGTTGAAACCGATCTTGCTGAGTGTGCTTATTACATCTACATCATCAAAAGGGGTGGTTACACTTGTTAATACCCGCATAACAATTCCAATGGCAGCAAAACTTACACCAAGAATCTAAAATGAATATATTGGAAAACATGTTATTCTTTCCAGATAAACGCGTTGATGCTAAAACAATGACATGTATATCCATTTCAAACAGTTTGGGGTCTGATCAAGCTCAAAATGGCCACTCTGATTGAAATAAACCGTCAAAATTGTCAACAAAAGCTGTAATTTTGTAGATGTTACTTCATTGCTTTTGTGATTAGTTTCGCCCAAAGAAGAAATAATAACGTATTTCCAATTGTACTGTAAAGTTATGAGGTTTTCATCATCATTCATATCAGGGCTACCATATCCAATTTTTCAAGCGCGACTTTAGGAATCGTAACCCCTTTGCTGCAAGGCTGTATAACACTAACGCAATTATGCAAACAGTTTTGATCCAGATCAGACGCCGCGTGACGCGGCGTCTGATCTGGATCTAAACTGTTTGACACCCATATCAATGTTTCCTATATATAATTGTATGTAAAAAAAGCATAAAATTGCAAATTTTAAAACTGAGAGCAGAAATCCGAAAATTTCGGAAAAATCCGGAGAAATGGCAGTCCTGTCATATTATATTTAGATGTTATATGAGTGACAGTAATTGGTGTAGCCTATAGGCTATTGTTTTTAGAACACATTTACAAAAATTGACGTGCAGACCTTGAATAGAGGGCCCATATAGGAAATCCCTCATTGCATAATTATATATGATAAATGTACGCTTCACATATATACTGTTGGTAAGGAATGCGTATTTATGCATCACTAGTGTTCAATGGGTTAATCCATTACCTGGCGATCGCGACTCGACCGATATTTTCAAACTGCAATGGTCAAGATCAAACGCTGAGTAATGCGGCGTCTGATCTGAATCAACGCCTTTTGATATACAATTAAAAAATGTATCAATCTATATTTTAGCAAATTTGCAGACGACATTTTCAAAAGCAGACGATATTTCGCCAGAAGAATGGAAAAGTGACATTTGACTGTGTCTTAGTATTTATTTAACAAATTGGTTTCTTACCAGGAATATGACGTTAATAAACTGAAGAAGCGTCTTCCCCCATCTGGCACACCGTCCTAACTCCATCTCTGATTCCTCTGTCTCTGGTATTTGTCAATAAATTGAGCCGATTGTACAGTGGAGAAAACGTTATTCTTTCCCGTTTAAACGCAAAAACGTACGCAAACGCAAAACACTAAAACGTAGAAAAGTACAAATTTTGGACAATTCTGATCATTCATGTTTATCTTGGTGGCAAACAGTTTGGAGCCTGATTACCCGGCGTCTGATCTGGCTCCAAACTGTTTGCACTGCAAATAATAGTTTTAGCGTAAACACGTTTATTGGGAAAGAATAACAGATTCTCCACTGTATTGCTTGTTAAACTCTTTCTCTGCATAGACAAGCGTACAGTCGAACCTCTATAATTCGTGATACAGTCAAACATGTGTTCAACGTTCACTCAGAATAAAATATAGTCGAAAGTCGATACTTCGAACTCGCTTAAATCGTACCAGTATTCCATAAGTTGAATTACTATTTGTCGATCTCGCTTAAGTCGAACATACCCGTATTTCAAAGTTAAAACGTGACTAAGCCATATATAGGGGTAATATCGAACTAACGCGAGTTCGAAGTATCGAGTTTCGACTGTACTAAGAGGTGTATATGTAACATTTTGGACAGATGGCTGCTTAATGCATGGGAAAGGTAAGACAGAAAGTTCCTATAGGAGCTATCTGCCTAAATGTTGTCCTGCATTGTAAGGTCATGTTTCTTTTAGAACCAAATATATTACCCATTCAATGGTCGCTTAATACAGGATTGGCTGTAGTTTTATCACACTGTATTAATGTTCGTCTGCTCATGCTCTCGTCTGCTGTTTTTTAAACTGCAACAGATTCACTCACAATTTGCAGAAACTATTTGCTGTGTGTGAAACAGCTTGATCCAGATGAGACGCCGAGGTATATTTCACTGACTTATACGATATACAAGCATCTCGTCAAATTGAACATTAATAAAGATATAACATGTGGCAGCTGAAAACATAATACATATATAATCATTTTCATCATTTTCATAAACATTTTATCTCTAAGTATGCCAGGGGTTAAACCATCATAACTTTTGCAAACTGTCTGAATCCTGAGGAGACCCCACACAATAGTTTGGCCGCATTTAGCTCCTAATTATGTCGATAAACTATGTTATTATCGACCACGACGAGACTCGAACTCGCAATCTTCTGATTCGAAGTCACACGCCTTATCCATTAGGCCACGCGACCAGTACACAGCAAATGACCTTGACATTTGTCCGACATGACCAAAGTTGTACTGGGCTCAAGAGCTTGTTGAGTTGAGTACACATACAAAATATAAAGTCTCTATTCTATGTAGTTCCACAGGGCCCCGACACGATTTCTTTCAGAGTGAAAAAATCGTCAGAAGGTATATACCTTCTGACGATTTTTTCTCTCTGAAAGAAATCGTGTCGGGGCCCTGTGTGTAGTTCCAGAGTTATTTAGTTACCCTCGTCATGCAGCGCTTGTGGCTATTAAGCTGGGTAAACTCATAGATATCTTAAAATAAGATATCTATGGGTAAACTATACAAGACGTCACGTGGTATGGAGGATAGAGTGATTCCCCATGGTGCAGATCCCTCTATATCCCACATTGGCGAAAATGGGAGAAAAACGTCTTATCCATCGTACGATAACTCTGAATGTCGACAGATTCCAGACGTGACTAATACGAGTGGACTTTATACAGAACCTGATCTCATGACTCGATCTCACTTATCCAATTTATTCTCATTTATATAGTTAGACTCCAATTTGTTTGACACTCATATCAATATTTTACATTAAAAATCCAAATTTAATGAAAGTAAAGCAGACGAAAACATCCGACGATATTACGGGAGCGACTGTTATGCGCGGGATAATCCGTCATATAAGGAGTGAAATGGTGGAAATGTGAGTTATCGACACCAGACTGTTAATCTATAAGATTACTGCAACATTCAAAATACAGTTCAAGTTTCCCCTTAGCTTAAAGAAAATAAAAATTAGACGACCACGACGAGACTCGAACTCGCAATCTTCTGATTCGAAGTCAGACGCCTTATCCATTAGGCCACGCGGCCAGTCGATAATTGTGAATATTGATATAACTAAGATGTAACAGAACCCGCATTTAAATGACAGCTGAATGCAAAAAGAAAGGTAATCAAGCAGCGAGCGCTTTCTGCTTTATTTTCAGCTTGCCTTTTGTAGCCCCCTGCTGTAAACACCGACATATTACAGTAGATACGTCGTTATTCTATAAACGGAACGCAAACACAAGTTGCAATAAAATGTCAAAAATGTCATTCATGAGTGGTCGACATTAATGGAAGAAAGAAAGATATATATTTGAAATTTCCAACTATTTATTTTAATATGAGCGGCAAACAGTTTGGAGTCTAAACAGTCGCCGGGTTAACCGGCGTCTGATCTAGCCCCAAATTGTTTGCATTGGAAATAATAGCTTTAGCGTAAACACGTGTATTGGGAAAAAATAACTTCTTCCCCACTGTTGTTGTCATGATGAAGGGGTTTTACTGTACTTATGTTTTATCTTGCAGCTCAGAGTCTACGCTAAATATATACAGTAAAACCTCGCTATTACGACCACTAAAACGAAGGCTAATTGATTATATAATAGAGAGGTGGCAGCTTAAAGCAAGGTGACAGTGAAACAGAAAGCTCCTAAAGGAGCTTTCTGTTTCACTGTCACCTAGCTTTAAGCGGTCACCTATCGTAAACACCCTAATAATTAACAAAATTGAGTGGTCGTAATAGAGAGGTTTTACTGTATTATGCGAACAGTTGAAAAAAGTGAAACTGGAATACTATTGTTTTATATATAAAATAAGGGTATACAACTCAACTCGAGAGAACCACTAGTAATAGGCTATAATGGGTCAAGGACAAAATGTAGCCGACAACGACGAGACTCGAAATCGCAATCATTTCTGATTTGAAGTCAGACACTTTATCCATTATCGCATTATCCTGTTTTTAAAGAATCAAATCGATAACATAAAAAGATCGACCACGACGAGACTCGAACTCGCAATCTTCTGATTCGAAGTCAGACGCCTTATCCATTAGGCCACGCGGCCAGTCGATGAAAGTCTTTTCCACTGTACACACGGTGTACATTGGCCCGTTTTATAGCCATAATCTTAGTCATTGTACAGTGTATTGTCCATAAGGTTTGACCTGTCAGTTTATGAATATTCCGTCTTTTTCTGTAAGCTATTTTTATCTTCCGGAAACAACAATACAGAGTATAGTAAATAAGCCATTCAATGATGACTCGAATTTGATTATATTATCTGATAAAGATAACTACAGTCGGTAATGGCTCAGTGGTTATATACCTGCGCTACCAACGTATTATTATTATTATTATACCAGATTTATATAGCGCTCTTTTCACACAGGGGTTGTGCGTTCAAAAGCGCTTTACATGAAATCACGTATATGTACCTACAAATCGAGAAAAAACAAAATAACTACAATTAGATCTGAAATAAAACATGAATAAACATATAAAAAACAGTCCACAAAACGGCGATCACATTACCCCCATCAATCAGCAATGAACCGACCGGCTTAAGATTGCCGACTGATATAAATAATGGTAGAGCGCCCAATGCAGGCCATCGACAAAACACAAATTGCTATAATTAGATCTAAAATAAACATACAAAAGACAGTCCGTCCTCAAAACGGCGATCACATTACCCCCATCAATCAGCAATGAACCGACCGGCTAAAGATTGCCAACCAATAGAAATAATAGCAGAACACCCAATGCAGGATGCTTAAAGCCCTATTCCAAGTCCTTCATAGCAGTCCCCCCCCCCAATCACAGCTTGATACTTTGTGATTAGATCGCCCTTATCAGGGTATGTTTATTACAAACAAATTATCACAGCAGGGTACTAATTGATAGATGTAGACCAATATAGGTGCAAGTGATAGCTGTGCATTTAACCCTTAAGCTGTGCATCGTGAGTTGACTGTTATTTTTTCAAACAGTTTGGATCCAGATCTGATGCTGCATAATGTTGCATCTGATCTGTATCCAAACTGTATACCAGTTATCGCTGAGACTTTTTTAATTGAAATATGTACAAATCAAATTTAAATATTGTTTGCAGACGACAATTTAAAAGCAGAAGATATTACCGCAGGGTCAGGGTTAAGCACACAGTGATATTGTCTGTAGATTAAAAATTGATGAAATTTATTTTATTTTATTATTCTGTAATTTTGGGTCTTATACTACATAGCAAAACAGTGGGATAGTAATCTAGCTTTAATAAATAACATCAAGCATACTACCAAGCAAGTCATGACATTACATTTACAATCATCAACTTTCAAACTACATTTAAAAACTGCAAACTGCATAGATCCAGATCAAATTCTCAGTTACAAAGCACATGAGCTGGGGCCATACTAATGACTTTAGGACAAGTAGATATACCCTGATTACTGAAAACTAAGTTATTAGCAAAATATTTGATATGTTTGATCAGCATGAATCTTTTTAATAACAATTCCAGTTTCTCGTAAAGTCTAGTCCATTTTAACTATATGATAAGGTTGCTATAAAAGCTAATAGTCTAGTCCATTTTGACTAGAGGGTAAGGGTTGTTGGTTGGATCCCCGATAGAGTTTATTTTGTAATATTTCTTAAAGCCATAATGTCGACCAAATTTATGTTTAAATCGCGCAATTTCTTATATTAGAACATTTTCTATGTATTAAAACTAAGCGAAATCCGTTGTCAGATGCCTGAAACATGCTCCCCTTTTCTTTAAGAACCATACATAAATGTACCGATTTCTTATCGAGATGGTTGGAAAAATAAGCTTTTTGTTTACATAACAAATCTTCGTGTCGGCTTCTGAGAGTTTCCGCAAGGTCGAATAAGAGTCACGAGATCGATCCGATTTTCATGACTTGTCTGGGTTATTTTTAAAACAGAATAGTTCATAACCATTAAGGTAACAGTGGAGAAAACGTTATTCTTTCCCGTTTAAACGCAAACGAAACGCAAACGCATCGCAATAATTCGCATAAATGGACAACCTTTAGACAATTCTGACCATTCATGTTAGTCTGAGCGGCAAACCCGGCGTCTGATCTGCTCCAAACTGTTTGCAATTGAAATCATGGTTTTAGTGTTAACGCGTTTATTGGGAAATAATAACATTTTCTCCACTGTAAGCAAGGTAACATCGACTACACTTTCCACTGAGATATTGTTTGGTTTTATTGACCTGTCAAAATTTGAATATTCATACGTCACTGAAAGGATATATTTTGCTTCGGAATAAAGTCGATACTTTCCGTTTTGATTTACGGATAGGAACTAAAGGATATTGTGCATTCTGTGTCGAATTTATATCAATAATCGAGTTAGCGTAGTTGGTAGCGAGTACGGATACTTGTAAAAGGATGAAAGGTTGTGGGTTCGATCCCCTTTAGGTTTTATTTCTTTTTTTATTACAAGTATTATTTTATTATATGAATTATACATAAAATCAGATCCAAAGGGATTTCAATCCATTCTTCTTCTCCTACTTGCAGACTCGAATGCACCAAATAATAAAAATAATAATAAAAAAGTCCTCCGCTGGGTATCGAACTCATGGCCATACATGCACTAAGTAAAACACTACTGTACTGTCTCGACCACGAAGACATATAGGTATTCAAATTTTATTCTAAATATCAACTTCATATTTCAACCCTGACCTACATGTACCGGTAAAAGTAGCGGAAATAATCGATTTCGACCGAAGCTAAATATAGCGTGTTCAACCAGCGTATAATTATTTAAATTTTGACAGGTTAATAAAACACAACAATAAGTATGGTTCCCGTGCAGCACGTGACCGCTGCGCTAACTTTACTGATATTTTATTCTTTCCCAATAAACGCATTTGTATACAAAACTATTATTTCCATTGCAAACAGATTGGAGCCAGGTCAGACGCCGGGAAACCGGCGTTTGATCAGGCTCCAACCTATTTGCTACTCAGATTAAAAAAGAATAGTTAAAACTTCTAACAGTAAATTTCCACAGTTTAGTGCATTGCGTTTAAACGGGAAAGAAAAATGTATGCTCTACTGTATACTTCGCAAAATAAATACAGCTATCAATGGTCGTATTCGAATCATCGAATTTGTTGTCAACGAAAAGTTGGCGGAGCAAACGCGCGAAGATTTACTGATGTCAACGATTTTGGCCCGACTCGAATAGAAATTGTAGTCAACGAAAACTTTGTACTTCCGGACGAATGGAAATGAATCAAACACCCGTTAAAGCAGTCGTAATGCTCCCAAATTTTATATACGCATATAATGCCATGTGATCTGGATCTATTCGATTAAATGAGAGAGTCTTTGGTCGTATTCGAATCATCGAGTTTGTGGTCAACGAAAAGTGGGCGGAGCAAACGCGCGAAGATTTACTGATGTCAACGATTTTGGCCCGACTCGAATAGAAATTGTAGTCAACGAAAACTTTGTACTTCCGGACGAATGGAAATGAATCAAACACCCGTTAAAACAGTCGTAATGCTCCCTTTTATATACGCACATAATGCCATGTGATCTGGATCCAATCGATTAATTGAGAGGGTCTTTATGTTTGTTTTATCGAGAGACACTAATCACGTGGTATGAACGTGGTCACGTGACTAAATCAACGCTCGATTTTAGGGTTTGACAACATTTTGTCAACGGAAAACATCAAGTCGTGATTCGAATAGAACTTGTTGACAAATATTCCAACTAACGCGATAGTTGCCCTGATTCGAATACGACCTTTATGTTTGTTTTATCTAGTGACACTAATCACGTGGTATAAACGTGGTCACCTGACTAAATCAACGCTCGATTTTAGGGTTTGACAACATTTTGTCAACGGAAAACATCAAGTGGTGATTCGAATAGAACTTGTTGACAACTATTCCAACTAACGCGATAGTTGCCCTGATTCGAATACGACCAATGTTTCTTGCTTGATGTAGGGAATACTCATCCCTTTTAAAGTTTTAGAATGTTCCAATCTAAAAATAACTATGTCAAGTCAGAAGAAAACATTAATAATGAGCTATGAAAACATCTTTACCCCGCAAGCCAAACGAACTCGGAAAATCTCCGTCGTTGATCGGATGTCAACAAACGGATTTAAAAATCGACTTGTTTCCACCAAATTCACGTGTTTGTCAGATTTATTGCCTCCATAATCATCGCGGATTACTTCTTTTATATGTTTAGATTACGTATCTGTCTGAATTTTCAGGTTTAAAAATGCGCTATTTTGGCTTACATACTGCCTTTAAGCAGCAAAATTTTCTTTACCCAAACGTTTACTGTTTTATTAGTTATTAGTAAAATATATAATACCTGAAGCCGACGTTTACAAAACAGTGCCCGGAATCGAACCAACAACCCTAGTACCGATGGTACCAACGAAAGTTGACGCAAAGTGATGACTGCCAGGTCAAACCTTATGGATAATATATTTAAACCCGCCATCACGATCACAACACAAACAGTTTTTTCGGTATTTAACCCATTACTCCATAAACACGCCCTTTAACCATCTATAGTTATTCGTACAATAGAAATAGTCATTAACTCTTGATATGAATCAATGGCATATCAAGTGTTTTTCCAGATAAGACAGCCGGTTAAGGCTGGCTAAAAGTAAAACAGAATGCTCTTTTAGAATATTTCTGCTTTACTTTTAACTATGCTTTAAGTGTTTAACTATTTTCACATCTACAAACAGGCTATTGGATAACGGGTTACGGTATGTAATTTCGTAGAGCAGGTTGGAAATAAAGCAGAAAGTTAGAAAACATGTCATGATCACAAAGTTTTAAAAAAAAAAAGCATTTATACACGTACCTCTTATGAGTGTAGACTCGTTTTAAGACTATATCCAGCAAAGCATTCTCTGTTTGACTTCTGCGTCCGGTCACTTTGCCAGTCAACCCGATTTCAACGCGACCGCTGAGTCTACACGGTTTGTACTTTTCGCGATGTTTGTTACACTTGAAAATGTTCTCTTACAACTTTCTTAATTAAGAAATGTAAAAATAAAATGCAGTAGAACCCCCTCATAACGACCACTGAATGAGGTTTTGTTTTCGTCGTTTAAGGTAAATGGCTGCATAATGCAAGATGAAAGTAAAATAGAAAGCTCCTTAAGGAGCTTACCGCTTAACGTTCATATTGTTTTAAGTTGCGACCTGTCTTAAATACCATCAATTAGTCCTCTTTCAAATGGTTGTAATAGAGGCGTTCTGCTGAATTGAAAGATTCGTGTGCAAAACAATAAAGGTCCGCTACAAGAACCACTCCAACAATCAATCATTTACGGTGACATTTAAAGTCAGCAGCTTAAAGCAGGGCGAAAGTAAAACAGGAAGCTATTTTGGGGCATTCTTCTTTGTCGTCACCTTGTTTTTAAAGCTGTCATCTGTCTAAGTTATCTAAAAGAGGCATTCTTTTGAAAGAACGTAAATGCGAGACTTACAGTATACAGTGGAGAAAACATTATTCTTTCCCAATAAACGCGTTTACGCTAAAACTATTATTTGCAGTGCAAACAGTTTGGAGCCAGATCAGACGCCGTGTAACCCGGCGTCTGATCAGACTCCAAACTGTTTGCCACCAAGATAAATATGAATTATCAGAATTGTCCAAAAGTTTCTACGTTTTAATACTTTGCGTTTGAGTACGTTTGCGTTTAAACGGGAAAGAAATAGAACGTTTTCTCCACTGTAGCAATGCCACGTGACCCTTTCTATGCTGGAAAGCAGTATATATTTACTTCACAAACAGTGTACAGTCTGAGCAGTGCCTCTTTGCTCTGATCAGAATCTGAACTGTTTGTTTTAACTTAATTTCGTCCGATTTTTTCTAAAAGAAAACCCAGCAATTTAAATTTGATAGAAACTGATCTTGTATCGAAAGGGGAATAGTTAAAAAAGGCATTCAAGAAAAAAGGGTTAAAGGTCAGTCATGGCTAGTTAGGCGTAAATGAAAAACCTTTTGTCTACCCTTTCGTGGTAAACAGAGCGAGAGAAGCCTCACGTTTGATATGCAAAAAAGTGAATAGAACAAACTGATTATTGTGTAACAATTTTAACCCTTTACCGCGGAAGAAAATAATTCCAATCTATACAGTCATGAAAATATATCAGAAGGAATAAGTTTTTATTCTAGCAGGTTGTAGCTTAAAGCAGGCTGAAAGTAAAGCAGAATGCGCCTTAGGGCGCATTCTGCTTTACTTTCAACCTGCTTTAAGCAGTCACATTTTTTCATGGGGTAAAGGGTTAAGGTAAGAATTCACATTGCGGAACATGATTATTAGCATGCCTCTTGTTTGGTCACCCATTACTCCATAAATGAGCCTTTTTACGCCTCTAAATCATTCCTCAATATAGTTCCAATTTATACAATCATAAATATGTACCATAAGTAATTTTTTCTTTACATGTATCTTAGCAGGTGGTAGCTTAAAATATGCTGAATGTAAAGCAGAATATGCACCAAGACACGTTGCGCTTTAATTTAAACATGCTTTAAGTGGTCACCTGTCTTCAAAATTAGAAATATACTATGGGCTAACGGGTAGAACAAAGGTAATGAAGTCGCAAACATTTGGTCATTAGAGAGTAGACTAGGGGGCACAAAATACCCCTTCGATGTTAAGCTGTTAAAGCCGCATTGTGTTTTTGAGAAACCTGCATAAAACGGTTGTTTGGGGTCCCATTTGAAATACGTGGGACGTGATTCTTTCACAAAAACCGGCTTTATCTAAGAAATTCGCTTTTTAAATTTTATTTATTCATCGCCACCCTGAAAGGTGGCGATGTATTGGAATGTGTTTACAAATTTATCCATGTAAGAGGGGCAGCGAAAAGTTTCTACAACACTTGATCAGGGAAAATGACTGAGTTGAACCAAATGTGTATAAATGCATTTGGTTCAACTTGGTCATTTTCCTAAGTAAAATGGGTAGCTGAGAATAGTTTCTATTGAATGTGCTACAGCAAATCTATAGTATATTTGATGAAAGATTACCCCTTGATTAGTAACACTGGATAGTAAGAGATTAGTAGCAACCCAGGTGAAGAGTTTGGCTAAAGCTATGTACTGTCAAATCTATAGTACATTTGATGAAAGCCTACCCCTTGATTAGCAACACTGGTAAACAGAATATCTATAGTAAGATTGCCCTTTGAATAATTAGTAGCACTCCAGGTGAAGAGCTTGACTAAACTATGCACTGTCTGATATGCAGTTCCTGTGGATCGCTGATTTTGGCAAGAAGGAGTTTCTGTATGGACAGTATAACAAAGTTTTACTGTATAACATCTGTTGATGTTAGGGTACTGAGGCGTTTGAATGTTATAGCATGTACATGGTAGTTAACCCCTTCACTGCGTTACCCAAGGTGAACTAAAAGTTACAGACAGTCTGGATAATACCCAGACGCCTACAAATCGGCGTCCGATCAGGATCCTAACTGTTTGGCTGTTCAACATTCATGTCGCTATGTATACACTCAATATAGTCATATCTTCTAAATTTAGAAAGCAGAAGCAGACAACACATTATCTGTTCATTTTGCCGTGTGAATTAATAGCCATGGCTCAAGATAAGTAGAGTATGTCAAATTCAAATTCTCTGTGTATGCAGCAGACACCGTGATGTTATATTACTCATTAGAATAGCCACCTGAGAAGGAGCCAATTCTTGATCATATCATGGTGTTTTGTGCAAGTATAAAGTAAAAATGTTGGAAAACGAGTTTACTTCGGAATCCCCTGATCTAAATCCATGAACATCTTTAACTCTTCAGCCGCCGCATGTATTTACAAGCAGTTTACATGATCATCCAACTTGGATGCTGAATAACTCTGCTTCCGAACAGAATGAAGCTGCTTGTCGAATGCCAGCATCCAAAAGTTACAAACAAAAAATAAAGAATAGTTTTATATTTCATTTTATAATGTATCTTCATAAACCTGCTAAGATAAGTTGGGTCATAATGATCCTCTGAAAAGGAAAGTAAACGTTTAGTGTGCATGCTGATATCATGCATTTAGTATCTTCTGTTCATAAATATTTTGCTTTGCTATAGCCATCCTGTATGATGTTTAATGCAACAACAGCCTGAAGGCCCTGATATCGCTCACCATTTGTAATGAAGCCTGATAGCTTTACCTTTGAATTTCACCCTTTTTATTCTAAATCCACTCAAGTTTGTCGACCTACTCTAGTATAGTAGAGTACATCAAAGGCAGATAACTAGATCCTAAACAATACTGAAATGAAGCCTTTTTCCAGCTTTCAAAGTATATCAAGGGCAGGTAACTATTGCCACAATGATTAGATTTCAACAATAATTGCACTCCTTCGAGAACGTATAGCTATATACTTTGTGTACAAGTAGAATGAAAATCCATTGAAAACTGTAGTTGCAAGAGTGTAAACACTGTAACATATGGCATTTTCAGCAATTCAAAGGTAGATAACTCTTGATCTATTTGTCCGATTTCAACAATTATTACCCTTTTTCGAACTCTTATGGTAATATACAATCTGGGCAAGTTTGAGAGAGCTTGGATAAATAGTGTGGCCTCTAGAGCGTAAACACTGTTAAATATGTCATTTTCAGCAATTCAAAGGTAGATAACTCTTGACCTATTGGTCCAATTACAACCATAATTGAACTCATTCGAAGTCTTATGGTAATATACAATCTGAGTAAGTTTGAGAAAGATTGGATAAAATGTGTGGCCTCTAGAGTGTAAAACCCTTAAATATGGCATTTTCAGCAATTCAAAAGGTAGACAACTCCTGACCTATTGGTCCGATTTCAACCATAATCAAACTCATCCGAACTCTTATGGTAATACACAATCTGAGCAAGTTCAGGTGAGCTAATAAAAGACAATGCAATTCCATTCAAAATCGAATTATAAGAGACTATTAAAGGGGAGGATTCATTAGTTCCATCACATTGAAATAACAGTAGCATTTATCAGTTTTAGCAGCAAGGTATATTAGACGTTCCTGGTACAATCTTATATTATATATTTATAATTATAAGACGTACCACTAACACCAGGAACGTATATCTAATATACATTCCTGATTGTACTTAGTTTCAAAGGCTTACATTTCTATATTTTCCTTGTCATACCCGTTATCTAATTGTTACCATTCAAATGGTATCTCTTTATTTTAAGATTGTGTTGTGATAAAGTTAATATTAGTACATTTTTAATTTTAAGCTACTTAACAAAAATCAGAATTGGATTTTGCAGTTTGGTGTGAATAAAGTTGAGTTGAGTATGTGCAATGGCGTTTTAATCTTATTGACACCATTCACTTCCTTGTACACACATTTTGTGGCGATCCAGATGCTTGCATAAGTGTTTGTCTTGTAATATTTTTGTGCGGCACAATTTAAAAAGCCTCCCTTGTGAATGGAAAGGACAACTCTGTAAATACAGGGCTCCAGATAACGGAAGTATTTCGAAAACTAAAATCTTTATTTCTACTTTTAAACCCAATGGTGTCATACTCATTAAAATTGTCTCGAACAGACGGTTTAATCAGTAGTAACACCATAGCATTCGGTGCTGAAATGAGTGAGAAAATGTTAGATTAGTTCAGATTACTCCCGCTTACATGTGTATCTGGAGCACTGAAAATAAACGGTTAACCCTTATTCTTCTGCACAGACGTCTGCTTTGACATTGTCGTCTGCAAAATTTGTTCAGTTTAGATTTATGCATTGTTTTAATTAAACAAACCTTAAGACGAGTGTCAAACAGTTTGGATCCAGATGAGACACCGCGTTACGCAGCGTCTTTTTAGATTCAAACAGTTTGTAAACTCCGTAAAGTTAGGACCTGTAGGCACAGGGTTAAACTATGAGATCCAGTCAAAATGTGTAAATATTATTCACTGGGGGTGAGCGATTAAAAAAAAATACGGAGAATCTTTACCTTTGGCTTGCTGAAAATGACTGTTTCAGCCTTGTCCGCTCTCTAACTCAAACACTTCTTTTTGGATCTTCACCAAACTTGCTACAAATGTTTATTAGTAAAGAATCTAGGTCAGGTTCAATAACTAGCAAAATCGCATGAGGCATGTCTGAGTTATTGCCCTTGAATAATTAAAGAATGACTAAAAACGATTAAAATGGTTGTAAGTCAAAACTTAAGAATACAACATTTAGTAAGAGGGGCCACCTGATGTCTGATCAGGATCCAGATTGTTTTCAATGTCCACAAGGTGTTAGCATTATTGGTAAATAATGACATTTTCTCCCCTGTGCAATGTCTTGTCTTAGTTCTAAGTATCGTCCTGGCAAACACAATGGTAATTAAACATCTTCTATTGAAAGTTTTTCCTTTCAGTTTCCCCGTGGGGCCTGTCTTACGAAACTTTGTACGACAAATATTGTTGTCAGTCGGATGCTAAATATCTCAATCATTTTTCCATCTAATCCTGTCTTATTCTCTTTGGAATCATATTTCAAGACGATTCCAAAGATATGTCACAAGACAATATTAGATGGAGAAAATCAGAAATTAGATGTATTTGAAAGTTTTGATTTAAGACCGTTTTTGTCGTACGTTTCATAAGACAGGTCCCTGGTCTTCAGACAAACCTTATTCTATTATTAGAATTACTATTGAGCCAGATGAGGCTGTGCTGCACTTATATGGATTGAACAGCAGGGCTGCCATTTCTCCGGATTTTTCCTAAATCTCCGGATTTTTTCTCAGTTCATGGTAGCTTAAAGCAGGCTGAAAGTAAAGTAGAATGCGCCCTAAGGCGCATTCTGCTTTACTTACAGCCTGCTTTAAGTAGTCGCATGTCAACAAAACAAGAAAAAGGCTATGAGGTAAAGGTATACTATTCGTAAAATCGCGCTTGATAAATGCAAATTTGGAAATCTTAGGATTTTTCATGTCAACTTATGGCAGCCCTGGAACAGAGAGGACTGGACTGAAGAAAAGTACAACACTATGGAACCCAACAAACTGGGCTACTGTACCGATGTGCAAATACTGCTTCAGGATTTAAAGACAAACTTACTGATCTAAAACAACAGTTTAGGATCACACCTGGCAGCAACTTTGTGCCATGAGTGTGGTTAGTGAAACCTGTATATAGAAGCCACTCTATAACCCTTTACCCAATAAAAGCACCTTTTAGCACATTATTTTTTATTTATTCCTCCACTGAAGAAATTAGTTCCAATTCATACAGCCATGAACCTGCTCAATAAGGAATATTTTCTTTATCATAGCAGATGGTAGCTTAAAGCAGGTTGAAAGTAAAGCAGAATGCGCCTTAAGGCGCATTCTGCTTTACTTTCAATCTGCTTTAAATAGTAACATGTCTTCAAAACTAGACAGGCTATTGGGTAAAGGGTTAACTTAACTCTTAGCCGGCTAGCGGTGAAACCATAATCTTTGTGAACTGTTTGGATCCTGATGAGATGACACATAGTGAGGCATCTCATCAAGATCGAAACTGTTTGACACTGACGCTATTTTGAACACTCTATTTATAGAACAATAGAATACAATTGAATACAATTGTTGCAGATGATAAAATTACCTAGCTTCCAGAGTTAAGGCTCCAGATAAGAGCGAGTTAACTAAATACAGTGGAGAATGTGTTATTCTTTCCCAATAAACATGTTTACGCTAAAACTATTATTTATAATACAAACAGTTTGGAGCCAGATCAGACGCCGGGTAACCAGGCGTCTGATCAGGCTCCAAACTGTTTGCCACCAAGATAAACATGAATTATCAGAATTGTCTAAAAGTTGTTCTTTTCTACGTTTTAGTGCTTTGCGTTTGCGTTTAAACGGGAAAGAATAACAGATTCTCCACTGTACGAGGGGTGTTCAAATAGTTTTGATACTGGATCAATAACTTCAATATAATGAATGCAAAATGCATGTGTGATATATCATTTTAAAGAGCAATTCTTCGCCTACACGATGGTATAATGCACAATAAGATCACATAACTGGACAAGTCACAAAATGAACCTAAATGACACCTACTCGAGGACACTAGAACATAGCACTTTTCAGACATTACTTTTTGACAAAATAACTTCTTAAAGAGTACAATTTCCAGATTTCTTTTGTAAATATATCAGTTTATGTTTAAATTTTAATGTAAATAAAATTTTATTTCTATTGAAGGGGTTAACTGCTCTAAAATCTCAATTTTTCAAAATCAACATTTCTTATTTTGCTAATGATGAAATTGGACATATTTTTTCGAATGCTATAAAAATGTTCTAGATCAGTAAATCTACATTTTGATTTTAAAACATGAAACCATTTTTCAATGGCTTCAATTATAGCCTGGTTTAATAATAAACCAGAGCCATCGCAAGATGGCACGCTCGACTATTCCAGTTTTTTTTTCGTTATTGGAAATTTGAATGGATTTAAAATTTGATTTAATATATAAGGTAATTTTTAAGTCTATCAAGGGCCATAACTCACACTAAATGCAAACTAGAATTACCTGCCTTGATTGACTGCAGTAGTGGCAAGGTTATGGTGAAGTTATAAGGCGATACATGCAGCAGTTGCAGAGATATAAGCTTATTTCTAGGTTGCACAAAAAACCTTAACCAAAATATCTAAGTCCATCAAGGGCCACAACTCACACTAAATGCATACTTGAGTTACCTGCCTTGATTGACTGCACTAATGGCAAGGTTGTGGTGAAGTTATAATCCCATACAAGCAGCAGTTGCAGAGATATAAGCTTATTTCTAGGTTGCACAAAAAACCTTAACCAAAATTTCAAAGTCCATCAAGAGCCATAACTCACACTAAATGCAAACTAGAGTTACCTGCCTTGATTGACTGCACTAGTGGCAAGGTTGTGGTGAAGTTATAATCCTATACAAGCAGCAGCTGCAGAGATATAAGCTTATTTCTAGGTTGCACAAAAAACCTTAACCAAAATTATTAAGTCCATCAAGGGCCATAACTCACACAAAATCCAAACCAGAGTTACCAGCCATGATTTGCTGCAGTAGTGGGGAGGCTGTGGTGAAGTTATAATGCAATACAAGTATTGGTTGTAGAAATACAAGCTTATTTGTAGGTTGCACAAAAAACCTTAACCAATGCAACGCCGACGGCGACTGTAATAGCCCTCCATATTCTTCGAATAGTCGAGCTACAAAAAAGTTTGTAATTTCCCTAACTACCTTTATACATAACAGGAGATCATTTCTTTATTATATTTTCAGTATGTGTTTAGAATTAGCTCTATTTTTGATATTTTATGTAATAATAACATTTAAAATTGTGTAGTGTGTGCATAATTGTCTAATTGTATTTGACAGAAAATTTCATAAACTTATTCAAAATAATAAAGCCGTAATAATAATTATAGTATCAAAATGTGTTTAAAAAACTAACTGAAATATACAAAAAAAGGTCCAGTGTCCTCGAGGAGTGGTCATTTAGGTTCATATTGGGGCTGATCGAGTAATGCTATCTTATCGTGCAAAGGTGATATCGGCAAAGAATGGATCTTCAAAATGATATATCACACATGCATTTTGCACTTATAATACTGAAGTTATGGATCCAGTATCAAAACTTTTTGAACTACCCTCGTATTTCCAACATACATGTATTCTCCTTTGTCTCCATCACACCTTGTGGTGTGACCATTCATTGGAATCTTTTCAAAGAGACAATTCAGATAATTGGTCACAACATAGGGTTTCATGGAGAACTAAGGAAGTTTGCTATTTGAAATACCCATCTTATCAGGAGCTCTGTATAACCCAATGGACCCCAGTGATGCATACATGTATATGTATCCTATACAAATAGTACACCTGTTTAGTGTACACATGTCCAATGCAAACAGAGACCACAAAAGGTATATATCTTATTTGCATGTAACATGTTTTCAAACCAAAGGGTTTTCGATAAGTCCAGATATTTTTCCTGTTCAGCGTCTTATTTTACAAACTATTTACAACTGGTAAACAGTATTGATTCTAGAAGAAACCCTCTGATCAGGGTCAATATGTTTGCATAGGTATGTATTCAGTCAAACAGGTTAACTCTTTGCATAGGATGTGTATATGTTACAGGGATAACATGTAATCAGGGAATACGTGAAATCACTGAAAATTCACGGATTTCAAGAAAACTCTAAATCTCCCAGGGAACAGGCGTAATTTTGAAGCTTTTCGTTGACATTTTATTTGGCAGTGTCATTTGTTAAAGTAATGAATCTTACCTTTTTAGTTCATAAAGTTCAAAGGCAAGTACCACACTATGGAAATTTTGTTAACCTTATTAACAAGACAGGTGTCTTGTTTTTTTAATTGTCCTGGCTTATATGAACACTGTTCACTTATTTTTATTCACTAGTGCGAGAAACTTTGAATGAACCTTCATTAAACCATGACATTTCAAGAAAGCATGATGTTTTAAACCAAAAGAAATGTCATGATAATACAAATCTATTTGTTTGATGAAAAAAGGACATTTCATCAATTCTCTAAAACGCCCAGTGATTACGTGTAATCCTTAAAACATCTCAGTGATTACGCGTAGTCCATGATTACACGTTATCGCTGTAAAATATAAACTTCACCAGGGCTCAATGAGTAAATAATACAATGATAACATATGGCCTTTAAGTATTTGTATTACAGACATACAAAAACTTTTATTTAGTTTCATAATTTATTTATTGTAACATAGTTTTATTATTCTAAAATACAGAGCAAAACTGCCACATAACAATGAATTATATCCTAGCTGATAATAAATATTCATTAACAGACACCGAGAGGGATTGCAGAGATTGGAACCTCTCTGCAATTGACCCTCGAGAGAGAGAGACACCTGGAGATCAGGTGTAAGAACTGCCATGCGTGCAGCAAGCCAGCTACCTGGAAGGGGGCCCACTGATGTGGATATTGCTCCTGAGCCTGCATACACATTAATCAAAATTCCGATAGTAGTAGTAGAGGACTTAAGCAAACTACAGTTTAAGAAATGACTTCACAACTGTTAAACAATTAATCAATAGTATGATTTCCTAACCGATAATAAATATTCATTAACAGACACACAGGACTTCAGCAAACAACAGTTTAAGCAAGAACTTCAGTATTTGAAGTACTGAAAAGTCTTAATTTTTCATATGAACTATTCCCATTGATGAACAATATCAAGGGTATTCTAATTTTTATGGGTGTTTTTGATATGCTATATCTTTTGAATAAAAGAAGAATTTAACAAATAGTGTAGGAGTCCTCTGATCAGGGTGTTTGTAAAGTATACCTACTGATATATTGGTTTTCAGCAAAGAGTGGGCTCAAAAATAATTTCACTCAATCTCTAGGGTCTTTTGTAAAACAGTGTTAACCCTTTCCCCCATAGAAGCGACTTTTAGCGTATTTAATTTATTCCTACGCTGAAGAAAATAGTTCCTATTTAAACAGTTATAAACATGTGCCATAAGATATAATTTCTACATATTAGCAGATTGTAGCTTAAAGCAGGCTGAAAGTAAAGCAGAATGCGCCTTAAGGCGCATTCTGCTTTACTTTCAACCTGCTTTAAGTAGTCACCTATCTTCAATACCTGAAATAGGCTATCAGGTAAAGGGTTAACCTCATAAAGGTAACTAAGGCAGTTGCTACAATGAGAACCTCAGCGCCATATGACCATTTCGTGTTGCGGTACCCTAAAACCCAACTCAGTCAAAGCAATGAGAGCACTTTTGCAAACAACCCATGCTACTCCTTCCAATTTCCTGTTAGAATGGCAAGCCCCTATTCATATTTAGTGTAACCTCAGAAAATTCGAATCCTTAACTCTTGACTCCATAGATGTGCCTTTTGACACTTATAATTTATTTCTTCACTGAAAAAAAAAGTTACTCTTTATTCAGTCATGGATATGCACCATAAGAAATATTTTTACTGGGGTAAAATTTTTCTGAAAACTTCAAACACATATCCTGGCCCCAAACATTTATTCTATGCAGTCATTTATCATTCAACAAAGATGCATAGAAAGTCCAAATGGTAGGTGGTTGCTTATTGCAGGACAAAAGTAATGCAGAAAGATCCTAAAGCAGCTTTCTACATTACTTTTGTCCTGCATTAAGTAACCAGCAATTCAAATTCTTCGGAAGATTTCTAAAAGTTTCCTTTTTTAAATCCAGAAACCTCTAAACTGACTGTTCAGCTTGGAGTTGTTTGGTATTCAATGGTTCTATTGTAGCACTATAGTTAAAACTTCTCCCAATGAGAAGATCAGGGTCCAAGGTTATAAAGCTTTTGAGTTAAGTCTGAGATCGTTCTCAAGCATTTGATTGGTCAGATTTGAGCCTATGCTCAAATCTGACCAATCAAATGCTTGAGGAGGACTTCAGACTCAACTCAAAAGCTTTATAACCTTGGAGTCAGGTCCATATTGCACTTTATATTTAATATGTTTTGGCTAGTGTTAGGTTCTCACTGGTCCAATATCACATATCTCATCTCTTTCCTGCAGCCAGCTGTTGTCTGTAAGAACGTATCTGGTCCTCTACCTGTCTGTCCATCACAGAACAGCGGCGAAGTACTTGGTTTAGTTCATCCTCATTGCGATTTTCAAAGGCAGTCTCTGCAGCCATTTTCAGTTGCCTGAAAAAAATATTTTTACATACTTCACCCATTCTAGGTTGGCAACCAATACACTGGTATGTATACTGTGCAAACTGTAGATCCTGATCAGAGGGCTCCTTAACCCATTACCCCATAGCCTGTTTCTAGTATTGAAAATAGGTGACCCCTTAAAGCAGGTTGAAAGTAAAGCAGAATGCGCCTAAGGCGCATTCTGCTTTACTTTCAGCCTGCTTTAAGCTACTATCTGATAGGATATAGAAAATATTTCTTATGGTAACTATTCATGACTGTTAAAAAAGAAACTATTTTCTTCAATGGAGGAAAGAATAAAAGGCGTATTTATGGGGTAATGGGTTAAGGAGCCCTCTGATCAGTATCTGCAGTATTTGTTTAAATTCTATTGTTCTACATATTTTCTAGCAACACCCCTTAAAGACATTACTTGACTTAACCTGGGTGGTAACACCTAATTGGCTAAATCTTGTGCAACCCATGATCAGAATGGTGGTTTTGTCTAAGCAAAGAATAATTGAAGTGTCTCATGTGAGGCCCATACCTTATATTTCATTGTTTTGGTTAGTAAATCCCATTGAAAAACCCCTTGAGTGTGAGTATGTCAGGGCCTCTATAGACAATTTGAGAACGGCTGTGAGCACTTTTCTCATGTGTTACAGTTGCCTTCACGCCTAGTGAGAACAATGGGGGGGGGGGGGGGGGTCATTGAATGGACAGGGTTATATCTTTAAACACACAATATTTAATCATAAATAGGGCTGATATACCAGTATAGACCATTCACTATAGAATTTGGTGCCGACATGAAGGAGAAAATGATGGATTTGTTCAATTTACCCCCTCTTATCTGGAGCCCTGTGTTAACACAATCTAATATTTCTTACCCCATTTTGATGAGGCATTGTACTTTCTTGTCTGGAGCAACTCTTGGAATGTATTTCATGGCTTCATGACGATTGTTAAACTTCATACACACATTTACAAATGCCTGTGAATAGAACAATTAAACACTCATCTAAAAACACTCTTATCAGCTGAAAAATGTATTCTAAAAAATTTCATCAGAGTGTCTAATGTCTAATCCAGATCCATACTGTTTGACCCGTTTTTCAATGTTTGGTCACTGAAAGCTTGAAAGTAAAGCAGAATGTGCCTTACGGTGCATTCTGCTTTACTATCAGCCTGCTTTTAGCTACCATCTGCTAGGGCACAGAAAATATTTCTCACAGTGCATATTCACTATTTATCAAGTGGAACTATTTTCTTTTGTGGAGGAATAAATTAAAGGGCATAAATGGTATATTTATGGAGTAATGGGTTATGGTTTCCATGGTAATACACTACCTCCATTCCAAGTGGTGGTTTCTTGGCCTTGGAGAATTTCTCAAGCTCCATCCACTCTCCTGCCTCGGCTAGAGCATCTGTCCTCAACCACCAATACCTTGTAACAGAGGTTGTTGAAAAAGTAAATTAACCTGGTCAGTAAATCTATACAACCAAAACACTTTTTATTAACCATTTCCTGCGCACAGGGTACATGTATATACATTGTAGGTGTAGACCTAGGAAAGTTTTAATTTAAATTTCCTTTCAAAGATTTCTGATTTACTTTCAGTAACTTTTTAGTCCCCACCAAGCTTGTTTTCAGGTTTTTAAGACAGATAATTGCTTACCAAATAGCCTATTTTTAAGTTTTGAAGAGAAGTGATTACTTAAAGCAGGTGGAAAGAAAAGCAGAATGTGCCTTAAGCCAAAGGGGGGGTTTACTGTAATTTGAATGCATGTACAGCACTCCCTCTCTTCAACGACACCTAATGGGAGACATATATTGTGTGCGTTGTTCGGAGGGAGTCGTTATAGAGAGGGAAAATTTAGACTTGGCTTACATTTGCAAACAACTTGAATTCAGATCAGACGCCGCGTAACGCGGCGTCTGATCTGAATTCAAGCTGTTTGTCACTCGTCATTATATATATTCTATCAAAATGTCCACTTATATGTAACTTTGAGATACACAGATAACGACATTTTTAAGCAGACAATATACCAGCCATGAAAAAATTGGACATAAATGTCTTGTTTGGGGAACAGGGGAAAAGGTTGCTGTAAGGAGGGAATCGTTATTGGGAGGGAACACTGTAGATACATGTATACCTTTTCTCTGGAACTTTAAATTCTTTCCTTAAAGTTTCTGCCATCTTGTGACTATTGTCTACAATCAGTTTATGGATGGTCTCGTGCAATGATAGGTCCATGTAGGCTTTGTGTAGCTCCTCTTCCAATCGTCTCTGATATTTCAACAGCTTTATCTCTTCTTCTACTTGCTGCAATACAATACCATACAACTATAGCATCTCTTATCTAATTAACCCTCATCTCATTCACCCCTGAAGTTTTAACCCTTTCCCCACATAGAAGCGCCTTTTAGCGCATTTGATTTATTCCTCCACTGAAGAAAATAGTTTCAATTTATACAGTCATAAAACATGCACCATAGCAAATTGAAGCTTAAAGCAGGTTGAAAGTAAAGCAGAATGTGCCTGCTTTAAGTGATCATGTGTCTTGAAGAGTATACTCATCGCTAGGGTTGAATGTGTTAACTCATTACTCCATAGATACTTTTTTACACCTTTAATTCATTCCTCCACTGAAAAAAACTACTCTACCTTATACAGTCATATATATGCAAAATAAGAAATGTTTCCTTTATCCTTGCAGATAATTGCTTAAGGCATGCTAAAAGTAAAGCAGAAAGTACCTGAAGGGGCAATCAGCTTTACTTTAAAATTGCTTTATGTGGTCACCTATCTTCCATACTAGAAACAGGCTATGGGGTAATGGGTTAATTAACCTTTATAGTGCTGGGCCTGGATAGATTCAGCCTTTTGCAAACAGGTAGATCCAGATCAGATAGCACTCTTATCAGAGTCAGAACTGTTTGTCAAACTTTAAATTCTACGGAAACAAATCCCTTCGAGGCAAAGTAAACTTGTCATTTGTGGGAAAACCGACAGGTTAGTATATCCCATTTAATGAGTTTAACCCTTTTAACCATTTCCTCCCTGAAATCTCAAATGGAAAATTCTAGTTTTCCAATTTAGTTTAGTCCATTTTTTACAATAAATGTCAAAACGACAAACAGTGTAGACCCTGATCAGAGGGCTCCTTATTTAAGGAGCCCTCTGATCAGGGTCTACACTATTTGCATATGACAAGTGTACTCCTCACAGGTACACTATTTGCAAATGACCAGGTTTCAAAGAGTTAAAATGGAGGAACTGTTATCTACTGAAAATGTTGTCAGGTGAGAGACTTAAATCCTATCTTATACACAAGCTTGATCAATTGGCTACAGGATATTGGAACTGATGGCTATGGAAACATGGTTATATAAACTGCTGAATTTTCTAGTTTGCAGAAATTCTCATTTACTGTAGACAGTTAACCCATTATTTCATAACTGTTTTAAGCCTTGAATATATTCCTCCACTGAAGGGAACAGTTCCACACCATACAGAAAAAAATTAGGAAACCATAAGAAATATTTTCTAAATCCTTACAGATGGTATCTTAACCCATTACCCCTTAAAACGCCTTTTTACGCCTCTTGCTTATTCCTCCACTGAAGAAAAAAGTTCCAGTTTATACAGCAAAGAATATGTACCAAAAGAAATATTTTCCATATCCTAGAAGATGGTAGCTTAAAGCAGGCTGAAAGTAAAGCAGAATGTGTCTTAAGGCACATTCTGCTTTACTTTCAACCTGCTTTAAGTGGTCACCTGTTTTCGAAGCAAGAAATAGGCTAAGAGGTAATGGGTTAAGGAAGTCTGATGGCAAGGAAGAATGTGCCATAAGACACATTCTGCTTTACTTTCATCCTGCTTTAAGTGGTCAACTGTCTTCAAAACTAGAAACCGGCTATTGAGTAATTGGTTATAATACAAATTCTAATACTGACCTTAACAGCAAAGTCATTCCTTGCTTTGATGTAGCTTTCCCTGGCTTCATTTAACACCTCTATTCTATCTTCAAGTCTCTATAAGATGAAAAATATCATTCAATTACTGTAATAGACTCACAAACCACTGTTTCTAGTCAAATAAGACTGGAGAAGAAAATATCAAACACATTCCAGCCTAGCAACCAGTTCACTATTAACAAACAGTGAACCTGTGAAGAGTGCACTTGTCATATGCAAAAAGTGTAGACTCAAATCAGAGAGCCCCTATAAATTGTAAAAAAAAAATAGTCAAATATTGACTACAGTGCTCTCTCTCTACAACAACACCCAATGAGAGACAAAGATTGTGTGTGTTATTCGGAGCGTGTTGTTATAGGGAGAGAAAATTAAGACTTAAGTTACATTTGCACACAGCTTGAATCCAGAACAGACACTGCGTTTACGCGACGTCTGATCTGGATACAAGGTGTTTGTCACTCGTCATTATATTTCTCATGCCAAAATGTCCACTAAAATACAACTTTGAGAAATAAGAGCAGATGGCAATTTCAAGCAGACAATATTGCAACATTCAAAACGTTACACATATATTGTCTTGTTTGGGTAACATTGGCAAACATTGTTGTAAGGAGGGAGTTGTCGTTGGGAGGGCCGTTGTGGGGAGGGAGCACTGTATTGGAAACTGGAATTGTCAATATGATGTTTATTGGGGTGAATGAGTTAACTCTTTCCTCCCTGAAACTTTAAATGGACAATTCCAGTTTTGATTTTTGTCTAGGCCATTTCTGACTTTTAAGAGTTGTTTTTGTCCATTTTGGCATTGCTGACAAACAGTGAAGACCCTGATCAGAGGGCTCCTTTCGGAGCCCTCTGATCTGGGTCTTCACTGTTTGCACAGGACAAGTGTACTATTCACATGTACACTGTTTGAAAAGACGCCTATATGTGGGACTAGGGTTCAAAGGGTTAACACAGTAGGGTAGTAGCACAAATAGGCCTTACAATAACGAATAGGAAAAGGAAGCAAAAGTCATTTTTATCATGAAAAGCATTAAACTGTAGATATATTGCCACTGTTATTTGAATACTCATGTAGCTAATTCCTGGTCTAGTATTTAACACGCTTGACTAGTAATGCAAAGTTTAATAGTCCTAAGGATTAGACCTGAAACACCGTTCCCATGAAAAAATGCTGTACTACCAACATTTAAAGAACCTGGGATCCATCTTACCAAACGCCATACAACAAAAACATTTATAAGTCAAAACTTTAAAAGACATCTAATTTCTAATTTCTCCATCTAATCCTGCCTTGTGACATCTCTTTGGAGTCATCTTTACAGGATTAGATGGAAAAATAAATTATAATTGAGAATTTTAGAATCTGACTTACGAAAATATTTGTTGTATGATGTTTCTTAAGACGGGCCCTCCAGGAGTTTTCTCCAGCAGTAGGATTCCATCTGTATCTCTACAGTGGAACCCCTCCAAACAGGAACTTCTTAATACCGGAATTCTTTCTAAACCGGACAAAATATTTGGTCCTGTTACAAACCTTTCCTTATTTTAAATTACACCATAAATACACACTTTATACATTCATGAATATGTATCATCAGATTTAATTTCTATATTCTAGTAGATGATAGCTTAAAGCAGGTTGAAAGTATAGCAGAATGCGCCTTAAGGCGGATTCTGCTTTACTTTCAATCTGCTTTAAGTGGTCAGCTATCTTCCATATTAGAAACAAGCTATGGGGTAATGGGTTAAAACTAAACCGGAAACCCTACTTGTACTTGTACTTCTCCTAAATACTCGATAACTGCCTTTCCCAGTAACTAGCATACGTGTTACTCACCTCTTTTGTAAAGCTGTTGTCCACCTTACACGTGGCCTCCTCCTGGAAGTTGTCTTCCTGGTAAAACAGCTGCTCCATCTGCTTAGGGTTCTCACGACGACAGTACTGAAACAATCACTCTAACCTTGTTATATGAAATAACCTAATATTATGCAAAACAAGCAAAAGAAAACTATAAAACTATGGTTAAACTAAACTAAGTCCATAATGCAGGTAAAGATGTGAATTAGGTGTGTTTGAGATATGTAAATTCAACTGTATGAAGGAAAGTATTACCACATGTTTGGTAGTATGCATACCTGTATAAAGAGTGAGTAGGCTACTGGCATGTTCCTGATGGCCATGAAAAACTCCCCTTGAGACATGGAATCCCTCAACCTCAGTAGAACAAAGTACACTGAAACAAGGGTACAGTGGAGAAAACGTTATTCTTTCCCAATAAACGCGTTTACGCTAAAACTATTATTTTCACTGCAAACAGTTTGGAGCCAGATCAGACCCGGTGTGAGATATTATTTTGATCCGGGCGGTGAAATGACCCGCGGGTCATTTCACCGCTATGGTGAAATGACCCCCCCCTGCGGTATTTTGATCCCCCCCTAAAAAAAAATGGAAAAGGACTTGAAAGTATTGTTTTTCTATATATTAACAAAAAAATCAAATCATTTATGTTTCAGTCATTTTTAGGAGAGTTTCATCTAATTTAAAGGGGGGGTCAAAATACCATGGCTAATCCACCTGCGGTATTTTGACCCGCGGGTCATTTCACCGCTATGGTGAAATGACCCCCCCTCACACTCAACTTCAAAATCATTGTAATTAGCATGGATTTGCTGTTGGTTTTATTTATATGACTATTACATTATACTTTGGTTGAAAGATGTTTGAAAAAAGTTTAAATCTGCTTGAAGGGGGGAGGGGAGGGTCAAAATACCATGGCTAATCTACAATGTAAAAGTCATATAAATAAAACCAACAGCAATTCCATGCCCATTACTTGAAAATATTGTTTTCTATATATTAACAAAAGAAGTCAAATCATTTATGTTTTAAAGTCATTTTGAGGAGAGTTTCCTCTAATTTAAAGGGGGGGGGTCAAAATACCATGGCTAATCTACCTGCGGTATTTTGACCCGCGGGTCATTTCACCGCTATGGTGAAATGACCCCCCCTCACATCCAACTTCATAATTATTGTAATTAGCATGGAATTGCTGTTGGTTTTATTTATATGACTTTTACATTATACTATGGTTGAAAGATGTTTGAAAAAAGATTAAATCTGCTGCAAGGGGGGGAGGGGGGTCATAATAACATGGCTAATCAACCTGCGATATTTTGACCCCCCCCCCCCTCCCCTCACATCCAACTTCATAATTATTGTAATTAGCATGGAATTGCTGTTGGTTTTATTTATATGACTTTTACATTATACTATGGTTGAAAGATGTTTGAAAAAAGATTAAATCTAAAGTTGGGTGTGGGGGGGGGGGGGGGGGGGGAGGGGTTCAAAATACCGCAGGTGGATTAGCCATGGTATTTTGATTTAATCTTTTTTCAATCATCTTTCTACCAAAGATTACCCTTTTGTTTAGATTATGTATAGAAGTTAAGATATTCCAGGTCCTAGCTATGATATTTAAGGGGAGATTGAACTTCATGCAGTGTGAATCAAAATACCATAGCAGAAAAAAATAATTTTTAATGGTCAAGTCCTGCAATACCTTACAACAAGTTTCCTTCATTAATTGTCAATGATTATGCAGTAGAATGTTAATATTTAGTCATTTAAAAAAAAAAAAATTATGGAGGGGGGGGGGGGGGGTGTCAAAATACCGCAGGGGGGGTCATAATAATTTAAGTTATTTTGACCCGCGGGTCATTTTACCCCCGGGTCAAAATAACATATGACACCGGCGTCTGATCAGGCTCCAAACTGTTTGCCACCAAGATAAAGATGAATTATCAAAACTGTTCAAAAGTTGTACTTTTCAACGTTTTAGTGTTTTGCGTTTGCGTACGTTTGCGTTTAAACGGGAAAGAATAACAGATTCTCCACTGTATAACAATAATGCATTGTGTATAATCAATACAAGGCACATTGATACATGGAATCCCTCAACCTCAGTAGAACAAAATACACTGAAACAAGGGTATAACAATAGTGCATTGTGTATAATCAATACAAGGTATTTTTAAGAAATAATCTTCGCTCCATGGTTTGCTATGGCCTCATATACCTCGATTTGGGAGTTCTGACGCGTAGCAAATTAACCACAAGGGCCGAAGGCCCAAGTGGTTAATTTTCAGCGCTTTAGAATGAAAAATCGTGGTATATGAGGCCAAAGCAACCATGGAAGAAGATTATTTCGATTCTGACATTACAAATGATTTAACCGGGTCTACACGGTAAGGTTTTCAGTCTTAAATGGGAACAATCGCCTCAGACTATTTTAATTAGGACTCCCCTTCTGTGGCTGTTCCATTCTACCCATTCAAAAAACAATCATATCTAAAAACATTTTGAAGATTTATTCTATACCCCCGCTTGAAACAAGTTTAACATCTAAATACATTAAATAAACTATTTATCACTTAAATAAGTCAACTTCTTTACAAACTATCAGCAAATGGTTTAAAATTTGCATATTTCTATAGAGCGTTCTTAAAATGAGATTTATCATAGGGTGGACACAAGAACAGCTGTTGTAACCGGACTATTTTCACATCGTTGTATATCAGTTTCACATCATTGTTTATCATACTAATATATTACGGTAAATTTGTTCTTTGTTTATAGAGGCGAATTCATGCAGTGTTTTCTCCAGCTATTGCACACAGGGGGCCCTTGAGGGCCCATGGGTAACAGTTTAGGGGGCCCTTTTCCAAACTAGAGGGCCTTTTTAAAAAATTGTTCAAACTTTGTAATAATAATTCTTTTCTTAGTTAATATACTGTTTTGAAGTTAACTAAACGGTCTCCATGCTTTTCAATTATCATACAATGTTTTGGTTTCAGAGCAAATCGTACCACTGTTAATTTAGGCAAATGAAGAGTCAGTGTGCTTTCCTTGAAGTTGCATGTTACTGACATCAGACTGGGTTTTGTTTAGTTCTTCACTAATTGAGCAAAACTGTTGTAACTCAGCCAGTGATAATTTTTTCCGTCCGTATTGAGCATGTCAACATGGTAAAGCTACTTTCACTTTCAATGAAACATTTTTTAGCGAGTCCCGAGTTGGAAAATCTCATTGCGACATTTTGTTTAGACTTTTCAATAAGGTTTGGGATACTTTTATTTTGAGATTAAACTACATCTACTGACCGTGCATTTCTGTTGTGTTTCATGCTTACAAAACTCAATATTTTCAACTCGATCACTGCATCGTCTGCCATACATGTAATGATGTATATTTCAATTATTGCCTCAATTTAAATTTTCCGGGACATCCGTTTGCCGGACCATTGTACGGCTCCCTATTCCGATTTTCGGTAGTTTTTCGAATTTTTCAAATAACAAGTATTTATCTCGTGCTCTTTAAGCACGCAGATCTAATTGTTTATTTCATTAAAAGCAATCGTTTTAAATAATTTTGGGAAGATACATTGTTGAATTTGATAGAGTCGGATTCATTTTTATGCAATACCGATATTTTTTAACTGGTCCCGCATTCTACCTGCATTATGATAATTCTAGAAGCTTGGAAATGTATTGCAATTTAATTGCACAAAGCCCGTAGACGATCATGCACAAATGGAGAACAGTCTCGGTTTCATTTTGTGTTTATTATTAGAACTTTATACAGCTATATATAGCAATCTTGAGGAATTCCAAAATAGAGTTCGAACCGTTATAAGTTCTGGATTACCCATTGAAAACAACAATGGTCATTTATTACCGCGAGTGCGCCCTAAAGGGCCCCGGGTAAGAACGCAAGTGCGTTCTTCGTGATTTTAGTGTGCTAAAAAACGCAAGGGCGCGGGCTGGAGAAAACACTGTTCATGTGTCATGTTAAAATATAAGTTGAGCAACGTTTTGTGTTTGTATTTTCTCCCTCAATATTTTTACAACATTCATAAGCTGTTAATGAAAAGTTTTTTTTCCCACCAGATCATAACAATCTTATTCTAGAACATCTATATCCCATTTTTAAGGTAAATTTCTGAAACTAATCCACTACTCCATTAATATATTTTTTACTCTTTCAATTTATTCCTCCGCTGAAGAAAATAGTTCTATTTTGTACATTACAAACATTTCATTTATTCAAGCAGATGGTAGCTTAAAGCTGGCTGAAAGTAAAGCTGAATGTGCCATAAGGCACATTCTGCTTTACTTTCAATCTGCTTTAATTAAGTGGTCACCTGTCATCTAAACGAAGAAACAGGCTAAGGGTTAAAAGTATCCAAATGGTCCCATGCCTTACCTAGATCAGTATCACCACTATCAATGGCTTTGGTAAGGGCCAACTGCTCTCTTTTCATTTGTAGAAGTAAGGGTACCTGCCTGGCAGCTTTGGGTTCAAAGTCAAGCAGCTAAAACAGCAACAATGACAATACAGAGGACCACACTGACAGTGGAAACCTTTACTATGTTGATTTTTCCAATGGAATCATTCGTTTTCAGTAAAATGACTTGTTTACATGAACTCTAGTGATTTTGTTCCCAAATTATCTAAACATATGATAAACAGTGCAGACCCTGATAAAAGGGCTCCTCCCGCAGCTCTCTGAGTCTGACATGTATCTATATTGTTTGTAAAGGATGCATATACAGGGCTGCCATTTCTCTGGAATTTTTCTGAAGTCTTCGGATTTTTATTCTTAGCAGATAGCTTAAAGCAGGCTGAAAGTAAATCAGAATGCGCCTTAAGGCACATTCTGCTTTACTGTCAACCTGCTATAAGTAATTGAAAAATAACAAAATTTGGAAATCTTAGGATTTTTCATGATTAACTTTTGGCAGCCCTGAAACCAGGTCAAGTAGAGTAATATGGATTATGTATCCAAGTGTTCTAGTAAACGGCATGGATGCTATATGAAACAGGTAAAGGTGGTCAACCTCATAAGGGTACATGAATGCAAGCACAAGGTCAATCATCAGACATGTATGCTCCCCAATGGGTGAGTTGGGGATGGTCAAAGGCAACACGTTACAGCTATATAAGTATGCATCCCAATGTTCTAGAAAGCGGCATAGATGTTATATGAAAACAGTAAAATCTGATCAACCTCATAAGGGCACATGCATGCAAGCACAAAAGGACAGGCCAGTCCTTACACATGTATGCTCCCAAATCAATAGATGCCAGGGATATAAAAATACCTGAAATTTCAACCATAATTTGCCTGGTACAATCATTTCTATTTTAAGAATACGAAATAAAAGACAATTAATACTTACCCTTATTGCTAGTTCCAGTCTTCCACTATCCAGAGCCTTGCTGGAAATATCTGAGAACGACACCCCAGGAGTTTCCCCTAGCTTGTCAGCAATGGCACGGGCAATTTGTTCATCGTCTGCCGACTTTTGTTGTACCTAAAAACAGTTGATGTGTGAATTTAGACAGGCAAGACAAAGATAATTAATGACTAGAGGACACATGTGTTTTATTATGGTTTAACCCATTTTCAATTACTTCCCTTTTTAGGCCTTTATTTTAATTTTCCATTGAAAATAATAGTTCGAATCTATAGTCATGAATATTCTGCATAATAACTACTAGTTTCTATATCCAACTAGATGTAGCAGAATGCACCTTAGGGACAATTTAGGGCACATTCTGCTTTTACTTATAACCTGCTTTAAGTGGTCACCTCTTTTCAAACTAGAAAAACAGGCTATAGCATAAATGGTTAATCATCAGGATCCAAACTGTTTCCGGAGGTTATCAAGGTTTCAGCTAGCATGCTAAGAGTTAACATTTTCCTTCTTAGAAAAAGTTTACCCATCCTCTGTATACAAGCTTTAGGGGGCTTCTACCCTGTTCTATAATATGCCATTAACCCTTTCCTCCCTGAAACCTCAAATGGACAATTCTAGTTTTCAATTTAGTCTAGTCCATTTTTGACTTTTTAGGGTTGATTTTTACAATATATGTCAAATTGACAAACAGTGTATAACCTGATCAGAGGGCTCCTTAAGGAGCCCTCTGATCAGGGTCTGCACTGTTTGAATAGGACAAGTGTATTCCTCACAGGTACACTGTTTGCAAATGACTCATATAAGCGGGACTAGTGTTCAAAGAGTTAAATGAAGATACAATGATGGTTTAAATACAGGTGGTATATTAACGCCTCCAACATTACTATTTTCTTGCCCTAACCTATTAACACTTAGTTATGTGTCATATGTATCATTTTAACAACAGTGCACTAATGAACTTGTCATATGCAAACATTGTAGATCCTGATCAGGGGAATCCTAGAGCAGCCCTTTGATCAGGTTCGGTACTATTTGTAATTTTGAAATAATTTGTTGAAATCAACATTAAATACTTTAAATTGATTTAAGCAGGCACCTGTCTGAAACACAGCTTATTGTTATGCTATATCCATTTGTAACAGGTGATTTATTCTAAACCAAAGGGCAAAGTTGAAATTAATCATTCTCCCCTGAAACTATAAATGGGCAATTCCATTTTCCAATTCAGTCTAGTCCATTTTTACTATTTAGGGTATTTCTTTACAATATATTCACAAACAAATAACATTACAGACCTGAATCAGAGGGCTCCTAAAGGAGCCCTCTTCCTCTACACTATTTGAATAAGACAAGTGTCAATTGATACACTATTTGTGAATGATGAGTATAGTCATTGCAAGGAGCCAAAGAGTAAAATACATTACCTTCTACTCAATCTGTGGACATATCCATGTTCTTTATAATGTATTCTAAAAGGACAAACAGTATAGATCTTTATCAGAGGGCTCCTTCAGGAGTCCTCTTATACAGGTCTATACTGTTTGTATCTGGGTTTACACTGTTTGCATAGCGATGATAGGACAAGCGTACTCTGGTACACTATTTTATGAATGATGAGTATACTGTTTAATAGGGTTCCGTAGATTAACTGCATTTCTGTCTTATCAAACAGTGGACATATTCACATGTCACTGTTCGACTGGATAGACAATGATCAGGCTGTGGTTACCTTATAGCAAGCCCAGTGGGCTAGAATCCTGCTGGCTCCCTCTGCCTCAGGCAGCTTCAAGTACTGACATATCCTTATGGCTAGGTAGAAAAACTTCCTGTGTACCAGTCTATCTATAAGCACAGGCATCGTCAGTCGCTCAAGTCTGGTATATTTTAAGGCACAAACAACTTCATATAACAGGAGGAATTACGTACACAGTAAAGCCTCTCTATAACGACCACTAAATTGTGTAAATTATTAGGTTTTTAAGACTGCTTAAAGCAAGGTGACAGTAAAACAGAAAGCTCATTTAGGAGCTTTCTGTTTTACTGTCACCTTGCTTTAAGCTGTCACCTGCCTTTTATACAATCAATTAGCCTTTGTTTAGTTGTCGTAATAGAGAGGTTTTTACTGTACTTTAGAATTAATTTAGCTCACAGCTGTTTTAGCTTTATTTATATGCACAGATTGTTTATCATAATCCGATAAATGACAGAAACTCCTGCTATATTATGACCATTTAAATACAGGAGCTTTCTGATTAAATTCTATCATGCTTTAAGCAATTTTTTGTCTTTCAATATTGGTAAAGGATACTGGGAATAAGTCAGAGGTATTCCAAATGATGACTGTCTCACTTGATTCAGAACTCTCAACATCTGGCACATGTTCACAAAGGGCTCTGGGTTATAATTGGTTAGGAAACTCTTACCAAAAGACGCAGCCTACAAAGACA
Organism: Gari tellinella; assembly: GCA_922989275.2. Classification (NCBI taxonomy): domain Eukaryota; kingdom Metazoa; phylum Mollusca; class Bivalvia; order Cardiida; family Psammobiidae; genus Gari; species Gari tellinella. The sequence goes on along the minus strand of OV277863.1, from coordinate 11,958,385 downwards.
CCACGAGAACAGGTTGTTATATTAAAAGATTCCACAGAATATAAACATTTAAACACAAGTTCAAAGTAAACAAAATTTTAGCTATCAAACCGTCGACAATTCACTCTTTCAGCCCTAGATGCACCTTTTGGTGCTTATTTTACATTTTTCATTTAGAACGTCTTATAAAATGCCTTTTTTTCCTTAACCAATTCCTTATTTTTAAAACATCTGGCCAGTTCTGAAAAAAGATAATTAGGACACATTTCCTGCGTCCTCACAAATGGCTGATTAAACGAAAGCTGAAATAAAGCAGAAATCTCCTTCAATGAAATTTCTGTTTTACTTTTAGCCTGCTTTAATCAGTAACATGTAATAAACACTGAAAACAACCCATGAAGTATAAGTGTATACATATACTTACATCATACAATCAGCAGGGCTTTCTGTTAACCCATTACCCAATAAATACACCTTTTTAGGGCTTTAATTAATTCCTCTACTGAAGAAAACAGTTCAAATTTATACTGTCACAAATAAAAATCATAAGAAATATTTTCTATATTCTATCAGATGATAGCTTAAAGCAGGCTGAAAGTAAAGCAGAATGTGCCTTAAGAATGTGCCTTAAGGCACATTCTGCTCTACTTTCAACCTGCTTTAAATGGTCAACTATGTTCAATACTAGAAACAAACTATGGGGTAATGGGTTAATATGGTTCTATTTTATGCCTGGCTGCTTGTATATACTAGGACAAACTATGAGGGATAATATAAAGCTATACATGTATGTACATCATACCTTTAGCAGGGCTCTCTGTTTTGATGGTTCTATCTCGTGCCCGGCTGCCTGTATACACTGGGACACGGCTTCCTCCAGACTGTCCCTTATTATACGAATGTACTCATCAGCTTTCTGGCTCTCTTTCTGATGAAAATAAATAAACATAAAATCTATATCAAACATGCCATACCCCAACATGTCCATCAGCTTTCTGGCTTCCTTTCTAATCAAGATAAATATACCACCTGACAGGTGGATATTTAACTTATTGACCAGTAATACTACCATGGTTAATTCCACGCTCCAATTAAATCTAGTTCATTTTTGACATTCAACAACAATTGTTTTTGCATTTACATGTACAGTAAAACCTCGCTATTTCGACCACTAAATTATGTTAATTATTAGGGTGTTTACGATAGGTGACCGCTTAAAGCAAGGTGACAGTGAAACAGAAAGCTCCTATAGGAGCTTTCTGTTTCACTGTCACCTTGCTTTAAGCTGTCACCTGTCTATTATACACTCAATTAGCCTTCGTTTTAGTGGTCATAATAGCGAGGTTTTACTGTATATAATGTTTTACAAAATGACTAACAGTGCAGGCTCTGATCAGAGAGGTCCTGTAGGAGGCTTCTGATCTGGGTCTACATTTTCTGAATAGGACAAGACTTAATGTCTTCACTGAAGGAATAAATCAAAGGCACAAAAAAAGCCATATATATTGAGTAATGGGTTAAGCAGTCATTTGTCATACAAATACAGATGTTTTAAGTGAGTTGCACTATTGGCTATAGAGGAAGGAAAATGACCAATAACATTTCTTACCTCAAACTCCCTGGTTGCTTCAAACAGCATGGCACCTGGATCCATTGAGGCTATTTTGAAAATCTTCTCAGTAACAACTGTAACGACAGACCAGAAGTGTGATAAAAGATTTTATTATATGCCTTCGAGTGATATCGAGCATTTCCGCGTGTATTTGCAGAGTAAAATACAAGAGTCTGTATCAGCCACCTTGTATCAGCCACTTTGTATTTTACTCTGACCTCTCTTTCGATTTGACGTGACGTCATTTACGTACATGTACGAGTGCCGCATTATTCTTTGTGACATACAAAAAATCTTGTTCTGCTTCAAATAACTAATAAATTTTGGATATAAAATGATTTAAACGACTATTTAGTTGTTTCTTGTTTGTATTCAAGGCATATAATAAACACATCACCAGTTGACAGTGCGAAACAGAGTGTTGCATTTAGCTCTCGACGTTTTTGGCGGAAACAACCGATCAGACTCGCACCAAGGCGCTCATCAGATCGGCTATTTCCGCCAAAAACGTCTCGAGCTAAATTCATCACTCTGTATCGCACTGTCAACTGGTAATGTGTATGAAACATCTCACTACAAAATTATCAAACTCAAATACAGACTAATTGATATCTCAAACTCCCCTAGGTCAAACTTTACCATATTTCTTCAGTTGAATTTCATAAACTTGAGCTCAGTTAGGTGATCTATCCTTTTTCATAATTAAAAGCATTGCAAAGCCACATTTTAACTTTGAATTAAAGCTAAGTTATGTGAGTTCTAGTTAACCCTTTACCTGATAGCCTATTTCTAGTACTTAAGATAGGTGACTACTTAAAGCAGATTGAAAGTAAAGCAGAATGCGCCTTAGGGCGCATTCTGCTTTACTTTCAGCCTGCTTTAAGCTATCATGTGCTATAATATAGAAAATATTCCCTATGATACATATTCATTTAAATCATATCCGCTAAAAGGCGCTTCTATTTGGGAAAGGATTAAGAGGTTTGATTGTACAAAATTAAAGTCATACCTGTTGGTTTGGTTTGTTTATTAATGTCCGTTTCTGCCATCTATGGGCTAATTGGACACCCCAGAGAGAGGGGAGCAGATACAAAAACCTGGGTACAATGCCCTACTCTTAAATAGACTGAGTACTCTGGTTCTTTTGGATGCCCAGTATAAAGTCTCGTTCTTTTTTATGCTGACAACTCATATATCAAACTCTGCATTCTGTGATCATTTATCATTTGAAACAAACAGCCCCTTCAGGAACTGTCTGATCTGTGTCTACACTGGTTTCAACAAGTGTAAACATATTTCTTATAGCATGAGAAGGATTAAAGTAAGTTTTATTGGGACAACAAAGTTTTTCAAATAAATGGTTGATACGATAAAAACAATTTCAAAGATTACGTACTGGGGACTTTTCTAAAGAACTCTACAACATCTCTGCCAATCACCCGAACACCATCTTCCTCTTCAACTAGGTGCACTGCCGAGTCATTCTGGAATCTAATCACAATCAAGGAACACGTCTTTAGTCATAAATACACCTTTTTTATGATTCTTATTTAATCATACACTCAGCAAAAAAGCCTCCAGCTAGTAAGTTGAGAACATGAACTATAAAAGGCATTTCCAGTACCTTTCCATATGGAAGCTTAAAGCATGTTGAAAGTTAAGTAGAATGCTGCTTTAGGTTTGCTTCATGTAAATATAATTTCCAACAATATTAATATTAGAGAAAATTAAAGCATATCAAAATCATGAGGATATGCACATCTGTAGTATATGTGAAAACATCGTGTAATACTAAAGTATTACTTGCTTGAAAACTGTAGGAGGAGTTAGAGATAACTTTTAAAACTCAAGCCTGTGAATGTGTTGGTGAATTCCAAGCCTTGAGACTTTAGCCTGTAAAGGATATGATATGTAGTCTTTGTCTGGACCAATCACCACCATCAGCTGGTCCCACAGGGCAACCACCGCTCCTGGTCCGCTCCTGGCATTAAGAAAATCACTATTCATTAATCCATTATTTGATAGCTTGTTTCTAGTTTGAAGACGGGCTTTTACTTAAAGCAGGTTGAAAGTAGAGCAGAATGCACCTGAAGGGGCATTCTGTTTTACTTTCAGCTAATATCTGCTGGGATACAGAAAACATTTCCATCCTGATGAGATGTAGAGTTACTGGGCATCTCATCAGGATCCAAATTGTTTGCAAATTACACTTTTGCTGTTGGTATGCAAATAGTATAGTTAACCAAATCCTCTATAGCCAGTTTCTGGTATTGAAATTGAAAGTTAAGCAGAATGCATCTTAAGGCGCACTCTTTCTTCTTTACTTTTAGTCTACTTAAGCTACCACCTGACCACCTGCTTGAATATAGATTCATGACTGTATAAAGAAGAAACTATTTTCTTCAGCGGAGAAGTAGAATATAGGCGTAAAAAGGCATATTAATGTGATAAATTAATAGGTTAAACAGTTAATGTAAATTACCATATAAGTTGTGTGGGCCTTTGTGGTGCCTTGGTATTAAACTCACAGAACTTTTTCTGAAAGAAAAAAAAAATAATAAAACTCTTACATGCAACGTTTCAAAATTATTGCTTATCACATGAATGTTTGTAAATACAGTATTTTTAAAGAACAATGCAATTGGCATGTTTAGAATATATAAAATAGTCCAGAAAAATTAAGGTAGTATGCCCGAATGAAATATGGTTAATGTCTGTAAATATCCGTAATTTATGTAGAGGGACTGGTCATTCTTGTCAGCTGACAGTTCGTATCTGACCATGCTAGACGGTGTTCGGGTAAGAATTATCTGTTGACAAGAATGACTGATCCTTCCACCTAGAGTTGACTAACATTAGTTTATGACTGGATATTGCAATGCATTATCCATGTGTGCTTGCTGGAAGATTTTATTAGATATAAACAAGCCACTAGATTGTTTGTTCGTACAACAGAACATTTCATATGAAATAACAAACAGTGCAGACCTTTATGAGACGCCACAGTACACAGTGGTTATGGTATGCTAATGTCTACTTTGTTAGAAACTAGGCCTAAATAGGTAAAGTTCTGCAAGTATGAGGCTCTGGGGCCCGTTTCATAAAACTTTGTACGACAAATGTTGTCGTAAGTCGGATAATTAAAGTCTCAATTATTATTTATTTCTCCATCTAATCCTGTCTTGTGACATCTCTTTGGAATCGTCTTGATCTAATCCTGTCTTGTGACATTTCTTCAAAATCGTCTTGAAAAGACGATTCCAAAGAGATGTCTCAAGACAGGATTAGATAGAGAAATCAGAAATAAAATGTATTTAAAAGTTTTGACTTACGACTGTTTTTGTCGAACAACGTTTTATGAAATGGGCCCCTGGACATGAAAGCCAGGGGTGGGTGTTACAGAAGAAAGATGTTGCAATGATCAATGGCGTACCTTCAAGTCAGCTGATCCTATCCAGAGCATCCCACTCTCTGTGTACAGGGCTATGTATTTGTTGTTACAGGACACGGCCATGTCCATGATGGCTTCAAACGGGACTGAGATCTCCACCGTCTGAAACATACGAAACAAAGAACATATGAGCAAACAGGTACACTAAATTTTGCTTTCTGCTTTACTTTCTTCTCACTTTAAGCAGCCAGTATTTAAAACTGAAAACTAGTCCTTGTTTAGTGGTCGTATTAGATCAATTTTACAGATGTTATTTGCTCAACATTTAATGAGACTTAAAATCAGATTTGACATAAAAACTAATTTTGTACTAAATGGGCCTCAAACTCTTATACAAGCAAATCAATATTTGTTTAGGAAAAGGATTTATGTTAACTCTTTCCTCCCTGAAACTTTAAATGGACAATTCCAGTTTTCATTTTAGTCTAGTCCATATCTGACTTTTAAGGGTTGTTTTTGTCAATGTTTGGCATTGTGACAAACAGTGAAGACCCTGATCAGAGGGCTCCGAAAGGAGCCCTCTGATCAGGGTCTTCACTGTTTGCATAGGACAAGTGTACTATTCACATGTACACTGTTTGAAAAGCACGCCTATATGCGGGACCAGGGTTCAAAGAGTTAAACAGGACTGCAATCCAATAAATAGTTATGTCCAGGGTGGCAATGGTGACAGTATATTTGAATCTTTTCAAAGTCCAAATTAGGTCAAGGTCAAGGTAGGGTAATATGGGTGAATTGGTAACAGTAAAAGGCAACAACTGTTTAAGTATTGGTAAAAGGCAACAACTGTATAAGTATCCAAGTATTTGAGTATGCAGTGTTGATGCTAGACAACTGCTAGACAAAACGGTAAAATTTAGTTAACTGAACCTTGTTATGGACGGACAGGACAGTCACTATATGTCTCAGCATCTATAGATGTCGGGGGGCATAAAAATGCATTTCAAAGAAATCAATATTAATGAGCTTGGTCAGGACTTGAACCCAAACAGAAAAGGCACACAAAACTAAAGATCTATTCTCTAACCTCTCTACAACCGGTTCATTCTTCTATGATGATTTTATAAACCCTATGTTGTCAAAAAGAGAAGAGACAATTCTAATGAGTATAGACACCATAGGATTTGCTACTGAAATGAGTGAGAAAATATTGGATTTGTTGTTTACTCCCTCTTATCTGGAGTCCTGCCTAATTACATCTTGATATCTCAATTCTAACCTGTTTCTGTAACTGACCGCCATGGTCAACCAGATACAACTCACTCTCTCGTGCCACTAGGGCCCTTGACTGACCGTCCATTGTGATAATGTCCCATGCTGTTGGTGCACTGTTAAGGTCTGAAATAGCAAAGTGAATAATGAAGCAATACTCTGTATGGTTTAACCATAGCCAGTTTCAGTTTTTTAACCCTTTACCACATAGAAGCGACTTTTAGCGTATCTAACTTATTCATCCGCAGAAGAAAATAGTTCCAGTTTATACCCTCATGTACAATTACCATAACAAATATTTTATATAGCCTAGCAGATGGTTGTTTAAAGCAGGCTGAAAGTAAAGCAGAATGTGCCTTAAAGGCACATTCTGCTTTACTTTCAACCTGCTTTAAGTGATGACATGTATTTAATGTTATATACGGGTTATTGGGTAAAGGGTTAAGACAGGTAGTTGCTTGAAACAGGCTGAAAGTAATAATGGAAGCGCCTATAGGATTTTTTTGCTTTAATTTCAGCCTGCTTTAACCCATTACCCCATAGCCTGTTTCTGTATTTGAAGACAGGCAACCACTTAAAGTAGGTTGAAATTAAAGCAGAATGCACCTTAAAGCACATTTTGCTTTACTTTCAGCCTGCTTTAAGCTACTATCTGATAGGATATAGAAAATATTTCTTATGGTACATATTCATGACTGTATAGAAAGAAACTTGTTTCTTCAGTGGAGGAATAATTTAAAGGCGTAAAAAAGGCATATTTCTGGGGTAATGGGTTAAACAGCCATATGTCAGGATGCAGGAAAAGTTTTCTAGGACTCTTTATCAGGACATGGTAGAATCATGACATGGTATTCTTACAGGGCCCCAGATAATGGGAGTATTTCAAAAACTAAAATCTTTATTTCTGCTTTAAACCCTATGGTCTCAAAGAGACGATTCTTATGAGTAGTAACACCATAGAGTTTGGTGTTAAAATCAGTGAGAAAATGTGGGATATGTTCAGTTTACTCCCCCTTATAGGGAGCCCTGATTCTACTAGGAAAATGTATTTAGGCATCAAAAGGCTTCAAGCACACACTAATATACTTTCAGACTGCTTTTAGCTACTGCTTGTGTATAGAAAATAATTATTACGATACATATTTATGTCTGGATAAGGTGGAAATATTTTCTTCACTGAATGAATAAATTTACGGCATAAAATGGTATATCTATGGACTAATGTATTAAACAATTCAATCATAATTATAATAATGGTTGAAGTTTACCTGGTACCTCAGCCAGTCTGCGTACTCTCAAATCGTCTATACTGTTAACAATAAATATTCTATAGGAACATGTCAATACAGCAATGCCAGTGCCTTTGTAGCTGTTGAAGATCCGAGCATCCATCACTTTCACATCCTTTGCTTCCTACAATAGTAATGTATCTGGTGCATCAATCAAACAAAACCATTTCAGCCTGAACACAATTAATGCATTAACACATTTAAGCCTACCATTGAGAACATTCATCCTGAACTTTTACAGACAGGGTACTAGTGGAAAATACATTTGTCCTATGCAAACAGTGTAGACCCTTATTAGAGGGCTCCTAAAGGAGCCCTCTAATAAGGGTTTACACTGTTTGTCATTTTGCAGTGTATTGTTAAAAGCAACCAAAATATTTAAATATGGACTTGACTTAATTGGAAACTTGGTTTTGTCCAATTTGAAGTTTTGGAACTTTTCTATAACACTTCATAGACACTGTTCAAGTATTGCCAAATTGTATTCTTCTTTCAAAATTATCATAAAAAGGCATGTTTTAGAATGTTTTGTGGAAATCACAGACCTTGTTATTTTCTCGTTTTAATGATCATTAACCTTAGCATATATACTAATTCTCCTAAACACCTAACAACATTTTTATTGTCTTACCCACAGAATCATACACTGACGGAATCGAAACCTCGCGCTATATCGTAAATCTCGTGCAGCGGATACGAGACTCGCGAGACTTGATAAGAGACTGTCTATCGGTAGTCAATATGATGAATGTGTGTTTTCGAAGCATTGTTCACGGGTTTTTATTCCCGTGAATTGATAGGAATGTCCACATAGTCGTTTAAATCCTATAAAATGTCAATAAAAACACTCGAGTCGGTAAATTTCACGCCAGAAATCGCGGACAAAGAGGCAAACAAGGGCCACTATGGCCCTAAATCGCTCACCTGGTAACCATGTACACCGTGTGACCTAGTTTTTGACCGGGCATGACCCTCAGTCTAACTTGACCTCGATTTCAATGAGACAAACATTTTTTTCAAGTTTCATGAAGATTCAATGAATTTTGTAGTCTCTAGAGTGTTAACGAGGTTTTTCGATGATTTGACCTAGTGACCTAGTTTTTGACAAGACATAAGCCACATTTGAACTTGACCTATATTTCATTGAGGCAAACCTTTTCATCAAGTTTTATGAAGATCAAATGAAATTTGTAGTCTCTAGAGTGTTAATAAGGTTTTTCGATGATTCGACCTAGTGACCTAGTTTTTGACGGGACATGGCCCACATTTTAACTTGACCTAGATTTCATTGAGGCAAACATTTTGAGGAAATTTTATGAAGATCGGATGAAATTTGTAGTCTCTAGAGTGTTAACAAGGTTTGTCGAAAATTTGACCTAGTGACCCAGTTTTTGACCGGACATGACCCACATTCAAACTTGGCCTAGATTTCATTGAGGCAATCATATTGATGAAGTTTCATGAAGATCCAATGAAATTTGTAGCCTCTAGAGTGTTAACAAGGTTTTTCGATAATTTGACCTAGTGACCTAGTTTTTGACCGGACATGACCCACATTCGAACTTGACCTAGATTTCATTAAGGCAAACATTTTGATGAAGTTTCATGAAGATTCAATGAATTTTGTAGTCTCTAGAGTGTTAACGAGGTTTTTGGATGATTTGACCTAGTGACCTAGTTTTTGACAAGACATAAGCCACATTTGAACTTGACCTATATTTCATTGAAGCAAACCTTTTCATCAAGTTTTATGAAGATCAAATGAAATTTGTAGTCTCTAGAGTGTTAATAAGGTTTTTCGATGATTCGACCTAGTGACCTAGTTTTTGACCGGACATGACCCACATTTTAACTTGACCTAGATTTCATTGAGGCAAACATTTTGAGGAAGTTTTATGAAGATCGAATGAAATTTGTAGTCTCTAGAGTGTTAACAAGGTTTGTCGAAGATTTCACCTAGTGACCCAGTTTTTGACCGGACATGACCCACATTCGAACTTGGCCTAGATTTCATTGAGGCAATCATATTGATGAAGATTCATGAAGATCCAATGAAATTTGTAGCCTCTAGAGTGTTAACAAGGTTTTTCGATAATTTGACCTAGTGACCTAGTTTTTGACCGGACATGACCCACATTCGAACTTGACCTAGATTTCATTGAGGCAAACATTTTGAGGAAGTTTCATGAAGATCCAATGAAATTTGTGGTCTCTAGAGTGTTAACAAGGTTTTTCAATAATTTGACCTAGTGACCTAGTTTTTGACCGGACATGACCCACATTCGAACTTGGCCTAGATTTCATTGAGGCAATCATATTGATGAAGTTTCATGAAGATCCAATGAAATTTGTAGCCTCTAGAGTGTTAACAAGGTTTTTCGATAATTTGACCTAGTGACCTAGTTTTTGACCGGACATAACCCACATTCGAACTTGACCTAGATTTCATTGAGGCAAACATTGTGACCAAGTTTCATGAAGATCCAATGAGATTTGAACCTGCTAGAGTGTTAACGAACAATTGTGAACGGACGGACGGACAGATAGACGACGGACGACGGACATCCAGCGATCCTAAAAGCTCACCTTGGCACTACGTGCCAGGTGAGCTAAAAAAAGTGAAGATGTTGTCACGTGACACATAATCTCGCAAAATTCAACCGCCGCGAGAGCTCAGGTACTCGCCTATTCAATTTCGCTTAGTTGCTATTCCGTTTTGTATAATTCCGTGTCTTACCTGACCCAGTCCAAATGTCTTTTGAAAGTTCATGAAGAGGTCATACACCAGCACTACTCCATCATCTTGCACAAACAGCAAGTCCTCCGCATGAGACCAGCCCATCTTCTTGATACGACCACTGCTCCACTGAATGCAAAAAAAAGACGGTCATGCAGTGCTTAACCCTTTCCCCATAGAAGCGCCTTTTAGCGCATTCAGCTTATTCCTCCGCTTAAGAAAACAGTTCCAATTTATACAGTCATGAATATGTATCATAAAGAATATTTTCTTTATTCTAGTAGGTGGTAACTAACAGCAGGCTGAAAGTAAAGCAGAATGCGCCTTAAGGCGCATTCTGCTTTACTTTCAAACTGCTTTAAGTAGACACCTATTTCCAAAACTACAAACAGGCTATGGGGTAAAGGGTTAATTGTTCACCTAGAAACCCCCAGGTATGATTTGTCCAACCTTGAAAGAGGAGCTGTATATTATCCACTGTGCCAATTACCTAAGCTCTGAGCATCATTGTAAAAAACTCTACTTTTAGTTCCTTAGGAACAAACTGAGCTATTTCAATATATTTCTATATGATTTCAAAATGTTGTAGATAAAGCTTTATTCCAAATATCAAAGCTCAGGGTAATGTGCTTTCAGACTATGGGGAAAAGGTTTTATCAATAGGCCACAGTGCTCCTACTTATAATTTGAGACCTTCAAATGGCATCATTGAATAGTGGCAAGTACAAATCTAACCTCATTTGTAACTCATATTCAGGACTCCTAATTAGATGGAGTAAATTGAACAAATTCAACATTTTCTTACTCATTTCAGCATAAAATCATATGGTGTTACTACTCATTAGAATCGTCTCGTAGAGACGATTCTAATGAGTAGTGACACCATAGGGTTTTATTTAAAAATAAAGATTTTAGATTTTGAAATACACTCCTTATCTGGAGCCCTGCATATTCCTCTTACATACATCAGACTGATTGGTTTGCTGGTTCAGGTGAATATAGAGATCACAGCTCGTACAGCCACACTGACATTCGGGGTGTTTCCTTTTTACACCTTTAATTCATTCTTCCACTAAAGAAAATAGTTTCACTTTATACAGTAACTGAATATGCATCATTAGAAATAGTTTTATATCCTAGCAGACAGTAGCTTAAAGGAGGCTTAAAGTAAAGCAGAATGCACCTTAAGGGTGTATCAATGTCATGAGCCATTTTTTTCAAAGTATTAAACTTTTTTTCTATCATTGTTTTTTTGGAAGAGCTATTTATGATGAATGAAATAATGAAAAAAAATATATATGGTGGTGTCCTTTTTTTTGAGCTACAGCGATTTGAAAAATGTATGTCAAATTTGGATTTTTTTTCTTCAAATTTTACCCATTCAGAGTACAAGTTTCATTAAAATCTATTTCAAAACAAAACAAAAATGTTAATTTGGGTTTTCTTTATTTATTTCATGTCTATGGTGTTATGTTCACAAATATAAACCAAATTTAGACAAAGCAGGCACCAGGTTTGAACAATATGGATCCTTGAATATCAAAAATATGCTTGATATAGGGCATGATTTTATTAGATTTTTTTATTTTATGAAAAAAAGTAAAAAAGTTTGAAAATGAAATAGTTCTAGTATTTAACTTTTTCTTATATTCTACCAGATGAAAGCCCATACTAAGGCAGTTCAAAATATGAAAAGAAATTGAAAGGTCAGTGTTGAAAATTTTGAGTTATTAAAGTAAAAAGAGTTATCACCCCTTACAAAATTTACAAAAAAGTACCATATCGATGATATTTAGAGCTTTATAAATTTCACATTTGGTGCCTTATTTTTCTTAAATTAGTTTTTGTATGAAGAAATACTACCATAGATAGGAAATAAATAACACAAACCCAAATTATCATATTTGTTTTAATTTAAAATGGGTTTTATTGAAGCGGGCTGTTTGAAAAGGACAAAATAAGAGGAAGTGGGTGGGGTAAATTTTACATGGCCGTAGAGCCAACTGTTGTTCACCAAAATGTACACTTTTTCTATTTTTTCATTCATCTTAAATAGCTCTTCAATACAAAACCATCATAGAGTGTTTTCATATACTTTGAAAAGTTCCCAAATTCATGACATTGATACACCCTTAAGACACACTCTGCTTTACTTTCAACCTGTTTTAAGTGGTCACATGTCTTCAAAACTAGAAACAGGCTATGGGATGTTTGTATCCTGTAAACTTACTCGCATCTGACTGATAGGTTTGCCTGCTGAGGTAAAAATAGAGATCACAGGTCGTACAGTGACATTCGGGTTGTTGCTATCATCTCGCATCAGAGCTGAAAAAATCATGATACAATAAAACCTGCACACAGTGTTCACTCAATACAGAAACATTGTCATCTCTACCAACAGATTGATACAGGATAAAACTACATACAACATGTACTGTATACGCTCCCCTCTTATACATGTAAACCCCTCCCTACCCACCCCTCTCTCTCACCAAATCTGTCAAATATGATATACCTTAACTATTTCCCCATTAATTTGTTAAATGTAAGTATTTAGACAGATGGTTGAGTAAAGCAGATTGAGAGTAAAGTAGAATGCTCCTTAAGGTGCATTCTGTTTTACTTTCAACCTGCTTTTACCTTCTGGTATTTTGCATTGTCCCTGAGACCTTTAACCCATTACCCCATAAATACACCTTTTTACCCCTTTGATTAATCGTATTAAAATAGTCCTAATTTAAACAGTCAGGAATATATTACATGAAAAATATTTTCTATATTCTAGCAGATTATAGCTTAAAGCAGGCTGAAAGTAAAGCAGAATGCGCTTTAAGGGGGCATTCTGCTTTACTTTCAACCTGCTTTAAGTGGTCACATGTCTTCAAATCGAGAAATAGGCTATGGGGTAATGAATAAATGGAAGTATATGGTAAGAGTGTTATTGAAATGAGCTTCAGTTAACATTTTAACCAAATGTACTATTATAAGCATCTTATACTCATAACTCATAGTTATTGCCTTTTATTTAAGAAATAACAAATTCGTAGGTGTTCATTACCGTGCATTAGGTCACAGTTAGGAGTTGAGATGTGGAGTCATTAGATCACGAGGCCTTTAGGCCGAGTGATCTAATTACCCACATCTTAACGACTAACTGTGATCTAATGCACGGTAATGGACACCTACGAATTTGTTATTTTAATTCTAACGTGACTTTTATTATAAAAATACTATTTATGTATTACGCGTATGGAGCAAATGGAACAGCGGATGGAAACGCCGCGCGTGCAGTTCATTATCGCGACGTAATATACGTTTCTCGGTATTTTTTGTCTCTATTACGTAGGTTTCGAGACGTGTTAGAATTAAGACTTAACAAATTTTAATTCTAACGCGACTTTAATTGTAAAATTACTATTTATGTATTACGCGTATGAGGCAAATGGAACAGCGGATGGAAACGCCGCGCGTGCAGTTCATTATCGCGACGTAATATACGTTTATCAGTATTCTTTGTCTATATGCCGTAGGTTTCGAGTCGTGTTAGAATTACTATTATTACAATTAATTTTTTTATGCATATTTTACTTCAGAATCTAAGCATGTTCAAAGGTCCAAGCTTTTACCTATTGGTCCACCAAATGGAGCAGCAGCCACAATAAACTTTGACAAGTCTATTGTATCTCCCCATTCTAGAGAGTACATCTCTATTTTCCTGAAAACATAAATCAGATGTTTACTAATCATTCATTAACCAGGGCTCCAGATAAGGGGAGTATTTCAAAAATTAAAATCTTTATTTCTGCTTTAAACCCTATGGTGTCACTACTCATTAGAATCGTCTCGAAGAGACGATTTTAATGAGTAGTAACACCATAGGATTTGGTTTTGAAATAAGTGAGAAAATGTTGGTTTTGTTCAGTTTACTCCCCTTTATCTGGAGCCCTGATTAACCCTTTACTCCATAGACTGATTCTAGTTTTGAAAATAGGTGACCACTTAAAGCAAGTTGAAAGTAAAGCAGAGTGCACCTTAAGGGCTCGAGTCTGCTGGCTCAAAATCGGCCGGGAGGCTAATGTCCGTGGGGGGCTCATGTCTGCTTACTGTTATCAGGGCTTTTTCACCTTACCCAATTGCAGAATGCCTCTTTTTTTCCCAATTTTGGTGGAGGATTTCCCCAAAAATATCAGTTTTTTATGCGGTTACTAGAATAACCGGAATACACCGAAATACACCTTAACATACCTATTATGGATAATAAAACAGTTTCAGATGATGTTTATACACATTTTATGTACTAATTTATTTAATTTGCAAAGGAAATATGCAATATGTGGGTTATAAATGGTTTTTCTGTTGAAATCGTAACCGAAATCTACTTTTTAAAGGGACTCGCAACCGGATGGTGTACTTGTCAAAATAAAATAAAATACTCAAATAAAAGCAAATTTGTGGCATTATTTGGCTTCTGACATTAAAAAAATATGATCAGTCCAAAAAAAGTCTCAAGAATCGTCACCGAATCTTAGATTTTTAGATATTTTCCATCGTTTTTCTATACCGACTAGTAGACGGTATAGTTGTTGTTGTTGCTTCTCTACACGGGCTTAGACATAAACACGAGCCGAATTACGAAGTTGTATGCACTTTCGATAGCTACACATTGAAATACGTTAAATCGATCCGAGATATCGGATAGTTCCGTGGTCCATTGGTCTAAGCGGTTTCCCCTATTTTGTCTTCTGTCCGCCAATGCCGGGGCCCCGGGTTCGAATCCCACCAGAGACCAATATTTTTTATTTATTGAAATACATTTTTTTAAACAGAATTTCTTATCCTAAACTAATTCTTTACCATTTATATAAGCGTTTGACACATATTTACAAATTACTATTTTTAATGCACCATCTGGTTGCGAGTCGCTTTAAGGTATCATGTGAGAATTACACATACGTGAGAATTACACCGTACAAAGTAGATTTCGGTTACGATTTCAACAGAAAAAAACATTTATAACCAACAAATTGCATATTACCTTTGCAAATTCAATATATTAGTACACAAAATGTGTAAATACATCAGCTGAAACTGTTTTATAAACCATAATAGGTATATTTAGGTGTATTCCAGTTAGTCTAGTATTAGTAACCAGTCTACTTTTCCCAATTTGGTAAAAAATCGCGCTTGAATTTCCCAAATGGAAAGGCTAAGGCCCCTTCCCAATTTTTGGAAAAAAGGCCCCTGGTTAGCTTGTTAGTGTTACTTAGTCCACAGGTGTCTGTATCACTTGGCATTTGATCAAAAACGATTAAAAAAAAAAGAAAAGAAAGAAAAAAAAAGAAAAAAAAACGGGCGAAAAAAAATCCGGTCCAAACTAATATAATCTTCTACAAGGTGAACAGCCCTCTATATCTCTATTGTCAGAAGATTGTGGAACATCGGGTACCGTCGTTTTGGCGTATAAACAGATTCCTGGTGGAAAGTCGCTACACCGGCGAGTAATTTACATAAAATGACATTGAATAGCACAGTTTACCTATCTGATTGGACGGCGAACATGGGCTATTCCGGTATTATTTTTAACCAGTGGCTCCCTGCATTGACCTTCCAATCAGATCGCGTATTACATTCGGTTAACAATCAGACAAAATAGTGGCCAGCAAGCAGAATTTCTGTTGATTTTGAAAATTTTAGCTTGTGCAGAGTCCATTGATTGATTAATATGGGGTAAAGTGTGCTATTCAATGTCTTTTTATGTAAATTACTCGCCGGTGTAGCGACTTTCCACCAGGAATCTGTTTATACATGCATGCATGATAAATGTAAAATGAAAATATCAGATTAATGAAAGTTGACTGTTAAATAGGGGCATGTACTCAGTAGATACGTCTAAATGTTTGGACTACTAGTTCAGACACTCTAATTTCTAGTCAAGCATCAAATCGACTTCCGGAAAATAAAATCCGTACAACTAGAAAGTGTATCATCATTGGCACATTCTGCATAACATAATGACTTACTCGTAATAAACATGACCTAACGGCAACCAGTTTGCCGATGCCATTGTAGTTTACGGGTTGAAATAATGTTTGTTGTCTTTGCTTACACTACCCCTCCCACTTTTGAAATTGTTGATGTTGGGAGCGGCTGATAAAAAGGTTAGGAGTAAAACGTCGACGTCTTCTTTAAGTTAACCGTAAATATACGGGCCAATCCGACTTCCTCCGCTGGCTATTGTTGGTGGCACACTGGATCGTGTTAAACATCTTTGAAAGATTATACTTAAAACTTAGAAGTGAAATCAGCTCGTAGAATTGAAACTATTGCACACAATTTTCTTCCCAATAAACTTTAGGAATCACTTACAGTCCTCACATAGTTTTATTTCAACATTTTAACAATAGAACGTTTCTGGCTTTCTAGAAGACTGTCTGTGAACACTTTTAAAAGCAGGTTAAAAGTAAAACAGAGTGTTCCTAAAAGAGCATTCCGTTTTACTTACAAACTGTGTCGAACTACATCATGGAAATATGCTGCAATTAAATGCTTTCTGCACATGTGTTTCATGTTCAAGACTATTTTCCTGAGTGTATAAATAATCAGAGGTATTAAACGGTGTATTTATGAAGCATTGAATAGTAAATCATTTACAGTCAGACTCAAAAATTTCTCGCACAAAGAAATAAATCGGTTAACTAGAGGCTGAGGGGTGTCTGGAATAGAAAGTTATGTAACTATAATATTAAAAGAACTTATTGCAATCGTTTTTACCCTTTGAACCTTGGTCAGGCATATATAAATCTTTTGCAAACAGTGTACCCGTGAAAAGTACATTGTCCTCCGATCAGGGTCTGATCTGTTTGTCATGTTGCAATACAAGGCACATTGACAAAAACAACCCCCAATAGTCAAACACGGACTAGACTAAATCGGAAACTGAAATTGTCCACTTGAAGCTTCAGGGAGGAATGATAGTTAAGACAGATGGTTATTTAATAAAGAAGCATTCTAGGTTATACCTCTTCTTCGTTAGTAAGATTAGAAGAACATACAGTAAAACCGTTCTATTAAGATCACTAAAAGAAGGCTAATTGATTGTATAAAACTAAAAGACATGTGACATCTTAAAGCAATGTGGCAGTAAAACAGAAAGCTCCTAAAGGAGCTTGCTGTTTACATGTCACATTGCTTTAAGCAGTCATCTGTCGCAAACACTTAACACTAAAAACAATTTAGTGGTCGTAATAGAGACGTTTGCTGGGGTCACAGGCTACAATTGTATAATGATTAATGAAATTAAATGAACAAATTGAAACAAAACAAATGTTCAATTAATTTTAAAAAAAAAAGTTGTAAAAAGTACTAAAAACGTATCTATTCAAGGCGGCTACAATACGGCATACACGCATAAGTTAGTTATCGTCTTCAAACCCTCATTCCACCAAATATTGGCAAATAATTAGTTTTGTTGTTGTTTTTCTTTATTGTTTTATTATTATTATTATTAGCTGTTCAATTGTATTCGTGTTCAATAGTGTCGAAAAAACAAAGATCGGCTTCTTCTTTGCTACAGTTGAGTCTGGTTTACTGTACGATTCGGAGTGTTGAACACTAACCTGATGGCTACTACACCCGGGTGCTGAGACAAGTCCTCAACATCGAACCAAATCAACATATCAAGAACTATGACCTATACAAAGGGATCGCACGAGTGACTGACAAAATTGCTCAACGTAGACATCCAGAGCTACCAGCAAGCAGGGCAGTCATCTGGAGACAGGGAGACGGAGACAATGACGCCCCATCTCAACCATGACCAATGCTTAAATGAAGGACGCCGGAGCAGCAAGTCCAGATTCATGAATTGGCCATGTGTATGAGTATGAGCAACGTACAGGACTGATTGGCACTGCCGCAGCGTGTCCGTCGGCGGACGATCTGATGATGATGATGATTATGATGGTGATGATAAATAATGGCAACGGCTTCAGATAATAAAACGTTTGGGTTGAGTCTAAGATTGTTCTTAAGAGAATGATTTCAGACTCAACTCAATCGCTTTATATCATTGGGCCTGGAAAACCGACTCAGCTTCTTTTGAATGGCTGATAAACACTCTAAGTCCGAAAACCTTATTAAACCGAACTTCATACAAAATTTGGCCTGGAAGAGTTTGGGTTTCAAAGGTGATATTGTAAACAATACATATTTACGATGAACTTTCTAAAGGACCGAGGCAAAATTAAGGATATATGCATACATGTATGTGTTACAATGTATATAGCTAACATATCTAGGCATAACCGTGTTAACTGAAAGGAACATTGGAAAGTATTTTTAGCAGAAAGCCCCTATATTATAGTTTTTTGGCACTTTTTGTGAGGAGTATGTAGAGGCGTCCAACATCGCTTTTAAATGCGAAGGAAAGGGTTATTTGAAAGATAAATGTGTTAACTATAGTTGTGTGTAGTCTTCTGCATCCTTGTATCAGATTACCATGATAATAAAGGGTTATCTTGATCTTGAATGTCAACTAGATTGCAAGTACAGTAAAACGACCACTAAATTATGTTAACGATATTGTGTTTAAGGCAGATCACTGCTTAAAGCAAGGTGAACGTAAAACAGAAAGCTCCTTAAGGAGATTTCAGTTTTAAATTTACACTCCTTTAAACTGCCACCTGTCTTTCCTACCGTCTTCTTTTTGTGTTCGTAATAGAGGGATTTTACTGTAGTACATACATCTAAATACAAATGTACATAGTTAATCACATCTTTTAACCTTGTCGGCTCGGGCAACTGCATCCAGAGTTTACGCATGCGTGGATCCAGCTTTTTCCAAAGGGTTGGGGTGTGGTGGGGGACAAGGATTTATGTTAAAAATACATTTCAACGATGTTTATAAGATTGTCGGGATTCGAACCCGTGAGTAGAAAGCAAACCAAATACAATCCGATGCTTAATCCATCCAGCTAGCAATTGTTAACAAGGATAATAGCAGATAAATTGGTGTTTTGTTTGGGTAGAGCATTGTATAAAAACATGTCTGTTTTGTTTCATTTTATAAACAGAATTTTAGAGATTATCCAAGCTAAAAGAAATGATGACATTGTAACAGCAATAATTTAGACTGTATCTCATTATTTTTCAGAGTTTCAGTCTAAGATAATTGTGGGGAAAACAACCAGAACACCGACCTAGGCCTCTTCGGCCTATTGGCCAATTGGAGTATTGTGTTTGTGTAAGTTGACATTGACTTAGATGTCTGGTCATTTCTGATTGGTTAAATTGTTTCAGAGACAAGATGTCTAAATAGAAATAAGTCTAGTCTGCTACGGGAAATCCAGTTTGCATGATATATTATGCATGTAATTAATCTACTCAACATACGGAGGCCAATAAATAAGAAGTGGCATACATGTAGCTTTAAAAACAACATGAAAGTTTAGCAGAAAACTCATATAAAACGTTTTTGCTTTACTTCCATATTAATTTAAGCTGTGACTTACTAACACACGTTGTAAAATGTACCGGTATATATGATTCGGCTATATATGGAGGAACCATGCATGAAATATCTTCTGGATCCGTTCATGCGTATGCATGTAACTGAAGTCGGACACCTTTTTGACGATACCATATAGTTAGGTTCTGATACACTTTCTGCAATATAGGGATGGATTAATTACCCATGCCGGAGTAGACGAATGGGGTTGTTTACAATATAAGGCAAGTTAGTAAACAGTATGGAATCTATAGACCTAGATGTGATTTTTTAAATAATAAAACACAACGTGTAAAACTTATGATTTATTAATTTTCAGCTGTTGTCTATAGTAAACACATTCACAAGACAATGGCTCCTTTAGACTGACGTCTGTTTAACCCGATACACATAGTCTGCTTCTAGTTTGAAAACTATTATTCTTAGTGTGTGAATATTAGTGCTGAAACGGTTACCAGAATTTTGTAACCGGTTAATCGTTGCTCGTAACCGGGGTTAACCGGTTAATCGTAACTTAAATATGCCGACTGACACATCATTAGTCATTAAGAGGTGGACGTTACACATGTACACGGAAGACCGTTCAACTGTTTTACCTATACACATTTACAAATTTGGAGACCGTTTGCATGCGTGTGTAAACGATAATAAAATAATAATATTGGTGCCAAAGAACTGTTTATAAATGTTATACTTTTTTCGAACTATTTTACCATGCATGCCGACGTAGGTCCTTCATAAATTGCAAATAGAAGAGAAGTAGATCTATTGATCTTATAAAATGAACTTACATGTATACTGCATGATTATGTTGATCAATAAATCGTTTAAAAAGCGGCCATTTGATGTCTTCTCTAAATAAGTTGCATTTGTAAAATAATACTAACTCCAACACACGGAATAATTATGCGCGGCCGAATATGAAGACTAATCCCGCATTGTGTTATAGATATTAATTGGTCCCATTCTTGTCTTATTTTAAACCTTTCCAAACCGGTTGAAGTGTAGATTCAGCTAACCGGGTTTTATTATTTTATCGTTTTTGATTGGGTGGTCTAAAAATATATTTGAAATTGACATGCGGATATTCCTGGAAACCCTTGTTTACGTCGTCATATATAGCTACTAGGGTAGAAGTCCAAAGCAAACCGAATATTTCGAGGTCAGAATGTTATTAAGCGTGTCAAGTTCAACTGTTAAAATAGCGAAGGAAACAATATATCGAAGACAAGTTTGTTGTAAATAAAACTGTTCAATCGTCATTTATTGTAAAGACATGTGAAATAAGGGTTCTTTAACTCATCTTCAAATAAAATGACATGATGCAGCGAGTATTCAGTGTTGAGAACACCTGAAAAGTATATTGAATTCCTTACATAAAATACTTTATTAACGGCATCGTTTTGTGTATTGAGCTCCGTGTACATGTTAACAAAAATCAGGAAACGCCCTACCCTTATCAATCAACATGCTACTGCATTTTAAAACTTAAACATCATGTATATCATAGAGTAAAATATTTCAACTTCAAGTACACGGTTAACATATCTGAAGGTTGTAGCTCCCGTCATATGGGGCTTCATTATTGTTAAACAAAATGGCTTCCGAGTAACCGGTTACCGACTTTGTAACCGGTTAATCGGCAGTTCATAACCGTTAACGGTTACCCGGGTAATCGTTTCAGCACTAGTGAATATGTATATAAGGGCGAAGACGTGTATTATTTAGGAGTAAAGGGTTAGTAAAGTGGTTTCAGGTTTCGGAACACCAAATCGACCGGAAGTGATCATGGTCCATCGAAAGTAGTCCCCTCCAGATACGAGTGCCAATGTGTTTTGCCACAAAATAACATTTTGTCATTCTTTTTTTTTGGTGCTTTTGATGTAGGCCTAATATTTGGTAGCCAGAGAATAGATACAAGGGATTTCTGTTATCATAGAAGGGTTCTCTTTTGACATATGGTAATTATGTGGGCTTAAGTGACATATATGACCCTGTTGTAGCCTGTGCCTCTGTGAAAACTCAAAAGCATGCAGTCATGCCATTGAATTCATGATATTTTTCTTACATAACACATAAGCCCCTGTTTTTGTCTTCATTTTTCAGTTGTGCATGAATGTATCTTTGGGGAAAGTATAGCGTTTCACCTGATTATTGGCTGTAAAAGCTGACTTTTTGTTTTTGTCTTTGAGGGTGACAAATTTTATATGACTTACCGGTATATAGGAGATCATAACTTATGTTCCATGTACTTTTATCTAAAAGCTTGAAACATGTGTACAAACAGCACTATTTGAAACACGATATTTTGGAAGCAGAATGGAAAAGTGCATCCATGGCTTTCATACATACGTACATATAGGCCTACTCACCCATGATTGAACCCAAACGCTCCAGTATAAATCAGTTGAGAACTGAATCTAAGGTATTTACCTTGATAATCTATATTCTCCTTTTACGTCGTACGTGCATTGGTGAAAGTTTTCCTTATTGTTTATGAGTGTAGTGAGACTGTTCACCTCGAAGAAACGATTTTAACGAGTAGCCATAGCATAGGGTTTGGTGGGAAAACAGCGGAGAAAGTAGTGAAACTATTCAGTTGACTCCTTTTTTCTGTAGCTCTTTAGATAAACATGTGACCCGTGTCATGTCTTGCATTGCAAAACAGTAGATTGTAACCCTAGCCATCATCACAAGGCTTCTGATCAAGGTCTACGCTGCCCAACAGGTTATAGTGGAACATAGTAGATTCTGCCATATGATGATTACTAAACAGTGAAGCTTCAGACCAGCAGAGGCGCGACGCTAATCTGGGTCATGCAATTGTAACGTGCACATCGAGAGACCCAGCAACAACAAACCCTGTCGATGCAAAGATTAAGCTTGTTTGTTTCGCTCTATATATGCACTCACTTCCCAACATACAACGATTTGGGAAGCCTCATTCGCATATACAATTTACCAACCTACAGTGGAGAATCTGTTATTCTTTCCCAATAAACGCGTTTACGCTAAAACTATTATTTGCAATGCAAACAGTTTGGAGCCAGATCAGACGCCGGGTAACCCGGCGTCTGATCAGGCTCGAAGCTGTTTGCCACCAAGATAAACAAGAATTATCAGAATTGTCCAAAAATTGTTCTTTTCTACGTTTTAGTGTTTTGCGTTTGCGTACGTTTGCGTTTAAACGGGAAAGAATAACAGATTCTCCACTGTACAGCGTACGTTACACAAAAGTCTGGTTTTCTTATGACATGGCTCATCTAAAAATCATTTACATGTACTTCTAAAATTAACCCCGGTGCCGCGGCAAAGCTCTTTAACACTAACATTATGCAAACAGTTTGGATCCAGATCAGACGCCGCGTTGATAAGATCCAAACTGTTAGACATTCGTACAAATGAACTACCTAAAATTCTAAACTTTAATTAAAAGCAGATATATATACGACCACTAAACAATTGACAATTATAGCCGGATTGCAAGATAAAAGTATTGCTGTTGCCTTTATTTAGCTACCGCCTGTAAACGCCTGCCAAGTCACCTTCTTTCGAATTGTCGCTAAACCTGTTTTATCTGGAAACCTCTCTTATCCGGCAACCTCTCCTGACCGAAAAGTTTGCTCAGTCCAGAAGATTTCGGTTTTTAGATGTTTTATTGTCTTTAATTCTCGGGTATACTGACAACTAAAGCGATGTCTATATAGCAACTCTATGTTTATCTCGGAGTTAAAAACTTCACCACCGCAAACATGGGCAAGTTATTTGCATAAATGATGGGTAAAACGTACAAAATTACGTTTCCGATAAAGTTGTTGCATGACTTCTCGCCAAACGAGTTTTAATTTGTTCTCTTAATGACACATCTGTAGGTAACATATTAACATACGACATTAATATTTGAAACTCGATAATTCAATGTACAGTAAAACCTCTCTATTACGACCACTAATTAAAGTTCCTAAAATATATGATGTTTAAGACAGGGGCCTGCTTACAGCAAGGTTAAAGTAAAACAAAAAACTCCTTTATGGGCTTTCTGTTTTACTTTCACCTTGTTTTAAGTTGCCATCTGT
Source organism: Gari tellinella (assembly GCA_922989275.2). NCBI lineage: Eukaryota > Metazoa > Mollusca > Bivalvia > Cardiida > Psammobiidae > Gari > Gari tellinella. Next base: position 11,934,524 of record OV277863.1, on the reverse strand, counting down.
CTTTCATACATGTACAAGGTTTAACTGTATTTGCATTAAGTTGGAAATTACCCAAGGATGACGTTTATGTATACATTACAAGTAAATCATGCCTTTACGGTCACTCAAAACGAAGGTTTGGTTTTGGTGCTATGCCATGAGAGTGCTTAAAGCAAGACGAAAGTGAGACAAAACGCTCCTATAGGAGCTTTTTGCTTAACTTTCACGTTGCTTTACGATGGTACATGTCTTTAATACAATAAATAAATCCTCATTTTAGTATTACAAATGCAGGACTTGTCACATGTGTAATTATGATGTGTACGAGCGGTTTGTGTAGACTATTAGTTCATGATCATCGGCGTAAATTTCCCGTTTATGCTAGAAATACTATATACATGTATATAGTAAGTCCTTTGCAAATAGTTTGGAACCATGTGAGATACCGGGTAATACGGCTTATGATTAGACTCCGAGATACTTGCTACATATACCGATATTCAGCCGGTTAAAACATTAATCATTAACATTTTAAAAAGTTATTATTATTGCATTGTACGGTGTTTGCATTTGTTTTCTTTTAAACGGAAATTAAAAACGTTTTCTCAACTGTAAAAAGAGCCTTATGGCATGCAAGTGATACCGGATCATTTTACGGTCGTTTTAAGTATAATGCCTCTTAGTCACAATTTATTTTTTTGATATTCCCCTCCCTCTTCCCCTATTCCCACGGGACTGATGTATATAATAAAGTTTTAACTAAAACAAGTTAACCCATTACCCCATAGCCTGTTTCTAGCTTTGAAGACAGGTGACCGCTTAAAGCAGGTTGATAGTAAAGCAGAATGCGCCTTATGGCGCATTCTGCTTTACTTTCAGCCTGCTATAAAAGCTATAATCTGCTAGAATATAGAAAATATTTCTTATGATACATATTCATAACTGTATATTAGTGGACCTATTTTCTTCAGTGAAAGAATAAATTAAAGGCGAAAAAATGCGTATTTATGGGGGAATGGGTTAAACAACATTGTGCAGACATTCGAAACATAAGATGTCATTTAAGAATCACTGGTGAGTATCCAGAACAAAGATACTCTGGAAGGCTCATATACAGTAACACATTTCTATTACGACCACTTAAAATACTAATTTATGGTAATACAGGCCGATGACAACTTAACTCTTTCAACGCGAAGTTTTATAGTATGCTTTAACCCTCTTACCGCCAAAATATCGTCTGCATCGGTAGTGTTGTCTGCAATATTTTTAAAGTCAGTTATAGGGCTGTTTTGGCTGAAGAAATGTCGATTTAAGCGAGTTATAGGGCTGTTTTGGCTGAAGAAATGTCGATTTAAGCGCTTTTGAACGCACAACTCCTGTGTGAAAAAGAACGCTTAAGCTGTCAGTCTTTGGACAGTCGCGGATACCTTTCTAGACATCCAGAACATTGGTGAAGTAGAAACCTAGCAATCATGGCTAAAATGGGACCCATATGGGCAGCCCACATTTATTCATAAATGTATTATCTTCTATGGAGGCGTACAATGCGTATCTATGGAGTATGGGTTAACACATCTACTTCACCGTATATTGTAGTACAATGGAGAAGATGTTATTCTTTCCAAATAAACGCGTTTAGGCTAAACCATTTATTTCCATATCAAACAGTTCTGGGTCAGATCAGACGCCGGGTAACCCGACGTCTGACCAGGCTCAGAACTGTTTACCAATCAATTCAAAATAAATCGCTGGCATTGTCAAGAATTTGTATTTTTCTACATTTTATCTCATACAGCGTTTACGTTTAGTTTGCGTTCAACTCTTTCCCTGCACATGACGCCAAAAGGCGACTAAATTACAAACAGTTTGGATCCTGATCAGACGTTGCGTAATACGGCGTCTGATCAGGATCTTAACTGTTTGACATTCCTATTAACATTTCTTCAGTCAAAACATCCCTAAAGCTGACTTAAAAAATATTACGGACGACACTATGAATGCAAACGATATTTGGGCGGGAAGAGGGTTACAACAGACGATAAGAGTAACGTGTTATCCGCTGTACATAGACTTTAGTGGTTTTGAACATTCCAGATTGTTTTAGATGTGGTAGGAGATGGGGGCATTTTCCAGTACAATCTTAAGTCCTAATTTCGCAGACACAACTAGGGTACTATACCTGTTATATTGTTTGTCTTGATACTTTGATAACAACTAGGACATAATACTTTGTTTTTATGTTAACAATCTATTTATCTAAATCCAAATGCAATATTTGCACACAGTTATATAATTAGAATCCTGAAGTTGTTTGAAACATATTGATTTTCTTAAGTCAAAATGCCTCTAAGTTAAATTTATGAATTTTAAGCAGACGACAAATCCAAGCAAAACGGTTTTCTGACAGCTAAAAGGGGTAGTAAACAGTACACACATGAATGGTATATTATTGAAAGCGTATGGGTAAGATATTCAAAGTGAACCACCTTACGAATGGTTCATGTCCAAAGTGTTTATGGACTTCTCGTCTTATAAAATACAGTGGGTTTGCTAAAGAGAATAAAACATTAATGCTTGTTTTATACATTTAACCAGCCTATAGCATATACATGACACCTTATCCGCAACTTAAGCTGTAAGTACACTTTATCTGTTCATGCATTTTGGGTAATTTGCTTAATGTTGTAGAAACTATTTAGAAAGCTACATGTATTTATTTGATGTTTTGCTATTGAGATGTTTTGGTTAACCCATTTGTGCCCACGATCCCATATACGCATAATGGGGCAGAGGCAAACAGTGTAGACTCTGATCAGACGCCGCATTATGCGGCGTCTGATCAAAGTATACACTGTTTGCTGATAGGAATTTCAATATAAAACAAAATGAAAATGAAAATTTTCACCAGACATACCTTTGATAAAAAATGGACTAATCCAATAAATAAACATGGAAGAATACACTGGGTATAAATGGGTTAAAGTGCAATATATTTCAAAGAGAAAAAACAGCACAGACCCTGACAATAGGCCTCATACATATAGAAGCTATTTGATCTGGGTATACATTGTTTGCATAGGACAAGCGCACCGTGTGCAGGTATACTGTTTGTAAAATAACCGTATATGGATCACTATGGTTCAATTGAATAGATGTTTGGTATTTTAACACAAGTTCGAATGAATTAGCATTAAAGAAAGATGTACATGTTGTCCAAATAATTAGGACGCACGCTTGCCTTTATTTTTCAATGCCTTTAGGCATTGGACATCATGTTCAGCAATACTTGCCTTACATTTGCAAACAGTTTGGATCCAGATTAGACACCGCGTCTGATCTGAATCTAAACTGTTTGTCACTTGTATTAACCTTTCTTCAGTCTGTTCCAAAAGCCTGAAACTAATTTTTAGATTTTAGCAGACGATAAGTTTGAAACAGACGACACTTAGAATAAGATTTAAATCGTCTGTTATTGTTTATTTCGAATGATCGTCTATCAGTTTTCAGAAGCTATACAGTGCTCGCTCTCTACAACAACATCCAATGGTACACTAAGATTGCGAAATGTGTTCGGAAGGAGTTGTTATAGGGAGGAAAAATTAAGACTTGGCTTACATTGGCAAACAGCTTAATTCTAGATCAGACGCCGCGTAACACGGCGTCTGATCTGGAATTAAGCTGTTAGTCACTCGTCATTATATTTCTTCGGTCAAAAGTTCCACTCATATGTAATTTTGAGAACCAACAGCAGACGACAATTTTAGTAAACGATATCACAGCAGTAAAAGTGTTAGAATAATTGTCTTTTTTGGGGAACAGCAACAAGCATTTTATATGAAGGAAGTCGTTGTTTGGGGACCGTTGTAGGGAGTGAGCACTGGAGAACAGCAACATCGTTGTTTGGAGGGAGTCGTTGTTAGGAGGGTCGTTGTAGGGACGGGACACTGTAAAATGGTGGAAGAGTATAATGAAAGATGATTGCAGATCAATTGTACTGATTATTAACCCTTATGCTATGTAGGACTTGACTAGCATTTGCAAACAGTTTTAATCCCTCAATCCAAATTTGACGCCGTAGCTCGGCGTCTGGTCTAGGCTCAAACGGTTTCAGTGTTACTTGTATTAAATAATTTCTACAGTTAAACTACGTTAAATCTGAATTTGGAAAATTGAGAAATGCAGACGACGACTTTGAAGCGGGCGATATTAATTTTGTATAAAAAATGAAAACGTTTACAAATGTGGGACTCTAGAAAGTCCAAGTAAAGAAACTAATGTGTTTCTAGTCGTCAATCCCATAGGGTTCTATTGCGCTTTCTAGTTTCTACACACTACATATATACTAACACCTTGTTAGTATATATGTAGTGTGTAGAAACTAGAAAGCGCAATAGACCCCTATGGTCAATCCGGGATATTCGAACTATACATGCATACCAGACGCAAGGATCCAAAACTGAAAAGCGGAGATCTTTAAGAGCATGTGGCTGCTTAATTTTAAGGGGGTAGGTGCACCTTTGGAAAGTAATTACCAAGTTCTTCAAACTTTGCATACAGACAGTAAAATTAGTTTCTATGACAAAACTGGTGAAAAAAGTGGAGGTACCGGACCTTTCTTTTTCACAATTTGAGATTTTTCAAGGCTACCCCCCTAAAATTGAAGCTTCAGAAAAATTCCTACTTTTTTGTACTACGGGTTTTCAATCTTTATTTAAACAATCTATTTGTACAAAAAGTATCCTAATTTATATTACCATAGTAAGAATAAACCCTGAAAATAATGTTGTTTTTTTTAAGATCCAAAATAAAAATGTTTGATTTCACCGGAAAGGAGTAAAATTTATCCCACCCACTTTTTTTTATAAAGGGAGAATAAGGCACAGTGAAAATTGCCCTACAAATTGTAGCAAACTAATTACCAATTTTTTTATTTGTTGTTTTTAGCCTTGCAAACAAAAAGTTTTAGTGAAATAGCAAATAAAAATACAGGGTCCCGGATCTTTTAAAAAAAGATATACATATATCATTTTATTTAAAAAATCCTTTTTTCTGATTTTTTTCACTTTTTGGTGTATTTTTACCAAAAATACTTTATTCCCCATAAATATCATTTGATCTATTGAATTATCTATAATTTATACTAAAACTGTACTACAAAGAAAATGTCATGCTTATATTCTGAGAAATTGAAAAGACATCGGATGTAACAAAATGCAACCTACCTATGAAAACAGTGTATGCTGTAAACTACATGTACGAATAAGACATAAAATTTAAAAAGTCCCTTCCGGAAAGAAAATCCAATTTTTTCCCGGGAAAATAGTATTTTACGACTGTATGCATTCACCAAATATGAGTTCCTAACATTTTTTCGGAAAATGAGTTCGTAAATTTTTCCTGGAAATTTCATAATGCTCAAAAAGACAGGCCGACATCCTTAATGCAGTGCAAATGTCATGCAGAAAGCTAATAAAGAGGTTTTCTGCATTACATTTGTTCTAAATTCTGCTATTTAAAGTTTTGGACAGATGGTGGTTGCTCTGATACAGTGCTCCCATCTACAACAATACCCAATGGGAGACAAAGATTGTGTGTGTTGTTGGGATGGGGTTGGTCTAGGGAGGGAAAACGTAATACCCTTTGAGTACATTTGCAAAAGCTGAACCCGGATAAGACGCTGTTTGCCACTTGTCAAAAATACCCAATACGTAACTTTGAGAAAAGAAGCAAACGAAAAATCTGAGCAGACGACATTGTAGCAATGAAAGGGTAAGACAGAATTGTCTTGTTTGGGAAACAGCGACAAGCATTGCTGTAAGAAGGGAATCGTTGTTCGAAGGGAGGTGTATACAGGAAGGAAGCACTGTACATAGCACCTTATATCTGCGTTACTTCTAGCATGCAGCGACTTTTCGCGGCTTTACCTATCCATTTGGGAAAATTAAGTGTCATTCTTCCTTAGTTGCTGCTTTAGCCATTACTCCGCATATACGCATTTATATTGCTTTAATTTATTCCTACACTGGAGAAAATAGTTCCATTTTATACAGTGATGAATACGCACCTGAAAATATGTTCTATATCCTAACAGATGGTAGTTTCTAAATTAGAAACAGACTATTGGGTAATGGGTTAATGCAGACAGACCAGTTATAAGACACAGATCTCCCTAATAGATTGTCAGTAACCTTATTCGGGGCTACTTTCAGCCTAAAGACTCTACCTATTAAGAGGAAACTTAGTAGTTCCGTCATCTTAATAGGTAACTGCTAATGGCAGGCTGAAAATAAAGCAGACATTTTCCCACTCTGTCTTATTGCCAGCCTGCTGAAACCAATTTCCTATTTCAAAAAATAAAAAATAGCAGGCTAAAGAAAATATCAACCAATGATATGTCAGTTGAAAACATTTTTCTTTACCTGTGGCCTTTTAATTTATGTAAATATGAGCAAAACACGAACCTTTAATATGTTAAAAGTTCACCGTAGATTGATGAACGAAATTGTTAAATACGCGTTTCCAAGATTTGTTTCATACTATGATACTAGCCACAGTCCTTGTTCACCAATCTGGAAAAAAGCACAAACCTTTATACTGTTCAAACCCCACTATAATTATTGTTACCGCAAGGTTTCCAAATTTTATTCAAAAAATATTTGTAAAACGCAATACACACGTGGATTTGCTGGGGAATATTGATCGTTTCTAAACTTATATGCTACATCTCATTCCGTCATAAAAGCACATACTTGTGCCTTTGCCTGTTAATCGTGAAAGAGTCATTTTCATGTTTTCTTCCACAGTCAGGCACCTGTGGTCAATGTCAGCAGACGACAGGTAATGATTAACGTATTGAGCCCTAGTGACGAGTATACTCGTCGCTTACGTTGATACACCATGTGAAGAGTACATGTGTCCAATGCAAACAGTGTAGACCCAGATAAAGGAATCATCTGATCAGGGTCTGCTCTGTTTGTCAATTTGCAATATTTAAATTGTTAATAAATCCATGGAGAAAGGATAAATCCAACCCTTTACTGTCAAGAATGGACTAGACTTTATCGGAAACTGGAACTGTTCATCTGGAGTTTCAGGATTGAATGAGTTTTGTTTTTTACACTAAAAGCGAAATCGTGATTACCTTTGAAAAATAGATCTAGTTTTGATCTATCTGAAACGCCGAGTTACTCGGCGTCTCATCGGGTCTGTTTGACACTGTCCATCTACGTTCCTGATATTTAGGAAAGCCCACAGGGGACTGTGGGAAAGCCGTGTTAGAAATATAAGCGAGCAGACGACAATCATTACATGTAGATCTATTGCAGACGAAAAACCCTTAGCGATCAAAGGGTTACAGTTACACGTGATAAGTGGTTTAATGACCTAGTTTTACCTACCCGGTTTGAGCATTCATTCAGCTCTACTAGTTTGTCCGTGTGAGCTAAAAATAGCTCACTGGATATACCCGTAGACATTGAGGGAGCATTTCAGTGTATGCTGAACTCGGCTGTAAACTACACTCAGAACATGTAGTGTTCATAACAGGGGAATACACAGGGATCAAAAGTATACAGGTAAAAATATCGCTTTTGTTATAATGCTGATAAATATATTATCATACATGGCCCGTGACAGAGGAGTATTGTTTATGCTTTAAATAGGGGGAGGGGAATAATCTTCATTTTCAGCCATACCCTGTTCTATTTAATAACCTAAATTTAGTTGACAAATTAGGACATCTTATTAAATTGAAGAGCTAAATCATATAAATGCATGCTTTTCATTAAGAACTGGATTATAGATATCCACTAAGTGATAGCATTTATTATATATCACTACATGTATTTGCACTGTACATAATAGATCTAATTAGCTCTCTATATATATGTGCTAGTATAACTATATGTGCATACATTGTGTTAATTCATAATTACTCTTATATAAAATGTTGTTATCTGTATTATATGTCAAAGGTGTTTATTGCATTTTATTGCCACAGTTCAGACACAATTATATAGAGAATGCACCTGTAATATTGTGAAAGGTGTTGGGCAACCATATATCAATTTGTTCAACCCATAACCCTTGATATGCCTAATGTTTATGCATCTAATTACCTGGCACATACTACTCTTTTGATGATGTCACAATGCTGTATGAAGAGATAGACAGGTAGATAGACAATTAGTTTCTTCGTTGAAGAAATATTTTCAATATTCTAGCAGATGATTGCATTAAGCAGGTTGAAAGTAAACAGGAATGCACCTTAAGGTATATATTAGATGCTTTACTTTGCACCTGCTTTAAGTTCCCATCTGTCTTCAAAACTAGGAATAAGCTATGGAATAAGGGTTAATTAAGACAGTTGACTTCTTGAAGCAAGATGAAAGTTGTAGTTTTACCCTTTCCCTCATTGTAATGGCAAAAATTAATGAAATTCTTATTCCTAAATATTAATTAATGGCTTTTAATTCATGCTTTACCTTATACGGTGCCATTAGAAACCTGTATAACACACATTAAAGTGGGCCTGGCTGTATTAAGGCTTATTCCGTTTAATTAACTCTTTCCTCCCTGATACTTTAAATGGACAATTCCAGTTTCCATTTTAGTCTAGTCCATTTCTGACTTTTAAGGGTTGTTTTTGTCAATGTTTGGCATTGTGACAAACAATGAAGACCCTGATCAGAGGGCTCCTTTTGGAGCCCTCTGATCTGGGTCTTCACTGTTTGCATAGGACATGTGAACTATTCACATGTACACTGTTTGAAAAGCACGCCTATATGCGGGACTAGGGTTCAAAGAGTTAAGCAGGACTCTGAAAGTTAAAAAAAAAGCTCAGATAGATTCATTGTTAAATTTTAAGCCTGCTTTAAGCAGCCCTTTGTCCTAAACACTAAATCAAGCTATATTTGGAAATGATTTCAGAAAAGGTTGTTTCTTAAGCAGACTTAACCCTTTACCTGATAGCCTATTTCTAGTACTTAAGATAGGTGACTACTTAAAGCAGGTTGAAAGTAAAGTAGAATGCGCCTTTGGGCGCATTCTGCTTTACTTTCAGCCTGCTTTAAGCTATCATGTGCTATAACATAGAAAATATTCCCTATAATACATATTCATTACTGATTAAATTAGAACGATATATATTTTCTTCAGCGGAGGAATGAATAATATTCGCTAAAAGTCGCTTCTATGAGGGAAAGGGTTAAAGTAAAGCAAGCCAACACCACCATCTATAAGACTCAGCTAATATATATCATAATACTGCTTTAGGTTCAACCTGTGTCAAAAGCAATCACCTAAGTAGATGTTCCCCAATAGCTTGATATCAGTATTGAAGACAGATGGTTGCTGAAAGTCCTGAGGCTGAACATAATTCAGAATGCACCTTAACACACATTCTGCTTTTACTTTCAATCTGCTTTAAGCTACCATCAGTGCTAGAACATAGCATATTCATGACTTTATAGAAGTGGAACTATTTTCTTAAGTGGAGAAATAAATTATAGGTATAAAAAGGCATATAGAATAATGGGTTAAATTCCACCTTTCTTAGATACTATGTGACATTGTACAAACACTATGAAAGAAAAGTGTTAGCACATTCTTTTTCCTCCCTGAAACTTTAAATGGAAAATTCCAGTTTCCATTTATTTTTAGTCTAGTCCATTTCTGACTTTTAAGGGTTGTTTTTGTCAATGTTTGGCATTGTGACAAACAGTGAAGAACCTGATCAGAGGGCTCCTTTCGGAGCCCTCTGATCAGGGTCTTCACTGTTTGCATAGGACAAGTGTACTATTCACATGTACACTGTTTGAAAAGCACGCCTATATGCGGGACTAGGGTTCAAACTTCAAAGAGTTAACCCATTTAAGCCTAAGGTGTCTTCTAAGCAGGACATTGGCAAACAGTGCAGACCCTGATGAGACACAATGTTACATGGTGTCTCACCAGGATCTGCACTGTTTGCTATTACCATACCTATGAGTTGTTCAATTATAAAGGCAAATTAACCCTTTGAACCCTAATCCCGCATATTGGCGTCCTTTGCAAACAGTGAACATGTAAATAGTACACTTGTCCTATGCAAACAGTGAAGACCCAGATCAGAGGGCTCCTAAGGAGCCCTCTGATCAGGGTCCTCACTGTTTGTCATAATGCCAAACATTGACAAAAACAATCATTAAAAGTCAAAAATGGACTAGACTAAAATGGAAACTGGAATTGTCCATTTAAAGTTTCAGGGAGGAAAGAGTTAAGGAAGTGTATGTAGTTCATCCTTGTATATCTATAATGAACTCTTCTAGCAAGTATACAGGGAGAGTTCATTGCAATGTGATTATGTCCATGGTATAAATGGGTTATGGTTTATGAACTGTGTATTTAGTTCATCCTTGTATATCTATAATGAACTCTTCTAGCAAGTGTACAGGGAGAGTCCATTGCAATGTGATATATGTCCATGGTATAAATGGGTTATGCTTTATGAACTGATCTATGTATTATGCATATTTGTCCTACCTTTTATCATACTACGCGGTGACCCTGACTATATATGTTCTAGTTATCTATTAATAACCTTTACAAATCTGAATTCTGAAACAGACTTTCAAATTGTAAAGTTTTGCCCTGTTAACTGTGACTTAGATCTGTTAAGGAGTGTTTCCCCATAATACTTTGAAATATGATTATTATAGCAGACCCTGATGCAGAGGGCCCACTGATCTGGGTCTACACTGTTTGCAAATGATGTATGTATTCAGTTCCCACAGTCAGTAAGGGTTTAAATCACTAGTGACCTGTTTCATATTACACACATGTTGATAAAGAAATTTGAATAGTATAACCTGTTATATATATAACAACTCTGTAATTAAGACAATGTTTAAAATTTAACCCATCACCCCAAAGATACACATTCTAATGCATTGAATATATTCCTCTACTAGAGAAAAAAGTTCCATTTTATACAGCCATGACTATGAATGATAAGAAATATTTTCTATATTGTAGCAGATGGTAGCTTAACCCATTATCCCCTGAAACTTCCAATGGACAACTCCAGTTTACAATAAATGATGGTCCATTTTAGACTTTTTAGGGTTTTTTTGGTAACAAATTGCAAAATGTCAAACAGTGAAGTCCCTGATCAGAGGGCTCCTGCAGGAGCCCTCTGATCAGGGACTTCACTGTTTGCATAGGACAGGTGTACTCTTCACAGGTACACATTTGGTAAAGGACGCATATATGCGTCACTAGGGCTCAATGAGTTAAAGCAGGCTGAAAGTAGAGCAAGAATGCACCATAAGGAACATTATGCTTTAGTATATATAATTACTTTGAACCTGCTTTAACAGGTCATATATATCTTCAATACTAGACTAAGAAACAAACTATGGAGTAAAGTGTTAAATTTTGCAGTGTCTGATTAGGATCCAAACTGTTTACAAAAAAATATTGTATTATGGGACGGTAATTAAGGGCAGTGATCATAAGTGGACAGAGTTTAACATTCACCTTGTTTTAAGCAGTCAACTGTCTTAATGAAACACCTAGTGATTGACATAATTTAGTGGTCATAATAGAGACATTTTGAGACTTTAACCCATTACCCCATAGCTTGTTTCTAGAACTGAAGATAGTTGACCACTTAAAGCAGGTTGAAAGTAAAGCAGAATGCGCCTTAAATTCTACTTTACTTTCAACCTAAGCTACCATCTGCCAGAATAAAGAAAATATTTCTTATGGTACATATTCTTGACTGTATAAAATATTGTCTTCAGTGGAGAAATAAAATAAAAGGCGTAAAAAGGCTAATTTATGGTGAATCCATGGGTTAAAAGATTTTAGACTGTATATGAAATTAGGGTACCGTAAGGGAAGTGTTAAGTGAAGTGGTGTGGGGAATGGGTTACATATATCAGATTTTTAAAGATTATATTTTCCCCTTTGATTCATTCAGTGAGTTTATTCGGGCAGAAATGGCAGGAGTATATAACAAAACCAGATTTCAACTAACAGCAAAACTGTGAAACAGTCACTCAGAAAATAAATATAAGTTGTGGCAGCTTAATATAAGGCAACAGTAATACAGACAGCCTCAATAGGACTGCTTTCTATACTACTTTTGTTTGCATTAGGCAACCAACTGTCTTTAACGTATCTTCATGTTTCATAAGTGAATGGTCACTGAATGCAGGTTTGACTGTTGAACTTGATTAAAGACAGTTTATCTATGTCATTGTGAGAATGATTTATGATAATTGTACAGTAGAACCCCTCTATTACGACCACTAACTTATGTTAGTTATTAGGTGTTTGAGGCAGGGAGCTGATTAAAGTAAGTGAAAGTTTAACTTTAACCTAAGTCCTTGCTTTAAAGTTTAAGCAGTCACCTGTTTTTTATACAATCAATTATAGGCTTTTAGTGGTCACTAGAGGGACTGTTATATTATAATTAATAATGTAATTCAGGTTCAAACAATTTTATCTGATTTTGAAAAATTTTGTCCTGCTTTATACACATTTTTATTAAAAAGTGAATTACATCTAATCATAGTATGTTACAAAACAACTAGGAACATGGGATATTGGCCATTTTCTTGTAGATGTATTATATTTATTACTATTTCACACACCGCAACATTTATTGGAGTACGCATTTTCGAAGCCATATTACGTCATGTCAAACATGTTTTATTGAGAATTTAAACACAGATATGTTCCTTCTAAATTGTGTATATAGGGGTGTGCACTAGACGTGTAATAGAATAAAACATCATACACACTCTATAAAGTACAACTGATTTGTAAAGGTTTGTCACCTGAGCTAGTTATGAATTTGATAACAGCTAATTTCTCTCAAAGTCTGGGCATACTAAAGCAAATACAGTAAAACCTCTTAATGATGAACAATAAAACAAAGGCTAATTGTCTGTATAAAAGACAGGTGACAGCTTAAAGCAAGGTGACAGTAAAACAGAAAGCTCCTAAAGGAGCTTTCTGTTTTACTATCACCTTGCTTTAAGCAGTCACCTGTCGTTACAACACCTAATAATCAACACATTGTAGTGGACGTAATAGGGAGGTTTTACTGTATAATGCCAATATTCCATTATCCCCTTGAACACAGAATAAATATTGTCTACTTAAGTCAGGGTTCATGCTGACATGAATAGATTGAATTGTTGATTAATTTTAAAAACAGTTTGGATCCAGATTAAGATATATTTTATATAGGCACCACACTTTTTGGGCCTGATCAGTGGTTTCAAGCTGTTTTTTATGACGTAACGTCAAAAGCTCATGACCCACAGCGTTACACATGACGTTGAAATACAGTTCTACTAGATCTACCAGGCTAATGAACTAGGTCGCCTATACATGTATATGTAGTTTATGTACCATCTATCGTGATTTTTTCACTGATGACGTTTATATACAAATAATGGTGACTTCTATTATGACATCACTTTCTCCATTAAAAATCAATATTGGCTATATTGGTACGGTTGGGTTTTCCCCACGACTAGAGGTAGGTACACCTGTCAAAGTTGATGTGTTTAAGGAGTGGAAAATGAAAAGAATGTCGAGACTTTGAAGAAATAAAAGAGGAAAGCAGAATGTGGTATGTTGACTGTAAGCAATTGTGCATACAGCAAATGAGTCCATCTATTTAGAGTACAATTTGACAATCAGTCTAGACTCAGATCAGCATCTGTATGAAAATTCGGCGTCTTACCAAGGTCTGCTTTGTTTACTATTCATGGGTACGCGCCATGTTTCCTGGACCCATGCAGACCAATATCAGTCGCGGCATTATCAGTGGTAAAGTATTTATGTTTACACTGTTTGCTATGTTTTATGATTCGAAATTCACTCGAAGTTGGGTCTAGAGAGCTAGTCAATAAAAAAAACCTGTAGTTATTTATATTCTATACATGCGTTTTTTCGGATGTTCATTATGCGGTTGTGCTTATGTAGAGACACGGTGATGTTCTTTTCTTTTACAAATATACCAGTTTGATTCTTTTTCAATTAACATGGAAGTTTCGTTTTTATATCTGCAAAGTCCCCTTTAGATATATATAAACAAACACAAACAAAAACAAACCCGAAAAATGATTTAACGTTATCTATCTATTCGAACGTCAAAGTTACACATAAACTAGCGTCTGGGACATTTCTTAGGGACAATTTGTTTGGTAAATTACAAAATTAGTAAATTGAAAAGTACAATAATTTATATATCAAAATAATCGCAAGAAAAAGTGTATTTTTCCTATCTGAATATTTTTGGGCTAAAACTCATTATTATTTTAATAAAACAGCGCTAGTTTTTCGGAATAAGTAAATATGACGTTGATTTCTTACTTTGGGACATTTTAATGGACAATCCATTTCACGGATTACAGAAATATCTGAAGCGCTTTTGGTAAAACGACACCATATTTCAAAACAGGACAAAAAGTGTATTTTGCCAACAAAAATTATTGAACTAATATAAATTCTTTATATGTCAGATATTTGATTAAAAACAGTGCATACAATTTTTTTGGTGCATGGGACAAATTCTCTTACTTTAAATTTCCCTCCATTTTGTCTTCCATTAATGTAGAATTTTCAAACAATTTTGTGCATTATATCTGGAAATGATGTTCCGTCAACACTGGAGACGAGATAAGTGCAATTTCCCACGTTTTAACGGAACACACAAGTTTCGTCACAAACAGCTGCATGCAAATGTAACATGGGACATTGGATTTTTTACTGATCATTACTAGTAATAACGACTCTATTTAATCGCCTTTTGTTTATTTCTAAAATATGAATGCATCATGGCATTCAGCAATCTTGGACGTTCATTTTGATGTATAACACTAGTACTGTTCTAAATCTGTACATGCTTTGAAAGGCAAAATGAACGGTCATGTGAGCATATTTCAAAGGGGGCATGAGCTTTTGACGTTACGTCTATGCAGATCCAATTGATTAAGCTTAGATTGTAATTTTCTCACCAAGACATCATTGTTATTTGTTAATGTATAAAATCAAATGAAGTATTAAAATTCCATTATCCCCTTGAATGCTGAATAAACATTGTCTATAAAAACTGATATAGAGGCTAATGTCAAATCAAAGATAAAATTTAAGCTTTCATTGACAAAGACTGTTCACTAGTTTAGTCTTTGTTTAACCCATTACCCAATAAATTCACCTTTGTTTAACCCATTACCCAATAAATTCACCTTTGTTTAACCCATTACCCAATAAATTCACCTTTGTTTAACCCATTACCCAATAAATTCACCTTTGTTTAACCTAATATGAAATAAGGCATGGCCTTCAATGGGGTTTACCCACGATCGTTTTTAAAATCTGGAAACAGAATTAAAGAAATTGATCTCTAATATTTGTATATGAGTCAATATTTTTTTATGTAACAAAATCATGTCCTTGTTAATTTTTGAAAGATCATACTCGGACAAGGGATAATTGTCATCTTAAACTAATACTTACGTGTTTATATTCACATTTTATCAAAAAAAGTGCAAGAGATATGCAGAATCTTTTAATTATTTGACATTGAAACAGCTGAAAAGTCAGTTTTGCAGTGTCCCTAAAGTAGTTATTTTGATTTAATCAATAGACTTTCTATGAAATATCTGAAATATTTCAGTAGTGTGCCAATATAGGTAACTTTAACTATATCTGACTTCATATAAACCATAAAATTGTGGGAATTCCTCAGTTTAAATACTTTTTTTCATTGTTAATCACTGTACCTGGAATCCTGTTCAGTGATGTAACAATTGCCAATTATAGTTAAGTACAGAGTTGCTTTCCTTAGGTATTTATAGCAAAACATCTCCATTTTGAAGAGTGAACATTGAGGCAACAATGGCAGAAAGACTTTGTAAGATCGTGATTTGAAATAAGGAATCACTGACCATTTTAGTACTGAGGCTGGTACCATACATTTTGAACACTTCCTTGATGTATTATTCTGCCTTTGACTGCAATAATCATTATTCTCTTTTTGCACAAAATGTATGCATTTGAGATATGATAAATTGTGTCATAAGGTTCCAGTATTTAGTGTAAATTAGTATGGTTAGAATGTCATTTAGGTGAAATACATCCTTGATGTAACGATCCTTGATGTAACAGTGAAATTGTTACATAAAGGACCAGAAACCGTTATTTCAAGGAAACCAGAGACCAAAAATTAATAAAAGAAAATATCTTTCAAGTAAACGGGTATTTTACATTGAAATGAATACTTTTTATAAGGGGTAGCATGTGATGAAAGAAAAAAAGCTGCTTTTGCTTACTAGTATTAGTCACCGGACAAATCCTGTTAAACGTATGTTACATCAATGAGGTGTTTCGTTACATGAAGGGAAACAGCTGTAAGATATTAATAAAATAGGAAAACTTTATACAGAATTTTAAAATTCACTTTTTGAAGTTTGTAGACATTATTTCAACAGTTATTATTATGGAAATCATTACATATTCTTCCTAAAACTTTGCTATTTTCCTTAGCTGTTACATCAAGGAAAATCTATTGTTACATAAAGGAAAGTTACAATGTTACATAAAGGAAAACAAATTGCAAAACAGTTCAATATTTTCATTTTTATGTTGGATTAGTAAATACCTAAACTTTTCCATTTATTTTTTACAAGAAACTAAACATATGGCATAAGTTTTGTATTGTAAGCCTTTATTTCAGAGTCTAATTTGTGTTACATCAAAGAATTAATATATCTATATATTTTCTGTAACACATTTATACTATTTGTTGCTTCTTATAAGCTACAGTAACCCCAAGTCTTTAAAAATAAGTGCAAACTAGACAGGAAATCCTGATTCATGTATTCTGCTCATTGTTGGATATATCATGCATCCGTTTTCATTTAGAAATTGGCAAATCAAGTACACACTGATATTGTAATCCTCGCTGTTACAATATAAATTCAGTGATGTAACAGGAATGTAAAATTATAGTTGCATAGGTATTTTAGTTCCCGAAATGAATGTCATAGTAAAGCATTTATACTTGAAGAGACTACATGTATACTAAGTTGGCATTCAAACTCTTCTTTAAGGTTTATGAATCAGAAGTCATTTATTTCCTTAATGTAACATAGTTGCTTCTTTACTGTAACAGCCTGTTGCTAATAATATGGAATAACTTTCAAATAACCCTAGTTTTGATACTAAGTAAGCAATGGCTAATCAGTGTAATAAAATGTTTAATTGTTTTATTTACAGTTTGTTAATGTTTATCAAACTTTTGACGTTTGATATATCTTTGTATTTTCCTTAATGTAACATTGCTGTAGCTGCAGATTCCTTGATGTAACCATCTTCTTTTTAACAAATAAAATTCACAGGCAATGGCAGTTTGGTGTAACTTTTGCTCTAAATGATTGTATTTATTATACTACAGCATGGAATATCAGAGGAATCATGTTCAAGTTCTGAATGTTTTGTCAGTGTGAAAACAAAATGTCAATTATTTTTTAGGCGCAAACCGTACATGATCGGAAAATAAAATCAGCTGATATAATTTGCAAAATTTACTATTAAGGAAATCTATTTATTGTGATGAAACACCTAATAAAATTGTTTTGATTCATTTAATGACATTGTACTTGTTTAAAGGATTGTTACATCAAGGAAATAGTTTTGCAATGGTGTTAAATATATGCCACACCTCTACAACCTGGGTACATTTAAGCCCCTTATGTAACATATTTCCACATTATAGACATGCATGGTGCTATAATGTAAGCCATTAACCTCAGAGAGAATATCAAAATAATCTCATCCTTGACATCAGAATTGTTACATAAAAAAATATTGACTCATATACTCAGCCAAAAAAGAAAGTACCCACTGTTGTATTCTAAATTATCAGCGTCACATAAATACTGCATTTATTTTTTGCTTTATAGAAAGTTGCAGACGACATGACATCGATCTCATTGTGGCTAAATAACTGGCAAATTGTAGTGACAAGAGCAGTATACGGCCCTAAATCGCTCACCTGGAAACCGTTGATGTAAATGTAACATACCTTGGAAAGCTGAGAAATTATGACGATACTATTGTGCCAATTGCTGATTGGATGATGCTGAGTGCAAACTATCTTAGCTCAGGGTACTGTGGTTTCAGACAAGAAGATTTTTAAAAGTTTTTATTGAACAAATCTATTTTTAGCTCCTGTGACCTAGATATGCAATGGACCGGAACGATTTGAACAATATTGATAAAGTACCTCTAGAAGTTACACCATGTCAAATATCAAAGTTCTAGCTATTTAGTTTCAGTGAAGAAGAGGTTTGTAGATTTCAGTCTATATCTCTTTGTAAATTTGTGACCCCGGAACGGGGCCATTTCTGACCCCAGGGACATAATTTGAACAATCTTGATAGAGGACCTGAAGATGATGCTTTGTGCAAAAGATCTAAGCTCAGTGCACTGTGGTTTCAGACAAGAAGATTTTTTTAAGTTTTTATTGAAAAAATCTATTTATAGCTCCTGTGACCTAGATATGCAGCGGACTGGAACCATTTGAACAATATTGGTAGAGTGAATATCTACAAGTTAAACTATGCCAAATAGCAAAGCTCTAGCCATATTAGTTTCAGTGGAAAAGAGGTTTGAAGATTTCACAATATAACTCCATGTAAATTTGTGACCCCTGGGGCGGGGCCATTTTTGACCCCAGGGACATAATTTGAACAAACTTGATAGAGGACCTGAAGATGATGCTTTGTGCAAAATATCTAAGCTCAGGGTATGTGGTTTCAGACAAGAAGATTGTTTAAGTTTTTATTGAAAAAATCTATTTTTAGCTCCCATGACCTAGTTATGCAACGGAACGGCACCATTTGGACAATATTGGTAAAGTACCTCCAGAAGTTACACCATGCCAAATATCAAAGCTCTAGCCATATTAGTTTCAGAGTAGAAGAGGTTTGAAGATTTCACTATATAACTCTATGTAAATTTGCAACGGATCGGAAATATTTGAACAACTTTCAAAGAGGACTATATAAGGATCATTCCTGACAAGTTTGGTTAAAATCCATCCAGTAGTTTAGGAGGAGGTGTGGTTTAAAGAAATTGTTGACGACGGACACATGACGTTAAAAATACTTCACATTGGCACTTTGTGCCAGGTGAGCTAAAAACAAAGGTCTAAAACTCTTTCGTCTGAAAAGAGCATTTTTAATTAGAAATGTTTTTCATAGAAGAAAAACAATGGTGCTCATATTCAGGAGCTATTTTTATTTCTTAAAGGAAATAAAATCACATTAGACAATCGTTCATTGCAATATTCAAGGTGTTATCAAGACTAGAAAGTCTTATAATACAAAATTACCTCTCTTTGATTTGAAATAAGAATGAACCTTAAGTGCATGTGTCATTCAATCTGTATGTTTTTACTGGAATACATTGGTGAACATATGAGCCTTTACAATCACAAACAAAACTGGAGTTGATATTACTTTAAAAGATATAGAGCTTTGAAATTTAACTTTTTTTATGCTAAGCAGTGAATTATAGAGTTTTCTCAGTATATTATACTGTTATAATCTTCAGTGAATTATAACTTTTAGGAACTATTTTTCCCCAAGCTAATTTTTTCTATTACAAATGTACCTCCTTTTAATTTGAATAATAATGCCAAACACTATTATTTCCCATGTAAAGTGTCTTCTGCTAAGTCAAATTGTTGTTCAATAAGCTGTGATTTGCTCTTTTGAATGTTACTCATTAAAGCAAGAGCATAGCAAAATGGATATTAATGAAAGACATTGACTTTTTAAGGTTATGTGAGATGTTGGAAATGAAAATTAAACAGTTTGCCAAATTGGGTAATTATCCAAAACAGTTCAATCATATTTTTTCGATAAAAAAGACTGTGTCCCAGATACACGAATGCAAAATATGAAAGTCCTAGGCCTAGGGTACTGGTTCAAATGTTATAGACATTTAATGATGTTTACAAAAGTAAGTGAGAGGTCGAGGTCACAAGGTCAAAGAGAGTTGTGTGGTTAGAAAGGTCTTGACTCAGGGAAGACATTGCCAAGTTAAGAGGCCCAGTTGCATTAATCAAGAGTTATAGCCAAGGTTAAGGTTTTTGGTTAAATTTTGATTAAATAGGTCAAAGGTCCAGGTCAAGGTCACATGGTCAAATAGCGTTGTATGGTTGCAAAGGTCTTGATTCAAGAAATATACATACGAAAAAATGAAAGCCCTAGGCCTAAGGGTTTAAATGTTATAGACATTTAAAGATTTTTACAAAAGTAGGTCAAGTTCTAAAAGGTTTGTATGGTTGGAAAGGTCTTGCCACTGGGAAGACATATGCCAAGTATAAAAGGCACGTGTGCAATAATGCAAGAGATATAGCTAAGGTTAAGGTTTTTGGCACAGACAGACAGACAGATGGACAAACAAACAAACAGGACAAAAACGATATTACAGTTTTTGTCATGTCTGTTTGTTTGTTTGTTTTTCCGTTAGTATATGCAGGCGAATCATAGATTCTGGGTGCATAGAAAGTATCAATTGGTCATTGCCAAGATATCAGTTCAAGATATACTTTTATCTTTCTATATGATGTGATGAAGAATCTGATATCATATCATGCATTGTCAGATCTGTCTAGTGTAGTTTACAGACAGTTTACTGACAATGCCATTTTGAGAATGTTCATAATATGATAACAAAACAATGTCTTGACAGCAGCTTTAAGTGTCCATTGTCTCAATTCCTTTACTTTATCCTCCTTGGTCCACTTGTCTCATTATAATTTGTTAAACTGATGTCATCAGTTTTATCCATTTTTTGTCATTCATCCAATTATTTTGTCCTCTGCCGGTGTTGTTGAATTCATTTCTCTTTGGGCGGAATCATCCAAGCAAAAACACACAGCAAAGAACTCATCATAGTGATATTTACATAATGAGTTACTAAATGCATGCTTCTGAAGGGATAGGCTATCTCTCTTGTCCAATTACACAAAAACAGGTTGATGTGTTTATTATAGGTCTCTACATAGCAGCAATTCTCCTGATTTGAAGTTGTGTTGACTGTAGAGTAAGTCAGTGCTGTTATCAATTTCAATTCCTGGCATTCTATATAGATTGGTGCAGAAACTGACAGATTAGGACATCACGGCCAAAAGATAATACCAGATATGTGTATTTAATCAACAGTTCAATACATTGCCATAAACAATCACCAAAGTTAGCGAATAGCATATTTTTTGTCTGTAGCTTCAAATTCAAATTCCCTACCTCTGTCAACTGCAACAAAACAGAGCAGCAGTAGATGCTAATCTTCCAACTTGTCCAATCATTCCATCAGATTTCTTTGCTAACACTAGGTCGCTTTAGAAGAAGTGCAAGCAGGCTCTCAGAAAGTGTTGAAAATGGTAACTGAGGTATTGCCAAGTTGTCACATTATACTGAATTGTCAATTTTTTAATTTTTCCAAGTCACATTATACTGATTTTTTACACATTTTTCAGTTTTTCAGGTGTTTTTTTTAAGTATGTCCTGAAATACACTTTCTTGTTAATGGATCCTGAGGTCTAAACACTGGTGGTACCAAAGTATAATCAACATATATAAACTGCTTTCAGCTTCCATCTGCTAGGATATTGGAAATATTGCACATGAAATAATATTTCTGTATAAAATGTAACTATTTTCTCCAGTGGAGAAATGAAGTTAATGTGTAAATAGGCATATAGATGGAGTAAAAGGATTAAATCACAACCTTTATCAAAATACTTCAATAAACAAACCTGTTGGCCATCTGCTTTACCTTTGTCCTGTATTAAGTAAGCTATAACCTGTATCAAAAACTGCTACTAATACACTTTAAGTGGCCGGTTAACACAATATTAGCTGTTTATTGTTTAATGCAGAATTTTCAATTTTCAAGGCTTGTCATTGTTTTTTTCTTGCATAATAATAATGTCCTCATCAAAGGGTTTCATAATCAACTGATTTTCATTATCGATCAACATATATACATGTAATTGGACAAACCACTTCGATTAGTCATTGATTATACAAAACAAGGGCCACTATGGCCCTAAATCGCTCACCTGGTACACCATGGCAAACTTGACCTATAGTGACCTAGATTATGACTGGAGTGGACATGACCCACAATCAACCTTTAGAGGGTAAACAAGATGTTCCTATGATTTGACCTAGTGACCTAGTTTTTGACCGGACATGACCCATATTCAAACTAGACCTATATATAAATTAGACAAACATTCTGACTAAGTTTCATCAAGATCCAATGAGATTTGTAGCCTCTAGAGTGTTAAAAAGATTTTTCTATGATTTAACCTTATTGACCTAGTTTTTGACCGGACATGGCCCATATTTGAACTTGACCTAAATATCAACGACACAAACATTCTGATCTATTTTCATCAAGATCCAGTGAGATTTGTAGCCTCTAGAGTGTTAACAAGGTTTTTCTATGATTTGACCTAGTGACCTAGTTTTTGACCAAACATGACCCATATTCAAACTTGACCTAGATATCAATGACACAAACATTCTGACCAAGTTTCATCAAGATTCAATGAGATTTGTAGCCTCTAGAGTGTTAACAAGGTTTTTCTATGATTTGACCTAGTGACCTAGTTTTTGACCCAACATGACCCACATTCAAACTTGGCCTAGATTTCTACTAGACAAACATTGTGATCAAGTTTCATGAAGATCCAATGAGATTTGTAGCCGGAAGACTGTTAACGAACAATTGTGAACAGACAGACGGACGACGGACATCCAGCGATCCTAAAAGCTCTCCATGGCACTTTGTGCCAGGTGAGCTAAAAAAAAAGAGAAATTTAAATTTTAATATAAATTTAGTAACTAAAATCTTAAAGCTGACAATAAAAAAATCAGATTATATTTTTTTGACTTTAATTGCACATCTGAAGATTAAAATCCCAACATAACTGTCAAATTGCCAAAATCCCGCAATCCAAAATCCCGCAATTTTAAAACCTGAAAATGTAGGCACATTCGTAATCTAAACCTTTAAAATGAAGTAATGCCCGATGATTATGGAGGCAACATTGCTTACAAACCCGTGAAATTGGTGGAAACAAATTGACTTTTAAATCTGTTTTGTTGACATTCGATCGAAGACGAATCATAACGGAAATGTTCCGGCTTGGTTCGTATGACGTCACACAGTGTATATGAATTATCGCAGCGCTTCGTACTAATCACATGACCTTTACGCAATCCTACGAACCAAACCGTTAGTCTTATTTGTAAACAAACCCGCTTAAAATGTAAACCAACAAGATAAGAATTTGACACATTTAAGTAGGATTCTTTACCAAGTGGGGACATATGCCAGGCTTCTTACACGCGATTTCACTAATTTTAATAATACATAGAAAATGCACACATATAAGAAATTGCGCGTTTTAGACGCACATTTCCGTAGTATTCTGCCTTTAATACAAACATTGCTATTTTACTTAGAATAGAATAAAATACATTATTTCAATAAAATCAATATTTGATTTTATTATCTATTCTCTAAACTCTATCGAATGATCACTTTCAATCAATTGTTGATAGCCTGCATTGGGCGCTCTACCATTATTTATATCAGTCGGCAATCTTTAGCCGGTAGGTTCATTGCTGATTGATGGGGGTAATGTGATCGCCGTTTTGGGGACTGTCTCTTATATGTTTATTTGTTTTATTTCAGATCTAATTGTAGTTATTTTGTCTTTTCTCGATTTGTAGGTACATTTATGTTATTTCATGTAAAGGGCTTTTAGAATAAAATTCATTATTTCAATAAATCAATTATTTGATTTTATTATCTATTCTCTAAACTCTATCGAATGATCACTTTCAATCAATTGTTGATAGCCTGCATGGGGCGCTCTACCATTATTTATATCAGTCGGCAATCTTTAGCCGGTCGGTTCATTGCTGATTGATGGGGGTAATGTGATCGCCGTTTTAGGGACTGTCTCTTATATGTTTATTCATGTTTTATTTCAGATCTAATTGTAGTTATTTTGTCTTTTCTCGATTTGAAGGTACATTTATGTTATTTCATGTAAAGCGCTTTTGAACGCACAACCCCTGTGTGAAAAGAGCGCTATATAAATCTGGTATAATAATAATAATCAATAATCGGAAATAATCGATCATCGTTTAAACACTGTCAAACCAGTGTTTTTTTGAGGGACCTGTTCCCATTTCACGGCACAATTTTTTCCCAAAAAATGAGCTTTTTACGACTCAATTTTCCCCCAAAAATTAAGTATTTTACGCCGTTACGCCCAATTGGAGGGGTACCAACTTATTCCAAAAGTGGTGAAAAAAACCCACTGAAAGCTACCTCATACTATAATACAGTTTCTTGCTGTGGAAATGAATCAACTACTCCAATGAAAAGATTTATGCGCCATCTGCTTTACTTTTGTCCTACAGGTATTAAGCAATAACATGTATCAAACACTGCTATTTGTACATTTTCAAGTGGCCGCGTAACACTTTTATGATTGTTTAGTGTTTACTGCAGAATTTTAAAACATTTTAATTTACGGTGGTAGAAGTCAAGTGGTAACGTACTCATCTACAGTACCAGAGGTCGTGAGATCTATCCCCCACCATCCAAGCGGCCTGACTAGTGGATTTTTCTGAACCCTGATGATGATCATGTACAGGAATGTTCTTGAGCAAGATATGCACCGCTAATTGCTCCTCTCTAGTCTCTACTCAGGGGTTAAAATGGGTACCCATGAAGGGTCTGAGCCAATACTCAGGGCTGCCATAAGTTGATCATAAAAATCCTTAGATTTCAATTTTTCAGACGCAGTTTTACCAATCGTACCTTTACCGCATAGCCTGTTTCTTGTTTGAAGACACATGACTGCTTAAAACAGGTTGAAAGTAAAGCAGAATGCGCCTTAACGCTACGATCTGTTAGGATAATAATCCGAATACTTAGGAAAAATCCGGAGAAATGGCAGCACTGAATACTATTGTGCCTACCCGCCATATGTTAGCAGAGCTCAATATTGTAGGCATGAAAAAATTACAGAGATCCTGGACATTGAACATTTTGGTGTGCTAAAATGTTTACATTTGAAGCCAGGTCACCATGGTCCCTTGGATTTGTGTCAAAATGAGCCCTGGTCATACTTATTTTAGAAAAACTTGCACGAAAGCGTCATGTCGTGGGTACAAAATGATACATGGGACAAAAATATGGTTTGTTGCTGCGTTGTCCGGGACCCGGATACTGTCCGGTAATATGTAATGTTCTTGCATTATAAAACAACCACCTCTTCAGCGACGACCATGACTTACAAAGAACAATAAACAGAATTCCAAAAAGATGTACTCACTCTTATTTCTGATGTCCAATACATAATTTACATGACTTGTAGTCTTGTAGCCTGTATTTCGTTAATTAGATGTCTGTCAAGACTCATTCAAGTGTCAATCGAGCTGTGATTTTGCAGACGAATAGAGCTCTACTACGGAAATTCCCGAGTCTTTACGTAAAAGTTTGTATTTCTTTTCTGGTGTCGTTTTTTTCAACCAGTATTTTTTAAACAGCTCTGTACAATTTCGTTTCCCTTCGGGAAACGAATAAACGACGATGGGTTTTTAAATTACAATTCCAAACAAAAAAATATATAAAAATGGACCGAAACGCTGCGATTGTAGTAAATTCGAGTGTGCCGAAATTTTAATCCCGTATGTCATGTGATACACACGAGACAGCACTCGGGATTTCATTGCTTAGCTTGGTGTGTTCTGTTCTGTTCTGTTGTTATTTTCTCGCGGAATCGGGGGTAACCTTTGGGGGGTAAACCCCTATTACCCCATAAACTCATCTTTGTTTAACCCATTACCCCATAAATACACCTTGGAATAACCCATTATCCCATAAACTCACCTTTGTTTAACCCATTACCCCATTAATTCACCTTTGTTTAACCCATTACCCCATTAATTCACCTTTGTTTAACCTATTACCCCATAAACTCACCTTTGTTTAACCCATTACCCCATAAACTCACCTTTGTTTAACCCATTACTTCATAAATTCACCATTAATTCATTCCTACACTAAAGAAAATTCTGTTTGCGTGGGACACGTGTACTCTCACATGTACACTGTTTGTTAACAACAAATATATACTCATTGCAATAGTTCAATGGGTTCAGGCTCTATCTGTATACTAGATTCATGCTGAGAAGATAAATCTCTCACTCACTCACTCACTCACTCACTCAAGGAGTGATTGAGTGAGAAGATAAATACCTCACGGATTTTGTAAATGGTATGACTGACTACTCTATAATTAACACTAAGATGTCTTCCTGGTTAATTGTCATTGGTAGTTGAGTACATAAGCATTGTATACAGGTGTATATTATACAACTACAACAAATATTGGCACACCTTCACGGTCGCAATTAAAAAAAAAAGTATGCCATCACATGGCCAATATTTAAGCATATATTATTATAGTAACAGTCCAACTCATATTTACACCTACAGTTTTGCGACCAAGTATATAATATCCTTTACAAACAGTGCAGACCTAGATCAGAGGGCGGAGCCCGCTGATCTTGGTCTACACTGTTTGTTATACTTTTGAATATTATGCCGACATAAGCTGGGCATGTATTAGAACATGGAAGAGTCAATTTCAGAACTCAGCATTGCAGGAGACTAAGGGTTATGCAGTTACATGTTCTAATTGGAATAAAGAGACATGAACTCATGAACTCAACATGCAGGGACTAAATCTGTATTATATTTGTTTTGGATTCATTTACTTGTCATAAAGACTCTACAATGGTATATATGTATGGGCTCGTCTCCTGATTGGACAATTAATACAGGTTTGCTTACATCTAATTTGCTTAACTCATTACCCCTTAGCCTGTTTCTAGTTTTAAAGAAAGATGATCACCTAAAGCAGGTTGAAAGTAAAGCAGAATGTGCCTATTAGGTGTATTCTGCTTTACTTTCAGCCTGCTTTAAACTACTAGCTATCTGCTAGAATAAAGAAAATATTTCATATTGTACATAATTATGCATGACTGTATAAATTGTAACTATTTCTTCAATAGGAGAATAAATTAGAGGCTTAAAAAGGTGTATTTATGGGGTAAAGGGTTAAAACATATTGAACTTAAAGATGCAACTTCAAATGGAAAATTCCAGTTTCCAGTAATTTAAAGGTTAGTCCAGTTTTGACAGCTTTTTACAATATAATATGGTAAAATGACAAACAGTACAGACCCTTATCAGAGGGCTCCTGAAGGGGTAGCTAGTCTTAACGTCCCATTTCATTAATGTACCATTGCCTCAATGTACCATTTTCAGTCTGAACGTACCATTTTAAAAGCCTGTATCGCAACCATTATAGACCGTTATTAATTGATGAAAAATGTTAAATAGTGCTTTATATATGTTACTTGGATGAAATAAATGATTTTTTTATATACAATGTTCCTATGCGAGTATTATCCGCTACTGTGTGTGTTGATAAGGCAGTGTTGTTTCATACACTGTTAGCATAGCATTAATCTTCGTAAAATTATTTGCTTCTTAAACATTTTTTTAACTCAAATATCATAAATCAATCAAATTAGAATGGGGATAATTATAAACCATTTCTTTATTTAAAAATAAGTAAAACAAAACTGTTTTCTATAATTTTATATAGTGGTACGTTCAGTCTAGAAAAATGGTACATTGAGACTGGTACATTAAGGCATTGGTACGTTAAGACCATAAACCTCCTGAAGGAACCCTCTGATCAGGGTCTACACTGTTTGCATAGGGACAAGTGCACTTCTCATAGGTACACTGTTTGTAAAGGATGAATATACACATCACTAGGGATTAATGGATTTTTCTCACACAACTACTCGTACATCACTATTTATAAAGGCATTATACGTCATCGGGATTCCATAAAAAGCCTATTGCTTTAAAAAATAACTTAAAATAGATGGTTATGTGAGAAAACGAATCTGTCACCCGTCGATGTTTCAGACAAGTTGATCTCAAACTTGTTTAGAATAGAAAAGTTATTAAGTTTGTCAAGGCTTGCTTAATTTCATTTCAATTCTAGACTCGTTTGAGATCAACATTAACTCATGACAGATCCTATATATCTCAGGCACTCTTCAGAGAAAGTTAAAATAGAAGCTTTATAAGCTCTGTTTAAGATCTAGCGTAGATTGTTTGTTCTTATGCTATAGGATAGCTGTTCATAGAATGTTTACATATACCTTTAGCATGAAAACCCTTTGAGCCCTAGTCCCGCATATAGGCATCCTTTGCAAACAATATACATGTGAATAATACACTTGTCCTATGCAAACAGTGAAGACCCAGATCAGAGGGCTCCTAGGAGCCCTCTGATCTGGGTCTTCACTGTTTGTTATAATGCAAAACATTGACAAAAACAACCCTTAAAAGTCAGAAATGGACTGGACTAAAATGGAAACTGGAATTGTCCATTTAAAGTTTCAGGGAGGAAAGAGTTAAATCCATGGTATGGATAAATTTGTGTGAACTGTTGCAAGAGGATTGGAACTAAACTGTGATACATTTTCAGGGCTCCACATAAGGGAAGTATTTCGATCAATTTAAAACTAAAATCTTTATGTCTGCAGCAAATCCTATGCTGTGACTTCTTATTAGAATCATCTTGAAGAGACAATTCTAATAAGTAGTCACACCATAGTGTTTAGTGCAGACATAAAGGAGAAAATGTTGCATAACTTGAGTTTACTCCTTCTTAACTGGAGTAAATTCTAAAATGTCCTGCAGTCAGCTTCTTGTCTGCATGGATTCAAACCGATGACATTAACATTTCTAAAACCTTATATTGGAGATAATTCAATCTTTCTGCATTAATAGAGAACAACTATGCCAGACCATAAAGGAGATATATCTGCTTAAAACTACTTTCTGCTGATCAAATAAAGATTCACTGTTGGTGTATGATTTTACAAGCTGGGCTGCCTCATTCACCCCTGAAACTTTAAATCGACAATTCCAGTTGACAATTAAATCTAGCCCATTTTTAGCTCACCTGAGCCAAAGGCTCAAGGTGAGCTATTGGGATGGCCCTGTGTCCGGCGTCGTCTGTCATTAGTCGTCCGGCGTCGTTAATAATTGCTTCAAATGACATCTCCTCCTATACCGCTTGACAGAATTCAACCAAACTTTACAGAAATGTTCCTTGGGTCAAGCTCTTTCAAATTTGTTCAAAGAATTAAAAACAATGCAGAACTCTGGTTCCAAAGTGAAAAAATAAGGAAATCTTAAAAAATCTTCTTGTCAAAAACTGCATGGGCCAGAGCTTAGATATTTGGCACATAGCATCATCTACAGGTCCTCTATCAAGTTTGGTCAAATTATGCCCCTGGGGTCAAAATTGGCCCCGCCCCGGGGGTCACAGATTTACATAGAGTTATATAGTGAAATTTTCAAACGTCTTCTTCTCTGAAACTAATGTGGCCAGAGCTTTGATATTTGGCATGGTGACACTTCTAGATGTCCTTTACCAAAAGTGTTCAATTAGTACTGGTCTGTTGCATAACTAGGTCACAGGAGCTAAAAATAGATTTTTTTGTTGAAAACTTAAAAAATCTTCTTGTCTGAAACTACAAGGGCCAGAGCTTAGATATTTGGCACATAGCATCGCCTACAGGTCCTCTATCTAGTTTGTTCAAATTATGTCCCTGGGGTCGAAATTGGCCCGCCCCGGGGGTCACAGTTTTACATTGAGTTATATTAGTGAAATTTTCAAACATCTTCTTCTCTGAAACTTATATGGCTAGAGCTTTGATATTTGGCCTGGTGACACTTCTAGATGTCCTATACCAAAATTGTTCAAATGGTTTGGTTCGATTGCATAACTAGGTCACAGGAGCTAAAAATAGATTTTTTTCAATGAAAACTTAAAAAAATCTTCTTGTCTGAAACTACAAGGGCCAGAGCTTAGATATTTGGCATAATGTTAGCATCGCCTACAGGTCCTCTATCAAGTTTGTTCAAATTATGCCCCTGGGGTCAAAATTGGCCCCGCCCCTGGGGTCACAGTTTTACATAGAGTTATATAGAGAAAATTTCAAACGTCTTCTTCTCTGACTCTAATATGGCCAGAGCTTTTATATTCAGTATGGTGACACTTTTAAATATACTTTACATAATTTGTTCAAATTGTTCTGGTCTGTTGCATTATCTTGGTCAGTCCTGGACATAAATTATTATCTCCATTTTGTCAACTATTCTCAGGTGAGCGAAATATGCCCCATGGGGCTCTTGTTGAATAATTAGGGTGGATTTTAACAATATTTTACGAAGTGACATACAGTGAAGACCCTGATCAGAGGGCTCCTTAAGGAGCCCTCCGATTAGGGTCTACACTGTTTGCATAGGACAGGTGTACTCTTGATAGGTATATGATTTGTTCATGACGAGTATACTCGTCCCTAAGGTTCAATGTGTTAAAGTAAGATGACTCGAAGCAGATATTGCCTATCATCTGCTTTACTTTCAATTATTGCATCACTGAGTCCTAAAGACAAGTATTATAAGGCCTTTACAAACAGAGTATCTATGAAGACTACACTTGTCCTATGCAAACAGTGTAGACCCTGATCAGAGGGCTCCTGAAGAAGCCCTCTGATCAGGGTCTACACTCTTTGTCATTTTACAATATATTGCAAAACACAATCCTAATTTGCAAATTCACTAGATTTATTTGGAAACTGGAATTGTCCATTTACAGTTTCAGGAGTAAATAAGTTAAGCAGCCATCTTCCTTGAAAATCGAAGTACTATAATATGGTATGATATAATGTAATAGTTGGTCCGGAATATAGATGATATGTACAGCCATGTTTATACAGTAGGTTTAAATTGGAGAGATAAAGTGATACAGAAAACTCCCAATTTATTTATTTATTTGTTTCTTTTTTCAGGATTGACCAGACCTGTTTGTAAATTTCCGATGAGAGGATAAAGGCATGGTTATGAATATAATATTGATGCATTCAAACACTTAAAGATCACTTATGACTATAATGTTGATGCATTCAAACTCTTGAAGATCACCATACCTGTGTAGTTTGTTTGTGGTGAAGCAATCTCAGGGCTGTCCTTGTCAACACTATCTGATATCTCATCATGGTGCAGTCATTTAACGAGTTCTGTGGAAACGAAAAAATATGGGTAAGTAAAAATCAGAACTCTAGTTAACTCTTTCCTCCCTGAAACTTTAAATGGACAATTCCAGTTTCCATTTTAGTCTAGTCCATTTCTGACTTTTAGGGGGTGTTTTTGTCAATGTTTTGCATTATGACAAACAGTGTCTTTGAGGACCCTGATCAGAGGGCTCCATTCGGAGCCCTCTGATCTGGGTCTTCACTGTTTGCATAGGACAAGTGTACTATTCACATGTACACTGTTTGAAAAGGAAGCCAATATGCGGGACCAGGGTTCAAAGGGTTAAGTGACCATTTCTAATTCTTATTTCTTTAATGTTTCTTCCAAAATCAATGATATTTCTAGTCATTGGAATTGTTTCTTTAGTAAAGTAGAAATCTTATTAAATTAACCCATTTACGCCTGGGTAATGCAATGAACTCTCCCTGTAATACTTACTGCATTGTAGATATACAAGGGTGATCTAAAGACACTGCAGTGTTTGTCCATACAGCAAAATGGTTCATATGATATAGTGAACGGTGCCAACCCTGTTGCGATGCAGCATAACGCAGTGTCTCATCAGCGTCTATACTGTTTTGCAATGTCCACTTTAGTAGACACTTATATAGATGCTTAACCCATTACCCCATAAATACACCTTTTTATGCCTCTAATTTATTCCTCCACTGAAGAAAAAAGTTCCAATTTATACAATTATGAATATTTATCAGAAGAAATAT
Source organism: Gari tellinella (assembly GCA_922989275.2). NCBI lineage: Eukaryota > Metazoa > Mollusca > Bivalvia > Cardiida > Psammobiidae > Gari > Gari tellinella. The sequence continues at coordinate 11,902,515 of OV277863.1, read as the reverse complement.
TTTCTATTCTCAAGTAGATGGTTGCTTAAAGCAGGCTGAAAGTAAAGCAGAATGCGCCTTAATTTTCAATATTAGAAATAGGCTATGGGGTAATGGGTTAAATAGGTTAAGCATTTAATTTTTGGAAAAGTTGAAACTAGATTTGTCCATGATAAATTTCCTGTCTCAAAATGGGAATTTGTCAGAAAAGGTTGAAAGCATGGAAAAGCATATTTCAGTGGCACTGTGCGGTATATACATGTATTAAGAAAGGCATGGAAGGCAAATTTCAATGAGGAAAAATCATTAAACATTTCATAGAAAAATCTGTATTAGCCGTTACCGGGGTATGAGAAAAAACTTGAGGAGCCCAAGGTGCGAGATTACTGTGCCATTGGTGCTAGGAGATAGAACTATTTAAGGTCATTGTGCTAAAAAGATAACCTCATTATGGAAAATCTTCTTTAACCCATATCCTACCATATAATCTGCTTGAAAACTGTTTACAAAATTCGGAAAATGATTTTTTATGCATGGTTAATCCATTACCCCATAGGCTCTCTCTCGTTTTGATGATAGGTGACCTGTGACTTTACACTGACTTAAAGCAGATTGAAAGTAAAGCAGATTGTGCCTTAAGGCACATTCTACTTTACTTTCAGCCTGCTTTTAGCTACCATCTGGTAGGATATAAGAAATATTTTGATGATGCATATTCATGACTGTAAATTGGGTTTCTCATAATTTTCTCCTGTGGAGGAACACTTTAAAGGTGTAAAAAGGCATTTTTATGCGGTAATGGGTTAAATTATAAACATTTATTATAACAATGAAATAAGTTTGATCCTGATCAGTCAATAACTTACAATGATTCAAAATGCTTGCAAATTCAAAATGCTTGCTAACACCGATATTTATTAATGACCTTCTGAGAGAATAAAAGTTGACCCATTTTCAGTCACTCTTAGAACTACAAAATTCAGTGAAGAGTGAGTCACTCTTTCATAGTTGCATTTTGACATTTATTATTTGTAATGGCTTTACAGTTCTTTTGTTCAGTAATATACATCATCATAACAAATCAATCCATACTATGATCCATTAGCTTTTTACTCCATTATAAGTCTGTTTCAAGTTTCGAAGACTTTAATTAGGTGCATTCTGATTTACTTTCAGTTTCCATCTTCTACTTACGTCCATAACTTGTTTTCATTTTTTAAAACAAGTGAACATTAAAGCATTGGTTGAAAGTAAAGCAGAATGCACCTGAATGTGCTTTCAGCTTTACTTTCAACCTGCTTTAAGTTACAATCTATTAGGATATAGAAACTTTGTTATGGTACATATTCATGACTGTTTAACCCTTTACTCCATGGCCTGTTTCTTATTTGGAAGACACATGGGCACTAAAAGCAGGTTGAAAGTAAAGCAGAATGTGCCTTAAGGTGCAATCTGCTTTTCTTTCTGCCTGCTTTAAGCTGCCATCTGCTAGAATATATAGGAAATATTTCTTATGATACATATTCATGACTGTAGAAATTGGAACTATTTTCTTCAGTGGAGGAATAGATTAAATGCGCTAAAAGGCCTTTTTATGGAGTAAAGGGTTAAGTTGGAGCCCTTTTTTCAGTGGAGAAATAAATTAAGGCGTAAAAAGACATATTTTTATGGGCAATCAATTATCACTGTTACTGTTCTTAGACTACAAACTCAATGTTGGGAAATAATATAATGTTTTACTGCCTAGTGGCTTTTGATATGTAACATACATGTAATAACAAGGATTATATAATTATGATTTCTTTGACAGGATGTGGACCTTCTTATGAACAGTTCTTACCCCAAGTTCACAGAGTGTTTCCAGGACACACTGCTGGTATGGGTACCCTGTGGACTGCTGTGGTTATTGATGCCAATCTACATGTACTTTCTCCTGGGCTCCAAGGACCCTCCACTACCTCTCACCTGTCTCAATGCATCTAAATCAGTAAGTTCATCACATCAAAGTCACCAGTATGTTAAAAATCCTTTGTATGCTAAATATCCATTAATTCATCATTTCACTCATAGTTTGTTTTCAGCCTTCAATCCTTTACCTTATAGCCTGTTTCTAGTATTGAAGATATTTGTCAAAGCCACATTTCAGTTAGTTTTTAGTCAAAAGTCATGGGTGCATTAACCCATTACCACATATCCTATTCTAGTTTTGAAGATAAGTGACCACTTAAAGCAAGTTGAAAGTAAAACAGAATGTGCCATAAGGCACATTCTGCTTTACTTTTAGCCTGCTTTAAGCTACCACCTGCTTAGATATAGAAACTATTTGTAAGGATGCATATTCATTACTGTATAAAGTAGAATTGTTTTCTTCAGTGGAGGAATAAAGAGAAGGTGTAAAAGGGCATATTTATGGAGTAAGGGTTAAATTACTTAGTCCCTTTAGGGGCAACTAAGCACCAGGGGTATTAGTTAGTCCCTAGCAGACAGTTCTACATTGTAGTTGTTTTCATCTTCAGATTCGGAGAACTTTAATCTGTGTACAGTAAAACCTCTCTATTACGACCACTAAATTGTTTTAACTATTAGATGTTTACGACAGGAGACTGCTTAAAGCACGGTAACAGTAAAACAGAAAGCTCCTTTAGGAGCTTTCTGTTTTACTGTCACCAAGCTTTAAGCTGTCACCTGTCTTTTATATATAAAGGAGCTTTCTGATTTACTTTCACCTTGCTTTAAGCTGTCACCTGTCTTTTATATATAAAGGAGCTTTCTGTTTTACTGTCACCATGCTTTAAGCTGTCTTTAAGCTATCTTTTATACAGTCAATTAGCCATCGTTATAGTGGTGTTACTGTACAAATGTTTTTTTCTTGTTTCAGTTTTTCTCCATTATTTTGTTCTTTCTATCTGGAGTGGATCTGTTATTTGCTGGCAATGATGAGAGAGAGGAGGGCACCAGATACTCAACAGCTTATTTTGTAGCAGGAAGTTTGAAGGCAGCTACCTTTGTAAGTGTACAGATTCTTAACCCCTTCACTGCCTAATTGATTACCCATTGACAGTGGTTATTTTTAAACAGTTTAGATCCTGATCAGACACCCCAGCCAAACTGTTAGACACTGACATTACAATATTTCTTAACCCATTACCCCATAGCCTGTGTCTAGTATTGAAAATAGTTGACCACTTAAAGCAGGTTGAAAATCAAGCTGAATGCGCCTTAAGGCCCATTCTGCTTCACTTTCAGCCTGCTTGAAGCTATCATCTGCTAGGATATAGCTAATATTTCTTATGATACACGTTCATGACTGGATAAATTGGAACTATTTTTTACAATGAAGGAATAGATTAAAGGCATACAAATGTGTATTTATGGGGTAATGCGCCGGCCATGGGTTAAGTCATACCTAAAACTTAGAGAAATAAAAGCATATGACAGTGATAGTGTTTTGTGGTGATGAACAATAATGTTTAAAGTCATACATTTTTCATCTGCTAACCAGTTTGGGTCTATAAGGGATTAGTATACCCTGCTCAGATAAATGACATTGAATGAGCATTTACCGGGAAGAGATTGAAAAACCAGTGTTAAATACAGGTATGAGCTTTACACACTATGAAAGTAAAACTGTCAGCAGTCAATATAAACCTTGTATTTCATGACAAGATGCTGTTTTTGCCTGGTGTGTGTTTTATACAAACCATCAGTTATCCTAGCTCAAGGCATGAAGAGGTTTTGTCAGGTGTTAAAATGCATATATATAGAGTAAAGGGTTAAAGAAGTTCCTGTGTTTTTCAGCTATTGGTGGCGCTGCTGGTACAGATAGAGCGTATGAAAGGGGTGCTCACGTCAGGAGTACTGTTTGTCTTCTGGTTCCTCTCCACCATAGCAGGGATAATACCATTCTACACGCTCATTATTCAAAAGGTATGGCAGTGAGCGGAATGTTAGATTTCAGTTTAACCCATTACCCCATAGCATGTTTCTAGGTTTGAAGGAAGCAGACCACTTAAAGCAGGTTGAAAGTAAAGCAGAATGTGCCTTTAGGCACATTCTGCTTTACTTACAGCCAACATTAAGCTACAATCTGCTGGGATATAGCAGATATTTCTTATGGCATATATTAATGACTGTATAATTTAATAGTGATTGTTTTCACGACTTTTTCTTTGCTGTGATTGGCTGAAATGTTTTGTTTATAACCCCGTAAACAAAATAAAATTAGGCCACTCCTTGTCAGGAATACTTTCTCTTAGTCCAACAGTTATTGTTCTCCACAAGCGCTGCATGAAGCAGGACGCCAAATGACGTCATTGTTGATGACATTACTACAAAACAATGTCGCGTTTTGGAGGTAAATATAACTACAGTCAAACTTGTATTAAGCGACCACCCAAGGTACGGCTCAAAAGTGGTCGCTGAATATAACGGCCGCTGAATACAATATGATTGATTTGGGTTGTTATTATTTTCGTCCTTAATTGGATAACATGATATAATCCATACAGTTGAACTTACCGTATTTAGCTCACCTGGCATGTAGTGCCAAGGTGAGCTATTTTGATCGTCCTCTGTCCGTCGTCGTTCGTCCGTCCGTGCGTGGTTCGTCGTCAACAATTTCTATAACCCTTTAACCCATAGCCTGTTTCTAGTATTTAAGATATGTGACCTATTAAAGCAGGCTGAAAGTAAAGCAGAATGTGCCCTAGGGCACATTCTGCTTTACTTTCAGCCTGCTTTAAGTTAATATCTGCTAGTAGATAGAAACTATTTCTTATAGTACATATTCATGACAGTATAAAATGGAACTATTTTCTTTGGCGGATGAATAAAATGAATGCGCTAAAAGTCGCTCCTATAAGGGAAAGGGTTAAACAATATCTCCTCCGAAACTAGATTTTTACCAAACTTGGCCTGAATGATCCTTATATAGTCCTCTTTCAAAGTTGTTCAAACATTTACGGTCCGTTGCATATCTATGTCACAGGAGCTAAAAATAGATGTAAATATGGTTCCCATCAGTTGCATATCTAGGTCACAGGAGCTAAAAATAGATTTTTTCAATGAAATCTTAAAAAATCTTCTTGTCTGAAACCACAGTACCCTGAGCTTACATTTTTGGCACAAAGCATCATCTTTAGGTCCTCTATCAAGATTGTCAAATTATACCCCTTGGGTTAAAACTGCCAAGGCCCTAGGGATTGCAGTTTTACATAGAGTTATGTAGTGAAATATTCTTCTCTGAAACTACTATGGCAAGAGCTTTGATATTTAGCATAGTGACACTTTTAGATGTTCTTTACCCATATTGCTTAAATGTGGGATATTTGAAGTTGAGATACAGTTACCTACCTTAAAATTAAAACTCTGTCATTAAAATGCATTATTATTTATTCATGGACTTGCATACAAGGTTAATTATATTGTTTAAACATAATAATAATGGGCAATATCGATCTTGAAAAGGTTGACGTATTGATAAGCTTCAATGTGTGGTTTTATAGTTCGATCAAATCGTATATAATTATACCGATTTTATTGAATTGTAAGTCATTAAACTAAAACGCACATGTAAGTGGACATAATAATTGGACCGTATATAACATCACTAATTCTAATCAACAAAGACTAAACATAACGTGTCCCTTGATCACTGCGTTATGGATTGACAAGTCAATAAATCAGACACTTAAAAAAATATTTGGATCCGATGGGTCTCGAACCTTTGACCCTTGAATTGGTAGTCAATCCTTCTACTGACTGCGCTATGAAGGATTATACTAAATTGTATCAACATTTCTAAGCACGTGCAAAAAAAGTCTATGTGGTCAAGACGCATATCCGCTCGCCCGCAAGACCGACTTCCATATGCGAAAGGCCTTAAGTAGTGATATTGAATTATAAGGACTAATTCAAATATTTATTGTGTTCTTGGTCACACTTTTGTATGAAACCACTTCACGGTTTCATACAGTGTGACCAGGGTTTTTTTCATACTCAATGAACACAATAAATATTTGAATTATTCCTTAAATAAAGTGAAACTATTTGTTCAGTAGATGGAGGAATAAATTAAATGCGTAAACAGGTGTATCTATGGAGTAAGGGTTTAAGCAAGTTTGCATTAGTGGCATGAGTTTAAATGCTCCTGTTTAATGTTTCGCTCTCTTTTCAGGTTTACAAAGATGAGCTATTTCACTTTAGCATGTTTTACATTTACTACGCACTGATTCTGGTTTCGCTGGTACTCAGCAGCTTTACTGAGAAATACCAGAGAAGAGGGTACCAGGCTTTGGGAAAGGTAAGTTCACGGAACACATTTCATATAATGTGTTCAGACAAATACTTTCTGCTTAATTTTCATCTTCCTTAGAAGTTATATTTAGGCACATTCTACTTTTCTTTCAGCCTGCTTTAAGCATATATCTAAAAGAATATTTGAAATGCCATCAATGATTTTATTTCCTGAACTTCCTACCTAAGGACTACTTTTTGTAGTCTTGGAATAATTTGAGGCATTAAAAGGCGTGTTTATGACGTAGTGGTTTGAAACAAATTGAAAGCAAAGCAGAAAGCTCCTGTTTCATTTAAGAAGTCACCTGCTTTTTTCATTATCAATTAATACTCATGTTTCATGTTTATGTGGAAGAGCAGGTATGGGATCTTTAACCCTTTACTCAATATTTAAGCATTTTTATGGGTTTACTTCACTGAAGAAAGTATTTACCCCTTAAAAACGCCTTTTTACGCCTCTTATTTATTTCTCCACTGAAAAAAAAGTTCCAGTTTATACAGCCAAGAATATGTACCAGAAGAAATATTTTCCATATCCTAGAAGATGGTAGCTTAAAGCAGGCTGAAAGTAAAGCAGAATGTGCCTTAAGGCACATTCTGCTTTACTTTCAACCTGCTTTAAGTGATCACCTGTTTTCAAAGCTAGAAATAGGCTAAGAGGTAATGGGTTAAACAGTCATGAGCATGCAGCAAAAGAAATAATTTCTACATCCTATGTTAAAGCATATCTGCATAGGAAATGGTTAAGCAGCCACCAGGCTTTAAAATCACCATTCTGCTTTTCTGAGTGATCATCTTAGACAGACCTTACCTACAATGGTATAATTTTTATTTTAGCCCCAGAGTCCAGAGATATCAGCGTCATTTCCATCCAAGTTGTCATTCTGGTGGATAACATCGTGAGTAACAATCAGCTATAAACGCTCATTCTGCTGAAATAGTGCCTGCTTAAAATCACTGCATGCCTTTAAAATGTTTATTAAAATTGTTTACAGTTTTCTACTGTCATTTCCACATTTTCTGTCACAGATGTTTACTGTTTCCTAACTGTCAGATGTTTGTATTTTCTGGTACATTTTAAACACAGATGACCATTTTTCTAAACGTCAGAATGATGTTATAACATTTTCTGTCACAAATATTTACAGTTTTCTCACTATTAGATGTTTATTGGTTATTTACAACTGCAAATGTTTACTGTTAAAGATGCTGATAGTCAACCACGATTGTTCTGTGTATCATCAAGACTTCCCTTGTTTGTTAGAGATGTTTACATTTTCATATGTGTTTACAAATGTCAGAGCACCAGATAAGGGTAGTTTTTCAAAATCTAAAATCTTTATTTCTGAATTAAACCCTATGGTGTCACTACTCATTAGAATCGTCTCTTCGAGACGATTCTAATGAGTAGTAACACCATAGGATTTGGTGCTAAAAAGAGTGAGAAAATGTTGGATTTGTTGAAATAACTACCTCTTAGCTGCAGCCCTGAAATGTTCTGCAATCATATATGTTTATAGTCTTGTTTATTGATTGTATGTAACTTCAGTTTGGTTGTGAATACATTCCGACGGGGAATTAAGGAGGAAGAGTTTTGGGAGTTACACCCAAGAGATCAAAGTGCAAACATATTGCCAGGATTTGAAAAGGCTTGGCAGCAGGAACTGGACAAGTTCAGGAGTTTGGAGTAAGTAACTGACATGTTTTCTTCTTATAAGCTACCAATCTTTTTCCGGGATCATTCAACAAATAGACACTCAGAGCTCAAATGATAGGGCCTGATCTGAGATCAAAACTGTTTGCCTAGAAGTACACCTAAAAGTGTATCACACATAAAATGGGTTAATGCAAAAGGAGCTTTCTGCATCACTATTGATTTGTATTAAATAACCACCTGTCTTAAACATAATCCAAATGGTCACAAAACTTCTAAAATCCAGATACCTCTGTAAAAAGAACATTTTGCTTATTGCAGAGGGTGGGGCTTTCAGAGGTTTTACTGTATTCTTTACTAATGACCAGGGGCCCGTTTCATAAAACTTCGTACGACAAAAACGTTCGTAAGTCAAAACTTTAAAATACATTTTATTTCTTATTTCTCTATCTAATCCTGTTCTGTGACATCTCTTTGGAATCGTCTTTTCAAGACGATTCCAAAGAGATATCACAAGACAGGATTAGATGGAGAAATAAATAATAATTGAGACTTTTATAATCTGACTTACGATAACATTTATCGTAAGAAGTTTTATGAAAAGGCCCCCAGCATTTTAGCAGTAACTTATCCTTACTCCATAGATACACACTTTTACGCATTTAATTTATTCCTCAATTGAACAATATACATGTGTAGTCCCAATTTATACATTCATGAATATGTATTAAAATTTGTAAAATATATATTTCTATATTTTAGCTGATGGTAGCTTAAGGCAGACTGAAGGTAAAGCGCAGAATGTGCCTTAAGGTGCATTATGCTTTACTTAAGTTTCAACCTGCTTTAAGTTGCCATCTGCCTTTAAAACTAGAAACAGGCTTATTATAGAGTAAAGTTATACAGAGTTTTCCATGTTTCCTAATTGAAGTTTCTTACAAAAGCTGGTATAAAATTTCAGAAGAGCAAAAAGAAGGAGCAAACTTGATGATGAAACGGCCTTTACAGATCTAAGGAGGGCTGAAAAGGCCAGTCTTATCAATTCTGGGACAAGACACAAGAAGTATGATACCATGGGAAGTGTGCAGACAGAGAGCAAGGGAGAGAAGCAGGAAGAGACTAGCAGTAAAGGGCCATCACTCTTCAAAGTCATTGTAAAATGTTTTGGCAAGGATATAATGTTTGGCTGGCTGTGCAAACTGGTGTATGATTTCTTGCAGTTTGTGAGCCCTATGATTCTAAAGTAAGTTGACACATATATCAATTTGTTACTAAGAAACTGATCAGTTGGAATATTGCAAGGAGAAGCCTTTGAATGTAGGAAACAAGCTTTCTGGATCTTTGCAAACAGTTTGGATAGAGATAACATGCACAATAAGCGGATACCTCAGAGCTCCAGATAAGGGGAGTTTTTCAAAAACTGAAATCTTTATTTCTGTATAAAACCCTATGGTGTCACTACTCATTAGAATTTTCTCTTAGACGAATGAGTAGTAACTCTATAGGATTTGGTGCTGAAATAAGTGAGAAAATCTTGGAGCCCTATACGTTATCAGGAACTATTCTGTCTATTACTTAGATTATATAGCATTAACATATTGATAAAGAGGAGGAGTCAATTTCAGAATTTAAGCAGACATTTTTTCCATGTTTTACCCTTTCCTTCAGGTATAAGCGCCATAGAATGCCTTTATCCATTCTTTCCATAATCATCACTAATGAATATTTAGTTGTGCTGTTGAATATAGATGGCAGCTTAACCCTTTGAACCCTAGTCCCGCATATAGGCGTCATTTTCAAACAGTATACATGTGAAAAGTGCATTGTCCTATGCAAAGAGTGAATACCAAGATCAGAAGGCTCCTTTTGGAGCCCTCTGATCTGGGTCTTCACTGTTTGCCATAATGCAAAACATTGACAAAAACAACCCTTAAAAGTCAGAAATGGACTAGACTAAAAAAGGAAACTGGGATTGTCCATTTGAAGTTTTAGGGAGGAAAGAGTTAAAGCATGATGAAAGTAAAGAAGAAATCTGCTTTATACTTTCATCTTGTTTTTAGCAGCATTCGGCCTTAAAGTGGTTTGCACTTTTGGCTATTGAGGAAAAGGTTAAGGTTTTTTTTTTAAGCAAGAGAATGGGTATTTAGTTTCATTACAAGTCATGACATTGTATTGAAACCAAATTACCCCTTCTTCAGCTGAATATTCATCTGAACTATGACATGTGCTTATAAATTCAGGATAATTTTCCCCAGGAAAGAGTGCAGACTCATGTCAGACAGACCCTAAAATGAAAAAAGTGCAGACCCTGACAAGGGAGCTGTCTGATCTGAGTCTTAACTGTTTTCTTAAAGCATTGAAAGATAATAGCATGGGAAGCATTGACCTATCTCGTACTGACCAAGTTGTCTTTTTATACATTTTGATTCAAGACATTTTAACACTGAAACAAAATTTATTGTATGGTAGGATAACTTATTGAATGAAATTGAATGCAATTATGCAGTCACATAACTGTATTTACTACTTGCAGTCTGTTGATTGGCTATGTGGAGTCCAAGAATTCCAAATCCTCGCACGAGTATGCCTGGAAGGGGTATGTGTATGCTGGCGCTCTGTTTGTAGTGGCTGCCACTCAGTCCGTATTCTTCCACCAGAACTTCCATTTCGGTATGACAGCAGGGATGAGGATCAAATCTGCATTGATATCAGCTGTGTATACGAAGGTAGGATAGAGGTTCTAAATAAACAAACTCCTTAACCCTTTATCCCATAAATACACCTTTTTATGCCTATAACTTATTCCTCCACTGATGAAAATAGTTCCGAACAGTGGTCGAACCCCTGAGGAAGGGAACACAGACGCTAAACTAGGATAGTGAGTGAATGAGTTCCAATTTATAAAGTCTTGAATAAGTTTCATATGAAATATTTTCTATATCCTGGAAGACTGTAGCTAAAAACAGGCTGATAGTAAAGCAGAATGTGCCTAAAGGCACATTCTGCTTTACTTTCAACCTGCTTTAAGTGGCCACCTAATCTTCAAATGTTGAAACAGGCTATGGGGTACTGGGTTAAGAGAGTCGATGTAAACTGGGTATTAATCAAAAGATTGAACAGTCTGTTTGAAAATTTAGCATTGAAAGGGTAAAGCAGCTACCTGACCTTAGAAATGGCCATGCCTTTATATCAAATGAATACATTTGGCCATCTCAGTACCGGTGGTTTAGGTAAATTATATAAATTATACATCTATACTTTGACTATATCATTCTTTAGTATCAACGTATTGTATATCTGTGGTAGTCCTATGTGCACTGGAGAAGACGCTACTGTAATTCTTTCCCCTAAAAAAACATTTATGATAAAAATAATACTTTCATTGCAAACAGTTTGGCATCTGATCAGGCTCAAAACTGTTTGCAATTCAGATAAATATTGATAGTTTATATTTTCAATATGTTGTCATTTTCATATTAATTGATTTTGCTTTCTAAGGTTCATTTAAACAGGAAAGAATAACATCCCTTTCACTGTAAATGATAATAATGTGTATTGTTTGCAGGCACTAACTATGAACAGTGAAGCGAAGAAGTCGAAGACACAAGGAGAGATTGTAAACCTGATGTCTGTGGACTGTCAGAGGATACAGGACATCACAGGTAACTTGTAATAGATGTACAGTAAAACCTCTCTATTACGACCACTTAATTGAAGTAATTATTAGGGTGTTTACGATAGGTGACTGCTTAAAGCAAGGTGGCAGTGAAACAGAAAGCTCTGTTAGTCACTGTCACCTTGCGTTAAGCTACCACCTGTCCATTATACATTCAATTAGCCTTGGTTTTAGTGGTCATAATAGCGAGGTTTTACTGTATCTCTTCATGACACTAAGGAGACGGTGGAGAAGACATAATTCCTTCTCGTTGTTGTTGTAGTTTATAAGGATTTACATACCTCCAAGCTCTTAAACCATATCCCCATAGATACACATTTTAAAGCGTTTAGTTTATTATTTTTTTGAAGAAAATAGTTTATACAGCCATGGACATGTATCAGTAGAAATATTTTCTATATTCTAGCAGATTGTAGCTTAGAGCAGATTGGGCCTTAAGGCACATTCTGCTTTACTTTCAACCTGCTTTAAGTAGTCATTTGTCCTCAAAACTAGAAACAGACTATGGGGGTAATGGGTTAATGATGCATTCTCTCATCCCTTGCAACGATGGTCAGCAACAGCCAGTTGCAGTTGGGACATTGATTCCTTCTCATTTCAGGGGCCTCCGTGGTCTAGTGGTATAGTCACTGTGACTTACATCACTAAGCTCCTCACCGCTGTGAGTTCGAATCCCAGTAGGGTCGTTCAGATTTTTCATGTGGGGAAGCCTTCCAGCTGGCTTGCGGAAGGTCGGTGGTTCTACCCAGCTGCCCATTTGTGCCTGAAACAGTGCATAAATGACTTCTGGGGTCTTCCTCCACCTGTAATAAGCTGGACTTCGCGATATGACTGAAATACTGTTGAAAGCGACGTAAAATCAAAACAAATCATATCAAATCCTTCTCATTTCATTTGAACAAAACTAAAAGCTATTGAAATACCGTAATACATGTATGTAGAATATGATGAGACCCTGCTTTATTCCATTACCCCATATTTGTACCTTTAAATTATTCCTCCACTGAAGGAAACAGTTTCACATTATACAATCATGAATATGCACCATAAGAATTAGTTTCTACACCTTAGATAATGGTCACTTAACCCATCACCCCATAGCCTGTTTCTAGTTTTGAAGATATGTGACTACTTAAAGCAGGTTGAAAGTAAAGCAGAATGCGCCTTAAGGCGCATTCTGCTTTACATTCGGTCTGCTTTAACCTATTATCTGCTAGAATATAGAAAATATTTTTTATGAATTTAATTTGTGACAGTATAAATTGGAACTATTATCTTCAGTAGAGGAATTAATTAAGGGTGTAAAAAGGCGTATTTATTGGGTAATGGGTTAAAGATGGCAATAATATGATGAATCTTTGTCTTATAGGTTATTTGTGGATGTTGTGGTCTTCTCCCTTACAAGTCATCCTGGCCATGCTGTTGCTATGGAATACCCTGGGCGTGGCTGTGTTGTCAGGGCTGGGGATCATGATACTGCTGATGCCTGTCAATGCCCTGATGGCCATGAAGCAGAGAAAGCTACAGGTACAACAGATGAGGTTTAAGGACCAGAGACTGAAGCTAATGAGTGAGGTGCTGAATGGAATAAAGGTAAGCTTATTAACTCATTACCCCATAGCGTGTTTACTTTTTTTTTTATTATTGAAGACAGATGATCACTTAAAGCATGTTGAAATTAAAGCAGAATGTGTCTGAAGGCACATTCTGCTTCATTTTCAGCCTGCTTTAAGCTACCATCTGCTAGAATATAGAAAATATTTCTTGTGGTACCTGTTCATGACTTTATAAATTGGAACTATTTTATTCAGTGGAGGAATAATTTGAATGCTCTAAAAGGCACTTTTACAATGTGGGGGATGGGGATGTGGGGAAAGGCTAAATAACATTTCAGTTAAACCTCTGGAAACCAAACCATTGTGGGTCAAGAAAAAAAAGTTTTTCAAAGGTTTCTGGTGTAGAGAGGTTCAGAAGCACTGCAAATAAAATTGATTTGAGATTTGTTATAAACAGGTGGCAGCTTAATGCAAGACAATAGTAATGCAGAAAGCAGCTTCAAGAGCTCTCCATGTTACCCATGTCCTGTTATAACCCATTACCCCATTGCCTGTTTCTAGTAATGAATATAGGTGTTCACTTAAAGCAGGTTGAAAGTAAAGCAGAATGCGCCCTAAGGCGCATTCTGCTTTATTTTCAGCCTGCTTTGAGCTACAGTCTGCAAGGAAATAGAAAATGTTTCTAATGATATATATTCATGGCTGTATAAATTGGAAATATTTTCTTTAGTTGATGAATAAATGAAAGGCGTAAAAATGCGTATTTATGGGGTAATGGGTTAAGTAGTCACATGTCATTAATTCAGAGCTTGCTATGTGTTTTCATCAATTATTTGATGAGCCAGCAGAACAACTGTTTGGCGCCAAAATGTTTTGTTGGTTTTCAGAGATTTCCAGTTTTAGGGAGTTGGCAGAAACGATAGTAAATCAAAACAAACAAACACACTGTTACTGATAGAGTCGGACTTCGATATCTCAAACTCGGTTAACTCAAACTATCCGATAGTTTGACACATGAACTGCATTATTTCATGCTCGGTTAAAACGAACATACACATGTTTCAAAGTTAAAACGTGGCTAAGCCACGTTTTAACTTTGAAATAGGGGTATGTTCGATTTAACCGTGTTCGAGATATCGAAGTTCTACTGTATTTCTAATGTTTACTTTCTTACAGGTGTTGAAGTTGTATGCCTGGGAACCTTCCTTTGAGAAGAAGGTGCAGGAAGTCAGACAGCAGGAACTTACTGTTCTCAAAAAGAGCGCCTACCTCAATGCCTTAAGCACTTTCTTCTGGACGTCAGCACCATTCCTGGTAAGCTACAGAGAATAATAAAGTGATTTGGATCTACACTATTAGCAAAATTAGGTCCTTAACCCATTACCCCATAGCCGGTTTCTAGTAGTGAATATAGGTGACTACTTAAAGCAGGTTGAAAGTAAAGCTGAATGTGCCTTAAGGCGCATTCTGCTTTACTTTCAGCCTGCTTTAAACTACCATCTGCTTGAAAATAAAATTATTTCTTATGACACATATTCTTGACTGTGTAAAGTGGAACTATTTCCTTTAGTCTAGGAATAGATTAAAGGCGTAAAAAGGGGGACTGAGTTTAACAGCCAAAGTTGAGTTCAGTGACCATTCAGGAAAATAAACATAGTGATCTGAATCCTTTTCCCCATAAATCCACTGTTTTGTGCTTCTTATTTTTCAAACACTTAGAAAAGTAATCTCAATGTAGGAATTTCTGAACATGAAATATAAAGGCATTTCCAGTACATTTGTAGATTAGAGTTCAAAGCAGGCTGAAAGTAAACCTTTTCAAACAGTTGGGATCCTAATGAGACACCATCATGTGACCATGTAATGTGGCGTCTCATCAGGATCCAAACTGTTTGACACTCTGACCCTGTTTTGATTTTATTTTAGGAAAAATCTATTTTTAGAACAGTATAAACTGTTGCAGACATCAAACTTTACCAGCATGCAAAGAGTTAAATACAACCTTTGAGTCTGACATTTAGTGTTCAGGGCTCTAGATAAGGGGAGTATCTCAAAAACTAAAATCTTTATTTCTGCACGAAACCCTATGGTGTCACTACTCATTAGAATCGTCCCGAAGAGACCATTCTAATGAGTAGTAACACCATAGGATTAAGTGCTGAAATTAGTAAGAAAATGTTGGATTTGTTCAGTTTACTCCCTCTTATCTGGAGCCCTGAGTGTTTAATTAATGCAAAAATGACTATTCTTTTTAATTTTTCATTTCTACTGAATATTTTTCATGTACACATTCAAGTACTTTATTTACTGTTATTGTTGTTTAGGTTACCTTGGCAACATTTGCTACCTACATTCTGATTGATGACAACAACCAGCTAGATGCACAGAAAGCCTTTGTGTCTTTGTCCCTGTTCAACATTCTCCGGTTCCCCATCAACTTGTTGCCCATGATCATCTCCTATGTTATACAGGTAACAAGCTTGGCAAAACTATGGCTTTAATGAACTAAATCGGTTTTTGAAATGCTTATGAGAAAAAAAGAATCTTACATTACATCACTTAGCATTTTCTACATTCATGATCATTTTTCTTGTCTGAATAATTTTTGCCATTGACTGTTTAACTTGTAAAAGTTAATTGTATACTTTTAGTTATGGATGGATGCTAATTTTATAATGTTCCCTATTCCAGGGTAATGTGTCACTGGGTCGAATCAGTAAATACCTACAGTCAGATGACCTTGACCCCAATAATGTAGAATACAGAGAAATTGCAGGTAAGTCAGTCAATAGTCGTTTGTTTAGCTTTCAATAATTCACATTTAAATTTAGAAAGTGACAGTCCATTGAACATTTGGATGATTGATATTTTTTCTGAGTGGCAAACAGCTTTGAGCCCTGCCAGATGCTGGGTGACCCCAGCTCTAAGCTGTTTGCAATGTACTTAAGGATTAAAGCATAACCCTTTCCCCCATAGAAGCGCCTTTTAGCGCATTGAATTTATTCATCCACTGAAGAAAATGGTTCCAATATCTACAATCATGAAAAAGAATATTAAGAAATATTTTGTAAACCCTAGCAGATGATAGCTTAAAGCAGGCTGAAAGTAAAGCAGAATGCGCCTTAAGGCGCATTCTGCTTTACTTTCAGCCTGTGCTAAGTGGTCACCTGTCTTCAAAACTAGAAATAGGCTATGGGGTAAAGGGTTAAACCTGTTTATTGGGAAATAATGATGTCTTCTTTTGGGTCCCTCTAAAAAAACCAAACCTCTCCAAATCACTTAAAAAACAACCCAAACTACTTAAATTCCTTAAAATCTAATCACATAAAGCTTATAAATGGTGAATTAAGGTTAAAATAATGAAAAAAATATTGAATAAAAATTTAATCTAGGATGTTTTTCATTTCAAGGGGGGCAACTCATGCAGAACTTAAGATAGCTATAAACAGTTACTACTAATTATTAACTCATTTCCCAATAGCCTGTTTCTTGTTTTGAAGACAGGTATCCACTTAAAGCAGGTTGAAAGTAAAAAAAAAAAGTAAAGCATTCTGCTTTACTTTCAGCCTGCTTTAAGGTACAATCTGCTAGAATATGAAAAACCTGTTTTTAAAAGTGGTTTGGGGAGGTTTGGGGTCTTTAGACGGACCATCATGGTACATACATTTGTATTTGAAAGTATGATGACTGATTTTTATTCAGATTTTGCCTTATCCATAGAGAACGGAACATTTGGATGGGACAAAGAAAGTGACCCAACCCTGAGAGAGTAAGTATTGTTACTGACTACGAGAGAGAAAGAAGTTATATTGTGACAGAAAGACAGATATATGATATGATGAAAAATAAAGACAGCAGCATCAAGTAAGGGAGAGAAACAAAGATGGTTGTTACAAATAATAGAGATTTACTCCATTTTTTAGTTACAAAAACAGATAACCACTTAAAGCAGAGGCTTAATACATGTAGTGTATCCCAGTAAGGGCTTCGTTAAATTACCGGTACATTGTAGTGTAAACTACTATCGTATATGCCAGGTGAAATCACCCTTCGGAGAGCAAGTACTTTCCTTTAGAAGTATAAACTTTACATAGAAGCTGTAAATAAAATTAATTAATTGCTGTGAGAAAAAATGGTCATATTATTATTATTATTTTTGTAGTATAAACCTGGAGATCCCAGATGGTAAACTTGTAGCAGTGGTAGGACAGGTTGGCTCAGGAAAATCATCTCTTGTATCAGCTTTCCTTGGAGAGATGGAAAGAAAAGCTGGCAAGGTTAAAGTCAAGGTCAGTATCAAGGTCAATAGGTCAAAGTGATTTACTTAACAGGACTCCAGATAAGAGTGAGTGAAATAAGGTTAAGAAGAAAGCAGCAAAACAGAAAGATCATTTAGGAAATTAGGAGCTTTCTGTTGTTTTTTTTTATCTTGCTTTAAACTGTCACTTGTATTCAACACAATAAAATGAATTGTCTTTATTGTGCTTGTGGAAGAGTAGGTGAAGGTTAAGTGCTTTGTTGCGTTATATCACCATATCAAAACAAATGAAATGAAATCAATCAAATCATATTATCCGTTGAAGCAGGAGCTTCAGATGTTGTCCAGTTTATGGTTGTAGCTGATTATTGTTTTACATGAGTATGTTTTGACCAGATTAATGGGTATATTTTGACTTCAGGTATGTTTCGACCAAGATATAGGTACAATAAAACCTCTCTTTTACAACCACTAAAAAAAGGCTAAATAATTGCATAAAAGACAGGTGACAGCTTAAAGCAAGGTGAATGTGAAATATAACGCTCCTGAGGGAGGTTTCTGTTTCATGTTCTCCTTGCTTTAACTCTTTCCTCCCTGAAACTTTAAATGGACAATTCCAGTTTTCATTTTAGTCTAGTCCATTTCTGACTTTTAAGGGTTGTTTTTGTCAATGTTTGGCATTATGACAAACAGTGAAGACCCTGATCAGAGGGCTCCTTTCGGAGCCCTCTGATCTGGGTCTTCACTGTTTGCATAGGACAAGTGTACTATTCACATGTACACTGTTTGAAAAGGACGCCTATATGCGGGACTAGGGTTCAAAGGGTTAAGTAGCCACCTACCTAAGACACAAGATAATTAACACAATTTAGTATGCATTATAGAGAAGTTTTACTGTATTTTTTGACATTGGTAAATTTTGACTTTAGTATTCTTTGACTTAGCTTATCCCTATGTATTAATCTGTTTAAATGCATACCCTGTTTATATAATTGTTTAGGGTTCAATGGCCTATGTGCCTCAGCAAGCGTGGATCCAGAATGACACAGTCAGGGGCAACATACTTTTCAGCAAGGAGGTGGACCAGTCCAAGTACAAAAAGGTCATTGATGCATGTGCCCTTCAGCCTGACCTGGACATCCTGCAGGGTGGAGATTTGACAGAAATTGGAGAAAAGGTAACGTAATGTTAGATATATATATAACTTACCGGTATTTTAATCATAATAACTTTTAGCCCAACACATCTCTTGCTCTTAGAGTTTATTGACACTTTTTGAAAACATTGTAAACCAGAACAGACTGCTCCTACAGAGCTCCAGATAAGAGGGGTATTTCAAAAGCTAAAATCTTTATTTTTGCTTTAAACCCTATGGTGTCACTACTCATTAGAATCGTCTCGAAGAGACGATTCTAATGAGTAGTAACACCATAGGATTTGGTGCTGAAATGAGTGAAAAAACATCGGATTTGTTCAGTAAAATTCCCCTTATCTGGAGCCCTGCTCCTAATGTACATTGACTCATTACTTCATAGCCTGTTTCTAGTTTTGAAGATAAGAGAACCCTTAACTGTAGAAATTGGAACTATTTTCTTGAGTGAAGGAATGAATCAGATGTGATAAAAGGCGTTTCTATGGTGGAAAGGGTTAAGAAGTGTTATGGACATTTGAAAACCTAGTAGCTGCCTGGTGTCATTACTATTTCTTCATTTTCTTCAGGGCATCAACTTGAGTGGTGGTCAGAAGCAGAGGGTCAGTCTAGCTCGAGCGGTGTACCACAATGCTGACATCTATCTGTTAGATGATCCTCTAAGTGCTGTGGACTCCCATGTTGGCAAACACATCTTCAACAAAGTCGTTGGATCTAAAGGACTGCTTAGAAATAAGGTAAAGTATTGCTTAACCCATTACCCCATAGTCTGTTTCTAGTTTTAAACAAAGATGATCACTTAAAGCAGGTTGAAAGTAAAGCAAAATGTGCCTTAAGGCACATTCTGCTTTACTTTCAGCCTGCTTTAAGCTATTGTCTGCTAGGATATAGAAAATATTTCATATGATACATATCAATGACTGTATAAATAGTCTAAGCTGTAGACCACTTTTATTTGCGGTGACAGGACCATACAATCTTTTGGTACCATCTTATAGCATATTTCCTCAGGAGTTTGGAAACAATCGTCTGACGCGTATTTAGGTAGTGATAAGGGGAGATAATTGAGGTTTAAGTTGTCTCCCCTTGGATTTTTAAGCAAAAACTGACATTCTTATTCGGCTTTTATTTCATGTGTTAGAGATTTAAAAGTGGTATTTTGTTAGCAATTATCAATGTAGTTTACCTAAATACAAATTTTGAAAATGTTTTAGGATAGTTTCAGACTCGTTGAAATCCAAAATGGCCGCCAAAATGGCTATTTTTAGTAACATTTAAGCTATTCAAGCAATAACATTACTTATATTGACTACAATTTATACTCATATGGAACAAATTTAGTTAATTCGTATTGAACATTAACTAAGAAATCATACTAGCCTTGATTTTGATTTGTTTCCTGTCATCCAGTGCTGAAATAATCCAAAATGGCCGCCGTACATACCTATCTCATTAATTTCTACTCACATAAATTTTCTTGATTAGGGCTTTCATTTCATTTGTTAGAGATTTAAAATGTTATTTTGTAAGCAATTATTCGAGAGTTTCCCCAAATACATATTTTGAAAATGTTTTAGGATGGTTTCCGACCAATTATAAACCAAAATGGCTGCCAAATGGCTATTTTTAGTAACAATTAAGCTTTTCGAGCAATTCAACTATTTTTATTGACTGTAATTGATACTCATATAAACAATTTTAGGTGAGTCTTATTGAACATTAAGTGACACATCCGGTAAGTTTTTATTTAGATTGGTTCCTGTCCCCAAGTGCTGATATAATCCTAAATGGCTGCCCTTTATACCTTTTTACTAATTTCTACTAATATAATTTTTCTAGATTTGACATTTTCTTGATTTGCCAGATTATGCACATCTCTTTTTGTGTGTGTCTTTTAGTGCCATTGTGGCAAACATAGTTCATGCTGATAAATGCTGACGTTGGTTAAGCTTGTACAGGAATAATTAATGGCCTACATAGACCACTATACAATGCAAGTGTTTTGTTTTTTTATCAAGTTTGAATTTTTCTGATACACTATCAGGATATATGTGCCTATAAAGGACATACTTCTTTACAAATGAAGAACATATTTATTATTTCTTAGTATCAAAATGAATTTATATAATGTGAAACACTGTACAAAAGCTGTTTTTGCACCCGGGTGTGTAATGCACATAAAATATATTTGTCACTAGTTTTAGCGGGTTTGTTGAAATTGTTATTTTCAGTTGAAAATTATTATGTATATCAATGGTAAATATAGGAATACCTGGCCATAATTTGATATAATTATAAAGCAGGGTGTTTAATAAGTGTTCAAAGCATGTGTTTTTTCATTGTTAGAATCCACGGAAACAAATGTAGAATATAAGTTAACCACTTAATTAGAGAGTCAAAAACTGCATCGAAGCTAATTACCCGTTTTACTAATTTAACGGGTTCGTGGAGGAAAAAATGAAATTTTAACGATACTGATTTTGATATTTCACAAGTGCAATGTAGTTTGACTGTAAGATAGACACCAATAACTCGAGGAAGTGTGTGTGGCACATTGACAAATCTTAGTACTTAAATGAAGTCATTTGATGAAAATACCTAGACACAAATACCAAAGTTGTGACTTTATCAGGTCACCGTTGAGAGAGATGTAGTGTCTCCAAATATGTGTCCATTATTCTTCCGGTGTCATTTGATAGTTCAATGTGAGCGGTTACAGCAATGTCACTGCTGTTCGGGGTTCGCGGAAAAACATACACAAAGGAGACAAAATCATTAACATTGCTTTCAGGTGTACCGCAGACAGTCGGGCTATGATCCCAATCACATCCAGCTATAATACCCCCCCCCCCCCCCCCAACCGGTATGACGGGAGAGTTATGTCGGATTTTCGTGCTTTGGTTTTTCTCTCCCTCTCTGTCGTACCCTAAACCCTCCCATGTCTTACAGTTACTCGTGACTACAGACTATTCGCTTGAGTACAATTTGACCGTTGCCATAGTGGGTTATTTTTAACATGGGCTTGAATGTTTAATTCTTTCCCGTGTTACTAATAATCCTGTCAGAGAATTTTGTTGGATGTTTTACATGTATTTACTTACTGTGCTGGCGGTCTTTTTGATTGTAAGGTTGTGGAACAGGGTTTATATTTTATGTACACTGTTCGTCTTTATAGGTGAATATAGGAGATAAGTGTGAGGTTGGGCGCCCCTAAACCCAGGTTTAACCCCCCAGTGGTTGTTAATAATTAATTAGTTTATAATTGATTAGTGATTGCTACTGACCGTACCAAGGCGGGCTCCTATGTTCACTTAGCTTTATGTTTGTCTTGCGTGTTGTTTTCTATTTAGTGTATGGATGAAGGAATGGTATTGCGTGTGTGTGTGTGTGTGGTTGTGTGTGTGTGTGTGTTTGTTATGGTATGGCTGTGTGTGTGTTCTGCTTTAGAGATGGGTGTATTGTTTGTGTTGCGTTTCCTGCTTGAGTCTTCTTTCGTATTTATATGCTATATGATAACATGTCAAAATCAAGGGGTTTATCCAAGAGGGAATATCCTGCGAAACAGTGGAAGCAATCAAGACAATATATGTATTATGATGCTGCTCTGAGAAGTGAGGATGAGTGACTTTCAGCATGATTTAGTGATATCCATATGATCGCAAGGGAGGTTATGTGCAATCACAGTTGCAAAAATAAATTTAAATAAATTCTAAATAGGGATAATAGTATTCTAGAGAAAGTAACTAAATCAGACCAAGAATATTTGCAAACTGGCCATGCATCGAATGATCTCAAGGATCATGTTGAAGAAACACTGCTCTTACATATACATGCAAAAATTCTGTTTTACTTAAAGGCATAGCCATGAGTGAAAGAACAGTCCGTTTGGTCAAGACTGCTACTGCGACAGTATTTTGGAAGTCATGGGGGAAAAGGGAAAGCACCTTACTATGGGTCTTGAAATCAAAAGTCTGGCAGGTTCTAAAAAGGTTATTCATATTCTGAACCATATGAGTAATCGCATAAACCACACGGCAGTAGAAGAACTGAATACTGAATAAGCGACATAATTAAGTGAGTGTAAAATATCAACTCCATGGAGCTAATAGATTGTTACAAATGGTTAGACAACTGGTCTGGCGTTGGACGATTTTGACCATTTCATCTACTCCCATGTAGTTTATGCTATGACACATATGGTTAAGAATATTAATAACATTTATAGAAAGGTTAGACTTTTGTGAGATTCTTTCCTGTTTTTCGTTTGTCCATGACTTGCAGCAAACATTATGTCACAGGAAAAGTATTGACCTAACAGGCTGTTCTTTCACTTGTCACAGCACCTAATAGTAAATCGGTGGTCCATGTATATGTAAGAGTATATGCACGTAATATAAGTCAACATAATAGATATGCTATAGTTACACGGGGATATGTCTTACATATTCCTGGTCGAAAATTAAAACCCACGACCAGATGCTCTTATAAATGTTTAAAAGTAAAAGAAAGCAAGATATATCAATTGAAAAATCATCTAATCAAAGTTGCTTAGATTCATCTATATTAAAGGTTGGTTGCAAAAATAAGCATGCACTTAGTTCATATGACATGAAACCAACACTTTTTACACTCATAGTATATATCGTGCACTTTGTTGTAACTAGCCTGCAATGGGTATCAATCTAGCTGTTGAACCATTGCATAGCACATTTAAGAATCACTTCAAGTCGTCTTGAAGCTCAGTTTAACCCTTCACCAGAGCTTCGAAGGTTAAGGGTTCAGGTAGTTCATTGACTTTTTCTAGGTCTTTGATTCAGCCTTGCAAAGAAGATGTTGGCAGGAGAGTTGAATTATAGTCAAAATTTGCCCTTTTGACCGCAATGTCTTCTATTAGGTTTGCATTGGATACAATAGTTCCGCTATATTGTTAGATCTTTTCATGAACTTCAATTGCGGGAAAATCCTGCTAGTCCTGTCGCCAAGACTTCAAGCCTGAGAGGAGATGCCAACTTCATTGAGAATATCAATGTAGCATATATGAAAGAAAGTTAAAATCGCAACGGCTTCGGAGTCTATTATTATTTAATTAGTGTTTCAGAAACATGATCCTTGAGAACAGTCTATGCATGGCCAGATTGCAAAAATTCTGGATCTGATTTAGTTACTTTCTCTATAATACTATGATCCCTATTTAGAGGTTATTTAAAGTTCCTTTTACCAATGTGATGACACATGACATCCCTTGCAATCATATGACGCTTATCGTCACTTCTCAGAACAGCATCATAATCATATTGTCTTAATTGCTTCCATTGTTTCGCATTTTCCCGAATACTCCTTCTTTGATCCACCCCATGAGTTTGATAAGTTAAAATAGCTCATACCGGTTGGGGAATGTAACATTGCCATACTGTCTCCGATAGTCAAAATTTCAATGCATCGGGCTCGAACAGCAGTGACATTGTTGTAGCAGCTCACATTATTAACTATGGAATCATTAAATGACGATGGAAGAATAATGGGCATATATTTCGAGACACGGCTTCTCTCTCGTCTGATAAAATTACATATTTTCTTTGTGCTCATGTCTTTTCATCAAAGATTTGACTTCAGTTAAGCACTGGGTTTAGTCAGTGACCCAGACACACTTCCTCGGCTTATTGGTGCTTATCTTCGAATCTACATTGCACTTGTAAAACAGGAAATACAGCTTCATTTAAGGATGAGAGTTTCTCCTTATTGAGTCTGTTAAATTAGTAAAAGTGTATTTGGGCGCTTTTTGTACCATTAAGAGTTTAACTTAAGTCCCATATTTGGTTCCGTAGATTTTAAAAAATGAAATGACCCATGCTTGAAACACTTATTAAACATCCTGCTTGATACCATGCTATGGTCAGGTTAGATGTATATGCTCCATTTATATACATATTAATCAACAGAAAATAACAATTTCCACTAACCCGCGAAAACTATTGACAAATATGTTTTCATGTATATTACACATCCTGCTACAAAAATAGGCTTTTATACAGTGCTACACATTTTATAAATTTATATTGATACTAAGAAATGATAAATGTGTTCAACATTTGTAAAGAAATATCCACTTTATTTGCACATATATCCTTATAGTTATCCATATCAGAAAAAATCAATCCTGACCAAATAAACACTTTGATTGTATGGTGGTCAATACAGGCCACTAATTATCCTGTTAAAGCATTACAAACTTCAGCAGTATGAACTATGTTTGGAAAGACACACACAAAAAAGATTTGTATAATCTGGCAAATCAAGAAAATGGCAAATTAAGAAAATTTATATTAGTAGAAATTAGTAAAAAGGTATAAAGGGCAGCCATTTTGGATAATATCAGCACTGGGGGACAGGAACCAATCTAAATAAAAACTTATCGGATTTGTCAGTTAATGTTCGATAGGACTCAACTAAAATTGTTTATACAATTACAGTCAATAAAAATAGTTGAATTGCTCGAAAAGCTTAATTGTTACTAAAAATAGCCATTTGGCAGCCATTTTGGTTTATAATGGGTCGGAAACCATTCTAAAACATTTTCAAAATATGTATTTGGGTACACTTCTCGAATAATTGCTTACAAAATACCATTTTAAATCTCTAACAAATGAAATGAAAGCCCTAATGAAGAGAATGTATGTGATTAGAAATTAATGAGATAGGTAAATACAGCGGCCATTTTGGATTATTTCAGCACTGGATGACAGGAAACAAATCAAAATCAAGGCTAGTAAGATTTCTTAGTTCATGTTCAATACGAATTAACTAAAATTGTTCCATATGAGTATAAATTGTAGTCATTATAAGTAATGTTATTGCTTGAAAAGCTTAAATGTTACTATAAATAGACATTTTTGCGGCCATTTTGGATTTCAACGAGTCTGAAACTATCTTAAAACATTTTCAAAATTTGTATCTAGGTAAACTATATTGATAATTGCTGACAAAATACCATTTTTAAATCTCTAACGCATGAAATAAAAGCCCTAATCAAGAAATATTTATGTGAGTAGAAATTAATGAGATAGGTATGTACGGCGGCCATTTTGGATTATTTCAGCACTGGATGACAGGAAACAAATCAAAATCAAGGCTAGTATGATTTCTTAGTTAATGTTCAATACGAATTAACTAAAATTGTTCCATATGAGTATAAATTGTAGTCAATATAAGTAATGTTATTGCTTAAATAGCTTAAATGTTACTAAAAATAGCCATTTTGGCGGCCATTTTGGATTTCAACGAGTCTGAAACTACCCAAAAACATTTTCAAAATTTGTATTTAGGTAAACTACATTGATAATTGCTAACAAAATACCACTTTTAAATCTCTAACACATGAAATAAAAGCCGAATAAGAATGTCAGTTTTTGCTTAAAAATCCAAGGGGAGACAACTTAAACCTCAATTATCTCCCCTTATCACTACCTAAATACGCGTCAGACGATTGTTTCCAAACTCCTGAGGAAATATGCTATAAGATGGTACCAAAAGGTTGTATGGTCCTTTCACCGCAAATAAAAGTGGTCTACAGCTTAGACTAAAAAGGGAACTATTTTCTCCAATGGAAGAATGAATTATATTAGCCCATGCAAACAGTGTAGACCTAGAGCAGAGGAAGCTGGTCAGGGTATGGGTCCAAGGTTATAAAGCTTTTCAGTTGAGTCTAAAGTCATTCTCAAGCATTTGATTGGTCAGATTTGAGCCTAGGCTCAAATCTGACCAATCAAATGCTTGAGAACACAGGCTCAGCTCAAACGCTTTATAACCTTGGACCCTGTACTGTTTTGTCATTTTGCAGTAAACACTAAAGAACAACTCTAAATAGTCATAAGTGGACTAGACTAATTTGGAAACTAGAATTGATCATTTGAGAATTTAGGGGCGAGTGAGTGTAATGTGTTTGAAGGACATGTATGAAGTTACAGATATCAAATGTTGTCAAATTATTACAAAGTAAGAATTTTAAATCAAACTGTCTTATCAATCCTCCTTTTAAATATTTCTGATAGAAAGTATATTGATTGTCAGGTTTGCAGAACACATTAACTCCCTAAGTATATTTAACCCTTTTTAGCTCGACTTTTTTGGAAAGTTGAGCTATTGTCGTCACCCTGTCGTCTGCGTCTGCGTCAGCGTCTGCGTCGGTTAAGTTTTTTGCTTAAGGTTTTTGTAAGAGTTGATTTCTCAATAACTATCAAAGGTATCCATTTGAAACTTGGAATAGTTGTTCAGTATCAAAAGGGCAACTCATTACAATAAGGCAGGTAACCCTTGGATTTGTCATTTCAGAGTTATTGCCCTTGTTTTATTTACTTAAAAATTGATAAATTAACATATCTCAATAACTAGCAAAGGTATCCATTTGAAACTTGGAATAGTTGTTCAGTATCAAAAGGGCAACTCATTACAACAAGGCAGGTAACCCTGGGATTTGTCATTTCAGAGTTATTGCCCTTGTTTTATTTACTTAAAAAGTATGAATAAACATATTTCAATAACCATCAAAGGTATCCATTTAAAACTTTGAATACTTGTTCAGTATCAAAAGGGCAACTAATTACAACAAGGCAGGTAACCCTTGAATTTGTCATTTCAGAGTTATTGCCCTTGTTTTATTTACTTAAAAATTGTAAATTAACATATCTAAATAACTATGAAAGATATTTACTTGAAACTTGGAATAGTTATTCAGTATCAAAAGGGCAACTAATTACAACAAGGCAGTTTACTCTGGGAGTTGTAATTCCAGAGTTATTGCCCTTTTTATTTACTTCAAAATTGTAAATTAACATATCTAAATAACTATGAAAGATATTAACGTGAAACTTTGAATAGTTATTCAGTATCAAAAGGGGAACTCATTGCAATAAGACCGGTAACCCTGAATTTTGTGTATCCAGAGTTATTGCCCCTGTTTTATCTACTTAAAAGTTTTAAATTATCATATCTAAATAACTATGAAAGATATTAACTTGAAACTTTGAATACTTGTTAAGTATCAAAAGGACAACTCATTACAGCAAGATAGATTACTCTGTGATTTGTAATTCCAGAGTAATTGCCCTTGATTTTTTTACTTAGAAATTGTAAATTGAAATATCTTAATAACTGTCAAAGGTATTAACTTGAAACTTTAAATACTTGTGTTATATCAAAAGGGCAACTCATTCAAACAAGAAAGGTGACCGGGGATGTGCCATTCTGGAGTTATTGTCCTTGTTTTGACTTATAGTTTACTTTAAATGGAATGTAGACTGTCCAAGTATGTTTGAGTTGTTGTTGCTTACAAATTTCTATGATCAATAGGGCATTAAACACCCATACACATTCTTTAAGTTTGAAAAATGTAGCCGTCTCAAGTATTATGAAAGTCGAGCGTCCAGCACCCGTTTGCGGTGCTCTCGTTTACCTCATAGTCTGTTTCTTAAGCAGGTGGGTTGTTCTACCCAGTTGCTGATTTGTACCTGAAACAGTGCAGTAAAGGCTTCTGGGGTCTTCCTCTACCTGTATTGACTGCAACACTGTTAAAGTGACGTAAAATCATATCAAATCAAATGAAATCTTGTGTATTGAAGACAGTTGAAAGGTTGAAAGTAAAGCAGAATGTGCCTGAACTTTTATCTTGCTTTAAGCAACCCCCTGGCTGATACACCAAAAACATAAGCTCATTTAGTGGTCATAATGGAGAGATTTCACTACGTACATAATGTCTATTTTTTGTTTTTATTTAGACTCGTATTCTTGTGACACATGGAGTTCACTGGCTGCCGATGGTGGATCAGATTGTTGTACTGGTGAATGGCAAGATATCAGAGATAGGATCTTATGAAGAATTACTCTCACATGATGGAGATTTTGCTCAGTTTTTAAAGACCTACCTCACCCAGGAAGATGATGATGATGAAGACCCAGAAGGTAAGATTAGGAGTTCCAAGTAAGAGAGATAAAAATATTAATGAATATTTTATACAGTTTTAGCTCCTCTGAGCTTGAAGTGTGAGTGGAGCTATTGTGACCACTCTTTCTCTGGTGTCTGTCCATTTGTCTGTCTACACTTTTACATTGTCTACATATCATCTGAAACCACTGGCCCTCAATTGAAGCCAATCTTTATCAGAAGCATCTGTGGAATTGGAGAAGTAATAATTGCTAGGGGTGTTATTTTGGATGAAGTTACCCACCTTGTTGGTATTGGAACTTAGTACCAAATCCATAATAAATTTCTTCTCCATACATACTGGTCTGATTTGGTAATGTTTTGCATAAAAATACTCATATTTTGGTTATCTTTTATATTTAAAGTTAAAAAGTATTCCAATACAACTATTACAACATTTCTCTGTATATTTCCAGAATAATAATGCAAGTGAAAAAAAGGTTTGAATCAAGATTTGACACAAAAGTTGGTATCTAATTGGGACCCAAGCTGTTTGCAAATGTCCTAATAGATTCACAGTTAATGATTTAACCCTTTCCCCATAGTCGCTTTATAGTTTTAAAGACAAGTTAACTTTTAAAGCAGATTGAAAGTAAAGCAGAATTCTCCTTAAGGAGCATTCTGCTTTACTTTCAATCTGCTTTAATTTACTCATCTGGAAATCCCCTCTGTGCATTTGGGACATCTTTCTTTCATAAATGTAGTTTATATAATTATATGAGGTGTTTAAAGGTGACTAGAACTCTGCAGTAAAGGGTTAAGACTTGAATATTTATGGAGATTATTTTCTCCATATCACAGTGCAACAAATGAAGAGCAAGATTTTGGAGCGTGTAGATTCTGTGACATCAGGAACTGAAGGTACTGGGGTTTCAGGAGACGATGACGCACCAACACGCTTAAGGTATGCAGTAAAACCTCCAATAATCACCTGCACACTCTAAATCATTATTGGTGTATTAGGCTGGTTATAGCTTAACCCTTTTCTCCATAGCCTGTTTGTAACTTTGAAGACAGATGATCGCTTAATTAAAGCAGGTTAAAAGTAGCGCAGAATGTGCCTTAAGGCACATTCTGCTTTTCTGTCAACCTGCTTTAAGTGGTCACCTTTTCACAAAACTAGAAACAGGCTATGGGTTAGAAGGTTAAGTGGTCCATCATTTTGAAACATTTGTCTATATGAATAGTCTTGTTATTAATTTTCATTACTTACTCTCTAGGTTTCGGTTTGGAAATCAACTGTTTCAAGGGATTCATTCAACTGATACAAAGAAAAGTCATGAATGTATTTTGGAAAATGAAAGTTGCTTTACATCATACTTATTTAACTTCTAAAGGAGATATGTTTCATCTTCACTTGAGACTGAGATTATATAGATAGAGTCATACATTATCTAGTAATTTCAGGGCTCCAGATAAGGAGAGTATTTCAAAAACTTAAGTCTTATTTCTGCATTACACTCTATGGTGTCACTACTCATTAGAATCGTCTCTTCAAGACTATTCAAATGAGTAGTAACACCATAGGATTTGGTGCTGAAAATGTTAGATTTGTTCTGTTTACTCCCTCTTATCTGGAGCTGTGAATATGACATTTTACAGATTAAGGGACAAATCTAAGAAGCCTCCCCTAAATCGCACGATCTCCAGCATAGATGGTATTGGTGAGAAGGGCAAGTGGATTGATGAAAAGAATGAAAAGAAAGCGGATAAACTCATCGAAGCTGAAAAAGCAGAAACTGGAAAGGTGAGTGCATTAACTCTTTCCTCCCTGAAACTTTAAATGGACAATTCCAGTTTCCATCTAAGTCTAGTCCATTTCTGACTTTAAAGGGTTGATTTTGTCAATGTTTGGCATTGTGACAAACAGTGAAGACCCTGATCAGAGGGCTCCTTTCGGAGCCCTCTGATCTTGGTCTTCACTGTTTGCACAGGACAAGTGTACTATTCACATGTACACTGTTTGAAAAAGACGCCTATAGGCGGGACTAGGGTTCAAAGGGTTAAAGAAGGAACTCCATTCTACAAATATGTTTGACATTTTGTCTGTCTCTCCATTTGTCTGTTTGTCTTGTCTGTTGATCATGTGGCATTCTCTTACTAACCACAAACACCTTTTTATGTATGAGGTTATATGAGATACAATGTTTTCTATTTTCTAGGTATCATGGAATGTGTACATGCAGTACTTCAAAGCTATTGGAGGACTGGCTACATTGATGATCTTTCTTCTGTTCATCATCTACCAAGCTGCTGGTATAGGAAACAGTATCTGGCTGGCACGCTGGACTGATGACAACTATCTCATGAACTCAACCAATGTTAACACCACCAAGTATAGGAACCTCAACTACATGTATCTTGGTGTATATGGCGGCATAGGCGTTGGACAAGGTAAATGAATATTGGAAACTTGTCCGAGTATGACATCCCCTTTCATGTTTTTCTTCTGTGATTAAGACTGGTGGTTATTTAAACCAAAATGAAAATAAAGCAGCAGTGACCTTATTTAACCCATTACAGCATAGTCTGTTTCTAGTTTTAAAGATAGGGGACCACTTAAAGCAGGCTGAAAGTAAAGCAGACTGCACCTTAAGGCACATTCTGCTTTACTTTCCGCCTGCTTTAAGCTACCATCTCCTTGAACTATTTTCAATGATGGAGGAATAACGTACAGGTGTGAAATAGTGTATAATTGGACTAAAGGATAAAAACTTTTCCTTCACAGATTTTGCAAGTGGTCAAGGCTTTAATCTACACCTTTTTTTTCAATGTTTGAAATTTGAAATGCTGACATTTTATAACTCATATTTACTATACCATAGCACTTACTGTCATGTCTATTTCAGCTGTCATTATTCTGTTCTATGCCTTACTGGCTGCCACTAGAATGGTGAAAGCCACTGGACAACTACACAATAGAATGTTGGCCATCGATTTTACTGTCATTTACTGTCATGTCTATTTTAGCTGTCATCATTCTGTTCTATGCCTTACTGGCTGCCACTAGAATGGTGAAAGCGGCTGGACAACTGCACACTGGAATGTTGGCCATTGATTGTACTGTCATTTACTGTCATGTCTATTTCAGCTGTCATTATTCTGTTCTATGCCTTACTGGCTGCCACTAGAATGGTGAAAGCCGCTGGACAACTACACAATGGAATGTTGGCCATTGATTGTACTGTCATTTACTGTCATGTCTATTTCAGCTGTCATTATTCTGTTCTATGCCTTACTGGCTGCCACTAGAATGGTGAAAGCCGCTGGACAACTACACAATGGAATGTTTGCCATTGATTGTACTGTCATTTACTGTCATGACTATTTCAGCTGTCATTATTCTGTTCTATGCCTTACTGGCTGCCACAAGAATGGTGAAAGCCGCTGGACAACTGCACAATGGAATGCTGGGCAATGTTTTGAAGCTTCCCATGTCTTTCTTTGACACCACACCACTTGGAAGAGTTGTCAATAGGTAAGATTGTCGTGTTCTGTTGTTACAACAGTAAGACCTTTCAATTGTGACCACTCAAAATAGTAGATATGGTGATGATGTTCAACTCATTCCTCCTTGAAACTCCAAATGGACAGTTCTAGTTCCCATTTCAGTTTAGTCCATTTTTGACTATTCAGGGGTGTGATCCTGATCAGAGTGCTCCTTCAGGAAAGATGACAAACAGCATTGATATTTTTATTTTTAATCTTGCTTTATGCATAAACCCATTACCCCATAGCCTGTTTCTAGATTTGAAGATCATTTAAAG
Source organism: Gari tellinella (assembly GCA_922989275.2). NCBI lineage: Eukaryota > Metazoa > Mollusca > Bivalvia > Cardiida > Psammobiidae > Gari > Gari tellinella. The sequence goes on along the minus strand of OV277863.1, from coordinate 11,870,205 downwards.
CAGGTTGGAAGGAAAGCAGAATGTGCCTTAAGGCGCATTCTGCTTTACTTTCAGCCTGCTTTAAGCTATCATCTGCTATAATATAGAACATAATTCTTATAGTACATATTCATGGCTGTATAAATCTGATCTCTGTTCTTCAGAGAAAGAATAAATGAAAGGTGTATTTATGGGATAATGGGTCAATGATCTATGTATACCTGAAACACAAAATGCAGGACTTCTTTTGAGTGCTCATAATAGTTTGGGTTTCACTGTTTCATACTTTTAATTTAAAATATTCTGAATAAATAGTGTCTCTTCAAAACGTCAACAACTGAAATTCGGAAATGGCCTCAGCTATTATGAAGAAAAAGAATCCAAGCAGTAAACTGTATAGCCCCAGATGTAAAGCATAGCCGAAAGCTCTTAACCCTTTGAACCCTAGTCCCGCATATAGGCGTCGTTTTCAAACAGTATGCATCTGAAAAGTACATTGTCCTATGCAAACAGTGAATACCCAGATCACAGGGCTCCTTACGGAGCCCTCTGATCTTGGTCTTCACTGTTTGTCATAATGCAAAACATTGACAAAAACAACCCTTAAAAGTCAGAAATGGACTAGACTAAAATGGAAACTGGGATTGTCCATTTGAAGTTTTAGGGAGGAAAGAGTTAAAGGGGCATTCTACTCTGCTTTCAGTCTGCTCTCTGTTAACAAATTCATAAAACTGAAAACAAGCTAAAGTCTGTACTTAGTTTTTTTTCCTAATTCCAAAGGTATAACCTTTGTAGCTCTTTCAGTATATTTTCAACCCCTGATTAGGCTTCCATTCTGCATGATATAATAAACCATATTCTGATAAATGAACAAGAAAACATGGTTTGAACCTGTAACGGATATATCCCAAGTAGCAGGTCAATGTCAGAATTTCAGAAATCAAGTTTGGAACAGAAGACATTTATTCAGCTTTTAAAGATTTCCATAAAAGTAGATTCATTAATTTTGTAATGCAAATTTGTTTAAATATCAATAACCTCAGATGGATTAACCTGTTCCTCAACAGCCACATGTGCAAACTAATTTGATGACTGCTTAAATCAGGAGGCTAGTAAAGCAGAAAGTGTGTTTAACCCATTATTCCATAGCCTATTTATACCTTTTAACACAGGTGACCACTTATAGCAGGTTGAAAGTTAAGCAGAATGTGCCTTTCAGCCTGCTTTAAGCTACCATCTGCTAGAATATCAAAACTTTCTCTTATGATACATATTTGTGACTGTGTAAAGTGGAACTATTGTCTTCAGTGAAGGAAAAAATTAAAGGCATAAAATGGTGTTTTTATGGGGCAATGGGTTAACAGAGTTATAGATAAACTGGTTTTCACTACTGACAGGAACAGTGGCTATCCTTTTGATGCATGCAGTCATGTGTTTATATCACATCCCTCATGAAACTTATTGAGAAAAAAAAATGAATAACTATAAAACATATAATTTACTGTGTTTTTCTACAGCAGATTTTCTCCAAATATGGAGAAAACCTGAATTTGCCATAATGTGACTCCATGACAAATTTATATGAAAGCAATTCCCTTGATGCTGTTATTACTTCAGTTTTTACCTTTGTTTTTCTATGGCAGATTTTCTCGAGATATAGAGACCCTGGACAACAATTTGCCCCAGAATTTCCGAACATTCATGTTCACTTTCTTTGGGGCGTTAAGCACCTTTGCTGTCATTATATTCAGCACGCCATTATTTTCCCTTATTCTCATTCCCATGGGTTTGCTTTACTACTTGATTCAGGTGAGACTTTGTGCAGTTAAACCTCTCTATTGTGACCACTCAAAGAAGGCTTGTTGATTGTACTGATAACAGGTGGAAGCTAATGTAAACAAGATAGAAGTAATGCAGAAAGATTCTAACTCTTTCCTCAATAAAATTCATTGTACAGTCGAACTTCGATATCTCAAACTCGCTTAACTCGAACTATCCAATAGTTCTACACATGAACTGCATTATTTCACGCTCGTTTAGGTCGAACATACCCATATTTCAAAGTTAAAACGTGGCTAAGCCACGTTTAAACTTTGAAATACGGGTATGTTTGATTTAACTGAGTTCGAGATATTGAAGTTCGACTGTACGTAATATAATAAATAATACAAATAACCTTTACCCAACTATGTTTAAGGCAGGATACTGCTTAATGCAAGATGAAAGTAAAGCAGAAAGCTCCTCTCAGAGCTTTCTGCTTTATTGTCCTCTTACTTTAAGCTGACACATATAATCAATACCATAATACTAATAGAGTATGTTTTTGGCTCTTATGTAGGTGAGTAGGTAGAGGTGTTCTTGTGTGCTACTGTGGAAAAGTTTAATGGAGCTTTCTGCTTTACTCTCGTCTTGCTTTTAACTCTTTTACTGCCCTTATAGTAGCACTGCTATGTGTAAAAAAAGTTTCGATCCAGATAAGACAGTATGCATCTCATTGTTTGATCAGGCCCAGACTTTTGGTTCAATATTTCTGCAGTCAAAATGCAAAAAATCTAAATTTTAATTGAAATAATCAATAGAATTACTAAATTAAGGCAGACATTAATTAGGAAATGAAAGAGTCTCAGTTAAGCAATTATCTGCTTAACCCCTACTCCGAGAGTAGCAAGTTTATCCATTATTTGCAAAAGTGTAGACCCAGATCAGAGGACTCCTTTGTCTGAACTGAGTCTGCACTATTTATCATGGTTTTAAATATTATTTGGGACAAACCCCAAATAAGAGATTGACTGGTCATTATTAAGATAATGGAAGAATTTGAAAGTCAGCAGTGTGTAAGGGTTAAAACATCAACAAGTCTCTCTATGAGTGTTTGTAATAGTAGGACTTTACTGCAATTGACTAAGTCGATCACTACCAGCTTTTTAAACCACTTACAATGGCTACTAATCAATATACTATGTGTCATGTTAATGATTGGATGGGGCTCCAGATAATTCTAAGGGAGTTAACTGAACAAATCCAGCATTTTCTCACTCATTTGAGCACCAAACTCTATGAAGAGACGATTCTAATAAGTAGTAACACCATAGGGTTTAATGCAGAAATAAAATTTAGTTTTTGAAAAACTCCCCTTATCTGGAGCCCTGATTTGGTGTTTGTGGAAAACAAGTTTTGTCCTTGGTCTTCACGGTTCACTTATATCTGACAACCCATTTTATGTAACATGACACATATCAATGGGATTTTATTTCAACTAAAACTACATGCACAGCAATTTTATAATTGGAACACTGTCAGTGAAGGTTTGAAGTTGCCTAGCCATTTAAAGTCAGGGATGATTTATACTAACTTTTATATTAACTCATTCCCTGAAAGCCCTCAGGGTACTTAATACAGGCCCCAAGGTTATAATTAGAGTGTGAGTTGAGTCTGAGCTAGGCTAAGATAGTTCTCAAGCCTTTGTTTATTCAGTTCTCAAGTCATTGTTTACTCAGTTCTCAAGCCTTTGTTTTGTGAGATTTGAGATTATTGCTCAAATCTGACAAATCAAAAGTTTGAGAACAATTTCAGACTCAACTCAAACTTTGAGTTTTTTGTACCTTGGTGTCTGTATAAAGCAAGTTGAAAGTATATTGAGCTGAAATCTCACTTGAGGAGATTTCTGTTTAACTTTATGCCTGCTTTAAGCCAAGGTAGCTATGGAAAGGGAAGGGGTTAATGAGATGGGTTTGTTTGCTTATATATGTAGGCTGTATGGATTGCCATAGGGAAGCTGTAGGTCAGTTTAGCTGCTTCTAGTGTTGGCAAGATAAAGTCTTCAACCTTTCCTCCGTATCACTGTATCTTCTAGCCAGTAATGCTATATGAGTACAGTTTGCTTTATTGATGGTCAGAACAGCATGCATACAGTGTGGAAATATGTATCTAAAGAATTAAAATAATTGCAAGTTTTACATTTGAATGTCTTGTGCACAAAAATTACACACCTTTTATTCTGAGTTTTAATTTTAATTTTCACCAATGCACCAGTGGGTTATCAGTCTCTTTAACTCTTTGCATGCTGGGTAATATTTTTCATCTGCAACATTTGTCGTCTGCTACTGTTCTAAAATTAGCATTTTCAGAATTTCTTTTAAATTCAGGGTAACAATGGCAAACAGTTTGGGTCCTGATGAGACGCCGCATATAGCGGCGTCTCATCTGGATCCAAACTGTTTGCAAAGGTAATCACTGTGGCAGATATATCTGCCGCTAGCATGCAAAGAGTTAAAACTCCTGTATGTATTCTGAAAAAACAACAACTGAATTACTGAATTAATTTGATATTTCATTTCCCATTAGAACTTTTCTGCCCTTGAAATTTTCAGATTATTTATTTGATATATAAACACCAATTTGTTGAAATTGAGGTGAATTGCCGGTAGTTTGCTTGCATCAGTTGAGAAATAGCCTTAAAATCGAATTTAGATTCCATCTATTTCATGAAGTCATGCAGTTTAAGCAATCGCACCCAAAATTTCCCGTAATTGTAACTACAATGTATTGTTAAAATACAGGATTAAAATAAGGTATATAACAAGAGTTTGCCTTTGTTTTTCCATGGCAGATTTTCTCGAGATATAGAGGCCCTGGACAACAATTTGCCCCAGAATTTACGAACATTCATGTTCATATTCTTTAGGGCATTAGGCACCTTTGCAGTCATCATATTCAGCACACCATTATTTTCCACAATTCTCATACCCATGGTTTTTATTTACTACATGATTCAGGTGAGACGTCAGTCAGTAACCCACCTCTCTATTACAACCTTTCAAAAGAAGACTCGTTGATGATGTTAAAGACAGATACAAGATTGACTAATTACTCCATAAAAAAGCCTTTAACCCATTCCCCCATAAATACGCATTTTTACGCCTTTAATTTATTCCTCCACTGAAGTAAATAGTTCCATTTTAAACCGTGAAGAATGTGTACCATAAGAGAAAATTGTATATTCAAGCAGATGGAGCTTAAACCAGGCTGAAAGTAAAGCAGAATGCGCCTTAAGGCCCATTCTGCTTTACTTTCAACCTTCTTTAAGTGGTCATCTATCTTCAATACTAGAAACATACTATGGGGTAATGGGCTAATCTATTCCGCCACTGAAGAAAATTAAATTCCACTTCTACAATCATGAATATGCACCATAATAAATACTTTCTATATCCTAGCAGATGGAAGCTTAAAGCAGACTGAAGGGGCATTCTGCTTTACTTTCAATCTGCTTTAAGTGGTCACTAGTCTTCAAAATTAGAAACAGGCTATGGGGTAGAGAGTTAAAACAAGTTGAAAGTAAAGCAGAAAGCTTCATTTGGAGTTTTCTGTTTTTTCTGGGACCTTATCTCCACAAGCCGTTAGGAGCCAGATCAGATGAAGAGTAACTGAGCCTCTGCTCAAGCTCCAAATTGATGGCCGCTCATATTAGTATAAAGGGTCCAAATTTTCAAAACTTTCATTTTAACCCATTACCCCATATAGCCTGTTTCTAGTTTTGAAAATAGGTAACCACTTAAAGCAGGTTGAAAGTAAAGCAGATTGTGCCTTAAGGCACATTCTGCTTTACTTTCAGCCTGCTTTAAGCTAAAGTCTGCAGAAAACTGTAGAAAATAAAAAAAATTCAAACATATTTATTACTGTATAAATTGCTTCTATTTTCTTCAATGGAGGACTAAATTAAAGGCATAAAAAGGCATTTGTATGGGGTAATGGTTTAAGGCTGAGGACCAATAATGAGATCGGACCAAAATCGTTACTCTACGTATAGCGATTGGCCGTTTTCATCAACTGCTGGCCTCAGAATCATTCTCCTCCATGTACCAATGGTATCAACGCTGCTTTCTGCACACAGTTTGGATCAGAAAACAAGCATCTCATTACCCAGTATACCAGGAGTTAACCCATTACCCCATAGTCTGTTTCTAGTTTTAAAGACAGGTGAACCCTTAAAGTAGGTTGAAAGTAAAGCAGAATGTGCCTTTAGGCACATTCTGCTTTACTTTCAGCCTGCTTTAAGAACCATAAATATTTCTTATGATACATATTTATGACTGATTAAAAAGGAACTATTTTCTTCAGTGGAGGAATAAAGCAATGGTGTCAAAAGGTGTATTTATTATGGGGTAATTGGTTAAGACAAGAGTGAAGGAGTGAAAGAATTAGCAGGGCTGCCATAAATTGATAAAAAAATTCCTAAGATTTATACCTTTTACCCATAGTCTGTTTTTAGTTTTTAAGACACGTAATGCTTAAAGCAGGTTGAAAGTAAAGCAGAATGCGCCTTAAGGCGCATTCTGCTTTACTTTCAGTCTGTTTTAAGCTACCATCTGCTAGGATAAAAATCCGAAGATTTAGGAAAAATCCGGAGAAATGTCAGCCCTGAATTAGTAGTTGTCTGTCTGAACCATCAAATAGTAGTCCTCTTGTGAGTGTTTGTAATAGTCGATGACCAAGTCAACCACGACCAGCTAGCTAAACCACTTATTATGGCTACCAATCAATAGCAGTACAAACCAATGTTCACCCATTGCTCCAGAAATATGCCTTTTTACACCGCTAATCATTTCTACACTAAGGAAAGTTATTAGTCCTCAACTCAAATTAAACAATGTCAAAAATATTAACATATGATACCTGTATTAAATGATTTTATCCCCAAAACTACTAGTCTTAATTCTAAAGAAGCTTCATAGGAACTTACCTGGAATGACCGTCTTGTAAACTTTTTTTTTTTTAAGAACCATGGTTACCATGGCAACAAGAATTCAAAATTTAAAAATCAGAAAACATATATATGGCGCAAAACTGTCAAAGTTTTAGATAATTGGAATTTTTGTGTTTTTTTCTTTTTAAGTTTTGTTCAGTTCATGGCCCTTGGATCCACATTTGATAAAAATAGGTCCTTCCAGATCCCTTATTCTACAATGAATTAGATCTATATAGGAAAACTTTAAAAATCTTCGTTTCAAAATCCACCAGGTCCAAAGCTGCAACGTTCCTGGAACCATTTTGACCCATCCTGAGGATTTCTTAAGTTACAGACTCAGGTGATTCAATAAGTGCTTTCTGCTTTGTTTTCACCCTGCTTTAAGTTATCCCCTATTAAAGATAATTGTATACATGTGTACCTATACTTGCTTTGTATAAAGCATTTATGGTGTAAGCCCTATAAATTTATTTGTACATCACTAGCTCCATGGTGATGACCACAACTAATATTCATTATATGCCTCCTATTGAGCTTCTCCGCCTGTATCTGCACAGTAAGATACATGAGTCTGTATGTTACTCCTTGTATTTTATTGTGGTATTTTACTCCAATCTTGTTTTCGATTAAGCCTGACGTCATGAATACGTACATGTACAAGTTCTGTGTTATTCTTTGTGGCATAAAAGAATACTTGTGCTGCTTCAAATATCAAATGTTTCTGGATATAAAATGTTTTAAACAACTATTTAGTTGTTGTTGCTGGTGTATATTGAAGGCATATAATAAACACATTACCAGTTTGCGAAGCGTTACAGGGAGTTGTATTCAGCTCTCTTCATCACCCGATCAGACTCACGCCAAGGCACTTGTCAGATCAGCTGTTTCCACCAAGAATGTCTCGAGCTAAATACCATGACTCCAAATAAGAAGTAGTTTTCTAAACAAATCCAACAATTCTCACTCATTTAATCACCAAATCCTATGGTGTAACTACTCATTAGAATCTTCTCGAAGAGACGATTCTAATGAGTAGTAACACCATAGGGTTTGATGCAGAAATAAAGATTTTAGTTTTTGAAATACTCCCCTTATTTAGAGCCCTGAATACATTTCTCTGTATTGCACCGCAGACAATTACTTGTAATGTGTATGATCATTCTTGGTGCGTCAATCTCTTCAATAGTAGGTGGTGCATAAATTACGCGAGTATTGCTTTTAAAGCAGGTTGAAAGAACTTAGGAGAATGCAGTCCTTAAGGTGCATTGTGCTTAACTTTCAGCCTGCTTTAAGCTACTATCTGCTAGGATGTTGGGAATACTTCTAAAGGTGCATATTTTTGACTGTATGCAGTGAAACTATTCTTTTAGTGGAGGAATAAATTAGAGGCATAAAAGGGCATATTTATGGAGTAATGGTTAAAGGTGTAGGGACATCAGTTAGCCAGAAATGTTCATAGTGTAGGCAAAAGAAGTCTCACAAGGAATAGTCCCAAATGTTTCTGCCTCAGAAGAGCATTTTGTGAAGAAAACTTGTTTACTGTTTTGTTCTTTTTATAAACATGTAATGCATGAATGCTAGAGATTAGAATCAAAGAATTTCCAGGGCTGCCATTTCTCCGGATTTTTCCTAAATCTTCGCATTCTTTTCTAGAACATGGTAGCTTAAAGCAGGCTGAAAGTAAAGTAGAATGCGCCATAAGGCGCATTCTGCTTTACTTCCAGCATGCTTTAAGTAGTCACGTGTCAACAAAACTAGAAACAGGCTATGGGGTAAAGGTACGATTCGTAAATTCGAACTTGAATAATGCAAATTTGGAAATCTTAGGATTTTTCCTGTCAACTTATGGCAGCCCTGAATTTCTGTTATCATAGATGGGGTAATGGGAGATTATGTGAGCTGAAATGACAAAATTGTCCCATGTGTCTTAGTTGGTGCCTATAATGTCAAAACACCTGACATATTTTTATATGCAATATAACCCCATGAACTTTCTCTGCATTTTTCACTTGTGGATCATGGTGTATCTTTGGGGGCAATATATAAGCAGCACTTGTAGTTGCCCTAAAAAACACTGAAACACAAATAGTTTATTTGCAAAATAAAGAAAAATACTCAAATAAAAGCAACTGTGTGTTATTATCATGCATCTGGCATTAAAAATATGATCAGTCTGAAAACATCAAGAAAAGGGTTTTGATCTAGACTTAAAATGATATTTTCTTTCATTGAACTGTCCTTTGAAAAACAAATTACTGTTTTATGTTTACATTTTGATAATTGCCCTTGAAATGAAAATGGTTTTGTCTGCAAGAATTGTTGTCTGCTACTGTTCTAAAAATAGACATTTTAAAAATTCTTTTTAAATCAGGCCAAATAGTTCAGATCCTGATGAGACCCTGGTGTGTCATTGATATCCAAACTGTTTCCAAAGATAACCAAGATTTTGCTGCTTAAGGTAGAAGAGAGACTAGCATGTCTTATGGAGGAAAGGGTAGAGCTCTAATCATAGAATGGTCTGGTAAATAGCTTTAAGTTTAACTCTTTGCTCCCTGAAACTTGAAATGGACAATTCCAGATTCCATTTTAATCTAGTCCATTTCTGACTTTTAAGGGTTGTTTTTGTCAATGTTTGGCATTATGACAAACAGTGAAGACCCTGATCAGAGGGCTCCTTTCGGAGCCCTCTGATCTGGGTCTTCACTGTTTGCATAGGACAAGTGTTCTATTCACATGTACCCTCTTTGAAAAGGACGCCTATATGCGGGACTAGGGTTCAAAGGATTAAAGGGGAGCTGATATCATGAATGTGGAATAATGAATTGGAATGGGTGGGCAGAAAACTTCATGATTATGACAAGTATTTACAGCACCTATATCCTTTGTGTCTTCACCAAACCCTTTCTTATGACAATTCCTATGAGTAGGTAGTCACAACATAAGGTTTGGTTAAGACATGAAAGAAAAAAATGTTTGGTTTGTAGCCAGAAAGTGGATAAATCATACACTGCAGTCTGCACCAATATTTCAGTGCTATAGATAAGGGGAGTATTTCAAAAACAAAAATCATGTATGCACTAAATCCTATTGTGGCATTACTCATTATAGTTGTCTCAGAGAGGCGATTCTAATGAGTAGTCACATACACTAAGGAGACAATGTTGGCAATCTTTAGTTCAACACTCCCTCTCATCTGGAGCACTGCATGATATTTAAGTTGAAAACACACAGACACTACAGACACAGGCTCGGACACACCAAATTAAGCAAATTACACTTAACCCTTAGCCCGCCAAATAAATTGTCGTCTGCTATATTTCTCGTCTGCTTCAAGTTTCAAAGTGCTTCAAAGTTGCTCAAAATTGCTGAAAATGTTGTCCGAGTGTCAAACAGCTTGGATCCGGATGAGACGCCGAGTTACTCGGCGTCTCATCCGGATCCAAGCTGTTTGCATATGGAGCTGTAGTCGTGAGTGGCAGGCTAAGGGTTAACCCTTCCCCACTGAATATCCTTATGTGAAACTCATTTATAATGACCATCTTCCATCTATCTGAACTAAATTGGGTAATAAAATAAGGAAACTGTTCCCTAAGAAAAATTTCCAACTCTATCGGAAACAGTGCAGACCCTGATCAGATGAGTCCTTCAGGAGCTGTCATCTGGGTCTACACTGTTTTTAAACAAGCATCAATATCTTTTAATAGAAAAAGGATTGATATGGCTAGTACACCTATACACTTGTAGATATATGCACTCTACACAACACATTCCTGTAATAGACACATTCTTATACTATGGGTAGTAAGCCTCATTCAACTTTTTGTCGGTCAAAATCCGTCATCAGTTTCTAAGCTAAAACTTTAGAATTTTACAGGACTTTTTCACATAAACTACAAAATTTAATGTGCATGTTTTCATGATTTTGATATGCTTAAATTTTTCAACAACCTGTATCCTAGTTTAATCTAGCTTTTTTTGCACAAACTAGTAGAATTAAGAGCACCTTTTAATGCCATATGAATGCTTTGGTTGTTGCATCTTACTTGATTTGTTTTGTTACTAACAAAGGTCATTTATATACAGGCATGCAGTTTGCATCCCTGGGTCCAAGGTTATAAAGAGTTTGAGTTGAGTCTGAGATCGTTCTCAAGCATTTGATTGGTCAGATTGCTTTATAACCCAGGACCCTGTGTTCATTAGGCATTCAAAGAAGGTGAATTGAGCTTTCTGCTTTACTTCCATTTGCTGCTTTTGATAAAGCAGTCATCTGTTTAGAGCTTAATGCTTTTTCTATGAATGTCCACCTAACACAAACTTGGCTGAATTAACCCAATACACCATAAATACACCTTTTCAAGCCTGTAATTTATTGCTCCATTGTAGAAATTAGTTCCCCTTTGTACAGTCAATGATATGCACCATGAGATATATTTTCTATATCCTAGCAGACTTTAGCTTAAAGCAGGCTGAAAGTAAACCAGAAGATACCTGAAGGCACATTCTGCTTTACTTTCAACCTGCTTTAAGTGGTCACCTGTCTTCAAAACTAGCAACAGGCTATGGGGGTAGTGGGTTAACCAGTTAATGAATTCTCTAATTGACTTCCTTTACAGGTAAAGACTTATAAGTGATGTTTAATCCACCAAGCCAGTAGCATATTAGTTTACTAATGGAGAAAGTATTAATTAATTATGCATGGGCTTCTGTTTATTTCGACAGATTTTCTAGGGACGTGGAAACGATTGACAACAACCTGCCACAGAATTTCCGTACATTTTTGGGCACATTTTTCGGTGCCCTCAGTACTTTAGTTGTCATAGCATACAGTACCCCGTTGTTCTTAGTGGTTATAGTTCCCATGGGGTTCTTGTACTACTTAGTACAGGTAGGTGAAAGGAACTCCCTGGGAGCCGGAGGTTCCCATGGAATTCAAAGTCATTTTATAGCTACAGCTAGGCACCAGGGGCTCGTTTTACTAAACAACTTACGCAAATTATTTGCGTAAGTCAACATTTTAAATTTTAATTTATATTTTTTATTATCACTTGCTACAAACAACAAATAGCCAGATCAGAGAACGCGCTTTTAGCGCGTCCTCTGATCTGGCTATATGCTGTTTGCAAACATTTATAGTAGAAAAATAAGAGTAAAACGATTTTGACTTACGCAAATTTTTTGCGTAAGTAATTTAGTAAAACGGGCCCCAGATGTTGATAATATTATTTCTACACCAAACCCGATGTCGTGACTACTCATTAGAATTGTCTCAAAGAGCAAATTCCAATGAGCAGTCACAACTTTAGAGCTAGAGCAAAGCTCCAGATAATGATTATTATTTCTACACCTAATGCTTTGTTACAACTACTCATTAGATCGGTCTCTTGGGGAGGATTCTAATGAGTAGTGACAGCAAAGGTGTTAGTAGTGACACAGGGCTGCCATAAGTTGACATGAAAAATCCTAAGATTTCCAAATTTGCATTTTTCAAGTGCGATTTTACGAATCGTACCTTTACCCCATAGCCTTTTTCTTGTTTTGTTGACATGAGACTACTTAAAGCAGTCTGTAAGTAAAGCAGAATATGCCTAAGGGCGCATTCTGCTTTACTTTCAGCCTGCTTTAAGCTACCATAACCTGGGGAAAAAATCCGGAGATTTAGGAAAATTCCGGAGAAATGGCAGCCCTGGTGACATAAAGACCTAAGTTTTTGAGATAGGACTTTCTTTTATCTGGAGCTATGGCTATGGTTTGTTGTGTGGATTGCTTCGACATATCACTTAGTTAGCTGCTAAAAAATCCAAAATAAAGCTGAATATTAGAGCTGAAAATTAGCACTGATTTTGGATTGCCATGGGTGTTTGGTTTCGTTAGCTATCCCCACCCCCAACCCTTCATAATGTATAACCAGAGCTCACGCTGCTCAGTTTAACATAGATTTATCTTGATTATCAGGCACGTAGGAAGCAAAATGGGATTGGGGAGGCACACTCTTCATCTCTACATTTTTTGGGGGTTGTGCGTTAAAATTTGCATAAAAACAACGTCTGAAAAGCGTTTTCTGGCCTTTATTTAGTACAAATAAAAAAATTGCCCCCCCTGTTCCTACGAGCCTGATTATTATACACACAAATTATATCTATTTCATTCTTTCTGTGAGAATAAAGTGTCTTTTGGGCATTGCAGACAGTGTAAATAGTAATTTTATCTAGCTGTTTATGCCCCAAACAGTGTAGATCCTGCTCAGACATGTGTCAAGTGTGCTGTCTGATCTCTTTCTACACTGATTTTCAATGTCCAAATATCCTTTCTTCTCATTTCACAATTATACATGCAGGACTCCAGTTATGAATTAGCAAACACATTCAACCCGAGTGACAAGTAATTTAACTCATCATTTACAAACAGTGTACCTGAGAGGATTACACTTGTCCTATATGCAAACAGTGTAGACCCTTATCAGAGGGCTCCTTAAGGATCCCTCTGATCAGAGTTCTGCAATGTTTACCATTTTGAAATATATTGCAAAAAATAACCTTTAGTATTAAAAAATGAACCAGACTTTATTGGAAACAGGAACTGTTCATTGTAAGTTTCAGGGTAGAATGAGTTAACCTGGGCTCCAGGTAAGGGGAGTATTTCAAAAACTAAAACCTTTATTTCTGCAATAAGCCCTATGGTGTCACTACTCATTAGAATCGTCTCTTCGAGACGATTCTATTGGGTAGTATCACCATAGGATATGGTGCTGAAATGAGTGAGAAAATGTTTGATTTGTTCAGATTACTCCCTCTTATCTGGAGCCAAGGTTAACTGACCATTTCCAGCATTTTCTACTCTGTCTCCACCAAAACACTTTGTACTCTCCAAGAGATGATTCTAATGACAAGTGACACCATAGTGTTGGTGGAGACATAAGGATATTTATACAGTAAAACCTCTCTATTACCACCACTAAATGAGCTAATTTTATAGGTGGTTTAGGCATGGGGATGCTTAAAGCAAGATAAAAGTAACTCTCCTTTACTTTTTTCTTGCTTTAAGCAGGTCACCTGTTTGTTAGACTCGTGTGTTCTTAATTTGGTTGTAATAGGGGTGTTTTACTGCTTGTTAGTATTTCAAATGGTTACCTTATCTGGAGTTCTGACGTCACAAACAATTACAATCATGTAAATTGATATAGATCTGTCATATATTCTGCTATGGAGAACTCTTTTGCTGTTGTAGACTGTTGACCATGTATAAATACTATCTGGCAATATAGGCAAGCAGTGAAGACCACATCAAGATAATTTATATGGCATTAATTCTAACTTATAAGCAGATACACTGCTTGCCAAGTCAGAGCTATTTCTTATGTGAGGTAGCTGATTCTTTAGTTGCTTTAACCCTTTTCATGCTGAATATTAATAATATAAAGCTGAGTCCACTATGTACAGCGTTCGATCATAAAATTACGTACAAAATGGCGGACGTCAAAACAACGGCATGAGCATTATAACAACCTGCCTTCTGTGGAATTTATTTTTATACAAACATCTCTTCAAAGTCACCTAGGAAACACTCTGATCTCTGCCACGATTGAAAATCTGTGTTATAGGCCTATGCATAGAGGTAAAACACGGTTTGACCAACCTTAAAAGTGTCCGCTCGTCACGGAAGTCCAGTTTCCTTCTTTTTCCTGTTTTAGGTCTGTTTTCAATATTTCCTCTTGAACAATAACTTTTTATAACAGAAGCGACTGAAGACCGACTTAGTACAATATTCCTAGCAGTTTGAGCACTTTTAACTCCTTTTTTATAACTGTTTACGATGATTTTCTTAACCGAGTCTGCTTAATTTTTGGATTTACCCATCTAAGTTGACAGCTAGATTAAGCAGATAAATACTTACATTACGTCACAAAAATTATATGACCTCAAACAGAAAGATGTAAGCAACAATATAGTCTTTTTCATAAAACGCAATTTGTGTATAAACAGCTGTTTACATGGCAATACTGCTGAACATCATTTATGGTAGCCATTTTTGTACGTAATATTATTATCCGACGCTTTGTCTAATGAAATAAGAAAACATTCCCTATGAAAGAGTGCAAGCTTATGTCACACAGATCCAAAATGAAAACAATGTAGACCCAGATCAGACAACGCCTTTAGGAGCTGGGTCTTCACTGTTTTCAAAAAGCTTAAATAGTTACTAACAGCTTAAAGGAGTTGTCTGATCTTGGTCTTCACTGTTTTCAAAAAGCATAAATAGTTGCTAACAGCATGAGAAGGGTCTGTTTTTTGCCCACTAAGTATTTCCCTGTGTTATTTTGTCAGCCTCAGTGTCTTAGTAAATGCATTGTTTTCAGCTCAGTTTTGCCATTTGTGTGATTCCAGATCACCCCCAACTCTCCACATTAGTAATGTTGTAGTAGATAATCATACGTAACAGTGTGAACTTACAAAAAGTATTTCATTTAACTTTATTAATATTTAATAACAATAATGACAACAATATTGCATGAAATTTTACTTAAGGTAATAACTTACATTGTACCCAGATAGCAGAGCGACGTTGGCCCAACGTTGGCTAATGGTCGGCATATTGGCACAACGTTGGCGTTGGCATGTTAACGTTGGGCCAACGTTGGGCCAACGTTGTACATCCAACCATCTTTTCTACATAGACGGCGTTGGCTATACAACGTTGGCCCAACGTTGGGCCAACGTTGTATAGCCAACCATAAACACACAATTTGATAGAGATCTTAAAAGTGATTTTACCAAATATGTGGTCCCATTATATTTTAAAAGCAAACCACAACCACACAAAAAATTAATTAAAATTGCTTAATAAATGCAGTATCCTAATATTGCTATAGATCTATTATTATATACTAGATTCTATTTATAACAAGTAGAGCTCTTAATGATTTCTTTAAAATGGGGAAAAAATAATCAATTTACCTAAATCTACATTTTTTCTAGATTTTAGCGGAGAAAAACGTATTCTGTGCGAGACGACACTGTATTTTTTATAGACCCTATCATTCGGCTGTGTTTTATACCTATCCATTTTAGAAAATTTCCACATGCAGACGAAAAAATCCACCCAAATGTGAGTATATCTGCATGAAATATATACACAAAAAGTATAAAGCAACATATTTCAGTTCATTTAAGACAGTTGGTAAATAAATAAACATTATATGTACAACTATTATAAAATAAACATGATGAGTTCGGGTCCATAACTTTTGAAAGTGGGTGGGGTATGTCCAAATTTTATTGAGTTTTCTCATTAACTTATTCTTAGTGAATTATTTGTTCATTTAATCATCAGTTAAACATTATATTGTAGAGCCACTAGAGGTCAAAATATGACAATTTTGTATACTTTGGTTTTGACAGCGTTATACAGTCATTTCGTACCCATGCCTTTTCGTACCCTATTTTTTATTTTACCATTTCTTACTCCTATTTCTTCATTCTAGTTCTGTACAGAGGGTATAATCTCGGTCTTACAAACAGAAAATGTTCCTATGACAATTAAGCCCCAGAACTTGTCCAACTTTTTAAATCTGTTTTTAACATTTTACTCATTAGCTCACGGAAATATACAGAAGTCAGTTTATAATTCCGTGATTAGCTCTTTAATGCCTTTATTTTTCTAATTTCTGACAGTCAACATGCCTCAAGTTGAGGTTCCAAGCAGGGTTTTGACTATTTAGAATTTAGATAGATAGAAAGTATGAAGGTCTCTGGGGCCTGCACTAGGAAAAAATCGAAAGGCTGCTTTGTCTCTCCTATGCATGCAGTAGCAATGTCAAAATCTGAAAGGTGGTGTGGCTGTTGGCGATCTTATAAATAATATGCATGATTCAATGGCTTCCAAACCAACAATACGCACATTTTATTTTTAGCGAGATCGGGATCAAACCACAACAAGTAGCATTCCGAATGATTTAAATAAGTGCAAATAGTTTTCAATACTGAAAAACTGATGGGAAAAAAGTGAAATGTGACATTTATAGTTATAAAACAGAGTAACAAAAAAAGCTTTTTCTGAGGCACAAATTGTGTCGTTTTATTTTTTCCTCTTTTTTTTCAAGAGTTGTACTTTAACATCATTTTTTGTTTCTTTTATACATGTTTAGGTCAAGATGTACCCAATAAACACAAAATATCCCAGAAAATGTTTTTTAAAAAATCCTTTGGCATTGCTACATGCAGTTCATCAGCCATTCCATAACAGATCATCTGCCAAACCTATCCCTCTTAAGAATGCACACGTTACGTATCAGCACTGCGTAGCATTCCCAATGCGTATACAGGACATGGACCATCAGATCAATATAGCGTGAACCCGGAACTCGTCGGTGACTGGAATGTGTCCCTAATGCATGACGCGGAGCGTTAAGTGGCAAACGAGCCTAACGGTGTAAGGCTGGCAGACCCTTGACACATAACAGGTTTGGTACAGTGTAACCATAGATATGTTGACGATTATTGCATTACGTGTTATCAACAGTTTCACTGCCTGTATGGTGGCGATTGCGCAGGTGAACTGGGCGGATAGTCCTGTGTTAAGGTGAAGTAATGACGTGCAGCGTCACGTTCGCGGTCGATCTGCAAGGGTTCCCATCTCTCATGCATCTGATAAGACGTTCTTTAGTGAAAAAATACACATTGAACTGTCCAGCAACCTGCTGTTGGCCTCGACCCTCCAACAGTAGTTCAATAGCTTGCCCCCTCTGAACTTCAGTTCAGTGTACCTCACTTCGAAGATGTTGAAAGCAGTTTCAAAACTCAGAAAATCAATGTCCCAACTTAAAACTTACCCCATTGACTGATTTTGACAATTGAATATATCATTATCACAATTATGCACAGGTATTTTGCATTTTCATACTTACTCTGGGTACGGCAAACTTTTACAAGGTTGAGTAGTTTAATCCACCGGATGTTGTTAGAGCTGTCATTGATAGGAACAATATCGATGTATCGCCAATATTTATTCATCGATCGATTATCGATACACATTTTCAGAGTATCGATAGTTCGATACAATGGAAAAATAAAACTGACTAGAAATGTACTGTTAAAAAAGTTCATTTTCCTGATTCTACACTGTTATATAGCTTTTGCAAATTACACTCTTGTTTACAGTATATTCATATGAAAAAGTTAATTTGTCATGCATTAATGTTGAGAGTTTTGCTGAAAGTTCATTTACAGGTTTGATTGAGTTGGGTTTTACGGCACCGCGACACATGAAATGGTCATATGGCGCCGAGCCACAGGTACATGGTAGTAAGTTTGGTAAATATTTAACTTAAAAGTCAATTCAAATAAGAAATACATGTACGTTCCAATAACCTGTCTCTAGAGTTATATAAATGTTCAAATTGATATATCTATATATCATCGATATTTGTCTCCCAATATATCGATATTGTTTATATGCTTTTTGCTAAATCAATGACAGCTCTAGATGTTGTGGACATAATGGCCAATATTTGGACTTTACCGAATTTCATAAATTTAGGCCAAGTGATAAAGTTTTTGTTGAATATTTTAGGTAACCCTGCATATCTTTTTAGCTCACCTGGCACAAAGTGCCAAGGTTTGTGCCAAGGTGAGCTATTTTGATTGTGCTATGTCCGTTGTCGCCCGTCAGTCGTCAAAAATTTCTTTAAACGACATCTCCTCCTAGACTACTGGATAGATTTTTACCAAACTTGGCAGAAATTATCCTTATATGGTCCTCTTTGAAAGGTGTTCAGATATTTCCAGTCTGTTGCATATCTAGGTCACAGGAGCAAAAAATAGATCATTTCAATAAAAACTTAAAAAATCTTTTTCTCTGAAATTGCATGACCCTGAGCTAAGATATTTGGCACAAAGCATCATCTACAGGTTCTCTATAAAGTTTGTACAAATTATGCCCCTGGGGTCAAAATTGGCCCGCCCCGGGTGTCACAGTTTTACATAGGGTTAAACTCTATGTAAAATTTACATAGAGTTTACCCCTATGTAAAACTGTGACACCCGGGGCGGTCAGTTATATAGTGAAATTTTCAAATGTCTTCTCCTCTTAAACTAATATGGCAAGAGCTTTGATATTCGGCATGGGGATACTTCTAGTTGTCCTTTACCAATATTGTTCAAAACTGTTCATTGCATAGCTAGGTTACAGGAGCATCTGATCTACTTGGCAATTTGCACAATCATATCTATTTTTACTCACAGAATTACACTCAAACATTAATATCGGATCCCTTGCGACTTATCACTCCTCCCCAATGTTGCCTTCTACATGGTGCTGCTTATTGTGGCATCTGATCAGGAAGATGGATCCAAACTGTTTGACAATCGTATCAATATTTCTTGAGTAAAAAAGCCTTAAAGGGACTCGCAACCGGATGGTGTACTTGTCAAAATAAAATAAAATACTCAAATAAAAGCAAATTTGTGGCATTATTTGGCTTCTGACATTAAAAAAATATGATCAGTCCAAAAAAAGTCTCAAGAGTCGTCAACAAATCTTAGTTTTTTTAGATATATTCCATCGTTTTTCAATAGCGTCAGCTGACGGTATAGTTGTTGCTTCTCTACACGGGCTCTGACATAAACTGGAGCCGAATAATGTAGTATTAATCGCTACCAGTGAAGTACGTTAATTCGCTACCATATATATAGAGAGCGTCCGTAGTCGAGGCGGTAAAGGCGTGTCCTCATTTTTCTTGTTTGTCTCCGCAATGGAAGGTCACGGGTTCGAATCCCACCAGAGCTTCTTCTTTTTTTTTTTTTGGAAATGCATTTTTTAACAGAATTTATTATCCTAAACTAAATCTTACCCATTTATATAATCATTTGACATATATTTACAAATTACCATTTTTAATGCTAAATCCGGTTGTGAGCCTCTTTAAATCTGACTTAAAAAAAATTGCCGACAACTCTTAAGTTTACAATTCAGATGAAAATCAAATGGTGCTCATCAGAGGGTTAAGACAGGCAACAAAATTTTGAGATAATCAAAGTATGTGTACACCAGTAGTAATAATCTTATGTAGTATTTGTAATAGAAGGGTTCTACTGTATAAGAAATAAATGTCTCTCACCATATGCATTCATCAGGGTATTAAAAGAGTGGATGGTGGACATTGTAAAGTTTAATGTTAACCCTTGTGAAATAACCAAATAACCAATTTTAACATTTATTTCACATTTTTGTAGTCCAGAAATTAAGGAGGGTCACCAGAAAGAAGTATAACGCCTGTCAGAGGAGAGATGGTGGCGCCTGGACTCCCATTATGTGGCCTGGCCCTACGTATGTCTTTGAAGAAAAAAGAGTCTTCCTGGCTATTGATGGGCTCCATCTGAGTAGTATTGGAAACTGGCTGTTAGCATTAGCCGTCAAATATGTGATCCACTCTTGGTCACCATCAGTCGTCTGTAACTAGGTCTACGCCAACAGGAAACAAGGTAACTTAAATTTGATGGCTTTGTGATCTCTGTCATCCTATGTTAATAGATTACCTCTGGTGATGCTGCATGCATGCTTATATGCATCCTTTACAAATGCTGTACTTGTGAAGAGTGCACTTGTACTAATCTATGCAAAACAGTGTGGTCATGTGAGAGTTACCACTAACTCTATGAACAGTGACTGTCAAATGGTGTTTGCTAAAATTCTGAAAGTTAATCTAGTCTTTTTCATTTACAGAAACAGAAGTCCCAACCACCTACAACACCATCCAACTGTACTTTATGCCATCTGTTATCAGGTCAACACCATGAAACCATGTAATCAGGATGGATGGATGAGTTTGGTTTTAACCAGGTCTATACCACAGGTCAGGAAACATGGTAACTAACTTAAGCTTGATAGCTTTCTGTTCACTTATCCTAATTTAACAGACCTCCCTAGTGACACATGTATGTATCCTTTACAATGGTGTACCTGTGAAGAGTGCACTTATACTATTCAAACAGTGTAGACCCTGATTAAAAGGAGTCATGCCAAAGGTACCCCTAACACTTTCAACAGTTACTGTCCAATATTGTTTGCTAAATTTCTGAATTACAGTGTCCCACCATACAACAGCCCTCCCAACAACTACCCTTGCTGTTGTTCCCTAAACAGGACAATTAATTTATGTCCAGCACTGTTACTGTTGCAATATGGTCTGCTTAAAATTGTTGTCTGCTGTTTTTTCTCTAAGTTACAAATGATTGGACATAACAATTTATTAATACGATGATACAAAAAATATTATAAATGACGAGTGACAAACAGCTTGAATCCAGATTAGACTTGCGTAATCAGTCTCTGATCTGGATTCAAGCAGTATGCAAATGTAAGCCATGGGTGTTGCTTGTCTAGAATTAGCATAACTCTTCTAGGGGTGTTCGGGGGCATAGTCCTCTGCGAAAAATTTGAGTTGTATAACACTGTAAAAAAAAATTTTCTAGATGGCCTCTGGTGTGTTGTTTTGCACGTTCAAAATCAGGTAAAATTCTAAAATAAATCTATGTAAACTGAAAATATATATGTTAAATTGTCCGTTTCAGGTTAATACATTTTCCCACTCTGATTTTAGTTTCAAATTGTTCCAATTTTTATGACAGCGTGTACGCAGTTTCGTGTTTTTAGCTCACCTGAGCCTTCGGCTCAGGATGAGCTATTGTGACCGCTCTTCGTCCGTCGTCCGTCGTCTGTCGTCCGTCGTCCGTCCACATTTTCAAACAACATCTCCTCAGAAACCACTTACCCGATTTCAACCAAACTTTATCAGAAGCATCAGTGACAAGGGGGAACGAAATCTTGTTCTAAGTTTTTGGCTAGAGTTATTCCCCTTGCTTTGGGACTTGATTTTCTAACATGACCGTATAGACAACTTTTAATGCATAAGAAAATCTTTAAAAATCTTCTCCTCAGAAACCAAAAGGCCCAGACCTTTCATATTTGGTATGTATCATAACCTAATGATCTTCTACCAAGATTGTTCAAATTTTGACCCTGGGGCCAAAATTGGCCCCGCCCTTGGGCTTATCAGTTTTTCTTAGGAAAATCTTTGAAAATCTTCTCCTCTGAAACTGTATGGCCTAGATCATTAATATTTGACATGTAGCTTTGCATTATGGTCCTCTACCTAGCTTGTTCAAATTATGACCGCCGGGTCAAAATTGGCCCGCCCCGGGGCTTATCAGTTTTACATAGAGTTATATAAGAAAATCTTTAAAAATCTTCTTCTCTGAAACTGTATGGCCTAGATCATTAATATTTGACATGTAGCTTAGTCTTATGGTCCTCTACCTACATTGTTCAAATTATGACCCCCGGGTCAAAATTTGCCCGCCCCGGGGCTTATCAGTTTTACATAGAGTTATATAGGAAAATCTTTAAAAATCTTCTTCTCTGAAACTGTATAGCCTAGATCTTCCAGCTTTGACATATAGCTTTGCCTTATGGTCCTCTACTAAGATTGTTCAAATTATGACCCTGGGCCAAAAATGGCCCCGCCCTTGGGCTTATCAGTTTTTCTTCGGAAAACCTTTGAAAATCTTTTTCTCTGAAACTGTATGGCCTACATCATTAATATTTGACATGTAGCTTTGCCTTATGGTCCTCTACCTAGATTGTTCAAATTATTACCCTAGGGTCAAAATTGGCCCCGCCCGGGGCTTATCAGTTTTACATAGAGTTATATAGGAAAATCTTTAAAAATCTTCTTCTCTGAAACTGTAAGGCCCAGATCTTTCAGCTTTGATATGTAGCTTTGCCTTATGGGCCTCGCCCTTGGGCTTATCAGTTTTTCATAGGAAAACCTTTGAAAATCTTTTTCTGAAACTGTAAGGCCCAGATCATTTGTAATTGAAATGTAGCTTAACCTTATAGTCCTCTACCAAGATTGTTCAAATTATGACACCATGTCAAAATTGGCCCTGCCCCGGGGCTTATCAGTCTTATATAGACTTATATAGGAAAACCTTTAAAACTCTTTTTATAGCTATATATATCACAATATTGTCTTGCCCAGTCAGCTTAGGTACAATGTTCTCAGGTGAGCGACTTGTGGGCCATGGCCCGCTTGTTTAGCATACATGTAGCTAAATGTATGTGCCTACCAGAGAGTGGCTACACCATTCTTATGAGGGGGCGTCATGGTGCCCCGAGAAAATTCTATTCCTTGATAGTCTCTGCAGATGCGTTCTTAGGACTTTTGGGGCGTTAAAGGCACAAACATCATCATGTAATTGGTAAAAAGAAAATTGGGTTTTCCCCAAACCCTTCTTAGGCTTCAATTTTATTGCATTTTCCGCATGATTTTTGGACTTCTGTTACAAAAGTGTATACCGGTACACATGCCTACTTGCCTAGTAGAAAGCTACGCCAATGTAATACAAGTCTAATTTTGCCTCCTTTTAAAGACTCCCTCCAAACAAGGCACTCAAATTGTGTTCCCCGATGGATGTTATTGTTGAGAGTTATTAGTTATTATCATTTACAGGATAAAGATGTTGTCACCACCTATTACGCCTTCCTTACAACATGTGTTACGAGGTCATTGCCATGTATGCCTTGTGTAATCAGGTCAACACCGTCTGTAAATAAGTCTGCTCCACCAGGAAATAAGGTAACTAAGTTTGATAGCTTTGTCGTCTCTCTTACAGCTATTGTAAATGAATTTCTCAAAACTAAGAGAGGTACTAACTTGAAACTTTTAAAACTTGTCCAGTATCAAAAAGGCAACTCACTTCAATAAGGCATGTTGCTCTGGGATTTGTCCTTCCAGAGTCATTGCCCTTTTTAAACTTAAAATTTTTAATTTAAAAAATCTCCAATTTAATTGGCAATATAAAGTATATGAAAGTCAAGAGTCCAGCACCCATATGCAGTGCTCCAATTAATTTTTTATTTTCTGTAAAAAGAAAATTGTATACACATGCATACTTGCCTAATAGGAAGCTAAACCAATGTAAGCCAAGTCTAAATTTTCCCGCCCTATAACCACTCCCTCCAAACAATGCACTCAAACTGTGTCCATCGTTGGATGTCGTTGTAGAGAGGGAGCACTGTAGTTATTATCATTTCCAGGATACAGATGTCGTCACCACCTATTACGCCTTCTGTATGACATCTGTTACCAGGTCATTGCCATGTACGTCTTCTGTAATGGGTCAACACCGTCTGTAACCAAGTCTACTCCATCAGGAAATAAGGTAACCTAAGTTTGATAGCTTTGTTGTCTGTTACAGCTCTTGTATGAAACAGCAGTAACTGCAGTACATACCATGTTATTTACTCAAACACATAGTGTACACCATGGTCAATGGTTATAAAACTTAAAAAGTACGCTACTCTCAAAACTCATAACGCTTCAGCAAACATTTTATTAGCTCGACTTTTTCAAAAAGTCAAGCAATTGTCATCACGTTGTCCTCTGTGTCAGCGTCTGCCTTTAATGTTTTTGTAAAACTCTGTTTAGGTTTCGAAAAATGCCTCTTCTATATCCCTTGAGATATTCCTTTCATAGTTTGTGTGTATGGACAAGACCTTTCAATGCACAGAAAAATTTAGACCCCTGTGACCTTGACCTTGAACTCGAGGCCAACTTTTAGGTTTGAAATCTGTGTTTAGGTTTTGAAAAATGCCTTTAATTTCTATATCCCTTGAGATATTCTTTTCATGGTTGGTTGGTGTGTTTATGAACAAGACCTTTCTATGCACAGACAAATTGGGACCCATGTGACCTTGAACTTAGGGCAATTTTTAGGTTTCGAAAAATGCCTTTAACTTCTATGTCCCTTAAGATATTCCTTTCATGGTTGGTTTGTGTGTTTATGGACAAGACCTTTCTATGCACATACAAATTTAGATGCCTGTGACATTGACCTTGAACTACGGACCAACTCTTAGGTTTTAAGTAACTACCAGAGGTATTAACTTGAAACTTTAAATAGTTATTTAGTATCAAAAGGGCAACTCATTACAACAAGGCATGCAACCCTGGGATTTGTCATTTGTTAGTTATTGCCCTTGGTTTTTAGCTCACCTGAGCTTTTTACAATCCTTATGTCCCTTTTCCGTCATCAACAATTTTAGTGTTTACACTCTAGAGGCCAAAATATTTATTCAAACTTGCACAGATTGTATATTACCATCAGAGTTTAGATGAGTTTGATTATGGTTGAAATCAGACTAATAGGTCAAGAGTTATCTACATTTGAATTGCTGAAATGCAATATTTAACAGTGTTTACACTCTAGAGGCCACAATATTTATCAAACCTCACTAAAACTTGCCCAGATTGTATATTACCATATTAAGATTTTTTATGAGTTTGTAATCAGACCAACAGATAAAAAATTATCTACATTTGAATTGCTGAAAATTCCATATTAAAGGCTGTTTACACTCTAGAGGCCACAATTTTTATACAATCTTTCTCAAAATTATTCAAATTGTATATGACCATAAGAGTTCAGATGAGTTCGATTATGGTTGAAATCAGACCAATAGGTCAAGAGTTATCTGCCCTTGAATTGCTGAAAATGCCATTTTAACAGTGTTTACACTCTATAGGCCACAAGTTGTATCTAGTCTTTATCAAACTTGCTCGGATTGTATATGACAAAAAGAGTTCAAATAAGCGTGATTATTGTTCAAATCGAATTAATAGGTCATGAATTATCTGCCCTTGAATTGCCATATCAAACAGCATTTACACTCTTGCAACTAGTTTTCAATGGATTTTGATTATACTTGCATACAAAGTATACACTAATAAGTTATCGAAGGAGTGCAAGTATTGTTGAAATCTAATAATTGTGGCAGTAGTTATCTGCCCTTGATAAAATTATGAGGTATTCCAAAAGTGTTTACAAGCTTTACTACAACTTTGAATGGGTTTAGATTAAAACGGGTGAAACTCAAATGTATTTAGCTATCAGGCTTCATTACCACAGGTGAGCGATACCAGGGTCTTCAAAGCCCTCTTGTTTATTCTTTGTGGTACCCAACTGTAGTGATAAGTAGTATGTGACTTTTACAATTTTAATTGTTTAATGTTTTTAAGTCTACAAGAAAATACATGCAAATGCAAGTCACAACTTTGATTAAATAATGATACACCTCGGTAGGAATATTCATTTTTTTGCATTTTTTAAGAAGCACATTTTTTAAACTTAATCATGTCACGACTGTGAATAAAAAAACAAGGTCACTTCAAGAGGTAAGTGGTTCTTAACCGTTGAAAAATCTGTTGCAAGCTACTTGAATGGATACTTAGCCCCATACTCCATTATATATAGTTACACATTGTTACACCTTTAATTTATTCCTCTACCAAAGAAACTAGTTCCAGTTTATACTACAGTCATGGCTATGTTTGATAAGAAATATTTTCTATATTCTAGCAGATAGTAGTTTAAAGCAGACTAAAAGTAAAGCAGAATTCCCCTTATGGCACATTATGCTTTACTTTCAACTGGTTAGTGGTCACCTGGCTTTTAATGAATACTAGAAACAGGCTATGGGGTAATGGGTTAAATTGTTTGTAAAAGTCGGTTTCTGCCATCTATGGGCTAATTGGACGCCCCAGAGAGAGGGAAGCGGAAACAGAGAAAGGGGGGATTGATGCCCTGCTCTTATTATCGAAAGAGTTCTCTGGTTCTTTTCGATGCCCTTTGTAAAACACTGATACATCTGACCTCAGTTTATAAAGTCTCATCCAAAGGACTTGGTCTGGCGGGGGATCGAACTCACGACCCCTGATGTCGTAAGCAGGCGCTTAACCCTCGACAACATCCGCCGGTTAGGCATATTGGTAAACATGCATGTATGGTTTATGTTTCAGAGGCAGCACAATCATGTCATAAAGTTTGGATGAGGTTAAGAGAATTGTCAAGGAGTGGCTGAGGTATGCAGGGGACAGAAATGGAAAGATAAAGTGAAGAGAAGAAAATGGCAAGACAAAAGCAGGAACAAACCCATGTCACTGATCCAGAAAGTTAGAAACACCTTATTACTATCAACATTTCAAATATGTGAGAAGACTGTTTGAACTCTTTAAGAACAATGATTCATAGATGTTTGCTCTTAAGACAGAGACATTTTATTTTCGGTAAGGCCTTTAAAAAGAGACCGAAAACCAGAATGTTCTATTTTATTTGATATGTAAACGAATGTCAGGTGTATAGAAATAGTATTTTAAGATTAAAAGCGTAAATATTAAGTTTTTAAGAAATTGGATCAATATTACAAATCCATACATTTTTTTTCAATAATAATTACTGATCATGTTTGGGATTCAATGTTGTGCAGTGAAAAAAATAAAAACGAAAAAAGAAAGAAATATCCATCCCAGTGATGTCCTTTGCTAAGTTTATGTTACAATAAAGATAGCTTTTTCACATCAAATTTTTCTTCTTTCCTGAAATTAATATTTTTCTGAAAAACATCAACTTGCCATCTGGTTTTCAGTCTTGAACCCTTTACCCCACAGCCTGTTTCTCGTTTTGAAAACAGATGACTACTTAACCTTTTACCTCCTCCCCCATAAATATGCCTTGAATATATTCCCCCTCTAAAGAAAGTAGTTCCATTTTGTATTGTAATGTATGTACACCGTAAGAAATATTTCCTAAACTCTAGCAGATGGTATCTAAAGGCAGGTTGACAGTAAAGCAGATTGCAACTTAACCCATTACCCAATAAATACACCTTTTTACGCCTTTCATTAATTTTTCCTCTGAAGAATAAAGATGATGTTTGTACAGATATGAATATGTATTATAAGAAATATGTTCTATATTCTAGCACATGATAGCTTAAAGCTGGCTGTAGGTAAAGCAGAATGCGCCTTAAGTTAAGGCACATTCTGCTTTACTTTCAACCTGCTTTTAGTGGTCATGTATCTTCAATACTAGAAACAGGCTATTGGGTAATGGGTTAAGGCACATTCTGCTTACTACTTACCTGGTCACCTGTCTTCAAAACTAGGCTATTTGGTTACGAGTTAAAGCAGGTTGAAAGTAAAGCAGAATATGCATCAAGGTGCAATCTGTTTTACTTTCAGCCTGCTTTAAGCTACCATTTGCTCTAGGATATAATACAGAAGCTATTTTTCATGATGCACATTTACAATTGCAGAAAGTGGAATTATTTTCTTCAGTATAGGAATAGAGAAAATATTTCTTATGGTACATTTTCATGACTGTATAAATTGGAACATTTATTTTCAGTTTTGGAATAAATTAAATGCATATTTATGTGGTAAAGGGTTAAAGCCTGCAAAAATAATGGAATTGAACTGCATATGTCTAGAAACTTGATGCTTTTATAGGTTTTACCGTTTAGGCATTTTAAAATCAAGATTTGGAGAAAATATATAAATCTCAAAGTCTGAAAAATGATTTTAGGGTAGCTAGGGCAGAATTTAAACATTGGTGCAGTTTATGGCAAAAAAGGATGTTGTCCCCTTTATATAAGTACATATTTGTGAATCGTTAAACATTTGTTTAATGTATTATCCTATAAACTGTTACTATTTTTGAAGACAAGATACCACTTAAAGCGGGTTGAGGTAAAGCAGAATTTGCCTTAACGCACATTCTGCTTTACTTTCACTGCTTTAAGCTACCATCTGCTAGGATATCATATAGAAATTATTTTTCATGATGCATCATACTCACAAGTTCACAACTGTATGAAGCGGAACTATTTGCTTCAGTGGAGGAGTAAATTAAAAGCATATTCTTGGGGTAAAGGGTTAAATAGATAGATATTGATATTATAATTGACAAAAAGTGTGCACCAGTATGCTAAGTTTGCCTGGAGTGGATAATTGAATAGGAAAAGTTAAGATGTTTATGTATTTTCAAAGATTTAGACAAACCCTGATAATTAAAGAATTAAATGTTTGATTTTGTTTGTGTTTTATGTCTGGCACTAACTGTATTTCAGCCATATCATGACATCCAGCTTCAGGCGTAGGAAGACCTAGGATGCTAATCTACACCGGATTTCTTTAACTGACTTCCGCTCTGATTTAGCACCAATTTAGAACCACCAATCTTCTGCTCTGCACCCAAGCTGGATGACATCATATGATTGACTCTCATGAGAAGTATTTTTTCAAAATAGAACTGATGGGCTACAGATGGAAAATAGTTGACACATCGTTGGCCCAACATTGGTTCAACACATTTGTTGATGTTGACCCAAAGTTGGCCAAACGATAAATAGTATTTTTCCGCTGTTGGCCCAACGGTCCGCCAACCGTTGGCCCATCAGCAAAATGTCGTTGGGCCAACATTGGTCCAACGATAAATTACTTTTTGCCAACATTGGTCCAACGTTGGCCCAACCGTTGGCCCAACCATCGAAATGACGTTGGGCCAACGTTGGGCCAATGTTGGCCCAACGATAAATAACATTTTCCCAACGTTGGCCCAACCGTTGGGCCAACCAAAAGCCAACGAGCATGCATAGTATGGGCCAACGTCATCCCAATGTTGGGCCAACGAAGTGAACAAATGAACGACGTTGGGCCAACGTTGGGCCAACGAAGTGAATGACGTTGGGCCAACGTTGGGCCAACGTCAAAATGTTATCTGGGTAATTAATAATGATAACTTACATTGTAATTAATTAAAATGTTAAATGAAACTGAAGTTTAAAGAAAGTCTCTAACAGGATATTTTAAATATGCGAGTGGGATTCATTTACTTGAACATTCAAAACATACAGGAACATTTCAATGAATGACTGCATGACACAAGTTAAACTATTGAATTTTATCAATTAGTATACCGATCCTTTACAAATAATGTAACTGTGAAATATATATTTAACCAATGCAAACAGTGTAGACCCAGATCAGAGGGCTCCTTAAGGAGCCCTCTGATCTGGTTCTACACTCTTTTTCCAACATATTGGATAAACAGAACTAAACAGTCAAAAATGGACTTGACTTAATTTGAAACCAGAAATGTCTTTTTAGCTCGCCTGTACGTAGTACATGACGAGCTATTGCAATACCCCCGGTGTAGTCGTCGTCGTTGTTGTCGTTGTCGTCGTCGTGAACGGCGTAAACAATTTTAAGAAAATGTCTATAACTTCTATGTCCCTTGAGGTATTGCTTTCATAGTTGGTATGGGTGTGTATATGGACAAGACCTTCCCATGCACAGAAAATGTTTGACCCCTGTGACCTTGACCTTGAACTTAGGGCCTGCGTTTAGGTTTCGAAATCTGCGTTTAGGTTTCGAAAAATGCCTTTAACTTCTATGTCCCTTGAGGTATTGCTTCCATAGTTGGTATGTGTGTGTATATAGACAAGACTTTTCCATGCTCAGAAAAATTTGGACCCCTGTGACCTTGACCTTGAACTTAGGGCCTGCGTTTAGGTTTCGAAATCTGCGTTTAGGTTTCGAAAAATGCCTTTAACTTCTATGTCCCTTGAGGTATTGCTTCCATAGTTGGTATGTGTGTGTATATAGACAAGACTTTTCCATGCTCAGAAAAATTTGGACCCCTGTGACCTTGACCTTGAACTTAGGGCCTGCGTTTAGGTTTCGAAATCTGCGTTTAGGTTTCCAAAAATGCCTTTAACTTCTATGTCCCTTGAGGTATTGCTTCCATAGTTGGTATGTGTGTGTATATGGACAAGACCTTTCCATGCACAGAAAGATTTGAACCCCTGTGACCTTGACCTTGAACTTAGGGCCTGCGTTTAGGTTTCGAAATCTGTGTTTAAGTTTAGAAAAATGCCTTTAACTTCTATGTCCCTTGAGGTATTACTTTCATAATTGGTATGTATGTGTATATGGACAAGACCTTGACATGCAAAGAAAAATTTGGACCCCTGTGACCTTGACCTTTAACTTAGGGCCTGTGTTTAGGTTTCGAAATCTGTGTTTAGATTTAGAAAAATGCCTTTAACTTCTATGTCTTCTGAGGTACATGTATTGCTTTAATAGTTTGTATGTATGTGTATATGGACAAGACTTTTCCATGCACTGAAAAATTTAGACCCCTGTGACCTTGATCTTGAACTTAGGGCCTGTGTTTACTTTTCGAAATCTGTGTTTAGGTTTCTAAAAATGCCTTTAACCTTTATATCCTTTGAGGTATTGCTTCCATAGTTGGTATATGTGTGTATAAACAAGACCTTTCCATGCTCAGAAAAATTTAGACCCCTGTGACCTTGACCTTGAACTTAGGGCCTGCGTTAAGGTTTCGAAATCTGCGTTTAGGTTTTGAAAAATACCTTTAACTTCTATGTCCCTTGAGGTATTGCTTTCATAGTTGGTATGTGTGTGTATATGGACAAGACCTTTCCATGCACAGAAAAATTTGGACCCCTGTTACCTTGACCTAAAACTTACGGCCTGCGTTTAGGTTTCGAAACTGTGTTTAGGTTTAGAAAAATGCCTTTAACTTCTATATCCCTTGAGGTATTGCTTCCATAGTTGGTGTGTGTGTGTATATGGACAAGACCTTTCCATGCACAGAAAAATTTGGACCCCTGTGACCTTGACCTTGAACTTAGGGCCTGCGTTTAGGTTTCGAAATCTGCGTTTAAGTTTAGAAAATGCCTTTAACTTCTATGTCCCTTGAGGTATTACTTTCATAGTTGGTATGTATGTGTATATGGACAAGACCTATCCATGCACAGATAAATTTTGACCCTTGTGACCTTGACCTTGAACTTAGGGCCTGTGTTTAGGTTTTGAAAAATGCCTTTTACTTCTATGTCCCTTGAGGTATTGCTTGGACAAGACCTTTCCAGGCACAGCAAAATTTAGACCCCTGTGACCTTGACCTTGAACTAAGGGCCCATGTTTAGCTTTCGAAATCTGTGTTTTGGTTTCACAAAATTTTTATTACTCCTATGTCCATTGAAATATTCCTTTCATATTCAGTTTGCTTGTGTATATGGACAAGATCTTTCCTTGCATGCAAAATGTTTGAGCCCTCTGACCTTGACCTTGAACTTAGGACCTGCGTTTAAGTTTCAAAGTCTGCATTTAGGTTTCTCAAAGTTTCTTTAACTCATATATCCATTGAGATATTTCTTTCATATTTTGCATGCATGTGTATATGGACAAGACCTTTCCATGCATGCAAAAAAATTAGCCCAGTGTCCTTGACCTTGAACTAAGGTCGCGAAAGGTTTTAGGTTTCGAAATCTGCGTTTAGGTTTCAAAAATGCTTATAATTCCTATGTCCCTTGAGGTGTTATTTTCATATTTGATTTGCCAGTGTATATGGACAAGACCTTTTCATGCAGGCAAAAAGGTTGACCTCTTTGACCTTGAGTGTGCTTTTAAGTTACTAAAGGTGCCGGTGGCGAGCTTTGTTGTCTCTCTGACAACTCTTGTTGAAGTTCATGGGCTAATGAGTTCAAGGATTGTTTGGAGTACCTTGTAGTAGTGTTCATTACTCTCACTCTCTCTTTTTTCTACAGATTTGCTTCTGATGTTGATAAAATAGATAACAATTTGCCACAAACTATGCGGGCTTTTCTGAATCAGCTGTTAGGGGTCCTAGCTGTCCTCGTCATTGTGGCCTATAGTACCCCACCCATTCTTATAGTTATAGCCCCTCTTCTTGTTGTTTATTACATCATACTAGTAAGTCACTTTTTCTACCCCAAGACAGAAGCATGCAGTCGACCTAGATATGAAAATCCAAGATAAACTCCTTTTTCCTTTAACCCTTTACCTGATAGCCTATTTCTAGTACTTAAGATAGGTGACTTCTTAAAGCAGGTTGAAAGTAAAGCAGAATGCGTCTTAGGGCGCATTCTGCTTTACTTTCAGCCTGCTTTAAGCTATCATGTGCTATAATCTAGAAAATATTACCCATAATACATATTCATTACTCATTAAATTAGAACTATTTTCTTCAGCGGAGGAATAAATCATATCCGCTAAAAGTCGCTTCTATAAGGTAAAGGGTTAAGGATGCGTACATAAAAGACAAGATGACTATAATTCATGTTTGAAATTAATGCATGAAGAATAAAGCTATTTTCTATTTCTCTGATATTTACATCTGTAGTGCAGCGTTGTTCTATAAACCAGTTTAAAAAGTGAAGATCATTTCTTGAGTGTTTCATTTCATAACTTTTCAATCTATTGGGTAATGGGTTAATATACATTAATATACATTAATTCAGGACAGCCATTAATTAACTTAAACCTTTCCACACTTTTTAATTAGATCTTGCATCCTTATATGATATATTGTGTATAATCAGAACAGGTGTTGGACTTATTTGAGTTATTATTATACTATGTTTTATTCCCTTAAAGCAAAACGTTAGTAATTTTGTTCCCTCAAAAGAAATAGCATCTTAACCTTCTGCATGCTACCGGCGAATTTGTGATATCTGTTACAACTTGTTTGGATCCAGATGAACTACTATGTAACTCAACATCTTCTTATCTGGATCAAAACTGTTTAACTCTCTGATTGTATTTTCTCAAAGAAATTGCCTTTAAATCAACTTTGAGAGTTGTGAATCAACATTGAGAGTTGTGGCAGACGATATTTACATAGCATGCATTATAATGTTAAAGATTAACTCTTTGCATGCTGGGTAATTCTTTTTCGTCTGCAGCATTTGTCGTCTGCTACTGTTCTAAAATTAGCATTTTCAAAATTTCTTTTAAATTCAGGGTCAGAATGGCAAACAGTTTTGATCCTGATGAGACCCTGCGTTAGGCGGCGTCTCATCTGGATCCAAACTGTTTGCAAAGGCAATCACTGTGGTGGATTATATTTGCCGCTAGCATGCAAAGAGTTAAGGATATTTTGTTGCTTATACCTTTTATGCATGATAGTCTAGCTGTTAGTTTTGATGTTTCTTTTTGTACCTCTGTCATTGCTATTTTCAGGGATAAACTCAAAGATTTCATATTTCAGCAATGGGGAGGTGGGGAAGGGTTGACAATATATAATATGGGGTGTAATGTACAAATCATTGATCCCTTTCTTCCACACTATCAGTGCAAATCAGCTGTATCAAATTGCTTAATAAAGTGTACTGTAGTATTTCTATATGTTTAAGGCAGATAGCTGCTTGAAGCAAGATGAAAGTACACATAAAGCTCCTTTCTCGTGTACTTTCATCTTGCTTTGAGATGCTGTCTGTATTCTTAAAACCAAGAGTGCTTCTATAATTAAAAATAAATAAATCCATAAAACATCCTCTGATACTTATGCAAAGGAAACAGTACAAATATATTTGTGTTTTTTTTCTGTGGAAGACAGAGTTAAATGGTACCATGTTTTGTAGTCCTTTTTCTCAGAATTAATAGATTTTAATATCTTTTATACGAATAATTTATAACTGAATATACTTAATAAGCTAGAATGTATATAATGATTGTTTTACATACAGAACTAAACTTTTGAAATATTGTTAAACAGATATTAACAGCATGAATTGTTTATTGACTCAGTTTATCAATTTAACCCTTTCCCCCATAGAAGCGCCTTTTAGCGCATTCAGTTTATTCTTGCCCTGAAGAAAATAGTTCCAATTTATACATTCATAAATATGTATAATACAAAATATTTTCTATATTCTAGCAGATGATAGCTTAAAGCAGGCTGAAAGTAAAGCAGAATGCGCTTAAAGCGCATTCTGCTTTACTTTCAACCTGCTTTAAGTGGACACCTATATTCAATACTAGAGATATGCTAAGTGGGAAAGGGTTAAGATGTTACTTTAGTTTTATGAAATGATGTTGCGATTAAATTTCACTTACAGAGTTAAGTAGATTTATATGACATAAGTATTCTATTGTCAGATTCAATATGATCTTTAAATACTTTAATGGAGATGAAATAAGATCTGTTAAATTTCCAAGTTTATTAGTGATTAATGTTTAAAAAGCAGACATTATTGATTACCAGGTATTTTTGAAGACTTCAATGATACATATTTCAATTGACATATATAACTACTATCTGATTATATATCACATCTCTTTATTTGGACTTTATGTTGCCTTTAAATAAATATGTGATTTTGTCTTAAACTAATAATAAATTAATAGGACTCTTCATGATTCGGTTTATTAAATTTAATTAAAGAAATATACTCAGTAACATGTAACTTTTATTTCAATGATCTTCCTAATTATTGCATAATTATGTATGTATGTATGTGTAGATCTAATTTTGAAAATCCTTTTAGAAAGAATGGCATGCATGTTAAACTTGAAATAGTATATTTCATTAGCATACCATGGATGAAAATTGTCTTATAACTTAAAAAAATAGTTTCAATCTAGATGAGTAACTCACAGTCTCATCTGAATCAACACTATTTGACACTGGTGATATATTCCAAATGATTCATAAAGCAGTAAGCTCCAGTTAACCCTTTACCTTATAGAAGCGCCTTTTAGCGCATTCTGTTTAATCCTCCGCGGAAGAAAATAATTCCAATATATACAGTCATGATTATGTATCAGAAGGAATATTTTCTTATTTCTAGCAGGAGGTAGCTTAAAGCAGGCTGAAAGTAAAGCAGAATGCGCCTTAGGGTGCATTCTGCTTTACTTTCAACCTACTTTAAGTAGTCGCCTATTTTCAAAACTAGAAACAGGCTATGAGGTAAAGGA
Organism: Gari tellinella; assembly: GCA_922989275.2. Taxonomy (NCBI): domain Eukaryota; kingdom Metazoa; phylum Mollusca; class Bivalvia; order Cardiida; family Psammobiidae; genus Gari; species Gari tellinella. The sequence goes on along the minus strand of OV277863.1, from coordinate 11,834,839 downwards.
TTAACCCTTGCAACAGTTACTTTGTAAACAGTTTGAATCCTGATCAGACACTGCATAATGCAGCATCTGATCAGGATTCAAACTGTTTGACACTCTTATCAGTCAAAATGGCTTCAGTCTAACTTCGAAAGATATCGTAGATGTCTAGAATGGTATCAATGCAAATGATATTTATATTATTGTTTTTAATATTTGAGCAATTTTAACTCATCATTGTTTAATTTTGTGAATGCAGAGGTTTTACATCCCCACTTCAAGACAGCTGAAGCGTATAGAGTCCACAACCAGGTCCCCTATATACAGTCACTTTGGTGAATCCATATCAGGTAACAGTTATTCCATTGCCCGATAAATACACCTTTTTCGCCTCTAGTTTATTCATCCTCGGAAGAAAATAGTGCCGATTTATTCAGAAAAATGATTGTGTACTATTGGAAAGAAAATCTTTATCCTTGCAGATGATAGCTTAAAGCAAGCTGAAAGTAAAACAGAATGTGCACATTCTGCTTTACTTTCAACGTGCTTTCACCTGTTTTCAAAACTAGAAATAGGATATGGGGGATGGGTTAAATATTTATTCTGTAAAATGTGACTGTCATAATTATGATTTGTAATCTGTTTGGGTCCAAATAAGACACAGAGTAACTCTATATTTGATCTGAATCAAAATTGTTTGATACATGTACTCATGTATACCTTTCTTCAAGTTAAAAGAAATAAGTAAGAATACAAATTTTGAAATTGACATTTTTGAAGTAGATGGTATAACAGCAGGATTAAGGTTTATCTTTGGGGTGTTGTAATAATTATTATATGAGAGAAAAGCTCTTGGACAATGCTAACTGTATAGACTGAAATCAAAGTATTGGGCTGAGACTGATCTGGGTTTGCACTGTTTGCAATCGTTGTTAACGAAAAGTTGCTGAATCTGACAACTGAAACAATTTTGAGAGAATATATTTTAATTTATATTTAGCCATTTTTGTGTTCAGAAGCGATGATGCTGTACAAGTATTACATGTAGATGGCAGCTTAATGCAGGACAAAAGTAATGCAGATAATTGATTTTCTTTTCAGACAGATAGCTGCTTAAATAAAGAATATATTAAGTCAGAAATATCTTAAAGGAGCTTTCTACTTCATTGTCATCTTGCAATAAGCTGCCATCTGTTTAAATCAAAGTGGATCTTCATTTGTTTGCTTTTATCAGGACAGGGTAAAGGTGCATTAATTCTTTGAACCCTATAGTCACGCATATATGCGTCATTTGTAAACAGCTTAACTGTGAGGAGTACACTAAGTCTTGTTTAATGCAAACAGTGTAGACCCTGATCAGAGGGCTCCTTAAGGAGCCCTCTGATCAAGTCTGCACTGTTTGTCATTTTGAAAAACATTGTTAAAATCAACCCTAAAAAGTCAAAAATATGAATTGAAAACTAGAATTGTCCATTTTTGGGGTTCAGAGAGGAAAGGGTTAAGGTGCCTGTGCTTATGATTACGTGAAGGAGAAAGGTGTTTCTGTGGAGCAGTGATTTAAAAAGCAGTTGTTCAGAAGTTTGATGACAACTTATACAATATTAGTTATACAGTTTCCTCACAGGGTACATGAGGATTTCTTCCCGGCTGAGGAAAATCATTGTTGCCTGAGCCGTTAGGCGAGGGTTACATGATTTTACCAGCCGGGAAGAAATCCTCATGTACACTGTGAAGAAACTGTATAACGAATTTATTATACTGCAAAGTTTTCATTGTACAAATTTTGTCGTGCACAGCGCTCAAAGTAAACAGTAACAAAATCGCGTCAAAACATAATGACGTTGAGCTTAAGTGACGTCATATGTTTATGACATTGTTATTCAAAAGAGAAATAGGCAAACTCGTATATAGACGGTTGCATCAAACTTTTCAAAGAAAAAATGTGACTATTAAAAGATCCCACCCGATTAGTTCTTATCCGAAATAGACTTGAAACGGAGGATGCACGATTGAGTGCACTCAGTCCTGTCGAGCAGTCGGCCGTCTTGTTTTCTGCAAAGACTGAAGAGCCTGTCAGCCAATGAAACAGCTGCATTTCTATGTACCCTGTCAGCTCACAGGATACTTCGTGTCAGGTCTACGGCTCGTTGACCAATGAAAAGTAAGGAATTTACTTTGCAGTATAATAATGTATTATGTTTCAGGGGCCAGCACTATCAGAGGGTACAGAATGGAGGAGAGGTTTATTACAGAATCTAGGAACAAGGTGGACAAGAATCTGGTGTTCTACTTTGCTGGAATAGCCTCCAACAGGTACTGTTACCACCCTTCCGGGCCCATTACCTGATCAGGGCTAAGCAGCCTGAAGTCAGGTGGTAACTTTAAGCAACATGAAAGTAAAGCAGAATGCTCCTTTTCAGCCTGCTTAAGTTTCTATCTGGAAAAATACTGGAAATGATTCATTTGATGGTTCATGATTCATTTTAGGTTTCGAAATCTGTATTTTGGTTTGGAAAATTTTGTAATTTCTATACCCCTTGAGATATTGATTTTATATTTGGTATCCATGTGCATATGGATAAGACCTTTCCATGCACACAAAAAGTAGTTTGACCCCAGTGACCTTGACTTTGAATACAAGGCCTGCTTTAAGATTCCAAAATCTGTGTAAACTTAGGTTTCTAAAAATGCTTATAACTCCTATGTCTATTTTGGTATTGGTTTCATATCTGTAATACATGTGTATGTGGATAAGACCTGTCCATGCATGCAAAAAGTTTGACCCCTATGACCTTGACCTTAGACTCTACTTTTAAGTTTCTAAATGTACTGTGGGCAAGCTTTGTTGTCTCTCTAACTGTTTAAAACAGTGTAGACACAAATCAGACAGCTAAAATTCAGTCTTATCAAACGATTTAGATCCTTATCAACTACTAAGTTATAGCAAATGTTTGTTTACAGATTATGTTGTAGTTGCCTTTAACAGTGGAAGGGTAAAGATATGTTCAATAAGTTGTGTTTGCTAGAAAAGAATGCTTATCTTATGTTTGAATACTGAATAAATGCTGGCTAGATACTGTGTGCTTTTGTTACAGATGGCTTGGTTGGCGACTAGAGATTCTAGGCAACATTATTGTATTCTCAGCTGCTATATTCGCTGTACTTACCCCTGGCAATACCGGAGGTCTTGTAGGATTGTCCATCTCCTATGCTTTACAGGTGAGAGTAGAGTGATTTAAACCTTAACTTACCCTTAACTTTAGAACTACATGTGATAGAGACATGCAATGTATTTTAATATATTTGGATAAGCATTCACCTATCAGGATGTTAATAGCCTATTTATTGGGATCAGAAACATAAGACAAAATAATTTCTTAGAAGAATGGGTATAGGAGTGTAAATGCAGTTCTAAGCAAGATAGGTTAGTTACAAAAGGCAGGCAAAGGGCATTTACATGTATATGTAAAATAAGTTCAGGCAGGAAATGATATTTCTATGAAGGCAACGGATAAACAGCCATTTTAAAAAGAAAAGAAAAATAGTCTCTTTTTGTGTTGTCCTTCTGTTTCGGTTAAATTCAGATTTATTTTCCATTTGTACAGGTGACAGGGGCATTGAACTTCCTTGTAAGAAACACAAGTGATGTAGAGACTAATGTTGTGTCTGTGGAGAGAGTGAAGGAATATACCGAGGAGGCAACAGAGGTAACGACGGATATACCATGTCCACATCATAGTGCATGGCGTTAACAGGTTTAACCCATTACCCCATAGCCTGTTTCTAGTTTTGAAGACAGATGGCCACTTAAAGCAGGTTGAAAGTAAAGCAGAATGCGCCTTAAGGCGCATTCTGCTTTACTTTCAGCCTGCTTTAAGCTATTATTTGCTAGAATAACGAAAATATTTCTTATGATTCTTATTTGTGACAGTATAAATTGAAACCATTTTCTTCAACAGAGGAATGAATTAAAGGCGTAAAAAGGCATATTTATGGGGTAAAAGGTTAAAGAAAATGCTTATAGCTCCTATGTCCCTTGAGATATTGCTTTCATATTTGGTATGCATGTGTATATGGACAAGACCATTACACACACGCAAATGTTTGACCCCAGTGACCTTAACTTTGAACTTAGAACCCGCATTTAGGTTTTGAAATATGTGTTTAGGTTACAAAAACTGCTTATAACTCCTGATTAAGCATGGTTTGCAATGGGCCGACAATTGATGAGACTGGCCCGTTGCTCCCCCTACAGTACCAATATTGACAATCAATGGCCCAATCTCGTAGGGGTCCTCAACCTTAAGACTGCTACTAAATTTTCTTTTGAGTGGTTTTTTAGCGAGCCTGTAAGAAGTACAAGATGAGCTATTGCTATACCCCCGGCGTAGTCGTGGTTGTCGTCGGCGTAAACAATTTTAAGAAAATGCCTATAACTTTAGGTATTGATTTCATACTTGGTATGCATTTGTATATGGACAAGACCATTTCTTGCAAACAAAAAGTTTGACCCCTGTGGCCTTGACCTTGAAATTAGGGCAGTGTTTAGGTTTCGAAATCTGTGTTTAGGTTTCAAAAATGCTTATAACTCCTATGTCCCTTCAGATATTGCTTTCATATTAAATTTTGGTATGCATATGTATATGGACAAGACCTTTCCTTGCACACAAAAAATTTATCCCTGTGACCTTGACTTTGAACTAAGGGCTTGCATTTAGGTTTCATAATCTGTGTTTAGGTTTCGAAAAATGACAATAACTCCTATGTCCATTAAGATTCTCCTTTCATATTTCGTATGCATGTGTATATGGACAAGACCTTTCCATGCTTACAAAAAAATCAGCAGAGTGACCTTGACCTTGAACCAAGGGCCCACATTAAAGTTTCGAAATCTTCATTTAGGTTTCCAAAAGTGCTTATAATTCCTACCGGTATGTCCCTTGAGGTACTACTTCCAGATTTGGTTTGGCTGTATATATGGACCAGACCTTTCCATGCGCGCAAAAAGGTTGACCTCTGTGACCTTGACCTCAGGGTCTGCTTTTAAGTTTCTAAATGTACGGATGGCGAGCTTTGTTGTCTCTCTGACAACTCTTGTTAGTACCTGTTTGCCTAACTGTTTTCACATTTACAGCTTTGGAAAACTTATTCATTATGAAGAAATTATAATAACACGGTTTTACTGTTTAATATATATAAGATTGTGTTTCTGTTTAGGCTGAATGGATTCTGCCATTCCACCGACCACAACGAGACTGGCCAGACTCTGGTAATGTACGCTTTAACAACTACTCTGTCAGATACAGAGAGGGGCTAGACCTTGTCTTACGAGGTATCTCATGTGACATTACTGGAGGAGAAAGGGTATGTCTTTGTTTGAATTTTAGATTTAAAAAGTATACCTTGAAATGTACATTTTTTACAAAAACCCAACTCTTTTTGTCTCGTAGAGAGGATGGAGAGTGTACCTGTGATGTGTTCACTTGTCCCATGCAAACAGTTTAGAGCCAGAAAAGAGCCTACTAATCAGGGTCTACACTGTTTGTCATTTTGCTCTACATTGTAAATAAACAACCCTGAATAGTCAAATATGATCTAGACTTAATTAGAAACGTGGAATTGTTTATTTGAAGTTTCGGGGGAGGGGATGGAGTAAAAGACATATTGCTGCTTAAAGAAATGTTTTCCTGTTCCTTTTAATTGCTTCTTGTTTGAGGTTTCACATTTCACAATTCTTATTTTGACAGGTGGGCATTGTGGGTAGGACTGGAGCAGGAAAGTCTTCTCTCACTGTGGCATTATTCAGGATCATAGAGGCTGCAGGGGGTAACATTGTCATTGATGGTGAAAGAATCTCAGACTTGGGTCTGCATGATCTCAGATCAAAACTTACCATTCTGCCACAGGTAAGCTCAGAGCTTCAGTATTTGTCTTGCCATGATGAAATAGTAAAACCGAGACTAAGGTGTTGTTTTTTCACCTGCGTTGGCATCTTCTATTGATGTCTTGGTGTTAAATTTTGGATTTAGCTCTTTTGCTAATAAAGTGCACTAAGTGTAACCCTTTAATCCATAGATACGCATTTTAATGTGTTTAATTGATTTCTCCACTGAATAAAATAGTTTAAATTTATACAATGATGAATATGTATCATAAGAAATATTATCTATATTCTAGCAAATTATAGCTTAAAGCAGACTGAATGTAAAGCAGAATGTGCCTTAAGGCACATTCTGCTTTACTTTTAACCTGCTTTAAGCGGTCACTTGTCTTTAATACCTAGAAACAGGCTTTGGGGTAATAGGTTAACTCTTTCCTCCCTGAAACTTTAAATGGACAGTGCCAGTTTCAAGTTTAGTCTAGTCCATTTCTGGCTTTTAAGGGTTGTTTTTGTCCATTTTTGGCCTTATGACAAACAGTGAAGACCCTGATCAGAGGGCTCCTTTCGGAGCCCTCTGATCTGGGTCTTCACTGTTTGCACAGGACAAGTGTTCTATTCACATGTACACTGTTTGAAAATGACGCATATAGGCGGGACTAGGGTGCAATGGGTTAAATGTGTGGATTGATGGGTAAAGCAGAGACAGCCAAACATTTCTCTGATCAGGGTCTGCTCTGGTTGTTATATTGCAATACATTGACAAAAACAACTTGGAAAAGTAACATTTGGACTGGACTTACTTGGAAACTTGAGTTGACTATTTGAAGTTTCACCAGGTGTATCCTGGTTCAAATAATGACACAAATGTTTGAAGAAATACTAACTCTTTCTATATTAATCTCCCTTTATATCATCTTCCATTTAACAATTCTGTACAAATTTTAATCCCTGGTCCAGTGTATTGCTTTACCCTGTGGCCAAGGATTATTTGCAAACAGTTTTGGATCCTGGACAGACAAAGCATTTGATCTGGATCAAAACTGTATGAAACTCATCTCAATACTTCTTAAAAGTCAAAATACCTAAAATTTAAATTTGAGAAACAAAAACAGACAACAATTGTTTAAAGAAGATGACAGGATGGTAGTGAAGGGGCTAATATATAGAGGATATTGAATGAGTGTGTGTTCAGTCGTGAATTTATTGAACGAGTTGGATTAAAATCATATGTTGCCTTGGCGAGCAACATATCATTTTATCCAACGAGTTCAATAAATTCACGACTGAACACACAGGAATTTGATATCCTATTTATCACATAAACACCAAAATGACACGAAAATCCGAACGGTCTTACTTTCACTTTTGCCCTCGGCTCTTAGGAAACGATTCGTCATAGGCGTTATTCGGTTGTATTCATCCGTAATGAAAAACACCTATTGAACTAAAATAAAGAAAATCAACATCAATGTGCTGTGAAAAGACTTCTCTGATACCATATTCAATTTTAAATTAATATTTAATTTAAAAATTGCTGTAATTGACTAATATGATCAGTTGACATTTAGAATCTAGTTTCGTTTTCAAAATAACGTCGTTAGAGCAACATGACGTCATTATCATTGTAACGTCTGAATTTGAAAAACAGTCTGAATCACTGTTAATACTAGAGCTCTATGCAGCCTGATTTGCAGCCTGAGTTTGCTCGGAATAATGTTTCTAGGACACTTGGGAATGTTTCAATACCTAGTGGTGATCTAAGTTTGTCTAGATTCTCTTTACTGATTTACAGTCGGCGTAGTAGTACAGTATTTTGGTGATTCGAAAATTAGTATAAAATATATGCCCAGTGGGCCATACGATTTTTATGGCCCTCTATATTTTGCACGTTTATGTGATAAATGATAATAATAAAAATGTTTTAGGATCCAGTGTTGTTTTCCGGGACCCTCAGAATGAACCTTGACCCCTTTGATAATTATGATGATACCAAACTATGGCAAGCCTTGGAACACGCCCACTTGAAGACATTCGTCACCGGGCTTCCTACTGGGCTTGACCATGAGTGTGGAGAAGGAGGCCAAAATCTGAGGTAAACAGGTGGTTCCCGGCTTTAACCCTTTCCCCCTTTTAGCGCATTCAGTTTATTCCTCCGCTGAAGAAATTAGTTCTAATTTATACAGTCATGAATATGCATCATAAGAAGGATTTTCTTTATTCTAGCAGATGGTAGCTTAAAGCAGGCTGAAAGTAAAGCAGAATGCACCTTAAGTTGCATTCTGTTTTCCTTTAACCTGTAGTCACCTATTTTCAAAACTAGAAACAGGCAATGGGGTAAGGGTTAACACATTACCAGGGCTCCAGATAATCTTTAGGGAGTAAACTGAATGAATCCAACATGTTCTCACTTATTTCAGCCCCAAATCTTATGGTGTAACTTCTCATTGGAATAATCGGGAAGGGTTTGATGCAGAAATAAAGATTTAAGTTTTTTAATTACTCCCCTTATCTGGAGCCCTGCATTACTAAATAATCTGTTTCTAGTTTTGAAGATAGGTGACCACTTAAAGCAGGTAAAAGTTAAGCAGAATGTGCTTTATGGTGCATTCGGCTTTACTTTCAGCCTGCTTTAGACCATCATCTGCTGGAATATAGATACTATTTCTTATGGTATATATTCATGGCTGTATGAAGTAGAACTGTTTTCTTCTGTAAGAGGAAAGGTATGTTGCAAATAACCACAGGGACTGGTCTAGTTGACAAAATTTATTTGATCTACGGGTTTCGATCTTATTCAGGTGTTTGTCAGGATACAAAAGATACAAAAATATCATTGAAGTACTTAAAATTGTCGGTTTTTGAGTCACGTGATTTCTAACAGTGGAGCGTCTTTTGTAACTGTGACATCATAATAGGTTTACACAGAAAATTATTATGAGGATAAAATGACATTAATTTTGGTTCAAATATACAATATTGAAGTAATAGATTTTCTTCATTGAAGGTGTAAAACGGCATAATTATGTATGTCATAATTATTTATTTGTGAATCAGTTATGTATACATGTATAAACAAAATAGTATACATGTATGTACTTCAAATCTTGAAATCTGGTAACAATGTTAGAAGATGAATATTTTAGAAGATCTTGAGTGTAGCCTTATAAGTATATAGTAAAGTTCTCTTATAATGAAGTTGGATAAAATTATAGCAAGAGACTATAACAAAACACAATATATTCCCTATCTTGAATGAATGTATAGTAAAGATGGAGCTGTTTTAACCTAATTTGCTTTAAAAAAAAAAGAGAAAAAAGACAGTCCCCAGGACTTTGTTATAAGTGGTCTTACCCTTTACAAAAATTTAGTGGTTTTCCTACAGTGGAAATTCTTTGTACTTGCAGTGTTGGTCAAAGACAGCTGGTATGCCTAGCCCGTACCCTTCTCCGTAAGACAAAGATCCTCATCTTAGATGAGGCAACAGCAGCTGTTGACATGGAAACAGATGACCTGATACAGAAGACAATTAGGGAGGAGTTCAGAGGGTGTACTATACTGACCATTGCTCACAGACTCAACACCATCATGGACTATGACAAGTAAGAAATATACTAAACTCATGCTGTGACAAATAGCGAATACCATGATCAGAGAGCTTCTTCAGGAGCCCATCTGATCTGGGTCTTCACGGTTTGCTTAGGACAAGTGTACTCTTTACATGTACTCTGTTTGCAGAGAATGCATATACATGTGACTAGTGTCTAAAGAGTTTAACCCAAAAAATTTCTACATAGAAACACTTTTGAGTGCCTATACCCACTTCTCCAAATCAGAAGTTAGAATATATCACTTGTCCTGCATAAAAGGCAATAAAGGCAAACCAAAAAGCTCTCTTGTCCTTCATACAAAGAAGGGAAATAGCTAGCAGGACGAGTGACATTTCAAACCCCTGACAATTAAATATTTATCCATATTGAATACAGATGTCGGCATAAAGCAAAGATGAAATAAAGCAGAAAGCCCTTCAGGCTCCAAACTGTTTGCCACTCTGGTTAAAATAAGTCTTTTACATTTTCAAAGCACCTATCATTTTTAGCTCACCTGGCACGTAGTGCCAAGGTGAGCTATTTTGATCGTCCTCTGTCCGTTGTCCGTCGTCGTTCGTTCGTCCGTCCGTTCGTTCGTTCGTCGTCAACAATTTCTTTAAACGACATCTCCTCCGAAACTACTGGATGGATTTTTACCAAACATGGCCTGAATGATCCTTATATGGTCCTCTTTCAAAGTTGTTCAAACATTTCCGGTCCGTTGCATATCTAGGTCACAGGAGCTAAAAATAGATTTTTTCAATGAAATCTTAAAAAATCTTGTCTGAAACCACAGTACCCTGAGCTTAGTTATTTGACACAAAGCATCGTCTTCAGGTCCTCTATCAAGATTGTTCAAATTATGTCCCTGGGGTAAAAAATGACCCCGCCCCGGGGGTCGTAAATTTACATAGATTTAAATAGTGAAATCTTTAAACCTCTTCTTATCTTAAACTATTATGGCCAGAGCTTTGATATTTGGCATGATGAGTCTTCTAGAAGCCCTTAACCAATATTGTAAATATGGTTCCGGTCGGTTGCATATCTAGGTCACAGGAGCTAAAAATAGATTTTTGCAATGAAAACTTAAAAAATCTTCTTTACTGAAACCATAGTACCTTGAGCTTAGATATTTGGCCCAAAGCATCATCTACAGGTCCTCTATCAAGGTTGGGCAAATTATGTCCCTGGGGTAAAAAATGAGTCGTAATTTTACATCGAGTTATGTAGTGAAATCTTCAAACATCCTTATCTCTGAAACTAATATGGTCAAAGCTTTGATATTTGGCATGATGACTCTTCTAGAAGCCCTTAACCAATATTGTAAATATGGTTCTGTTCAATGGATATCTAGGTCACAGGAGCTAAAAATAGAGATTTTTTCAATGAAATCTTAAAAAATCTTCTTGTCTGAAACCACAGTACCCTGAGCTTACATTTTTGGCACAAAGCATCATCTTTAGGTCCTCTATCAAGATTGTTCAAATTCTGCCCCTGGGGTTAAAACAGCCAACGCCCTAGGGGTCGCAGTTTTACATAGTTATGTAGTGAAATATTCTTCTCTGAAACTACTATGGCAAGAACTTTGATATTTAGCATGTTCTTTACCAATGTTGCTGAAATGGTTCGGGTATGTTGCATATCTGGGTCATATTAGCTAAAAATAGATTTTTTTCAATGAAAAGTCTTCCTGTCTGAAACCATCCATGTACAAAATATTTTTTCAAGTTCATGAGCAAGATTTTTGGAATTATTTCTCTGGGGTGAAAAGTGATCCCACCCCAGGGGTCACGTGACCCTTGTGTTGGTATTCCAGGTGAGCGATATTTAGGCCCGCATGGGCCTCTTGTTACATTTTATAATGTTGCTTTGAGTTTCATTTAAACAGGAGAGAATAATGTCTTGACTATACAATGTTTTATCTGTTTTTCAGGATCATTGTGTTGGACCAGGGCCTCATCAAGGAGTTTGACAACCCGCAAGTACTGCTACAGAATACTGACACTATCTTCCATGGAATGGCTAAAGATGCCAACCTAGTTTAACCACAGTCCTCCACATATAGCGCCGTACAGTGCCTTACCCCTCCCTACGCATAAGTACCAAATATGCATATATTCATTGATGGTGCTGCATACAGCTGGTAGCTTAAAGCAAGGTGAAAGTAAAGCAGAAAGATCCTATAGGATCTTTCTGCTATACTTTCACCTTGCATTAAGTAGCCACCAGCCTTCAATGTAGCTGGATACGGGTAATTTGCACTTGTGGCTATAAAGGAAAGGGTTAAGCAATTCCCTCCACATTTGGATGCATTAACATTTTCCTCTGTGCCAGAGCAAGGGTGTAGTTTCATTACTATCTTAGTATAGATGAGAAATAGACCATTGACTTTTAGATAAAACTTTGTCGAACTATGTTTCTCTATAGGAGCACATAGGGATGCACAGATGGAGGTCTATATTCATTTATGACAGCTTAAAAAAGACATTAAGTAATGCAAAATAAGAGCCTTCTGTTTCACTAAGATTAAAGCAGAATGGAGATTTCTGCTTCTATTCTAAACTGGTTGAAGCAGCCATGCACCTACCTGAACCCTTAACGCCGTAGCCTGTTTCTTTATTTTAAAGACATGTGACCTCTTAAAGCAGGCTGAAAGAAAAGCAGAAAGTGCCTTAAGGCAAATTCTGCTTTACTTTAAGCCTACTCTAAGCTGCCAATATCTAGGATATAGAAAATGTTTCTTATGACGCATATTCATGACTGTGTAAACTATTTACTTCAGTGAATGAATGATTTAATAGTGCTATGGAGTAAAGGATTAAGTTCCTATTCAGGTGGGTATGATGGAAAGGGATAAACAAGAAATGGAGCAAACTGTGACTGAGAGCAGCTTTGATTATAACAGCTGCGTTGGCAAATGTTTGGTGCTCAATTACATGATATAATAACTAGGCAAGACTTGGAATTTTAGCTACATGTATATATAGTAAAGCCTGTGTTAAGAGGTCGCTCAAAATGAGTTTATTATGCTGCTTGAATTAAAGTTGACAGCTTACTGCAGGACAAAAGTAATGCAGAAATCTTCTACAGGAGCTTTCTGCATTACTATTGTCCTGCATTAAGAGGAAACCTGTATAATTGCATGTCTATGCTTCTTTATCGAGTGACCACTAAACACCGGTTTTACAGTTTAACACATTCAACCCTAGCGAATAGTATACTCATCATTTACAAAACATGTCCTATGCAATCAGTGAAGACCCTGATCAGAGGGCTCCTTAAGGAGCCCTCTGATCAGGGCCTACACTGTTTTTCATTTTGAAATATATTGTTAAAATCAATCTTAAATAGTCAAAAATGGACTAGACTTATTTTGAAATTGGAATTGTCCATTAAGATTTCAGGGGTGAATGAGTTAATAGTAATAAGAGAGAAGTACAGCAGGGTATATCTTCAGGGCTCCAGATAAGGGGAGTATTCAAAAAAAAAAAATCTTTATTTCTGCATTACACACTATGGTGTCACTACTTATTATATCGTCTCTTCGAGATGATTCTAATGAGTAGTAACACCATTGGATTTGGTGCTTAAATGAGTGAGAAACTGTTGGATTTGTTCAGTTTAGTCCCTCTTATCTGGAGCCCTACCTTCTGAAGAAGGAGTGATGCTTATTTATGACTATGTTTATACTGTAGACTTGAAAACATTACAATCAAACTGGTATAAAGCAGATTTTGAATTGAAGAAGTATGGTGATGACTTGCTAAACCAATGAACCCTAGTAATGAGTATAATTGTTATTTACAAACAGTGTACCTGTGAATAGTACACTTGTCCTATGAAAATATTGCAGATGCTGATCAGAGGGTTCCTTCAGGAGCCCTGTCATTAGAGTCAGCAGTGTGTGTGGGCAAGTGTTTGTCATTCCGTAATATATTGTAGAAAAAACAACCCAAAATAATTTAAAATGGATCAGTCTTGTAGTACTTAACCCATTACACCATAGCCTATTTCTAGTTTCGAAAAAAGGAGACTAGCTAAAGCAGGTTGAAAGAAAAGCAGAATGCGCCTTAAGGCGCATTCTGCTTTACTTTCAGCCTGCTTTATACTATCATCTGCTAGGAATAAGAAAATATTTCTTATGGTTCATTTTCATTACTGTAAAAAATGGAACTATTTTCTTCAGTGGATGAATAAATTAAATGTGTTAAAATGCGCTTCTATGGGGGGAAGGGTTAATTGGAAACTGATATTGTCCATTAAAAGTTTCATGGCTGAATGAGTTATTGTAGAAAGAAAGAAATGTAGAAAGTGCCTACAAGAGCTTCCTGCATTACTTTTGTTCTGCCCTAAGTTATTGCATGTCTGGAAACTACCCATGTATCTCCATTTCTATGGTAGCTCTATTTTAGACTTATGATCCTCATATGTGATACGTGTATATCTGTAAATGGCCATTATGGCAGCCTTGTATATATTTTGTATGTATTTTCAAAATACATTAAAAAAAAAATCCATTTCTGAAAATGAATTAAACTAAACTTACGGAGTTAAGTTCGTAAGTCGCTAATGAGATCGGACCAATGTCGGTAAATATCTGTTGAGTGAAAAGACGTTCTCTCAGGGCTCAACATAGGAGGGAGTAAACTGAACAAATCAAACATTTTCTTATTTATTTCAACCAAATCTTATGGTGTTACTACTCATTAGAATCGTCTCGAAGAGATGATTCTAATGAGTAGTAACACCATAAGATTTAATGCAGAAATAAAGATTTTAGTTTTTGAAATACTCCCCTTATCTGGAACTCTGATTCTCTTTCAACTGACAAACTGTACCGAACTATGCTCGAGCATGGTCTGTTACAGGCCATCAGTTGAAAAGAAAGGCTGATTGCACTATGCAAAGTTCTGATATTGACTAACATATTGCCAATGTCATTAGAGACATACTACCTTATATACAGATGGACAGGTGTTAGCCAGATTAAAGTAAAGCAGTTAACCCACTTTTGTTAAGTGTTCTGCTTTATTTTCATTTTGATTTATGCAGTCACCTGTCTTCAAGTAACATTAAAGGTATGTTGCATATACATGTAGATGATGCAGTAAATCATTTAACTCTTTGCATGCTGGGTCATTTTTTCGTCTGCAACAATTTGTCGTCTGCTATCGTTCTAAAATAAGAATTTTCCTAATTTCTTTTAAATTCAGTGTCAGAATAGCAAACAGTTTGGATCCTGATGAGACGCAGCGTCTCATCTGGATCCAATCTATTTGCAGCGGTAATCACTGTGGCAGGTATATCCGCCGCTAGCGTGCAAAGAGTTAATGGCAAATAATATATAATGAATAAATATGTTATCCAATAGATTGACAAGTTTTTCTCAAAATTGAAAGAAGGAAAACTTCTTACCAGATTATTGTTTGTTCTTTGAGAATTTTTATGTATGATGTGTCAAATGCTAAGAAGAGAAACGAAAGCTACCAATTCAATTTTGTGCCATACATTCTTTTATCTTTGTAAGGTTTTGTGTAAAAATATTTCTTTCATGTTTGAGTCATTGTATATTAAGGTCTTCCGGTTGTTAAAATACACATATTTACATATCTATTATTTGGTAAAAAATAAGACTTTCTTAAAGTTGGTTCTTGAGATATTGCAAACTTTGTTGACCTAGCTCAGCGGCTGCATTGAAAACAGGGGACCAGATCAAGATCTTCAGCAATAATAGCCAATATGTTGAGCCTCAGAGGAATGGCAGTGCTGGTTTTACATGGCTGATATACACAGATTTACTGTACACTCAAACTTATAGTAACCCATTACCCCATAGCATGTTTCTGGTTTTAAAGAAAGATCATCACTTTAATTATTCACTTAAAGCGACTCGCAACCAGATGGTGCATTAAAAATAGTAATTTGTAAATATGTGTCAAACGCTTATATAAATGGTAAAGAATTAGTTTAGGATAAGAAATTCTGTTTAAAAAAAAGGTATTTCAATAAAAAAAAATATTGGTCTCTGGTGGGATTCGAACCCGGGGCCTGGCATTGGCAGACAGAAGGCAAAATTGGGGAAACCGCTTAGACCAATGGACCACGGAACTATCCGTTTATCTCGGATCGATTTAACCTATTTCAATGTGTAGCGATCGAAAGTGCATACAACTTCGTAATTCGGCTTGTGTTTATGTCTGAGCCCGTGTAGAGAAGCAACAACAACAACTATACCGTTAGCTAACACTATAGAAGAACGATGGAAAATATCTAAAAATCTAAGATTCGGTGACGATTCTTGAGACTTTTTTTGGACTGATCATATTTTTTTAATGTCAGAAGCCAAATAATGCCACAAATTTGCTTTTATTTGAGTATTTTATTTTATTTTGACAAGTACACCATCCGGTTGCGAGTCCCTTTAAAGCAGGTTGAAAGTAAAGCAGAATGCGCCTGAAGGCGCATTCTGCTTAACTTTCAGCCTGCTTTAATCAACCATCTTCTAGAATATAGAAAAAAATTCTTATGATACATTTTTATGACTTTATAAATTGGAACTGATTTCTTCAGTGGATATATAAATGACATAAAAAGGCATACTTAAGGGGTAATGGGTTAATCAACCTTTCTTTGAAGAAGCGTAGAGGTAATCTGTTAAAAGACTGGTAAATGCAGGATAAAAATTATGTAGAAAGCTGCAAGAGCTTTCAGCATTGTTTGTATTCTTCATTCAGCAACCACCCGTAAATGAGACTGCTAATGTGCTTTGTATTGAATGATTGTTTCAAATAGGTTTGGCTGTAGTTTTTATACGTCATTTATTTTCGATCGTTTCATTTTCTTGGGGAAAAGAAGGTTTTTTTTGTACTTAGATGTCTCCAATATATATATCTTTAATTAATCCAGTCAAAACTCGATACTTCCAACTCACTTAAATCGAATTGACATGTATTTCATAAATTGAATTTTGATAACTCTATCTCACTTAAGTCAAACATACCCGTATTTCAAAGTTATATGGATATGTTTGACTTTAGCGAGTTCAAGATAACAAGATTTGACTGCACTTGTATAGTTGTTACTCTTTTTGTGTACTTTATAGTATATACTGTTAGAGGTACATGTATGTATATATATAGCATTAGTTTTTAGGTTGTGCTAATAAGTTATATTCCAATTCCATTTTGTGATATATTTTTCTAAATATAAGTATATGTACTATGATTATTCAGACTGGTTTGAAAATAAAAAAATACTTTCTTTGAAATTTTCTAGTTAATTTGTTGTTGTTTTATTATCTAAGATACAGTCAAGTGCACAGTGGAGAATCTGTTATTCTTTCCCGTTTAAACGCAAACGTACGCAAATGCAAAGCACTAAAACGTAGAAAAGTACAACTTTTGGACAATTCTGATAATTCATGTTTATCTTGGTGGCAAACACTTTGGAGCCTGATCAGACGCCGGGTTACCCGGCGTCTGATCTGGCTCCAAACTGTTTGCACTGCAAATAATAGTTTTAGTGTAAACGCGTTTATTGGGAAAGAATAACGTTTTCTCCACTGTATGTAAAGCAGAAACTTAACTCATTACTCTATAGATACACCTTTTCACACCTTTGATTTGTTCCTCCACTAAAAATAATACATGTAGTTGAAGTTCCACTTTATGTAGTCATGATTATGCAACAAAAGAAATAGTTTCTATATCCTAGCAGACAGTAGCTTAAAGCTGGCCTTGAGGCATATTCTGCTTCACTTTCAACCTGCTTTAAGCCAGAACCCATTCATATTCTTCACGTGACCCCCCCCCCCCCCCCCCCCCCCCCATTTAAACAAACACAAACACTTTACGACTTTTACCTTTCTTTTAAAGTATAGTGCACCTATTTCAGAGTCTGACGGTCTAATTGGCTAGTTTTTGCGTTTTGTTTTCGGCAAAGGTTGGCAGGTTTGACATATCATTTATGAATAACAGGCCATTAGCACGCCGGCACTATCTACATGCCTACTTACTTCAGGCTATTAAGTAACAATCAAGATTTACTTACCCACATGTAGAAGGTGGAAACGGCATGCGGTCACACATTCTAAATGCAGCTTAATAATACTCCAAATTTATTTCACTAATCCACTTTAAATTCCATCTCTGCAGAATACTTCTTATGAATTTTATCACATTTCACTAAATCCCCTTTGAACTTCGAACTTGATCACTTTTGTCGGTAGCTTAAACACACGCCGTAACATTTCTACAACCACCCAATTCAAAACAAAAAATCCGAAATTCACGTGCGACCTTGACCGACTCACAATCCAGTGACCCAGAGAGACAGTAATTTACATACATGTAGCGGTTCAGCCGCTAGCCGATCTAAACTAGGTTATAACCAAAAATAGATCTATAGAGAGATGCCAAGGAATTTATATCACATTTCACAAAAACTCCCTTTGAAACTTGAACTAGATCACTTTGGTCGGCAGTTTAAACGCACGCCGTATATTATAACATCTCCTACAGCAACACCCAATTAAAATAAATCGGAATGCACGTGCGTCCTTAGAAATAAATCGAGGTCGCCAGACACACACCCACTGACCCAGTGGCAGTCTACACTGGCCACGCTTAACTCATTCACCCCTGAAACTTTAATGAACAATCCAATTTCGAAATAAGTCTGGTCCATTTTTGCCTTTTAGGGTTGATTTTAACAATACATTTGAGAATGTCAAATAATGTTGATCCTGATCAGGGGGCTCCTTAAGGAGCCCTCTAATCAGGATCCACACTGTTTGCATTGGACAAGTGTAATCCTAACAGGTACACTGTTTATAAACGACGACTATACTCGTTGCTAGGGCTGAAAGTGTCAACTAGGTAATAACCGAAAATATATCCCTAAAAAATTGTCAATATTTGATGTTAGAGGGAGATTTCATATAACTGCTTTTGAATAAAAGTTGTCCTCTGTGTTCACGTGGCTTTGATATAGTATTAAAGAATGTATTCTCTTGTATATGTAATTGTACATACTGAGAAAATGAAGAATAAAACTTGGAAACTTGGTTTACCTGATTTGAAGTGTTCTCAAAACTAGAAACAAACAAGAATGGTGTCACAGTAAGTGACAAATGCCCTTGAGGTGTTTTGTCACTGAAATGTAATCATTTGGCTGTAAAATATAACCATATGGCAGGCATTGTACTCCTTGTTGTTGTTGTGATGAAAATGTACACAGAAACAAGCCTTTTCTAGATTTTAAACCAGAGTTATGGTCAATGTTGAACTAACTCTATTGACCTGTAAATGACCTTGACCTTTGTCTGACATGGTCTAACTGTACTGAGCTAAAGAGCTTCTCGAGTTGAGCACACATGCCAATTATGAAGTCTCTATCACATGTAGTTCAAGAGTTATGTTTAATTAACCATATTTGACCTCTAAATGAACTTGACCTTTGTTGGACATGACCCAAGTTGTTCATATTCCATATATAAAGTCTCTATCACATGCAGTTCCAAAGTTATGGCCAATGTTAAAATCACCCTATTTTACATCTAAATGACCTTGACCTTTGTCGTACATTACTAAAGTTGTACTGAGCTCAAGAGCTTCTTAAAGTAAATACACATACCAAATATAAAGTCTCCATCTTATGTAGTTCCAAAGTTATGGCCAAGTTTAAAGTTGTGGAAAGACGGACAAACAAATAGACCGACGAACAAACAGACGGACCAAAAACAATATACCTCGACTTGACCAAGTCGTGCCGGGGGCAGAAATATGGGGTAAAGGGTTATAATAAAATAAACAAACAACAGTAAATGTTGTATTCAATACTTGTCCTCTGCCCTCATCTGTAGTTTCAAGAAAGTTGGACCTGGATTGCCACATTGTGCTAGATAGTTATTATAGCAGCAGGGCTGCCATTTCTCCGGATTTTTCCTAAATCTTCGGATTTTTCCCCCAGTACATGGTAGCTAAAAGCAGGCTGAAAGTACTTACAGTCTGCTTTAAGGGGTCGCATGTCAACAAAACTAGAAACAGGCTATGGGGTAAAGGTACGATTCGTAAAATCGCACTTGAAAAATGCAAATTTGGAAATCTCAGGATTTTTCATGTCAACTTATGCACGAATGAATAAGCATTATTATTCATTCGTGACTTATGGCAGCCCTGTAGCAGTCACAGTAAAACCTCTCTATTACGACCACTAATGTGTGTTAATTATTAGGTGTTTACGACAAGTTACTGCTTAAAGCAAGGAGCTGTCTGTTTTACTGTCACCTTGCTTTCAGCTGTCTACTGTCTTTTATACAACCAATTACCCTTTGTTTTAGTGGTCGTAATAGAGAAGTTTTACTGTATATGATTTATCTATATATCTTTTTACCATTTCTGCCAAGTATCAACAAAGTGCAACCCAACACTAGGATATTCTCATAAGTTAAAATTGTTTAAAGTTTCAATCAGATCAAAGATCAAGGTCAAGGTCAAAGATATGCTTTGGCCGACCTTATGTCGATGGGCGTTGAGTTGTGAGTACCCAGTCTGGATGTCCTCTTGCTTGGCTTCTTCTGTGGTCTACTGTTGGTTGAAGTTGAACGTCGTCTTGTTTGGTTTGTCCTGTGATCTACTGTTAGAACAAACTCATAGTATTTTCTCCCTGTAGATGAGTTGTCTTACCTGGTTTGCCAATACAATACTATAATGGTTAGCCTTCTTCGCCTCTTGGAATGTCACAGTCCTTGACTCATCTGGCATGTTTAGGTCTTCTTGGGCTTCCTTAGCCAACCCATCTGCTATATCATTATTGTGGAGACCAGCGTGGTCTGGGGTCCACTTCACCTCAATTTGGGGATTCTCTGCTTGTGGTTAGTAATGTAATGGCCTTCTTAGTCTCCCTGATGACCCTCTAAGTTTGTAGCCAGTCCAGCCCATGGATAAGATCCCTACTACTGATTTCCTGTTGCTTAAAATATGTTTGACCTGCATTGCTGCTTCGATTGTATTCCACATGTATGGTGCCTTTAATGACCATCAGTAGGCTACTGCCACTACTTCTGCTAATAGAATCGAGCCATGGCGGTCACTTGGCGCTAAAGTAGCACTGGTTCACCTTCTGGAGGGTATAGAATCGCTCCTGACCCACATGGACCTGGGTTGGTTGTGCATGACCTACTAGTGTCTGTGAAATTGTGAATGCAAACATTGTGTTATCAGGGGCTTCCATCATCAGGTTCATTATGATCTCTCTTCCTAGGTTCTCTTGTTCGTTGGTCCAGTCCTTAACACCCCCATTCCACTGGACTACGATTCCACTGCGCTCATGGCGATCATAGCGATTCTCCCAAATCATCCAAATCGCCGTAGAAGCGCCGCCATGTGCATGAGTTTGGGACTTGGGGCGTTTCCAGTACGCTTTTAGTACGCTTTAACTACGTCCTCGCTGCGCTCATCACGATCCCGCCACGCTGTTGCTGCGCTTCTAGGGCGCTTTAAGTTTCTCCAAGACGCTTCTACTACGCTTCCAAGTTACGATAAAGGATTTCTGACTACGCTTCCTCTACGTTTACTACGCTGCTACTTCGACCTAAGCGCATGGGCTATGCTTCTGTTGCGCTTTTGAAACTTTTCTGTATCAAATATGCTGTTTCACTGCTTTTGCAGCAGTTGACCATCATCCTTCGAATAAAATGGATCAAAATTGGCTGTTTGACAAACAGTATCTTGTGGAGTAGAACATAAGGATTGCACCAAGTGAGGCTCATGCTGCGTGGCAATAGTATTTGCATGTCTTGATTTGTCTTTCGTTTCTGACGGAGTGGTATTTTGAATTATCGATGTGGACAGTTTTAAGTGCAAACGAATAATCAAGATAAGGTAGAAATATTTATACACTGATCGCCAAGTGCGAAACGTAAATCGCCATGGTCGTAGCTCAGTTGCCAAGAGCGTAGCAGAAGCGAAGAGGAAACGCAGTGAAAGCATCAACAGCGCAGTGAAAGCGTAGTAGACTCGCAGTGGTTGTGTGGTTCATAAATGGCCGAATCGCCGTGAAAACGCTTTGGTCGTCGTTAAAGCGTATAGAGCGTAGTGTGATCGCCCAGAGCGTACGAGAAACGTAGCGGAATCGCGGGCAAATATCTCGACGCCTTTAGTACGATGCGGCTACGCTTGCGCTACGTCAACCACGCTGCGACTACGTTGCTACTACGCTCATGAATTTCTTAGTACGCTTCTGCTGCGCTTCTACTGCGCTTCGAGTCCACAGCGATGCCACTACATAAATTTTGAGCAGGGTCAAAACATTCGCCGTGAGGTGGCGATCAAGGAGCTTCTGTTACGCTTCTACTACGATCAGGGCGTTTCTACTGCGCTGTTGCCGTTCCTACTACGATTCGCAGCGATTTTACCAAATTTTTGAAGCGTAGAGGGATCGCCGCTCAGTGGAATGGGGGTATTAAATAATCCTAGTCTTCTCCAGTATTCAGGTATGGTCCTCGACCTGTATAGACTTCCTTCTTTTACATAGTCTAATTCAGATTATATCCGTTTGGTGGAGACTCCTGTTGTCTTTCCCATCTCTAATGTTTTGCTGTGAGCTAAGCCTCAGAGGTCAAGGTCACCAGTCGGTAATGCCAGATGCTGTACTTATTGAGGTGTATAAGCATGTGGAGTTGTGTGAGACTAGATTCTGTATTTAGTCCTTACCTTTATTCTGGGTAAAAAAGTCAAAATCAAATGCCACATGCTATACTCTTTCAGGTACATAAGCATTTGCAGTTGTCTATTCCCAGTGCGTCCAAAAATGATCCAAACCATAAACTGACATATCTATTGTTAGTAAATGTGATTTTCATAGTTGACCTCGTAACCCTAATGGAACTTAAACTAGATATCCTCATAAACTAACATTATACCAAGTATCAATCTAATAAGTCATCACTGATCCATGTTATCCCCCTCCCCCGGAAACCAAGTGTGCTTATAACCATCTATTCTTAGAAACAGTGACCTTCGCGGTTGACCTTTTGACCCCAAATTCCAACTTAAACTAGATAGCCTCCTAAGCTAACACTGTACCAAATATCAATCAAACATGTCATTCCATACTGAAGATAGCACCCGGAAACCAATCTATTCTACATGTACTATGTACATCTAATTTTAAGTAGAAATGATCAGAAGTGATCTTCATAGTCGACCTTCAGACCCAATCGCGAAGTTAACCTAGATTATCTCATTTGCTAACACTATGCCAAGTTTCAATCAAATATGTCATCGGCTACTGAAGTTATCGCCCGGAAACCAAAATCATTAGTTAGACTAAAGAACTATCGATACGGGTGTCAAACAGTTTGGACCCTGATCACACGTCGCAAATACTGTTTGCAAAGTCGAAAGAGTTAAACAAGTTTCTTAGAATTACATTGCAGTATAAGTAATATATGATTTATAATACTTTATTCAATCCTCGATCAATATCGCACATTTTGTCTACATGTAATGTACCTTTCACCAGAAAACAAACTAGAATAACTTACATAAAGGGTTTCTGGTGTCTTCCCTCCACCTGTAATTAGCTAGACGTCGCAATATGACTAATACAGTCAAGCGACGTAAAATCGTAATATATCCAATTAAATCCATGACGTAATCGATTTTTAAACAATTGTCGTCTGCTGTTATTTAAAGTTTTGGTATTTTGACGTAAGAAATATTGCAATGAGTGTCAAACAGTTTGAATCCTGATCAGACGCCGCGTTACGCGGCTTCTGATCAGGATAAAAACTGTTTGCAAATGTACTATGAATGGAGGATTGAGTGATTTGTTGTTTGAAGTTGGTAACATATAGATTTAAGCCTCGTTGATAATGCTACACAAATATGCCAATTTTAAAATGCATGGAACTACATGAAATAAAGCAGAAAGCTCCCTTAGGACCTTCCTGCTTTACTTTCAATATTCCGCGTTAACCTCTTCAAAGTAATAGCTTTAAATAATTGTCGTCTATTTTTCTTTTTCACGTTTGAAATTTTAGATAAATTGACTTAAGTAATATCGCAATGAGTGCCGACCAGTTTGGATCCTGGTTTACTACATTGAACCCTACTGACGAGTCTACACATCCTTTACAAACAGTGTGACTGTAAAAAGTATGCAAACACTATATAAATGCCATTGAGTATTTCTTTTTTGTCATTATCCGACATCTAAAGAGAGTGAGATTGCACATAATGATCCAAATCCTCCACCTGCTTCACTATTCCACAGAGGGTGCCAACGTTTTCTTGTAACAGTGGAAGTCTAAAGGACATCTCGTCAAAGGCTGTAGCTGATTTGTCAAGGAAGAAATTCACCTGCAAGGGAAATGGTATTTGTAATTGTTGTTGCTGTTGTATCTAATAAGGCGTAGCGCCTACGCCATTCCATACCTTGAAGCGACTATCAGCAACAACCAGTTTTATTCAAGATATACAACTATAGCATTGGAACGTTTAATCATGTTATGTATTTAGAATCCCATTAACTGTCAGGCTTGACTTCATTGGCATTTGCAAACAGTTTGGATCCAGATCAGCCACCGAACTTCTGTATTATTATTCCTACTAGTAAAATGTATAATGTTAATGAACTTATTCAAATCGAAAAGATTAAGAGCATACATGATTGTAGGTTATTTCGGCTCATAAAGTAGGTCGGTAGGTAAAATCGTAAAAAAGTTTTTGACTACTCCGGGGGCAATATGTTTAGCCCTCTCTTCTGGAAACTTGCTTAAAATGATCATCTTGACAAAAAGTTATGCAATGTATGAATATGGGTTACATAAGGTTCAAAAGTAGGTCAGCAGGTATAAACATCGAAAAAGCTCCTAAACCCTTCAGGAATCATATTTTTATGGTATATTTTACGAACTCTAGGCATTGAAGTAATATTGATTACATGAAAGTAGTTCAAATACTAGTAATAGTTTAAACGTATTTTAATCATACTATATACACGTTTTTAAGTTACACATCTATGAACCTTAGGATGAGAACGAAAGCAATTGCTTATTAAGTTCTTCTCCTAAATCGCAAGAATAGCTTTAGAGTCCACAATTCTACCCTAATTTCATGAAATTTCATTTCTCTGGTGAGCTCTTCAAGGCCTCATGGTCTCCTTGTTAAAAACCAATGCAATAATTGTTTATCTTGTATCGTCACGTGGTAGGAAGAGAAGTTTCCAATTGGTTTAATCTTATATATGTGTGAAAGCGCTGGAAATGGTTTCGGACTGTTGCTAAAACTTCGTAGAGTGTTACCTTGTGCTGGGCGACAACTTTGAATATTTCAATCTTCAGATCTGCGGCTCTGGACGTTAGGACCGCAGTTGCTTCCTTGTTCCAATCAGCCAATAACTCGTCCACTGTCTTGCCTAAATTCAAATATGATTCATTGCCCAATAGATGCATCAATTACGCTTCTTCACTAAAGGAAATAAGTCCACTTTATACAGTCACCATACGAAACATTTTCTTTACATATGCAATCAGATGATAGCTGAAAGTAAAGCACCATGCTACATAAGGATAATTCTGCTTTACTTTCAGCCTTTAAGCAACTGTCTGTATTCAATACTGAAAGCAAGCTAAGAGGATGGTGGATTCAGTTGTAAAGCTTAAAACTGTTCAAATTAACTTTTGTTATATATTCGTTTTGTGTAATTGGGGTATTTGTTATTTCTGATTTTGAAAAATACTTCTGAAGGTACCTCTCTGAAAACCTCTCTAACACGACCACTGAAACGAAGACTAATTGATATAATTACTGACATGTGACAGCGTAAAGCAAGTGTTTTCTCTTACTGCCACCTTGCTTTTAGCAGTCACCTGACTGTCCTAAACACCTAATAATTAAAACAATTTAGTGGTCGTATTAGAAATGATTTACTGAACATTGATTCGTTTAAAATCAACAGTGTTAAAGAAATTCGGTACTTAGAGTAATTGTCATGACGGAGCAAAATAATTAAGATACACATATTATTTAACCCTTTACCCCATAGCCTATTTCTAGTTTTGAAGATAGGTGGCTACTTAAAGCAGGTTGAAAGTAAAGCAGAATGTGCCTTAAGGCACATTCTGCTTTACTTTCAGCCTGCTTTAAGCTATAATCTGCAAAGAAACTGAAAATAATTCTTATTAATTATATTCATGACTGTATAATTTGGAACTATTTTCTTCAGCGGAGGAATAAATTAAATGCGCTAAAAGTCGCTTCTATTGGGGAAAGGGTTAAGAGCCTATTTGCATTGCGTTTAGACTGCTGTAAGCATTATAGACTATTACCTTTCGTTAACGCTATCATGAAAATTGTTAAACTTTTAATTAGTTTGATAAACTCATTAAACCTTGGCGAAAATATACCCGTCCGTTACAAATAATAGTGTACATGTACAGTGGAGAATCTGTTATTCTTTCCCGTTTAAACGCAAACGTACGCAAACGCAAAGAACTAAAACGTAAAAAAGAACAACTTTTGGACAATTCTGATAATTCTTGTTTATCTTGGTGGCAAACAGTTTGGAGCCTGATCAGACGCCGGGTTACCCGGCGTCTGATCTGGCTCCAAACTGTTTGCACTGCAAATAATAGTTTTAGCGTAAACGCGTTTATTGGGAAAGAATAACAGATTCTCCACTGTACCTATAAAGATAAAACTTGTCCTATGCAAAGAGTATAGACGCTGACCAGGAGCCTTCTGATCAGAGTCTGCACTGTTTGTCATTTAGCAATGTACTGAAATATTACACTTAATAGCCAAACACGGACTAAACATGGAAACTGGAATTGTCCTTTAGGTGAATGAGTTAACCAGACGGATACTGTTTAGTGTAATATAGATTAATGAACGTATATATAGAATGCCGAATAGATATCTACCAGTATAATATATAAAACACTGAAATGATATTTACCAGTGAAATATATAAAACACTGACGGGATACTTATCAGCATACAAAATAGATTAAAAAGGGTATATATAGAATACTGAATGGATACTTACCAGTATAAAATATAAAACACTGAAAGGATATTTACCAGTGAAATATATAAAACACTGAAAGGATACTTATCAGCATATAAAATGGATTAATGAAGTTATATAAAGACTACTGAAGGGCTATGTACAGGCATAATTATATGTATAAATCATCGAAGGAATACTTATCAACATACAAAATACATTAACGAGGGTAAATATGGAATACTGAAGTAATATTTACCAGTATAATATATAAAATGCTGAAGGGATACTTTTTAGCATACCAAATAGATTGGTGAAGGTATGTATAGAATACTGAATGTATATTTAACAGTATAATATATAAAACACTGAAGGGAAACTTATCAGCACACAAAAAAGATTAATAAGGGTATATATAGAATACTGAACGGATATTTACCAATATAATAATATATTATATAAAACACTGAAAGGATATTTACCAGTATAATGTATATAAAACTAAAAGGATACTTATAAGCATACAAAAAATTTAGGGTACATGTATATATATATAGAATACCGAAGGGCCATTTACCAGTTTATGCTTTAAAATACTGAAAGGGGATAAATTTATCAGTATAATCTTTAGAATAATAAGTGTATGTAAAGAATACTGATTTTTTGCCAGTATATTTTATAGAATAATGAAGTAATATAGAGAACACTATTAAAGGGATATTTACCATTACATGGACAATGTATAAAGTATGGAATACCAAAGGGATATTTACCAGTATAATATTTAAAATAGTGAAGGTAAATATAGAATACTGAAGGTATGCATAGACTACTGAAGGGATTTACCAGTATAATCTATAGAATAATGAAGGTATATTTACTAGTATAATCTACAGAATAATGAAGGTGTATACAGAATCCTGACGGGATTTTTACCTGTATGAACTATAGAATACTGAAGGTACATGTATGTATACATGTATAAGGAATACAAAAGGTATATTTATCTGTATAATGATATTGAATATCGAATGTGTATGACAATTATTGAAAGGATATTTACCAGCATAATCTATAAAAATGATAAAGGTAAATAAGAACAATACTAAAAAGATATTTATCAGTATATTCCATAGACTTTTGAATGTGTATAGACAATACTGAATGGACATTTACCGGTATAATTTATAGAATAATGAAGGTATATGAGGAATACTAAGGAGATATTTACCAGTATAATCTATAGAAAATTGACACCAGAGGAGATGTGTGATGCCGGCGACGTAGTTGTCGGAGTTCTTAACCGTCAGTGATTGTTCAACACATAGTCTATCGGCAGCAAACTGTTCGTAGGATGTTAGGGCAAGACACTCTATAGTCACGTTACCAACCTTCACCAATTTCTCAATAATGGCCTCAAAGTCATTCACATCATACACCTTAAACACTACAAAATAGAAACATTGGGTCAGAGGTGATAAAGTTTTTGTGTTGAGTCTAGAGTAGTTCTCAAGCATTTGATTGGTCAGATTTGAGCCTAGGCTCAAATCTGACCAATCAAATGATTGAGAGCACACTCAGACTCAGCTCAAACGCTTTATAACCTTGGACCCAGGTGTATTTTTCTTAACCCCTTCACTGGATCTTGGAGCTTTTACCGTGTAAAGAAAATTTACTGTTTGTCAATTTTAAAATTTAAAAAGTACGATTCATTCCAACAGTGCGCGGTTCCCAGAGTTCAATGATGGACCAGAAACGGTCACCTAGTATCTCATGGTTACGCTCATAGTGCCAATAAATGGGCTAGCGTTTCGGAATAAGTGACTGCGAAACAGCTATATACTTTGGATCCTGATCAGACACTAAGTAACACGGCGTATGATTCGGTTCAAACTGTTTGCAGGTGCAATTGAATTCGTGCTTTGAGGGATCTGAACAGAGGCCATAATTACAGTGAAAATATTCAGACCATGATCTATGTGTGTAATATTCGTGATTATACTACTGTGATATCTTTTTTAACATATCGTCACGTTTGCGGAATATAATTATCTTACTGATCCATGACATGTGTGTACAATGTAGAAGGTGTCGTATTTCAGAACACTGTGTAATCATTTATTATCAACGAAATCGTCATAAACACTTTTCTTTTTTCATTCTAATCGTTCATATTGATACATGTATATGGTTATACAGTGACACTTCTCTATTACGACCACTACGCGAGGTTACATTGTCACTGTTTGGGACAGGTGCCTCCTGGTGGCGAGATGACAGTAAACATAAAGCTCCTTTATGAGTTTTCTGCTTGGCTTTCATATTGTTCTGAGACGTCCACTGTCTTCGAGACCACCAATTGGTATACTTTTGTGTGATCTTGATAGAGACATTACTGTACATCATTTTTTCCAAAACCTATGCTAATATTTCAGTATTCAGGAAGGGGTCTCTATAAGCATTATGTTTTCGACACAATTCTATTGTATATCAAATATATTAGTATTTTATGTTTACATTAATAACATAATTATATTGAAAATAAGCATGAACTCATCAATACAAAATGAGCCTTTAATTTTACATAAATGTATCACGCAAAGTCTGGTCAGGATCAACATTGTTTACAAAGTCGACTTTGGTCGCTTATGATGTTGGAATGGTTACTCCTTTTCTCTTTTGGATAGAAGTTTCTTTTCATGCTCCTTTAATGTCTGAGCAACCTTTCTCCGACATCCTGGCAGGTTGCAGCCTTAAGCAGACTGAAGAGTATGGTCGCCTTATGACACATTTATCCTGTTTTGATTATTTAAAAGCATTCACTGAATGAAAATTAACTCTGATTTACTCGAAAGTTTTGCTTTAGACAACTAGCAATTGAAACACTGACATACTACAGTGTTCCCTCCCTACAACGGCCCTCCCAACAACGATTCCCTCCTTACAACGACCTTTGCTGCTGTTCCCCAAACAAGACATTTATGTCCAACATTTTCATGGCTGTTGTATTGTCTGCTTAAAATGTCGTTTGCTGTGTTTCTCAAAGTTACATATAAGTGGACATTTTGATAGAATATATATATAATGACGAGTGACAAACAGCTTGAATCCAGATCAGACGCCGCGTTACGCGGCGTCTGATCTGAATTCAAGCTGTTTGCAAATGTAAGCCAAATCTAAATTTTCCCTCTCTATAACGACTCCCTCCGAACAACGCACACAATATGTGTCTCCCATTGGGTGTCGTTGTAGAGAGGGAGTGCTGTATATCTATTACATAAGTTAAATGTTCAGATGAACTTAGGAGATGTAACTTGAATCCATTTTTCTTCAACTGTATTTCGATAATTCTGATTACCTTCGACTTAAGCAAGTTATCGAGGTAAGAATGAAATACACTTGCACGGAATGCAAAGACGGAAAGAGTAAGACAAGAGAAGTGAACTCTTTCACAGTCATGCGTGCCTAAGGTCGCCATTGCAAACAGTTTGGGTCCAGATCAGACGCCGCACAATGCGACGTCTGATCTTGATCCAAACTGTTTGTCACACGTATCAATATTTCGTCAGTCAAATCTTAAAAATAAAAAGGTTTTGGCATTAAATCGAAGACAACAAATTTTAGAAGACGATATTTTTTTGTCTACGAGAGATGGTTAAATTCTGACGTGAAGGGGCTATACTGCAAAGCAAGTGAAACTCACCAAGCACCACCATTTGTTCTCCTGTAACCTGGAATAAATGTTTATACTGTCATGATTCTTTATATCAACACTCTATATGCTACACATTATTCAGCAACCGACTTGGTATGATTGGAGACAAAACAACATGTAATGTTATTACATGTACAGTGGAGAATCTGTTATTCTTTCCCGTTTAAACGCAAACGTACGCAAACGCAAAGCACTAAAACGTAGAAAAGAACAACTTTTGGACAATTCTGATATTTCATGTTTATCTTGGTGGCAAACAGTTTGGAGCCTGATCAGACGCCGGGTTACCCGGCGTCTGATCTGGCTCCAAACTGTTTGCACTGCAAATAATAGTTTTAGCGTAAACGCGTTTATTGGGAAAGAATAACAGATTCTCCACTGTAGGCAGTTTTCCAGCCTACTTATACTTTTCTTCTTTCTCAGGCAATGCCAATCAGACAAAGTTTCTGGCATATTTACTTGAGAAAAAAAATGTGACCGGATTCGAACCATACCACACTAGACTAAATCGTAATCTAATGGATTACATGCCAGACTTTTAAGATATGTGACAGTTGCCAGGTTAGCTCAGTCGGTAGAGGGTTGGCCTTCAACGGTATGCCACGTATAGCCGGTTCGAGTCAAGTATCTACAAAAAAAACATTTTAAATCAATATGTCAGAAATATTTCTGATTGTGTTGGCCTAAGAAATGATAATTATGAAATGTTATTATTGTTACACTTATAGTCACTCTCGCATAGATCCATTTCTGCTACAGTGGAGAATATGTTATTCTTTCCCAATAAACGCGTTTACGCTAAAACTATTATTTGCAGTGCAAACAGTTTGGAGCCAGATCAGACGCCGGGTAACCCGGCGTCTGATCAGGCTCCAAACTGTTTGCCACCAAGATAAACATGAAATATCAGAATTGTCCAAAAGTTGTTCTTTTCTACGTTTTAGCGCTTTGCGTTTGCGTACGTTTGCGTTTAAACGGGAAAGAATAACAGATTCTCCACTGTATGACATCATCTGCTTTATACAACTGCCGCCTGCTTTTATTTCTCAAATTTAAAATTAAGGTAAATTGACTGAATAAGTGATACCATAATGAGTGTCAAATAGTTTGGATCCTGATCAGGCGCCGCGTTATTAAGCGTCTGTTCAGGATCCAAAGGCTGTTCGCAAATAACCATTATACCAGTTGTATGGCAGTGAATTGGTAAACCCAATAGTTCATAACCTATTTCTATTTTAGAAAACAGTTGACCACTAAACCAGCTTGAAAGTGAAGCAGAATGCGCCTTAAAGTAATGTGGCTTAAGGCGCATTCTGCTTTAATTTCAGTCTGCTTTAAGCGACCATTTCCTATATTTTATTGCATTTTTGTACGTTTCATTTTGCTCCACTGTACTAAATAACGGGAGAGAGGTCTATTCCATACCTTGTACTTATGGATGCAGGGGGCTTGATCTGTGCATGATTTCAGTATTTCGTTGATGGCAACATATTTCTGCTTTATATGTCTCGCAATGTCAGCATTCAGTGCTGTATCAATTTTCATCGTGACACGAATCACGTCGACCTTCATATCACTCATGTTAGATGTCTGTTTCTGCAATAGAAACAAATACAGTAAAACCTCGCTATTACGACCACTAAATTTTGTTAATTATTAGGGTGTTTACGATAGGTGACCGCTTAAAGCAAGGTGGCAGTGAAACAGAAAGCTCCTTTATGAGCTTTCTGTTTCACTGTCACCTTGCTTTAAGCTGCCACCTTTCTATTATACAATCAATTAGCCTTCCTTTTAGTGGTCGTAATAGCGAGGTTTTACTGTACATGTATAGTGCTTCCTCTCTACAACAATATACATTTGTTTCATAGGTACTGAGGGAACAGTCAAATCATTGACCCGAGGTAGCAGGAAAGACCTTGAGAACTGTTGCCCGAGGCCAACGGCCGAGGGCAACAGTTCTCAAGGTCTTCCCTGCTACCGAGGGACAATGGTTTGACTGTTCCCGAAGTAACTATCAAACAAATGATTTATTACCTGACTCTCTATTTAAGCCAGGCTGAATGAATGGCTATATCTAGATCTATCTATACAAAATTTGAACAACACGTATTTATAAATTCTAGAGATGATCTTACGTGTATATTTAATCTTAATTCAATTCAATACAACAACTGAATGTGAACATCACTGGTTTGTAAAATAGATGTCTAATATATTCATATTTTCAATTACGCTTGAATTATTATTGTTTCTTATTGACTGAAATTGATTGACACTTTGTCGAAATTACGTCATGTATAATATGACGTCATTATTTTTGTAACGTCAAAATGTGTTTAAAAAAAGGAAGACGTTAGATCTGCAAGCGGTTTGTCGCTTTTATTCGGAGTTACTCTTAATTTTAGGTCTAGAACTATATAGCCTTTTAAGGGAATTATTCGGGAGAGAAAAAATGACCCGATCAACTCCGCAAAAGGCTAGATCCTTAAACAAAAATCTGTATCATAAAGACGCCTTATTTGGTCCCGCGATGCAGAAAAGTTTTGCGCACCATTTTCGCGCATGTAACAGTACTATGTAACAGTAAACTGTTGCCCGCTGGCCTCAGTCTGGTAAATATTTCGGAAAACAGTCAAAAATGCTTAATATTCACTTAAATAGAGAGTCAGGTAATAACACCAAATGGGAGACAAAGATTATGTGTGTTGTTCGGAGGGAGTTGTTATAGTGAGGGACACTGGCTTACATTTGCATACAGCTGAAATCTCCAGATCAGACGCCTCATAACGCGG
The DNA here is from genome assembly GCA_922989275.2 of Gari tellinella. Taxonomy (NCBI): domain Eukaryota; kingdom Metazoa; phylum Mollusca; class Bivalvia; order Cardiida; family Psammobiidae; genus Gari; species Gari tellinella. The sequence continues at coordinate 11,801,875 of OV277863.1, read as the reverse complement.
CATCTGATCTGGATTCAAACTGTTTGTCACTCGTCATTATGTTTTTTCTGCCGAAATGTCAAATATGTAACTTTGAGTAAAAAAACAGAAGACGACAATGTTAAGCTGACGATATTGCAACAGTGAAAGAGTTAGATATAAATACGAGGGCCATTCAAAAAGTAATGACACTTGATAAACAATTTCAATACAATGTGATTTATCATTTTAAAGAGCACTTTTTTTCTTACCCAATGGTATAATGCATGATAAGATCACATAAGCCGATAAGTCACAAACTGAACCTAAATGATCCCTAATCCAGGACACTGGAACATAGCACTTGTCGGACATTATTTTTTGACGTAAAAACTTCTTGTTTTTTTTTCTTCTAAAATTTGCTTTTGAAATACATGTATATAAGTTTATGTGTGCTTTTGAATGTACATACAATTCCATTACAGTTGAAAGGGTTATCTGTCTTAGATATCAATATGTCAAAAGTAACATTTCTTATTTTGCTAATGACAAAAGTCGACATGTGTTTTCGAAGGCTATGAAAAGTTTAAAGATCAGTATACATGTATCTACATATTTATTTTAAAACAAATGTCTACTGCAATGCCTTCAATTATATAGCCTGGTTTAAAGTCCCATTGTGTTTTCAGACCTTTTCTTAATGTCTGAAATACAATAACGGCTAATAATAATGTTTGAACATTCTTATGGGCCAAACTGATCTATGAAATGATGAAGACGGACCTAAATCACCAAAAAGGGCCATTTAAAATCATAACAAACCGAAAATAGAACGTCTGACATAAACATTTCCACACGTCTTAGTATCACGTGATACAGCCGGATTCAACTTCACCGTATGCAACCGTTATCTACCTTCGCCCGTCCATCCATCAGTCAGTTAGACTATCACACTTTTTTGTCCGCTCTCTAACTCGAATATTTTTTATCCGATCTTCCACAAACTTGCTGAAAATGTTCATTGATATAAAATCAAGGTTTAGTATGATTACTACTAAAATCGCATAAGGTAGTTTTGAGTTATTGTCTGTTTATTAATAAAAAATGACTGTTTCAGTCATTTTTGCACTCTAAAACAAACAGCTTTTATCGGATATTCACCAAACATGCTGAAAATATTTATTCATATAAAATTTAGTTTGATTATTACTAAAATCGCATGTGGCATCTAATCTGAGTTTTTGCCCTTTATGTATTAGAAATGACTGTGTTCAGCAAATTTTGCTCTCCAACACAAATACTTTTTTTTTAATCTTCACCAAACTTGCTGAAAGTTTTCATTAATATAAAATCAAGGTTAGGTTTGAATCCTACTAAAATCGCATGAGGCATGTTGGAGTAATAGCCCTTTAATTATTAAAAAATGTCTGTTTCAGCCTTTTTTGCTCTCTAACACAAAGAGTTTTCATCCAATCTTCACTAAACTTGCTGAAATGCTTTATTTATACAAAATCTAGGTCCAGTGTGATTATTACTAAAATCCCATAAGGATTATCTTAGTTATTGCCCTTTATGTATTAAAAAGGACTGTTTCACCATTTTTGCTCTCTAACACAAATACTTTTTTTCCTTGACCTAGATTTAATACCAATACACGTTGTCAGCAAGTTTGGTGAAGATCCAATAAAAAGTGTTTGTGTTAGAGAGCAGAAAATGCTGAAACAGTCATTTTTTAATTATTCAAGGACAATAACTCAGACATGCCTTATGCGATTTTGCTAGTTATTGAACCTGATCTAGATTCTATACTAATAAACATTTGTAGCAAGATTGGTGAAGATCAAAAAAGAAGTGTTTGAGTTAGAGAGCGGACAAGGCTGAAACAGTCATTTTCAGCAAGCCCAAGGTATAGATCCTCCGTAATGTTTTTAATCGCTTACCCATGGTGAATAATATGTACACGTTGTCACTGGATCAAGTAGTGTTTAACCCTGTGCCCATTGGTCGTAACTTTACGGGAGTTTACAAACTGTTTGAATCTAGAAAGACGCCGCGTAACGCGGCGTCTCATCTGGATCCAAACTGTTTGACACTCGTCTTAAGGTTTGTTTAATTAAAACAATGCATAAATCTAAACTGAACAAATTTTGTAGACGACAATGTCAAAGCAGACGTCTGTGCAGCAGAATAAGGGTTAACAGGGTAATTCTCAGTGCTCCAGCTATACACATGTAACCGGGAGTAATCTGAACTAATCTAACATTTTCTCACTCATTTCAGCACCGAATGCTATGGTGTTACTACTGTTTAAACCGTCTCTTCGGGGCAATTTTAATGAGTATAACACCATTGGGTTTAAAAGCAGAAATAAAGATTTCAGTTTTTCGAAATACTTCCGTTATCTGGAGCCCTGTATTTACAGAGTTGTCCTTCTTTCCAATAACAATGGAGGCTTTTTAATGTGTGCAGCACAAAAATATTATAAATAAAATTTAAAAAGCGAATTTCTTAGATAAAGCCGGTTTTTGTGAAAGAATCACGTCCTACGTAGTTCAAATGGGACCCCAAACAACCGTTTTATGCAGGTTTCTCAAAAACAAAATGCGACTTTAATATGAAAATGAGTTTGAGCTTTCATCAATTACTTTTAAACATATCAGTAGATTAATTTTTTATGATACTTTCAGTACGTATTTAGTATTTGTTATATGTTATGAAATAATAACATTTAAAACTGTGTAGTGTGTGCATAGATGTCTTATTTTATTTGACAGAAACTTTAAAAAAACAAAAAACAATTATAGTATCAAATTTTGTGCATAACATTACGTCAACAATACACTAAAAGGCCCAATGTCCTGGGGTAGGGGCAATTTATGTTCATGTTGTGACGTATCGACTTCTGTGATCTTATCGTTCATTATACCATCATGTAGGCAAATAGTTGTTCTTTAAAATGACATTTTACTCATTCATTTTGCACTTTTTATATTGAAGTTATTGATCAAGTGTTATTTAAACGGCCCTCGCGTCTTACTTTGGGTACAGCGACGAGCGCTGTAGTCAGGCGGGAATCGTTGTTCAGATTGCCGTTGTAGGGTGGGAGCAATATACACAGAAACAATCATATAAGTTGAACTCACTTAACCCTTTTCTCCCTGAAACTTCAAATAAATATTCAGGACCTGTTTTCAATTACAAGCATTGCAGTAAGGCAAACAGTGCATTACATTTTATAATGTGACAAACAGTGTAGACCCTGATCAGAGAGCTTCTTTAGGTTGAAAGGGGCAAATCGAAGATACATGTACCAGTTTTTCCTCTTTAACAGGGTTTTATATTGAGAGTGTATAAATATTAGATGACAGTATGCGTTTCTCAAATTGTCAACCCGAGAAACAGAATGTCACCCCGAGGCGGAGCCGAGGGTGACATCCTTGTTTTCGAGGGTTGACAATTTGAATATCACGCAAACTGCCATCTATTTTTTATTTAATAATACCACATGCTTATCAACCCTGGCTTTGGAATCGTCTCATTCGGTTTTTTTGTAAAATAAGAAGTAAAGCACTCTTAAATAATACAGAAAGAAAATAAAGAAACATAAGAGTTACTTGTCCCCATGTGATATTACAAAGAATATCACATAGCAAAAGAATTCCGCATAGCTAACAGAAATGTCATAAAGTGACAGAGATCAAGACACATTAAAGTTACTTGCCGCTATGTTGCATTCCAAAGAATGGCGCATAGCAAATGAATGTCGCATAGCTCAGACAGCAATGCTATAGAGTAACAGTGGACTTTTTGTACAGATGGATGGATGAGTTGGGTTTTACAGCACTGCGACACAAAAAAGGTCATATATATCATCGACGAATGAGGGGTGATGAGATGAAAGGATGATGATTTCATGAATAATCTCATCCGTTGCGAAACAGCGCATGAGATCAAAACTACCAACTTGTCTTGGATAGATGTAAAACATATTACACCGAGCTTATCAACCCTGGCTTTGGAATCGTTTTATTCGTCTTTTATAAAATGTGTTGTGAACACCAATTTAGCGCGGACATGTACATAACGCGGGAAATGACGTCACATTGTTTATAATTATATTACAAGTAAACAAAGAAGAACGTTATGATAAGTAAATTGAAGAAACAGCGTCTTTACATTGTCTAGGTGGCAAATATCCTCTTCCGAAATTATGGCAAATCGTTAAGATATGGACAAAAGGAAGCAACTTGTACAGAAAATGCCAAAAGTTGATTATAAGTTACCACTCTTTAAAACGTTCCAATGTATCCAATAGCGATTGGCATGTCAAGGCTGACAGTACGTTTTCGGACGTAGTAAAAAAGTAATGTCCTTTAGAATGACGTCACAAAAAGAATATCATAAAGAGTGACAGTATAGATGTAAAAGACATGCAAAATGTTAACTGTAGGTCTATGGGAATTTAACATTGTAACTCAAAGCGAGGTGTAATAAATGCAAAATGTTACATTTGTGTCTATGGGAGATTTACCCGGGAAACACCGACAATCCGACCAGTTAAACTAAGGTCTGTTTCACATCTTTCAAGCAGGTGGGTGCTTACACAAGAGCAGGCTGAAAGCTGAATATATGGGTGTTTTTGCTTCACATTCGCCCAGTTTTGTTACATAGTTTAACCAATTTCAAATGGTATTCTAATGGTTATATTAACGAGTGACCTGGCTGTATTACAATAGAGAATACATAATTATTTCCCAGTAAACATGTTTATATGAAAAACTTTGTGTCCAATACAAACAGTTTTGAAACAGATCAGACGCCGGGTAACCTGGTGTCTGATTAAGCTCCTAATTGTTTACTATTCAGATTAAAACTTATCTTTAAACATTTTCAAAAACGTCTTCTCCACTTTAACTTCGATTACAATGGCTGAAGGTGATTTCTGAAACATGTCAACGCTAAGTAATATTGTCGCCCGCAACAATTATTTGCTTCTGTCAATAAATTTCATCTGGATCCAAACTGTTTGCAAAGGTCAACACGGATTCGCCGCTATAGAGTTGAAGCACTCAGTATCGCCGTTCAGTTAACTCTTTCCTCCCTGAAACTTTAAATGGACAATTCCAGTTTCCATCTAAGTCTTGTCCATTTCTGACTTTAAAGGGTTGTTTTTGTCAATGTTTGGCATTGTGACAAACAGTGAAGACCCTGATCAGAGGGCTCCTTTCGGAGCCCACTGATCTGGGTCTTCACTGTTTGTATAGGACATGTGTACTATTCACATGTACACTGTTTGAAAAGCACGCCTATATGCGGGACTAGGGTTCAAAGAGTTAAAGATATCACATGACCAAGCTTCAGTATTTTTGTCAGCATTCTTTTACATGCCACTATAGAGTTTCGCATAAAAATCAAAACAGCTGTTAATACTCTCATGTCACGATTGTGTAAGACGGGTTTTCTGTTGTTGTTAGCTTTCCCGTTTAAACGCAAACAAAACGCAAACGCATTGTACTAAATTGCAGAAAATAACTTTTTCACAATTCTGAAAGTTGATTTTCAGCTTGATGACAAACAGCTTGGAGCTTACCGGCGTCTGATCTGGCTACAAACTGTTTGCATTGGAAATAATAGATTTAGCGTAAACGCGTTTATTGGGAGAGAATAACGTTTTCTCCACTGTAGCAACGTGCTGAAGGTTAACCCTAATATTTACTCCAAAGTTCTAAACTGTTAACAGTAAAAGGCTGGTCTACGCATGGAATACATCATGCAATACCAAATGTCTCGTTTCAAATACGATTGAAGATATACTCGTATATAATAACTTAAGGTATTACGTCTCTACTGACATCGGGAAACATCGGGCAATGTCGGTTAATATCAGGACCTATCGAACGTGCCAGAACATATCGCGTGTGTGTCACAGTGTTTTAAGTTCCCCTTTCTATTTTTGACACCACTCGACTATTGTACAAAAAGCACATATCTTATTGATATATTAGTACAGGAAGTGTATAACAAGAACTATTCGCAATATATTGGTTTGGATGGATAAGCTGGGTTAACGGCACTGCGACACAAAACATGTCATATATCGCCGATAATTGATGAGGTGTGATGAGATGAGATGATGATGATTTCAAAAAGATGATTTCGCCTAATCCTATTCGTTGACCAGCCGCGCATGGGATCAAAACCACCGACTTGCCTTCCTTTTAGTACTTGGCAGAGGGGATAATCTCGGTCTAATAAATAGAAACAATTCCCTAAGACAATTAAGTCCCAAAACTGCGGCAAAGAATGAAGGTCTCTGGGGTAGATAGATCTGACCTCAGTCGCTCTGCATGTAATACCGATATTGAACGACATTGGTCCGATATCAAATTAGGGATGCACTACCTTAAGATACCGGGACACCAAATAGTCTGAAATGCCTTGCGTGATGAATTCTAATCGAAAGAATTCCCACAAGAAAAAATACCTAAGGGTTTTGCCTTAAAATAACATTTTGTCATAGGACTTTCACTTTCACCACTGAAACTTCAAATGGACAGTTCCTGTTTTCCATAAAGCCTAGTCCATTTTGGCAATTTTAGGGTTGTTCCTTTTGCAAAATTTGCAAAATGACAAACAGTGCAGACTCTGTTAAATCGGCTATTTTAGGAGCCTTCTGAACTGGATCTACTGTGTTGGTACATGCCATGAACACACTTCACAGATACACCATTTGCTAAGGCGAGTTTACTTATCGCTTTAGGCTGAAGCAGGATAAACATAAAGCAGAAAGCTCAAATAGGAGTTCCTGCTCTTCTTTCTTCGTGATTAAAGCAGTTTTCAATCTTGAACATACCGTGGAGCAGATGCTATTATGTCCCGTTAAACATGCACGTTGTTCAAATATACGCGTTTATATTAAAGGGACTCGCAACCGGATGGTGTACTTGTCAAAATAAAATAAAATACTCAAATAAAAGCAAATTTGTGGCATTATTTGGCTTCTGACATTAAAAAAATATGATCAGTCCAAAAAAAGTCTCAAGAATCGTCACCGAATCTTAGATTTTTAGATATTTTCCATCGTTTTTCTATACCGACTAGTAGACGGTATAGTTGTTGTTGTTGCTTCTCTACACGGGCTCAGACATAAACACGAGCCGAATTACGAAGTTGTATGCACTTTCGATCGCTACACATTAAAATACGTTAAATCGATCCGAGATAAACGGATAGTTACGTGGTCCATTGGTCTAAGCGGTTTCCCCTATTTTGCCTTCTGTCCGCCAATGCCGGGCCCCGGGTTCGAATCCCACCAGAGACCAATATTTTTTTTATTGAATACATTTTTTTAAACAGAATTTCTTATCCTAAACTAATTCTTTACCATTTATATAAGCGTTTGACACATATTTACAAATTACTATTTTTAATGCACCATCTGGTTGCGAGTCGCTTTAAACCCCCTGGTTGCGGTTAACAGTTTGGAGCGAAATCATATCTCAGATAACCCGGCACCTCGTCAGGCTCTTAATGGTGTAGTGGTAAATACGCTATTCCTACCCATTTAAGCGTTAATCTATGCGTAAGAAACGCATAGTGAACGGTTAACGAACGCTTAACGCCTAACGATTTTAACTCGTTTAAACGCGTAAATAAACGATTATACCAGAGATGTTGCGATTGGTGCGTTTCACGCGGAGATTTCGGATCTTATCGATGAAAAACCCACTAATCCGATTAGTGACACCAGACCCATAAATCAATAAACCACCCGTCGCGACAGACTTGCATTGGACTCGCCGCTACGATAACGACTGCAATCTTTACTTACCGCATGAAATGTCGGAATAGTTGATGTTTTGCTCACTTTGTGAATAAGAAACGCATAAGAAACGCGGAAAGTGGGTAGGAATAGCGTATTTATCACTGTATAGCATTCAGTATAGAGGGTTGCAAATAACAACTGCGGTACGTGACAATTTAGTAGTATAGAGAAAACACGTGCAAACATTATAAACATGTTTCAATGCAACAGATATTATATATTTTATGATAAAATACATTTATTATAGGTTTAATATGTTGAGATCAGTGTGATAAAACTAGAAAAGCGGTATTAAGAGTGGGGGTTATTATATCCAATTTGAATTACAATCGAGTATGAAGAAACATGATACTAACTCTAGCATAGAAACAACGTGGAATGTACAAGAAAAGTTGCAATCAACAAGGCACCATACGTTTGCTACATTATGGGCATTATGTTCCTTAGACATTCAGTGTTCCCTCCCTACAACGGTCCTCCAAAACCGATTCCCTCCTTACAACAGGCTTGCCGCTGTTGCCCAAAACAAGACAATTATGTCTAACGCCTTCACTGCTGCAATAGCGTCTGTTTAAAATTGTCGTCTGCAGTTTTTCTCAAAGTAAAATATTGGACATTTTGACAGAAAAAAATAATGGCGAGTGACAAACAGATTGAATCCAGATCAGACGCAGCGTTAGGCGGCGTCTGGACTAGATTCATTCTGTTTGCAAATAACCCAATGTCCCTCCCTATACCAACTCCCCCCGAACAACACGCGATCGTTGTCTACCATTGGTTGTCGTTGAAGAGACGGAGCATTACAATAAAATCAATTATGAATATGAACCATGGTGGCAGACATCGATTGACAAATTACAGAACGAGTGGTGCACATTGATTTTGGAACAATAATCCCTTACAACACTTGCATTTGCAAACAGTTTGGATCCTGATCACACGTCGCGTTGCGCGGCGTCTGGTCAAGATCCAAACTGTTTAACACGGATGTCAATTGTACCAAACGCAATGGTACAAAATGTATGGATTTGTTTTAAAGTATAACTCGGCATCTGTCCAGAGTTCAAACTGTTTGCCACTCAGATTATAATAAATAGTAAATATTTCTATAAGCCTGTTATTTTCAGTATTTACTGCATTGCATTTGGGTTTGGTTTAATTCGAAACAGAATATTTAACGTCCCCCCACCCCAGAGCATCCACTTACCATGAAACGGTTGCAATGTTAAAATCCGTACACTGCTCAAATGCCAAGCCTTCAAATATGTTTGGTTGGTTATAAAGCGGCTGTCTGTTCTACTCAACAGCAACGAATAGCTGCTGCATACATATTTGACCTTGCTCTAAACATGCTGATGTATAAATAACTCACCGAGACTAACATCATACTCAGGATTCAAACATGACATGGTTTTTGAAAATTATCTTGATAAAATACACAAAAAGAAATATAGAATAGCATTAACAAGGCTTAGAATATCGTCACATCAATTAAGAATAGAAATAGGTCGATTTGAAAATTTACCAAGACAGGAAAGAAAATGTATATATTGTAACATGAATATTGTAGAGAATGAGTATCATTTTACCCTAGTTTGTCCTTTTTACAATGACTTGAGAAAAAAGTACTTAAAACCCAGATATTGTAGATGGCCCACTTTAACAAAATTTAATCAATTGATGGAAAGTAAAAGCAGAAATACTCTTTTTAATTTATCAAAATATGTCTATTTTGCTAATAGATTAAGGGAATAACTTCGACTATTATGTTGTATGTACATTAATATGTTTCCATATACATTGTGTACACATCTTTTTGATCCATTTCATCTTAGTTATGTTTAGAGAATATAGTAAATAGTGTAGTGCCAGATCGGACGACTATGACAGTCGTCTGGTCTGGATGTGCACTATTTGCTACCAGTTGTTTCACCATTGAAATATTTACAAGATAGATAATAGCCAACACGTATTCAAAAAGCATATTAAAATCTATACTAATTTGAAATGAGATAAAAAAAAAAATAATTTAACATTTGAATGACGGTTACATGAAAGAAATGTTAACTGTTTATATTATACTGCCTTACTCCAGTATACGGTATTGCAGTGATATATTGCTTCTCTGTAAATATGTTCATCTTGTTTTGCCTTCAAATGGCAAGAAACATTGTAAAAATGTTTGAGCCAATAAAAGTATGTTATGTTATGTTATGTTATGTTTTATGCAATAAAGGATTGAATTGAATTGAATTGAATTGTAACGAGCGCACGAAAGGTCCTTTGTTGGGTAGGGAGAACAATAGATTCCATTCATTCCGTGATTGCCCTATTGTTATTGTTGGGTATTTTAGTGTACTGTTGGGTACTTTTAAACAAAAAATATACCCAACAAATGTCCAACTGTGAGAACGTCCGTGAGGGGAATTTCAACGTAGCCAAAATGTTATGTCTGCAGATCGCGAAGCCTGGATTGTTACAAACAGTTTGGATCCAGATCAGACGCCGCGTAACGCGGCGTCTGGTCTTGGTCCATACTGTTTGTCACTCGTCTTTAAGTCTCTTTAATAAAAAATGTATGAATTTGAATTTAACAAATTCTGCAGACGACAATGTCAAAGCAGACGATGTTGCGACATGCTACGGGATAATAAAGCACATGCGAGGTACAGTGGCACTAATACGAGTGTACGTAAGCATTCTCTGTTTATCTTTTTCATATCACCGTCTGCTTGAAAATTGTCAATTTATAATATTTAAGCAATCTGACTGAAAAAAAACATGAATGCAATAATTATAAAACAGTTTAGATCCAGAAAATTTTGCAAAACTCGGTGCAAGGTAGTTCAATAAATAGAGGATATTGAATGAGTGTGTGTTCAATCGTGAATTTATTGAAAGAGTTGGATAAAATCATATGTTGCGAGCCTTGGCGAGCAACATATCATTTTATCCAACGAGTTCAGTAAATTCACGACTGAACACACACGAATTTGATATCCTATTTATCACATAAACACCAAAATGACACGAAAATCCGAACGGTCTTACTTTCACTTTTGCCCTCGGCTCTTAGGAAACGATTCGTCAAAGGCGTTATTCGGTTGTATTCATCCGTAATGAAAAACACCTATCAAACTAAAATAAAAAAAATCAACATCAATGTGCTGTGAAAAGACTTCTCTGATACCATATTCAATTTTAAATTAATATTTAATTTAAAAATTGCTGTAATTGACTAAATATGATCAGTTGACATTTAGAATCTAGTTTCGTTTTCAAAATAACGTCGTTAGAGCAACATGACGTCATTATCATTGTAACGTCTGAATTCGAAAAACAGTCTGAATCACTGTTAATACTAGAGCTCTATGCAGCCTGATTTGCAGTCTGAGTTTGCGGGACTGCTCGGAATAATGTTTCTAGGACATTCGGGAATGTTTCAATACCTAGTGGTGATCTAAGTTTGTCTAGATTCTCTTTACTGATTTACAGTCGGCGTAGTAGTACAGTATTTTGGTGATTCGAAAATTAGTATAAAATATATGCCCAGTGGGCCATACGATTTTTACGGCCCTCTATATTTTGCACGTTTATGTGATAAACCTCTCTATTAATACGACCACTGCAACGAAGGCTTATTGACAAGTGGCAGCTTACAATGTGACAGTTAGCTCTCGAAGAAGAAAGTGCATAGTAAATCTGCCTCTGATACAAGCATACAGTAAACCCTCTCTTTTACGACCACTAAAACGAAGGCTAATTGAGTTTTTTAAAAGACAGGTGAAAATGGAACTTTCTGTTTTAATGTCACCTTGTTTTATAGAGGCTCGCAACCGGATCAAGCATTAAAAATAATAATTTGTAAATATATGTCAAATGCTTATATAAATGGGTAAAATTTAGTTTAGGATAATAAATTCTGTTAAAAATGCATTTCCAAAAAAAAAAAAGAGAAGAGGCTCTGGTGGGATTCGAACCCGTGACCATCCATGCGGAGACAAAAATGAAAAATGAGGCATCGCCTTTACGCACTCGGCTACGGACGCTCTCTATATATATGGTAGCGAATTAACGTACTTCAATGATAGCTATTAATAGAACATTATTCGGCTCGGGTTTATGTCTGACCCCGTGTAGAGAAGCAACAGCAACAACTATACCGTTAGCTAACGCTAAGGAAAAACGATGGAAAATATGTAAAAATCTAAGATTCGGTGACGATTCTTGAGACGTTTTTTGGACTGATCATAATTTTTTAATGTCAAAAGCCAAATAATGCCACAAATTTGCTTTTATTTGAGTATTTTATTTTATTTTGACAAGAACACCATCCGGTTGCGAGTCCCTTTAAGCAGTCACATGTCGTAAACACCTAATAGTTAACACAATTGTGTGGTCGAAATAGAGAGTTTTTACTGAAAAAAAAGAAAAGAACAAGCAACGTGTTTGTGAAACACGAATGCCCCCAGCCAGAAGCATGTTTGGCAATGAACATTCTTACTTGCAAAATTAGGTCAAAGGTACATTCATATGGTGGAAAGGTCTTACTTTAACGCAAGAAAGATACATACCAAATATGGAAGCACTATGCCTACTGGTTCAAATGTTATAGACATTTAAAGAATTTAACATAAGTAGATCAAAGGTCAAGGTCATAAGGGCAAACATGTTGGCATGGTAGGAAATGTCTGGACAAAAGGAAATCACATGCCAGGTATAAAAGGCCTTTGTGTATTAGTGAAAGAGTTATGGCCAAGGATAAGGGTTTTGATTAAAGTTTTATTAAATAGGTCAAAGGTCAATGTAAAATGGTGGAAACAAATTGGTATGGCTGGAAAGATCTTAAAACAAGAACGATACATACTAACTATGGAAACCCTATGCATATTGGTTCAAATGTCATAGGCATTTAAAGAGTTTTACAAGGTCAATGTCACATGGTGGAAAAAATGGTATGTTTGGAAAGTTCTTAACACAAGAAAGATACTTACAAGATATGGAAGCCCTATGCCCATTGGTTCAAATGTTTATAAGCATTTAAAGACTTTTACAAATGTAAGTCAACGGTCAAGGTCACAAGGGCCAAAATGTTGACATGGTCGAAAAGGTCTTGACCCAAGCAAGGCACAAAACAACTATGAAAGCCATATGTCAAGCAGTTCAAAAGTTATAGGCAAGATTAAGGTGTTGTAGACAGACGGACAAACAGACGGACAAATAAGACAAATATTAATTAATACATGTACATGTATGTTTATTTTCATCAGAAATACAGTTTTATATTAATATATTAAGTTCAGAGCTAAAAAGGTAAAAAAGGTAAAGGTGATAGGTTTATCAAGTCTGAAATTTATATGTCATATTCTTCCGACTTTTACAATTACCTCCCTGTTCATCGAGTCACAAGTTGGCCATTTACATACGGCGCTACTAGCAGCCATGACACATTGACTTATTTCCCTCTCAGGTACCCATTTAAATCACCTGGGTGAAGTGGAGCAATGTAGGGTTAATTTATTTCAGTGATCCTGACAGGGCTCGAACCAGGAACCTCTCGCTTCCTAGTCGAGCGTCCTTACCACTGGACCACTCGAGCTAAACAAACTGTTATTAGACAGTCAAACCTCGAGCTTTCCATTTCTGTTATTTTGAACATACTCGTATATTTCGAAGTAAACACTTAGCTTAGCTACGTTTTAGCTTTAACCCACTGTCTCATTAGTACGCCTTTTTAAGCCTTCAGTTTATCCCCCCACTGAAGAAAATAGTTCCACATTATTCAGTCATGAATATGTATCGTAAGAAATATGTTCTATATTAAACAGGCTGAAAGTCAAGCAGAATGTGCTTCCAAACTGTCAACAGGCTATGTGGCACTGGATTAACCCATTACCCCATAAATACGCCTTTTTACGCCTTTAGTTTATTCCTCTACTGAAGAAAAGTGTTCCAAATTATTCTGTTACAAATAAGAATCATAAGAAATATTTTCTATATTCTAGCAGATAATAGCTTAAAACAGGCTGAAAGTAAAACAGAATGTGCCTTAAGGCACATTCTGCTTTACTTTCAACCTGCTTTAAGAGGTCACCTATTTTCAAAACTAAAATTAAGCTATGGGGTAATGGGTTAAAATAAGTGTGTGTTTGACTAAGCTGTATGCGTTTAACTTTGAAATACGACTGATTTCAAATTTTCGAATTTCAGTTGTTATTTCTACATTAGCGAGCTCGAGTTGACTAGGTGCAACTGTACATATAGGGTGGTGCACCATTAAACCTGTATTAAACGACCACACAAAAACGATATACAATAAATCCTCTCTATTACGACCACTAAATTATGTTATCTATTACGTGTTCAATGCAGGTGGCTGTTTAAAGTAAGATAACAGTAAAACTAAAATCTCCTTTAGGTGTTTTCTGTTTTACTTTCGTCTTGATTTAAGCTGTCACCTGTTTTTATACAATCAATCAGCCTTCGTTTTAATTGTCGTAATAGAGAGGTTTTACTGTATACTTGTAGTATTCAAGACAGGTGGCAGCTTAATGCAGGGCAAAAGTAATGCGGAAGTCTTCTATAGTACTTTTCATTACTCCCGCCTTTTTACACTAAAGAAAATAGGATCAGTTTCATGATACAGTATATAAATATCACATGTCTGACAGGGTGACCGTAAAATTTTCAAGTTTCGGAAAAGTACAGTCAACCGAGGCGAAGCCGAGGTTGATAGTATTTTTCCGAAACTTGACCATTTTACTGTCACCCTGTCGGACATGTGATATTTATTTTATTATACCGAAATCCTGGACTCTAATCAGGAAATCTAGAACTGTCCTAAAGCTGACTGGAATCATGACTGTTACTATAGATCCGCATGCGATTCATAATGACATTCACTGTTTATAAAAAATTTGGAATTTGAAGGAATTTTATTACAAACTCTTTATAAATAAACGTGCATAGATTATAATTTACCCGTCATGCATAGGTTTCCCTTTTCGGATCTGACTGTTTATTTGCATCATTTAGTCAACTTAAAACTTCAAACTGCTTCAAATTGTAGATCCAAGTTTTAACGTTATCTAGAATGACGCTTTGGCGCGATAACGTGGATTTGACGTCATTTCGGTGTGACGTCATTTACGACATTCGATTACCAATGGTAGCGGGAGACAGTATTTTTAAGACAGTAAAATTTCCCCCGCTGAGTCTGACAGTAATTTTATGTCACGGTGGCCTATGGGAAATTAACACTGTAAATGAAATTGAGGTATAATAATCATGATTATGCACCATAAGAAAAATATCCATTATCCTAGCAGCTGGTAAGGCAGACTGAAAGTAAAGCAGGTACATCGTTGGTAAAGGACGAGTATAATCATCGCTTGGGTTCAGTTTATTAACACGAGTCCGTTGTAGTTTTTCGAAATTGATACGGGAGTTAACTTTAAAGCCCTCTTTTCATTAATTAGTTCTTGCTATCTCCCTTGAAATATAAAACTTGCGCTTACAAGCTAAAAATATATATACTCCACTCCCTTGTAAATTATGAAATGGAAAACATTTATTCGTGCATAACTTTAGATAGTACTCTATCGACCTGAGAAGTTTGTTTTCAAAATCTGATGAACGGTTTAGCAGGAGTTGCACTTACGAGCATAGACAGACGGAAGGACGGGCGTAGTAAAGAGATCATTATGAAATCAAATTGAACTATAAGTATCCAAATAAAAGTTCTTACTTACGTCTGTCAGTAGCGATTTCACGTCAAATTCGCTATTGACAGTCGACTTTCAATAGCGGTTTTACGTTAAATTCGCTAATGACAGTCGACTGTCAATAGCGATTTGAACGTATATTCGCTAATGACAGTCGACTGTCAATAGCGATTTTAACAGAACAGAACATATTTTATTCAGATTTGTACAAAGTACATCATCTTAATCACATAGTAATATTCATACAATAAATATCATCACGTGACACATGAGAAAGTAACTGTTGTTCCGTTGTTCTGTTGTTTAACGTAAAACTGCTATTGACAGTCGTCTGTCAATAGCGAATTTGACGCAAACTCGCTATTGACAGTCGACTGTCAATAGCCACTCCGTTTTAAAATTAAATATATCAATTAATGTTACATGTATTATTGATGTAATAAATATTCATTCAGGTGGTAAAAGTCTGAGTTTGAATCCAAACCAAAACTGCAGAAATACGGAATTAACAAGTAGCTGCATCCAAACCAGATGAGTTATGCCCCCTTTTTAAATTAAGAATATAAGAAGTTTGTCGTTTTCCGCACCCCCTTTTCGCACATGCTTTAACAAACATGTATTCAGCTGAAATTTCGTATATGAAATTGTTTGGATGAACTACATATCAAGTTTGCGTTTCGTCAAAATTAGCTATGCACCTTTTTAACTTAAAATATCAGAAGTTTGTCGTTTTCCCGACTTTTGTCGCACATGTTTTCACATACATGTATTGAGCTAATTTTCGTATGTGAGGTTGTTTTGATGAACTTCATATCGAGTGTGTGTTTCGTCATAATCCGTAAAGTATTTCATGAGTCATGCCCCATTTAACTTAAAATATTAGAAGTTTGTCGTTTACCATACATTTTTCGCACATGCTTTCACATATTGAGCTGAAATTTTGTATATGATGTTGGTTTGATAATTTGCATATCGAGTTTGCGTTTCGTCGAAATTGGTCTAGTTTTCCATGAGTTATGTCCCATTGAACTTAAAATATTAGAAATAAGTTGTTTTCCACAATTTCTTCCTACCTGTTTTCTACATATTGAGCTAAAATTTTGTATATGATATTGTTTTGATAAAATGCATATTGGGTTTGCATTTCGTCAAAATTTGTCAAGTTTTCCATGAGTCTGTATGCATCCACAAGTAAAATGATGCTGATTCTCATCTTATTCAGTATAAAGCACTAATTTCCAGACTGCCCTCATCTAGAAAAAAGCATCATCTTAGTGCGAATTTGATTTAAAACATGCCATAAAGTAACATACTGCTGCATTGCATACTATGATAATTATAACTTATCATCATCAAAAATCATTTAAACCGAGCAATAGCCTACATTAAGAAATTTGACCATGGCCAATTATAAAACCGTTTCATACCTGCTAACTACGTCGCTGTCATGACGTCATCTGCTTTAAACAATAATTGTCGTCTGTTTTGGTGGTGTGCTTTTTTCTTCACAAATTTAAATTTCATGTAAATTTACCAAAATAGTTTCCGTCAGAGTGTCCTTATCAAACGGCAAGTTTGTCAGTGTGTGATCTGGTTCCAAACTGTTTGCGCTAAACATCATTTCTTGATATGCAAATTTCCCGGTATGCTTTTTTAACCATTTCAAAACCATGGCGCCACCTGCTTTAAACAAATATTGACGTCTGCTTTAATTTCTCAACTTTTGATTTTAAGTACATTGACTAAAGGAATATCGTTATTATGTCAAATACTTTGAATCAAAACGCCGCGTTACGGGTGCCGGATCAGGATTAGAACTGCTTGAAACTAATCATTGTAGTCGGGATAAGGCAATGGAGATGGTAACCCGTCCACTCTCAATGACGCCTAAAAGCGCGTTTGCAAACAGTTTGGTTCCTGATCAGGCGCCGCGTAACGCGGCGTCTGATCAGGATCCAAACTGTTTGACACTCGTTTCGAAATTTCGTCAGTCATATTGCCTTAAATTTAACTTTGAAACGTGTCTTGCAGACAACAATACTGAAGCAGACGACAATAAAGAGGTGAAGGGGTAAAAATCTCCCGAATAATTTGATCATGAAAGGGTTAAACTCCCAGTCAAAACGTCACCCGGAAGGATGGCAAACAGTAAAACTCATACACGTGGTTTTCACGCCATCTCCAGTCCTACCCATAATCTAAAATTATGTTTTTCGATCCCGCTGTTACATCAAAGGATTAAAATGTGATCTCGTGCCTAAACAGAGCACTTGTTCCTATGATCTTGTATCTATTTATTCGAAAACTTTGTCAATTTTACTCCCAGCGTGTAAAACATGGGCAGTTTTAAACACTTTTAAGAATTTTTACCCGCAAACATGATCATTAAACGCTAAACACGGATAGATTAGTAGGGAAATGATAGCGTTCGGCAGGCTGGCAAGCCATCATTCGCACTTGAACATTTATGTAATAACAAAACTTGGCCAAACTCAGATACGGAACTCGAGTACGCAGGTGTTTTACGAAGCTTTGAGGACCGGATGGTGCATCCGTCATTGGGGTATACAAGCACAGTTTATTGTTGTGAGGATTTCTTTTGGTGTGACGACAAAGTTTGCATGCGTGCGGATAGAATGTCAGTGCATATGAGGACAACGTAAATACGGCGAGATTTTTTATCCGAAGAAGAGTGAGTAATACGGTACAGCTTTTGTTAAACGACTATGTTTGAGGCGAAGTATGGGACAAGCCCGTAGGAACAAGGGGTTAGTGCAGTGCAGTGCTTAGTGCAGAACAAACGTAATGGGCAAATCTAGTCTAATAAAAATATAATACTAGTATCTAGAGACAGAAAGAGAGACAGAAAGACAAAGACAGAGAGGCAGAGAGATAGAGAGAGACAGAAAGAGAGACAGAGAGAGACACACAGAGAGAGACAGAGACAGACAGAGAGAGAGAGAGAGAGAGAGAGAGAGAGAGAGAGAGAGAGAGACATACAGAGACATGCAGAGAGACAGACACAGACAAGACATAGACACAAACAGAGATACATGGACAGACAGAGACAGACAGACAGAGACAGACAGCTAGAGTGAGAGACAGACACACATAGACACAAAAAGAGAGCGAGAGAGAGACAGAGTGAGACAGACAGAAAGACAGACACACACAGAGAGAAAGAGAAACAGACAGACGGAGACAGACAACCAGAGAGGCAGACAAACGGAAACACATACATGTACATACTCATACATACTGATAGTGTTACTTACATACAGGTGACTGATTAGAGCAGGACGAAATTAAGCCTTTCATGATAAAATTATTCGGGAGATGTTTACCCCTTCACTGCTTTATTGTCTGCAAGACACGTTTCTAAGTTAATTTAAGGTCGTATGCCTTAACCCTTTCCTCCAAAGAAGCGACTTTTAGCGTATTTAATTTAATTCCTCCGCTGAATAAAATAGTTCCAGTTTATACCCTCATGAACAATTACAAATATTTTATATAGACTAGCAGATTTTAGCTTAAAGCAGGCTGAAAGTAAAGCAGAATGTGCCTTAAGGCACATTCTGCTTTACTTTCAACCTGCTTTAAGTGGTCACCTGTCTTCAAAACTAGAAACAGGCTATGAGGTAAAGGGTTAATAAGTATCGATAAGAGTGTCAAACTGTTTGCAAACGAGCTTTAAAGCATCATTGAGGGTGAAAGGGTTACAAATGTAGAGGTGAGAACTTAGAGCAGACAGCTCATAAAGGACTTATCTTCTTTGCATGTATCCTGTTTTAAGCAGTCACCTGGATTTAAAAATAGCACATTTAGATACATGTGTATGTGCGTTTTGGTTTTAGTTGAAAGGGTTAAAAGTTAAAAGTTAAAACTTTATATAAGGTCGGGATATAAATATGTCCATACGCTTTCTCCGTTGGATTACATGCTGAATTGTAAACACTTTTCTTCATATCGATAGTTTCTTTTTTTCTGTATTCAAGTCAGTTGATTGCTCAAACAATGTTGAAAGTAAGCCTAAAGCAGAATTTTTGTCGTAAATGTCAACGTACTAGGAGAAGAACCAATTAAGCTTTTGATTTCGTTCCCATCCTAATGTATTATTTACAAATGGTGTATATACTTGTACGTACAGAATGTGCCTTAAGGCACATTCTGCTTTACTTTCAGCCTGCTTTAAGCTAAAATCTGCTAGGCTATATAAAATATTTGTAATGGTTATTGTTCATGAGGGTATAAACTGGAACTATTTTCTTCAGCCGAGGAATAAATTAAATACGCTAACAGTCGCTTCTATGGGGGAAAGGGTTAAATACTAAAAATATATCGTTTTAGTGGTCGCTGAATACAGGTTTGACTGTGTCTCTTATCTTTTGTTTCAACCAATTCTGTGTCTGATCAGTCTGATCAGACACCGAGTTCCTAGACATATGATCTGGATTCAAACCGCTGCCAAGGGTAGTGGGTTTTAACTCATTACTCCAAAGGTACGTCTTTTTAAATAATAACAATAATAATAATAACAAGAAGTATAAAGTTTTTATTAGCTCGACCTTTCCGAAAAGTCGAGCTATTGTCGCACCCTATCGTCTGCGTCAGCGTCTGCGTCGGTTAAGTTTTTAGGTTAAGGTTTTTGTAAGACAACATTTCTCAATAACTGTCAAAGATATCCATTTTAAACTTGGAATACTTGTTCAGTATCAAAAGCGCAACTCATTACAACACGGCTGGTAACCCTGGATGGGATTTGTCGTTACAGAGTTATTGTCCCTGTTTTATTTACTTAAAACTTGAAAATTGAATTTTCTTAATAACTCTCAAAGGTATTAACTTGAAATTTTGAATTCTTGTTTAATACCACAAGGGCAACTTGTTACAACAAGGTAGATAACCCTTGGATGTGTCATTCTAGAGTTATTGTCCTTATTTTATTTACTTGAAATTTGTATATTGAAATTTCTCAATAACTATCAAAGGTATTAACTTGAAACGTTGAATACTAATTTGATATCAAAAGGACAACCCATTACAACAAGGGAGGTAAACATGTGAATTGTCATTCCAGAGTTATTGTCCTTGTTTTGACTCAGAATTTGTAAATGAAATTTCTCAGTAACTGTAGAAAGTTATTCTTTTGAAACTCTTGACTACTTGCTTAGTATCAGAAGGGAAACTCATTACAACAAGGCAGGTATGGTGGGCAAAATTATTGTCCTCGATTTGACTTACAGTTTTCTTTAAATGGTATTTCTCATTGACTTCAAACTTTGAATACTTGTTCGCTATTGACCCAAGAGTAATTCCTTACAACAAGGCAGCTAACCCTTATATTGTTTTTGCAGATTTAGTACCCTCCCTTGTTTGACTTAGAAATTACTTTAAATGGAAAAACATGCATGATATTATTTCCTCTTATATGACAATAGTAAACGCATGTATGTCAAACTATTTTGAGTTGCTGTTGCTTACAAACTTCTATGATCAAGAAAGCATCAAACACCCATGCACAAATGTAGCCATCTCATGAAAAAGTCGAGCGTCCAGAACCCGTTTGCGGTGCTCTCGTTTAAAGAGGGGACGCATTTGGCAAAATCCATCCTTCCATGCGGTCCTCTTAACATGTATTCATTTACAAAACTCGAAATAACAACAATAACAATTAAACTAGTAAAACAAACTTGTCAGTATTACACGTTTATACTTTTTACGCTTTGAATTCATTCCTCCACTGAAGAAAATACAATTACATTTGATACAGCCAACTCATGAGTATGCAGCATCAGAACCATTTGCTATATCATACCAAAGGCTAGCTGAAAGAATGTTCTTTAACCCTTTGAACCCTAGTCCCGCATATAGGCGTCCTTTTCAAACAATGTACATGTGAATAGTACAATTGTCCTGTGCAAACAGTGAAGAGCCAGATCAGAGGGCTCCGAAAGGAGCCCTCTGATCAGGGTCTTCACTGTATTGTCATAATGCCAAACATTGACAAAAACAACCCTTAAAAGTCAGAAATGGACTTGACTAAAATGGAAACTGGAATTGTCCATTTGAAGTTTCAGGGAGGAAAGAGTTAATGGGCATACTGCTTTACTGTCAGTTTGCTGTAAACAACCATCTGTATTCGATGCTGAAAGTCAAGCTAAGGTGGAAAGGGTTAAAGTAACTGTATAAAGCAGTCGCCTAATTTAAGCGCCCCAGGTCAGTATCAAAACTGTATACATGTATCTTGCTTAGCGGTTCTCTTGTAATCAGTTGGTAATTATCTGTCCATTATAAGATCAAGAGCTCGTCATTAAATATGTATACCCTTATTATTGTTCTATTTGATCTAATTACCGGACTCAATTGAAACATTAGTATCACAGATGAGAAATTAGTCTCATGTGGAATATGGCCTAGTATAAGACACACCATGAGGAAATGGTGATGTTGGTAAACACATAAGGCAGCAATTGTAGTAGTAATAGAGGCAGTAGCAGTGGTGATAGTGAGTGTAGTAGGTAGAAGTAGTAGATACATTTGCAGGAGTCCTATGGACTGGTTCTACACTGTTTGCATATAGGCCATGTCTACTCTTTATATGAACATTGTTTGTAAAACCACAAAATGTGTGACACTATGGGTCACTGTCCTCTGATCAGTGTCTGTACTGTTTGTAAAACCACAAAATGTGTGACACTATGGGTCACTGTCCTCTGATCAGTGTCTGTACTGTTTGCCATTTTGTAATATATTGTTTAAAGGGACTCGCAACCGGATGGTGTACTTGTCAAAATAAAATAAAATTCTCAAATAAAAGCAAATTTGTGGCATTATTTGGCTTCTGACATTAAAAAAATATGATCAGTCCAAAAAAAGTCTCAAGAATCGTCACCGAATCTTAGATTTTTAGATGTTTTCCATCGTTTTTCTATACCGACTAGTAGACGGTATAGTTGTTGTTGTTGCTTCTCTACACGGGCTCAGACATAAACACGAGCCGAATTACGAAGTTGTATGCACTTTCGATCGCTACACATTGAAATACGTTAAATCGATCCGAGATAAACGGATAGTTCCGTGGTCCATTGGTCTAAGCGGTTTCCCCTATTTTGCCTTCTGTCCGCCAATGCCGGGCCCCGGGTTCGAATCCCACCAGAGACCAATATTTTTTTTTATTGAAATACATTTTTTTTAAACAGAATTTCTTATCCTAAACTAATTCTTTACCATTTATATAAGCGTTTGACACATATTTACAAATTACTATTTTTAATGCACCATCTGGTTGCGAGTCGCTTTAAAACCACCCTAAATAGAACAAAGTTGTAAACTGTTGATAGTTGGAAACTATGATTGTTCTTTTGATGTTTCAGGCCCAGAGAATGAGTCAAACGATCACTATATGCAGGGAGATTATATTAAACATGTACATGTGTATTATACTATACTATACTATACTTATAAAAAACGGAATATTACTATACTTTGCATATCTTATGCACCGGATCACTCGAGTTGTGTGTGTAAAGGCTATATCCAACGAGACCGAAGGTCGAGTTGGATATAGCCTTTACACACACAACGAGAGTAAGCCGGTGCATAAGATATGCAAAGTATAGTAATGTTCCTTTAATTATATACATTGTACCTCATATAATAATAATAAAATAAAAAACGATAGAAATGTTTCGAGCTATTTTCTATACCCCTGTAGTGTGTAAAAAAGTTCCGAACTTCCGACTACACAGTAAACGTTCTTTTCCAATTACACAAGGTACATGGGTAATACGGAATTTTCAATCCGTCAAGGTGTATTTGTTCGATAAAATACGGAAATATTCCGGGCAGAACATTGGTAGGTATATAATATACTATACTATATTATACTATATTATATTATATTATATTATATAGCTCCTGCTGTATGACGATCATTGAAACATGTGAGAACACAAGAAAACATTATAATAAAACATTCTATTACGACCTCTAAAACGAAGGCTAATTGATTTATGAAATACAAGTGGCAGCTTAAAAGAAGGTGATAGTAAAACAGAAAGATCCGATATATAAAGGAACTTTCTGTTTGACTGTCACATTGCTTTCAGCAGTAACCTATCGTAAACACACAATATTTAACACAATTTAGTGGTCATAATAGAGAAGTTTTACTGTGTGCAGAATTCTGCTTTACTTTTGCCCAGCATTAAGCAAATATAGCCGTTCTAGAGGCTACAAATGGGTCTACATTCAGTCCCTTCATACATATCCACCGTAGTTACTACAGTGGAGAAAACGTTATTCTTTCCCAATAAACGCGTTTACGCTGAAACTATTATTTACATTGCAAACAGTTTGGAGCCAGATCAGACGCCGGGTAACCCCGGCGTCTGATCAGGCTCCAAACTGTTTGCCACTCAGCTTAAACTGAAACGTAAGAAATGTCAAAAGGTTGCAACTTCTTACATTGTACTGCTACGCGTTTGCGTTTCGTTTGCGTTTAAAAACGGGAAAGAATAAGCTTTTATCCACTGTAATTAGTACGATACTGATGTTGTCGACGATAACACATGTTCAGCAGGTTAATTATTCAATGATTTGTTATGCGGTTCTCTTGTAATAAAATAGGTAATTATTGGTATATTATTAGATCAAGAGTTGATCATAAAATATGTATAGCTCTCTAATTGCTTTCGATGAATATTTCACCGGAATCAGATGAGACATCAAATCTTCAGATAAAGAGAGTCTTTAACCCTTGTCGTGCTAAGCATGACTGGACAAGATATTGAAAACATCAACAACATCAAAATAAAATATATAGAACAAACATTTAGGCTGGTGCTTATCATTTACAAGTCCAACTCTCATTTCATCCTTCTTATTCCTCTCTCGCTCTCTCTCTCTCTCTCTCTATATATATATCTCTACATCTCTCTCTTTATTTCTCCCTCTTTCTCTCGCTCTTTCTTTCTCTCTCTTTCTCTCTCTCACCACTGAAATATGATTTTCATCTCACGTGTATGATGTATTTCGTATAATATAAAATTGTAAAATATGAAATATGATGAAATAAAATTCATTTTTGCAAGCAACTTGGATCCAGATTAGACGCCGCGTAACGCGGCGTCTAATCTGGATCTAAGATGTATAGCACTCGTATTTAATTTTTCTTCAATTTAAATAACTTGAATTTTGATTTTGATGTTTGTCGCAGGCGACACATTTGAAGCAGACGACAATTCAACATGATAAGGTTTAATAACTTAATGCATAAAAATCCTTATGGATCCTCCAAACCCTATGGTCCGATCACTCGTTAGATCGTTGCAGTGCTATCCTGGCCAGACGCTGCGTCTGATAAGGATCCAAACTGTTGGATAGTCATTACATTACGATATAACTTCAAATAATGTACCTAAATTTTAGTTTGATGAATAAAGGCAGACGAAAAGAATTTGTTTAAAGCTGATGACGTCATGGCAGTGTAGAGCCTCTGACGATCATCTGATACGAGTTACTTCCCTTACTCTGTGAAATATCTTTAACAAAGTTCGATAGCTCAGAGTTTTCTCCCTTATACCACACCGCAATATTTTGTTTGGACATATAGCACATGTGGGTCTTTTTTCACCAAGCGCATATAGATACTATATAAACGGATGGCCTGGTTCCAAACTGTTCGCAATAGCTATGAGTTGTTGAAATAACGTTTTTAAAGCTCGTGCGGCACGTTATTGCAAATGGCCAATGAACCAAACAATGAGTGTAGCCTGATCATGCGAACTGTTATATTTAAACCTCATTCCCCCTTCTTATTTCAAATTCATTTTTGTAGCATAATGACTTATCATATCTGTAAAGTCCAGATTGTTTGCAATAGTCAGTCGCTATATAAGAATGCGAACGGTGTATGAAATACAAGATTGAAGATTGAAGATTGAAACACTTTATTAAGTAACGTAAACACAAACATGTTTTTGTTACATGATACAATTAATTATCAATATAATATACAATGTACATGACAACTGTTTAAACTTTAAATATTGAATCTATGAAATACAATCATATTTGTTTAGAGCCAGTATCTTTATATTTAACCCTTTACCTGATAGCCTATTTCTTGTATTGAAGATAGGTGACCACTTAAAACAGGTTGAAAGTAAAGCAGAATGCGCCTTATGGCGCATTCTGCTTTACTTTCAGTCTGCTTTAAGCTTGCATGTGCTAGACAATAGAAAATATTCCCTATACTGTATATTCATGACTGATTAAATAAGAACTATTTTCTTCAGCGGAGGAATAAATCATATCCGCTAAAAGGCGCTTCTATGGGGGAAAGGGTTAAAGGTGGCAAACTGAAAAGGTTCAAGCTCCGACTGGTATTCGAACCTGGGGCCCGTTTCATAAAACTTCGTACGACAAAAACGGTCGTAAGTCAAAACTTTAAAATACATTTAATTTCTTATTTCTCCATCTAATCCTGTCTTGTGACATCTCTTTGGAATCGTTACTAATCCTGTCTTGTGACATGTCTTTTGGAATCGTCTTTTCAAGACGATTCCAAAAGACGATTCCAAAGAGATGTCACAAAACAGGATTAGATGGAGAAATAAATAATAATCGATACTTTTATAATATGACTTACGACCGTTTTTGTCGTACGAAGTTTTATGAAACGGGTCCCAGGGTCTCCTGCATGCTAGGCGAACGCTCTAACACATTGCCATAAAAGCTAGCTCTTATATATAGCAACAATTGTGCAATGCAAAATAAAGCTCCCTTATACTACAACCGGCTACAAATGTTTAAGAGGTCAAAATGGTATCTTTATAAAGGTTTGTATACTATAAGTGGTATCTCTATAAAGACCGTTTCATTGACAATTCCTCTTTTTATTTTCAATGCAACGACTATTGTAAAACACGCATTCATTAGGCTTGAACAAAGTTTGCAATTCAGATTCAAACTAATAGTCGTCATAGCAAAATATAATTTATTAACATTGATGTACTCTACTTCAGCCACTAAACCCTCTGTTTTGTGGTGTGTAGTTGCGTGTACATGTACGTCATATTTTGCTAATAACGACATGTACATTCCCGTAATTGACAGCGAATATGAAAACTACTGACATACGACAAAAGAGTTTTTACACAGAAACAATGCTACAAAGCGCATGTCTACAATATGTTACCCCGGGGCTTTAGGACTAGCAGTTTCATCACGATCGGTGTAATAATTACTATATTACCCTCCCCTCCCGTGTATCCCACTATTTATCGCCCTATCGAAGCCACTATCAGGGGTGTAATCTGTGTGAATCTTGAGATTTTCTTTTGTACAGAAGTGTAATCGAGTTATATCGTAAAAAGTACACGTGCTAATTATTGAATATTAGTACCTGTCTTAAGACAAAATTTCTCTTTCATCTAACCGCTATTTGAACACATTCAGAGACCGTCTTCTCCCTTTTACCTTTCATTTTGTAACATTACAGACAAAAGAAATTATTCGTAATTACACCACTCGTTTAACTAATTTTCTGTTTAGTTTTAAATCTTTAATCTCTTCTCAACAATCCAAAACACAAGCATAGTCTACTTCAAAAAAGTCGAATTTCGTCAGATGTACAGTTGGGAAAAAACGTTATCCTTACAATAAAGAAGGTGTGATTCTTTCCCGTTAAACGAAACAAACGCGAACAGTTTTGAGTTTTGTGAGGTTTTCTTTACATTAAAATATAGGAATATATTAATTTTTTAACATCAGTTTTACACAGTTTGGAGCATGATCAGTCGTATAGTTTACCTGTATGTGCCCTAACTCGTTCTAAACTAATTGCAAGAGATACACGTATGTAAGTTGTTTGGGACTGAACGCGTTCGTTGGGAATTAATGTGCATGGTTTTACTCTGTGCAGACCTACATGAATGCTTTTCTCGGCGTCCAATCAGGTTCCAAACTGTTTGCAATGAACTAAATTGTCTTAGCATACACACATTTATATGGAACGAATAGATTTATTGTTTATTATACCACCTTCCTTTTTGTAAATTGCGTATTGCCTGACAAAGGTATTGCATTAAGCTGTGACCTATCAAAACTCTTTGCCTTCTTTACCCCTTAACCTACCCTCACAGAAATACCTTTTCATGCTTATACCCTGCCCTGAAAGATGATCCATAATACCAGGGCTGCCATTTCTCCGGATTTTTCCTAAATCTTCGGTTTTTTTTCCTGTACATGGTAGCTTAAAGAAGGCTGAAAGTAAAGCAGAATGCGCCTTAAGGCGCATTCTGCTTTATTTCCAGCATGCTTTAAGCAGCCACGTGTCAACAAAACTAGAAACAGAGGATAGGATAAAGGTAAGATTCGTACAATCGCACTTGAAAAATGCAAATTTGGAAATCTTAGGATTTTTCATGTCAACTTATGGCAGCCCTGACATCTAGACCGGCGAATGCTTCAGATACAAGCAGGTTAGAAGTGAAGCAAAAATCATATTTTCCTGCTTTCACACTCTGTCTCATCTATGCAACCACCTGTCTTAAGTACTTAAAACAATCTGTGAAGGAAAGGGCTAAACAATGTGCATACATCTTCATTTGAACCGTCGCTTATTACATATTTGATTGGTACGTTGCGAAGTAATTAAGAAAAAATAAAAGTTGCATATTCTAGTATGTTTGTCTTATCTTTTATACGACCGCCCGTTAGATGATTGATTTAAAACTATTTCTATGCAGCTCACGTTCCTAAGGTTGAGGACCCCTTATGAGTTCGGACCAAAATCGCACGCTACGTGCAGCGATGGGCCATTCTCGTCAACTACCGACAGGATCTTGAAATCCTAAGATTTCCCAATTTTCTATATTTCATGTGTGATTACTTAAAGCAGGTTGAAAGTAAAGCAGAATGCGCCTTAAGGCGCATTCTGCGTTACTTTCAGCCTGCTTTAAGCTACCATCTACTAGGATAAATCCGAAGATTTCGGAACAATCCTGAGAAATGGCAGCTCTGTATCGACCCGCTCTGAACGGTGCTTAGGATAGTTCGGAACGAGCCGACAGTTGACGAGAATGGCCGATAGCTGCACGTAGAGTTCCGATATTGACCGGCATTGGGTCCGATCTCATTAGGGCTCCTCAAACATAATTCTTCTTATGATGAACAAGATAGCTTTTCTTTTATCATTTTTTATGTATATATTTTGAAATGGACGGTTGGTTCATTTTAATCAATTACTCCATATATATGCTTTTTACGCCTTTTATTTATTCCTCCACTAAAGAAAATAGTTCCACTTTATACAGTCATGAATATGCACCATAAGAAATAGTTCTATGTCCTTGGAGATTGCACTCAGCTTAAAGCAGACTGAAATTAAATCACATTCAGTTTTACTTTCAACCCGCCATGGTCACCTGTCTTCAAAACTAGAAACAG
The DNA here is from genome assembly GCA_922989275.2 of Gari tellinella. Lineage (NCBI taxonomy): Eukaryota > Metazoa > Mollusca > Bivalvia > Cardiida > Psammobiidae > Gari > Gari tellinella. Next base: position 11,772,916 of record OV277863.1, on the reverse strand, counting down.
GCTATGTAGTAAATTGGTAATGTGTTAAGTCGTCTGTACTGGTATTTAAAAATAAATTATTTAAGAAGAAACATATTTTGTCACAAATGGACTCGACCTTATTGGAAAGTGAAAGTGTCCTTTGATGTGAATGAATTAAAAGTAAAAAAAGGGATATGTATATGTCATTTAATTCCAAATTTCAATCTATTCTGAAATCCTACTATAACCGCCAGACCAAAAAAGGTTTTATTTTTCAACTTTAGGCGTTTAACTGCTTAATGCAGGATTAAAGTAAAACTGAAAGCTCCTATAGGAGCTTTCAGTTTTACTTGCATTCTGCTTTAAGCTGCAGCATCTCTCAGCATTGAATAAGGGTCTTATTTTGAATGGCCTTTATAACGGAGTATTGCTGTATATTCGTGCCCATGCACTTTAGAAATCTATTAACCCTTTACCTGATAGACTATTTCTAGTATTGAAGATAGATAACCACTTAAAGCAGGTTGAAAGTAAACCAGAATGTGCCATAAGGCACATTCTACTTTACTTTCAGCCTGCTTTAAGCTTCCATGTACTAGAATGTAGAAAATATTTCTTATACTTTATATTTATGACTGATTAAATGGGAACTATTTTCTTCAGCCGAGGTATAAATGATATCCGCTAAAAGGCGCTACTATAGGGGAAAGGGTTAACCGTTTGTCTGTCTAGGCTGTATTAGGCGATTAATGGAGATTAAACACTCAACGCGATTGTCCGAATCTCAGTCTATCCGTATATTATACAGTCGTTAATTCGCTGTTAAATAAAACTAGACTCTCTGATCTTCTGTGTCTTTATAAATGACACGGCTCATTTACAAAACAATTTCGCGAAATTGTCATCGAACACAAGTCATTTCACATAGCCACTGCGTCTTCTTCAAGTTCTATATTTGGTGATAAAATTCGCAACGGGTAGCGGAGGAGTTTTTTCAGTTCGCTCTTTGGAAGTAGTAATTCTTCCGCTATAAAAAGTAGTCCGCGGCGGGCTTCAAAGGATTGTTTAATTTGTTTACGAGTCCTGGTAAAAGTATTGCCCAGGTAGATAATATTAAAGGATTTGGCGAAAAGAAAGGTGCAAAATAGCAACCTTTACATAAGGAAAATCATGGATTTACAAATGAAATTAAATAGCTATCACCGCTTTCATTAATTTCGGCCTTATAATAGGTGGGATACGACTTTATTTACTAATTACAATTTTTATGTCATTTTCCCCTAGGCACGTATGTCATAAACACCGCCAATGAATACGATGCTGTTTAGGCAAGATTTCTTTTTCACGTACTGGAATAAAAACGATACAGTCGAGCTTGAGTCAAGCCGATGCTTGAAATATGAGTTATGTTTTTATAAGTATTTCATGCATGGGGCCTCTCAATGCAGGACAAAACTAAAGCAGAAAGCTCCTACAGGAGCTTTCTGCTTAAGTTTTGTTCTGCATTAAGAAGCCACCTTAGTTTAGAAGTTTTGGCTTTTTCACAGACTGTCTGTTTAATACAAGTTTGACTGTAGAGCCCAAGTGTAAAATAGATGTCAAAAGAGCCCTTGGTCATAAGTCGGGTGCTAATTAAGTTAAGATCTGTGGACGAAATGAGACATTTGTGGCTCAAGATGAAAATGACCATTCCGGTTTTGTGTGATCATTTGAAAAGTCTTCCGAAATTAGTTTACCTGAATCTTATAGTCACTTGCGGTCAGGATCAAAGGGGTATAGCGCGGAAGATGGAGCGGATTAATGATATAAACTTAAGCATGATAATACGAAACACTTCTCCGACGATCATATTAATAGTTTGAAATTTTACTATTTTCAAAAAATATTAAAATATCATGCTTTATGAAAATTTAAAACTTAACTATTGTTAAACGGTTTGGATTCAGATCATACGCCGAGTAACTCGGCGTATGATCTGGATCCAAACTGTTTACACATTACAGTATAGTCGGGATTTTCAGGATAAGGTTTAATAGCCGAATGTTACACCTTTGTGGAATGTCCAGAGTTATAACCTAAGTTAATGACCTTCTTAGGAAACTTTGTTCTCGCCCTCCAGCCTCAAGTAGGGGGCCACAAGACTCCCTTTGACTTCAAACGAACCTTCGTCCCCACAAAACTACCCACCCGTCTTTAGAAGTTCATAATAACTATTACCAGTAATACAAACCTCGATGCACTTCCCCACTTCTCGACGTCACACACAACAAAAGCTTATATTTATATGATACCTCGTAATCTCTTTACCCCTTAGAGAGATGAGCGAATTAAATAAACTTTATAAAATTTTATGCTCTTCCTTTTAAGAGCTTATATAACGTTAAGGGGTCTAGGCGACTCAGTGGGCCTTTGAAAATTCAGAACATCTGGACAGTAAAACGCTCAAAACCAGACGGGTTCGTTAGCTCGGTCGGTAGCGCGTCGGACAAAGAATCCGGCGGTGACGGGTCCGATCCCTGACCCGAAACATACCAGATACTTTAACCCTATACCCAACAGAATATTTCTAATTTTGAAGACAGGTGACCACCAAAGCAGCATAAAAGGAAAGCAGAATGCGCGTTAAGACTCGATCTACTTAACTTCCAGTCTGCTTTAAACTACACTCTGCTAGGATATAGAAAATAGTTTCAGCATATTCATGAGTATGTAAAACGGAACTATTTTCTTAAGAAAAGGAATAAATTTAAGGCGCAAAAAGGCGTATATAATGTGCAATGGGTTACCGGCGATTAGTGCTTTATATACGTTTAACCAAAGAACTCCAGAGACGAGGAAACACACTTTTTACAAACAGTGTAGAAGTGAAGAGTACACTTGTTCTATGCAAGCAGTGTAGACCCATACCACAACTACATATAGGCTCAGTGTTGGGATTTTGGGATTTTATGGATATCCGATAGATCATGTATAATTTACATGGTCACGGAAAATAAGATATACAAATAATAGAGACCCAAATGAGATTTACTGTGCCTCGTCATAGTCCACACGGTTTCCAACTGTATTTTATTTGAGACTCATCGGAAGCAGGAATAGTATCCCCTGGGCTGCCATTTCTCCGGATTTTTCCTAAATCTTCGGATATTTTTCTAGAACATGGTAGCTTAAAGCAGGGTGAAAGTAAGGCAGAATGCGCCATAAGGCGCATTCTGCTTTACTTCCAGCCTGCTTTAAGCAGTCAGGTGTCAACGAACTAGAAACAGGCTATGGGGTAAAGGTACGATTCGTAAATTCGCCATTGAAAAATGCAAATTTCGAAATCTTAGGATTTATCATGTCAACTTATAAATGGCAGCCCTGTATCCCTGTCTACAACCTGATATTGAAAACATTCTTCAATGACGTTAATGAGTTAGAAAAAGGGGGACGGTACAAGGACCATGTTTATCTAAAAACTTTCTACTACTTTTACCCCCATAGCTTTATTTTTCAGTATTGAAGACAGGTGGTTGCTTAAAGCCTATTGAAAGTAGAGCAGAATGCTTCTTATTGAGCATTCTGCTTTACATCCAGCCTTTAGAAGCTACCATCTGCTGGAATTAGGAAATATTTCTTATGGTGCAATTGAATACTCATTACTTATAAAGTGGAACTATATCCTCTTTAGAGAAAGAATAATTGAAGGCATAAAAGGCGTATATATTGGGTAATGGATTAAACAGTGGTTAAGATATGTAGTTGTTCGAAGCAAACTGAATGTAAAGTATAGAAAGCTGCATTTAGTCTACTTTAAGACTCCATCTGTCAGTCAGTATCTCTGAGGATTTTCCAGTTTATTTTTTATCAAGAAGTTGCATGAAAAAATATTTCTGTGAAGGATAGACAAAAGAGTGAAGAATCGTTTAAAAAAGAACAAGATGATTTGGACGTGGATCACCCAAAGACCACTTGGTCATTCAAACCGCCATCTTCTGATGACGCCATATTTAAAACAAATCCTTTCATCTTCACACCAAGATTTCCAAGTAAATTTTACATAAATCACGCAACATTTCAAACAGCAAGGTAATATTGACTGAAATTATCTTTGTTTATTGCCCAGTCGGTTCCCAGGGATAGGGCTCTGTGTGCATCGCTTTACTTCCGTTAATTGAGTGTAATTTATCATATTAGTGCGCCTAATTGCAGATTTTATAGCCAATATTACAATAACATACGGCTGCTAAGTAGCCTGGTATTATAGATGTTATCACTGTTGGGTACTATTGCTTGCAGGGATTATCGCCTTTTATGATAACTGACCGAACCATTTTCTTTTCGGAAGTTGTAAAAACATAAACTCCACCTTCTAACAAGATCAATTGCATTACAGTGCGACCTCAATTATACGACACATCATCAATGTAATTATATGGGTGCTTATATCAAGTTATCGCTTAAATGCAGGACAATAGAAATGCAGAAAGCTCCTTAAGGAGCTTTCTGCATTTCTTTCGTCTTGCATTAAGCTGCATATTTGTTTTTAAAGACCAATAATACAATTTATTTTGTGTGTTATTAAGGGGAGTTTTACTGTAGACATAAACCCCACCTTCTAACAAGATCAATGCATTAGACGCATATCAAAGCGGCATAGAACGATAACATCTTCCCGATAAATCAAGTAGTTGTTTGCCTTTAACTGTGATCAGCCAATTAGAAAATTGGCCTGATCTAGTCCCGCCCTCGAAGCGCTGCGATTGGCCAATACATCAAAGCGAGACGGAGGTCGTAAAATCCCAGGTAGGTTTATTAATGAGACGTGCGGATTGTCATCACACAAATTCATTTGTCACAAAAGCGAATCAAAGTAGAAGTTACAAACCTATACAAACACTGTAACTGATGTTGAAGTACCTCTGAGTGTATTCAGCCACTTCTTCGGAATAACTTACGATTTTCAAGAATAATTCGCTGGCAATTAGCTGAATATTAGCAGAACTTTTGTTTTGATTTTACGAGCGGACTTTACGAACAAGAAACTGAAAGAACTAATCTGGACTTACCTTTCTCTAGCTTAGAGCCGTGAGTGTATTGTAATCTTTACAAGTATGATTTCACCATCCGTTAATCAAACGGATATGCCGGTCGTTCAACATAAGCCGTTCCATCGACCGGGTTTTCCGACGGAATACCCCACGGTACAATCGCCGGTGGATCGCCAGAGTTGTCCGACTTCACCCTCATCCCCGTGCTCAACGGCGTCGGAACAGGACTCTAGTCCGGAAAAGAACATCCCGACGGATTCAGATCACTCCGATGACGGCGAGAAAATGTACGAAGAGACTCAGTACTATAGAAGCCCAAGCCATGGCAGTTCTGGTAAGTTATGAATAATATATTATTATTATTTTTTAAATTCTAAATCATATTTAAGACGGAAAATATGTGCAAACAGTGTAGATCCTGATGAGACGTCGCGAAACGCAGTGTATCAACAGGATCGGCACTGTTTGCTGTAATGTATTTTATCATCATATTAATAAAATTACATAAAATTTTTATGTAATTTTACTGATGTTTTTAGTGTCTGTTGGTTTCTTTTTGACAAAATATACATGTAGATCTAGTTTACTGCTTTCAAAACAGGTGATCGCTTAATATCGACTAAATTTGATTGAAACAGAAAGCTCCTATGTGAGCTTACATATTTATTTTCATGTATCTATAAACTAATACTTGTCTTTAAAGCTGCCAGTGAATTACTTCTATTGAGTGGTCATATTGTAGTGACCTGTACTGGAAATCGGGAATCTCGATCAATGTTTCTTCTACAGTGAAAAAGACGTTATTCTTTCCAAATAACGTGTCTAAGCTCAAACTATTATTTCCATTGCAAATAGTTTGAAGCCAGATCAGACGCCGGGTAACCCGGCGTCTGATCAGGCTTCAAACTGTTTGCCACTCAGATTAAGACATGCCAATATTTTCAGATGTTTTACTCAATGTTATTGGATTGCGTTTTTGTTACGGTTTGTTCAAACGGGAAAGAATAACACCGTAGTACGCTGCTTGTATATAATACCTATAGGGATCAAAGGCTTTGTGAATAATAAATGCTAAACTATTGATAAAAAGTGATGTTTGTTAGTTAGATACTGTTTTTATACAAGTTTTTATACCTGTATCAGCGTGAATATGACACATGTTGTGACAATGTGGTGTATTGTTTGCTATCTGTATCGTAGAACAACATCAATAAACAAACAAACAAACAAACGCGATAGATTTGTTTACTTTCTCAAAATATCATATCACAGTGCTGTCGACAATAATTCATGTTTTAATTTTTTACCGACATTTTTCCCTGACTTTATAAAAAGGTTAGCATTTTTAATTGATAAAACATACAATCAGCTTTATAAGGGGTAAATATATGTTTCAAGACAAAATAGGGCTTATGCCAATTTGTATTTTTTTAACATAGACCCCGACTGGCCTATGATGATTATTTATTCCAGAAATAGTGAAAAATGTAATCTTTATAAATTATTAACTGCATATGAAATTCAGAACTCAATATAAACGAGACATAAGAACATAAAGAAGAGCAGCGTATGAAACTTATAGTTGGTATTGAGTAATTATTTATGAATTATCTCACCACAGTATTACATTGTACATGTTCAAATTTGCGTGTTTGCTTGTATATATAGTTTCTCATTTTAACTATTCAGCATTATTTAAGAAAATTATCTGATCTGAACCAGTAACTGCCTGCCACCATTAATCATTAGTGTATTTTAATCTATGAAATGTTTGACTGTGAAATCAAACTTCAAATGTACGTATCGCGCAGCAGACTTATATATACAGTAGAGCGGAATATACTATTCTTTGCCAATGAACAGGCTTCGAACTTATTTTTCCATTCAGATCAAATTGAATAATTAACATTTCAAATTTTTGTTCATGCCATAATACATGACATTGTTTTTAGGATTAATGGAGACATAAACAATAATTGAGACTATTATAATTTGACTTCGACAACATTATTTTGTCGTACGAAATTTTATGAAACGGACCCAAGTAGATTAGCAGACATGTTTTAAGAAGGTTGAAAATAAAATAGAGAGTTTTTGGTTTAATTCCATTCCCTGTTTTTAATTCTATTTACAAATAATTAGTTAACTCATTTTGTGCGAAAAAGAAAAATATGAGAAAAAGACCTGCTAATTTCTTTGCTTATATAAGATTTACGGTGTTCACGTATGTGTTATTATTATTAGTTGTAGCAGTAGTATCATTATCATCGTCATCATTTTTAAATTTAATATTTTTAAGGTTAAAGTTTAAAAAAACCAACAATGATTATAGATTTAAATAAAAAATAATGGTAATAATAATAATAATAATAATTACAGGAAATCATTATAATGATAATGGATTATTTAGTAGATAATGTCATTTCAACAGAGAGATCATCATTTGCGTGTCACTTCAATTAGTTTTCAAATCAATAAAACGAAAACCTTTTCACATCTTTTTCAATAAAAAGGTACGCTTCTTTCATCTCCAAAATCCAGGGGATTGTCATATACTCGTATTTAGTAAAAGTTTCTAAAATAGTAACTCAAATGATGAACAGAACATAATTTCTTTCTTTAAAACTCATGGCTTTATCATGTTTCGGGCTATTAAATGATTACTATTTCACTACATCAGTCAGTGACTATGTTGTGTCTCTTAATGCTTTTCATCCTACGACCACATCATACGGTTTCAATCCTTTCCTGTCGTAACATCGTCTTCTTAATATTCATCAGTTGCAAATTTTGTTAAATGAAGTTAGATAAACGCATTAATTGTAGAAATCTTAAAACGAGTATCAAACAGTTTGGATCCAGATCAGACGCCGCGTTACGCGGCGTCTGATCTGGACCCAAACTGTTTGCAAAATTATTAGTCAAGTGGCGATCGACGGGGAAAGGGTTAAATCATTAATTTAGATACAGTCACAAGGTAGCTGATTATTCGGTTGAGATATTCGTGATACAGTGGTGGACTTCATAGGGACTGCTGTCAAAACGGTTTTTATCGTTAATGCGTATACTAAAATAGCGAAAAGCCACATCTACGCACAAAGTGAACCCCTTTCAAGTTTTCTACAAAATAGCGTTAGCTATTATATACTAGCCAAATGTTTAGAACTTGTCAGATTTGCTTAGGTTATTGCTGAAAAATTGTTACGGTTTCGTTAAAAAGAAGAATTTGAGTGGCATCTTTGGAATGATCCAGCAGACAAATCTTTGCTTTTGTTTCCTTATTTTCAACCTTCAAAAAGGCTATACTATTTATCGAAAGCTAATGAATCTGAACCGAACCGCAATGGACAAAGATTTAGACAGATACTCAGTGACAAATGAATCCCCATCACTATGTCATAACGGGCACCTGCAACCCATTTGATACAGAACTGACAGCGGCTTGCCGCAGGGACAGTTAACAATTGTGTTAGTTTCATATGTAACGGACACGACAAGAAATGAACATCTTGTAATGAGACATCTGCAGTTACCCCACGTTACGTTGAGTTGGCTAAATGGCCTGTCAGCTCCATAAACCAACTAGCATAAATCAATTTAATTAGTTTTCCTTCAGTTCGAAATCGCATAATTTAACCTGTTACTGAGGGAATTAAAACACAAAGTATAATGGGCGCGAGCTTTTGTTTTCATATAAAATTGAAAATCATAAGAAAGAAATATTCAATAACAATTAATACATAACAATATAAAAATAAAATAAACACTCGAAAAACAATGGCTAACCAAAAAACCTTTCGTACTATAATAATATTTTGTTGTCTCTCGACATTTCCCACCCATTTGTTAAAAAATCATATCATATGTTTGCGTATCTTTATGAAATTGAAATGCATTTGTCGACACTACAAGCAACCCAGCCTGAACTTAGGAAAAAGAGTAACAATAATGGCTATTGCATAAAGCACCGGAAACTCTTGTTGTAAATAGAACACGTCTTGTGGTTCGTTCGATTCCTTCCCATTCGTCCTCCTAGGCTTCGAAAACAAAGACCAAGCACAAAATATATGAGCTGTAAACAATACAATTAGTAACGCAGGGTGCTCAACTGTAATAAAGGTTGAAAGGTTAGATAAGGCTCTGGTTAGAGTGATTTAAAACGTGTAGAAATCTTCATTTATGGTTATCATTCATTGGCTAATCTACTTTAGCCATGCACCTTAGTTATCAATCAACTAGCAAACGAACAGCTGATATGGGATTTAACCCCCAATCTGCTCAACCGCCAACTTTAATTCTTGTATCTACTATTTCGTATTGAAAATAAAATGTATATCGTTTGAGCTTATGCACCATGCTCATTATTTTCAATCAGTTTGGATCCTGATCAGACGCCGAGTTTCTCGGCGTCTGATCAGGATCCAAACTGTTTTCAAATGCCAGTCCGGTAGCTCACTGGACGATAAGCGACTGAGCACTTCGGGAGGGTTCACAAAGTATAATATGGTTTTGTGCACCCTGGGTAGCTTGTAGTGTATAAATCATCTGCCTTAAAGAGGTATATTTTGTGCTATTAGTTTTCCAAGCCATGGTATTAAAACAAATCTATTAATATGAGAAAGTATCAGTTGCACCTCTTCAGTAGGTAATGTTTCAGATTATAGCAAAACCTGAAACTTGATGTTTTGTCATATATTGTAATCGGATAATTTCAAATGTCCCACAATACATTTTAAACACCCCTCGTTAACGACAAAATATTAATTCTTAAGATCCTATCGCTTCATTTAGCACTAACGACTAGTAACGAGCCTGTCAAATCCGGGTAGTGCCCCGAAATAAATCAATGGACAACCTTTGCACCCATTCTCAATAGGGAGCCAAGATTTTTACAACAGATTGTTTTGTATTAAGACTACCAAGAACCCTTGAATACACACGAGTGCAAATAATCCATTTACCGTTAGTGAACTCATTAATTATACAACATTATGACAATAATTGGCTTTAATACTGCACCAATTGATTAGGAAAACATTAAAGGCAAATGCATGTAAAACATACCTTTTAAATTGTCTGCAAGACATAACGAACTACATTATACTGTTCTCTGGCAAACTGAAATATAGTAAGGCAACATGATATCAAACAGTTTATTTGTAAATTACATAGGTAAGATGGGTTGCTGAAAGTTAGGAAACATTAAGTAATTGCCTGATCTGGACCAAGTACTTTTGTCGCACGCGGTATATCTACTAGAGAAGCAAATTTAAAAAATAAAAACCCAACTAACGTTGTGGTAGAGGTTACCTGTGACAGAACGAGTGTTACAGTGGAGAATCTGTTATTCTTTCCCAATAAACGTGTTTACGCTAAAACTATTATTTGCAGTGCAAACAGTTTGGAGCCAGATCAGACGCCGGGTAACCCGGCGTCTGATCAGGCCCCAAACTGTTTGCCACCAAGATAAACAAGAATGATCAGAATTGCCCAAAAGTTGTTCTTTTCTACGTTTTAGTACTTTGCGTTTGCGTACGTTTGCGTTTAAACGGGAAAGAATAACAGATTCTCCACTGTACCTGTGACAGAACGAGTGTTAACTCTTGTCATCCTACTAAACAGGACAAAACTTGCATTTGCAAACAGTTACATGTAGATTTAGATCAGACGACAAGTCATTCGGCGTCTGATCTGTATGCAAATTGTTTGACATGGCAGTTTTTCAGTTTCCAGTGCATTACAAACGGGATAATTCTATTGCAGACAAGTTATAAGCGGACGGTATTTCTGGCAGATTACAGGTTAAAGGAGGATAGCTATAATGCATGTTAATTTGCCATTACGCGGCGCTATGAAACATACGACTTAGGTGTCGCTTATCCATTAACATTACAAAATATGGTTGACCTTATCTTCAAACCGTCATATGCTATATATACTAAACATTTCTACACTGCTTAGTTCTGATATCAAATAGATCAAAATAGAGTTCAGTCAAGGTTTAGCCAATTTAACTGGGGTTCGAACGTTTCATCTGGATCTAAATGAAATTGAAGACCCATCTCCTATTTAGGATGCAGACTAAGGGTTTACAAGATGACATTTTAGATTTTGTGAAAATAGTCTCGAATCATGCACCGTCTTTTGTTACGTAATTGTTCTTTAATTGGATGACAAATTGTATAAAAAGTAACAAGACCAACACTGTGAAAACGAAGACGATGAGTTATATATTTTAAAAGTTTCAATTAATAAATGTTTCTGCTAGACCGCACTCAACTTGAAACAAACAGTCACGATTGTTTAAGATACAGCAATGAGGGATTTCTGAAGCAGCCAACGTTATAATAGGCTGTTAGAAATATAAAACCGCTAATTAAGGATGAAACATACATACTAATGACTGTAATTTCGTAATAATTTGTTATTCGGAGATGTGGTTATTTAAGCAAACACTCCGTTTTTCTATATGATCATGTAGACCACAAAAGAGATATTTTTATGTATCATGATATTAACCCATTACCATATAAATATTGTCTTTTTACGCTCCACTAACGGAAATAGTTTCACTTTATACATGCAGTCATGAATATGAATCATAAGAAATAATTTCTATATCCTACTAGTCTTTTAAAACAGGCTGAAAGAAAAGCAGAATGCACCTGAAGGCACATTCTACTTTACTTTTAATCTGCTTTAAGTGGTCATCTATCTTCAGACTGACTAGAAACAGGCTATGGGGGTAATGGGCTTACTAAAGAATCCACTGTGGCTTATTATAGACATATTTCTTTATGCTCATTTCATAGATTCAATTGAATGACATGTCGTTTTGCTTGACTTATGTTCATTTCTTGTCTATTTTTAGAAAATGCCAACTTGGACAATGGACTGAGGCGCTACAGGACGGCATTTACCAAGGAGCAGATCAACACACTGGAAAGAGAATTCAACAAGGAAAACTATGTCTCCAGGCCCAAACGATGTGAACTGGCCAAACAACTGAACCTTCCAGAGAGCACAATTAAGGTAGATACACATTAACACTCATATATCAATATGTATCAGACAGTATTCATGCCCCGCGTATATGCCCATTGAAAACAGTTTGAAGCCAGATCAGACGCTGGGTTACCCCGCGTATGATCAGTCTCCAAACCGCTTGTCATTAAGATAAATAATTATACCAATCGTTAACAGTTTCCAGAAGTCGCTATTTTTCTACATTCTACTGCGTTCCGTTTGCGTTTAGAATAGTTTAAACTGGCGGGAAGTAAAACGTCTTACCTACGGTTTAAAAATATATTCTGGAATAAACCGGTTCAAGTCAATTTTGATAGAAATGTATTTTGGTGTGGAAGACTTTAACCCATTACCTCTTAGCCTATTTCTTGCTTCGAAAACAGGTGACCACTTAAAGCAGGTTGAAAGTAAAGCAGAATGTGCCTTAAGGCACATTCTGCTTTACTTTCAGCCTGCTTTAAGCTACCATCTTCTAGGATATGGAAAATATTTCTTTTGGTACATATTCTTTGCTGTATAAATTGGACTATTTTCTTCAGTGGAGGAATAAATAGAGGTGTTAAAAGGCGTTTTTAAGGGGTAATGGGATGAAACTATAATGATCAAAATACTGATTACATGTATCTATTTTTAACAACTTACAAATACATTTGTAAGCACATTTTCATTATTATTACAAATACATTAATAAAATCATGTAGACGTTTGAAAGTAGATTTTGTTTTACATTTGTGGTTCTCTGGCAAGGTTTTAATAATTTTCTTTCTACCATTTCCAGGTATGGTTTCAAAACCGACGAATGAAGGACAAACGCCAAAGAATGGCCGTATCCTGGCCATATGGCATCCCTCCAGATCCCCAAATCTACGCCTACCTCGCAGCAGCCGCTGCTTCGTATCCATACGCTCTTCCAAATCCAGCCTCAGTTTCGTACCCACCACTTCCACTTCCGGGACTTTACCAGCCACCAACGTCTTCCGCGTTTTCACCTCTTACAGCACAAAACCCATTAAAACCTGCATTCGACACACTACCTCATTTCCCAGGACACTTGGGTGCTATTCCACAGCCATCAGTTATCGACAGACTCTCGCCATCATCTTCACCGCCATCTATGGAACTGTCTCACAGATACAAGGCAGACCACTCTCCAACCTCTGGCATACCTTCTGCTCCAGTACACAGTTTACCATCCGTCTCTGGACTTAAGTCATGTCCTTGCGGTCTTCCATCGTGCTCATTGTCAAATGGACTTCACCCATCATTTCCATCATCGTTGCATGGTGCTTTACACCCGGGCTTCCCATCATCACTGGCAACGTCACTTTCGGGACTCATGCCAACACCATATTCAAGTCTACTACACAAATCTGAACTTACAAAACATTGACTTTAAAATGTCATATTTACAGTGGAGAAAACGTTATCCTTTCCCGTTTAAACGTACAGTGGAGAATCTGTTATTCTTTCCCAATAAACGCGTTTACGCTAAAACTATTATTTGCAGTGCAAACAGTTTGGAGCCAGATCAGACGCCGGGTAACCCGGCGTCTGATCAGGCTCCAAACTGTTTGCCACCACGATAAACATGAAATATCAGAATTGTCCAAAAGTTGTTCTTTTCTACGTTTTAGCGCTTTGCGTTTGCGTACGTTTGCGTTTAAACGGGAAAGAATAACAGATTCTCCACTGTAAACGAAACGCAAACGTGTAACAGTAAAATGTAGGAAATTGCAACCTTTTGACATTTCTTACGATTTATTTTAAGCTGAGTGGCAAACAGTGGCGTCTGATCTGGCTCCAAATGGTTTGCAATGGAAATCATAATTTTAGTGTAAACGCAGGAAAGAATAACGTTTTCTCCACTGTATGTAACATTGAGATATTTTGAAAATTTGTATGTCATTTATCTTGGCAGATTGGCAGGTTGTAGGTCAATCTGATAAACAAAAAAACTAAAATATGTAATGATAATTGAAAATCATTAAGCGTTACAAAGTCTTTGAAAAATTGTGTTTTCTGAACAAAAACAAGATAAAAAGTCGTGTGTTTACGAGGAATTAACTGTGAACATGCACTTTTAACTCAATTTGCCTTAAAAGCAAACATTTCTGATTTTTTATCATTGATAATAAAACTAACAATTTGTTTAAAAAATGGAAATCGATGGACTTTTTCCGATTATAAGATGCTCATTTTTGTCTCATAATATATGTTTTGTTTGTACATATAAGTATCTAAAGATAATATATGTAAATTAGATATAACTTGTGTAAATACATTCCAATTTTGTTTTAAGTATAAGCAATATGTTGGTTGCTTATAAGATATGCAGACAGACACAAATTCTGTACAGAGAGACTTTATTGTTATTTGAGAGATACGGCGGTATGTCAAATAAATATAAACTGTAATCAAACTGTGCCTTTTGTTCTCATTTCACATACACTTAAAGTGTCACTACAACCTGGGTCTATGTTTATAAAAACGTGTGTGTTGAGTTTGAGATCGTTCTCAAACTTTCGATTGGTCAGATTTGAGCAGAATGCTCAAATCTGACCAAACAAAGTATTGAGATCAATCTCAAACACATCTCAAACGTTCTTTATGCATGGTGTCTGTATCCAGCGGCTATTCAGCGAAGAAGCATGGGTATTTCTCAATGCATAAGTAACTCTTATAGCAAGACAGAAATGCATGTATACAGTTCCTGTAGTAGTTTTCTGCATTGCATCTTGCATTAAGATGCATTCTTTATGTAAAACTGTCAATGTATCTTCTTGTTTGGGAGACTACTTAAACAATTTAACCCTTTCCTACATAGAAACGCCTTTTAGCGCATTGAGTTTATTCCTCCTCTGAAGAAAATAGTTCCAATTAATACAGTCATGAATACTAGTATTATCATAAGGAATATTTTCTTTATTCTAGCAGGGGGTAGCTTAAAGCAGGTTGAAAGTAAAGTAGAGTGCGCCTTAAGGCGAATTCTGCTTTACTTTCAACCTGCTTTAAGTAGTCACTTATTTTCAAAACTAGAAACAAGCTATGGGGTAATGGGTTTAGCCTAGTCTACTAAAGAGGACATTGGCAAATATATAGTTACTGATTATTGCAGTTAACGCTTTCTGTGTGCTTGCTAGACGAATTCATTATACTTATATTTAAACAATGGTGACCTAAAGGCGGTGCAATATTTGTCCACACAGCAGAAGACTGCAGACCCGAGTAACACGGCGTCTAATCAGAGTCTACAATGTTTGCCAATGTCATCTTTAGTATACACTAGGTTTAAATAGGTTAAACAACCATTCAAAGAAAAAAAAAGGTGATTCAAACCATGTGGTAGATTATTGCAGAATGAAAGTGATGCGCAATTTTTGAAAACTGTCTGTAAGGCTTTCATCTACTATCTCAGAGACATCCATATTTCTTTATCAAATGTTTCTGAATATAGAATTGTCTGTAGAGGGGTAAAGGCGATTTAAACCTATTTATTAGCCTGGATATTGCAATGGACTCTCCCTATGTAGTTGGTGGAAGAGTTCATTGTCGATATACAAGAATTATCTACAAGGGCACTGCAATGTGTTTTCCATACAGCGGAGCATTTCAAATGCAATAGCAAACAGTGCAGACCATAATGAGACGTTGCATAATGTGGCGTCTCATCAGGCTCTACACTGTTTGCCAATGTCCCCTTTAATAGACACTAGGCTTACATGGGCTAAGAACGGTTTATAAATCAAATGGGAAATCAATTTAACCCATGAACTTCTAGTGACGTGTATATACGTGCCATTTGCAAATGATGTGAAGAGCACATCTGTTCTGTGCGAACGGAGAAGCTTCTGTTGGAGCCCTCTGATCAGGACCATCACTGTTTGTAAATTTGCAATATACATTTAGGGTAAAATAACCATATAAAGTCAAACTTAAACTGGACTTCATTTGATACTGAACTTGTTAATCTGAAGTTTCAATGAGTTTGGCTTAGCTTGAAATTTATGTATATTCTTAATGGAATTTTTATCATTTACCCCTGGAGCTTGGCATGGACAACTCAATGGTTGAGTTTAAAAACATTAAATGCACGTTAACAAACAGTCTACACTGTTTGCATTGGACATGCGTACTTGTCACATATGATCACATCAATTAACTGTTTGCAAAGAACGCATATATGCGTGACTAGGGTTCAAAGGGTTTAGAAAGGGAATTCAGCGATGATATATAATGAAGAAAAATGCTACAGTGGAGAATGTGTTATTCTTTCCCAATAAACGCGTTTACGCTAAAACTATTATTTCCATTGCAAACAGTTTGGAGCCAGATCAGACGCCGGGTAACCCGGCGTCTGATCAGGCTCCAAACTGTTTGCCACCAAGATAAACATGAAATATCAGAATTGTCCAAAAGTTGTTCTTTTCTACGTTTTAGCGCTTTGCGTTTGCGTACGTTTGCGTTTAAACGGGAAAGAATAACAGATTCTCCACTGTTTTAAACTCGTGATAGCTGGCTCCTCATGTTTTCATGTAAAACATGAACTGAGTGTAATAAAGAAAATTGAAATTGCCCCCGTAAGAAGATAAATTTACAGTCCTGAGCAAAGGGACAGCATAATGCTGGCCGAGAGCAGTGCAGAAAAGCTTATTTATTTAGTTAAGCATTACCGCAATACTTAGGCATATCCAACGGACTTCACAAATCAAAACAAACAAAACAAAATTTCGAAACGAAAACAAAGCACAATTAACAAATCATAGACTAGAAACTCACAAACAACAAATAAAAATGAAAACAACAGCGACAACATCAACACCAAGAGTACAGAGTAAAAACAACAAAATTAGAAATATTAAAGCATACCCTCAACAAGCACCAATTACAAGGTTCACTCAAAAAGTTCTGCTTGGAATCTACATGAACGATTTTAATGTATGACGCGTCATTTCTTATGGATGTATTACGCAAGTAAATATTCTTATTTAAAACGGTTTATTGTTTGGTATAACATCACACATAAATGACACTGAAGCATGTTTATTGAGTTGGACATTACTATTGTGATACATTTAAAGGACACATAAAGTTTCATTCTTTAGTGTGTAAACATAAACGTGTGTCTGATGTTATGTGAAAGTTTCAAAACAAGGAACTGAATTGTGTGTACTATGCCGATGAGTACGATATTCATATATACAGTTTTAATTTGTTAAATTAACAACTAAATTATTGGACAATGTATGTGCATATATATTTGTCGCAAAACTATGTTCTATTTTATATAAAATAGAAAACTCACTTATTCGTAAAAAGTTATTATAATCAATAAACAATTCTAGAATATATTTTTTAAAAACATTGTTCATTAACAAACCAAATCACGATATTAGTACATGTATGTCTGTTTCGAAGAAACCACGAGCTATTGTCATCCCTCCGGCGTCCGCGTCGACGACGTCCTTGCCGTCGTCCGAAATCTCAACGTTGGCCATAACTTTAGAACTACATGTACTGTGGTACAAACTGTATATTTGGTATGTGTACTCAACTCAAGAAGCTCTTGAGCTCAGTACAACTTTGATCATGTCCGACAAAGGTCAATGTCATTTAGAAGTAGAATGAGGTGAATTTAACATTGGCCATACCTATGGAACTGCGTGTGATAGAGACTTTATATTTGTCATGATTGTGTATTTAACTTAAAAAGCTCTTGACCTCAGCACAAATGAGTTCATGTCCGACACAGGTCAATGCCATTTAGAGGTCAAACAAGGATAATTTAACGTTGGCAGTAACTCTAAAACAACATGTGATACAGACTTCATAATATGCATGTGTAATCTGCGAAAGAAGCTATTGAGCTCAATACACTGAATACAGACAGGGTCATATTAGATAAGGTCAATGTTATGTTATCTTTGTCGTCCGAAACGTTGGCCATTACGTTTGGTCTACATGTGACACAGACTTATATTTGGTATGTGTACTCACCCCAAGAAGCTCTTAATCCCGGTACAATTTGTGTCATGCCAAACAAAGGCCAATGTCATTTAGAGGTAAATTAAGGTGAATTTATCATTGTGCATAACCATGAAACTGCATGTGATAGAGACCTTATATTTGGCATGTGTACTTAACTTAATAAACCCTTGAGCTCAGTACAAATTGGGTCATGTCTGACAAATACCAATGTCATTTAGAAGTCAACTAAGGATAATTTAACATTGGCCATAACTCTGACACAACATGTTATATATAGAGATTTTATATGTGGCATGTGTACTGAACGCAAAAGCTCTAGAGCTCCGCACATGTTAGGTCATGTTAGACAAAGGCCAAGGTCATTTAGAGTCCCAAAATAGACAGACGGACCAATTTCTAGACAGAAGAAGGAAATCTCACTGTTCCTATATACTCTTTTAGGATAACAAAATAGACGAGCGTTGACACCGCTTTCGGTGCTTTGTTTTAACTAGTATACCTTTTAATGTATGCTTTAATCCTACAAAAATGTAGGTCAAAACACATTTCGATATTATTGTTTTTAAGACTTTTCAACATTACGTGTTGTTAGTTTAGTAAATTTCCAATTAACTATAGGGCGAGTATTAAAACGTTATGACACTGTTTTCTAAACGATATGATATGAAAATGTGATTAAGTTCAATAGAAAATATAGCCAGTGCGTATGATTGACCCACATTGATGTCTAATTTGTCCAAGGAAGAGAAGTGTTACTGCATCACTGTACATGTATCCGCAAGAAAGAACTCTTTTTTTTTTAACTCATTCACCTCTGAAACTTTTAATGGAAAATTCCAATTTCAAAGTATGTCTAGTCCATTATTGACTATATAGGATTGATTTTAACGATATATTTCAAAATGACAAACAATGTAGACCCTGATCAGAGGGCTCATTAAGGAGCCCTCTGATCAGGGTCTACACTGTTTGCATGGGACAAGTGAAATCCTCACAAGTACATTGTTTGTAAATGACGACTATACTCGTCGCTAGGGTTGAATGTGTTAATTAACGAGGTATCACATATGATAATAATACACGTAGATTCAAAGAAAATGCCCAAGTTACATCATCTTTTGAGTGACCCTCGTAAGTGATTTGCCCTGTAACTCAGTGGGTAAGAACTACAGTCGAATACCGTTACCTCGATATTCGATACGTCGATACTCCGCTTACGTCGATATTTTTCGCCGGTCCCGGCGAATTCCTTCTTTATCTATATAGTAAATCCCTCATTTGCTCGATATCGTTTCGTCGATATTATCGGTTACGTCAATGTAATTTTTCAGAACCATAGCAATTTTTCTCACCCTTACGTCGATATCTGCTTCACCGTGACCGCACATCGCACATTCGGCAAACATTGAATGGAGGTGCGAAAATAGCTCTCGGCCACTGTGACTGATTGTAGCACCAAATGTGTGAATATGTCCGAAATTGCACCAAATCTGCACAATCTGCACGAACGATAATCCCATCTTAATTGCACTGTATCAATATTATGAATGATTTCCCGAATAATTTTGGTTACTAAGTTTGCGTTCATATTTTCGATGACGATTCTGTCAAACCTGAGTCAAATATGGCTGCGATGTTTAAATCAGATTACAGAATTCTTTGTAGTGCAGACTGAAAGATCCGTACAGCGAATAAGTGTAGTGAGATCAAACAACAGTAACATTTCATTTCATTTCGGATTTATTTTTATCTTAGTCAGTTCAAACACACCGCTTCTGTTTGAAATGCCGAAATAATTCGCCGGCGTTTCGAAATCGGACACACCCTTTTGAAAATTAAACATGTAAATAATTTACGCTTCCTAGCTAAGGTCAGCGTCACCGGAAGTGTAAACAGTTCACTGTGTTTGTGTGATGAAATGTGTAGACCTAATTTTATGTTATAAAAATGTGTTAGCACTCATGCGCCGGATGTTAATGTTGATGAAATCAGGTAGATTTACCAAATATTTTCTAAATATTTGCCGTGTATTGTCTCTGTCATCTCTTCTATTATTTTGTGTCG
Organism: Gari tellinella; assembly: GCA_922989275.2. Taxonomy (NCBI): domain Eukaryota; kingdom Metazoa; phylum Mollusca; class Bivalvia; order Cardiida; family Psammobiidae; genus Gari; species Gari tellinella. Next base: position 11,752,850 of record OV277863.1, on the reverse strand, counting down.
CTGTTTGTGTTTCCATTTACGATAATTGTTTACTCGCTGCCGCATATCATAAATCTAATAGACGCGTAGAATCTCTACTTTTCAAAATACTGACCACCTTCATCAAGTTAAAAACTATGTCAGAGAATTGAAGATTATGTCAGATTCTACTTGCCTACGCATTTATTTTCATTTACCAATCATTTAACTGTCGATAAACACTAGGATCGAGTATAACGCATCTTCAATATGACGATACAGATCTCAAATGAGAAACTCTCATTAGCTCGAACTTTGGATACGTCGATATTTTTTCACGGTCCGTTGAACTTCGAGGTAACGGTATTCGACTGTACTAGCAATAGGTTCTTATAACTTATTATAGAGATAAACCATGATGGGTTCACGTTGAGTATTTTCTTCCTGAAACTTCAAATAGACAGTTTCCAATTTAGTCTAGTTCACGCCTTACTACGCTGGAGAAAACGTTATTCTTTCCCAATAAACGCGTTTACGCTAAAACTATTATTTCTATTGCAAACAGTTTGGAGCCAGATCATACGATGGGTAAACCGGCGTCTGATCAGGCTCCTTACTGTATGCCACCAAGATAAACATGAATTATCAGAATTGTCAAAAAGTTGTACTTTTCTACGTTTTAAATAGTGCTTTGCTTTTGCGTTTCGTTTGCGTTTAAACGGAAAAGAATAACGTATTCTCCACTGTACTGGCATACAGCGCACCCTGGTCAGAGGGTCCTTTTGGAACTACAATGTGATAGAGACTTCAATTTTAGTATGTGTCATCAACTCAAGAAGCTCAAATGTACAACTTCGGTCAAGCCCGACAAAGGTCAAGGTCATTTAGATGTAATGTGTTCAACTCAACAAGCTCTTGAGCACAGTACGACTTGGGTAATGTCATACAAAGGTCAATGTCATTTAGAGGTCAAATGTGCTAAATTTAACATTGACCACAACTTAGTAACTACATGTGATAGAACTTCATATCTTGCATGTGTACTCAACTCAAGATGTTCTTGAGGTCAATACAAATTGGGTCATGTCAAACAAAGGTTAGGGTCATTTAGAAGACATGATATCACATTATGGGACACAGTGTTTCACAAACACATATTGTTTCCCGTTCAAACGAAACTAAACGCAATTTAATAGAATATAGAACATGAAAACGTCCGACAATTTCTGTTTATGTGAGTTGCAAACATTTTGACACCTGATCATTCGTCGGGATACAAAATGTTCAATTTTCCAAGCGCGACTTTGGGAATCGTGCCTGAAAAAAATATGCTACAAGTGTGATTTTGTGTTCAAAGTCATCTTTCGAAACAATATTTCACACCATTTCAGCCACAATCTTTATTTAAAAAAAATACATGTACACAAAATAATTGAATGAAATTTATTTCAATCGGAAATAATTCGTCGGTCCGGAAAAGTTAACCTATTGCGAAGATTTCGGGAAAAATCCGGAGAAATTACAACCCTGTAATATTGGCTGACCCACTGTCTGCATTGTCGTCAAAAAGGTTAAAAACTGGCGACTCCGTTTCGAAGTTAATGTATTATGATTACGTTCGTAGAGGTTTACTCTTTAGATTACATGTACATGCATGTAGTTTGATTTGATATACTCACTGGTTAATGCATTCATGATTAGTTCAATATACAGCGCTCAATATACAACGACATCCAATGGGAGACCAAAGTGTGTGCATTGTTCGGAGGGAGTCGTTATAGGGTGGGAAATTGGCTTACATTAGCAAAAAGCTTGAATCCAGATCAGACGCCGCGTAACGCGGCGTCTGATCTGGATTCAAGCTGTTTGTCACTCGTCAATGTTTTTTCTGTCAAAAATGTAACTTTGAGAAAAGCAGCAGACGACAATGTTAAGCAGACGATATTGCAGCAATGAAAAGGTTGGACATAAATGTCTCGTTTGGGGAACAACGGCAAGGGTCGGTATAAGGAGGTCCCTCCAGTCGTTGTTGGGAGGGACCGGCGTTGTAGAGAGGGAGCACTGTACTCTTTTCAAGAATGGCAAATTTTGAAGCCAGTCTGTGTAAACCCATTACATGTTCTTCATAGATACGCCTTTTTACACCTCTAATGATTTCTACACAAAGAAAAGTGGTCAGCACTAAAACTATGAGCATGAACCACAGAAGGCATTTCCAGTATCTTCAACAGATGGTAGCTTAAAGCAGATTGAAAGTACAGAAATGTGTTCCTTAAGGAGCATGCTACTTTACTTTCAAACTGCGGCTTTAAGTGGTCAACTGTTTTTAAAACTAGAAACAGACTTTGGGGTAAAGGATTAAAGGAGTGTCGAAATTTCAATTATAAAATAGAAATATAAAATTAAGAAACATTCCATTGAGGAGTCTTTGATTTCTTTAATGAGTTTTCGATCAAAGCTTTCAAATGCAATCAATCGAGGTTATAAACTGACAGTCAAACTTGTGTGAAAGGGCCACTCAAAGGTTTAACAGTTACCAGGCTTGCATACATGCGGCAGCTTAAAGCAGACCAAAAGCATTGCAGGAGCGCGTCTAAAGGAGACTTCTGCTTTAAAGTTACTCTGCATTATCGATTCACTCGGCATTAAAAATTGCAATGCTTCTGCAAAGATTGACAATTTAACACAGGGACCACTGTACTTGACTTTTGATATAACACTTATTTTGTTTTTATTGATTTCGGAAAATCTTTAATATGGCAGAAATACTAATAACTTGTTTCTATTTGTTGCCCACCCGGTGCGTCAAAACATCAAACGATATGGCTTAACATTAAAACATTTACAAAAATGTTTGCACCTATGAAGAAAAACACTTGTCCTATGCAATCAGTGTAGACTCCCACATGGCCCCATCCCCCTGGTCAAGGTCTGTACTGTTTGTCGTATATCGCAAAAGCATCAACCCTAAATAGACGAAAACTGTAGTACACTAATTGAAAAGTTGGAATTCAGGGATTAAAGAGTTAATAACTTACGTGGTTCTAAATATACCTTTTACACAAGTGTTGCGCAAGAGATGGGATACTTTTATGTTGTAAATACTGATTTATTACATATACCATGTATGATGCTATTTGTAATGTTTGTGTTGATTGTATTGTAATAATATACATATCTCCTGTATGGAGGAAATAAAACATTGAATTGAATTGAATTGAATTGAATTGATAACTTCATGAGAAATGTATGCCACGGCTGCCATTTCTCCGGATTTTTTTCTAGTACATTGTAGCTTAAAGCTCGCTGAAAATAAAGCAGAATGCGCCTTAAGCCGCATTCTGCTTTACTTTCAACCTGCTTTAAGCAGCCACGTATCAACAAAACCAGAAACAGGCGATTGGGAAAAGGTACGATTCGTAAAATCGCACTTGAAAAATGCAAATTTGGAAATCTTAGGATTTTTCATGACAACTTATGGAAGCCCTGTTAATAACTTCATTAAAAATGTGTGCTTTCGACACTGTAAACTATGTGCACTGTCTATTTTATACATGTATGCATATTTATTGTAAATAGATATATATCTTTGGAAGTAAGACCTGGTAGGACTTAAATAAAATGAAATGTCTCAATTCAAAATGTTATCCTATTTGATTATTTGCACATTTATCTGCGATAAGCGATCCGGCTTATAGTGTTAAAAAACCACACACATTAACCTGTGCAACCTATCTCGAACGGAAATAAAATATTTCTAGCTCATTATTGACTCAAATGACTACCAACAAGTAGCATGGACTTTATAAAGATACAGACAGCTACTGTATGCGTTACATTTATTTCTTAACGTGCATTAACCAAATCGCCTGTTTTAAACTTTACCACTTTGTCATCTTTCGAATGGTCGTTCAGTACAAGACTGACTGTAAATACATATATACAGTAAAACCTCTCTATTACGACAACTATTTAAAAAGAGGGGGAATTGATTGTATAAAAGACAGATAACAGCTTAAAACAAGGTGACAGTAAAACAGAAAGCTCTTAAAGGAGCTTTCTACTTTACTGTCACCTTGTTTTAAGCATTCACCTGTCTTAACACATACTGATTAAAACACTTTAGTGCTCGTAATAGAGAGATTTAATGAACTAAGATAACAGCCATCGCCCAATGATGGTTAGTCATACAGTGGAGAAAATGTTATTCTTTCCCAATAAACGCGTTTACGCTAAAACCATTATTTCAATTACAAACAGTTTGGAGCCAAATCAGACGCCGGGTAACCCGACGTCTGGTCAGGCACCAAACTGTTTGCCACTCAGACTAACATGAATGGTCAGAATTGTCTAAAGGTTGTCATTTTATGCGTTTTATTGCGATGCGTTTGCGTTTCGTTTGCCATTAAACGGGAAAGAATAACGTTTTCTCCACTGTAGACCTACTGTACCATTTACCGCTCTGAGTTTATCCCCTTTACTATTACTATATCGTCAGCTTAAAATTCGATTTGCTTTATTTCTCAAATTTAGATTTCATCATTTTTTACCGATGAGCCACCCATATGGGTTTCAAACTGTAAGGATCCTGATCAGGTTACTCGGCGTCTGATCAGGATCCAAACTGTTTGAAAATATTAGTACACTCAAGATGAAGCAGTGAATGGGCTAACTTAAATATGTATCGCAAAGAGAAGTGAATAAATTTATTGCCAATACCAAATCCTCAGGGCACATGATCAAAGATGACATCTGCTATAAAATGGTATTAATTGAAAATTGTTTTATCGTCTAATCCAAAACTGTTCGTGCCTTTCACCGTTGTCGGCGAAAATTTGGTCGTTTTACGCGCGATTTAACCCTTCACTGCCGTGACGTCATCAAGTTTAAACAATTGTCGTCTGCTTTTATTTCTTAAATTTAAATTGTTGCCATTTTGACTGAAGAAAATTAATATTGAAATGAGTGTCAAACAGTTTGAATCCTAATCAGACGCCGCGTGACGCGGCGTCTGATCAGGATCCAAACTGTTTTGCAAAAAACTGTTGTGCTCGGGGTAAGGCAGTGAAGGGGTTAATATCACTAGTCTCATTTGATTTATAAAATTAAACCCTTATATAGCAAAATCCAACTGTACTAGCATTTACAAAACAGTTTGGATCCAGTTCAGACGCCGAGTAACTCGGCGTCTGATCAGGATCCAAACTGTTTGACTCTCGGGACGGTGTTTCTTCATTTAAAAAGCAATAAGATTATGTTTGAATTTTACGCATACGACATTTGTGAAACAGACGATAAATTATTATGATCAGGTATAAGACATGGACATATTTCATACTTAAGTTTGACTGAGATCAAACAAGATGCAAGATAATACAGCAGTTGGAGTTCAAGCTTTTTTTTTCTTCTGTAAAATTTTATTATCCAATTCGCATTTATGACATAATTATACACTCATTAACATTTAACTCATTCGACGTCCTGGTCTTAATGAGCTAACATTTGAATAAAGGTTGGATCCTGATCAGATATCGAATTACTCGGCGTCTGAGCAGAAGCAAACAACAGCTCGGCTGCAATGAACGTATTAATGTCTGTTTCCAAATTGTCTTCTGTTACTTATATTTTACTCTATTGTGTATGCAGAACCGAACGGTTTGGTTCTAGTCCAATGTTATAAAGAATTTGAGTTGAGTCTGTGTTTGATTATTCAAATTTGAGCATTTTCCGCAAACATGACCAATCAAATGCTTGAAAACGATCTCAGACTCAACTCAAACTCTTAATAACTTTAGGGTAAGGGTTATCACAGGGGCACTCTGGTCTGATTTGCACAAAACTAGAGAACAACATTTACGATTTGTGACATTTATTGCATGGCGTTTCGTTTAAACAAAAACAGTTAATGTTTTCACCACGGTATAGGGGTATGTTGTAAAGCAGACGTCATATGTTGCAATTAATTACAATCAGATCAATTTAACATTTACCAATTTTACTTATTACCATATAGCCTGTTTCTTGTTTTGAAGACAGGTGGCCACTTAAAGAAGGTTGAAAGTAAGCAGTATACGCCTTACGGCGCATACTGCTTAACTTCCAGCCTGCATGAAGCTACTATCTGCTGCGATGTAGAACATCTTTCATATGCTGCATATTCATGACTGTGTAAAGTGGAACTGTTTTCTTCGTTGGCGGAATACATTCAAGGCGTAAAAAGATGTATTTATGGAGTACATTTGTAATTGGTTTAATATTGTAAAGTATATTTTACATCTTTATAAACACTTTCGCAGCGAAAAACTCCTAAAATAGCATTTACAAACAGTTTGAATCCTGACTAGATACCGAGTGACATGATCAGGGTCCAAACTATGTGGCATTTGTAAATACAATGTACTTCACAAATATACATGCCAAATGAAATAAATTTTGAATTAAGAATTGAAATAAAATAAAGTTTTGTTCAATGAAATCGATGATGAGTTGAAAAGTTAAACTGATTTTATCTTACTACATGTATTAAATTAAGCTTTTAAACAGATTGTCCGTGAAATTAAATCAAAATTGTTTCATCCGAAATTAGTTTATATTTTTAAATTGAAAGAAATAGATGAAAGAGATTGATTTGAAAAATCGTTATAATATTTAAACAAATACGAACAGTTCAAACAAGAAAGATAACTATACATGTATACATGTACCAACTTGCTAAACATAATTCTTTTGCGAACCTATTAAATAATGTTGTTTTTTGGGTCAAATTTGCGTCGCTTATGGGTGCAATGGCCATACCCTTGCAGTGGGGAAGACGCATTTATTATTTCTCTGTTATGTTAAAAATCAACAAGTTCATTGTAAACAGTTTGGAGCAAGATCAGACGTCTGATATCACGGTGTCTGGTCAGGCTCCAACTATGTTTGCTTTTCAGATTAAAAATAATGTTAAAGTTTTCAAAAGGAAGTATTAAAGGTTGCACTTTTCTACATTGTATTGTATGAAACGTGCGATTACTGGTAAGTTTCGTTCAACCCTTTGAACCATTGTCACGCATATACAGTGGAGAAAACGTTATTCTTTCTCGTTTAAGGCCTTTCGCTACCGGAAGTCGGTCTTTCGGGCGAGCGGATATGCGTCTGGACGACACAGACTTTTTTCGTACGTGTTTATACTAGAACATTTATATAAAGGAAATGTTGATATAAATTAGTATAATCCTTCATAGCGCAGTTAGTATAGTGGTTGACTATAGTGGATGACTAGCAATCCAAAGGTCATAGGTTCGAGACCCATCCGATCCAAATAATTTTTTTTAGTGTCCGATTTATTGACTTGTCAATCCATAACCCAGTAATCAAGAGACATGTTATGTTTAGTCTTCGTTGATTAGTACTAGTGATGTTTACGGTCCAAGTATATGTCCACTTACCTGTACGTTTTAGTTTAATGACTTACAAGTCAATTAAATCGGTATACATGTAAACGATTTGATCGAACTATAAAGCCACACCTTGAAGCTTATCAATACGCTAACCTTTTCAAGATCGATATTGCCCATTATAATTATGTTCAAACAATATAATAAACCTTGTATGCAAGTCCATGAATAAATAATAATGCATTTTAATGACAAAGTTTTAATTCTAAGGTAGGTAACTGTATCTAAACAACAAATATCCCACATTTTAATAAGAAAATATGTTATTACAACAAATCCTGACTGTAATATTTTCTAATATTTTCAGACTGACTAGTTAATCAACCATATATTTGAATAAAATGAAAACAAATATACATTGAATGAGTCAGTTTTTTGTAATTCAATTTTTTAGCATTTTGCAAAATTTAAATAGCTGATAACATCTTTCTGAACACCTTTATTCAAAATGTTTTTAGCTTTTCTTGTAATGAATGTTGTGGACTACTTATTGGGCGAGAATTATAGTCATTAGCTTTATTCATTTTTAAGAAAAATAAAATCATCAAAATTCTAGGTTTTTGTCAGAAAAAAGACCTTAAAGACAAACCACACGATAAATTTTGCCTATATTTACACACATTGTTTCTTAGGCTATTATCATTCTTCATGACAATTTTCATAACAATCGTATGGAAACTACGCGCATATGCGAAGTACCTTAAACGCAAACGAAACGCAAACGCGTAGCTGTAAAATGTAGAAAATTGCAATTTTTTTTAAATTTCTCACGATTTATTTTAAGCTGAGTGGCAAACAGTTTGGAGCCTGATCAGACGCCGGGTTACCCGGCGTCTGATCTGGCTCCAAACTGTTTGCAATGGAAATAATAAGTTTAGCGTAAACGTGTTTATTGGGGAAGAATAACGTTTTTCTCCACTGTAAGCATCCTATGCAAGCAGTGAATATCCAGATCAGACTCTGCATTGTTTGCCACATTATAATATACTGGTAAAATTAACCCTATTTCCTTTCCTTTGCGGAATGGCTTTGCACTTTTTTATTGTATATGTTTCTGTATTTATTGAATGTTCATTGATGAGATGTAAATAAAGAATCTATCTAGCTGTAATAGAAATGTAATTTGAAATGGCATATATACAATGATATTATAGCAATGTACGATATTATTCTTAGTCTATCTTATGTTTTAGCGACCACAAAATGAAGTTGCTATATCATGCCGAGCTTTAAAGACAGTTGGTTGTATGACAACGCCTTGGCAAAAGTAATGCAGAAAGCTCCTTTAGAGAATTAAATTTGGTCTGCATTTACATGTAACATGGAGAGCCTTCATATATATTTTTACTGTAAGACCACTGTCTGTCTTAACTCATTCACCCCTGAAACTTTTAATGGAAAATTCCAATTTCAAAATAAGTATAGTTCGTTCATGACTATTTAGGGTTGATTTTAGTAATATATTTCAAAATGACAAACAGTATAGACCTTGATCAGAGGGCTCCTTAAGGAGCCCTTTGATCAGGGTATATACTGTTTACATGAGACAATTATAATTCTCACATGTACACTGTTTGTAAATGACGAGTATCCCCTTCGCTAGGGTTGAATGTGTAAAAGACAACTTATATTTATTCTTTGCAATGGTCGTTATACATGTACATGTTTAACAAAACTGCGGGCGAACTTGTGACAACTGTTGCAAACAGTTTGGATCCAGATGAGACGCCGAATAATTCGGCGTCTCATCTGGATCCAAACTGTTTGATACGCTAATGACATTTCCTGAAAGAAGCCCCCTTTAAATCAAATTTGAAAATTGTTGCAGATAACAAATGGCATAACGTGCAGAAGGATAACTCCTGGTACTTGTTTATACCCTGTTTCGTTTACCTATACCTGTATATGCTACCATCTTCATATTTAAATGTCGAAAAAGTACTCAAAAAAGTTTATTTTCTCACAAAATTTGGTCAAAATTTTGAATGGCATATATTCTAATTTATTTATTTTTGTGGTTCATAACTGTCTTAAAATTGACAGTAAAGAGCACTCGTCTGGGCAGTGTCTGTATTATAACAAAAAAATCCAAACTGTTGCAAAACATGGGGTTTAAAGGGTTGAAAGGGTTGCTTGTAAAACTGGCGAAAAGGTTAATCAGTTTAATTATCTAATGATGTTCAAAGTGTAAATAAAACAGAAACTGTCATTTTTCTGTCAAGATTGTCATAATGTCTGTGGCCTTAAACAGCAACAATCGCAAAAACCACCAACAAATTTGACCGATAGCTTATTAGAGAAACAGCGGCGAACAAAGCGCTAATCAAAACCGGACAAAAAGGTGAGGAAATCGGACACATTAAATACTTTGATAAAAATTTGCTACTGTCAAATATCTTCTATACTTTCTTCATTATGAGTGTCACTGTTTTGTTTTGTCTTTCCTGGGAGGCAAAAATGGTAATGCCCGCCATTTTGTATATCTTGCGCGTCACGCACCGGTGACGCCGTTATTATCACTGTATCGTGGAAAGTGATCTTCTCAACACGGGCGACTTGAGCATTTGTGTCCCATTGTTTCAGTCAATTACCTGTATCTAGATAGATCTTAACCCCTTCATGATCGTGACTTCATCAAATCTAAACAATTGTCTGTTTTTATTTATCAAAATTTGAATTTTTATATATTTTGACTTAAGAAATATTGAAATGAATGTCAAACAGTTTGGACCCATATCAGACGCCACGTCACGCGGTGTCTGATCTGGATCCAAACTGTTTGCAAATTAACTATTTTATTCTGGGTAAGGCAGTGAAGGGGTTAATGTCGCTACTTTACAAGTCCTCGTCATTAAACAGCAGTTAGAGCGTATTTGATGATTGAATTATGACTACCCAATTTTTCACTCCGCTGACACCTTTCGTCTTTAAGCAGCCTCTAGACATACAATACATCCTCACTTATGTGTATACAGTAAAACCTCACAAAATGGGAAACTTTAGGTTTAGAGAACTACGAGAAGCTTTCTAACTCGTTCACTGACTAATTATCTATGATAGCAAGTTCTCGCCTGCTTTTTTTTCCAAAGATTACATTCGTACATGAACATGTATTGTGACTTAAGAAACGGTATAATGAGTGTCAAACAGTTTAGATCCAGATCAAATTACTAAGAATTTAAACAATTAAAAGGTTTTAATAAGGACTATTGTGTTTGGCAATGAAATGTATAAGGAAGTTGAAGTGGCTGTCTGCATTACTGTTCTACTGATTTAAGTTATAACCTGTATTGAAGACAATATCATTTTGAATTGTCGTTTAGCACAAGTGTTCATGTGATAGAATTGATACACCACCTCACATACGCTTCCCCTCTTTATCAACAATAGTCGGTCTTTCGTTCTTGCTAGTCTTGAAACAGTCATATGTATTCAAGCATCATACTTCCTTTCTATCCATAAATCCATATATTCCTCACATTGTAATCTAAAATACATATCATCAGGCTAGATATTTAGATAAAACATACATGTTAGAGACCGCCCACGCTCACATGCAAATATATAAACTAGGATTGACTTTTTTTTTTTATCTGTGACTAAACCTACATGTGTGGGACTAACGCCATCATCATTACCAACAATAAAATGTCTTAATGTATACAAATCGCCAACTTCTACCACTAATGACCTCTGTTTATCTGCCGATTAGCAATCGGTGACGAAAATGTGACTTTTATGTGTTATTGTATACAAGGTTCGCCTTTCTTCTCTCTTTCATACATATCAAGCATGTCCGTGCAAGCCAGGGTTCGTCGGATGGTGACGACAGTTTTATTTCTCCATGTTTACAGCCTCCTTTGTCCGCAGCCAACGGGATAATGGAAAATTTGTCTACCTCGAACAATTAATGGCGAAAATTATTGCCTCATAATTGAGGTCATTATTTCCTGACCATAACTTTTCAATAAACGTCCAAGTTTTTCTCTGATGTAAATTATTCAGTGACTGCAAATGGCGAAAAAGCTGTTGACCAAATGGTGAAGACGGTAGTCTTTCCCGCTAAACGCGTTTGTGTTTATAAAACAATTTATTCCAAATGTATTCGCCAAGTAACCCGGCGTCTGATCAGACACCAATCTGTTTGTCAATCTGTAGAATATCAAATCTGTTATTCTTTCCCGTTTAAACGCAAACGTACGCAAACGCAAAGCGCTAAAACGTAGAAAAGAACAACTTTTGGACAATTCTGATATTTCATGTTTATCTTGGTGGCAAACAGTTTGGAGCCTGATCAGACGCCGGGTTACCCGGCGTCTGATCTGACTCCAAACTATTTGCAGTGCAAATAATAGTTTTAGCGTAAACGCGTTTATTGGGAAAGAATAACAGATTCTCCACTGTATATGAAAAAAACCATTACAGTGTCGTTAGGTCACACTTGTATATCTATTATGAAATGTTCCAGCAAGATCATGGGATGTGTTCATTATACATGTAATAACCAGGGCATAAAAGGGTTAATATCGTCTTCCAAAGTTGCAGTCTACAAAAACATTTTCCAAATTACTTAATAGGAAATTGGAAATGTCCTTTTGAAGTTTTTGGGGTCTACGTAAATGGTAACGTCTTATAAAAGTTACCAATTTTAGCTGGGTTCTACTAAAGAGAATATTGGAATACAGTGTAAATCTTGATGAAATGCCGCGTGACATCGCGTCTCTCTCGCATCGTTTGCACCGTTTGCTATCGCTGTATGGATAATTACCAGAGTGTCTTTGGATGGATCACCCTTGTATATCTATAATGAAACCTTCCAGCAAGTATAATGCATTTTTTGAATGTCAGATTTTAAGTAAAACTTTATGGCAGGTCTTAACTTTGAGATTAGCACTATTTACATGGTTTTATTTTTATGTTTTTTTTGTATTAAACTGCTGATAATTGAAAGATGATATTCAGGTAGTAGTTTGCTGTGATAACTACTTAATAGTCTCTTATAATTCTTATTTGAATGGCATGGTTAATGTTGTTTTATGATAAATGTATATATGTATATGAACCATGATGAGACTGAAATAAAGATATTATATATAATGTATTTTAAAGGAGTCATTGGCAAATAGTGTATACCCTGGTGAGACACCGCGTAACGCCCTGTCTCACCAGGGTATACACTATTTGCTATTGGTTATGAAATGTTCTGCTGTATGGACAAAAACATTTCAGTGTCTTTAGATCACCCTTGTATATCTATAATGAAACCTTCCAGCGAACACACAGGGATGGTTCATTGCAGCGCCAAGGTATTAGTGGGTTACAGGCGATTTGACTGTTAGTTATACATGTATTAGCTTTAAACTGATATATCGGCCGTAAAATGGGCGGTAATGATTTTGATACCATCAAACCAGTTTTTGCCACATTGATTTCAATAATGGGTTTTATTAATAAGCACTTAACTCTATTTATCTTTTCTTTCATCCACTGAGCAGTTGAAAAGCTCATCCTTTAATGTACAGAATTAACTGAACATGTAAGCAAGATTGGTAAAATTGAACGCCCCCATGCACTCAGTTTTGCTCAAGACATCGTTGAAATACATGTACGGTAAACGCCCAGTTTTATGCTCACTAGTCAGACCTGCTTGCCCGTGGTGTGCGTGTACTTAAAAGGAGATTTCAATAATAAATAAATTTATTCTGCATTGAGCAGCCAACTGTATTAACGATCACCATGCTTCTTCAACCGGCCTTTGCTTAACCAATTAATCCATAAATACGTCGTTTACACCTATAATTTATTATCCCACTACATGTAAAGAAAAAAGTTCCACTATATACAGTTATGAAAAAGAGGCAAGGGGCATTTTGCTTACTTTCAACCTGCTTTAGTTAGTCATCTGTCTTCAAAACTAGGAATAGGCTATGGGGTAAAAGTGTATTACCAGTTTGTACGTTTACATGTTTATGTAGGCCAGAATTCATACGACCTGCCCTCATTAAATTACTAATTTTAATGTCAGCAGTTGCTCCTAATTTAATCACAAGACATTTAAAGACTGAGACAATTTTAAGGTAGATGGCTCCTAATGAGGTCGGACCAAATTCGTTACTCTACGTACAGCGATCGGACAGTCTCGATGTTTTGGAACGAGCCGACAATTGCCAATATCTCTGCGTATCGTAGATATTAACCAACATTGACCCGGTTTAAATATGGCCAAGTTTGACACCAGAAAGCTCGAATTAGCGAGTCTTTACTGTTTATATAAATTTATCACATTAAATAAATCACACCAAAAACCTGTATTTGATTGCCGTACAATGAAATATGTACACTGGTTACATGTAGTTACTCAGGGCAATGTAATGTAGGAAGTTCTTAGTGGAAATACATGTAGTCTGCACAATTGCATTAACCTTCCACCAGCCTGAAAGACTGAAGTTACACTGTGTATTTACTACATTGTATTTAGTGGTCGCTTAACACAGTTTTGATTATTCTCCATGCAGTGATACAGTGGAAAAGACGTAAATTAATTTTCCCCAATAAATTACGCGGTTTATACGTTCATTCTATTATTTCCATTTTTGAATTTGCAAACAGTTTCAAACTTTGGAACCATATCAGACGCCGGATAGTCCGGCGTCTGACCAGGCTCCAAACTGTTAGTAGCCATGTGCACACAGATTAAAATGAATTGTCATAATTTTCAAAATGGTGTCGTTTCGTTTTCTACATATTTCTGCAATGCGTTTGTGTTTCGTTTGCGTATAAAAGGGAAAGAATAACGTCATCTCAACTGTATACAGTGGAGAATCTGTTATTCTTTCCCAATAAACGCGTTTACGCTAAAACTATTATTTGCAGTGCAAATAGTTTGGAGCCAGATCAGACGCCGGGTAACCCGGCGTCTGGTCAGGCTCCAAACTGTTTGCCACCAAGATAAACAAGAATTATCAGAATTGTCCAAAAGTTGTTCTTTTCTACGTTTTAGTGCTTTGCGTTTGCGTATACGTTTGCGTTTAAACGTGAAAGAATAACAGATTCTCCACTGTATTTGTATCTCATGCAGGCCCTTCACTGCCTTGACCTGAGTGAATTTACATTTGCAAACAGTTTGCCCCAGCTCAGACGCCGAAAAACTTCAGACACAGAGTAACTCAGCTGAACATTTTGACACCCATATCGATGTTTCTTTTGATAATACATGTGTGACTAAAATTTGAAATTGAGTTTTTGAAATTAAAAGCAGGCGTCAATTCGAAGCATGCGTTAACAAGCGACGAGTTTAAAATAATTCGATCTGTAGGTTACCAATGAGTGATGCTCGTGGGAAAAGGATGTTTTAATCGGCAATAATTATTAATTTTTATATTTAAGACAGGCTAACGATTAATGTTTGAGACTTATAAACCTCTTCAATGTCACTACACAATTTGCATAAACTTTTCGTATACTTTTATTTAACCCTGTATTACATAGCCTATTTTAAGTTGTGTAGACTTGTGACCACTTAAAGAAGACTGAAAGTAAAGCAGAATGTACCCTAAGGCACATTCTGCTTTACTTTCAGCCTGCTTTAAGCAACCATCTGATAGTATATATAAACTGTTTCTTGTGATACATACTGCTGACTGTATACTATGGAACTATTCTTCAATTGAAGAATAAATTAAAGTCGTCAAAATGAGTATCTATGGAGTAAAGGATTGATTTATTTAGATTTTAAAGATACGATAGAGAAGACGCTATTCTTTCCATATAATCACTTCAATAATGCCCACTGCAAACAGTGTGTAGAAAGATTGTACGCCGGTTAACCTAATGTCTGATCAGGTTCCATACGATTTGCTATCAAGGTTAAATTAAATTGTCAACACGTTTAAAACGATGTCATTGTCGTGCATAGATCCTTTTCCACATACAAACGCCCTTTAGTGGCTTTAATTTATTACTCCACTGAAGAAAATATTTAAAATTTATACAGTCATAAAAATGTACCATAAGCAATATTTTCTATATCATTGCAGATTGTAGCTTAAAGTAGGCTGAAAGTCAAGCAGAATGCGCCTTAAGGCTCTTTCTTCAAAATTAGAAGCAGGCTATGGCGTAAATGGTTAAGCATCAATCTGTTTAAAGGCTCTGTATGCGTTTTCTGTTGAATTGTAAATGAGCAAACTAAAGAAATGTTTTAGAACAGTGACTACAGACGAACCTTGATACATCAATGTCGCTTATGTCGACTTCCCCTAACCCGTATATCACATTTCGCCCGTGACTTAGTTATATTTAAACTTCGAAACACGGTAATGTTCGACTAAAGCGAGATTGGATTATCAAGATTCAACTTAAGAGAGTGCGATAAATCGATGTTGCATTGTTGTTTCAGAGACGTTCGTTTCGGTTTTTTAGAAGTTTCGCTTTCAAAGACGTCGTGTGTTTTAAGAAGTTCTGTGTTAAGTTGTTAAGCTGTATTTTAAACGCATTAGAACAATGATTGCAAGGGGTAATGACTGAAGATGGCTTATGTAGAGAGGTTAATTTGGCGTACAATAAAGATCAAAAGATTGTAGCAACGCAAAGTTTGAATTC
Organism: Gari tellinella; assembly: GCA_922989275.2. Lineage (NCBI taxonomy): Eukaryota > Metazoa > Mollusca > Bivalvia > Cardiida > Psammobiidae > Gari > Gari tellinella. The sequence continues at coordinate 11,736,855 of OV277863.1, read as the reverse complement.
TTCAAAGAACAGGGAAGCCAAGACAGTAATTTTCAGCATCCAAAATCTGTCTCCTTAAGTACGATGCAGGCGAATTTGTGATCAGCGTTGCAAACAGTTTGGATCCAGATGAGACGCCGAGTAACTCGGCGTCTCATCTGGATCCAAACTGATCATACCCGGATGATTTATTCTAAAATAGAAGGCAGATACATATACTTTGAGAACTTCTACAGAGAGTCAATGCAGATTTGCTGACAAAAGTAGCCGAACATACATAAGGTAAAAGAAGGTTAATTTCAAAACATTTCTGTATACTACATATGGATCTAAGGGCTTTCCCTTTTTCTCACAATCATACAAAATCAATTACATGTATGAGGGACAAAGGATTGCGGTCAAAAAACATAATCAAAGTGTAATATTGGTTGGCTGTGTCCTATATTTCCCATGTTGTTTGCGTGTGAATGTATGTAAGTCAATTACTGTATATACATGTACTTAACATTACCATACTGAAGAAAAACGTTATCATTTCCCGTTCAAAGAAACTAAACGCATACGCAAGGCAATAAACTTGAGAGAATAACAACGTTTTTAAAATATCGGCTATTTAAACCAACTAAAATGGGTTGGCGCATTGTTTTTCATTCAATTTACTAGCATAAAACTACAGTCGAACCTGTCTTATGTGACCTTCAAGGGGAGAGACAAAATAAGGTCACATAAGACAGGTAGTCACATAAGTCAGGTTATCAGTTTTCAGGGGTAAATTAGTATAAAAGTGAACAGCATATGGACGTTTCTCTGAATAAACTTATATATTAACCCTTTATTCCAAAAGCAATAATTAAGATCATTTTCTATATTTTCAGACAAAATTGCATTGCTATTATGACAAATTCTTAAATAACTTGTTGACTATTCATCCCCAAATGATCAAATACTATAAAAGATCCAATCAATCACCTGAAATATTCGTCTGTCTAGTGTTTTTAGAGATTTTATTCCGTAACAGGTTCGACGAAAAAGTTCAAATTTGTCCTTCAATTCCGTTGTATCTGATAAACATGTGTCCAATTTAGGATCTCTTTCATGTATAACGTTTATGTATATGACTGAAAGAAAAGAACAGCGCCCCTCTCTACATCGACACCAAACGGGAGACACAAATTATGTGCGTTGTTCGGAGTGAGTCGTTATAGGGAGGAACATTTGTAAACAGCTTGAATCCAGATCAGACGCCGCGTAACGCGTCGTCTGATCTGGATTCAAGCTGTTTGCTACTCGTCATAATTTTGTTCTGTCAAAATGTCCATTACGTAACTTTGAGAAAAAACACAAGACGACAATTTTAAGTAGACAATATTGCAACAGTAAAATCGTTAGACATGATGTCCTGTTTAGGGAACTGCGTCAAGGGTCGTTGTAAGGAGGGAATCGTTGTTGTGAGGGCCGTTGTAGGGAGGGAACACTGCAGTAATCTCCAATAACTCATTGACATCTGGAACTTCAAATGGACGGTTCCAGTTTCCAATAAAGTCTCGTTTATTTTTTACTATTTATGGTTGCTTTTACAGTGGAGAATCTGTTATTCTTTCCCGTTTAAACGCAAACGTACGCAAACGCAAAGCACTAAAACGTAGAAAAGAACAACTTTTGGACAATTCTGATAATTCTTGTTTATCTTGGAGGCAAACAGTTTGGAGCCTGATCAGACGCCGGGTCACCCGGCGTCTGATCTGGCTCCAAAGTGTTTGCACTGCAAATAATAGTTTTAGCGTAAACGCGTTTATTGGGAAAGAATAACAGATTCTCCACTGTACAATATAAATAATTCAGACCCTGACCAGAGGGCTCCTTTTGGAGCCGTCTGATCAGGGTAAACTCTGTTTGCTTATGTACAATGTATGTTTAGGACTAATATACTCGTCACTGGGGCCCAATGGGTTAAAGGCATAGAAAATATTAATACAATTCTTTATCGGGGCAGGTTAGATTGAAATAGGTATAACGTCGTGAAAAAGGGTCGGAGAGAGCCATATCAATCGGTGAGATTTGTCTCTGTGTTTCCACATCTCTTTTCCAAGACGTCAAAAGGGATACATTTGATACAGGAATACTCTGTTGGTGCCCTCTGTTCCTCTACCAGTGTATATGTTAATGATACAAGATGACATGTAAACCAAACAACATGGTGTAACGAGTACGAGATATTCAAGTGACTTGATGTTAAACGGCCATTAAACTACCACGCTTGGCCAATATTTGAAACAGATGTCAGCTTAGGGAGAACAAAAAGTGCATGACGTTTTAGGGAGCTTTCTGCAGTGTTTTGCTTCAGAAAGAAAAGCTGTCATCTTTTTGTAGATACTTCGAAGTGTCTGCACTGTTTGGCCATTCAGCTCATGTCTGACTGTCATTTTATTAAATGTTCATTTGATGTCCAACTTGGCCAATCAAAGCATATTATCAAAACGCTTAGGAGCAAATTCCTTTATATTCAATGAGAATAAAATAAGTTCAAATAACGATCAAGCGAAAAGGATTCCAAATGCATTTCTATTAAAGTTTAATACGCCCCTAGTACTTTCGCCCTGATCTATTGCGTCTTTTTGTATAGTACCTCTGTCGCGCCATATGCTATTATAAAAACCCGTTTGTCGTTTTTAAGCACCATTTCACACGTTCATCTCACGTTCTGTGAAGACTAGAGTTTGAATGCTTATCTTTTCATCAGTTTTAATGATGATTCGCCATTTTAGGATATTATTTTACAATATAATCCAATAAACTCGGAACATAAAGCAATTTTCATTGGGGTTCACCACATAAAAACGACGATCTGAGGGTGATACAAAAACCCTAATAAAACTGATACATTTTTAAGATCTAAACCTTTAATATGCCAAACGCAATTTGATTTGAATTCACGGACATTTTTGGCCCAGATAAGACGCCGCGCTACGGGGCTTATGAACTGGATCCAAACTTACAAAAATCGTATAGATGTTTCTAACTCAAATTTTAATGAAAATAGAATACATGTTACGGAAAGTGAGCATTTGCAAACAACTATTTTGAAGTAATCCGCACATTAGTATAATTAGGTTTAAATTTTATTCTTTTTTACTGTCGTCTGTTGAAAATGTTGTCTGCAACAATTATTCTCTTATCCATTGCCCGTGACGACATTCAACAAATCAGGAGGAATCACATTGTTATTAGACAATTTCGTAGATGCAGATCTGGATCCAGGACCTATTTTTTTCTATGCTTATATTTGATTAATAATAAAAAAAAATAAAGTAACGATAAATCACTTCATGCTGGGTACATGTTGGCTTCAAATGGCTACAAATGAGAACCAGCAGGTCACACAAGTATCTGTTTGATGAATAGTTTCGAATGAGGCTTTGAGAATAAAGGATCAATTGCAGTCGAAAACCGATAACTCGAAATCATATTAGTTGAACGTATAGGCTATCGGTATTTCTTAACAAAAATTTCGAAAAGTCGATATCGCTTAAGTCGAATATACACGATTTTCAATGTTTAATCATGGCTAAGATAAGTTTTTACATTGAAATACGTGTTCAAGTATTCACTGTATTTTTAACACGTTACCACATAGCCTGCTTCTAGTTTTGAATACATGTGGTCATTTAAAAAACTCTGGTGACACTGTTTGCACTTGACAACTGCGCTATTTAGTAGTACACTGTTTATTAATGGCATCAATAGGGGTAGTGGGTTAAACCAAATGGAAAACAATAATGATAGCATTCATTAGAATGATAGATTGATTGTTGTCCATCTTTGTAGCTTCACTCTAGATACAGAACAAGACAAAAGCAAACGTACAGTGATTAACAGTGCATTTAGATGAGTGTGGTAAACCACAACACAATAACTACAAAACATACAGTGGAGAAGATGTTATTTTGTCCCAATTAATGCATTTGTATTAAAACTTAAAACACTTATATCTATTGCAAACAGTCTGGGGCCTGATCAGACGCCGGGTAACCCGGCGTCTGATCAGGTCCCAGACTGTTTGTCACTGAGATTAAAACAAGTCGTCAACATTTTTAAGGTGTCATTTTCTTCCTTTTATTGCATTGAGATTAGTATCGTTTTTTACGGGAACAAGCACAACGTCTCCACTGTACCATAATAAAGTAATGCATCATTACAAAAACAAACGTTTTTTGTTTCGTTTCTCATACAGTGAAACCTGTTTCCAATGGTTTCCCAAAGAAAATGTCACAATAACCGAGATCCCTATTGGTATGTTCCTCGATTACCTTTCTGTATCACTTTAATCTTGCATTCAGCTGTCAACTGTCCTTAAAATTGAGAGTTCATTTCTTTAGGGTAACCGCTTAAAATAGGGTTTACTTATACATATATGAGCAAAAATGCTAATACATCTACACCTGTTTTCAATTTGTTCGTTCGTTCAATTTTACCCCTCTCTCTGTCAATATGTTTAAATAATTAATCAATAAATTATTAATAACTAATATTAATGCTAATGAATATTACCGCACTTACGACCACTATTTATATGATAGATGTTTAACCCATTGAAATTAGTGACTCGTATCCTTTACCGCAATGAAACTGTGAAGAGTATACATGTTCTATGCGAAGAGTTAAGATAAAAAGGGCGCTATGTGTGGCCACTGATCTGGGTCTGCGCCGTTTGTCAATATACGCGTATTGTTAAAACATGGACTAGGCTTACTTGGAAACTGGAACTGTCCATATAGGGAAATGGCGTGGGTTAGTGGGAATTTACTGCTGTACTAATCAATCCTGTATATAACCAATTATTGATCTAACAAATATGATACAAAGATATGTTTTGTATTTATAATGCAATGTACGTAGGTCCCGTTAACACTGACTCTCAATTCAATAGGCATTAACTCTCATTCACCCTGAATCCTTTCGTGGACAATCCAGTGTAGTCCATTTATACTTGATTAGAGTTGGGGTTTTGCAATATATTGCAAAATAACAAACTTTACAGGCACTGATCAGAGGACTCCTTGGTGAGTAATCTGATCCGGGTCTACACTGTCTGTATAGAAGAAATGCACTCTTTACATGTACACTGTAATAAAGGACGAGTATATTCGTCGCTAGGGCTAAATATGTAAATCTCAATATCTGCCGCTAATAGCAGTGAGAAGGAATGGTAAAAAGCTGATGCATGAGAGTTTTGCAAAATACAACCATAATTGCTCTATACCCCCAACAAGACATCCATTACTTGCATTGAACGTAACAGCTGCATTAGCTTGACTGAAATGATGTCTGAAAAAGAGTCAAACTGATATCGACATTATACCGTAACCAGGAGCCCGTTTCATAAAACTTCTTACGACAAATGTTGTCGTAAGTCAGTTTATAAAAATCTCAATTATTATTTATTTCTCCATCTAATCCTGTCTTGTGACATCTTTTTGGAATCGTCTTGAAAAGACGATTCCAAAGAGATGTCACAGGACAGGATTAGATAAAGAAATCAGAAATTAAATGTATTTTAAAGTTTTGACTTACGACAACATTTGTCGTAAGAAGTTTTATGAAACGGGCCCCAGATGCCTAAACTTAAATTTGAGCAGGAAAGGCTTTCAGAAAGTTAACCTCTGAGCCTTCAAGTAGAACATTCCAATCTTTGATTAATCCTAGTCCATGTATAGGGATGGATGTTTATTGCAATTTATTTCAAAATAACAAACAGTGCCGACCCTGGCCGGGACCCTCTGATCAGGGTCGACATTGTCTGCTATTTTGCAATATATTCTACTATGCATAAATCAAGCGTGCTCTTTACGTGCAGATGCATTGTTTATGAATGACGAGTATACTCGTCGCTAGTATTGAGTGTGGTCAAGTAGATGATGGCCCTTGAAAAAAAAAATTAAATGAAATTGACAGTTAAATAGATCGCCACATACAGAGCACGATCGGAGCCGGTGTTTGTCCAAACTATGCATTCATGGGGTCATCGTGGATATGGAATAAGCTGACCCACGTTCGGACACATTTTTCGTCCTTGTCTACGATGATAAATGGATAATTTTAAGGTCGTCAGAGAGCGATTCAATTATAACACTTTTTATAGGATAATCCCATTGAAACGATAATTAAAACTGGGGCCATCATTTCTTCGATAGCCTTTGATGTATTGTCGGTGATACGTCAAACGTTTAAGGTACATTTGAACCTCAATAATTCGAGTTCGCTTAAGTCAAACTTACCCATATTTTCAAAGTTAAAACGTGGCTAAGCCACGTTTTAACTTTGAAATACGGGTAAGTTAGACTTAACTGAGCTCGGGTTATCTATATCTAATTGAATATAATTATATGGGTATGTTCGACATAAGCGAGTTCGAATTATCGACGTTCGACTGTAACTTGACTTTGGTTCAAAGCGGTCGTGATGACCAGAAATATGAGACGATTTCAGGTGGTTAGCTGACTGCGAATTGTCCGCACTGATGGCCCAAGAAGGTCAAGTTAACGCCATTAGGCCATTAGTTATCACTTTCAAATAATAAGAGACATCATTGAGTCAATGACTTCTATTTAATCGAATAAAACATCGCATTGAAGCACACGTGGCGAGAGCGGACGCTAATTCTAGCTGGAATTATGTCCCTTTGTTAGAACTCTTCAGCGTGAAGGAGGCACAGACGCCAAATTTAAGCGCGACTCTTGTCCTTGGCGTTTATTCTTGCCCTTCCTCGACTGTTACTGGTCAGTTGTCTGCAAAATGGATATTTTTTGCTTTTTATGTGTCTATATTTAAAGGAACTACTGAAACCAGTTTGAATCCTGACCATTCGCCGAGGTACTCGGTTTCGTTGAAACTGTGACGCACATTCTTGTTTTTAGAAACTACATGTATTCCACAGTAGAAATTCTATAAGCAGACATTTGCTTATTGGAGGATTAAAATAATGCATAAAGTTATTGATAGAACATAATTATATGGCTGATGCGTGGATTTAGATATACCGGTATTCTATAAAGGAGCTTTTTAAATAACTTAAATCCCATATTTAACTCTTCTTATATTTTCAAGGAATGTTTGCTAAACTTCCGCTAGTTTGTCTGCTCATCATTTAACTCTTTCCTGCCGCGACGTCATCAGCTTTAAATCTCAAACAAGTTAAATATTAGGTTAACCGAGTAAAGTAATATCATAATGAGTATCAAACAGTTTGGTTCCTGATCAAACGGGTAAGGCAGTGAAATATATATAGATAATTTAATATTGTTTGTTTTCATTACTTTTAGTTAGCTGTGATTGGCTGTAGTTTTTTCTTCATAACTCCCTGAGAAAAAAACCAGGCCACGCCTTGTCATGACTACTTTCTCTTAGTCCAACCGCTCTCCACAAGCGCTGCATGAAGCAGGACGCCAAATGACGTCATTGACGACGACGTTACTACAAAACGTCGCATTTTGGCGGAAAATATATATGGCGGAGGAACTACAACCGACGTTTTAAAAGCGTTAAATAATGAACATTTGTGTCAGATTCTCTATATAACTTCTTTCTTAAATTCAGTAGTGATATTAAATTATAATGAATAAGTCGGAACATTTATTGTATTCATTCATTTTTATCTCACCACCCTTCATCAATCATCTGCGCTATATATGACCTATTTTGTGTCGCAGTGCCGTAACACTGAACTAATCCATCTATTGTATTCATGGAGGTAAGGAAAAAAATCCTGGTCACACTTTTGTATGAAATCGCTTCGCAGTTTCATACAGTGTGACCAGGTTTTTTTCCATACCTCCATGAATACAATAAATATTCGAATTATTCCTTAAATAACATTTTTGTAAAACGCAGACGACAGTTGGTGTGTGGGTAGGGGTTGCAGCATTACTATAAAACGTACACGTTTGATTTTGTCTGTGCTCTAGGCGTTATGTCATGTGACAAAATGGTAGTTCTATGGTCATTATTATTTATCGTTTTAAGGCCGTTTATCAAACAAGACGTCAATAAGAATGGAGGAAAAGTACATCATTAACGATGTTGAAGATACAAGTATGGACTGCCTGGGTCATTTATCTTGTATCAACAGGCTCTTTTATAATGACAAATTAATATGTTTTCGCCGCTCCGTGACCTTTGAAGGATGCCGCTGTCATGTATAAACATGCATAAGAATTCCACAGCTGGGTATGAGAAGAATGTGACCGGGTTTTATACCTGACAAGTGATTTTGTATATACAAACCTGTTCAAAGAATGTCAATACTAGTACAATGTACAAAAGGTTTTTCATTTTTAACCAACTAACCCCTGAAACTTAAAATGGAGTATCGTCCATTTCTGACTACTTAGGGTAGATTTGAACGACATAGTGCAAACTAAAAAACAGTTGAGACCCTGATCAGAGAACTTTTTACACTGTTTGCAAAGGGCAAATTTACTCTTCACATATAAACTGTTTAGCAATGGCGAGTATACTCGTCCCTCGGGTTGATTGTGTTAAAAAAGAGAAATCTCTGCTTTATAAACGTTTTAGGAATGTACAATGTTTTGAAACACATGTTGTATCTTACACCCCTCACTGCCCTGGCGTCATCTGTTTTAAACAATTATCGCCTTTTTGTTTTACTTTTTTTAAATCTGAGTTATAGATAATTTAACTAAAGTGATATCGTATTTATATAAATGAATATCAAACAGTTTGAATCCTGACCAGACGCCGCGTTTCAATACCAGTATAACCCTCTGCACACTACGGGCGATTTTGTCACAGTCATAGCTATTGCAAACGCGACATCTGATCTGGATGCAAACTGTTTGCAAATGTTAACATTGTGAAACCTGACACTGGATGGGTTTATGAACCACTTGTCAAAACATGTTCAATTCACTAACGGTGTATTTGTAAAGAGTACACTAGTCTTGTCCTGTGGAAATAGTTCTGACCCTGATTAGAATCCCTAATGGAGGGAATGCATTGATTTTGGCAAATTCCAATGTTAACATAATATACATTTACAAAACTCAATCCTCAACTCATGACCTTGCACAAGTACGAGGTCACTGAGGTACTTACTACTGCTGTAGGATAAGTCATAAAACTCGTCCGTAATTACAATGTTTGAATAAAAATTAACTACCTTAATTTAATACTTTAAGAGTGTCGCATAAATTAGCCTACACCTCTTTGTATATATATATACACGTACCTTGATGGCATAGCTAAAGACAGTAGTTCCTGTGTACAGACTACTACTACAGAGACTCATCGAAATTAAGTAAGTATGGTAAATTTACACAGAATTTTGTAGAAAATGTATCGGATTTTCGAAAAGACATCGGCAGTGTATTAAGCAGCTACAGTGGAGAAAACGGTATTATTTCCAAATAAACGCGTTTACGCTAAATCTATTATTTCCAATACAAACAGTTGGAGCCAGATCAGACGCCGGGTTACCCGGCGTCTGATCAGGCTCCAAACTGTTTGCCATCCAGGTCAAAATCAACATTCAGAATTGTCAAAAAGTTTGCGTTTAAACGGGAAAGAATAACGTTTTCTCCACTGTACCTTTCCGTTACCTAATATTCCTCAGATACGCAATTTTATGCATTTACTGAAAAAATACAGTCGAAACTCGATAATTCGAACTTGCGTTAGATTGAACATACCAATATTTCAAAGTTAAAACGTGGCTTAGCCACGTTTTAAACTTTGAAATACGGGTTTGTGTGACTTACACGAGATGGGTGTATCGAAATTAAGCTTTAGAAATACTGGTAAGATCGATTTAAGTGAGTTCAAAGTATCGAGTTTCGACTGTAGTTCCAATTAATAATTTATACCGTCATGACTATGCACCATACGAATATAGAACACATGTCTGTGAAGTGAATGGTCTTCGCACACAGGCGTGGCTGTAAAAAATGAATAAGCATTAGTACCATCCGAACATCGATATCTCGAACATGTTTAACTCGATGTTCCCGTATTTCTTCATTCTAATTGCATTAACTCTTCCTATAACTTACCGCAGGCCATATCACTATTTTAAAGTTCAAACGTGGCTAAGCCACGTTTAGATATGATCGATTTGAGCGAGTTCAAAATATCGAAGTGTGACTGTACTTTCTTTACTATTAAGACAGTCGCATAATTTACACCACACGTTTCAAACATTATCACATTTAAATCATTTAAAAACTGTCATAAAATACCACTCAGCACGGTACACTTTTAGCTGTATCTAAAGCTGAATGCCGCTTAAAGTAGGATTAAAGTAAAGCAGAAAGCTCCAATAGGAGCTTTCTGCTTTACTTTCATCCTGCTTTATGCTGTAATTTATGCTTTTAATAAATCTATGAGTCTTATATGGAGTGGTCGTAATGACGAGGTTATATTGTAATGACATTGGTTTGTAATGGTTGATTATGAAACGTTTATTACCCCTCTTGTGGGCGTATATTTCAGGGGTGTATGTTTTTATTGAGGCTGTCTGTATCACTGGTTATGACTGATGAGGACTTTACATACAGCTAGTAAAGTGCCATCACCTGACAGGCGCACTTCCCACGTAGGTGTGAACTATACACAAATATCACACTGCTATACGACCAGCCATGCTGCTTATGGTAGCCAACTTTCCCTTTATATGAACAGTTGGATAACCCCAATTAAACTGCTTTCCTAGAGTTGAACTCGCTTCAATTGAAAGTATGTGGACTTTACTAGTTAACACGTTGAGTCCTATCGACTAGTATAGTCGTCTTTTACAGTCATTGTACCTACTGAGAGTACACTTGTCCTATGCAAACAGCAAAGACCTAGACCAGGAAACACTGTTTGTCATCTTCCAGAGCAATGTAAAAATGCTACCCTAAACAGATCTCTCAAAATTGAACTAAACTAAAGCATAGCTAATCTCCAGTTTTGTTTGTAATACAGGTATGTTTGACTTTGACGAGTTCGAATTACGTGTGCCGAGAATTAGCTGTATTACGCTCTGCAGCTGCAAACACTTTAAATAATATATAAAGACAACTTACAACTTTAAAATATATATTAACGTTAAGAAGAAACTTTCGTCATGAGTTATATCCCATAAAACGAAACGGGGAGATGACATTGAACACACACATCAGGGCTGCCATAAGTTGGTCATAAAAATCCTAAGATTTCAAATTTTCAATTTTTCAGACGCAATTTTACTACCTTTACCCCATAGTCTGTCTCTTGTTTTGAAGACACATGACTCACTCGGCTTACAACAGGTTGAAAGTAAAGCAGAATGCACATTAAGGCGCATTCTGCTTTACTTTCAGCCTGTTTTAAGCTACCATCTGCTAGGATAAAAATCCGAAGACTTAGGAAAATTCGGAGAAATGGCAGCCCTGACACATCAAACATTCGGAATAGTCTTGAAAGCAGGAATTATATTTGTCAAAATTAGCTCGTTTTGGTAAAACTGCACAAAATACTGTAGAATATCAGAACACGTTTGTCTTTATCCTTTAATCCTATAGCCTGTAAGATTTTGACCTCTCTAAACAGGTTTAAATGAAAGCAGAATGCGCTTCCCGGCACATTCTGCTTTCAAGTTACCACCAGTCTGAATTAAGCTGCCCCATGCTAAGATATAGGATCCTCCTTATGGTACATGTTACTGGCTGTATCTGTTTTCTTATGCAGTGGAGGAATAAATTAAAGGCGTAAATGGCGCATTTGTTACAGGCATTTAAATTGTTTTAATTTGATTATAATATGTAAAAATTAAGATAGCCTGGTAAAACAGGCGATTCAGTTTTTGCTGTTGAAAATGTGTTCTTATGATTTATGATAATATAGACAGGTCATGGCATAACTGAGTAAGACGCGGTCATATACTCTAAAATATTCACAAAAAATACCTATGACCAAAACGCAAGAACTTATTACATGTATCTCTTATGACAGAACGAGTGGCATTTACACAAGGTATTTTGCATTCAAACGTGCGTTAATATTTTAAGGTGAATGAATATCTCGAAAGAAAGACGACTGCTTCATGCAGTACAATAAACCCTTGCTTTTTTGTTTGTTTTCATTTCAGAGGCCACTAAACATTAGTTATACTGTATTGCATTATTTTTTCCTGATATTGAATGTCTTATCAATGTTTCTGTATTTTGACAGGTAAAATCAGCATACGGTGTACATTTTATAGCGCGAAACAGCACGTGATCGAGTAACAGACATGTTTATAAATAGACACAAGTACTTAACGGGTAGGTGAAAGTTGTTGAAGAGGCTATATGGCAGGTTAAGTTTTATGGCCTCATAAAACAACCGAGATTATACAAACTTACTGAAATTTCGTAAGAAATATTATGATAATAAGACTTAAGCCTGCTTTTGCTACCCTGTTATCGAGAGAAAATAAAGAATTTGTAGATTGGTTGGTTGGTTATTATTGTATGTTCTTTGTTTTTTTTTTGTTTAACCCTTTCACTCTCAATGACGCCTTAAAGCGCGTTTGCAAACAGTTTGATCAGACGTAAGCGGCGTCTGATCAGGACCCAAACTGTTTGACACTCTTATCGATATTTATTAGTTAATACAACCTTTAATCTAACGTTGAAACGTGTCTTGCAGACAAAAATTCTGAAGCAGACGACAATAAAGCGGCGAAGGGGTTAAAATCTCCCGAATAAATTGATCATGAAGCGTTAACACCCCTTCACAAAAGACTACACAGTGGATAAGATGTATTTTTGTTCCATATGATATTAACCCTAACGGCGCCAAAGTCGCATAAAGCCGAATTGGCAAACAGTTTGGATACTGATCAGACGCCGCATTACGCGGCGTCTGATCAGGATCTAAACTGTTTGATACTCATTTCAATATTTCTTAAGTCATACTTCATGTACACTGAATCTTACATTGAAACGATATTGCAGACAACAATACTGACACAGACGACAATAAATCAGTGAAGGGGTAAAGCTCTCACGATTAATTTGGCACCGAAAGGGTTACAGTGGAGAAAACATTATTCTTTTCCAATAAACGCGTTTCGGCGAAAACTATTATTTCCAACCCGGCGTCTGATCTGGCTCCAAACTTTTTGCCACTGGTATAAAATGAGTAATCAAAGTTGTCAAAATGTTGTTATTTTGTACATTTTATTACAACGCGTTTGCGTTTCGTTTGCGTTTAAACGGGAAAAAATAACATTTACTCACTGTAACGCGGTTGTCCTTAAACCAGTTAGTCCATTGCAAACAGTATGGAATCTAATCAGAAAACGGGTAACCCATTGGCACATTTGAACATTGTAGACAGAAAGAGAGACATGTAGGAAAATCAAACTTGCTGAGAAATCTCAAATCTAAAGTTAAAGTATTTTGACATAAGGAATATGAAAATGAGTGCCAACATAATACTATATATATACGTTCCTGGTGCCAATCAGGTTGCAAATAATCATTGTACATTGTTCTCTCCCTACAACGGTCCTCTGAACAACGACTCCCTCCTTACAACATCGCTTGCCGCTCTTCCCAAAACAAGATATTTTTTCAAAGTTTTTCCTGGCTGCTTAAAAGTGTCGTCTGCTGTTTTTCTCAAGGCTACATATTAGACATTTTGACAGGACAAACACAATGACGAGTAACAAACAGTTTGAATTCAGATCAAATGCTGCGTTTACGCGGCGTCTGATCTGGATTCAAGCTGTTGCAAATGTGAAACTAATTTCCCTCCCTATAAAAACTCCCATAAACAACAAACAACTCAACTCAACTCAACTCAATTTTATTTCGGCTTTGGTTCACAATTAACATGAACAGCTAAAGCATCAAGTAATATACATACATAATAAAGAATATCAAAAAAGGTTGTGTCAGTGAGGTCTTATAAGGATCAAAAGTAATTATCATTTAAGTATAGGAAACGACTACTATATTAAATACTTGCATTTGTATTTAAAGGGCATTTTACTCATCCGTTTGGATCCTGACCAGTCATCCTGTGTCTGAATGACTGTTCTGGATCCAAACCGTCATTCTGTTGTTTATATTTTCGAAAATGAAAAAGACAGCTTATATCTTTATTTACATATATTTTGTATTATACTAAACATCTATATGTAATTAGCACTAATGTAATTGTAGATAGGGCGCATGTGAGAAACAAACTGCTTATATCACGAATAGGGACTCTGAGTTAATATAATTATTGATGAAAACTGATTAGATGCAGATAAAACGCCGATTTATTTAGAGTCTTATCTAATACATGTATTTGTCTCCCATTGTATGTTGTTGTACAGCGGGAGCATTGTTCTCGGGTTAAGGTAGTGAAGGGGTTTTAACCCTTTCACTCTCAATCGCGCTTCAAAGCGCGTTTGCAAACAGTTTGGATCCTGAACAGACGCCGCGTAACGCGGCGTCTGTTCAGGATCCTAACTGTTTGACACTCGTATCGATATGTTTTATGTATGTCATACTACATTGAATCTTAATTTGGAACGATCTTGCAAACAACAAATATTGAAGAAGACGACAATGAAACGGTGAGGGGGTACAAACCTCACGGACAATTTGGTAGTGAAAGGGTTTAGATATACAGGTGAGTGATCGACAAGCGATTGCTAAACTGTAGTAGGAGGAAAATATTATAAAAAAAGTCCCTTCATACTAACTTCCTATATAAATTTTTATCCTGTATTTAGCAACCCATTCCATAAGAGCTGTTTATTGGTATTGTCTTGAATATGCGTGTAATATAGGTTGAATTGTGCCTGTCGATTTCTTGTCCGAATGTCTTTCACTGTCGACGGTGATAAGCATTGTAACCCATTACCCCATAAATTCGCCTTTTAACGCCTTTAATTTATTTCTCCACTGAAGAAAATAGTTCTTATTTATACAGTTAGGAATATATATCATAAGAAAAAACTCTCTTTCTATAAAAGATGGTAGCTTAAAGAAGGTTGAAAGTAAAGCAGAATGTGCCTTAAGGCACATTTTGCTTTACTTTTAACCTGCTTTAAGTGGCCACCTATCTTCAATACTAGAAACTTGCTATGGGGTAATGGGTTAAACTCCTGGCAGCAACTTTCCGGCATTTCAAAATAGGTCAAGACCTGAGATGCCGAGTGCATCGATTTCAAAGCAGGAACCAGCATAGTTGACGCAACTATTTATATACATAATTTATATACATAATTCCACTAAGTTATAAAAACGGAAGTAATAAAATTAATAAAAACAACCATTTTGAAGCAGACGATATTCTAGCATTTTTTCGGCGGAGCTGGTCTGATTTCTCATTGAGCCTCAAACCTTATATGGCCCAACCAATCGTGAATGACCAGAAATGAAAGCTTAAGGACACGTGCTTAAAATCGAATAGTCTGATTGGGTAGCGGTTAGACTTGACTACTGCCTTTTACAAATTTGTAAAATAAGAGACACAGACTGTTATAGGCTGATTTGCTATGTAGCGGTACCAGTAGTAAACACGACTTTCCGCTACTGCTAGTGAGTTATAACCGAGAAATTTTACGTGTCCCGACCGTTAGGTAGTGATTTGAATAACATAGTGTTTCTATTTTAAGATATGACATATTGTCTCAAATTCGGCAATGATTTGATGCGTTCTGCAAATCAGAACGAAATTGTTCATAATAGAATTGATCATAATTTTAATCTAGTACCAAGTATATGAAAAAGAAAGAATAGCAGTAACAATTCAGTGAGATTACGAGAAAACTGGCGTTTGAATTTAACCTAGATATCGAAAAGATTAAAGATTTCGTGCATGATGGGTATTTTTTGTGTTAACACCGTTTTCCTCCAGCGCATGCGCAACTCTGTGACCTCAAATGTAAACAAACCGTGATTTTTTAACGCGATCGTTAAATGCGAAAACACAACAACACGTAGATACCTAAAACCAGGGATAATAAATAGTCTATTTATTATCCCTGCTAAAACGTACATTGCTACACTTTGTAGATATTTTTATAATAAATCAGAACATAGAACTAACTCTACAAGACAAACCCATACACGAATTCTTGAAGCGGACACTTGCTTTATTTTCTCATTTGAGGGGTCGTTTCAAACAATTCATATTCGGCATATTTCGGGGGTGCTTTCCAAAAATCTCTAATCAAAATCAGGTGATTGAGAATATTTAAACAATCAAACCATATTTAAAGTAACTAACAAAAGAGCACACACATACGAATTTTAGTAATTTATTTATGGTATCTACAAATTACAAAATAAAAATGATACACGTAGATCTAGACATGGAAGTATAATTCCGTGATCTAGATCTGTCTTTAAAAATTCTAATCACTTTCAGTCACATCCTAACCCCCCCCCCCCCCCCCCCCCCCTGTGAACCAAGCAATAGATCCATGTGCAAACTGTACCTTCTGTCAAGAATTCTCAAGTAAATCTCTACAACCACCTCTGAAAAAGTACTTATTGATGGAATAAAAACAGCTGACAAACAGCTGACAACTTGCAGCAAAATGTAGCCCGATCAAAAGCATAAACGTGTGTAAATGCTCTCTGCTGTACTTTCACCTTCAGTCTTTGAGAGACCAACTGCCTTAACAAACTAATGATTAACCTCAGATCCAGTAGTTTAATGATTGCAAAAACTCATTCTTGGCGACTCTCAAGACCTTCAGTCTTTGGTTATATGTATGTGGTCGTAGATTACTGCGCGTGTCTTATTAGATAAATATTAAGCTTAATATCCTGATTTACCATCCTATTTATTGCAACTTGGATAAAATCAATTCCATATACATCATTACCTTAATTCACCACCCATTCCGCCGAATATCTTTTTTAAAGATATTTCTTGTTAAAGCAGGCGACACTTTTTATCTGTCGTTAACCATCTATATGACGTGGTTAGTGGTTACCTTTTGAATGTATCATATTATGGTCGGCATTAACCCAAATGTGCCCATGATCCCATAAATGGGACAAAGGCAAACAGAGTAGACTCTTCTCAGATGCCGCATAATGCAGCGTATGGTCAGAGTCTCAACTGTTTGATTTTAATATAAAACAAAACAAAAATGAACATTTAGATCCTGATCAGACACCGCGTGTATTAAGTCAATTTACATAAAATTAAATCTGATAAATAAAAGCAGACGACAATTGTTTTAAGCAGGTGACGTCATGGCAGCGGAAAGGGTTAACATCTTTAACCCTTTACCTCATAGCCTGTTTCTAGTATTGAATATAGTGTCCACTTAAAGCAGGTTGAAAGTAAAGCAGAATGCGCCTTAAGCGCATTCTGCTTTACTTTCAGCCTGCTTTAAGCTATCATCTGCTTGAATATAGAAAATATTTTGTATGATACATATTTATGACTATAAATTGGAACTATTTTCTTCAGTGAAGGAATAAACTTAATGCGCTAAAAGGCGCTTCTATGGGGGAAAGGGTTAAGAAGAGTTTCCTTGGTGCACAAACCATCAACAGAGGACTCTGATAGAGAGAAAGACTTTTATGAGGTACCAATGTCAGCTAAACTATCAATTATCCGGCCTTTATGACCCGACTTGACAGAACAATAATGATTTTTAATTCAGGAATATAATTGATTCATTTGACTACAGTGTTTTATGGAGGTGTCCCTCTGAACTCGCCCCTTCAGGTGTAGTTTGAATTGTTCGCTCGAGTGCACACAGGCAGTGGCTATAGACGTGTGGTGCCGGGATAAAAGCCAACGATTTGCTTTCAAATGCACTGTGAAAGTTAAAAAAAAGTTTCTTTTTATGTAGATCTATAATAGAATAATTAGTTTCAAGTTTGTAAGCTTAATTCTTTAATCCATAACGTCGGTTGTCCATCCCTTAATCCTTTAGCCACCAGAGGCGACAAAAGTCGAATTTGCGAATAGCCTAGTTTGGGTCTGATCAAGATCCAAACTTTTAAATATGAATTCGTATCTATTTTTCCTCGATCGAATTGCTTTAACTCTTACTTTGAAATAATGGTTAAGGTTATTTTTTCCCTCAATCAGCCTATGCAATGGGAGCGAAAGGTTTAAATCAGACATTCCAATTTGACATGTAAATCATAAATGTTCATCACCTCCAATCCCTTTCACTTCTTTGGTCCTACTTATCCTAATCAGGATCCAAACTTATTGCAAATTCGACTTAAGTCGCTTTTGATCAGGGTATACATGCTTTGCATACGGCAAATGCACTATTTACACGTGCACTGTTTGTAAAGGAAGAGTATAGTCGTCGCTAGGGTTCAATGTGTGAAGCACCGAAACGTTGCATCTCCAGTGCCTCTGTCGCAATGATCGGCTGTCTACTTCTTTGTAACTGGAATTTTCAAACAGTCACACACCTCGAAATGACCTTGATCTTTGACCTGTTGCAATTTAAAGAAATAGGGATCATCTGCTCATCGTGACTAACCTTCCTACCGAATATGAGGACAATAGGTTGAAGGAACGGTGACTTATTGGTCGGAATACATTTGGTCTACCGACAGACCGACCGATATGTGCAAAGCAATATAATTATACTCCCACTTGTTCCGAAGGGGGTATACTAATAAGTTTGACACACAGTGCAGACCTATGATCCCTCTGAACTAGATCTACACTGTTTACAAATTATGATATGTCCGGTTTCAAAGCGTTTAGGGTTAAAGAAGACATGCATGAAGTATTTATAAAAGACCTTAGCATTACAAATTTTCGCCCAGTGGATTCTTCCATGCAAATACATTGGGTTAATAGTAGTCCATATTTGATCTGAGGGGTGCATTTTCTAAATTTTAGTTTTATTTTATATTGAAAATACTATCAGCAAACAGTGTAGACTCTGATCAGACGCCGCATTATGCGGCGTCTGATCAGAGTCTATACGGTTTGCCAATGTCCCATGTATAGGATCTTGGGCACAAATGGATTTAGGCAGGGCATAAGCCTAAGCATCGCGCAAAAAACTCCTATAGGATATTTTGTTGGAGTCTGATCACAGTGATCAGGCTACGAGTTACCCGGCGTCTGAGCTGACTCCAAATAGTTTGCAATGGCCTTGGGCATAAGCCTTAATACGTATTTTGGGAAAGAATAATGTCTTCTACACTGTCTATATAGAGAAACATGACTGTGTTGGTCCCCGTTTGAGACCCCCATCGCTCATGTTTTATTCCAAGTCGGAGTGTGTATTTCCGGTACGGAGTAAAACAGAAGCGGGTTGACTTTAATGTCCCATTATATATTATCTAGTGGTATAAAAGTCATCAATTTTATAACGACACGCCATTTGCTTGGTGTCAAAATTTTAATTTTAGGACAGTAATCATATTCATTCATTTTGTCACTACATTACATTTCGACGCGAATGTCAAATTTAATCGCCATTTAATAATCGTTAAAACTTGCCCTTTATTCAAAGATATGCATGCGTTTTTTGTCGGGACCTGTCTCATTTTTTCACCGCTGCTGTAAATCGTGAGTTGAGTCTGCAGGTAGTAGATACAGCTGATTTATGTCCTAATAAAGGTATTTTTTATTGACGCATTAGGTTTACCTTTCTACAATAAGATGCCCCATATTAAAATGAAAGTAGTTCATCATAAAAATGATGCACAGTCAATCTTGTATTAACCCATTACTTTATAGACACACATCTTAACATCTTCTAGTTATTCTTCAACAGAAGAAAATAGCCACACTGTTTACAGTTATGAATACATGTATGTGCGTATACCAAAATAAATATTATAATTTCTTAAATTCTATCAGATGATAGCTTAAAGCAAGGTGAACGTAAAGCAGGCTGCGATTTAAGGTACACTCTGCTTTACTTTTAATTTGCTTTAAGTGGTCGCCTATCTTCAATACTAGCCAAAGGATTGAGCGATAACTCAATAGAAGACCAAGCATGTGTAGTACATGCATTTGTTATATACAGGGCGATTGCCTTTAGGATGTGATGTGTGATAAAAAGAAATTGTGCAGAAAGTTCCCATAGGATCGCTCTATATTATTCTTTGTTTTTGCATAGAGTTAGGAAATAGTATATACATGTACATCTTTATTTCCTCCAATACATGAATATTGTGAATACAAATATAAACACATATACAGATTATAAACAAACACAAAGAAAAACATGATACATGTATTACATACAATTAAGAAGAAATACTACATCTTCTGAGCGTCACTTTAACATATCAATAGATGCGTCAGCACAACGCAGAAAAGAATAAAGCAGCAATCTCTTGCATGAGCTTTCTGCTTTACGCCGTCCTACGTCGAGCAGTTATATGATGCTGTTCTCAAAGAGCCTTACACAAAACTAAATATATATAAACTTAGACCAAAGATTGCCAATAAACGTAATGTTAGCTTTTACAAAGTCATGAGTATGGATGCCTAATTCAACTGACAAATCAATGCCAGGTGAGCCAAGCAGAGCACCTAATTTAGCATCATCGTCTAACAAACTTAACCTAGCAGTAACAGAACGACCAAACCTGGCCCCTATGTCGTACATGTGTTGCTGTCGATCTTGTTCGAAATAATCACATTCTAACATACAATGGTTAACATCGTAGGTAAAAACGTGACCACATTTCGAACAAAGCGTTTCTCTCCTGTAAGAACACATTCTAGAAATCATATTTACAAGACTTTTTCAATAAGGTAACATGTGTGGTTGTTGTCTACACAGTTGCCATACAAAACTATCGTTATAAATTGGATGAATCCAAACAAATGGCAAGTATTCTTGAGAAGACGTGCGATCATACCACGATCTCTCTTCAAAATTACTTATGTTATTACATACAGCGTTTTTCCATGTGTGTTTAGAAGGAAACTCTCCTGTTTCAACATAGGTATACAAAAAGTTCAATAAATCATATTTTGTGAGTACTTTTACAATATCACTGAAGTACCCTGGTTGTACCTGATTAGACAACCAGCTTGCAACCATGCGAACTTAAAATATATCCTTTGCACGTGACCTGACAGAAAGTCTACAGAATTGTCCAAACAGTGTAAGCTTCATTTTGTCAATATAAGACTGGATTGAGTAAAACTTTAATAAACTCAGTGCTATATCAGTTCGTGTTCTCATGCTGATGCCCTGCATGTACTTAACACAAAACCGATGGCTTCTTTCAAGAAACAAAATGTCAGATTCGGTTAGATTATACCACATTTCACACCCGTATAGTCCTTTTGGCAATACAACTGACTTATAAATCTTCCTACATGTAAAAGGTTGAAATCCTTCGTCAGACCCAAAGCCACATGGTTCTAAGCTTAAAAATGTTCCCTTAATTTTGGCATTTGACTCTTTTATGTTTTCTGACAAACTGAGATATTTATTAAATAAGATGCCTAAATGTGTATAATTTTCAGATTCATTTACAACATCATTACCCAAGTACCAGTTTCTACCTGAACTTTTAAAAACACCTTTAGTTTCATTACAAACCATGACAGCTGATTTAAGGGCATTATATTGGTATCTCCATTTGCACGCATACTTGTAACACTGCTCCATCATTCTATCTAAACCAGATTTAGTCAGTGCCAACAAAACCATGTCGTCTGCTGATGCAATAGCAGGAACAGGGGTCTTGTTAAGTGTAAAACACATATGTGTTTCTTCAAGTTCAAGTAGAAGCTCATTAATAAAACATAAGTACAAAAATGGCGAAGTTACCCCACATTGCCTCGTTCCAACATTAATGCTGAAAAACTCAGACTTATATCCACTGTACTATAAACAGCTATCTAAATGTTCATATAAGCTAATTATTGCTTTCCATGACAATTGTTTTAAACCCATGGAATGAAGTTTATAAAATAAACCATTATGCCATACCTTATCAAAAGCAGTTTTAACATCAAGAAAACAAAGGAACAGTTTAGAGTGATATTGTTTCGAATAATAAGCACATTCTCGGAGGAGGAATGATGACATCGTGCAGCTCATACTATTTTGAAATCCTCCCTGAAGTGGGCTCAAGTTAAAAACAGTTTCAGATTTTATTCGACTTAACAATACCCTTTCGTATAGTTTTAGAATGGACGAGCACAGTATGATAGCTCTGTAGCTTGCCGGATCATCTTTCCTTTTCCGACTTCCTTTATACAAGGTTATGATTGTTCCACGTTTCATGCTTGCAGGCACATAAGAATATCTTAACATCAGGTTGAACAAGGCTGTTAGTGAGCTGTGTAATTGTTCACCACCATATAAAACATGTTCATTATATACTAAATCTGGACCACAAGCTTTGCTCTTTTTCAAAAGCTTAAGCTCCATAGAAATATCGCTTACAGATAGCGGTACACATGTGACGTCATCGGTACTATTTTGTTTCAAATCACGAACAGCCTCATCAACCTGATTACGAAAGTACGAATCATAGAACGGCATGTCAGTATCCGAGTTCAGTTCACTGAAATACTGTCCCCAGTGAAAAACAATTTCTTTAGGGTCCCGGAATGTTACACCTTTAAATTTCATCTCAGGATTCTTGTTTCCGTGCGCTTTTTGTTTACGCGCTTTAAATTTTTCCAAAAGTAAGCAGAATCAATATCAGCAGCAGAATCAAGTTCTTCATTAAGTTGTTTAAGGTAATTTTCTGAGCAAGTACGGTGATATTTAAGAAACATGCGCTTACAATTCTTATATTCTTTATAAAACGTACTATCACTATTTCTTGGTCTACCTTGTTCGATCCATGCATTACGAGCTATACGCATATTATAATGTAACAACTTAATCTGTTCATCCCAATACGGTTTAAGAAATGGTTTAAAGTTTACTTTTAAAAATGAACTATGCAGCACTGATTGAACAGCTAATGTCAGAGTACAATTGATCAATGACCTCCCTGTAGTTATCACTATTTGTAACCACATGATTTTCCATATTACCCAGTGTATCTCACAAAACACTCTGAAAATTGTTTATTTCGTTTTCTGTAACAGACTTTATAGGTGGATATAGGAGATAAGAGTGAGGTTGGGCGCCCCTAAACCCAGGTTTAACCCCCCAGTGGTTGTTAATAATTAATTAATTTATAATTAATTATTGATTGCTACTGACCGTACCAAGGCGGGCTCCTATATTCACTTAGCTTTATGTTTGTCTTGCGTGTTGTTTTATATTTAGTGTGTAGATGAAGGAATGGTATTGCGTGTGTGTGTGTGTTTGTTGTGGTATGACTGTGTGTGTGTGTGTTCTGCTTGAGAGGTGGGTGTATTGTTTGTGTTACGTTTCCTGCTTGAGTCTTTCGTATTTATTTCCATTTAACCAATTGGCAAGGCAACATAGCGCCAAATGATGACATCATCATAGGAATGTTAATGTCTTAATAAATAACCCTTTATCCCAAAGCTTTCTATGGCCCAGCACGACATGGTCTTGGGCATATTGCTGTTTATCTGTTTGCCTGACTGTTTGTCCGTCTGTCCATGATTTAACATTGGCTATAGCATTGGAACAACACGTGATAGAGACGTTATATCATAACATTGTTTTGCAGTTTAAAAACCCTAAAATGCTGCAATGTTTTGTCTCTCAGTAAAACAAGTATACACGTACAGGAGAACCTCTCTATTACGACCACTAAAATGAAGGCTAATTGTCTGTAAAAACAAAAGACAGATGACACCTTAAAGTCCCATTGTGGTTTCAGAACTTTTTTTAATGCCTGAAATACAATAATGGTTAATAATAATGTTTGAACATTCTTATGGGCCAAACTGATCTATGAAATGATGAAGACGGACCTAAATCACCAAAAAGGGCGATTTAAAATCATAACAAACCGAAAATAGAACGTCTGACATAAACATTACCACACGGCTTAGTACCACGTGATACAGCCGAAATCAACTTCACTGGGTGCAAACCGTATCTACCTCCGCCCGTCCATCCATCAATCAGTTAGACTATCACACTTTTTTGTCCGCTCTCTAACTCAACTAATTTTTTATCCGATCTTCCACAAACTTGCTGAAAATGTTCATTGATATAAAATCAAGGTTTAGTTTGATTACTACTAAAATCGCATAAGGCATTTTTGAGTTATTGCCTGTTAATTAATACAAAACGACTGTTTCAGTCATTTTTGCACTCTAAAACAAACAGCTTTTATCGGATATTCACCAAACATGCTGAAAATATTTATTCATATAAAATTTAGATCTATTTTGATTATTACTAAAACCGCATGTGGCATATCTGAGTTTTTGCCCTTTATGTATTAAAAAATGACTGTTTTCAGCAAGTTTTGCTCTCTAACACAAATACATGTAGACTTTATTGGATCTTCACCAAACTTGCTGAAAATGTTTATTGATATAAAATCAAACTTTAGTTTGATTACTACTAAAATCGCATAAGGTATATATAAGTTATTGCCTGTTTATTAATAAAAAATGACTGTTTCAGTCACTTTTGCACTCTAACACATACAGTTTTTATCGGATATTCACTAAACTTGCAGAAAATGTTAAATTATATAAAATTTAGGTCTAGTTTGATTATTACAAAAATCGCATGTGGCATATCTGAGTTTTTGCCCTTTATGTATTAGAAATGACTGTTTTCAGCAAGTTTTGCTCTCTAACACAAATACTTTTTTTGAATCTTCACCAAACTTGCTGAAAGTTTTTATTAATATAAAATTAAGGCTAAGTTTGAATCCTACTAAAATCGCATAAGGCATGTTGGGGTAATAGCCCTTTAATTATTTTAAAAAAATGGCTGATTCAGCCTTTTTTGCTCTCTAACGAAAAGAGTTTTTATCGGATCTTCACCAAACTTGCTGAAATTCTTTATTTATATAAAATCTATGTCCAGTGTGATTATTACTAAAATCCCATAGGGATTATCTTAGTTATTGCCCTTTATGTATTGAAAAGGACTGTTTCACCATTTTTGCTCTCTAACACAAATACTTTTTTTATTTATTTTCACCAAACTTGCTGAAAGTGTTTATTTATATAAAATAAGGTTTGGTTTGAATACTACTAAAATCGCAAAAGGCATGTCTGAGTTTTTGCCCTTTAAGTATTAAAAAATACTATTTCAGCATTTTTTTGCTTTCTAACACATACAGTTTTTATCAGATATTCACCAAACTTGTTGAAAATGTTTATTAATATTAAATCTAGGTCAATCATCTTAACTACCAAATCGCACAATTCATGTTGGAGTTATTTCCATTGAATGGCTTAAAATTGACTACTTCAGGCTTGTCAGCTTTCTGACTCAAACAGTTTTAACTGGATCTTCACCAAATTTGCTGAAAATAATATTTGTATAAAATCTTGGTCCAGTTCTATAAATACCCAATACCCCGAAGGCATGTTGGAGTTATGGTTCTTTAATTTTTAAAATTTTGCTATTTTATCCTTATTTTTGCCCTGTCCACTCTGTAAAAGGACCAGTTTTTATTCTACTTTTAGCCAAATATTTGGTCAATGGTTGCATGTGCTTCATCTTAGCCGTGTTGGTAATAAGCAAAGTAATAAATGACCACTCCATTTCTCCTTTACCTCTTGAGGGATTTTCATTCAACTGTATTCGATTTCTTTCCTTGACCTAGATTTGATACCAATACACGTTGTCAGCAAGTTTGGTGAAGATCCAATAAAAAGTGTTTGTGTTAGAGAGCAGAACATGCTGAAACAGTCATTTTTTAATTATTCAAGGGCAATAACTCAGACATGCCTTATGCGATTTTGCTAGTTATTGAACCTGACCTAGATTCTATACTAATAAACATTTGTAGCAAGTTTGGTGAAGATCCAAAAAGAAGTCTTTGAGTTAGAGAGCGGACAAGGCTGAAACAGTCATTTTCAGCAAGTTCAGGTATAGATTCTCCGTAGCTTTTTTAATCGTTTACCCACCGTGAATGTTACAGGATCTCATAGTGTTTAGACCTGTGCCTACTGGTCGTAACTTTACGGAATTTACAAACTATTTGAATCTAAAAAGACGCCGCGTAACGCGGCGTCTCATCTAGATCCAAACTGTTTGACACTCGTCTTAAGGTTTGTTTAATTAAAACAATGCATAAATCTAAACTGAACACATTTTGCAGACGACAATGTCAAAGCAGACGTCTGTACAGCAGAATAATGGTTAACAGGGTCATTTTCAGTGCTCCAGCTATACACATGTAAGCGGGAGTAATCTGAACTAATCTAACATTTTCTCACTCATTTCAGCACGCTATGGTGTTACTACTGATTAAACCGTCTCTTCGAGACAATTTTAATGAGTATGACACCATTGGGTTTAAAAGCAGAAATAAAGATTTTAGTTTTCGAAATACTTCCGTTATCTGGAGCCCTGTATTTACAGAGTTGTCCTTCTTTCCATTCACAAGGGAGGCTTTTTAATTGGTGCAGCACAAAAATATTATAAATAAAATTTAAAAAGCGAATTTCTTAGATAAAGTCAGTTTTTGTGAAAGAATCACGTCCCACGTAGTTCAAATGGGACTCCAAACAACCGTTTTATGCAGGTTTCTCAAAAACACAATGCGGCTTTAAAGCAATGTGAAAGTGAAACAAAAAGCTCCTGTAGGAGCTTTCTGTTTTACTTTCACATTGCTTTAAGCAGTCACCTGTCTTAAACGACTTATATTTGGCACAATTTAGTGGTTGTAATAGAGAGGTATTACTATACTGCTATTGTAAATTGTAAAACATCTACATGTATATCTTCTATGCAATGCACCCGTTTATATATTAGGTATTACAGAATTATAGTGGTATTAGATATTCAACTATGTTTTCTAAGTCGGACAACAGAGTCCATATAATGATATTTTCATGTATACTATAAAACTGATCCATTGTATCATGTAACAAGAAACATGTATTTGTTTACGTTACTTAATAAAATGTTTTGAATCTTGAATCTTGAATCTTGAATCTATATAATGGTGAGAAAAAACAAACTATTTGCAATTAAAATCCTCTACATAATTTTGTTCTGCTATAAATGAACTAGATGTAAATTGTTAGATGAAATATGGTTATTAAATTTTTGTAACTCTAAACAGTTATGATCTGACCCCATCCTCTATCCATCAAGGTAGGCGAATGAACGTTAAGGTAGTAAGCCTCTAATGAAATACTAACACTTTGATTTCACTATTGATAGACAAGAGTGGTCTAACCTGAGCACACAACTGTGTTTTGTCCGTACAACAGAATATTTCATATGAAGTAGCAAACAGTGCAGACCCTGATGAGACGGCGAGTAAAGCGGCGTCTTATCAGAGTCTTATATACTTATATTTATACTGTTTGTTGATGTCTACAGTGGAGAATATGTTATTCTTTCCAGTTTAAACGCAAACGTACGCAAACGCAAAGCACTTAAACGTAGAAAAGAACAACTTTTGGACAATTCTGATAATTCTTGTTTATCTTGGAGGCAATCAGTTTGGAGCCTGATCAGACGCCGGGTTACCCGGCGTCTGATCTGGCTCCAAACTGTTTGCACTGCAAATAATAGTTTAAGCGTAAACGCGTTTATTGGGAAAGAATAACAGATTTTCCACTGTACTTAAGCAGATACTAGGCTTTCAAAACAATGGATTGATGCAGGACAGTATTGTCATAAAGTTAATAATTATAACAATAAAACAGACTGAAAAAAACCGTTATAATGGGCGTAACGCAAATTAAACCAAGATCAGACGCCGACTTACTGTTATGGATTAACTCTTTCCTCCCTGAAACTTTAAATGGAATATTCCAGTTTCCATTTTAGTCTAGTCCATTTCTGACTTTTAAGGGTTGTTTTTGTCAATGTTTGGCATTGTGACAAACAGTGAAGGCCCTGATCAGAGGGCTCCTTTCGGAGCCCTTTGATCAGGGTCTTCACTGTTTGCATAGGACAAGTGTACTATTCACACGTACACTGTTTGAAAAGCACGCCTATATGCGGGACTAGGATTCAAAGAGTTAAGCATTTGCAAACAATGGTCAAGTTTCTATTGGCAGGATAAGAGTTATAATATATTAACACTTTACTCGAGTAATAGGGCTACGTATACATATACGCTTTAATATACAGTAATGTGGACTGAGTGTGTACCATAAGAAATATTTCTTTCATTGAAAACTGTTTGGAATCAAATCGGATATCGAGAAACCCGGCGTCTGACCAGGATCCATGTGTGCCACCCTGTTCGTGAGTATTGTTGATGTTCTTTTTTAAAAAAACAACAAAAACAACAAAATCCCCCCAAAAAACCCAACCCCAACCCTGTCAACTTCTACTTTCTTTTCACTGAATTGCTTCTGCGTTTAATTTCGTTTAAACGGGAAATAACCATGCTTGTTTCTCTACTGCATGCATGTGGTCTACACTGTTCTTTATGGTTGAGGTTCCCCTTTCCACTGACACAGTTATAATTTATTACTGGACAAGGGGACCACCACCCATCGTTTCGCTTGCAACGGTTTCACTAAAATGATGAATTAATGGCAATCATTAATTATTCATTTTTAATAGCCCTCTCTTTGTTTCACATCAAATTAGCGATTTTCTGTAACAGGTTTCAATCTCTGCCCGACAACTGCTGGCTTCAATGTTACTACTCAGACGTTGACATAGAAATCAAATTTGATAGCATTAACGTCCTAACGCCCGGTTCGTATTATAAAACTGACAAGTCGTATATTCGTATTTTTTAAACTCCAAACTCGTTTCCTGTAGCTGAAACAACCGCAAGCCGAGTGAAACTTGACAGATAAACTTAGGATCGGGCCATTCTCTGTCAAAGCAAATCATTAAACATTAATTACAATTTGCAGGTGGGTGGAGAATGAAAGCTTTATCCTTAAACCCTTATCCTGCCGATCACAACTTGATTGGTATTTGCAAACAGTTTGAATCCATATCAGACGCCGCGTAATGCGGCGTCTGATATGGGTCCAAACTGTTTGACACTCGTTTTTTGTCCCTGATTTAAACTACAGTAGAACCTCTCTATTACGACCACTAAAGTGTGTCAAATATTAGTCGTTTAAGACAGGTGACTGTTTAAAGCAATGTGAAAGTGAAGTGAAACAGAAAGCTCCTACAGGAGCTTTCTGTTTGACTTTCACATTGCTTTAAGCTGTCACCTGTCTTTTATACAGACAATAAGCATTATCTTTAGTGGTCGTAATACAGAGGTTCTACTGTATATACATCTTAATTGGATATTTTTACAGACGATTTCTAAGCGACGATATCACGGCAAGGAAAGGGTTACATTAACTAGCTTTGCTTTCGTCTGCTCAAAAAGGGTCGTCTGCAGACGTTTTTACGTAAAATCTAATATTTTAATGGAAGCGACATTAGAAAAAGATCAAACAGTTTGGACCCTGATCGGACGCCGAGAAAGTTGAACCCCGATCTGGTTCTAAACTGTTTTTAAAAAACCTTATCAACACTCATTAACCATGAAAGGTGTTGTCCATTAATTACGTGCTAATATAGTATTATAAATCTTTTTGTAACAACATTATGTCCGCTTTGATTACAAGAATTTGAAAATGCTCTTAAAATGCTTTGTCGCACAATGATTCTGTTGTTCTAGCGTAAAGTCATTCTGTGTTACAATGTGTATTTAAACTATTTGACATACAGTGGAGAAGCGTTATTCTTTCAAATAGCGAATTTCCAAACAGTTTGGATCCAGATCAGACGCCGCGTAACGTGGCGTCTGATCAGGATTCAAACTGTTTGACACTCGTATGGACATTTCTTTAGTCAAAACAGCCCTAAAGCTGACTTTAAAAGATTGCAGACGACACTTCCAATGCCGACGATAGTTTGGCTATAAGAGGGTTAAAGCAGGCGATACAACTTGGCGGGGTTCAACGAAACTAAACGCAAATACAATAAAATGACGTATAGAAAATTGCAATTTTGTGAAAATTTCGAAGACTCATCTGAGTGATAGAAAAAATTGGCTCCAAACAGTTTGCAACGATCATAATGTTTTTCACTTTTTCAGCATAAACGCGTTTGTTGGGAAAACAACTCTACCATGTAAACGTCTTGTTTACAATACTGCTACAGCTGGGGAGACGGTGCTCATTTATCTTACAACGGAGTTAAACTCAAACAAAATAAAATGAAATTTTGAAAATGACAGGTTATAGAATATATTGATGATTTGTTTGAAGTCTTGTTTGACTCTTAGTCGCTTAGTGCTTGTTCTAGTTCCAAACTATTTGAACTGATCATTCCGTTATTTAAGAGTACGAATGCGTTTGACAACTTCTCATTCACCCCTTGAAACTTCAAGTGGACAATTCCAGTTTCCTATAAAGTACAGTCCATTTGGGATTAAATATTGTTGTTTTATAATGTATTGCAATATGACTCTGGCCACAGGGCTACTTAGGACTAGTTAGAGGTACACTGTTTGTAAATGACGGGTGTATTAATACAGCTGATGGCAATACCCTGGACCATTTCTGCTAAAAGAAACCTAGTGTCAACCATTTTTTCTGTGTTAGCGGACAAGGTAGATAGAGGACTGTTTGTAACCTTCATAATATATCACGAAGTACAAGCCCATCTTCCGTGACACACTTGACAGCACAACAATACCGAGGCTAATAGGGAAGATAATGAACATAATCTTAGGCAGCAAACCGTTGCGGCCGCTGTCAACGATGGTTCATTTTTATACGTTATATTTGAGCGAAAACAATGCTATTTATTATGTTTTTCGTAACCCCCTCTTTTCATCACCATGTCGGGTTACACTTCAGTTTGCAAAACAGTTTCGATCCTGATCAGTAGCGGAATTTCTCGGCGTCTGATCAGGATCAAAACTGTTTTGGACCGTTGCAATGTTTCTTCAGCCGAAATGGATGGGTTATAAGTTTTGAAAAATATGTCAAATGATAAGTTTGAAGAGGACGGTTTCGTGGAAGTGAAAGGGTTAAAACACACGGAAATACTGCTGCCAGACTCTGCGCTCTTCATCGTCGCGATCACTCTTACAACAGTATTAATGGAAAATGACAGTTAATTGTCTTTGCCCCGGCTTCTGAAGGAGTACGGTAAAATCTGTATTTACGGAACAATTATAAAAGAATTATGTCGATCATCGAAGTCATATTAATGCTGTATGCGGTATATAAGAAATGCAGAAAGTTCCTACATTACTTTTATACTGCATTAAGTGGACATATTTACCCAAGACTGCTAACGCGGCTTTCTTTAAGAAATCGCTTAAAATAGGTTTAGTTGTGGCTGTATAAAAACCGGAGATTAGAATTTGTATTTGCGCGCGGTTTTGTTTGTTAGCATGCATGCACATCTCTAGACATTTAGACAACAACCCCATAATGCCGGGTCAAATGATGGATGCAATTCTGCATCAAAACTTTCCTCTGTCAAAATATCATCTGCATCAAAATCTGTCATATGAAATCAAATATTTTTTTCAATTTTGGATTAAGATATTTTGAAAGGGAAATACATGTACATGACGTCATCAACTGTTTGGAAGTTTCTGATGGGATGCAAATATACTCTGTGTCTGATCTAGATCTAAACTGTTTGCACATGTCATTGCGGTAAGACTTAGCAGAGAAAAGGATAATAACCTCGCCCACTCAATAGAAATGCAGTATTGTCATAATCAGTTTTGTAATATGTTTGTCTATTTCTCTGCTTTTTGTAGGATACCTGCAAAAAATATAAATTGTCTAGCAAGGGCGATAACTGTACAGTAGATAATGTGATCAACGGTTCCAAAGAATCGACTCATAGATGTGGTATAGTGGAAAAGTTTCTTTCTCGTTTATACGAAATTGACAGTTTGCATTGAACATTGTAAGCTTAACATACTAGAATCACACGTGTTACGTTTGTTTTAAAGCTTTTTGTCTCCTATTTTGAGGCGTCAGACAATCGTCAGATTTAAAGCGTAAAAGTCTTAAACGGAATTTCGACAATCGAAATGGATCGGAATGGTCGTAATGTATATGCAAGAGTTGTATACCTAACTGCTTTTACACAACATATAGATCCAAATGTTCAGGAAAACAATGTTGCAGAGTAATAAATAACAAGCACATTATACAAACATGTATCTCAAGAAGTAACATCGTGCTCTATCCTAAACAAGAATAGACGGAACCCTTACCCGGGACTGCCCGGCCTGCCATCTCCCTTTTTCTGAAATATTCGGAAATGTTTAATTTCTCCGAACCTACGGTTGTTCGGACTTTATTGAAATAAAATTCATTCTGTTAATATGAACTCAACTTTCAACTTTAAAAGTTGAGTTAATATGTTGTGCAGATCTATTTTTGATAAAGATCATGGTTGTAAATATTGTGATATATTTTGTTTTGAAAAGATGGACAGCGCATTTATTACATGTTAACAAGAGTATGCAACTTATACGAAATATGTTCTATCCTAGAAGATGGTAAATTAAAGCAGACGGAAAGTAAAGCAGAATGCGTCATAATGCGCATTCTGTTTTACTTTCAACCTGCTTTAAGTGGGTACGTGTCTTAAAAACTAGAAACAGGTTATAGGGTAAAGGGTTAATTAATGGTAGGATTTCTAAAATCTCGGTTGAAAAGTAGAAAATTAGGAAATCTTAAGGAGTTTTATCATCACCTTATGACAGCCCTGCTTTGCTTTACCAAACCAGAAACCTATTTAATTGCTGGCTGGTTCAAACTGTTTGACACACGTTTAAATTAGCATTTTGTCCATAAATATAGACAGGTAAATTACATTTATTTTGATAGAAAATACGGATTATGAATTTGACGAAAACGATACAAGAGAACTATAAGGGCGATACGCTCCACATTTAACAACATAGCACATAGTATACTTGGCTTAGAATATTGTTTCTCAAATACAGTGGAGAAAACGTTATTCTTTCCAATAAACGCGTTTACGCTAAAACTATTATATCCTTTGCAAATAGTTTGGAGCCAGATCAGACGCCGGTAACCCGGCGTCTGATCAGGCTCCAAACTGTTTGCTACCCATATTAAAATAGATAGTAGAAAGTTTAAAAAAGGATGCCATTTTCAACAGTTTATTTAGTGTTTTGCGTTTCGTTTGCGTTTAAACGGGAAAGAATAACGTTGTCTCCACTGTAGTTAACTCACTGACATCTGAAACTTCAAATGGACAATTCAAATTTACAATCAAGTCTAGCCAGTCCTACCCTTTACTGTATGTAAGAGCATGAGATTCGTGCTCCGTTGTCAAGGCCTAACGCTAGGGAAATTTTGACAAACTTACAGTAAAGTGTAGGGCTGTAGCCAAATTTGGACTATTTAGAGTTACTTTTTTTATATTACATGTATATTAAAACTGGCAATCAGGGAGGATCTTGATCATAGAGCCTCTGGTCAGGCTCTACACTTATGCATACGGCAAATGTACTCTTTACATGTGCACCGTTTGTTAAAGAATCACATACGTGGCACTAAGGTTCAATAGCTTAATGTCCTATTCAGTTTGCGTATGAAATTTTAACAAGCAAGAGTTGCAGAAGGATGCTCGGAATAACATAACCTTAGATATACATCACGACGTTAATGATGCAATTTTGTTTCAACTTACGACTGTTATTTAGCATAATATGTAACATTAAAGCATAAAAAATAATTTATGCATACGAAAAACTAATTAATGAACAAAGAAAATTATAAAATGCTGTTGTACAAGAAATTAATTAATGCTAATTAACAGGCGAATTAAAGTACTCAAAGATGAAACACACTTAGGCCAACTCTCGAACGGTCTCGCAAAAACGCTAGACGGAACGAACGTTAATGTAGGTCGCCACGATTCATCTTAACTTCTCGGTTGTCATGGTTATATTAAGTTAAATTAATATCATAATTTCCTCGTTTATAAAGTTGCAGGGGTCAGATATAAATTACTGTCTGTATAAGACACAGTCTTGTTTAAACGCTAACGAGAAAGAACATCTTGTCAGTCAGGCAGGCAGTTACGGAAAAGACGGGGGAAGAGAGACGTACAGTGGAGAAACGCTGTTCTTTCCCAATAAATGCGTTTACGCTAAAACTGTTATTTCCAATGCAAACAGTTTGGAGCCTGATCAGACGCCGGGTAACCCGGTGCCTGTTCAGGCTCAAACTGATTGCCACTCAGATTTACATTACTAGTCAGAATTGTCGAAAAGCTGTATTTTTCTTCGTTTTGTTGTGATGCGTTTGCGTTTCGTTTACGTTTAAACGGGAAAGAATAACGTTTTCTCCACTGTACCTAACTGTTACAGTGGAGAAGACATTATTCGCTCCCGTTTAACCCTTTTACCATAGCTTGTTTCTAGTTTTAAAGAAAGGTAACCACTTAAAGCAGCTTGAATGTAAAGCAGGCGCATTCTGCTTGCAAAGACTTTCAGCTTAATTTAATTTACCATCTGCTAGAATATTATTATAAAACATTTCTAACGGTACATATTTATGACCGTAAGAAGTGGAACCACTTTCTTCAGTGGAGGAATACGTTTAAGGAGTAAAAATGCGTTTTCATGGAGTAATGGATTAACTGAAACTAAACACAAGTTCCATTCCTTAAAATATAGGAAAATATCCCCTTTTAAAAATTCTGACGGTAATTCTAATCTTAGTGACAAATATTTTGCAGTCTGACAAGACGCCTGGGTAACCGATGTCAGGTCTGGTTCCAAACTGTTTGCAGTTGAATAGTTTTAGCATAAACGTGTTTATTGGGAAATAATAACAGGCATGCACCACTGTATATAGAAACAGAGTGCACCGAACTTGTTTCAGATAAGATGCTCATTGTTTTAACCAATTATGTTCCTGAATGCTCCTATTGTACTGGTTGAAAGGGTTAAATATTAATTAAAATTAATTATAATTAATTAAATGGGCGTAAATTTTGGCAATGCCTTATATGGTTATACAGCTAAAGAATGCATATGAACCAGACTACAGCCATTGGATAGGTTTATTGTAAACGCGCTTGTGCTAAAACTATTACAATGAAACCCCTCTAAACCGGACATGAGTGGAGTGGGCATTGTTTCTAGTATGGAAGATAGCTGACCACTTAAAAAATGAAAGTAAAGAAGAATGCGCTTTAGAACGCATTCTGCTTTAATTTCAACGTTCTTTAAGCTATCATCTGCTAGAATATATTAACTATTTCTGATGATACATATTCATTTATGTATAAAGCTGAACTTTTTACTTCAGTGTAGGAATAAATCAAAGACGTAAAAATGCGCAGTTATGGTGTAATGAGTTAAAATAAAGAAGGGTTGGGAACGGGACCAAAGTTTTTGTCCGGTTTAGAAAGGATTCTGGTATTTAGAGGTTCCGGTTTGGAGGGGTTCCACTGTACATGTATTTCTTTTTTAAACAGCTTGGAGCCAGATCATGAGACTCCAGGTTACCCGGCATCTGCTCAAGTTCCAAACTGTTTGTCACTTAGATCAACATGAATTGTCAACACTTTCTAAAAGTGGTAATTTTCTACCATTTATATTAAGTGTTTTGTTATTTTGTATTTAGTTTCTAACTACATGTATAATAAAAATGTATTCTCCACTATAAAAATGCCGAGCATTAGTTTCTATAAAGGTTTTCGCGATATGCCTTCGGGTATCTAAATGACTTTGATTTGAAATTAACCATGAAGACCATATCTGATCAAAACTCGGCGGATGAAAGAAATGCAATTGAAATGTCCAAAATATTTTGAAAGGGTATTTAGGGGAATGGCGTGTTCTACCCTACAATAGGCTATGCATGTGCAATGTAAAGATAGAAGTAATTGGTTATTTTCTGCAGGGTTACCATAAGTTGCTTATAAAAATCCTAAGATTTCCCAAATATTCAAGCGCGATTTTAGAAATCGTACCTTTAAACCTTTCGCTCCCAGGTTCTATAACACTATTATAACTATGCAAACAGTTTAGATCCAGATCAGACGCCACGTTACGCGACGTCTGGTCTGGATATAAACTGTTTGGCGCACATCTCAACGTTTCCTAAGTAAAAAACGCATATAAATTCTAAATTTTAAAACTAAGGGCAGAAATTTGAAGATTTCAGTAAAAATCAGTAGATCCGGAAAAATTAAGAAAAATCCGAAGCTTTTCGAAAAAATCCGGTGAAATGACAGCCCTGTTTCTGTGTTCGTCTTTGGAGTGTGATGAGTTTGATAGCTTGAATGAACCGACGTTTGTTGATGAAGCACTCGCCGTTATAAATATATACGAGAATCCACGCGCAGACACCAGCCACTATGGCTTCATGATCTGTTCACAGTAAACATCTCTTAAATGACATCCAACAGCACGCTCTCGGTCTTAAAGAATGGATGAATGCTTAATACAGGACTACAGTAAGACAGAAAGCTCTTATGGACGTCCCCTGTATTAGTTATCTTCTGTTTAAGCACCAACCTGTCAAACCCCAAAGTCCGTTTCTAGTTTTGAAGACAGGTGGCCACTTCTAGCCGGTTGAAAGTAAAGAAGAATCACGTTACCATAATACAGTGGAGAATCTGTTATTCTTTCCCAATAAACGCGTTTACGCTATTACTATTATTTGCAGTGCAAATAGTTTGGAGCCAGATCAGACGCCGGGTAACCCGGCGTCTGATCAGGCTCCAAACTGTTTGCCACCAAGATAAACAAGAATTATCAGAATTGTCCAAAAGTTGTTCTTTTCCACGTTTTAGTGCTTTGCGTTTGCGTACGTTTGCGTTTAAACGGGAAAGAATAACAGATTATCCACTGTAACAAGTTTTAACTTTAAAATATGGATACATGTATGTTCGACTTAAGCGAGCTCGAGTCATCGATTTGAATTGACGAGCTAATTGCAAGTTCGATTCAAATGAGTTCCGAGTTGTCGAGTCTCGACTACATAGAGACTGTCTTGAGTTAAAGTGGTGGAGACGTTAGTCTTTCCACGTTAAAACGCAAACGCAATGCACTAAATTGCAAGACATGACATCTGTTTGAACATGGAATTATTAGTTTTAACCTGAATAGCAAACTGTTTGTAGTATGATCAGACGCCAGGTTTGCATGGACATGATGCTTTTAGCATAAATGCGTTTATTTGAAAATAACAACATCTCCTATACTGTAGTCCGAAGGTAGTGTCCACTAACATAATCTAGACGTCCACACACGAACCTTTAAGGTTAATGCGTGCCATTAGCGGCTATGATGAAGCGCCGTATGACAGTCGCTGAAACACACATACATCTTTCTAGTACCCTACCACAATAAATGTAAAGAGGAGCAGTTAAAGTATATAAGTTTTCGGCGTTAATTGCACGGTCTTTTGACCTCTCTAATGATTTACTCCATTAGGCTCGGTTTATTTTTCATTTCAGCTCCAAAGATAAATTAATACCCATTTCACGCATTAAAGATGCGGAACGGAAGGATCTCCCTGTCGCATACCGACGTGATACAGAAAACTACCGCTTTGACGACCACTCTGAATAAGACCCGCGATTTATCTTTAAGGCAGATGAATGTTTAAAACAGGATGGAAGTAAAGTAGAAAGCTCCTAACGGAGCTTTTGACTTTACTTCCTCCCTGCTTTAAACTTTCACCTGTGTTTTACTTCACTAAATGTGTTATAGTGTGAGCGAGGGTAAAAGTTGGAGTGTTATACATGTATGTTATTATGTGAACTGTAAAATAGTTACATTATCGAACGTGACGTGACACATATATCTCCTTTTGACATCACCTGATTTAGATGCTTTTAACCTTTATCGTGCCATGTTATTGTCTAGATAATGAACCCTGGTGACGCATAGACACGTTCTTCACAAAAAGTTTTCCTGTGAAGTGTACGTCTTTGTCATGCAATTCTGCAATTCCAGATCAGAGGAGCCTTCCAGAGCCAACAAATCAAGGTCTGCACTGTTTGTTATCTTGCAATTTATTTTTGCAACAACGAACCTACAGACATGTAGTAAAATGGACTACTAGACTTAAATGGATACTGGAATGTTCCATTTGAAAGTTCACGGGTCAATGAGTTACGATTTCTTTCTGGTAAAAACAAGTAAAGCGCCATGTCAAGTTATTGCATTTAGCTTGTTTAAACTGTACAACGCCAGCACGAGTGTGAGTTTGGGTCATAAACAGATGTCGAGTCACCTATAGATGCAAATTGTTTGCAGATACTAGCGTAAAACGTTTGGACTAATAGGGGACTCGAACCCAAGACCCTTGGCTGACAATGCCAACACTCTTGCAGACTGAGGTATCAAGCCAACCA
Source organism: Gari tellinella (assembly GCA_922989275.2). Lineage (NCBI taxonomy): Eukaryota > Metazoa > Mollusca > Bivalvia > Cardiida > Psammobiidae > Gari > Gari tellinella. The sequence continues at coordinate 11,698,496 of OV277863.1, read as the reverse complement.
TGGAAGCTTATCACCCTTTTTACCACAAATTCTGTCTGACTTCACATGCGAATTCGTTCGGAATTGCTACTTCAAGTTTTATCTTATGTTTGTACACTCTGCGAGTAACATAATTATTATGCTGCCGGTTATTTAAGTTGAGCGCCAAATGTAACAAATTTTGTTTCTTAACCCTTTGAACCCTAGTCCCGCATATAGGCGTCCTTTTCAAACAGTGTACATGTGAATAATACAACTGTCCTATGAAAACAGTGAAGACCCAGATCAGAGGGCTCCGAAAGGAGCCCTCTGATCAGGGTCTTCACTGTTTGTCATAATGCCAAACAGTGACAAAAACAACCCTTAAAAGTCAGAAATGGACTAGACTAAAATGTAAACTGGAATTGTCCATTTAAAGTTTTAGGGAGGAAATAGTTAACGCACGTTTGTGTCATCTATGGGCTAATTGGACGCCCCAGAGAGAGTTTAGTCCAGTTTTAGTATTAAGGGTTGTCGGTTTAACGATGTATGGTCAAATGACAAATAGTGTAGACTAAGACCAGAGTCATCTGACCTGAATCTTTGCTTAGAACAAATGCATTCTCTCCAGATTCACTGTAAATGACGCATATATGCGACACTAGTGTTAATGGGTTAAGCAGTGCCAGGAAGTTTTTATTTCAAAACGAATGTCATTTGCACTATGTACCGTATCAGAGTAAACCTGCCCCTCCATGTAGGAAAAATTACCAGGATGTGCACACAGCCAGTTTATAAAGACAAGACGCTGAAATACTCAGCATCTGATCTGGGCACATACTATTTGAGAAAAGTAAAAACTCATTTGCCGCATTTTCGAAAAAGTACAGTGCATGAAGATCACTTATAGAACAAAAATTGGACATAAAGAAAATAATGGATATGAAACTACATACGCTCGTAATGTATACCCCATCTCTAATCATCGTATAGTAACAGGGGTCTGATATAACGAAGTATGGATATTACGAAGAAACCAGGCGGTCCCGAGGACTTCGTTATTAACCCTTTCACTGCCTTACCCCCAATACATAAGTGATCATTATTTCTTAAGTCAAAATACCAAATATTCAAATTTGAGAAATAAAAGCAGACGACAATAGTTTTGAAATGAAGACGCCATTGCAGTGAAGGGGTTTTGTGAGTATCACTGTAACTCCCTTAGTTGCTGCAAAATAGAGACTACGTTATACTGTCGAACCGCGATAACTCGAACTCACTTATGTCGAACTCATCCTCATTTGAAAATTGCCATGTTTTTAACTTCGAAATGAGGTATTTATTTAAGCGACTGCGATTAATCAAAGCTCAACTGAAGAAAAAACAACCCGGGAAAGGTCGTCGGACGTGAGGTAGGTCTATATATCGAGGCTCGGCTGTATGTGTATTCCCTTCTTTGAAGAGTCAGACGCATAATTATTTCATTAGTTTCAATAAAGAACATTTTCCAGACTGAATAATGACCAGCTGTAATGACCCTAGCTTATTATCAAGACAGTTGCAAGAACAATGTACCTTTCATTCGCCCAACTATTGGACTTACTTCGGTTTTCCGACAAGCGTTCGGGTGACAGCCGGACATAGCCGGAGAGATTTCCATCATAGGAGTAATAGAAGTGAGATGTCCATTTCTTATGACACCTTGTGTAACAGATGGACAGCTGAGATGCTCATTTACAAAACAATGTGCCCCATTGTATACATAATGTACAGATAATCGGTAGAGTTCAGTATTCAACCCACTAGATCACCATTTCTCCAATAACAGGAATCATTCCATACATTGGAAAAGACGTACACGTAATACGAAGATTTTTTCAAAATCAGAGTGGCAAACAGTTTGGAGCCAGGGGCCCGTTTAATAAAACGTTGTACAACAAATGTTGTCGTAAGTCATATTATAAAAGTCTAAATTATTATTAATTCTCCATCTAATCCTGTCTTGTGACATATCTTTGGAATCGTTTTGAAAAGAGAAATCAGAAATTAAAAGTATTCTAAAGTTTTGACTTTCGGCCGTTTTTGTCGTGCTAAGTTTTATGAAACGGGACCCTGATAAGCACCGGAATACTGTAGGGTCTTAGCAGACACAACAGACCACTACTTATTTTATTTGCCTTTTGCACAACATAGATCTACACCGTCAAACAAGTAAACTACATTTTGGGTACAAATTGAGCCAATAAGCGTATTCAAGCCTATACAAATGTACATGATTTACACATAAGTTGTTTGTCTTTTGTACGTGAAAGAATAAAAACATTTCTGAGCCTGGTCAGGCAGGTAATTGTTTAGAATTTTCCAAACCGTACCAGGTTTACACTGTATATATATACAAAAAGAAACGTTGACATTTAATACCGGCCTACAACGGAATGTTTTTCAATTTATTATGCTGAAAACGGATGATCTATTTAGTGAAAACAAAGGTCAACTGGTTAACCCTTTACTCCCACTGAAGTGCACTTTGCGTCATTGCTCAATACAGTGGAGAATCTGTTATTCTTTCCCGTTTAAACGCAAACGAAACGCAAACGCATTGCACTACAATGCAGAAAATAACAACTTTTTCACAATTCTGAAAGTTGATTTTAACGTTGATGACAAACAGTTTGGAGCCTGATCAGACGCCGGGTTACCCGGCGTCTGATCTGGATCCAAACTGTTTGCAGTGGAAATGATAGTTTTAGCGTTAACGCGATTATTGGGAAAGAATAACGTGTTCTCCACTGTACTAGTGCCGCCTTCACCACTCCACTGCCTTACCCCGAATACAATAGTTACATGTTTTTGCAAACAGATTAACGTAACGTGTCGTCTGATTAGGAGCCAAACTGCTTGATGCTCATTTCAATATTTCTTGAGTCAAAGTATCTAAAATTCAAATTTGATAAATAAAAGCAGACGATTATTGTTTACAATTGGTGACGTCATGGCAGTGAAGGGGTCAAACAGGCATTTGGTTTAAACACTTAACCTTCAGGGGCCCGTTTCATAAAACGTCGTACGACAAATGTTGTCGTAAGTCAGATTATAAAAGTTTCAATTATTATTCATTTCTCCATCTAATCCTGTCTTGTGACATCACTTTGGAATCGTCTGGAAAAGACGATTCCAAAGAGATGTCACAAGGCAGGATTAGATAGAGAAATCACAAATTAAATGTATTTTAAAGTTTTGACTTACGACCGTTTTTGTCGTACGAATTTTTATGAAAAGGGTCCTAGATGAGTTGGGGGGGGGGGGTAGTTGATTTGTTGTGATTCATACGCTTTAATACACAAGTATTTGACAACTGACAAAATTTTTACATACTGTGAAGAATGCGTCATTCTTTCTTTTTTAACTCATTCATCCCTGAAACTTTTAATGGACAATTCCAATTTCAAAATAAGTCTTGTTCATTTTTTACTATTTAGGGTTGATTTCAACAATGTATTTCAAAACGACAAACAGAGTAGACCCTGATCAGAGGGCTCCTTAAGGAGCCCTCTTATCAGGGTATTCACTGTTTGCATGGGACAATTGTAATCCTCACAGATAACCTGTTTGTAAATGACGAGTATACTCGTCGCTAGGGTTGAATGTGTTAAAAAACGAAACCAAACACAAACGCATTACCAACTTTTAACGTATACACAATGACAGCTTTATTGAAACGTTGACGATTTTTACATATGTTTTAACCAGAGTGGCAAACGTCCCAGGGTTTGATCTGGCTCAAAACTGTTTGCAATGGAAATAATTGTTTTAGCAAAACCACGTCTTTCGGAGAGAATAACGTATTTTCCACTGTAACATTCTTGCAACCGTCATTGTTTATACCATTTCACATTTCAGAGAAAAGAAAATAACATGTTTATGTATCGCTTAAATCTTCATTTTAATCATATGTTTTGCCTACGATTGGTTTGTCACCTAATCGGAATAAATCCCGACATGAAGTACATTTTTGGAATCCACGTTGCCACTCATTCTTTTTTATTGGCGCTACATTGTATGTCTTTGATCCTCTATGAAAAATAATTGAGTAGAATTTTTTCTGACCCAGGCTTGCGTTAAATGAATTGCAATTATGTGTAAATCTGTAAGTTTTTGTTGACATTTCACATAATCATGGGTGTAATTGATTAGAAATTGCTGAGACCGGCGTGATGTGTTTAGTAGTTATTTCATTAATGTTAAACAAATTGATGAACAATGATGACTTTGAACCCATTAAAGAGCTTATGGGTGCCGAACCTGACTTATAAAATGAGATGCCTCTCACCATTTCTATTCAAATTTAACCCGTTCACTGACAAAATATCTTCTGCTTTAACACGTTCACCACTGAAACTTTTATCCCTTTCCTGATCAAATTTATCCTGAGGGTTTTACCCTTTCACCGTCATATTGTCGTCTGCTTCAATATTGCTGTCTGCAATATCGTCTGATCAGGATCAAAACAATTTGAAATTTATGCGTTTTATGACGTCATTGAGAGTGAATGGTTAATGGATATTTCATTTTTTCCAGTGAAGTACTGTACAATCCTTTTATGGCTATGCTGCAATATATAGCAAACGCATAAAGCGGACAGACCTTGGCCAGAGGGCTCCTTTAGGAGCACTCTAATATGGGTCTACTATATATGTAAAAAAGTACTAGATCTATTCAGAGGTATACAATGTTAGTAAATGACGAGAATACTCGTCTCTAGTGTTGAATGTGTTTATACTGCTGTTTGAACATTCGTTTCAAAGTTTGGATCCCTATCTGCTCAAAAAGTCACTGGCAAACATTGTAGACATTGGTGTGATGCCGCTTAATATGTTCTGTTGATAAAGAATGCTGTCCTGTGTGAACAGCTACCAAAGGGCTGCCATGAGTTGACATGAAACATCCTAAGATTTCCAAATTGACATTTTTCAAGTGCGATTTTACGAATAGTACCTTTACCCAATCGCCTGTTTCTAGTTTTGTTGACACGTGACTACTTAAAGCAGACTGGAAGTAAAGCAGAATGCGCATTAAGGCACATTCTGCTTTACTTTCAGTCTGCTTTAAGCTACCATGTATTAGAAAAAAATATGAAGATTTAGGAAATATCCGGAGAAATGGCAGCCCTGAGTATTGCCACAGTGTCTTTTGATCACACTGGTATATGTTCGTTGAAATCTTCCAGCATGCACACAGAGAGAGTTCATTGCAGTATCGAGGCATAGATGAGTTAATTAATCAACATTTACAAATCATTCAAATACTTTGCATTGTTAAGGTGCGTATTTATAATAGTTGAGATTCTTTCTTTTTAGACAAAAAACTTAACTTGTATTTTTACCAATGTGTTAACCTTACTGTACTTTTTCAGACTCCAAAAAACCCCAACCCTTATCCGTTTGATTGCGAGTAGCATGTCACAGTAAAACCTCTTTGTTACGACAACTAAACCAAAGGCTAATTGATTGCATGAAAGACAGGTGATAGCTTAAAGCAAGATGACTGTAAAACAGAAAGCTCCTAAAGGAGCTTTCTGTTTTGCAGTCATTTTGCTTTAAGCAGTCACGTGTCGCTAACGCCTAATAAATAACACCATTTAGTGGTCGTAATAGAGAGATTTTACCCTAGTTGCAGTCATGCGGACCTAGATCAGACTAGTTATCCGGACTCTGATCAGATGCAATACTATTTTAACTTCTATGGTTTCGTAATCGTCACACTCGTAACATTATATGCGCTATCAAGGGCGAGTTATTATAACTGCATTGTATTGCAAACACAGTAAAACCTCTCTATTACGACAACCAAATCAAAGACTGATTGATTGTTAAAAAGACAGGTGACAGCTTAAAGCAAGGTAACAGTAAAACAGAAAGCTCCTAAATATTCACGTATCGTAAACACCAAATAATTTACACAATACTGACTATGTTTCTCATGGAGAATGCCTGTTTGATCTGTTTTGGTATTTGTTACAGACAACAAATGCTTTTGTAGACGACAGGGGTCCGTTTCATAAAACTTCGTACGACAAAAACGGTCGTTAGTCAAACCTTTAAAATAAATTTAATTTTTTATTTCTCTATCTAATCCTGTCTTGTGAATTTTTTTTTGAATCGTCTTTTCAAGACGATTCCAAAAACATGTCACAAGACAGGATTAGATGGAGAAATAAATAATAATTGAGACTTTTATAATCTGACTTACGATCAGGAACATTTGTCGTACGAAGTTTTATGAAACGGACCCCAGGTTTGCAGAAACTGATATTAATATGATGGTAAGTCAAAGGCCGACTATGACAATTTACTCGTGTAAAGTTTCGTTGCCTCGTCCCTCCCTGGCAGTTGATGTTGAGCTCAAATGTTTAACTCATTGACTCCTGAGACTTTCAGTTTCAGTTTCTTATTAAGTATTTATTATTTATAAGGGCTGTTTGACCATTCATACATGTAGTTTGCTTAAAATAGAATTGCAAAACGCCATGTGCTCTATGGTTTAGGTCATAGTCACTGATTGCACAGGACAAATGTTCTCCTCATAGGAGCACTGAATGTTAAGGCTGTCTACAAGAAAAGTACTACAGGACGATACTTGCTTCAACGGTAGCAACATGACTGTAACACCCATATACAGTGGGGAATACGTTATTCTTTCCCAATAAACGCGTTTACGCTAAAACTAGTACAGTGCTCCCTCCCTTCAACGGCCCTCCCAACAACAACTCCCTCCTTACAACGATGCTTGCCGTTGTTCCCCAAGCAAGCCAATAATGCCTAACGCTTTTACTGCTGTAATATCGTCTGCATAAAGTTGTCGTCTGCTGTTTTTCTCAAAGTTATATATATATTGGACATTTTGACAGAAAAAAACTAAATGACGAGTGCCAAACAGCTTGAATCTAGATCAGACGCCGCGTCTGATCTGGATTCAAGCTGTTTGCAAATGTAAACCAATTTCCCTCCCTATAACGACTCCCTCTGAACAACGCACGTAATTGCTGTCTCCCACTGGATGTCGTTGTAGAGAGAGAGCGCTGTATTTCCATTGTAAACAGTTTGGAGCCAGATCAGACGCCGGATAACCGGCGTCTGATCAGGTTTCAAACTGTTTGCCACTCACCTTTTAATAAAAAGCAAGGAATGTCGTTTTGTACTTTTTAGACATTTGCGTTTGCGTTTCGTTTGTATTTAAACGGGAAAGAATAACGTTTCTTCACTGTACCTTATATCAAGATCCCATTTAACGTACAGTAAAACCATTATATTACGACCACTAAAACGAAGGCTAATTGATTGTATAAAAGACAGGTGACAGCTTAAAGCAAGGTGGCAGTAAAACAGCAAACTCCTATAGTAAACACCTAATAATTAACACCGTTTAATGGTCGTAATAGGGGATTTTACTGCATTCACATTCAGACGGGCATGCACAGTATTACTTCTCTTTCGTAGTAATGTACACATGTATGTCTTATTGTCGGTCTTATGACAAATGACAGGTGAATGCAGGACGAAGCATAACTTTTGTCAAATGCATCTTTAGCAGTCATCCGTTTAGTTAAAGACAAGTTTAGTCCTTAATGATCGGTCGTTCAGTAGAGGTAGTACAGTACATGTATTTCAAAAATTAAACATTATCTAAAACAAATTGCGATGGAGATAAACGACGCAACCCCTATAACCTGCTATAACACCGTCTGATGAAAATGTCGTCTGCAATCAACTGTCAGATTTCGGGCACAGTTTACGGGAAGAAATCGTGGACACCAGGAACAAAACAGTTTGTATCTTGATCTGACGCCGAGTTTCTCGGCGTCTGATCAAGATACAAATAGTTTGTAAATGTTAGTGTATTCGCGCTTGACAATGAAAGGGGTGTTAAAAATTCGACCACCGTCATTTGTTTTACATGTAATTATGACATCATTAACACTTATCATACCATGTCGTCATTTGAGTCAAATTTGTCTTCTGCAAAAAAAGATCTTTAAGTTTGTTTCCATGGTTTTTCAACTGATGTATCTTCAACACACGTGCCTTGTAGTTCGGTTCCCCATGAGACACCGATTAATTCACCGGGAACCAAATTGTTTGCAACAGAATTCAAAATATCACACACGTATGTTGCTAAGGGTTACCGATTGATGCCCAAATTAACCTGAATAAATTGAGAAATTTCAAATAAACGATGATATAGTAGATTTGTAACACCTGTAAATTGCAATCATCACCCTACAAAAACTACAGTGTCGTGATGTAACAAAAATACGTCCGTCACACAGCGTGAGTTTGGGAAAAACAAAAGTTTATTTGAATAGAATTGAATTGAAATTTTGAAGGAATAACCAACAAAAATTGAAATTTAACGGGTTTTGTTTAGACAGCAGAGTGTTGACCCTGAACTTCAGGTGGTTTTCAATTAAGTTTTGACCGTTTCTGACTATTAAGGGTTGTATTTTACAATATATTTCAAAATGGCAAACAGCGAAGACCCTGATCAGAGGACTGAGAAAAGAGAGTCTGCAATGTTTTTATAGGGCTAACGTTCTCTTCACAGGAACATTAATTGTTATTGACAAGTACACTCGTCACTTGGACTCGATGGGTTAAAGACAGTATTGCTGCTTCGAGAGAATACTGCCTAACCCACTATATATTAACTGTACACGAACAAATAGGTTGCTGGCTTGGCAAAAAATCTTAATATTTGAAAGTTTACCCTCCCCCTTCCCAGCCCAAAGCGCAATGAACTGATAGGAGGGACACATTCAGACATTAATAGGGACTAACCCATTAGACAATACTTTCTGCTGTACCACCGGCCTGCTTTAAGCTACCACCTGCCAAAATAATATTATATGGGCCTTGTTAATGAATGGTTACAAGAGACTGTTTAGTTTGGGAGTAGCAATACATAGAGGATTAAAAAGCGCAATTATGGGGTAAAGGGTTAATAGAGGCTAGAGACCGTGAACATTTTTTTTCACTTTTTATGTTAATAACTTTAATTACTGTCTTTCATATCGCGATATAGTTCCTGATGTCTCTTTCCGTTTTTTACCTAGGTTTCGTTTTCCGCAACTTTGACGAATACTTTGTAACTGTCATCTTTCATAAGTACTTAATTAAAGAAGATGTCCTTTAGGCAACATTCGTGTCACCTCGCGACCGAGTCACTGAAATGTTCACGTGTTAGAAAGCAGCAAATAGGATTCAGCCTTGAGACACGTGGGTCTCTCCAAATTTAACTCTTTAGCTACAGTGGAGAACACGTTATTCTTTCCCGTTTAAACGCAAACGAAACGCAATCGCAATAAAACGCATAAAAGGACAACCTTTAGACAATTCTGGCCATTCATGTTAGTCTGAGTGGCAAACAGTTTGGTGCCTGATCAGACGCCGGGTTACCCGGTGTCTGATCTGGCTCCAAACTGTTTGCAATTGAAATAATGATTTTGGCGTAAACACGTTCATTGGGAAAGAGTAACATTTTCTTCACTGTTACAAGGATAGTGTACAGTGGAGAAGATACTATCTAATTATTTCCATTTTAAACGAAATTGAACGCCAACGCAATTCAATAAAACATTCTTTCGGTTTTTGGGGTGGTTTTTTGTGTGGGTTTTTTATTAAAATGAAATCATACCATTTATTTTAACAGAGTGGCAAACAGTTTTAGAGTCTGATCTGGCTCCAACATGTTTGCAAAATGGACATTATTGTTGAGAATTAATGCAATAAGTGGGGAAAAATGACGTCTTCGCCACTGTATCATTGTGTTTGAGGGCCGGGCAAAACATGATTCTAATATTCAATATAAACCTCTTAACCATTTCCCTTGGAGTATTCATATTATATTAAAATCCTACCACCCTCAACATCTATCATACTGGCTAATAAAATAATAAGATAAGGAACAGTTTCCCAAATGTAAGAATGCCGACTGCATCCAGTCAGACGCCATTAGAAAACAGTGCAGGCACTCCGATACGATAGTTCCTCCATTATATACAGTGACGAAGATGTACTTTCACAATACACGCGTTTGTTCTAAATACATCACAGTGTTCCCTCCCTACAACGGCCCTCCCAACAACGATTCATTCCTTACAACGACCCTTGTCCTTGTTTCCTTAACGGGGCAATTATGTCTAACGCTTTCACTGCTGCAATATCGTCTGCTTAAAATTGTCGTCTGCTGGTTTTCTCAAATTTACATATTGGATATTTTGATAGAAAAAACATAATGGCGACTGACAAACAGCTTGAATCCAGATCAGACGCCGCGTAACGCGGCGTCTGATCTCGATTCAAGCTGTTTGCAAATATAAATAAATGTTCCTCTCTATAGCGACTCCCTCCGAACAACGCACACACTTTTGTGTCCATTACAACATTTTGGTAACGCGGCGTTTGGTCTGGCTCAACACTGTTTGCCTCTCAGATAGAAATTAATCGTCAGAACATTTAAAAAGTTGTCATTTTCTACCATTTATATAGCAGTATGTTTGCAATTAGTTTCATTAATCACATTACTTCATAAAAACGCCTTTAATTTATTCCCCCACTGAAGATGGGCACTTGGAATTAGTTTCTATATCCTAACTGATAGGAACTTCAAGATGGTGAAGGAAAAGCAGAATACTCCTTAATGCACATTCCACTTTACCTTCAATCTGCTTTAAGTGGTCACCTGTCCTCAAGACTAAGTGCTGTAGGATAATGGGTTAAACAATATATACAGTGATATAAAGCATATACAGTACAATGAGTATGGGTTCTACAGTGGAGAATCTGTTATTCTTTCCCAATAAACGCGTTAACGCTAAAACTATTATTTGCAATGCAAACAGTTTGGAGCCAGATCAGACGCCGGGTAACCCGGCGTCTGATCAGGCTTCAAACTGTTTGCCACCAAGATAAACAAGAATTATCAGAATTGTCCAAAAGTTGTTCTTTTCTACGTATTAGTGCTTTGCGTTTGCGTACGTTTGCGTTTAAACGGGAAAGAATAACAGATTCTCCACTGTAATTCAGACTGTGTAGCGTTTGCACATCACCAGGACCCAGTCTGTTTAAATATTCCATTGGCATTTCGTTTGTTATAATGGCAAATAACTCCATATGATTAGCAGACGACATTTGATGCAGACGATAGGCATACCAAAGGTAAGTTTGAACCTATCCATCTGCGAACAAGAATGCGACAGAAAGTATTAATAGTCATTAGACCTTGGGCATTTAACGGGTAGCACAAGACCAAACAATACATGTATGTAGGAAGACACTATATTGCGCGGCATAGGCGTCTTTACCCCCAAGAGCAGGGCCTAAGATTATAAAGATTTTGAGTTGAGTCTGATATCGTTCTCGACGTCCAAGCAGCAATAAATCGATGTACACCAGAGTTGCAAGGAATGGGATGATGCATTATTATATGGCTTTGATCGGACGGACGTAGAAAAAGGAACAGCAACACGAGATCGTTCTCAAGCTTGTGATTTATCAGATTATAGCTTTTGCTCATATCTGACCAATCACAAGCTTGATAACGATCTCAGACTAATCTCCAACGGTTTATAATCATGGGACCTGGTGTTGATTGCAAAGTTATGTCCAAAACGCTTGTGTGGGACGAAACACCTTAGCAGAAACAACAACATTATTGCAAACAGTTTGGAGCCAGATAATACGCGGAGTAACTTGCAGTCTGATCAAGTTTAAACAGGAGTTTTAAAAAATGTTTTGTATGATTTGATTTCTAGACGAGCGTATTACGGTAGCTTTGCCCCTTTTTCGATTGATCGACATCTTATTTGCTTTATTCCAAGTCGGCCACTGAGTAGTCCATAGTCTTATAAAACACCACATTGTGACTGTTTCCACTCTTAACCCTTTACCTGATAACATTGTTTCTAGTATTGAAGATATGTGACTACTTAAAGCAGGTTGATAGTAAAGCAGAATGCGCCCTAAGGCGCATTCTGCTTTACTTTCAGCCTGCTTTAAGCTATCAACTGCTAGAATAAGGAAAGTATTAAATATGACATATATTCATTACGGTATAATTTGGAACTATTTTCTTCAGCGGATGAATAAATGAATGTGCTAAAAGTCGCTTCTATAAGGGAAAGGGTTAAGAAAGGTTCTGTAGATTAAGTGTACTTATTTGCAGACGGCTATATTAAATGAGGCGTAATTATGACAGGACATGACTTCATCCTTATTTCTCTAAAATTTCAAATATAAGTCCACATCTACCATCTGACCTAATACTGTAATACAAAAAACACCCTGATAAGACATCTCATATAAAAGTGTTTATAGGGTATGGAACACCAATTAGGTTCTCCTATATAATTAATACACAAAAATGTCTTCAAGGTCAATTTTTTTTATTTTTTCAGTATAGCCGGGTGCAACTATATTTTTCCCCAAAGATAGGTTCATGTACAACTGAAAAATGAAGAAAAATAGGAGGTCATGTGTTATGTAACTAAGAACAATAGCATGACTTCAATGACATGACTGGTGTTCTGCTATATTTTGACAGAGGCACCGGCTGAAACAGGGACATGTCACTTCAGTCCACATAATTTCTACATTAACTCCTTCTAATAAACCAGAAATGCCTTGTATCTATTCTTTGACACCCGTGTATTACATCAAATGCACAAAACGGTGAGTAAATATCTAATGGCACAATGCTACCTTTGGCACTACATCTCCGAGGACTACTTTCGGCTGGACCATGGCAGCACATCCTGTCCATTTGGTGTTCCGTAACCTCAATATACGCTAATAGCAAAAGAAGGGTTGATATGCCACGTACACAGTTTTGATTTACTTGCACAGGAACACTATATCATTTGTGATTATACTATTTATGCCAAGTGTCTCAAAAATAGAACACATTTGTGGTTATGATAAACCTACTCTAAACCGACACTCGAAGTAAGTTTTAATCATGTACATGTATATCACTAAGACATGTGGCAGAACATTGCAGGACGAAAGTAGGACATAAAACGAGATTAGTAGCTTTCTACATTACTCTAGTTCTCAGAGGTCGCAGTAATACCTTTTTTCCTGCTTTGTACATGTATAGACAAATGCCATAAAACATCGTCATTATTCCTTACTGGTTGTCCAAGATGGGGGAAGTACAGTAAAACCTCGCTATTACGACCACTAAATTATGTTAATTATTAGGGTGTTTACGATAGGTGACCGCTTAAAGCAAGGTGACAGTGAAACAGAAATCTCCTATAGGAGCTTTCTGTTTCACTGTAACCTTGCTTTAAGCTGTCACCTGTCTATTATACACTCAATTAGCTTTCGTTTTAGTGGTCGTAATAGCGAAGTTTTACTGTATAGACTAACTCTAGTCGCCGCTACTGCAGTCGAGAAGACGTTATTCTTTCCATACAAACGCGTTTATAAGTAAAGAAAATTAACGTATTTCCATAGCAAACAGTTTGGAACCTGATTAGACGACGGGTAAATCGGTATCTTTTCAGGCTCCAAACTGAATCCCACTCAGATAAAAAATAAATCCTCAAAACTGTTATTTCCTTCATTTTATTGGATTGTATTCAGTTTTGTTTAAACGGGAAAGAATAACGTATTCACTACTGTATGAGCTGATAACGATATTTAAACAACACATACATGTACTTGTATTGACATCCATGGCAATTTCTTTGAATTTGTAGTTTTAATACAAATGTTCGTAGAACAATCCTTAATCAGTAGGTCTACATTCAGCCTCAAAGTGCATTATTCTGCTACAAATTCAAAGCAGTTTCGATTCTGATCTGGACCCAAACTGTTTGCACTGAGCAGTGTTGTCAAACAAGGCAGTAAACATGTTTAAAATCAGCTTTACAATATGCGTAGGGTTAAGCCAAGGCTAATACCTAGATCCAACTACGTTAGAAATACTATGGAGAAGACGTTATTCGTTCTCGTTCACAGGAAAATAAACGCAATGACGTAAAATTAAGAACATGTATATATATTTTTTAAATACTGACGATTTATTATAATTTGAATGGCAAACAGTTTGGAGCTTGATCAGATACCGGGTTTACCAGCATCTGATCTGCCTCCTAACTGTTTGCAATTGACATTATTGTTTTAGCGTAAATGTGTCAATGGGGAGTGGATGTCGTATTCTCCATTGTTTGTGTTTAGTGCACGTTCATTTATTGTTACGTTTCACCGGCCAAAGGCCAAAATGTTAAATACTTTTTCGCGTGCTAGTTAAACTGGCATGATTGAAATAATGAATTCTGTCAATTTCAAACTGTGTCTTCATATATTTTAAGAGTCACACGTCCTGTTGGCAATACGTTGCCATTTGTTTTGGGTTGTGTTGTTGCCCGGGGGCTTCAAGTCATGATAACGTGAATGATGTAGCAGTTACCACTAATTAGGACAGTGTCGTACACCTGTATTAACATGCAAAAATACGAAACAAAAGTAAAATATGCATGCATGAGCAAGTGTGTCTATTGCACTTTATAAGTGAAGAATTGCACCATTAAAAAAAAAAATAATAATAACATTTTCGTTTCTGTAATATTATTTGCTTTATTATTGCAATTTCCCATAGTTAGATTGTGAGCATTTTGACACAAGAAACATCCATATTTGAGTAATTTAATTTATATTCAAACGAAACGTTACTCGGCATCCGATCTGGATCCAAACTATTTTCAAATGTTAGTCAATTTGCTTGACAGAGTAAGGTTTTAAGTACATTCCTAATGTCGCTATTACTACCATTCCAAAATAAGACAAATACAATTGAATCTCGATAACTCGAACTCGTTTAACCCATTTGCGCCAAGTGGATTCTTCTATACTTATATATTGGATTAGTCCATTTTTGATGTACGGGGTGCCTAATCTAAAATTTCATTTTTCGGTTGGTTTTATTTTGAAATTCCTATCAGCAAACAGTGTAGACTCTGACCAGACGTCACATTATGCGGCGTCTGATCAGAGTCTACACTGTTTGCCTATGTCCCTTTTAACCCTTTACCCAATAACTCCTTTATAACATCAAATACAGGTGATCACTTAAAGCAGGATGAAAGTAAAGCAGAATGTGCCTTAAGGCACACTCTGCTTTACTTTCAGCCTGCTTTAAACTACCATCTTCTAGGCTATATAAACTATTCGTTATGGTAATTGTTCATGAGGGTATAATCTGGGACTATTTTCTTCAGCGGAGGAATAAATTAAATACGCTAAAAGGCGTTTCTATGTGGGAAGGGTTTAAGGGACGCCAGGTACAAATTGTTTAAGACGAATTACACTTATTTCGAAGTTCGACTGAAACCGGTTTGACTGTATTGTGCAGTAAAATGCGTCGCACGTGAGGCTCATGGCTCTACTTCAATGAGGTGGAGCTTGTATATTATTTTTTGACGAAAAGCATCTGGTTAATACAAGATGAAATACTATAGAAATTTCACGGATTTTAGAGGTTAACACTAGTTGTATTGTCTTTGAGATAAATTAACAATGTTCTTCATAAAGTTTTGCCATACCTAGCGATATGAGTATGGATGCCAACGTATATCTTCACATGCCAATCAAATCTCAGTATAAGGATTTAGACTATACAAAGTGTAAGTAAAACAATTAGATCCGAGGTCAACTATTAGTAACCATAGAAATAATTGTGGTCGCCAATGTCCCAAAGCAGTGGTAAAAGGTTACCAAGGTGACGATAAGCCAATTTGCACTTAGTTTTGCCTGTCAGTGGCTGCATATGACACGCTTTTGGCATTCCTAAAATAACCAAGGTACACCAAATGCATACTGTCCGAAAATGGTCTAAACCCGGATAAAAACACTTCGAAACAAAGAATAGTTTACAGTATACACATGTACGTATAAAAATATCCCTTACGCAACCACACCATACAGTTAAACAAACCATAGTGCAGTCTAGTTTAGCTCTCATTTTGACCCTGTCGTCCCTTCATACGATAGTGCACACTGCTGGTCGTTTTTCTCAAATACGAAATTATGTTTATATAGAGTATTTCTTATGACCATCAACAGGGAATCTATATTTACGATCTGCCAGAACAAACATAAACGCAGCCATAAACACGAGTGAACGACGGCGCGAACACACGCACGGACGCATACAGTTAAAAACTCAAACAAGCATACACAGCGAACATACACGCATGAGGATGCACGTATTCATGCATTATACACAAACAAAACGTTGCCCCAAAAGACATAAACATACAATGCAATATGCAACACAACCAAAAATAATAAACAGAGTTGTTTACAGCGCATGAGCCTACGTTGCCAATATTAGAAAACTACCTGACATACAAATCATCCAGTACAACTAAAACACGACAACAAGCACGGTACAGAAAAGAAAAATATGAAATTTAGAAATCTTAAATTTCAACGGAGACCTTGACTATACAGACCGGATGTAAACATTAAAACGAACACTTCCAAATGAATTTCCGGTCACCGACTTTTTGACCTGGTCTTGTATACTGATGGGGAAATGATGTTACTTTGCACACGTGTTTTCTAAATATAGACATACAGTTATGTATCAATCATTTGAGCTCGCTCAAGTCAAACATACCCGTATTTCAAAGTTAAAACGTAGCTAAGCTACGTTTTAATTTTGAAAAACGGGTATGTTCGACTTAAACGAGGTTGAGTTATCGATAAATTACCGGTCGAACTTGGGGTATGTTCGACCTAAGCGAGCCCGCGATGTCGAGATTCGACTGTTGTTGGGTTGTTGCCATATACGGAACTGTGCGTCACTTTTCAGCTGTGAAATGAGAGCGAGGAATTTTGACAGGCGTTAATTTCCCTGTCTAGTTACGTCGTTTTATGTTTATTTCATTTAAACTCTGTGACTCGTGCAATTAATTCACTCCTGGTAAATAATTGTCAAAAACTTATATAGGTGTGCACCTCCGCACTGTAGTCACCACTTATCCAATAATATGGGACCTTAACGCTTTTTATATCATTGTAAATCGATTGTCGGGCACCTATGTAAAAGCGTAAAATATTAGTTTTAGAAAGGGATTTGTGTTAAGAAATACACTTAAATTTTTATATCAAAATATGATCGGTCGAGATTCGAACCCGAGTGGGGAAAGCAAAATAAATTACATGTATGCCTTAAATTATAACCACACGTTCTAACGCATTGGCTTACGGACCTTTCTTATATGACAGTCTATTTTAATCTATGTTTATTGTATGCGAAATATTTGAAGTAAAGTTTTTCAAAAAGAAATAGAGCAATCCCGACTATAGAAAACGATTGAAAAGTTTTAAAAACAAACTTAGATTTAGTGATTCTTGGGGATGTTTTAATTACCGATCATTTTTTAATGCGATGTGCACGATACTGACACAAATTTGCTTCTATTTGAGAATTTTCTTTTTTGTGGCAAATACATAATCTAAATAAGGGGAGATCATTTGAAAGCACAGAAAACAAAGCAAATACTGAAAATTGCAGACTCGGTTTAATTGAGTCTGTTCATGAGCAATACTTAAATATGCAACAGTGCTCACGCCCCCTAGCACCAGCTTAAGCGGAATTCAACTTTCAACTGTAAATGCGCTGAAATCAATGATTCCAAAGGACCAGAAAGTATACACCATCTGGCTTTAAGTGTCTTTAATAATCTGACACCTTTCTATACGATTCATCTTCGCACTGATTGATATAGCCCCTGTCTTCAGACTGACATTCCTTTCATTACGGTCCTCCATCTCTGCTCAAAACTTCAAAACTAAATTGAACCTAGTCCTGTAGGTAAGGTTAGAATTATCATATATTGCACATACGGTCGAATTTCCATATCTTCACCTCGCTGAACTCGATTTTCCCGTACTGCTACAGTTAAATTTCACAATTGCAGCCTTACTTAAATGGAACATATCTTTATTTCAATGTTAAAATGCCCCCTGTCATAAATACAATGTACTCACAATATATATGCTTTTCAGTGTTCGTTAAAGGCAGTATTTCTTGCCTGTTATAAAGGTGATATGTTTCCTTGATTTGCAAAATGCTACTGCAACATTTGTTATGACTATGCTTTAAGGATGACCTTATCGTTTTATAATGATAATCTTTAAAAGTATAATCTGGTTTAATTTTGTATTGAAATGCGTTTGTACATGCATTTCACTGCTTTGTGCAATTGTATGTTAATAAAGAGTAACTTTGATAAAAGTATAATCTCATATAACCGATTTAAGAATAATTTCGCCACAACAACTGTCACTTCACCTATTCTTTCTCTTCTCCTCCTCTTCTTTGTCTTCTTCTTCTACGCCACAACCATCACTAGCAAAACAAATACTATGATCCTTAAAATGTAATACTATTTTGTAATACTATTGTTCCAATACCATAAATATGATTACTCAGATGTACTATTACGAGTATTACTGCACTACCAATAATATGATTCATCAAATGTACAACTACCATTTCACTACCAATAATATGACTCTTTAGATGTTATACTATGATTGCAATACCAATAATAGGAAATATGATTCTTCAGATGTATAACTACCATTTCACTACCAATTATGTGATTCTTTCATTACTATCATTGCAATACGAATAATATGAGTCTTCATATGTACAGGGGGCATCCGTGGCCTAGTGGTAAAATTCACTGTGACTTACATCACTAAGCTCCTACCCTTAATATATTTCTTCAGATGTACTTCTATTATTGCAATACTAATAACATGATTCTTCATATGTACAACTAGCATTGCAATACCAATTATATGATTCTTCAGATGTAATACGATTATTACAATATCAATGATAATGAAATATGATTCTTCATATGTACAGTAGAACCCCTCTCTTACGACCACAAAAGGATGTTAATTACTAGGTTTACGACAGGTGACTGCTTAAAGCAAGGTGACAGGAAAACAGAAAGCTCCTGTAGGAGCTTTCTGTTTTACTGTCACCTTGCTTTAAGCTTTCACATGTCTTTTATCATGGAGAAATTACAGTGTCTGATCCGTGTTTTAATACAATAAATTAGCCTTTGTTTAGTGGTCGTAATAGCGGGGGTTTACTGTACATCTATAATTGCAATATCAATGATATTTGTTCAGGTGTACAACTATCACTGCACTACCAATAATAATATGATGGTTTCAGATATACTTCTATTATTGCATTACCCATATTATGATTCTTCAGAAATACAACATACACTGCACTACCATTAACCCTTATCGTGCTAATCGCAACTTGATCTGGATCTAAACTGTTGCCCGCTCATATTCATAGTTTCATGAATTAAAAAATATAAAATATGATTGTTTGACATTTTTCGCAGAAGATATATTTGAAGCAGAAACAATTCAGCATGATAAGGATCAACATGATGCTTCCGATGTACTAATATCATTGCATTACTAATAATATGATTCTTCAACTGCACTACTATTTATATAACTAATCAGATGTACTCCTATTATTACAATACATGTACCAATAATTTGATTCTTCAGATGTACTTTTATAATTATAAAATCACTGAAATGATTCTTCAGATGTACTACTATCATCATTCTACTACCACGAATATGTGTCTTCAGATGTTCTACTATCATTACAATACCAATAATATGATTCTTCAAATGTAATACGATTATTACAATATCAATAATATGAATCTTCAGATGTGCTTCTGTTATTGCAATACCCATAATACGATTTTTCAAATGTACTTTTAGTATTGCAATACATATTATATGAATCGTCAGGTGTACTATTATTATTGCAAAAACATTAATATTATTAATTAGATGTACTTCTATTTTTGCAATACCAATAATATGAATCTTCAGATGTACATTTAATATTGGCATATCAATAATATGATTCATCATATGTACTTCTATTGTTGCAATACCAATAATATGATTCTTCAGATGTACTTTTATTTATACCATATCAATAATAAACCATTATTCCAATACCAATAATAATTATGTTTGTTCATGTGTACATGTATCATTGTTACCATTTATATTATGATTCAGATGTATTACTATTCTTGCAATACCATTAATATGATTCTTCAGATGCAATACCATTATTGCAATACCAATAATATGATCCTTCATATGTAGTACCATTATTGCAATACCAATAATATGATCCTTCAGCTGTAGTAACATTATTGCAATACCATTAATATGATTCTTCAGATGTACTACTATTATTGCGCTGTGCTACAATTATTGCAAAAGTATTTACATTAATTGAAGACCAATAATGTGATTCTTTACATTTACTACCATTATTGCAATACCAATAGTATGATTCTTCAGATATAATACCATTTTTACAATATCAAAAATATTTCTTCAGATGTACTTTTATTATTGCAAAATCAATATGTAACATGATTCTTCATATGTACTACCATTATTGCAAACTAATAATATGATTCCTGAGATGTTCTACTATTATTGCACTACCCATAATAATTATGATTCTTAAAATGTACTGAACTTATTGTATTAGGTTTTCAATAATAATAATATGATTCTTCAGATGTACTACTATTATTGCAATACCAGTAATATGATTATGCAGATGTATTACTATTATAGTAATACCAATTATTATTGTCATATCTCGCTAAGTGCTTTCAAAGCGTGGTCTAGCCTTTCAAGCAAGTGAGCAGGCTTTCCTACACGGTCAATAACCGAAACCTAACCTACATTATCCATTGTTTCACATGTCACTACACAAAGTCATTTCATAGTTTTCACGCATACAGAAGATCGAACAGCTCCTAGGTTATCTACAAAGTAAGCTGATAATTCGTAATCATTTAAAAACACATTTATATTCATTAAGGACAGAGTTGTAATGATCCATCAAAACTCTAAACAGATTTGAATTTGGTAATTATGACCCAATCTATCAGGAGGGAAAGGTGATGTACAGCCAGTCGTGTATCAAGCGAAATCACGATACAAACTTATGAGTAGTTTTTGTTTGAATACAGGTGGTTGCTTAATGCAGGATGAGAATAATACAGAAAGCTCCATGCGGAGCTTTCTGTATGATTTTCATTCAGCATTAAGCAATCATAAATATCAAATGATCTACACTCTACGCTAATGAGTGATTGCGTAATACAATACTGTCTGTATATAACACCCACCATCGTTGGTATACTGAAAGGCATCTATAATACGACAACTCTAAGGAAGACTAACTTAACGATTTTAAAGAACGTGAAGGTGGTGGTAAAACAGAAACCTCGCAGAATCTTCCTGCTTTGTATTAAGCTTACATTAAGCAGTCACTTGTCCTAAATATCTAAAACAATAACATTTTTAAAGTTAGAGCTATGGACTTTACTGTATACTATTTTAAGTTTTTTGTAACCCTTATCCTGCCGTATTATCTCCTGTTTTGAATGTCGTCAGCATAATTTGCTAAATTTAGATTTATACATTCTTTAATAAAAGAAACCTAAAGATGAGTGTCAAACAGTTTTGATCAAGATCAGACGACGCATTACGCGGCGTCTGATCTTAATCTAATCAGTTTGTAAAAATTCTCGATCGGCAGGCAAAGGGTTAAAGTATGTCAAGGTAACCTACTAGGTTACGAACACATTATATCCTTAAGTAACCCTTTTAGGCAATTTAATGACCCTTTTTTAATTACTGGGAGGGTTCATTATCAATTCAAGGGATACTTCAAAGGATGCCATTTAGGCCAAAAAAGACTTAAAGGATAGCAGACATTACAAACGGGATAGACCCTGATGAAACGTACAATTTGTTTGAACCGCTTTGTTAAACTTACAAATACATGTACGTTGTCGTAAAATGATCATTACCACACAGTCGAGCCTCGTTATCTCAGAGTCGACCTTACTTGTATTTGTTTTGCATGTCGACATCGTTTATCTCATTGAGCCCTAGTGACGCATATATGCGTCCTCTCCCAAAAGTGTACCTCTGAAGAGTACACTTGTCTAATGTTAACAGCAAAGTCCCTGATTAGAGGGCTCCTGCAGGAGCCCTCTAATCAGGGACTTTATTGTTTTTCATTTTGTAATATATTATAAAAAACAACCCTAAATATTCTAAAATGGACCAGTCTTTATTATAAACTTGATTTTTCCATTGGAAGTTTCAGGGGATAATGAGTTAAGTCGAACATATCCATAATAACTTTTGGAATATGGATATGTTTGACGTACGCGAGTTTGAGACAACGAGGTTGGACAGTCAGTAATTAGTCGTAAATTTACCATTTGTACGTACTATAACACCTGTGGAGATGAATTATGTCTTTTATTACATAGTGGATAATGCATTATTCTTTTCTCCCGTTTATGTGTAGAGGATGACAGGATTTTAAACAATGTTGAAGAAATACACAGTTTTTAACCCTTTACTCCATGGTCAGTTTCTACTTTTGAAGACAGGTGACCACTTAAGCAGGTTGAAAGTAAAGCAGAATACGTCTAATTCGCATGCTGCTTTACTTTCAGCCTACTTTAAGTTAGACCATCTAATTGGATAACGAATATAAGTATTTCTTATGATACATATTCCTGACTGTATACACATTGGATCTATAGTATTGTCTTCAGTGGTTGAATAAACTAGAGAAGTAAAAAAGCCGTAGTTATGGAGCAGATCAAATTGGTTAAACCTGAGAGTCGAATAGTTTAGAGCCTGATCAGATGCTGCATGATTAATTTTGACTATGGATTAAACCATGTTCTTCATTTGGGAATATTTCATTTTTATCCCAAATAAACGTGTTTACGCGAAGCTTTCTACTTTGCTTTCATCGTGCTTTAACCTGTCCCCTGCAATGGGAAAGTCTACTTGATTGAAATTTGCAAACTATTTGGTTCCAAATCAGACGCCGAAAGACGTGGCATCTGAACAGACGACAAAAACTGTTTGACACATGAGAAAAAAGCATTGCTAAACATATTTAAAAACTGGATTTTTTAATTGCACTGTTGTCGCACCATTAAACCTTCTCCGCGCTGTGTGCGAATTTGCGGTAACTACGTATAACAAACATTTTGGATCCAGTAGAGACGCCGAGTCACTCGGCGTCTCAACTGGATCCAAACTGTTTGACGTTCTGTTTATATTTTCGGAAAAAAATGTATTTTTATACTATGATGATTACTGCAGACGACAAAGTTTGCAAGCGAGATTTACGTGCCGAAATGTTAACCCTTTCACTGTCATGACGTCATCTGCCAAACAAAATGATGTCTGTTTTTATTTCTCAAATTATAAATTTAGGTACAGTGGAGAATGTGTTATTCTTTCCCAATAAACGCGTTTACGCTAAAACTATCATTTGCAGTGCAAACAGTTTGGAGCCAGATCAGACGCCGGGTAACCCGGCGTCTGATCAGGCTCCAAACTGTTTGCCACCAAGATAAACATGAAATATCAGAATTGTCCAAAATATGTTCTTTTCTACGTTTTAGCGCTTTGCGTTTGCGTACGTTTGCGATTAAACGGGAACGAATAACAGATTCTCCACTGTAATGTACAAAAGTAATAATGTAGTGAGTGTCAAACTGTTTAGATACTGATCAGACGCCGCGTAAAAGGGTGTCTGATCAGGGTCCAAACCTTTTGCAAACAACCATTGTTATTGTAATATCAGTTGATACATGTAAATACTCATCAGTGGTGAACCTTGCTAGCCTAGTGACCCCTTCCTCTCAATCATTATTTGTCAAACGAGCCTGTCTTTTAACTCATCACTGAAACTTAAAAAGTACGACACCAGTTTCCAATACAGTCTATGCCACTTTTGTTATTACTAAGTGTTGTTTCTTACAATATTCAGCAAAATCGCAAACAGTGCATACCCTGATCAGAGGACTCCTTCATGGAACCTCTAGTCTGGATCTACACTGATTACATAGGACAAATGTAATATTCACTAGTACTAGATCAGTAAACTCTGTACTAGGGGGTAACCATTTGAACCCAAGTCACGCATATCTGTATAAAGTGTACATGTGAAGACAACACTACTTGTCCTATGCAAACAGTGAATACACATATCAGGATTGCCTTCTGATCAGGGTCTGCACTGTTTGTCATATCGCAATACATTGACGAAAAGACGAAAACTTGACATACCTAAATAGTAAAAAAATCGACGAGACTAAATTCCGGGAAACTAGAATTGTCCTTTTGAGGTTTCAGGGAGGAAAGTGTTAATGAACTTCGTATTTCTACAGTGGAGAAAACGTTATTCTTTCCCAGTAAACGCGTTTACGCTAAACCTATTATTTCCAATGCAAACAGTTTGGGGCCAGATCAGACGCCGGGTAAACCGGCGTCTGATCAGGCTCCAAACTGTTTGCCACTCAGATTAAATTGAATAGTTAGAATGGTCAAAATGTTGTCATTTTCTCCATTTTAGTGCAATGCGTTTGCGTTTCGTTTGCGTTTAAACGTGAAAGAATAACGTATTCTCCACTGTACTATATATATAGTAACTAGTATAAGGGTATAAAACTCAACTCGAGAGAACCACCTATTGTTTCTACTACATTATTTACAGTCTCTGTAAAACACCGCTGGCGTAGCTTTTAACCATTTCATGATCAAATTTATCGTGAGGTTTTTTACCCCTTCACCGCCATATTGTCTTCTGCTTCAATATTGTTGTCTGCAATATCTTGTCAAAGTGAGATTTAGGGCAGAATAACTGACGTAATTTCAAAACAAGTGCCAAACAGTTTTGATCCTGATCAGACGCCGCAGGATCAAAAGTGTTTGCAAATGCTCTTTATGGCGTCATTGACAGTTAAAGGGTTAACAACTGTAGTTACCTAGAAAAAGGAAAAACAAGCATTCGCGATTGTCTTTTAGAAATCAAACGTATGAATGTTTCTAACACCTACACCTGCACTATATCAAACACAAATATATTGACCAATATCTTAACCCCTGTGCTCAGTCAATAAACTGCTACAAAACTAGTTTAATTTAGTTTGGAACCGAGTATAGTACACGTATTTCTTTATTCATGTACATGTATTATCCCATCATTTCTTCTTACGCCTTTCAGCTATTCCTCCACTGAAGAAAATATTTTTCCACATGGTACATTCATGAATATTCACCATAAGAAATTGATTCTATATCCTAGTAGATGGTAGTTTAAAGCAGACTGAAAGTAAAACAGGATGCGCCTTATGGCTTTCAACCAGCTTTAAGTGGCCATCGATCTTCAAAACTTGAACCATTCTAGGGGATAATGGGTTAAAGTATACTTTTCAATGAACTGTAATTGTACATCATACGCTATCAAAATGCTCTAACAACTGTATAACTACATGTACGATAGACATGTGTTTTAGTAATCCAATGTCAAATAAAATGTACTATGTAATGTTAAGACTTTGATGAGTTTTATAATATGATTTCATTGTAGGGTCTTGTTGCGCAATAGCGTTGACTGCAGCAGGTGTAGCATGTATTGCATGTTGTATTTACATGTAAGCATTATTCTGTACATGGTTATTATGACAGTATAATGCGACATTATACAATATTCGATTACCCACATGTTATATGACAAAGCATCACATGTATATTGTTTATCCTGTTGACAAAATTGTGACGGACGGGTGAAACGGAAGCAAATGAGCGAACACGTTCTGACCTTTGACCTCGGCAAGGTCCCGTTGACTTTCTTCGGCTAGCCATCGTAAACTGGTCAGCAATCCATCATGAGATTGTTCACCCGTGGCAAATTCAATTATCTTCCCACTTATGACGAGAAAATAGAAATATACATGTATAGGTGGACATATTTTACGAGCGTAATTTATTCTTTCCCCAAAACTGATGACGCGATTGCGCAAGATGATGACAGGCTGACACAACGTCACTCATGGGCGTTACTGACAAGCAATGTCGCTTACATCATTATCAAAACATATCGCTCAGATCAAATAAAATAATGCGTGTAATTGAACATGAGATGTCGAATCGGGTATTAATTAAGATACAGTGGAGAATCTGTTATTCTTTCCCAATAAACGCGTTTACGCTAAAACTATTATTTACAATACAAATAGTTTGGAGCCAGATCAGACGCCGGGTAACCCGGCGTCTGATCAGGCTCCAAACTGTTTGCCACCAAGATAAACATGAATTATCAGAATTGTCCAAAAAATGTACTTTTCTACGTTTTAGCGCTTTGCGTTTGCGTACGTTTGCGTTTAAACGGGAAAGAATAACAGATTCTCCACTGTACAGCAAAACATGTACATGTATTGACCTTGTATATAAACGTCTTTAATTTATTCCTTTTGAATCAGAAAATAGTTCTACCTTACACAGTCATGAATACGCACCATAATAAATATTGGCTATATTCTAGTCGTCGAGTGTAGCTTAAAAAGGGCTAAAAAAGCAGAATGTGCCTTACGGCGCATTCTAACTTTACTTTCAACCTAAATGTTTGTTGTTAAAATAATCTTAGATTCAATAGACAAAGTCGAAAATCTAAATTTTGAGGAGGATTCGTGCCTTTTAATATGTAGACGAAAATGTGGTATTGTAAGCTTTATTAAGATTGTCCCTATATCAACATACACACGTACATTGTACATGTAACAGACGTTATTCGATCTCTATCAACACGTTAGTGCTAAAACTAATATTTCAATTTCAAACTGTTTAGATCCAGATCAGACACCGGATAATCACGTGTATGATATGGCTCCAAACTGTTTGCTATCCAGATTAAAACTAATTGTTGGTAGTTTCAAAAAGTTGCCATGTCTACAAATTGTTGTTGTATTGCTTTTGGCGTTTCGTTACGTTTAAACATGAAACCATAGCGTCTTCCATTTTGTCATAAGTGTTCTTTTACCAATGAGATGCTTACTAAGTTTTTTTCAATTATCATATGTAATTTTATTTTTATTTTTTTTGTTACACATGAGTATTGTTATGTTTTGTAGATCTATATATATAGGGAAAGTGCCAATGATAATGTTGTAATGACGTGTTGCCAAATCCCTTTGCACGTGTTACTATGCAAATGAATATGTTTAAACTAAACGAAACGTTTTTCTTACATCAATTAACCCTTTCCTCTCTGAAATTTAAATTCTAATTTTGTCTAGTCCAGTTTCTACTATATATATATATACATAATACATTGCAATATGACAAGCACTTAAGACCCTAATCAGAGGGTTCATTTAGGAGCCTTCTGATCTGGGTCTTCAGTGTTTACATATGAAAAGTGTATTCTTCATATGTATACTGTTTGTAAATGACGTCTATATGCTTTTCTAGGACTCCTAGTTTTAGTGTTCATTCTCTACAAAGTAGACATAAGCAAAATATGAAGACCCTCGTGAGACGCCGCCATGTGTGGCGTCTCATCTGGTACCCGTTTCATAAAACTTCGTTCGACAAAAACCGTCGTAAGTCAAAACTTTAAAATACATTAAATTTCTTATTTCTCTATCTAATCCTGTCTTGTGACATCTCTTTGAAACCGTCTTTTCAAGACAATTCCAAAGAGATGTCACAATGCTGGATTAGATGGAGAAATAGATAGTAATTCAGACTTTTAAAATCTGAATTACGACAGCATCTGTCGTACGAAGTTTTATGAAACGGGCCCCAGGGTCTGTAATTTTAGCTTTTCCAATTCAAATTATCTGCTACATGTATATTGAGAAACACTGCAGTATCTTTAGATCACCCTTGTACATTTATATCTATAACGAAATCTTCCAGCAAGCACACAGGGAAAGTTCATTGCAATAGTCTGGTAAAACTGTGTTAATTTTCAAACTTTCAGAGAAAAAGAAAAACTGATGTTTTGCTTTCGGAAAAATGATTGTACAGGATATGTAAATGCGCAATACACTGTACACTGTTTCCGTGACAAAAATATTAATTTTCGGTAATTTCCGACAGTGACCGACCGATGATGATTTCGAAACACTCGACATCTATCGACTGTCAATGTCGTGAAATGATTGCAATTAATACAGTGGCATTTCGTAGGCTTGTCACTAGAATTGTCACATTGAATGCCCATATGTAAACACTGCCACTTTTATTAAATATAACCGATACGTTTAGATTATAAACATATCAAATCATAATTGATAGCCGTCTAACAATGTTTTGATAGTCATAGTTTTTTTGCTTGTTAAATCTTATATTCGATAGTAGCGCTATTTTCAACATTTGCCATGCTTAAGTTTTCACATATTCATAAACAATTTTAAACAAACGTCAAACACTTTAAACGTATCCTGACCTGAAGTCAAAATCTCAGAAAAATTACGGTGTTGTTTTGCATTACATAAAGTACGATTGCCGTGCAGCTAACATTACTACATCTTTAACCCTTTCCTCTTTGGAACTTGGCAAAAATGGACATTCCCGGTTTCGAGTTCATCTAGTCCTTTCTTTGACTATTTAGGTGTGTTTGGGTTGTTTTGTAACAATATATTGCAAAATTGCAACAGTGTTATTCCGAATCAGATGCTTCTATAGTGTACTATTGACATGTACAGTAAAACCTCTCTATAACGACCATTAAAATGAATGCTAATTGACTGTATAAAAGACAGATGGCAGCTTAAACCAAGATGACAGTAAAACAGAAAGCTCATAAGGGAATTTTCTGTTTCACTGTCACCTTTTTTTAACCCTTTACCCCATAGCCTGTTTCTAGTTTTGAAGATAGGTGACCACTTAAAGCAGGTTGAAAGTAAAGCAGAATGGGCCTTCAGGCGCATTCTGCATTACTTTCAGCCTGCTTTAAACTATTATCTGCTAGAATTTATAAAATATTTCATATGATTTTTATTTGTGACAGTATGAATTGGAACTATTTTCTTCAGTAGAGGCATTAATTAAAGTCGTAAAAAGGCGTATTTATAGGGTAATGGGTTAGGGTTAATCACGTGTCGTAAACACGTACAAATTAACAGGATTAAGTGGTCGTAATAGAGAGGATTTACTGTATGCTGTTTGCAAAGAACGCGTGTATGCGTTACTAGGCTCCAAATGGTTCTCTACGTGTACCAGCTAATATATGCAACGACTTTCGTATAATTCTTAAGGGTATAGTAACTTGCAAACCGTTTGAGTCCAGACGAGACTCCGGGAAACTGGAAGTCTTATCAGAATCAAAGCTGTTTCACTTTTATATCGATATTTCTTCCGACAAAATTCCTAAACTATAGATCTAAGAAATAAAAAAATACTCAAAGCTACTTTATCCCTGATATTACAAATACACAAACACGAAAAGGAAAGTTCGTTTTCGGGTATTTTCGGCCTTTTTCGTCTGATGAATTTGGAACACTCGACATCTATCGACTGTCAATGTTGTGAAATGATTGCAATTAATACAGTGACATTTCGTAGGCTTGTCACTAGAATTGTCACCTATTATGTCCATATGTAAACACTGCCACTTTTATTAAATATAACCGATACGTTAAGATTATAAACATATCAACTCATAATTGATAGCCGTCTTACAATGTTTCAATGTCATTACATTTAATCTGAGAAAGTTAATTGACTCATTCACCCCTGAAACTTTTAATGGACAATTTAAAATTCAGCTGATCTATGAATGTTTAGGGTTGAATTTAAAAATATATTGCACCAACAGGAGCCCTTTGATCAGGATCTACATTGTTTGCATAGGAAAAGTAAACTTTTCATAAGTACACTGTCTGATAATGATGAGTATACTCGTCGCTAGGGTTGAATATGTTAACACGTGTCTTGTCAAAACAGCATATCCTTTAAAATTGCCATCTGTTTTGTTTTCCACAAGAAACTTAAAAAACCCGCGCGCAAACAGTTTGCATCCTGTTCTAAAGTCAAAAGGTCTACAATTGTCCATGGAGACGCTTATGACATAATTTGGTCGCTAATAAAATACTTTGCTAATCTGGCAAACAACAAGAAATGTCAAAGAGCTTGCTAGTACAGTGTTAAAGACAATATGTTTTCCCAGTTAATGCTAGTATGGTTAAACCGTTAAACTCGTAGGTAAAGTGAAAAAAGTTTGAAACCAGGATCCAAACTAGTTGCCACTTAGATTACATGTACAATAAATCGGAAATACAGTAGAACCTCTATATTACGACTACTAAACAGAAGGCTAATTGTATAAGGTATACAGTGGAGAATCTGTTATTCTTTCCCGTTTAAACGCAAACGTACGCAAACGCAAAACACTAAAACGTAGAAAAGAACAATTTTTGGACAATTCTGATAATTCTTGTTTATCTTGGTGGCAAACAGCTTGAAGCCTGATCAGACGCCGGGTTACCCGGCGTCTGATCTGGATCCAAACTGTTTGCATTGCAAATAATAGTTTTAGCGTAAACGCGTTTATTGGGAAAGAATAACAGATTCTCCACTGTATAAAAGACAGGTGACAGCTTAAAGCAATGTGAAAGTGAAAAAGAAAGGAGCTTTCTGTTTCACTTTCACATTGCTTTAAGCAGTCACCTGTCTTAAACGACTAATATGTGACACATTTTAGTGATCGTTATAGAGAGGTTAGTTTGTACATTCAAATGTTCTACATTTATTGCTTTGCCTGTGCGTTTAGTTTCTTTAACCCTTTACCCAATAACCTATTGGTGTTCGGATAGCGCAGTGGTAGAGTATCCGCTTCTCATCAATGCGGTCTCGAACTCGACCCTGGGTCGGAGCAGTACGCGTAAGGGTACATTGGTCGCCCGTCCGAACACGTTGGGTTTCTCCGGGCACTCCGGTTTCCTCCCACAGAAATGACCAAATGCGCCACCATTCGAGTCATCGAGGGTGATTTGTATAAGTTAATCAAGCTTGTTTCATAGTCGATGTAAAAGAAATAAAGTTTAAAACCTTTAAAACATACCCGATAACCTGTTTCTATTTTGGAAGACAGATGAGTACTTGAAACAGGTAGAAAGTAAAGCAGATTGCGCCTTATAGCACATGCTGCTTTACTTTCAGTCTGCTTTAAGCCACCACCTGCTAGGATAAAGAAAATATTTCTGTTGTTACATGTTTATGACTGTATAAATTGGAACTATTTTCTTCAGTGGAGGAATAAATTCAAGGCGCTTCTATGGGGAAAAGGGTTAACGTGAACGAATGAATTCTTCCCCGTGATATCAGTCATAGGTACTCCCTCGTTAGATACTGGTCAAATCCCTGAACCCTTTCCTCCCTGAAACCTCAAAGTGACACTTCCAATTCCCAATTCTGTCTAGTTTCATTTGCTTGTTTCTAGCTTTGAAGACTTAACGCAGAATAAAAGTAAATGCGCGGTCTGCTTTTCTGCTAGCATCTGCTATGATACAGAAAATAGTTATTATGGTGAATATTCATGACTGTGTTACATGTACAGTGGAACTATTTTCTTCAGTTGAGGAATAAATCAAAGGCGTAAAAATTGGTGGTTATGCAGTAACGGGTTATCAGCTTGTAAATTTGAAACAAGTATTGCTTAATTGGGTATTGGGTAAAACACGATTTCTCAATCTGTTACCAGATGATCCTTATTACTTCAAATTTAATTATCCTTTTGCCTCGTGTACGACATCGCTCGGTAATCTCCGGTATTTTCCGTAAACGTTGAGTAAATCATTAAACGGTCATCGATACATCACTGTCTAATCAGGCTGCAATAACTTCGATTTTACTGTTATATATAACACTAAACACTTCTTGTTAAGTGTCTATATGTAAACACTGGCACTTTAATGTAACATAACTGCACTATTAATGTAATAACTTTCATAAACTCTGATAAGAGATCATTGACAATTTCTGTCTCAATTAGGCTGGGAAATAAGGCAGTATTATACAGTTAAAATGTCATAAAAAGTGTTCAGCATGAAATCATAGACACACCTGAGTTCAACGGCCATTTTGTAAAGATAGTGATTGCTTAGAACAGGATAAAAGTATAGCAGAAAGATGCTAACGGACATTTCTGCTTTGTTTTACCCTGTCTTGAGATGCAACCTATATAATTTGAATATTATACGTATACTACACTAATATTTAATGCTAACCCAAACGTTTGTAAACCACTTATGCCTTGATATTGCAATAAACTCTCCCTGTGTGCTTACTCGAAGATTTAGTTATAGATATAGAAGGGTGATATATTTTCCATCAAGTATATAATGTCATATGATACATGTATAGCAAACATTGCAGACCCGGATGAGACGCGGAAAATTGCGGTGTTTCATCAAGGTCTACACTGTTTGATAATGTCTAGTTCAGTTGTGGACGATTGGCATTAAAACTGCTACATTATTATTATTATTATTATTATTATTATTGTTGTTGTTGTTATTATCAAGATTGAATCAATTTATTTGAGTCAATTTATAAAAAAAAAACCGTTTAAGCTGTTGCAAGATTGAATGATAAAAACTGATTAATTTTTCATATTAATCAACACTTTGAAACTTTACTGTTATTTCTATGTTTATATTATTATGGTGACATATAGGCCCATGGGGCCGGTTGATTATATGTGTTTACTCTTGATAATTTGTATTTTGTTATATAAATACACATGTCACTATAATAAACAATTTCTCTCTCTATTATTTAATAGTATTAGTAGTAGTATACCTAATTTATATACATAGTTGTGCTTTCAAAAGTTCTTCACATAAAATTTAATAAATGTACCTATAAAGCGAGAAAAGACAAATAACTACATTCAAAATAAACATGATACATTATGGAGTTACATGGAAACATCGAAATTCTTTCAATATTATTACCAAGATTATAAAAAATTGTAATAATTAGTTTGTAAAATCAAATTAAAAATGAGTCAAATACCGTAATCAAAAGACCAATGGCATGATTGAGAAAAGTGATTGTGTGGTGGTTTTTTATGTTTCAGTGTAGAGCCGGAGAGCAGTTCACAGATCGTGGAACGAAATGTTTTAAACGATACTCTCCGTGTTGTTTGGTTGATTATTGTACATTTATAATCAATGGCTGAGTTACATGTACATGTACATCGCCTTTCATGGTAAACAATACACATTCATACATGTTACAGGTGTATAATGGGGGGAGATAGTATGGGGATCTTCTTTATATTTTGACCAGTCATCACTGGTTACACAGGCAGGTGATTTTCATTTCTCAACACTATTCTGCAAATATTGTTTATAGTGTGTAAGCCCATCAGTCTGCTGAACGTAGAGCAAAAACGTTTTGCAGGGGTTCTATTTTACTTTAAGCTTGCTCAAATCATTTACCTGTTAGGATATAGGAATGGATTTCTATCAAGAAATGTAAGAAAAAAAGCATTTGAACTTTTGCCGGGGCTTTTGCTATAATATAATGTCCTTCCCTTAAGATGTTACCTTTCTTATACCCGTTCGATGTAAGAGACGCTGTAAATGGTAAAGATATGTTGCAACTAAAACAGACCAATAAGGAGAAACATGTTTTACTTTACGTTTACTATAAGCACTCACATATCAGGTTCTAGGAATAGTTTCCTTTAATCTAGCCAAGCCGGGACAGAGGTATGAAGAGTGATTATATTGGAAACGGTAAGGTGTGTCTGTGACGAGAAAGGTAAAGTATTGTTTATTTGTTTTGATCGCATTAAACAACATCATCACCTGCATGGAGAGCAATGAAGACAATTGAAACGTTCAATCATGAAAATGTCAACCATTCATCTTTGTCACGAAGTGCTTGACATTTTCAACCGTTTTAGCACCAAACTCATTAAAACCGTGACCCTTATAGTCAACACTGACACGGTTTGTGATGAATGTCAATAATTATTGCGTCATTATGACACAAATTGAGACAAATTCACTCTTTCCGATGCGAACTGGGATGTTCCGAATGAGACAACACAGGGTCTACTACACGCGCTCGGCTCCAATATGGCGGGCGGTATAGCGGGACTCGCCCTGGCTATGACAGTACGTGTTTTGTCCATTGTATAATAAAGTGTCTCGTGCAACTCTAAAGTACTGTTCGATTTGTAGTTGATGCAAGACGGGTAATATTTATATACACCTAAAGTGATGAGTTATATTCTAAATGAACTTTATGTTCGGCAATCTATTACAATAAAGCATTGTTGTTGTTTTTTTCTGAATAATTACACATTAAATTTTAATAGAAGTCTTGAAGATGTTTTATTTTGATATATGCTACAGGAAGATTAACCTCGTTCTGTGTCATGACCTCATCTTCTATAAGCAATGTTCGGCTTCTTTTATTTCTCAAATTAGAATTTTAAGTATTTTGACTCAAGAAATACTGAAATGACGGGGTGGGTACGGAAGGGGTCCTTGATAAATAGTATCTACGTGTACCATATATTGTGATCCAGACCCTCGGGTCTTAAAAATATAAGTAATCGAACCTAGATACCTCGAACTCCCTATAGTCGAAAGTATCCGTATTTAATTGGCTTAATAACGTTTTAACTTTGAAATATGGGTATGTTCGATATAAGCAAGTTCCAGTAATCAGAATTTAACTGAAAAATACTAATATGTTCGACTAAAGTGAATCCAAGTTCTCAGGGTTCGAATGTTATAGCATGTTCAAAGTAAGTAAATGAACGTATTTCCTTTAACACTTTTGTGCCCAGTGGATTCATCCATTCATATAAATTGGATTAGTCTTAGGATGCCTAATCTAAATGTTGATTTTTGTTTTGTTTTATATTGAAATACCTATCAGCAATCAGTGTAGAATCTGTTCAGACGCCGCATTATGCAGCGTCTAATCAGAGTCTATATTGTTTGCCTATGTCTCATATACGGGGTCGTAGGCAACACATTTGTTAAAATCGTTATGTCTCCACTAAACCCTAACATAGACAGTGTCGTCAGTTTAAACACTTAATAACAAATGCAACAAGAATAAGGTAATATAGATATCGTCTAACTAAAAATAGCAACACGCGCCAGTTCTATATACATGTACATGTATATCCCCACGCGCAAGGTTCCACAATGTCTGGGGATCGTGACAAATAGGGCCGCCGGATATATCCACTCGTAGTCGTCTTGAAGTGTGGGTAGCCACTTTGTTTAAATGATCGAACTACAAATGGAGAAGCATGTTCATTCTCACATATGTACACAACTCATGTATAACTCAAAACAAAAGAGAACACCACAAAACGCTGCTGAGCTTGGTCCATGTTAGTGATTCAATAATGATGCACACGCTGATTGCTTATAGATAACGCTTAGCTCAAACACTGTATATTTTAATGGACAATTTAGTCTTATCCATTTATGATTATTTATTGTTGTTTCTGCTATAATTATTTATGCAAACTGTAAATATATTTTGTGTTTAAGGAATGTAAAACCAAGTCAGAAAAGTACAACATACAGACAATTATTGGTACAAAACGAACAGTAACCGTACTGAAAACGGGTCTATGTACAGTAAGAAAAACGTTATTCCTTCCCAAGAAACATGTTAATTCTTAAACTATTGTATTCATTGCAAACCAATTGAAGCCTGATGAGACGTAGTGTTGTACTATTTGGTTCAGTCCTTTTACTCTCAGTTTGTGAGATCCCCAGATTTAGGTCTTTTTTCCAATATCGGTATGGCCCATAATAATGTTCAACCAATATTGTTTTCTATGGTTAATTGGTTATATTTCAAATATCGATTTTTTAAGAGGCAACCTTTTGACAGAATCATATAGATCTATAAGAACAGACTGCCTCTTAATGCAGACCAAAATTAAAGTAGAACATTGTCATATGATAGTACCACATGGACCAACCCAAAGTTTTACTACGACAATCTATATGAGTATATTAGACCAATTGTTTTCCTACGAAGCCAGTGTACGTACTAGGAAATGTCTTCATACGAAAACAAAGCTACCTTCGTAGAAAAACAATCTACATGTATTATAATACCTATGTAAAATGTCGTAGCAAAACATTTGATGATTATACATAGTTGGTCCCCATTGAATGTGCTTTTTCTTTTATTGCATTTAAGGGTGTATCCAACCCATAAGCGATTTTTTTCAAAGTAGCAAACTTTTGTTCTATCATTGTTTTTTTGGAAGAGCTATTTATGATGAATAAAAAAATGGAAAAAAAATAAAAATGGTGGTGTCCTTTTTTTTTTTAGCTACGGCGATTTGAAAAAGGTATGTCAAATTTTCATTATTTATTTCATGTCTATGGTGGTATTTTCACATATAGAAACCAAATTTATACAAAGCAGGCACAATGTTTGAACAATATGGATCTTCGAATATAAAAAATATGCTTTTTATAGGGCATGATTTTATTAGATTTTTTTATTTTATGAAACAAAAAGTAAAAAAGTTTGAAAATGAAATAATTCTAGTATTAAACCTTTTCTTATATTCTACCAAATGAAAGCCAATGCTAAGGCAGTTCAAAATATGATAAGAAATTGAAAGGTCAGTGTTGAAGATTTTGAGTTATTAAAGTAAAAAGAGTTATCTCCCCTTACAAAATTTACAAAAAAGTACCATATCGTGATATTTAGCGCTTTACAAATTTCACACTTGGTACCTGTTTTTGTATGAAGAAATACTACCATAGATAGGAAATAAATAACACAAAACCAAATTATCATATTTGTTTTCATTTAAAATGGATTTTATTGAAGCAGGCTGTTTGAAAAAGGACAAAATAAGAGAAAGTGGGTGGGGTAATTTTACATGGCCATGGAGCCAACTGTTTTTCACCAAAATGTACACTTTTTCTATTTTTTCATTCATCTTAAATAGCTCTTCAATACAAAACCATCATAAAGTGTTTTCATATACTTTGAAAGTTTCTTAAATTCATGACATTGATACACCCTTAACCCTTTACCTCATAGCCTGTTTAAAGTTTTGGAGATAGGTGACCACTTAAAGCAGGTTGAAAGTAAAGCAGAATGTGCCTTAAGGCACATTCTGCTTTACTTTCAGTCTGCTTTAAGCTAAAATCTGCTAGGCTATATAAAATATTTGTAATAGTAATTGTTCATGAGGGTATAAACTGAAACTATTTTCTTCAGCGGAGGAATAAACTAAATACGCTAAAAGTCGCTTCTATTGGGGAAAGGGTTAAGTGTCAAATCATGTTTGAATGATACCAATTCGTCGTCCTCAGTTGGATTGCATATGTTTATAGTCTATATAGTGGTTCGAAAACGCTTTGTTCGTGATAACATTTGGTAATCATATATCTACAGAAATACCCTGCATATTACTATAGGATACATTTTTATGAATCATGAGAAATGTTCAATCTTGTATTAGATTGAATATATTTCAAACAATGATACTTTGGCAGCTTCAATGACGCATAAATCACAAATTGACAATTGGACATGTTTTATAGCATCTTTGTCGCTTAATCTGATGACAATGTTGTTCTGGTAGACACCTTTGTCTCCATTTAAACGACTATGTACAATATTGCATAAAATAACAAATGCACATGTGCTACTATGACTAAATGTAGACACACGCGCCATGTCTATCGAATATACCCACGCGCAAGGTTCCACCCTGTCTGTGAGTCGTGATAAATATAGCCGCCGGATATATATCCAGTCGAAGGTGTACCGAAGTGTTTAGGCATTTGTGAACGGTAAAGAACAAATGAAGACGCGTGTTTGTAAATACACATACCGGTATATTAACACATTTATAAACTGCATAACGAGTTGCCTGGGTTAGCTTTAGAGATTTTAACCATTCAAACTAAAGCGAAAGATTTTGTTGCGAGGTAAAATTATAAAACATAAACAGTATTTATATACATACCATACACTGCACTACATATGATTTTTAACTTTATTATAACTACAAAGATAACCATTTTACGCCTTTAATACATTGCCCCACTAAAGAAAATGTTTAACTTATAAATACAGTGAATATGCACGATTGGACGTATGTGCTATATCCTAGCAGATCGTAGCTTAAATCAGGCTGGAAGTAAAGCAGAATGTGCCTTAAGGCGTATTCTGCTTTACTTTCAATCTGCTTTAAGTGTTCACCTGTCTTCAAAACTAGTACAGACTATTGGGTAAATGGTTGATAATTGAGGAAGCATGAACGCCCAGAACTCATTCACAACAGGCTTAACCCTTTACCTGATAGCCTATTTTTAGTATTGAAGATAGTTGACTAATTAAAGCGGGTTGAAAGTAAAGCAGAATGCGCCTTAAGGCGCATTCTGCTTTACTTTCAGCCTGCTTTTAGCTATCATGTGCTAAAATATCGAAAATATTCCCTATAATAAATAATCATAACTGTACATATTGGAACTATTTTCTTCAACGGAGGAATAAATCATATTCGCTATAAAGCGCTGCTATGGGTTAAAGGGTTAATAGAGTAGTTCATTCTTGTTTTGGTTATTTTGCAGTTTTGAAAATGATAGTATTGCAACTACATTTCAGAAATCAAATTGACAATTGGACATGTTTTATAGCATCTTTGTCGCTTAATCTGTTGACAGTGCTGTTCAGGTAGACACCTTCGTCTGTATTTAAACGAAATATTGCAATATTGCATAATTAATAATAAACGCACAAGCTACTTTGTAATGAACGTCTAGATGTAGACACACGCGCCAGGTATATCGAACGTCCCCACGCGTAAGGTTCCACAGTGTCTGAGAGTCGTGGTAAATATGGCCGCCGGGTATATATCCAGTTGAAACTGCAAGAGAAGTGTTTTAGACATTTGTTTTAACAGTCGAATAGCTAATGAAGACGCGTGTTCATTGTCACATATATTCACTCATAAATAGCAGAACGAGTTGCCTACGGATTAATTTCTTTTCATAATCCCAATAACAGCAATATAAAATTATGAAACATAAACTTATATAATGCATACCATACACTTATAAGCTGCCTAAACGTTTGCTTCATTCGCCTTTACTCCATATATACGCCCCTTTACATCCTAAACTCATGTCTCCACTGATGCAAATATTTCAACTTGTACAGTCATGAATGTGCGTCATGAGAATCGTTTTCTCTATCCTAACAGATGGTAGCTTAGAGCAGGTTGAAAGGCACAGTCTGATTTACATTTAAACTGGTTTAAGTAGTCGCCTGTCTTCTTAACAAGAAACTGGCTTTCGCGTTTAGGTTCAATAGGACGTGGTACCGTTAAATGCTCTCCAAGCACTAAAGATTGTCAGGGCTGCCAAAAGTTGAAGTGAAAAATCCTAAGATTTCTAAATTTGCATTTTTCAAGTGCGATTTTACGAATCGTACCTTTACCCCATAGCCTGTTTCTAGTTTTGTTTACATGTGGCTGCTTAAAGCACGCTGCAAGTAAAGCAGAATGCGCCTTGAGGCGCATTCTGCTTTACTTTCAGCCTGCTTTAAGCTACCATGTACTAGAAAAAAATTCGAAGATTTAGGAAAAATCCGGAGAAATGGCGCGTGTGTCTACATGGCAGCCCTGGATTGTATCCCATTATCTCAGTAATTCACTTGTAAACGTGTTAAGCGAGCATTTCTGAGGAAGCACTTAGATATATACGTGCTGCTTAAGGTACTTCGCATATGCGCGTAGTTTCCATACGATTGTTATAAAAATTGTCATGAAGAATGATAATAGCCTAAGAAACAATGTGTGTAAATATAGGCAAAATTTATCGTGTGGTTTGTCTTTAAGGTATTTTTTCTGACAAAAACCTAGAATTTTGATGATTTTATTTTTCTTAAAAATGAATAAAGCTAATGACTATAATTCTCGCCCAATAAGTAGTCCACAACATTCATTACAAGAAAAGCTAAAAATATTTTTAATAAAGGTGTTCAGAAAGATGTTATCAGCTATTTAAATTTTGCAAAATGCTAAAAAATTGAATTACAAAAAACTGACTCATTCAATGTATATTTGTTTTCATTTTATTCAAATATATGGTTGATGAACTAGTCAGTCTGAAAAATTAGAAAATATTACAGTCAGGATTTGTTGTAATAACATATTTTCTTATTAAAATGTGGGATATTTGTTGTTTAGATACAGTTACCTACCTTAGAATTAAAACTTTGTCATTAAAATGCATTATTATTTATTCATGGACTTGCATACAAGGTTTATTATATTGTTTGAACATAATTATAATGGGCAATATCGATCTTGAAAAGGTTAGCGTATTGATAAGCTTCAATGTGTGGCTTTATAGTTCGATCAAATCGTTTACATGTATACCGATTTAATTGACTTGTAAGTCATTAAACTAAAACGTACAGGTAAGTGGACATATACTTGGACCGTAAATATCACTAGTACTAATCAACGAAGACTAAACATAACATGTCTCTTGATTACTGCGTTATGGATTGACAAGTCAATAAATCGGACACTAAAAAAAAATATTTGGATCGGATGGGTCTCGAACCTATGACCTTTGGATTGCTACCACTATAGTCAACCACTATACTAACTGCGCTATGAAGGATTATACTAATTTATATCAACATTTCCTTCATATAAATTTTCTAGTATAAACACGTACGAAAAAAGTCTGTGTCGTCCAGACGCATATCCGCTCGCCCGCAAGACCGACTTCCGGTAGCGAAAGGCCTTAATACAGACTAAAATAAATTAGAAACTCGCAACCTGGGCTTCTGTCTAACTCTTGTTTTACTTTAGACCGTCGCCTGTCTTAAACATGTTCTGTTAAAAAATGGGTCTTTCGAGTGGGGTGTTAACACAATTTGATTGCTTTTGTTTCAACGTGTTGTCCGTACATAGGAATGATGTTCGTGCTTGACGACAGTGTCCTCTCGTACGCGTGTACATCGAATACTATTGACCATAGAGCCCTAGCGACATGCATACTCGTCATAAGCAAACAAAGTACGAGTGTCGTATGTAAATAGTGTAGACCCTGATCAGTACAGTCCTGCAGTATCCCTCTGTTCAGGGCTACACTTTTTTTCATTTTGCAATACATTTTTATTATTAAAATCAACCCTAAATGCATCGTACTAAAAAGTCAAAAATTTACTAGGCTTATTTTGAAATTGGAATTGTCCATTAAAATGTTTTAGGAGTGATATTGTGGGTTAACAATGGCTTGGCCAATACACTGAAGCATAAATCAAACATTAACCATTGAACATATATATTGTTGCATCTGTGTCGCTTTTGACTATCTTAATCCGTTGAAAGTTGTGTCCAAATGGATACTTTCGTTTCAATTTTCACAGCTGATATACATGTATGCACAAACTAAGTTGTAATGGTCGACTTATTGTAGACACACGCGCCATGTCTATCGAATATACCCACGCGCAAGGTTTCACACTGTCTGAGAGTCGTGACAAATATGGCCGCCGGATATACTGTACATAGTGTTTCGAAGTGCATGAAAGTGTTGAAAGCATTTGTTCAAACGATTCAACAACAAATGAAGACGCGTGCTTGTCCTTCCATAAAAATATAAGCAATACAACAGTCAATGTTATGGTATGAAGCAGACTTTTTAGACCGTTTGGCAGTGTCCTCTTTCACCGGAACTAGGCTTAGATAGGTCAAAATGGAAGACAGGCAATATATTTGGTACATTGTTTTTAATTTGACATCTCCTATCCATACTTCAAAATGCAGTGATTTCTGTCACAATGGTAAGTATTAAGAACGGAATATTTTAGTAATGCGGTCTAATAAATTGACTGGTACAATGTAAATGTATTGAAACTTTTGATATACTATAAAACAGTCGTTATATTATCTGACAGCTCATTAATTGAAGCACACGTTGGCGCATGCTCTTGGTTCCACATTGTCTGTTAGTCGCTATACACTTCGCCTCAGGTTACGTTCGCATGAGGGACCGAAAGGTGTCAAATACGTTTGTTTCAACAACCAAATCGCCAGTTTTAATTACACGAAGGTGTGCGGAACATTTGTTCGAACGATCACGGAACGCATTTGTTAATCGTTTGAAGCAATGACATTACTATAACTCTGGGTTACTCTCTTTGTAATGGACATATTTTTTACATAAACGATGTTATTTATAAAATAATGGCGTCTTCTCCATTGTAACCACACTAATAATGTATGTTTCATCAATGTCTTGTACAAATGTGGTATCAGCATTTAAGATGTGTGTTTTATTGTTATTTAGATTTCAGTAACCTACAGACATGTTTGGCGACAAACAGATTGCAACCCTGTATCTGTTTTAAAAAGACATTACTGAACCTAGCTTGGGTGGTTACACCTAGTCATGTAAAAAGTGTGTGCAAAAAGCATGCTGAATGTCTCTGCAAAGAATCAGTGAAGCGTCTCATGTGAAGTCCGTCTCTTATTTTTGATGATTAGGTTTGAAACAAACATTGAGTTTGATTATCCAGGGTGTCTCTAGAAAAGTGGGATGGGAGAATCATACATAGGACCCGGGTAATGTCTTTAAATACATGTTCCATATTTGAGAGGCCTTAACCCTTTACCTGATAGCCTAGTGATAATATTGAAGATAGGTGACTACTTAAAGCAGGTTGAAAGTAACGCAGAATGCGCCCTAAGGCGCATTCTGCTTTACTTTCAGCCTGCTTTAAGCTATTACCAGCTAGAATAAGGAAAGTATTAAATATGACACATATTCAGTACGGTTTATATTGGAACTATTTTCTTCAGCGGATGAATAAAATACATGTGCTAAAAGTCGCTTCTATCAGGGAAAGGGTTAAAAGTGCCATTGGCCATTTACAATAGCTATGAAAGGCATAGACATGTCGATAGCCAAGCAAAAACAGCATAATTTAACATGTCACTTAACGATAGGACGGTGTACAAATTGAACATCACCATGGTTCGTATGTCTGGTTCCACACTGTCTGTAAGTCATTATATAATATACAAACATTGGATATGGCCACATGACCACACTACACAATGGATCACTGTGTATACAGAGGAGATAACGTTATTCTTTCCCGTTTAGTGAACCTTAACACAAACACCATGCAATGAAATGGAGAAAATAACAACCTTTTGTTGAAAATTCTTGCGATTCGTTTCTGTCTGAGAGGCAAACAATTTGGAGGCTTATCAGACACCGGGTTACCTGACGTCTGATCTTGTTCCAAAGTTTTTGTAATGGACATCAGGTTTTTAGCAGTAAGAGACATTTATCTGAACGGTTAATAACAAGAGCGTTTACTTAATGTATGATGTATAAAAACTTGATACAGAAAGCACCTCCTTCTTCTTAGTTCTTATCTTAAGAGTGCTACGTTTTGATAATCTATGTCATTTTTTCGTTATTACACATAAAGGTATTCGAAAACATTCAGATGCAGTTTAGGCAGTCGAATAGTTTCCTTTTGTCGTTAACACATTCACTGCTGTGACGCCATCTGCTTTAAACAATTGAAGTCTGCTTTTATTTCTCCAATTTAAACTTTAGATAAATTGAAAAGAATAATACCACAGTGAGTGTCAAAAGTTTTGATCCTGATCAGACGCCGCATTACTCTGTGTCTGATCAGATCCAAAGTGTTTGCAAATGTCCATTGTACTCGGTACAGTGGAGAATCTGTTATTCTTTCCCAATAAACGCGTTTACGCTAAAACTATTATTTGCAGTGCAAACAGTTTGGAGCCAGATCAGACGCCGGGTTACCCGGCGTCTGATCAGGCTCCAAACTGTTTGCCACCAAGATAAACAAGAATTATCAGAGTTGTCCAAAAGTTGTTCTTTTCTACGTTTTAGTGCTTTGCGTTTGCGTACGTTTGCGTTTAAACGGGAAATAATAACAGATT
The DNA here is from genome assembly GCA_922989275.2 of Gari tellinella. Lineage (NCBI taxonomy): Eukaryota > Metazoa > Mollusca > Bivalvia > Cardiida > Psammobiidae > Gari > Gari tellinella. The sequence goes on along the minus strand of OV277863.1, from coordinate 11,654,570 downwards.
CTCCACTGTATCATGCGATGAATGGATTAATTAACAATCGTAAAACATAGTCAAAAGTTTCATTAATACTTGCATGTCTTTCTTTGTATTTATTCGTATTTTTGTCTCGTTTCGTGCTTGTGGTGAAACAGTGATTGCCAGTGTGAATCTAAATGATACTTCGAGTAGTTAGGTGCTTTATCAAGACCAAAACCTTTGTTAACAATCAAAATCTATATTGAAAAGAAATTTGACAAATTTCTAACTTAAGAACAATAACAGACGACAATTGTTGCAGACGAAATATTACTTTGCATTCAAAGAGCTAACCCCCTGCTCGATCAAATCATCAATTTAATGGCAGATTGACAGAAGTATCCAGACGACATAGAATACAGCTGCCGTCAAGCAGATGTCGTCACATGACGTACGTCACGTGACAAAATAGTTGCATTTTGTCAGATTTACTGATATATTAAGCTATGACGTTTATTCGTTCTATCATTTTTTCAATATGATAGGATTTCCGCTGGCTTTTACGTGACTCAATATCAGGACTGCGATAAGTTCATCATGAAAAATCCTTAGGTTTCCAAATTTTCTATTTCCGCAATTTTACCAATTGTACCTTTAAGACTTTACCCCATAGTCTATTTCTAGTTTGAAGTCACGTGGCTTCTTAAAGTAGGCTGGAAGTAAAACAGAATACGTCCTAATGCTTTAATTACCATCTGCTAGGATAAACATTAGAAGATTTCGGAAACATCCGGAGAGGTGTCAGCCCTGTAATATCTTGGTTACAAAATAAACATATCAGCAAACTCCTGCATGAACTTTCTGCAGTATCCAGTATTTGTAAAGTTCAACAAACTGTAAGAGAGTGCTTATGGGAATTGTATTGGATCGCCGCTATATACAGGCGCGGCTGTACAGTGGAGAAGACATTATTATTTCCCAATAAACACGTTTACGCTGAAACTGTTATTTCCACTGTGAATAGTTTTGAGACAGATCAGACGCCGGGATATTTTTCAAACGAGTTTTTTTTTAAAAGAAAACGCTTTCTCCACTGTAACTGACCGGGTGTTCGGTTGAACGACCGACTGACGGACGCACGGACGGACGGACGGACGGAAAGAGTGACTGACTGACGTACGAACGTAATGCAGACAGGCGCATAGACCAAGTTATTGGAATACCCCGGTAGTAGCTTGAGGGTGTGTATCGGTTCATGAATGTCTTTAATCCATCAAAACGTACTCTATCTCAATGATATTCGATGATTGGATGATGTTTACTATGTACAAAATTTTAACAAACGTTCAATAGATTATCAGTGTGTGCTCCATCATCTTGCACAACACTGCAGCAAGCTTCATCTTCTTCAAATATCGTCATTAGCCTTAAAGGAACTAATAATGAGTTAATGAGATAATTTCCATGGAAATGATACATTAATTTAATTTCTATCAAGCTTGTCGTAGGAATGTGTAAATACAACATGTCAACAACAATGGATAGGGTTGCTGTGGGGAACTGGCGTTTTCAAAATTCCCCGAAAGAAATTGCTATATTAATGCGTGATTATGACTGATGGATCCATTAGCACTGTAATTGTTTTTACTGCATGTCGAGATTTATATTTTTGCCACATGATGGAGTGTGTAAACAATAATTAACATTTTTCACTATTTTTTCACGATGTCGGGAGTTTGACAGGCGCATTGCGGTTTACCATTCTTTTACATTTTAATATAATTCAGTTATTGTATTACAAACATAGTTTGAAACATGTCGTCCTTTGGCGATTACAGTAAAGCCTTTCTACTGCAACCATAAACACGAATGTTAATTGATTGTATAAAAGACAGGTTATAGCTTAAAACAAGATGACAGTAAAACAGAAATTTTACCGGGACTTTCTGTTTTACTATCATCTTGCTTTAAGCATTCACCTTAAACACCCTATAATTGACACAATTTAGTGGTCGTAATAGAGAAGTTTTACTGGAGACTGGTGTTTTAGTTCCAATAAGCGTTTTTGTGCTAAAACAAGTAGGTTTATAGTAAACCGTATTGAGCCAGATCAGACGTCAGGTAATTGACGTTTGGTCAGGCTTCAACCTGTTTGCCACTCTGATTAAAATACATGTAAAGTGAACATTTTCAAATTCAATTGCGTTTAGTTTCGCTAAAACGGGAATTATTAGGGTAGTGTCCGATTGCTTTACACATTCAATCCGATTGAGTCCGATTGCTTTACAAATTTTCAACCGTAGCGACGAGTATACTCGTTTTTCTACAATAAGCGTACCTGTGGAGAGTACACCAGTAATTTGAAAACAGTGTAGATCCTTATCAGAACGCCCGCAATGAGAAGCTCTCTGATCAGGGTCTTCACTGCGTGTCTTGTTTCAGTACATTACTAAAATCAACAGTTTATTCAAAAGTCAAAAATGTCATTTTAGAGTTTTCTGATTTGAATTCATCCTTCTTTAATCCTTTACTCCATATTCTGTTTCTATTTGTTTGAAGATAAGTTTCACTCAAAGCAGGATGGAAGTAAAACAAAGAATGGGTCTTAAGGTGCATTCTGTTTTACTTTCAGTTTGCTTTAAGTTACCATCTGCTATGATATAAAAATATCTCTTATGTTGCCTGACATGGCTGCATAAATTGGAGCTATTTTCTTAAGCGGAGAAATAAATTCAAGGCGTAAAAGGCGCAGTTATGTGGTAAACAAGAAACTGGGCTTTCAAGGTGTCGTAATGGACTGTTTACTATACTTATTATCAGCAGGTAGTTATTGCATGATTACTGTTATACCGGTCATTCTTTACGTTTTATTACCTATTAATGCCGACCAACATCAAAAGGCAAGTAAGTAATTAATTATCTACAGAGAATCAATTTGCACATCTCCGATTGTGGTACTGTGCGTTACGAATTTCGGTTTTCCGGATGTGACGTTACACGGGGAATTTATCGCCCCCTGGAGGAAGCAATTATGTCGATAATTGTCATTATATCATGATTTAATTTACACCCCACAAGTTGAAAACATCAGCAACTACTTTTATCTTGTCTAATGGAGCCTTGGCCTATTTTGCTATCCCTTTGAAGGTGTTCATCTGCTTCTATAATAAGAGATAATTAGCATTGTCCAGCGCGGCCAATCAATGACCAGCGAGCCATTCAGCCCGGGACTATCAAGGTGGGCTGTATTCTCTGAGGGCCTTTTATCGACGTAACGCGCAATTGATAGCTTGTAAAGTTTACAACCCCGTCTTTTCAAATGACACATTTTAGGAATTTCGAACATACGTGTTTATGCCTAGATACATAATACGTAGAGCGGTCTCTAAGATGTTAAAAGATCATTGCGGATAATAACAATGATTTAGCAATGATAGGTACCAATAAAAACATTAAGCTGTATCCCCGGCAAACTAAACCACCTTTTTGCCAAAGGTCATGTGTTTTCAATATGTTTTACAGCATACTTAAAGAGAAGATATGTCTAGATAAGAAAGTGTTAACAAATCGAAGACATTAACGCGGGGAAAATGTCTTGATTTCTCTTCAGGAGGGAGTTTTGGCAAGCTTTTGGCGGTTCTCTTATAACTGTTCCCAAACAGTTTAAACCCAGATAATTTTTTCGTCCAAAATTTGCTTAATCGACAACAAGTGTGAGTGAGGTCTTATACCATGACGAAGACGTTATACGTTCCTGTTAAATTGAAAGTAAACACAAACGCAATGTAACATAATGTGTAAACTTTCATTGTATTGTTTACAGCATACACAGGGCTGCCATTTCTCCGGATCTTTCCTAAGTATTCGGATTTTTATCCTTGCAGATGGTAGCTTAAAACAGGCTGAAAAGAAAGCAGAATGCGCCTTAAGGCGCATTCTGCTTTACTTTCAACCTGTTTTAAGCAGACATGTGTCATCAAAGCAAGAAACAGACTATAGGGTAAAGGTACGATTAGTAAAATTGCGTCTGAAAAATTAAAAAAATTGAAATCTTAGGATTTTTATGATCAACTTATGGCAGCCCTGCATACAAACAGCGCAGCTGTCAACCTATGTAATTCAAAAATGTATACTGTGTTCCCTCTCTACATCAACACCCAATTGGAGACACATGTCGTGTGTGTTCTTCAAAGGTAGTTGTTATAGGAAGGGACAATTAATACCCTTCAAGTGCTGCACATGACTTGGCTTACATTTGCAAACAGTTTGAACCCAGATCAGACGCCACGTAACGCGGCGTCTGGTCTGTATTCAAAAATAGTTTGTCACCGGTCTTTATGTTTCTTGTAAAAAAAAGTCAAATACGTTACTTTTTAAAAAAAAAAAAATCCAACCAAAAACAACAGCAAACTTCAATTTCAAGCAAACGATATTGCAGCAATGATGGCATTAGACATACTTGTTTGGGGAACAGCAGCAAGTATTGTTGTAAGGAGGGAATCGTTTGAATGGTCGTTGTAGGGAGGGAGCACTGTAGTATAAACTACATTTCATCTTTCTTCATCTCTACACTATCAAAGTATAAACATGTATTGGAATACCCAACATTCGGCATAAATGGTCAGGGATAAAACCTAGGTGGTCTTATATGTTGGCACCGTCTGTCTTTATACAATGTCTGTATACAATGTATAGTGTTCTTCTAACAGACAAATTTGTATTACTTAACGAATGTATATTTTACGCTTCTTATTATTCATATACAATAAATAAAAAGTCCCTTATGGAGCATTCTGCTTTACTTTCTACCTGCCTTAAACTGTAACCTGTGTTCAAAACTAAAGTCAGATTGCGTGTATAGAGTAAAGGGGTAAGCGACAATTCAAAGGACGACCCAGTAATTCTAGGTCAAGAAAAAAAGAAGGGTCGTATTTGGTTACATTTGAGGCACATTCATTTTGCTTTTATATTTGTAATAATTTGATGTGAATCTTCGATAAAGTCGTACAATATAGTTTCATCGTGGTCACACTTTACAAAACCTTTTACAAATACATAATTATTGCGCCATAAACCAGTTGTTCGTCATGCAATTTACAACTGAGTTATAAGAAACTATTTAGACATGTTTTGATTTCCAATTAAAATGATTTGTTGAATCACAATGTACATTTGTGTGATTCTACAAATCTATTTCAATAAAAAGCTTGATAGTAAATAATCAGTTTAATTTGTAGAAATATATCCATACGATGTACGCGGCCTTTAACCCTTTACCTTATAGAAGCGCCTTTTAGCACATTCAGTTTATTTTTCCGCTGAAGAAAATAGTTCCAATTTAATCAGTCATCAATACATTTTACATGGAATATTTTCTATATTCTAGCGCTGGATAGCTTAAAGTAGGCTGAAAGTAAAGTAGAATGCGCCTTAAGGCGCATTCTGCTTTACTTTCAACCTACTTTAAGTAGTCACATATCTTCAATACTAGACACAATGCTATCAGGTAACGGGTTAAGTGTGCTGGAATCAAGAAAAGAAATTGCAATGTAAACAGTCAAACTTCGATATCTAGAACTTACTTAAATCGAACATACCCGTATTTCTACAGGTATTTACATTATCTCAAACTCGCTTAAGTCGAACATATCCATATTTCAAAGTTATTACATGGCTAAACCACGTGTTAACTTTGAAATACGGGTATGTTCGACTTAAGAGAGTCGATATATCAAAATTCGACTTATTTACAACAATGTTAACTATATATGAGTCTCATCATGGTTTATAGCATACACATTAATAGTTCAGCTATAAATCACACCCAAACAATAGCATTCATAGTTGAATAATATTTGACTATACATTAGAATTAAGAGCTATTCATCACTGTACACTCTTATATGGAAAACTACACCTGAAAACCATTAAATAATACTAATTTCATACATAAAAATCTATCATAAAATGTATAGGTACATGTACTAATGTGATTTTGTGTGGAAAGTCTTTACATTTTCACACATGGCAACAAAGTGTATAGCTTTAACCAAGATTATTTTTTAATTCATTACCCGATAGATAGACATTTTTATGCCTGTAATATATTCCACAACCGAAGAAAATAGTTCCAATTTAAACATTCATGACTTTACAGCATAAGAAATATGTCCTACATCCTAGAAGATTGTAACTGAAAGCAGACTGCATGTAAAGAAGACTGTGCCTTAAAATGCGTATTCTACTTTAGATCTACTATCAACCTGCGTTAAGTGGACACCTGTCTTCAAAACTAGAAATATGTTATAATATATGGAGTAAGGAGTTAACCCTTTACCTCATAGCTTGTTTCTAGTTTTGAAAAACAGGTAACCACTTAAAGCAGGTTGAAAGTAAAGCAAAATGTGCCTTAAGGCACATTCTGCTTTACTTTCAGCCTGCTTTAAGCTAAAATCTACTAGGCTATATAAAATATTTATAATGGTTATTGTTCATGAGGGTATAAACTGGAACTATTTTCTTCAGCGGAGGAATATATTAAATACGCTAAAAGTCGCTTCTATGGGGGAAAGGGTTAAAGAAGGTCATGGGGAACGTAAACCAGAAATCTCGTTATGAACGTTTTACTTTACTTTTACTTTCAAGCTTACAATGGTCTGGAACTAAAACAGGGGAAATATGCACAGGGCGCTTGTGAGGAGGAATAGGTAATGGCGTCAAATGCTCTTCTCTTTGGGGGGAGTGTCAAATTACAGTAAAACTACAGTAAAACCTCTCTATAACGATCCCTTAATTGTATCACTTATGTGGGTGATAAAGGCATGTGACTGCTGAAAGCAATGTGACAGTAAATCAGAAAGCTCCTTAAGGAGCTTTCTGTTTTACTGTCACATTGCTTTCAGCACCTGTCTTTTATACAAGCAATAAGTCTTCGTTTTAGTGGTCGTGATAGAGAGGTTTTACTGTATCCATTTTTGGCTTTTATATGTTACAGTCAATCTGTGTAATCAGTCATTTCACGAAATGACTAGGCAATCTGTGAAATGACTTTTCACATAGTCCTTTAATGCTACAATTTATTATGATATACAGTGATTTTTGTTTATATGTTCAAATGTTTCATGCAAAACACCGCATTTATTTCACATTTTATTTCAATCGGTTTATGAAAAATTAATGACGTTTTAGACCTTGAAACGCTGTAAATATGAAATATTTTTAATTATTTGCATGTACTGCTACATGCTGTATTTTGTTTTATTTTTATGTTTAATGATAAATTTGGCAAATTGAGTAATATTTAAGTGAGATTGTGGTGGTTTGTTCATGAACTACTTGACCTTTTTATAAATACCATTGTATAAAATGGACCATTAAAGGACGTTGTGAAAAGTCATTTCACAGATTGACTAGTCATTTCGTGAAATGACTGATTACACAGATTGACTGTAACATATATACCCTTGGTGATGTCAACAAGAAATTACCCTTTTCAGAGGTACAATGTATATCTTAGCGAAGATAAGTCAAGCCTGTGTTTAGTGGTCATAATCTGTAAATAGAGGGCAACGGTTTAATTCAGAGCTAGAGTAATGCAGAATGCATACAATAAAATATTTTTCAAACGGCGACGATAATTGATTGTAAAAAAGACAGATGGAAGCTTAAAGCAAGCTTTGATTAAAGTTAAATAGAAAGCACCTAGAGGAGTTTTTTGTTTTACTTTCAGCTTGCTATAAGCAGTCACCTGCCTTAAACACAAAAATTGAAATAATTAAGTTATCATAATAATGAGGGTTTTTCTGTATTTGGGCCTCGTATGCCTCTTCTTAACAGCAGAGATAGCCATGTAGCGCTATACAGTGCTGCATCCCTTCAACGGCCCTTCAACGACGTTTCCCTCCTTACAACAACGCTTGCCTCTGTCCCCCCAAACAAGACAATTATGTCTAACGCTTTATTGCTGCAATATCGTCTTCTTAAAATTGTGGTCTGCTGTTTTTCTCAAAGTTACATATTAGCAGAGACCATGTATACCATATGGTTAATATAAATCAATGAAATTAGCGGATGTTTTGACATAAGAAACCGTGATGCTGATGACGAGTGACAAACAGCTTGATCCAGATCCGACGCTGCATGACGCGGCGTCTGATCTTGATTCAAGCTGTTTGCAAATATAAGCCAAATCTTAATTTTCCCTCCTTATAACAACACCCTCCGAACAACGCACGCAATATTGTCTCCCATTGTAGAGTGGGAGTAATGTATTCTCGGGCTTCAACAATATTGAAGGCACTGAGTGGATTCCGTTTCATGGCTTTACTCATAAATTTATGATTTAGGTTTGTTTTCAATATTTCTGATAATATCGGTATGGCTTGGAGCAATCCAATATAATAATATATTTTACCTGGTATGGCCCAAAATAATGTTTAAATATAAGACAGATGACTGCTTTAAATAGGATGTTGCAGGATTAAATCTCGTGTATATATGTATGCATTAATTTGTCCTGCATTTAGAAATCATCTGTAATTAAGACCATGAATAGGTACTTTATTTACTGATCGCTTAATAGAATATTGACTAGATCTAGATCTATATGTATATTGTAAATTATATTTGAGCCGTTCTCCAGGAAAACCTGCTATAATGACATCGGTTATGACGTTGGGAATTCCCGATTAAACATGACGTCAGAATTTTACATCATGATCTATAAACTTACACATGACATATGTGTTTAAAAACAAAGTAAATGTTAACCTTTCGTGATCAAGGAGTTCCAGATTCTCTGTTAGCGATGGATAACAATATCGAGGTACGTATCTTCAATTATTTATAGCAATATAACTATGTTTTCTCTCATCTTTTCGCTGGATTAGATCTAATTTAGATCTCTATCAATATGAGGTCATTCGTGACCGCGCCATTTTAGCTACCGACATTTCAATGTTTTGATTCGTAAATAATAACGCAGTAGGCATACATGTAGAATCTACATAGTTACACTAGCATACAGTGCTTATTGTTTGTGTTTTCTCAGCTTAATAAGGATTTCCATCAAGCTGTCAAAGTTCATGACATTTCTAACAAAAATGCTGTAGATCTAGATCTAGGCCTAAATTAAATGCATGTTTACGTAGATTCAACCTACCCGTTTGTTTCCACCTGTCGGGAAGTCTTTTCAATCAGATCTACGTACAGTAAGTGCTTATTGGGGTAGATCTGTTGTGTTTTTGAACGAAAAAAAGCCCCTAAAACAATAGGTGTGTTGAGATTTATTAAGGTTATGTTATAAACCAGGTGTTCTTATAACGAAAATATGCAGCCATATCTGGACTCGAACCCGGGACCCCTTCCTTACAGGGCAAGTGCTCTCCCGACTGAGACACCACAAATCTCTCAGCATTTAATCATAAAAACTCAACCCTGGCTGCTACATAATGGGAGATTATACATGTAAAGTAGTCCAGTGGTTAACACGTTGGACTACGGTGCCAGGGGTCGTGAGTTCGATCCCCCGCCGTGCCAGCAGTCTGACTAGGGGATTTTTTTCCGAATCCCCAATGATGTACAGGAATGTTCTTGAGCAAGACATGTACCGCGAGTTGCTCCTCTCCACCCAGGGGTTAAAATGGGTAAATGTGAAGGGTCTGAGTCGGTACTGCGGCTGCAATTTGCGCCATGTGTTAGCAGTGCTCAATAGTGTTAGAGGCAAGATGGCTCAATGATCAGGGAGTAAATGTACAGTCGGCTGAGCGGTCATTCGGACTGAAAGTAGACTTTAACTGGTAGATATATCTACTTTACTTTTTTTTAAAGTGTGATAGCCCAGTACGTCGGCATAGGAGTCAAGCAGGCAGTAAGCGATGTACTTATTAAACTGAAGTGTTTTTATCCTCTTTTAGATGTAAAATATTCTCTTTTAACATGTAACATAACAACTATTTCCAGAACTCAGCTTTTATACTTTTACTTTTGCTAATCTGCACAGACTCGCAGCTGCGCATAATCCTCGAAAGAGGGTGTCGCAGTATTCAAAGAAAGAAAGAAAGAAACTAGGCAGAGAAAAACCCTCGCAAAGTTTTAAATCTATAAGCTGTTGTTTTTTTAAATTTATAAATGCTTTGCGTTTAGACCTAGATCTAGATCTTGTCCACATTACATGGTATAGATCTATAATGATGAAGCTTTTCAGATTATTGTATCCTCCTAAGAAATAAATTTTATCTGACAGCGGGAAAGACGTTAGATCTATTCTTTCCCGTTTTTTAAACGCAAAGCACAAAACGTAGAAAATTCTATCTACTTTTTATTTTTCCTGCAATAGGCAGAGGTGACACTTAGGGATAACTTTTCCGGCGTCTATCTGTCTGCCCGTCCACCTGTCCGTCCGTCTGTCCGTCACGTTTTTTGTGTCACGCCTCATAACTCTTGTTCTGAGTGTGCTACTGAAGCTTTGAAGATTAAACAGCATTTATGGAAAGAGCTTGACAAGTGGAAGAGTATTGCACAAGACCTTGAAGGGTCATAACTCTTGTATCAATATTGTGAGAGTTATTCCTTTTTTCAACATTTTCTTTTCATGCCTTCTGCTGTTTTACTGAAGATTTTGAAATGAAATTTCTTTTATGGAAAGAGAATGTTATACTGATGCTTGCTGGCAGGTAACACACGTGTTCCGAGGAACCCCTCTATTATTTTTTTTACATTTCTATCTACATGTAGATCTATCTATTTTAATCTGAGGGGCAAAACAAAAAGTGTGAAGCCTTGTCAGACGCCGGGTTACCGGGCGTCTGATCTGGGACCAAACGGCTTGCAAGTGAAATAATAGCGTTCATCGCAAAAATAGCGTCTTCCCCTCTGTATGAATAAAGAGTATTTAGTATTATTTTTCATATTCATTCATTTTCTTTTTAGGATTTAGAGAGTCTGCTGTTTGATAGAACGTGCACGGCCACACCATTTGGATATCAAGAAGAAACTGACCTGGGCGCTTTTAGGCGTGTGTCTAGAACCAGACTGATGATCGAGAGCTGGACGTCAAACATCAGGTCAGGACCTATTTAGAGTCTATTCCAGATTAAAATGTATTGATTGAGAGACCATAAATCTTTGTTCAAAGCTCCCTTATATAAGACATAAAACGTTTTTTGTGACTAACTTAAAGTTAGCTCAGCTAAAAGTATTTGAGGTTTCAACGCATGAGAGGTGCATGTAGCACCATAGATATTAAGCTGTCGACTTTGCATTAGATCTACTGAGTTTTTAAGTTTCTAATAGATCTACTTGAAATCGACGAACGTTGCTTGGGGTCCGGGGGACGTACCCCGAGAGAAAAATGGAAATTAGAACTGAAATTGTGAGCCCTGAAGTGTGATTTTAGGGTTTTGTGGCTTTGAATATACGATTAATTGTGATCAAAGCTCCGTTATATATCCACATTCACCTATCCGGGGGGTCGTTGGGATATAAGCCATGAGAAATAATGACATTATGTGACTATTTATTTCTGCTAAAACTATTCGAATATTAGGCGTACGAGAGGTATATGTATCACCATAGGCTTTAGGCTGCGGACTTTGTAGTTACTAAATTTTTGAGTTTCTGAAACTTGGAATTCATTAATGCTGGTTGCGGGGGAGGGGGGAGGGGTCCGGAAACCTCCCACGAAAAAAATAGAAATTAGAACTAAAATGATAACCTCTGAAGCGTGTTAAGAGTGATTTAGCCTTTAGACATTAAGGTCTAACCCCCACCCCACCCACCCCACCCAACCCTCACGCCACATCTTTTAAACCTTCAATGTCACTTTTTGGCCATGTTTGATTTTTCCTTTTTCAAATTGATGTTACGCACGTGCCTAAGTGCGTATCGTCGGCCACGCCCCTGTCTGTTTTATGAATATTTTACTTATACTGTTTGTTTATTTCTATAAATAAAGCAAGAGCAACACAAGCACACTACCATATACATTAGACACTTCTTTATTAAGATACTTTTGATCGAGCCTTATAAATTTAATTATTCAAATTATGGATAACGTTAGTTTAGCGTTTTTTCACATACTTTTATCCATCTTTTGACGCTTTTGCAAAAAGATAATTATCAGATGATAAAGTATGTTCCTATAGGAGATGTTTAATAGAGATCAGTAAATGTTGGCTTATTATTATACTAGATCTATACTACAGAGATACCTATTGACTGTTTACTTTCATGCATGTAAGTAAAATTCAGTTAATTTGGTGGAACCTTGAATAAATCTTTATTGAAGAAAGGGTGAACAAACATTCTGAGGAAAAATTATATAATAAAACATATGTATATTTTACTTTCAGGAAATATCCAGTATTTCCGCTTCAACAGGACCAGCCTGACGTCGTTTTTGTGAAAGAGCGTGATGACGTTGATGAGAGAAGATATCTATGATAATCTGAGGTCACGTGACGTCGATTTCACCCACGAGCATCTGCCGCACGTGCTACAGCCTGCAGAAATATTTGCCGCTCGCAAGAAGTACCCGTTTAATATTGTGAGGCCATGTGTTCGCCATGTCTATCTTGACGTTAAGTGTCCTCAAAATCCATACAGAAACTGAGATTTGTGTCCTTTTTAGGGTTGCGTTACTATGGCAACTGAACTCTAACAGACTTTTCTTTTCTCCATAATTTATTCCAAATAAGTTTTATATGTTTATTTAACAGAAGCTTATGTCTTAATTGGAAGGAAAAGAGTGCATACTGTAAGCATTGTTGGTTCTTAAAATACTGTTTCTGGGCCGCTTTTTAAAAGTCAATTAAGCACTCGCGTGTCAATGTTTCAATGCTAGGACAGTTACTAAATTAGCTGTAATTTCATTACAAATTGAGATATCACCAAAATTCTTTTTGTTCTGTATTTCTAACACCCTACTCTTGAGCAAATAGCAAAAATCTGAAAATCAAAAATTTTGTCATTATAGCAGGTTTTGCTGGAGACCCAATCATTTATATTTCTCTCTTTTGGTCAAAAGTTAGTTTACTAAATGTTTGCGTTTTAACACTAACTCAAATAATAACGGTCCTTGACCACACAAATGAAGGTACTCTGTTAAAAGCAGTCATCTGTATTACGATATTTCCACGCTATTGCAATTAGTGGTCACTCATTGTAAGATTGGCTGTATGTACATGTATAAGAATGCATGTTTCGAGTTTGTTTCATATTTCAGCCACTATCACGCTTGTTTATCATCAGCCCCATCCCACAGTTTGCTGGTCTTCATATCATTATATGAGACATGTGGTTACATAACCCAATACTCCTTAAATACGCCTCTTATATATATATAGTTCTCCATTTAAGAAAATGGTTCCACTTTACATATCATGAATATGCACCATTAGAAACAAGATGGCCCTAGAGCGCTCACCTAGATTCGCCATGTAAAACTTGGCCTAGCGTTTGACCCTGATCAGCCTTGACGTAGATTCCAATGAGGAAAATATTTCAAAACCAAGTTTCATTAAGATCAAATGAGAATTGTAGTATTTAGTGTTAACAAGGTTTTACTATGATTGAACCTAGTGACCTAGTTTTTAATTAGACATAACCCGCGTTAGTACTATACCTAGATATCAATAAGGCAAACATTTTGAATAAGTTTCATAAGATATCATTAGATTTGTAGCCTCTAGAGTGTTAATAAGGGTTTATTATGATTTGGCCTGGTTGTTTTTAACCGAAAATGACCCACATTCAAACTCTTGGCCTAGATATCAATAAGGAAAACATTTTGAGTCAATGAGATTTGTATCCTCTAGCGTGTTAACAAGGTTTTTCTATGGTTTGACCTGGTGGCCTAGTTTCTGACTCTACATGACCCACATTCAAACATTACCTAGCAATGTTTAAGGCAAACATTTTATTTCGTTTTGTTTAAGATCTACAGAGATGTGTAGCCTCTAGAAGGTTAATTTGCTTTTCTATGATTTGACCTAGTGACTTAGTTTCAAAATTGACCTAGATATCAATAAGGCAGGATTTTGACCATGTTTCAGTAAGATCTTATAAGATTTGTAGCCTCTACATAGTTCACAAGGTTGTTATCTATGATTTACTCTAGTTTTTACCTAAACGTGAATCGCATTTAAACTCTTGGCCTATATATCAATAAGGCACATATTTTGACCAAGTTTCATTAAGATCTAATGAGATTTGTAGCCCCTATAGAGTGTTAACAAGGTTTATCTATGATTTGACCTAGATACCTAGTCTTTTGACCCGACATAACCCATATTCAAACTTAACCTATGTTTCGCCAAAACAAACATTATCACTAAGTTTCATGAAGTTCGGATAAAATTTCTAGCCGCTAGAGTGTTAACGAACCTAACTTGGACAGACGACATACTATGGACATCCAGCGATCCTCATAGCTCACCCTGGTACTTCGTGCCAGGTGAGTTACAAAATTATCTTTTCTAGAATATTGTGTTTTAAGAATGCTAAACGTAAAGCAGAATGTGCCTTTAGACGCATTCTGTTTTACGGGCGCTTAGCACTATGGTTCAATGGGTTAATTGAAATGTGCATATATGTGTCTTAGAAACACAACGAAGAATCCATAAGATGTCCGAATATAAACATGAGCTCACATTGGTTGAACGTGTCCGTATTTCCAAGTCAAAACCTGGACAAGCCACTGTTTAACTTCTAAATACAGGTTGGTCGACTTTAAACGAGTTCGAGATATCTGCATGAATTTTATGTTGCATAAAGCAGTATAGTATGACTTAACCCTTTCATGATCAAATTTGTCGAGAGTTTTTTATCCCTTCACCGCCATAGTATCGTCTGTTTCAATATTGTTGTCTACAATATCGGTTCAAAATTATAATTAAGACAATATGACTGACGAAGTTTCGAAAAGAGTGTCAAACTGTTTCGGATCAGGTCAGACGCCACGTTATGTGGCGTCTGATCAGGGCCCAAACTGTTTGAAAACGCCCTTTATGACGTCATTGAGAGTGAAAGGGTTAATAGATCATCACATTTCTTCACTGAATGGTCGCTGAACTTATGTTTTCTGCTTAACTATACAATTAATCAGTAAAAATCAAAAGCAAATCCGATTTCATTATTTCATATTTATTCACACATATAACAACATCAACAATTAAATGTAAGAAAATCTTAAAGAGCGGTAAAAGTTATTGGTCCAGTTAAATACATCTGATTAAACACCCTTCACTGCTTTACTATCGTCGGCTTAAATATTTCAAAGTAAGCTTTTAGGCATTTTAACTGCAGACACATGAGTGTCATACAGTTATGATCCTGATCGGACGTTATCTGATATTGGTCCAAAGGCTACCGTCTCATGGAGAAGATGTTATTAATTCTATCCCAATAAACACGTTATCCTATGATAAATTACATGCGTTGCAATTCAGAATAAAACTAATTGTTAACATTATAAAATGTTGACATTCTACATTAAATTGCTAGAGCATATGCGTTTAGTTTCGTTTCGTTTAAATGTGAAAGAATAACATCTTCTCCACTGTAACAAGGGTTGGCAGTGAAAGGAAATAAATAAATCTCTTTATTTTAATTCAGGAAGATGTTTTTTATCAATAACTCATTACTCCATAAAAACAACAGGACTGCCATTTCTCCGGATTTTTTCCTAAATCTCCGGATTTTTCCCCAGTTGATGGTAGCTTAAAGCAGGCTGAAAATAAAGCAGAATGCGCCCTGAGGCGCATTCTGCTTTACTTACAGCCTGCCTTTAGTCGCATGTCAACAAAACTAGAAAAAGGCCATGGGATAAAGGTACGATTCGTAAAATCGCACTTGAAAAATGCAAATTTGGAAATCTTAGGATTTTTCATGTCAACTTATGGCAGCCCTGAAACAAATTTTCGGAGAATGGTTTACCCATTGACCCTTAATGGGGAGTATAGTATGTTACAAACCGTGTATCTGTAATGAATTCACTTGTTCTATGTATACCGTGTAGGTTTAATTGGGAACTAGAATTCTCCATTGAAAGCTTCAGGGGTGAGTGCGTTAAAATAGAAGACAAGCATTATTCAGACTTTCGTAATTGTAAGGTGTTAGATCAACTGTATTTTTCTCAAAGTCTGTAAAACGCTGCACATAAAACACTGGTTCAAACACTGCTAACGAACATCTATATCTCTATAGTTTATTATGCTAAAATGGTCAAAATTATCAACTACTGACCACACAACTAATCACTGATAGTGTTTCTACAGTTAATCACAGTCTTTTTAAGTTTCAAAACCCATTCTCGCACTATGACCTCTCTATGTCCGTTTGAAATGGTCTGAACAAGCCTTGTGGTGACGAATTTGTCACGTGACTTTTGGCGGGCGCCGGACTGGGAATTCTGGTTGGAGATGCGTGGGAAGCTGCTCGTGATGTAGACGACAGTGGAGGTGACGCGTTTAGTGACGTCACACCTCCAAGCATGGAATTACTAAGAGAGGAATCATCCAGAGGTGGGGAAATTGAACCACCGCTTGAGTTTAATGCACCACTTGTATTTAAGAATTGTGCATTTTCCAGCGTATGTGCGTTATGTCCTGCGATGGGAGAACTGTGCAGTGGATGTTGCGGGTGCACCATCGGAGATCGACCAAGAAATGATGACGTCATACCGGGAAGAGTTTCCGGTCGAGGTCGTAGCGGGTTTGGAAAAGGGTATTGTCCGAGAGTTCCAATGTTTGGTGATGCCACGGGTGACGTCACCGTGGGCATGGAAGTACGGTGCGTTCCGAGTGTTGGGTAGTAGCTGATTGGGGACGACTGTGGGAGTCCGTAAGGGTATGAGGCTGCAGCGGCGGCCAGGTAGGCGTACAGGTGTGGATCAGCAATACCATAGGGCCAGGCCATAGCCATCCTCTGGCGCTTGTCCTTCATACGACGGTTCTGGAACCAAACCTGAAAATATAATAAAAATGTAAATACATGTTTGATCTAGATCTATGTATGTAAAACTTTAAACTCTTAATCCAATCCGACCACCAGCATTTGTTACTAAAAGTCCGGTTATCTTAATACCTTCACCGCCTTACTCCGAGTATAGTGATTATCTCATAACTGTTTGGATCCTGATCAAATGCCGCGTGACACTGCGTCTGATCAGGATCAAAACTGTTTGACACTGATTTCAATATTTCTTAATTGAAAATGCCGTAAATCTACATTTGAGAAATAAACGCAGACGAAGATGACGTCGTTGGCACAGTGAAGGGGGTTAATATTATGGTTAATGTGTATAGAACATACTCTAGTAAAATTAGTTCCAAATGAATATGTCAAAATAAAATTTAAAAGGATTTTTCTGCAACTTTAAGTTGACACATTTCTTTAAGGACAACATAAGACTCGATTTGATGAATTACAGATGAACTCAGTTTTGGATTTACTTTTTTCTCTGTATCAAGTTCTGAATCAAGCAAATCAGGGTTAAGGCAAATTCGCCTTCAAGTATCAACTTTAGTATCAGTCTATCTGAGATTTTCATCATCTAATGTGTGATTACAGATGCAGTCAAACTTATCTTTTGCTGCCAATAATAGACTATATATTATTATCCTTAAATAAACGTACAATGTTTATTCAGGACAAAGATAAAGCGGAAAGTTCCTAAAATTATAACAGGGCTGCCATTTCTCCGGATTTTTCCTAAATCTTCGGATTTTTTTCTAGTACATTGTAGCTTAAAGCAGGCTGACAGTAAAGCAGAATGCGCCTTAAGGCGCATTCTGCTTTACTTCCAGCCTGCTTTAAGTAGTCACATGCCAACAAAACTAGAAATAGACTATGGGGTAAAGGTACGATTCGTAAAATCGCACTGGAAAAATGCAAATTAGGAAATCTTAGGATTTTTCATGTCAACTTATGGCAGCCCTGTTATAAGCTTTCTGTTTTACTTTTGTCCTGCATTAAGAAGTCAGTCACCTGTCTCCATATTACTGCTTTAATAATTGTCGATTTAAACAAGTTTGATTGTAAGAAAATTGACCTAGGTAATTTAGGTTACATTTGAGTGCTGTCTCTTTCACCTTGTCCATCAATAACGCTTGTTTTGTTTCATCTTATGAATCCTAATTGTTTTTTCTCCCCCACTACCAATTGCCTCTTTAGTTTAGTCGATATTTTTATGGAGACAAAATCTCTCAAACAGCCATGCACCATTAGATTTATAGTACGCCGCCAAGTCTTCAATACTTAAACCCTTCACTCACTTTGCGCTTTTTAGAAGATATTTCAAAGAGTTTGAATCCTGATCAGACGCCGCTTAATGCGGCGTCTGATCAGAATCCTAACTGTTTGAAACTTGTTTTACCTATATCCGATTAAAATAACGCAAAAAATAAATTTGGAAAAAACTGCAGACGATAATTTTGAAGCAGACGACAATATTGCAGACGAAGGGTTAATGATTGATTATTGGCCAATCAGTGTTATGATAATATTCATCCCCTTTTTCAGCCGAATAGTCTGCCATATGTTTGCCCGTTAATTTACGAAATTAGTTGTTTTTGATTATCAACGATTTCGCTTGTCTCTTATTTAACGATCACTGATAACGCCGTAATATCATTGATGTTAGGACAATTGCCTTACCAAAAGGGGTAAAGGAAAAAGAGATTTTATTACTTAAGACGCTAGTTCGAAAACTAATAAACTCATTACCTGCATCATTTCGGTCCGTTTAGAGCTATTAATGCTCGATTTTATCTCAATGTACAAAGAAGGAAAGAGATGGTATAGGAAAGTTTTTCAAAAACTGCACTTTCGTAGGAAAACAATAAATAAGCGGACAAAGCCGAGTGTTCCGTTTGAGACGTGACAATCGCTAAATTGTGAGAATTACTACTTAACTTTTATAATAATTGACTTAATTTAACTTGCTTTTGCAAACAATTTGAATCCTTATCAAACGCCGATTTAATCAGCGTCTGATGAGAATCCAAAATGTTTGACACTTGTTAAAGTTTTATTTCTTTAGTTTAAGAATAAAATTATAAAGAAGATGCAGACAACAGTTTCGAAGCAGATGATATTATAGCAGGTTAGGGGTTAATAAGATCGCTTCAAAGTAAATGAGAATTTGAAAAAGTGTTTGTGATGCGATTTTCCCACAGGTTCTTGCGAGACTGTGGTGTATTTGTCTCTTCTGATGATCCAATTTTAAAAGAAAAGCATCTTTGAAGACAAAATAATAATTTTGATTACCATTTCAACACATATTTACCGCTTGTTAGTGCAAGTTTTTGAAAAATCTCTTTTGCGAAAGGAAAACGAGTTTTAAGAAGTAAATGAGTGCGTAATGTTCGGCCGGAAATAAATGCATTTAATTTTATTGTTTTAAGTTGTGTTTAGTTAACCCACTCCCTTCCTTAATCACCTTGAACATTGTAGAGTATAGTCTTAGAAAGATACTTGTTGATATTCAATATATAATTATTGAAAGAATCGAACTGCCATGGGCGACTGCAAAAACACTTTCCTATTTATTTTATTATTATTTCATATAAGGAAAAACAAAATTTGGAAGAAAAAAGCAATTTTCCCCTGTTATTGCATATTGGTCCATATCCTGCTGCTTATCGAATAATTCAAATTGATCGTTTGTAAAATAATTCGAATATTATGTTCATAAAATTATGTATATTGTGCAACTGTATAAATTCAGTTCACAATAAGCAGGAAATCAGTTAACTTCTAGACCTAGGGGCCCGTTTCATTAAACTCCGTACGACAAAAACGGCTGTAAGTCAAAACTTTAAAATACATATAATTTCTGATTTCTTTATCTAATCCTGCCTTATGACATCTCTGTGGAATCGTCTTTTCAAGACGATTCCAAAGAGAGGTCACAAGACTGGATTTGATGGAGAAATAAATAATAATTGAGACTTTTATAATCTGACTTACGACAACATTTGTCGTACAAAGTTTTATGAACCTGGTAACAGAGAGTTATTGTTTCAGACTGATGGTTTACCTTGATGGTATTTTCTGGGAGGTTGAGTTGCTGGGCCAACTCGCAGCGTCTGGGTCTGGACACATAATTCTCCTTGAAGAACTCTTTCTCCAGTCTGGCTATCTGCTCCCGGGTGAAGGCCGTCCTGTATCGCCGGACCCCGTTGTCATCAACAGTATAATCTGAAAACAAATATCAAATGGTTATATTATAATAATGGATTAAATAAATCCGTAATGATCAATATCGGGGTTTTGGGCAAAAATGAAGCTCGGATAAAATATCAAGACATGTACTGTATTGGACAAGTAGTATATTTTATGACTGAATACAGTAACAGCTATTGTTTAGGGTGATTTTTATCAAAATATTTTTCCTATAAAATGATATATTTTAACAAATATACAGAGTGGTAGCTTTGGCTAACAATTTGCCCACAACAAGTGCCAACATTGTCAAAATTATTGTTATCATAGGGTTGCTTGGATTCGCATCCTTTCTAAGCAACTAGCCAATTAGAAACAATGAGCTTTCCGCATTGATGTTGCCCTACATTAAGCTGCCATTTGTCTTATAGACTGACAATTACATGTGATTTTTTTTTATGTCGTGTTGTTTAATACATCTTTTCTATATTGTCAATATTAGATATTTTTTAGTCGTGGGAAAAATTCACGCACAAAGACTTTAGCACATATTACGCTTCTTTGTCAAGTGGTTGTTATGGTGCCGAGTGGTGCAGTTAGTTCTTGAGATTTTCAATCTAAGATTTTTTAAATAAATGAATGAAAAGAAGAAAACACCTGTTAAATGGGCAAAAACTCGTCGTGCATTTTCGTTAATAATTTGTTTGTTTTCGCCATATTTTACGACCATTTATCAGTCGTATTGGTCGAAGGCCGTCAATTTCCACTTCTTAATCTCAAACTACCAAAATCATGAGTTTGGTCTATTTATTATCTAGACCCATTATGACTTAACCCTTTCGCTGCCATATCAGACTTCGTTAACTTTTGCAAACAGTTTTGGACCAGATAAGACGCCGAGTAACTGGTCCCAAATTGTTTGCATATTTATATCAATATATTTTCAGTCAAATTGCCTAAAATATTTTTCTTAATTAATTCAGGAGATAAGTTTTACGAGACGATAAAATTATTTTGACAGTAAAAGTTTTAGTCTTTCCTTCAAATTAAAAGATAATGTCGCCTGCTTCAAAATATATAAGTCTTAAATATAAATGGAAAAAGCTCTTTTGTAATAGAAACGGTGTGCCATATTTGAGTCTCGCAAAACATAGGTGTATACATGTACGCGTTGTCTGAGTAGAATCCAAACAGTTCTCAATAGATCTAGTAAGCGAATTTTTCAGCGATTGAAACATAAAACATTAAAGGTTGTACGTTATTCCCTAGACCTGGAATTTTAAACGTAAACAGGCCGTAAGTTTAACTGAAAGAACTTGAAAACACTTAATAGAAGTTAAGAGGTAGTGAAAACAAAGTTTCGCAGGTGTGAAATGCGCAATCTGCCAATATCTATACTGTAACATTAGTGCAATCAATGCATGCACTTAACCCGTTCACTGCCAAAGTTTTCGTGATGTGTTTACCCCTTCACCGTTTCATTGTCGTCTGCTTCAATTTTGTTGTCTGCAATATGGTTTTAAAAGTTTAAGAAATAAGGCAGTACGACTGAATAAATTTCAAAACGAGTGTCAAACAATTTGGATCAGGATCCAAACTGTTTGCAAACGCGCTTTTAAGCGTCAATGAGAGTGAAAGGGTAAAGTCGTCTGCACATGCTTGGAATTATCTTTCTGCTTTTTTTCACCCAGTTTTGAAATACATGGGCATTCCACTTTTCTTTCATCTTGCGTTAAACTTCAAACTATCCATCCGTTTGAGTGGTCGTAACGTTGGCATTTTATTGTACATGTACTAACTAGCAATATCAATCAGATATTTGACAATTTTAATTAAATAATGCTTTCATTTTTATATTTAATTGCATTGTGTTTGCATCAAAGTAAAGTTAACCCATTACCCCATAGCCCGCTTCTTGTTTTGAAGATATATGACCGCTTAAAGCAGGTTGAAAGTAAAGCAGAATGCGCCTTTAAGGCGCATTCTGCTTTACTTTCAACCTGTTTTAAGTTACCATATACTAGAATATAGAAACTATTTTTTATGCACATGTCCATGACTATATAAATTTGAACTATTTTCTTCAGTGGAGGAATTAATTAGAGGCGTAAAAAGGTCTATTTATGGGGTAATGGGTTAATCTGGAATACGAGTTCACCGTTGTGATATTGTGACCGGCTATGTGTAATGCGCAAAAAGATTTCGATCACGTTCAAGCAGACAATATTTTCGTGCAGAAATAAAGATTAAAAGATCGAGGGCAATCAAAGTCGCGTAAATCAGCCGGACTGTTCTCTTATCTCACCCACTTGTTGCACATTTAGGGGCTATAATCTACCGGACCCTGTGTTAAATGACGTGAACTAATACGATTGCGTAGGGACCCAATGGAATCCCATTTAATAGTCGTAAAACTTCATTTCCGCCAGTCATTTTCATCACCATTTTGTGCCCTAGAGGGCGTTTAGTAGCGATAATGAGTTCATCTGTAGCGAATCTCGTCTGTGATCCCGGACCACCGCGAGATTTGGAATCTGGCTTCCGATGGGACGAAGCAGCAGGGGAGGTAATCATGGTAATTGCATCTTTTTGTAGATTACATGCTCTTGATTTATTCGTGTATCATTGGCCGTTTGATGAAGAGTAATTAAATGAGATAGAGGATTCGGCAGGTTGGAAACAAGTTAATTAATATCACTCAGCAGTTGATTAGTCTGCAGGTCATTGCAATGCATTCTTGCTAACCTCTAGCATGTGGTCAGAATGCTGAAAATCTTATCGAACATGCAATGACGAAAGCGATATGTTTGTCCCAGTTTTCCCCAATACTCCATAAATACGCATTTCTTTTAACTTATTCTCCCACCTCAGAAAAAGGTTCCAATTTATACAGTCTTGAATATGCACAATAAGAACAGTTTTATCCTAGTAGTTTGTAGCTTAAAATACGCCTTTTGCAGGCGCATGCTGATTTACTTTCAACCTGCTTTAAGTGGTCAATAATCTTCAAAACTAGATATATTTGCTATGGGGCAAAATATTAGATGGACAAACGCAATGCAGTAAATGGAGAAATGTACAGGTTATATCTATAAGATAACAATTTTTAAATGTTGTATTGTTTGTTTTAAGCTATCAACTTCAAGGAAACGGAAAACATTTCATAATGTTCATGATACATGTTCAGGACTGTAAATAAGTGGAGGAGCGAATTAAAATCGTAAAATGCGTAATCATTGTGCAATGGGTTAAGCGCCGACTGAGTCGTCACTGTCTGTTTGGCAATAACAACAGGACGCTATGCATTATTAGGACAAGGACAGCCTTCTAATGGCACCAATCTGTCTTATTTGGAAATTTTGTCATCAAAGGAAATGCTTATGTGGCTGAAGTAGACAGTGGTCAGTTTTCTCGATGGTCACTTATGTTCGCACAGGACTTCAAAGAGCTTTAACGCTTAGCATACAGCATTTAACATGACGAAAATTAGTATCAAAATATATTATGTTCAAGTTGCATTTCAGTTATTTGTAATTTGTTTTAATTTTCGTAGAATTCAGTACATATTTGAGTGTTTTTCATGTTATTTGCAAGCATTTTTCTGTCAAAGTGAAAGTAATTTGAAGGCCAAAGGTACTGTTTGATAGCTTTCTCAAACTCTTAACCTCATAAACGCAATTATTTCGTCTGCTTCAAAAGTGTCGTCTGCATGTTTTAAACTTCATTTTATCATTTTCAAATTTAAAGAAATCTAGATATGTTTGCCAAATAACTTCGATCCTGATCAGACAATAAGTTACTCGGCATCAGATCAGAACCCAAACTGTTAACGAATGCCAGTTAGCTGGCTCCTGACGTATGAAAAGGTTACCCGTTGTCTTTCGATAGCGATTTGACTGACCTTTCGCTAATAGTTTGTATCCAGATCAGACGCCGCGAAACGCGACGTCTGATCCGGATCCAAACTGTTTGATATCCGTCTTTATGTTTATACATCAAAACTTGTATAACTGGTTCTCTAACAAATGTTGCAGACAACACTTTCAAAGCAGACGATATTATTACGGCAGACGACGAGGGTTAAACTCTTATTTGCAATCGAATCTATTACAAAGGGATTAGAGTCGTCTTCGGAAAATTAACACCTGTAATCTATTGATCTTATCATTATATTGAGAGGCATTGTCATCGGAGAAAACATTAACACGCGCGCCATTGTTATTCCGTAGCGTCTAAGTGTCGTCTGCAATCAAATGTCGCCGACGTCGGTATCGCCAAGGCGGCGAGAACGGCGAATTATTTTGATCAATTCTTTCCCGATTACCTGTAATCACTTGTAATTGATCACTCCTTTAAATCAATCAAATTTTTGCGAGCATTCCTTGCGTACGTTATTTATCCACTCTTTGTCCATGTAAGCATCGCTAAAACCACTAATTGCAATTATTTCATTACCCTAAAGCCCTTGTTCATTTGTCCTAACTAGATCTATTATTCTCGCGAAAATATTCGAAATTAGAGATACCCGCGAATATTTGATGCTTTAATAATTAATTCGCACAGGTCAGCCCTGTGGCTATTGGTACTGTGTATGAGACGAACGTTGCACCGGGTAGATCGTAATTAAAATACAGACCTATGTCTACGGTAGTGGATAATTTTCACCTTAATTCCCTAACGATTGAAGGAAGCGGTCAAAACATGGGAAATAATTTCCTAGACGGTTGCATGAAGGTGCTAATGTGATGTAAAAATCTATAATGCTAAGAAAATTACCCCAAAACCACAGCGACACATTGGTTATATAGATCCTCAATTTAACAAGAAATTATTTCTGAACTTATCATGCCAATAAAAAATTCATTGCTTTGATTATTAGACATGGTTGGTAAGCTCAATGGGCGACAGATTAGAAGATTCGATGGCTGTGCATGTGATGAGAAAATTTGGTTTTGAGTAAATGACCGTGAGAAAACGTGGTAGAACATGAAAAATGCACAAGCTGGGTGCTCAGTGCATATGATAGGGAAGACAATTGGGTTATACAATCAGACTTGTGTTAAACAGTCTCGTCAATGAGATACAGTGAAGAAAACGTTATTCTTTCCAGTTTAAACGCAAACAAAACGCAAACGCGTCGCAATATAACGTAGAAAAAGACAACTTTTCGGCATTTCTGACTATTCATTTTAATCTGAGTGGCAAACAGATTGGAACCTTATCAGACGCCGTAAAATGATATTTTCAGTGTAAACGAGTTTATTGGGAAAGAATAACGTTTTCTCCACTGTAGCTTTGGTAGATCTTTAAACCAGTTATAGTATAATGTAGGGTAAAAGAAACAGAAGCTTTCTGCATAACTTTTATCCTGCGTAATGTTATAGCCTGTACGTAGAGAGTTTAATGTGTTATCTAACATTGGCCGCTTAACAGAGGTATGACTGTGTAATTTACAAGATTGTAACAGGTGCTCATAGGTCTCAAGGGATATTACCATGGTAATGATTTACTAGGTATTGGCCAAGAGTTCAAACGTGCGTAGACCAGTGAGACAAGATAATTAATAAGTCATTTACCTACACTGCTGACTGGAACTGTAAAATGGTCGGTAAAAAGAAAACAGACAGAGAACAAACAGGGATGAATGGAAGAGAGAGAGGGGGAGGCGGAGAGACAGGCAGAGAGGAGTAAGAGAGAATGAGACAGGAAAAGAGAGGGACAGAAAGACAGAAAGCGAGAGAGACAGAATGGGATGGGGGACAGAGAGACAGACATAGATCCCTTAAGCTTTTAATGGACAATTACAGTGTTAAATTAAGTCTAGTTCATTTCTGACTATTTAGTGGTTTTTCTGCAATACATGCATTTGCAAAATGACAAAATGTGCAAAACCCTCTGCTCTTGAAATACAATGGTTGCATAATATGATTTGACCTGTTTAAACAATTTGATTATATATGTTGATGTAACGAGATACAATGTGTATAAGTTACCAAATAAACTATGTCTGTCTGTCTGTCTGTCATAATTGTGTTAAAGAGAACCATAACTTACTAGATATTCGCCAGACAGAATATCTTTTTTATCAATCCTCTGTTCGAAACTACATGCACTATAGCAATATATTTAATCATGTTTTTTGGAAATAAGTTGAAAAAAGTTATTATTCCAATCCATGCCAACTGAAAAAAGTTATTATTCCAATCCATGCCAACTATGTTAACCCTTTCCCTTATAGAAGCGACTTTTAGCGTATTTAATTTATTCCTCTGCTGAAGAAAATAGTTCCAATATATACCGTAATGAATATGTGTCATATTTAATAATTTCCTTATTCTAACAGGTAATGGCTTAAAGCAGGCTGAAAGTAAAGCAGAATGCGCCATATGGCGCATTCTGCTTTACTTTCAACCTGCTTTAAGTGGTCACCTATATTCTATACTAGAAACAGGCTATCAGGTAAAGGGTTAATAAAGTCAAGCGGTTCATGTAATAATTCTAGTACACGACTTGTTGGCAGCGGAGAGTACTCTATTAGTTCCCATTATCTGCGTTTGTTCTAAAACAATAATTTGCATTGAAAACAGATTGGAGCCATGCGTTTTTGTTAAGATTCGGTAAAAGCTTGATAACACGTTTGTACGACTGGAAGAGAAGGGTTAAAACAATCTTGAAAGTTCAGCCTCAACCATTTACAAAATCATAAACTAGACTGACTGACCATACCAAAACAATTTATTCGATAATAATTTTGCACGATTAACCCTTTACTTCACAAATACGTCTTTTTAATTAATTTGAAGAATAATTCACTCATTAGTTCTATTTTATAAAATAATGAATGTGCAATATAATAAATATTTCCTATAGGATATTATATCCTAGCAGATGGTAACTTATTAAAGGCTCATTCTGATTTACTTTCAACTTGCTTTTAGTAGTCACCTGTCTTCGAAACAAGAAACAGTCAATTGGGTAATGGACTAAGTGATAAATAGTATTTATTGAAATTGTTGACAATAATTTTGATTTATGGATTGAATGACAATTTAAATCCAATTAACCAAACAGTTGGACGTCTTTTAGCTTTAGGCTTCTGTAAATCATAATGTTGTGCTTTTCAAGAAAATGTAGACTGACATTTGACTATATAGATTTATATTTATTTACATTCATTGTCTAAACTGGTTTTCTTAGGTGTTTTAGAACAGAACAGGACAATATTTTATTTCTTTTGGACTTAAACGATATGTTTATCGTTCATACATAGATATAAGATATAAAAAGTATAAAGTTTTAGATGTCTTTGGTTTGTCACTGGTCTTTACACATTGCACCATAAACACATCTTTACACGCCTTTAAGTCAGTCCTTCACTGAAGGAAATAGTACCACCTTATACAGCCATGAATGTGTACCATAAGAAATACTTTATATATTCTAGCAGAGTGTATCTTAAATCATGCTGAAAGTAAAGCAATAACGCCTTATGCCGCATTCATTTACTTTTAACTGTTTTAATCTACCTTCAAAACTAGAAACAGCCTATAGAGTATTGGGTTAAGATTTAAATGAGTTTTATAGTTCATGCACAGAATTATAATCCAGTGGTTCATATATATATATTATATACACACTATAAACACACGCATTATCGAAATTATTTTACTCATAAATTTAGTCAAACATTACAGTTTTATTATATTTTTCAGACCTGGTCCGTTTTGAACAACATCATAACTATTTGTTATGGATTTTTGCATTGTTTTGGTGGTTTGTTTAATGAATAAGCGTATTATATATTCACATGTATCTTTCACTATTATTTAAAATCTTGAAAGGGTACATATAATACTGTGGTGCAAATCTGACTGGTTTGTTTAACCAATTACTCCATGGATACGCCTTTTTACGCGTTGAAACCTATCCTCTACTGGAGAAAGCAGTTCTATTTTAAACAGTCATGGGTATGCACGATACGGTGTTTTATCATGACAACCCTGTGCATAGAGGGTCATACATGTATATGACTAGATATATTTGTTATTCTAGGCATTATGATTGCAGAAATATTGATAAATAGTTGTTGCATTAATTAAATCAGGTGGTTGCTTAACTCTTTCCTCCCTGAAACTTAAAATGGACAATTCCAGTTTCCATTTTAGTCTAGTCCATTTCTGACTTTTAAGGGTTGTTTCCATTTTAGTCTAGTCCATTTCTGACTTTTAAGGGTTGTTTTTGTCAATGTTTAGCCTTGTGACAAACAGTGAAGACCCTGATCAGAGGGCTCCTTTCGGAGCCCTCTGATCTGGGTCTTCACTGTTTGCATATGACATGTATACTATTCACATGTACATGTTTGAAAAGGACGCCTATATACGGGACAAGGGTTCAAAGAGTTAAAGCAGATCGAACGTGCTTTCATTTCGGATTAAACAGCAATGCATCTATCGAGCTGCAAGAAAGCTACTAATTATTAGTGATAAAAAATATAAAGGAATGTATAAAGGTAAAAGGGAAATGCGTGAAATGGCGTAACTATAATATTAACGGGTAAAGGCATTGAAAGACGAGCTCTTTGTACCAGGTTTACGCAATTAATGTTCATGAAGCAGAACAGAACTTAACCTTTTAACCCATTACCCCATAAATACGCTTTTTTATGCCTTTAATTTATTCCTCCATTGAAGAAAATAATTCCAATTTAAACAGTCATGAATAAGTATAATAAGATCATTTTTCTATATTCTAACAGATTATAGCTTAAAGCAGGATGAAAGTAAAGCAGAATGTGCCCTAAGGCACATTCTGCTTTACTTTCAACCTGCTTTAAGTGATCACCTAGTTTCAATACTAGAAACAGGCTATGGGGTAATGGGTTAAGGGTCCTGGTTTATCATGCTTAAACAATTGTCTTCTTCAAAATTATTTTCTGCAAAATTCAAATTCATGTTATTCATGTTTTTAGATGAAGACACATTGATACAACAATCAAACAGCTTGGAAGCTGGTTAGATCGACGAGCTACTCAGTATCTGATCAGAATCCAAACAGCAGAAGCTAGTCAAATCGCACTAAACACAAGGTTAAATAACATTTAGTGCAAAGCCGGGGTTAGCTTTTCAACTTCATAACTGATATGTATAAAGCTTACCTTTTCCATATGACTGGGGAGATAGTTTCTCGTCCCTCTGGGAGTCGAGCCTGCTGTCCTTGTCCTTGGAGTCTGGACTCAGTTCCACGTCTCCATCTATGGACGAGTCGTCAGATTCTCGCAAAACAAATTGACCCCTTGGATCCAACCCTGGCGTCGGAAGCGTCATGGATAACTGTGCGTCATTCCGATAATCCAAAATGTGAGACGTATTCTCAACGTCACTTCCGGCGTCCGAGTGTTCGTCCGTACGCATGTCGGGAGTAGCAAGATTCGTACTCATTGTTAACATGGTATATATGAATCATACACTTAAAAGGCTAATATTGTCCAACACTTCTACAAATGTCAATAACGCACACTTTATGAAAATGCTGATTTAACAGTTATTATATATAACACAGTTTGTTTTCTTTTCTATCGTTTCAATGTGATACAATATTCGTAAATGAAGATGTCATGTGTCTGTTTAGCCCATTTTTATGCAAAACTCGAGGCGTGGCCAGTCGCGCATGACAGATAATGCTATCTTTCGCTCGCAACTTAATTAGCCAATAACTAACGAGAAGCGGTCTTATCATCGGCCAATCATGTAGCAGTTATGCCTCGAGGGGGCGGTGTATACGAAAAGCGTTAATAATGCTTTATTACATCCTTTTGTCTTGTAATTATTCTGTAATACGGTGTATAATGCTATAATTAAAATCCGAGGAATCCAAGGAAACAAAAGCCGCAGACAAGTTAATTTATATATAAAAAAATATATATGTTCAAAGTCCACCGAATAGAAAACTAATTATTAGTTAAAATGTTGGTCGTTTCGCATAATTAAGTCTTAACCTATTCATGCATATGATCCTCAAAGTAGATATCAGCATACAATGTAGACCCTGATGAGACGCCGAGTAACGCGGTGTCTCATCAGGGTCTGCACTGTTTGCCATTACATATGAACTAAGCTGCTGTTTGGACAAACACTGCGGTGACGTTAGATTACCATTGTATACCTATAATGCAATATTTAAGAAAGTACGAAGGGAGAATTCATTGAAATATCCAGGCATGAATGTATTAAACTAGGCGCATTTTGAGTGGGATTTTGATTTTCGCTGTTCTTGCATTTAAACGAAGCTCTCAAGATTGTGTTAGTTAGAACGCCTAGAAAAGATCTACAGTAGATGTTAAATTTTTTTGATACGTATTGTTTATATTTTTCATACTTTACTCGTTGCCTTACTACAAAGAAATAAAGAATCAAATTGCACACAATAACAGATGTTACAAATATATATATATATCTTTTTATGTATTGATAATTAATTAGAATTACAATAAAATCGGTGTTATATGATAAAATAAGTTATTGCGAGTAAAAGAGAAAAAAAGTAAACAACAGCAACACATTTGACTGCTTTATGCAGGAACGTGCAGCCATAATAAACTACATATTTCGCAAAATAATATATTCAAATTTGGGGACAAAATTACGTCGGTATTGTTACAATTCGAACACCTTTTAACAATTGTTATTTAACAAGAAAGATATCTGCATAATGTTTGCTTACTATACAAACATATTTATTTGAATTGTTTTGGGGCATCAAGTGTGTCTCAAAGTGTAATGCATTAAATGCGTAATTATATTTTTCTGCATTCATCTGCATTTTACACTGAATTTTTCTGTCGTTCCAGAGAAATTTGAGTAAAAGTATATACGCTACCCAATGACGAACGTAATCAGAAATGCAACTTACGAGACTATGTTTTTAAGTTAAATCGTTCATAAATATATCATGTTTGTATTGCTTGTCTTTTTGTGTAATACTGTATTCTGTGTAGTCATATTCTCCTAGACTTAATATCGTTAAGGAAACAAAAACAATATTTTTCAGGATCGATAAGGTCATTTTATCTTAACCGTTATCATACTAATCGCGACTTGGCTAATATTTGCAAACAGTTTGGATCCTGATCAGATATCGCATTAGGCGGTGTCTGATCTGGATCCAAACTGTTTGCCACTTTGTATTCATAGTTTAGTCTATTTAAATACACGAACTATGATTTGTTACAGTTTTTTTGATCAGACGACAATTAGGCATGACAAGGGTTATCCCTTTGGACCCTATTGACGCATATGAACGTCTTTCACAAACAGTGTACCTGTGAAGAATACATTTGACATATGTAAACAGCTAGGACCCAGATCAGAGTCCGTAGACCAGGGTCTGCACTGCTTGTTAGACAAAAACAATCCTAATTATAATAATGGACTTGACTTAATTGGAAACTGGATTTGTGAATTTATAGTTTCAGGGAGTAAAGAATTCGCAGCCACTGGAAACGATCCATTTTTTAATTAATTAGATTTTTATATATTTTGCAATGTGAACTTAGTTTTCGAAGAGATATAATTGTATCAATGCCTTTTATCTTTTTGATTTGGACATTTATATTTCATATGGAGAACGGTTAATGTATACTAATTAGATATTGTCATAAGCAGAGTAAAAACTCTGGTTTGACATCCGTTCTTAAATGACTGTGTTAAATACAGATTGCAGAATAAAGCAGGATATATATAAAGCATAAAGCAGAACGTTCCTTTAAGATTTGTCTGTTTTACTTCCATCCTGCTTTAAGCAATCAATTGCCTTTAACACCGACGATAAGATGTTTGTTGAAGGGTTTAACTGTACTACAGTGGAGAATCTGTTATTCTTTCCCAATAAACGCGTTTACGCTAAAACTATTATTTACAATACAAACAGTTTGGAGCCAGATCAGACGCCGGGTAACCCGGCGTCTGATCAGGCTCCAAACTGTTTGCCACCAAGATAAACATGAATTATCAGAATTGTCTAAAAGTTGTTCTTTTCTACGTTTTAGTGTTTTGCGTTTGCGTACGTTTGCGTTTAAACGGGAAAGAATAACAGATTCTCCACTGTATCGTAGCTAAAATATGTCTATAAGGCTGGCCATTGGGCTTCGACGTTTGCACAATACATCTATATACAGCCGAAACTCGATATTTCGAACTCGCTTGAATTAATCGTACTAGTATCTCATAAGTTGAGTTTCGATAGTTCGATCTCGCTTAAGTCGGGCATACCCATATTTCACGTGGTTTAGCCACGTTTTAACTGTGAAATATGGGTATGTTCGAACTGACGCGAGTTCGAAGTATCGAGTTTCGAATGTATGTCCAATTTATGGAATTTCGTGTGTGCATTACATGTATAAGACGTTCTGTTTTGTTCTGTTCTTTTCTATAAGACCATGCACATGCGCCTTACCAATATGCACGGCTTTCAAAGGATAAATCATCAAACTAATATAATTTTGAATATAAAATAATGTGTACACCGCTAAATATACGATGCATGTATAAAACTAATCTTATACAATAACGTCAGACTATCACTACTATCAAGCAAGATTAAAGAACTTTCATCTTGCTTTAAACAGACACTCGCCTGAAGCAGTCCACACAATTCTTATTTTGAGTACATGTAGTTGCAATAGCGGGACGTGTTGTATCGAATAGTACTGAATTGAAAAATTGTATCAATCATGATATCAAAAGTCGTAATTGAAAAGCGATAAATCAATTAAAGTTTTACAACGTTATATCAAACGGTTCCGAACAATTATCAGATCAGGAAATTATGTACATGTGCGCGATCTTCCGGTACCCAGAATGTATCCGTATTATAATTAGATGGACCATAAAACACCTCCGGACATTGGTTTGTATTTTATTACAGGGCAAATTGGGACACGATTTGCACTCATTAACACAAAATACAAGATGTCGCAACAATGGAATCAAAGAAAAAACACAGATCGACAAAATAGATAATATGATAAAATAACGCTACATTACAGGTCGAATATGTGTTTCATGTTATCGTTTGATCTTCATCGCATTATGCACCTTAGTATATATCGCCAGCTTCTGATTTTCGAAATGTCGTCTGCAAGCTGAAAAAATCGTCTGCTTATTTAACTCTTTCCTCCCTGAAACTTTAAATGGACAATTCCAGTTTCTATTTTAGTCTAGTCCATTTCTGACTTTTAAGGGTTGTTTTTGTCAATGTTTGGCATCATGACAAACAGTGAAAACCCTGATCAGAGGGCTCCTTTCGGAGCCCTCTGATCTGGGTCTTCACTGTTTGCATAGGACAAAAATACTATTCACATGTACACTGTTTGAAAAGGACGCCTATATGTGGGACTAGGGTTTAAAGGGTTAAGACATCATTTGTTAATACCAGAACTGTATTGTATTTAAAAAAAAAAAAAAGTCGTCCGCTGTTAGACATAGTGTTTTACGTCATTTCTGTAAATATACTTCGCCTTCTGGACAATGCAAACAGTTTTCTTTAATAAGGTTACTTACTATAATTTATGTGATTGGTTTATACACGGAATTATACATTATCTTGTATAATTCCGTGGTTTATATCTTCAAATCATGTTGTTACGTCAACAGTTATAACCTGTAACTCGACGTCTGAATTATCATGCCAACCAGGGATGGCGCAGATGAGACGCTGCAGTTTGTTGGGTCATACAGTGAAGAACAATGAACGCTTTATCGTTTGAACGAAATTAAACGCAAACACAATGCAATGCAGCAAAAATGACTGTTTAAAATTAAAATATACTTGTTTCTTAAGCATATGCAAGTTACAGGGAAAACATGCATTAATGACATGCATTGTTTGAAATATCGGCGTTTTATCTGGGCCATCACATTTGTGCAAACGTCAGTGAATCCCTATATTAACCCATTTGCGCTAAGTGGATTCTTCCATGCTAATACATGTATATTGTACATTTTTTATGAAAGGGAAGCATGATCTAATTTTTCCTTTTCGTTTTTTATTTTATATTGAAATTCCTATCAGTAAACAGTGTAGACTCTGATCAGACGCCGCACAATGCGGCATCTGATCAGAGTACATACTATTTTGCCTATGTCCCTTTCAAAGGAACCTAGGCACTAATGCATACAATGGAAAATACATTATTTCCCCCTTTTCAACCAAATTTAGGAAATGCAATGCATTCAAATAGAGAAATAACAGGAACGACCCGATCAAAGGACTGTGATTTTGTAACTATATTGCAAAAACAACTATGATTAGTATTACATGGACTGTATCCAGTTGCAAACTGGAGTTGTACATTGGCGGGGGGGGGGGGGGGGGGTTTGAGTTGTTCAACAATCTCGATTATGGGGTGAAATAGTGAAAAGAAAACCAGGGATTTTCACATGCACCCCATGGCAGGTCCTGTCTGTGTCTGTTAACCCCTTCACTAGTATACCATGACGTCACATGCTTTAAACAACTGTCGTCTGCTTTTATTCTTTAGATTTAAATTTGAGTATTTTGACTAAAGAAATATTAAATGAGTGTCAAACAGTTTGAATCCTGATCAGACGCCGCGTCACGCGGCGTCTGGTCAGGATCCAAACTGTTTACAAATAACCATTGTACTCGGGGTAAGACGGTGAACGGGTTACCGAATTGCTTCATTAGTTTTATAATATCATTTAATACGTTAAGTGAAAAATCAATCGGCCGCCCTTTCAGATCTGTCCCTTTCTGTACATTTTATACGTTTTTGCACATCTTTGATCATTCGAACCCATAAGTGACTTGTACCGCAAATAAAGAAATTTATAACATATTTTATTTTTGACTTAAAACGGAATTAATTTCAATTTGCCTTCCTTCATTGATTTTTTTCTTCTCTGTCTGCCTTCTCTGTGCCCCCCCCCCCCCCCCCCCCCCCATATTACCTAATAATAGTTGATGAGTTAACACGTCCCTTTTCATCTAGTCCAGAACAGATACATATGGTCAACATCTATGTCTAGAACACATATGTTCAGTATAACCCGTGTTAAGCGATTACTTATTAAACTATAATATTAGTTATATTTTTGGAGATTGCAGCTACACGAAGGCTAAATATAAAACAAAACGCCGTTACCGGATATTTCTGCTGTATCGTTGTCCTACTTTAACCCATGCATTAAATTGTTTTGATTCAGATCAAACGACGAATATTTCTAAGACTGATCTGGATCAAACTGCCTGACACTTACATAATTAGCTACGTCGGTACTCAAAACAAAATGTAAATTATGAGGTTTGACAGTTTTAGCAGTATTGAACACGGTTGGCTATATTTAAAGTTCACTTTCACTTTCAGCCTGCTTTAAGAGACCATCTGCTTGGATATTAGACATATCTTATGGTGCAAATTCAGGACTCTTTAAAGAGAAACTATTTACCCAAAAGGCTTATCAATTGGGTAATGTGTTATATGTCTTTAGAAAGCCAACATGCTTATTCAAATAGTGACCACTAAACTCTATTTTGACTGTATACAATATTGTACATGTATCAGGCGAACACTTGGAGGAAGACCCATGTGCAATATTAATATCATGTGGTTACTTAATCCATTACTCAATAAATACGCCATTTTGCGCCTTGAATTTATTCATTCACTTAAGAAAATAGCTCGAATCGAAACAGTCATCAGTATGCACCACAGGAAATACTTCCTATATCCTATAGCAGATTGTAGTTTAAAGCAGGCTGAAAATAAAGCAGAATGTGCCTCAAGGCACATTCTGCTTTTACTTTCAACCTGCTTAGGTGGGTAACTGTCCTTAAACCTAGACACAGGCAATGGGGAAAAGGGTTAGTAGTATTGAAGATAGATTACCACTTAAAGCAGGTTGAAACTAAAGCAGAATGCACCTTCTGCTTTACTTTGAGCCTGCTTTAAGCTACCATCTGTTAGAATACAGAAAATACTTTTTATGAAACATATTCATGACTGTATAAATTGGAACTCTTTTTTCCAATGGAGGAATACATTGAAGGCGTTAAACGCATATCTATAGAGGGATGGGTTAAGATTGACGGCACAATGTTCCCACTACCGGTGATGGACCAGTTGCCCGCTGAGATCAGATGCTTACAAGGCATTGTCCAGGCACAGTCCTTCCTCTACTCCCGCTATAGGGAACCCTCAACGACACAAACACGCCTCACACGGATTTCAATTAAACCATAAATTTTACAAGCAAGAGCCGTTCTAATGGGGTCTTTATCAGATCAACTCCCTTTGCGGCCGCTATGGTTTACAATGGAGACAGGGCTGGATTGACAAACAGATGCCCCGTCATCCCTCCATGAGATACAATAATTAGACAACAATACGAATTAATCAGGTGTTCTTTTATGATCTTGTTATGATAATGGTCAAGACATTTGCCCATTTTAGTCGTTTCAAGTCCTTTTCGCACATTGCTACCAACTTCCGCCTTTTGTGCATGTGTGGCCTGAACTTTGTTGGTCGATTTTTTCTCGGGTGGGAATATCGGACGTCAAAAGTTGGCCTATATGAGTTTGAGCTTTGCTTATCTTATACATGTAGTTCGTCAGTTTAAAGCATTTCCCAATAATTATTTTAATTTTCTTAAATAGTTAACTGCTTAAACCAGGCTGAAAATAAAGCAAAAAGCACGTATAGGAGCGTTCTTTTACATTTTCAGAGAGTTAGTACTGTTCAATAATTTGAATACCCAAGAATAAATCCAAGAACATTACAGCCAAATTTGTTTTTTTGTTTCCGTAATAAAAAGTATGGTAACTTAGTAGTTATAGATACAGGTGACGGTTTAACTCATTATCCTCTGAAACACACAATGGAAAATTCCAGTTTTCAATAAATGCTGGTCCATTTTCGACTATTTAGTGTTGTTTCTTATAATATTTTACCAACTGACAAACAGTGAAGACCCTGATCAGAGGGCTCCAACAGGTGCCCTCTGATCAGGGACTTCACTGTTTGCATAGGACAAGGGTACTCTTCACAGGTACACTTTTGGTAAAAGACGCATATATGCGTGACAAGGACTCAGTGAGTTAATGCTGGGAAAAGTAAAAAAACTCTACAAGTAATTGTCTACTTTACCCTTATCCAGGATTGAGCAGACATATCCGAATGACAAAGTTAACCCACACTGTGACATGTTTCTATTGTTTTGCGTACTTCTTGACAGATTGCCAGTTAACACATTAAACCCAAACGACGAGTAAAGTCGTCATTTTTAAACACTGTACCTATAAAGAGTACACATGTCCAGATCAGAGGGCTGCTGCAGGAGCCCTCTGATCAGGGTCTGTACTGTTTGTCAATTTGCAATATATTGCAGAAAACACCCCTAAATTGTCATAAATGGACTAAACTTAATTTGAAAATGGACATTTCCATTAAACGTTTCAGGGGTGATTGAGTTAAAGCAGGTTGAAAGTAAAGCATAATGCATGCTTTAAGCTACCACCTGTTATGATATGTTAAAACCATATATTTCTTTAAGTGGTTATCTGCGACATCAAAAATAGAAACACCATGTTACTCATAGAGATGTCTTTTTAGCTCGCCTATACAAAGTACAAGACGAGCTTATACGTATACATGTATTTATGATTGCAGAAAGTATTTTCTTCAGTGTATGAACAAATTAAAGGCGTAAAACTACGTATATGTATTTATGAAGTAATTGTCGAACTTCAGGAGCATTCAGTCTTATTTTCAACCTGCTTAAAGTGGTAACCTATCTTTTAACTCTTTGAACCCTAGTCCCGCATATAGGCGTCATTTCAAACAGTGTACATGTAAATAATACACTTGTCCTGTGCAAAAAGTGAAGGCCCAGATCAGAGGGCTCCGAAAGGAGCCCTCTGATCAGGGTCTTCACTGTTTGTCAGTAATGCCAAAATTGACAAAAACAACTCTTAAAAGTCAGAAATGGACTAGACAAAAATCGAAACTGGTATTGTCCATTTAAAGTTTCAGGGAGGAAAGAGTTAAACAAGTAACAGGTTATTGGGTAATGTGTTAACCCTTTAGTCGCCACTTTGCAAACAGAGCCAGAGTAGGCACCGCGTTTCGTGGGATCTGATCAGGATCTACAATGTATCAGGGTCTACAATGTTTAGTAGACACTAGGCTAAAATTTGTTAACCCTTTCGCTCTCAATGACGCTTAAAAGCGCGTTTGCAAACAGTTTGGATCCTGATCAAAGGTCGCATAACGCGGCGTCTGATCAGGATCCAAACCGTTTGACACTCGTTTTGACACTCGTTTTGAAATTTCTTCAGTCATACTGCCTTATTTTTTAACTTTGAAACGACATTGCACACAACAAAACTGAAGCAGACGACAATGAAACGGTGAAGGGGTAAACATCTCATGAAACATTTGGCAGTGAAAGGGTTTAAACGGGTTAACTCTTTGAACCCTAGTCACGCCTATATGCGTCATTTGAAAACAGTGTATCTATGAGGAGTACACTTTTCCTATGCAAACAGTGTAAACCCTGATCAGAGGGCTCCTTAAGGAGCCCTCTGATCAGGGTCTACACTGTTTGTCATTTTGACAAATATTGTAAAAAGTCAACCCTAAAATGTCAAAAATGGACTAGACTAATTGAAAACTAGAATTGTCCATTTGAGGTTTCAGGGAGGAAAGAGTTAAGGGCGTTAACGATAGGTTGCTCGATAGCCGGATGTTGGCCAGAGCTGCAATGAATGGGACTATGCATCATTACATGGCTTTGAGTGGACGTAAAGCAACAACACAACACGAAAGGTGAAAACATAACCCATTTTTCCACAAAAACACCTTTTATCGCTCTTAATTTATTCCTCTACAGATGAAAGTTCTAATTCATGCATTCATAAAATATACCAAAAGAAATGATATCTATATCGTAGCAGATGGTAGCTTAAAGCAGGTTGAAAGTAAAGCAGAGTGGTCATCTGTTCTCGAAACAAGACACAGACTATGTGGTAAAGAGTTAAAGAATGCGTAAAGAAGAAATCTTTCATAGACGTGTAAAAGCGTTCCTACAAAGGAAATCATTAATAAATCCGAGATTTATTGCAGGTTATGAAACAAAAATTGTTTTTACATATATGTCATTGGCTTATTTCGAATAAAGGGTCTAGATACTAGATGTGTATGTACGGTTAGGGTTTTAAACAATTGGCTGCTAAAAAGATACCTAAAGCAAAAATGTCTACCGTAGGAATATTTCGTCTTCTTTACATTTTAGTCTATAGTCTATACTTTAAACGATTAAGCCAAACAGTGTATATCCTGATGAGACGCCGCGTGACGCGGCGTCTCATCAGGGTCTACACTGTTTGCTATATCATATGAAATAGTTGCCGTAAGGGCAAACCCTGTAGTGTCTTTAGATCACCCTTGTATATCTATAGTCAAATCTTCAAGACAGCATACAGTGGAGAATCTGTTATTCTTACCCAATAAACGCGTTTACGCTAAAACTATTATTTGCAGTGCAAACAGGTTGGAGCCAGATCAGACGCCGGGTAACCCGGCGTCTGATCAGGCTCCAAACTGTTTGCCACCAAGACAAACATGAAATATCAGAATTGTCCAAAAGTTGTTCTTTTCTACGTTTTAGTGCTTTGCGTTTGCGTACGTTTGCGTTTAAACGGGAAAGAATAACAGATTCTCCACTGTACAGGGAGAAACCATTGCAATATTCTGGCATAAATGGGTTAAGCCCCTCTCTTTTCAGGCTGCAGAAAACGTTTCGAATGACCAATAACCAGGACAGGGTAGATTCACAAATGAGCATTTCTAAAAGGAACCAGTGATCCCCTAAGAAGGCATGGCTATGAAGGAAACAATAAACCCATTCAACCCTAGCGACGAGTATACTCGTCATATACATGTACAGCCCATGTACCTGAGAACAGTACCCTTTTCCTATGTAAACAGTGTAGATCTAGACCAGAGGCCTGTTTGTAACTTTGCAAAAAATAAGAAATTCAGTCCGAAATAGTCAATAGTGGACTATACTTTGTTAGGAACTGGACTTTTCTATGTGAAATTCTAGGGGTGAATGAATAAAACACTATCAAGGAGTCCTCGTTCCAGTGTCCGTACTAACAAACCTATATTTAAATGGCTGTAAAAGCTGGGTTTTAATATAGTTGTTAAAATTCTATACTTAATAAGAAAAGGGACAGCACCTGCTTATGTAAGGAAGGTTGGTCTAGTATGGACCTTTCGCGAACTTGGTTAAAAGGAGAGGTCAAGACGTGGGGAAATTTTGACAGCAGGGTGTTTTGGGATATGATATGTTTTAATAAGTTTTGATATGAGGCTGTGAAACAGATTTATTGGCGGCCAGTTGATAAACACATCGTTTAATAAAGCTATAAGCGGCTCATTTCACCAGGTTTATGCTCATAAAGAAGGATTGATCTATTGAAGGATTTGAATATTTGAAACAGTAGCTTCTTAGATGTGCGAAATTAGTCAAACTATTTAATGTACATAAAATTATATGGGGATACAGTCATGCCTTTGTTTGGCGACAGACAAACTAAGAAACTTTGCGATAACATGATGTTAAGACAGGTGACTGCTTAATGCAGGGGAAAAGTAATGTAGAAATCTCCGAAAGGAGATTTCTACATTACTTTTCTCCTGCATTAAGCAGTCACCTGTCCCAAAGGTTCAAATATATATTCTTTATATCAGTCGCTTATTATAATTATGACTGTGTTTCACATAGGCGAAGTCGCCAATGACACTTTCTCTGAATAAATTTACTGTTTACCTCTTCACGCCCGTGAAATCGAATTAAGAGTGGGTATAAAGAGGAAATAAATGAATTAAAATTAATTTTGTTTAGATGGGATATATTCTGTGACCAGATACTGACTGTAAAACGCTTTGAATGTCTAAATTTGCTTTGATCTATTGCGAGTTGGACGCCTAAGTAAAAGAATTAGATTTCGTTTGAAAAGTCTAATTCGTAATAACGTTTTCTCATAAAAATTGGGACGAGGCTTTGAACTCTTTCAAAGCCAGCACAAAGACAAACTGTGCGGTTACTATAAACTGGCGTATATTGAAAATGAATCACGTTTCGGAAGCAGGGTCGTTTGTCAATTTGGGCTAACAAGGAAAGGGAGGTTACTCTAATAGAATGAACGCAAACGCCTAACAATTAAATGTAGAAAATGACAGATGAGAAAATGTGGCAAATTAAGAGCAAATCCTGTTGAGAGTTTATACAGGAGTTTCTTCATCCACCTTGTTTGCAAAGGTGTAGACTTTTACTGGTTAAAGATTCTGTCCCCTTCTAACATGATTCATGTTGTTGATTACCGCCAGAGCTATGCTCTTGTTGTTTGTGGAAATTGGTTGATGATACCAAAATTAATTATGTAATCCATATGAAATAATGTCGTTATCAATACATGTATTAATATTATCATTATTATTATTATTATTTCAACCTGCATGGAAAAGATTGGTCAGACGCCGACGAGTTACTCGGCGTCTTATCTGTCTACAAACAAAATGCAAAAAACAACCGCTCTTGGAGAGAAAAATAACGTATTTGAAAGGGGGCATTTCTAACCCCATTCACTGCCTATTCCAGGGCACAGTGGTTACTTGCAAACAGATTTGATCCTGATAAGACGCCGCATCTATTCAGGATTCAAACTGTTTGACACTCTTGAATTACGGTATTATGCTAGTCAATTTACAGTGGAAAATGTGTTATTCTTTCCCAATAAACGCGTTTACGCAAATACTATTATTTGCAGTGCAAACAGTTTGGAGCCAGATCAGACGCCGGGTAACCCCAAACTGTTTGCCACCAAGATAAACATGAAATATCAGAATTGTCTAAAAGTTGTTCTTTTCTACGTTTTAGTGCTTTGCATTTGCGTACGTTTGCGTTTAAACGGGAAAGAATAACAGATTCCCCACTGTAACTAGAAATTACATTTGAGAAATAAGAACAGACGACAATCATGGCAATGAACGAGTTAACCCTTTACCCCATAGACACTCAATTTTACGCATTTAACCCTTTACCCCATAGACACTCAATTTTACGCATTTAACTTATTCCTCCACAACAACAAACAAAAGAACAACACACTATACAATGTATAACGAAAACAAACACAAACTAGAAAGAAAAAAGAAAAAACAAGGTTTGTTGACGATTGTTTAATCTGAGTCTCTCAGAGTCAGATCTGCTTCTAAATTTGTTGCAAATCAGATTGAAGTAATTAGCCAATACAATGTTCATGTTTTTTCAATATTATATTGTCATTCAATTGCATTTAGTGTTGTTTAGTCTGGAAAGAGTAAGTTTTCAGTTTTTATTAACCCTACTTTCAAGGCAAGCGAGGTAACTCGATAA
This sequence comes from Gari tellinella, assembly GCA_922989275.2. NCBI lineage: Eukaryota > Metazoa > Mollusca > Bivalvia > Cardiida > Psammobiidae > Gari > Gari tellinella. The sequence goes on along the minus strand of OV277863.1, from coordinate 11,611,995 downwards.
ACATATACGCACTTTTCATTAAAGGAACATAACTTGACATTATAACTCTAGTATAGACGATTCAATGGACAAAATTGTGTTAAGCGGCCACTATTTAACGAAGCACGAATACATAGAGGATCTTACATAAGTGTTCATTATTTATCCTGACGTTGTTTACGATAACGTCATCGCAAATGACGTCATTTTGGTGTCCCGCTACATGCAGCGCTTGTAGACGGAAAGGTTTGACCGGATCCCAAAAAAACCGATATTTTACTAGTGGATCACGATATTATTCCACTCACAGACTTTAAGTTATGTGATAAATCTATATACAGTAGAACCCCTCTATTACGACCACTAAATAGAAGGCTAATTGTCCGTATAAAGGACAGGTGACAGCTTAGAGCAATGTGAAAGTGAAACAGAAAGCTCCTGTAGGAGCTTTCTGTTTCACTTTCACATTGCTTTAAGCAGTCACTTGTCTTAAACGATTAATATTTTACACAACTTAGTGGTCGTAATAGAGAGGTTCTTCTGTACATTGTATATAGACAGATAACTGCTTAATGCACGACAAAACCAAAAATAGCAAACTTTAGTTGTCGTAGTAGAACGTTTTACTGTATATTGTACTAATCATGCATTTCGTACAGATCATAAGGATTATGATTCGCATATACAATGTTTCAAACTACTCTTTGCTAGCCAGTTTTTGGCAGTGTGTTGCTAACATAAACCCTATGATTATATAATTATCCTGACGAGCATTTGTCTCTCCCGTTTTAAAGAAAATTGTTATAACGAAAGTCTACGATATTTTGGGACAGCCCTCGTATCAACATTTTTTTTTTCATTTTTTATGCAGAACTGAACTGCAGATATATTTAAGCCTGTATTAAGCCATCATTGAACAGAAAATAATTGGCAATTTTCGTGAAAGGTGGAAGCTTAATGCACGACAAAAGAAATGCATAAAGCTCACATGAGCTATATGCATTGCTATCTGCACTGCTTGTCATTTTGTAATTCTGAAAGAAAACAACTCTAGATAGTTACAATTGGACTAGACTTATTTTTTGGAAATTGGCATTGTTCATTCGATGTTTCATGGGAAAATGAGTTAACCCCCTTCACTGTCATACTCCAAGTACATGTGTACAATGGTTATTTGCAAACAGTCCGGATCTTGATCAGACGTCGCGTGACGCGATGTTTGATCAGGATCCAAATTGTTTGACACACTAATCATGATAATACATGTATCGTTAGCCTTTGACGTCATGGCAGTGAAAGGGTTAGCACAGGTTTGGCGGTATGCAGAGAGTCTAATTCTACGTCAAGCAGTACCCTGCAGCAAACCACAATATACGAAATCTACAAACCTCGCTTGATTATAATTAATGAACACCTGTCAATCTGTAACGAACTACTATGTCAATTACCGTGTTAATTACACATCGTGACAACCACACAACGTGATAACGAGCAAACTTTTCTTAACAATCGTTTTAGACGTTCCTACGTGTGATGAGAGATGTAGTTTTTCAAGGGCCCATTTATTGTACGTCAAGAGAACGTGGTCTTTATTGCATACCATATTTTGTCGTGCTACTTTTCGCCACGTGCATCAATCTGAATTACAGTTATAATTCAATAGCTTAATACAAGAGATATTCATTTTTTTGAACTCACAGTCAAACATATCCGTAATCCAATGTTAAAACGTGTCTTAGACCTGTTTTAACTTTGGATTACCGATATGTGCTACTTAACCCAATATCCCATAGCCTGTTGCTAGTTTTCAGGACATATTCCCACTTAAAGCAGGTTGCAAGTAAAGCAGAATGCGTTACTTTCAGTCTGCTTTAACCCTTTCCCTTATAGAAGCGACTTTTAGCACATTCATTTTATTCATCCGCTGAAGAAAATAGTTCCAAATTATACCGTAATGAATATGTGTCATATTTAATACTTTCCTTATGCTAGCAGTTAATAGCTTAAAGCAGGCTGAAAGTAAAGCAGAATGCGCCCTAAGGCGCATTCTGCTTTACTTTCAACCTGCTTTAAGTAGTCACATATCGTCAATACTAGAAACAATGCTATCAGGTAAAGGGTTAAGCTACCATCAGCTACAATATAGAATTTGTTTTCTATTGGTGCATATTCAGGAATGTATAAAATGGAACTAGCTTTTAGTCCAGGAATAAATCTAACCTTCAACTTGCTTTACAATTTGCTAGGATATAGAAGATATTTCTTATATTGTGCATATTCATGACTATAAAAATAAGAACCATTTTCTTCAGTGGAGGAATGTATTAGATGTGTAAAAAGGCGTATTCGTTGGGTAAGGGGTTAATTTTACAATATGTTGCAAAACGACTCTTCACAGTTATACGTACACTAGTACATGTAGTACGGGACTCGCGTACGCGACCATATGATTCAGGGTCAACCCAAATTAGACTAACAAACGGTCTGGAGCTAGATAAGACGCCCGGTAAACCCTGCTTCTGATCAGGCCCCAAGCCTTTTGCCACCCAGATTGAAAAGATACGCCAACATTTTCCAGAAATTTCTATGTTCTACAATTTAGTACATTGTACATGCATTTGCGTTTCATTTCAACAAGGAAGAATATCGTTTAATCCACTGTGCAACATAAATGCAACGTTTCCCTTTCTTTACTTTTTTCTATTGTAGGATTTCAGAACCTTTAACCCTTTCACTACCAAATCTTTCGTGACATTTTTACCCCTTCACCGTTTCATTGTCGCCTGCTTCAATTTTGTTGTCTGCAATATCGTTTCAAAGTAAATTTTAAGGTAGTCTGACTGACACAATTTCTATACGAGTGTCAAACAGTTTGGATCCCGATCATATGTAGAAACAGGATATGGGCGTAAAGGGTTAAGGTACGCAATATAACACGGCGTTTGACCAGAGTCTACACTGTTTGCTGATATGAATTTCAATAGAAAACAAAACGAAAATGAGCATTTAAACCAGACTGGTGCAAACAGGTTAGATCCTGATCAGACGCCGCGTGACGCGGCGTCTGATCGGGATCCAAACTGTTTGACACTCGTATAGAAATTGTGTCAGTCAGACTACCTTAAAATTTACTTTCGTAAAGAAAGTTACAGAAATTGTTAAATGCTAAAATTTACATGGGTCACGTTTACCGATTGAAATTTAGAACTGTGTGACTTAACAAGAAGTAAAAGAGCTTTAGAATGACATTATCTTATTTAACTTTTAATCGAACATGTAAGGTGTTCGTTAATTTGGTGTAGTTTTGCATAACCTTCATCTATTGGTACCATGGCAACCACATACTCATACGATGAACATGGTTAAAATTGTGCATGTAAATTCTAAAATTACCTAGCAACAAGAACCAGAGAATCACATGCTCAGTTCGAGACCATAGAAACTATTTTACGAATCTTTGGTCCAACTCTTAAAACCAATCAGAAATACAATGAATGTTGTCTAGAGTTTTAATTCTAATAAACAGCTGAAAGAAAAAAGTGATAAAAATTAGCAACTCGCAGGGTAACGAATAATTATGTCCCATGACTTTACCATCTGCTAGGATATAGGAAATATTTGTGATGGTGCACACTCATTACTGTATATAACGTGGAGTTATGTTCTTCCGTGGAAGAATTTAAAGGCGTATAAAATGTTTTTCATGAGGTTTGTTTTCGCGAGCATACTGTTTCAAAATACCTTTTTGCATTGATTTTAGATAAAGCTTTTATTTCTTTTCATTGAAGAAACATTGACACAATGTTTAAAGCGTCAAATCCAGATCATATATCATTTATTCGTCGTCTGATATGGATCTCTAATGTTTGTAAATGGTCTTCCTGTTAGGTTTATAATACATGCAATTAAATCCAGCAACTTTTTAATTTCATAGCACTTCTTTTTTTATCAGACATGTTTGTAGGTTGGTGTCTTAGCACAGTTTTGCGATAAGAATGCGCTATTAAGAAAGACAACAGAAAATAAAACTTCACGATTGATAAATATAATCTTTATTCAAGTCTCGTATGTGTACATAAATAACATAATTATAACAACAGATATCCAACATATGAACGAACGTCAAAAGAAAAGAATAGTTTTCATTCATACAATGTACAGAGCAAAGGTCTAATTGGAGATTTAACATACAGTCATAAATATGCACCATAAGAAATATACCCCATAATCCTAACAAATTGCAGCTTAAAAGCTGGCTGGAAGTAAAGTAGAATGTGCATTCAGGCACATTTTGCTTTAGTTTCAACCTGCTTTAAGTGGTCACCTGTCTTCCAAATCAGAAACAAGCTATTGGGTCATGGGTTTACACTTATTTGCGATTATATTTCTGTGAAATCTTTGTAAACAATCAGTGTACATTGTATATTGATGAGACTTTAAGTCAGTCGGCATCTCATCATTATCCAATTGTTTGATACTCTGCGTATAACAAATATAGTTATTATGCTAAAAGGGAATATACCATTTTCGTTTGTTCCATTAAAGCGCTTCAAGTGAATGTTTTGTTTGATTCTTTCATGTATTGTCATTATTGTCATTAATGATTTGTACTTTATATGGCTAGAAGCAAAGTACTTTGCTTAAAGCTGAAATAAAGAATTTGAGAATATGTATACCTGTACATTTTCTGAGGATGACTACAATTTTACTTAGACTATATGAACTCTAATAAAAGCTAACTCTATCGGTGTTAAACCTTTCAACACTAACATTAATTTTCCAAACTGTTTAGATCCAGATCAGACGCCCGCGGCGTAAATCGCCATCTGATCAGAATCCAAACTGTTTGACACCCACACAACTGTTTTTCAAATTTAACTACATGCGTTTAAAATGCTGAACTTTTGATATCAAAGCTGAAGATCTTATGCAAGCATAAAGGCTGCCACAAGTTTATCATAAAACCCTTAAGATTTCCATTTTTACAAGGGCGATTTATGGAATAGTACAGTTTAACCCTTTACCTGATAGCCTATTTCTAGTACTTAAGATAGGTGACTACTTAAAGCAGGTTGAAAGTAAAGCAGAATGCGCCTGAGGGCGCATTCTGCTTTACTTTCAGCCTGCCTTAAGCTATCATGTGCTATAATATGGAAAATATTCCCTATAATTCATATTTATTACTGATTAAATTGGAACTATTTTCTTCAGCGGATGAATAAATCATATCCGCTAAAAGGCGCTTCTATTGGGGAAAGGGTTAAACAATTAAAGCAGGTTGAAAGTGAAGCAGAATATGTCTTAAGGCCTTTCGCTAACGGAAGTCGGTCTTGTGGGCGAGCGTATATGCGTCTTGACGACATAGACTTTTTCCGTACGTGCTTATACTAGAAAATTTATATATATTTAGGAAATGTTGATCCGATTTAGTATAATTCTTCATAGCGCAGTCAGTAGTGTGATAGACTAGCATTTGAAAGGTCATAGATTCGAGACCTATCCGATCCAAATATGTTTTTAAGTGTCCGATATATTGACTTGTAAATACATAACGCAGTGATCAAGGGACATGTTATGTTTTGTCTTCGTTGATGAGAATTAGTGATGTTATATACGGTCCAATTATATGTCCATTTACATGTACGCTTTAGTTTAATGACTTACAAGTCAATAAAATCAGTATACATGTATACGATTTGATAGAACTATAAAGCCACACATTGAAGCTTATCAATACGTCAACCTTTTCAAGATCGATATTGCCCATTATTATTATGTTTAAACAATATAAGTAACCTTGTATGCAAGTCCATGAATAAATAATAATGCATTTTAATGACAGAAATTTAGTTTTAAGGTATACAGGTAACTGTATCCCAACTTCAAATATCTCACATTTTAATAAGAAAATCTGTTATTACAACAAATCCTGACCGTAATATTTTCTAATTTTTTCAGGCTAACTATTTCATCATTCATATATTTGAATAAATAAAAAAATATATACATTGAATGAGTCAGTTTTTTGTAATTCAATTTTTTAGCATTTTGCAAAATTTAAATAGCTGATCACATCTTTCTGAACACCTTTATTCAAAATGTTTTTAGCTTTTCTTGTAATGAATGTTGTGGACTACTTATTGGGCGAGACTTATAGTCATTAGCTTTATTTATTTTTGAGAAAAATAAAATCATCAAAATTCCAGGTTTTTGTCAGAAAAAGAGACCTTAAAGACAAACCAAACGATAAATTTTGCCTATATTTTCACACATTGTTTCTTAGGCTATTATCATTCTTCATGAAAAGTTCCATAAAACCTTGTATGGAAAATAAGCGCACCTGCGAAGTACCTTAATGCCCCTATTCCACACCGACTACGAATCTCACGAATCCCACGAATTGATAAATGCTGTGATTCGTGGGGATTCGTGGAATTCGGCATTTCTTTCTATCCAATTCGTGGTCCTCTACGAATCGGCTACGAACGAGTTAAGACTATTCGTGGGATTCGGCTCGAATCTTACGAATACTGTCAAGAATTCAGTACGAATTACAAGAATACACTACGAATACTGCACGAACGCTAAGAATCAGCAGGAGCTCTTATATATAAAGGAGCGTGTCACTGACGGTAATCTCGTAAAAGCACGGCCGTAGCGCGTTATCGCAAATTTTCATGACGCCATTCTATCCAGTAATGGCGGAAAATTCAAATATGCACCATTTTTCTTACCACGCTATGTGAATCATTTCAAGAGATTTGCACTATTGGTAACTTCTTTTGTTAGATCTTGGATTGATTTTGTGTAAATAATATTTTTCTAGGCCGATGTACGAGGGTTTAGTAGAAAAAAAATACGCTGAAATATTGCGTATTTTCGTGAAAAGCCATTCAGTTATTCCCTGATTTGTTTATACGTGTTTTACTACTGACCACCTCCTGATCGCCGTGTCATATATTTTATTTGAAACACAAATAAATTAGATAGGTGTTGCATCTTTGAAGTGTAAATAATAGTTTTTATGTCGGTAATTGATGTCAGTTTTGTATGACTGATTTTGTTCATGTATCTTGAGGTTGTTTACATTATTCATCGAAGCAAAATGATTATTTTTTTTGGTTTGCAAGAGCATATTCCTCGCGATTTTCGGCCAGATGGCTTCTCACTGTTTTGTATTTAATACGGTGTATTTTATTTAATACGGCCCGCCGCATTATAGTACCGATAGATCGCAAAAGTTCGAGTTTTAGTAATGTGATTCCAACAAAAGATGGTCGCCTGCAATGACAGATTCTTATCGCACCGATCGATTGTCCTCGCTTCCTTTGGGAGGACAGATGAAAAGACTTTGGAATGGAACATTATGAAGACATATAAACTTATTAGATTATAGTTCATACTGGATAGGAACAAGAGCAGGCGTAAAGAGACGGACAGTGGCTTTGTGGAGAAGCTACTGCGTAACAGACAGTGGGTGGGGGTAACGATGATGTTTTTATGACTGTCCTCACCTACATTGACAGAGAGAGAGCAATGCAAACCTATTTGACCACCACTGTCACTCAACGCTGAATAAGCCAAATCCGCATATCGGACAGATATCATAGTCCTGGGCTGGAGAGAAGGAATCAAGGATGGAAGATGTGACTCACAGGCAAACAAAGCCAACAGAGCCTGAGGGGTACGGGTTGCTGATATCAACACTAAAGCAACTATGAGTAAGTGCTCTGTCTGAATCTGAATAATTCCTGTCTGATTTTGTTACTGTGAGAATGTATTAAGTTATTAACTATGGTAACCGCCTTGATAGCTCAGTTGGTAGAGTGTCCGCTTTTGAGGCGGGAGGTCGTAAGTTGGATCCCTGACAGGGCCAATATACTGTAGCAGGAGTTACTTGGGTGTGTACAGGTATCTGGTTGATAATCAATAAGTCCTAAACCGGGTCACTCTGTAGCCAGAGACCCTGGGTTTGAGTCCCGGTCGGGCCACAATTTTTTCAATCAGTCCTGTTACAGGTTGGTGCCGTGACCGTCCGTTGCCTTGCATACCATGATTCCATGAGTGCGATTCGGGAGCAAAAGTAAACAAACTGGAAGGATTTGCTGTTACCTATCATGCTATGTACAATTAAAACAAACAAAATATATTAAGTTGGTATTTTTATTATTTTCTTTCTACCCATCAACGGGTTCCCAAACAGAATGATTATTGATTACAGTCAATAATGATAAATGGTTCAGGTTATTAACCAATTACCCCCAAGCCTAATTTTGAAAATGATGACCACTTAAAGCAGGTTGAAATTAAAGCAGAATGCGCGCCTTAAGGCATATATTATCATGCTTTACTTAAAACCTGCTTTAAGCTAACTGCTAGAAAATAGTTCTTATCATACATATTCATAACTGTATTCATTGAAAGCATTTTCTTCAATGAAGGAATACATTAAAGGCACATTATGGGGTAATGGGTTAAAACAGTTAGTCTGTTACAGCACCCATTAATTATGCAAGATTATGGTCTTGTGGTCGCTTAATAAAAATTAAAAAGAATGCTTATAGAGTTTAGGACGTTCTGCATTACTTTTTCCTGCCATTAGCTGCCACTTGTCTTTAGAGGTCTGCTTGCTTCAGAGATGGGTGCTGGATGACTTAACTGTATTCAAAAACTGCAAATCACATAGAACAACTTATGAACCTTGGTATTATTTGAGAATTTTTCAAAATCTATAAATTTAATTGCTAAGTCTAGTCCATTTTGGACTACCGGTATTTAGGGTTAATTTTAACAATATTTATCAAAATGACAAGCAGTGTAGACTCGATCAGACATATCCTTAAGGAGTCCTCTGATCAGGGTCTACACTGTTTGCATGGGACAAGTGTAATCCTGATATGTACATTGTTTGTAAATGATGAGCATACTCGTTGCTAGGGTAAACTTAGACCCTAAACCCTATGGTGTAAATAGACTCAATACTCATTTAATCATTTCTTTGAGACAATTGTAATGACAACACGAGTAGCTATCCCATAACCCCATACAGTCCTACCCTTTACTGTATGTAAGAGCATGAGATTCATGCTCCGCTGTCAAAGCCTTACAACAGGGAAAATTTGGCAAACTTACAGTAAAGTGTAGAACTGATAGAATTTTGTGTGGAAGTTGTATTTGTTCATTTTACTCCCTTTTATCTGGAGTCCTGTGTGTTTGGCAAAAGTATGGTCGAGATATGGTTATCCTTTTAGTGTTGAACCCTTTATCCCATAGCCTATTTCTGATATGATGATAATATGATTATCAAAGATAGTTGATCACTTAAAAGCATGTTGAAAGTAGTACATAATGTACCTTAAGGTACTTCGCATATGCGCGTATTTTCCATACGATTGTTATGAAACTTTTCATGAAGAATGATAATAGCCTAAGAAACAATGTGTCTAAATATAGGCAAAATTTATCGTGTGGTTTGTCTTTAAGGTCTTTTTTCTGACAAAAACCTAGAATTTTGATGATTTTATTTTTCTTAAAAATGAATAAAGCTAAAGACTATAATTCTCGCCCAATAAGTAGTCCACAACATTCATTACAAGAAAAGCTAAAATCATTTTGAATAAAGATGTTCAGAAAGATGTTATCAGCTATTTAAATTTTGCAAAATGCTAAAAAATTGAATTACAAAAAACTGACTCATTCAATGTATATTTGTTTTCATTTTATTCAAATATATGGTTGATGAACTAGTCAGTCTGAAAAAATTAGAAAATATTACAGTCAGGAGTTGTTGTTATAACATATTTTCTTATTAAAATGTGGGATATTTGTTGTTTAGATACAGTTACCTACCTTAGAATTAAAACTTCATGGACTTGCATACAAGGTTTATTATATTGTTTGAACATAATTATAATGGGCAATATCGATCTTGAAAAGGTTAGCGTATTGATAAGCTTCACTGTGTGGCTTTATAGTTCGATCAAATCGTTTACATGTATACCGATTTAATTGACTTGTAAGTCATTAAACTAAAACGTACAGGTAAGTTGACATATACTTGGACCGTAAACATCACTAGTACTAATCAACGAAGACTAAACATAACATGTCTCTTGATTACTGCGTTATGGATTGACAAGTCAAAAATCGGACACTTAAAAATATATTTGGATCGGATGGGTCTCGAACCTATGACCTTTGGATTGCTAGTCAACCACTATAGTCAACCACTATACTAACTGCGCTATGAAGGATTATACTAATTCGTATCAACATTTCCTTTATATAAATTTTCTAGTATAAACACGTACGAAAAAAGTCTGTGTCGTCTTGACGCATATCCGCTCGCCCGCAAGACCGACTTCCGGTAGCGAAAGGCCTTAAAGTGTGTTCTGATTTACTTTTGATCTGCTTTAAGCTGCCATTTGCTAGAATATAGAAATATTTCTACTGAAAAAAAAAACAACAAAAAATAACATGATACACAGCAAAACGTTCATACTGTATTCATTTAAGGGTGTATCAATGTCATGCATTTGGGAAATTTTCAAAGTATATGAAAACACTCTTTGGTGGTTTTGTATTGAAGAGCTATTTAAGATTAATGAAAAAATAGAAAAAAGTGTACACTTTGGTGAACAACAGTTGGCTCTACGGCCATGTAAAATTTACCCCACCCACTTTCTCTTATTTTGTCCTTTTCAAACAGCCCGCTTCAATAAAATCCATTTTAAATATGATAATTTGGTTTTGTGTAATTTATTTCCTATCTATGGTAGTCTTTCTTCATACAAAAACTAGTTGAAGTAAAAACAGGCACCAAATGGGAAATTTATAAAGCTCTAAATATCATCGATATGGTTTTTTTTTTTTTTTTTTATAAATTTTGTAAGGGGAGATCACTCTTTTTACTTTAATAACTCAAAAATTTCAACACTGACCTTTCAATTTCTTTTCATATTTTGAACTGCCTTAGCATTGGCTTTTATTTGGTAGAATATAAGAAAAAGTTTAATACTAGAACTATTTCATTTTCAAACTTTTTTACTTTTTTTCATAAAATAAAAAATCTGATAAAATTATGCCCTAAAACAAGCATATGTTTGATATTCAAGGATCCATATTGTTCAAACCTGGTGCCTGCTTTGTCTAAATTTGGTTTCTATATGTGAAAATATCATCATAGACATGAAATAAATAATGAAAACCCAAATAACCATGTTTGTTTTGTTTTGAAATAGATTTTACTGAAGCTTGTACTCAGAATGGATAAAATTTGAAGAAAAAAATCCAAATTTGACATAGATCTACCTTTTTCAAATCGCTGTAGCTCAAAAACAAGGACACCACCATGTATATTTTTTTTCATTTTTTCATTCATCATAAACAGCTCTTCCAAAAAAACTATGATAGAAAAAAAGTTTAATACTTTGAAAAAATCGCTTATGACATTGATACACCCTTAAGGGCACTCTCTGTCCATCTCCGTTAAGCCAATCAATAATGCAATCAGTGTCAATTTATGTATTGTCAGTTTGGTGTGGCACTGTGGAATTTCTGGGTGGATGAATTGAGAGCCCTTGGATCTAGATCTGCTCTATTTGTTCTAGTAGAAAGTTCTCATGTCACCACTCAACACATCTTGGCAGAATTTTCACACTGAAAAAATACAAATAACAGGAAATAGCAAAGTTATCCCGGTCAAAATATAAAGCTGATCTTGATCTTGGGCACATTTATTAAATTTGCTTTTCTGACCCGCAGTTTGCAATTATTGCCTCTTAAATCTTTGATCATCTAACATCAGAGAGGCCGTCGGTTGCATAAAACACATGCTCGTGGAATCATACATATATTTCATGTGTGTATAATTCTGTGATTTACTTCAGGTAGGCCTATTTAAATAAAGATCGATGAAAAAACTGTAGAGCTACCCCCTCCCCACCAATTGCACGATTACAACTCATATAATTTTTGCTTAGACAGTCGATGATTTGAGAAAATAGACGGAAAACTGAAGGGGTTTTCATACGCCCTGGGCGCGTGAACATTTAAACTGTTAGAAATAGAATTTCTCGAAAAGCATATGTGTTACAGCCAAAGAGGTATTTCGGGATTGGTTAAACATGACAATCCAGATCTATATCGATCTATCAAATATAGAGAAATACTCCAAAAATGAACTAAGGAAACAACTAGGCAATTTCCGTAACTGTTCGGGTTCGGTAGTAGTGGGTTTTATCAAGGAGATACATTTATTTAAAAGCTCCTGGTCAGAGACTTAAAAGCCAGAGATACACGACTCGAATGATTTATACATACGAGACCGTTGAGCGAGATTTCGCGAGAACAGGTCATCGCGAGTTATATAAGCTTTAGCGACGATCGGGAAAAAAGTCGATATTTGGAATTACTTATCAGTTGCTGCGTTAATACGGTCTACAGTTATTTTACAATACAAACATTCCTTAAAGAAGCCTCTTTTTCGAGGTTTAATACAAAAGAATAATAAGAATAAAGTCCGAGCATCAATTAACCCCTCTGCGCACCGCACACACGTTAATTAGTGTTTGGAAAATGCCGATTCAATGAAAAGTGACGGCAGTTTGCACGAAGGTGTGAATGGACCCATGGGTGGCCTCATGAAAATTTAATTTATAGCAAAATGCGTGGACAGATTGACATGAAAATTTCGCCATAACTGTATCTTAATATGAGCTACATAGACAACCCATTCTTATTCATGTTTGAATGTTCAAACTGCTGTTTAAGCGTTTACGGCAAGGCGATATTGCATCGATCTTCAATCGAAGTACCAGTGGGTGGCCTCAATAAAATTTAATTTATAGCAAAATGCGTGGACAAATTGACATGAAAATTTCGCCATAACTGTATTTTAATATGAGCTACATGGACAACCCATTCTTATTCATGTTTGAATGTTCAAACTGCTGTTTAAGCGTTTACGGTAAGGCGATATTGCATCGATCTTCAATCGAAGTACCAGTGGGTGGCCTCAATAAAATTTAATTTATAGCAAAATGCGTGGACAAATTGACATGAAAATTTCGCCATAACTGTATTTTAATATGAGCTACATGGACAACCCATTCTTATTCATGTTTGAATGTTCAAACTGAAGTTTAAGCGTTTACGGCAAGACGATATTGCATCGATCTTCAATCGAAGCACCAGTTGGTGGCCTCAATAAAATTTAATTGATAGCAAAATGCGTGGACAGATTGACATGAATATTTTGCCAAAACTGTATCTTAGTTTGAACTACATGGATAATTCATTCTTATCCATGTTTGAATGTTCATACTGAAGTTTTAAGCGTTTACGGCAAGACGATATTGAATCGATCTTCATTTTTTTTAACTTACCAGCAACCACGCAGCAACGTATCTTCCTTTGAGCCAGGAATACACTTTCTCGGTTTAATCCACAACTCATATTTTGGTTTCACTCGATTAGTATCACAAAATATTGTATAAAAACGAAAGAAAGTCAATATTTATAAGTCAACTGGTCGATATGTGTATTTTTTCCCATTATCGCGACGCTGTCATTACCTGTGCTGGTCACGTGACCGCATCGACATACGTCACTGCCTCTCAACGGACACCTGTTATATGGGGAAAGAAGGAAAATAAGGGAGTCGTGTATCTCTGGCTTTTAAGTCTCTGCTCCTGGTTTTATACCCCTCCTAAGAATCGAAGATAGGAGTCGCATGTAATAGGCGAGTAGATATATCCATTTAAGCGAAACAATACCGATTATGAATCTATGAAACATGTAAGATCTAGGTCTGTAATTCATATGGTAGGCTTATTATGATCATTCGACAAGGTCGTGTAGAACTCGTACTGAACAAACAGTCGCATTTTAACGCAGAGGCTTGTTAGGCTCTTCACTGTCGGAATGGTGTAAACATGAAGGATCAAAATCGCTAAATCTATAAAGCGTATGCATCCCCCGAAAGTAACTGAAAAATCCTTACCGCTTTCATCCTTGTCAGCCATATTGAAACAGATCGTCATAAAAAAAAGCGCCTGTGTGATCAGATTCTCGTCCTGACGTCAACATTTAAAGCTGACGTCATCGAAATTATCGATATCGATCGTTCCCGTACTAAATTAGTCATGTGACCAAACAACTATCAGATTTTGACCTACGGCACCGAAATTCCAGAAATCTGATTGGTAAAGAGCGAGTTGCCACTCCCTTTAATTTAATCTCCCTGGAATCAGTTACGAACATGCCGAATGCATCTACGAATCAGCTACGAATGAAGTTTGATTCTTGACGGATCTTGGGATTCTTGAAGGTATGTAGTGTTCCCTACCTGCAACAGCCGTCCCAACAACGAGTCCCTCCTTACAACTGTGACGGAAATGGACGGTATATAAACACTTCTACAGTCTGACTGTGGAAGCCGGCTTTTATAGCCAGATTGTCTAAGTGTTTGTCTCGGTTGCGAAGTTAAGCAACGTCCTGTGCGGTTAATACCTGGATGGGTGACCGACAGGCTTTACCGTCGGCCCGGTACACGTTACAAATTTGGTGGCAGCGGTGGGATGTGGGATGACATCACCATCATCCCCGGATCCATGTCGCATTGTCTCTGCCCTTAGGACTGCCATGTGAGCAGGGTGACTTCGGGGCGAAGTCAAGAGAAAAGGGGGAGAAATGTGACGGAAATGGACGGTATATAAACACTTCTACAGTCTGACTGTGGAAGCCGGCTTTTATAGCCAGATTGTCTAAGTGTTTGTCTCGGTTGCGAAGTTAAGCAACGTCCTGTGCGGTTAATTCCTGGATGGGTGACCGACAGGCTTTACCGTCGGCCCGGTACACGTTACACAACAACACTTGTCGTTGTTTTTCAACCATAACAAATACGTTCAACCTTTTCACGCCGGCTATATTGTATGCTTAAAATCGTTTTCTGCTGTTTTTCTCAAAGTTACATAATAGACATTTGACAGAAAAATATTAATGGCGTATGATAAACAGCTTGAATCAAGATCGGACGCAGCGTTATTCGGCGTCGGATCTGGATTCAAACTGTTTGCAAATGTAAGCCAATTTCTCTCCCTATAACGACTCCCTCCAACAACGCACACATTTTTGTCTCCCATTTTAGAGAGGCAGCGCTGTAGTTCCCGTTGCAACTCGGGCATCAGCCCAGAAATGGACTTTTAAGATAGAGCAGCAGTAGCACTGGTTTTTGGAACTGGCGTATCAACGCTAGCTGCATGCTAATTGCAAGGAGATACTCCGAAGAAGAAGGGGAAGATCCACAAGGTGGTGGGTTAGACATTGGCTGACTCCAGCTAGAAGGCTAGAACATTAGCTTAGTGTGGAAGATGAGAATACCTTTACCAACTTCAGTGTTCCCTCTCTACAACGGCCCTCCCAACAACGACCCCTCCGTACAACGACCCTTGCGGCAGTTCCCCAAATACGACAATTACGTTTAACATTCTTGCTGCTGCAATATCACCTGCTTAAAATTGTCGTCTTCTGGTTTTCTCAAATTTACATATTGGATATTTTGATAGAAAAAAAAGACGAGTGACAAACAACTTGAATCCAGATCAGACGCCGTGTCACTCGGCGTCTGATCTTAATTCAAGCTGTTTGTAAATGTAAACCATGTCTTAAGTTTTCCTCCCTATAACGACTCCCTCCGAACATATTGTGTGTGCCCCATTGGGTGTCGTTGTAGAGAGCGAGCGCTGTATGTATGAATGCCAGGATTATATATAGGTCAGTCATCCATGGGGACACTCACGTGAGACCAAATATATATGTCGGAGTGAAGCTGGCATTGACTCTCAGACTCCTGGCTACAGGAGAAAGGTATCAAACTAGTACTCACGAATCCCACGAATGAGTTAAGAATACCACGAACGTCCAAAGAGCCGTTTACGAATCCTACGAATCAGCTACGAATCCTACGAATGCACTACGAATTTGTTTCGAATTAACTACCCATTGTTCCATTCGTGGAGATCTTGGCCACAACTTTGAACAGCTCAAAACTTTTGCCACGAATCCCCGACCGCCCACGAATTGCAAGAATTGACTACGAATCAGGTAAGAACTCCACGAATTTGTTACGAATCATCTACGAATCCTAGAGTTTTCCAATTCGTAGCGATTCGTGGGATTTGTAGTCGGTGTGGAATAGGGGCATAAGGCGCATTCTGCTTTACCTTAAGACTGCCTCAAACTACCATCTGCTATATAGGATAAAACAAATTCTGAGCATGCATTTTAGTGAAAACGGGTTAAACGCGCTATTAGTGTGCGTTTGCGTTCAAACTTCAAAGCCATCTTTTCAAAACAATATATCACGCTATATAGATATGCAGCCATGGCCTTAATAAAACATAGATCTACACAAAATATAACACTGAGAATAAATTCTATTTAAAATTTCAGGAAAATCCGTAGAAATGGCAGCCCTGAAGCACACACAATTATGGCGCCGTCATAATGACAGAGAACCGGTTAAACATTAGGGAGATTCGGCCTCCCTACAGTACGTAATCAAAGCATGAACGACCCTCAGAGTAGCAATAAACTCCGGGCGTTGACGGAAAATGAGCTTTAAATGGAATCAACCCTCCATATATGATGTCAATAAAGAAATAGCACTCTTTAATTAAGGGATGTTATTCTATGGGAAATGTCTTTCTCCGAAAGCGCCTTATCGTTCAATCAAGTGTGCTTATATAGGAATCAGGAAAATACTTTTGCGTTAATCTTGGTCCAAAACATTGCGGATAATGTCGGAAAGTGGCCGTAAAAATGATTGATTTTCGATCTCCGGGGACTTGTGCGCATTGGTTCTGATTAAAGAGACGAGCCCAATTTGTACAGTTATTGGAAAATAATACTTGTCGGAAGAAATGGCACTTTATAGAGACAATCACAGTAATATCAGACAATTGTCTTGAGCAAATAAGGAGATAAATGACATTTAACCTCTTGCATGCCGAAACATGCGTCTGATTCGAAAAGTTCGTCTGCTGAAAAAAATTGAAATTACTTTCTTACAACGTTGAAGGAAATGATTTACATTTTGATATTAGATAACGTATGTGTTAGTCAAATGCGCTGTTTCGTTATTTTGAATTGGATCATTAATAGTTTGTATGGAAAATACCCTTTAAATGACTTTGTAAAGCTCAAATCCGGAGGGAGGTAAAAGTAATAGCAGAAGAAGTCAATTACAGACAGATTGACAGCACGGAGTTGATATATTTTGATATAATGTGAGTGTTTGCATTTGTTATATGTAATCAGAGGTCATAAATGTTAAATGCTTCTTGCATTCCATTTCTTGCAATTTGGTCGAAATGGAGTATTAAATGGGAGCACTAGTGTTTTACCAAAAGTTATCAGTCCACCAAGTAAATTAAGGTAGTATGTCCCTAATTACAAAGAGCCAATGTCGGACAGTATCGTGAATCTTCGTAAAGCAATCGACCTGTTTCGTCCACTGACAGTCGTACCGTACTATGATCAGAGTCTGTACCGTTTTTGTTATAGGACATGTTTGGCTTACACGGATCACCATTTCTTTGGGAAAATATTTTATTTATATCTTATCTGCCACTGAAATAGTTCATTTGATAAATGTTCATATCAGGCAAATTTTTGTAGATGAATATTCAGCGGGAGATAGTTTAGCCCATTGCCCCATAGATAATCATTGTTACGCATTTAATTATTTTCCTTCACTAAAGAAAATAGTTCCACTTTATACAGTTATGGACATGTATCACAAAATATTTTTTCTTACATCAATACAGATATAATTTATTGTGAAGAATCAACCCTAAGTAGGTAATAGTGGACTAGACTTAATTGGGAAACTGAAATTTTCCAATGGAAGTTTCAGGGACCAATGAGTTAGCCCTTTGACTCTCAATCATTAGGCACGGTTGCTTTACAGTTTTGATCCTGATCAGACGCCGCAGATCAAAACTGTTGGCCACTTTTTTTTAATTACGTCATTTATACTGCCATAAATCTAGGTTTGAAACGATATTGCAGCTAACAATATTGAAGCAGACGACAATATGGTGATAAGGGGTAAAACTTCACGATAAATTTGATCATGGAAGGATTAAGACAGAACCCTGATGACATCTTAGAAGCATAACGCGGACACATGCACATTTGGATGCAGGGCTGCCATTTCTCCGGATTTTTCCTAAATCTTTGGATTTTTTTCTTCTAGAACATGGTAGCTTAAAGCAGGCTGAAAGTAAAGCAGAATGCGACATAAGGCGCATTCTGCTTTACTTCCAGCCTGCTTTAAGTAGTCACGTGTCAACAAAACTGGAAACAGGCTATTGGGTAAAGGTACGATTCGTAAAATCGCACTTGAAAAAGGAAATTTGGTAATCTCAGGATTTTTCATGTCAACTTATGGCAGCCCTGTGGATGTTGGAGGTAGGGGTGCAGACAAAGAATTTATGTGCAAATGTAAAGTCCAACTCGGCGCCTGATTAAGATCCAAACTGTTTAATAAATATTGTAGTATTTTCTCAAATCTATACATATACAGAATTAATTGTTTCGCAGCAGACGATATGGGATTCACAAGCTGAAACGGGGTGTAATTCAGTAGTGCTCTTGTAACGAGGAGTTAACAAATTACCTCCCTTCCACAAATAGATTAATCCGACATATATTTCATTCACAGAGAGAGAGAGAGATGTGGGAGGGAGGGAAGGAGATAGATAGAGAGAGGTAGAGAATGAAGAGAGATAGAGAGATGTGGGAGGGAGGGACGGAGAGAGAAAGAAGAGAGAGAGAGACATACATAGACAGACATACGCAGAGAGTAATAGAGACAGAAGCAGAGCGACAGAGAGTAAGAGAGAGAGAGAGTGTGTGTGCGATAGAGACAGGCATACACAGAGAGCGAGGAACAGACAGACGGATTGACAGACTTGACAGGCGATCGAGAGAGAGAGAGAGAAAGTTTGGTTGCATACGGGGCGAGTTTGGCTGCATTGGGACGAGTTTGGAAACATACGGCATGCATGGTCAAGCAACTGGTGGCATTTTAACCCGATTTTGTAGTTCCTCATTTGAGAAGGTGCTGAGCTAGAAGATTTTCAAAATGCGTCTAAGGTAATGTATATAAGAAAGCATCACGCTTTTTTTTTCATTGCAACGATGCTCCATACAGAAGAACGCTCGGTATACATTGTACTCTTCTTTTGAAAATCTTGAGCTTGATGTTGATCCTTAATTGGCTTTACTGATACTCTTAAGTCGTATCTATCTCTTTAAGCAATTGCCATCCATTGTATGTTTCTGTCAGAGAGCTCCACTGATCATGCCTGAAGTTTGGATGATAGAATTAGTCCTCAGGACTTGTGTCTTCTCTTAAGCCTGTCTCACACAGAACACACGGCTTATACGGTTGGCCACCCGTGTAAACCGTACATACAACCGAACCAACCGTGGCCTTATCCGAGTTACACTCGGGCCATTCGAGTGTATCCGTGAAAGCCGTGTATGATTTTTAAAACTTTTAAAAAACTGGCACGGGTGCCATGTCCGTGTATGATAGTATTAGCGATCGTACAAGACCGTGAGAGACCGTGTGAGACCGTACGAGACCGTATACACAACCGCACATGAATTCCACTTAACACGAGTGAGCTCAACCGTGTCAATATCGTATATAAATCGTATGGAGCAAAAGTCGGTGGGACCGTATGTAAACCCTGTAAATGTCCAATTAATCCAGTAAAAGTCGTGTTTAATCGTACTAGGCCGTAACAGACCGTACTAGACCGTACTTGGAACCGTACAACAATCGTATGAAAATCGTTTTGCAAATCGTGTTCAAACCGTGACAAACCTTGCTTGACCGAGTATATCCGAGCTTTTGTTCGTACATACTCGTGCTACATTCGTACCAGTCAACCCGTGTGTAACCGAATATACCGTATTGGAACCGTGTGCCCAACCGTGTTCTGTGTGAGACAGGCTTAAGTCAGACCTATATTGTTGACTGTCGCATTTGGTGTCTCTGTCTTACACTGAGCGTCCTGGTATTTCCTGGATATCAGTCCTATATTGATATCGCGTCATATTCATTTTAGTCAACTCGTTTATTAAAAATGATAAATAATGAGCACTCATGTAAGATCCTCTATTTATTTATTAAGAGTTTACGATTGGTGACTGCTATAAGCAAGGTGGCAGTAAAACAGAAAGCTCATTAAGTTTAGGAGCCTTCTGTTTGACTGTCACCTTGCTTTAAGCTGTCACCTGTATTTTATACAATCAATTAACCTTCTTTTTGATGGTCGTTTAAAAGAGGGTAAATACTGTATGTCGTCTGAGTAATACACATCTTATAGGGCTGAAGGCATTATCCACTGCTGATCGTTCCGTCTTTTCTCAGTCACATGCCCCAAGATCCAGCCAATTACCCTGGAGAAGAGCATGTCGGACGGAATATACACCTGATTTACTCCGGTATTTACTTTACTTTGAAGATACCCAACAACTTCTTCCGTATGCCTTTACTGTCTCTGTATATCTTCCAGAGTTACTCTTATTTAGACTGTCAAACGCCTTCCTAAACCAGTTATTCTCCCATTTTCGCCTATGTGGGCATGATAGGGATTTGCTCAGTGTGCAATCACTCTTTCTCACATAACTACCCTTGTTTTCTATAGCGAAACAACGATTGCGAATATCCTTATCTCCAACATGTGCAAGATCACTTTGATGACGTCACTATAATGTCACTATTTATAACGGCGTTTGACGTCAACGGGGTTTAAAAATGCATATTGCTTTAAAAATAGCTTAAATCGTTGGTAATGTGAGAAAAAGAATCTGTCACTCGTCGATGTTTAAGACAAGTTGATCTCAAACTCGTCTAGAATAGAAAAGTTATTAAGCTCGCCAAGGCTCGCCTAATAACATTTCGATTCTAGACTCGTTTGAGATCAGCTTGTCTTAAACATCGACTCATGACGGATCCTAATATTATATCCTCCATACCACGTGACGTCTTTTATTGTTTGCCCAGCTTAACCACAAGCGCTGCATGACGCGGTTAACTAAATGACGTCATTTCTGATGACGTTACTATAAACAACGTTATGTTATGGCGGAAAAAGTACACACAAACTGCAATTATTTCGTTATTTGTATCATGTTTTACTGATTTAAATAGGAGAAAAAAATCCACGATTCGTTGTGTTGATGTATGATAGGAACCCCCTACTCAGGTTCCCGGATGTTTGATTATTTCATATATCAAAGGTCAGGCACGGACTGGTAATGGCGGAATGCGCAGTGTAAGATTCTACATTGAAGATAAGAACAAATGTTGTTTAAAATGATTGATCATCTGATATTAACACAATAATTCAGTAACGTTAAACAAAATAAAGCCATTTGAGTGTGTTTTAACTGTAGATCACCAATGGAACAGCTGGATTCTCCTCATAAATTTCCAGAGGATACACAATTCGGATAAACCTATTTCCGGATTTTTAACTAAAGACACATTTCGGGGTAGAATTTACTTTGCCGGTCCCCTCAAAAGTTCGGGAAATAATGATATATTATTGTATGTGTAGAAACCTCTGTGAGAAACAGATTTCTGACCTCAAATCGGACTTTACATACTTTTTTCCAACAGACTATATTCAGATTCAGACTTATCAGCCGCCCCCCCCCCCCCCCCCCCCCCACCCAAAAAAAAACAAATCAACAACAAAAAAACAACACCTTTGGTAGCTTCGTAATGAAAGGCAAAAAGTGGTGACGCTTTTACTCTAGGCGACCTATTGGTGAGGAAGATCGTGGGGACAGGCAAAGTATATTCTATCCCAATTTCTTCCCCACCGTTGATGAGTTTATATTGAGCTTCATATTTATTTACTTTTGCTTTGCACGGGGATGAACTTTTAGGTTGTCATTATTTTCAATAAGTGGACAAGTTGATTATACAGTGAAATTGCAGTAACATGTGTTTGAACTGTAATTATGTGTAACGTGGTGAGAAAAATATGCAGCCAGACCGGGGCTCGAACCGGTGACCCCTTGCTTACAAGTTACAAGGCAAGTGCTATATCCACTGAACCACAGGGTCGCTTACACATATCTCTGACCATTTAATCATAAACTCAACCCATCTACACACACAACTTCAACACAAGAATTCATACCGAATTCTTACTAAAGATCAGGAACGTATATTATAGATAATCTACGTTCCTGTAAAGATGGAATGCTCCACGAGTTTCTTATTAATGTTTCTGTATGTCAAACACTCTACGAGTTATATATACATGTATTATCCTATGGGTTATTTACATTGGGCGCCAAATGTAACATAGTGAGAAAAATATGCAGCCGGACCGGGACTCAAACCTGGGACCCCGAACTTGCTTACAGGATAAGTGTTCTACCCACTGAACCTCCGGGCCGCTTACACATATCTCTGACCATTTAATCATAAACTCAACCCGACTATACACATGCAATTTGAACATTCAAATTCTTATTCTTCAGCAATATGTCGCAGTCATCAGACCATCTATACCACAACAGTGGTAACACAAGATAGGACAGTCAGAAAAGAAAAATAATGGCACCCCAGTGTGATCCAGTTCCATGGGCATGGTAACAGCAAACCCGCTCTTTCAATTCCCCGAAACAGTTGTTGGAAGAGGGAGAGCATGGAGAGGGGCACCCCAACAGGCAAAACTTCTCAAAATCCCAATAAAAGAGCTAAACCTCAGGTTAGAATGCCAAATGCTTTAGGAATTCTATTTTTTTTCTATGTCATGCATTAATTATTTGGAAGTTCCCTTAATCACTGTAAATGTTTTACCACTAATAGTCCACTCTGTGTTTGAGACGGGGTATTGCATACAACAAGATGAAAGCTAACCAGAAAGCTCCTTTAGGAGCTTTCTGATTTACTCTCATATTTTTTAAGTCGCCACCTGTATTAATGTATTTTACCCTTTTCCCCCATAGAAGGGCAAGTTCTAGCACATTTAATTTATTCCTCCACTGAAGAAAGTATTTCCAATTGATGCACTCATATACATGTACCAAAATATATAGTTTCTATATACATGTATACTATCAGAGGGTAGCTTAAACAGGCTGAAAAGCAGAATGCGCCCTAAGGTGCATTTTGCTTTTTTTAACCTGTTTTAAAGAGGCTCGCAACCGGATTTAGCATTAAAAATAGTAATTTGTAAATATATGTCAAATGCTTATATAAATGGGTAAGATTTAGTTTAGGATAATAAATTCTGTTAAAAAATACATTTCAAAAAAAAAAAAAAAAAGCTTTGGTGGGATTCGAACCCGTGAACCTCCATGCGGAGACAAACATGAAAAATGAGGAAACACCTTTACCCCCTCGGCTACCAGCGCTCTGTATATATATGGTAGCGAATTAACGTAGTTCACTGGTAGCGACTGATAGTACTTTATTCGGCTCGGGTGTATGTCTGAGCCCGTGTAGAGAAGCAACAACAACAACTATACCGTCAGCTGACGCTATAGAAAAACGACGGAAAATATCTAAAGAAACTAAGATTCGGTGACGATACTTGAGACTTTTTTGGACTGATCATTATTTTTTAATGTCAGAAGCCAAATAATGACACAAATTTGCTTTTATTTAATTTAATTTTGACAAGTACACCATCCGGTTGCGAGTCCCTGTGCTCATCAAGTTTTCATCTAAAGAAAATTGAAATTGAAATTGTCCTCAAAACTAGAAACAGGCTATGGGGTAAAAAATGAACAGTAACTGGTAGAGTGGAGGAAAGAGTCAATCAGTTGATTGTAATGATTGTTGTAGTGTATGCAAGGGGTGCATGAATTGGTAATTAAAGCAAGATACATTTGTATGTTCACACTATTTTGTTAAAGTACTGTTGAGCAGGTGATTGTACAAATACAAAGAGATTAATTCCCATGGTTTGCTGTCTGAAAAAAATGAAAAAATAGTATTATGGTCATTATCATTTCTGGTACATCACTTCTTTAATTAACTTCAAAGTGAATGTGAACCAATGTTCAAGTTAACTCTTTCAACACATAGTAATTCTTTGGGGTTATTAGGTTCCCTTGTGGACCATTTGAGTTACCAAAACATGAGCCATTCTACTTGGAATTCTGTGTAGTTTAATAAATACTGGTCTAAATTAACAAACAGTGTAGACCCTGACCAAAGCCCTCAGATAAGGGTCTACACTGTTTGTAAATGTAATTATTATAATTCAAACAGGCATATATGGTGTAGAAATAGAGAAATGTTTGACGCAAGGGTGAACTCTCACTGAAATTGTAAAGAAAGAAGTTATATTAAAAAAAAAAAGTTTGACACTTATTTTCAAGAGAATACTCAATGTTTCAAAGTATTCTACACAAGTGGGAATAAACTTGATAACCATTGAATTTGTCTAAATCAACACATATACAGTAAAACCTCTCTGTTACGGCCAGTATATTGTGTTAAGTAGAAGGTATTTATGGCAGGTGATAAATGCTTAAAGCAAAGTGACAGTTAAGTTTTACAGTCACTTTGCTTTAAGCTTTAACTTGTCTATTACATAATCAATTATCCTTTGTTTTATAGAGGCTTTACTGTATATGGAAATATATCAGTAGTGCACAAAATTGTTATAATCATTTATTTTTATTTCAGTTTCATCAACAGATGTTGCTACAAGAGAGTGCATCTTCAAGGATAATACACCGAGACAGTCTATGACACTCATTGAACTATATTTTGAATGATTGATAAGTCATACCAATGGTACCAGTAATGCTAGGTTCACACCAACGGCGAATGCCGCGCTTTAAATCGGCGAGCAAAGCGTCGTCATTTTCGTTAACTTTTCCAAAAGCATCACGATCTCTTACGGTCTGATAAGCTCTGATACGCTCTGATACGAATTGGTTGCCGCTTTGGGGCGAATCATTTCCCGACTTGTTACGGTTCCTCACGCATTGATCCCGCTTTGACCAGGCTTTGTTGCGCTTGAAATCACGCTTTTATAAGCTTTATTACGCTTTATCACGCTTTGATGCGATTGTGGCGCTTTAAATAAGGCTCTGATACGGTTATCGCGCTTTGTTGTGTATTGGTACGCTCTGTTCAGCTCTGTTACGCAATGGAAAATGTCAAGATCGCCGATTTAATGCCGCTTTTTATCCAGAGCCCATATAACGATGCAGTAGAACCACAAAACCTTTGTACATTTGACTCAAGTATACGATGGCAAAACAACAAGATCCAGAAGTTCCAGATGTACCAAAGCATTATCTATCTGAAGAAGACATGATGTTTGTCTCCCAATTGTATAACTACATCCTAGCCCTTGAAAGCGTGAAAGAGCGTGAGAGAGCGTGAGGAAGCTTGCCAAGCGTAACAAAGCCTAACAAAACGTTTCAAGCCTTGATCGAAGCGTCTCAATTCGTGGGAAATCATGAGAGTCCTTCATGAAAACGTAACAAATCGTAACAAAGCGTGTCATATCTTGATGAAAGCGTCTGACCTCGTGTCAAATCTTCATGCCAGATCGTAACAAATCTTGAGATATCTTAACGAAGCGTGTCAAGTGGTGACAGACCGTGAAGAATGGAGTCCCCGCTTTGAACCAAGCTCTGTTAAGCTTTCCTACGCTTTGAGTCAAGCTTTGCTGAGCTTTGTTACGCTTTGTTAAGCTTTGATAAGCTTTGATACGCTCTAGGCGCTTTAATCAAATCGTGACAGAGCGCCCAAAATTTTTAAACAGTTTAAAAAAATTGGGCGCTCTTGCCGAATGTCCCGCTTTACTCCAAGCTTTCCCACGATCTATTACAACACTGACGCTTTAATCAAGCTTTGTTACGCTTTGGTGCCGCTTTGCACGCCGCTTTAAAGCGCCATCAAAGCGCCGTTGGTGTGAACCTAGCATTAGAAAAACAAATTTTCCATTGAGCTTGTTCTGATCAAATTTAATTAAATATTACATTTGTGTATTTAAGTTTTGTTGTTTTTTATCTCCAAAAATGATCATCAATAACTTTTTGTGTTTTTAACTTGTAAAAAACTTGAAGAACTAACCATCTATAGCACTAAACTTTCCCTTCATAGAACTTTATCAGTGTTTAAAACAGATGATTACTTAACCCATTGAACCCTAGAAATGAGTACATGTATACTCATCATTTTCAACCAGTGGTGTGTGAAGAGTTCACTTGTCCTTTGTAAACAGTGTATACACTGATAAGGGTGCTCCTAAAGCAGAACTCTGATCATGGTCTGCACTGTTTAGGATTTTGCGATGTATAAAATCAACTCTAAATATGGACATGGCTTAATTGGAAACTAGAAAATGTCCACTTGATGTTTTATGGGTGAATGAGTTAACACATTCAATCATAGTAATGAGTAACAGTATACTCGAGTCATCTTTTACAGTGTACCTGTAAGATTGGTGCTTCTTTGGTTGGTGCATAAGGCAGGCTCTATTTAATGTCTAAAGCTAACTACACAGCAGAATGCTCCATATAAACCCTTTCGCTCTCTATGAGGCTTTAAAGCATGTTTGCAAACGGTAACACAGCGTCTGATCAGGATTAAAACTGTTTGACACTCATTTTGAATTTTCTTCTGTGAGTTAGAAGAACTTCAGCTTTTTTTTAAAACATTGAAACAACATTGCAGACAGCAAAATTGAAGCAGACTTCAATGAAACGTAGAAGGGGTAAAAATCTCACAAAAAATTTGGCAGTGAAAGGCACTTGCTGCTTTTAACTTTTAGCCTGCTTTAACCCTTTACCCCATATGATAAATACGCCTTTTTACGCTTTTAATTTATTCCTCCGTCGAAGAAAAGACTTACGATTTATACTGTAGTGAATATATATAATAAGAAATAGTTTCTATATCCTGGAAGATGATAGCTTAAAGCGGGCTGAAAGTAAAGCAGAATGTGCCTTAAGGCACATTCTGCTTTACTAAATTACTTTCAACCATCTTTAAGTATAGTCACATATTTTCAATACTAGAAACAGGTAATGGGTTAAGCTACCACCTGCTAGGATAAGGTACATATTTCTTATGGTGCATATTATTGACTACAAAAAATTGAACTACATGTAACTTACATAGTATTTGGAGGCATAATTTAGGTGTAAATTAATTTATTTTACACCTTAAAATGCGGTCAATATTAGTCAACATTTACAGAAAGCATATATACAGAAAGCGATCTGCCATTCTTGTCAACGGCGGGCCCATACATAAACCATGCTATATAAGCATGGTTCAGAACGGACCATTAGTTGAGGTACACACCAATTTTAGTCTGATCTCAATACCATGATTAGGATCATTGGAACCAAATAATATTTTGCTGGATAATGATTAACCAAATTGTTATTCTGCAAAATAACGAAAGGCTCAGACTTCATCTACAATGTTACTACATTTTTCATATGATGCATTTTTATGAGTTTACTCTGTATATACTGTTGTCTCCTATTCTCGTGTGGCTAAGCCTTAGAATAAATATTCAGCACATACATTGCTTTTAAGAATTCTTCTTTGTGGCTTAAAAAACAGTTGAAACTCCCAATAAAATATAACATCCATAAACATAATAGCGAGCACGCTCGCGAAACTGGCCCCGAAGGGGCCAGTTTCGCGAAAAGCGAAGCATTTATGGTAAGGGGGTTCATTTTCAAGCTAATTTCATTTGTTTTTTTACCTGTTGTATGCGATACATTGAATTGATTTTCAGTCGTCACATTCCGTTCTTCCGGCGGATCTACTTGCCAAAATATTTTCAAGGACTGGTTCTGTATCTAATTTAAAGTTATTTACACGTTTACTCTAACAAGTTACTGTTTTTACTTGAAATAGAGTTGACCAGTGTTGCATTTAATCTCGACTGGTACAACCCGAAGCTTTACCTCCATTTGGAGAGTATTCCGAATACCGGATGTGGCGGTGTATAAAACCTGCGCTCCATCACCGGACGATCGGAAC
This sequence comes from Gari tellinella, assembly GCA_922989275.2. Classification (NCBI taxonomy): domain Eukaryota; kingdom Metazoa; phylum Mollusca; class Bivalvia; order Cardiida; family Psammobiidae; genus Gari; species Gari tellinella. The sequence goes on along the minus strand of OV277863.1, from coordinate 11,583,944 downwards.
GCCTTCGTTCTCCAGTCGAACGAAAGGTTCCGTGGCCGATATAAGTACTCGTTAGTTATAAGAGATATCTTTCCGTCATCAAAACTGTACGTTTTTTGTCCCGTTAAAAAAGGAATGTATTATTTCGTGCTTTCACCATTGTTTCAAAACCAATATACTCATAAAATATTTACGTTCTATTTATAGATTCCGGATCTTTTCGGTCCTGTGTAGGTTCGACCTCAGTTGTTTCGGCGCAGTTTTACTTTTTTTTCTTTATCATGTCAAATTTACATATCAGAAAATTAAACGTTTTTTAACATGTATATCAACTTGAATTCTGTTCATGTACAGTGTTAACCCTAATCAGGCTCAAAAAAGAATATTCAAGAGTCACTAAGTGAGAGTAAATTATTGGCAAAAACCAGTATTTATTTATGGTACACTTCTTAGCCAGTGACATCTTTTTTATGTTCAATATTTGGCCATCTTTTATTTTAGTTACTTATACAGATAACTACTTATTTGATTTACATCTTTAACACATGCTATTATATAAATAGCTCCCAAACTTATGCCTGTCCGTCTGTCTGTCACGCTTTGGTTTCCAGACAATAACTTGTTTTCTTATAGAGAAATCATGTCCATTTTTGGTGTACTGGTTGCTTATGATAAGGGGATGCAGTGGATTGCATTTGAGGTCAAAGGTCACATGATCTGTTACTAAAAATAGAATTTTGATTTTCCTTTGGTATACGGACAATATCTTTTGTTCTAATGTCCATTTTTTGGTGCACTGGTTGCTTATGATGAGGGGATGAATGGGGTTGCATTTGAGGTCAAAGGTCACATGATCAATTATTAAAATAGATTTTGACTGAAATTATTCGGGATAGGGTAGGGGAATACAGGGGAGACATCTGCTTTTCTCAAAAATACGTTCCAGTTTTAAATAGATTTCATTTGACATTGGGAGAAAATAAAACAATAGAATTTGCAAATAAATATTTTTATTTCTCTTACACAAAATGCAGTTTACAAAAAACGAAGTAACTATTAGATATCTATATAAGTATATAAGATCTGTGCAGCAAACTGGTAGTGAAGGTAATTAAGAGTCTTTTTGGTCACTCTGGTACATGGCCAAAATTGATTCTTTTCCATCAAGCACATCACAGTCTATCTTGATAGATCTAATGTATATCCACTTTTCTAGAGCCATTAAACCTGAAAAAATCAAATGGTATCTCATTAAACTCAAATTTAAGTGTCCAATTTTCTCTATATTTCCCTTCAAAGCAAAATATTCATACAATCACAGAATTATTGACCGATCAGAATATACAAGTCTGTTAAATTTGACCTTAAAGCAGTTTTTGAGACTGGTCCACTTGTTTAATCACCTTTATCATATTCTAAAACGCAATGTAAATGTGACCAATACCACATTTGGTCTTAGCTAGACTAGTAGACTATGAACTTATGAAGTACATACATCCTTAGTTACACCTGATTGAAATTAATTCTGGTTTTCAAATAAATTCAATTCAGAGTAATATTTCTTGAAATTTACAAGAATGAAAATATAACGACAAACTGCCAGTTTATTTCAATGGATAGATCCCCGAATCAACTCACCTTAAATATCTCCTCCTGTACCTCTGTCACGTCAATGACCTACCTGACTCCGTTAAATCGCAAGTCCGGCTGTTTGCAGATGACTGCCTTCTGTACAGAACAATCCGGAGTCAGGAGGATCATGAAGTGCTGCAGAGGGACTTGAGTGGGATGGAGGCCTGGGCCTCCACATAGGGTATGCGTTTAAATGCCAAGAAGTGCTATCTCATCATGACATGAGTGTCAATAACAGATACAGTCATTTCTACACCCTAGACAACCAAATCCTAAAGCAGGTCCAGGAGAACCCTTACCTATGCGTGACAATATCAGAAGACCTGAGATGGGGTTTCAACATTAATAAAATAACCAAAAAGGCTAATTCCACCGTAACCTTTCTTAAATGAATTTGACCCTCATTCAGTAGGAATAGGGTTTGGGTAAGTGTCATTCTGTTCAATGGTTAGTCTAATGGAGCAACCATTTATGGAATGATTCTAGTGCAAACATATTCTGATATAAATAATGGTAGAGAGCCAAAAGCAGGCCATCGACAAAACACAAATAACTATAATTAGATCTAAAATAAACATGAATAAACATACAAAAGACAGCCCCCAAATGGCCATCACACTACCCCCATCAATCAGCAATGAACAAACCGGCTAAAGATTGCCGACCAATAGAAATAATAGCAGAACGCCCAATGCAGGCCATCTAATGTAACATAACTAGGAAAAATAGCATGCGACCATAACTAAAAACTCTATAGAAGATCAATAACATGATTAAAAATGGTGAAAGCTGTCCAAGAATTGTACTACAGACTCCGCCAGCTGGTTTAAAAAGAGATCATATGAGAGTTGTATCCCTACCATCAAAGATCCACCAGACAGGCATTGGTCAACGGTACAACCCCAGAACTAAAAATTAGACCCATAACATATACAGAATGAACACAGCTAAATTATTGTTAAATTTTATTATCTTAAGTTATAAGTAGATATATAAAACATGTATTTACGCATTATCGTATTTATTTGGTATATTTTTTTTTTACAATCTTCATTCTTTGCTTTCTGAAGATGGCTTAGCACACTGGGGACCGTCACAATAGAAGTCTGAACCCCAAAAGAAAAACAAATGTATACAAAGTCTATATATCTAGTGTTTATACATTTTTTTTCTTTTGGGGTTCAGACTTCTAAGTTCTATTGTGGGTCCCCTGTGGTTTAGCAGTGCTCGCTTATAGGCTTTGCCTATTCCATATTAATCAAAAAATAATATCTAGGTCATTTCTACGTTTGAATACACCTCCCTGCATGGTCCGAATCAGTCAAATGTTTCTCGTATTCTCGTGCCTTCTGATTGATTGTCAACGTTTGTTGCTATGGAGGGGGTTAATTCTTCAGTTCAGCTAAGTGTTTTTAGAGTCACTTTAAATCTATCATATGGACAATTTCTGCGTCTGTGGCATCAATTTTTGTTTGTTTATTTATATTTAGCTATGCACTAGTATTAAATTATTTACAATATCCAACACGTTTTACATGTGAAATTTCGAAATAAGATAATTCAAACCCAATTGATGTTTTATTGGTCCTTACAACATTTTCCAACATAAATTTATCCGAGGAAAAGAGTTGATATATTTCTGGATGTCAGGAGTGTCCATTTAATCTATTTTTGTAAGACACGATATTATGAGAAACCACGAGAATACGAGAATTGACGATAGATCTAGCTGAAATTAACTAAAATTTACTGTGACAGTGTCTATTTGTCCAAGGTTCTTGGTCCCCCTACATACTTGATAAAAGTGAGTTTGCATAATTCACCAAATATGTAGTATTATCTGTTCAAGACAGGGGTATCACTGGTTGCCAGCCAGCTCATTGTTGCCAAGCTAAGGACAAATAAAACGAAGATTAAAAAATGTCTTCAGGTTCTTCATAATATTCAACCAAAATTGCCTCCCCCTCAAATTTCTTCTATTAACTTATTCTCTTATTTCTTCTAGTGTAATGAAAAACAACCCAAATATCATGGTCATGTTGTCTTGAGTACATATCCGAAGAGAAAACCAACATACGAGCTAGATTCTCGCTGAACATAAACATAAATGGGAAAATACTCGCGAAAATACATGACAAAGTCGTATTTTGTGGCATTTATGACCGAATGGTAATTATATGTCACTTAATCAATGTTAATTTGATTTAGTTAACCCTGATCAAAAGTATTTACATGTTAATCAAACCGGATTAAATAATTTTCTACAATATTAGCATGAAACCAAACTTACGCTGGAGGCGGCCATTTTCAGTCCGTGCCAGACTCCTAATCGGAGTTAATAGGAGACAGGGAACCAGACTAAGGAACCCCCCCCCCACCCGCCCCCTCGGCAAGTCTCGTCCCTGCATGCATTTTCTGACCCTCGGGGGAGAAAATTCCTATCCTACATCAACATTCATGGTGGATTCTTATATTCCATAGAGGCGCGTTTTAACACATTTAATTTATTCATACCCTGAAGGAAATAGTTCCAATTTATACAGTCATGAGTATGTATTATAATGAAAATTTACTATATTCTAGCATATGTTAGCTTAAAGCAGGCATTCTGCTTTACTTTCAACCTGTTTTAAGTGCATGGTCAACTAAATTCAACACAAGAAATAGGCTATGGGGTAAAGGGTTAAAGCCGATGAATACTACTTTAAGAGAGCTATTCGACAGCTTCAAGATTGGTCTAAGTACCAAGTATTGGTGGTTCTGGCCTACTAATGACGCTTTGGAAATGTTCCCACATCAATTAGAGTTTACCTGCCTGTCCTGAACTTAACGAGACATCTACTGACTTCAGATCTAGGTCTTGATTTGTGCTTTAGTAGTACCAAATTGAATGCAGTTTCTTTGCATTTGGAAGACTATTTTCAACTCCTAGTTTTCAGCAGCTAAATGCCCCTAATTTGATTCAACACCACTCAATAAATGGACAGACATAAACATTCCATGAAATATCACATTCTGTATCGGGAAGGATCACCATTATTATTTCTAGCATTTTAAGTTGTCTCGGCATTGAATAGAACAGTGTCATGAGATGTGAAAGGGAGATATCGCTTCAAATAAGACGTAGACGACATCACTTTTTTGTTTACCGTTCAGAGTGTCCGAAATCGCTACCGTGTCTAAAATCTTCCCATCTGCTCTTCCACTAATTGACCCATCTACCTCATTTTCTCATACGCTTTACAACTTGTCTATCAGTAAATGCGAGTGGGGGATCGCAACCGGGGTTTCTGTATCCGCGCCCCTCCCTCTGAGGCATCCAATTAGCACAGAGATGACAGAAACGGAAAACTTGATTTATTTTGCAACCGGAACGAACTTTTTTACAAACTTTTATTTCTATACCCTCTGCAAGTTTGTCAATATACTGTAGCGTGTATTTCCTAGCTGCAATTTAACCTCTTCGACCTTATTCCTGCACACATCAGCATCCCTCTATTTTAATATTGGTGGCATATGCAAGCTTTTTCTTAAGCTGTTTTTTTCTTCAACTATTGCCTTCTATGTACTCAGCATAAATTGATGCTTTACTTTTCCCAAGATGTTAGCAGCTACGTATCTCAGATAAGACTTTGTCAAAGTTGTCAAAAGTGATAGAAGAATTCAGCGCGACAATGTAGTCATTTCTTAAACATCTTGAAACCGGTGCCTTTTCTTTAAAAAAAATTCCCTTTGTTTATAAGACTGGTTAAAGACAGATTTAAGCATGTTACTTTTTCAGCGGAGCTGCATGGTATCTATTTAGACCAACATTTTCAACCGATCATATTTGATCAGAAATTTAGAATTAAGAGCACCTGTTGAAAACTGAATTGTATGATTGGATAGTAGCCAGGGCTCCAGATAAGGGGAGTATTTCAAAACTTAAAATCTTTATTTCTGCATTAAACCCTACTCATTTGAATTGTCTCTTCGAGACGATCCAAATGAGTGGTAATACCATAGGGTTTGGTGCTGAAATGAGTGAGAGAATGTTAGATTTGTTCAGTTTACTCCCTCCCTCTTATCTGGAGCCCTGAAACTGTAGCCAGGCTGGTCTGTTTACAATTACAGTTTTACCAGATATGAATTGTGAGTGTAAAATTAAGAGACACAGACTGAATGTTGCATAATGTTTACTACTGTGCTGATGCAATCATGCTTCTATTTTAAGAGATGACATCTGAAATCTTGTTATAGATACAGAGGAAGCTAGGGGACTACCAATTTGTTTTAATTGTTAACTATTTGTACACATTTACCATACATTAATAGCAATATAATAAATGGTCTCAAGTGATTTAAACACAATTGTGTTGTTTCATCATTATTTACAAGAGTGAAGTGTAAGAGAATCTACAACAGATTGCTGTAGATTGTATGAGCATGCACAGTATTTTATTTAGTTATATTTTGTTTCAAGAAACTCTATGAATGAAGTTTGATATATAGAACAATAGATTAATGTGAGGATCTCCTACCAGTAGCTAGGATATGAGTTAAGTTATTGTTTTGTTTTGCATGTATGTACATGATTGTTTTGCATTTTAAATACAAGTTACTGTTTCCATTGTATACTTGTATTTTTTGCTTTTCAATCCAAGATATTACAATTCTTTAAAAACCACAATTTCATTCAATTTTGCACACCCATCTATAGCATTAGTTCAACCACTCATTCCGCTGAATATCTTTTTTAAAGATATTTCTTGTTTGTATTTGATTCGTTCATGAAATTTCTAAACCAGAACTAACAGTGTGACCATACCACGTGGTATGTGACGTCATTTTTCGGTACCAGTGTCAGCCAAAATGACAACATTTCCGTTCGATTCAACTTTTGAAACAGCTGTAAGTATTTTATTTTTCAGTCGATTTTAACAAAACATAGCCTATGCTATGGGAAAAATTGTCTTCTTTACAATGGTGTGAATGGGTATGTCACCAGATCAATACCTTTTGCCTGAAGCCTGGACAACTGTCCAGAAAATGTAAAAAAAACACTGTGCGACCACGGCAAACCCTTCCAAAATATTGCCGAGAAATGAATGCAGTCGTTTATTACAGTTTGGTAATGCTTACCGGAGGTTCCGGAAATCATGTATTACTATATAAGTGAAATTTATTCCCGAAAAATCGTCCCCTGAACAAGGATATACAGTAGCAGGTCAAAATGCGACCGCGGCAAGCCATATAGATATATGATGACACGGCAAGCCATATTATGGAATTGATTGATTGAGTTGGGTTTTACGGCACCGCGACACATGAAATGGTCATATGGCGCCGAAAGTATAAAACAACGTATCAGTGTTTAAGGAACGCCTAGCGTTCGACGATGTGGTAATGCTCTGGGATAAATATTATGACAAAGAAATGTATATTCATTAGCAAGTTTAGGAGTGACAAAGTTAAGGTTAGATTCCGCACAGTGCGAGTCTTACTATAATTATTTATTTCATCTATATGAGATGCATGGATTGTTTTAAAAAAGGAAACTGACTTTTCACCATACGCAGACGTCTGTCGTCCGTGAACATTAATAAATGTATTGTGTCCTTAAACTAGCTAGCATATTCAAATTTCTCGTTTTTATGACCCGGAACGATCAGTCGGTGGCATGCTATACCTCTGTCTGTCAGTTTGTCCGTTCGTCCGTCCGACCGATATACAGTGCATACTTTGTGCTTACTCCTCCTACAGTTTTCAAGCTAAAAGCTTTCTACTTAGCAAAGTGTTTGCACTTATACCATAGATAACCATGTGAATAGGATTTTGATTTGCTTTAATATTTTAAAACATTACACTCAGTTGAACTAAGTCAAATTTTGGCCAGTGGGGGCGTCATATTTGTCTTACAGACATATCCTTCCCTCTTGTTTATGTTACAGTTTCAACGCATTCACTGCCGTGACGTCATCAATTGAAAACCATTGTCGTCTGCTTTTGTTTCTAAAATTTAACTTTTGGGTAACTTGATATCAGAAATATTGAACTGAGTGGCAAACAGTTTTGATCCTGATCAGACGCCGCGTTACGCGGCGTCTGTTCAGGACTCAAACTGTTTGCAAATTACTCTTGCACTCAGGGTAAGGCAGTGATGGGGTTAATCAACTTAGCGAAATCATGCCTCTTAAGCATCTTCTTTTTCTTTTTTCAGCACAATGCGGACATCAAAAAGCTCACTTGTTCTTGGTAAAAGAAGTAGAAAGACACAGAAGAGGCAAACTATCTCACAGAAAGGAATTGTTTTAACGAACTGGAATCAAACAGAAGACGAAATTTTCAATAGAATTACATTCAAGTCATCTTCGAAACAACCATTTTCACCACGTATTCCAACATTAAAAACATTCAGTCCAGCTCATTTGACTTCGCCTTTTAGAACAGCAACACCAAACCAAATAAAAAGAGTAACACCATTCACTAGAACAGTCAAATCAAGTACCCAAACTGACAAACCAACTCCATCAAAGTCTCCACCTACCAAAAAGGTTCGAAGGTCGCTATATGTTACAGAAGCATCTACTAGACTTGAAAAACTGACACCTGTCTCAAAGACTGTCTTATTGAAACCGTACATGACATTCCTTCAGAACTGGGCGATGTTGTACAGCATGATTCATGGGCAGATGCAGGAAGATTTACAATCTGAAAATGCTGAAATGAGTAAATTGACACCAACCGTTCTGAAAACTTTGGAAGCGGAAGGTCATTCAGCATATTCTTTCTCTGCTTTTAAAAAACGTCTTCCCACATTGCCTGCAAATATTCAGATCCATTTTATTTGTTCTGAAGTTGGAAAACAGTTACATTACAAAAAGTCACAGAATTGCAATGTGTACTATCACTTATTTCATATTTACTGTCGTCATGTACTTATTCCTCGGCACTGTTTGGAAGTGTTATTTCATCTTAAAAACAACTTAGAGAAAATATCATTTCTTCCATACAAAATCTATGAAAAGGCCTTTATAACTAAAGCCTAGATCGTCTTTTTAAGGTAAATATGCTTAAATCCAGAAATGACTAAATGCTCTACTTTGCGATAAACGGGTTTCTAAACATTTGTATTGGATTACATTGCCCTGCCAATAGCCAGAGAGATGTTCCTCGGAACACATGTGTCACCTGTCAGCAGCAAACATCGCTCGCGTACTATTGCCGAATTGTAAAGCTTCAGTATAACAGAGGTAACAGAGGTTATCTACAGTGTAAAAAGGAGGACGAACTCTTATGGTATTGATGCAAGAGTTGTGAAACTTGTGCAAGACACGTTCATTCATCAATATCTTTTCATTACAGAACTTTAAATTCGATTTAAACATGCGATGATTGTTGCTCGATGTGATCGGAGCGAAAAGTAACATGACTGTGCTAGGTGACGCCATATAGCGTGTTTGATGACACACATTTAAATGAAATAGATAAGTATGGTAAGAATCGCACTGTGTGGAATCTAGCCTTTACTTTATTACTCCTAAATTTGACAATGCATGTACATCGTTCCTACTCTACAACGACACCCAACGGGAGACAAAAATGTGTGCGTTGTTCGCACGGAGTCGTTTTACGGAGGGAAATCGGCTTCCATTTGCAAAGAGCTGGAATCCAGAACAGACACCGCGTAATGCGGCGTCTGATCTGGATTCAAGCTGTTTATCACTCGTCATTATGTTTTTTCTATAAAAATGTCCGTTATAAAACTTTGAGAAAGACATCAGACTACAATTCTAAGCCGACGACATTGCAGCAGTAAAACCGTAAGACATAACTGGCCTGCTTTGGGAACTGCGGCAAGGGTCGCTGTAAGGAGGGAGTCGTTGTTTGGAGGACCGTTGTAGGGAGGGAACACTGTACCTTTCTTTGACAGTTTTTATCCCATAGCATAACCACATCGTCAAAAAGCATGCGCTCTTTGAACATCGATACGTTGTTTCCCATAATATGGATTGCCGTGTCATCATATACTTATATGGGTTGCCGTGGTCGCATTTTAACCTACTACTTTATATCTTTGTTCAGGGGACGATTAAATTTTAACTACGTTTTATTAAATGACTTTCGGAACCTCCGATTAACATTTCCAAACTTTAATAAACGACTGCATTCATTTCTCGGCAATATTTTGGAAGGGTTTGCCGTGGTCGCACAGTGTTTTTTACATTTTCTGGACAGTTGTCCAGGTTTCAGGCAAAAGGTATTGATCTGATGACTTATCCATTAACACCATTGTAAAGAAGACAATTTTCCCCATAGCATAGGCTAATAAAATACTTACAGCTGTTTCAAAAGTTGAATCGAACGGAAATGTTGTCATTTTGGGTGACAGTGGTACCGAAAAATGACGTCACATACCACGTGGTATGGCCACACTGACTAACGTGGTTTCGCTATCGTTATTAGATTTGTTTATATACCTGTAATGTTTAGCACCCGGCTTGCTAAAACAGCTGTTACCGGTATAGGGAGAGGAAAAACTTATCAGCTTAGAAGACAATCGGACTCGCAGAAAAGAAAACTGTAGCCGAGACACAACACAGTCTATCTATCTGTGTGGTTCTTGTAAAAGAGACTGCCATTCTCGTATTGGCCTGTTCAGCCATAGGCGGCGACGTTCCACCGGGGCAGAGAAGTAGGATCAAATCCATAGTCAACACTGCCTGAAAGAGGCCAACAAAAATACTATACCACGTGACCAAAATATTGATTTTTATCATAAATGTATTTTGTTTGTTCATTTATTTCCAACATCATTGTATGGACATACTTTGGCGTCAAAGAAAGCAAAATTTAGTGTACATGCAACTTGTAGCCATCTTAAAATCAGGCATATAAAATCATAAATTTCATAATTATCCTCAATTTGATGATTCCCGTGATTAATGTGGCCGTTTGGCTGGATATGTCCCTTGAACAATGGGTAGTGATAACCCTATTTCGTAGACTGAATAAAACAAAAATACATAAACTCGCCCAGTAGCAGCTTATTCTTCCCCGTCTTCGTTTTTCCTGTCTCTCTTTTTTATTTCTATGTTTCTCTCTTTCTTTGCCTGATTATTCTCTATGCATGTGTGTTTCTATCTGTCTCTCTAACTATCTCTGTCTGTCTGTCTTTTTATCAGTATCTTTATCCCTTCTAAATGTCTGTCTGTCTGTCTATGTACCTGTCTGTTTTCTGTATCTTTCTCCCTTCTCGATGTCTATGTATTTGTATATCCGTCTGTCTACCCGTCTGTCTGCCTTTATTTGTATGTCGGTCTCTCTCTGCCTATCTGTCTGTTTGTATGACTCTGTTTCTGTATCTCTCTGTGAATCTCAGCTGTATCCAAACTGTTAGACACCGTCTGATGATCTGTCATTTTCTGAAACCATCTCAGAGAATTTACAAAGCATGCGGAAGTTTAAAACATATTGAATGTATCACCATTCAGGAATATATACCCGGTATAGCCATTGGGTAACATACTACATGTGAAATGCTATATACCTTAATACATTCGTTTTGGTTCGGTGCACATACCAAATATGTTAACATGTACTTCGTATAATTATAATGTCATTTTTACTATACATTTTGTAAACAGATATGACTACTAGACCATAGCATGTATGCATAAAGCGAGTGAATTTATATTTTGTAATACCGATTAAAACCTTAAGTGCCAAGCGATACTTGGTTCATATTGCAAACAGTTTGGTTCAACAACGTCCAGTCCAAAAATAAGCATGATACTGACCATTGTCAACCTCGAATGACTAAAAGAAAGGCACATCTGTGGTTTTGGTCTAATACTCTGCTTTGGAGCGAATGAGATAAGTCAAAATCACCTTCCTGAAATATTCCCTCCTCATCATCACATCTCATCCCTCATCATCACACAGTGGATAATCTGTTATTCTTTCCCGTTTAGACGCAAACGAAACGCAAACGCATTGTACTAAAATGCAGAAAATAACACCTTTTCTGAAAGTTGACTTTTACCTTGATGACAAACAGTTTGGAGCCTGATCAGAGACGCCGGGTTACCCGGCGTCTGATCTGGCTCCAAACTGTCTGCATTGGAAATAATAAATTTAGCGGAAACGCGTTTAGTGGGAAAGAATATCGTTTTCTCCACTGTATATGACCTATTCCGTGTCCCAGTGCCGTAAAACTCAACGCATCCATCATTTTTGAAAAGGTCACAGAAACAGCATCAGCTATATCGGAACATATGTGTCAAAGATAAAACATCGCATAGAAGTTTTAATTTTGATGTGAAAAATTTGAACTTTGAGCTATGAATGTCAAATAAGAGATTAATAGCATATATTCAGGAAGTGTGAAGTTTGAACTCTGAACTGTGTTTGTACAGTGGTGAAATGTCACCACCGGTCTTTCGTAGATAAAAGTTAAATGCGTTTTGCTTACGGGTAGAATTTGCCAACAAAAACATTCAAAAACACAGATTTTTCCTTCTTCTCCCTCTTTCCTGTTTATTTTATTATTATTATTATTGTTATTATTATTATTATACCCGATTTATATAGCGCTCTTTTCACACAGGAGTTGTGCGTTCAAAAGCGCTTCACATGAAATTATATAAATGTACCTACAAAGCGAGAAAAGACAAATAACTACATTCACAATAAACATGATACCTTTTGGAGATACATGGAAACGTGAAATTCTTTCAATATTATTACCAAGATAATAAAATCGTTACAGTGAGTTTGTAAAATCAACTTTAAAATGAGTCAAATAATTAAAAGATCAATGGCATGATTGAAAATAGTGTTAGTTTTTGTTTTGTTTTTTGTTTGTTTGTTTGTTTGTTTGTTTGTTTCTTTCTTTCTTTCTTCTCTTTACGGATTACAAATCAATTCAATTCAATATTTATTATGCTATTGGGCCTCCTACCCATATACACACAACATTATACAAAAAAGTTCAATACATATACATGAGTGTAAGGTATGTATAGTTGACACACCATATATAATAACAAGGGGGTAACAAAGGATATTTTTTATTCAAAGCATGCACATACATGAGTTTAGCTATAATTTGATACGAGAATGTGCTGAGGTGCCATGTAGCCCTGTTGCATGATTTAAAAAAACCACCAGGATTTTATTTCATAGATCTGTACTATGATTTCACAACATTTTAACATAATTTATATTCCAATCAAATTCTGTACTTGCAGACAAAAACATCCAAACAATTCAACATGGCCACCTTACCCAGCATCGTTTATCTTTAACTGCTTCACCAGAACAGAACAGAACAGAACAATCATTTTATTTGACTTGTACACAAGATACATCGTCATACAACTTACATACAAACTGTTACGTCAATCAATAGGCTTATCCAAACCTATACCAATATACATGATATACATGATTATTTGTTGTTCTTGAGTACAAACTAATTATCATACTATGGATTTAATAACGTTCATTAAGTTCTTAAACAAAGAGTTCTGGGTCCATGCTTATGAAGCGTTCGAACCCAGTCCCATATCGCTCACCAGCCCCTGCTCGGTCAGATTTGAGCATATGCTCAAATCTGACCAACCAAAAGCTCGAGAACGATCCCAAACCAGAGTCAACGCCCTATAAGCATAGGGTCTGGTATTTTAGAAGGAAAGTATAAATTACTCTTGTACAATATTTACATGTCTGCTTCTTAAAGCAAATGTTTCTTTAGTAAACAAAGCTAGATTATTTAATATTTTCTTATCAAGACTAAGACATAATTGGCATAATTTAAACATTGATGGCCTTGCAATATAGAATTTAACTTAATACCTGTGTCTTATCTCGTTATATAATGGACAAACACAAATAAAATGATAAATATCTTCTCTGTCCAAAAGGTCGCAAAAAGTACAAACTCTCTCGTTTCTGTGAATTCTATTAACGCCATAACGCCCGGTCTGTATTCTAAGAGAATGAGATGATAACCTTAACTTTGTTATATACAGTCTTAGGTCGTGGGGTACATTATCTAGATATAGTTCATATGAAAAACTGGGTTTAAAGTGTTTATACTCTTCTAAAATGGGACTGTTTTGTATTGACTCATACCATTCCTGGACAAAACAATCAACTACACGTTGTTTGAATAAGGCCGGAAATGTTTTAACAGGGGCTTGATTCAAATTATTAAAAACATCTGAAAAAACATAAATATCAAGCAAATGTTTAACCTGCCAAACCCAATTTTTTATACCCTGATCAAAGTCTCCCACAGCCAAGTTATACAATCTATTAAGAATTATATTGTCTGTTTGGGTTAACTTGCACCAATATTTAATTATGTTATAAAAACGGATAATAAAAATAGGATAGCGAGTTCCCCATTTACACCCATGGTGCTTGATTATTTTGGAATCCTCAAAATGCGTTTGCAAAACTTAAGATGAACCCTCTCAATATCTTTTGATTTAGTAAAACCCCAAATTTCGGAAGAGTAATTCAAAATGGAACCCACAAACGAGTCAAATAATTGGCAAAGCGTTTTCGGCTTTAATGGCACTCTATTACAATTTACTAATAAGGTATACAGTGCCTTTAAAGCTTTACCAATAATGAACTCATTGTTAGCACCGAAGTTACCGTTGTACTTGAAGACAGTTCCAAGATAGTTGAATGTATCTACATTTTCAATAGGCAAACCATTGTAAGTCCATTTTTCATCTTCATGCAAAGCAATTCGTTTTCTAAATACCATGACTTTTGTTTTTGCATTATTTACTTCAAGGCCCCATTGTTGACAATATGTATATAACAAATCCAGATTCTCTTGTAAGGCTGTGGGAGACTCACCAAACAGGACCATATCGTCTGCAAACAATAACAATATAAGTACGATATCGTCTATCAATAAACCAGAAGTTGGTTTTTCTTGTAAAAAATAACTCTTAATCTTCTAAAAATAACGAGACTAAGATTGGCGAAATTACCTCCCATTGTCTTAATCCAACTGAATAAAAGAAATAATCTGAATAGCTGTTACAGTGCTTTACGCACGATTTAACATCTTCATACATGTTTTTAATAATACGCAATACTTTGCCTTGAATACCAGTTTTAAACAATTTAAGCCATAGTGCATTTCTATAGATACTATCAAAGCATTTTAAGCAACATATAATCTTCGATTATTGTTAAGATAATTTTGCACAACTGTATTCAATGCAAAAATAGCGTCCACTGTAGACTTCCCTTTCCTAAAACCAAACTGAGCAGCTGATAAACAATTAAATTCATCACAATAAGCTACAATTCTCTGATTTAGAATAGTAGTAAATAACTTCACCTCTCTTACCAACAAAATATCGTCTGCACTGATAGTGTCGTTGGCAATATTTTTAAAGTCAGCTTTAGGACTATTTTGACTTAAGTAATGTCGACATGAGTGTCACATAGTTTGGATCCTGATCAGACGCCACGATACGCGGCGTCTGATTAGGATCCAAACTGTTTACAAAGACGCCTTTTGGCGCCGTTGGCAGTGAACGAGTGACCGTTAATCAAATATTTCAAAGTAAGCGATTCTGTCTCAAGTTTGAGGCATAATATATACATGGCAAATTTTCTAAGAGTATCTGCATCTATCGATGCCATCCGTCTATAGAACTTTTCTATGAATGAATGAATGAATGAATGAATGAAATGAATGAATGAATGAATGAGCGACTTTATTTTACGAGGGTAACTCACTTAGTCAGGAGACTAATCTACCGTGAGGCCCTCAAACAAGCATTTCTTACAAATCATATAATTAACAATAATAACACGATCAATATAAACAATCAAAAACAATTAACAAGAAAATAACACTCTCTATATAAACAATAGGCAGGCATTTAGACGTTCTCTGCAAATAGTGTATCTGTGGAGTACACTTGTCCTATGCAAACAGAGAAGACTCAAACCAGAGGGCTCCAAAAGGACTAACAGGAGTCCTCTGGCTAGGGTCTCCACTGTCTCATATTAGAATATATGGGCAAAAACAAACCCTAACTAGATCTATATGGTGTGCTAGGCTAAATTGGAAACTGGAATTGTCCATTTGAAGTTACAGGGGGGAAAGTTAAAGTCATTTAATCTATTATAATTTGAATTGAAAAACAGTGGAGACATAGTTGAGAGAGCAAGTATTTAAATATTAGCCTGTCCGATTTGCTATTTTACTCCCGTTAATAACCAGCGAAGACTCGCAGCATCGTGTTGTGTCAAACAGTTTGTATCCAAACCAGACCTCAATTTATTCGATGTCTGTTATGGATCCAAACTTTGCAATATTGTTTTATTAATAATTAAGTTAGATCTAGATCTAAATCAGAATGTGTTTTAAGCTAGAACTTGCAAAAAGTATGTAAAAACCTAAAGTCAGTAAGGGTCAAACCCCTGAATTGAGTCCCAGACCGCTTCAAAGCACCTGATTGACCAGAGTTGAGACTTTGGCTCATATCCGACCAACCAAACACTCGAGAACGAACCAAGACCCAACTCAAACCATACAAGCATTGACCCTGTTCACGTGGCCAATGACATATATTATGACCTCACGATACACTTTTGTGGGTCGTGACGTAACATCTGGTTCTCGTCTTTTAAGAAAAGCGTCACATACTTACTGTGACGTCATAATGACAGTTTTGACGCGGAATGGAATGTGTTCCCACTGTCTTCTGTTTAGTTGAGTTGAGTATTATCGGGAGTTGAATTTCAAAATATTTCAGATAAAAGTGTAAAAGTCAATAGTATCGACAAAGAAGCATATCTGCCGCAAATATACATCAATAGATAAACATGAAAAGCAGGGCTCCAGACAAAAAGGAGTAAAATCAATATTTTCATCAAGTTCTCTTTTATGTTTTTGAAAACAAATCCCATGGTGTGACCACTTATCAGAATCGTCTCAAGAGAGACGATTCTAATTAGTAGTGACACACTTGAGTTTTGAAATTTTAGTCTTCAAAATATTTTAGTCTTCAAAATACTCCTTTTATCTAGATCCCTGAAAGCATTACAAAAATACAATGGTAAAACAATTTATATACAATGAAGTTTAATTTCGATGCCTCGAACTCTCTTAAATCGAAATTCCGGTTGAGACGAATTGGGTCATACACCACAATGGTCTGACCGGGTATATATTATAACAGTTTGAAGGCAGATTGGACACTGAGTAACTCATGATAAGGCTCCATGCAGTTTAAATAATTTTAAGTATTTGAGTCCGAACTAATTTTACGAGTCTATGGAAAAATCATGGTAACGATATTGAGTCTTATTGACCACTGTACATCAATAAATCATAGAATCATGGTAACGATATTGAGTCTTATTGACCACTGTACATCAATAAATCATGGTAGAGGTGGTGGATTAATGGGTGAAAGAACTTATTTTAAGCGATAATTAAATAAACACACTCTTCCGTTTTTAGAATAGTTATGTTTGGTTAAAATTTTAGTTCTGAGATTTCAGCCATCTTATAAAGTGTGTGGTAAAACTATCTAGAGTGTGCATATCGCGAATTGAATCTGGTATTTTATTCCACATAGAAGTTCCTGAATATGATATACTTTCTTTGAACTGCTCAATTCTTGGTCGAGGGATGTTGTAATTGTAACGACTGGATGACCGTAGATATGCGTATAACTTTTGTTCTCTATCAAACATATTAGAAATATAACCAGGTACTAATCCTGACGAGACTTTATACATAAATTTTGCCTTTTGTAATATAATTTTTTCATTCAGTGAAAGGCAGTTCATTTTTTCCATTGCACTTGATACGTTGGTATATTCTATACCAAATATAGTTTTACAAGCCCTCTTTTGTAGAATGCATAATTTATACAGATTTGTATTGTTAGTACCTCCCCAGACGACATTGCAAAAGTCTAAATGTGGTTGAATATAGGATTTGTAGTATAGAATTCTAGCATGCAGGGGAAGATAAAATTTTATTCTAGATAAAAGCCAGAGGTTTGTTGAAATTTTCTTTTTAACTTTAAGAACATGCTCATCCCATTTCAGATGTTCATTAATGTAAACTCCTAACAATTTTTCACCTTTAGATGAATTGAGTTCCAAATTTTTAAATCTTAGAGAAAGAGATTTTTCAGAAAGCCTAGCTCGTCTCTGGGGAGTTGTAATCATCAGAACTTTTGTTTTTTGAGTATTGAGAACCATCCCATTAGCTGTGCACCAAGTTTCTAGTAGATTTAGGCAGTTCTGTAAATTAATTTCTACAGTTTGTTTTGAACGATGAATATCACATAAAGTTGTATCGTCTGCATACATATCAGTGCTGCACGTTGTATTAGACGTTATTAGAGGCAGGTCATTGATAAATATTAGAAACAACAAAGGACCTAGAATTGACCCTTGTGGTACGCCACATGTAATTTCTTGTTCCGATGACATTACACCATTTATATTTACCCTTTGTCTTCTCCCATATAGATATGATTTGAACCACTGAATTGCTTTTGCAGAACATTTATATATTTTAAGTTTCTTCAGCAATATATTATGATCAACAAGATCAAACGCTTTCTTAAAATCAACCATGATAACCCCAACAACATATCCATCATTTAATGCTTTAAGCCACTTATCAATTAAGTGTACTAGTGCGGTCTCACAGCTGTGATGTTTTCTGAATCCACTTTGCGTTTGCACGATAAGGTTGTAATGATTTAAATATGTGATAAAACTATCATGAACATGTTTTTCTAAGATCTTAGATAGGGTAGGTAGGACAGAAATAGGTCTGTAATTATTAACGTCATGTTTATCGATGGCTATTTTGCATAGATATCACTGTATGTATTTTTCACGTAAAACTAGTATATAATGGACACACACGAATAAAATGACATTCAACCTCTTTACAACTTTCACAATATGGACACGTTTGAACGCGTGGTAAACTTCCATAATGCCTACCTTTTTCGACCATCAGCATGAGATGAGCATTGAACGTTTACCAGACTGGTACTAAATTAAGCAATGTCAATTACATAAATATATTGTCCAGAAATAAAATCTTGGATGGAACCAACACTGTGTATCAATTTGCCTTTATCTAGACAACTACTTCTCCAAATTTGTATAAACAGATCTTTGTGGGGTAGAAGATATTCAGAAATAAATAATTAGATACATGCTATGATTCCCATACATATCCAAAACCATTTGCAGATAAGCTTGTTCTCAAATTTGTCACCCAATTTTTATAGCATTTTTATAGCTTAGCTTACCATAATACAGGGTGTCCCAAAATTTCGGGGACCTAAAGTAAAGGCCCTTTACTTTTTTATCTATCGATAGTTTTTGCTCATATTTCATCATGGTATAGAGTACTAATAACCTTTAATGGAGAAACACAATTCAAGCAGCTATATATTTCCTTTAGGGAAAAGCACTATGGGATTTTAGAAAGTTGAACATCAGATTTTGTCAATTCAAGAATTTCTAGACGGCTTCACTTGAAAATAAATAATCAGTTTAAAACTCATAATTTTAAGTTCTAACGAAAATATCATTTCTAATAGTAACACCTGGTTTATCTTATAGATTAAAAGACACATTTTAAGGAATAAAGTATAAACAGGGTGAAAAATTATCTCAAAATGACCGATTTTAGCACAAAAATAGTCAAGCCAAAATGAATCATGGGTAATCTCTTAAGGTCAAGGGTCAAAGTTCAAGGTCAATGGTCAAAACCAAATAGATGGAAAGAAAGGTATTGTCATGTTTTAACTTCGTGTCAAATATTATACATCCATTCAGCTTAGATTTAAAGTTATTGTAAAAATAATGTTCTACGAGGGTCATTATAAGGGACAAAATGGCAACAAAGCTATTACTTTATCACATATGGTTTTCGAACAGCTCCAGAAAAAGTGATTTTTAGAACACACATACAAATTAGTGATATTTCTTAACTCGAAAACGTCTGAAGAATAATTTCTATCAATTGATAGAACCTTATGTCACTGTTTGACCTATTTAACTTGAACACATCCACTTGGATCATTGAAAAAAGTTCCAAGTGTAGTTGAATAAGGCTAAATTCAACAGTTTATTAAAGGGGAGATCATTCAAGAAAAAATGAAATGGTCGTCTTTTTCCTTACTGATATTTTAAATTTGTTTATTTGTTTATCTGTTCTGCTAATGGTGGTTAGCTTATTTCTAAATCCTGTTGAATAATGACTTACTACTTTAGGTCCCCGAAATTTTGGGACACCCTGTACATGGGCTTTTCATAGATAGATAGATAGATATTTTATTGATGCAAAAGGCCATAGGCCCACAAGTACAGGTAGACTCAAAACTACAAATACATAATCAAAACGTCAATGGTAGATGATAACGGTTTAATGTTTGCAGACAGAGAGAGGAAAATGAAGCATATTGTTTTGTACTTTCAAATGTTATAGCTATGCGTTTGTAGCGCAAAATAGTTTTTAAAGCGGATTTTATGATTTGAAGTAATTTATTAATCCGAAATAGTTTTACATTTTCATTTGAGCTTAATGATGTTTCTAATTATCTCACCTTTTGCGCACTAAAACGAAATATCAGACATTCATTTTAATCCACAATAGATTAAATCATCTGTTTTGATTTGGTTTTGTTTCCTTTTTCTCTCAAAACATTGTTTCATATCATAACTGGGCAAACCTGTTTCGTGCCATTGACACAAGTCTCAACCAGTATCTAATGCACTTTTTTGCGGCGAATATGCCCATTGGGAACTGTTCCAGATCCTTTAATATATCATCATTGCATGTTTGCTTCACGTACATGTATGGATTACATTTATGACTCATGTATACGAATACTTCAATTCTGTACTACTCAACTTTTCACTGCAATATGTGCCCTTGCTATTGACTGTGGTGATTTATAATATTATTTTGTTCTGCATTTCTGTACATATCGGCATATGACCTTTGAAAGAATAAATATTCTATCTATCAATGAAACAGTAAACAGTGCAGATCATTTTGAGAAACCGTGAGTTGTGGTGTCTCTTCAGGTCTATGTTGTTTGTTATTGACAACGTTTTTGATGGTTTTATTTTTCGATAAGTAACACCACATCGTGTTAAAATTTGAATAGACTTTTGGTCATTTCATGACAGGCGATAAACTTTAATGATATTGTTACCTTCCATGCCAATATAGAGCTGATTTGTTTCCTCACAATAGAGAATAGATTCAGGCCAGCTTACACCATCACTTTCATCGAGTAGTATTTTCGCATGCTTAAAGCTAGAGGGTAGAATGTAAACATTATGCCCTCCCTGCCCACATACATATACAAAACCTTTTTTGTCAACACATACACCACCTGTACCACTCAAACTCGCGTTCCTATAAGTCGCTTTCACGCGGCCATCAAGTGACATACTGACCATTGTGTTGTTTCTCGTGTCGGACACGTAAAGTGTGGTCATATCCCCACTAACTGTCACGTGCCTTGGAGACAGAAACAACTGTTTCCCCTTGTCCAATTGCACAACTGACTTAACAACTGTGCCATATTCATCAATCATTTCAATTTTTGGTGGCCACCCAAAAGTGACAACTAAAAGGTCACCAATAGCCGCTACCCCGTAGCATGGGCCATCGACTGTGATCTCCTTCATTGCTTTCAGACTAGAACCAACACTAAGCAGCAGAATCTTACACTCATCTGGTACGGTGACTGCTACATTGCTTCTGATAGCAGTAAGTTCCCATGGAAACGATAATAACTCCAGTTCACTTAAGACATGGCCTCGAGTTGAATCTATAAGTTTGACTGCTTTGTTACTGAAATCAGAAATAACAAGTCTCCTGTCCGGCAACATCAGCATATCTGATATTGTACAAGGCTCACCCTTCTTTGTAGTTAAATTGATATCAAAACTATGGTTTGCATTTATGTCCATTAATGCTTTTTTGTCTTCCGTAACTTGGTCCATTTGCCCAGGACGAAGTGTAGCTGCCCGCTCGAGAAACTTCCCACTCGTTTCTAGTTTATGACTTTGTTTGGAAGTGCAAATCTCCCCAAGAGTATTAGCGTGTTGTAAAATTGCATTTAAAGAATTGTTGGCTACGAACTCAAAGTTCGTAATGCTGATGGCTTGTTCGGCATAACTAACGTCACCTAGAAGAGACTGTAATTGCTTATCAGCGGTTTTCATAGTCACAAACAGTTCACAGTGCTTTTTCGACTTTTGGAGACGTTTCATGTCGGCTTGTAATCCACGTAATTTGTCTGATGTGTGATTACAAGTTTCAATAACTGACCGAAGAGTTTCTGAATTTGTAGTTTTTATTTCATATGCTTCAACGGCCAATACATTTTCTAGCCTGTCAAGCATTTCATTTACCGTATAAGTGGTTTTTTACGCGAGACGCAAATTTAGCGATTCTACCGAAAATGAATTTTTAGCGTTTTCATTTTTCGCGTAAGCGTATTGTAAATCTATTTTTCGCGGATATGATATGAAAATCTATTTCATTTTACCATTTTTGGTTGTGTCTTGTCAATTAATCCTCATAAGTAAATGGTGCATTCAAAACTAAGGGAAGTAACTATTTTTTCATCATGACGGATATCTGTCCTCCCTTCATAAAGTATTTGGCACACTTGTTTACAATATGATCGGATACAATTTCCGTCTTTCCTCCGTAAATAAACGATTAAAGCGGCAGAAAGTCACCATTGGATCCAGATGAGATGCCGAGTAAATCGATGTCTCTCAAGGATCCAAACGTTTTCACACTAAGTTTACCCGTATATACGCGTAAACAATGGAGAAACGCCGCAGGCAGACAAGCGGTCAGTTGCGAGTGCAAATCATAAGTCAAACTGTAAAAGCGATTAACCCTTTGTCTGCCGACGGCGACTTGATTAGCATTTTAAAACAGTTTGAGTATAGAAAATACACAGAGAACAACAAGAATCTGGATCCAAATTGTTTGACACTCGTCTTTAGATCTCTTTAATTAACTTCGATATTTGCATAAGTTATCACACATGAAAAAGGTAAAAGTACCCGTGGACACTCGATTAAGTACCAGACTATTCTGTTTTATATAGCCGTCTCTGTATTACGTTAACAAGCATGTCGTCCGGAAATAAGAACACGGGAACGAAGAAATGGTGTTTCGTTTATGAAATAAGCCATGCTGTGTTTTTGTTTTGTTTTTTAATTCTAGTTGAGCACAGGCTAAAGTTGTGATTAATCTAGACCTAGACTATCAGGCAATGCACTGATATCAGTGTTTATACATAATTATAATGTAAATTATGAAGAGAAGTTTAGATAACAAACTGCCTCGAGTGGACTTTGCTGTCGAAAATGAATTATAGAAAGCTAGGAATATTTGGCGGATTATATTTACGCGAGTTTGATACACACGCGAAAATAGCGAAAATTTCCTTCTCGCGAAAAAAACCACTTATACGGTATATCCTTTCGCACGTGATTTATGGATTGTTTTATGCCCGAGAAGCATGTGTCGCTTTTTAATTCAAAAGATGCTGAAACTGTACGAACGTGCTGCGACCTTTCCTCAATGGCATAAATTTGTTGCATAAATTCTTTATACATTTTGTTATCAGTCATACCTTTAGCCCTATCGGGTATGTATTCAATATCTTCACAAGTACTGTGACTGACGGTCATGCAGACATTGCATCCAAGTTCTTGATGGCATTTACAATAATACTCGACAAACCTTTGTCCGTGCAGAAGACAGTTAGTCGTACACTTGTCTTTACCTGTTTGACGAACAGATGTTTTTCTTGGCTTGGCTTTGGGCATGTTGTCCTTACCTGTCAGTCTATGTTGTTTCTTCAGCCGTGTTTGTGTATGGCACTTTGCACACAAGACACATAAGTACTCATTACAGTCACTGCAGAATTCTTCAGCTTCACTATGTTTACCTTCATCACTGCATATGTCACAATGTAGGTCAAAATACGGCTCTGATCCAGCTAACAATGTTTCTGTCAATCCACTAGTTCTGTCCGAAGTCGCCATCGTGAGCGTTCTACTCGTTTAACTACTTTTCAAATAGAGACTTTACTTTTCATAATGCTTAATGTTACCATCCACACCGTATAGCAACGACTCCGGAAATAGGTACCAGGCGAAGCGAGGAAAATCAACATAAACAAACATAGCAGGTATGAAAATCGCTGTTATTTTGAACTTCCATTTAGTTAGCTAGCACAAATGAACCACTAATGGATCCACATATATTTATTGATATAACTCATAGTTTCAACTGATGTATACGTTGTAAGATCGTCGTACTACAGCTATAAAATGCCTCCCTGGTACCGAGCAAAAGTCAACATTGCTTCATGTTAGGATCTTATTTAAGGACAAACGCATATATACATTCACGGATTTCATGCCGAATCCAAGTGTATGATTGTACCATTTCATGTACAAAAAATTGTAATTTTACATGCATCGTGTGAGAAGTTATCCGCAGAATAATATTTATGGATGTGTACGGCGAATAGTTGTGTTTGTGTACGGAGTATAGCAGTTATGGTGGACTTTTATGTACGGAGAATAGCTGTTCCATAATTATTAAAACCGCTTTTTAATATAGAGTTTTGCATCAAAACAGTAAATTTTATGAACAATTGAAATATTTAAGACAATAGCTTTAGTCTGTATTACTAGGTATTCAATAATGATACAAATTAAAAGTATGCGCGGATCCAGAATTTTATCACAGGAGGCGGTCAAACTTGACAATGTTTTTTATGTCCCTAGTCGTAATTACATGTTTATTCTTTTTATCATTTTAGACAGACATGTATTCCTGCTTCTTTTGCAAGGAAGCCTTCACCCAATTCGGTGACAACATCACACATCTCTTAGAAAACCACGGAAGTGAAGAGTTAAAAATCAGAAAATGCAAGGGGAGCTCAATTACAACCACCCGTTTCAAAATCATCCCAGATACGTGTCGCGAGCAAGGCCGGATTATTACCATCGACAATAACAATCACAAAATCCATGTCTCAAAAGCAGACATACGGCCAAAAGACTTCTATTGCAAGGAAGCCTAAAAGATAGATCTTAAAGGAGCTTTTATGCATTACTTTTGACAAAATTACAATATCAAATTACCTCCCTTTGAATAAGAACAAACTTTAAGTGTTTCATTTTCGTTGCATGTGTCATTTAACCTGACTGTTTTTACTGGAGTGCATTGGTGATCATATGGGTATTTAAACCTTAAAACAAAACAGGAGTTGATAAAGTACTTTAAAAGATACGAAGGTTGAAAATTACTTAATGTAAAGTAAATGTAACAAGTGGGCAACTTCCGTTTTGGCTGCGTATATTAGACTGGCCTGCGAATTTTCACGATTTAAATCCTATAGAACACATGTGGGACGAACTAGGACGTCATGTTTGAACAAATCACACAATCAACACGGTAAATGACTTAGCAGCAGCGTTAGAAATTAAATGGAACAGTTTGCCTGCGCCGTTATTACAGCGTTAAGTTAACAGCATGCGCCTCCGATTCACGACATGCATTGGACAAAATGGTGGAAACATGAGATAATGACTCCAAATTCAATACATACAGCCCAATTTGAAGAAATTTGTTAAAGAAAATAAGTTGTTCAATCCACCTGACACTGTTAAAAGACAGAAATTGATTAAAACTAAGTTTTAATGATGTTTTATTTAAAAAAAAAAACAGTCCACAGAATCATTAGAACAGTCGCCGAATAATGCTATTATTGAGCTCTTATTCTGTCAAGTTAGACCCTAGTTAAATTTGTTTTAGCAAAGTCAAAGATGAGTTGTTTATCCTTCGCGGAAACCCTTGACACTGTAGTATAACAACACTCATCTACTTGTGAACATATATATAATGATTACAGCTTATATTTCAAACACTTTTCATATTATAAGTAAATAGAAAGCTTACATAATTTCATGAAGTTATCCTATATTTTCCTAATGATTATATGTCTATAGAACACGACCTTGACGGTTATAACTAAGGCATTGTAGGCTATGGTGGAAAATGTGGGCCATAAAATTTAAAGGGAAATAATTAGTTAACATTTTCTTTTCACTAATGTCCAAATGTAATTCTTTTACACTTTTACTATGTTATACACATATATTAGTAGTTATTTGACAAAATCATCACTTCTGTTGCAATTATTTGAAGGTCAAATCACTGACTTTCACATAATCTTATCGGCACGTGCTTATAGTAGAAAATTTACATAAAGAAAAGTTTGATAATCTTCAGTGTCGTCTTTGTTAGCGCAGTTGATAAAGTGATTGACTAGCAAACCAAAGGTTCCAGGTTCGATTCCCACTCGCTACAATCTTTTTTTTAAATAAATTGTCCGATTTTTATTGACTAGTCAATTCATAACGCATTGACCAAAGGACAGGCTATGTTTAGTCACTTAATAATGAATAATATCAGATGCAAGTATTGTCAAATGACAACTAAATTTGTAAGGATTTAAAGCCTGTATGACAAATGGCAGCTTAACACAGGACAAAAGTAATGCTAAAAGATAGATCTTAAAGGAGCTTTTATGCATTACTTTTGTTATGCATTAAGCAGTGACCTATCTTGAAAATCTACAGGCTAACTTATTCAATGGTCCCTTATTACAGGTTTGACTTCTGGTATTATTTAGAGCTGACGGCATTCAAAAGGTGAACTCAAGGGAGGTAACTCGTTTTGTGTAACAGTTTGTAAGAACTTCTGGAAATCATGTATAAAATGTAAATTCTACTGTAGATTTTCATTAAATAGTTGGGACTAGTACAATTAAGTTATATCTATCTAATAAGAGTAAAATAAGTGTATGTTAAAGAGCTAGATTTTTTGTTATTTGAGATTTAGTGACTTTTTCAGAATTTGACTTTTTTAAAAAATTGATATTTCTAGAAAATATGTCATGAAATATTTTTGTTTGCACAATATCTTATAATCTCTTTACAGTTTACTTGAATATACAGAAATTATTGAGTTACATCATTTTATAAAGAAAATATTCCTGTTCATTAAAAATGGAACTTTTCTCGACAAATGGTCCTGTGAGAGAAAAAAACCGGCACTGTAATTATTTTTTATTTTAACGATTTTTCACTCTCCATATGGTATATTTCAATTTAATCAAGGTTTTCAAGAATTATAGCACGGAATAAGCTGACCCGCGAACCACCTTAAAGACAGGTGACAAATTGCACTTAAAGGCCAGGTGGTAGAGGTAACTCGAGAAAACTTTATTCACAAGCATCGCGCATAGATATCAGAAAATACAGTTTCACAGTTAGAACGGCAAACCTTTGAAATAGCCTACCAGAAGAAATCGTAAACGCTTAAACACTAAACACAGTCAAAATTAGGATAGATAAATACTGGCAAAACCAAGAAATAGTTTACAATTACACTGCCCAAATAGATATTAGAAATAAAGTATATATCAAAGAGAAAAAAAAGAGTCCAACATAGAGGATCCGATAGGGACTGCGTTGGAAAAGAACCTTAACTACAGCTTAAGTAAGTTAAATCACAGTAAACAAGAAACTAGCAAAGGAGTGTTTTGCTTATCATTAATTTTGCTATAAGCAGACAAACAGAGAAGGAAAACGTTTATAAAGTCTCATCCGAAGGACTTGGTCCGTCGGGGTATTGAACTTACGACTCCTGGTATCGAAATGGGGTGCTTAAATCCTTACCAGGTCCGCCATTGATATATGTTTATAGGTCGGACATGGCAGCAGCGGAATACAGGCTTTGAGACTGAGCATACTCAGTTTGTCAAATTTCTGACTTAATTTTGAAGAGCTATTAGCCGTACATATCTCAAGCTATAATCCGTACAGTTATCGGAAAACATAAACCTATTACCCGTACACTGACAGCTGTTTTCTTTTATCAATATCAAAGCCATTTTCACTCTTACACTCGATCCATCACTTGCCTAGACATTCTATATGTTACATGATGGCAACACATCCTTAAAATTGTGTATTATATGATAAGGAAAGTGATTGCGAATACATTTTAGTGTTCCACACTACTTTTTTCGATGTACCAGCCCGAGAATTATGTGTTAAAAAAGTAGCAACGTGTATTTTTTGGAGAATCAGAGAGAACCGTATGGTTGGTTTATCATCCTATAAGTAAACTGAAAACATAACAATGCTGGATTTTCCCTATCCACCACAAAAATTGCATTTTACTTACCCGTAGTCGTATCTTCACAGGCCTTCTGTCGCTTCGCCTGGTACCTATTTCCGGAGTCGTTGCTATACGGTGATCCATGACTTAACAGTAACGAGATATATATCTTTACATATTTTGATACGCCCTAATGCGGATAGGTCATGTGCTGATCCAGGGCAAGAGGGTGGGACGACCCCCCCCCCCCCCCCCCCCCGAGAATCTTTAAGTGGAAAGAAGAAAAGAACGAAACAATGAATTTATATTGTAAAGTGGAAAAGACGATACTCTTTTCCGTTTAAACGAAACGTAAAAACACCACGTCAAATTGTAGAAAATAGCAATATCTTGAAAATGTTGACGATGTTTTTAATTGATGAAGCAAATAGGTTGGACCCTGATCAGACGCCGGGTTACCCAGTCGTCCTCTGGTCGGACTCAACACTTTTTGCAGTTGAAATATTCTTTTAAGAATAATCGTGTTTATTTGGAATGAATAGCGTCTTCTCTGTATTTAAATCATCTTTAAAAACCATCTCTGCACCCGCGCTTATTATATTATCTTTTGAAAGCAGTCCAAATTGAATTAAGTTATCTGATATAAAAATGGCGAGTACGTAACCCATTCTCCTTTGAAACGACAGTTTCCAAATAGGTTGAGTCAATATTTATTAGTAGAGCTTGGTTTTAACCATATACACGAAATGACACATAGTGCAGACCCTGATCATATCCTCAGACCTGCGGCTACACTGATTTTTTGCTTAGGACGCGTGCACTCATAACCAGTGTATTTTTTGCAAATGATGCATATATAATTGCGTAATAAGGCAGTTGTGAGTTAAAATTAAGGTTGAAGACCCCTAATGAGATCGAACAAAAGCGGTACTCCACGTACAGCGATCGGCCATTAACCTCATATGTCGGTCCGTTCCGAACTATGCTTAGCATGGTTCGGAACGCGTCGACATTTGACGAGAATGCCCGATCGTTCTCCGTAGAGTTCCGATATTGACGAAATTAGCCCGATCTCATTAGAGGTCCTCAATCTTAACATCAAACACCACTTCGTTAAACTTTCGGACAAATATGAGATTAAATGTCATTCCTTAACTAATGCGATAAAACACAAACTACAAACACAATATCGACAGTGCTTACTTTTTTCTGAATCCTGCTAGAGATTCAAAGTAAAAGTTATATAGGGTTTTCTCCCCAGTCATTAAGTCGTGTATCTAATTACAGCGTTCCCTCTCTACAACGACACTAAATGGTAGGCAAAACGTGTGTGTGTTGTTCGGAGGGAGTCGTTATAGGGAGGGAAATCGGCTTACATTTGCAAACAGCTTAAATCCAGACCAGACGCCGCGTAACGCGGCGTCTGATCTGGATTCAAGCTGTTTGTCACTCGTCATTATGGTTTTTTTCTGTCAAATGTGTGACTGGGAAAAACAGCAGACAGTTTTAAGCAGACGATATTGCCGAAGTGAAAGTTTTCGACATATAATTGACTTGTTTAGGAAACAGCGGCAAGGGTCGTTGTAAGGAGGGATTCGTTGTTCGGAGGGCCGTTGTAGAGAGGGAACACTGTACTATATTAATTTTATAAATAACGTGTGCTAAGCAGCGTTAATCCGTGGACTGGATCGTCTTTTAGGCATGGTATGCACCGTTGCATTTCGCCAATTGGATGTTGATAGTACCGCGAATCAAATATTTTATTGTTGCATAGGTATTAGCTGAAATCACAAATGCCGTATTTCAAATTCATTTAAACTATTATCTGAACTGTTTAAAGCCATACTGCATAAAACGGTTGTTTTGGATCCCATTTGAACTACACTGTTTTCTACATAGCGATTCTTTCAAAATAAGTGGTTTATCATGTGACATATAAGAAAAATAGCATGGCTTCATTGACATGCCTGCATAATTTCTGCTATATTTTGAGATAGACACCGGCTAAAACAGGAACCTGTAGCTTCAACTCACATACTTTCTTCATAACCTCAATCGATGATAACAGAAATGCTTTAAGTATCTATTCTTTGCATCCATGTACTTAGTATTATACGAGTATAAAAAGCAAAAAACAATAAACATTTCTTAACGAATTGCTATTCTAAGGCAAAATGGTTGGGATTGTTTCTCGGGAGACTACTTTCGGCTACACCATGAATCATTTCCGGCTAACTGGTGTCCCTACACCTTGACCAGTACATTCAAGTTTGTGTTTAGCGGGTAATGGCAATATAGGCGTTTTCTTCTTGCCTTTTGTTTTACTTTAAGCGGTCACCTATATTTAAGGTTTCCTTCGCTTATTTAGATAGTGACTGTAAAATAAACCGTTTCCCTGCCGTCTGCTGTTGTTAATTGTTTTAAAAACATAAAACAAATACTTAGAATTCTATGCATTTTACGTGTCAAAGAGTCGGATCCTACTCAAAGGTCTGTTTTGGATCTAAACCCTGTGCATATGTTAGTGTTGTCGGGCTTGGTGGTGAAGAGGTTACAGTAACTTCCGGATCACTTACTGCTAATGCAGATAATTTCGGTATCCGGGAAAACGTCTTGTGTAAGCGAAAGTATTCATTTGAGGTCAACGCTAACCCTTCTACGCGCAAACTATTTGTGTATCCCCTAATATAGTTTGGAGAGATATTGATGCTGTGGTTTCCGTCTGTCTGTCTGAGTGTCTGTATGTTTGTATGTTGTATGTCTGTCTGTCTGTTAAAATTCTTGCGCAGCTAACTCCTCCTACACTACTGGAAAGGTTTGCTCCAAACGTTCACAGATTAACTACATGTACTTATATAGGAATATGTTCATGTGCTTTGGAATTTGAGCTGCGACCTTTTTTTTGACAAAAGTTATGGCCCTTTGATGTTTCCCCTACATAGAACGTAATGGGGAAACCTTGTGCAGCCAAATCCTCCTACACTACCTACTTGGGAGATTTGCTCCAAACTTTCACAGATTAACAACTTGTAGAGGAGTTTTGTATTTGAGCCGCGACCAAAAGTTATGGCATTTTGGTCTTTCCCTACATAGACTAAGTAGGGAAAACATATTGTGCAGCTTCTCATACACTTTTTAAGGGATATGCTTCAAACGTTCACAGATTAAATGCTAACATATGAAGGTGTTTATGTGGTTTGGAATATGGCCTGTAACCGTTTTGACAAACTCATAGTCCTTTGGATATTTTTGTACACATAATAAGCTCTAAACTTTCACATACCAATTATTCGTATATATTTAATGAAGATGTTCTTGGGATTTTCAATTTAGGATGCAGCCATTATGACAGACGTATGTAGAGAAAACGTGTGTGTAGTAAACTACTCATACACTCTAAGAGGGATTTGCTCCAAACTTTCACTGATTACCAAATGTATGTGAAAATGTTCATGTTGTTTAAAATTTGAGCTAGACCATCTAAATTTAGGGGGATTTGGGTATACAGTGGAGACATACGTTTTTCTCAAAAACAAATTCTAGTTAAGTTTAATTTAACCCTATCGCTGCCAGACTCTATAACTCTAACTTATGCAAACAGTTGGGATCCAGATTAGACACATCATGACGTAGCGTCTGATCAGGATCCAAACTGTTTTGCACCCATATTATGTTACTTAAGTTAAAAACGCTTCAAAGTCCAAATTTTATAAATAAATAAAAAAGACAAATTTATGCAGACGATATATGTAACCGTCTATGTTGGGCGGATGTTTACGTTATAATGGTAACGAAAGGGTTAACGATATATTGCAAAATGTAAATCAGTGCAGACTCTGATCAGAAGACTCCCGTACGAGTCCTTTGATCAAAGTCTACATTGTTTGCATATGACACATGTACACTTCATTCGAACACTGTTTGCAAATTATGCATACATGCGTCTTAAGGGGATAATAGGTTAACACAATTACATTACCCCATAGCCTGATTCTAGTTTTGAAAATAGGTGACCACTTAAAGCAGGTTGAAGGTATTGTTAGCAGAATGCGCCTTAATGCGCATTCTGCTTTACTTTCAGCCTGCTTTAAGCATCATCTGCTACAATATAGAAAATAGTTCTGATCATAAATATTCTTAACTGTATAAATTGGAACTATTTTCCTCAGTGGAGTTAAATTAAAGGCGTAAAAAGCGTATTATGGGATAATGGGTTAAGATAAGCGATACAATGACCAGTCATAACCATTATCCCCTTTTAGTGCCATAACCCGAGTACAATGGTAATCTGCAAACAGTCTGAATCCTGCCTTACACGGTGTCTGATCAGGATATGAACGATTTGCCACTCATTAAGATATTACTTTGGTCAATTTACCTTAGAACTAAAATTGAGAAATAAAAGCAGACGATAATTGTTAAAAGCATATGTCAGAGAAGCGGTTATAGTACCTTTGATTTCCTTTACGCTCCATATCTATCTTGTTTAGGATTCTGGGACCAAGATTACGAAACGTCGTACGGCTATACCGGTCGTAAGTCAATTTATTCTCTATCTAATCCTGTCTTGTGACATCTCTTTAAAGGCGTCTTTTCAAAATGACCCAAAGAGATGTCACAAGACAGGATTAGATCGAGAAATAAATAATAATTGAGAATTTTAGAATCTGACTTAACGACAATATTTGTTGTACGACGTTTCTTAAGGATATAGCTGTCTTCAGACTGGCATCTTGCACACACTTTACACATATAATCATATCGTAAGTAATAACTATAGTTAATAAACACAAATTGGGATAATGACGTTTCATTGATCAATGTGTTAGGACATATCTTGTCGTGAAATTGTAAATGAAATGGATCCCTGATTAAGATGAATTCGATATCCGGGAACTCGAGCATATCTATAATAATCATAACTATGCACTTGAGTTACACACAGCAAAACCTCTCTAATACGACAACTAAAAGGAATGCTAATTGACTGCAGGTTACAGCTTAAAGCAAGGTGAACGTAAAACAGAAAGCTCCTAAAGGAGCTTTCTGTTTTACGTTTACATTGCTTTAAGCAGTCACCTGCATCAAACTCCTGATAGTTAACACAATTTAGAGGTCATAATAGAGAGGTTTTACTGTATGACCTAGACCACAACTGTCTTTACAGGCCACATCAAACGTAATTTGGTTCACATCTTCAAGCAGTTTAGATCCAGATCAGGGGCCAAGCAAACCGTCTCTGGTCAGGCTCGAAATTGTTTGACAAACGTTTAATTTTGTCTCTAATAACACTATGTAAGACTAAATCTTAGAAACTTTGAAACCAATAGTTTTGAAAAAATATTTTTAATACATTAAAGGGTACATTTTTAAACCAATCACCGTCCTACTTCAAGTATATAACGATAGCTTCTGTGTATTAGACAGACTTTCAACTACAAGTATTGTTTCTTTGAGGCGTTCTGAAACATTGTAGAAACCAGGTTTAAATATACGGATACCAAACATTAAACAAGCAAGTATTCATTTCTAAATGTTAACTCTTTCAACACCATGGTCCTGTTTAGAATATACTCATTTCATTTGCAAACAGTGTAGACCATGATCAGAGGGCTCCTACAGCAGCCCTCTGAACAGGATCTACACTGTTTGCTAATTTTAAGCAGTATTTATTAAAATACCCAGAATTCCAAGTTGACGTGTTTATGATTTAGTAAATTAAAAAGATCCACAAGGGAACAGTATTACCCCACAAGAGTTACTTGGTGTTGAAAGAGTAACCTAACTCAAGTAAATACATTGCAGTCGGCTACAGTAGGCATTAGATCGACGTTATTTGTTGTTCTTTTTTTCTTCAAATAAACGCGTTTTACCCCTTTACTGCCATATCGTCTGCTTTTATTTCTAAAATTCTCCGCAGTAGTTACAGTAGTGAAACTATTATTCGTTTGAGCTAGCTATGTTTTTAACCCATTCACTGCCATGACGTCATCGATTTCAAAGAATTGCCGTCTGCTTTAATTTCTGTAATTAAATACTAGGTACAAATGTATTTTGATTTAAGAAATATTGCAATGAGTTTTAAACAATTTGTATCCTGATCAGACGCCGCAGGATCCAAGCTGTTTGCAAATAACCGTTGTACTCGGGGTAAGTGGGTAAACCACAAACGAAATTCAACAGTAGAATATTACTGAATCGATAACTGTTTCTAAGCGGTGAATGATGGGCAATTACAGAACATTTGCCGGACGGAAGGACGGACGGACAAACAGACAGGCAAAAATCCTGGTTGACTGGTAGGAGTCTAAACAATGTAAAAAAGTCATAGGTATTTGGTACTGGTTTTAACTCGCTATTCCTTTCCAATAAAAAATGTCTTTACAACAAAATAAGATAAAGGTGTAGTAATTAATAACTTCTTTTATGATATTTCCATGTTACTTTTATACTGCTTTATTTGTAGCTGTCGTTTATAACTTACAGACAAAAAAAAATGTTATTTCCACAATTAAATATGTATGCCACATTGCCAATGATTTGAACTATCTGTGTCTTCACTGCTGGTGCCCAAAGTTAATTGTTTCTTGCCGCGCGATTTAATTATTTCTGAAACATGCATATCAGTATATATTTGGTAAACAATATACTAGTAGACGACCTTCATTTCAGATCGCAATGTTTCGAGCCATCAAATCCTATGACGGTTCAGACACATCCAAGTGTATCACTCTCACTCCTGGTGACGCACTTTCGTCAGTTCACGCGTTGGACGAGACGTGGTTTATTGGCTTCAATGAGAGGACAGGAGAGATCGGAGCGTTTCCTATTGATTGTGTTGAAGCCATTGGGAACGAATACAGTCCTCTTCCAGGTAATCTTGTGATAAATAAAAACCTCTCTATTACGACCATTAAAACGAAGGCTAATTGATTGTATAAAAGACAGGTGACAGCTTCAAGCAATGTGACAGTAAAACAGACAGCTTTTAAAGGCGCAGCAACCCCAGAAGAACTTGCATAATGCATGAGAAAAATGAAAAATTGGAGGTGTCGGTAACGTGTCCGTCTGCGGACGATCTGATGATGATGCTTTAATCAGTCACCTGTCTTAAAGGGACTCGCAACCGGATGGTGTACTTGTCAAAATAAAATAAAATACTCAAATAAAAGCAAATTTGTGGCATTATTTGGCTTCTGACATTAAAACAATATGATCAGTCCAAAAAAAGTCTCAAGAATCGTCACCGAATCTTAGATTTTTAGATATTTTCCATCGTTTTTCTATACCGACTAGTAGACGGTATAATTGTTGTTATTGCTTCTCTACACGGGCTCAGACATAAACACGAGCCGAATTACGAAGTTGTATGCACTTTCGATCGCTACACATTGAAATACGTTAAATTGATCCGAGATAAACGGATAGTTCCGTGGTCCATTGGTCTAAGCGGTTTCCCCTATTTTGCCTTCTGTCCGCCAATGCCGGGCCCCGGGTTCCAATCCCACCAGAGACCAATATTTTCTTTTATTGAAATACATTTTTTTAAACAGAATTTCTTATCCTAAACTAATTCTTTACCATTTATATAAGCGTTTGACACATATTTACAAATTACTATTTTTAATGCACCATCTGGTTGCGAGTCGCTTTAAACACCTAGTAAATGACACAAAATAGTGGTAGTACAGTGGAGAATCTGTTATTCTTTCCCGTTTAAACGCAAGGTACGCAAACGCAAAGCACTAAAACGTAGAAAATAACAACTTTTAGACTATTCTGATAATTCATGTTTATCTTGGTGGCAAACAGTTTGGAGCCTGATCAGACGCCGGGTTACCCGGCGTCTGATCTGGCTCCAAACTGTTTGTATTGTAAATAATAGTTTTAGCGTAAACGCGTTTATTGGGAAAGAATAACACATTCTCCACTGTAATAGAGAGGTTTTACACAAAGATACCAACGGATATTCTTGAGCACGTGTTTAATCCATTTCCCCCATAAGTAAGTATTTTACGTCTTCAATTAATGCCTTCACTGAAACTAACAGTCCCACTTTATACAGTCACGACTATGCACAATAAGAAGTATTTTCTATATACTACATAATGGTGGTTTAAAGAAGACTGAAATTAAACCAAAATGCACATCAATGCACGTTCTGCTTTACTCTGATGAGACGCCTGCTTGAAGTGGTCAGCTTTCTTCAAAACTAGAAACAGGCTATGTTGCTAACTCTGAAGAAAAGTGTCCACTCGAAACAGATTGAAAGGAAAGTGGATGCGCCTTAAGGAATCCTGTTATTCTTTATCAGCTAAAGACAACGATGGGCAAAAGATGGATGAAAAGGCAATATACGCCAATGTCTCAATGCAGATCCAAGCGAGAAAAGCAGCAGAAGCCAAGGCTACGGATGACATAGACCCAAGAGAAAGGTCAAGGACACTTTCAACCCATGCCAAATCGTTTGATAACAAGAAGCTTATGGGTACTAAACCAGAGAAATCGTTCAGGCTTACTCTGATGAAGAAGGATGACGATGAAGCCCAAAGAGGTACGTTGTTGGTCTCCTTATTTCACATACATGTATATTTTCTCTCAGTCAGATTTACTTACTTAACCCTTCACCTGTTAGCCTATTTCTAGTAATGACGATAGATGACTATTTAAAGCAGGTTGAAAGTAAAGCAGAATGCGCCTTAAGGCGCATTCTGCTTTACTTGCATCCTGCTTTAAGCTGTAATGTGATAGCGTATAGAAAATATTCCCTATAATATAAATTCATGACTGATTAAATTTGATCTATTTTCTTCAGCGGAGGAATAAATCATATTCGCTAAAAGGCGCTTCTATGGGGGAAAGGGTTAACCATATCCACGAGTGTACTCTTCATTAGCAATCATGCTGGAAACAAATCGTTCTTTTGTGTTACAACATATTGCTAATTCTTATACATTTGACGTCAAGAGAAGGGCTTTTTTCTAATGTTCGAAGATTACATTTATTCTACGCAAAACTGCTTTATTTCACCATGCACATGTGTCCCTCATTTTACATAAGTCTGAAACAAGTCCAACCCAATTGTTCATCCTAATTTGTTTCATACTACCTGTTTGAGAGTGTTTGCCTAATTTAATATGCTTTTATGTTTTGTTATTACCTTTTACGAATCAGCGAACGTGTTACAGTTGTAAAGAAAACAGCTGTCCTTTTAGCATAGCACCTTGTACTGACTGGAAAATATTAGTAATTGATAAAATATTTTGGCCCAACCCTTTTGCAATTTTTTTGTACAACAGTGTGAAATATTGATCGTGTGTACCTTTATGCTATAGAAACTGTTTGTGTCGAACATTATATATGTAATCTGAGATTTGCAATAAAATTATGATAAAATAAAATCGTAAACAAACAGTACATGTATGTTAACAGTGACGACCAAGATCAAAAGGTTCCTAAATGGTCCCTTTGGTCAGGGTCAGCACAGTTTGTCATATACAATATGTTGTTAAATCAGCACTAAATAATCAAACTTTGCCTAGACTTAATAGGAAACTGGAATTGACGGTTGGTTTATTATGTTTCTGGAGTGGACGACTCACTCACTTCTGAATTTCAAATGGACATTTTCAGCCTAAAATCGGATCTAGTCCATGTTTTTAACTATTTAGGGTTGATGTTTTGCAATATGTTGCAAAATGACAAATAGTGCAGAGCCCAACCAGAGGACTCCTTTACATACGAGTCATATGACAAGACTTAGTGTACTCTTTATATGGACACCTTTCATAAAGTACCTACAGTAAAACTTCTCTGTTACGAGCACTGAACCGACGGCTAATTGATTGTACAAAAGACAGGTGACAGCTTAACTCTTTCCTCCCTACAACTTTAAATGGACAATTCCAATTTCCATTTTAGTTTAGTCCATTTCTGACTTTTAAGGGTTGTTTTTGTCAATGTTTGGCATTATGGCAAACAGTGAAGACCCTGATCAGAGGGCTCCTTTCGGAGCCCTCTGATCTGGGTCTTCACTGTTTGCATAGGACAAATGTTCTATCCACATGCACATTGTTTGAAAAGGACGTCTATATGCGGGACTAGGGTTCAAAGGGTTAAAGCAAGTTGACAGTAAAAACAGACGCCTCTAAAAGAGCTCTTTAATTTACTGTCACCTTGCTTTAAGCAACTACCTGGTGTAAACACATAATAATTAACACAATTTAGTGGTCGTTATAAAGATATTTACTGTATATATCCGGGACTATAGGGCTTAATGAGTTTACTACATTTTGATACAGATGCCGCTCTATCTGACCCTAACGACGACAAAGACCACGGTTTAGTTCGACCTGAAGAGTTGTTCTCCCTGAATGACGGCTCAGACACCAAAGATGGCAAACAACAAAACGTCAAGTTCTCCGACATTCTCCTCGAACACTCAATAAGCGTCGCAGACTCTACCGGGTCGTGGCAGGACTCCTTCGAGATGTCGTATGAAGGACACGATCAAACTAAACAATCCTCTAACGACAGCGGCGGAGACAAGCAGGGCAAGAAAAAATCAGAAGACGGAAAGTGGCACAAACTGAAGCGATCTTCTATCCAATCCAGTACTGATAAACTCAATCGTAGCGACAGTGCCAACAACAGTACCAAGATACTGATAGGCGTGGCTGCTGGTTTTGTCGTCTTAGGATTGTTGTATACCATTCTAGTGTTCAGTTTTAGGTACACCTATATAGCGGCTGGTATCGTGGTGGGCGTGTCGGCAGTTATCATGGCTGTTGGTACGGCATGGTCGCCACTATGTAGATGTGTGCTGGTGCTAGTACTGCCAAACATGATGGCCGGTAAAGGGAGAGTCGTGCTCACTGCAATACTGTTCGGGTTCTTATTGTCATATCCTATACTGAATATAACACACAACTTGGCGGAGGCCGGTCGCAGTTTGTCATGTCTTAGAGAATTAGTAGAGAACCAATCACAGGCACTGGATGGACAGTTGGTACAGCCGCTTAAGGACGTGGCAAACTTCATTGAAAAGCAAGGAGAGCAATTACGTGAAGTATCTGGTCACATTACTGGAAAATTTGACAGGGTTGAAGCTCATCTTGACAAGTTCTATGAGAGTATTTCACCAATTGATACAGTCCTTGCTGACGTCGCAAAGGTCGGTTGTACAGTAGAGAAGACGTTATTCTTTCCTAACAATGCGTTTACCCTAAAATTATTATTTCTACTGTAAACAGTTTTAGCCAGATCAGATACCGGATAACCCGGCGTCTGATCAGGCTCCAATCTGTTTGCCACTCAGATTTATATGAATCATTAGAAATGTATAAAACTTACATTTTCAACATTTTATTGCAATGCGTTTGCGTTAAACGGAAAAAGAATGTCTTCGCCACTGCACTGTGCAGTAGAGCAGACGTTATTCTTTTCGAAGAACCAAGTTTATTCTTAAACTAAACCATGTCCATTTCGAACGGTGTGGAGCCTGGTCAGACATCGATATCCCGGCGTCTGACCAGGCTCCAAATTATTTCACACGCAGATAAAATTTAATAGTTTGAATTGTCAACAAGTTGTCATTTCTATCATTTTTGCATTGCTTCCAGTGCGTTTAATTTCGTCTAATCCGGAAGAAATAACATATTTATTGTATCTGTTGTATCGTTAATATTGAAGAGTATATACAGAGAAAAAAAACGTTATTCTCTATACAAACTAAAAGATTAACGAGCTTTTCCAATGTCACCAGTCAACAATTCCAGCCCATTTTGAATATTTAGGAATGATATTACAAAATGAAAAAGAAACAAACAATGCATATTCTGATCAGATGGACTTCTAAGGCAGCCCTCTAATACGGGTCTACACTGTTTGCATAAAACAAATATACTCTCCAGAAGAACACAGTTTTAAAAGGATTGGTATACACGTTACTAGGATGTATTTCAAGTGACAGGTGAAAGCTGATAGAAATATCAAAATGACATGATACACTTCGAATCCAACATTCTATTTACTTTCATCCTGTTTTTAAAAGACTCTTACTTGCCTTAATATGGACTCCAATTCTTCGTTTGAGTGGATATAATTTTGTATTTTGATTTCAGGAATGTAAGAAACCTTACACCAATGCTGTAAATGACTGCTCTGCAAGGTGCCTTCGTGAAGATACAATCAAGTAAGTTGAGTCCTAAAGCCTCCTGTAAGTGATCATTTGTTTTCAAAGCTAGAAACAGGCTTATGGGGTAATGGGTTAATTGCACATTTAAAAGACAATGCATGGACATTCTTAAAACCAATAAGCGGTTAAACCATCGAGCCTCACAGTCCTTTACAAACGATGTACCTTTTAGAGTTTTAGGGTACACTTTTTCTATTCAGGCAGTGCAGACCAAGATCAAATTGTCCTTAAAAAACCTTGCGACCAAGATCAATAATTTTGCCATATTGACAATAAACATGTAATGTCAAAAGTGGGTTGAACTGAATTGGAAACTGAAAATGCCCATTTGAAGTTTCAGGATTTAATGAGCCAAGCAGGAAGAAAGTTCCAAGCAAAAAGCACTTTACTACATATGTACAGCATATGCGGCCACCTACGTGTAACTGTCTTAAAAGATTCCAAACGTTGCCGATTCCTTTAAGAGTTCTCTGTGTTATCTTTTTAACAGTAACTTGTATTTAAACATCCCATTTCTCTATACTTATTGGTCTCTAAGAAAAGGTACTATACTTAAACATAGTGCAAGTCACATAGATATATCAAAAAGATTTTGGAAATTCCATAACATGTATTAGCAGGTACATGTATACAAAATACATGTTGCAAATGGTTATTATTTGTTTTCGAAGGAACGAGTGCTTAGAAGAATGTGGTCGCATGTTAAGGATAGCCTATCGATGTGATGGTATAAAGGATGTCAGGAATGTTGACGAGATCAACTCGACAGCCGATGCTGTAAGGTAATGTGAACTATCCATTATTACAGTGAAAAAGAGGTTATTCTTTCCCAATAAACGCAATTATGATAATATGAGCTGGGCCGTGAGAAAACCTGACTTATTTCATTGCAAACAGTGTAGATCAAGACCAGCCGCCGCGCCAAAGACGCGGCGGCTGGTTTTGGTCTACACTGTTTGACACCCACATACTCCTAAACCATTTTATGTACATGTATAGCTGTATTGTATACGATATTTGACAGTGTAGACCAAACTCATATGGATGGCAACGGTACTTGGTCTGTAACGCATTAAGGCTGGTTTTGTCATGGCACGGCTAATATGCTTAAATAATTGTGTCCATTGCAAACAGCTTATAACGATAGTTGGCATTTTTATATGATCACATTGCGTTTGTTAGTTCCGTTTACGCGGGAAAAGTAACGTCTTCCCTACTGTATACACTACAAAAACGGATTGTTCTAGGTAGATAGCTGTTAAAAGCACGAGAAAAGCAGAAATATTTCAGGATCCAAGAATCTAAAATGACTGTGCATTTGATAGCCCGAACTAGCTTCAGTCGAACTGGCTTGTATTTCTGAATTTGAATTCCAATAATTGGGAGTTGTTGTCCAAGTGTAACATACCTGCATTTCAATATTAACACTGGCTTAGCCACGATTTAACTTTGAAATGTGGGTATGTTTTACCTAAACGAGTTCGATTCGATGAGACTGCACTATAAAAACAGACATTTTACTTTAATGCGGCGGTTTCATATTTGTTTTGAATGAATCCTATCAATACGTGTGCATTTTCGAATGGCCATAATGACTTAATCTTCTGATTGGGAACATCGAATTATTTTCAAGAAACACACAATCATTATTTATATCTACTAGTATTGCATTGTATTTGCGTTTCAACAGATTAACAAGGATTTTCCACTGTATTGTTTAAGGTATGCGATTCAGGGAGTGGACAGATACTTCAATGCGGACATCCATGCAGCTGTAAATGTCAATACCAGTGTTAATTCAAGCAATACTGTAGCTTCCACACACCATACTAAACACTCTGGACAGGTTGCAAGAGCGTTCACAACAGCTGTCGAAGTTCTTGTCAAGTTACTGTCCACGTTACTTGTTCTTGTGTTTCTACAGTCGTTTTGGTATACTAGAAACTACTTGTCTAAAGCAGGATTTGACAACATCTACATCACAGAAGAGTTCAGAACTCTGGACGATACGGCTGATTCGAATGATAAAGTTCTCCCGCTGAAGGAACGAGAAAAGAAGGTTTATATTGATACATCCAGCTATAGTCTTTATCTACCAGAAGGAACCCGCTGCATGTTTGCCGTTATTCAAGCTCTGTTTTGTGCAATGATCTCTAGTTTCGTCGTGTTGTTCGAGTATTCTCTATACTGTGTTCTGTCAGGAGTAAGCCAGAATGGTGACACGCATGTCAACAATTTACAACAGCCTTCTCTTCAGGTAAATGTTACAGGCGAGAGCAACCTTAGCCAGTACTACCGCTTAGTTTTGAAAGCAATCAATTTGGACAAATATTTCACAATGAGTTTGAATGTCACCATGTGTAGACCAAATACAGTCGCCCCGTCTATTGGAGTCTATCCAGTTCTTGCATGTGTTGTATTACTTACAATAGCGAGTGTTGTTCTTCTTGGCTATGGGATGCGCTTACGAAGAGCCATCGCGGCCTTCTACTACCCAGAGCAAGAAAGAGATAGACTAGAATACCTCCGCAGAAACATTGACCTCCAGAGGAAAGTTTTCCTAAGTTCACTGAGTCTTCAGATTCATTCGTCCCACAGTGCATTCATGGCTAAGCGAAAATATAGCATATCACTTCGACTGTTGAATATCTTGTCGCGCATTGAAAGATGTATTCCTGCGCTTGGCAGGTGTATTCCGAAATTAACCAAGCGTGAATGTAGCGGATGCAAGCAGAGGCAGAGGGCTTCAAAGGCGACAACTTTGACAAAGTGTCAGGGCGAATACGGTGGTGCATTGTGCGAGGCGGTGTACTGTGAAGACTGTCGACAAGCGTTAAATGAACGTTGCCCAATCTGTATGAAGAGTGAAACAGATATGAACAGATATTAGCCCTTTAACACATAGCATGTTTCTATGTTCCACGATCGGTGACCACTTTAACACAGGGTAAAAGTATAAACCAGAATGCTCTTTCAGGAGCATTCTGTTTTACATTGAACCTGCTTTAACCCTTTCAACCCTAAATATCTCTTGTGGGTATTTATAGTCCTTTTGGACTCTTGTAGTACAGGCATTTTGAACCAGACTACTGTTGGATTTTTTATATGACAACAAACAACAATGAAATTATCAAACAGTGCAGACCCTGATCAGAGGGCTCCTATAGGAGCCCTCTGATCAGGGTATACACTGTTTGCATAGGTAATCAGTATTCTCTACAGAGGGCTGTAGGGTTGAAAGGGTTAAGCTACCAGCTGAAAAAATACTTGGAATGCCTTCTGTGTTGACTACTTCCTAGCTGGGACTACCTTCCTTCGTGTACAAACATATGAGGAGAAACTGTGCATTCATAATGGGAATAATGGGTTACATATTTCCTAACTCATGCCAAATCAAAGCAAACTAATTTGACACATGTCCAATGAATGCCAATACATGTACATTCAATGGCATAGGAATCACTATATAATATTATGAAATTGGACATCACTTATTTATCCTTTCATTGTATACTATTTAATACGAAAAAACTGCTTATTAAGCGTTTGAACCGAGTCTAAGATCGTTCTCAAACTTTTGATGAGGTCAGATTGGAGCATTCTGCTCTAAATCTGACCAATCAAAAGCTTAAGGACGAGCTCCGGCTTATCTCAAACGTTTTATCTCGACTGGTGTTTTAATAAAAAACATTGTCAGTTTCTACCATTTTGAATAAGCTGCCTTGCTATGTAAGAATTTAGCAATGCATATTATTATTATTATTATTATTATTATTATTATACCCGATTTATATAGCGCTCTTTTCACACAGGAGTTGTGCGTTCAAAAGCGCTTCACATGAAATTATATAAATGTACCTACAAAGCGAGAAAGACAAATAACTACATTCACAATAAAAATGATACAATATTGAGATGCATGGAAACATGGAATTTCTTCCAATATTATTACCAAGATTATAAAATTGTTATAGTAAGTTTGTAAGATCATTTTTAAAATGAGTCAAATAATTAAAAGATCAATGGCATGATTAAAAACAGAGTGGTGTTTTGTTTGTTTGTTTGTTTGTTTGTTTCAGTGTAGAGCCGGAGAGTAGTTCACAAGTCGTAAAACGAATGTTTAAAACAATACTCTCCGTGTTGTTTGGTTGAATTTGTGTGTTTGTTTGTTTGTTTCAGTGTAGAGCCGGAGAGTAGTTCACAAGTCGTAAAACGAATGTTTAAAACAATACTCTCCATGTTGTGTGGTTGAATTTGTTTGTTTGTTTGTTTGT
Organism: Gari tellinella; assembly: GCA_922989275.2. Lineage (NCBI taxonomy): Eukaryota > Metazoa > Mollusca > Bivalvia > Cardiida > Psammobiidae > Gari > Gari tellinella. Next base: position 11,539,606 of record OV277863.1, on the reverse strand, counting down.
TTCAGTATAGAGCCGGAGAGTAGTTCACAAGTCGTAAACGAATGTTTAAAACAATACTCTCCGTGTTGTTTGGTTGAATTTGTTTGTTTGTTTGTTTGTTTCAGTGTAGAGCCGGAGAGCAGTTAACAAATCGTAAAACGAATGTTTAAAACAATACTCTCCGTGTTGTTTGGTTGAGTATTGTACAATCCATGGCCGTGGTACACCCTTAGATCATAAACATAAAGCTGTCCAAGAATTACACCATAGACCCCTAGCCAAATGGTTTCAAAGCGATTGGGCAATCCCTACCAGCAAGATCTACCAGACAGGCACAAGGTCAATGGTACAACTCCAGAACTGCCATTTATACCCACAGCATCCACAGCAAGAACACAGCCCAGAGGTAGCAGTCATTGATTACCTACTTTCTTCTAATAACAGATATTAAAGAAGTGAGTTTTCAAACGTTTTTTGAAGGCTGCAATTGAGCTAGCATCTCTGATGTCTGATGGTAGAGTGTTCCAGAGCTTTGGGGCTGCATGCATGAAACTTCTCTCTCCAAACTTCACCAAACGACTTCTCGGCACAACCAGCGATACTGATTTACTCGCAGACCGCAACTCTCTTCGAGGTCTATACACGTCCAGCATACTAACAATGTACCTTGGAGAATCATTGCACATGGCTTTGTATGTGAGTGTCAGAATTTTGAATTCAACTCTGTGTTGAACTGGAAGCCAGTGAAGCTCCTTCAAGACTGGAGTGATGTGATTGTACCGAGGAGTCCTGGTAATGATGCGGGCTGCTGTATTTTGCACACGCTGTAGTTTTCGTAGTGAGTTTTGGGGAATCCCATATAGCAGTGAGTTGCAGTAGTCAATTTTTGATGTGACCAGAGAATTGACCAAAGTCTTTGTTGCTTCTGGAGAAAGGTACTGTCTAATATGACCTATTTGCCGCAGCTGTGCGTAGCTAGACCTGCACACAGCGTTGATGTGCTGTGTCATATCCATTTGGGAATCAAATCTAGCACCAAGGTTGTTCACCCATAATGACGGTTTGATTTTAGAGTTTCCCACTTGAACATGAAAATCTCCGGGAACGTTAACCTTTTTTGAATGAAACAGTATGACCTCAGTTTTGTCAGTGTTCAGCTTCAACATATTCTGGTGCATCCATGAGACTATGTCTTTTAGACATCCTTCGACTTTTGAAAGGGCTTCTTGATGACTAGATATTCTATTTCTCATTTTAAAGTATGTTACAGTCAATCTGTGTAATCAGTCATTTCATGATTGACTGAAATTGACAGGCCACTTTTACACAGATTGACTAGAGACGTTAGCAGGAAGAAGCCAATGTGTGTGAAATGACTTTTATTTAATTAATTGAACAGCAATTGTTCATTCACATCATTATTTATCCATAATTTTGTTTAGGCAAAATAAAAGAAATACCTCTGTTTCCGGTAACCCGAACGACCCTAATTTTCCCTCCGACTCTAAATTTTGTTTTTCATTTTTCGAAAAATGTATTGGTGAATGTCGGTCATTTTTGTGGCGCATATGTGCAATAGAAGCTATTCTCCACTTAATTGTTTAAAAAGCAACTTTAAAGTCGTTTAAGGGTTTTAAAAATTGATTTTTAAATAAGATTAAGCAGGAATCTAAGTGAAATTTTATCTAAATCTGTCATAAAGTACCTTCTTAGCAGATATGATCTGCTAGTTAATTAACCATTGACAAATTCAACATGCAGGCAACACATTTTATTGACACATTTGATATGCATACAACACATTTCAAAACATTATTGATTCAATCTCAGTGCCATACCTATAAACGCCACTACTTTGCCGGTTTGGTATACCAATATTTGTTAACAATCATACCAGTTTAAATGTTTAAGGTAATTTTGGTAATGGTACCTATCAATTAAATCAACAATTTGAATTTATATTTTTTAGGGGTTTTATGTATGGCACAGGGCTCTGCAAAGTAAAATACATTCATATATGTTCATATATGAATATGATTTTATAACACAATCATATACATGTACAATATATTAACTTATTTAATCATATTTATTTAATGAAAATAACTGAATGTATTTTATTTTGCAGAGCCCTGGGCCATACATAAAACCCCTTAAAATATCAATTCAAATTGTTGATTTAATTGATATAGGTCCCATTACCAAATGTACCTCAAAAGTTGAAACTGTTATGTTTGTTAACCAATATTGGTATACCAAACCTGCAAAGTAGTGACTTATACGAGTATATGATAGATGGAATTAATAATGTTTTGAAATGTGTTGTATGCATGTCAAAAGTATCATTAAAATATGTTGTCCGCATGTTGAATGTGTCAATGGTTAATTAACTAGCAGATCATATCTGCAAGGATGGTACGTTATGACAGATTAAGATCCAATTTCACATAGATATTTGCTAAATCTTATTTAAAAATCAATCTTTAAAACACTTACACGACTATAAAGTAGCTTTCTAAACAATGAAGGGGAGAAGTCAGCTTCTATTACACGTTCCTCACAAAAACGACTGTCACATTTTTCGAAAAATGAAAAAAAAGTTTAGGGCCGGAGGGAAAAACTAGGGTCGGTCGGGTTATCGGAAACAGAGGTATTTTTTTATTTGGCCTAAACACTAGGCATGTAAACACTCCAGAGGTCTCTATCGATAAAAAGTATGGTATCGCCCGGGTTTCTCTGTAACCACTGTAACCGATAGCCTATCTCTGGGCACACAATTAACCCAAAGTTGGAAGAAACGGACTTAGACTAAAAACAAAACAAAAACAATCTCGTTACATCGTTCACTAGTGTTTACCATTTAAAATATTTCACATTTTACTGACAGCAGGTTTCTTTGGAGTATAAAATGTTATACCAACTGAGCTACAATGTGTCCCGTCAGATTGCTTTTTGACATGAAATAGCACTTCATGCGATGTTCCTTGCGGTTCCCATGATTCAATCAGCAATTTATCACCGAACTTTGACTCCCTGTGAAATATCGTCGTTATTTCCCTCACACCACCCTTAAGAACATTAAAATTAACACTCTTGTAGAATATTGGCTGTTCTTGCATTATATTCTCAAACATTGCATTGAAACAATATAGTACATATGCACTAAACGTTGCGTGTTTATTGTGGTCTAAATGTTGATATTCCACTTTGCATTCATTTGTAGCGAATTGCTCATCATTTCTCGACGGAAGGTGAAACTTGGTCTTTGGCGTTTGGTTGATATAGCTGAATTTACTACTCCACCACTCGGGGTACGATGTTGGTTTCTTTGTATCCCTGCTAATGACAACGTCATCAATATCGCTAATGGCGTATGGTGACGCCATAGAAGAGTGTTTGATGGTGTAACGACGTCTTGATGACCCTTTTCCGACATGAGTGACTTTGGAGTCAATTTGAAGAGGAAACTTCGGAGACGTGATGTCATGGAATTCTTTGAAGATTTCGATTTTCATGGCCACAATGAAGACAGCCCTGTCTCTCATCAGAAGATGAGAGTCTATGATCGAACCATTCGGTCTGTCTGCGTGTCGAGCAGGCCATTGGGTAAAACTCCGAGCTGATACAAGCAGATTGAGGAGCTCCCATGGCTTGACTTTAAAACCTGGAATACAAGGCAAATGTATATATTGTTCATTTCCTGTTCAGGGCTCAACGAAGACGGATGTCGGTGTTCCATAGTGTTAGAACCTGAAGACTTGGGAGACACGCTTGGGTTTTAAGAAACTTTAAACAGCATATTATTCACCGCAACAGCATAGTTTTAACAAATTATAAATAAATGCTTTTAGTTTCGGCAAAGTGTTGTCTTGACTATTGCCAACCGTTATGTTCCTATGTCCATATTCTCAAATCTGACCTATCAAATGCTTGAAAACGATCTCAAGCTCGATCTCAAATGATTTTAAGGTCCATTTTTTCAGAATAAAAAACCCGTACATTTTAGCAAACTGTTTTTACTAATCGTTAATTGGTTAACGTTTCAGCACTTATTTCTTACATTATATTGACTAGAAGACTGTGTGACACTAGGTGGATTTTTACCTGGTAGAAAAATTTCAAAGGACTGAAATGGTATTGTTGGAATAGTGACTTGAACATGCTCGGGTGAGAGGAACTTCCGCTGATAATTCAGTTGGTCGTTGACGCTGAAAGGGAAAGAAGATTATACACCCGCATATAGCGAAGACAACATTATCTACCCCTTTAGCCCATTGTCTGTTTCTAATTTTGAAGAAATGTGACCACTTAAAGCAGGTTGAAAGTAAAGCAGGCGGTTCTCTCGATACGGAGATTTATATTCTAATACTCATGATGAATTATGTTTAAAGTTTCTAAACAAAATGGCAGCAGCTAGATGACAAGATAAACGAACAATTGTTGCTATCTGATGTCCAAGTTTAGATGAATTTGAATCAATTTTAGTGGTTGGTAAGGGGATTTTTAATTTTTATTTTTGAAATGAAAGATTAATTGTGTTCGATATTTCATATAGCCCATGTTTTCTGTGTATACCTCTCTCTTTGGGATGATGTCATGATCTAATGCTACATGACATACCGGTATTTTTTTAAATGTCGGTTTTCTAAGTTGAAAGAGTTTATATACATGGGTACTAGTACATGTATACCTTAAAACAGTGTGTATGAAAACGGTGTAGTTGATAAACAATGAACCCGCTCGCGTTCGGTTTAAATTAAGAAATGAATTGATTTTTTTCGGTGTTCAAGCCAAATGAAAGAGAGAAAATTATCGGCAAATACCATGAATCGCGTTAGCGTAAATTTGCCGATAATTTTCTGTCGTTCATTTGGCTTTCAAGAACACCGACAAAAATCTGTTCATTTCTTATATTTACATTATTTTATCTTTATATTTGTTATGAAAAATATTCAAACTTTCAGTTATTAAAGGAGAAATTGGGTTTAAAAGGCGAAAAGTACGTCGAAGAAATAAACTTGAATGAACAGCTTTAACGAAGTTAACTCCGTCCCCTGTAACCAAATAACATAATTAGATCTATACTGCGCGGATAATATAGTTCTCAAATTCACTTCAGGTTTTTACTGGGGAAAAATACTTTTAAGTACATCCAAATACGTTTTCTTATCCTCAATAGGGTTTTTAATTCATGCAACGGTGCAAGCAATCGTCAAGTGTGAACGCTAATACCGTATTCTTAATGGGCGCGGGCCGTATAGAAATCCGAAGCTGAGCGGCACCATATGGGGGTATTTATGGTTTTGGAGCCTCGGAGCCTAAGTTGGAACCGGACAGGAGCTGAGGATTACTAGTGTTTTGTGATTTTTTTCTATCATTAGCGCTATTTACCAGTAATTTCAGTGTTTCTCTTCTTCTTCTTCTTCCCATTAAGTGCAGGGCCCCTCTGGAGCATCGACGCACTGTGCACAGGTTTCACTGAAGTTATCGGGGGAGTATGTCTTAGTATATATGTCTCTGCTAGCCACTGACTTACGTGTTAATTTGTTCGTTCCTGATTATTACCGTTCATTTGTTATAATTATTCGTTACAGTGTTTCATAAAATGTAATTGTCCTCCGAGAACCATCCGTTCAAAATACCCTGTTAATGAACATTTTAAGGATGTTCACATTCCAATCTGATGACGTAACCATGTTAGGTACAGTCGATTATCGATATGGTCTATCTTGATTTTATTTCAGTCGAGCATATCCGTAATCCAGAGTCATATGGTGGCTCTGTCACCTTTAAAACTTGAAATACGGAAATCTTCGACATAATGAGGTTTAGAAATTATTGCATTAAACTGTAGGAATGCAGATAAATTCTCTGATGTCGTCGAAGTTGTACTGAACCATCGAATAGCGCGTGAGTTTGAAATGTACTTATCAATGTCAATTTCAAGTGTCAACTATAAAAATTCGTAGCAGACGGACAAAGTTTACACAATGAGTGTAAATAATTTATATCAATATGAATATAAAATCTATATATATTGGTATTTAGTGTTTAAAAAAAAGATTGGGAAATAAACTAGATTCAATCTAGGTCAAATACAACGTGGATTTCTAACTTTATAGTAGTGAAGATTAATGCGCAGCGACTTAACCCTAAGCTCCGCCTCCTAAGGTTTGAGTGTCTATATGAAATGAGCACCGAATTTTACAATGGAGAGAGATAGGGCGAATGTAAATATTCGATTTTGTTTGAATATTCTAGGAATGCTGTCATTTGTGCTGCATGCCGTGTTAGTAAGTATAGGTTAGACCATGGTTGCAAGCGAATAAACTATGTCGTTTATTCGCGCGCAACCGTGGTCTAACCTATTTAGCACTGGCTTGGGCTCGAGGAAAACAAGAAGACCCTACGTTTCTACTTTTTGTTTTAGACGAAAAAGTCATTTTATTTGTAATACTTTACTTAAATTGAAAGGTTATTTCAATGTGCAGTTTGAGACATTAAGCATGCTTTAACACCAACATAAATAACGCTTATTGAAGCTCTATATGTAAGCACAATTCATCATTAATTGCCTTTAAAGTTTAGGTCTCACTGTACATAATATGACGTCATCAAGCGAGTGCAGTTCCCCTCCGATGTAGGGTTGTGACGTCAAATTGCCTTGATATGACGGAAGCTTGGAATAAGTGAACAGTGTGTTAGTTATTTCATGGTTTTGTAAAATAAACGATATATTCACAGGTTTTTGAGGCCTCTGATTGGCAGAGAGCTCCAAGCCATGTGCTAAATATCTATATAGTATGAGGGTATAGAACTCACGACTCGCGAGAACCACTTAGATCTATACATGTATATCATATCTTATACTCGACGAGCAGAATAATGACCCACTATCGCCTGCACACTGTACGCAGCAGGACCACATCTTTTCCTACCTAGTGGAAATCGGATTGTACAAGTATTTGATTCTCGTACCCGCTATTTAAGTGTAGATTATAATAATATTTGGCATCAATGTGAAGATAAATCATTGCTATTTCTTTCTAACGAAGCTTAGTTAAGGTGGAAATTCCTCATGATTAGCGAAAATATATTAAAATGGAATCGGACCACCAAGGGCCACACTGTCTGTAAAGTTACATACTTTATATACGGCTTATACCTACACATAAAATAGTATAACACGGCCCGGTTCTTATCGGAGTCGGGACACCAACCTACACCTATCTTTTTTCCTGCGGTGGAGTTGCAAGGGAGACAACTACATAGACAATTGCAGTAGGAATTCTAAACAAGTTGTCTTTCTTGCAATATAATAAACTTCCGTTTACGGTTAAAATGTAGAACGCTCACATGACTCGAACTCATTTTCAACAGAAATGATGCATTTTCAAAATAACTGAATATGCTTAAATACGAAAATCAACGAACCCGCCCAGGCTTGGGTCAACCGGGTGTCTTTCTTCCATATTTGGGTAGCTTGTTGAGTTGAACCGGGAAATCAAGCGTCTCCTGTGATCCTGATGTGTCCACTGGTAAACACTAAACATTTACAGTTACGTTCAGAAACTATGAGCCTCCATACTAATTAACAAGATTCTATCAATGTATCACTTTTACCTATGAAAGATAAACAGGCCCAAAACATCTACAAAAAAGGTAAACAGTGTAGGCCCAGATGAGACGCCGCGTAACGTCCTGCACTGTTTATGGCTTTTCGCTACGACGACAAGCTAATTTTAAGACCGTTTTGGGTCTTTTCTCAATTATTTATGTGTCACAGACTGAATGAAGACATTGTTTTGTCGCATGTAAATAGCACTTCCTCTCACCAAGCTCTTCACATACATGAAATTTCATTTAACTAGCATTAGTAAAATTGGAGATATCTTCCGGACATAATTGTGTGACAATTCTGACAAAAACAATATGTTTCCCCCACAGGTACTTGACACATATTTAATTATGTTTTACTATCTACCATATAATAGAGAATTATATAGTAAAATACAAAGTAAAATGTGTCTAGTACCATAGTAGATAGTACTAAGAGCAAGTAGCTTCTTAACCCATCAGCGCCAAATGGATTCGTCCATGGTTATAATTATGTTATATTAATCTTAGTCCTTTTCAAGTTGATCAAAGGGGTACCTGGTATAACTTTTTATTTTCGTTTTGTTTTAGAATCGTTATTGAACTTTCTTGTCCCATATATGGCATCGTGGGCTTACATTGGTTAATGCAGAAAAAGCATAATGATGCCATGGGAACACTCTGTATTTCTTTTAATTGCTGGCGTTGAACACAGCATTGGTCTTTTCTTGTGTAAGAACACTGTACACAGGTTCAACAGTAGGCATAGCTTAAATTAGGAACATTATTATTATTAGTCAGGCGTATCCATAACTGTTTTGGAAAACTGTATTCAGTTCAGCAAGTGTTCTGGATTTCAGTGTTGGGCTGAATCAAGTGCAAACGAAATTCATAATTGACAAAAACTACCTTATCGCATTGCAACATTGTACAGACCAAACACCGTTGTCACCCCAGGCTCTGTAGATTGAGTTTGGTCTACACTGCCAAAAACCGTATACATTGTATAATACAGCTATATAAAATGCTTTAGATGTATGTGGTTGTCCAGCCGCCTTGATCTACACTGTTTGCAATGCAATTAGGCAGGTTTTGTCATGCCGCGGATCAATTATGTTTGGTTTGTTCAAAACATGAATAAAACATGCATTCTTATATTAAAATAACATACATAAGATAAGTTAAAACTCTGTTTTTACATTCCACATGTAGCATATGTTTTTAAAAAAGAAATTATTATTTTTATTTGTTTATTTATTTATTTATTCATTCATTTATTATTTGGCGGGGTGTGGGTTAGATCAATACAAATGGGTGTCTGCTCAGAAACAGTTTATTACAAATATTATGTTAACTCTAAATGGGTTAAATTAAAATAAAAATGTCAGACAGTTTGGATCTAAACTTCCATAGTCTTTCGTGCATGTGGATCCAAACTGAAGACCATAATTATCGGGAATTATTTCTATATCAAACGTATCGTCATCATTATTCATATTCAAATGGACCCGGGCATTAACGTCTTTAGAGTCGTAGTCTAAGACACCCTGCAACTCGAGAGTCGTAGGCCCAGACGGTAACAATTTGAAAGTTGTAGATTCTAACGCTTGGGTATTGATACTCGTAGATTCTCTAGTGAATGTCAGCTGTTCCTTAATTTCTTAACTAAATCCAGAGAACGAGTAGCTCTCAATCTCCTAGCTTCGAGTATGTTAACACAATCATTCAACCCTAGCGAGGAGTATTCTCGTCATTTACAAACAGAGTACCTGTAAGGATTACACTTGTCCTATGCAAAGTGTCGGACTTAAGGAGCCCTCTGATCAGGGTCTACACTCTGTGTCATTTTGAAATATATTGTTAAAATCAACCCTTAATAGTCAAAAACGGACAGACATATTTTTAAATTGACATTGTCCATTAAAAGTTTGAGGGGTGAATGAATTAACAGTCTTACACACCTCGTTAGAAATTTTCATTTGCTGATCAAGCTGCTGTTTCAGGTCCGTGTTTCTTCACCTCACACTTTCTCTAGTCTTATTCCTTTCCTCTACTTTCCCAAACGGAATATTAGCCTGTGTTTGCAAAGTCTTCCATTGTTGACCAATGTCTTGCATTTCGTATCTTGAGCTTTACTCTCTGGGTCTAGGGTTTTATTTTGACCCTCTACATCTGCGAGGGTTCCGCGACAGACCAAACTTTCTGTGTCTAAATTGTTAACTTGTGGTTGTAAGTCTTTTTTCTATCAATTTCCATTTGAGCGGTGGTCAGATCTCGTCCGACCTCATATAGATAAAGTTTTAAACTCTCATTCTGGTCCCACAAATCTTTAACAATTTGTTCATTTGCTCACTTATTTGATATCCACATTTCAGTACACATATCAAGAAATGTGTCCATAAATCGTTCCGACACGACTATGCCGATGTTTCCCTTATTTCGAAAAGAGTCTAGACTTAAATTCCAGAGTAAAACTGTATTTCCTGATGTCTAGTCTTAATCTTTGTGAAAATAGTAATTTTAGTTGCCCCTACCTCGATCTCTCATTGTATTACCCTTCGAAACATGCCACTGCTGAGTCGTTTACCTGATTTATTAATTTATATGTTTCTATCATGTCCCCCCTGTGTCTTATATTAGCTGAGTTAACACATTCAACCCGAGCGACGAATATACTCGTCATTTACAAACAGTGTACCTGTGAGGTTTACAGGAGCCCTCTGATACACCGTTTGTCATTTTGAAATACATTGTTAAAAACCACATTGTCAACCATAAATAGTCAAAAATGAACTATACTTATTTTGAAATTGGAATTGTCCATTAAAAGTTTGAGGGGGTAAATGAGTTAAATGCCAAGACAGTCCATCTAGGTTCTCAGTAAGCAATGCCTGATCACAAATAAACCCGACTTTTTATTCTTTGGCATCGACTAAATACCTTTTAAGAGTATACACGCCATAACAATTTACAGTAAAAGCTATATAACGACCACTAAAACAGAAGGCTTATAGAATTATTACAGGAATGTGACAGCTTAAATCAAGACGAACGTAAAACAGAAAAACTCCAATGAAACGAATGCAAATTGGTTGTAATAAAAACAGATGACAGATGACAGCTTAAAGGAATGTAAACGTAAAACAGAAAACTCCTTAAGAAGCTTTCTATTAAATGTACGTACGTGAACCTTGCTGTAAACAGTCACTTGCCGTAAAGTCTTAAACGCAGGATAACTGACATACTTTAAAGTGTAGTGATCGTTATAAAGAGGTTTTACTGTATCAAAATCTAAAGGTCAAATAGTTTCAACACAAAGCATGCGTCGTGTAACTCGGTGTCTGGTTTAAGCTTCAAACTGATTGCAAATGAACAAGTTGTTTTCCCGGTGCATACATGTATGTATTGGGCGAAAATACCCCTCTCCGCCTATAATTAAATGTGACTTTCGTTAAGACATATTACTCATTTATAACTGTGTAGTTTACCCAATATTGCAAAATAACAAACAGTGCAGATCCTGACCATCGGGCTCATGGAGTCTCTGATCAAAGTATACACTGTTTGCATAGGCGATTGTATTCGGGTACGCCGTTCGTAAAGGACACCTGTACTAGTACTCGTCGCTATGGTTCCATGAGTTAACACTTTCAAACCTAGCGACGAGTATACTCGTCATTTACAAACAGTGTACATGTGAGGATTACACTTGTCCTATGCAAACAGTGTAGACCCTGATCAGAGGGCTCCTTAAGGAGCCCTCTGATCAGGGGCTACACTGTTTGTCATTTTGAAATATATTGTTAAAATCAACCCTAAATAGTCAAAAATTGACCAGACTTATTTTGAAATTGGAATTGTGCATTAAAAGTTTCAGGGGTGAATGAGTGAAGGTAGTAGTAGTCCCCTCTAAATAGTCCTATAATCAAAGGTGACTTTCTGTGAGAGAACGGTAAAACGTCAATGACAATTGCACTGCAACTTCATTCCCCTTACACATCTCAAAATGGAACGTGTTTGGACAATCACTGTCTTCCCATGATTCTACATTCAACATATCACCTAGAATAGAGTCTTGTTTAAACGTTATCTTCAGGTTCTTTATCCACCCGTTCAAGAGAACTGGGCCGCTGTTTGGATATTGTTTATTTAAAACGTTCTCATAGAAAGTATCAAGACACATGCGGACATAAGCCACGAAATTAGTATGGTTATTCTCATCCGTGTCCGTGAAGTGAATTCTACGGTCCGTCGCCAAAACACCGGAATCTGGCTTTATTTTATGCTCAATCATAAGTTTAGGACCGTCGTCGGGAAACTTGTATTCCTCTTTCCACCAATCAGGAAAGGGCTTCGGTCTTCGTGTCTGTGTGTCTACAAGGATTTCCAGATAGCTAGTAGATGCCAATGGGGTTGGCTGTGATGTATGTTTGAGATCAATCTGGAAGTAACGTGAAGAGCGCTTGACATATCGGATTTGGTTGTCAATTGTAAGAGGAAACTTCTCGCTGTCATCATACAGTGACGGATGGGCATTCATTTCATAGTTTAAGATATACAAGGTCAAAACATCATCCTGGTTCTTTGTAGGGAGTTGCCAGTACAGGGTAGTGATGTCGAACACCTTCATCAGGTAGCAGAGGAGTTGTCGCTGACCTGTAATTATTCAAATAATATATGTAGGTACAGTGGAGAAGACGCTATTGTTTCCTAATTGATGTGTCTATACGAAACGCTGTCGTTTTTTTTTTTTTAAATATTTCATTATGATAAGTTTGCGACTAGTTTCGTTTTAACTTTACACGTGGCAGAATAGCGTCGTCGCTAATTATGATATTTATCTGAACAGTACTAAGTTTAAACTATTCAGTACGCATTTCTTTTAAATTGTACTTACAGTCGAACTTCGATATCTCGACTCACTTCACTCGAATTTTCCATATTTCACGGGTTGAATTTCATTATTTGAACCTCGATTAAGTTGCAGTTTGAGTTACATAAGTTTGATTTCATTGGTAAAGCCAGGATTAAATAACCTCTCAACCGATAGTCTCCTCTAGTATGAAAGTTCTCTGGGTTTTTTTTCGCAGACTATATATAAAGAGAATACATTGCGAGAGATAGAGAGAGGACGATAGAGATAGAGACACACAGACACACAGAGAAACAGAGGCAGATGTACATGTGCAGAGACAGACAGAGAAAGAAAGAGAAAGAGACACACACAGAGGCATGTACAGAGACACACAGAGATAGAGAGAGAGAGGTGTTAAGAATCGGATTTGTCAGATTCTTCCAGTAGTCAAGACAACAAACCTTGAGTGTCGAAAGCCCCGTGAGACAGTGCTGGTAGGGTCAGTCGTAGGACATTAGGCGGCAAGAACTCCGGTGTGTAGCCAATCTTCTTTAGCATTTTTTCAACTCGTCGCCTGGTGAAATAAAGAAGAAATGTGTACTCAAGGCTTCGGATGTTTATAATCGCAAGTAAACCAATTATTTCCTTTTTTCTCATTTAACCCTTTACCACATAGTCTGTTTCTAGTTTTGAAGACAGACAAGAGCTTTTACCAGTTTGGAAGTAAACTAGAATGCGCCTGAATACGCACTCTGCTTTACTTTCAGCTTGTAAATATAACAGAATAGTTAATATCTAGCGCTAGATATATATCGAGTACCGATATTCTCATTAGAGGCGTATAGTGGCGTACTAGTTACCTTGCTTAGTAATATTATGGGGTTATTTAACAGTGTTGAGTACAATACTGAATTCTATTGGACGAGTACACAGCAGTCATAATCCAATATGGATTATGACTGCTGTGTTCGAGTCCAATTGAATTCAGAATTGTACTCTACACTGTTGAATAACCTCTTTATTTCACACCATAAAATTATAAAATGACAAAGGAAACTACATGCATTTTTTCCTATTCCTTCTAGCCTAGCCTTTGACTTTGCAATTTCCAAAAACAAAATACAGTGTTTCCTCCCTACACCGACCCTCCCAACAACGCATCCCCCTTACAACCACTATTGTCGCAGTTCCCTAAACAGGACATTTTCATGGCTGCAATACCATCTGCTTAAATATGTCGACTGCTGTTTTTCTGAAATTTACATATAAGTTGACGTTTTGATAGAATAATGAAATTACGAGTGACAACCCGCGTTACGCGGCGTCTGATCTGGATTCAAGCTTTTTTGCAAATGTAAGCCAGGTCTTATTTTCCCCTCCATATAACGACTCGCTCCGAGCAACACAAACAATCTGTGTCTCCCATTGGGTGTCGTTGTAGAGAGAGAGAGCACTGTATAAGACGAGGGTGAAATACCAAGGGAAGTAACTCTTAACAGAGTGTCGGAAGAGTTGTCCATTCCAATACGTTTCTGGATCCGAGTCCAATATGAGAAAAATGTGGCCTTCTTGGATCGTTGTTTTCGCAATTCAGTACAATACTGATTTCTCCTGTACCGTCACGTGGTAGAAAGAGGGGCTTCCAATTTGTTTAATCTATCTAGGTGTGAAATAAATCTATATAATTATGTTGTTACTTATTGCACATGTACATAAATGGAAAACGAAATCACAATTTAAGTCAATGCACGCCTTGCTTGGTAATACATAACTTGCGGTCTGTGAGTGGAATAAAGCCATTATATAAATATCGTAATCCACCAGTGAAATATCGTTTTATTGGCTCCTCAAACCTTTTCGCCCACTACAAGCGCTGCGTGTAGCGGGACACCAGCTGACGTCATTTGCGATTACGTTACCGTAAACAACGTCAGGTTTATGAGGAAAATATTTATAGTAGCAGAAAGACTACAAACTATGGTTTCGATTAATTTAATAGGTGTAACTGTTATGTGATAAATAGAATCTTACATTCGTGCTCATTACTTATCATTTTTAATAAATTCGTTGACTAAAATTAATATGACTCTCGCCAAGACTCGCGTCATATTATTTTAGTCAACTCGTTTATCAAAAATGATAAATAGTGAGTACTCATGTAAGATCCTCTTTATATTGTTACTTATTGTACTACATAAATGGAAAATGAAAACACAATTTAAGTCAATGAACGCTGGCAGTTAATTGTAATAATTAACTTATAAACAGTACGGATACAGATCAGACCCCACATGTGAGAGCCTGACCTTGTTCCAAATATTGTAGACCTCTCACAAATCTGCAAAACTAAGATTGAAAACAATAGTGTAGATCTAACTTGACTTAAATATTGAAACTGACAAGATAGCACATGGAGATCTACTGAGATCTAACATAGCCTACAATAAGTCTATAAAGCCCCACTCACCTTGAAAACCCAATTGTTTCTCCTTTTGTTGCGCTCGCCATGGTGCAATAAGACTTGTCGTTGACAGGTTTGTGTGCAGTTGCAATTACTGATGCTGGTAAACTTGTTGACAAGCTAGGCACAACTTTCCTTAAAGCCAGTGGCAGAATAATTTTTCTTACATGTGTAATGAAGTTGTGTGTAAGCGACATATTTGTTATCAACCGTAAATGTTATCCTAGTTACAGGTATGTTCCAAAGGTGTATTCTTGCCTCTACACTGTCACACGTGGTCAACTAGAGGGCGTAGATCTAGCTGTTTAACGCTCCCAAACACACAGGTACAAGTATTTATTAAAAATCCCTATTTACTGATACATGTACATCTACACATACAAGAAGCGACACTTTTTATGTAAATAATGTGTGAAAAAGTATTACGGAGAAGTCCTGTGCTAAACGACCGCTCATTGGTGGGCAGGTGACCGCTTGTGTAGAGCTGGGACGAGACAGAGAGCTCATTAAAGAGCTTTCTGCATTATTTTAGTTCTGTATTGGTCGCCCACCCGAGTTGCTCTTCTGTTTTGTGGTCGTTTAGTATAGGACTTCAAGAACAATCAAAATTCGTATAAATTTTCAGAACACTTACAGGATATCTTGATCTCGAGTTGGTCAAGTGTATCTAAATAATTATAGATTTGCTCTACCAACTCACACAATCAAACTGTTTATATTTTCTTTTTGCTTATGAAACTGTACTCTCTTAGCTAGATCTTGACTTACAGGCTGGTACTACCATTTTCATACAAATTTTATTGAAACAACCTTACTGTGATATAAAGTGTTAAATTTATGCCATTGAGTGTTTCAGAACGATAATGCATGATGCAGGTCCGTGATGTGACATCCAACTGCAACACCAATGGTTAATAAACCCTCTTTGTTTTAATAATGTTAAGCTATCTATTTTTATGTAAAAGTTTTAGCTGTGCTGAAATTGCTTTAATGTGATATTTAACAAATGCACCTATCAGAAAAATGCTAATTCTGAATATCCATTTCCATTTTTAATTAAGTTTAATCTGCTTGCATATTTTATGGAAAAATAAAACAAATTTGGATTTCAATTTTTAGATAGTGTATTATAATGACAGGATTGGCAGCTTTCTCATAGGCTAAATTGTATCTTACCTATTTTACTTGTAGCTACTTTACGTTTGTTTACATACACTTGTTATATAGTCGGTTATAAAAGCCCTTGAGAGCTTATGTTATTTTTATATGTCTTGCCGATTCAAAATAAAGCTTATCTTATCTTATCTTATCTTAATATTATCTTAACTCAATATCAAGATGCAAAATTATCAAATTAATGTATTTTTATTATAATCATAATTGATATTTGGTACCAGAAACATTTTTATACAATCCATTTTCGTGCACAATTACCTCAATAATAAAAGAACTATTATATATACCTATAATTATGTTCAGTCACCTCTGTCTTTAGCGGCCACTTAAAATGCGATTTAAACGCGCTTTTGGGACATATGGCTGTTTGGTGCGGGTCGGGAATTTCAGAAAGGATCTTAAATTTCTGATCTGCCCGTTGTCTGCATTGAACAGCCCCTGTCCATGGAGGTGTACATGATTATGTAATGAATGGCCGCTAAACACAGGTTTTGACTGCTACATGTATATACATGTGATAGTTATATATTGTGATAGACATGATAACTGACGTATTCATCTTCCGTGCATGGAATGGATGCTTAAATTCGTCCGATGCACGAAAGACGAGAACGTCTGTTAGGCATATAACCAAGAAATGGAAAATATTTCTACGAGAACAAATGATTTTGATCACAATACGACTTCGTGTCGAAATTTTCTTTACGATAACAATATAAGTGAATATTTCACATTTTATGTCTCACTTTCCCCGCGTAAATATTGAAATTATACTTTGACTTTGATTAGTTATTGCATTCTTTTGAATGCTTGTGTACTGTTGGGCCGCTGGCCTTATGTATAAATGAGCCGTGCTATGGCAAAAGCTGCCTTATTGCATTGCACCATTTGTACAGACCAAGCACCGTTGTCAATCCAGGCTCTGTATCTGACTGTGGTCCACGCTGTCAAATACCGTATATATATGATACAGCTACATACATTGCTTTAGATGCACGGGGGTGTCAAACAGTGTATATCAATATCAGTGCCGCGTATTTGACACGGCGGCTTGCCTTGATATACACTGTTTGCAATGCAATAAGGCAGGCTGTGTCATGCACGGCTCAAATAAAGTATCTATCTTTCCAAAATATTACCAAAATTAAATGATTTATTTAAATGGTTTATTTACGCACAGAGCTCGCTAAAGCTCGTTTTTTATCGTTACAAAAAGACTCATTTAATAAATCAAATAAATATGAACACAAATTTAAGGTCCTCTATTTACACGGCCGTTTTTAAAAAGTGTTGAAATCAACAACTGTCTTGAAAGAAGTCTACGAAATAATAATTTTCTTTAATTGTAATGTTTTTATTATAACCTCTATAATTCAAACTACAGCGCTTTCTCTCTACAACGACACCCAACGGGAGACAAAATGTGTTATTCGTTGTTCGGAGGAGTCGTTATAGGGAGGGACATTTACAAACAGCTTGAATTCAGATCAGACGCCGCGTAATGCGGCGTCTGATCTGGATTCAAGCTGTTTGTTACTCGTCATTAAGTTTTTTTCTGTCAAAATGTCCATTAAGTAACTTTGAGAAAAACAGCGGACGATAATTTTAAGCAGACTACATTGAAGTAGTGAATATGTTGGACATAACTGTCCTGTTTAGGGAACTGCGACAAGGATCGTTGTAAGGAGGGAATCGTTGTTGTGAAGACTGTTCTAGGGAGGGAGCATTGTAGTTTAAAATCGAACTTACCCATACTTCTACAGTTGTGTTGTAAAACTCGAACTCGCTTAAGTCAAACATACCCGTATTTCACGGCTGAGCCACGTTTTAACTTTGAAATACGGATAATTTAGACTTATAAATGCAAGTTCTATTTATAGAGGTTCAAATGTATATATCAAAGCATAAGAACGTGTGCATTTTCTTTAAAACGTATTGCCTCATTGACTATAGAACCTTCTTCAAAATGACAAACGTGAATCAGAACTATCACTGCAATAAACCCGCGAATGTTGTGATATGTATGACGTGCAATTAGTTCAGCAAAGAAATCGCTGACCGTCGTTGGCCATCAATTGTGAGTTGGCTACCGGTCTGAAATACAGTGGAGAAAACGTTATTCTTCCGTTCAAACGCAAAAAACCGCAATGCAATGACATATAGAAAATGACAACTTTTTGACAATTCTGACAAGCAGTTTTAAATAAATAATGGCTACAAACTATTTGCAATACAAATAATAGTTCAAGCGTAAAAGCGGTTACATATATTTGGAAAGAATAGGTTTTCTCTACTGTACTCTGTACGCTGCACACGGGGCACAAACTGCTGACCTAAACAGCAAACAGTGGTAACTGAACACGCTACAGATGTTTCAAGGGATTTTAAACGATTTACACGTGCAAAATATAAACACATAACAGGTTAAATTCTTGTTCAACACATTATTGCACGTTCTACATTTAAGAATAAATCAATACAGTAATATGCAATGCCGCAATTATCTAAATTGCCACATTGTTGGATTTTAAATGACGTCATACAACATTAATTACAGTTACGTGAACATGCATTTTGGAGATTATCCGAAGGAATGTCGGTCATAGACGCTATTATCTGAAGCAATATCAGAAAGACTTTAAGGACGTATTATACACATGAAATTGTGAAATTTTCAAAGTGTTTAAACATTTCTGTCATGTTTTGGTGTGTTTCTTGTTGGTTTTGTTTGTTTTGTTTCAAGATTCATTTAGAGATTTACGATGAATGGAAAAAAATAGAATAAAACCAGAGGTTGCTGTAAATGGTTGGCTCTTCGGGCATTGCTCAAAGGCGTGTCATATTAGATATTTGTTTTTCTTATTTTCTCCTATTCAATGAACACGCTTAAGTTAAATATGTTTCAAATAAAAAACAACATGAATATTTGGTTTTGCATTAGTTGTGTACTACCTATGGTAGTATTTTCTCATAGAGAAATTTAATAAAGACAAATCAGACACCAACTTTGAAAAATATGAAGTTGTAAATATCATCAAAATGGTACTATTTTGTAAAATTGGTAAATGGATATAACTCATTTTTCTTTAATGGCATAGCAGTTTCAACACTGATATATCAGTTTCTTTTCATACTTTGAATTGCCTTAATATGGGATTTCATCTCGTAGAATATAAGAATGAGATAAATACTAGAAATATATTTCTTATTAAAAAGTTACTAACTATTTTTTTTTATAAAATTCAAAAACATCATTGCCCATAAAAACGTATTGTTGATATTCAGAGATTCATGCTTGTCAAATATATTGCCTGTTTTAGCTTTATTTTAATTCTAAAGGTAAAATACATGTACTTCTATAGGCTTGAAATAAGTAATGAAAAATAAAATTGAACAATTACTATGTTTGTTTTCATTTGAAAAATATTTTAACACACCTATTCCAGGAAAATGGCCGACATGTGTAAAATAAAACAACATATGACTTTTTTTTTCTTCTGTCATTTACAGTTCTTCCAAAACACCATTTTAATTTAGATATTTGAAATGTTTGCTTATGTGTATAAAACACCCTTGTACCCCGAATCCACGAGACGGCGCTCGATAGCGATCTCCGCGCTCCGACAGAGCGCCATAGGTCGCCTCAGGATGACGCAATCTAACGGCATTTACGATTCGATTGCGTTCAGATTACGCTCCGATAGCGACCCGTTAGCGATCTGTAAGATCCGATAGCGACTTCATGGTCATTGGTCTCCATCCAATTCATAAAAATGTTGTGCTCTTGTATGATCAGATTGCGCTCCGTTGGCGCTCAAAGGCGACTAAGATGCGATCTATTGCGCTCTATTGGCGCTCCGATGGCGACCACTGCGACCTATGGCGCTCAACAGAGATCCGATATCGATGTCGGCGACCGATGGAGATCCATTAACGCTCTGTTAGCGCTCTACTTGATCTGATTAGGGAGATATCCTATGAAGACATGTGGCGCTCTGCCGCGCTTATTGGTTTTAAATTCGCTAGCAGATATTTAGGCAAATAGCCATACATACAGCTGCTTTCTTTTTGACTTGTGTCCACTCAATGCAGTAACATAGTAATGCAGACGATTCCTATAAGAGCTTTCTGCATTACGTTCGTACTGCCACAAGTCACTAGAAATCTGTGTTTTTTCACTTAATAGTTACTACACATGTTATAACGCACATCAAAATCAATGATAAACGCCATTAATTTAACACACTTTTCGGTATCATCATTGTATGGGTGTATAACAGTTTGGATCCGGATGAGACGTCGAGTGACATCATGCAATTTGGATATATTGATAGAAAATACTATCGGGTATTTTAAAATTCAGAGACTCACTATCAGATCGCCACGGAGCGCGAAGTATCTACTGATTTGCTTTGTTGGATGATGGTGGCGCTCTAAGGTGATCAACGCTCTAGTTACGATCTTGGCGATCAAGTAGCGCTCCGATGGCGACTTAGGCAATCAATTACCGATCTGATGGCGTTCTGGCCGGAGCGCCACGGATCTTTGTGCAGGGGAGTAAACCGACGGCGACCTTGGCGATCATGGAGATCAGATAGCGACCCATTTGCGCTCAGGTAGCGCTCCTGGCGACCTCGGCGCTCTGCATGGCGACCTGCGGCGCTCTGACAGAGCGCCATAGATCGCCGTCTCGTGGAATGGGGGTATTAAGACAATAATAAAATAAAAGTGTATGCATTAAAACAGCAATACCACAACTTATGTGTTCTCATTTTTACCGTGGAATCTCTATATAATAAAAAGTTTTTGTGACATGTTGTTTCTCAAAAGGTTTGCGCTCGAGTAGGTTTATAAGTATTAACGTTTTCTAAGCGAACTCTTTCAGTATGGTGGAATTGGCCGAACAATGCAATCGGAGCTCTCAAAAAGAAAAGGTTAGCTGAATAGAGTTTGAAAATGATGCAAACTAGTGCATCTGCTCAGATTTCAGACCACGTGGATTTGTGTAGGAATTTATGCATAGGAATGTACATGTACTTACAATATATACATACGCGGACCCAGAAAGAGATAGGAGTTCCGGACCCCACCACATGGAATATCCTAAAAAGGAAGAAAGAAAATATTGGTTGATTGAGTTGATTTTTACCGCACCGCGATACATAAAATGGTTAAACATGGCGCCGAGGAGAAGGCAACGCTGAATTTATGTTGTACAGTGGAGCGCAAATACAATTCACTTAATTGCAGAAAAAGGAAAGTTTCTTTAAAATGTTGATGTTTTTTTTGGAATCTGAGTGGCAAACAGTTTGGAGCCTAATCAGACACAGGCGTCTGATCTGGCCCAAACTGTTTGCAATTGATTTTCAGCAATAATTGTTTGTGAAACACTATGGCCTCCTTTGGCCTTTGTGACCTTGACTTGACAGGTCTAGTATACATATTCACACTCCTCTGAATTCAGTAACGACTAAAATGTATACTAAATATGAACTCCTGATCAGCTGAGGCTCAGCAGTTTTGTCTATTTTAAAGAATTGATCTCTAGGACATTGACCTTTGATATGTGATGTCTGAAATATAATATATTCATACTCTTCTGAATCAGAGCAAGTTGTATACTAAATTTGAAGACCTGATCTTCTGACCTTTTGACCTCTGTGACCTTGCCCTTTCACCTGACATGTCTGAAACATACATATTTATATTGCTCTCAAAACAGTAATATGGATACTAAATATGAAGTTTCAATAAACCGAGGGTTAAATGTAATAGCCTTTTGTTTATTTATTTGACATTTTGACCTCTGCGACATTGACCTTTGACCTAACATTCCCAAAACGTACATATTCATATACCTCATCCTATAAGCAACATGCATACCACGTATTAACTTTGTTTTGATTATATGATAAGTTATGACCTCTGTGACATTGACCTTTGACTTGGTACATCTAAAATATACAAATTAAAATTATCTCTTTATTAGAGATAATTCCTACCAAATATGAAGTCCCTATCAGTCGAGATTCAAATGTTATTGCCGTTCAAATAGTTGACCTTTTGACTTCTGTGACCTTAATATACAAATACATGTATACCCCTTCATATTGGCAACATGCATAGCATGTATTAACTTGTATTAGTTAAGTTTGGTCATAGTTAAGGTTGCGAATATACTTTGATCTCTTGACCTTTGACTTGACATGCATAAAATATATTTTTTCAAATTCTTCTATACCAAATGAAGTTCCTATCACTTGAGGGGCTAAGGTTATTGCCATTTCAAATATTTGATCTTTTGACCTCTGTGACCGTGACATTTGACCCGACATGCCCAAAACCTGCATAGTCATATACCTCTTCATATGGGCAAGACACATGCCCAGAATTAAATGTGCATTGGTCACAATTCAAAAGTCATTGCCAAGGTTAAAGTTGCGGACAAACAGACATACAGACAGACAAACAAACCGACAAACAAACACAATATTCCTCGCACCCCCGATCAGTATCAATATTGTGTTTTTGTATACGATATTATGGAAGTAGAAGGATTGAAGCAGACGACAGTTTTGAAATAGTTAATATTCTCTGCACTGGTAACTCAGGGTTTCGTCTGGATCCAATACGGACATTTTCTTAACCCATTACCCCATAAAATGGCATAAATACATAAATACGCCTTTTTGCGTCCTTAATTTACTTCTTCACTTAAGAACATAAAACCATTTTATAGAGTCATAAACACTTAGATATGCACTATAAGAAATATAATCTAAATCTTAGCAGATGACAGCTAAATGATGTTGAATTTAAAGCAAAATGCGCCTGTTTTCAAAACTAAAATCAAGCTATGGGGTAAAAGGTTAAAGATACCCTTTTCCATTGTTTGTGGTACATGTACACAGCGTCTATGAGCAGCATATAGAGCGTTGTAACGATCTATTGTAAAGTTCAAGGCCACATTAATTCAATGAACCCGGCGTGTGTTTACGTTCAACATGCATAGACTAGCGCTATATACTCGTAGTCGGTAACGTATATGATTTTATTCTACGTTCCGCATCGGTAAAACACATCGCATATGTGAATGTGGTGAATGTGTCACACTTGAACATAGTATTAGTTTAAAGTGTATCTTCCTTGGATTTGAGTGACACGTCAGTATCTTTCAAGCACAATGTAAGTCTGTATTTACTTGTTAAACCTAATTGAAGCATTTTTCTAATATGCTTGTATGCACCTTTTTTTAGCTCACCGATACCTGCGCAGTTTAACCCTTTACCCCATAGCCTATTTCTAGTTTTGAAAATAGGTGGCCACTTAAAGCAGGCTGATAGTAAAGCAGAATGCGCCTTAAGGCGCATTCTGCTTTACTGTCAGCCTGTTTTAAGCTATCTTCTGCTAGGATTTACAAAATATTTCTTATCATTCATGTTCATGGCTGTAAAAATTGGAACTATTTTCTTCAGTGGATGAGTAAATTAAATGCGCTAAAAGGCGCTTATATGGGGGAAAGGGTTAAATTACCACTTATCCTTCATGGAAACGTCTTTTAAATCACTCATAGCTTGTTTTCAGTACTGAAGCCAGATGAACAGTTCAAGTAGACTGGACGTAGTTGTGTAGCTGAATGCGCATTAAGGCGCATTCTGCTTTACTTTCAGTTTGCTTTAAGCAGCCATCTGCCATGCTATAAAAAAAACTTCTTAGTATGCGTTTTAATGACTGTATAAATTGGAAATATTTTTTTTACTGGAGAAATAGATTAAAGACGTCACAATGCGTATTCATAGATGAAATGTTATCAGCATGATTCTACAATGTCCTCATAAATAGAGGATCTAATAAACTCGTTGACTAAAATAATATGACGCGAGCCTTGGCGGCGTCATATTAATTTTACTCATCGAGTTTATTAAAAATGATAGGTAATGAGCACGAATGTGATATTCTATTTATCACATAACATTTTTAAACACCTATTAAATCAATCGAAGCCGTAATTTGTAGTCTGTTTTTCGCCAAAACCTGACAATGTTTACGGTAACGACATCGCAAATGACGTCATTTGGTGTTCCGCTACATGCAGCGCTGGTTTGGCCGGAGCCCAAAAACGATGGATTACGATATTTATATAATGACTCTATTTTCTACTCACAGACCCCAATTTATGTATGTGATAAAAGGCAGTATGAAATGACATCAGCATGGTTCTAAAATGTTCTCATAAAAGGCAACATGAAATGTTAGCAGCATGATTCTGCAATGTCCTCTATGATTCTACAATGTCCTCATAAACAGGCAGTTAGTTACTGCTGCGGGTGCCCCAGTTGCTGGGGTAGGCCGCAGGTGACTAGAGAGTCTAACACCCAATTTTCAGTGGATCAAGGTCGCCAAGATTGGGTGCAGTAATGAAATGTTATTAGCATGACTCTACGATGTCCCCATGAAAGGCAGCAGGGAATGTTATATGCATACATTTACATTTTCTTTTCAATGGGACGATTCTAATAAAAAGCTGCAACATAGGTTAGTCTAAACATATTAATTTCTTGAATTGTACGAAATCCATTATAGATACAATATATTCCATTAGGATTATAACAAAAGCCAAGACTTTGATTTTCATAGACATAAAGTTGAATTATATACACTAGCAAACAGTGAACGAGGTTTATATATCTGTATGTCATTCTGGCGGAATGTCAGACACAATGGAAAAGGAAATTAATGGTATATATATTCATATTGTATAACCAATAAACACTCACCCGATATTACTATTTATACCATTATTTATACCATGGAAAAGTGCTTGCTTTATAAAATATTGCAACTTAAAGCAAGATGAAAGTAAACACTTCAAACATTGTATCCACCTTTCAATAAGACACCTGCCAGAAACCTGACAACACACCTCTTTCTTAGTAAGCTTAACTCTTTCATGATCAAATTATTCGGGATATTTTCACCCTTCATCGCTTTATTGTCGTCTGCTTCATTATTGTTGTCTGCAAGACACGTTTATAAGATAGGTTTAAGGTTGTATGACTTAATATATATCGATAAGAGTGTCAAACAGTCTGATCAGGATCCAAACTGTTTGCAAACGCGCTTTAAAGCGTCATTGAGAGTGAAAGGTTTAATTCATTCACTGAACCTAGCCACGAGTATATGCGTCATTTATAAAAAAGAGTACATTTGAATAGTACAATAGTCATATACAAGCAGTGTATATCCAGATCAGAGGACTCCTATAATCAGGATCTGCACCTTTTGTCATTTTGAAACATGTAAAAATAACCCTTAATATTCAAAAATGAAACGGGCTTGATTAGAAACTGGAATTGTCCTTTTAAAGTTTATTGGGTGAACGAGTAAACATCATGAATACCGGAGGTTTATTATACATTGTTCTAATATGGATGTACTATTTATTACAACCTATTGTATTTCGGTAAGTGGAATGAACTTAACCCTTTCACTGACAATGTTTTAGTCAGAATTTTACCCCTTCACCGTTTCATTGTTGTCTGCTTCAATTTTGTTTTCTGCAATGTCGTTTCAACGTTTAAAAAATAAGGCAGTAAGACTGAAGAAATTTCTAAACGAGTGTCAAAAGGTTTGGATCCTGATCAGACGCCGCGTTACGCGGCGTCTGATCAGGATTCAAAATGTTTGCAAACGCGCGTTTAAGCGTTATTGAGAGCGAAAGGGTTAACGCTTCATCCGCTACAATATCGTCTGCTTCAAACTTATTGTCTGCAACGTGTTTAAAATCAATTTCAATGACATTTTAGCTGAAGAATTTTAAACATAAGTGTCAAACAGTTTGGACCCTGATCAGACGCCGCGTTTCGCGGCTTCTGGTCTGGTTGCAGGCTGTGTTGGTATATACGTGACAAGTCGTAAGTTCAAACAGTTATAATGTTTAAGTCACAATTGTGTGCGGCAAATATTTTTATGCCATAGCGTCCACAAAATCGAAATTTTTAAGCAGTGTAGACCCCGATGAGACACCGGTATCCACTGTTTTCTAATTCATATGGAATGATCTGCTGTATATATGGTCAAAACCTGCAGTATCTTTAGATCATAAGAAGTCCTCTATAGCAAACACATAAGAAGAGTTCAATTGAGTTAAACAATATTCCTGCGAACTAATACATACATCTTTTGCTGTTAAAAAGAATTTGCTATCTCGTTTAAAAACACATTTCATGACGATCGCTATTTGACTGATATAGGCACTATTTTCAAACAGTGGAATCAAGACCAAACGCCGAATAACTCCTATGAGTCTGATCTACATCCAAAATGTTTAACACTCGTATTAAGGTTTCGTCTATTTAAAAAATGCATACAGTAAAACCTCGCTATTACGACCACTAAAACAAAGGCTTATTGATTGTATATATTAATATAATATAGAGGGGAAGGATAAAGTAAGGTAACAGTGAAACAGAAAGCTCCTAAGGAGCTTTCTGTTTCACTGTCACCTTGCTATAAGCGGTCACCTACCGTAAACAACCATATATTTAACATAATTAGGTGGTCGTAATAGTGAGGTTTTACTGTATTTTATTTTGACAAAAACTGCAGACGACAATTTGGATTTAATTTTGAGGGATAAGATAAATAGCAAGGAATATATAACCAAGTATAGAATTTCAGCAAATAAATTCAATTTGGCATATACTCTACGTGTTAACCCTTCG
This sequence comes from Gari tellinella, assembly GCA_922989275.2. Lineage (NCBI taxonomy): Eukaryota > Metazoa > Mollusca > Bivalvia > Cardiida > Psammobiidae > Gari > Gari tellinella. The sequence continues at coordinate 11,512,815 of OV277863.1, read as the reverse complement.
CCTGTCAGTCGCGACTGCGATGATACTACGCAAACAGTTTAGATCCAGATAAGACACCGACAAACGCGGCGTCTCATCTAGGTCCAAACTATGTGACACTCGCCTTTAATTTTCCTTGGTTTGAAAATGTATCACTCAGTCTTAATTATCACATTTGCAGACGACAATTTCAAGGCAAACTATATTACAACAGGATAAGTGTTTACTCTTATCGTTCTTAGCGCGAATTGGCTAACATTGGCCAACAGTATGACCGCGTAACTTATCTGACCCAACCTGTTTGTGACTCATATTCAATTTTCCTCTGTAAATTTTTTTTTTCGCAGATGATATATTTCAAACAGATGACTATTCAGCATGATAAGGGTAAAAGGAGTTGGCCTACATTCATTGTCGGGTTCAATGACCTTTTTTCAATCAACCTTAGTAAACGTTTCGTCTGCTTCAAAACCGTCTGCGTCACAGTTGGCTTTCCGTCTGCTATTAACAACAATAAACTAAACACTGAATACATTTTAGCTTACGAAACTTAAATTATATCAGCCAGCTTGGATCCTGATCAGACACCACAGTTCACTGCGTCTGATCTGGATCTAAACTGTCTGCAAATTTCAAGTGAAGTCTCGACTAATAGGCGAATGGTTCATATCCCTTTTTGGCCTGTTCCAAAAAATATTGTCTGCTTTAATTTCACAAAAGTTTGAATATTGTATGGCTTACAATTAACCGTCACATACAAAATCACTTTGCCAAACAGTGTCGCCCCATCAGGTTATGTAGTGTATGTAAAATACAGTTTTCAGCTATTTTTGGATCAAGGGGGTATTGCAAGATTTGTATAAAACGCCCATTTACTGTAAACTGACACTAACGCCCTCCTACAGAAACACAATGGTATAACTATCCTGTGATAAATTGATTAACTAACTGCCTTTGGTAAATTTGAGTCTCAGTTATGTCGTTTGTCCGTATATATAACTGTCGGATTTAATATATTGGCGCAGGCTATGGTGTCAACCGTCCATGTTTTTATATTTACATTCACCCTGTAAAGTCTTTATGTAATCCTATTAAAAATATGCGGTACATCTGTCGATGAACCTACACTTAGAAACTGGTTTTAGCCAGTTCGGATTTCGCCCGTGCTATTCGTGGACTTCTTCAAATAGACTACATCGGGCACTTAACACTAAGCTCCCATTGGTCGACGGTCATACCGTATGACACTAGCGGAGTGATACAGACCCATAGGTCGTTGCCATCGCGTTGCTATGTGTGTAAATGGGTTAAGAAAACAACCGCGACCTGTATTTTTAGAATGTGCTTTGGCAATAGATATTCAAGTTGCACTGTTATTTGTTTGCCTTGTAAGTCTTTTCCATTCACAGAGAGAAAGTTTACTGGAAAAAATCCTGAATTTTTAATACAGTTAGAGTACATGTAGTTGGGACTACTTTCTCACCATATTTAGAAACTGGAATAGCTATTACATCGACATTACATCTATCAAACCTCTTTGACCGGTATATGATAAATTCTTATACAGAAAAAGAAATCTGGCCAATAAACACATTAAATTGACAAGACAGAAAATATAAATATAAGGAATAAACAACATCTCTTTGCCGCTCATGACGGTATGACTACATTAGCTTCGGGGGTAAATTTAACGAAAACGCCCTTAGGGCGTTTACGAAATTTACCCACTGCGAAGCTAATGTAGTCATACCGTCATGAACGTCAAACATATGTTGTTTATTCCTATAGTCAACGTTTCGGATACGAATCATAGGGCAGACTGCCGAGATTATCCGTTTGTGTGCGCGTCATAAGGGTATTCCCCAAAGGGTATATTTTTTTGTGACAACATATTCATTTTGTATGGTGGCATATTTCTGACACCAGTTAACCCCTTATTTATCATGATAGATTCCTATTAATATCTCACATAAATACTCAACTAGTTAGTTTTCGCAAAAGCTTTCGCGTTAGTTTTCAGATAATTATCTGTAAAGTGGAAACTTTTCACGATAACCAGATAAATATCTGAACACGAACTTTGTCGTGATACTGCTTTAAACTTATATTACTTAAACGAATTTATCTAGTTACTTAACTAGATAAATAACTAGAAAAGTTTCGTGTTACCAGTTATTTAAAAGTAGAAAATTGCATTCGGATACCTTCGGTAGGGACAGGATATCTATTGTTAGATAAGTTAACACGAAACTTTTCAAGTAACGTTTCAGTTAATTTAAATATTATGTCGTGACAGTACGTGGCACTAACAGGTCATTTGACGCGATACGATTATTATCAGGTTTTCATGAAAATATTCAACTTTCCACTTACTAGATAATTATGTGAGATATTAACTTGAAACTTTTTAGAAAAGCTAAGTAGTAACTGGTGTCAGAACCATGCCACCATAATTTTGTTATAGGTGTCGTCAACACGCTGCTCGGTAACTACACAACATATGTGCACTTTTTGTGAAGTTAGATCCTTCGCTATGATTAGTCCGTCGAGTGATCTGACTTGAAGTCATTACCGTTTTAGTACAAGCGCGTTATTAAAACCATTTCACATAAACACAGCGGCTGCAGTTGAACTGGAAACTATATAGACAAAGATCTGAAGAAGTTTATTTAGGCTTCAAACGTTTTGACACTCGCGTCTTATTTTCATAAGCTATCTGCTTTAACTCTTTCCTCCCTGAAACTTTAAATGGACAATTCCAGTTTCCATTTAAGTCTAGTCCATTTCTGACTTTTAAGGGTTGTTTTTGTTAATGTTTGGCATTATGACAAACAGTGAAGACCCTGATCAGAGGGCTCCTTTCGGAGCCCTCTGATCTGGGTCTTCACTGTTTGCACAGGACAAGTGTACGACTCACATGTACACTGTTTGAAAAGGACGCCTATATGCGGGACTAGACTTCAAAGGGTTAACACATCACGCTAAAATTCGCCTTATTTAAACAAACATCGTTCCATTGTGTATAGTCATGTATATGTGCTCGGTAAGTAATATTCCTAAATCTTAACATTTGGTAGCTTAATGCAGGCTCTGAAAAGTAAACAAGAATGCTTCAAGCAACCATCTTAGCAAGCAATGAAGATAGGGTAACCCAGTTTCTACAACGTATGGGTGGGAATTTAGGTCAAGAACAAAATGAGTTTGTAATTACTCAACAGATACTTTGGTTTGCCTGTTAATTATAAACCGGGCAAGCCTTTCCTTTTAAAAGGAAATTTTATTCTCTTTTATGTAAATATAATAAAGTTCAACCTCCGATAACCTACAGAACGGAAGACACTGTTTTATGCAGGACATTGCCATGCAGAAAGCACCTAGATACTTTACGCGCCCGACTCCAATGCAGTGAATGCGTTCTTGGTGATACCGTTGCAGTTTTTCAGCAACGTTTCTGACATGATTCGTGTCATGTTCGGGCTTCCCTAAAGTTACGTCATACAGTAACCGCCCAGCGATAAAAGTTCACAATTTGAAAGATTGGCACGCGACGTGTACAGTGTATAGTGCTTGAAGCGCTCAAACAAAAACATACAATTTATTAAACCTAAAAATGTGGATTGGACAAGGGTAATGCAGATGGTTCCCTTTGGAACGTTCTGTTAAGGAGCAATCTGCCTATGATTGTCTCTATATTTCCTGTACACAGGGTTGACTGTACATCGGCAGTTACACCTCGCTAAATAGGACTTCAAATTGAATTGGTTTAAGGTTATTTTTAAGACAGCTGGTTGTTTAATATACCAAGGGGGCAGTATAGAAAGCTCCTAGGATATTTATTCTGACATTGAGCGAAAACTCGTCTTAAAATTCCATAAGTCAAGCTCTGTTTTGTATCGTTATATATTGACATGTACTATATACTAATGTAGTAAAAGAGTAAAGAGTAAACATAAACATTATATAAGAGCTAAGAAACGTAAATTTATTTTAAAAAGGAAAGCTTGATTTCTAATTTGATGATCTTCGCGACGATTTCACACGGTTGTTTAATCTTCCATCTTGAGTATAGCTACAATGAAACGTTTGTTTAGCAACGACTCATTAAATAACCATTTATAAGAAGATTCTCCTGTTGCAGATGGCTTTTTAATAAGTTGGGGGGGGGGGGGGGCGTAATTAATAATTCAACAGTCTTTCTTATTGTGTGTACATATTCATTTTGATAGAAGTTCAACGTAAGTTAAATTCTTACATTTGCGATTATAATAACATGATTTGACTGTTATTTGAAAAATTATTTTAAATGTTTTATTCAGTTTTAGTTACTCGGCGTCTAGTCAGGATTCAAACTGCTTAACACTCATAATACAATTATTCAGATCCCATTAATAAGAAATCATCTTAAAACTTAATTTTGAAAATACATGTACCAGGGCCCAAGGTTATAAAGCTTTTCAGTTGAGTCTAAACTCGTTCCCAATCATTTTATTGGTCATATTTGAGCCTAGGCTCAAATCGGACCAATCAAATGCTTGGGAACACACTTAGACTCCATTAAAACGCTGTATAACATCGGAGCCTGGAATGAGAGCAGATAACAGATAACTCGCACTCCGTTGTCAAATTTACCCGACGGTCGATAACTTGTACTTACTCAAGTTGAATATGCCCGTATTTAAACGTTTAAACGTAACAGAGTCATATTCAAACTTTGAAACACGAATAAGTTCGATTCAAACGAAATTGAGTTATTGAGGTCGGACGGCAATTAAAGGATACGAGACTATATTAAATCTAGATCTTAGGCGTCTGACTGAATCTCGGCGTTTGATCAGTATTCAAACTGTTTGCAAATGGCAGTACACTCTGGCGGAGACAGTAAAAAGTGAATTGGAATGTTGATGTATCTAAACATGTAAAAAGGATTTGCGTCTATGCGTCATCCCTTGGCAATAGCCAATTGTAGTTGGAGCGTTGTATCCTGGATATACATTATAACAATTAACCCTTTACCCCATAGAAGCGACTTTTAGCGTATTTAATTTATTCCTCCGCTGAAGAAAATAGTTCCAATTTAATCAGTAATGAATATATATTATGGGTAATATTTTCTAGATTATAGCACATGATAGCTTAAAGCAGGCTGAAAGTAAAGCAGAATGCGCCCTAAGGCGCATTCTGCTTTACTTTCAACCTGCTTTAAGAAGTCACCTATCTTAAGTACTAGAAATAGGCTATCAGGTAAAGGGTTAAATACCGGTATAAGTATGTGGTCAAACTTGTATTTAGTGGCTATCATTCAGTGCTTAATACGGGCGATTTCTAAATGAAGGATAAAATGAAGGATAAAATAATACAGAAAGCTCATATAAAAGCTTGTTGCATGAATTCTATCCTACGTAAGGCAGTCACCTGTCTTTAGATATCTAAACGTTTCACCCATGAGGAGTTTTAACTTGTGACACCGCGCCATGATAGAGATATGAATCTGATAAATCGACAATTATATAAGTACACATCACGATTAACCCTTCTCTTGTTACAAGTGTATAGTGGTGCGTTTTGAAAACAGTGACAATTCAGGGCTCCAGATAAGGGGAGTATTTCAAAAACTAAAACATTTATTTCTGATTTAAACCCTGTGGTGTCACTACTCATTAGAATCGTCTCTTCGAGACGATTCTAATAAGTAGCAACACCATAGGATTTGGTGTTGAAATAAGTGAGAAAATGTTGGATTTGTTCAGTTGACTCCCTTTTATCTGGAGTCCTGACCAAGATGAGGCAGTTCCCGAATGAGCAGTCTGATCAGAGACTGTACTCGTTTTCTTATTGGATCTGTATGACATGCGACTGCACTCTTATCTGTGAAAATGTTTCTTTTAATTGATTTTAGTATAATAGTTCAGATGATAAATGTTCATAATGATCGTATTCTCAGTGGGGTTTACGGGTACATTTCCAAATCGGATCAATTTCATAGAATGAATTAATGTACAGTGCTCCCTCTCTACAACAAAACACAAAGGGAGACAAAGATTGTGTGTGTTGTTCAGAGGGAGTTGTTATTGGGAGTGAAAATTGAGGCTTACATATGCAAACAGCTTGAATCCAGATCAGACGCCGCGTAAAAGCTTTTTGGCACTCGTCATTATAGTCCTTGTGTCAAAAAGTCCAATAATATGACATTTAAAAGCAGACGATATGGCAGCAGTGAAAATGTTAGACAAATGACTTGTTTTGGAAACAGCGCAAATCATTGTTGTCAGGAGGGAATCGTTGTTGGGAGGACCGTTGTAAAGAGGGAAAACTGTACAGCGGCACTCATTGTTGTTAGGAGGTTATCGTTGTTGAGGAGGGAACACTGTATTCTAAAACCCACATTTTACGACCACTGAGAAGAAGACCTTGCCAACTAGAGCAGAATGAACCACAGTAAAACAGAACTTGCCAATTTAATGCTTTACTTATAATCTGTTTAATCAATTACTGTTTCTACGTTTGAATACAGTTGGCCATTGAAAACAGGTTGAAAATACAACAGAATGTGCGTTACTTTAAGCCTGCGTTAACTCTTTCCTCCCTGAAACTTTAAATGGACAATTCCAGTTTCCATTTAAGTATAGTCCATTTCTGACTTTTACGGGTTGATTTTGTCAATGTTTGGTATTATGACAAACAGTGAAGATCCTGATCAGAGGGTTCCTAGGATGCCCTCTGATCTGGGTCTTCTTCACTGTTTGCATAGGACAAGTGTACTATTTTAATGCACACTGTTTGCAAAGGACGCCAATATGCGGGACTAGGGTTCAAAGGGTTAAGACACCATCTGCTAGGATTATATAGAAACTATTTCTCATGCTACATATTCATCACTGTTTTAAGTGAAACTACTTTCTTCAAGTGAGGAATTAATCAAAGGCGTAAAATGCGTGTTTATGGAGTAATAGGCTAAGGAGTAACTTGATTTTAATACTGAAAAAAAAACACTGGTTAGAGTTGACGTTCTAGGTGGACATTTATAGATGGACTTTAGATCTATATCATCATCGTTCAATGGAGAATTCTTGTTCTTACACTAAACGAAAACGCAATGTAGATATAATAAAATGAAGAAAATGGAAATTGTTTCGAAAATGTTTATCATTCGAATTTATGAGAATGTCTTTATACTTTGTACACATATCTATACACTCAACCATTCTGAGAAAGAAAATAAAAAGAAAGTATTGGGTTATCAACCTTAATTTTCAAATATAGGCTTTTACAAATATTTCCCTTGATTATTTTTTAACACCGCTGAGAAATAAATTTCATAACTGCAGCTGATGACCTTGAAGTTTCTCTTTTTCCTAATTTAGTGATATTTAATATTATAGTTAAGCGTTATTTCATAAAATGCACCGTCTCATCATGCTCTGCACTGTTTTGCTATTTCATACAAAATGTTCTGCTGTATGGTCGTTATATCGCTATTATATATATTATCTATAACAAAATCTTCCACCAAGCTCAATGGTGGAGTGTATTGCAATATCCAGGCATAAACGGGAAAAGTATATACCGGTTTAACTGAATGTTATATCAAATTGCTGAAATTGATACATTGTATATATATGTAAATGCCCTGCGTGCACTTAAAATGACATTTTCAGTCTATGAATATAGCGTACTCCGTTTAGTGTTGAAAAGTTGATATTCGCCATTTAATGTTAGAGTTTTTTATATTCTAGTTTTTTAGATAATTTTAGGACCCATCCAGATAAACGTGGGACCATGCTTATAAAGCGTTTGGATTGAGTCTGAAATTGTTCTCAAGCATTTGATTGGTCAGATTTTAGCCTAGGCTCAAATCTGACCAATCAAATGCTTGAGAACGCACTCAGACTGGTTGTTTGTCCAATTGAATCCTAGTGTTGCGTATATGCGTCGTTTTCAAACCGTGTATAGCGGTGAAGAGTACAGTGGCCTAAAATAATGGTGTATACCCATGTCAGATGACTCTTACAATAGCCCTAAAAGGGTACACTGTTTGTGATTTTACAATATCTAGTTAAAACATTCTTAAATAACTAGGGGTTAGATTTAATTGGAAATTGAAATTGGCCAGGATGAGTTAGAATAGAATAAATTTTTTCGTTTAAACTTTTAACGATTTGTTTTTCAATTTGAATAACAAGCAGATTGGAGCAGAAAATGACAACTTTTTTAAAATGTTGATGAGTGGCAAACAGTTTGGAGCTAGATCAAACGCCGGAATATGGCTCCAGATTGTTTGCAATAGACACGATTGCTTTAGGCTATCAGCTGGCTAAGTAAATTTTTCGTCCCCCTCACCCCGAAAGGTAGAAAAATTCCACATATTCCATGATTTAGTATGCATATAGGCGACCCCATTTAGGGTGGATGACAAGCCTGAAAGTGGTGCAGATTTTTTTACTCGGCGTTTCCATGGCAACCGCTCAGTTTTACACTGTGTTTCAGGAAAACCACTGTGACTTGGTCATTTTTTGCAATAGAAGAATGAAAATAGTACAGTGATGAAGCTTAGACATTGAGCTTTAATAAAATGAGAGTTTGTGTAAATTATCTCATTTGCAATCTTATGAATATTAATGAGAATATTCAAAAACTCATAAAAATCGGGAAAATAATATCAAAATCATACTTTCAACTGAACATTAAACACACTCAAAGGACACAAAAGGTACAAATTTTGCTTAAAAAACATATCTGAACATTCCTTGAAAGAATGAGCTGGGTTTGATTAAACACCGGCTACTGTATATGCCCCAAATTCCGTTTCTATGACAGCCGTCCATTTCTGACACAGAAAACGTGGCAATTCCTCAAACTTGCCCCATCTTCCAGAACATCCTCTGTAACTTTGTTACTTTTTGTAGTATAAATATGAAAATTGTACAGTTATAGAGCTTAGAAGTTGGCCTTTAATTGAATGAACTTTTTATATAAATTAACTCATTTGCATAATTATGAATATTAATGAGATTATTAAAATCCTTAAAAATGCAGGGAAAAATTATTAAAATCATACTGAGTACGTAAATTTTGAACTGACTCGAAGGACACAAACAGCAAATCGTAATTATGATACATCAGAGAATATTTCTAGAATAATTGAGTCGGTTGGCGGGTCATAACGCTTTGATCACACGTGCGACGAGTTCCGTTCCCATGACAACAGGTCCACAAAGATTCATTATTGATTCAGGAAAGCCACTTTTTCTTTGGCGTTATTTGTGAAAAAAGAATGAAAATAAATTTTCAATAGAGCCTAAACATTTGCTTTTAATTTGATGAAAACTGATGCACTTTATCTAATTTGCATACTGATGAATATTAATGAGATGACAAGAAAAACAGAGATAATTTATGAACATGTATCAAAACCATATTTGGAACTAATCCTCAATCTAGCCCGGTGGTCACAAGAAGAACATGTTGTAAATTGAATACTAGTATTAAAGGGCAAACATAGAATGCATGAGCTGGTTTTGTGCTAAAATTATCTGCCATATCTGTTTTAGCTCACCTGAGCAAAAGGCTCAAGATGAGCTGTTGTGATGGCCTTGTGTTCGGCCTTGTGTGTCGTCCGTCGTCGTTAACACTTGCTTCAATTGTCATCTCCTCCAATAGCACTTGACATATTTCACCCAAACTTTACATGTTTCCAAATGTTTCTTGGATAAAGTTCTTTCAAATTTTTCCAAAAGATAAAAACGATGATGAATTTTGGTTGCCATGGCAACCGAAGTAAAAATCATAAGGAAATCTTGAAAACAATTCTTAACAAAAACTTCAAAGGTCAGAGCTTAGATATTTGACACATAGCAGCTGCTATAGGTTCTCTATCAAGGTTATTCAAATTATTCCCCTGGTGTCAAAGTTGGCACCGCCCCGGGAGTCACAGTTTTACAAAGAATTATACAGTTAGATTTTGACCAGATTGTCCTCTGAAGCTAATGTGGCCAAAGCTTTGATATTTGGCATATGCTATTTGCTATGTAGCGAACATGCAAAGGTAGCGAAACTCCAGGTGGCCAAAGGTTCTGAAATCTTTCAAAGCCTTTGAAAATGGGTGAAAATATTGTCTGAGTAACAAAAAACTTTGATCTGGGTATGATGCAAAGCTACTCGGTGTCTTATGCAGGTCCAAGCTGTTTGCAAATGTCACTACAGTAGCCTTTTGAAAGATAAGGATTAATGAGTTGGTGGATGAGTTGGGTTTTACAGTACTGCGATACAAAATAGGTCATATAGCGATGAGGAATGATAAGATGAGATGCTGATGATTTAAGGAAGAAGATTTTGGCTTATCCCATTCGTCCGAAGCAGAGCATGGGATCAAAACAACCGATGACATATCAGTTCAGATTTAGATTTGAACACGTTCAGTCAGAAGTACTTAAAACGATCACATATACGCAGATTAGTCTACATATTGAAAGCCTGTACATGATTTGGAGTCGATGCCAAATCTGAAACCTTTGCAGTTTTACACATTAAAGCAAAATACACCGACATTTCATTTCAGATAAGTCTATTCTGACATATTAAGTTCATAGTTACATGTGCTATGTAGAGTGCAGAATGTCGTAACACTCAAACCGGCAAGAAACGGAGAAGCTCAACTTGATTATATGCCAGTCTGAAAAAGACAAGGCCTTGAAAAAGGCTACGTCTCAAGGGATATATACCTTCTTTGGTGCTTTACTTTCTAGAAAGAGGACTGGTGATATAGAATTCGCCGAGACCATAGACAGCTATGTTAAAAGGATGTCTGAAGATGAGTACAAATTGAAAGAATCTTTGGAAGATATTCACTGGCATAAGGATAATGGTTGTTATTCAGCATACACTACATAGTAAAATAAACATTTCAAGATAACACATTGACCCTGACACTGATAGTGATGAGAAACCAGGTCCTTCTACAAATAAAATTCAGAGGAAGTTTTTCAACTGGAAAGAACTGTGTTTATTTTGTGAGAAAAAGTCTTATAAAAGAGACAAGAATCTCACAAATGTGGCAATATTTGAATTTTGTTCCATATTGGAGAAGAGAACACAGGAAAAGAATGACACAGAAAAGAACTGTAGGATTAGTGACTACAGCAAGCTCAGTGCAAATGAAGCCAAATATCACAAAGGCCGTCATAGCAAGTATATCAATCAAGAAAATGGTACAAAAGATTTGTCTGAAGCAGGAAATGTTTATGATGCGGCATTTGAAAGCTTGTTGACTGAAATAACAGCATAACAAGAGGCACATGGGCCATAGTTCGCCCAATTGAGAAAAGCTGAAAAATGAAGAGAATGATTTATGTCCCGGGACGGGTCATTTTTACCCCCAGAGGCATAATTTGAATAATCTTGATAGAAAACCAGCAGATGATGATATATGCCAAATATCTAAGCTCTGTGTACTAGGACTTCAGAAAAGATACATTTTTAAGTTTTCATTGGAACAATCAATTTTAGTTCCTGTGACCTAGATATGCATCAGACCAAAATCATTTCTTTAATAATTGTAAAGGCCATCTAGAAGTATCACAACGCCAAATATCAAAGCCCTGGTCACATAAGTTTGAGAGCAGAAGATGTTTTAAAATGTCACTAAATAACGTTCTTTATGTAAAACTGTGACTCCCGGGTGGACCATTTTTGATCCAAGAGACATAATTTGAACAGTCTTGACAAAGAACCTGTATTTGATACCTAATATCTAAACTCTGTGTACTAGGGTTTCAGATCAGAAAGTTTTTCAAGTTTTCATTGCAATATCTATTTTAGCTCATGTGACCTAGATATTCAATTGACCCAAATCATTTCAACAATATTGGTAAAGGACATTTCGCAATGTCATCTATGCCAAATATCAAAACTCTGGCTACATTAGCTTGAGAGGACAAGCTGTTCAAAATCTAACTGTATAATTCTTTGCAGAAATGTGACCCCCGGGGCATGGCCAATTTTGACCCCAGGGGAATAATTTGAATAAACTTGATAGAGAACATATAGCTGCTGCTATGTGTCAAATATCTAAGCTCTGACCCTTGTAGTTTTTGTTAAGAATTGTTTTCAAGATTTCCTTATGATTTTTACTTCGATTGCCGTTGCCATGGCAACCACAATTCTGCATCGATTTTATCTTTTTGAAAACTTTGAAAGAACTTTATCCAAGAAACATTTCTGTAAAGTTTGGGTGAAATATGTCAAGTGTTATTGGAGGAGATGTCAATTGAAGCAAGTGTTAAAGACGACGGACGACGCACAACGCCAAACACAAGGCCATCACAACAGCATATCTTGAGCCTTTTGCTCAGGTGAGCTAAAACAGATATGGCAGATAATTTTGGCACAAAACCAGCTCATTCATTCTATGTATGCCCTTTAATACTAGTATTCAATTTACAACATGTTCTTCTTGTGACCCCTTGGCTAGGAAAAATCTTCTTCTCTGAAACATTTAGGCCCGGATCATATATATTTGACATGTAGCTTTGCCCTATGGTCCTCTACCAAGATTGTTCAAATTATGACACCTGGATCAAATTTGGCCCCGCCCCGGTGCTTATCAGTTATATCAGCTATATCAAATTTTTGTCTTGCCAAGTCAGCTTCTATGGTATAATGTCTCAGGTGAGCGAAATGTGGCCCTCTGGGCCTCTTTGTTTTTTAATGCTACACTGTTAACCCTTTCACAGCTAAATTGCACATGTACGAGCGTGTATTGTCTGCTTTACCTCGTTCAACGCCATGTTATTTAAGCATTTTGTTATCTTGTGTATAGGTTTCTTAACCCTTTCCCCAATAGAAGCGCCTTTTAGCGGATATGATTTATTCATCCGCTGTAGAAAACAGTTCTAATTTAATCAGTAATGAATATGTATTAAAGGGAATATTTTCTATATTATAGCACATGATAGCTTAAAGCAGGCTGAAAGTAAAGCAGAATGCGCCCTAAGGCGCATTCTGCTTTACTTTCAACCTGCTTTAAGGAGTCACCTATATTAAGTACTAGAAATAGGCTATCAGGTAAAGGGTTAAATAGACAACGTTTAACCCTTACTCAATATATACTCAATATATATTCATTTTAATGCATCTAATTTATTCCTCCACTGAAGAAAATAGTTAAACAGTCATGGATATGTATCATAAGAAATATTTTCTATTTTCTAGCAGATGGTGGTTTATAGCAGGTTGAAAGTATTTAAAGCAGAATGCGCCTCGTTGTCAATTGTATTCAAAGCTAGAAACAGACTTTTGATTAAATGGATAACCAAACACAGCTCAAATTCCATATTGATACTGTTTCTATAGATTTTAGAGTAGATTAAAAGTAAGACATGCTCTTTCTGCTTTACTTTCAGCCTACTTTAAACTACCATCCGCTAGGATATTATAGAACACATGTTAAGATGTAATTTAGCCACGTTTGTGCTTTGGAATATGGATACATACATATATTCGAGTTTGGCGAGTTTGTGATATCGAATTTTGACCGTAGTGAGATACAAATTATTACTTAATTACAAATTTTATCTTCATACACTTCCATGTACTTTCATTGATTTATTATTCGACTCGTATAATATGTATAACATGTTCATACCTTGAATGCATTTGACATAGGCGTTGCCTGTTGTCCAATCCTTTGTTCTGAATAAAATATTGTTTAATCTAACATATATCATATATTGCTTATTCATGACTGTATACATTTGAACTGTTTTCTACATAGGATGAATAAATTCAAAAGCGTACAAAGACGCACTTATGGAGTAAACGATTTTTGTTGAAACGATAACATTTGACATTGAACCCTTTCATCACAAATTTCGTTGTCTGCTTTAACATTTTAAGCCCAATAATATTGTCAGTTTTTATAAGAATTATACTTTTTTAAGTAATTGTAAAAAATTACTCGGTGTCTGGTTTGGAGCCAAACTGCTTGAAATGCAACTAAAGTCACCTAAAGGTCTAGCATTCTTGTATAAACTTTCACTTTACTTATAGGCTTATACAGTGGTCAATTTTAACGTTTTTAGCTCACCTGAGCCTTCGGCTCAGGATGAGCTATTGTGACCGCTCTTCGTCCGTCGTCCGTCGTCCGTCCACATTTTCAAACAACATCTCCTCAGAAACCACTGACCCGATTTCAACCAAACTTTATCAGAAGCATCAGTGACAAGGGGGAACGAAATCTTGTTCAAAGGTTTTGGCTAGAGTTATTCCCCTTGCTTTGGGACTTGATTTTCTAACATGACCGTATAGACAACTTTTAATGCATAAGAAAATCTTTAAAAATCTTCTTCTCAGAAACCAAAAGGCCCAGACCTTTCATATTTGGTATGTATCATAACCTAATGATCTTCTACCAAGATTGTTCAAATTTTGACCCTGGGGCCAAAATTGGCCCCGCCCTTGGGCTTATCAGTTTTTCTTAGGAAAATCTTTGAAAATCTTCTCCTCTGAAACTGTATGGCCTAGATCATTAATATTTGACATGTAGCTTTGCCTTATGGTCCTCTACCTAGCTTGTTCAAATTATGACCGCCGGGTTAAAATTGGCCCCGCCCCGGGGCTTATCAGTTTTACATAGAGTTATATAGGAAAATCTTTAAAAATCTTCTTCTCTGTAACTGTATGGCCTAGATCATTAATATTTGACATGTAGCTTTGCCTTATGGTCCTCTACCTAGATTGTTCAAATTATGACCACCGGGTCAAAATTGGCCCCGCCCCGGGGCTTATCAGTTTTACATAGAGTTATATAGGAAAATCTTTAAAAATCTTCTTCTCTGAAACGGTATAGCCTAGATCTTCCAGCTTTGACATATAGCTTTGCCTTATGGTCCTCTACTAAGATTGTTCAAATTATGACCCTGGGCCAAAAATGGCCCCGCCCTTGGGCTTATCAGTTTTTCTTCGGAAAACCTTTGAAAATCTTTTTCTCTGAAACTGTATAGCCTAGATCATTAATATTTGACATGTAGCTTTGCCTTATGGTCCTCTACCTAAATTGTTCAAATTATAACCACCGGGTCAAAATTGGCCCCGCCCCGGGGCTTATCAGTTTTACATAGAGTTATATAGGAAAATCTTTAAAAATCTTCTTCTCTGAAACTGTATAGCCTAGATCATTAATATTTGACATGTAGCTTTGCCTTATGGTCCTCTACCTAGATTGTTCAAATTATGACCACCGGGTCAAAATTGGCCCCGCCCCGGGGCTTATCAGTTTTACATGGAGTTATATTGGAAAATCTTTAAAAATCTTCTCCTCTGAAACTGTATGGCCTAGATCATTAATATTTGACATGTAGCTTAGCCTTATGGTCCTCTACCTACATTGTTCAAATTATGACCCCCGGGTCAAAATTGGCCCGCCCCGGGGCTTATCAGTTTTACATAGAGTTATATAGGAAAATCTTTAAAAATCTTCTTCTCTGAAACGGTATAGCCTAGATCTTCCAGCTTTGACATATAGCTTTGCCTTATGGTCCTCTACTAAGATTGTTCAAATTATGACCCTGGGCCAAAAATGGCCCCGCCCTTGGGCTTATCAGTTTTTCTTCGGAAAACCTTTGAAAATCTTTTTCTCTGAAACTGTATGGCCTACATCATTAATATTTGACATGTAGCTTTGCCTTATGGTCCTCTACCTAGATTGTTCAAATTATTACCCTAGGGTCAAAATTGGCCCCGCCCGGGGCTTATCAGTTTTACATAGAGTTATATAGGAAAATCTTTAAAAATCTTCTTCTCTGAAATTTTAAGGCCCAGATCTTTCAGCTTTGATATGTAGCTTTGCCTTATGGTCCTCTACCAAGATTGATCAAATTATGACCCCTGGGCCAAAACTGGCCTCGCCCTTGGGCTTATCAGTTTTTCATAGGAAAACCTTTGAAAATCTTCTTCTGAAACTGTAAGGCCCAGATCATTTGTAATTGAAATGTAGCTTAACCTTATAGTCCTCTACCAAGATTGTTCAAATTATGACACCATGTCAAAATTGGCCCTGCCCCGGGGCTTATCAGTCTTATATAGACTTATATAGGAAAACCTTTAAAACTCTTTTTATAGCTATATATATCACAATATTGTCTTGCCCAGTCAGCTTAGGTACAATGTTCTCAGGTGAGCGACTTGTGGGCCATGGCCCTCTTGTTTAGTAAACGCGTGTTCAGTCTTCTCCATTGGAGAAGGCTGAACACACGTTTACTAAAAACCGTTAACATTTAACTTTAACTTGAAACAATAATGTTTATTGTAAACAGAGTATTAAATGTTGTTCTTTGTCCATTATAACAATTGTATGCAGTTGGGAGGCTTATCAGACGCCTGCTGTCTCGACGTCTGATCAGACTTCAAACTGGTTGCCACTCGATACAAAAAGAGTCATCAGCATTTTCGAAAAAAATGTCATTTTCTACATTTTATAGAATCTAGTATTGGGTTTCGTTCTCCCTGTATCAACTTTCAATTTGTTTATTTCGTTGTACAGGAAGTACCGTAATGATTTTAAGTATTGGAAAAGACAGGTCTGAGCATACTGATCAGGTGTTCTACTGTTTGCCATGCAGTTTGCACCGTTGGGACAAATTAATGCACTGTGTTAATTCAAGCAATTTGTTCAAGTTTTATGCTAATTACAGCTTTTGCAAGGGGTGTTCAAGGGTGTCCCAATTTTTAGGATGTTCACGGCATAGGCATTCGGCCCGTTGGCTATGACACTACCCCTAGCTGCTATAACCCCCTCCACCACCACCAAACGTGGATAAAATACCCCAAAATCTATCCATACATTCAATAATCATCATAAAAGAACATTTCCTGAAGTTTCATGAAATTTAAAAAAAAAATATTTTTTGCCAATTTATATAAGTAAAATAGTATACATATATGATACGAAATTTTTTTTTTTTTTGAAACTTCTTGAAACTTCTTGAAACTTCTTGAAACATTTGTTAAGGATGTTTGTTGAACATATGGATGTATTTTGACTCATTTTGAAAGATTTATGAAGGGGGGGGGGGTCATAGCTTACGCGCCGAAAACCTGTGGTTCACGGTAGCTTGTTTCCTCGAAAGGATGCGTATTCATAAACCGGTTGGCGTGTCTTGCATCATCAGCGTAACACGTGAAAGATTAATTGACTTTACTTCCTGGCTCATTGTGTTTCTCAAGATCTCACGAAGGGATTACAGAGGAACCCCTTCCAAACCAGAACCTCTAAATACCGAAATTCTCTCTATACCGGACAAACAATTGGTCCTGTTTCCAACCCTTCTTTATTTTAAATTACACCATAAAGACGCACTTTATACATTTATGAAGATGTATCGTCGACATATTTCTCTGTATTCTAGTGGATGGTAGCTTAAAGCAGCTCGAAAATAAAGCATAATGCGCCTTAAGACGCATTCTACTTTACTTTCAACCTGCTTTAAGTGGTCAGTTATCTTCCATACTAGAAACACGCTATGGGGTAATGGGTTAAGCCCCTCTAAGCAGGAAAACCCTCTAAACCGGAAATGTATGTTGTCCCCACACATGTCCGGCTTAGACGGGTATCACTGTACTTCGTATGTAACAGGACTTAAAGTTTGTCAGCTACATCTTAGATACATAAGTTACATGTACTTGAGTTTTTTTCTTACATTGGATTATATGTTAGGCTAAACAGACAAAAGTGATCAATAAATAGAAGATTCGCCGATATTCTTCAAACAGGAAGGTAATTAATACAGGGTAAAAATAATGCAGAAAGTTTTTCAGCATCACTTTTATCCTGCTTTAAGCTGTCTCCTATCATTAGAGATTTTAACACTACATTTACTTCATTTACTTCAATTCGATATATCTTTCTCTCTATCTCTGTATGTCTGTATGTCTAAGGGGAGGGCTGTTACTAACGTTGTAAGAACTTGTAGCCCGACCCTTTTGCACATATATTTGTATGTAAGATAACATTATTTGTAAATTTGAATTGTTATATTAACCTTTGTACAAATATTGGGCATTAAAATATGTTTAAACTAAAGTCTGTATGTCTATCTATTTGTCTCTCTCTCTCTCTCTCTCGGTCCGTCTGTCTGTATGTGGGTTTCTTTCCGTCTTTTTTTCTGTTTATATGTATGTCAGTCTGTATCTACCCCCTCTCTATCTTTGTCTATCTGTATATATTTCTCTTCGATTTATTTTTCTCTCACATCAGCCAACAGTTGTGGTATGCCGATAATGAGTTCAAACTTTCAACTCCCCAAATCCCATGGAAATTTTATAAATTGGGTATGCATAACGTGTCCAGTGTAAAGTACAGTTGAATATTCACACATTTGATATGTAAATTGGCTATTCAAGTTGTTGTGACACATACTTTTATAATAGTTGTCTGAGCATACCACACATGTTATGTATGTACAGTAAAACTCCTCTGTTATGATAACTGAAAAATAGTCTGCTTTGTGGTGTTAAAACCAGGTGACAGCTTAAAGCAAGATAAAAGTAAACCAGAAAGCTCCAACGAGTTTTCTGCTTTACATTCATCTTGCTTTAAGCAGCCATCTACCTAAGAACCCCAAAATTAACCTCATTTAAGTGATGGTAATAGAGAGGTTTTACTATAATGTAAACTTACAAACTTTTAAATTAATGTACTTTGGTGTAGATTTCTGTAGTATCTGTAATCATCAAAGTCAACATGATTTGAATGAGACATCATTGTTTCATCTACATACATGTACATAATTTAAAGTGTGTTGTAAAAGCAAGGGAGAAAAGTTAAACGGACACCAACTATATTTTGAGTCATGAATTATGTCCCTTTTAAATGTCAAAGATCATATATATAGAACACAGAACACATACTCATAGCCTATTTCTAGTTTTAAAGAAGGTAACTTTTTTATAACAGGCTGAAAGTAAAGCAGAGTGTGCCTTTAGGTACAGTCTATTCGACTTTCAGCCTGCTTAAGTTATACTATCTGCTAGGATATAGAACACTTTGTTCATGACTGTATCAATTAGAAATATTATTTCACTGGAGGGATGATATTAGAGCGTAAAAAAGGGCTCAATGACAAAAAGCTAGTGTCGTCACGAACACGTCGGCAATGTCGTCGTTGTTGGCTCTGTTGTCATCGTCAAAATCTCAATGTTGGCCATAACTTCTTCAATTGTTCATACACAACCTTCGTTTTTATATATTTACAATCGCCCCATTCAATTCCATTGACAAAAAGGGTGTTCATTTCGTATAAACACCACTTTTCGAGAAGGCGGGACTTGTTGAAAAGTTTCGAAGGGGAGGCGGGGCATATGCAGTTTTCATTCGCGAATTAATCTGTGGAACTTGGGACAGCAAACATTTGGCGAATTTTTTAAAAAAAATTATTCTTAACAGATCTATGCCTTCCTATTAGTGGAAACTATGGTTCCCGACTAATATTCTCCTTTATTAATGAGATAAATTACAAGAAAATTGACATACATCTAGTCCACCTTATAAACAGCGGCTATCTGCGTTTCTTTATGACAAAAAACCGATATATTTATCCTACTTTAAAATGACGTCACTTCCAGTGACGTCAAAAATCGACATTTTTCGCGCCAAACTGTCAAGTTGTTGAAGTGGAATGTCAACAAATATTGGTTAGACCATGGTTGCGCGCGAATAAACGATATACATGTAGTTCGTTCATTTCCCATGAACGCCGAAATAATCAGTTCATTTCTTAAATGCATGTTTATCTTGACATGTCATATCAAAACATACCAAAATAGTTTAGCAATTGACATTGACCTTGGCCTTCGACCTTATTTTACTGTAATTTTCACTACTCTTCCCTTATATACCCCCCCCCCCCCCATTTGTTTTAATTTGTCAGAATATGGCTGAAAGTAAAGCAGAATGCTAATTAAGAGCATTCTGTTTTACTCTTATGCTGCTTCAAGCTACTGTATTGCTTATGAGGCATATTCAGGACTGTATATAGTGAAACCCTTTTCCTCAGTGGGAGAATAAATTAAAGGTGTAAAAAAGCTTATCAATTGGGTAATAGGTTGAAATGACTAAAGACCATGTAATATCAGATTACTTCTGATCAATATTGTTAACTATCAACAACCAGTGACAAATCAATACACAGTTATAATGTTTTATAGCAGTACAGTAACACTTCCCTGAAATAACTCATTCACCCCTGAAACCTTAAGTAACCCACTACCCCATAGGCTGTTTTCAGTTTTGAAGATAGATGACCACTTAAAGCCAGCTTTAAGCTACCGTATACTAGAATATAGAACCTATTTATGACTGTATAACCTTGAACTATTTTCTTCTGTGGCGAAATGAATTAAAGGCAGGAAAAATACGCATATTTGGGGTAATGGGTTTAAAGTAGTCTAGTTCATTTGTTTACTATTTATGGTGGTGTTTTAACGATATATTGTTAAAATGACAAACAGCGCAAACCCTGATCAGAGGGCTCCTGGTAGGAGCCCACTGATCTGGGTCTACACAGTTTGCATAGGACAAGTGTTCTCTTCATATGTAAACGGTTTGCTAACACATGTATATCTGCATCACTAGGTGGTTGTCGTGTTAACCCTTTACCCAATAACCTATTTATAATATTAAAGACAGGTGATCATTTAAAGCAGGTTGAAAGTAAAGCAGAATGTGCCTTAAGGCACATTCTGCTTTACTTTCAGCCTGCTTTAAACTACCATCTATTAGGCTATATAAAATATTTGTTGTGGTAATTGTTCATGAGGGTATAAACTGGAACTATTTTCTTCAGCGGAGGAATAAATTAAATACGCTAAAAGTCGCTTCTATGGGGGAAAGGGTTAAAATGACTAAAGACAATGTAATATCAGATTACTTCCGATCAATATTCTGAGGCTGACATTCCCCAAGCTGTCCATATGATATTTTTCTTTTACTCTTAACATGCATGCTAGCGGCGGATATATCCTACAGTGATGACCTTTGCAAACAGTTTGGATCCAGATGAGACGTAACTGTTCGACCAGGCTGTTTTGAAAAGAAATTTTTAAAAAATATTTTTTTAGAACAGTAGCAGACGAAAATTGTTGCAGACGAAAAAAATGCCCAGAATGCAAAGAGTTATATGGAATATTCAAGTTTCAAATAGTCTTGACCATTTCTTACTATTTAGGGGATTTTATACATTTTTCAGGGCTAGTTGCCATTCTCCATATTTTTCCGAAATATTCCGATTTTTCTTAATTTCTTCAGACCTACGGAATTTTCCGAAATCTTCGGATTTCTGCTCTTATTTTTAAATTTATGTTAACGTTGATATGGGTGTCAAACAGTTTAGATCCACATCTAACGCCACGTTACGCGGCGTCTCTGTATCCATGGACTTATACACACAGGTATAATTCCGTGCTGTATCTGTATCAATCTTTGGATCTGGATCCAAACTGTTTGCATAATCACTTTGTGTTATTATGCCCTGGGGCATAGTACATGTATATAGAATAATTAACCTCAGCCCTGGCACCTACACATCTTCTTTTCTATGATCAATGTCTAATTTATAAATCCTTTCAACCCTGAAACCCTGTATTGAAGACACCTTTGCTAAACAGTTTGGATCAAGATCTCAATGTTTCATGACTGCAGGAACAATCATAGTATACACGTTTGTCATTTGCTCAGTGTAGCAAGAGTAGTAAAAATAGAATTAGTAGAAGACTAGTAGTAGCTATTAAGGGTAAAGTCCCTTCAGGCTCTTAACCCATTACCCCATAAGTATGCCTTTTTACGCCTCTAATTTATCCCTCCACTGAAGAAAATAGTTCCAATTTATACAGTTGTGAATTTTTAACATTAAAAATAATTTAGATATTCTAGCAATTGATAACTTAAAGCAGGCCTTAATGCACAGGCTGCTTTAGTCTTTACTGTCAACCTGTTTTAAGCATAGGTGTCCGGCTAAAAAAAAATATAATTTTTTTTTTTTTGGTCTACTGTAGTGCTAGATCTATTACCTTCTCTTAAATATGATAGATCTAGCACTATAGGTCGTTTGCAGTTAAAAAACACGATAATTTTCAAATATCTCCACACCAAGACAACGCAAACAAATGGAATTTTGCATAGATTTATGGTATACCTATACCAACTCTGACAAAAAAGAACCATTTTTTCTCTTCGTTATAAAAAAGTTTTATTATTCGTTTCGAATCAGCTGTTTTTGTAGGTTAGCTTCTGCTTTATAATTTGTTTCTTTGTGTAACATTTGATTTGTTAAACGGTAAGTCGTTGAATTATTTATACTTAAATCTTTCATAAACTTTACTGTCATTGCTTTATTTTGAATCTGGTGGTTTGCTACGGCAATTTCATTTTGTAGAATGTTTGACATGTCAGAGTTGACAGAAAGGTGCAATATTTATTTTGTGAAATGTGTGATATGTATTTGATACAACATGTGTGGTATTGACAAATAATGATATTTAGTTCCATTCATAACTGATTTTAGTTTACCTGTGCCGGTACTTGTTGTACCAGACACAGACTTAAACCTAACTTGTCCAGTTATAGTGGGCACTAATATACTTAGGTCTTTGAAATTAAGGATGTCATCTGGGTCTTCAATTTTGAATGTCCCTGATGAATGGCAGTTGGCCATTGACAGTCTTAATTTTAAGACTCATATGGTAAAGGCTTGTAGTAGAAAGCCAATTACAGTGGAACCATACCAGACGGTTATGGTAAACGGGTTTCTTAGCAACAATAACCCACATGTAACCGATGTTGTTACTGAAACCATGGAACAGTCTAGTTACTCGGTTTGTCCGAGGGTTGTTAAATTGGAACAGACTGATTACCACAGGATACCTGTGAAGGTTTGCAATATGACAGCCAAACCTATTACCATAAGGCCGAGATCCGCTGTTTGTCATATCAGCGAGGTCAAGGTCATTGACACCATTGCCTCAGAGGTCCCAGGTTCAAGTCCCAACAAAGAGGGCTTTTCTCTCTTAGAGGAACTGGGAGTAAAGATAGACACTGCTGCTTTGACTCCAGAGCAAGTATTGCGAGTACAGCAGGTGTTAGGCAATTGGGAACACATATTCTCACGAGGTCTTACAGACTTAGGATGCGCCAATCTTGTTAAGCACAAGATTGAGCTTGAAGATAACAAGCCTTTCAAACAACCGTACAGGAGAATACCTCCTGGGATGTATGAAGAGGTCAGACAGCATTTGAAAGACATGCTCGCTGCTGGTGCCATTCGTGAATCCAACAGTCCATTCTCTTCTAATGTAGTTCTTGTCCGGAAGAAGGATTTATCCTTACGCTTCTGCATTGACTACAGAGAATTGAACCGTAAAACGCGCAAAGACGCTTACATGTTACCTCGTTTCGACGATACTGTTGATACCCTTGCTGGATCCCAGTTTTTCAGTAAACTTGATCTTAGATCGGGATACTGGCAAGTGGAGATGGAAGAGGCAGACAAGGTCAAGACAGCGTTTTCTGTAGGAAATTTAGGCTTCTACGAGTGCGAACGTATGAGCTTTGGGCTCTGTAACGCACCGGCTACGTTCCAGAGATTAATGGAGAAGTGTATGGGTGAACTCCATCTCAGGGAGTGCCTCATCTTCATTGATGACATACTGATTTTCTCCAAGACCTTTGAGGAACATACACAGCGTTTAGAGGCTGTCTTTCAGAGGCTTTCTCAGCACAACCTCAAATTGAAACCCTCGAAGTGTGAGTTCTTTAAGACCTCAGTTGTCTATTTAGGGCACATAGTTTCGAGTGAGGGTATAGCAACAGACCCAGAGAAGACTGCGGCTATAAGGGACTGGAAACCCCCTAGTAACATTAAGGAGCTGAGAAATTTTCTCGGGTTTGCTGGTTATTATAGGCGGTTTGTCCAGAACTTTTCCTCTATAGCTCAGCCCCTGAATGCCCTCCTAGAAGGCCATTCGACCCACAAGGTCAATAAAAAAGGGAAGGCTAAGAGGAAACCCAAGAAGCCTGCACAATGGGTCTGGGGAGAAAAGCAGCAAGAGGCTTTTTCTATACTGAAGGATAAGCTTCTCCACCCTCCTGTTCTTGCCTATGCAGATTACACCCTACCCTTCATTGTGCACACTGATGCCAGTGGTCAAGGGTTGGGGGCTGTCCTGTATCAGGTACAGGAGGGTGCGGAGAAGGTTATTGCCTATGCCAGTAGGGGTCTGCGGCCTAGTGAGCGCAGATATCCGGCGCACAAGCTTGAGTTTTTGGCACTGAAATGGGCTGTTACGGACAAGTTCCATGATTATCTCATGGGTAACTCCTTCGTAGTTATCACAGATAACAACCCATTGACTTATGTCTTAACCAGTGCCAAGCTCGATGCCACTGGGAATCGCTGGGTCGCAGCCCTGGCAAATTACAACTTTTCTATAAAGTACAGAGCTGGAAAGAAGAATGCTGATGCTGATGGGCTCAGTAGGCTTCCTTCTGATACCATACGTGTGATCTGTCAGTCAGTAACTGCGAATGTTCCGTTTGCTGAATGTGTCTCTAGTGGGGATGATCCTCAGACGGCCGCTGAGGGCCAGTCCTACTCGAAACACTTCAGCAAGGTGGATTGGGCAAAGGAACAGAAGCTTGACCCTGTCCTTGCCAGAGTTATTACACTCCTAAGCAGCAGTTTTCGCCCCAGGGACAGAGCATCCCGCATGGAATTGCCAGAGGTACAAAAGTACATTAGAGAGTGGAAGAAGCTCCACCTCTCAGGCAATGTTCTGTACCGAACTGCCGCTCTGGATGGTGTAGTTGTGGAACAGCTAGTGATGCCAGAGTCCTTAAGATCCTAAGCCTTAAAGGGAGTACATGATGATGTAGGTCATCAAGGCAAGGAGAAGTCTCTATGGTTGGCCAAACAGAGGTTTTATTGGCCTGGCCTTGAAAAGGACATTAACACCAAGATTCAGACATGTGACCGCTGCATCAGAAGGAAGGCCCCTACTAAACCCATTGCACAGCTTAACCCTATTTCAAGTACTTACCCTATGGAGCTGGTCTGCATTGACCTGTTGTCTCTGGAACCGTCCAAGGGCGGCTTTGAGCATATACTTGTCATTACCGACCATTTTACACGCTATGCTCAGGCTATCCCTTGTCGGAACCAGACAGCACAGACCACGGCGAAGGCATTGTATGATAATTTCATACGTTTTTACTCCTTCCCCGCCCGGCTCCATAGCGATCAGGGTAGGAACTTTGAAAGTAGAGTTATTAAGGAACTCTGCAGACTTGCCCATACCCAAAAGTCAAGGACTACTCCTTACCACCCCATGGGCAACGGGTCTGCAGAGCGTTTCAATCAGACCCTTCTCAAAATGCTAGGAACCCCGGAGAACAATCAGAAATCTGACTGGAAGTCATTTGTTGCTCCATTGGTTCAGGCATATAATGCGACGCGGAGTGACGCTACGGGTTACTCACCCCACTTTCTCATGTTTGGGTGGCACCCAAGACTTTCAGTGGATGCCTTTTTAGGTACATCGCCTGTCCAGGATGAGGTTCCTGCAGGGCCTCAGTCCTATGGCAAGAAACTGAAAGCACGCATGCATTACGCATATGATGTTGCGGCTAAGCATGCTGGGAAATGCGCCCAGAAAAACAAAGAACTCTATGATAGAGGTAAACAAGAGGCTGTTCTGGAGATAGGAGATCGGGTTCTAGTCCGGAATGTTGGGTTGAAAGGCAAACAGAAATTGGCTGATAGCTGGGAAGAGACGCCCTATGTCGTGTGTGGCATACCGGATCCAGATTTACCAGTTTACAAAGTAAAACTGGAAAATGGATCCAAGATCCGCACACTGCATAGGAATCTTCTTCTTCCATTCAACTGCGTGCCAGTCGAGCAACCCAACAGTCCGGGGCCCAGACCCAGAGGTCCGTCTCAGTCGGGTCCTCAAAAGCCCAAACAACCCAGACAGGCCATGGAGTCAGAGTCAAGCTCTGAAGAGAGCTCTGAGAGCTCTGTCTACATAATTCCCCAGAGACGAAAACATAGGTTTTCTACAAGGACACAGCAGAGCAGATCAGCAGATGCGGGTAGTTTTACCCTTGGTCCTAGGCAACCCAGCACCAGAGTTGGAGGTAACTCCAGCCAGAGTGACGTTCCTGTGGCAGCCCCACTTGAACAACCTCAAGATCCTGTCCCGGATCTTACATTGGATCCTGCCTCTGTTGCCAATCCCATTTCAGTTTCAGGTTCGAATCCTGAATTCAGTTCAGTTTTGCTCTCAGGCAACACTGTAGACCCAAGCCCTGGCTCAGTTCCAGGCACAGATCTGACATTTGACCCTGATCCAGATCCAGACTTAAACCCGGTTCAGGATCCAGACCCAACTCAAGACCCCACTCCTTCTCCAAGTCCACCTTCTAGAAGGCCGGTCAGGAACAGAAAGGCTCCTGATCGTTATGGTCAGTGGGTTTGTCCCCAGATAGTCTGGCGCAATGCTTGCGATACAGACTCCTGTTTTGTGTAAGCTTAGAGCCAGATATCTTACATTAAGTATTACATGTAGTTGTAACCTGTAATTTATGCAGAATTAACACATGTAGTTTCAGTTTTGAATTCAGTTTTGTAGTTTTATTCTGTAATGTACACAGAATTGACATCTTTAGTTTTATTTATGTATTTTATATTAATTGACTGTACTGTGATCAGTCAAATTTGTATAAGTAATTATAATTTACTTGTAAATTAGCCAGAATCATGTGACAGATCCATGTACAGTAGAAATCAATCTTGATAATTGAATTACATTTTATTTAATTTGTAACTTGAACCTTATGTTAATAAGGTTTACCTTTCTGCATAGATAGTGTTTGGTGTGCTGAAAGCTCATGCATTCTGCATGAAAGTTTAGAAAGCCATTGCTTTCTGTATTTTATATTCATTTGCTTTCTACATGATGGTTTAGAAAGCTCATGCTTTCTTCATTATCATGTTAGGAGCTTGTGATTAATATAGCTTTCACCACAGTAATTTAGAAAGCTAATGCTTTCTGCAGAGGTAGTTAGAAAGTTAATACTATCTTACATATAGTTAGTGCGGGTATCTATGCACATTTATTATATTTATTTTAGTTATTCTAGTTCACCAGTTGATAGTTAAATTTGCAAATGTCAGGAGACATTTCAAAGAAGCAGGGGAGTATGTAACCAGGTTACTGTTTAGGGTTTCCCCTTATTATACCCCTTAGCTTTATGTTATTGTACTCGTACTGAAGTATGTTTGTGTGAGTGATGATCACGAGTGCACGGGTATATTGGTGAGCTAGTCGTGAGTGAGATGATGTGAGCTTGGGTTCATGGGTGAGTGAGGCATGAAAGTCACCTGACCGTAACCCATAAAGTTAACCCTCTTTCCCTCCAAATTCATTCTGGCTAAACTATCGTAGACGACAGGACGTTATATAGAATTACTTTATACTATACTTTACTTTAATATTAGATCTCTTTATACAACAACCAGCTGGTAAGTAACATAACTACTTCTATTAACTTATTCCACGGCACCTTGTATTTTACCGCGATGCCATTTAACTTAAACATATTTAGTAAGAATATATTTAGAAATAGACTATAACATTGTATTTCCTTTTTCAGGCCTTCGTTCATTCATTCATTACTACTTATTGATTAAAGAAGAACTTCAAACCCTACGATTGTGTTTATTCTCGATCAAACCGGGCTACGAGCGTCGGTTTGAAAAGTAATGCAATTCTCGTTATTCCTGGTGAAGAGTTCATGGATTTAGCATAGTAAAAAATGTAATGGGGCCTCACAATTAAATTTGTACAACGAAACAATCTATATCAGCACGGGATTCACCTTTCAGACAGAAGCAACTAGCACGGGATTTTACCTGGGGATATTATCCCATGTAAACAAACGTGATCAAGGTAATAGCCAATAACACCCCACGTAATTGACCATTTTCAGCGACACAAAAATTATATAAAACAAAGAAGAAAAGTTTTTAGTTAGACTAT
The DNA here is from genome assembly GCA_922989275.2 of Gari tellinella. Classification (NCBI taxonomy): domain Eukaryota; kingdom Metazoa; phylum Mollusca; class Bivalvia; order Cardiida; family Psammobiidae; genus Gari; species Gari tellinella. The sequence goes on along the minus strand of OV277863.1, from coordinate 11,484,753 downwards.
CAAAAATTCTGAATTTCCTTGTCAGAGTTGGTATAGGCACATCATAAGTGTATGCAAAATTTCAATTAAATAAGTCCACTAGTTTTAAAATAATCTAAGATTTATCGTGTTTTTTTGAACTGCGAACGACCTATACAGTTTTTTAGCTCGCCTGTATGTAGTACATGACGAGCTATTGCAATACCCCCGGTGTAGTCGTCGTCGTTGTCGTCGTCGTTGTCGTCGGCGTCGTCGTGAACGGCGTAAACAATTTTAAGAAAATGTCTATAACTTATATGTCCCTTGAGGTATTGCTTTCATAGTTGGTATGTAAGTGTATATGGACAAGACCTTTCCATGCACAGAAAAATGTTGACCCCTGTGACCTTGACCTTGAACTTAGGGCCTGCGTATAGGTTTCGAAATCTGCGTTTAGGTTTCGAAAAATGCCTTTAAACTTCTATGTCCCTTGAGGTATTGCTTCCATAGTCGGTATGTGTGTGTATGTAGACAAGACCTTTCCATGCTCAGAAAAATTTAGACCCCTGTGACCTTGACCTTGAACTTAGGGCCTGCGTTTAGGTTTCGAAATCTGCGTTTAGGTTTCAAAAAATGCCTTTAAACTTCTATGTCCCTTGAGGTATTGCTTCCATAGTTGGTATGTGTGTGTATATGGACAAGACCTTTCCATGCTCAGAAAAATTTAGACCCCTGTGACCTTGAACTTATGGCCTGTGTTTAGGTTTCGAAATCTGCGTTTAGGTTTTGAAAAATGCCTTTAACTTCTATGTCCCTTGAGGTATTGCTTCAATATGTGGTATGTGTGTGTATATGGACAAGACCATTCCATGCACAGAAATTTTTTGACCCCTGTGACCTTGACCTTGAACTTAGGGCCTGCGTTTAGGTTTCGAAATCTGTGTTTAAGTTTAGAAAAAATGCCTTTAACTTCTATGTCCCTTGACGTATTGCTTTCAGAGTTGGTATGTATGTGTATATTGGCAAGACCTTTACATGCAAAGAAAAATTTAGACCTGTGTGACCTTGACCTTGAACTTAGGGCCTGTGTTTAGGTTTCAAAATCTGTGTTTAGGTTTCGAAAAATGCCTTAAACTTCTATTTCCTTTGAGGTATTGCTTTCATAGTTGGTACATGTATGTATGTGTATATGGACAAGACCTTTCCATGCTCAGAAAAATTTAGACCCCTGTGGCCTTGACCTTGAACTTAGGGCCTGCGTTTAGGTTTCGAAATCTGCATTTAGGTTTCGAAAAATGCTTTTAACTTCTATGTCCCTTGAGGTATTGCTTCCATAGTTGGTATGTGTGTGTATATGGACAAGACCTTTCCATGCACAGAAAAATTTAGACTCCTGTGACCTTGAACTTAGGGCCTGCGTTTAGGTTTCGAAATCTGCGTTTAGGTTTAGAAAAATGCCTTTTACTTCTATGTCCCTTCAGGTATTGCTTTCATAGTCGGTATGTATGTGTATATGGACAAGACCTTTACATGCACAGAAAAATTTAGACCCCTGTGACCTTGACCTTGAACTTATGGCTGTGTTTAGGTTTTGAAATCTGTGTTTAGGTTTAGAAAAATGCCTTAAACTTCTATGTCCTTTGAGGTATTGCTTTCATAGTTGGTATGTATGTGTATATGGACATGACCTTTTGATGCACAGAAACATTTAGACCCCTTGACCTTGAACTAAGAGCCTGTGTTTAGGTTTCGAAATCTGCGTTTAGGTTTCGAAAAATGCATTTTACTTCTATATCCTTTGAGGTATTGCTTTCATAGTTGGTATGTGTGTGTATATGGACAAGACCTTTCCATGCACATATAAATTTGGACCCTTGTGACCTTGACCTTGAACTTAGGTCCTGTGTTTAGGTTTTGAAAAATGCCTTTAACTTCTATATCCCTTGAGGTATTGCTTTCATAGTTGGTTTATGTGTGTATATGGACAAGACCTTTCCAGGCACAGCAAAATTTAGACCCCTGTGACCTTGACTTTGAACTTAGGGCCCATGTTTAGTTTTCGAAATCTGTGTTTTGGTTTCTCAAAATTTTTATTACTCCTATGTCCATTGAAATATTCCTTTCATATTCAGTTTGCATGTGTATATGGACAACATCTTTCCTTGCATGCAAAATGTTTGAGCCCTCTGACCTTGACCTTGAACTTAGGACCAGCGTTTAGGTTTCAAAGTCTGCTTTTAGGTTTCTCAAAATTTCTTTAACTCATATATCCATTGAGATATTTCTTTCATATTTGGCATGCATGTGTATATGAACACGACCTTTCCATGCATGCAAAAAAAATTAGCCCAGTGTCCTTGACCTTGAACTAAGGTCGCGAAAGGTTTTAGGTTTCGAAATCTGCGTTTAGGTTTCAAAAATGCTTGTAATTCCTATGTCCCTTGAGGTGTTATTTTCATATTTGATTTGCCAGTGTATATGGACAAGACCTTTCTATACAGGTGTTACCAGGGATTATAAACGATAATAGATTCGTATTGCTGGTTCAATGAATTTATAATTCTATCCAAAACAGCCTGAAACAATAGGAATAATATACATTGTAAGTATCACAGACTAAAGGTTACAATGAATATTTGAGTCAATACAATAATTCCACGATTTCCGTCGCTCGTTAAACAAGCTAAATAGTAACAGCCGTAATAAACAGTTGTCTAAATATAAATAGTAACTTACCAGGCTATGGCACATTAAATGAATTTAACAGTAAATAGTTGCTGTGAGCAGCAAAGCTAATAGTATGACTCTATAAGACTATAATGTAGGTGTTGACACCATGACATCTAAAATACGAGTGCCGGGTTAGCGCGGTAAATTTATTACGTGGCTGTTAAAGCGGGAAGATGGGATGATGGGAATTAAGTTAAGTGCACGTGCAAAGTGACAACACCCTCTCTCAGAACCTGTCTTACAACTCACTCTCACGCAAACATACGACAAGTTGCACGGTAGATCTACATGGACAAATGACGTAGTACACAGGAAGGAAACCTGGTCAACACAGGCAAAAAGGTTGACCTTTGTGACCTTGAGTGTGCTTTTAAGTTTCTAAAGGTGCCGGTGGCGAGCTTTGTTGTCTCTCTGACAACTCTTGTTTTTTTTTTTTTTAGCCGGACACCTATGGTTTTAAGTGGTCATCTGTCTTTAAACTATAAACGTGTCATGGGTCCAGGGATTATGGGTTACTGGATAATGGACTGCATCATCCCATCCCTTGATGGTCAGCAATATCCCATTTCGTTGGGACTATAAAAATACAAGTTTGACTGTTTGTAATAAAACTGTCCACTAAATTACATACAGCCAGAAAGCTTATACGCTCCATTGCACACAGGCCTTCAATCAATGACCATGTGGCTAAAAATACACCTGCTGGCCTGAGGTACTTTTTCCAATACATGTATTTTGTTTACATTCCCTGGGTCATTGAAAAAGAATGTTTTACTGAAGTAAGGTTTGCAAGTGACAGTTGGATAAAAAAAAACATACAAGTAAGACAGGGTTATACTATACATTTGTATTTCTATGTGTATTTCTGGTGAAACAGTGCCCCTCTCTACAACAACACCATATTGGAGACAAATGTTGTGTGCGTTGTTCGGATGATGTTGTTATAGGGAGGGAATATTAAGACATTGCTTACATTTGCAAACAGCTTGTATCCAGATCAGACGCCGCGTAAGGCGGCGTCTGGATTCAAGCTGTTTGTCACTCGTCATTATATTATTATTATGTCAAAATCTTAACTAATATGTAACTTTTAGAAAATAGCAGACAGCAATTTTAAACAGACGGTATTGCAACAGTTAAACTGTTACAATATAAATGTCTTGTCTCGGGAAAGAGCAGCAAACGTCGTTGTAAGGAGAGAGTCGTTGTTGGAAGGGCGGCTGTAGGGAGGGGGCGCTGTATATCACAGTACAATAAAACCTCTCTATTATTAACACTAAAGAGTGTTAATTATCCTATAGGAGGTTTTTGTGTTACTGTCACCTTGCTTTAAGATTTCACCTGTCTTTTAAACAATCAATTGGCGTTTGTTTTAGTGGTCGTAATAGAGAAGTTTTGCTGTAGGTTGTTGCAACAGTGTGGACCCAGACTTGACAGGTAACAGATGAATACAGTAGGGAAGATGCAGGGCTGCCATAAGTTGACATGAAAAATCCTAAGATTTCCAAATTTGCATTTTTCAAGTGCGATTTTACGAATCGTACCTTTACGGCTTTACCCATAGCCTTTTTCTTGTTTTGTTGACATGCGACTACTTAAAGCAGGCTGTAAGTAAAGCAGAATGCGCCTAAGAGCACATTCTGCTTTACTTTCAGTCTGCTTTAAGGTACCGTGTACTTTGAAAAAAATCCGGAGATTTAGGAAAAATCCGGAGAAATGGCAGTCCTGAAGAAGCCTGTTCCTAATATTGAAGACAGGTGACTATTTAAAGCAGGTTGAAAGTAAAGCCTGCTTTAAGCTACCATCTGCTAGGATATAGAAATTACTTACTGTGCTGTAAAAAAATGGAACAATTTTTGTAAGGCCATGGGGGAATAAATTAAAGGCATAAAAATGTGTATTATGAAGTAATGGGTTAAAAGAGAAATTGTGTTCACTATTCTAACTGGCATGTAGACCAAGAGATGTTGTACGATGTGTAGATGTTTTGTATCTATCATTACAGATGGAGAACGTGGGCTTGGTACTCGGAGCAGCCGCTGGAACAGCCCTGGCAGGGGCTGCCTTCTACATGACTAGAACACCCAAACCTACAGTAATACCACAAGTTGACATGAATGCCCAAAGCTATATTTTGAAGGTACGTACCTCAACATTCCTAGCTGGTTTATACATTTGTTTACCTAAACTGTAAACCATACAACTAGTTCACATCAAATACCAAAACTATTTAATGAAGATAAGAATAAAACTATAACCATATCTGGTTTACACATTGAGCAAATATTCAACAAGCTGTCAGTATATTGTACAAGATACATCTTAAGAACTTTCTGAGAGCTTTTTCTGGAGGTTTCTGCATCACTTATGTCCTTATTTGAACATCACCTTGTTCATAGAGATCTCTGTTCTGTGAACAGCTATTAAACCTATTGAGTCTTAGCAATGAGTGTGCTCATTTTTTTTTTGCAACAATTGACCTGTGAAGAGTACGCTTGTCCTCTGCAAACAGTGTAGACCTAAATCAGAGGACTGCTTAACCCATTAACTCATAAGCGATTAACAATTATCAGTGCTTATCTCAATGCATGCTAGTTGAATAAAGTGAGTCAAAATGAGTTAGTATGAGGCTATTGCGCAATGAGTCAAAATGAGTCAGTATGGCTTAATGGGTTAAGGAGCTTTCTGATCAGGGTGTGCACTGTTTGTCATTTTGCAATAAAATACTCTAAATAGTCAACAATGGACTAGACTTAACCGACTCCCCCCCCCCCCCCCTCCCCCACCCCCACCCATAAATATGCCTTTTTACACCTATAATTTATTCCTCCACTGAAGAATATAGTTCCCTTTTATACAGTCATGAGTATTATATCTTAAGAAATATTTTTTATATCCTAGCAAAACCAAGCTGAAAGTAAAGCAGAATGTGCCTAAGGCACATTCTGCTTTATTTTCAACCTGCTTTAAGTGATCATCTTTCTTTAAAACTAGTGCAATGGGTTAATCGGAAATTGGAATTGGAAGTTTCAGGGGTCAATGGGTTAATGCAGGTTTTACTGTTTAGTCTACTTGTGACTATCTCATATAACTGCATACATTACTTTTAACTTGCTTCACCAGTTAAATAACTATTTTCCTATCATAGTTTACAAATAATTTACTACAGTTGAGATTTAACCCTTCTCCAAGAGATGCCCATTTAAGCGCATTTAATTTATTTCTCTACTGAAAAAACTAGTTCTAATTTATAGTTATGAATATGTACCGTAAAAAATATTTTCTATATTCTAGCAGATAGTAGTTTAACCCATTTCCCCTTAAATATACCTTTTTATGCTTTTAATTTATTCCTGAACTGAAAAAAATAGTTCCAATTTATAAAGTCATGAATATCTACCATTTGAAATATTTTATACATTCTAACAGATGGTAGCTTAAAGCAGGCTGAAAGTAAAGCAGAATGCGCCTTCAGGCATATTCTGCTTTACTTTCAACCTGCTTAAAGGGACTCGCAACCGGATGGTGTACTTGTCAAAATAAAATAAAATACTCAAATAAAAGCAAATTTGTGGCATTATTTGGCTTCTGACATTAAAAAAATATGATCAGTCCAAAAAAAGTTTCAAGAATCGTCACCGAATCTTAGATTTTTAGATATTTTCCATCGTTTTTCTATACCGACTAGTAGACGGTATAGTTGTTGTTGTTGCTTCTCTACACGGGCTCAGACATAAACCCGAGCCGAATCACGAAGTTGTATGCACTTTCGAACGCCACACATTGAAATACGTTAAATCGATCCGAGATAAACGGATAGTTCCGTGGTCCATTGGTCTAAGCGGTTTCCCCTATTTTGCCTTCTGTCCGCCAATGCCGGGCCCCGGGTTCGAATCCCACCAGAGACCAGTATATTTTTTTTATTGAAATACATTTTTTAAACAGAATTTCTTATCCTAAACTAATTCTTTACCATTTATATAAGCGTTTGACACATATTTACAAATTACTATTTTTAATGCACCATCTGGTTGCGAGTCGCTTTAAAGTGGTCACCTATCTTCAAAACAAGAAAGAGGCTATGGGGGAATGGGTTAAAATAGGCTGAAAGTAAAGCAAAATGTGCCTTAAGGCGCATTCTGCTTTATGTTCAACCTTCTTTAAGTGGTCACCTGTTTTCCAAACTAAGAAACAGGCTACCTGCATTGTAAAGGGTTAACCCTTAGCCTGCCACCCACGACTATAGCTCCATATGCAAACAGCTTGGATCCGGATGAGACCCCAAGTAACTCGGCGTCTCATCCGGATCCAAGTTGTTTGACACTCGGACAACATTTTCAGCAATTTTGAGCAACTTTGAAGCACTTTGAAACTTGAAGCAGACGAGAAATATAGCAGACGACAATTTATTTGGCTGGCTAAGGGTTAATGTCTTAAACTCCACCTACTATGAATGAAGTAGATAATATTTGAATCTCAAGTCTATTATAGAAATATGTCAGTGAATTCCTAACTGTGATGTATATTTTGTAGGACGGGTCCCGTGCCAGTAAGCTGACACCAGAAGGAGAACTGATGGATTATTTGTATGAAGATTGCAAAACTCTGTATGACCTGTTCCAGCGTGGAATCAGGGTGTCAAGTATGTGTAAACCATTCTTTTATAGCATTTGTTCCTGTGTTTAAGACTGGCACTTTTCTGAAAGTATTAAAATTTTAAGCTAAAAGTAAAGCAAAAAGCTCTTATAGGAGCTTTCTGCTTCCATTTCAGCCTTCTCTAAGCAATTAAGAAGGCTGAAAATATGGCAGTAACATAATTATCAGAGTGTATGAGATTTAAGAACCATGGAAATTAAGGCATTTATAATATGGAATATGTTAAAGCATGAAAAGGCATTACGGTGACAAATTCACAAGATATCCAATAGTTTACCACTTGGAATACATTGGATTATATTGGACTATTGTTTCAATGTTTTCCAAAGTATTCCAACAAAAATTCCAATGTAGTCCATGTAATTTAGAATATTAAATTCCAATCTTTTCCAAACTTGTTTGAATAAATATATTGATGCAACATACAAATTCCTACGATATCCAATGTTTTACGGATGGGAATACAGTAAAACCTCTCTATTACGACCACTAAATTATGTTAATTATTAGGGTGTTTACGGTAGGTGACCGCTTAAAGCAAGGTGACAGTGAAACAGAAAGCTCCTATAGGAGCTTTCTGTTTCACTGTCACCTTGCTTTAAGCTTTCACCTGTCTATTATACACTCAATTAGCCTTCGTTTTAGTGGTCGTAATAGCGAGGTTTTACTGTACATTGTATTTTTTTTTTATTATTGTTTCGATGTTTTCCAAAGTATTCCAACAAAAAATTCCAATGTACTCCATGGAGTTCCTAGGATTACCTAGGATTTTGTAATGAAAAGAATTACAATGTTTTCCCACTGGGAAAACATTGGAATTCCTTGGAATTGAAAAAAGATTGGAATAATTTCTACAAGTAAGAGTTAATAAATTTAGAGAGTTTGTTTTTCAGATAATGGCCCTTGTCTTGGAGCTCGAACTGGACCAAACAAAGAGTATGAATGGCTCAGCTATCAAGAGGTAACATTATCATAGTTCTTACATCATTTGCAAATACGAGGGGCATTTTTAAGTACTGGTTAGTGGCAACTAATCAATAACTTTAATATAAAAGTGCAAAATGCATGTGTGATATATCATTTTAAAGAGCAATTCTTTGCGGATACGATGGTGCAACGAAAGATAAGATCACAAAAGTCGATAAGTCACAACATGAACCTAAATGACCCCTACTTTAGGACACTAGACCTTTTTTGTGTATTGTTGAGGTAATTTTTTTAACAAAATTTGATACTACATGTATAATTATTATTGCCACTGTTTTATTGTAGTCTATAAGAGGCGGCTGAGTAAAATGAACATATCCAACATATTCTCACCCATTTCAACTTCAAATCCTATGGTGTTACTACTCACTAGAATTGTCTCAAAGAGACAATTCTAATGAGTAGTGACACCATAGGGTGTAATGCAGAGATACAGATTTTAGTTTATAGAATACTTCCCTTATCTGGAGCTCTGGAACTTGGTAATTTTTGGCATCTATGGTACATGCCACTATATTTGGCATACAAAGTGTCTTACAAACACATCCACAATTCTATTTCTGAAACTTTTGTTTTAAAGCATTACCCAATAAATCATTTTTACTCCTTTTATTTATTCGGCCACTGAAGAAAACAGTTTCACTTTTTACAGTGAATATTTACCATTAGAATATTTTCTATGTCTTGGCAGATGTATCTTAAAGCAGGCTGAAAGTAAGGCAGAATGAACTTTATGGCACATTCTGCTTTACTTTCAACCTTCAAGACTAAAATCAGGTTATTAGGTAAAGGGTTAGAATGAAACTGTCAGGGTAACATGTGTGAATTATTTATTTGAACATTACCTAAGGTACATGACAGGGCGTTGGCGTTTGGCTCTTGGATGGTAGACCAAGGTATACAGAGTCACAAGGAAGAGATTATCGGCATATTCAGCAACAATAGAATAGAGGTAGGAAACTACATCATATAGTTATTTATATATATTGAAATAGTTAACCCATTACTCCGTAATACACCTTTTTATGCCTATTATTTATACACTAAAAAAAGTTGTGTAAGTCCCAATCTAGGAAGTTGTGGACATAAAACACAGAAAGCAGATTGAAAGTAAAGCAGGATGTTCCATTGGGAGCATTCTGATTTACTTTCAACCTGCTTTAAGCAGTTGTTTGTCTTCAACACTTGAAGCAAGCTATGTCACATTCTGCTTTAGTTCAACCTGCTTTAAGTGATCAGCTTTTTTCAAAACTAGAAACAAGCTATGGGGTGACAGGTTAAGCATTTAGCCAAACCGACTTGTCTTGGAGACCTATTCATGTATCTTTTGACTTTGTTCCTTTCAGTGGGTGTTGACAGAGCAGGCCTGCAGTGCCTTCTCTATTGTCCCTGTGGCCCTGTATGACACGCTCGGACAGGAGGCTGCAAGATTCATCATAAACCAAAGTAAGCAATATGCCCACATCTCTTTAAACCTTCCCCCCCCCCCCCATAGAATTTCTTTTTAGAGCATTTGATTTATTCCTCCACTAAAGACAGTCATAAACAGTCATGTACCATAAGAAATTTTTTCTATATGCTAGCAGACATTAGATAAAAACAGACCGAAAGTTAAGCAGAATGTGCCTTAAGGCGTATTATGCTTTACTTTCAACCTGCTTTAAGTTGTAACCTGTCTTCGAAAATAGAAATTGGTTATAGGGTAATGGAATCAGGCAAGCGACAGCTTAACAGATGATAAAAGTATCAGTAAAGTAGAAGGTTCCTATGCCAAATGTATCCGACACCGTCAATAAATATTGATTGTAGCACTTGTTTGGATTAGTAATTGGCATCCCGCAGCACTAATTTAGGGGAAACTAGGTTAATAAAGGATCTTATATGAGTGGTCATTACTTATCAACTTTGATAAACAAGTTGATTAAAATAATATGATGCGAGCCTTGGCGAGCGTTATATTAATTTTAGTCAACAAAGTTTATTAAAAATGATAAGTACCGGTAATAAGCATGAATGTGAGATTGTATTTATCACATAAAAATTTTAAACACCTGTAAAAACAATTGAAGCTGTAGTTTGTAGTCCCTCTGCTAAATAGATTTTCGGCCAAAATGTGATGTTGTTTATAATAACACCATCGCAAATGACGTTATTTGTTGTCTTGCTATACATGCAGCGCTTGTGGACAAACAGGTTGGGCAAGAACCCAAAAACAGATACATGTATTTCAATAGTGGAATAAGATATTTATATAATGGCTTTATGCTACTCCCAGACTAAGTTATGTGATAAATACATGTACAGCATTTCTTATTTTGGAAGTTGGATATCATTTTGATGAAGATGTCCCTTTTGATTCTTTGTTATCTCAGCTGAACATAAGAGGCATTGCGGAAAAGAGGCTAAAATGGCTTGGCCATCTAGAGAGAAGCTCTAGCTGGATCTCTCAAATCAGATGCCTGAACATCCCAACACAGTGGGGTCCAGGCAGACCGAAGCTATCTTGGGAGGACCTTGTAAAATGTGACAGTGAAGCTCTCGGGTTGGAAAACACCAACCCACAATTCGCCAAGCTTGGAGAGGGAGACTTCGTTCCAGACTGGACAGCCAGGCCTCACCCGTTATAAGAAGGATTAATCAATGGCCTGGTTAAACAAAACTGGATGATGATGATGATGATGATTTTGAGGGCAAGCATCTTTTAAACTTAGCACCTTAGAATTTTCACGACTAGGTCTCAATATTATGAGCTTAAAGCAATGTAGAACCTTATTAGTTTCAACTGGCATCAACAACAACAAGGGACATAACTGATTGTTGTTAATGTGCGTATAGAATGCAAAGGGAGACAACTTTTGGTTTGGTTTTGCTGGAACAAAATATTTGTTTTTCAGCATCTATGAAGTTGATTGTGTGTGATACAGCTACGAAGGCCAATGCTTTGTTAGAACACATGAGTGAGATGAGGAGTTTGAAGTTTCTAGTGGTCATGGATGGAACAGAAACTGTCAACAAGGAGCAGGCTAAAGGTCTACAGATTCTCTCCTACCAGGAGGCGTTGGTAAGTGTTTGTTACACATGTAGCAGTGCTCTAGATAACCCATTACCCCATAAATACACCTTTAATATATTCAAATAGTTCCACTTTACACAGTCATGAATATGTGTCAATAGAATTATTTTCTATATTCTAGCAGATGATAGCCGAAAGCAGGCTGAAAGTAAAGCAGAATGTGCCAAAGGCACATTCTGCTTTACTTTCAACCTGCTTTAAGTTGATCACCTGTCTACAAAACTAGAAACAGACTACATTGTATAAGGGATAATGAGTTAAAGTCATTGTGAAGAGAGGATTCCCATGAGTAGCCAGTCATATGATAGGGTTTGGGTCGTAATGAAGAACATGAAACAGTTGAACATCTTAAGTTTACTTACTTTTATCTGGTTGCTAAGGCTGTCACAGAGAATGGTTGTGATTAAACCAATGGAAGGTCTGTTTTCTTAACCATTATGTTGAACATGTTCTAAAGTATATTTCTTTCACATTTTATAAAAGAAAACCCAATTTTTGACAGTACTGACTTAAAATAACAATTACTTAAAATAACACGTTGAAAAATAACTATTACCCATTGAACCCTAGTCATGCATAATTTGCATATACAGATTATTTGAAAACAGTGTACCTGTGACAAGTACTCTTGTCCAATGTTAACAGTGAATATCCAGATCAGGAGGCTCCTAAAGGAGTCCTCTGATTAGCGTCTAAATAGTGTGTTAAATTGCAATACATTGACAAAAAACAACTTAGATAGTCAAAAATAGACGAGACTAAATTGGAAACTGGAATTGTCCATTTTAAGTTTGAGGGAGGAAAGGTTTTGCATTAGGATCCAGATCACTACATTTAACTTGACAGAAAATGAAGATACATGTACCATAGTCAACAGTTCAAACTGTCTATATCCAATTAAATTTAAGGCAAGACACTGCTTACAGAAAGCAAAAGTAAAGGGAAAACCTCTTTTAGGACCACAAGGGAGATTAGTTTGATGTCTGTACTAATTGTGTTACCCTCTTGAAATAAAGTCTTTATTATTATCGTTATATTGTTATTATTATTATTATTATTATTATTATTATTAGAAGTTATCTACATTTCTTGCTTGCTTTAAGCTGCCACATGTATCTAATGCCAAAGCTGCATATACATTTTGACACTAGTAGGCAGAGGACTAAGGTTGAGGTGCTCAAAGGCACTTCAGTAGAGGAATGGGTTATGGCAAGTTACTGCATAAAGCAAGATGGAAGTAAAGCAGAAAGCTCCTACAGTCACATGTATTTAACACCATCAACAAGTACCGTAAAACTTCTCTATTACGACCACTAAAAAGAAGGTTTTTTGGCTGCATAAAAGACAGGTGAACATAAATATGAACACCTTACATAAAGCAGTCACCTTCCTTAACCCTTTCCCACATAGCATATCTCTAGTATTGAATATAGGTGTCGACTTAAAGCAGGTTGAAAGTAAAGCAGAATGCGCTTTAAGCGCATTCTGCTTTACTTTCAGCCTGCTTTAAGCTATCATCTGCTAGAATATAGAAAATATTTTGTATTATACATATTTTATGAATGTATAAATTGGAACTATTTTCTTCAAGGCAAGAATAAACTGAATGCGCTAAAAGGCGCTTCCATTGGGGAAAGGGTTAAAAATCTGATAATAAACACAATTCAGTGATCATTATAGAGAGGTTTTACTGTATTCATTCTATGTTGCATATAAATAAAGGCTTTATAATATGGCACTTATGTCGTAGAAAGGGTTAACAAAATGTGTTTTACCTGAATTTTCTTGATAGCAGTGTTTAATGATTGTATCATATAACTTTTTACTATTACAGGACTATGGTAAACAGAACCTAAAGAAAGCATCAGTAAGTGAATATCTTAATTTCTCTTATGTATAATTTGATCAACTTATATAATTATACCATATACATGTACAGTGCTCCCTCTCTACAACGGCCCTCCCAACAACGATTCCCATCTCACAATGATGCTTGGCGCTGTTCCCCAACGAGATAATTATGTTTAACACTTTCGTTGCTGCAATATTGTCTGCTTACAATTATTGTTTGCTGTTTATCTCAGTCACATATTGGATATTTTGACTGAAACCCCCCCAGCTTGAATCCAGCTCAGATGCTGCATTATGCGGCGTCTGATCTGGATTCAAGCTGTTTGCAAATGTAAGCCAATTTCCCTCCCTATAACAACTCCATCTGAACAACACACACAGTATTTGTCTCCCTTTTGGTGTTGTTTAAAATTGATCTTTGTCTCCCATTGGGTGTTGTAAATTGATCTTTATATATACAATATAGATAGCAAATTATATGACTTTTATATATAAAAAAATATGATAATAATAATAATTCTTCATGCAAGACAATATGATATTTATAATGCAATTAGATACTATATGTCTGTCATGCAACTTTATTCTACTACAGTACTTCAGTTTACAAATACAATGAACTCGTTACTTTCAATGAATTTAAATCTGGTCAACTGAGATCTACACATTAATAATGGGATAGGAATAATTTGTTGATTCAGGAAATTTTGTAAACAACTTTGTCAGACATATTTATCAATGAATTTGCTATTAGTCCAATAACAGAAATGGCTCTTTCCCTTTTAAACCATAACTCCATAGATACTCATTTTTAACACATTCAACTTATTCCTCCACTCGATAGAATACATGTAGTTCCACTTTATACAGTCATAAATATCCACCATTAGAAATTCTTCCTATAGCTTAGCAGATGGCTGAAAAAAAAGCATAATGCTCCTAAAGGAGCATTCTGCTTTATTTACAGTCTGCCTTAAGCAAACATCTGTATTCAATACTCAAAACAAGCTAGGGGATAAAATCAAACAAAACACAAAACTCATTGCCATAAAATTGAGAAAATAACTTTTTTTTTTTAATTTCTAGCTATTTATTTAATCTGAGTGGCAAACAGTGTTGAGCCTTAGATTAGATGCCATGTTATCCGGCATTGGAAATGATCCACTGTACATGTCTCTGCTGCAAACAGCTTGGATCATGATCAGGGTCTATACATAGAAGAGCCTGATCTGGATTCAAACTGTTTTGCAAAGATTTCGGGGGTCTATGCTTATAAAACCTAAGTCCAAGATCGTTCTCAAGCTTTTGATTGGAATGAAGTTTAACCCTTTCCCCCTATTGCTTGTTTTCAGTATTGAAGATTGGTGACCACTTAAAGCATATTGAAAGTAAAGCAGAATGCGCCTTCGGGAACACTCTGCTTTACATGTACTTCAACCTGCTTTAAGCTACCATTTACTAGGATAAAAAAGTGTTCATATGGTGCATATTCCTGACTAAATAAGGAGGAACTATTTTCTTCAGTGGAGGAATAAATTAAAGGTGCAAAAGTGGTGATACAATTTATTGGGTAATGGGTTAATTATAATTAAAATTTACATGTTCTATTTTGTCATTTAGCCACCAAAACCAGAAGAAATTGCCTTAATTTGCTACACCAGTGGAACAACAGGTATAAACTTTGTTATGAATAAAACACAGTAGTTGATCTTCCATATATTTTCAGTATAAAACAGGGTCCCTAGTGCCACATTTTTGCTTCATTTACAAACTGTGTACATATGTACATGTGAAGTGTTTACTCCTGTAGGAGCCCTCTGATTAGGGTCTGCACTGTTTATCATTTGCAATATATTGTAAAAAAAAAACCAACTAGTCAAAATTGGACTAGACCTGATTGGTAATTGGGATTGTCCATTTGCAGCTGCAGGGGTCAATGAGTTACCATTTCCACTGTTAGAACGTTATGCGTACTAATAAACTTTCCCTGTATTCTGACAGGTGTTTGTTGCTTAAAGCAGGATGAAAGTAAAACAGAAAGCTCCTATAAGAGCTTTACTTACTGCCTGCTTTAAGCAACCTCATGTCTGACACACTTTAAACAAGTTACAGAGGATAATAGTGATCTGACCAGCACTATAGGAGAAAGAGCTTAATTATAATAAACAAGGGTAGGTATATAAACTTGAACTATTAAAATCGTCTGATCTCTATGGCTTATTACTTTATTTTCTGTATGCAGGAAACCCAAAAGGAGCCATTCTTACTCATAAAAACATGGCGGCTGATGTTTCCTCTGTGTACAAAATCATCAGTGTAAGTTGATTACAATCTGTTGGCACTATTTTGTCCCTTCTCTTGATATTAGCCTACCAAAAAAGGCTACCGTATATTGACCCTTTTTGTAAACAGTGTAGACCCAGATTAGACAGCTCTTGAAGGAGATGTCTGATTAGGGTCTGCATTGTTTTCTTATTTGATCTACCTGATATGAGTCTGCGATCATTCCTGGGAAAATATTGCCTTTTTCAACTTGCAAATGTGATTATACAGAATCTGATGATGGATGTTCAGAGTGGGTGGAGTTTTATAGATGAATATTCAGCAGCAGTAGGGATAACCAATTACCCCATAGCCTGTTTCTAGTGTTGAAGATATGTGACTACTGAAAGTAGGTTGAAAGTAAAGCAGAATATGCCTTAAGGCGCATTCTGCTTTACTTTCAGTCTATTTTAAGCTACCATCTGCTGGAATATAGAAAATAATTCTTATCATACATATTCATAATTGTATAAATTGGAACTATTTTTGTCTGTGGAGAAATAAATTAAAGGCATTAAAAGACATATTTATGGGGTAGTGGGTTAAAACACAGAAGTGCATGAAGAAACCATATTTGTTTCTCCATGTAAGTGTCTTATAATGCCTTGATAGACAGTACTCCTATAGAAAGAGCACTTAACTTTCATCATGCTTTAAGCAGCTACCTGTCTCAGTTGATGAGCCTGATCAGACACCTAATTAAGTTACCCAGCATCTAAATTATCCTCAAAATTGTTAACTATTGACGAAATTGTTTGAGCAAAAGTCTGTTTGTTGGGAAAGAATAACATCCGCCGCACTGTACACAATAATTCACCATCAAAACGAGTTACAAACAACTAAATCAGACCTTAATTAATAAACAATTCAGACCTTGATGAGAAACATGTATCCTGTTTACATAGGAGCCCTCTGATCAGGGTCTTTACTGTTTGCATAGGACAAGAGTACTATACACAGGTGTATTGTTTGTAGAGGATGAGTATACTCATTGCTAGAGCTCAATGAGTTAACAAAGGCCAGATATTTTTACTAAGAGCAACGCCTGTTTCGACTTTGCTCATTTCATGTTGTCAGTGTTTTATTGTATAAGTTCATACTTAAGTGTTTATATGTTTTATATACATGCAGGCATCATGCCCCTACTACCCCACTGACAGATACCTTTCCTACCTGCCGCTGCCCCACATGTATGAGAGAGTCGCCCAGGGTGCGCTGTTCTGTCACGGGGTTAAAGTGGGGTTTTTCCAGGGGGACATCAAACTGTTGCTGGATGACTTTAAGACATTGAAGCCAACCATAGTGTCCCTGGTACCCCGGCTTATTAACCGTCTCTATGACAAGGTTGGTAAAATACAGCCAAGCCTCAATAACTTGAACTTTTAAGAGTTGAATTCACCCATGTTTTTCAAAGTTAAAATGTGGCTTGGTCACATTTTTTTAAAATTTGGAAATAAGGGCATGGTTGACTAAGTTGAGTTTTAGTTATAGAATTACAACAATGGAACTTTGTGTATGTTAGACGTAAGTGACTTCAAGTTATCAAGGTTTTTCTGTTTTGATAATCTCTGTTCTGTATAATCCTAGAGTGAAAATCACCTACATCCTCAGTACTGTGCTCAAGCTTATGGTTTGGAACCTGATCAGACTCTGATTTACTCTTTTTCTGGTCTGGATGTAAACCGGTTTCAAATAATAGCTAAAGTACTTTAACTCTTTCAACACCATAAATCTGTTAAAAATATACTCGTTATATTTGCAACCAGTGACAACCCAGATCAGAGGGCTCCTATAGCGCTATCTGCACTATTTGCTGATTTAGACCAGTATTTATTAAACTACCCTGAATTCCAAGTAGACTGGTTCATGTTTTGGTCACTAGAAATATCCACAAGGGAACCTAATAACCGACAAGAGTTTCTTAGTGTTGAAAGACTGAATGGTTACCCTCTATCATAGCTTCTGCATTACATTAAACTTTATAAGACTTTATGTCTTGTATGTTACTGAAACTAATTTTATACAGTTTAGGAAAGTGCTACTGGCTCCAAGGTTTTAAAACTGTTTGAGTTAAGTTTGAAGTCGCTCTCAAGCATTTGATTGGTCAGGTTTGAGCCTAGGCTAAAATCTGACCAATTAAATGATTGAAAACGATCTCAGACTCAATTCAAAAAGCTTTACCGGGGTATAACCTTGAACCCTGATTTTGGCTAATCTGTCCTGTGTTGTTCAAGGTAATGGCAGGAGTGGCAAGCAGCGGTGTCAAGTCAAAGTTAATGGGATGGGCAGTAGATGCCAAAACCAAAGAGGTTCAAAAGTAAGTCAGGGATGTTGTCTTTCTTGCGATTAATTACAAACTTTTGTCTAAGGACCATTTAGTGAAGCCATATTGAGATTTCTAAACATGGGTACATGTATATGCTTGTCCCTTTCATTCAGTAAAAAAGACATTATTCTGCCTGTTTAAATAAAACTAAATGCAAACAATATGCAATGAAAAAAAGAGGAAATGACAATCTTTTAATATTAATGATTAGATTTGATATGAATAAGAAATAGTTTGGAACCTGATCAGACCCCTGTCCCGCAAGGTTATAAAGAGTTTGAGTTGAGTCTGAGATCGTTCTCAAGCATTTGATTGGTCAGATTTTAGCTGTTTGCTCCAATCTGACCAATCAAATGCTTGAGAACAATCTCAAACTCAACTCAAACTCCTTTTTACCTTGGGCCCAAGTACCCAGCATCTAATCGGGCCCCAAGCTGTTTGCTATGGACATAAGGTTTTTAGCATAGACATGTTTTCAATGATCCTTTAACCAAATTACTCCATAGCCTATTTCCAGTTTTGAAGATAGGTGTCCACTTGAAGCAGGTTGAAAATAAAGCAGAATGTGCCTTAAGGTGCATTCTGCTTTACTTTCAGCCTGCTTTAAGCTACCATCTGCTAGAATATAGAAAATATTTCTTATGATACATAATCATGACTTTATAAATTTGAACTATTTTCGTCAGTGGTGGAATAAATAAACGGCATAAAAAAGGTGTATTTATGGGGTAATGGGTTAAATTTTGATATTGTGGGTTTCTTTCAGTAATGTGTACAGAAAAGACAGCTTGTGGGATAAGTTTGTGTTCCACAAAGTACAGGCTCTCCTAGGTGGAGACGTGAGAATCATCACTACGGGCTCAGCCCCTATAGAGAGGAAAGTACTTGACTTCTTCAGGGTAGCTTTTGGATGCACAGTAAGTTACTGAGATTTTATGATAACACCCCCATTTTCATCCATCTATGTATGCATTTACCACATTCAACCCTTGCAATTAGTATACTCATCATTAAGAAATGTGTACCTGTGAATAGTACACTTATCCTATGCAAACAGTATAGACCCTGATCAGAGGGCTCTTGAAGCAGTAATATATTGTTATAATCAACTCTAAATTGTTCAAATTCAACCTAAATAATCTAAATTGGATTAGATTTAATTGGAAATTGGAATTTTCCATTAAAAATTCCAGGGGTGAATGAGTTGAATAGAATCTAGGGTTTCAGCTGGCACCAACAATGCTTACAAAAATAATTGGCTACTTATACAGTTGTGCAGTGTTGCCTTTAAACATTTCCAATACACACAAGGTTTACTGCAAAAAATAATAAAGAGTTAGTTGTAGAAATTTAGAGAATAACATTCTTATCAAATGAGTATAGAAACATGAAAAAGTATTTTCAAGGGTTTCATTTTTAAAGAAAGGATTGTCCCCCTTTGCTAGCAAACCAAGAGTGAAAGGATTGTCTCCCTTAGATCACAAAACTCAATGAAAGGATTGTCTCTATCATATACACTGTCTGGCTTAAAAGTGGTAAAACTTACTTTATCAGTTTTTGAATGAACGTGCAAAACCGTTTATATCCTGATCAGATGCTAAATCATTCAGTGTCTGATCTAGGCCAGAACAGTTTGCAAATCATAGTGAGGTTACTTTTAGCACATTAACTCTTTCCTCCCTAAAGCTTGACATGGACAATCCCAGCTTCTATTTTAGTCTAGTCCATTTCTGACTTTTAAGGGATGTTTTTGTCAATGTTTGGCATTATGACAAACAGTGAAGACCCTGATCAGAGGGCTCCTTTCGGAGCCCTCTGATCTGGGTCTTCACTGTTTGCACAGGACAAATGTACTTTTCACATGTTCACTGTTTGAAAAGGACGCCTATATGCGGGACTAGGGTTCAAAGGGTTAACACAACTCATTCAAAGCTTCTTACAGTGCTTGAGACAAGTGGCTGCTTGCAGCAGACTGAAAGTAAAGGCCAGTAAGCTTCTGTAGGAACTTTCTGCTTTACCTTTATGCATGTTTAACCTGTGACCCTATAAATATGCCTTTTTATACTTTTTATTTATTCGTCCACTGAAGAAATAGCTCTGCTTTATACAATAATGAATATCACTTAAGTTGTCACATTTCTTCAGAACTAGAAACAGGCTATGGAGTAAAGGGTTAAAGGTGCAACTCCTAAAATCACACTTGAAAAAACAGAAAATTTGGAAATCCTAGGATTTTTATGATCAACGTATGGCAGCTATTCTACTACATGTATGTTTTAGGTGTCTGAGGGCTATGGCCAGACAGAAGCAGCAGCAGCAATGACCCTCACTATGCCAGGAGAAGCCTCAGCAGGTAACTTAGTGCCGGTTCTCAACAACACTGTAGTAGCAACATTCTTTACGGGGCACCAGATGGTTACATACATATTGCTGGTTCCCTGCAATACTATAGGTTTTATGGCTAATTAAAGAGCTGTTGCCAAAGAATAAGTCGATAAAAGAGATTGATGATGAAACGTGATGTCGAAAACAGTATGACAGCTGGAAAAAAAATATTTTCAGTTTACATATGGTCTTGGGAGGGCATTTTCTGTAACGTATTCCTTCTAACTTTGACACAGATACTTAATGAGAGCATGATCTTTTGCATTTAACCATATTTGAGGCAATTAGTTCCCAGTTGAGTGAAGCCATGAAAGTGGTGATTTTTCGACAATAGTGTCGTTTTTACGCACTATGGCATCTGTAATGTGCTACATGTATTACTGGGGCTCTATAGAAATGCAGATTTGTATAAGTTTTCCCTCGAAATTGGTTCTATTGTAATACTGTGTTGTTCA
This sequence comes from Gari tellinella, assembly GCA_922989275.2. Taxonomy (NCBI): domain Eukaryota; kingdom Metazoa; phylum Mollusca; class Bivalvia; order Cardiida; family Psammobiidae; genus Gari; species Gari tellinella. Next base: position 11,464,010 of record OV277863.1, on the reverse strand, counting down.
CCCGCGGGTACATTTGGTTCTTTGAGTGTTTTACACACAAAATTCCCAACAACCCTTTAGGTCAACATTTTCACTTCAAGATAATTGTCTTGGCTCTATATTAAGAACATTATAAGAATATGGAAGCCCTGTTACTCCATGATCAAATCAATAGGTATGATAGAAAAAAATCACAAGTACAAAAATTCCTGTTAGTATTTCTAAAATGCAAAATGTCTTCTTGTGTATTGTATCCTGTTTTCTAATGCTATGTGGTAAACATCTTTCTCCAGGCCATGTTGGACCACCTATGCCATGCAACATCATCAAACTTTTCGATTGTCCAGAAGAGGGCTACTACGCAAAAAATGGTCAGGGCGAGGTAAGATATTTAAATCTTTATATGCTGGATATTTTTTATGTCCCCTCAAGACTTAGTCGGTATATTGTTTTTATCCTGTCTGTCTGTCTGTTTGTTTGTCTGTCCACAACTTCAACCTTGGCCAACTGAAACTATACTTGATATAGACTTCATATTTGGCATGTGTACTCAACTCAAGAAGCTCTAAGGTCTTGTCCCACAAAGGTCAAGGTCATTTAGAGATCTTTAAAGGTCAAATAGACTGCATTTTACATTTGCCATAACTAAGAAACTACATGTGATAGGGATTTCATATTTGGCATGTGTTCTCAACTGAAGCAGATCTTGAGCTCAGTGCATGGTCATGTCAGACAGTTGTCAAGGTCTTTTAGAGGTCAAAAAGGTTGAAGTTTAACATTAGCCCTAACTTTGGAGCTACATGTAAAAGAGAATTTCATATTTGGCTAGTGTACTCAACTTAAAAAGCTCTTTATCTCAGTACAAGTTGGAGTATGTCCAACAAAGGTCAAGCAGTGCTCAGGTCATTTAAATGTCAAATATACTGATATTTCCAGAGCTCCAGATAAGGTTCGTTTTATCGTTTAAACGAATTGATTTTACAGAAAAAGGAATTGAAATTCAAAATCCATCGTTTTAAAACGAATTGCCAAAAGCGAAAACGAATTGCGATCAATCTCCCGTTCGTTTTGAAATCTGCCGCAGAACCGAGAATTTCAGATACTTGCCGCATTGTAGAACTTCGTACTGGTACCCAGCCATTATATTTTTGCTTGCCGCTGGACCAAAGCAACTAAATGGTTTCCGAATGTATAGCATTACTATAAAGCCTGTAGGGCGTTCAAGTACCGTATCAGCGAAACGTAACGTTAACCGATGCAAACAACCCATATAGTACGACATCTAACGTTCACCAATACTCTTCAATAATAACTCATTGCGCCCCAATGTTTATTAACTTTTCAAGGGTACGAACAATTTATGTGCGAATCTAAATAACACAAGCAAAAGTGCACTAATCAACTGAAATGCATCAATTTTACCGCATATAAAAATAAGATTTAGCTGCTCAGATATAAGCTGCTTTGTTTGATACATTAAGTATCGGAAAATGTTGGTTTATTGATGAGAAATTAAGTCGACTGTTCGCTAGTTTTATTAAATTCATTTCGTAGCCATTTTGTTTTCCTTGTTGGCGATGGCGAACTACCTCTGAGGCCGTTCGTGTCGTTTGCAATCGGTAACAGCCTAACGGCCGTTAAAGCTAAATTGTTACCATTTTCTGTTGCAATCGATACGGTACTTGAACGCGCTATGGGTAGCAGCCAACACGCACCTGTTTTCGATTTCCGGTAAAAAATGTCATCTGCTCGCTGCGGCCGAGGACACAAAAAACTCTCAAATACAACCTCCCCAAGCATTCTTAGGTTTGTTTCTCGACAAGAACAGACTTCTGCATCAACTGTCAGTAAGATATTGGCCGATTTAATATCAGACGCTGTAAATGAAGCTGAAAAAAAGTCAGAGAAAGTAAAGCATACAGGGACCACTGTTTCGGAAAAACAGATCGCCGGATGGAAGAACGAGTACCCGTGGCTCGTTATCGAAGGTATCGGTGTCAAAATACGTCTGAAGAGTACATGAGTAAATATTGGATGATACCAAGTTGTAAATAAACAATAGTATGTTCAGTTAAAACTTTAATAAATTATTTGACACTGAAAAGTTGTGTGAAATTTGAAAGGCAGACAGCCACAGAGGTTACAGATAAAGAAAAGGATAGTTAAGTTAAGATTTTAAGTAAATTATGTCATTTAGATAAAAAAACTAATTGAAATGATATAAATTCTAAAAAAAACTAATTGCGACAAAAATCTTGTAGTTTAAACTAATTAACGCAAAATCTTATCTGGAGCTCTGTATAATTTCTATTGACCATAACTTTAGAACTACATGTTATAGATACTTCCTATTTGACACGTACATTTCAACTGAAGCAGCTCTTTAGCTCAGTACAAGTTGGGTCATGTCTTTAACCCATTACCCCACAGCCTGATTCTACATTTGAAAATAGGTTACCACTTAAATCAGGTTGAAAGTAAAGCAGAGTGCGCTTTAAGGCGCATTCTGCTTTACTTACAGGCTGCTTTAAGATACCATCTACTAGAATATAGAATAAAATTCTTATGTTTCATATTCATAAATGTTAAAATTGAAATTATTTTCTTCAGTGGAGGAATAAATTGGAGGCATAAAAAGGCGTATTTATGGGGTAATGGGTTAAGAAGTCATGATCACATCAGAGGGAAAATATAGGGTTTTACAAACACTTCTTGCTTTGTCTGTGCAACACTTGTTGTCTGCTACTGTTCTAAAAATAGAATTTTCAAATTTTCTTTTCAAAAAAGGGTCAGAGTGTCTAACAGTTTGGATCCTGATGATATGCCGCCTTGCCAGGCATCTCATGAGGATCCAAACTATTTGCAAATGTTATCATTGTTTCATCTAGCATGTTAAAGAGTTAAGAAATAATCCTCATTCCGTCATTGGTTATTGCCTTTTAAACCATGGTTTGGAGTTCTGAAATGCAGCAAAAAACCCACAAGATTTGAAGGCCTTAGTGCAGCATATCAGAATGACATCCTATGTAACATAGGACAAGACAAGAGTCTTTATTTGGTGCACTGTTTCTAAAGGAGGAGGTTACTCTTTGCTAGAGTGCAATGTCCCATAAATACACCTTTTTACGCCTTTGATTTATTCCTCCACTAAAGAAAATTATTCCAATTTATAAATTCATAAACATGAACCAAAAGAAATATTATCTTTATCCTGTATATGGTAGCTTAAAGCAGGCTGAAAGTAAAGCAGAATGTGCCTTAAGGCACATTCTGCTTTACTTTCAACCTGCTTTAAGTGGTCACATGTCTTCAAAACTAGAAACAGGCTATGGGGTAATGGGTTAATGAACTGATGTTCTCTCACCTGCCAGGTATGTGGAAAGGGAACCAATGTGTTCAAGGGGTACTACAAGGACCCAGCAAAGACAGCCGAGGCACTGGATGCAGATGGCTGGCTGCACACTGGGGACATAGGAGAATGGCTACCTGTAAGTTAACCTCCCCGTCTCAACATTTGTTCACCTGTAATAACATACTGATAGACTTGATACTTCTGTACTCTTGCAATGAGAGCTAGAGAGGATACAGGATTTGTTTGTACAGTGGTGAAGACATTATTCTCTCCCATTAGAGGTGCTTGTGCAAAAACAATTATTTCCGTTGCGAACAGTTTGGAACCAGATCAGACGCCACCTGCATTAATCCATTCCCCCTCCTATTTCTAGCTATATTGAAGAAATGTGAGAACTAAAAGCAGGTTGAAAGTAAAGCAGAATGTGCCTTTTGAAAGGCACATTTTGCTTTACTTTCAGCCTGCTTTAGGCTACCATCTACTAGGATATAGAAAATATTTTTTATGGTACATATTCATGACTGTGTAAAAGGGAACTATTTTCTTCAGTGGAAGAATATATTAAAGGTGTAAAAAGGCATATACATTGAGCATCACCAATAAGGAAACTCTATAGTTTTATGTAGGAATAATATTGTTATTATATTTTTTCAGAATGGAACCCTGAAAATAATAGACAGAAAGAAGAATCTTTTCAAACTATCACAGGTATGTATGAATATGGGTTAAACCTTTGCCCTATATAAGTGCAATGAGCTGCCTTTGTCCCTTCCTCTACATAAGCATAAAAGTATTTACAGTGAAACCTCAATTCTACGAAACTGCGTTAGTTCGAAAATACCCATATTTCAAAGTTAAAATATGTGTATGTTTGACTTAAGCAAGATCAGCTTATTAAAATTCAACTTACGAAATTCTTGTAAGATTGATTTAAGCCAGTTCGTAGTATAGAGTTTCGACTTTAATTAAGGATTCGATGACATTTTATATTGTTATTCAGGATGTGTCATGGGGTCAGTTTCTGAATAAATTGTCATTAAATCCATGGGAAATCATAAAGATTTTTTTTTGGGGGGGAGGGTGGTTATGGAGCCTATACTTCTTTTATTTGATATATGATATATTTACATAATATACATATACAAAAAACATAAAGATAAGATTGATGAAGACAGTTCCTTTCTATTTGCACAAGTACATTGTTGTCAAAGCTCAGACATACTCATTGTTAGGATTCAATATTTAGATGCATTCACCTCTGAAACTTTTCATGGACATTTCTAGTTTCCACTTAGGTCCAGTCCATTTCTTACTGTATAGGGTTTGATTGGGGAGGGTTGATATATATTGCAAAATGACAAACAGTGCAGAGCCCTCTAATTTGAGTCTGCATAGGACATAATTATGCACTCTTCATAGGTACACTTTTGTAAGTGAAGAGTATAGTAATTTTAACCTCTCTATTACGACCAGAACTATAATGTTAATTATAGTGTGTTAATTATTATTGTTATTACTTATTGCTTTAAGCTGCCAACTTTCTATTATACAATCAATTAGTCTTCATTTGCATGGCGGTAATAGAGAGGTTTTACTGTACAATCATCGCTAGGGATCACCCACATTTCCGCCATTAAATCACAAGTGCATAACAAAAATATGCAGCTATAAAAACCACAAAAAATGCTATGACCTATTTAAGGTTTGATGTAACATAGAGTTATAGGAGTGGTTATATATAACCCAGTTTAAACGCATCCCTTCTAATTAAGGCCCCCATCAAATATCTGTACAAAAAACTGTCCTGCCTAAAAAACACTGAATCTGGGTCCAAGGTTATAAAGCGTTTGAGCTGAGTCTGAATGTGTTCTCAAGCATTTGATTTGTCAGATTTGAGCCTAGGCTCAAATTTGACCAATCTAATGCTTGAGAACGACTTTAGACTCAACTGAAAAGCTTTATAACCTTGGACCCTGCTGTAAACATTATTGTCATCTTCTTTTATTTCAACACTGTTTGCAAATAAGCATTGTACTCAGGGTAAGGCAATGAAGGGATTAAGGTTGTGGTCTCCTAATGAGATCCGACCAAAATTGGTACTCTACCTACAGCGATTGGACATGCTGATCATATGCAGGCCCATTCCAGTTGAAATGAATGGCCGATAGCTCCCCATAGAATAGCAATATTGACCAACATTGGCCTGGTCTTATTAACCCATTACCCCATAGCCTGTTTCTAGTTTTGAAGATATTGACCACTTAAAGCAGGTTGAAAGTAAAGCAGAATGTGCCTTAAGGCACATTCTGCTTTACTTTCAGCCTGCTTTAAGCCACCATCTCCAAGAATATAGAAAATATTTCTTATAATACATATTAATAAATGTATAAACTGGAACTATTTTCTTTAGTGGAGGATTAAATTAAAGGCGTAAAAGACATATATATGGGGTTATGGGTTAAGGGTCCTCAACCTTAATGCAGGACAAAAGTAAAGCAGAAAGCTCTTGTAGTAGGCCATCTCCTGTTTTAACAATACATATCGGGGTTTTTTTGGGAAAAGGCCACATATCGCAAGTATGACTTGAAAGATGATGGGAGATCAGCCTTGATTTCTTTGTTTCAGGGAGAGTACATTGCACCTGAGAAACTGGAGAATGTATTTTCTAGGAGTATCTATGTGGCACAGGCATTTGTAGAAGGGGACAGTTTACAGGTACAAGTGTGGAAGTACTAGCTTTTTCTATGTTATATTGGCACTAAGTGGTTTTGTTTGTTAATCCATTACCCTATAAATACACTTTTTATGCCTATATTGTATTCCTTCAATATAGAAAATTGTTCCATATTAACAGTTATGAATATTTCTCATAAGAAATACTTTCTTTATCCAAGTAGATGGAAGCTTAAAGCAGGCTGAAAGGTGCATTCTGCTTTACTTTCAACCTGCTTTAAGTATTCATCTGTCTTCAAAACTAGAATCAGGCTATAGGGTAATGGGTTAACTTTGCTTGCAGCAATTAATCTACTACACATGTTTCTTTGTGTCCAATGTCCAACATATTTTACTATTTATTCCACATTGAATGCTTTCACATAGTCCTCTACAAAGCCAAACCAATATTCATTTAAAATATTGAATATAGATGACAACTAAAAGCAAGATAAATGTAAAGCAGAAGGCTCCTTCACTTTCACATTGCTTTAAGCACCCAACTGGATGAAACACAATTAGATGTAGGTGATTTGCACATGTGGCTATTAGCTATATGGAGGCAATGGTTAACCCATTACCCCATAGACTGTTACTAGTTTTGATAACAGGTGATCACTTAAAGCAGGTTAAATGTAAAGCAGAATGTGCCTTAAGGCACATTCTGCTTTACTTTCAGCCTGCTTTAAGCTACCATCTGCTAGAACATAGAAAATATTTATTATGCTCAATATTCATAACCATATAAATTAGAACTATTTTCTTCAGTGGAGGAATAAATTAAAGGCGGAAAAAGGCATATTTATGGGTTAATGGGTTAAAGCAGACACTATCCTAGCTATGATTGGAGCAGTACAATTCAGTTTAGGAGCCTCTGTGGCCTAGTGGTTATATATATATAGTCACTGTGACTGACACTCACATACCTACTCAGTCACCATTGTTGGTTCAAATTCCAGATCTAGCCCTTGGGATTTTTCATGTGGCGAAGCCATCCAGCTAGATAGATAGATAGATAGATTTATTTCGGTAAAAAGTGTACATAACATGGCAAAGCATAATCAAATCAAAACATATAAGAGCCATGTAATGCGCACTAGAAACCAAGGATAACACAAAAAAGGAAAAATATTTTTCTGGCTTGCAGAAGGTGGATGGTTCTACCCAGTTGCTATTTTGTGCCTGAAACAGTGCATAAAGAGCCTCTGGGGTTTTCCTCCACCTGTAATTAGCTGAACATCATGATATGACTGAAATACTGTTGAATCGATGTAAAATCACAACCAAACCTTCCGTAATACAGTCAAACCTGCGACCTCTGAATGAAGATGCATGATAATCTTTAAACACAGGTGACCACTAAATACAGGGCAACAAGCATTCAAAAAGCTCCAATAGGAGCCTTCTGTATGCTTGTTGCCATGCATTTAGCTGCCATCTATCTTGAGTATAACAAAATGAAATATATTGTTGTTTAAGTGGTCTCTCAACACAGGTTTGACTTAACAAGTGAGTTTTGTAGGGGTTGATCTGTGATATGATCGTTGTTCTCTTCTACAGCCCTACCTCATGGCTGTGATTGTACCAGATGAAGAAGTACTGCTGGGCTGGGCCAAAGCCCAAGGCTTGTCAGGGGACATGAAGGAACTCTGTAAAAGTGAGGTATGTATATCACAGTAAAACCTCTGTAACAACTAAACTAGATTACATTAATTGTTTTGTGGTTAAGGCAGGTACCTGCTTTAAGCAATGTGAAAGTAAAACAGAAAGCTCCTTACGGAGCTTTCTGTTTTTTCTTTCAGCTTGCTTTAAGCTTTCTCCTCTCATAAAATCAAATAACCTTTAGTGGTTGTAATGTATGTTTATATATAGATCTTCATATTTATTAACAAGATGTGTCCATGACCTTTAAATGATCTTGACCTTTATCTGACATGACCCACTTTGCACTGAGCTGAAAGACCTTCCTGATTGATTAAGTATATACCTAATATGAATTCTATACCAAATGTAGTTCTAAACTTTATGACCAATGTTACAATCAGCCTATTTTGACCTCTAAATGACATTGACCTTTGTCTGGCATGCCCGACAATGTACTGAGGTAAATGGCTTCTTGGGGTGAGTACACATACCAAATATGAAGTCTCTTTGACATGCAGTTTCAAAGTTATGGCCAAGATTAACACTGTGACCAAACAGGGACAAACAGACACACATGCAGACAGTCAGACCAAAAAGTAATGTGAGCATGACAGCTAACATAATGTCTAAAATAGTTATCAATTACATGTATTTATAATCAGCTTGAACATAGAAAAGTTTTATTGTGGTTACAGAAGAACAAACACATTCTTTGATTTCTTTTGACATACTGTCAAACATTTTTGAAACAGCTTTTCATGCCTTTACCATGTTCATTTTTGCCCTTAAATGTATTTAAACAGCTTTTCATGCCTTTACCATGTTCATTTTTACCCTTAAATGTATCGAAACAGCTTTTCATGCCTTAACTATGTTCATTTTTGCCCTTAAATGTATTTAAACAGCTTTTCATGCATTTACCATGTTCAATTTTGCCCTTAAATGTATTGAAACAGCTTTTCATGCCTTTACCATGTTCTGGTAATTAGTCACAGGAAAGAAAATCAGCTGCACTAGGATCTGCCTGATCAGAGTCTACACTATTTTCAAAAACATCAATACAATAATTATGCTATTAACAATAGAAGGGTTAAATTTCAATTATGAAAAGTGGTAATATTTGTTCTAATATTGTTTTGTTCTATGTTGTTACAGAGTGTTAAAGATATGATATTGGCTGACATCAACAAAGTGGGTAAGGCTGTTGGCCTGAGAGGATTCGAAATGGTGAGTCTATATTTTCATCTGGCGCAGCGCTTATAAAGAGTTTGAGTTGAGTCTGAGCACATTCTCAACATTTGATTGGTCATATTTGAGCCTAAGCTCAAATCTGACCAATCAAGTGCTTGAGAATAAGTTCAGACTCAACTCAAACGCTTTATAAGCATGGACCCTGATATTTGCTTTATGAATTGAGCCATGGTATGCAAAAAGGGTTTATGACATTACAAACAGCAATAACTACTAACTGATGTCCTCTTTTCTATGCTTAAAACAGATGGTTGCCTAACTCATAACCCCATAGGCAGTCTCTAGTTTTAAAGACAGGTGACCACTTAAAGCAGGTTGATAGTATAAAGCAGCTTTGACTGTATGATAAAACACAATACGTAATAAAAATCGTTCAATATATTTCATCATATAATATGCAAGAATATACATTCTGTTGTACTGATGTGATAAAATTATTATATGTAAAGTACACTGCTTTCTATTTTCTTTGAAATTATTTTTAAGTATTTACAGAATTTTAGGAAATATCAGAGCCGTGTATTCTTGATCAGATCTATTCTCTTTTATACTCACCTGAGCATCTACCTAACTTGTGAGATAGTGTAAGTGTAGACCTTGACCAAACACCGGCCCTAAGGTGAAGACTTGGTTGGCCTACTCCCTGCTGCAATCCAATAAGTCTGGTTTTCTCAAGGCACAGATAATATAGTTTTTAGAGACGAAAAGGGACCAAAGTTCTCCTAATAAATACGTGAACATTAATGTTCAGCTCATATATCATTTTGTTTACCCATCTCCCACTATTAGCCTTATTATAAATAGGAATTATTGCTGCTATTTGAAAATAGTGCAGACACAGATCAGAAAGCTCCTTCATGAGCTGTTTGATCTGGATCTGCACTGTTGTTATATAGAATCTGTCAGACATGAGTTTGCAATTTTTCCTGGGGGAAAATTCTTTATTTACTTAGCCAGTGTTAAAGTTCAGGGTCCATGCTTATAAAGCATTTGATTTGAGTCTGAGTGCATTCTCAAGCATTTGGTTAGTCAGATTTGAGCCTAGGCTCAAATCTGACCAATCAAATGCTTGAGAACAATTTCAGACTTAACTCAAACGCTTAATAAGCATGGACCCAGGTGATAGTTGTTTATACTTGGTGGAGTTTGATTAACCCTTTGAACCCTAGTCCCGCATATAGGCGTCCTTTTCAAACAGTATACATGTGAAAAGTGCACTTGTCCTATGCAAACAGTGAATACCCAGATCAGATGGCTCCTTACGGAGCCATCTGATCTGGGTCTTCACTGTTTGTCATAATGCCAAACATTGACAAAAACAACCCTTAAAAGTCGGAAATGGACAAGACTAAAATGGAAACTGGGATTGTCCATTTTAAGTTTCAGGGAGGAAAGAGTTAATGAATACTCAGCAGGAGAAGGATTGAAATTGTTTTTTCCTTTGAACTTTCTTGCAGGCTAAGGACATATACCTTCAGGCTGAACCTTTCTCTGTGGAGAACAACTTATTAACCCCTACATTCAAGGCAAAGAGACCTGAATTGAGGAAGTACTTTGCTACCATTATCAAAGATTTGTACAAAAAACAATCCAATATTTGAGGACTCCATCCACACATTGCTTTTGATATATTTGAAACTAGAGAAACCTAACTACATTAAAGTCATGTTTTCAGCAACTACTAAGTTAACCCACTCTTATTCGGATCTCTACACAAAAACAATGTTTACAAATGGTATAGAGATATGAAGGTATTAGCATAAAATGTCAATTACATTACAAAGGGTAATCCATTATCCATTACAAATGTATACATATAGCATTAATATAAGCATATGGAATGTTTTAATAACTGTACAAAAAGTAAGTAACCCATTACTTTACAAATATATACATATACTAAAGACATATGAAGGTTCTGACCCAGAATGTTAGTTACTTTACAAATTGTAATTTATCCATTACTTTACAAATGTATACCAATAGTATAGACATGTGAACAGGGCTCCAGATAAGGGGGGTATTTCAAAAACTAAAATCTTAATTTCTCAATTAAACCCTATGGTGTCACTACTCATTAGAATCGTCTCGAAGAGACGATTCTAATGAGTAGTAACACCATAGGATTTGGTGGTCAAATGATTGAAAAAGTGTTGAATTTGTTCAATTTACCCCCTCTTATCTGGAGCCCTGTGTGAAGGTACTGGTACAATTTTTAAATACATTACAAAAAGTAATTCATCCATTACCTTAAAAGTATATATCAATAGTGAAGACATATGAAGGTACTGACACAGAATGTTAAGTACATTACAAAAAGTAATGAATACCAAGAGTATAGACATATGAAAGTACTGGCATAGAATGTTAATAACTTTACAAAAAGTCATTCTTCTATTACCTCACAAATGTTTACTAATGTTACATATATTTGCATAAAGGAAAGTTTAATTACATTACAAAAAGTCATTCATCCATTACCTTACAAATGTATACCAATAGTAAAGACTTATGAAGGTACTTGCATAGAATATTTACTTTACAAAAAGTAATTCTTCTATTACCTACCACATGTATACTAATAGTATAGACACATGGGGTAGTTGCACAGAGTTCATTTGTCCTATGCAAAATGTGTAGACCTAGATCAAGGGATTCTTTTAAGAGCCCTCTGATCTGCCGCACTGTTTGTCATTTTACATTTCACAAGATTTTGTTAAAAAAAACACTAAAAGACAAGGATTGACTAGACTTAATTGGAAGTTGGAATATATGCTGTTGTCAAATCTTGTTTTTTAAACAGCATGAAACAAAAACTTGACCATTTTGTTTTATCAAATTGTCCACATTTTGTCATTATAATTTGTTCCATGACCATTTATATTGTAAAGAATCTTATGACCATTTTAATTGTATGTAATGTAGTGCATTTGATATTGGCCAGGTGCCTTTATACAACATATTTTGGGGAGTATTTTTCTCATGACATGACTGCATTATTTTTCTAGGACTTTTATCAAAGTGGGCCAGGTTAACCCTCCCCTTTACTTGTTTTCAGTATTGAAGACAGATGGCTGCTTAAAGCAGGCTAAAAGTAAACAGCATTCTGCTTTACTTTCAGTGTGCTTTAAAAGTTACCACCTGCTAAGAATAGTTGATATTAGTTTTGGGGCATATTCATGATTGTATAAAATGGAAATAGTTTCTTCAGTGGTAGAAGGAATTAAAGGTGTAATGAAGATTATTTATTGAGTAATAGGTTAACGTTGAGATGTTGTATGTTGCATATGCTATCTCTTTATAAGTGATAGTTTGAGATTTTTTACAAATTAATTCTCAAAATTATTGCTATGAATCTCAGATAAATTAATTACATTTTATAAAATATAAAAATCTTTACTTTTGAGTAGCTATTAAAGTTTGAAAGGGGACGTAATTGTGTTTATATACATGTACATGTAAAGCCCATTTTGCTTACTGCCACATTGTAGTATATATATATATGTAATATATCGAATTAAAAAATAAGAAAGATTATGCCTTTGTTTAAAAAATATTTAATAGCCGAAAGGCGAAACTAGTTTAGTAGAGGAGCGTAATGTTTTTATTAAATATTTTTTAAACAAAGGCATAATCTTTCTTATTTTTTAATTCGATATATATCTTAACTTGTACCGGACCGACTTTTGTCGGACCTTTGCATTTCCGTTTATATATGTAATATATATATTTAATCTGTATTCAGCTGATGGTGACTTTACTGGTATCTGAAAAACAGCGTCTTATCTGGAACCAAACTGTTTGCCACTCGTCCTTAAGTTTCTTGAATTACGAAATGTATAAATCTTATTTTAATTTTTTTTTGCAGACAAACATTTTTAAGCAGCCGCTATTACAGCAGGATAAGGGTTAAGATAAGCTCTTGCCGAAGTTGAGATTTTTATAGTGGCTAAACACTACAGTATAACAAAGTTAAAATGACAAGTGAAAATAGTATTGGAGCATTTTTATGCCCCCGGCATCGACAGATGCGGGAGCATATAGTAATCGTCCTGTCAGTCCGTCCGTCCTTCCGTCCGTCCGTCCGTAACCAGGTTAAGTAGATTTTACCGTTTCGTCTAGCATCAACACCACTTATTCAAATGCTTGGATACTTATACAGTTGTTGCCTTGGACCATTCCCTAGCCACCAATAATACCTAACCTTGATTTTGACCTTGACCTTGACCTAATTTGGACTTAGAATATTTTTAATGGGCTATTTCTTGGTTAACTAGATTTTACCGTTTCGTCTAGCATCAACACCGCTTACTCCAATGCTTGGATACTTATACAGTTGTTGCCTTGGACCATTCCCTATCCACCAATATCACCCAACCGTGATTTTGACCTTGACCTAATTTGGACTTAGAATATTTTGAATGGACTATTTCTTGGTTAACTAGATTTTACCGTTTCGTCTAGCATCAACACTACTTACTACAATGCTTCTATACTTATACAGTTATTGCCTTGGACCATTACCAACCCACCAGTAATATCCAAGCTTAGTTTGACCTTGACCTTGACCTAATTTGGACTTAGAAAAGATTCAGAATATATTGTCAAGGATGCCACCGGGGGCATAAGCGTTTATTGAACGCGGTCTTGTTTAAGCATACATATAGCTGCTTAAAGACATATATAGCTGCTTAATACAGAGCAATAAATGAAGAAATCTTGTAATTAAATCTCTGCGATACTTTTATACTACATTGTGCTGCCACCACCTGTCTTGAAAGATTGAATTGTTACCTTTCTTGAAACAGCAATTATATTTTTCTTGAACATGATATCGTGGAACCCAGGGATATGTTTGTTAAAATGTAATTTTGAACAAATCACTTTCTATTCTAACAAGAAAGCGTTGTCTTTTTAACTCCTTGCATGCTGGGTAATATTTCTTCTGCAACAATTGTCTTCTAAAACTGTTCAAAAATTGAATTTTCAAAACTTCTTTCAAAACTGATCCAAACTGTGTGACACTCACCCTCTGACACTCGGATCCAGTTTTTAAAAGATTTTTTGAAAAATTATGATTTGTGAAAACCAGTAGAAAATCACTCCTAAGGGAGACTACGATTAATTTGCAAAAAATGTGCACTTAATATTTTAACAAGACCATAACTCAGCATAAACTTCTTCATTGTTAAATGGTGGTAAAGTACATTTGAAAAATGCAGAATTGTAATTGCCCCATAGCCTAGTCCTAGTACATGTATGTAAGATAGGTGACACTTAAAGCGGGTTTGAAAGTAAAGCAGTATGGGGCATATTCTGCTTTATTTTTTAGCCTGCTTTAAGCTACAATCTGCTAGATGTGTATGGTACATATTCGTGACTGTATAAATTGGAGCTATATTCTTTAGTGAAGGAATAGATTACAGGCACATTTATGGGGTTATGGGTAAATCAGTGCCATTTTCAGGGCTGCCATTTCTCAGGATTTTTCCTAAATCTTCGGATTTTTTTCTAGCACATGATAGCTTAAAGCAGGCTGAAAGTAAAGCAGAATGCGCCTTAAGGCTCATTCTGCTTTACTTTCAGCCTGCTTTAAGCAGCCACGTGTCAACAAAACTAGAAATAGGCGATGGGGAAAAGGTACGATTCATAAAATAGCACTTGAAAAATGCAAATTTGGAAATCTTAGGATTTTTTATGTCAACTTATGGCAGCCCTGCATTGTACAAATGATATTACGTATATTGAATGTGCAGCTTCTCATTGCTGTAAGAGATTATTCTACTTTTATATAGATGTGTATTTTATATATAATTGTATGTTTTAAACATATTGAAAATAAATCTAGATTTACAGTGAAGTTTTGTCCTTTCTAATAGCATTAACCTATTGGTAATGGTACAGGAACACCAAATCCTCGACCATTGTAACACTAACAGTATAGATCCAAATCAGATGGGCGCATCATCTTTATACAAATGAATACAGCATTTCGCATTTATTGCACACTGTCATGATGAGAGTCAGTTTGAGGTCAAATATGGCCTAATAAAGTGTTGGAATTATGATCAATAATACCACTGATCATCCGTGTGTTACCAACACATTTCTAGTACAAGTATAGGTTAGACCATGGTTGCAAGCGAATAAACGATATAGTTCGAGGGGGCGTAGCCCCCGAGAACTATGTCGTTTATTCGCGCGCAACCGTGGTCTAACCTATTTAGCACTGGCTTGGGCTCGAGGAAAACAAGAAGACCCTACGTTTCTACTTTTTGTTTTAGACGAAAAAGTCATTTTATTTGTAATACTTTACTTAAATTGAAAGGTTATTTCAATGTGCAGTTTGAGACATTAAGCACGCTTTAACACCAACATAAATAACGCTTATTGAAGCTCTATATGTAAGCACAATTCATTATTAACTGCCTTTAAAGTTTAGGTCTCACTGTACATAATATGACGTCATCAAGCGAGTGCAGTTCCCCTCCGATCTAGGGTTGTGACGTCAAATTACCTTGATATGACGGAAGCTTGGAATAAGTGAACAGTGTGTTAGTTATTTCATGGTTTTGTAAAATAAACGATATATTCACAGGTTTTTGATGCCTCTGATTGGCCGAGAGCTCCAAGCCATGTGCTAAAGACACATTAGCACATGGCTTGGAGCTCTCGGCCAATCAGATGCCTCAAAAACCTGTGAATATATCGTTTATTTCAACAAACCATCGCTTCCGTCATCTCAGTATTAGTTAGAGTTTATTTCAATGATTCTTAATGATTAAGAAGCCAACAAATGAGGGAGCCTGCGACCGAATTTGGCTTCTTAATTATTAAGAAGCGTTGAAATAAACTCTAACCATTTTAGTGTTTGACCCGCCCACATATGACGTCACTTCACTTCATTTACATATTTTTCTCCGCCGACAGGTGTTTACACAGCCTGTTACATATATTGTGTGTTTTATTACGTATCGATGATGACACATTGACAATTAGTGTTCCAAGCTGCGTTAAGAAAATGGTAATCTTAAAAAAACGATGGAAAAAGAATAGTTATTGACGTCTAAATGCTTAGTGCAGCACAAAATACAGGGCTCCAGATATGGGGGTAGATTCTATTTCAAAAACTAAAATCTTTTTTTCTGCTTAAAACCCTACGGTGTCACTACTCATTAGAATCGTCTCGGAGAGTAGTAACACCATAGGATTTGATGCTAAAATAAGTGAGAAAATGTTGGATTTGTGAAGTTTACTCCCTCTTATCTGGAGCCCTGAAATAATGCAGAAAACTCATAAATGAGTTTTCTGCATTATTTTGATCTTGCATCATGCAGACGTTTTCGTCGCGATTGACAATGGTTTGTAGATGTTGGTTTTGTTAATTACGGTAAGAATTCTGTTTTAATTATATTGTATTTTCTTATTCCCCCCTCCTATATAAAGATTAAATAAAATTTGAATGATTTTCACAATTTTCTTCCGACTAGCGAGCTACAAAATGTCATTATTTTCCTCGAAATTGAATTGTACATGTAGATATATCTATATGCACTTTGCTGTGTAATGGATTTCCTGTAAAGCTTAAAAGTCATGCCATGGGCGGAGCTGGCCGAAATATTAACACAAGTGCAATGCTTGCTAACGTCTAAATCCAAGTCTCGAACACTTCATAATTAAATTGCCAAATCTCGTTAAATCCCGTTGACTTAATAATTAAACCGAGCGAAAATTTGAATGTTGTGGCTTGCTGATTGGCTGAAAAAGTAGGCTAAACACTAAAGGCAATTTGACGTCACAATTCTAAAAACAGCTGAGGTCAGAGGTGAACTGCACACGCTTCATGACGTTTTATTATGTACAGTGAGACCTAGACTTTAAAGACAATTACTAATGAATTGTGCTTACATATAGAGCTTCAATAAGCGTTATTTATGTTGGTGTTAAAGCATGCTTAATGTCTCAAACTTATCATTTGAAATAACCTTTCAATTTTAGTAAACTATTACAAACAAAATGACTTTTTCGTCTAAAACAGAAATCAGAAACGAATGGTTTTCTTGTTTTCCTCGAGCCCAAGCCAGTGCTAAATAGGTTAGACCATGGTTGCGCTGCAACCATGGTCTAACCTATACTTATAGCATGTTTCTTCTCTACAGTAAAACCTCTCTAGTACGACCACTAAACTAAAAAGCTAATCATTTGGTGTTTAACGCAGTGTTGCTGAACGCAAGGTGAATGTAAAACAGAAAGCTAAATATGTTTAAACATTCAACTTGCTTTTTAAGGGTGATGGACAATTCGTCAAAGTGCAAACTCGTCAAAAAGGAATTATAGTACAAAAGGGGTAGTCAACTCGTCAAAAAGGAATTATAGTACAAATTTAAAGGGTAGTCAACTCGTCAAAAAGGTTTTACATACTTATTTAATTATACAATAAATACAACGATATTCCAGATAGTGAATTAAAATAGTATTAATATAAAAACTGTTCTTTTCTATTATTTTCGATCTCTAAGGGCAAACTTTAATTTAAAACAGAGTAGACCCTGATCATTAGGCTTCGGCGCTATAAGATATCAGGTAGGCTACTAAGTAATATCGTGCAACATGACAAACAGTGTATTAATCTATAGAGAATTCAAACACTGTCGGGAGCCCTTTGGTCGGAGTCTACACTGTTAACAAATTAAATGTTTATCATCTGTATACATATTTACATTATGATGCGAACTGTCATACAGTGTAAACCATGGTCATTAGACTTCGGCGCTATAAGATATAAGGTACACAGTAAAATCGTGCAAAATGATAAATTGATAAACAATGTATTAATCTATAGAGAAATCAACACTGTCGGAAGCCCTTAAAATTTGGTCCGGGTCTACACTGATAACATATTAAATGTTTATCATCTAGCTGTGTACATATTTACCTTATGGTGCAAACTGTAGACCGATTAACCCTGTAGACCATGGTCATTAGGCTTCGCGCTATAAGATAAGTTCGTATCAGTATCCAAACTGTTCGACACATGTTTGATCACTGCAGCAATACATTCCAGTGTACGTTTGCCTATGATGATTACATTAATTGGTTTGTTGTTTTAACAGTTTAGCACCAGTGCAGATATAACAAGTCGAGTAATTGCTAATCAACTTTTCGCACCAGATAAACAACAATGCCCAGCCAATTAAAGTCATTTGCACGCGGCGCTAGAGATCTACCGTTTCTTATTAAAGCATTGCTTCTTGGTTAATTTTAACATCAGATCAGTGTCTAAACCATATATACACCCAGACTAAATTTTTTAAATGATTTTAAATAACACATTCTATCAAGGATAAGGCACGGGATATTCCAATAGAAATTAATATTGCTTAATGTATGGGCGAGGGCATAGCTGATTTCTGCATTACTTTTGTCTTGATTTAAGCTAAACCTTTCTATTGCAAATCAATTATGATTTAACACTAAATAAAATGTACACTCAATGTAATACATTGAAAAGTCTCCCTTTTATGGTAAAAGTTTAATTTTATTTGGACAAATCGGCATCAATATTCATCTTACATATATTTAGATCTAGTTATTTATATGTTACAACTTTAAATGCTAGAAAATTCATCTCAACTTCTCGATAATGGCAAACTTTTCAAATATAAACCTATACATTTAACAAAAAAGTAGTACTATATATATATTTAACAGGTTAGTAGATATATCCCAACACAAAATCCTTTTTGACGAATCGTCTTTTGCCATTACTATACATTGCCTTTTTGACGAGTTTGCACTTTGACGAATCGTCCGTAATTCCTTTTTAAAAGGTAGTGACTAGGGGTACGTGACCGTACCTCTAATATTTGAAATTAGCGGTACGGCCACGTACCCCTAGCGAGCCCTATGAGGGTTGACTAGGGGTACGTGAGTCCAAAACACTATTAAGAAACACTTTATTTTGTCTGCAGATACGTTAATATCGATGCTAATGTTACTAATATCTCATTTCAACTTTCTATTCCGACTGTTTAACGCAGAAAAGCAAAGAAACTTCATATAAAACAAGAACTATCTTTAAAAAAGATATTCCGTCGCAGGTTAAAGTTTTTTGTGGGATACAGTATTCACTCAAGTGTATACATGTATATACACTGATTCTGGCTAACATCTTTCGTAAACAGACTTTCCCACAAGCTAAATTTAGAGCTTATCCACGCTAAATTTAGAAATGATGACATAGTAACGCAGCAATAATTTAGACTGCATCTCATTGTTTTGCCAGGTTTACACTCGCAAGATAGATGTGAAAAAATAACAGAACGCCAGTCTAGGCCATTTTGGCATATTGGCCGATAAGAGTACTGCATTTCAAGCACGTGGTCATTGACCAGGATTTCTGATCATTCCTGATTGGTTAAATTGTTTCATACAGTAGCGGTCAAATTGGGTCAATAGACAAAACAGACCCGTCTGCGACGGGAAAAATTCCATATCGGCATTTTTTTCACGGCAGCTAAAACTATACCTATGATTAAAGAACGTTCACACATTTTTTACAAGCATGTATAATTATGCAATAACAGCTTTATTTAGAATAATTGCACTGTCTAATTTCGATCAATTGTCAAACGTGTTTTTGAGTTGATTTTTGTAACATGTTATTAACCAGCAAACTTACATGTTCGATAATTAATGGGAGCCGAAGCTTCGATTGTTTTTATTTTCTCAGATCTACCACTTTATATTCAACGCTAAGTTAGAAAGATACATCAGCAGTAATTTCGAACAAGAATATTATATAAAAAGTTAGTTTTGAACAAATTAATCATTTATAAGAAAAACACTTAACATTGGCAGGAACTTATATTATAGATATAATCTACGTTCCTGACATTGGTCACGGATTTTCAGATATCGGGCGTATCTGACGATAATTAACCCTATACATATATGCGGAATACATCTATTCTCATCGCTGCCGTGAGAACAAGTCGGGTGGTGAACATATGTCGAAGTTTCTTTGTTTTTCTCCATTAAATATCCACAAGATAATGAAGACACGAGAGATTATCAATATTAGCACCAATAAAACGTATCTGCAGGCAAACTTATATGTTGCTACATAGTTTAAATGACTCACGTACCCCTAGTCAACCCTCACAGGGCTCGCTAGGGGTACGTGACCGTACCGCTAATTTCAAATATTAGAGGTACGGTCACGTACCCCTAGTCACTACCTTTTTAAAAACTGCCACGTATGACCTATTCTGTGTCGCAGTGCCGTAACACCAAATTCATTCCGGTATTTTTTAGATGTCAGAGAGTAGCGTTTTCCCAGAAAATGAGCTCCAGATAATTCTGGTAGTGTCTGTGTTATGTGTACGAAAATGGGTCAGGCTTGCTAAGGATATATATCGGTTATAATAAATAATAAATAGATCATTTATTTCTGTGAGTAAATGCAATTACTGTTGAAAGTGCATGCTTACAGTTGGTTTTATGTTATGTTTTTATGGAAGGGTATTATATTAACTAGACAGAAATGCAAAAAGGGTGTAGTTTCATCAATTATTATTCATGATATGCCCGGTTTTGTCGAGATAGGGTGAGAATATACTAACAATCAGTTGTACCACTTGTCTCTATGTATACCTTTTGACGATTTTTTTCTCTCAAAAAGCAATCATGTCGGGGCCCTGTGCTCACAAACGACAGATGTAAACAAAGTGATAGTGGCAGCAACGACAGAGTTGAAATCTGATAATTTGGATGCAATATCACAAGATCGTCACCTTATATGTTAATTTGAATTACAGTATGTGATAAATGTGTGGGTTATATGTTTATTTGTCACCCATATAATTATGCCATAATTACTTACAGTGAACGATAAACTGGTGGACTAATAAATTTCTCAGTTTCAGTTTATTTCTATATTGCCCAAGTTACTGCTTCGATGTATCGGGTTATTTTTTGCTGGTACTTGCAGTCTGCTAAATGTGTTACTTAATGCGTGCGATTTTAATTGCTCACATTATTAGTAATGCTCTCCAAAAACAGGTTGCAACCAGATCAAATTCCAAATAATTGAGCTGTAGATCTAGATACAGATTATTAACTTAAAAAATCTATTTTTCCGGAGCATACCCCCATTGGCATTACTTCGTCACTTGATAAAACTTGATACAGGATGAAAGAAGGAAGTGCTGTACTCAAGAACCATAACTCTCTCATCTCCCAATATTGAATTATCTCCTTTTTTCGAATAAAAATCAATTTTCTGGAGCATTGTAACATGATGAAACTTGATACTGTGATAGAGGATGACAAAAAGAAGTGCAGTACACAAGAATTATAACTCTGTCATCTCAAAATATTAAATTATCTCCCTTTTTTCATAAAAAATCATTTTTGTCTGAAGCATAATTATCTCCTGAACGTTACATCATAAGTTGATGAAACTTGATACTGTGTTCACCTACTAAACATGCTATACCTTGGGTGTTTTCTTTGTGGGGAGTATCCATCGTTGGGAACGATATTCTTGTTACTCAAGTTGTTGTAACCTATGTAGTTTTTAAGTACAGGTATGTTGCATTTGACACCTTCAAGGTTTTTTACGGCTACATCATAAATAGCCCCAGGGCGTATGTGACACCACGTTTTATATTTCATGTTTATTGTTACAAGTTATTTGGGGTATATTACAAAAGAAAGAAACTTTTGTAACCTAGATAATAACGATCATGTCGCATATAATTATAGTTTCGTTGCTGTTCTCAAAGTTGTCCATACATTATACTTCATTGTGGATCTGTTTTACAGCAATCTTTGAACCAGTTATGGAACAAAGTGTTACCCACCTCACAGCCTTACCCCAGTTACAACCAGTTACCTCATACATACGCATTTTAAGGCCTTTAATTTGTTCATTCACTTAAAGAAAAAATTATATTTCATACAATTATGAATATTTATAGTAAGAAACAGTTTCTAAATCCTAGCAGAAGGTAGGTTAAAGCAGGCTAAAAGAAAAGCAGAATGCACCTAAGGCGCATTCTGTTAAAACCTGCTTTAGGTGGTCACTTAGCTTCAAACTTCAAAATTAGAAACATGGTATTGGGTAATGGGTTAAAATGAACTTACCTTTAGTTCAACTATAAAATGCAGTATCACTAGTTATGTTCGGAAGAAGTGAGTTCGGGTTATCTTATTATGACTACATTTGACCAAAGCAAGTTTGAGTTATTGAGACTCGACTGTAGAACCTATTTTCATCACATAAAGGTTAAAAAATAAAAATATCGAGTGCGATAAAAATCGGTCGGCGCACTGTACATATATTTTACACTTATTTTCGAATCACTGAAATACTATATTATTACTCAGACTGTAAACCTAGTTCGACAAACTTGGGTCACCACAAGTAACAAGTGATCCCCCCGAGCAATCCCGCAAATCAGGCTAAGTAGAACTCTAGTATAAACAGGGACTCAGAACAAATTTTGTTTAAATTTTCTAACGCTATATCATAATGGCGTCATGTTACAATAATAACGCAATTTCGAAAACGAAACTAAATGTCTAGAATGCTCAGCTTAGTTACTAAGAACCAGTTTAGATTAAATATTAAAAATATTTTAAGAGTCTTTTCACAACACATTGTTGTTATTTTGCTTTATTTTAGTTTGATAGGGGTTTTTATCTATGGAAGAATAAAACCTTACAACACTTATGACGAATCGTTTTCCTAACAGCTGAGGACGACGTGTTTTGTGATATATATATTAAGCCAAAAAACAAAGTACCCCTGTTTTTACATTTACTTTACATTATGCAAATTTTAAAGCTCCATATCTTTTAAAGTGCCATATCAACTCCAGTTTTGTTTGAGATTTTAAAGGCTCATACGTTCACCAATGCATTCCACAAAAATCATACAGATTAAACGACACATTTTATAAAAATGAAACGCGTAAAATTCATTCTTATTTTAAATCAAAGGGAGGTAAATTTGAACATTATAAGACAGCGCCGTGAATATTGTGATTAATGAAAGTGTAATGTGATTTTATTTTCTTTAAGAAAGAATTATAGCTGCTGAATTTTAGCACCTTTGCTTTTCTTCTATGGAAAATATTTCTTAGGAGAAAATGCTGTTTTCAGGATAAAGAGTTATAGACCTTTTATTTTCAATACAATGTGCCAGATATTTTGCAACAAAGATTTCATGTCGTCTTCCACTTTCTATAAAACAAAAATTTAGTAAAGTATATGTATGAGACGCTGATGATTTAGATTACAAAAGTGGGTACTTTATTTTTTGGCTGAATATAGAATAGTAAACTCGTGTGTTTTCTTCATTGGATTTATTGAACTCGTTGGATAAAATGACATGTTACTCGCCAAGGCTCGCAACATATTATTTTATCCATCTCGTTCAATAAAGTAAACACTGAAAACACACTCATTCAATATCCTCTATGTACAATACCAGCTATCGTCACAGTGCGATACGGCCATTTTATAGCAGGAACTCTCCGCTTCTGTGTCTATGACGCCCAACGGAATTCATTGGCATCAAATTTCTCAGAAGGTTAGTCACTGTTCCTGTCAGTAAGCCTGATGCAAAAATACACCAACCTGATACAAAAATAATCCGCACAAACTTTATTTGACTTTTAATCCGAGATTATAAGAATCCACCATGAGTGATGATTCCCCCGGAGGGTCAGAATTGTTTTGCAAATTATGTATGCCCCGAAGTTACACATAGTTATATAGTGCAACTTCAAGCATCTCTTATGCTAATATGGTCAGAGCTTTGATACTTGGCATGGTGAAACTTCTAGAGGTACTTTACCAATATTGTTAAAATGGTTTAGATCCCTGACATATCTAGATCACATGATTTAAACATAGATTTTTTCAATGAAACCCTTAAAAATCTTCTTGTCATACACCACATTACCCTGAGCTTAGATATTTGGCGCACAACATCATCTACTCAGCAATTTGCACTTTCATTTTGTCATACTTTCTCAGCTTTCCAAGATATTTTACGCTTATATCAACGGTTCCAGATGAGCGATTTAGGGCCGTATGCGGCTCTTGTTATATATTATATAATTGAAACCGCGAGAATGGGCTGTGAACACAAGCGGACACATACTCACTGGTGAGTTTTAAATTACGGTAACTCTTTCATCGTCTGCTAAAACACCTCTTGCGACTAAAATATCGTCTGCATTGATTATGTTGTCTGCAATATTTGTTAAAGTTAGAATCATGTTACATATGTATTTTGACGGAGTAAGAATTTCGCTGCAAGTGTCGAACTAGTTTAGAGTAGTTTGATCAGAACTGTCTGCTAAGGCGCGTTTAGGTTCCCCCTGGCGGTGAAAGAGTTACCACCTTCACTTCCATAATGTCGCCTGCTTAGAAATTGCCCTCGGCTTTAAAATCAAAACAAAATATTTTATTTTTCAAAACACAAAATGCAGATGCCACTTTTGTAGAAGATCAGCATCGTACTTACGGGTACTTGACTGATGTTTGCAGACAGTTTTGAAGTCAGATTATACAAGTCTCAATTATTATTTATTTCTCCATCTAATCCTGCCTTGTGACATCTCTTTGGTATCGTCTTGATTCCAAAGAGATGTCACAAAACAGGATTAGATAGAGAAATCAGAAATAAAATGTATTTTAAAATTTTGACTTACGGCCGTTTTTGTCGTACGAAGTTTAATTAAGGTGGTTCGACAGCGGGCGGCCCGCATCTCGAGTTCCGGAAATGCTGATGACTTTCACCTGATCTTTGCGGCACGTGCTTATAGTAGAAAATTTAGATAAAGAAAAGTTTGATCTTACTCATTGTCTGCTCTGTTAGCGCAGTGGATACGGTGATAGACTTGCAATCCAAAGGTTCTAGGTTCGATTCCCACTCGGTTCAAAACTTTTTTTTTAACAAATTGTCTGATTTTAGTGACTAGTCATTTCATAACGCAGTGATCAAAGGACAGGTTATGTTTAGTCAAGTAATAATGAATACTATCAGATGCAAGTATAGTCAAGTGACAGCTACATTTGTGAGTATTTATAGCCTATATGACAGATGGCAGCTTAACACAGGACAAAAATAATGCTAAAAGATAGATCCTAAAGGAGCTTTTATGCATTACTTTTGTTATGCATTAAGCAGTCACTTGCCTTTAAAGATCTACAGGCTACCGTTTTCAATGGTCCCTTATTACAGGTTTGACTTATGGTATTGTTTAGAGCTGACGGCATTTTAAAGTTGAACTCAAGGGAGGTTACTCGCTTTGTGTTTACATTTTGTCAGAATTTCAGGAAATCATGTATAAAATGTAAATTCCACTGTAGATTTTCATTAAATTTTTGTGACTAGTAGAATTAAGTTATATCTATCTAATAAGAGTAAAATAAGTGTACGTTAAACAGCTAGATTTTTTGTAATTTGAGATTTTCAGAATTTGACTTTTTTTAAATATTGATATTTCCAACAAATATGTCATAAAATACTTTTGTTTGCCCAATATCTTATAGTCTGTGTACAGTTTACTTGAATGTACAGAAATTATTGAGTTATATCATTTTATAAAGAAAATATTCCTGTTTATCAAAAAAGGAGCTTTTTTCGACAAAAGGTCCTGTCAGAAAAAAACGGCACTGTAACTTTTTTTTATTTTAACGATTTTTCACTCTCCATATGGTATATTTCAATTTAATCAAGGTTTCAAAGAATTCTGACACAGAATAAGCTGACCCGCGAACCACCTTAAATCGTACTTACGGGAACTTGACTGGTGTTTGCAGACAGTTTATGATACAACTCAGTCAACGAAGGATCCCCATCTATATAACTAGTTGGTCCTCGAATAAAAAATCATCAGTTATAAATACATGAAACATACATGTACGGATTTAAAAAATATAGATTTATGTACGTATAACTTCAAAATCTTCAAATACAGACTTTTGCCATGCGCGACATGCGGTAATTTTGTTTTGCACTACACTTCTAAATGTAGACATTCTCGTATTTATAGTGTGTGGAACTAACGTGCCTATACACTACATAAAGTACTGACTTTATTATATATACCAGACAAAAAAAATAAACGTCTACATTTAGATACTATGTGCCTTTTCATTTACTTTTACATGTATTCAAAATCTTAGCGAGAATTGGGAGCACCATGCAGCAATAAAATAATTAATTTCTTTGTTCTGATACAGAAAAGAGATGTCTGCATCAGTAAAAGAAAACTTTAGTGAAAAATATGAAGTATCTATTTAGATTTTATATTGTAGTAGACTTTTGTTTTGTCTGGCATATGTTATTTACATTTACATTAACCCTTGCACTCTCGGTGACGTTATAAAGCGCATTTGCAAACAGTTTACACTATGAGATCCAGTGACAACGTGTAAATATTATTCACGATGGGTAAGCGATTAAAAAAATTACGGAGAATCTATACCTTGAGCATGCTGAAAATGACTGTTTCATCCTTGTCCGCTCTCTAACTCAAACACTTCTTTTTTGATCTTCACCAATCTTGCTACAAATGTTTATTAGTATAGAATCTAGGTCAGGTTCAATAACTAGCAAAATCGCATAAGGCATGTCTGAGTTATTTCCCTTGAATAATTAAAAAATGACTTTCAGATTTTCTGCTCTCTAACACAAACACTTTTTATTGGATCTTCACCAAACTTCCTGAAAACGTGTATTGGTATTAAATCTAGGTCAAGGAAAACAATCGTATACAGTTGAATGAAAATCCTTCAAGAGGTAAAGGAGAAATGGAGTGGTAATTTATTACTTAACTTATTACCAACACGGCTAAGATGAAGCACATGCAACCATTGACCAAATATTTGGCTAAAAATAGAATAAAACCTGGTCCTTTTACAGAGTGGACAGGGCAAAAATAAGGATAAAATAGCAAATTGTTAGTCATTCAAGGGCAATAACTCCAACATGCTTTGTGCGATTTTGGTAGTTAAGATGATTGACCTAGATTTAATATTAATAAACATGTTCAACAAGTTTGGTGAATAGCTGATAAAAATTGTATGTGTTAGAAAGCGAAACATGCTGAAACAGTCATTTTTAATACATAAAGGGCAAAAACTCAGATATGCCACATGCGATATTTGTAATAATCAAACTAGACCTAAATTGTATATGAATAAATATTTTCAGCATGTTTGGTGAATATCCGATTTAATTTTGATTTGTTTTGATTTTACGTCGCTTTCAACAGTATTTCAGTCATATCGCGACGTCCAGCTAATCATAGGTGGAGGAAGATCCCAGAAGCCCTTTATGCACTGTTTAGGCATAAATCGGCAACTGGGTAGAACCTCCGACCTTCCGCAAGCCAGCTGGAAGGCTTCCCCACATGAAAAATCCGAGCGACCCTACTGGGGTGAATATCCGATAAAAGCTGTTTGTTTTAGAGTGCCAAAATGACTGAAACAGTCATTTTTTATTAATTAACTGGCAATAACTCAAAAATACCTTATGCGATTTTAGTAGTAATCAAACTAAACCTTGATTTTATATCCATGAACATTTTCAGCAAGTTTGTGGAAGATCGGATAAAAAAAGTTGAGTTAGAGAGCGGACAAAAAAGTGTGATAGTCTAACTGACTGATGGATGGGCCTGCGGAGGAAGATACGGTTGCCCCCAGTGAAGTTGATTTCGGCTGTATCACGTGATACTAAGCCGTGTGGTAATGTTTATGACAGACGTTCTATTTTCGGTTTGTTATGATTTTAAATCGCCCTTTTTGGTGATTTAGGTCCGTAGAAAGATTTTTATAACTGTATAAATTGGAACCATTTACCTCAGTAGAGGAATACATATAAATACGTAAAAATGAGTATCTATGGAGTAAATTTTAATACAACAGTAGTCTCCCCAGCGACTGTGTATGCTAGGATTAAAATGTGGCAAATTTTAATCATTTTTGTTTGTAGAAGAAGAATTGTCTTGAAGTAGACGACACGTACATTTTCCGAGTGAGAATATGTTGTTACTCTCTTCAAAGGTAAGTATTCTCTCATACAAAAGTTACACTGGCAATGATTGAACTCTCCCTAGCAGGCACACAACGTTGTTTCAACGTTGAAACAACGTTGATTTTAGTCGCAACGTTGTTCCACTAACATCCGACCATTTGGCGATATTTGCTTTAGAATACCACCGTTGAATCAACATTGATACGACGTTGATACTGCGTAAACAGGCAAATGTTGAATCAACGTTAATACGACATTGATACTGCGTTTGGCCAATGTTGACTCAGCATTGATACGACGTTGATACTGCGTAAACAGGTTTATGTTGAATCAACGTTTATACTGTGTAAACAGGAAAATGATGAATCAACGTTGGTACGAAGTTGATACTGCATAAACAGGTCAACGTTGAATCAACATTGATACGACTTAAAATCTTTGATACAAAATCAACAGGCTATGTTGCAAAAGTTGAATCAACATTGATACGACGGTAATCTTATGGTTTAATTAAGGTGGTTCGCGGGCCAGCTTATTCTGTGTCAGAATTCTTTGAAACCTTGATTAAATTGAAATATACCATATGCAGAGTGAAAAAGCGTTAAAATAAAAACAAATTACTGTGCCGTTTTTTTCTGACAGGACCTGTTGTCGAGAAAAGCTCATTTTTTAATAAACGGAATATTTTCTTTATAAAATGATATAACTCAAACATTTCTGTACATTCAAGACTATAAGATATTGGGCAAACAAAAGTATTTCATGACATATTTTCTGGAAATATCAATATTTTAAAAAAGTCAAATTCTGAAAAAGTCAAATTACAAAAAATCTAGCTGTTTAACATACACTAATTTTACTTTTATTAGATAGATATAACTTAATTCTACTAGTCACAAAAATTTAATGAAAATATACAGTAGAATTTACATTTTATACATGATTTCCTGAAATTCTGACAAAATGTAAACACAAAGCGAGTAACCTCCCTTGAGTTCAACTTTAAAATGCCATCAGCTCTAAATAATACCATAAGTCAAACCTGTAATAAGGACCATTGAATACGGTAGCCTGTAGATATTTAAAGGCAGATGACTGCTTAATGCATAACAAAAGTAATGCATAAAAGCTCCTTTAGGATCTATCTTTTAGCATTACTTTTGTCCTGTGTTAAGCTGCCATCTGTCGTATAAATCCTCACAAATTTAGCTGTCACTTGACTATACTTGCATCTGATATTATTCATTATTACGTGACTAAACATAGCATGTCCTTTGATCACCGCGTTATGAATTGACTAGTCACTAAAATCGGACAATTTATTAAAACAAAAAAGTTCTGAAGCGAGTGGGAATCGAACCTAGAACCTTTAGATTGCAAGTCAATCACCGTACCAACTGCGCTAACAGAGAAGACACTAAAGCAGATCAAACTTTTCTTTATCTAAATTTTCTACTATAAGCACGTGCCGCAAAGATCAGGTGAAAGTCATCAGCATTTCCGGAACTCGAGATGCGGGCCGCCCGCTGTCGAACCGCCTTAACTCTTATATGACAGGTTTTAACAATAACAGCAGGCTGTAAGTAAAGTAGACTGCTCCATATAAGGAGTATATCAATTTTCACGCTATCGGCTACACCGTTATTACATTTGCAAAGAGTGGTTGGATCCAAACTGTTTGACTCTAAGGATCCAAAATGACCCTCTGATCCTTTTTAGAAAAGAAGTTTTAAAACATCGCAATTTTAAAAAGGTAGCAGACGACAAATGTTGCAGACGAGGAATTTTACACAGCATTTAAACAGATTTTATGTATTCTTTTAACACTTTCGCCGCCATTATATCGTCTGATTGAACCCAATAGCGGATTAATTTTGTTTTTAAGATAGTAGGTCTCTTAAAGCAGATTACAGTAAAGCAAAATGTGCCTTAAGGCGTGTTCAAGTTTACTTTTAATCTGCTTTAAATTACCATCTGCAAGGATATAAATTTGTTTGTTCATATGCATGACTGTATAAGTGGAACTATTTCCTTCAATTGTGTGAATAAACTAAAGACGTAACATGAGCATATATGGAGTAATTGGGTCAATACTGTTCCTTGCGCTACTGTTTCAACATTAGCTTTAGTACAGTTTGACAGAAGAAACTGGCCAAACGATATCAAACAGTTTGAATCCCCTCCAGTTGACGAGTATAGGGGGCAGTACACAGTAAGAGAACAAAATCAGTCCAATTGAGGGGCCACATCACAGATTCCATCTTATTTTTTGATTTTTATCTCCAGCCTCAAATAAAAAGCCCATTAACTCAATGATATATATCCACAGGCATGGCAAAACACCCAAAACTGACCTTGTAAACATATATTCAGGCTACAGTGTGGCCAGTTGAATATCAGTTTTAAGTGCGGAAAATTTTGAAAAAAATGTTCAAATCGTGCCGTTTCAAGATTTTTTGTGAACTGTTCGCGCTCATAATATCACATTGGGAAAATTATTTTTCACATATACAAACTAAGTCCAGCTGGATGATTTAGCCCAAACAAGACAGTAACCTTCTACCCTTTTCACAATTTCAGCTTTTTTTACCCTACCCATAAAAAAGCTACAAAAATACACAGACCCCCAGTTTCGCATCTAACACTCAGTGGCATATGCAGGAGCAGCAAAGGTCATGACCTTGGTCATATTTCAAGTGCTTTAGTGCTGTTCAACCACATTATAATACAATTAAATCATTTTAAAGGCTCACAGTACACTAGAATTCTTCCCATACCTAAAATTAAGGAATTTGACCCGGGGCCAATTCGAATATTTCCCTACCTTATTGTGTACTGCCCCCTATTAGCGTCTGATATGGATACTAACATATTCCAATGCAACTATGGCCACACGTGGTGATAAACGTGTTACAGTGCTCCCTCCGAACAACGTCCTTCCATTCCCTCCTTACAACAATGGTTGCCGCTGTTCTGCAAACAATACAGTTATGTGTAACCCTCTACCTCATAGCCTGTTCCTAGTTTTGAAAAACATGTGACCACTTAAAGCAGGTTGAAAGTAAAGCAGAATGTGCCTTAAGGCACATTCTGCTTTACTTTCAGCCTGCTTTAAGCTAAAATCTGCTAGGCTATATAAAATATTTGTAATGGTTATTGTTCATGAGGGTATAAACTGGAACTATTTTCTTCAGCGGAGGAATAAATTAAATACGCTAAAAGTCGCTTCTATGGGGGAAAGGGTTAACACTGCTGATGCTGCAATTAGTTACATATTGGTCACTTTGACTGAAGAAACATATAGACGAGTGACAAAGCGTAAAGTAAGAAATAAAGACCAAAAATGGTACTAAGTTAAATGACTTTAAAAATGACACACTCAATTTAGAAATGTAGTTAAGTAAAGCAGAAAATATCCCTAAGTGTATTTAAGTAATAAATAAGTTTCACCTGGAATAACAAATTCTAACATGCCAGTGCATGCAAGGTAAAATATATCTATCTAGCTGTTGGTCTGAGTGAATGTGTGTCTTGACTTATTGTTGTTGTAGCTGCTAAGGTTTATAGTCCCGCATAAGCTTTATCAGATGCGTCATCCCATTGTCTCAGGATTGGGACAATGTTCAGCCACAGAATTATACACTGACGGAATTGAAACCTCGCGCTATATCGCAAATCTCGTGCGGCGCATACGAGACTAGCGAGACTTGATAAGAGAATTTCTATCGGTAGTTAATTTGATAAATGTCTGTTTCGAAAAATTGTTCACGGGTTTATATTCCCGTGAATTGATAGGAATGTACACCAAGTCATTTATATTCTATAAAATGTCAATAAAAACACCCGAGTCGGTAAATTTTTCACCCCACAAATGACGGACAACGAGGCAAAAAGTGAAGATGTTGTCACGTGACACATAATCTCGCAAAATTTT
Source organism: Gari tellinella (assembly GCA_922989275.2). Classification (NCBI taxonomy): domain Eukaryota; kingdom Metazoa; phylum Mollusca; class Bivalvia; order Cardiida; family Psammobiidae; genus Gari; species Gari tellinella. The sequence continues at coordinate 11,432,078 of OV277863.1, read as the reverse complement.
ACCGCCGCGAGAGCTCAGATGCTCGCCTATTCAACTTCACTGAGTTGCTATTCCGTTTTGTATAATTCCGTGGTTCAGCATCATGCCTATTGTTGAATGGACTTTGTGTCGTGACTGAGAAATTTCTCTCTATTTATGGGATTAGAGAGAGCCTCAATCACATGACCCTAATCGAGCTTTCTAATTGGCTGAGGGTAAAGTATAGCCCTCTTCCTGTGATCAGGGCTTAATACAGAACAATTACTTATTATAAAGATACATTCTAAAATACTAGAATCTAGCTCAAATAACAGTTATTAAATCTAAACTATCAATTCTATATTCAAAGTGGCCAAATACAATATATAAGTGATGTTACAAAATATATGCAGTGAAGGGTCTGGAATTCCTAGGCTTAGATATCATCCGAAAATCACCAACTACTCAAAAGTACTGTTTTATCAAGTCCCTTAAAAATATCTATCATAAACTTCAGACCTTGAGACGCATTATGAGTATAAATCTAGAATTTATAGTAATTTTTTTTATAGAGATACAGGCCCAATAGGAAGAGCAAAATCATGCTTTTTTCCAGCTTGCGGCCATTTTGTAGCCTATCTCTATCAAGGGTCTAGCTCCTTAACATAATAAATCTAAATTACAACATTATCTGGCTCTAATCAGACAAAAAATGTGAAGACCCTTAAGACAACAAAAGTCTTCATAGTAGGCATTTAAATGTGTGAAAATATCACTGTACAGTGGAGAATCTGTTATTCTTTCCCAATAAACGCGTTTACGCTAAAACTATTATTTACAATACAAACCGTTTGGAGCCAGATCAGACGCCGGGTAACCCGGCGTCTGATCAGGCTCCAAACTGTTTGCCACCAAGATAAACATGAATTATCAGAATTGTCCAAAAGTTGTTCTTTTCTATGTTTTAGTGCTTTGCGTTTGCGTACGTTTGCGTTTAAACGGGAAAGAATAACAGATTCTCCACTGTACAAGGAGATATTGCATTTTTTAGAGTCTGAATGGGAAGTGGGTCACTTTGCAAATGTTTAAACAGATCTACACTTTGGCAGGAAATAAATCAGGATCCACACAATGTCATCAATAAAAAATTATTAGAAAAGGTAGAACTTAAGTATAAATGTCTAATCAGGCTGAGTTTCTACTGAATTTATGTTTATTTAATAAGATTTTATACCTGAGCCAATTTCCTCTAAAAACTCTCTCTTAAAACACTAAAAATGCAATATCAACCTAAAATATATGCACCAGTAGTTGCGGAAACATATCCCGCAGCTACCGTGACCAAAATCACAGCTATATTTGGTCTACAATTATAATGAATCAAAATAAGCAATTCGCTAAGTGAGCAATAATCTGTTCTAGCATGTCAGGTCAACTCTAGTTTTACCACATATATATATACGTCCCTTGAGGCATTGCTTTCATGCTTGGTATGCATGAGTATATTAACAAGTACTTTCCATGTACGCAAACAGTTATACTCCGCTGACTACTCTTGCTGTTATCTAAAGCAGTTCTCAGAAAATGTCTATCCACTATTGCTTTTAAGAAATGCAATCAAATTGTTTGCAACAACAATAACTAAATCGGCAATTCTGTGCAGAAGACGTTATTCGAAACGAAACGCAAAGGCATTGCAATTAAATGGAGAAAATGAAACAGAAAATGAAAATGTTGATTGGCAAACACATTCTAGCCTGATCAGACGCTGGGTTGCAAAATTCCAATGACGAATGTGGAATAAATTATTTGATCCGTGCCATGAGATAACTAGCCTTATTGCAGTTCAAAAAGTGTATATCAAGGTCAGCCACCACGTCAAAGACGCTGCAGCTGGTCTTGCATAAATTTGATTTTTTTTATTTATTTTGCATAAAACATCTTTAAATCATTACTCCTTAAATACGCCACTTTACACCTACAATTTACTCCTTAGCTGAATTAAATAGTTCCACTTAATATTATCATAAATATGCAGCCTAAGACATATCTTCTGCGGTTTGGAAATAAGGTAGAATGTGCCTTTACACTTCTTAAGACTTCTTGAATGCTCACTTGTGTCCTGCATTAATAAGCTGTCATCTCTCTTGAGCAGTCGCTATAAGGAAGGTCGATGAGTACAGTGGAGAAGACATTCAGGGCTTCCATAAGTTGACATGAAAAATCCTAAGATTTCCAAATTTGCATTTTTCTAGTGCGATTTTACGAATCGTACCTTTACCCCATAGCCTTTTTCTTGTTTTGTTGACATGCGACAACTTAAAGCAGGCTGTAAGTAAAGCAGAATGCGCCTTAGGGCGCATTCTGCTTTACTTTCAGCCTGCTTTAAGCTACCATGTACTGGGGAAAATCCGAAGATTTAGGGATAATCCGGAGAAATGGCAGCCCTGGACATTCTGTCCCGTTTAAACGCAAACTCATGGCACTAAAATGAAGAAAATGTAAACTCTTTAACGACTCTAACTATTCACTTTTATATGAATGGCAAACAGTTTGTAGCCTGATCAGACGCCGGGTTACCCGGAGTCTGATCTGGCTCTAAGCTGTTTGCAATTGAAATAAACGGTTTTTTTGTAAAGGAAACGCGTTATTTGTGAAAGAATAACGTCTCAACTGTATCGTTGAGTTTTACTGATATGAATTGTCCTAGCTCATTGGCCCCTAAGACTTGAAATGGACAATTCCACTTTACCATTTAGTATTTTTGCATATTTAGAGTAGATTCTAATTGTATATTGTAAAATTACAAACAGTGCAGACCCTGGTCTGATGGCTCCTGTAAGGCAATTGTTCTCTTCACAGGAACACTGCTTGTAAATGACGAGTATTCTCGTCACTAGCGTTGAGTATGCAAACTGATTTATATGTCTGGTCTTTTAGTAAAACCCCTCAAAGTGTCAAACAGTTTTCGTCAAGTGCTTGCTAGAAGATATTCAAACAGATACGCACAGTACACTTGGTCCTTCACCATTCATCACCATGGCTTCGTCTGCTTGAAATTGTCGTCTGCTTTTATTTGCCAAATTTATATTTTGGACAAAAGAATTATCGATATAGAAAAAATTATACCATTGTCAGTTTTGAACAGATGAGACACCTTGTTATTCGGCGTTCGATCTCGGTCCAGACTGTTTGCTGTTTGCCAATATTACGCTCTGGACAAAGCAATTAACCCGTTCATGATCAAATTAATCGTGAGGCTTTTACCCCCTCACCGCCATATTGTCGTCTGCTTCAATATTGTTGTCTGCAATATCGTTTGAAAGTTAGATTTAAGGCAGTATAAAGTATTTACGGCACTTAAGGAATTTCAAAACAAGTAGAAAACCGTTTTAATCATACGCGGCGTCTGATCAGGATCAAAACTGTTTGCAAATGCACTATTTTCTTCAGCGGAGGAATAAATTAAATGAGCTAAAGGGCACTTCTATACCTGAGACAATCAAGAATATTTCAAGTTTTATGCACTTTCAGTAGTTTATAAAAAATATATATTTCAAAGAATTTGTTGTCATGTTCAGTTTGCGATCTAACCGATGTGTAAAGATACTGTAATTAGTGGTCTCATGAATATTAATACAGTCGATACTCGATACTTTGAACTCGATTAACCCTTTACCTGATAGCATTGTTTCTAGTATTGAAGATATGTGACTACTTAAAGCAGGTTGAAAGTAAAGCAGAATGCGCCCTAAGGCGCATTCTGCTTTACTTTCAGCCTGCTTTAAGATATTAACTGCTAGAATAGGAAAGTATTTAATATGACACATATTCATTACGGTATAATTTGGAGCTATTTTCTTCAGCGGATGAATAAAATGAATGTGCTAAAAGTCGCTTCTATCAGGGAAAGGGTTAAATCGACCTTACCGGTATTTCATATAATTATATGACTGATTTCGTTAAATCAAGATCTCTTTAGTCGAACATTACCGTATTTCAAAGTTAAAACGTGGCTAAGCCACGTTTTAACTTTAAAAATGGATATGTCCGAACTAAAGCGAGTTCGAATTATCGACGAATGCTTGTCAAAATGCACCTATTTGGTGCGCGATTTTTATCTAAGGCGTACAGACCGTGTTTTTGACCCTTTTCAACACATCAAAAACTGTGTTGATTTATAAATTCAGTGAGGCCTTTTAACCCCCGACTAACTGTATAATTCATTACCTCATGAATGCGCATTTTCACGCCTGCATGTTATTCCTGCAATTATTATTTCTGACCAAAAGTAAAATGAAAATATAGTATCTAAAAACAAAACCCACGAACATAACAGTTCTATATAATAAGTAAAAGGTAGTGAACTGCGGTCGAAATCGATAGATGTTTTCGCGACTTTTATCCTTGAAAGCTTAATTGTTTAACTACCATTTTCCATAAAATTATTATCTGTTATCTAAGAAATCATCACGCTTCATGTGCAGCCATCTATCTTTTCTCAAAATTTTAACACGCATTTGAAACGAGTCGTCAAAGTAGCAACCAACTCCTCTATGACAAGACTGGACCCCGAGGTTATAAAGGATATCGCCTTCCCTGCTGTATAGATACGTGAGTATACGCTCATTTTCTCAATGTTATTGCGTTACGTTAACCTTTAATCCATTACCCAATAGGTTTTTTCTAGATTGAAAAATAAATCAACATGAACCCATGTATACTCTCCATCGAAACGAAACATGGACAAGTAATACAGGTACGATGATGTGTTGTTGTTTCTGCTGAGGTTTATAGTCCCGCATTTATAAGCTTTATCAGGTGCGTCATCCCATTGTCTCAGGATTGGGACATTGGTCAGCATCATGCCTATTATTGAGTGGACTTTGCTGTGGTGGCCCTGACAAGGGCCCTTTGTTGCCGCTGGTCGTCGGGAAGGAGGAAATGCTGTCTTGTCCTGGAGGTGTTGTTGTTTCTGGTTCCCAGTGGTTGGCTATTAACAGATCCGTGCTGCACCTTATTTGATTCGGGGCTCCCACCGGAAACCTGTCAGGCTATTCCCGAGCCTTGCTCAGATTCGACCATCCAGGCGTCCAAATGCAATCTCCCTTTTACCTTGTACGTACCATGGTTCTGGATCCTGGTGGCCTGTGCAGCGCTCGACCCGTTCCCACCAGCCACAGGGCGTCCGACCGACCATAAGGCGGTATTCATACCACCCCCTGTTCGGCCGTGCACCCCCGGGGCCTCCAGCCCGAGCGCCACATATGCCCGGATACTGGCTATATGTATTGCTGCTCGTGTTTTCTAGTAGGCTCATCTTTGAAGGTCACACATTGTCGGTAATGGTACGTTGTTATGTAGTCACACTGCCTGCAACAAAGAGACTCATAGGATATGGGTTCCGAGGGATTTGTTTGGTTTTGGTGCTGTGGAGGGGGGGGGGGGGGGCTAGCCCACGGCTTGCTTGCCGTATATACCTGTTGAGTTTGGTCCGTTAACCATTCTCACTCATATGGGGTTGGGTTCTGTACTAGTTTGATTTGTTCCCTATGTTGCACGCAGTGTTTTGGTTTTTTATTTCCACGCAGTGTTTCATTTGAGCTCTTTAGCAGATTATTTGTATGTGTGTTTCCTGCTCGATGGAGTCAGTTATTCGTCCTTTGTTCAGGTTTCACACATCAATTTCTGATTTGTATGGGATCATTAAAACTATTTCTTCTCATTATATTAAAATTTTCAAATCTCGCCTAAATTATTGATGTTATCATTCTATTTAAATATATTTGGTATCCATATGTTGATAGATATCATAATCTGAAAGAGAACGCTGAAAACAATAAACAAAATGACACATTTTTTCCAATGGTTCAATGGGTTAAATCTTCTACCTTTTTTTTGCTATTGCTAATTTGTATACATTGTATGTGTTAATAAATATAGAATCTCACTAACAAAATAGACTTTCGTCACATCAACTGTCCATTGAAACTGGCAGACACAATAATATTGCAATGTAAGATAGAAAATACAATAAACGTAATTTAAACGTCATTGGAAACGAATACCGTGTTCCCTCCCTACAACGACCCTCCCAACAACGAATCCCTCCTTACAACGTCCTTTGTCGCATATCCCTAAACAGCACAGTTATATCTAACGCTTTTACTGCTGTAATACCGTCTGCTTAGAATTGTCGTCCGCTGTTTATCTCAAAGTTACATATAAGAGGACATTTTGATAGAATACATATATATAATTATGAGTGACAAACAAACAGCTTAAATCCAGATCAGACGCCGCGTTACGCGGCGTCTGATCTGGATTTTAGCTGTTTGCAAATGTAAGCCAAGTCTTTATTTTCCCTCCCTATAACGACTCCCTCCGAACAACGCACATAATGCGTGTCTCCCATTGGGTGTCGTTGTAGAGAGGGAGCACTGTATCATATTTTACTACGGTAGTTTGTCCGAAACACAGATATCTACGAGTCAATCGTTGAACCAATTTATTTCACTTATGTCACCAGACTCGCTACAAATTTGTAAAACTTTATATACATGTACTTTCTTCAATTTTAAGGTCAGAATCAGACTAACCTTAAAAAAATTATTTGTTTGTGTGACGAATTTAGTTCGGTATGTTCAAAATGTTCATGCCATTTCCACAACTTTTTCTATGTAAATGCATACATGAAAGAATGCTTTGTTATTGTTTCCCATACACCTATTTTTCACAATACTGCTATATAGATATAGCTAATATATTTGCTCTGTTTATGTCGAATAAAGGTTATGTTATGTTATTAAGTATTTATTTATTACTGTAACGTGCAAACCAAGTGACGAACTAACGGTTACAGCACACCCCGTCGATGCAAAGCTTAAGCTTAAGAGGTGTTTGTTGCGCTATGTAAAATTATATTCACTCACTTCCCAACACACACTGATTTTGAAAGTCTCATTTGCACAGGGCTGCCATTTCTCCGGATTTTTCCTAAATCTCCGGATTTTTTTCAAGTTCATGGTAGCTTAAAGACATACTCGCCTATATTAAAAATGTTGAAAAACAAAATTCTTAAATACCTTGATTACTATATATTTTCTGATTTGCAATACATTTATAACCATAAAAATGAATTTTGAAAAGTTCTCATTGGTAAATTATGTAAAACATAGTCCTTTCCGTACAGGCACTGTTTCAAGATTTGAAAAAACTGTCCCGAGTAGCAGTTCTTGTAGAAATTATGTTTATGTTTTTATCAGCAGCACTGTAAATGCTTTAAGTAACTAAAACTTTATTTAATGCTATTGTATTCACATACACTCATATATTTACCAATTTAAGCAACTATTGGATGAATATTTCTCATTTTTAAGTCAACAGAGACCCAATTTGGCTATTGGGGGAGGTATATTTTCTGCTTAAAATCTAATGGGGTAGGGTTAGAAATTTGACCATATTTCATAAATGAACAACGCGACACCTAGGTTTCTTTACACCATTTGATAAGAAATACTTTAACCTAGATGCCTAGAAAGTTTAAAGAATTTTCATTGGATTTTGTTTACATAATTGATGTTTTTGTGAGACATTGGCAAGAAAAAATGACTTATTTTTCCGGTTTTCAGCATTCATTTTAGCCCAAAAGCTCATTAAAAACACAAGAAAGAGCTTTAAAAAGTTTATTTCACACTTGCTTGTGATGAGTGAATGCTAGAAACTTAAAAAGTGTGCTAGAAATATGTTTTTGTGTAGTAATATAAGTGCATTTGTCCCTTATGACGTTTTCTGCTCTGACAATGAGCACATGCGGCAAACGTCACACTTTTCAAAGCCAGCTAGAGCTGAAAAAAGCATTGCAACCCCCAATTTTTATTTTAGCAATTTGCTTATACAGTAAAACCTCGCTATTACGACCACTAAAACGAAGGCTAATTGAGTGTATAATAGACAGGTGAAAGCTTAAATCAAGGTGACCGTTAAACAGAAAGCTCATATAGGAGCTTTCTGTTTCACTGTCACCTTGCTTTAAGCGGTTACCTATCGTAAACACCCTAATAATTAACATAATTTAGTGGTCATAATAGTGAGGTTTTACTGTATATACCTTAATTCAACTTGTAGAACTTTTCATGAGATTCTGTTGAATTTTTCAAATACGCAAGTATCCCTTTAAAGCAGGCTGAAAGTAAAGCAGAATGCTCCGTGAGATTTTCACCCCTTCACCGTTTCATTATTAATTTATCGTTTGCATTGGTAGTGCCGTCTGCACTATTTTTAAAGTCGGCTTAAGGTACTTCACGGGTGAGTTTAGTTTCCATGAAAGGTGTTATGAAACTTTGCTTGAAGAATGATTATAGCCTAAGACATGTAAGAAACAATGTGTGAAAATATAGACAAAATTTATCGTTTGGTTTGTCTTTAAGGTCTCTTAAGATTTCTGACAAAAACCTGGACTTTTGACGATTTTATTTTTCTCAAAAATAAATGAAGCTAATGTCTAAAAGTCTCGCGCAATAAGTAGTCTTCAACATTCATTACAAGAAAAGTTAAAACAGTTTGAATAAAGGTGTTCAGAAAGATGTTATCAGTTTTTTTTAAATATTGCAAAATGCTAATTTTACATACAAATTGAATTACAAAAATTACTCATTCAATGTATTGTTTTTCCATTTCATTCAAATATATGGTTGGTGAAATAGTTGGTTAGAAAAATTAGAAAATATTACAGTCAGGTAGTTGAATCCGCAAGATGGCACAAACCTATGAAAAGTGCACTAAATGAAAGGAAATGTCAACTATGCAACACATTGGAGGATGAATTTTACTTTGTACTTGAATCTCCATTGTATTGTGAGTTAAGAAAAGTTGATATCAATAAGTATTACTGGAAACGCCTAAATATGATTAAGTTCATAATGTTTGCTTAAATCAGAAAATGAATGCACATTGAAAAATTAGCTATGCTCATTTAAAAAGGTTTTGACAAGAGAAACAATTTCTATTATCTTAATTAGTATAAATGCTCTTCTGTCATACCAGTATAGGTATTTGTTGATAGAGAGCAATTTTTTGTATAAATGTATACACTTGTGTAGATGTCTGCATTAGATTATTAGCTCATTTGTCATAACAATTTTTTATTACTTTATTTAGTAGAAAAACTATTCTCTCATATATTCTGATTTATATACTATAGAATACTTAATGTATTTAACCTGTTTCTAGTTTTGAAAATAGGTTACCACTTAAAGGGGATTGAATATAAAAGAGACTGAGCCTTATGATGCATCCTGCTTTAGTTTCAGTCAGCTTGAAGCTAAAAGCATCACTGCATGGTGCTATTTATGATTTATAGTCTATGGAATAGTTAGTTCTTTCAGCCTGTTTCTGGTTTTGAAAATAGGTTATCACTTTAAACGGATTGACCTTAAAGCTTGATACATCTTAATATACCTTCTGCTTTACTTTCAGCCTGCTTTAAGCTTTAAACTATAAATTTCAATCTCTGTATTACTTTTGATTTGTATAAAATAATATGGAATAGTTTACTTATTTTTGCCTGTTATTAGTTTTGAAAACAGGTTCTCACTTAAGATGGGATGAAAGCAATACTGAATGCGCCTTAAAACGCATTCTGCTTTACTTTCAGTCAGCTTTAAGCTCCAATTACTGTATCACCTTCAGCTAGCTTTAAGCTCCATTAAAAGTATTTGTTACACTCAGGGAATAGATAAATGGAGGTAACTCATACACATGACTGTAATTTAGAATATCGGGTTATTTCCCTTAAAGATATAGCTAGCACAAAATCGGAGCAGTGTGTATTAGAGTACAGTTGTGTAGATGTTTGAATTATTTATTAACCCATTTGTGCCTAGTTTTTCTAAAAAAAACAAAACCTTCTGTATATGATGTTTGATGAGATAGTCGTAAGGTATAGGTGTGGCATATTGTAAGTAATTGCTGACTGTAAATTACGTACATAATGACAAACGGATCATACCCTAATTAGAAGTATGATGTGGGTCTGTACTCTTTGCAATTGTGCAAATGGTCACATAAGAAGATGCTAGTCACTTATGAGCCTGTCTGGACCTAGGAATCCGAACAGTGTGTGTATTGCATGGCTATGTCAAGGGAAGTAATCTAACCGTTGTGGTATCTTGGTTCCGACATAGTTAGCTCCCTTTTGACTTCTATAATGTATATTTTGAATGTCATCATTGATCATGAAAACAATAACAATGTTATGTTTATATGTGGTAAAGTTGGGCAAAATTTCCCGTCCATACCGTTGTTTTTTCTGAAAATCGAGTTACGGGAAAAGTATTTTCGCCTATCGTACATCTTTAAGATTCGTTTTTGGTAAAATGAGTAAATATGCATCCAGTTTCGATGCGATACGAGTCAGACATAATTACGTTCGAATGTTTTTAATTGGAAATAATCAATATCAACAGGTAACATACGGACATGTCGGCTTTATGGAGATCGAGTATATTTGAAAAAAAATCGAGGGAACATCAGGTACACGTGAGTCGGGGCTTCGATGTGTCGAGTTTTTATGATGGTCCCTTCAACATCGACAGATCGAAGTTCTACTGTACATACATCTATCTATAATATTGTCGTTGAATATAATGTTCTCATGTAAAGCGAGAGAAAACTAACATAAAGATTAGCATGTAATTGATTCAGATACCTTGGTAAGTAATTGTTTGTTGGACATTTAGCTATGTCACTGTAAAGATACGCTTATTAGATACTGTCGTAGTTACCATATAATTTCCTTTCACCAAAGTGGTATCTTCATATAGATCAGACGTGTGACCAATCTCCTTGTGTAGGCCCATTCAGTAAATGATATCACTGGCCATTTGGGTATCTACAGTGGAGAATCTGTTATTCTTTCCCGTTTAAACGCAAACGTACGCAAACGCAAAGCACTAGTAGTAGATCTTTAATACCTCCAATGATGGAGAGCTACATAATAATACAAACAGTGAAAACATAACATAGAAAGACAGAATAAATCAATGTTGACAGAAATATTATGTACAGTTTAAATTGCGGTAGACATCTAATTTATAATTTTGTATTGAGGTCACATGCACAGATACATCTACACAGCAGTAAAAGCTATTATAGAGTAAGAGTGCATGGTTTAAATTGAACAAAATCAAACATAAAGAGATAGTGGATACTAATATTAGACATCTATATATATACATGAAAAATTTACATACTCGTGGATACATGAATATATGAATATAAACACCCCCAACCCCAACCCCAACACACACACATACCATAACAAGTGACAAGTGACAAAACTTGCCGAAATGAAACACAAGGAACATCGTTATCACTTGGAATGAATAATATGAATGAAAAATCAGTGACCCGGCGTCTGATCTGGCTCCAAACTATTTGCACTGCAAATAATAGTTTTAGCGTAAACGCGTTAATTGGGAAAGAATAACAGATTCTCCACTGTAAGCATATTACAGTGGGAACAAGACGTCAGTATTTCAATATACAAATTGATTTCAATTGTAAACAGTTTGGAGTGGAACATTTTTAGTTAAAAAACTGTAGGCGAAACTCAGTTTTACAAAATTACATTTATGAAAGTACAAGAATAAAATTACACATAATTTATATAGTATGTCCTGTACGTACATAGACTTATATCTTGATTTGAAATAAAATAGCATATTCATAGCCATCAGTATGCTTGAACAATTACATATTTACATATACGTAAAGAGCATTGACATGAAATACTAAGTTTCAGTGAACTAACTTAACAGAGATGTTTATAATTGTATGTGTAAACTGACCAGAGTTATAGTAAATTAATAAATAGAGCATATACATGTATTCCACCTAAGTAACTTTAATTGAATAAGTGATATGCCAGAAATCGTAACTTATTTAATGTTCAGCCTTAAGTTTCTATGGATTGTATATGAATTTGAGAGATAACGAATAGTTTCGGGTGATTTAGATACATTATATTCGGGATTGTCATTTCATTTACCTCTTTGAATACACGTACAAAGCGTACACCATATTTCAGAATACATGTGATTAAGTATTTAAACCATAACAAAAGACAGTTTCTGTTCAAAACTGATTAAAACACCATATGTATAATGCATGTTAGTAAAGAATATTTAACTCTGACCGATATCTGTTCAAAAGTCGGTGGGTACATTTGCTGCTCTTGTTTGACCACCAATTTCCATAAACTTGGTCGCATTAATCAAAGAAAGCATCACTCTTGATGACCGGTCATCTAACATTTCGCAAAATTTCAACAGGTCGCAAAAGTAACAACCAACTTGTGGATTCTGAAAACAATATGATGTACATGTACAGTAGAGCCTCTCTATTATGACCACTAAAACAATTTATTGGTCGTAATAGAGAGGTTTTACTGTATTTGTTTTGGAAGAGAGGGGGGGGGGGGGGCTGGAGAGAGACATAGCATGCGACGAGAGCACGTGCTGTGTATTTTGAAATAATCCTTTTCAAGCAAGATATCTACATTGTAAATGTATAATAATGTTCAACATCAACTGTTTCAAACCATCTGCTAAAATATAGAACAAAAAAATCATGACTGTATGAATTAGAACTATTTTCTTCAGTGGAGGAATATATTAAATGTGCTAGTTTAAAGGCGTGTCTGTGGGGTAAAGGGTTTAACTGGGGTGGCCTTCCTCTATTAAAACATGTTTGAAATTAGTTGGCCTTTATTGCCAGGATTTATCGTCTGCTTTAACCCTCTTACCGCCAAAACATCGTCTGCGTTGGAAGTGTCGTCTGCAATGTTTTTAAAGTCAGATTTAGAGCTGTATTGACATTAGAGATGTAGATAAGAGTGTCAAATAGTTTCGATCCTGATCAGACGCGGCGTCTCATCAGGATCGAAACTGATTTGGCGTCCATGGCGGTGAAAGGGTTGAACGCACTTTAGAATTGAAAGTACAAAACCTTCAATGGGAGTACTGAATGAACTTCTATAAATAACAATCATCTGTCACGTGCGAACATTTAATAACCCTTTCTACGTCTTTAACCACCAAATATCGTCTGCTAAACTTTGTCTTTAACTTTATGCAAAATTCAATATTTCGAAGTTCTGACTTCAAAGCAATATTGATACGAGTACCAAACAGTTTGGATCCTGATCAGACGCCGCGTAACGCGGCGTCTGATCTAGATCCAAACTATTTGCAAAATGATTTTCGTCTTCTATGGCAGTGAAAGAATTTATAACTTTTTTGAACGCTATGCCTACTGGTTAACCCTTCCACGCTCAATGACGCTTAAAAGCGTGTTTGCATTTACAGTTTGGATCCTGATCAGACGCCGCGTAACGCGGCGTCTGATCAGGATCCAAACTGGTTGACACTCGTTTTGATATTTATTACGTCATACAACCTTAAATCTAACTTTGAAACGTGTCTTGCAGCCAACAAAATTGAAGCAGACGACAATGAAACGACGAAGCTGGGCCTGTTGAAAGCTCACGAAAAATTTGGTTAATGCATTACTCCTTAGACGCGCATTTTATGGCTTTTTTTAATCCTCCGCTCACTGAAGATTCATCGAGTTAACAGTTTATACAGTCATGAATATGTGCCATAACAAATCGTGTATATATCCTAACTGTTGGTAGCTTAAAGCAGGCTAAATGTAAAGCAACATGCGCCTCAATGCGCATCCTGCTACATACGTTCAACCAGCTGTCTAAATTCTTCAAAACAAGAAACAGACTGTGCGTTAAAGACACAACATACCGTAAAATAGTTTGGAGCTAGTCTTAAGCCAAAGTAATTCGGCACCTGATCAGCATCCAACAATTTTAACACCGGTTTCAATAAGATTTCCTTTTAAGGAAAAGCTTGCCCGATTTACAATTTAAAATAGGCATAACCAGACCACCTATTGTGTATAACCGATTTTGTTCAAATTTTGATCTTAATTCCCGTCTTTACGTGGCAGAAACCCTTGCTCACCATAGCTTGCGCTCAGTGCTGAAGACAGATGGTTGCTTGAAGAAGGTCGAAAGCACAGCAGAATGCATATTGAGGAGCATTCTGCTTTACTTTTAGCCTTAAGCACCGCCTGCTAGGATATAGAAAAGAGTTCTTACCGAGCACATTATTGACTGTACAAAGTGGAATAATAAAAAAGTAATAAAATAATATACCCAAACCCCATTCAAGTACCTAGCTGCCAGTGTACAGTCAACCCCGCGTACTGCAGTTATTCGATTAAACATCTCGACAATTATAGACAAATGTATCCTAGAATGTACTATAATAATAAGAACATCAGTACAGAACGTAACAAAACTTCTCCCTACTGCATTGCTTTTGTTAGGCGTTAAAGATAAACTTTCTTTTTCAAATGTGGGACCGCCATACACAGTTTCAACTGTACAGTACAGGTCAGTTTGCCGATATATGAACTTTTGAACTAAAAGTTCAAAAGTTCATATATCGGCCAAAATACCTGTACTGTATTTTCATTAGTGGTTGCTGCCTATCCCTTTGGACTATGACGCGCACACAATCGGATATTCTCGGCCTTCTGCCAAATGAATAGTGTCCGAAGTGTTGCAAAAACATGAACGATATCACCAAACGGGTTAAAAATAGGATTGTGCTTGTGCGCGCAAGCCAAAAGTGAAAATCACCTGAGTGTAAGTCGGAAAAGAGTTAGGGTAGCTATTAACAAACTATTGTTTTTTATGTGGCTAGCCTAGAAAAAGACAAAATAAAAAGAGACCATCCACCCGTCTGTTCTTGTCTGGTCTATATGTCGTGTTCTTTGTCTAGTCTCTTTCTTTGTCTGGTAAATTTGCCTGTCTGTCTGTCTGTCTCTGTCTTTATGCATGTCTATGTGTCTGCCTTTGTGTCCAACTGTCTGTCTCTCTATGTCTGCCTCTCTGTATGCATGTATGTCTCTCTCTGTCCCTTCTCTGTTCCTCTCTAGTTACATACTTGTATCTCTCTCTTTTTTCTCTCTCTGTCTTTGTCTGTCTGTATGTCTATCTCTCTGTCTCTTTCTGTCAGTCTCTGTCTCTGTCTCTCTCTCTGTCTCTCTCTCTCTCTGTGTGTCTCTCTCTCTGTATGTATCTCTGTCTGTCTCTCTCTGTCTCTGTCTCTAACTCTCTGTCTCTCTGTATTTCTCTGTCTCTCTCTGTCTCTCTCTCTCTATCTCTCTCACACATACACACACACACACACACACATGTACATAGTCATAGAGAGGGACATATAGAGAAAGAGAGACATACAGACATATAGAAAGACACACAGATAGCGAGACAGGGACAGGGTCTGAGTGTCTTTCTGTCAGAAGAAGACATAGACAGACAGACATATAGAGACAGCGAGAGAGAGAGAGGGGGGACAAAACTTAGAAAAGATTGAGAAAGACGAATAGAGAGAGATAGAGAAATGTGGAAAGAGAGAAAAACTGTGAAACAGAGAAAGACAGAGAGAGGGCGAGAGTGAGTATGGGTTACGGTATATGTATAGTGCGACACTGAATAGATCATAAAGCGCCGATGAATTTTGAGATGCGATTAAAACGAGGGATGGGTAATGGCCAAATAATCATTGTGATTGATTGCCATTATTGTAAAAGACGAAGAAGAAGATTTCTGAACCACCGACATGTCTTCTCATTAGTTCTTGGCAGAGGCATAACATGCGGGGGACTCGTGTCCGCCCGTACAAAATCGGTCGGGGCTCGTGTCCGGGGGACTCATGTCCGCTTACCGAAGACATACAGAGAAGGAGATACACATACAGACAGACGGACGGACGGACGGACAGACAGACAGGCGGACCGATAGAGAGAAAAGGAGAGACAGGCAGAGAAAGACAGAAAGAGACAGAGAGCGACAAAGAGACAGAATGAAACAGGGATACATGTATATAGTAGTGTACAGAGAGAGAGAGAGAGAGAGGCAGACAGGCATACAGACAGAGGGACAGACCGACAGACAGACCGAAACACAGAGAGACAGGCAGACAGGCAGGCAGACAGGCAGATTAAGAGAGACAGACAGACATACAAAGGGACAGACATACAGATAGACAGACATACATACATACTGGGGGGCAGAGCGACAGACACATGGGGACACAGGGAGACAGGCAATCATACATGCATACAGACAGAGGGACAGACCAACATAGACAGAGACAGACATACATGCAGACAGTGGGACAGACAGACACACAGAGACAAGCAGACATGCAGAAATACAGACAGAGGGTCAGACCGACCGACAAACAAATAGACAGACAAAGAGACCAACCGACAGACAAGCAGACAGACAGCCAGGCATACAGACAAAGGGACAGACAGGCAGAAACAGAAGAAAGAGAAAAAGACAGAAAGAGAAAAAGACAGAGACAGACATTCATACGGTTAGACAAAGACAGGCAGACAGATAGACCGACGGACAGGCAGAGAGGGGGAAACAGAGATAGAGACAGAGACAGACACGCCATGAGAGAGGAAGAAAACGAACGATAGTTGGAGAGACAGAGACACAGAGAGTGACATAGACATACAGAGTGAAAAATAGAGACAGAGAGACAGAGACAGAACGAGGGAGAGAAAGAGAGCGATAGAAAGAACGACATACAGACAGACAAAGGCAGACATGCAGATAGGTTGGGACAGGTGTAGTTAGAGAGAGAATGAAAAAAAGCAGAAGGGAGAGACGTATGTGAAGGAGGGATAGAGGGGAGAGTGAGAGAGAAGTGAGGGAAGACATAAAGTAAGAGAGATGAGGGGAGAAATGGAGTGAGAGAGAAAACGAAAGGAAGAGAGGGTTGGAGAGTGGGAGATAGTGGGGATTGGACAGAGAAGCGAGATTGTGTGATAGAGCTTTTTGATTTTTTTATCATATTTCATGGCAAAAATAAGAGTTAAATCAAATCTGAAAATAAACAAGAGGCCCATGCGGGCCTAAATATCGCTCACCTGGAAAAACCAACACAAGGGTCACATAACCCCTGGTATGAGATCACTTTTCACCCCAGAGACATAATTTTCATTGAAAAAATCTATTTTAGCCCCTGTGACCTAGATATGCAACGGACCGGAACCATATTTATAATATTGGTTAAGGGCTTCTAGAAGTGTCATCATGCCAAATATCAAAACTCTGACCATATTAGTTTCAGAGGTAAAGATGTTTGAAGATTTCACTATAGAACTCTATGTAAATTTACGACCCCCAGGGCGTGGTCATTTTTTACCCTAGGGACATAATTTGAACAATCTTGATAGAGGACCTGTAGATGATGCTTTGTGCCAAATATCTAAGCTCAAGGTACTGTGGTTTCAGACAAGAAGATTTTTTAAGATTTCATTGAAAAAATCTATTTTTAGCTCCTGTGACATTGATATGCAACTGACCAGAACCATATTAACAATATTGGTTAAGGGCTTCTAGAATAACCATCATGCCAAATATCAAAGCTCTGGCCATATTAGTTTCAGAGAAAAAGATGTTTAAAGATTTCACTATATAACTCTATGTAAATTTACGACCCCCGGGGCGGGGTCATTTTTTACCCCAGGGACATAATTTGAATAATCTTGATAGAGGACATGAAGACGATGCTTTGTGCCAAATATCTAAGCTCAGGGTACTGTAGTTTCAGACAAGAAGATTTTTTAAGTTTTCATTGAAAAAATCTATTTTTAGCTCCTGTGAACTAGATGTGCAACGGACCGGAAATGTTTGAACAACTTTGAAAGAGGACCATATAAGGATCATTCAGGCCAAGTTTGGTAAAATTCTATCCAGTAGTTTCGGAGGATATGTCGTTTAAAGAAATTGTTGACGACGAACGGACGCACGGACGAACGAACGACGACGGACAGAGGACGATCAAAATAGCTCACCTTGGCACTACGTGCCAGGTGAGCTAAAAATGGTGTACCACACTTTTTATTGTATCATTACTTCCTGAAGGAAATGGCAATTAAATGAAAATACCAGCCTGCTATTGGCTGTTGTACATAACTAAGTATTGGTAACTATATCGAATAGCGCGAAATGATGTTGCCTCGCCGTGTTTATTTCCGCAAAAACCGAATGCAAGAACGGATCAATGGTCAGTTTCTGGGGCCCGTTTCATAAAACTTCGTACGACATATTCAGTGGAAACTCAAAAGACGATAGGCCTATATCTGTGGTATAAGTGAGAGCTAGCAGCTTAATGCGGCACAAAAGAAATACTTACGGCCCCTATAGGATACTTCTGTATTACTTTTGTCCTGCTTTAAGCGGTCATCATGCGTCTTCTTTCATTAATCGCTTATTACAGGCTCGACTGTTACTAAGTACAGTACAACGTCTCTATTACGACCACTAACAACGAAGGCCAATAGAGTGTATAAAAAGTAACGTTCTTTTTACTGCCACCTTGCTTAAAGCAATCACATGACTTAAACACCTAATAATCATTACATTTTTTTATGGCCGCAATAAACAGGTTTTACTGTATCGGTAACTACGTATAATGAAGGCTTCCCCGCTGATCAGTACATAGGAGCGGATCCGAGGTTCGGTTGTGACCGTGGGAACGCCGCATCTCAATCTCTATATGAGAAAGTGACACGGACAGAGACAGACACAGAGAGACAGAGAGAAAGAGAGGCACACACACACACACTTAGACAGAGACAGAGAGAGCGTGAGAGAGACAAGCAGACCAATAGACAGCCTGGCAGAGACAGAGGGGGCAGCAGGCGGGCGGAACGGACGAGCAGGCAAACAGACAGGCAGGCAAATGCATCAATTAAAACGAAACTTTTGATGATCATCTATACTATCATGTCTTCAGGTGGAGTCATAAAGATAGTTTATGTTAAAGCAAAATTATAATATGCTTTATGTATACTTTAAAAGTAACAATATAAGAAAGAAATAAACAAGAAAACAGTCAAATACATACAACATGATGCAAAGCAACCCACTAACACTAAACACATAGGAATGATTGAACAAATGAATGGATGAATGAATGAACGAATGAATGAATGAATGAATAATAACCAATAATGGTTAATCAATTATTCATTCATTCATTCATACATTCGTTCATTCATTCACTCATTCATTTGTTCAATCATTCCTTTGTGTTTAGTAGGTTGCTTTGCATATTGTTGTATGTATTTGACTATGTTTTCTTGTTTATTTCTTTCTTATATTTTCATCATGTATGGTGGTCAAATAAAAGCAAACACACATTATCCCATAGATAAGGTCTTTTATGTCTTGAATTTATTCCTCCACTGAAGAAAACAGTTCCAATTTATACAGTTAGTACTATGTATCATAAGAACTATTTTCTATATCGGATCCTAGCAAACGGTACATGTAGCTTAAAGCAAGCTGCTTTATTTTCAAAATTCTCTAAGTGGTCACCTATCTTCAATTCTAGAAAAAGTGCATGTTTTAAGGGGTTACGAAGCACTGGCTGCATTTCTCAGTGGTACAGCGTCCGCTTACAGTGTATGAGGTCGCGGATTTAATCCCCGACCGAGTCAAACCAAAGACTTAAAATTTGGTAGTAACGGGCTCAGGACTTCGGGCTAGCATTACGGTTGGTTCGTTTATTGGTGTTATGATAAAGTGACCGGCCGGATTCAGTCTCTGGTGCACCTCATAAGTGTCTCTTCTCATAATCATCAATCTTGATGGAGAGAAGTAATGATTAAGAAACGAAAAAAGAAAAGCATAAAGGGTGAGCAATGTCTACACAGTAATGACGGAGTATATACGTGCAATGTGACGG
The DNA here is from genome assembly GCA_922989275.2 of Gari tellinella. Taxonomy (NCBI): domain Eukaryota; kingdom Metazoa; phylum Mollusca; class Bivalvia; order Cardiida; family Psammobiidae; genus Gari; species Gari tellinella. The sequence continues at coordinate 11,412,264 of OV277863.1, read as the reverse complement.
TCGCAGGGTTTCCTCAATCTTAACAACTATGACGTCACTGGCTGCGTTAATGAGGCTCGTCACCTGTCCACCTGTAGAATGTGATGACCTCAAAAACTGTCCTAACCCTGAAAGCTGAATTGTCAAATGTTTACCTCATGAATTACCTGTTTACATTGATTCTTGAGAGAGTTGATTGCAGCATAGTTTAAAGTATGACAAACCGTGTAGACTCTGATCTGAGGGCTCCGAAAGTAATCATCTGATCTTGGTTTACACTGTTTGTAAAATGATATACATATAAGTCTCTAGTACTATAAGGTCTTCCTTGCTGAGGTCACTAGTTTTATGGCAACTGTAAAACTTGTATTTATCGAATAGTATGCCATTGTGGTATCTATAAAGACAGGCGACTAATATCATTCGCGGGATATGCTATAAAGTATAGAAAACTCCTACAGAAGCTTTCTGCTTTACGTGAGCTCTGCTTAAAGCTGTCACCAGTTTTATAGAACTGGTTTTTAATCTCTATTTGAGTGGCCACTTAACACAGATTTCATTGCATTGATATGCCTTAATAAACATTTACCTGAGTCTGTCCTGGTCACAGGGCTGCCATTTCTCCGGAATTTTCCTAAATCTTCGGATTTTTTCTAGTACATGGTACCTTAAAGCAGGCTGAAAGTAAAGCAGAATGCGCCTGCGAAGCTAGTGTAGTCATACCGTCATGAACGTCAAAAATATGTTGTTTATTCCTATAATGTACTGGTACGATAATCTACTTAGGCGAGTTCGAAGCATCGATAATCATCAATATTTACATTCAACATGTAAAGTCTCTATGTAATCGTATTAAAAAAATGCAGGTCAATTCTCGATGAACCTACGAATCGAATCCGGTCCCAGCCAGTTAGAAAGAGGGCGGAGTCTCCGCCGCGAAGAAAATCTTCCATACGGCGTAGAGATACCGACCAAGTTAGGATCTACTTTTAGATTATCCGTTTGGGTATTTCGAAACCCCTATTTAAAGTCGCAGACAGTTCAATTAAAATCAAATTGCGATAAAAAAAAAAAATTAATTGCTGTTTTTAAGGGAGGTTATCATATTACACTCCGTCATTAAAGCTGTACGCGTTCTCTCCCTTCTCCGAGTGAGCAGGGATCTATTTATAGATTAGACAAGTTGTCTTCCAATTACGGTTTGAAATTGACAATTTCAAACAATTGTTCACCAGAATACATAGGAAAGTCGCTCAAACATAAAGCAAAATAATGCATTCACACTTACTAAATTGGTAACGTAATGTTCCGTTATGACATATTTAAACTAGTCTATGTGTATCGGATATGCCACGGATAGCCGCGGGTGTGTGTACACGCTGACTGTGTACATGTAGTCGCATTTCAGCGTTGCTATTCGCGTTGCTAAGTGTAAAGCGTGTATAAAAACTTGCGCCACCTAATTGTTTAAAATATGCTTTGATAATGGATATTCAGATTGAAATTTTTGTTTTAATTTCTTACGAGCGTTCTTAAAGCACAGCGAGAAAGTTTACTGCGTAAAACCCTGAAATTATCATGCAAATACAGTACATGTAGTAAGGACTACTTTTGACACCATATTTAGAAACTGGAATGGCTATTACATCGATATTACATCTATCAAACCCATTTGGCCGGTATATGGTATATTCATATACATGAAAACAAATCTGGTCAAACTACACATTAAATGGATGACAGAAAATAAAAATATAAATATAAGGAATAAACAACATCTTTTTGCCGCTCATGACGGTATGACTACATTAGCTTCGGGGTGTAAATTAAATGAAAACGCCCTTCGGGCGTTTACAAAATTTACCCCCTGCGAAGCTAATGTAGTCATACCGTCATGAACGTCAAAAAGATGTTGTTTATTCCTATAATAATATATAGACATGTGGTTAGCAGGAGGATATCAGAATAAGGGATAATCTTTAACATGCTATATATGTTACATTCAATCTGTGTTATCAGTCATATCAGGAAATGACTAGTCAATCTGTGACACTACTTTTTCACATCGAACCTTAATATTATATCCCTTTACCGCCATTATTCGAACACAACCAAAAATCGAACACCTAAATTTTCTGTGAACAAAAATGACCAATGGTGTGTCGGCTGCATTACTTTTATATTTACCTTATTCCAAGTGGTCCGGACAAATTATATTGAGGGTTCAGACCACTAAATTTGATTAAATCTCACTATAGGGGTCCAAATCACTTTTTCTCTTCCTTTTTGTATTCTTAAAGGGGCTCGCAACCGGATTTAGCATTAAAAGTAGTAATTTGTAAATATATGTCAAATGCTTATATAAATGGGTAAGATTTAGTTTAGGGTAATAAATTCTGTTAAAAAATGCATTTTAAAAAAAAAAGAAATGAAGAAGCTCTGGTGGGATTCGAACCCGTGACCCTCCATGCGGAGACAAACATGAAAAATGAGGGAACGCCTTTACCCCCTCGGCTACCAGCGCTCTCTCTATATATGGAAGCGAATTAACGTACTTCACTGGTAGCGATTGATAGTACTTTATTCGGCTCGAGTTTATGTCTGAGCCCGTGTAGAGAAGCAACAACAACAACTATACCGTCAGCTGACGCTATAGAAAAACGATGGAAAATATCTAAAAGAACTAAGATTCGGTGACGATTCTTGAGACTTTTTTTGGACTGATCATATTTTTTTAATGTCAGAAGCCAAATAATGCCACAAATTTGCTTTTATTTGAGTATTTTATTTTATTTTGACAAGTGCACCATCCGGTTGCGAGTCCCTTTAACATTGTTTCATATAGAAGTAACAAAAAATAAATAAATAACAAATATTTCGACAGGTTCGAGTTTACTAAATTTTTAGATAAATCTATTTAAAACAACTTTTAGAACATTCCTCTTGATGGTTGTGTGCACTTTAAAGTGTGCAGCTCTGCCAGGGTACTTACAATAAGGGGAGACCCCTTATACTGCCCTGCCTGCAGCCATTAACAATTCATGATTTATGTCTAAACTACTTTAAATTATATGAAAAAAAGTTGAATTATACTTTTTATGAGGCTACAGACTCTTGTTTTATATATATTCTGACATTTCATGAACAAACACTTACCCTGGACTATATACAGTAAATATTTCGTGGTGTCAAACCTACTGTTCGAATTTAGGTTGGGGTCCCACTGAGAATGAAGGTAGTGGGCCACCATGCTTTGTTTATATTGTTAGAGAACCGGTTTGAATTGCAATAACTTACCCATCCTGTTTTAATTTGAAAATGACAAGTATATCCAGTATTCAAGTTAAAAATAACTTTTATTCACATACCAATTTGAAATTGACTAGAAGGTGCTTAGGTGTTCGAATAATGGTTGTACCGATGTATACAATGATATTTTTAAAGTCAAAGAGTTCATGCACAAAACATAATTATATTATATAATCTTACTACAATATCACTCAATTTGACCATTTATCTTTAAACAAATTAATATAACAAAATAAAAATAACATCTGACATTACATGAACATTATAACATTATTTCATATTTACAGCGATCAAGGTTTAAAATATTATTTCACAAATTGACTGAAATAAGATGTAAATAAATGAAGTGTTTTGTGCATGAAACCTTTGAACTTTTAAAACATGTCATTAGATCTACATATCATCATTTATAAAGCGTTCCTTCTCTACAACGACATCCAACAGGAGACAAAAATTGTGTGCGTTGTTCGGATGGAGTCGTTATATGGATGGGCATTTGCAAGCAGCTTGAAACCAGTTCAGACGCCGCGTAACGCGGCGTCTGGTCTGGATTCAAGCTGTTTGTCATTCGACATTAAGTTTTTTCCTGTCAAAATGTCCATTAGGTAACTTTGAGTAAAACAGCAGACGACAATTTTAAGCAGACGCTATTGCATCGGTGAAAGCGTTAGACCTACTTGTCCCGTTTAGGGGAAAACGTCAAGGGTCGTTGTAAGGAGGGTGTCGTTGTTGGGAGGGCCGTTGTAGAGAGGGATACTGTATATGTATGTGAAAACAAGTCATTTCACAGATAGACTAGTAGGCTTAAAGTGCATGGTCAATTGGTCATCTGCTAGAATATCGAAACTAGATCTATTTCTTATTACATATTCATGGAACTATTTTCTTTATTGGAGGAAGAAAAAGGTGTAAAAATTGTATTTGTGGGGTGGTAGATCTCAGGGAAAAAATGACATTTGACTTCCTTCATGAGAGAATTTTCTCCTGGTCATAAATCGAATTTTTACGACTTAAATTTATTCCTTCAGTAAAGTAAATAGTTCCAATTTTAATCCTTTACCCCATAGCCTGTTTTTAGTTTTTAAAACATATCACCACTTTAAGCTACCATCTGCTAGGATGTAGATTATATTTATGTTTGTGTATATTCGTGATTGTATAAACTGTAACTATTTGTTTCAGTGAAGGAATAAATTAAATGCGCTAAAAGGCGCTTCTATTGGGGAAAGGGTTAAATATACAGTCATGAATATAAATCATAAGAAATATTTTCTATATCCTAGCAGATCATCGGGTAGTTTACAGCAGGCTGAAAGAAAAGCGTAAAGTGCCTCCATACATATAATCTGTTTTACTTTCAACATGCGTTAATATTTCACATGTATTCAAAATTAGAAAGAAGCTATAGGGTTACCCGGTAATAGGTAAAGGGGTATTTGTATTTTGAAATAGGAATATGTAGTTATCCTATACCAGCTTATAAGCTTATAAGCTTGCAATTTTACTTTTGTTTTATGTTATCTTTCTGTGGATTGCGTAGCACCGATAATTATCATATTTTGTATCTGCAGTGTTTCCCAAATTCATTCGGTTCTTTGTTCTGTTCTGTTGGTAAATTCTTGTGATGTAATTAAGCTGTCTGTGTGTTGGCTTTGCAATCAGGGTGCGAGATAAGCATCTTAGTAGGCTTAGTTGTCACTTGCATGGAAACTGCCATGACCACGTGACGCATGTTAAGGGATGTTGCTATCATTCCCTTTTCTGTGTCACTGATTAAGCGTTACGGAAAAAAAGTCTTAGATTTTCTTTTGAAGTAATAAATCGGATTTCTGACAAAGTTTGAGGATGTCCTCACCGAAAATTACAAAGGTAATTACTGTTTTATTTAATATAGAGGACTGGTTGTTATTACATATTGTGGAATACCACGTTTTGATTATCTGGAAGTCCGGGGCAATATTATATTATAAAGGAGATCAACATTATTTTCACTTCAACCTAAGGAACAGCTACAGCTAAAGTCAGAGACCATACATACATGTATGTATGGTCTCTGCTAAAGTTAACAATAGTGACACGAAACATTGTTACAATTGATTTCAGGGACCCAGTAAACTGGGTACATGTGAACCTATTTCAGTTTCCCTCCAAAGAAATTTTAGGGATATACGATAAAAATTTGAAAGAAACTTTCCGAAGAAAGCAATCGCTTGGGAAAGAAACCTAAGCTGTAAATGGTGATAAGAGAAGTAGGCAGTATATGAAAGAAAATCAGAAGGCTCCTTTAGTAGCTTTACTTTCATCTTGTTTTAAGCAGGCCATCTGTTTTGATACTTTAAAACATACCTTCAATAAGTGATCAAAATAACAGGTATGTTTTTTTATTTTGTCTACCTATCTACCGATTGGTCAAGGGTAAGTTTAGTCATTTATAGTATGAATAAAGAGAGAACCATGCACTCATCAGTGTTCAGTGTTAGTATGACTGTGTATAGTGGACAGTGCAGGTCAGAAAGACTTGACAGAGTGAGACTCTAGTGACATTATTATTATACAGTAAGACATTTCCATTACGACCACTAAATTATGTTAATTATTGGGTGTTTAAAGCAGGTGACGGCTTAAAACAATGTGACATTAAAATAGAAAGCTCCTTTGGGAACTTTCTGTTTAACTGTTACCTTGTTTTAAGCTGTCACCTATCATTTATACAATCAATTAGCCTTCATTTTGGTGGTCGTAATAGAGAGGTTTTACTGTATTAGGCAGACCATTGTTGTCAGTTTTCACATATTATTGGTATAGTAAAAACTCGATACTTCGAACTAGCTTAACTCTTTGAACCCTAGTCCCGCATATAGGCGTGCTTTTCAAACAGTGTACATGTGAATAGTACACTTGTCCTATGCAAACAGTGAAGACCCTGATCAGAGGGCTCCGAAAGGAGCCCTCTGATCAGGGTCTTCACTGTTTGTCACAATGCCAAACATTGACAAAAACAACCCTTAAAAGTCAGAAATGGACTCGACAAAAATGGAAACTGGAATTGTCCATTTAAAGTTTCAGGGAGGAAAGAGTTAAATTGACCTTACCGTTATTTCACATGTTAATTTCGAAAACGATCTCGCTTAGGTTGAACATGACCGTATTCCAAAGTTAAAACGTGGCTAAGCCCCGTATTAACTTTGAAATATAGGTCTGTTTGAACTAAAGCGAGTTCGAATTATCGTGTTTCAACTGTATATAGATTTTACATAGTGGATATTAAGGGTATTTGCAAGGACTGTTATTGTTTTGGTAGTGTGAACATTTGCTATGGTAAGTTGAGGAAACATTTGACTAGGAAGATTTTTTGTATAATATGCTGCTTCCATGAAATGATTGGATGTGGTTATTATACAGCGTTTACTTTGGAGATTTTTATGAGAATGATATTCTTAATGCTTAAACTCAGTCACCTGGCATGAAGTGTCAATGTGAGCTATTGTGATCGCAGTTCATGTGTCCGTCATCCGTCGTTGTCCGTCCTCAACTTTTTCTTTAAAAAACAACAAATAAACTTCTTTTTGGAAATCACTAGGCTAATTTCATTAAAACTTCATGGGACTGTTCCTTGTATAGGGTACTCTGTCAGATTCTTCAAATATAGGTTATCCAAATGATAGTGTGGTTGCCATGGCAACCAATTAAAAAAAATAAAAATCTTCTTGTCAAAACTTACTAGTCCGGATTGAAATTTTTTTTGCACCAATGATACATGGATGACCATCTATCAGATTTCTTAAATAAGTTTCGTAATTTATAAAGCATGACCGGTAATGGTTGATTAGATTTTCCTTTTGTGGCTATATAGTAAAAGCTTTAAATGTTTTCTGGTCTGAAACTACTGGTCCAATTTCAAAGTAATGTCACGCAAATGGTCAATTAGTGGCCCTCTAAAATATTTTAAAAATAATTTCCCTAGCTTAAAATTCATATATGATATACTATTGTATGGCAAAAACTTAAAACATTTTCTTCTCTGAAATTACTGATCTGAGTTGAAAATAATTCTACACAACTTGATCATTTGCGGGTACTCTTCCAGATTTCTTCAAATAAGTTTCCTAGCTCAAAAAGCATGGCCGCAAAACGATGGTGGTTCAGTATAGTCAAAACTTAACAAATCTTCTTTGAATTTAAGTAAACCTACTGATGCAAATTGAAAAAAAATTATACAGATGATCCATTGGTGACCCTCTGCTAGTTTCTAAAAATAATTTGGCCAGCTCAAAAAACAGAGAAAGCAAAGTACGGCGTATAAATCTTCAAAACCACTTGTCCAATGTAATGTCACCATGAGCGTAACCATGCATGGGTACCAGGTGAGCGATTAAGGTCCATCTTGTTTTCAGGTTATGTCGAAATGAATCCCATACCCATTTCCAACCAACCATGAAACACGTTTGGGCGCCTCTATCAATGTTTCCACGTATAATAATACAGAGAAGGCATTATTGTTTATCGTTTCCATAGCTTAACCCCTTAACTGCCTTGCCCCGAGTACGATGGTTATCTTCAAACAGTTGGATCTTGATCAGACGCCGCGTTACGCGGCGTCTGATCAAGATCCAAACTGTTTGACACTCATTTGGATATTTCTTAAATCAATATACCTAAAAATTAAATTTGAGAAATGAAAGCAGACGACAATTGTTTAAAATTGATGACGTCACGGCAGTGAAGGGGTTAAACAAAACGCAAATGCATCGCAATTAAATGTAGAAAACAACTTTTTACCTCTGACTATTTATTTTAATCTGGGTTGCAAACTATTTGGAGCTTGATCAGACGCCGGGTTACCTGGTGTCTGATCTCGCTCCAAACTGTTTGCAGTGGAAATAATAAACGCGTTTATTGGCAAAGAATAGCGTTGACCATCCCCTGTACGTAACATAAAAGAATATTCACCAATTGTTTTGAAACCTGGTGGATCATTAAGCAAGATTGAAGTTAAGCAAAGTTTTGCTAAATAAACGTTCTGCTCAAAGTTTTCTTTCAACTTGCTTTAAGAATAAGCAGTCACTTGTCATGAACACAGTTACATATAACCGATTTACCATTTGGGTTTTATACAGGGTAATTGTTGATTGATTGATTTATTGATTTACCATGTGGGTCATATAAAGGGTAATGATTGATTTATTGGTGATTGATTGATTTACTATTTGGGGTTGTATACAGGGTAATGATTGATTGATTGATTTGGATTTTATGGCACTGCGACACAATACTGATCATCATAATAGCGCCGATGTGTGGTGAATGCATAATTTGGTATCTTAACACATTGCGACCTAGCGATGAATATACTCGTCATTTACAGGAATCGTACATTTAAACCCTTTCGCTGCCAGGCAATATAACATTAGCATATTTATGTAAATAGTTTTGATCCAGATCAGACGCCGCGTAACGTACGTGGCGTCTGATATGGATCTAAACTGTTTGACACCAATATCAATGTTTTCTAGGTAAAAACCCTTACATTCCAAAATTTAAATGTAAGAGCAGAAATCCGAATAATTCTGAAAATAAGCCGCGTAGATCCGGAGAAATTGAGAAATTCCGGATAATTGGCACCCTGTCTCGTTGGACCCCTAGTCAATACCTCTCGATCCGCTCGTGTACAGCCAGAAAAATGTTCACTGCACAATGGATTTTCGTGGGCTGCATTCCGCTCTTAACATATGCATTGGCTTTTCAGACAGTATTGATTAGCGGATTACAGTTTTTTCTCGAACGTTCTAGAAACCTTCACTTTTCACAACTAAGTTCTTAGTCAGATCTATTTTTGTTCATACTATTTTCTAGACTACCCCTGTTTATATCCTAATTTCTATCTGACAGTTTTATTCACGTATTTATTTCTGATAACAGAATCTTTAATTTTCTGCTTAAAAATAAGATGTAATTCGTGTAGTTAAAGCTATAAATGGTCAGTTAAGCCTCGCTGATTTCCCAACTGAAATGGTTATTCATTAAAAACGTGAAGATCACGTGACAGAAACGTGAAACACTCGGTAATTCCGGAAACTTCCGAAGGGGTTTCAGACAAGCATTTAGTGGGCCGCCATATTTTCCCAACCAGAGAAGAGTGCACACGGCACGAATGTTTTGATCAAGGTACTGTTCACATTTTCACCTAAATAATTTATACATGACCCATTTAAAGAAAAAGATCCTAGATAAACACTCAAATGGGGTCTTAGAACAATTTGACACTTAGTAACATTATGTTTGTCATATTCATTGAGGGAAACAAAGGCCCATGGAAGCATTCTCGCGCCGGCTAAACGTTTAATCGACATGTTTATCAGTTAACTGTAACCGACTTACTGGTTGTTTACCACTTTTAATATCGAGATATCTTGGCTCTCAAGGTACTGCTCAATCTCACTATAACTATTATTTCAACAAATGCGACTCTTTTATTTGATATTTCAATGCCCATCCCTAAAGACATTGCATCAGACAAAGAGAAAATGGCCGAAAATCTACAGCGGTAGACACGCGGGCCGAATGAACACGACGAGGTCAACCTGACAATTGGCATTGAGAACACTCCCTCGCATACCAAAGGCATCTAAAAAATCCTTTCCCTGTAGCTTGTTTTCAGTATTTCAACTTTCAAGACAAATGGTTATTAAACCCTAAATAGCGATTACAGCCTTTTAATAGTTTTGAAGACATGTGCCAGCTGAAAGCAGTTTGAAAGTAAAGCAGAATGCACTCTATTTAAAGGTGCATCATGCTTTACTTTCAGCCTGCTTTAAGCTCTTATCTTACATGATAAATCAGATATTTCTTATGGTACTTATTCATGACTATATAAAGTGGAACTATTTCTTCAGTGGAGGATCATGTGGGGAAGCCATCTAACTGGTTTTGAAGGTTGATGATTCTCTCTATGGTGTTGCTGATTTGTGCCTGAAAAAGTGCATAAATTTGGCCACCTGCTATAAGCTGGACGTCGCAATATGACTGAAATAATGTTAAAAGTGACTTAAACACGGAATTATACAAAACGGAATAGCAACTAAGCAAAATTGAATAGGCGAGTACCTGAGCTCTCGCGGCGGTTGAATTTTGCGAGATTATGTGTCACGTGACAACATCTTCACTTTTTTGCCTCGTTGTCCGCGATTTCTGGCGTGAAATTTACCGACTCGAGTGTTTTTGTTGACATTTTATAGGATTTAACCGACTATGTGGACATTCCTATCAATTCACGGGAATAAAAACCCGTAAACAATGCTTCGAAAACACACATTTATCATATTGACTACCGATAGACAACTGTCTCTTATCAAGTCTCGCGAGTCTCGTATCCGCCGCACGAGATTTACGATATAGCGCGAGGTTTCGATTCCGTCAGTGTATAATTCTGTGACTTTAAATCATAACTGTTCAACCACAGAATTATACACTGATGGAATTGAAACCTCACGCTATATTGCAAATCTCGTGCGGCGCATACGAGACTCGTGAGACTTGATAAGAGAATGTCTATCGGTAGTCAATATGATAAATGTCTGTTTCGAAGCATTGTTCCCGGGTTTTTATTCCCGTGAATTGATAGGAATGTCCACAGAGTCGTTTAAATTCTAATAAAATGTCAATAAAAACACTCAAGTCTGTAAATTTTCACCCCAGAAATGGCGGTTAAGGAGTCAAAAAGGGAAGATGTTGTCACGTGACACATAATCTCGCAAAATTCAACCGCCGCGAGAGCTCAGATGCTCGCCTAGTTGCTATTCCGTTTTGTATAATTCCGTGGTTAAACAAATCTAATTCAGTGGAGGACTTAAAAATCAAAGGTGTTTCTAATGAGATAAAACTTAAATTAAAAGGTTAAATCAGACCCTTTGCTCCAAAATAAGGTGCATTCTGAATTACTTTCAGCCTGCTTTTACCCATTACCCAAGTAACCCCATAGCTTGTTTTGAAGACAGGTGACCACTTAGTTAATGCAAGTTTAAACTTTTAAAGTAAAGCAGACTGCGTCTTAAAGCCCTATTCCAAGTCCTTCATAGCAGCCCCCCCCCCCCCAATCACAGCTTGATACTTGGTGATTAGATCGCCCTTATCAGGGTATGTTTATTACAGACAAATTATCACAGCAGGGTACTAATTGATAGATGAAGACCAATATAGGGGCAAGTGATGGCTGTGCATTTAACCCTTAAGCTGTGGATCGTGAGTTGACTGTTATTTTTTCAAACATTTTGGATCCAGATCTGATGCTGCATAATTTCGCATCTGATCTGTATCCAAACTGTATACCAGTTATCGCTCAGACTTTTTTAATTGAAATATGTACAAATCTAATTTAAATATTGTTTGCAGACAACAATTTAAAAGCAGAAGCTATTACTGCAGGGTAAGGGTTAAGCACACAGTGATATTGTCTGTAGATTAAAAATTGATGAAATTGATTTTATTTTATTAATCTGTAATTTTGGGTCATATAATACATTATAACAAAAACAGTGGGTTAGTAATCTAGCTTTAATAAATAACATCAAGCATAATACCAAGCAAGTCAAAACATTACATTTACAATCATCAACTATCAAACTACATTTAAAAAAGGCAAACTGCATAGATCCAGATCAAATTCTCAGTTACAAAGCACATGAGCTGGAGCCATACTAAAGACTTTAGGGCAAATAGATATACCCTGATTACTGAAAACTAAGTAACGTTATTAGCTAAATATTTGATATGTTTGATCAGCATGAATCTTTTTAATAACAATTCCAGTTTCTCAAAAAGTCTAGTCCATTGTAACTACTGCTTTACTTTCTTGTGATTTAACCCATTACTCCATAAAAACACATTTGACACATTTTATGTATTACTACTCTGAAGAGAAAACTTCCACTTTTTACAACAATACATGAATATGCAAAATAATATATCCTAGCAGATTGTAGCAGAAAACTGACTGAAAGATTAATCGGAATTTGCCTTCTGTTTCATTCTGCTTTACTTTCAACGTGCTGTATGTGGTCACATGTTGTTTACACACTACCCCATAAACACACCTTTTTACACATTTTCTTTAATTCATCCATTGAAGAAAATTTATCCATTTGATATTGTTATAAATGGGAAAAATAAGATATATATCCTATATAATAGCAAATGGTAGCTTAAAGCAGAGTGAAAGTAAAGAAAAATGCTTTATTCCCAAACTAATGGAAAAAAAAGTACCATACAAAATGATTTATATTCTTTATCAATGCTTTAAGCAGGCTGAAAGTAAATCACATTATGCACTTCTTCAAACAGAGTGTTTAGCTTAAAGCAGGCTGGAAGTAAAGCACCTTCTGCTCTACTTTCAACCTGCTTTAAGTGGCCACTTGTATTCAAACAAAGAATTAATCCTCTGCAAACATGGTCTTAATATATATATTACTCTAAATAAGTACTTTACGAAATAGAGTATTTATCCTAGCAGACGGTTGCTTAAAGCAGGCTGAAAGTAAAGCACATTCTGCTCTACTTTCAACCTGCTTTAAGTGGCCACTTGTATTCAAACAAAGAATTAATCCTCTGCAAACATGGTCTAAATATATATATAACTCGGAATAAGAACTTTACGAGATATAGTATTTATCCTAGCAGACGGTTGCTTAAAGCAGGATGAAAGTAAAGCACATTCTGCTCTACTTTCAACCTGCTTTAAATGATCACCTGTATTCAAACAAAGCATTTTAAAGGGTTAATCTTCTAGAAGAATTTGTATACATATAACTTATACGACAGTTTTTAGTTGACAAAATATAGATGTTAAATAGTGTAGAAAAAGGTTTCATAACTTGATAATTTGACAATTAAAGCAAATGATCTAGATGCAAACTTTTGATTTTTTGTGAAGGCCTATTCTTATCTTTATATTTATGCAACAATATCACAGTGTTGAAACGATAGACATCCTGCTGAGCCAGAAATAGGCTTTTAACCTATTATCCAATAGCCAGTTTCTAATATTGAAAATAAGTGATCAGTTAAAGCAGGTCGAAAGTAAAGCAGAATGAAGGCACATTCTGCTTTACTTTCAGCCTGCGCCTTTAAGCCCTTATCTGCTAGGATGTAGAAAATGTTTCTAATGATACATATTAATGACTGTATTAAACTTAAAGGGACTACTTTCGTCTCTGGTGCAATAAATTAAAGGCGTATTTATGAGGTAATGGGTTAAGGCACATTCTGGTCTCTTTTTCAACCTTCTGTAAACTTCTTTTTACTAGGATATATAGATGAAATAATTGCTAGCAAAAGTTTACTAGGATATATACCGGTAGATGAAATAATTGCTAGCAGTAACTTTTGCTACATTAAAAAAAAAGTTGAGTCATATCTAGATACAAATTCAGTTTGGACTTGAAGTAAAAACTACATGTTTTACACCTGTCTGTCTGTCTGCCTGTTCATCCGTCCATCCACATATATCATAGAAACATTGAATTTCGTTGTCTGGCCAACACCTCCTACAGTCATAAAGAAATCCTTACAAGTTGGCAGAGTATTTGCACATACAAGCTGTGTCAGTTAAGTTCTTGAACAATTCCAATATTATTTAAGGAAACACACTGTTGCAAGTTTTGTTGTATTCATTGTATATTAAGTCATGTTTTCGGCATTATTTGTAGAAAAAGAACGGTTTAGGGTAAAAAACAAGAATAAAAGTTTATGATTATGAATAATTTTAGTCAATTTGAGAATTTTGTATAAATCAATTAATCTCAATTTGACTAAAATTGAACAACAATTGATTATTCCCCTCACCCCACCCCAAAAAATAAAATTTGACTTAAAATACAACACATTAATTTTCCCACTTTGCTAGGACCCAGACCCATGCATTCCAAAGTGGTTGAAGAAAAACCCTGGGTTCAACTGTACATATATATTCTTCACAGGTAGTGAGGTACTGTGACTGTTTCGGTGTTTACAAATGATGCATATATGCGTGACTTAGAGGGTCAAATGGTTAACTACTTTAGATGTTGTTGTTGTTTCTGCTAAGGTTTATAGTCCTGCATTAGCTTTATCAGATGCGCCTACTTTAGATACTGTATCAGCTTGATATATATGCACTGTGACAATGTTGGAAGGGGCTAAGAGAATTATCATTACTAAAAGATTCATGACCTTTAAAGTGAATGGCAGCCAGATTTAGCACCAACAATTTAAATGTAGGCCTATGTCGAATGCTTAGACTGATCATATTTTTTAATGCCAGATGTACGATAATGCTACACATTTGCTTTTATTCCTTGAGTATTTTATTTTTATTCGTGCAAATACACCGTTTGGTTTTCAGTCCCTTTTACTCTTCCTCCCCGATACTTAAGTTAAAGTGGATGATCATTTCATTTTCCAATTTAGTAATAGTATATTGATCATTTAATTATTTAGGGTTGTTTTTCTGTATTTTAACTGCAAAATGACAAACAGTGCAGAACTCCTTTAGGACAGAGACATAGGACATCTCTGTATGTCTCTGTTTAGGAGCCCTCTGATCAGGATCTGCAATGTTTGCATAGGACAAGTATACTCTTTACATGTACACTGTTGGCAAAGGACACATTTGTGCATTACCAGGTTTCAAAGGGTTAGAAATCAGGTACATTTTTCAGTTGATATGAAATGTACGAATGTTTTCATTTTTCAGTTGATATGATGAAATGTTTGCATGTGTTCATGCTTGACCTTTCATTAGTAGCTCACCTGAGCACAAAGTGCTGAAGATGAGCTTTAGTGATACCCCTCTCCTGGGTGTCCGTTTTGTTTTGTTTTGTTTGTTAATGTCCGTTTCTGACATCTATGGGCTAATTGGACGCCCCAGAGAGAGGGGAGCGGATACAGAGAGCCCGGGCGATGCTCTTTTATCGAAAGAGTTCTCTGGTTCTTTTAGATGCCAAGTGTAAAGTACTCATACACCAGACCTCGGTTTTATAAAGTCTCGTCCAAAGGACTTTGTCCGGCGGGGGACCGAACTCACAACCCCTGACGTCGTAAGCGGGTGCTTTACCCCTCGACTACGTCCACCTCAGTGTTCGTCGGTCTCACTCTGTCCATTCCGTATGTCACCAATTGCATACAACTTCTCTAAAAACAATACGGAATAAGCCCCATTGTAACCAAACTAAGTCGGATACGTACTGTTGGTATGCGCTTCAAATGTTTATCAAAGAAAGTGGGTGGGGTCATTTGTCTTGTTGTCATTGACAGCTGTGTGCGATATCTAGAAAAATCTTGATCTTCAAAATGACTGGTTCGATTTCAATTTGGTTTTCATTTAAATGTTTTCAATTGATAAACTTTAAAAACTGCTCAAAGGATTTTGTTCCGTTACAAAACATGGCCATCATAGGGCAGTGTCATTATGTTTTTGTTAATATTATCAAGTTATATTTTAAGCTAACTATCATTATGAAATTTTGTCAGTATCCTGACCTTGATGAGTCCAAATTACAGCTACCATATTTTTTGCCCAATTTTCCTGAAACATGCTTAGAATTTATAATGATTATGTGATATCTGTTATGTCTTTAATTTTTTTATAATTACATCATGCTTTCATCATATTCTTTCTTTCATACTTTCAACTTCTATTCAACATTCTGCATTGGGACAAACTGTATTCTGCTTGCTTACATTTTGTAACTCCTTACATTTACATTGATCATGCTTTCTTCATATAATATATATTCCTTCTTCCATCAAACATTTTGCATTGGGACACTCTGACATTGATATATTCTTTCCGGTGTGCTATTCTTACATTTTATGCAACCTGCTAGATTATATCATACAGCTTGTCTGCTTGCATAGACTAGGCATATGCCATGTTATATGGCAACATGCCATGTTCTTGGTCACTTTGTGGTAACTGAGGGTGCCATAGACAGGTTGTCACAGCATCTGATGTCAAAACCAGGAAACTCAAATGTCACCATTCCTTTGTTCAATCTATTTATAGATGTTTCAAATATTCAAATAACGGAGTACTTGATGGAGTGTATCGACATCAAATCAGGATCCATACTGTATAGAATTAATGCTTAAATTTGTCCATTGTAATTTTATGAAAACTCAAATTTTCGAAGATGACTGAAAAAACCCTGATCCGGTGCTTAAAAGTTTGGATCCTGATAACGCGATGTCTGATCTGGATCTCATCTGTTTGCAATGTCGACATACATAGTTTGCCTATTGCGGTGGTGAAATGGTTAAATACAGCATAATGTCCACAGGAAGAATGCAAACTCAATAAATCTTATAAGATCCCAGTACAGACCCATATCCTGCAGCCTCTATAGAAGCATTCAAGATGGGAGGTGAAGAAAGCACGATGTAATTTTTATTAACTCGACTTTTTCGAAAAGTCGAGCTATTGTCGTCACCCTGTCGTCTGCGTCAGCGTCGGTTAAGTTTTTTGCTTAAGGTTTTTGTAAGAGTTGATTTCTTAGTAACTGTCAAAGGTATCCATTTGAAACTTGGAAAAGTTTTTCAGTATCAAAAGGGCAACTCATTACAACAAGGCAGGTAACCCTTGGATTTGTCATTTCAGAGTTATTGCCCTTGTTTTATTTACTTAAAAATTATAAATTAACATATCTCAATAACAAGCAAAGGTATCCATTTGAAACTTGGAATAGTTGTTCAGTATCAAAAGGGCAACTCATTACAACAAGGCAGGTAACCCTGGGATTTGTCATTTTTGAGATATTGCCCTTGTTTTATTTACTTAAAAATTGTAAATTAACATATCTAAATAACTATGCAAAATATTTACTTGAAACTTGGAATAGTTATTCAGTATCAAAAGAGCAACTCATAACAACAAGGCAGGTAACTCTGGGATTTGTCATTTCAGAGTTAATGCCCTTTTTTATTTACTCAAAATTGTAAATTAACATATCTAAATAACTATGAAAGATATTAACTTGAAACTTTGAATAGTTATTCAGTATCAAAAGGGCAACTCGTTACAACAAAACAGGTAACCCTGAGGTTTGTGTATCCAGAGTTATTGCCCTTGTTTTATTTACTTAAAAGTTATAAATTAACATATCTAAATAACTATGAAAGATATTAACTTGAAACTTTGAATACTTGTTAAGTATCTAAAGGACAACGCATTACAACAAGGTAGGTTACTCTGTGATTTGTAATTCCAGAGTAATTGCCCTTGATTTATTTACGTTAAATTTGTAAATTGAAATATCTTAATAACTGTCAAAGATATTAACTTGAAACTTTAAATACTTTTGTTATAACTCATTCAAACAAGAAAGGTGACTGGGGATGTGTAATTCCAGAGTTATTGTCCTTGTTTTGACTTATAGTTTACTTTAAATGGAATGTAGACTGTCCAAGTATGTTTGAGTTGTTGTTGCTTACAAATTTCTATGATCAATAGGGCATTTAACACCCATACACATTCTTTAAGTTTGAAAAATGTAGCCGTCTCAAGTATATGAAAGTAGAGCGTCCAGCACCCGTTTGCGGTGCTAGCTCTCGTTTAAATAACGTTCCATAGATACCCGTATTGGTCATGTAGAGTCATAAAGCAGATCTGTCAGTTGGCCAAGTTGCAAAAAAAGCAGAAGATAACAAAGTACAGTAAAACTTCTCTATTACAACCACACATTGTGTGAACTATATGGTGTTTATAACAGGTGACTGCTTAATTCTTTCCTCCCTGAAACTTTAAATGGACAATTCCAGTTTCCATTTTAGTCTAGTCCATTTCTGACTTTTAAGGGTTGTTTTTGTCAATGTTTGGCATCATGACAAACAGTGAAGACCCTGATCAGAGGGCTCCTTTCGGAGCCCTCTGATCTGGGTCTTCACTGTTTGCATAGGACAAGTGTACTATTCACATGTACACTGTTGAAAAGGACGCCTATATGCGGGACTATGGTTCAAAGGGTTAAAGCAAGATGACCGTAAAGCAGAAAGCTCCTTGCTAAAACTGTAACAGGTCTCTCTTTTGTACAATCAATAAGCCCTCCTTTTAGTGGTCGTAATAGAGAGGTTTTACTGTATACATTTCTATTATTTTCTCATATCTCAGGTGAGCGCTTCAGAGCCTCATGGTCCTCTTGTTAAACTGTACATTGTATTTACAACTGTGATGTTGACAGTTTGCCCAATAGAGGGGGAGTCTATAGATGTTATTCAACTTACCAGTGTCGGAAACGACATGTATGTAGACATTTGCTAAATGCAAGAAGGAGTTTGCTATACCATATGAGATTTGAATTAGATAAATAATTATAAAGTGGAATACACAAACTATTGGACATATGGATAATGGAAGGCCAAAGGCCAAAAACATAGTTACACTTCTCAAACTACAAAATCTGTAACTGTACCAGTACTTGGATACAAAGTTTTGCCATTTTAACAGCATTTTACAGACATGGCTGCTGTAAGTATCGATAATAAGAATATAATCTGTAACAATTAAAATAGACATCTACAGGCCTAGGTCTTAACCCTTTTCCACCATAGAAGTGCTTTTTAGCACATTCAATTTATTCCTCCTCTGAAGAAAATATTTCCAATTTATAGTCGTGAACATATACCATAAGAAATATTCATAATATCCTAGCTGATGGTAGCGTAAAACAGGTTGAAAGTAAAGCAGAATACGCCTTAAGGCACATTCTGCTTTACTTTCAACCTGTTTTAAGTGGTCGCCTGTCTTCGAAACTAAAAACAGGCTATGGGGTTATGGGTTAACCTTTGGTGGTAGTAGGCTAGCTGGAAAGACTTAACTGCTTAACCCATTACTCAATAGATATGCTGTTTTTTATGCCTCTAAATTTATTCCTCCACTGAAAAAATTGTTTCCACTTGATACAGTTACAGATATGCACCATCAGAAATAGTTTCTTTATCCTAGCAGTAGTGATGGTAGCTTAAAGCAGGCTGAAAGTAATGAAGTTGCTTGTGAAAATCTGCAGAAGTTTGATGATGGACAAATACAATACACCTTTAAAAGTTGAACTCATAAAATCAGATTGCACATTTTAGCAGACACACTGCTAAAGGGTTCATAGAAATATTTTATTTGTTTATGCATGTTCATGTCTGTATAACATGAAACCTTTTGTGTTCAGTGGAGGAATGAAATTATGAATTAAATATTGAAAAAGTTGTAGCTATGAAGAAATGGGTTAACCCTTTACCTGATAGCATTGTTTCTAGTATTGAAGATATGTGACTACTTAAAGCAGGTTGAAAGTAAAACAGAATGCGCCCTAAGGTGTATTCTGCTTTACTTTCAGCCTGCTTTAAGCTATCATGTTCTAGAATATAGAAAATATTCCCTGTAATATATATTCATGACTGATAAAATTGGAACTATTTTCTTCAGCGGATGAAAAAATAAAATACGCTAAAAGGCGCTTGTATGGGGGAAAGGGTTAAAGCTATTTTTCTTGTTGGCCACATTCAGTCAGACTTTCCATGGAGGAAAGGGTTAATCTGCCACCTGTCTTAAAAGACAACAACTGCACGCTTTCTTCTGAATGGCTACTATTTTAATTTAAGTGTAAAAAGGTGTATTTAATGGGTTTTGGGTTTAAAGAACAGCAGAATGCACCTTAACTTAAAGCACACAAATACGCCTTTAAAGCCTGTAATTTATTCCTCCACTCAAGATAATTGTTTCAATTTATACAGTAATGAGTATATATGATTATATCATTAGAACTATTTTCCATGGTCGAACATAGTTCATATTTATACAGTCATGAATATGAATCAAGAGTAACTAATATCTCTTCATCCTAGCAGATCCTTGAAGCAGGCTATAAGTAAAGCAGAATGTGCCTTAAGGCACATTCTGCTTTACTTTCAACCTGTATGCTTTAAGTGGTCATCTGTTTTCAAAACTAGAAACATGCTATGGGGTAATAGGTTAACAGTAATAATTTTTGTGATATATTCACAGTGTCTTACATTTTTAAGGAAGCTAAATCATAAATTCACTGTAAATAAAGTGTTTGACACAAGAAATGCTGAGATGATTGATTTACATACAGTAACACTCTGTAGATATGACAGCGCTGAAGAAAATCACTGATATTATTAACTCGTTACCCATTAGCTTGTTTTTAGTATTGAGGATAGGTGACCACTTATAGCAGGTTGAAAGTAAAGCAGAATTGTCATAAGGAACATTCTGCTTTACTTTCAGCCTGTTTTAAGCTACTATCAGCTAGGATATAGAAAATATTTTTTTATAGTGCAAATTCATGGCCATATAAAGTGGAACTAGTTTCTTCAGTGAAGGAATAAATTAAAGGCGTATTTATGTGGTAATTGGTTAAGTAGAAGCTGGAATTGCCCATTTGAAATACCAGGGGTGAATGAGTTTACACCTATAGTATTTGATGTCTATTTCTTGTATTTTACAGGCATTGAGAAGAGTCACCATGTGTTTTCAAGGGAGGTCAAAGTTCTGTCTCTTCTGTATACTACTCTACAGCTTAATACCACATGGTATTCTAGAGACCAAGGCTGACGGCACCGAGGCCACCACATACTCCCCAATCAAGGATGTGCTTGAGCCACACAGCACTGACAACACATACCAAATCAAAGATACAGATTCAGAAGTACTTGATGCAGAGTATTATCTGGACAAAATGATGGTAGAATATGGAAATGGCACGGTCATGACCTTTGAAGGTTTTGAACACTTTTTGCACAAGCTTGGACTTGGAAAAATTCGTATATTTGATCATTCCATCCAGTGTCATAAGTCTAATAGCTCCAATTTTCAATCATTTCACCCAACTCATAACCATTCTCACGTGGAACAAGGGCCAGAAAATTCCAGTACTTTATGCAAACATGATGCAAATACAGTGCATCATCATGGGGATGTTAGTTCTGAGCATAAAGACGAGCATGATAATCATGAGCATAGTGATACTAATAATGTTCATGAGCATAGTGACACAGGTCATGAGCATAGTGATACAGGTCATGAGCATAGTGACACAGGTCATGAGCATAGTGACACAGGTCATGAGCATAGTGATACAGGTCATGACAATGGTGACAAAGGTCCAGCAGAAGAAGAAGAACATGAGCATGACCATTCTGTCGTAGAAAATACCACAAGATACGTACATTCCAAAAGGTCAACAGAAGATCCACACAAGGTAAGTCAGGTCAAAGGTTATAAAGCGTTTGAGCTGAGTCTGAGAGTCTTCTCAAGCATTTGATTGGTCAGATTTGAGCCTAGGCTCAAATCTGACCAATCAAATGCTTGAGAGCGACTTTAGACTCAAATGAAATGCTTTATAACATTGCACCCAGCGTTCCAAAAAAGAAGGGGTAAACTTTAATATACATTTTCTCACTCAAGTCAGTACCAAATTTCTATGGTGTTACTACTCGTTAGAAACCTCTCGAAGAGATGATTCTTACGAGTTGTGACAAAATAGGGTTTAATGCAGAAATAAAGATTTTAGTTTTTGAAATACTCCCCTTATCTGGATCTCAGACTCTGGTACATGTAAGTGTATGGCCTATAAATAAGGGTGGGTACATCAAAAGCTAAGGCCTATTTGTCGGCACCAACCCTAATAGTGTGACTGCTCATTTTCTTTAAGAGACAATTCAAATGTTGAAATGAGAAGGCACACCTTAGAGTTAATATTCAGAGATTAAGAAGGCGGCCTTATTGGTCCCTTACTCCATAGATGAGCATTTCGTGAAAATTTTGTCTATTTCTCCGCTGAAAAAATAGTTTCAGTTTATACAGTCGTGGATATGCATCCTAATAAAAAATTTCTACATTCTAGCAGACTATAGCTTAAAGCAGACTGATTAGTGAAAGTAAAGCAGAATGCACCTTAATGTGCACTGTTTTACTATCAACCTGCTTAAGGTGGTCACCTACCTTCAAAACTAGAAACAGGCTATGGAGTGAAGGGTTAATAAGGTTGACTTACACTACATTGGGCTTGTTTAACCCATTCCCCCCATATATACGCCTTTTTACACCTTTAATTATTTCATCCACAGTGAAGAAAATAGTTCCCTTCTAAACAGTCACGAAAATGTATCATATGAAATATTTTCTACATCCTAGCAGATCGCTTTAAAGCAGGCTGAAAGTAAAGCAGAATGTGCCCTAAGGCACATTCTGCTTTACTTCAACCTGCTTTAAGTAGTAACTTGTTTTCAAAACTAGAAACAGGCTATGGGGTTATGGGTTTAAATGAATAAATTACATTTTTAGAGGCATCAAAGACGTATTTATGGGGTAAAGGGTTACGGCTATGTTTATTTTCCAGTGTGAAACTGCCACGGTTTTCCTCCACATTGGTAAGAATCCAGGCTCCCAATTTGTGACCAAAGACATGTTCCTGAACCTGTGTCCCAGCCTGATATTCCAAATCAGTGAAGACACCTGCCACGACTATCACCCTGACCACACTGGTTACCAAGACAACCACGAGGAAAGTGACCATGTCCATCACCATGACGACATGGAACATTCACATGATGGCAAAGGTGTGCCAATGACAGATGCCTTGTCAGGTGTTCCAGCCAAAGGTAAGGTTTCCTATGCCTTTGAAAACTTGCTTTCAAATCTGGTATGCACACATATGTTTAGGGACAAGACCTTTCCATTCATGCAAAAAGTTTGAACTTGTGACTGATTTAGAACTAAAGCATTTTTGCGTTTAGGGTTCGAAAAATGTTTATATCTCCTATGTCTTTGAGGTATTGCTTTCATATTTAGTGTGCATGTGTATATGGGTTTGGTCTTTCTATGCATGCAAAAAGTTTGACCCCTGTGACCTTGGCCTCAGACATTGCATTTAAGTTTTTGAGAGATGCCACATACAAGCTTTGTTGTCTCTGACGAATTTTGTTGCTCTTTTCCAGTGTGGGGTTATAGTACGATAGCAGTTGTGATCATATCACTAGTGGGACTGCTAGGTGTGGCGGTGATACCTATCATGCAGAAAGTCTTCTACAACCATATGTTACAGTTCCTTGTGGCCCTGGCAGTCGGGGCACTCTCTGGGGATGCCTTGTTACATCTACTACCTCACGTAAGTTACAAGTGCAAGATGTTATTATTTCCCGTTTAAATGCAAAGGCATTGTAACATAAAGTAGAAAATGTCAACTTTTTAGAATTTGTAACAATTCATTTTAATCTTATTGGCTAAAAGTTTTGAGCCAAATCAGACAACCAGTGGATATGGTCCAGTGGTAGCACACTTGAATTGGGTACCAGGGTTCATGAGTTCAGTCCCAGCCAGACCAAGTCCTTGGGATGAGGCTTTATTAACCAAGGTCCGATGTATCAGTGCTTTACACTTGGCAGACAAAAGAAACCGGAGAAATCTGTCGATAGATAAGAGTAGGGCATTGCTCCCAGGTTTTCTGTGTCTGCTCCCCTCTCCTTTTGGACATTCAATCAGCTCATAAATAGCAGAAATGGCCAATAACAAACCATGTCAGACAAATTCTGTAAGAAAATAGTGCTGACCCTGGTCCAGAAGCAGCTGTCTGATCTGTATCTACACTGTTTTTGTAAAAACCTTATTAGCAAGAGCAAGGTAAATATCTCCATATCTATGGGTCTGCACTGGTTCAAGTCTAGTTGTTATTTCCAATATCATAAAACAATTTTTCATTCTAATGAGGAAAATAGTGCCACAACCAGTAAAAGACATAGTTTCTATATCCTATCAGACTGTAGCTTAACTTTTTGAACCCTAGTCACGCATATATTCGTCATTTGCAAACAGTGTACCTGTGGCGAGTACACTTGTCCTATGCAAACAGTGTTGACCCTGATCAGAGGGCTCCTTAAAGCCCTCTGATCAGGGTCTACACTGTTTGTCATTTAAACATAAATTATAAAAATCAACCCTAAAAAGTAAAAAATGGACTAGACTAAATTGAAAACTAGAATGGTCCATTTGAGGTTTCAGGGAGGAAAGGGTTAAAGCAGGCTGAAAGTAAAGCAGGACGGGCCATAAATCACATTCTGCTGTACTTTTACACCTGCCTTAAGTGATCACCTGTCTTCAAAACTAGAAACCGGTGGGCTATTTAGGTAATTGGTTAATTCAGGTTTGTAACTAACAATTGGTACTACATGATATGGGGTGGAAATATGGCATGTATTAGGTCAACAAGCATGCTGTGTCTGTAATGGACACTCAATACATGTTTGAGTACTATTAAGTTTGGTTGATTAAATGGGCACATGACAAGAATTAAAATAAACATACACTAGATGGGATGCTTGTATGTGTAAGGTCTAAAGGTCAACAGGCCTGCTGTGTTTGTGATGAGAACATGTCTAGACACCAACATCAGTGCGGTCAGTGCCCTGCTATTAGTAAAATAGTCATCAGGACCTGGTTTAACCCATTACCCCATAGCCTGTGTCTAATTTTTGAAAATAGGTGACCACTTATAGCAGGTTGAAAGTAAAGCAAAATGTGCCTTATAGCACATTCTGCTTTACTTTCAGCCTGCTTAAAGCTAACATCTACTAAAATTTAGAAAATATTTTTTATCTTACACATTTATGACTGCACATGTATAAATTTCATCTAATTTCTTCGGTAGAAAAACAAATTAAAAGCGTATAAAGGCATATTTATGGGGTAATGGGTTATACCTTTGGACCTTTAGCCTTAATCTAATTTTGAAGACAAGTGATTACTTAAGCAGTTTGAAAGGAAAAGGTGCATTCTGTCTTACTTTCAACCTGCTTTATGCTACTATCTATTAGAATAAGGAATATATTTCTTATGATACAAATTCATGGCTGTATAATTTGGAACTATTTTCATCAGCGGAGGAATTTATTCAAGGGGTAAAAATGTGTATCTATGGAGTAATGGGTTAAGTGGCTACCTTTCATAGATGGCAGATTGAGGCGGGACAAAAGTAAAGCAGAAACCTCCAAAAAATGTTCTGCTTTAATATGGTTAAGCATAACCCTCCCCATAGCTTGTATTCAGACATTAGTTGTTTAAAGCAGAATGAAAGTAAAGCAGAACGATCGTTAAAGAGCATTCTACATTGGGTAATGGGTTAAAAAGTCAATGGTAAAAAAGAAACATTTTAAATATAAACATATTGTGAGAAAAGGGGGTTAAGACATTTCGTTTATGATCATTTCACCCTTTACCTAATAGGCTGTTTCTAGATTTGAAAACAGGTAACCTCTTAAAAGCTAGTTTAAAGAAAAGCAGAATGTGTCTAAAGGTGCATTCTGCTTTACTTTCAGCAGGATTTAAGCTACCATCTGTTAGGATATAATAAATATTTCTTATGGTGCATATATTGACTGTATCAACTATAAACTGAAATTAAGAAATAAATTATAGCCCTAAATAGGCATATTTATGGGGTTTTAGTGAAACCCAACATGTGTGAGGACAGCATAAATTTCCCATTTAGAGGAGTTTCAAGTTTAGAGGGGGTTGAAAAAGGGATCAAAGATTTTGTCTGGTTTAGAGAGAATTCAGGTATTTTGAGGTCCCGGTTTGGAGGGTTTCTACTGTAATGGATTAGTTGACATTGTTGAAATGGCAAGATGTTTGCCTCCGGATTGCATACTTGACCAGCTGCAATTGTTTTATCAGTACCCTTGTTTACTTCATTCATACTCAAGTTCCAACTGCTTAATGATAAAGGTATGCATGATGAAAACACTATACTTAGACTATTAGGTATGCTAGATGAAAACGCTATACTTAGATTATTAGGTATGCAAGATGAAACACTTTACAATGTACTTAGATTATTAGGTGTGCAAGATGAAAACACTTTACATTGGGAAAAGTAGACTGACTTCCAAAATACATAAAAACTGAATGGAAGTCTACTTACTTACAGGAAATAGAAAGTTTCATTTATTTCAAACCAGAAAAAAAACTATTTAACACTAAAGAGAGAATGGTAATTGAATAGAATAAAATTGTAAAAAAAAAATAAAAAAAAATAGGAAGTCACCGAAAGTGAATAGAAAGTAAAAAAGCCCTGGATTTTAAAATTTGCTGGAGACTGATTTGTTAGACAACCACAAATGTAGTTACACTTCATTAGACAGTTAACCCCATCTTACCTCTCAAGTTATTAATGACTACGTAATGAAATTTATGTATGATACAGTCAAGTATTGATAACTCAATTAATTTAGGTAAATCTTATATTAATTGAGGTAAATCTTATCCTTAACCCATTCCCCCATAAATATGCATTTTTATGCCTATGATTCATACCTCCACTGAAAGAAATTTTATATAAGTTCCCTTTAATACAGTCATGAATATGTATCATAAGAAATATTTTCTATATCCTAGCATATAATAGCTTAAAGCAGGCTGAAAGTAAAGCAGAATGTGCCTGAATGCACATTCTGCTTTACTTTCAGCCTGCTTTAAAGGGTCACATATCTTCAAAACTAGAAACAGGCTATGGGTTTATGGGTTAAGCTGAATTGTACAGGTAAAATGGTTGATTTCAAATGTAAAGATCCCTAACTGACAGTTGACAACAGTAATTACTATTTCAATTATTCTATATGAGACATATATAGCTTTGCATGTATGCTAGTGTTAAAAAAATAGAACTTTAAAAAAAATCCTTTTCAAAAAAAGGCTCAGAGTGTCAAACAGTTTGGATTCCGATGAGATGCCATGTTACATGGCATCTATTCAGGATCCAAACTATTTGCTGAGGCTATCGTGGTTTCTCCTAAGCCTGCAAAAAGTTGAAAGCATCATGCTCTTGTACACAATAAAACCTGTTACCAGTTCATCTGAAGCTGTAAATAATTGACCACAATTGTTGCTATGGCAACAATTGAATGATAAAATGAGATATGCAGGTGTTGACATTCTATGTCTGATTTGTGTGTTAGTATACTTTATCCTATCTCTTGTAGTAATCAGGGGTTAAACATTCTAAAATTTGTCTCTTATCCTGCATAAAGACAATGAAGGCCAGAAAGGAAACTGTTGACTGCTAACTGATAGAAGAAAGTAAAGCAGGAATCTCCCAATTGCAGATTTCTGCTTTACTTTAAGCTTGTGTTTAGCAGCCACCTGTCAGGATGGAGCAGGGCTTCAGATAATAGGGAGAAAACTGAACAAATTCAACATTTTCTCACTCATTTAGCACTTAATCCTATGGTGTTAGTTCTAATTAGAATCGTCTGGAAGAGACGATTCTTATAAGTAGTGACACCAAAGGGTTTGATGCAGAAATAAATATTTCAGTTTTTGAAACACTCTCCTTGTCTGGGTATCTTGAATACTGATTAGAATCCTCTCTTTGAGATGATTCTAACGAGTAGTTACAGCATATGGTTTATTGCTGAAATGCCAAAACTAGAAAGAGGCTATTGATTAGGTTAAGGGAGTGAAGTCTTTCACTTAATTTTGTCAGACATCTTTCCCCAAACTGACAAAAAGTATTTTGTTCACTGTTATTGCCAATTTCTGGTCTAAATATCACTTGCCTGAATCAGAAACCACTTGCCCCAGACTTTGGGCAAGTGGTTTAGGACAAGGACTTGGATTAATGCTTGACTTTGTTTCCAACAGGCAATAGGTGGAGGTCATAGCTCGGAGCATGGACATTCAGAACATGGACATTCTGACAGCGAGGCTGAAGACGCTGGGCATGACCACTCAGTATATAAGGGCCTGTGTGGTCTTCTTGGTATCTACTTCTTCTACCTTGTGGAGAGAGTCCTCACTATAGTCACTGATATGAAAAGACGGAAAAAGGTGAGAGAACATCGATGAAAATGAGCAGTTAACTCTTTCCAACAACATGGTCCTGTTGTATATATATTCATGAACTTTACAAACACTATAGTCCCAGATCAGAGGGCTCCTATAGGAGTCCTCTGATTTGGGTCTACACTGTTTGCTAATTTTGACCAGAATTTATTAAACTACCCAGAATCCAATTAGACTGGTTCATGCTTTGGTAACTAAAAAGATCCACTAGCAAAACCTAATGAGTCTCTGAGTGATGCAAGAGTTAAACCTTTCTATTATGACCACTAAAATGTAGGCAAATATGTTTAACTCTTTGAACCCTAGTCCCGCATATAGGCGTGCTTTTCAAACAGTGTACATGTGAATAGTACACATGTCCTATACAAACAGTGAAGACCCAGATCAGAGGGCTCCGAAAGGAGCCCTCTGATCAGGGTCTTCACTGTTTGTCACAATGCCAAACATTGACAAAAACAACCCTTTAAAGTCAGAAATGGACTAGACTTAGATGGAAACTGGAATTGTCCATTTAAAGTTTCAGGGAGGAAAGAAATAAAATACAGGTAGCTACTGTCAGGAAGGTGAAAGTAAAAGGAACGCTCCTGGTGTGTCACCTGCTGTAGGTAGAGGAGACACTTAGGGATCACTTTTCCCTAGTCTGTCCGTCAGTGCTCACAAATGGTACATTATGTGGCCTTTCTATAGCAAGAGTCCCACAACGTAAAATCATTAACCTGGTCGTCTCTTGTGACATTAACCTGGTAATTTCTTGTGACATTAACCTGGCCAGATGTGGGACATAAGGTTGACGGGAGGGGTAGCCTCCAAATTTAGGGCTAAAATTATGTTTTGCATGTTAGACTAGTCCAACAAAAAAAATTGAAGAAAAGATCAAAGGAAAAAGTCACACAAGGTACCCATTTGTTAGAACGTCTGTCCGTCACAGATTTTGCGTCACGCTTCATAATTCCTGTTCTACTGTGCTTTTGTACGTTCACATAAAGGTTAAGTTTTTGCATTTTAGTCAGATGTAAACAAATTACTAGAGCATACGTCACAAAACTCTTGTTTTCGTCCATACTTCAGTACATACTTGTCTGTTCGAACAAAGGTTAAGTTTTTTGCTGTAAGTCAGTCTATATTGACTAAGTGCTAGAGCTAAGGTCATTCAGCTTCACGTTTATTTGCCTTGATGAATCAGACAGTAATATTATGGCTATACAGTGTACTGGACTACAGGGGTCACTTGATCGTATCTATATGTCTTAAGAAGTTGCTAAAATGGTGTGTAGCCCATCGCCAGTTTAAACATGTAATTTTGAGAAAAAACAGCAAACAACAATTTTAAGCAGACAATATTGCATCAGTGAAAGCATTAGGCTTCAATGTTTTGTTTAGGAAACAGTGGCAAGATTTGTTGTAAGGAGGGAATTGTTGTAGGGAGCGAGCACTGTATTGTAATTATTGGTTAGACAAAAAGTTAAATGTTGGTAATTTATCTGACAATGGAAGAGTCAATAGTTGGAAAACCCAGCATTGCAAGGGTAGAGATTGAAAAATGTCAATTGACCTTTTCCTTTACACGATGTCAGGTCCATAGTATGTTAAACTGTGTACTAGCTCCTCAAAATAAACATCACATTAGTCATTGATTTTTGAAAACATGGTACAGCTTCAAGCAAGAGTTTCTGCTTAAATTTCATTTTGCTTTAAGCAGTCATCTAATTTCTAAACTGCCATCTTGTTTATACAATTAAGGAATCTTCTTTAACCAATTCCCCTATAGCCTGTTTCTAGTTTTGAAGACAAGTGGCCACTTAAAGTAGGCTGAAAGTGTTGCTTTACTTTCAGCCTGCTTTAAGCTACTATCTGCTAGAATATAGAAATAATTTCTTATCAAACATATTCATGACTGTATAAAATGGAATTATTTTCCTCAGTGGAGGAATAAATGAAAGGCGTCAAATGAAATATTTATGGGTTAAGTGATTTTAATATTATGAATTTTACACTCTTAACAGCAGCATTCCAGAAATAGGAAAGTAACGGGTAATGAAGAATTGGCGAGGACCGGAGAGAAGTTGGCAGCTGACTGTGATGAGATGATGATGAGTGTTCATCCAAATAAAGGTAATGTATATAAGTATTGCAGTACGGAGATTATTATTTGAAAAAATCCTTGCAGACACTGTTCAGAGGGTCCTGAAGTATGCCTTTGATTTGAGTCTATATTGATTTGTTGCATTTGAATAGGATGGGTACACACTCCTTCTTAACCCATTATCCCATAAATACGCCTTTTCACGCCTCTTAATTTATTCCTCCAATGAAGACAATAGTTCAACTTTATACAACTATGAATATTTAATTATTTATCATAAGATATATTTTCTAGTAGATGGTAGCTTAAAGCAGGCTGAAAGTAACGCAGAATGCACCATAAGGCGCATTCTGCTTTACTTTCAGCCTGCTTTAAGTGATCACCTATCTTCA
The DNA here is from genome assembly GCA_922989275.2 of Gari tellinella. Lineage (NCBI taxonomy): Eukaryota > Metazoa > Mollusca > Bivalvia > Cardiida > Psammobiidae > Gari > Gari tellinella. The sequence goes on along the minus strand of OV277863.1, from coordinate 11,381,624 downwards.
ATACAAGAAATGAACTATGGGGTAATGGGTTAGAATTCGTGTGTGTTTTCAGAAGAGATGAATTAGTATATTTTGGATATTATAATATTTGAACTGTATATTATCTTAAATTTTCTGAAATTAAGTTTGTGTGTGTGTGAAAATTCATGAGTGGCATTAATACTATATTTATAATGTTGCAAAGTTTAGTTAAGACACAACTCTGCTATTTATGTTTATGTTATGCCAAACAATGTGTCACATTTACTTGCTGATTGTAACAATCTTGCTAATTAATTGGGTCAAACTTTGGTATAGCAACCATTGCAAAAAGAAGATGAAGACTTTATTACATGTGTCAAGTTTTAATGCTGAACGAACGTAATGCAGAAAACTTTGTTCTACCTTAAAGTGTAACAAGTCTTTAACCCTTAGCCCGCCAAATAAATTGTCATGCTATATTTCTCGTCTGCTTCAAGTTTCAAAGTTGCTCAAAATTGCTGAAAATGTAGTCCAAGTCTCAAACAGCTTGGATCCGGATGAGACGCCGAGTTACTCGGCGTCTCATCCGGATCCAAGCTGTTTGCATATGGAGCTATAGTCGTGACTGGCAGGCTAGGGGTTAATAATGGTTTTTGAGACCTCTGTAGTCTAGTTTAGTTAATATGTTTTGACTTTGAAATATGAGTATGTTTGACTTAAATTGCCTCCAGTTATTAAAATTCAACGGTAGAACTATATGGATAAGTTCAACTGTATATTGGAGAAACAATACAAGGGTTGAGAAGACATAATTCTTTCCGGATAAAGGCAATTGTGCTACAATGATTATTTCCATTGCAAACAGTTAAAAATGAGTTTGGAGCCAGATCAATACCAGGTAACAAAGTGTATGATCAGGCTACAATTTTTTTGCCACTTTGAATAAAAAAAATGGTCACTACACTGTATTTTCAAAATCCTATCATTTTCTACATTTGATTACTCTGAGCTTGCATTTAGTTTCATTAAACTCTTTCAACACAAGGGACCTGTTTAAAATATACTCATTAATCATTATATTTGCAAACCGTGTACATCGTGATCAGGGTCTTCACTGTTTGCCAATTTTGACCAGTATTTCTTAAACTACCAAGAATTTCAAGTAGTCTGGTTCATGTTTTGGTAATTAAAAATATCCACAAGGGAACCTAATGACCCATACAGTGGAGAAAACGTTATTCTTTCCCAATAAACGCATTTACGCTAAAACTGTTATTTCCACTGAAAACAGTTTGGAGCCAGATCAGACGCTGGGTTACCCGGCGTCTGATCAGGCTCCAAACTGTTTGTCATCAAGGTTAAAATCAACTTTCAGAATTGTGAAAAAGTTGTTATTTTCTGCATTTTAGTACATACACATTACCAGTTGACAGTGCGATACAGAGTGATGTATTTAGCTCGAGATGTTTTTGGCGGAAATAGCCGATCTGACGAGCGCCTTGACGCGAGTCTGATCGGTTGTTTCCGCCAAAAACGTCGAGAGCTAAATGCAACACTTTGTAGCGCACTGCCAACTGGTAATGTGTTTATTATATTCCTTGAATACAGTCCAGAAACAACTAAATAGTTGTTTAAATCATTTTATATAAAAAATTTATTAATTATTTGGAGCAGAAAAAGACTTGTATGCCACAAAAAATAACGCGGCACTTATACATGTACGTAAACGACGTCACGTTAAATCGAAAGCGACGTCAGAGTAAAATACAAAGTGGCTGATACAAGGTGGCTGATACAGACTCTTGTATTTTACTCTACAGATACACGCGGAAACGCTCGATATCATACGAAGGCATATAATAAAATGCGTTTGCGTTTTGTTTGCGTTTAAACGGGAAAGAATAACAGATTCTTCACTGTAAGAGTTACTTGGTGTAGATATAGAGTTGAACTGGAAATAATAATGTCTTTTCCACTGTATCACTTGGTTCTGATTGTTGCACAATTCATAGATGATAACGGTGAAGTCACTGAAATAATTTTGGGATCACCAGAAGGTAGGCGTATATACAGGTTAAGAATAAACAGTAAAGCCCTGCCTTTAAAACCTCTAAAGCAGAGCTACCCCTGTAGCAGTAAGCATGACTGGCAGCTTGAAGCAGGATCATTGTAAAGCAGAAAGCTCATAAGGGAGTTTTCTGCTTTACAATCATCTTACTTCAGCAAAGTCTTTAGGCAGCTACCATGTTCAGGGCTTAAGATAAGGGGAGTATTTCACAAACTAAATTCTTTATTTCTGCATTTTCAAAAACTCAAGTCTTTATTTCTGCACTGTACCCTTTAATGTTGCTACTCATAAGAATCATCTCATGGAGACGATTCTAATGAGTAGTTACAACATAAGATTGGGTGCTGAAATGAGTTTAGAAAATGTCCGATTTGTTCAGTTTCTTCCTTCTTATCTGGAGCCCTGCTACCTGTCTTTCACACTGCATTTAGCCTAGGCCGTGATCAAAGTGAGTTTTGAAAGCAGAGCTTTATATTCATGTTTATCCAGACAGATGCTATAGCTACTTATATACACTCAGAATTTCAACCTTTGTTGTACAGACTCTTTAAGTTGAGGGTATAACTATTATGTGAAAGAGGTGGTTTGTGATTTCACATTTAATCTTTCTGGTAATAAAATATACCGAATGACACTTAATGACACCACACGAGTTAACAAATTGCGGCCTCCATGAAAGTGCATTATCCCATCAATCAATGACGTAAAAGTTGCTATGAAAGCATTATTTTGAAAAAATTTATGGAAAAGTTTTCAGTTTTGGCATTTTGAAAACATTATCTTTCATGTAAAAACAAGTTACAATTTACAATCAGCTGTCTATTTTCCTTCAAAGTAGAGGACAGTTTAGAAGCTGACAATACTGCAGCAGTTAATGGGTTATTAAAGCTATAACATGATTATACTAGATTAATATGGCAATCTTTTCACACAGGAATTGTGCGTCCAAAAGTGCTTCACATGAAATAATAATCAAGTACCGTAAAACCTCTCTATTACGACCACTTAATTTGATTAATTATTAGGGTGTTTACGATAGGTGACCGCTTAAAGCAAGGTGACAGTGAAACAGAAAGCTCCTTTAGGAGCTTTCTGTTTCACTATCACCTTGCTTTAAGCTGTCACCTGTCTATTAAACACTCAATTAGCCTTCGTTTTAGTGGTCGTAATAGCGAGGTTTTACTGTACTTACAAAATGACAAAGTGTCTTGTAACCCATTACCCCATAAATACACCTTTTTTACACCTTAAATGTATTCCTCCACTAAAAGAAATCAGCCATGAGTATGAACAATACGATATACTTTCCATATCCTAGTAAATAGTAGCTTAAAGCAGCTGAGAGTAAAGCAAAATGTGCTGTTAGGGCACATTCTGCTTTACTGGCCATCTACTTTAAATGGTCACCTATCTTCAATATTAGAAATAGTTATGGGGTAAAGGTTAAAGTTGAAAAAGAGAGGCTGTAGTGTACAACAGGTTTAAATCGTGAGTGTATACGAGTTGGAGATTATATTTCCCACACCAATAATGCATACTCCTATATATGTAACCTAAGCCATCTTTTATGCTAGAAATGTTGATTATGTAAAACATGTAAACCCAGCTAGAAACATGTAAATCAATTCCTGCACAGATAACCTGGTAAGTCTTAACTCTAAGCATGCTGGGTAATTTTTTTCGTCTGCAACAATGGTTGTCTACTGTTGTTATAAAAATAGAATTTTGTAAATAGGATCAGAGTGTCAAACAGTCTCATCTGGATCCAAACTGTTTGCAAAGGTAATCACTGTGGGACATATCCAACACTAGCATGCAAAGAGTTAATCCACAGACATGGAAGTGAGCAGACCACAAGGAACAGTGCCAGAGTGCACTTGGTACATGTATTGAAAATATCAATGAATTAATGTCATATTGTTAACATTAACCTTTATCATGCTAATTTTACAAAAGGATGCCTCCAATTCCATTGACAAAAAGTGTGTTCATTTCAAATAAACACCAATTTTCGAGAGGGCGGGACTTGTGGAAAAGTTTCGAAGGGGAGGCGGGGCATATGCAGTTTTCATTCGCGAATTAATCTTTGGAACTTGGGGCAGCAAACATTTGGCTGATTTTTTCAAAATTTGTTCTTAACCGATCTATGCCTTCCTACTAGTGGAAACCATGATTCCTGACTAATATTCTTCTTTATAAATGAGATAAATTGCAAGAAAATTGACATAAGAATCTACCTTATAAGCAGCGGCCTATATCTGCGTTTCTTTATGACAATAAAACCCCGATATATTTATCCTACTTTAAAATTACATCACTTCTATTGACGTCATAAATCAGCATTTTTCGCGCCAAACTGTCAAGTTGTTGACAATGGAACTTATTTTTTCTGCTTTCGAATGTACACAGATTCAGTAAATCGGTCATGGCTGTTCCTGTTAGGGTACACATTATTTGTGTTATCGACCTCTTATATGGATTAAACATACATGCGTACTGACAAAATGTTTATTTAATGTTAGAAATTACAGCAAATATATTGTAACTATAAGAAATGAACTGATTTTTTTCGGCGTTCAAGCGAAATGAACGACAGAAAATTATCGGCAAATTTACCATGAATCGTTAGCGCGATTCATGGAATTTGCCGATAATTTTCTGTCGTTCATTTCGCTTGAACGCCGAAAAACATCAGTTCATTTCTTAAATAAATGACTAGATAACATTTACATTTATTTAACCCATTACCCCATAGATACACCTTTTTACGCCTCTAATTTATTCCTTCAATGAAGATAATATATCCACTTAATACTGTCATGAATATGTACCATAAAAATATTTTCTATATCTAGTAGACAGTAGGTTAAAGCAGGCTGAAAGTTAAGCAGAATGTGCCTTCATGAGCATTCTGCTTTACTTTCAACCTGCTCTAACTGGTCACCTATCTTCAAAACTAGAAACAGGCTACAGGGTAATGGGCAAGGGAGTTATCCCCAAAATATGTAACAGTGTGACAAACAGTGGAGCCCTCTGGGCAGAGTCTTCACTGTTTTCAGAGGACAAGTGTACTTTTCACAGTTGCACTGTATAATATATCCAGTTTTTACAGTCGGGGTTAAAACATTTTCCCAAGGTTTCTGAAATTTTAGTTCACACTGAATAAACTATATTCTGATGAGACTAAGACTGAGTGGCAATCAGGATGTATTTCAAAGTATAGATTTAAAATTCAGCACCAAACCCTATGGTGAAAATATTTTTTATGCTATATTATCATGACTGTATTAAACAGAAGTATTTTCTTTATTGGAGGAATCAATTTAAGGCGTAAAAAGGTGTATTGATTGGGTTATGAGTAAAGCAAATTCTAGTTACCCAGGTTTGACTGTATAGTTTAAAAGAATCTCTTGTCTGATGCTTTGATGAAATTTGTTCTACAATGACCAAGGCTTTTTGTTAGGGTACAATGGCTGATGGTGTAAAGAATTAGTGTAACAACCTTTATTGTGCACAACTTGGTATGATTATGATGACCAAATGTCAGCACTGGAACCGAAAAGGTTATGAGATAACATCTATAAACTACTTCACACGGTCATTGCAGTATATAAATGTGCATCAACTACACACAGGGTTCTAGATAAGGGGAGTATTTCAAAAATTAAAATCTTTATTTCTGCTTTAAACCCTATGGTGTTACTACTCATTAGAATCGTCTCAAAGAGACGATTCTAATGAGTAGTAACACCATAGGATTTGGTGCCGAAATAAGTGAGAAAATGGTGGATTTGTTCAGTTTACTCCCTCTTATCTGGAACCCTGTACACATTAATACAATTTTAAAAAGTACCCCCATTTAATCATTTGAATGCTGAATTGATATATTTCTCTTTTGAAAATGACTAGTTTAAATTATGTTGATTTTTAGGGCTGCTTTAAAAAAAAATACAAACAGTGGCATCAACGAGCTGTCTGACAGGTGGCAGCTTTAATGCAAGAGAAAAGTAATGCAGAATGCTCCAGCAGGAACTTTCTGCATTGCATTCAGTGATAGTTTTACCTCTGCATCCCGAGTCCTACATTCATTAAATTTGCCAGGGATTCTTTATTTTAAAAAATTGTGAGTCCCATGGACCCATAGCTTTTCTGGCCTTTATAAACCTATTACTCATAAGCAAATAGTAGCTTAAAGCAGGTTAAAAGTAAAGCAGAATGTGCCTTAAGGCACATTCTGCTTTACCTTCAACCTGCTTTAAGTGGTCACCTGTCTTCAAAACTAGAAATTAGTTATGTGATAGTGGGTTAATTTTTCACATCAAGGCCTCAATGTTTGTCTCAAGAACTCATTGTTTTAGAGAATTGTGCATCCCAAGGACTCCTTCATCTGATTTCTAAAATTATCACTGTGCATTTGTCTTGCAATAAGCTGCAACCTCTCTGAACCCATTAACCAATAGCCTGTTTTAGTGTTGAAGGCAAGTGACCATGTAAAACAGGTTGAAAGTATTAAAGTAGAATGTACCACAAGACACATTCTGCTTTACTTTCAGCCTGCTGTAAGCTGTCATCTGATAGGATATAGAAATATTACCAATGCTACATATTCAAGACTGTATAAAGTGGAATTATTTCTTTAGTAGAGGAATAAAATAAAGTCGTAAGAAGGCATATTTATGTCCATTAATGGGTTATAGACTAGACATTTGAGTGGTTGTTTTGGTGATTGCAGTTTGTTATATAACTTGGTTAAGTAATTTGTTGTACACTATGATAAATGTTGATAATACTGACTTAATTGCAGATTATTATCCAACTCTGCTTCTATCCTCTTCCCTGTTCATCTGTTTCTCTCTCCACTTTAACCCATTACCCCATAAATATGCAATTTAATGCCTCTAAATTATTATTTCAGTGAAGAAAATAATTCAAATTTTTACAGACATGGAATATGAATCGTGAGAAATAATATCTGTATTCTAGCAGATTGTAGCTTAAAGCAGATTGAAAGTAAAGCAGAATGCACCCAAGGCAGTCTGAAAGTAAAGCAGAATACACCTAAGGTGTTCTGTTTTACTTTCAATCTGCTATAAATGGTCACCTAATTTCAAAACGAGAAACAGACTATGGGGTAATTGGTTAAGTAACAGTGTAACCCTTGTGTGCCCTTCAATAATTAACAAGACTTGACACAGTGTGAGACCTTTACTGCATTGACTGTTTCTAGTTTTTAACTCATTACCCCATAACCTGTTTCTGGTTTTGAAGATAGTTGACCACTTAAAGCAGGTTGAAAGTAAAGCAGAATGTTCCTGAAGGCACATTCTGCTTTACTTTCAGCCTGCTTTAAGCTATAATCTGCTAGAATATAGGAATTATTTTTATATTACATATTCCTGACTGTTTAAAGTGGAACTTTTTTCTTCAGTGAAGGAATAAATTTAAGGCGTAAAAAGGCGTATTTATGGAGTAATGGGTTAAGACAGTTGATCACTTATAACAGGTTGAAAGTTAAGCCTAATGTGCTTTAAACGGCTTCTGTGTTACTTTCAACCTGCTTTCAGCTACCACCTAGGATATAGGAAATATTTCTTATGGTGCATAGTCATTACTCATTACTTTATAGAATTGAACTTTTTCTTCTGTAGAGGGTCGAATGTAATGAACAAAAAGGCACAATTATTGTTATTAATATTATCTTTTGTTATACCAGAATTATATAGCCCACTTTTCTCACAGTAGTTGTGTGTTCCAAAGCACTTCACATAGAATTATATATTTGAACTTACAAAGTGAGAAAAGACAAATAACTACATTTAAGTATAAAAAAACCCCATTCCTTAGAAAGGTTGTTATTCACTTATAAAATCAATTTTTGAATTGAGTCAAATATTTAAAAGATTAATTAAAAAAGTGATTTTTAAGCCATTGTTGTTCCAGCCCCAACCTCTCCCCCAGCTCCCCCGGACCTATACAGTAGAACCTCTCTATTACGACCACTAAATTGTGGCAAATATTAGTCGTTTAAGACAGATGTCTGCTTAAAGCGATGTAAAAGTGAAACAGAAAGCTCCTACAGGAGTTTTCTGTTTCACTTTCACATTGCTTTAAGCTATCACCTGTCTCTTACACAGACAATTAGCCTTCTTTTTAGTGGTCGTAATAGAGAGATTCTACTGTACATTCTAATCCATGGCTGAACTACAACTCTTAATTTATCAAATTAGCTGTCCAAGAATTATACCACAGACCTGCAACTAGTCAGTTTCAAAGAAATCAGGGTTGTTATCCCTACCATCAAGATCCACAAGACGGGCACCAGGTCAACAGTACAGATCTTGAACTCCCGTTTAGAACCACAGAAAGAATGCACCTTGGAGGTAGCAGTCGTCAATAGCCCCCCCCCCCCCCCCCCCCCCCCCTCTCAATTTACAGTTATGAAGTAAAATTTCAAAGGCAAACTGTGTAGACAAGGGTCAGCTGCTTGCCAGTTGGCAACTTTAGCATGAGAGTAATGCAGCAAGTGATCTTGGTCTACACCTGGCTACTCTGGTGTTCTAGGTGTACACCTATCTATACTAGTGATCTGGTTCTACAGCCATCTGCACTGGTGATCTAGGTGTACACCAGTCTACACTAAGTCTTGTAGTCTGGGTCTAAACCCATCTTCTCTGCTGGCTTGTCAATGACCATCTTGTGTCTATGGGCTGTAAAATACCATTCTACACTGATGACCATCTTGTGTCTATGGGCATCACCATTCTACACTGATGATGTAGGCTTGTAGCCTCACTCTGGGTCAACACCCATCTTTAGTGGTGATAGGAGACCACATTTATCTACACTTATGATCTGGGTCTACTAACAAGCCCTATTTATCATAAGATAACCCTGTTTTTACTACAGAAAGATGTACAGGAAAACCTTGATACCGAGCAATAAATTTGGTTAATTATAAGTTGTTTAATACAGGTGACTGTATAAAACAAGGGGATGGTAAAACAGAAAGCTCTTTTAGGTGTTTTCCGTTTTACACTCACTTTGCTTTATGATGTTGTCTGTCCAGGCCTTCAACCATTGCTACTTTTCTTTACTTTTTAGCTCACCTGAGCCAAAGGCTCAAGGTGAGCTATTGTGACCGCTCACCGTCCGTAGTACGTCTGTCCGTCTGTCCGTCTGTCCGTCTGTCCGTTCACTTTTACTTCAAACGACATCTCCTCTGAAACCCGCCGATTGTAGGGAGAGTTCAAACTGCTCATGATGTTCCTTGGATGCTTCTCTACAGAAGTTGTTAAAAAAAAATGAAAAAAAGCACAAACTCTGCTTGAAAAAGCAAAAAAGCAAAAATCTTTAAAAAATCTTCTTGCCCAAAACTACTAGGCCCTAAGCTTTGATATTTGTACAGTAGAATCTCCTGGTGGATCGCTCTATAGTTTGTTAAAATGAAATCCCTAGGGTCACATTTGACACCACCCTGCACAGTTTAAGTGCTGCTCTAGGCAGGTTTTACAGTATTTTTGATTTAGGCAGAACTGTATTTACCTGAGTTACCCTTAATATACTATGGGCAACCAATATTTGCAAACAGTTTGGATCCAGATCAGATGCAACATAATGCTGCATCTAATCTGGATCCAAACTATTTGCCACTCATTTACCAACTTAACATTTTCTAAAAAATAAAAATGTACATTTTTTACACACAGAAGGTATTTAGCAGACATCATTTCAGTCTGGTAAGGGTAAGCTCCCAGACTGCTGCTGCTACAGTTCTCTTACATAATATTTGACCTCAGTGATCAGGCCAACAGAACTGAACATGTTGTCTGCTAAAGTTTAGAAATGGTTCAGTCGTTTGTTCAGACATTTGTTAACCCATTACCCCATAAATGTGCATTTTTAGGCCTTTGATTTATTCCTCCACTTAAGAAAATAATTCCCCTTTAACCCTTTCCCCCATAGCATATCTCTAGTATTGAATGTAGGTGTCCACTTAAAACAGGTTGAAAGTAAAGCAGAATGCGCTTTAAGCGCATTCTGCTTTACTTTCAGCCTGCTTTAAGCTATCATCTACTAGAATATAGAAAATATTTTGTATTATACATATTTATGAATGTATAAATTGGAACTATTTTCTTTAGAGCAAGAATAAACTGAATGTGCTAAAAGGCGCTTCTATGGGGGAAAGGGTTAAACAGTCATGAAAATGTAAGATGTGAAATAAGTTTCTATATCCTAGTAGATGGTAGCTTAAAGCAGTTTGAAAGTAAAGCAAAGTGTGCATTAAGACCCATTCTGCTTTACTTTCAACCTGCTTTAGGTGGCCACCTATTTTCAAAACTAGAAGCAGGCTATGGGGTAATGGGTAAAATGAAATTGCCTATTTGGAAAGAGCCTAATGAGAGGAAGTGCCATTTGCAAAGGCCATAACTCTGACATCATTGTTTTTTTTAGTTATTTCCCTTTGTCATATTTTCTTGTCAAGAAGACAACTCCAGGTCTACTGATGCTATTGTAATGAAATTTTATGTATGGAAAGAAACTGATGAGAGAAAATGCCTAGTGCATAAGGGCAGCAATATTTTGTTTTCCCCTTTGTCATATTTTATTGTCAGGAAAATAACTCCAGTTCTGCTGACGCTAGTGAAATAATTATCATTTACCGGAAATGGAAATAGCTTGATAAGAGGATGTGTCATGGATAAGGGTCATAAGCTTGGCAACAAAATTCACTTTTGTCATGTTTTCTTGTCCGGAAGATAACTCCATTTATAGCTATATTAAAATGTTGTCTTGCCCAGTCAACTTAGGTACAAACTTCAATGTCCTCAGGTGAGCGAATTTAGGGCCATGGCCCTCTTGTCCTACTTTTTGATCACCTTCCTACTTTTCTACCAAAACCTCTAACTATTCCTACTTTTTGCCTAATAAGTCTTCAAGCACCCTCAGAATGGCCCAGAATGCAGGAAATGAAGCGCTTGATTTCAAAATTTTCACGGGGGAGTGCCCCTGAACCCCTCTACACCTGTTGGCTCGCCTTTTCGGTCTGTTGAACCGAATAATAACCAGGGTTTAAAATGTCTTTAAGTGAGAATATCTTTTTATTCAAGATTGCAGTGTACTTAAAGTTCTATGAGCACAAGGGATCCATGTTATTTTGTACACATTTGTATCTATTCCTACTACATATTTAATGGAAAATCTTCCTACTTTTTCCTACGTTTCCCCTTGAAAACTTCCTACTTTTTGCATTGAGACCAGTTGAAGGCCTGTCTGTCTTCTATACAATCATTTAGCTTTTGTTTTAGTAAGATCGTAAGAGAGGTTTTACTGTAACCACCAGTGTTGGTAATACCCTTGACTAACACCACAATAAATATTCTGCTTTATATAATGGTACTGTATTTTGAGAATAATTGGCATCGTGATACTTTGGCCATTTCATGCTAAAAGATCGTGTTTTTATTTTGTTTCGTTTAATTTTGGCTTTTCTGGGACCCATGCAAGGGACTACTAACTACTAAATCCTGAGTTTATTTGTCAACTGCTGGGGTTGTCCCTACATGAGTACATAGCCGACGGCTAGAGTTTCCAGGCTTCTCTATTTTGCGGATCAATATTGTCCAGGCTGCATGTCCTAATGTCAGCCTCGACACATTCCAACCAAGTCTTCTTTGGCCTCCTTGCCCTCTGGATCCTGGCACTTCCATACCCATCATCGAGTTGATATATGATTTTGCACACGAGACATGTATGTACCATCTCAGACGCCTTGTGCGTAGGGTCATTAACCAAACTGAAATATCTATATGAATTAAAATCATGACTGAAATACCTTTAGTTGATAAAATGTCTTTCTAAATAAAAAGGGGGGGGGGCCTCCTTGGCCTAGTGGTATAGTCACTGTGACTTACATCACTAAGCTCCTCACCACTGTGAGTTCGAATCCCAGTAGGGTCGTTCGGATTTTTCATGTGGGGAAGCCTTCCAGCTGGCTTGCGGAAGGTCGGTGGTTCTACCCAGTTGCCGATTTGTGCCTGAAACAGTGCATAAAGGGCTTCTGGGGTCTTCCTCCACCTGTAAATAGCTGGACTTTGCGATTTGACTGAAATACTGTTGAAAACGACGAAAAATAAAAATAAATCAAATTCTAAATAAAAAGACTGCTAAAACGTTATCACTAAAATCTACCATTGCCAGAAACAGGCTGTTGTGTAAAGGGTTAAGTGGAGAACACAATATGTACTTAGTAAAACTTATATTAACCCTTAGCCCGCCAAATAAATTGTTGTCTGCTATATTTCTCGTCTGCTTCAAGTTTCAAAGTGCTTCAAAGTTGCTCAAAATTGCTGAAAATGTTGTCCGGGTGTCAAACAGCTTGGATCTGGATGAGACGCCGAGTTACTCTGCGTCTCATCCGGATCCAAGCTGTTTGCATATGGAGCTATAGTCGTGAGTGGCAGGCTAAGGGTTAACCCATTACCCAATAGCCTGTTTCTATTTTTGAAGACAGGTGATCACTTAAAGCAGGTAGAAAGTAGAGCAGAATTGTTGAATACAGAGTTGACTGTACTTTGAAGCCACAGAGCTTATCTTGAAGTGATAGAGCCTATTATAATAATCAGTTAAGTTCTAGTAACTTGAAAGATAATGTACTGTAAAAATTCTCTATTACAACCACATGACAGGAAGTCTTAAGGTGTTTATGAAAGACAAGTGATAGCTTAAAGCAAGGTTACAGTGAAACAGAAAGCTCATGAAGGAGCTCTCTGGTTAACTGTCACCTTGTTTTAACCCATTACCCCATAGCCTGATTTAAGTTTTGAAAATAGGTGACCACTTCAAGCAGATTGAAAGTAAAGCAGAATGTGCCTTAAAGCACATTCTCTTCTGCTTTACTTTCAGCCTGCTTTAAGATTCCATCTGCTAGTATATAGCAAATATTTCTTATTATACATATTCATAACTGTATAAAATGGAACCATTTTCTACAATGAAGGAATAAAGTAAAGGCGTATTTATGGGGTAATGGGTTAAGCATATGGCGGTTTGTAAAACAGAATATAGTTTAGTGCTTGTAATAGAGAGGTTTTACAGTATTTTATATGTTTAAACTGTATGTCTGATTCCCTTTTGTACTCTGTCTAAATCCCTGAGCGGGAGTGTGCCGTCTTTTTATGTCTAATTGTAGATTTTGCTAGCATACACAGAATACATGCACATGTAAACGAGTTAATCCCCCCTCCCCTCACTTACCCCACCCCTTACAGAAACCCCTTGTCTTTCTTCTGCTATGTCCCAATATAAAGTCACAAAACTCTATTCCTGCATCCTGACTAGTAACCCTAACCCAGGCTTAAAGTAAAGCATAAAGCTTGCTTTCTGATTTACTAGAAGCTTGCTTTAAGCCTTTGAAACCAAGTTATGCATACACTATAAACTATGCATCCTTTGAAGACAGTGCATTTGTGACGAAATCACTTGTTGAAGTTGTTCTATACAAACTATGAAGACCTAAGTCAGTAGGAGCACTCTATCTAACGTACCCTGTACCACATGGCCTGTTTCTAGAATTGAAGATAGGTGACCACTTAAAACAGGTTGAAAGTAAAGCAGAATGCACCTTAAGGTGCATTCTGCTTTACTTTCAGCCTGCTTTAAGCTTCCATCTACTAGAATATAGAAAATATCTCTTTTGATAGATATTCATCACTGTATGAATTAGAACTGTTTTCCTCAGTAGCGGAATAAATTAAATGCGCCAAAAGATGCTTCCATAATTATGTGGGAAAGGGCCTGCACTGTTTGTCATATTGCATTACATTGGCAGAAGACAGCCCTAAAATTGTGAAATGGACTAGACTTAATTGGAAACAGGAATAATAATTGTCTCTTTTAAGTTTCAGAGAGAAAAGAGTTATGAATCCTGGAGCCCGTTTCATAAAACTTCTTACGACAAATGTTGTCGTAAGTCAAAACTTTTAAATACATTTAATCTCTGATTTCTCTATCGAATCCTGTCTTGTGACACCTTTTTGGAATCGTCTATTCAAGACGATTCCAAAAAGATGTCACAAGACAGGATTGGATGGAGAAATAAATACTTATTGAGAGTTTTATAATCTGACTTACGACAACATTTGTCGTACGAAGTGTTATGAAACAGGCCCCAGCTGTGTAAAAGGTTCTAACAAATTGTGATGAAAAATGAAAAACATGAAAAATGCAGTTAAGCTTGCTGGGTTTTTTTTCCCAAGAAATTAACCCTTTACCCAATAACCGGTATATAACAGTAAATACAGGTATCACTTAAAGCAGATTGAAAGTAAAGCAGAATATGCCTTAAGGCACATTCTGCTTTACTTTCAACCTGCTTTAAACTACCATCTGCTATGCTATGTAAAAAGTATTTGTTATGGTAATTGTTCATGAGGGTATAAACTGGAACTTTTTTCATCAGCGAAGGAATAAAATGAAATACGCTAAAAGTAGCTTCTATGGAGTAAAGGGTTAAGAGCTATTGTGGCTGCAGCGTTGTTGTTGTTGTCTAAAATCTAAAAGTTGGTGATAACTTTTGGTATGCATATTTATCTTATAAAGTCCTATCTACGCATACCAACTAAAGTATGTTACCAACAGACAAATGTTGGCACCTTAAGTCTGTGCTCTTGTCTATTTATCTATTATCTTAAAGCTGCTGGCTAATACAACAAACTACTGATAATCGATTAGACACAGGCATATTGTTATCAGTTCTGATCTTGATCAGACAACTAGTATTTCTGGCGAGTATGATTGAGATCCAAACTGTTTGGTACTCATTTTAGCCATTACCCCATAGCCTGTTTCTAGTATTGAAGATAGGTAACCGCTTAAAGCAGGTTGAAAGTAAAGCAGAATGCGCCTTAAGGCACATTCTGCTTTACTTTCAGCCTGCTTTAAGCCATTATCTGCTAGAACTTAGAATATATTTCTTATGATTGATATTCATGATTGTAAAAATTGGCTCTAGTTTCTTTAGTGGAGGAATAAATGAAAGGCATAAAAAGGTGTATTTAAGGGGTAATGGGTTAAGGATTAGCTGAAATCAATTTGACATTAAAACTAATTGGAATTTTTTTCAGACAGTTTTGAAGTAATTATTAAAGTGGTGGTGCAAGATAATGTTCTAGCAAGACTTAATAATTTACTTGTACATTCAACTCTGGCAACAAGTATACTAAAGAAATGAACGGATTTATTTAACTTTTAAGGGAAATAAACGACAGAAAATGATCGGCAAATTCCATGAATCGTGCTAGCGATTCATGGTAGGTTTGCCAGTCATTTTCTGTCATTTATTTCACTTGAACACCGAAAAAATTCAGTCCATTTCTTATATTCACACCATATTTGCTGTAATTTCTAATATTAAATGAACATTTTACAAGTATGCATGTACATACATAGTATATATTTAATCAATATTAGAGGTTGTTAACACAAATAATGGGTACTCTGAAAGGAACATCCATTACTGCCATTACTCATGGAACGCCACAACATGATTAGCGGAGACCAGATCCATAAGCCCCGCCTCCACTTCGAGGATAACCACAAGTCCTACCCCCTAGAAAATTGCATTTACATGTATACGAAATAAACATCACTTTCTTCAATAGAATTGAATGGGGGGGATGTAAATATTTATCATTAACAAACCCTGTACCTGTGAGGAGTACTTTTGTCCTATGCAAACTGTACTGTACTGTTTGTCATTTTTCAATATACAGTAAAACCTCGCTATTACGACCACTAAATTATGTTAATTATTAGGGTGTTTACGATAGGTGACCGCTTAAAGCAAGGTGACAGTGAAACAGAAAGCTCCTATGGGAGCTTTCTGTTTCACTGTAACCTTGCTTTAAGCTGTCACCTGTCTATTATACACTCAATTAGCCTTCGTTTTAGTGGTCGTAATAGCGAGGTTTTACTGTATTACCAAAAAACGCTCTAAAGTAAAAAAAAAAAAAAAAAAAAGGACTATTATCTATTTGGAAACTAGAATTATCCATTGACATTTTCAGGGGTAACAATAGATTGAGCCAATATAATTCTACAAATGCATATCAATAATAAAGATATCTAAATTGTTTTAGGCCTTAAAAAAGTTGACTTAGAAGTCTTTCATGTCAGTGTCAGAATAACGCAGGACAAAGTAAAGCATAAAGCCTAAAGGAGCTTTATGTTTTACCTATATCCTTCATAATGCAGTGAACTGTATTTAAGAAAAGTGGTTCTTCAAAGAATTGCTGATAAACATTGTTTTGTTACTGCAGGTATGAATCCTTCTTATGTAACAGATTGTGGAAACTATGTAGACATAGATCAAACATCTGAATTAGCTGTTTGAAACGAGTCTGCACTCTTTTCTGTCAGAATGTTTCCTTATTTTATGAGCCAATATAATCCTTAACCCTTTTCCCCATAGAAGCGCCTTTTAGCGCATTCAGTTTATTCTTGCCCTGAAGAAAATAGTTCCAATTTATACATTCATAAATATGTATAATGCAAAATATTTTCTATATTCTAGCAGATGATAGCTTAAAGCAGGCTGAAAGTAAAGCAGAATGCGCTTAAAGCGCATTCTGCTTTACTTTCAACCTGCTTTAAGAGGACACCTATATTCAGTACTAGAGATATGCTATGTGGGAAAGGGTTAAAGTGATAAATATTCATATTGGGCAGAGTTAATATTACGAACATTCAGCAGAAGAAGAGTTGATACGTTTTAATGTTTTGAAAATGCATGTTTAACTCATTACCCCATAAATAGTTTTTTTTACGCCTTTCATTTATTCCTCCTCTAAAGAAAACATTTCCAATCTATACAGTTATGAATATGTATGATAATAACTATTTTCTATATTCTAGAAGATGGTAGCTTAAAGCAGGCTGAAAGTAAAGCAAAATATGCCTTGAGAAACATTCTGCTTTACTTTCAAACCTGCTTTAAGTGGTCAATTATTTCAAAATTAGAAACAGACTATGGGGTAATGAGTTTAGTATGTTCACATACCTTTGTTTACAAAGAGCAATTTGTGAGTTTTGTCAATTTTGTTTTACTGATACTATTTATTGGTTATTTAACTAACTATTAGTTATTTCTTGCATTGTTTTGTGGTATTTTAACCCTTAGCCCGCCGAATAAATTGTCGTCTGCTATATTTCTCGTCTGCTTCAAGTTTCAAAGTGCTTCAAAGTTGCTCAAAATTGCTGAAAATGTTGTCCGAGTGTCAAACAGCTTGGATCCAGATGAGACGCCGAGTTACTCGGCGTCTCATCCGGATCCAAGCTGTTTGCA
This sequence comes from Gari tellinella, assembly GCA_922989275.2. NCBI lineage: Eukaryota > Metazoa > Mollusca > Bivalvia > Cardiida > Psammobiidae > Gari > Gari tellinella. The sequence goes on along the minus strand of OV277863.1, from coordinate 11,364,252 downwards.
TAAGGAGCTATAGTCGTGAGTGGCAGGCTAAGGGTTAACACTTTATGTATAAAGGAAAATCTCGCTATATATATTAAACCACCTTGTCAAACTCCCATTCTTAACCAATTACCCCATAGCCTGTTTCTAGTTTTGAAGATTGGTGACCACTTAAAGCAGTTTGAAAGTAAGGCAGAATGCGCCTAAGGTGTTCTGCTTTACTTTAGCCTGCTTTAAGCTGGTATCTGCTAGAATATAGAAAATATTTCTTATTATACATATTCAAAACTGTATGATAGTGTACCTATTTTCTTCAATAAAGTAATAAAATAAAGGCGTAAAAAGGCGTAGTTATGGTAGAATGGGTTAAAGCACTTGGAAGTAAATTGAAAGTAAAGCAGCAGCTCCTACAGCATTTTCATGCTTTATTGTGAGCTTACCAGACATATTTGATATCAAATTTTTACCCAGAGGTTGAAATTTTAACGGGGTGATCATTTGATAAGACACCGGTACTTTGAGCGGCATTTAATTGCCTGAAATCTTACAGTGCTGGAACCAATTATATACATGTACATCCAAAAAGCAAACAGTGTAGACCCATTTCAGATGCCTCCTGAAGGAGCCCGTTGTAATGGGTCTGTACTGTTTGTTATACTTTAACCCATTACCCCATCACCTGTTTCTAGTACAGTAAAATCCCTCTATTACGACCACTAATGTGTGTTAATTGTTAGGTGTTTCTTACAGGTGACTGCTTAAAGCAAGGTGACAGTAAAACAGAAAGCTCCTATAGGAGCTTTCTGTTTGACAGTCACCTTGCTTTAAGCTGTCACCTGTCTTTATACACTCAGTTAGCTTCCTTTTTAGTGGTCGTAATAGAGAGGTTTTACTGTATTCAAGATGTGGCCATAAAGCAGGCTGAAAGTAAAGCTATCATCTGCTAGGATATAGAAAATATTTCTAACTATGAAATATATTCATGACTTTATAAGTTTGAATTATTTTTTAAGTGATTGTCAAAGATGGGAATTTTGCTGACTCTAAACTTAAAAAAGATCTTTTGATTTTATATGTTTTTCATTTAGCATAATTATATGCAAGTTTGGATTTACCCTTTACCACATAGCTTGTTTCTAGTATTGAAAAAAGGTGATCATCTAAAGCAGGTTGAAAGTTAAGGTGCATTCTGCTTTACTTTCAGCTTGTTTTAAGCTACCATCTGCTAGGATATAGAAAATATTTATTATGGTACATGTTCATGACTGTATAAATTGGTACTGTGTTCTTCAGTGGATGAAAAAATTGAATGTGCTGAAAGGCACTTCTATGGTGGAAAGGGTTAACCCATTACCCCATAGCCTGTTTCTAGTATTGAGGATAGGTGTCCACTTAAAGCATGCTTTAAGCTACCATCTGCTAGAATATAAAAAATAGTTTTTCTGATACGTATTCATTCATGAATGTATAAATTAGTAAATAACTACTTTCTTGAGTGGATGAATAAATTACAGTCGTATTTATGGCATGATTGGTAAAGCTTGACTTTTATTTTTCATTGACAGCATTACGAGGTTATGCTGACGAGGCCCACTCGGAACACTGTATGATCAGCTTTGAGAATACGACATCCATTAGTCACCAACATGGCAAGCATAAACACAGTCACGACCCTGAGGAACATGTTGACATGCTGTCCCACGCCAATGGTCATGGTCATGGCCATGGTCACTCCCACTGTGAGGACGGAGCTCCTAACTCTATTGCTGCCATAGCGTGGATGGTGATACTGGGAGATGGTATACACAATTTTAGTGACGGTTTAGCGATTGGTGCTGCGTTTTCTAACAGTATTACAGGAGGCTTTAGTACGTCTATAGCAGTGTTCTGTCATGAGCTTCCTCATGAGATAGGTAAGCTATAGATATGATTGCATGAAGCAGGGCTGCCATTTCGTTTGATTTTTACCGAAATCTTCGGATTTTTATCCTAGAAGATGGTAGCTTTAAGCAGGCTGAAAGTAAAGCAGAATGCACCTTAAGGTGCATTCTGCTTTACTTTCAATTTGCTTTAAGTAATTGCGCTTTAAACGTAGAAAATTTGAAAATATTAGGATTTTTTCAAGATCAACTTTTGATAAACCACTAACTACTTTTTAACCTCAGAAAACTGAAACTGTTCAAGAGCTAAAAAGGTTATAGGATTAGGAAGACTTAAAAGATGATTGTATGGGTGAAGGGTTAATAAAGTAGATGGCTGCTTAACACATTGAACCCCAGCATTGAGTATACTCACCCTTATAGACTGTGTACAGTACAACCCCTCTATTACGACCACTGAAACAAAGGCTTAATTATTGTATGAAAGACAGGGGACAGCTTAAAGCAAGGTGACAGTAAAACAGAAAGCTCCTTCAGGAGCTTTCTGTTTTACAGTCACCTTGCTTTAAGCAGTCACCTGTCATGAACACCTGATAATTAACACACAATTTAGTGGTCGTTATAGAGGGGTTTTACTGTACCTGTTAATAGAACTGTTGCCATAAAGGAGCCCTCTGATCACTGTCGGTACTGTTTGTCATTTTGCAATACAATGTACAAAGTACAAAACACTAAATTGTCATAAAAAGAAGAGTCCTAGGTGGTCATTAAAATTTCAGGGTTGAATGAGTTATTGCAGCCAAATTTTAACTTTAGAATATGGGTTTGTTGGACTTACTCGAGGTCCAATTAGCAGATATGTACTGAAGAAATACACTTAAGTTGACTTAACCCAATACCCTATAGCCTGTTTCTAGTTTTGAAGATATGTGACTACTTAAAGCAGGTTGAAAGTAAAGCAGAATGTGCCTTAAGGGGCATTCTGCTTTACTTTTAGCCTGCTTTAAGCTACCATCTGCTACAATAGAGAAAATGTTTCTCATAAAACAGTCATAACTGTACAAATTAGAGCTATTTTCTTCAGTGGAGGAATAAATCAAAGGCGTAAAAGGGTGTATTTATGGGGTAATGGGTTAAGGTTATCTAGATTTGACTGTAATATGTGTGTAACTTTTCCAGGTGACTTTGCTATGTTACTGCGTGCTGGTATGGCACCCAAACAAGCCATTATCTACAACTGTCTATCATCTGTACTCTGCTTCATTGGCATGCTGATTGGTGTCGCCATTGGCAACATAGAGAATGCTAGTCTGTGGATCTTCGCTATTGTAGGAGGGATGTTCCTCTACATTGCTTTAGTAGATATGGTAAGTTTACTTAACCCTTTGAACCCTAGTCCCGCATATTGGCGTCCTTTGCAAACAGTGTACATGTGAATAGTACACTTATACTATGCAAAAAGTGAAGACCCGGATCAGAGGACTCCTAAAGGAACCCTCTGATCAGGGTCTTCACTGTTTGTCATCATGCCAAACATTGAAAAATAACAACCCTTAAAAGTCAGAAACATACTAGACTTAAACAGTAGGAAATGTCCATTTAAATAATTAAGCAGTTTCAACCTTTCCTTCAATGCAATGTTCAGTGTTAAAGCCAGTTGATTGCTAAACACTTTAGTTTTGAAGACAGTTTATCATTTAAACAGACTGAAAATCAAATATCACTTAGCTCCTCATCGCTGTGAGTTTTAGTCGCTGTGCCTTTGTTTAACCAAGAACATTGATATCTATGCCATTTATATTTCAAAGATGAGATGTTCTGAGCCATTTTAAAATGTCTGTTTCTTGTTTTCTCCTCAGCTGCCTGAAATGTCGTCAGTGGATCCCAAGAAAGGAGAGAACCCATTTTGTCACCTTGCCTTACAGTTACTAGGCATGTTGCTGGGCGGCAGTATAATGTTGGTGATAGCTTTGTATGAGGACTCACTGAAAAACTTACTAGAATAGTGCTATGTGTTTAACTCTTTCAACACCATGGACCTGTTTGAAACATACTCATTACATTTACAAACAGTATAGACCCAGATCAGGAGGCTCCTTCAGGAGCCTCCTGATCTGGGTCTATACTGTTTGCTGATTTAGAGCAGTACATGTATTTATTTAACTACCAAGAATTCCAAGTAGAACGGTTCATGATTTAGCAACTAATATGATCCACAAGGGAACCTAATGACCCACAAGAGTTAGTGTTGAAAGAGTTAACCAATCATTTACAGCAGCGAAAGCGGTATTCTTTCCTCATCAAGGGCTCTAAATAAGGAGACTATTTTCAAAAACTAAAATCTTTATGTCTGCACCAAACCCTTTATTGTGAATTAGAATTGTCTCTTCAAGACGATTCTAATGAGTTGTCACACCATAGGGTTTAGACATATGAAACCCTGCTACCTGTATTTAACTTTTTGCAGACTGTTGCTAAACTTTAACAAATGTCGATTACTTTTGCAAAACAGTTTTGATCCTCAAAGACTGGTGCTAAAAGTGACAACTGAAATTTGGAAATTACTTAATAACTTAACTCTGAGTTTCAAAAGCATGTATCAGATGCTGTATTACACTTTGTAGAGTAGACTATGAAGAAAAACATCTCCTCTGTTTCAGGATCAAAACTTTGAACAATGATCCGCCCAGTTTTCTGAGTAGACTGGTTCATGTTTTGGTAACTGAAATGTTTCACAAGGGGTCATAATAACCCACAAGAGTAACTTGAGTGTTGAAAGAGTTAAAAATCCATTTGTTGGGGGAAAGAATACCATTTCGTACTTGTGTATTACCAAACTTTAGCCACTGTGCTATTTTAATTTATTATTTCTCTACAGCAAGTGTTTAGTGCTGTGTGTAAAAGGTCTCCTCATACTTCACTTTAGTGTAGTTAACCCATTACCCCATAAATACGCCTCTATTTTATTTCTCCCCTGAAGAAAATAGTTCAATTTTTTACATTCATGAGTAAGTATGATCAGAAATATTTTCAATATTCTAGCAGATGATGGCTTAAAACAGGCTTAAAGTAAAGCAGAATGCGCCTTAAGGCGCATTCTGCTTTAGTTTTATGTGGTAACAAGTCTTCAAAATTAGAATGCGCTATGGGGTAATGGGGTTAACAGGGCTCCAGATAAGGGGAGTATTTCAAAAACTAAAATCTTTATTTCTATATTAAACCCTATGATGTCACTACTCATTAGAATCTTCGCTTTGAGACGATTCTAATGAGTAGTAACATCATAGGGTTTGGTGTTGAAATAATTGAAAAAAATGTTGGATTTGTTCAGTTTATTCCTATTCCCTCTTATCTGGAGCCCTGGAGTGGTTATTATATGAATTAACTCCCTTTGGTGGTAAAATGCAAATTCCAGAACCATATGAAATGTCATTCAATGTGAGAGGCAGTATATAGATGTTTTAACTCATTGAGCCCTAGTGACGCATATATGCGTCCTTTACCAAATGTGTACCTGTGAAGAGTACACTTGTCCTATGCAAACAGTGAAGTCCCTGATCAGAGTGCTCCTGCAGGAGCCCTCGGATAAGGGCCTTCACTGTTTGTCATTTTGCAATTTATTACAAAAAACAACCCTAAGTAGTCTAAAATGGACCAGCCTTATTGCAAACTGGAATTATCCTTTGGAAGTTTCAGGGGATAATGAGTTAAAAGTAATTTTTTTGACGATATGGATGATGTGTTCTGTACCTGTCTCTTGCATGGATGGCTAGGTGCTGTCACAGAGCTTTTGATAAGGGGCATATTTCAAATCTAAAATCTAAATTTTCTACATCTATCTCTATGGTGTCACTACTCATCAGAATCGTCTCTTCGAGACAATTCTAATAAGTAGTAACACCATAGTATTTGGTGCTGAAATATTAAATTTGTTCAGTTTACTCCCTCTTATCTGGAGCCCTGGCCACATTTATATGGTTCTGGAACTAATTGTACCATTTCATGGTATTCAGCGCATCTATTTTAAGAGAGAAGCATTGAGATCTCTAAAGACAGGTGACTGCTTAACCCTTTGAACCCTAGTCCCGCATTTAGGCGTCCTTTTCAAACAGTATACATGTGAAAAGTGCATTTGTCCTATGCAAACAGTGAAAACCCAGATCAGAGGGCTCCGTAAAGGAGCCCTCTGATCTGGGTCTTCACTGTTTGTCATAATGCAAAATATTGACAAACACAACCCTTAAAAGTCAGAAATGGACTATACTTAAATGGAAACTGGGATTGTCAATTTGAAGTTTCAGGGAGGAAAGAGTTAATGCATGGCAAAAGTAATACAGAACTAGTTTTACTTTTGACCTTCATGAACTCTTTACCCAATAGCTTGTTTTCAGATTTTAAGACATGTGGTTGCTTAAAGCAGGATCTTTCTGCTTTATTTTTATCATGCATTTAGCGACCACCTGTTGATAAAACCAGAAAGTATTTAATAGTTCATTAACCGGTTACCTAATAAATTAGCATTTTTACACCTTTAATTTATTCCACATCTCAAAGAATAGTTCACTTCATAGTCATAAATATGCACCATAGAAAATAGTTTCCATATCCTATTAGAAGGTAGCTTAAGCAGACTGAAAGTAAAACAGAATGAATCTTATGGTACATTCTACTTTACTTTCATCCTGCTTAACCCTTAGCCTGCCACTCACGACTATAGCTCCATATGCAAACAGCTTGGATCCGGATGAGACGCCGAGTAACTCGGCGTCTCATCCGGATCCAAGCTGTTTGACACTCGGACAACATTTTCAGCAATTTTGAGCAACTTTGAAGCACTTTGAAACTTGAAGCAGACGAGAAATATAGCAGACGACAATTTATTTGGCGGGCTAAGGGTTAAGTGGTCACCTGTCTTCAAAACTAGAAATAGGCTATTGAGTAATGGGTTAACGGGGTAGGGTAGGAGAATGAAATTTCACCTGCATGAATAGGTAAAAGTATTTTGTATAAAGGAAATGTTAAGCTGCCACCTGCCTTTAAAGATTAACAATGCATCTTATTTTTATGCCCCGGGCATCAATAGATGCGGAGGCATATAGTGATTGTCCTGTTTGTACGTCAATTAACAAAGGTTAACTAGATTTTTCCGCTGGAGCTTCATCTAGAATCAACACTACGTACTCAAATATTTAAACATTTTTGCCTTTGACCATTGCCAATAACCCAATCTTGATTTTATTCTTTACCTTGACCTTATTTGGACTACAGAATTGTAAACTCATTGTTTGTTGGTTAACTAGATTTTACCATTTCATCTAGGGTCAGCACATCTGACTACAGTGCTTTAATACTTGTATAGTTGTTGTTTAGGACCACTACCAATCCACTCAAGTTACCAAAAACTTGATTTTGACCTTGTTCTAATTTGGACTTAGAATAGTTTAAATGGGTTATTTCTTGCATAACAAGAGTTTACCGTTCCATCTAGTGAGAATAGTTTAAATGGGCTGTTTCTTGCATAACAAGAGTTTAGCGTTCCATCTAGTGTCAACACTTAATACTTACTACAATGGTTTGATACTTACACAGTTTTTACCTTGGGCTATTATCAATTCACCTATACTACCCAATGGTAATTAGACTTTGACCTAATTTAGACTAAAATATTCAGAATATATTGTCAAGGATGCCATCGGGGCATAAGCATTTATTGAACAGTCTTGTTTTTAATGTCCGTTTAACCAATTACCCCATAGCCTGTTTCTAGTTTTTATGACAGGTGGGCACTTAAAGCAGGTTGAAAGTAAAGCAGAATGTGCCTGAAAGTGCATTCTGCTTTACTTTCAGCCTGCTTTAAGCTACCATCTGCAAGAATGTAGAAAATATTTATTTTGGTACTGTATAAATTGAAACTATTTCCTTCAGTGGAGGGATACAATAGAGGCATATTTATGGGGTAATGGGTTAACACAAGTTTTATTATGATCTGCCAATAATGAATGTGCTATCACGCCATTTTCTCCATTTGCTTACTAGTATGTAGTTTAATCAAATGTTTATGTATGCATAATTTCACATGCTTCTTTATAGTTTTGTTTTAATACTTTAACTTTGTCATAAATATTTCTTTTTGCAAATACATGTACTGTGATCTGGTATTTTCCCCATATGCTTTGACAACGAAGTACATGTACTTACAAGTTTTTTTAATGGTTAAATAAGTTGGCTGATACTGACACAAACTACCAATATAGCAGCCTTCAATCCCTCCTTCACAGCTTTGCTTTTTCTGACAGTCAATATTCTATTAATCCATTACCCCCATAAATACCCCTGTTTACACCTTTAAAGCAGGCTATAAGTAAAGCAGACATATCCAATTAGGTATTGCTGCTTTATTTTCAGTCTGCCTTAAGATTTCACATGGTAGTATTATAAACAGACATACAGTCGAAACTTCGATATCTCAAACTCGCTTAACTGGAAATATCTGATAGTTAGACACATGAACTGCATTATTTCATGTTAAGTTAGGTCGAACATACCCATATTTCAAAGTTGAAACGTGGCTAGGCCAGGTTTTAACTTTGAAATATGGGTATGTTCGACTTAACCGAGTTGGATATATCGAAGTTTGACTGTATCTGTATCAGAGCGATGCTACTATGAGGGAAAGAGGTTGAAAATCGTAACAGATTTTAGGTTTGTTCTACCCATCTGAATAATAACATTCCATCATTGTGACTTTATGGTATTATTGGAAAACACACGTTAGTTTCAGAGCTCCAGATAAAGGGAGTATTTCAAAAACTAGAATCTTTATTTCTACGTTAAACCCTATGGTGTCACTACTCATTAGAATCGTCTCTCCCAGACGATTCTAATAAGTAGTCACACTATAGGATTTGATGCTAAAATCAGCTGGAAAATGTTGGATTTGTTCGGCTTACTCCCTCTTATCTGGAGCCTTGTAGTTTTCATTTATTTTACATGTTTGCAAGACTATCATAGAGATTGAGTCATGAGAGTATTCCAATTTTTGTTTTGTTTCACTGTGTTCAGTAGAAGACTAATAGTACAGTGCTTCTTCCCTACAACGGCCCTCAGAACAAGGACTCCCTCCTTACAACAACGCTGATCCCGAGACAATTATGTCGAACACTGTCACTGCTGCAATATCGTCTACTTAAAATTGTTGTTTGCTGATTTTCTTACATAATGGACATTTTGACAGAAAAAAACCATAATGACAAGTGGCAAACAGTTTGAATCTAGATCAGATGCTGCATTATGCAGCGTCTGATCTGGATTCAAACTGTTTGCAAATGTAAGCTAATTTCCCTCCCTGTAACAACTTCCTCCGAACAACCCAAAAATCTTTGTTTCCCATTTGGTGTCGTTGTAGAGAGAGAGCACTGTAGTAGAGGGAAAGGTGTGTTTGACTGTGTACAGAACTTGCGAATAACGTGAACAGTCAATATTGTGTGTTAACTATTTGCAGGCTTGGTAATTTTATTTTTGAACTGCATTAATTGTTGTCTGCTACAGTCCTAAAAATAGACTTTTCCAAATTTCTTTTTTATTTAAAACGGGGTCAGAGTGTCAAACAGTTTGCAAATATCCGGATATTTTGTAAAGAGGCCTAATGTAGGTTTAGAAAAGGAGTTAAAGACTATTTTAGTTTTTCGTTTTTTGAAACACATCATGTGCAATGTAGGAAAATGCACTTTAGTTCTTAGTTGTTTTATCTGTTGAATTGTTTGTGTAGTAGAATAAAGTTTTAGTTAGTATTTAATACATTAGTTGAACTCTTTTGTTTTCATGTTCTATTAGAAGGGCAGTGTGCACAAGGTGAGATCTTCAGGTTTCAAGTTGTGTCAACTCTTTGAACCCTAGTCCCGCATATAGAGGTCCGTTCAAACAGTATACATGTGAATAGTACATGTGTCCTATGCAAACAGTGAAGATCCAGATCAGAGGGCTTCTTTCGGAGCCCTCTGATCTGGGTCTTTACTGTTTGTCACAATGCCAAACATTGACAAAAACAACCCTTAAAAGTCAGAAATGTACTAGACTAAAATCGAAACTGGAATTGTTCATTTTAAGTTTCAGGGAGGAAAGAGTTAAAGCGCAATAATTTGAAATATTAAGTTTTCATGTTGTATATATTAAAGGACAATATACTCATAAGATAAATCATCTTTACAAATTTAACATGTTAGATAACTATGAATACAAAAGGGTATAATAAAACAGCTTACTTTTCTTAAATACAAACCAATGCATTACTGTGGATTGGTTTATCAGTGATCTATAAATAAAACAGTAATGCACTTTGATATTAATCATATTGGCAAAAGTGAAAACTGCTAACAGCAGCCTTAACCCTTTACCTCATAGCCTGTTTCTGGATTTGAAGGCAGGTGATCACTTAAAGCAGGTTGAAAGTAAAGCAGAATGCGCCCTAATGCGCATTCTGCTTTACTTCCAACCTGCTTTAAGTCACTATTTGCTAGTATATAAGTAACATTTCTAATAGTACATGTTCATGCCTGTATAATCTTGAACTATTTTCTTTGGCAGAGGGATAAATTAAAATGCGCTAAAAGGCACTTCTATCAGGTAAAGGTCCAAACTACTGAGAGAAGCTGTCCTAAATAGTGGAAGACACTAAATGGAGTAAACACTAAACGGGGTAGCAGTTGTCGCCTTGGACCAATACCAATCCACCTAAATCACCTAACTTTGATTGTGACCTTGACCTAGCTGCACTTACGTTTTAAATATGCTAATGGTTGGATACTTAAACGGTTGTATCCTTAATTGCAACATTACCAATTCATCCATATCACCCAATCTCAGTTTGATCTCAACTTTAACCTAATTTTGACTTAGAAAAGATTTAGAATATATTGTCAAGGATGCCACCAGGGGTATACACTTTCATTTAAAGCAGTCTTGATTTACTCCTGTCTTGAGATGGTGTGTATTATGCTGTGATGTGATGGGTTGTTAATCCACTCCCTTACACAAACAATTAATTACTATTCAATGAAACTTGTTATAGAATTGGTCTGGGTCTGTTCAAGTAGTCCCAAACTTGGTTATGGTATTGATGTACCCATCTTAACCCTAAGGTAAAATCTCTTTTCAATTCATGGGGTATTAAGTTAAACCATTTGATATTTAGCCAGATAGAATAATATATATTGTTAGAAATCTTTTCTGTTCCTTTTATTATAAGACATTATTCCTGAACAAATTTCTCACTGGAGGAAAAATAAAGTTTTGTATTTGGTACAGATATACTTATTAAAGTAGTATATATACTTGCCATTTTATGTTTAGTTTGTGAAGTAGTTACGTTTCTGAATATATAGTACGGAAAAACCTCTCTATTACAACCACTAAAACAAAGGCTAATTGGTTGCATATAAAAAGACAGGTGACAGCTTAAAGCAAGATGACAGTAAAACAGAAAGCTCCTAAAGGAGCTTTCTGGTTTACTGTCACCTTGCTTAAAGCAGTCACCTGTCCTAAATGGCTAATAATTATCACAATGTAGTGGTCACAATAGAGAGGTTTTACTGTAGTTATGTTTCTATAGTACATGTAGTAATACTTACTTGCCAATTTTATGCTTAGTTTGTGAAGTAGTTATGTTTCTATAGTACATGTAGTAGTACATGTTTGCTAATTTATGTTTAGTTTGTGAAGTCTACAATAAACGAACACCTCAGGGACTCCCAAAAATTTACGCTATAGCGACAGTTTTCTTTAAATGCATAAGAAACTAGTATGCTATAGACGAGGTTGGTGTAACAAACGGTTTGAAACTTACAAGGAAGGTGGTAGGCATGTATATGTGTAAAAGTATTTGTTTCAATGAAACATAAATTAGACAAAGAAGAATATTTATGTTTAAGATGCATTCTGCTTTACTTTCAGCCCACATTAAGCAACTGGTTGCTAGGATATAGATATTATATGTTTTATATATATATAGTGCATATTCATGGCTCTATAAAGTGAAGCTGTTTTCGTCAGCGGAGGAATTTGTGAAAGGGGTACAAAGGCATATCTATGGGGTAATGGGTTGGAAGTAAAGCAGAAAGTTGTAAAATGTGTTGTAAATGTAAACTAACATTTTGAAAGGTCATAATACATGTATTGGAATTCACTGCAAGTAAAAGCTGTTCTGGTTGAATGTACCCTAAATTCTTTGCTGGTATACAGCCAGTATCGATCCCTCTTACTCATATGTGAGGTTGGGCGTATGAACATGTGTGATTGCTGAGTTGGTGTTTGATTTCAAATCATAATGTGTGTGTGTGTGCGTTGTCCATGTAAAATCAGAGTTCCAGATAAGGTGGGTATTCAAATACTCACTCTCTTTGGTCACAATATAGGCTTTAGAGAAAACATAGAGAACATTTTGTAGGGCTGCCATTTTTCGGAAATCTTTTGATTTTTATCCTAGCAGAATGTAGCTTAAAGCAGACTGAAAGTAAAGTAGAATGTGCCTTAAGGCACATTCTGCTTTTCTTTCAGCTTGCTTTAAGTAGTTAAGTGTCTTAAAAACTAGAAACAGACTATGTGGAAAAGGGTTAAAGATATGATTCTTCAAATCGTGCTTGAAAAGTATAAAATTTATAAATCTTAGGATTTTTCATGATCAACTTATGGCAGCCTTGATTTTGGAAAGTATTCAGTCTATCCATTCTTATCTGGAACCCTGTAAAATTGAACAACAATTAAAATCTAAACTCGATACCTCAAACTTGCTGAAATCTATCATACCAGTTTTTCATAAGTTGACTTCGATAATTCAATCTGGGTTAAGTCAAACATACCCATATTTCAAAGTTCAAACGTGGCTTAGCCACATTTTAACTTTGAAATATGGGTATGTTGGAACAAATGCGAGTTCAAATTATCGAGTTTTGATTTTATCTACATCAGTCACTTTCTTGTGAATCATGTTTGAATAAAAGAAAAGTGATGACTAGTAAATTACTTTGTGGTTCATAAAGGAAACTTATTGTTTACATTTATGGATCTCTGTATAAGGTACTTGGATAAACTAAATGTAATGATAATATGTCACACAGTTATGAATTAAAAACATGATTTATGCTTAGTTATCTTTCTTCATATCTGTGTTCCAACAACACTCAACCCTTTCCCCCTTTCTACATCTACATTGTATGTTGATCTGTCAAGCTTGACAATTACTCAACTGTGATCTAAGGAAAAGAGATTAAAGGAAATGATAGCAAAGTTAGAGGAGATCCTGACTAGACATGTAGCTCAGGAAGATAAAAAACCAAGAGGGCCTGAAAGCCCTGATTTCGCTCACCATTTGTAATGAAGCCTGATAGCTTTACCTTTGAATTTCACCCTTTTTATTAGCTCACCTGGCACGAAGTGCCAAGGTGAGCTTCTAGGATCGCTGGATGTCTGTCGTCCGTCGTCTGTCTGTCCGTCCGTTCACAATTGGTTGTGAACACTCTAGCGGCTACAAATTTCATCTGATCTTCATGAAACTTCATGAGAATGTTTGTCTTGATGAAATCTAGGTCAAGTTCGAATGTGGGTCATGTCCGGTCAAAAACTAGGTCACTAGGTCAAATTATAGAAAAACCTTGTGAACACTCTAGCGGCTACAAATTTCATCCGATCTTCATGAAACTTCATAACAATGTTTGTCTTGATGAATCTAGGTCAAGTTCGAATGTGGGTCATGTCCGGTCAAAAACTAGGTCACTAGGTCAAATTATAGAAAAACCTTGTGAACACTCTAGCGGCTACAAATTTCATCCGATCTTCATGAAACTTCATAACAATGTTTGTCTTGATAAAATCTAGGTCAAGTTCGAATGTGGGTCATGTCCGGTCAAAAACTAGGTCAAATTATAGAAAAACCTTGTGAACACTCTAGAGGCTACAAATCTCATTGGATTATAATGCAATTTGATCAGAATGTTTGCCTAATAAATATCTAGGTCAATTTCGAATATGAGTCATGTCAGGTCAAAAACTAGGTCACTAGGTCAAATCAAAGGAAAATTTTGTTACCACTCTAGAGGCTACAAATCTCATCCGATTTTCATGACACGTGGTCAAAATGTTTGCCTTCTTGTTATCTAGGTCAAGTTTGAATGTGGGTTATGTCCAGTCAAAAACTAGGTCACTAGGTCAAATTATAGAAAAAAACCTTGTGAATACTCTAGAGGCTTCAAATCTCATTAGATCTGAATGAAATATTGTCAGAATGTTTGCCTACATCAAATCTAGGTCCAAATCAAATGTGTATTGTGTCTGGTCAAAAACTAGGTCACTAGGTCAAATCATAGAAAAATCTTGTTAACACTCTGGAGGTTGATTGTGGGTCATGTCCAATCCTAATCTAGGTCACTATAGGTCAAGTTTTACATGGTGGTCCAGGTGAGCGATTTAGGGCCATGGTGGCCTGTGTTCTAAATCCATATAAGTTTGTCGACCTACTCTAGTATAGTAAGAGTACATCAAAGGCAGATAACTAGAGCCTAAAAAATACTGAAATGAACCCTTTTTTATAGCATTTCAAAGTATATCAAGGGCAGGTAACTATTGCCACAATGATTAGATTTCAACAATAATTGCACTCCTTTGAGAACGTATAGCTATATACTTTGTGTACAAGTATAATGAAAATCCATTGAAAACTGTAGTTGCAAGAGTGTAAACTGTTACTGTAAAATATGGCATTTTCAGCAATTCAAAGGTAGATAACTCTTGATCTATTTGTCCGATTTCAACCAGAATTACCCTTTTTCGAACTCTTATGGTCATATACAATCTGGGTAAGTTTGAGAGAGCTTGGATAAATATTGTGGCCTCTAGAGCGTAAACACTTAAATATGTCATTTTCAGCAATTCAAAGGTAGATAACTCTTGACCTATAGGTCCGATTACAACCATAATTGAACTCATTCGAAGAATTATGGTAATATACAATCTGAGTAAGTTTGAGAAAGATTGGGTAAAATTTGTGGCCTCTAGAGAGTAAAACCCCTTAAATATGGCATTTTCAGCAATTCAAAGTTAGATAACTCTCTACCTATTAGTCTGATTTCAACCATAATCAAACTCATCTGAACTCTTATAGTCATATACAATCTGAGCAAGTTTGAGATAGATTGGTTAAAAATTGTGAACTCTAGAATGTAAACACCGTAAAATATGGCATTTTCAGCAGTTCAAAGGTAGATAACTCTTGATCTATTTGTCCGATTTCAACAAAAATCGAACTCATCCGAACTCTTATGGTGATATACAATCTGGGCAAGTTTGAGAAAGATTGGGTAAATATTGTGGCCTCAAGTGTGTAAACGCCGTTAAATATGGCATTTTCAGCAATTCAAAGGTTGATAACTCATGACCTAATTGTCCGATTTCAGTCATAATCGAACTCGTCCGAACTCTTATGGCAATATACCATTTGAGAAAGATTGGATAAATATTGTGGCCTCTAGAGTGTAAACACTAAAATTGTTGATGCCGGACGACGGACATTCAAGGATTGCAAAAGCTCACCCTGAGCTAGCTCAGGGTGAGCTAAAAACAGACAAGAGGGCCTGAAGGCCCTGATATCGCTCAGCTGTTGTACTGAAGCCTGATAGCTTTACCTTTCTGTTTCACCCATTCTAATCTAAATCCATTCAATTTGTAGTATAGCATGTAAACAATATTGGAATACGTCCTATTCTAGTATAGTAGAGTACATCAAGGGCAGATAACTAGAGTCTAAACAATACTGAAATGAAGCCTTTTCTAGCATTTCAAAGTATCTCAAGGGCAGACAACTATTGCCACAATGATTAGATATCAACAATAATTACACTCCTTCGAGAACTTATAGCTATATACTTTGTGTGCAAGTATAATCAAAATCCATTGAAAACTAGTTACAATAGTGTAAACGCTGTTAGATATGGCATTTTCAGCGATTCAAGGGCAGATACCTCTTGACCTATTGGTCTAATTTGAACCATAATCACATTTATTCAAATGTTTATGGTTATATATACAATCTGAGTAAGTTTGAGATAGATTGGATAAAAATTGTGGCCTATAGAGTGTGAACACCCTTTAATATGGCATTTTCAGCAATTCAAAGGTCGATATCTCTAGACCTATTTGTCTGATTTCAACTTTAATCGACTTTATCCTAACTCTTATAGTAATATACAATCTGAGCAAGTTTGAGAAAGATTGGATAAACATTGTGGCCTCTAGAGTGTAAACACTGTTAAATATGGCATTTTCAGCAGTTCAAAGGTAGATTACTCTTAATGTATTGGTTGATTTCAACCATAATCAAACTCATCCGAACTCTTAAAGTAATATACAATCTGGGCAAGTTTGAGAAAGGTTGGATAAATATTGTAGCCTCTAGAGTGTAAAACCCCTTAAATATGGCATTTTCAGCAATTTAAAGGTAGAATACTCTTGACCTATTGATCCGATTTTAACTTAAGTCGAACTCTTCTGATAAATACAATCTGAGCAAATTTGAGGATTGAATAAATATTGTGGCATCTAGAGTGTAAACTCTAAAATTGTTGACGGGGGACGCCGGACATTCAAGGATTGCAAAAGCTCACCAATTCAGCTTGCGAGGTGCTACCTTGGTGCTAAAAGTGCAGATCTCCTACATCATTCTATATCCAACTGTTTAAACCTTTCCCCTCATAAAAATTCCTTGAAGGGCATTCAGTCTAACCCTTTACCTTATAGAAAAGCCTTTTAGCGCATTCCGTTTAATCCTCTGCAGAAGAAAATAATTCCAATCTATACAGTCGTGAATATGTATCAAAAGGAATATTTTCTTAATTCTAGCAGGTGGAAACTTAAAGCAGGCTGAAAGTAAAGCAGAAGGGCCTAAGGGCGCATTCTGCTTTACTTTCAACCTGCTTTAAGCAGTTGCCTATTTTCAAAACTAGAAACAGGTTATGGAGTAAAGGGTTAATTATTCCTCCACTGAAGAAAAAAGTTCCACCTGTCTTCAAAACTAGAAATGCGCTGAGGAGTAAAGCCTACTAAAGGTTAATTCATTCAACTGTGGTACTTTTATTGGAAAATTCCAGCCCCCAATTAAGTCTAATCTATTAATGATTTATGACTATTTAGGGTTGTTTTCTGCAGTGCATTGCTAAATGGCAAACAGTGTAGACCCTGACCATAGGGCTCCATTAGGAGACCTCTGATCAGGGTCTGCACTATTTGTTTAGGACGAATATAATCTGCACAGGTACACTGCTTGTCAATGAGGAGTATACTCTTTGCTAGGATTCAACATTTTCAGCAATTTTGAGTAACGTTGTAGCACTTTGAAACTTGAAGCAGACGAGAAATATAGCAGACGAAAATTTATTTGGCAGCCTAAGGGTTAAAACAATGTCATATATCAACTTTCAACTCAATTTGTCAAAGCATGTGAGGGAAAGGATACATTTCTAACATTTTAAGTTCCACAAGAGAGATAACTCATGGAGAAGTTGATGAATTGTGAACAACGAATAAATTCATCAAAACAATTTCATATATAATAATATATTGAAGTTCAGCTTCATATGCTATAGCATGTAAGTGCGTAAAACCCGGACGGAAGGACAATTGCCATAAAACAATACAGGCGTATTAGATCTGTACAATACACAACACAACAATACTTAACTTTAAAAGTTTATTGACATTTGTATGACAAGATAGAAGTCTTCACAAAATATGTTTTTTGCTTCCATCCAGTGTGTCACACTATATGGTGGACTTGTTGAATAATGTAATTTTCTTTATTCATTTTTGACACTACAGTCTAAACTCGATACTTGGGGGCCTTGCTTGAATCAATTTACCAGTATTTCACAAGTCTAATTACGATAAACGATTTTGCTTAAGTCAAACATATCTTTAAATACCTGTCTGTTAAGATCAGCATATTTTCATAAATTAATGTTTACTTTACACAAGTTCATCTGTATGGCTATTTCTGTATGGAAGAAAAAGTAGTCCCTTTAATAATAGTCTGTTCTCTGCTAAAAACAGTAAGACAAAGATCAGATCTGATCTGCACTGAATCGATTTAAACCTATATATACAGAGGGACTATCCAAAACTTTGCCAATAGGATTTTTTTATTCTATTAGTTGCTACATCCAGGATAAATAAAATGCAGAACGTTCCTACAGGAGTTTTCTGTATTTATTTTTCCGGCGTTTAGTAGTAATGTCTTTGTTTACCTCCACACTTTCTTAATCCCTTTACCCCATACATACACCTTTTTACACCTTTAATTTTTCCTCCACTGAAGAAATACGTTCCGATTTATACAGTCAAGAATATGCACAATTAGAAAATATTCTATATCCTAGCCGATGGCGGCTAAAAATGGGTTGAAAGTAAAGCAGAATGCCTCTTATGGCCCATTCAGTTTTATTTTCAACCTGTTTTAAGTGGTCACCTGTCCTCAAACCTAGAAACAGGTTATGGGGTAATGATTAACTCCTTTAACCTTCAACCCTGAAACTTCAAATGGAAAATTTCAGTTGTCAATTATGTCTAATCCATTTACAACAATTTAGGATTGATTTGTGCAATTATATGCAAAATGACATACAGTGAAGACCCTGATTAGAGGGCTCCAATTGCCTAGGACACGTTTACTTATTATAGGTACACTGTTTTGTAGATGATGAGTAAACTTGTCACTAGGGCTCAATGAGTTAATTAAAGAAAGGTGGCTGGATACAAGTTTGAGTGTTTCTGACCAACTAATATAATATTTCAACGTGAAACATCCATCCTTCATTGACATCCATTATCTTTCTAAATTTACAACATGATCTACAATGAATACTGGGATTTCTTGAAATATATACTTACACAAAAACCTCACTTAAAACAACAAAAAACATCGCTTAAAACATAAAACTTCAAAGCAAAAACAAGATCCTAACAAGATTCTATGAAAAGATAAATTCATATGCCCCTAGTAACATGCTTAACAATAGATTTTGAATCAAAATCTAAAAAAGGTTACAGTCTAAAGTGAAATCAAGCTTGTTAATAACTTGGTGTGTGAACTAATTCACCCCTGAAACTTTTAATAGACAATTCCATTTTCAAAATAAGTTTAGCCCATTTTTATCTATTTAGGGTTGATTTTAATAATGTATTTCAAAATGACAAACAGTGTAGACCCTTATCAGAGTCTACACTGTTTGCATTGGACAAGTGTTATCTTCATAGGTAAACTATTTGTAAATGACAAGTATACTCGTGCTAGGGTTGAGTGTTAACTGGGAAAGGCAACAATTGTACCAGTATCAATGCATTCAAGTGAGCAGTGTTGATGCTTGATGGAATTGTTTAAACGGTACACCTTGTACGGACAGACGAATGGACAAGGCAATCACTATATGCCTCTCACATCAGTGAATGCGTGTGGTATAAACATTGAAAACTTAAATCACCATTTCATTTAACAGTGAACCAGTTGTTTGTGTTGCAATGTTTTGTTTTAACAATAGCTATAACCCATCACTCCATAAATATATGCCTTTATTTTATTCCTCTAATCGAAGACAATATATAGTCCTGGATATGAACCATAAGAAATTGTTATCATATTCTATCAGATGATAGCATAAAGGAGACTAAAAGTATTAAAAGCAGACTGTTCCTTAAGAAGCATTCTGTTTTTATCCAGTCTGCGTTAACCTACGATTTTTTTTTTTTTTTATATTAACCCTTAGCCTGCCACTCACGACTATAGCTCCATATGCAAACAGCTTGGATCCGGATGAGACGCCGAGTTACGCCGAGTAACTCGGCGTCTCATCCGGATCCAAGCTGTTTGACACTCGGACAACATTTTCAGCAATTTTGAGCAACTTTGAAGCACTTTGAAATTCGAAGCAGACGAGAAATATAGCAGACGACAATTTATTTGGCGGGCTAAGGGTTAATGGCACATCAACATTACTACAAACGTTGGGACATCCTGTATAACTGCTGTAATTGTCCTAGAATTAAAACGTTAATTGTATTTTAAAATTTGTCCAGTGAGCGAACAGTGTAGACCCTGATCATACTGTGCCCTCAGGACAGTCTTAATTCTGATCAGGGTCTACACTGTTTGCTCCAGACTGTCTGTACAAATACAGTCACTACAGTATAAAAGTCAAGGCTTAATTCATTCCTACGTAGCCAAAAGTGCAAATTACCTACATGTATCTGTATCAATATGTTGTAAAATCCTAAAGAGGTTTTTACACAACGGGTAACCAATTGTGTTTCTGGTTTACCTTCATCTTGCTTTAGACAGTCACCTGAATATTGGACTTTTGATTATTGTGGAAAGAATTAAGAATGTTTCTGTGAAATAAAAGCAAACCAAAACAATTCTATAAACAGTTTTTTACAGAAATTTCACATGATTCTTTTATACACTGTAGTTATAAGCACACTCTCTCCCCGACCCCTAACAAAATTTCCATGACTGAGCAAACAAGATAGACAGTAAACTATATACAACATTTTCAAAAATTAACCTATTACCCCATAAATACGCCTTTTTACGCCTCTTATTTATTCCTCCACTGAAGAAAATAGTTCCAAATTATACAATTATGGATATTTATCATAAGAAATATTTTCTATTAGATGTTAGCTTAAAGCAGGATGAAAGAAAAGCAGAATGCGCCTTAATGGCGCATTCTGCTTTACTTTCAACCTGCTTTAAGTGGTCTACTATCTTCAATAATAGAAATAGGCTATGGGGTAATGGGTTAATGTCTTTGGCATCAGGAACAGTCAACTACTGAGTCAGCTGCTGGTTCATCTGTCTTAGGATACCCAGAACATACTCACGCAGGGTCTAAAATAAAGACAAAACAAAAGTGAATAACATATTCTCAAGCAAACATGAAAATATCATGTAGAATAATAAAGTTGTAGCTTACAAACTGAAAGAGGAGTTAGACAAAATATGTACCAAAAGATGGATGAATGTATGATGAATGAATGAATAGATGGACAGGTGTAAAACTTTGTTCCCCCTCCCACACTACAACTAATTGTCCAGGGGCACAAACGGCAAAGGGTAAAAGTTGTTATCTTTACCTAACAAAATAGTGACATTTAACCTCTATATTGTGTACTGTCAAACTTGAGTACATTCTATCCTCTACAACAGTAATGTAAACCTTCTCTTTCTATTAACATATATTGATGCTTTTTGAAACAATGTAGACCCTGATCAGCCAGCTCCTGAAGGAGCTGTCTGATCAGGGCCTGCATTGTTCTAAGGAATATGTCTGACATGAGTCTACCCTCTTTCCTCAGTTGCTCCAAATTTATTGAGGTTTAAAGCTATGAGAGAAAGGGTTGTTCCATATTACCTGAGGTTTAAAGCTTTATTAAAAAGGGTTGTTCCACATTACCTGAGGTTTACAATACTCCTCCAGCCAGCTGAAGACACAGGCGGACAACTCAGCAAAGTTGGCCACAGAAATGTTGGCATTGAATGTTTGAAACAGTGAGTCCATGATCTGCTTAAACTGTAAAGAAAGGAAGCACATCAGGGTACAAGAGAAACTAAAACATTCCTCAGTCTCCACTAAACCCTGTAAAGTGACTACTGATTCAATTCACCTCTTTTCTCACTAGTTTTAGTTACAGATATTTATTCAGTTACTTTGGGTTAAAGCAGGTGGCTGCTTCACGCAAGTTGAAAGTAAAACATAAAGCTTTCTTTTTTGCTGTCAACTTGCTTTAAGCTCCCACCTGTCTTATATACAATGAATGCACCTTCCTTTAGTGGTCATAGAGAGGATTAAAACAATACTGGTTCTTTGAATAGAAAGCGTTAATAATGAAATCTAAATCAATCAAGGGAAATAACCCTGGCATTATTTCACATTCACTACACACATTAACCCCTTACACCACATTATCCTGTGTCATTTATAAACAGTGAACTTGTGAACAGTAATTTCTCCTATGCAAACAGTGTAGACCCAGATCAGAGGTCTCTTGAAAGAGGCTGCACTGTTTGTCATTTTGCAATACATTGTGCAAAACAAACCTAAAAAGTCTCAAATGTAATAGAATTACTTAGAAACTGGATGTTGATTTGCAATGAATTAATCAATTCACCCATATTCTGTTTCTACTTTTGAAGACAGGTGGTCACATAAAGCAAGTTGAAAGTAAAGCAGAATATGCTTTAAGGCATATTCTGCTTTACTTTCAGCCTGCTTTAAGCTACCATCTCTGCTAGGATATAGAAAATATTAATTATTGTATATGTTCATGACTGTATAAATTGAAACTATTTTCTTCAGAGGATGAATGAATTGAATGTGCTAAAAAGCACTTCTTTGGAGGAAAGGGTTAAGACAGAGGAATAATAACAGCTATTAACCCTTTCCTCCCTGAAACCTCAAATGGACAGTTCTAGTTTTCAATATAATCTTGTCCATTTTTTATATTTTGGTGTTGATTTTTACAATATATGTCAAAATGACAAACAGTGTAGACCCTGCTCAGAGGGCTCCTTAACCCTTTACCCCATAGCCTGTTTCTAGTTTTAAAGACAGGTGATCACTTAAAGCAGGTTGAAAGTAAAGCAGAATGTGCCTTAAGGCACATTCTGCTTTACTTTCAGCCTGCTTTAAGCCAAGATCTGCTATACTATATAAAATATTTGTAATAGAAATTGTTCATGAGGGTATAACTGGAACTATTTTCTTCAGCGGAGGAATTAAATAAATACGCTAAAAGTCGCTTATATTGGGGAATGGGTTAAGGAGCCTTCTGATCAGGGTCTACACTGTTTGCATAGGACAAGTGTACTCCTCACAGATACACTGTTGGCAAATTATGCATATAAGGGTGACTAGGGTTAAATGAGTTAAGCTGTCTCTAACTGCCTCGAAGCTAACCAGACAAATTTGAGACAACCTAGACCAGGAGCTACTTACAACTTGGAACTTGGCTGCATCTGAGACTTGGTTCTGTCCATGGACAGGCTGATTCTGGTGGGTTTTCACGATATGCTCATAATTTCTGTAATATAAACAATGCAACTTATTCTCTTGCTCCTAAATTTCATGAACTTCACTATCTTTATTAAATCAAACTGAATGGTCTGGACCCTAACCTTTATCGTGCTATTAGCATATATTTATGCTTTACAAAAACAGTGAAGACCCAGTTCCTAAAGGAACTGTATAATCAAGGTTTGCACTGTTTACTGATAAGATCTGTCTCTGCACTTTTGCACTCTAGGAAAGTTTTATTTATTCTATTAACCAATATAATAGTTGAGAAGATGATAGACTTTTATAGTGAGCAGTTTTGTAAATGAATATACAGCAGAAAGTCTGTATAGTTTACAGATACAGGATCCAAAACTGGTTCTCAGTGTTGAAATAGTGAAGACAAGTGGCTGCTTAACCCATTACCCCATAAATATGCCTTTTTATTTCCTCCACAATACAGTAATAAATATGCACCACAAGAAATATATTCTATATGTTTAAGCAGCTTAAAATAAAAACAGAGTGCACCTTAAGGCACATTCTGCTTTACTTTCAACCTGCTATAACAAGGCAGATGTCTTCAAAACTAGAAACAGGCTATTTGGAAAATGTTTACTGCAGGACTGAAGCAATGCAGACAACTGTATAAGTCTTTCAGCATTAACTCTTTGAACACCAAGTAATAATGTTGTCTGCTACTGTTCTCAAGACTTTTCTAAATTTCTTTTTAAGAACTTGTCTGAGTGTCAAACAGTTTGGATCAAGATGAGATGCCAACTATCACGTTTTCACTGTTAGAATGCAAAGAGTAAAGCAGCTGGCCAGCTGTCTCTCGCTAGCTTTGTAAACTGAATACAGTAAAACCTCACCATTATTACCATTCATTAGAAGCCCAATTGATTGTATACAATATAGGTGACAGCTTAACTCTTTCCTCCCTAAAGCTTTAAATGGACAATCCCTGCTTCTATTTTAGTCTAGTCCATTTCTGACTTTTAAGGGTTGTTTTTGTCAATGTTTGGCATTATGACAAACAGTGAAGACCCTGATCAGAGGGCTCCTTTCGGAGCCCTCTGATCTGGGTCTTCACTGTTTGCACAGGACAAATGTACTTTTCACATGTTCACTGTTTGAAAAGTACGCCTATATGCGGGACTAGGGTTCAAAGGAGGCAGTGAAACAGAAAGCTCCATTCATTAGAAGCCCAATTGATTGTATACAATATAGGTGACAGCTTAAAGCAAGGAGGCAGTCAAACAGAAAGCTGAGCTTTCTGTTTCACTGTCACCTTGCTTTAAGCAGTCACCTGTTTTAAACACCTACTAATTGATACATATTAGTGGTCATAACAGAGAGGTTAAACTGAAATATAGGATCTGTCTTGAGTTCATGTTTAAGACAAGCTGATCTCAAACTCTTCTAGAATTGAAATGTTATTAAGCGAGCCTTGGCGAGCTTAATAACTTTTCTATTCTAGACCAGTTGGAGATCAACTTGTCTTAAACATCGACGAGTGACAGATTCTTTTTCTCACATAACCAGCGACTTTAAGCTATTTTTTAAAGGAATATGCATTCTTTTTAACCCCGATGACGTCAAAATGCCTTTAAGTGATGTTACAGTGGCGTCATCAAAGTGATCTCACACATTTTGGAGACAAGGATATTCGTGATCGTTGTTCGCTATAGAAAACAGGGGTAGTTATGTGAGAACATTTTATCTTACGCTTTCATGATTTTCAGTGCCATAACCTCCTTCCTGAGGGAGTCAAGGTCATCTTCCTGTTTCTTCTTCTGTTGTATCAGGAACTGTATGTAGTCAATGGCTGAAATAACAACGACAGAAATAGAACTGTATGTAGTCAATGGCTGAAATAACAACAACAGTAATAGAACTGTATGTAGTCAATGGCTGAAATAACAACAACAGTAATAGAACTGTATGTAGTCAATGGCTAAAATAACAACAGAAATAGAACTGTATGTAGTCAATGGCTGAAATAACAACAGAAATAGAACTGTATGTAGTCAATGGCTGAAATAACAACGACAGAAATAGAACTGTATGTAGTCAATGGCTGAAATAACAACAACAGTAATAGAACTGTATGTAGTCAATGGCTGAAATAACAACAGAAATAGAACTGTATGTAGTCAATGGCTGAAATAACAACAGAAATAGAACTGTATGTAGTCAATGGCTCAAATAACAACAGAAATAGAACTGTATGTAGTCAATGGCTGAAATAACAACAACAGTTATAGAACTGTATGTAGTCAATGGCTGAAATAACAACAACAGAAATAGAACTGTATGTAGTCAATGGCTGAAATAACAACAGAAATAGAACTGTATGTAGTCAATGGCTGAAATAACAACAGAAATAGAACTGTATGTAGTCAATGGCTGAAATAACAACAACAGTAATATAACTGTATGTAGTCAATGGCTGAAATAACAACAGAAATAGAACTGTATGTAGTCAATGGCTGAAATAACAACAACAGAAATAGAACTGTATGTAGTCAATGGCTGAAATAACAACAGAAATAGAACTGTATGTAGTCAATGGCTGAAATAACAACAACAGAAATAGAACTGTATGTAGTCAATGGCTGATATAACAACAACAGAAATAGAACTGTATGTAGTCAATGGCTGAAATAACAACAACAGAAATAGAACTGTATGGAGTCAATGGCTGAAATAACAACAACAGAAATAGAACTGTATGTAGTCAATGGCTGAAATAACAACAGAAATAGAACTGTATGTAGTCAATGGCTGAAATAACAACAACAGAAATAGAACTGTATGTAGACAATGGCTGAAATTGCCATAGGATGCAATATCTAGTCTAAAAAATTATAACTTATATTGTCTCTCATAACTCAATTTTGAGTGGTTTTGTACATATTTATTTGTTGTATAAAATGTATGAATTCATAGCAATTGATATCCAGGCAAAATTTTGTAAACCTAAGTCGCATCCGGACAATGATGATAAAGCTACCATGTGATGATGACTACAATTCTTGAAACCAATAACGACTGCTCAAATCTAATATTTCGACTACACAACACATTTTTGCTACATGTACTCAGCATTAAAATCAAATAATAAAATGTTAAATATTATCCCTTTAAAGTCTTTGTTAATGAGTTAACTCATTGACCCCTAGTGACAAGTATACTCATCATTTACAACCAGTGTACCTGTGAGGAGTACACTTGCCCTACCAAAACAGTGTAGACCCATATCAGGGTCTTCAATGTTAGTCATTCATTTTGCAATGTAACACTCAAAACAGCCCTAAATAACATAAATGGACTAGACTTAATCAGATTCTTCTATAAAAATGTATTTGCAACATATGAAATATTTTCTTTATACTAGCAGGTAGTAGCTTGAAGCAGGATGAAAGTAAAGCAGACTGTGCATTCTGCTTTACTTTCAACTTGCTTTCAGTGGCCACATGTCTTCAAAACTAGAAACAGGCTATAGGATTATTATTTTTTTCATGAGTAAACAACTTACATCTCTGTAGCACTGTTGCCTTGCTCAGCTTGGTAGAACCAATAGAATCTGTCTGTGTACAGGTGGGTACGATACTCTGCAGCTCATCATAGCCTCTCTGAAAAACAACAAGACACCAAAATAAAGTCTAGACCATTCATGAATATTTACGTTTTTTCACATCTTTTTGCAAAATGACAAACAGTGCAGATCCTGATAAAGAGCCCTCTGATCAGGATCTACACCGTTTTCAGAGGACAGTTGTACTATTTACAGATACAGTATGTGAAAGATAAGTATACTTATCACTAGAGTTGAATGTTTAATTCTTATGAGGGGCCACAACATAGGGTTTGGTGGAGACATATCGGAGAAAATAGCAGTGAATGTTCAGTTTAACCACCCTTATTATGAGCGCTGGAGTTATTTATGGAATGCAACATCTTGCAATATTGATCATTTATGCTGATGAATTATCCAGCAAGATTTAAGCAACAATTGTAATGTTAGCATGGATAAGAACAGACATTGCTGGCTGTTTCTGGTTTTGAAGACTGGTGACCAATTAACTTATTCCCCCTTGAAACTTAAAATGAACCAAATCTGATGTCCAATTTAGTGTAGTCCATTTATGAGTATTTAGGCTTGTTTTCTGAAATATATTACTAATAGTACATACCCTAATCAGAAGGCTCCTTTATGAGTTCTGTGATCTGAGTCAACACTATTTGTATAATTATTATGACAAGTGTACAATTTACATGTACTGTACACCATTTGTAAATTACCAGTATACTTGTTGCTAGGGTTGAATACGTTAAAGTAGGCTGAAAGTAAACAGAATGCGCCTTTAGCAAAAATCTGCTAGGATAAGTAAATATTTCTTAGTTTACACAATGCAATAAAATGAAGACAAGAGGGACTGAAGGCCCTGATATCAGATAACTAGAGCCTAAACAATACTGAAATGAAGCCTTTTTCTAGCATTTCAAAGTATGGTAAGGGCAGATAACTATTGCCACAATGATAAGATTTCAACAATAATTGGCTCTCCTTCGAGAACGTATAGCTTTATACTTTTTGTACCAGTATAATGAAAATCCATTGAAAACTGTAGTTGCAATAGTGATAACACGGTAAAAAATATGGCATTTTCAGCAATTCAAAGGTAGATAACTCTTGATCTATTTGTCAGATTTCAACCATAATTACCCTTTTTCAAACTCTCTTATGGTCATATACAATCTGGGCAAGTTTGAGAGAGCTTGGACAAATATTGTGGCCTCTAGAGTGTAAACACTGTTAAATATGTATTTTCAGCAATTCAAAGGGGTATAACTCTTGACATATTGGTACGATTACAACCGTAATTGAACTCATATGAAGCCTTATGGTAATGTACAATCTGAGTAAGTTTGAGAAAGATTGGATGAAATTTGTGGCCTCTAGAGTTGGCATTTTCAGCAATTCAAAGTTAGATAACTCTTTACCTATTAGTCTGATTTCAACCATAATCAAACTCATTTGAACTCTTATAGTCATATACAATCTGAGCAAGTTTGAGATAGATTGGATAAAAATTGTGAACTCTAGAATGTAAACACAGTTAAATATGGCATTTTCAGAAGTTCAAAGGTAGATCACTATTGATCTATTTGTCCGATTTCAACCAAAATCAAACTCATGTGAACTCTTATGGTGATATACAATCTGCGCAAGTTTGAGAAAAATTGGATAAATATTGTGGCCTCTAGAGGGTAAACACTAAAATTGTTGACGCAGCAAGACGGACGACGCACGTTCAATGATTGCAAAATCTCACCCCGAGCTAGCTCAGGTGAGCTAAAAATGGCAACATTTTAAAATTGTGATCTTGGTGGCAAACATTTTGAAGCCTGACCAGATACCAGGTCACCCGACATCTGATCTTGTTATCATTGAACATAATTGTGTCAGCAAGAACAACTTGGGGGAAAGTAATGCTTTCCCCACTGTATGTTGGCACTTCTTATGTTAGTTTATGTACCTTTATGGCATCTCTGCGTTTCTGCTCAGCAGCTGTATGTGCTTCTCTACGCCTGTCCTTATAACTCAGTGTGGTACGACTACTGTCACTGTCTTCATCATCTACAATACAAACATACACATGTCACCAGTATACACTCAACCCTCTATTAGCACATTATCCCATAAATATGCCTTTTTACCCCTTTTTGATTATGAACCATAAGAATATGTCTTTATCATAGCAGATGGTAGCTTAAAGCAGAATGCACATTTAGGTGCATTCTGCTTTACTTTCAACCTGCTTGAAGTGGTCACCTAATATTAAAACTAGAAACAGGCTATGGCAGTCTTCCCCAAACCAGCCAGTCTGTCAGTCCTGACTGGCAAAAATGGTGCCGGACTGACAAATATTTAAACTTGCTGGTCCAAATGACTGGCAATTTTTTTCAATTTTTGCAAAGAATTGCATTGTAAGTCCTTTTTGGACCGGTAAAATTTGTGTCTGGCATATTTTTCAATTTCGGACTGGCACCAATTTTCAACTTTCGGAAGTCTGCTATGGGGTAATGGGTTTAAGATAACCACACTAACCAATGTAACCATCAACTAGCTTGTAACTGTGTAAAGCATTGCAAACCTGTATTGTGGGCAGAGGATGCAGAGGAACCATGCATAGACCCTGTACTCCCAGCACGCCCAAACACAAACTGGGCACCCGCAGTGGTCGGGCTAGCATTCATCTTCTTCAGTTCATTCTCGATATCTGAAACAATATGTTTAAAATGATTGAACAACACTGACATTTTGTTTAAATTAGCAAGTGTAAGTAAGAGCTGAAATGTATAAATTTAACCCATGACTTCACAGATACGCTGTCATGAATATGAACCATAAGAAAAAATTATTTTATCAAAGCAGATTGTAGCTTAGAGCAGGCTGAAAGTAAAGCAGAATGCCCCTTAACCCATTACCCCATAGCCTGTTTCTAGATCTGAAGATAGGTGACCACTAAAGGCAGGTTGAAAGTATATGGTGCATATTTATTACCTCATAAATTAGTACTATTTTCTCTATTGAAGGAATAAATTAAAGGTGCAAAAAGGTGTATTTATTGGGGAATGAGTTAAGTTGCTTTCTGCTTTACTTTCAACCTGCTTTAAGTGGTCACATGTCTTGTTAACTAGAAACAGGCTATGGGATACAGGGCATTAACTACATAATAGAGTCAGGGTCAGTGAGACATAAACAAATTGTGAAGCAGACAATGGTCAAATCTATAGGAAATTCAACAAGCAAGTAACCAATTACTCAATTGTCAGGGACAATTTATCCTCTTTTGTACAATTTCAACCAAAATATTCAAACTTAACCCATTGCGCCAAAAATATGTTTTTTTAAAACTTTCATTTATTTCACCACTTATGAAAATAGTTCCGCTCTATGCAGTCATGAAAAAACATGTATTTTAACCCTTTCCCCCATAGAAGCACCTTTCAGTGCATTAAAGTTACTCATCCACTGAAGAAAATAGTTCCAATTGATAGAGTCATGAACATGTACCATAATAAATATTTTCCTCGACCTAGCAAATGGTAGCTATAAGCAGGCTGAAAGAAAACCTGCTTTAAATGGTCACCTTTTTCAAAACTAGAAAGATGCTATGGAGTAACGGGTTAAGAAATAATTAAGTCTACTACATGTATCCTAGTAGATTGTAGCTTAAAGCAGGATGAATGTTAAGCAGAACGTGTCTAAAGGCACAGTCTGCTTTATTTCTAACCTGCTTTAAGTGGTCATCTGTCTTGAAAACTAGAAACAAGCTATTGGGTAATGGGTTAATAATGTGTCGTTGAGAAGAGAATCACCTTTGTTTTGTCCAGACATGCATTATAAGTTTTATAACTAATGATTATCATTTAATACTGGTATCAATAGATCACCAGAGTGACTTAGATAACCTAAAAAATAATCTTAAATGTACATACAGTTGCTTTGGTCAAATCCTCCATCTCCAAATGAGTTATCGGCCATTCCTGCAAAAGTCAACAAAAACATAGTGCAACTGTACTGAAATCTAAAAGGTTTTTTGACAACTTTGAGATTGATATTAGGGCTCCAGATATGAGTTTCCAACACTTTTATATCTCCACCAAACGGTGACTTAACCCTATATTGTACCAACCTGTTAGAACTGTCTCTATAAATTTCTGGAGCTATGGATGTATTTTTAAAACTCTTTACCTCACAGACTGTTTCTGGTTTTAAAGGCAGGTGACCACTTTTTAAAAGCATATTGACAGTAAAGCAGAATGTGCCTTAACTTTACCCTTTACCCCATAAATACCCCTTTTCTGCAATATTTTCAGCCTGCTTCCAAGCTATCATCTGCACTTTAAATGGCCATGTCTTCAGCTATGAGCCTTGAAAGATACTCTTCAGTCTTGTGTTTGGCTTTTTTGACGCAGACGCCATGATAATTAAACAGTAGGTAGTTTACCATTTTAAATTGCTTTATGTAATCAATCCAGGTAGAAAATACATTAGGGATTTAGCCAATATTATATATATAGGCAATAACTTTCAGACGTTGTTCAAAGCTAAGAAGCTTACATGATAAGGCTAAAAGAAATGATGAAAAAAAGCAAGTGAAACGCCTAAATTATTTGGAAATGGGGTTGGCTTCAAATCAATAAATGGTTATTCAACTTGACAGTTGTGCAAGCAAATTTTAAGGCATAAAGTCCCGAGAAAATTGAACATTCCAACATGTTCTCACTCATTTCAGCACCAAATCCTAGGGTGTAACAACTCAAAAGAATCGTCTTGGCGAGACTATTCACATGAGTCAGTATTGACACCATTGAGTTTAATGCAGACATCAATAGTTTTGTTTTTGAAATACTCCTTTTATCTGCTTATCTGGAGCCCTAGAATAAAGTTACATCAGGAGGCACACAAAGTTTTTTTCTGAAATCTCGGCACCGGTGGTCTACTTGACATCTATATTTATCTCCTCCTGACTTTCACGCACAAACCAGAATCAAAACTCAGTCCTATATCAGTAAATACATCTCTAGGTATAACAAAACAGCATAAACCATCCACATAAGCACACGTTCAGATTCCTCTGTGGCCAAATTTAAAGTTTGTTATGGTCGCGAAAACCCATGACAAAAAAGCCTCAAAACCCACATCTTCTCCAAAAAATTCGAAAGTGTTCGTCTAGTGATGGCACTTAGTGAAAAGTATTTTTAGACTCACTGAACCTGTTGCTTTTAGGAACTTTGGCACAAACAATAGGGATTCCAGGTCGATTTTGCACAATTTTCATGTGTCTGCACCCACCAGTAAAATGATGCTGATTCCCAGTTTATTAAGCCCGAACCACTGATTTCCAGACTGCCCCAGTTTTATACCCATCCGACTACAAAAAGTCATCATCTTAGTGCGCATTTTGTTAAAATTATGCCAAAAAGTAACATATTAATGCATTCTCCCCTAAAATAAATTTTTTCATCTTCAAAAATACTTTCAAACTTACCAGTAGCCTTTTATTAAGAAATTTGACCAGGGCCAATTCGAACATTTCCCTATAAAACCGTTGCGTGCCTCCTTAAGGAGCCCAACAAATCTTTTCGCTTAAGCCCGAAGCTTTTTTTCCTGCTATTTAGTCATATTCCAATCAAACTTTCAATAAAATTTATATACTTTAGGCACTCCTTTGCTTTCTACGGTAGTTTCAAGATATGAGTGAAACGGGCAATTTCAGAGAAATTCTTAGCCTATTTTCAACCCTAGCCCGATCTTAAAAAATATGCTCTTTCTTTCCGACTGGTATTTCTATAGGCTCAATTCCTTTTGTTTTCTCTGACAATCAATTTCTATAAATGGTTTACTAGTCGTTATAACTTGTCGGCGAGTGGTTTTAACTAAAATGACAGAAATTCGCGAATATAAGATGAAAAAATACCGGTCGCCATACATACTTTTTTCCATTAAAATCACTTAAAACAAAAATTTGACTGTGTTTCTGTATTTCAATGTGCTTATTGTTCCTCCTCCATTGTTGTAGAACATATTTAGCTATCTACAAGGCTAATTTGATGCAAAAATGACATTTTTACCCCCCACCGCAACATTGTTGGGACGTATTGTATTTAGGCGGTCGGTCGGTTTGTCTGTCCGCTTGTCCAGACCTTTAACCTTGGCCATAACTTTAAAACTGCATGTGATAGGGACTCCATATTTGGTATGTGCACCCAATCCAAGAAATCCTTGAGCTCAGTACACTTTTGGTCATGCCAGAGAAAGGTCAAGG
Source organism: Gari tellinella (assembly GCA_922989275.2). Classification (NCBI taxonomy): domain Eukaryota; kingdom Metazoa; phylum Mollusca; class Bivalvia; order Cardiida; family Psammobiidae; genus Gari; species Gari tellinella. The sequence continues at coordinate 11,331,462 of OV277863.1, read as the reverse complement.
TCATTTAGAGGTCATTAAAGGTCAAAAACACTGAATTTTACATTGGTCACATGTTCTGAACTGCATTTGACAGAGACTTTATATTTAAAGCAAGCATACTCCACTCAAGAAGCCCATTTGGTGCCCCAGTATCTTTTGATCAATAGGCTATATCCAGTTTTGAACATCTATGCAGAATTTCAGTCATTTTGGTACTAAAACATACATTTGGGATTTTTACCTAGGTTTTGACAAGAGTTACCTCCCTTTTTTAAATCCCACTTGTGACCATAATTTTAACACAATTGCAATGAGTATTTCATTTTCTGGCAGCAAATACATTATAGTGTCAGATAAATACCTTCTTCCCCCAATTTGAAGTAGATCAAAATTGACCGTTCTCCCTTATGGAGGCACACAACGTTTTTTTCTGAAATCTCGGCACCGGTGGTCTACTTGACATCTATATTTATCTCCTCCTGACTTTCACGCACAAACCAGAATCAAAACTCAGTCCTATATCAGTAAATACATCTCTAGGTATAACAAAACAGCATAAACCATCCACATAAGCACACGTTCAGATTCCTCTGTGGCCAAATTTAAAGTTTGTTATGGTCGCGAAAACCCATGACAAAAAAGCCTCAAAACCCACATCTTCTCCAAAAAATTCGAAAGTGTTCGTCTAGTGATGGCACTTAGTGAAAAGTATTTTTAGACTCACTGAACCTGTTGCTTTTAGGAACTTTGGCACAAACAATAGGGATTCCAGGTCGATTTTGCACAATTTTCATGTGTCTGCACCCACCAGTAAAATGATGCTGATTCCCAGTTTATTAAGCCCGAACCACTGATTTCCAGACTGCCCCAGTTTTATACCCATCCGACTACAAAAAGTCATCATCTTAGTGCGCATTTTGTTAAAATCATGCCAAAAAGTAACATATTAATGCATTCTCCCCTAAAATAAATTTTTTCATCTTCAAAACTACTTTCAAACTTACCAGTAGCCTTTTATTAAGAAATTTGACCAGGGCCAATTCGAACATTTCCCTATAAAACCGTTGCGTGCCTCCTCAGCTATATAGGTGTCACTCCTGTACAAAATCCCTCCATAGAACTCTATAGTAAATTGCCCATATTCTCCTATCTCTGTCCAGTTCCCTGACGTACCGAGCAATATACTGGCCCTGTTTCCATGGAAAGCAATTATAAGTCACCAGAATTATCAACAGAAAGTGGCACCATGAAGGTTCAACTTTTCCACAAATTTCACATTTCTAAGGTCACCGTCAATATTTACAAAACGAAAGTTGATGACCCGCCGCACCACACTCGCATCTCTGACCACATGTTCTCACAAATTAGTTCCCAAATAGAACCCAGAAACACCTTTGATTTATCAACAACATCACTATTTCAGCTCAAAAACAAATGCATCTGCAGTTAATCAGCACTTTCAATAAAAAATATGACCATGAACACACACACATCAATTTTTCACTATATAAATTAGGTACTATTTAGGCACCCTACGACCCGGAAGCACTTCCGTACAGGTGTGACACCTAAATATGAACCAATTTTTTCCTGATTTGCCTGTTTTTACTCTTATATCATAGCTATAGGTATTGAAAAATAAAAAAACATGGTGACAGATGTCAAGTTCCACAACATTTGGCATTATAGACTGTTTAAAAACAAGGTCTAATCGCAAAATTGGTAAAAATTCAGCTTTTTGGATTAAATTCAACGCGACCGCTAAATCTTTGTTTTCGCCACATGTAAACTTATTCAAACACTTTTTATGTAAACGAAAGTGTGCGGATAACCCTTTTTGAAAGGAAAATTGCCTTTTCGGGTAAGAAAAATATTGAAACATCAAAATTCGCCCTTCACGTCTGTCCTAGATAGTAGGGTTTCTCTATGAAAAAATGCATTTTTTGCCATTTTCACCCAAAATAGCTCCTTTTTTCAGCTAATAAACGTTTTGAACATGCTGACAGCCATGAATAATATGGAGTACATGAATTTGCAGTGAAAAATAGAAGAAAAACTATGTTTATGACAGATTTGAAGGAAAAGTGAAAGCTCGTTGGTCTTGGACCGGGGTCGAAAATGACCAGGCCGAATGGTAGCAGCCCCCTTTTTTTCTGAGGAAAAACAAGAAATCAACATTTTGTGGACCAAACCTGCAAACCTAATGACATTCAGCTTAAACAGACCTTTAAAGCCTACATAAGGCAAGCACAGAGCTTTTCTACAGCATTTCAAGAAAAAACGTGTGCATCGGTCTCTTTCTCAAATCGCAGGCGTCACAATTTTAAGTGAAAAACCTCATTTTTAGCCAAAATAATTACCTGATGCAGCTAAAAATAACTTTTCTATCATTACATGTTCATAATTTCCCTAAAATAGCACTCTAAAATTAAAATAAACTGTGACGTCATTTTCCGGGAAATCCTTCATATAGGTGTCACTCCTGTACAAAATCCCTCCATAGAACTCTATAGTAAATTGCCCATATTCTCCTATCTCTGTCCAGTTCCCTGACGTACCGAGCAATATACTGGCCCTGTTTCCATGGAAAGCAATTATAAGTCACCAGAATTATCAACAGAAAGTGGCACCATGAAGGTTCAACTTTTCCACAAATTTCACATTTCTAAGGTCACCGTCAATATTTACAAAACGAAAGTTGATGACCCGCCGCACCACACTCGCATCTCTGACCACATGTTCTCACAAATTAGTTCCCAAATAGAACCCAGAAACACCTTTGATTTATCAACAACATCACTATTTCAGCTCAAAAACAAATGCATCTGCAGTTAATCAGCACTTTCAATAAAAAATATGACCATGAACACACACACATCAATTTTTCACTATATAAATTAGGTACTATTTAGGCACCCTACGACCCGGAAGCACTTCCGTACAGGTGTGACACCATATACGATGATACCCCACCCACATTTTCGCCATGGTACAGTGAAATGTTATCAATATAATCACCTTTCAATAGACTCCACTAGTGTGGCAGTTAGACAAAACTTTGAATCGCCTTTCGGATAATAATACTGAATAAATTATAGGTAACAAGTGTATAACATACCACACGGAAAGCCGAAACAATCTAACAGCTTTGTTGTTGATTTCTTTGCAGCTCTCCAACTTTAGAGGAATGCTAACTTCCGCTTTATTCGGTCCAGTAATCTTTCGCACATTCTTCATACGCACCAATAGTCTTCTACATCTACATCTACATCTACAGGTTACACGCTGCCGTCATCCTTGACTATTATAGCGCGGTTGTGGTTTGCATAAGAAAAGAAAAAGAGAAGTATTAGAAAAGGTAGACATCAGTAAAGTAAAGATAGAAAAAAGAAGGATTTGGCCTAGCTTTCGCTCCTCTATCCTGACCTGTCTGGCTTCCGTGGCGGTACCAGGGCACACAAGTCCCCGCCAGCATAGCTCATGGATGTCATAGGAGTGTACTTGCATCGGCCAGTTCAGTGCAGTTAGACTGCGAATGACTGGAGCTCCTGTTTGAAGTCTTAATAATGAATTTTCACCCCTGAAACTTTATCATGACAGGATTCTAAAATATCCAAAAAAAATAATGTAGTATATCCGTTTTTACTATTTAGTGGTGTTTCTTAAACATATTGCAAGAAATAACAAACAATGCACACCCTGACCAGAGTGACCCTTTACACGAATGAATAACATACTCTGCGCCTTCTACATGTACTTCTACTTCTACCATAATACGGCCTCCATCAAATAGTTGATTACTCTGCCGTTTTCAGGATGTGCGCATAAAACGTGTTGCAGCCTATTTATGCTGAAAGGTGAGCCTTGAAGGAATCCAGGCTCTGCGAAAGCACGGTACTCGTGGGCAAGGTGTTCCACTCCCGTGTCGTTCGCGGATAGAAAGATTCCTTCCTGGCATTCGTCCGACAGATTGGCAGCTGGTATGCTCTTTCATTGAACGATCGCGACTGTCTTTGGTATGGTGTGAGTTTCGCACTAGTGTCAATGTTCACAGTGCCATTTGCCAGCTTATAGAACATACACAGTCTTGCTGTTCAACTTCTTCCCCTTTCTGCCAACGGTTTCCACTCCAGATGGTCAATCATTTCAGACACTGAGGATCTGTTGTGATATCGATTGAGCACGTATCGAGCCCCTCGTCTCTGAACTTTCTCAAGCCTGTCGATATCTTTCTTAAGATGGGGATCCCAGGCCGAACAGGCATATTCTAGAGACGGCCTAACAAGTGATTTGTAGGCCTTCTCCTTAATATGTCTGTTACTAATGTTGAGGTTTCTTTTCAGGAAACCGATGGTGCTATTTGCTTTGCCGCAGATGCTGTTTATGTGTGGAGTCCATTTCAGGTCTGAAGTGATTGTAAGTCCAAGATATTTGACAGAAGTGACTTGCTTCAGTGTGTGATTTCTCAGAGTATAGTTTCTATTAATGACTTTCCTGTTTTTCGGCGGAGCTGTCTGGTTTCTATTTAACCACACTTTCTATTTGGCCACACATTTCAACCAATTATATTTGATCAGAAATTTAGAATTGAGAGCACCTGTTGAAACTGAATAGTCTGATTGGATAGTAGCCAGGGCTCCAGATAAGGGAATTATTTCAAAACTTAAAATCTTTATTTGTGCATTAAACCCTGTGGTGTCACTATACATTAGAATTGTCTCTTCGAGACAATCAAAATGAGTGGTAACACCATAGGGGTTGGTGCTGAAAGGAGTGAATAAATGTGATTTGTTTAGTTTACTCCCTCTTATCTGGAGCCCTGTAGACTGGTCTATGTCCAATTACAGTTTTCCCAGATATGGACTGTGAGTGTAAAATTTAGTGACACATACCAGACTGTTTACTACACTGGGCTGATGCAATTATGATTCTATTTTAAGATGACATCTGAAATCTTTTTATAGATATACAGAGGAAGCTAGGTGTTTTGTAATTGTTTACTACCAATTTGTTTTAATTGTTAACTATTTGTACACATTTACCATACATTAAAAGCAATATTATATATAAATGGCTTCAAGTGAGTTAAACACAATCGTGTGGTTTCATCATTATTTACAAGAGTGAAGTACAGCAAACTGTTAAATCTGTACATTTGTGTATGCTATAGTTTGTTTCAAGAAACTCTATGAATGAAGTTTGATATATAGAACAGTAGATTAATGTGAGGATCTCCTACCAGTAGCTAGGATATGAGTTAAATTATTGTTTTGTTTTGCATTTCTGTACATGATAGTTTTGCATTTTAAATAAAAGTTACTGTTTCAATTGTATATTTTTATTTTTTGCTTTTCAATCCAAGATATTACAATTCTTTGAAAACCTCAATTTCATTCAATTTTGCACACCCATCTATATAGCCTTAGTTCAACCACTCATTCCGCCGAATATCTTTTTTAAAGATATTTCTTGTTTGTGATTGAAAGGACGTTGCATTTCTCCGGGTGAAAAGCCATTAGCCACTTGTCTTCCCACTGACATAACTTGCTGAGATCACTCTGCAGATTATCACAGTCTGAGTCTGATGTCACTGTGAGGTATGCTATGGCATCGTCGGCAAACAGTCTTATTCTTGATGGTAATCCTTTCGGCATGTCATTAATGTAGAATAAGAAGAGACTCGGCCCCAGTACCGAGCCTTGAGGAACACCGGATGCCACTGGAATGCTGTCAGACGACTCACCCTCGACCACTACATTTTGCTGTTTGCCATTCAGGAAGCTTTCAATCCATCTGTTAGTCTTGCCCGCAATGCCGTAGTATTTCAGCTTATGTGATAGTAAGGAGTGACTGACTTTTTCAAAAGCTTTTGAAAAGTCCATCACCAAGCAGTCAGTTTGTTTACCCTTGTCCATATTCCTAGAAACATCATCTATAAACTCAATTAATTGCGTTTCACATGACAGACCTTTCCTAAAACCATGCTGGAGTGAATAAAGTATATTGTACTTGTCTGCATGCGACATGATATTACTTGTCACGATGTGCTTCGTTAATTTGCATGCTATACACGTTAACGACACGGGACGATAGTTTATTGCTTCGTAGCGCTTTCCTTTTTTGAAACATCTCTCTTGAAACTGACTGGAATCCAAGTTAACACTGTCTGAGAAAGCCTTTTGAACCTGACCGTTGAGAATGTTTGCTTTGTCCTTAGATTCAGCATGAAAGTATTATTATAAGTTATTCATTCGTGCCCTTTTGGAGTCCCCGATCTGAACCTTGACTATTTGTGTAGGACATGTGTTCTTTCACAAGTACGCTGTTTGTAAATGACGGATATATTATTCGCTTGGTTTATGGTTACATGAAAATACTGAAATAAACCAACAACTCTTTGAAGCACATGCATGGTTTTACAAGACTGGAAAGTCTGCTTTATTTTCCCTTACTTTATAAAGAAGCTCCAATCTGGAAATATACTGGAAATCTACATCTACATCGTACGTTGATCTGTCAAGCTTGACAATTACTCAACGGTGCACTAAGAAAAAGAGATGAAAGGAAATGATAGGACCGTTAGAGGAGACCCTGACTAGACATGTAGCTCAGGAAAGATAAAAGAAAGAAAGATAAAAGAAAGAAAATAGCAAAGATGGTCTGGTTTCTTTACGATTATTAGAGCTAGACTAATTCAGCTTGCGAGGTGCTAGCAGAGCACACGACCTGTGCTGACACGGCTCCAGTTCCTCATCTGATACTACATGTACTTCGTAATCGGAAGGAAAGATGTCATTAGATTTCTAAGTCAACTAGTCAACTCCGTGCATTCTGTTCAAGAGTTTCAAGGTGGGGTTACTTTTCTCATTGTAGTATTATAGTTATGGAGTAATTTGTCACAGTTATATAAACGTTGTCGGTGACGAGATTTTAGAAAACGACATTTATTCTGAACTAATTGACCCCTTGAACTGTTAATGACCAAGTCGAGTTTACAATTAGGTCTAGTCCTTCATGTCTGTTTAACCCATGGCCCCATAAATTCGTATTTTAACGCCTTTAATTTATTCTGAAGAAAATAGTTCTACCTTAAACAGTAATGAATAAGTATTAAAATGAAATGTTTCTATATCCTAGCAGATAATGGCTTAAAGCAGGCTGAAAGTAAAGTAGAATGTGCCTTAATGCGCATTCTGTTATACTTTCAACCTGCTTTCAAAACTATGAACAAGCTATGAGGTCATTGGTTAAGGATATTTTCAGCAACAGGGCTGCCATTTCTCCGGATTTTTCCTAAATCTCCGGATTTTTTCCCCAGTACATGGTAGCTTAAAGCAGGCTGAAAGTAAAGCAGCCTGCTTTAAGTAGTTGCATGCCAACAAAGCAAGAAAAAGACTATGGGGTAATGGTATGATTCGTAAAATCGCACTTGAAAAATGCAAATATGGAAATCTTAGGATTTTTCATGTCAACTTATGGCAGCCCTGCAGCAATAAATTGAAAAATGACGAACTGTGCAGATCCTTTTCAAAGGGTCCCTGCATAAACCCTCTGACCCTGTTCTTCATGACTTGTGTACTATTTATAAATACAGTGTTTCAAAAATACGAAATTACGTGACGATATGGACCAATGTGTTAGCTCATTCACCCCTTAAACTTTTAATGAACAATCCCAATTTCAAAATAAGTCTAGTCCATTTTTGACTATTTAGGGTTGCTTTTAACAATATATTTCAAAATGACAAACAGTGTAGACCCTGATCCTTAATGAGCCCTCTGATCAGGGTATAGACTGTTTGCATGGGACAAGTGTAATTTTGACAGGTACACTGTTTGTAAATGACGAGTATACTCGTCGCTAGGATTGAATGTGTTAATATAAAGTGTTTGATAGTTGTTTTTTTCTTTATTTACAGACTATCAATACAAATATGTTTCATATTTTGTCTGCCATTGTTCCATTGTTTATATACACTGTAGTGGGAGGGTCGAATCTAACGTTTTATGAACTTGTGACCGATCCTATTTCCTTATGTGTATGGAAGTAATATATGTTTAAACTATTCAGCGCTTGAAAAGGTGAAACAATATACACCAGTGGAGCCTTGTTTATTTTATCATCTTCTATTTCAGAGAGCACAACTTTCATCCGTAACACGAACACACCTTCGTCTTTACGATATGAACAACAAAACTCCTTATGATCTAATAAGGCTTTCAATGCATTAATAATTCACTTTTTACCGGAATAGGTGTAACCACCCAAGCTAGTTAAAGTAATGTCTTTGACTAGTTAAAGACATTTCCCCAGTCCTTTGATGAACTATCCACCCCTTCCACCATCAACCCATTGTTCTCGATAGGCATGAAAGTAACTGTAAAGCAGGAGCAAAAATGTGCACAGTCAATGTCACATATCTCAAGTAGTCTAAAGTTTGAATTGATATGTTCATGAAGCTATGCAGACGTCGCGTTTGAAGCAAGAGACGATTAATCCTTCCATTGCCTTAGCTTTAGTTTAACGGTTACTTTGTTACAAACAGTTTTGATCCTGATCTAACACCGCGTAACGCATCTTCTGATCAGGATCTACACTGTTTGACACTCATGATATTACTTAAGTCGGTTTACCTTAAAAAAGAAATTTGAGAAATTAAACCAGACGACAATTGTTTAAAGCATAAGCCATGGCATGGCAGTGAAGGGTGGAGCGAAGGAAGGGATCGATTAATAAGTATGACTGGTTATATTGTTGTCCAGTCGATTCTATTGTAAGTGTTGGACTTAAGATTTTGTTGACATAAATGTAAAATAGGCTATATTAACGTATTTAACTCATTCAACCATAGCAAAGAGTATACTCCTCTTTTACTTTGTACCTGTGAAGAATACATCTGGTGCCCGTTTAAAAAAAACTTCGTACGACAAAACGGCCGTAAGTCAAAACTTTAAAATACATTTAATTTCTGATTTCTCTGTTTAAACCTTTCATGTGACATCTCTTTTGAATCGTCTTTTCAAGACGATTCCAAAGAGATGTCACACGACAGGATTTGTTTTTATATAATCTGACTTACGACAACATTAGTCGTACGAAGTTTTTTGAAACGGGCCCCTGTCCTATGGAAACAGTGCAGACCCAGATCCAGAGGACTCCTACTTTTTTCCCCAAATATTGTAAAAAAAAACTACTGGCTTAACTTCCATGAAATTGAAATTTTTACCTCAATACAAACATTTCAGGGATGCATGAGTTTAGCGATTTGCACAAATTAATACCAAGTACAAACATACTTGGTTAAGTACTCATGCTGTTTCTTTCTCTAGTTATTGAATGGACTACACAACTATTTCAGAACAAATTGTCCCACTGTGATAACTATCTCACAATGCAATTGCTACCTCTATTTTCATGACATTTCAGTATAAGACTGGATCGGACTCTTTTAAAACATGCTGGTGATAAATGCTGGACAATGAAATGCAGAAAGCTCCTAAAGGAGGTGTATGTATTATTTTCGCACTGCAACTATATAGCTGTCCCATATCTGAATGGCCGAAAATGAAACATATGTTGAATGTCGCTCAAGAGAGGAGGTACTGTACATACAGCCCGAAGCCATAGGTTACCTTTTATGACGTTTTCTGTATTCTCAACAGAAGTTTTAAGTTGGTGTATTGTTTCTTTATATGTAAGGTATAATTAGGTAAAACAATTAACGCATTACCACACAGTCTGTTTCTTGTTTGGAAGACAGATGACTACTTAAAGCAGGTTGAAAGTAAAGCAGAATGCGCCTTAAGGCGCATTCTTCTTTACTTTCAGCCTGCTTTAAGCTAACATTCACTAGGATGAAGAAAATAGTTCTTATGGTGGATATGACTGACTGCATAAAATGGAAATGTTTTCTATAGTGGTGGAATATATTAAAGACGTAAAAATGTGTTTAATGGTGTGATGGGTTAGGAGCTTACAATAAAACCTCTCTATTACGACCACTAAACAGACAGCGAATTGATCATGTAACAGACTAGTGACAGCTTACAGCTGTGTGACAGTAAAAAGAGAAAGTTCCTAACTACATTTAGGAGTTTTCTGTTTGTTTTATTGTCACCTTGCTGTAAGCAGTCACCAGCCTTAAAAACCTAATATTTAGCACAATTTAGTGGTCGTAATAGAGAAGTTCTACTGTGCATGGTAAAACTCGTTTTAAGTTAAGCTTGCTGGACATTCGCTCTAAGTACTACAAGTACAAGTACTGTATATGATTAACACAATATCCTACAGTTTTCTCCAGCTTAAAATGACAATCACCTGGGCACACGGGCCTTTGCTTGTATATGGAGTGTAATAATTGGGCATCTATGGTCGGGGGATACGTAATAAATGGATTACGATCAATAGATTTGTGTATGGACGATTTAAGTATGTAAAAGCTAGCGTGCTACGACACCCTAGTGTCTCCTTCGCACACAGAAGAAAAACGAAACACTAAATAAACTACAAAGATGTTCAGCTGTGGGTATATGTGAAAAATTCTTATTAGTGCGACGGATAAAATACCTGGCATGACTTTTTCGATTGGTAAGTATTTACACCGTTTGTTTAAACCGACCTTTCTGTCATAGTTTGTTTACAGTATTAAAGACAGATGTCTGTGTTAACGCAGGCTGAGAGTGAAGCAGAAAGCTTCTTAAGGAGCATTCTGCTTTAATTTCAATCTGCTTTAAACTATACCAGCAGGAAGTATGCTGGAAATGCCTTCTGTGTGTTTTGTTTGTTTGAAGGAATTCCCTGGTAAGGGCTTAAAAAGCGTATTTATGGATTAATGGCTTAACCGGATCGTTCACAGATGATCGTTAGGGCATTAAAGCGACTCGCAACCAGATGGTGCATTAAAAATAGTAATTTGTAAATATGTGTCAAACGCTTATATAAATGGTAAAGAATTAGTTTAGGATAAGAAATTCTGTTTAAAAAAATGTATTTCAATAAAAAAAAATATTGGTCTCTGGTGGGATTCGAACCCGGGGCCCGGCATTGGCGGACAGAAGGCAAAATAGGGTAAAACAGCTTAGACCAATGGACCACGGAACTATCCGTTTATCTCGGATCGATTTAACGTATTTCAATGTGTAGCGATCGAAAGTGCATACAACTTCGTAATTCGGCTCGTGTTTATGTCTGACCCCGTGTAGAGAAGCAACAACAACAACTATACCGTTAGTCGGTATAGAAAAACGATGTAAAATATCTAAAAATCTAAGATTCGGTGACGATTCTTGAGACTTTTTTTGGACTGATCATATGTTTTTAATGTCAGAAGCCAAATAATGCCACAAATTTGCTTTTATTTGAGTATTTTATTTTATTTTGACAAGTACACCATCCGGTTGCGAGTCCCTTTAAGGACCACAATGGAAATAAGGAAAATACTTTTCCTTTTTTGTGTTATCCTTGGTTTCTAGTGCTCATTACATGGCTCTTATATGTTTTGCTTTAATTATGCTTTGCCATGTTATGTACACTTCCATCCATCCATCCATCCACCATCCCATCCCACCCCATCCCTCTATGTCTATGATTCTTCATAGGACCACACATGATTATTCAGCGATGGTGTTGAATAAAAAGGAAAGCAGAAAACTCTTCAATGAGCTTTCTGTTTTACCGTAGCTTCACATTGCTTTACAGTCGAATTTCAGTTTCGCTAAACAGGCTATAATAACTTCTGTTGAAGCTTATTAATGCACTTAACACTGGCGACATACTCTTTTTTTTTATCGCAAAACATTATACCTGCGAAGAATGCACCTGTCCTATGCAGGCAGGTAGACCCAGCTCACAGGGTTCCTAAAGGAGCCTTCTGATCAGGGTCTGCACCGTTTGTCGTTTTGTAAATCACTGTCCAAACAAACACAAAATAGTGCAAAATAGACTAGAATAATTAAAAGTGTAAAAAGGGTGTATTTATAAGGTAAAGTGTTAACCCCTTCACCGCCTTACCCCAATTACAAAAGTCATTGCAAATAGTTTGGATTCTGATCAGGATCCAAATTTTTGACACTCTTTTCAATATTTTTAAGTCAGACTACCTTAAAAAATTCATCTGAGTAATAAAAGCAGGCGGTAATTGTTTAAAATTGATGACGTCATGGCAGTGAACGACAAAACGGCAAAACGAACGGGCTCCCGCTTAATGCTTCAGTTCCCGTTAATCTAACGTTTCAGCTCCCGTTAAAAATAGCGCCAGTTGTCAAATCGACATATGTATACAAATAGGATGTTTGTCCTTGGATATTGCTTGAAATGTAGACCAAGACTGTTCTTACGGAATGTCTCACACACTACGGAATGTCTCACACACTGATGCATGCATACGTACAATTTATTTATAGGATAAATGCTTGAGGTTGATGTTTAACTTGAAAAAGTTTCGATCGTTACGGCGATTTCTGAAGAAACTGATGCTCATTGACCATAAATTGTTCTAAATAGGCAACAAACTCAGCTCTTATCGACACCAAATAGTCTGGGTACAACCGTCAACTGCATATAAAAAATAATCCCCCCCGATCAGGGCTACACTGTTTGCATTGGACAAGTATACTTGTCACAGGTACACTGTTTGCAAATGACGCATATACTCGTATGCGTGACTATGGTTCAAAGAGTTACGGCCGAGGACCCCTGATGGGCATATGTCCGAAAGTTTTTAAACCTAAACTCGTCTAAACGTATTTAGCATTCTGCTTTCTTTCTTTTCAACTTTCTTTAGTCACTATCTGGAAAGATAATTGAAATCCCATCTGTGTTTTATGTTCAGGACTTCTTAAGTGTGCATTACTTTCCTTAGTGTAGAAATAATAAGAGGTATAGACGGCGTATTTGTGGAGTAATGGGTTAACACATCCGTAACCTAATTACCCAGTCTTAATCCTCTCTTCACACCATACAGTGGAGAAATCGTTATTCTTTCCCGTTTTTAAACGCAAACGAAACGCAAACGCAAAACACTAAAATGATGAAAAATGACAACTTTTTGGCAATTCTGACTTCATTTTTATCTTAGTGGCAAACAGTTTGGAGCACTGATCAGATGCCGGGTTATCCGGCGTCTGATCAGGCTCCAAATTGTTTGCAATGGAAATAATAGTTTATTGGGAAAGAATAACGTCTTCTCCACTGTATAAGACTGTCCCTCTATTATGACCACATAATGGTGTAAAGATTCCTGTTTTGAAAGGCAGATTTATGCTAAAGTAAAATAAAGCTAAACCAGAAAGTTCATTCAAAATCTTTTTCTGCTAAATACATTCATCTTGCTGTAATGTATCACTTGTGTTGAAAAGGCTTCGTTTTAGTGGTCATTACGAGACGTTTTACTGTGTTTTAACCCTTTCCCTTATAGAAGCGACTTTTAGCACATTATAATAATAGTTTTAGCGTATACGCGTTTATTGGGAAAGAATATAACGTCTTCTCCACTGTATAAGACTGTCCCTCTATTATGACCACATAATGGTGTAAAGATTCCTGTTTTGAAAGGCAGATGGGTGCTTAAAGTAAAATAAAGTTAAACCAGAAAGTTCATTCAAAATCTTTTTCTGCTAAATACATTCATCTTGCTGTAATGTATCACTTGTGTTGAAAGGCTTCGTTTTAGTGGTCATTACGAGACGTTTTACAGTGTTATAATCAGTCAGGTGACCCAGTGTGGGGCTTATTTTGATCCCTTAAACTAAACACAATTTGGCAGGGGACTACTTTATAGGTACATGTAATGCTATAAAACAAAATACATGCAGATATCTAAGCTCTATATCTTGATTTCAACTTTAACCTAGAGCTCCTTAAATTAAAGCCCCACGTATTACAAGGGTTTAAAATTATGTAATTATCCACATTATTCATATCAGGCTTTGGTTTCATTAAATTGTATTTCACTCAATAGTCTCTGAAACTTCAAATGGACAATTTCAGTTATAATTCCTAAACATTTTGGATTAATTATGGTTGATTTTATGGCAATACATGTGTATATTGCAAAAATAACAATAGGTGCAGACCCTGAAGCCATTTTTCAATCAGGCGTGCATGGCTAGTCTAATTGTTCATTTTTTTTTGGATAGAAAATCCTGTTTTCAAACAAATGCAGACTTAGATCAGACGCAACATGATACACCGTCTGATTTGTGCCTGCACTGTTTGCCTTTGTCCCATTTATTGGACGCTAGGTACAGATTGGTTAACCCATTCACTGTCATGATGTCATAAAATTTAAACAATTGTCGTCTGCTTCTATTTCTAAAAAACAATTTTCAGGTATTTTGAGATAAGAAATATTGAAACGAGTGTCAAACCGTTTGGATCCTGATCAGGAACCGCGTTACGCGGCGTCTGTTCAGGGTCCAAACTGTTTGCAAATAACTACTGTGCTTGGGGCAATGCAGGGAAGGGGGTAAACAAATCTACTACAAAATATGGTTTTAGGTTTTACTTTACTCTAGCTTTCACTAATATCTTTTTATAACTATATATGGATACTACGCGTTTCTTTCCCCGTGAATAAACGCGTTTATGCAAAACTCCTTTTTCATTTGGCAAACAATTTGGAACCAGATCAGACATCGGGTAACCCGGTGCGTACGTTTATGTTTCGTTTCGTTTAAACGGGAAGGAATAATGCCCTCTCCACTGTACGGAGAAAAATGAGCATTATCTGGAACTCCCAACTTTTTCTATAAATGCGTCTGATCACAGGTACTTGGCACATTTAATTTTTTTTTACTAGATTTACACCATATAAAAGTTTATATGGTTCAGTAAAAACAAAAAAACTATTTCTTTTTCAATGTGTCAAGTACCTGTGCGTCTGATCTTAGAATGCAGTGGAGGAGACGCCTGCTCTGGATCCAAACTGTTTGCAAATTCGACTTCGGCGGTGAAGGGTTAAAAGAGGACCAACATTTTGAAGAAACTGTTCTACACTTTGAACACGTATTTAATGTGCATTTTGTTAGGTTATATAACTCCTTGAACTCTGAGTAATATTGTCGTCTGCGACAATTGTCGTCTGCTACTGATCTTAATTGAGAATTTTCAATAAATGTCTTTTATAAATAAGCCCATGGTTGATGAGACGTCGAGTTACTCGGCGTGTCATCTGCATCCAAATTGTTTGCAAAATTAATAACGGTTTCCCCGCCAGCATGCACTGGGACGGATACTGTTTAAGGTTGAGGACTCCTAAAGAGATCGGGCCAATGTCGTCAATATCGGAAACTCTACGGATAGCAATCGGTCATTCTCGTCAACTGTCGATCCGTTCCGAACCATGCTAAGCATAGTTCGGAACAGGTCGACAGTTGACGAGAATGGCCGATCGCTGCACGTAAAGTACCGATTTTAGTCAGCTCTAATTAGGGGTCCTCAACCATAACGTCATGTGTACCATAATGTATTTAACAAGCACGGTTTTCACGTGCACCTCGCGGATTACCTTCTGTCTTACTTCTGTACCAATACACGTACGCACCACATATCTAAACATTTGTGCTACAGTTTACTGACGATGTGGTCCGACACTATGGCGCAAGGTATTTTATACGTATATTTATTCTCATGCAAGGAATGGATACCACTTTCTTTTACAAACAAATACATGTTGGCTTCAAACACTGATATGCAATGCAAACAGTTTAGAGCCAAATCAGACGCCGAATAACTCAGCGTCAAATAAGGCTCCAAACTGTTTGGTACTCATTTTAAAAAAACAAAACTACATCATCGTTTTCAAGAAACTATCATATTGTATAATTATAATTAAATATAGGTACAGTTTGAATACCTCACGGAAAAGGGTAACATTTTCCATCAATGTGCAGTAAAACCTCTCTATCACGACCACCACATTGTGTTAGTTAGCAGGTGTTTAAGTCTGGTGACTGCTTAAAACAATGTGAACGTAAAGTTTGACGTTCACCTTGCTTCAGGCTGTCACATGTCTTTTATGCAATCAACAAGCCTTCATTTTAGTGGTCGTAATAGAGAGGTTTTACTGTTTATTTATTTCTAAAGGTCAGAACTTTACTGGTTTTGATTCGTGTTGTTATTGAGCGACCCTTTCACTACACCGGCCCTCCCAACAACGACTCCCTCCGAACAACAGCACTTGCCGCAGTTCCCTAAACAGGACAATCGTGTCTAACGCTTTTACTGCTGTAATATCGTCTGCTTAAAATTTGAAAATTTAATGACGAGTGACAAACAGCTTGAATCCGCGTAACGCGGCGTCTGATCTGGATTCAAGCTGTTTGCAAATGTAAGCCAATTTCCCTCCCTATATCGACAACCTCCGAACAACGCACACATTTTTTGTTTCCTATTGGGTGTCGTTGTAGAGAGGGAACGCTACATACCATAATATTGGTGGGACCCGTTATCCCACAAATACGCCCGTTTACGCATTTGCTTTATTTCCACATTGAAGCTAAAAGTTCCACTTGATATATACAATCAATGATCATGAACATGGGGACCGATAAATATGCACCATACGAAATAATTACTATATCCTAGCAGATGGTAGTCCAAATAATGAGGACGCATGATGAATCTGGTTCGAGCGGAGAAAAAAAGTTAAAAATCGACATTATGAACGTGAAATGATAATTTTTCGAACGCAGGATCTTTCTAGAAGGATTAAGCTGATGGTAGCTTTAACCCTTTCCCTTATAGAAGCGACTTTTAGCACATTCATTTGATTCATCCGCTAAAGAAAATAGTTCCAATATATACCGTAATGAATATGTATCATATTTAATAATTTCCTTATTCTAGCAGGTAATGGCTTAAAGCAGGCTGAAAGTAAAGCAGAATGCGCCATATGGCACATTCTGCTTTACTTTCAACCTGCTTTAAGTGGTCACCTATATTCTATAATAGAAACAGGCTATAGGGTAATGGGTTAAGAAGGCTGAAAGTAAGAGGCATTCTGAATGATAACATATTTGCATCGTTCGACCATTGTATCATAAGGCAATGCTTTTAATCACTACGCCACGAGAGTTTTTATGGCTATTTCAGACAGTTATTCGCTGTCCATGCTATTTAACACATTTCCCCAATCCATACGCCTTTTACGTCTTAAATTTATTATTCCACCGAAAAAACTTCAATTGATAAAGTCGTGAAAATGCACTTAACAAATATTTCATATTGTATACCCTAGTTGTTTAAATGATTCGGACGTATAATGAAAATTGTAAAACACCACAATGATAGACGCTATATTGTAAAATTTCGAAATGCATGGTCTTTCTAGGACTAGTATCCTATAGCAGGTTGTATCTTAAAACATGTAGTCACTTGTTTTCAAAACCAGTAACAGTGGGTAGGGTAAAGGGTTAATTTCAATCAGCAAAGAGTTCGGGAACAAATTCCATTTGCAAAAAATAGTTGTAGACATCGACATAGGTGGTGCATGGTGATGGTAGTAATAAGATGTTAGGGTACTTTTCGATTTCTTTTAAAACCTCTCTTTTATATCCATTTAAACGAAGGTTTATTGATTGTATAACACACAGACGAGTGCTTAAAACAACATGACAGTCACCTTGCTGCAGTATCACCTTGATTGTAAAGTAAACAGCTAATAATTAACACAATAAAATGGTCGTAATTGAGATGTTTAACTATACTTTCATCATCCAGGTTTAGGCAGTCAGCTGCCACTGAGTAGTCGTTTTTCCATGTAAAATAGGACGATCGAACAGTATCAACGTGAACATTGAAGTACATATGTAAATATTGCATTTAAGTATTACTTAAAGCTGCCACCTAGCCTTTGACCACTCTAAGACGAATTTGTAAATTTGTAAAGACCACTGCATGTTGCTAATTTTAAGCGGATTCTTTGTATACTTAAAAACCGGCCATCTACAGCAACAGCCATTCGGTTATTAAACGTTAGTACATGTAACATGTAATCTTGTTGTAATAGGACCATTGGCTACTCAAAGCGGGATTTAAATATATGTTTAAACTAAAAGTAATTTTATGAGTTTTGACCACTCAGAACCTTTCACCATGTTGAGACTATCGGTGGGTAAAGGCGACTTTAAAGAGATAACTTACCGCTGCCATATTCTTTAACCCATGAAAGTCTAGTGTCTACTAAAGTAGATATAGACAAATAGTGAATACCCTGATGAGATAACGCTTTACGCAACGTCTCATCAGGATCTTCACTGTTTGCTATATATCATAAAATGTGTTGCTGCTTGGACATACACTGCAGCGTCTTTAGATGAACACTTTAAATCTACAATGAAATCTTCCAGCAAGTATACAGGGAGAGTTCATTACAATATCCACTAGGCATATTCATCTGGCCACATAATCATCTGGGTATAGTTTTACTAACATTGCGTAAGTTTTTATTGATTGTGCCGTTTTGCACTTAAAAAGGTATACATGTAGTTTCTTTCCAGCAGATTTCCTTAAACAAGGGGTGACTTGTTTGTCGCTGCCAGCCTGGACTTATGTCGTCTTCGATCAAACAATCTATAAACATTATCTTCGCTTCAGCCAACCTGTTCTTCTCTTTAATCTCCTTGTCGAAGAGATCGTCCAACATATTGGACCTTTCACGAACGTTTCTATTAGTAAAACGCCGTAATCTTGACTTACGCAAAAACTTACGAAAACGTAGAGTTACGCAAAAACGTACGTATGTTAGTAAATCGGTACCCTGGCCACTCAGTAGAAGAACCTTTCATCGTGTTGAGGCTATAAGCTCAATTATCGTATGAACACTCAAAGAACATTTTACGTGTTAGCCCATTACTCCACAAATACGCCTTTTTATGCCCGCAAATGAGGGCATATAGCCTCTCTGGGTGTCTGTCTATCTGTCCCATACCGTGTCCCATCTGTAACTCCTACGATTTTGAAGTAGCTTGGTAGAAATATCGCGATAAAGACCCGGGTTCGTATCTCAAAGGTCAAGGTCACAGTTTGGTGTCAATGGTGAAAAGTCTTTCCAAGGCTATAACTACATCATGCATGGATGACACAAAATTCTTCTTAAGAATACAATGTGTCGTGCACAAGACCCAGGTCTGAAGCTCAAAGTCTAATATCACATTCGAGGTCAATAGTGTTGTATGCACTATCGTTTCAAAATTAGATATAAGGCAGTATGACTGACGATATTTCAAAAACTGTTCGCTAAGGCGCCTTTTGGTTTAAGGGATAACCATTTCCCTCAAAGAAGCCTCTTTTAGCGAATTTAATTCACTCCTCCACGGAAAAAATGATATATGAATTATACATTAATAAAAATGTAACAAACAAAATAGTTTCTATATCCTAGCAGATGTTGGCTTAAAGCAGGCTGAAAGTATAACTGCTTACTTTCCATATGCCGCTTTAAGTACTCACCTGTCTTCAAATCTAGGAGGCTATGAGGTAAAAGGTTAAGATACACTCTGCTTTACTTTCAGTCCGAATAAAGCAACCATCTGTCTTTAATACTGAAATCTATGTAGTACATGTAATGAGTTTATACTATTGGAAGCTAAAAGCGGAATAAAAGTACACTCAAGCCTGTGTTAACCTCTTCACTGCCTTACCCCGAGTATACTAGTAATTTGAAAACAGTTTGGATCCTGATCAGACGCCGCGTAACGCGGCGTCTGATCAGGATACAAACTGTTTTACACTCATTTCAATATTTCATAAGTCAAAATAATTAAATCTTTAATTTTAGAAATAAAAGCAGACGACAATTGTTTAAAATTGATTACGTCATGTGGCAGTGAAGGGGTTAAACGACCGCTATAAAGACGACATAATTTGCAATATTTATGACAGGTGGCAGCTTATTGCAGGAAAAAGGTCACACAGAGCCTTCTGAACCTTGCATGGAGCAGTCATCTGTCTTTAAATATCACCATGATTCTTTTTTTTAATGCTCACTTAAGGACACCAGAGAGTAGAGAAACACCTCTATATATATTATGCCAAACTTCCAACGCAACACCCCGGATATTCCCATTACTTCCAATGTTAAACATGTCTTAAGTTAGTCTGGTCAATTCTGTAATGTGTGCATAATCCTGAATAGATTTCTTCTGCAATTCATAGAGTGATCAATGGACAATACTCTTGGTAAACAAAAACAAAATGAATTGGCATTTGGTACCAAAAATATGGAATTTTGAAATAACAATTTTTCAGAAATCTCATTCCAATGCATTTTCAATGGGGAATGTTAACCAGAAATTAGCGATACGTTTGGATAGATGGTTATTATTCGTCAGAAGTGTCAAAGAAAATTCGTTGCCAATATTAACAACTTTGAGGACAGTACATCAATTTAAAAACACAAATAAAAACATTTAATAATTTTGTGTCAACTTTTCCATCGATTTAAAACACCCGCTCTGATATGAAAATAGAAGGGAACTCAGGAGGTGTTGCGTTGGCAGTTTGGCATAAAGTATATTACGACCACCAAAAGGGAGCTAAATGGTATGAAAGACAGGTGGCAGATTTTAAGCAGTCACCTGCTTTAAACACCATGCAGTTATGAACATTATGTAGTGGTCGTATAAGGGAGTTTGTTTATACAGTGTATACCATATTAGTCGTGACACACTATACAGACTTCAGGAATAGTGTGCACAACATGAACTCTAAAACCCCAGAGTGACACATATTTCTCTCACCCAAAACATGTTCCATTTACTTACAAACTATACAATGAAGATACAGTATGCTGCCTTTACAAACAGTTTAACTTTACTTGTCTGAAACACTAATAACAATGCGTTTTATAACCATGCAGCAAAGTTTGGGGCTGGGAAACAAGATAGCTTACCGCGTTCTTTGCCTTGCACCGTTATGTACATGTATACACATGCTACAGTGGAGAATGTGTTATTCTTTCCCAATAAACGCGTTTACGCTAAAACTATTATTTGCAGTGCAAACAGTTTGGAGCCAGATCAGACGCCGGGTAACCCGGCGTCTGATCAGGCTCCAAACTGTTTGCCACCTAGATAAACAAGAAATATCAGAATTGTACGTTGGACCTATGCACACAGTCTGGTCAGAGGGCTTCTGCAGGAGTCCATTCTATGATCAGGGTGCACAACGTTTGCCATTGAGCAATTAACTCTGCATGCTGGGTTATCTTTTCGTCTCCAACAATTGTAAAAAAAAATCTTTTCAAAACAGGGTCAGAGTGTCAAACAGTTTGCATCCTGATTAGACGCCACGTTATCATCAGGATCCAAACTGTTTGCAAAAATAATCACTGTGGCACATGTATCCGTCTCATCAGAATCCAAACTATTTGACACTGATTATGTTTTGAAAAGAAAATTTAAGAATAGCAGACTACAACTTTTGCAGACGAAACAATTATCCAGAATGCAAAGTGTTTATTATATAACTACATTTTTACATTTGTATATAAAAATTCGCTAAATAGTTTCAAAAACTGGACTAGATTTGATTGGAAACTTGTGGGTGTTTTTTTTAAAAAGTTTAACCCTTTCATGATCAAATTTATCATGAGTTTTTACCCGTTCACCTCCATATATCCAATATGGCGGCCAAGCTAGCATTCTAAAATATAGCAGAGAGTGATTTTCATTTTAAAACTACGCAAACAGACAAGATATTGCATTTTTTTGATTTGGAGTGATGGTTTTTGACTTTCTGTAGATAGTGATAACTCGTAATCGTTTCTTCTGCAAGTAACTTGATGGAAACTTGTGCAAAAGTGTCTACGCGAAACAGGTTCTTTGTGTTAGGTGGTGACAAAATGGCGGCAAGTGCAAATCCAAGTGAAATAATGGCAGATCAAGACAATTTCCAGACGTTTTTAGACAGTTCTGTGGATGGAAAATTAGTAGCAATATTTAAAGAGCTTACATTTATGCGCAAGGAGCAGATAGACTGTAGTAGAGGTATGCTTTCAGTTCAAAACTCGGTGTCCCAAGTGTCCGAGAAGTTGGCCAAGGTGGTAAATGTTACTAATCAACAAAGTGACTTTTTGAAACACATTGCTTACAAATCAATCGATGTTGAAGCTAGGTCAAGGCGAAATAATTTGATTTTTAGGGGTATGATAGAGAACAGGGATGAACATTGTGCAGATATGATCCGAGATTTTCTTGAAAACAAACTTGACCTAGATCCCAGAGACATATACATAGCCAGAGCACATAGATTAGGACAACGTAAGTTCGGCCAACAGTTTAGCAAACGCCCTATCATAGTTAACTTTAGGGACTATGGCATTGTTGAAGAGATCATGAGAAGAGTGACCATGCTGAGATCTACTCCTTTTAGCATTGATCTAGATTTTCCCCGTGAAATAGTTGAAGCACGCAAACGCCTGTGGCCAAAATTTAAAGAAATGCGTACAAATGACCCTAGATCCAAGCCAAAAATTGTTTATCCTGCAAAACTGATCGCAAATGGAAGAGTAATGCATGACGAATTTCCAGATTGGTCAATGGTGATGAGTAAGAGCAGAACTGTAGCCATTGATCATATAAAGTTCAGATCTGTACCACCATCAACCGTTCAATCAAATCAAGAATATGAAGAGCAAACACGTGAAACAGGCAATCAAAGTTCAGCCATGGAATTTTCCAGTCCGATCCCCGGGGCAGGAACCAGAAATAGTGCAAACAGTGAATTTAGTATTCAAAATATACTTACCCCGTGTGAAGATGTAATACCTCCATCCCAAGTATCCTTGTTTGGTGAGATGAACTCAAGTAAGAAACAATTGTCAGCCAATACTGGTATCCTTGACATTGAACTCCAATCCACAAATCCGTCAAATAGTCCCATATTACCACACAGCGAGGTATCAGTGTCAAAAGTGCAGTCCTCTATTTACATTCCATCTATCTCGGCCAACATTTCCTTACACAATTCAAGTACACTTACACAAAATACAAGTACACAATCGCAAGAAAACCAATCTATCCGTCCAGAAGTGAGTGTTTCTCGTGCATCACGCTCCATGACAAGAAGTCAACGTCGTGCTTCCTCGAGTACACCGTACAGGCGAGACGAAAGCGACTCTCGCAGTAGACGTGGTATAAATAGAAACCCGGTTTCCCCGCAATCTAAAAATAGCACGGCAGGTGACTACACCGATGCACCCAGGCCGGAAGGGTAGAATAGACAGGAGAAGGTACACTTGAGATGTTGTCTGCTTAATATACAATGTCTTTTCAGTAAAAGAACGAACAAAATCAAAAGTGCAGAATTTCAAACTATTTTGAATAATAATGATATTGTGTGTTTGACTGAAACGTGGACTGACGAGTTTTCTGACCTTTCTGTAGACGGTTTCAATTTTTATGTTCTAAACAGATTGCAGATAAACCCTAAAGCAAAAAGAAACTCTGGTGGCATTTTGTTATACGTAAGAAGTGAATTTGTTTCAGATGATATGTTGATAGTTAAAAGTGAAGATGACATTTTGTGTTTGAAATTTTCAGCTAACAAAATTGGACTAGATAAAGACTTGTATGTTTATCTTTGTTATGTACTTCCTTATAATAGCAGTCGACAATCAATGATTGAGTGTAATATTTTTGACAGGTTAACCGAATCTATTGCCAGTATTGAGAGTAAGTGCGCAAATGGGTGTTATTTTCTTTGCTGTGGCGATTTTAACAGTAGAACTAATACAGAGCCAGATTATATTGTAGGCGATAACTTTCAGCATTCATCTGTGTTACCTGATGACTATATTGCAGATATTGAATTAAAGCGCTTCTCACAGGACAATGCTAATTTAAATAACAATGGAAACTATTTACTTGATATGTGTAAGCAGACAGGCTTGAGGATTATGAATGGCAGGTTAGGAGAAGATAATGAGATCGGTAAATTTACATGCGTAACAAGTCGAGGCTCTAGCGTTGTCGATTATGTTCTATGTACTCCTTCGTTGTTTAATTTTGTGGAAACGTTTGAAATTGGTGAACCAAATATTATTTCGGATCACTGTTTGATTAGTTGGTCATTTTTATTTCCCCCAAGCAGTAGTAGTAACGATATTAGCTCGAACTCGACTAGTCACGAATCTGTAAATTATAGATATGTCTGGAATAAACAGGAAAAAGAAAGTTATATCAATAAATTGACATCGACAAATTATTTACAGCTTTTAAACGAAAAAATTAACTCATGTAATAATGATGAGGATATAGATGTTTGTATACAGGAATTTAGCAATATTTTGTATGATGCAGCAGATAGTATGTTACGTAAAAATAAACCTGTACCTACTGACCAAAAATGTGAATTTTCGAAAACAGAACCATGGTTTGATGAACTTTGCTATGAAAAGAAATCAAATTTTTATTACATGTTAAATAAATACAGAGATTGTAAAAATAATGACAATAGAATGTGCATGGTTAAAGCTAGGAATGAGTATAAAACTGAACTTAGGAAAGCGAGATATCGTTATGATAAACTTAGGACTGACAAGCTTGTAAACGCAAAATACAAAAATGCTAAATTATATTGGAAGTTGTTAAAAGACACTGTTACCGGTAGATCGTCTAGTTCTATTTCTATGAACGATTTTGAGAGGTATTTTAGAGCAGTGAATAGTCCAGATGATCCCTTTTTCATACCGGATGATGATATATTATATTTTAATGAAAGATTTGTTCAAGATGAGGTTCATGTTATGTTTGAAGAGTTAAATGTCGAAATATCTGAAATTGAGATTTTAAATGCAGTTAATCAGTTGAAGACACATAGATCAGCAGGTCCAGACTTGCTTATTAATGAATTTTTTGTACATGGGAAAGAATGTATCTTGCCTACACTTTTTAAATTATTTAATAGGATTTTTAATAGTGGTTATTTTCCTTCCTCATGGTCTGAGGGTTATGTTATTCCTTTGCACAAGAAAGGTAGTTTAAATGATGTTCAAAATTTTAGGGGAATTACACTACTTAGTACACTAGGTAAACTGTTTACAAAAATTTTGAATAATAGGTTAACTAGCTGGGCTGAGGAGTACAACGTTTACATCGAAGCGCAGGCGGGATTTAGGGCAGCAATGGGAACAACGGATAATATTTTTGTACTACATAATTTGATAAATCATATGATAAATAAGGGAAATAAACTTTTCTGTGCTTTCATTGATTTTACCAAAGCGTTTGATTACATTGTTAGGGAAAATTTGTGGTATAAACTGATTAATTTGGGAGTAGGTGGGAAAATGCTCAACATCATTAAATCTATATACAGCTGTGTAAAAACAAGAGTCAAATACTTCGATGAATTAAGTGATGCCTATGAATGTATTCTAGGTGTACGACAAGGAGAATGTTTATCTCCGTTTCTTTTCTGCATGTTTATAAATGATTTAGAAGCTACATTTTTAAGAGAAGGGTTTGAAGGTATTGATACAGGATTTGTTAAGATATTGATGCTTTTATACGCCGATGATATTGTTTTGTTTGCAAATACTGCAGAAGAATTACAAAAGTCTTTAGATCTCTTAATAGATTATTGTAATCGATGGAAGTTAAAGGTAAATGTTAATAAATCAAAAATTATGATTTTCAGAAAAGGTGGTTCATTGCCTAGAAATTTAGTTTTCAATTATAATGGTGAGCATATAGAAATTGTAAATAAATTTACTTATCTTGGAATTGTCTTTACTAGTGGGGGTTCTTTTGCAGAAGCACATGGGACTCTCGCAGGTCAAGCGTTAAAATCTATATTTAAATTAAACAAATATTTATATAAATTTACATTTGTATCTGTTAAACACAGGTTAGAATTATTCGATAAACTGGTTCAACCCGTCCTAGAATTTAGTAGTCAGGTGTGGGGATTTGCTAAAGCAAATAATATAGAAACAGTACATATGCAGTATTGTAAGAAAATACTTAATGTAAAAAGAAGTACACAAAATGATTTTATTTATGGAGAGCTTGGTCGTTGCTCATGTCTTACTAAAAGATATTATAATATCATAAAATATTGGCTAAAAGTTTTGAGCTTAAACAATGTAAAATATGTAAGAATTACCTACGATATGTTGCTCAGGGACAGCGAAATTTATTTGAATAGAGTCAATTGGGTCTCACTTCTAAAATCTTTATTATGTTCTCTAGGTTTTTATGAGCCATGGTTAACACAGGGTGTGGGAAACGCAAAATTATTTTTATGCATAGTGAAACAGAGGCTTACAGATCAGTTCATACAAAATTGGAATAGTCGATTAGAAAACTCATCTCGGGCATTGTTTTATAAGAATATATCGAATTTCAGATATCAACCCTATTTACAGTATTTTAGTTCCTCAAAATATTCTAGTTCGATAACAAGATTTAGAGTTTCATCGCATCGGCTAATGATAGAAGCTGGCCGTTGGAATAAGCCCAATGCATTACCTATAAATGAAAGAAAATGTCATCTTTGTAATGTACTTGAAGATGAATATCATTTTGTTATAGAATGTACGCTATACAAAGATCTTAGAAGTAGGTATATCGATAAATATTACTGGCGCAGACCAAATATGTTTAAATTTATTGAATTGGTTAATTCTGAAAGTGAAATTATTATAAAGAAACTTGGCTATTTCCTTCAAAAGGCCTTTTTAAAACGAAATGATACACTGTTTAATAGATAATTTACTGGAAAGGTTATAACGGCCTGTGCTTATACCATTTCATAGTACATGTACATGTATATTTTAATTGTGGAATCAGACATGTCAGTCGTTGAATAGCGTTGCAGTCTTGTTTTGATACTATTATTTTTATTAATAGAAAGATAGAAGAGTATTTGTGTAGTTTGGACAAACGGCAATATAATATTGTATTGTTTTCATACAAATTACCCAAATGTATATCTATGCATATCTATCTGAGCTAATTACAATAGCTATTCAGACCTGTCATTGAACAGTGTCATGCTTAATAATTGTGTTTATATTATCATAAAGGTAATAAGATCCACTGTTCTTTCTTGTTGCTTCGTTTCGAACAAGACTGATAGTAGTGGACAACTTTTGACAGTATGTTTTTTGATATAGTAAAGTGTCGGTTTAGTACGCTACATATTTGATTGGATCCACTGTTCTTTCTTGTTGTTTCGTTTCGAGCAAGACTGATAATAGTGAAATACTTATGCCAATATGTTTCTATTATACACAGCATGTTGCTATAATTATTTCCCCTCATGTGGGCATCATATTGTTGACACAGCCTATGTACTATTATCATTATAGTTTCGACACTATTTTGACACTTATTTCGCCGTAATATAGTTAGCTTCGAAAATGTCGTCAGCAAAGTTTGTCAAGTTTGTCAATTAAAAATTTATTATCTTTAAAAAATAATGGTACTGAAAGATGGGTATCAAACAGTTTTGATGCAGACCAGAAGCCGCGTAACGCGGCGTCTTGTCTGGATCTAAACAGTTTGAATAAACAGTTTAGGAACGACCAGCGGGCAAAGGGTAACAACACGAGCATGAACAATCCATGAATCTTATGCCTGAGCAAATCAGATTAATAGCATTATAATTTTGTATTGATCTTCATCTAAATTGGCCCAAACATACAGTTACCTGTTTAAATAATTAGTCAAACAGTTTTGATGTAGATCAGAAACGGCGTCTTATCTGGATCGAAGTAGTTGTATAAACAGTAAAGGCGTGATCAGCAGGCTAAAGGTAACTAGCTGTAAGAGATTATACACGAGCATGAACAATCTTGAATCTTATGATTCGGCGAATTGGATTATATAGCATTACAGTTTTGTATTGTTATTCATCGAAATTGGCCCAAACATACAGTTACTTGAATTAAATAGTAAGTCAAATAATTTGATGTAGACCAGAAACCGCGAAACGCGGCGTCTTGTCTGGATCTAACGAGTTGTATAAGCAGTAAAGGCGTGATCAGCAGGCTAAGGGTAACTAGCTATAAGAGAAATATACATAACACGAGCATGAACAATTTTCAATCTTATGATTGGGCGAATTGAATTAATAGCTTTACAGTTTTGTATTGTTCTTCATCTAAATTGGCCCAATCATACAGTCCCCTGCTTTCAACAATTAGTCAGAAATATATTAACGTCTTATGATTTTGTCAATGCTTTTTAGAGTCAGAAAATCTGTAGTTGCTTTAGACTGTCATGTTTTCAGTCACTTACGTTGTCACGTTGTCAGTCGGTCTGTAAGAAGTTGTTTCTTGTAGTAACTAGTGGTTTTCATACTATTGCCACGAACCCTCAATTTATCTTGAAATTTCTTGTATATATAAATTTACTAACGAAAGCCTTTTATTTGCAAAATATGATGATGTTGATTTGTTTCAGAAATTAGGGTATATCCCAAGTTTGCAATGAGGGGCGTGGCAATAGAGAATTAATTGTATAGAATTGTTTACTTTTGTTTACTTTTGTTTATTAATTAGAAGAAACTGTTTAAATGCCTTCTCCAACAAAAACAAACGGTTAGTGATTTAGTTTCCTAGGGACTTCCCCTGTAACGATAAAAGTATAATTATTCAGGAAAAAGGTGGAGTAATAAGGTGAAATAAAAACTTCAAATAGCAAACAGGGCGGACCACGATTGGACTTCTCTATTAATGGACGTCTGATTTTGGGCTGCACTGTTTGAAGTTACCGTTACTTGTGGTGATATCAGAGTGGTTTATATAAGCTTCAAGTATTTACTTGGCACACCCTTATATAGTCGCCGTATTATATTTGTTTGTTTATAATACATTTTGTATGTACATGTATGTTTATAACATAACTATGTAACGCTTAATGTTGTCCTCATGGGCTTTCAAGCCCAATGGATTTATGAAATAAACTGAACATATTGTCGTCTGCTTCAATATCGTTGTCTGCAATATCGTTTCACAGTTAGTAGTATAAATGACGTGATTTCAAAACAAGTGACAAACAGCAAACAGTTTTGATCCTGAACAGATACCGCGTTACGCAGCGTCTGATCAGGATAAAACTGTTTGCAAATGCGCTTTATGACGTCATTGAGAGTGAAAGGGTTAAATAGTCAATAAGTTTAGGACATATGGCTGCCCCATGTAGCTCAGTATTACTACCAGGAAACATCCAATATGAACTTCTCCTATACATGTATTACTATTGTTCAGCATTTAGCCGACACCCCTTTTAGCGACAGAATGTTCAACTGCTTAAAGATGACCACAACACATCGAAAATTTGTTTAACCCTTTCCTCCCTGAAACTTTAAATGGACAGTTCCAGTTTCCATTTTAGTCTAGTCCATTTCTGACTTTTAAGGGTTTTTTGGTCAATGTTTGGCATTGTGACAAACAGTGAAGACCCTGATCAGAGGGCTCCTTTCGGAGCCATCTGATCTGGGTCTTCACTGTTTGTGTAGGACATGTGTACTATTCACATGAACACTGTTTGAAAAGGACGCCTATATGCGGGACTAGGGCTCAAAGAGTTAAGCGAAGCATTTTGGTCCGGGTGTTAAGTTTTCAAAGGGGTTAACTGCTTTAATTTCTTGCTCTCACAAACCTATTCTCTCCCTGAAACTGAAACTCTAGACGTACAAGGGACCTCCGTGGTCTAGTGGTATAGTCACTGTGACTTACATAACTTAAGCTCCTCACCGCTGTGAGTTCGAATCCCAGTCTGGTCCTTCGGATTTTTCATATGAGGATGCCTTCTAGCTGGCATGCGGAGGGTCGGTGGTTCTACCCAGTTGCCGATTTGTGCCTGAAACAGTGTATAAAAGGGCTTCTAGGGTGTTCCTCTACCTGAAATTAGCTGGACGTCGCTATATAACTGAACTACTGTTGAAAGCGACGTAAAATCATATCAAATCAAATCAAATCAGACGTACAAGTCCAGTTTCCAATAAAGTCCAGTCATTTTTGACGGGCGTTTAGGGTTATTTTTATGCCCTGGCATCTAATGCTTGGATACTTATATAGCTGTTGCATTGGACCAGTCCCTATCCACCAATATCACCAAATCACAATATAACCTTGACCTTGACCTAATTTGAACGTGGGGCATTGTAAATGGGTTATTGGTTAACTAGAGTTTACCATTTCGTCTATCGTCAACACTACTGACTACATTTACAATGATTGGACACCTAAACAGTTGTTGACTTGGACCATTACCAATACATGTACTACCCAACCTCAATTTGACATTGACCTTGACCTAATCTGGATTTAAACATTTTTATAGGGCTTTTTCTTTGTTAAAATTATAGATTTAACATTCACGTCTAGCATCAACATTATGCTAGAAGAAACGATAAATTCCGGACGGACAGAATTGACAGGCTTCCCTATCTGTAGATGCCAGGGGGCGCCAAACCGTTTGAAATTGACGTTTTGTTTTGTATTGAAATTCGTCTCTGCAAACAGTGTAGATGCTTATCAGAGTCTACAATGTTTACCTCTGTCCCATTTATGGGATCGTGGACACAAATGCGTTACAGGGCTGCCATAAGTTGACATGAAAAATCCAAAGATTTCCAAATTTGTATTTTTAAAGTGCGATTTTACAAATCGTACAGGTCTTTACCCCATAGTCTGTTTCAAGTTTTGTTGACACGTGGGTGCTTAAAGCAGACTGGAAGTAAAGCAGAATGTGTTTAAAGGCGCATTCTGCTTTACTTTCAGCCTGCTTTAAGCTACCATGTACTGGAAAAAAATCCGAAGATTTAGGAAAAATCCAGAGAAATGGCAGCCCTGGCGTTAATGATCATTGGCTTAATTTCTATGTACATCTAATTGCAGGTCTCAACTGAGCGACCATTTACACACACCACCGTTGTACATGTGATGAGCGCATTGAGGATGATCAAAAGACACCAGACGAGGAGCGTGCTGCTTTGCTTAGCCACCATATTACTTATCTCTGCTTATTTCAACTTCGCAAATCAGAATGGAGCCGTGCTCAACTGGCAGCGTAAGTTCCAAGTTACCTCCCTTGTTGAGCGCTCCCGCTACTAGATACAATGTACAGCGAATTCTCTTAACCCCTTCACTGCAATGGCATCATCAATTTTAAACAATTGTTCTCAAATTTAAAGTTAAGAATTTTGACTGAAGAATATTGAAAATAGTTTCAAACAGTTTGGATCCTGATCAGACGCCGCGTTACAAACTGTTTGCCAATTACCAGCGCGCTGGGGGTAAGGCAGCGAAAGGGTTAAAACCGGACTGAGCGAAATGTTCCGGTTTAGAGAGGTTTCCGTATGAGAGATATTTTTCGCCCTTTAAAAACAATTGAATTATGTAATTTGATCTCTGTATATCTCATTGTTGAATAATTAGTAGTTTAGATGTTTGGGTCGGAGAAAATGTTCAGTTTTGACAAGACTTCCGGTTTTTGTGAGTCCGATTTTCAGACCTCCGGTTTAAGTGAATCCGGCTTGTGTAGGTTACACGGTAATACGTCGTTACTAGATACAATAAACCCCCTCTATTTCAATCTTTAAATCGAATGCTAATTAATCGTATAAAAGATAGACGGTGACAGCTTAAAGCAAGGTTACAGTAAAACAGAAAGCCCCTAAAAGGGGCTTTCTGTTTTACTGTCATCTTGCTTTAAGCAGTCACCTGGCGAAAACAAACCGATAATAATTAACTTATTTTAGTGGTCGTAATAGAGATGAATGTATTATTCTTTGATTCAAAGTATTTTGAAGAATAAGGCCCTTCTAGTTGAAGTAGCCGAAGATATCACTGGGCTGTATGCCTCTTGTTTCGGTTGGTTATGTGTGGGTTTGCTATTTATTAGATATGTGTACTAGGGCGCTTAACTGGTGGTTGGAGGTTCGTATGGGGTCAAATTTGATTATGTACAGTTAAAACTGATGATTTTTAACTTGGTTCAACTTTGACATGCTTTGTAAAGACATGCTCTTCGTTTAATAATCATTATAGATTGTTAAACATTTGGTTTCTGGGTTCATTTAGGTTATAGCATTGGTGTAGTGAAGTTAAAATTGAAAATTGATTTTTTTATATCAAATTGAGATGTTTTGAGCTTAACTTTTAAACAGACGATCATCAATTGGCTTTGAACCTGCTTCTGGTTTAACCATTTACCCCATAGCCTGTGTGCAGTTTGGAAGACAGATGACCACTTAGCACAGGTTGAAAGTAAAGCATCTATATAATGCGCTTTAAGCCAATTTTATTCTGCTAGGATACAACTGTTACAATGAGGAAGAACTGGTTTATCCCGTTACCCCATAGCCTGTTTCTACTATTGAATGTAGGTTACCACTTAAAGAAGGCTGAAAGTAAAACAGAATGCGCCTTAGGCGCATTCTGTTTTACTTTCAGTCTGCTTAGCATCTTAGCATTAGGATTATAAATGTAGAAACATGTTTACACCTTATTCTTATTTATCATCCACTGAAAAACATAGTTTCAATTCACTTATGACAGTCATGAGTCATAAACGTGTTTCGTACTACATTTATATATAGTAATGGGTAAAATGGTATGGCATCATGTGACTTTGTACGGTGGCACTGAGGTGACATTTGCAATAAACTTTTTTTCAATATCGGTTTCCTGAGATAATGTTTTTTATTATCTCTGGAAAAATAAAAAAAATAATAAAAAAAAACGTATCTCGGACCACGATCTTTCGTTTTCTCGAGATAATAAAATATATCTCGGGGAAAACCAAAATTGAAAAATAATCTTGCAAATGTCACCTAGTTATTTCTGGTTTAAATTTTTTCAGGTGGGGTAGAAAGTAGCGAAGCGGACAAAGATGAAGAGATGAGACAAAGAACTGCGAATATGCGCATGGCGTGTTCTCAGTATCCGGTCAGACGACAGCTTAAATCCGGACTGACGGGCAAAAGAATTTTCTACATCTCTGATCAGTATAAATTGAGTTATTGTAGGGTTGCCAAAGTGGGAAGCACGTTCTGGACTCAAGTGTTCATGACTCTTGCAGGAGTCAAAATGCCCGTAGGAAGCGACGCGGCCGAATCAGGACAGTCCATGTTCGAAGTGCCAAGGGATGAAGCTCACCAAGAAATGAAGAATCACGCAGATTTGACCATGGATTTTCATGATAAGAGAGTACATGAGACGACTAGTTTCCTGGTGGCCAGGAATCCATACTCCAGACTGTTTTCTTCTTACATTGATCAAATATACCTTCCAAACAAA
The DNA here is from genome assembly GCA_922989275.2 of Gari tellinella. Taxonomy (NCBI): domain Eukaryota; kingdom Metazoa; phylum Mollusca; class Bivalvia; order Cardiida; family Psammobiidae; genus Gari; species Gari tellinella. Next base: position 11,298,230 of record OV277863.1, on the reverse strand, counting down.
TGGGAGCATGCAGGGAAAATGGTCATTGACAAAAAGCGCGCACAATGCGGAAATGACGTCACGTTTGAAGAGTTCTTATCGTCCATAACTACCAGAGTTATGACGAAAGGAATAATGGATTTGCACTGGGCGCCGGTATTTTCTATATGCTTGCCATGCGAATCCAATGTAGATATTCTAGCCAAACAAGAGACGTTTAATGAGGACGCGGAGTACATTTTAAACCGAGTCGGCGTGGAACAGTCTATTCGAGATGAAGTGAAGCGCGCAGTCGGCGAGAGTTTGTACGAGACTGCAATTCCGACACTGGTGCACACATACGTAACGAAAGGACACAACATCAAACCTGGGTGTATATCAGAAACAGAGCTTGCTGAAAAGATATGGACGGCTTTTCAGATCCAAGGGTACATACAGAATGACATTGACTTTCCTGCGTCTAATTTCAAGGGCATTGAACCTGACGACCTGGAAACGACCTTGACCAAACATGTCCTTGACGCAATTAACCAATACAGACTGACGTCAGAGGAGAGGAGCGAGCAACGGCAGAACTGGAAAGTCGACTTTTGGAAAAAGGTTTCCTTGGAAACACTGCAGAAAGTGCAGGATGCATATTATGAAGATTTTTTTCTGTTTCAATACGATCTAGACCCCCGCACTATGTAACAGACTAGGAGATTAACAGGCGCTGTGTAGAATACATATATCAAATCTTTGACTCTCAACACTTCAAATAGACAGTTACAGTTTCCAGACAGAAAGCCAGTACATTTTGGCTTTTTAGAGTTTTATCTTGTTTGATGTTTTATGGGGCGGGGTTTAAAATAGATATATATACAGTCGAAACTTGAAACTTCGAACTCGCTTAAAACGATCGTACTTGTATTTAATAAGATGAATTTCGATAAGTCGGCTTGCAACATACCCGTATTCAAAGTTAAAACGTGGCTAAGCCACGTTTTAACTTTGAAATATGGGTATATTCGAACTACCGCGAGTTCGAATTATCGAGTTTCGACTGTATTGCAAAAGTAACAATTGCAAAAGTAACAAGCATTACAATAGGAGCCCTTAGATCTGGCTCAGCAATGTTTTCAACCAGAAAGTGTAATATTCACATATACACTGTCTGTGAAGGACGTGTGTTTGCGACCCTAGAGTTAAATGGTTTTATGTTTCTCTACTCTAAACAAGGATTATTAATTATTATATGAGTTTAATAAATTTGTGAAATTAACTCATTGCACCACGAAGAGTATACTCGCCATTTACAGTTTATCTGTAAAGGGTACACATGTCCTTGGAAATTAGTGTAGACCCCTCTTAGGAGCCCTCAGATCAGGGTCTGTACTGTTTGTCATTTTGGAATATATTTCAAAACCTTTATATATACATATACATGTAGTCGGAAATGGATAAGCCTTAAAATAGGAAACTAGGATTGTTCATTTGAATGCGTTGAAAGTAAGATATCAGTACAGTGGCCCGTTTTATGAGTTGTCGTACGACAAAAATGGTCGTAAGTCAGATTCTAAAGTTATCAATTATTATTTATTTCTCCATCTAATCCATTTTTGTGACATCTCGTTGGATTTTTTTTGAAAAGACGATTCCAAAGAGATGTCACAAGACAGGATTAGATAGATAAATCAGAAATTAAATGCATATGAAAGTTTTGACTTACGACCGTTTTTGTCGTACGAAATTTTATGAAACGGTCCCCAGGTTTACTGCTTTACTTTTATCCAACATTAACCCTTTGAACCCTAGTCCCGCATATAGGCGTCCTTTTCAAACAGTGTACATGTTAATAGTACACTTGTCCTGTGCAAACAGTGAATACCCAGATCAGAGGGCGCCTAAAGGAGCCTTCTGATCATGGTCTTCACTGTTTGTAATAAGGCCAAAAATGGACAAAACAACCCTTAAAAGCCAGAAATTGACCAGACTAAAATCGAAACTGGAATTGTCCATTTAAAGTTTCAGGGAGGAAAGAGTTAACCGTTATCCTCTGAATTATCATCTGCTTCAAAAAAATTCAAATCAGTTTTTTATGTATTTAAACTGAAGAAATGTTCAATGTGTGCATGTGCCAAGCAGTTAAGAGCCAGATGAGACGCTGCATCATGTGGCTTCTGATCTGGCTCTAAACTACATGTATTTGCAAATGTTAGCCAGGTCGTGCTTAGCATAATAAGGGCATATGTCATCGAGTCTTCATTTTCTAAATTTTGAGTGGTGATGATACTATTTTTAATGTACATCTCAAAGACCAAATGATTCGTTTCCATTCGAATACGTGTATTTTGTTTTTAACAGGAAGGAGTTTGATCGAAAACACATAATTATGAAATGCGCCGACATTTAGAAAAAGGCAATTTTATTAAAACGTTTGACGACCTTTTCTAATCTTAGTGACAACATTTTTTAGCATTAATCAGACGCCGGATTATCCGGCGTCATCGGGGTCCAAACTGTTTTGCTTTTATCATTACCAGGGTTAATACGCCTTTTTATACCTTTTAATGTTTTCTCCCACTGAAGGAAATATAGCTCCACTTCATACAGTAACGATTACCGGTATGCGCTATAAGAAATATATATCCTACCCTTATTTAAAGCGACTCGCAACCAGATGGTGCATTAAAAATAGTAATTTGTAAATATGTGTCAAACGCTTATATAAATGGTAAAGAATTAGATTAGGATAAGAAATTCTGTTTAAAAAAAATGTATTTCAATAAAAAAAAATATTGGTCTCTGGTGGGATTCGAACCCGGGGCCTGGCATTGGCGGACAGAAGGCAAAATAGGGGAAACTGCTTAGACCAATGGACCACGGAACTATCCGTTTATCTCGGATCGATTTAACGTATTTCAATGTGTAGCGATGGAGGTGCATACAACTTCGTAATTCGGCTCGTGTTTATGTCTGAGCCCGTGTAGAGAAGCAGCAACAACAACTATACCGTCTACTAGTCGGTATAGAAAAACGATGGAAAATATCTAAAAATCTAAGATTCGGTGACGATTCTTGAGACTTTTTTTGGACTGATCATATTTTTTTAATGTCAGAAGCCAAATAATGCCACAAATTTGCTTTTATTTGAGTATTTTATTTTATTTTGACAAGTACACCATCCGGTTGCGAGTCCCTTTAAGGCAGGTTGGAAGTTAAGCAGAAAATGCCTTACGCATTCTGCTTTATTTCCAACCTGCTTATGTTGTAACGTATATTCAAAACTAGAAACAGGCTATGGGGTAAAGAGATATATATTTTTTTCTCTCATCGAACCTGTCGTGCACAGTTACAAATTACGGAATCGATTAAATGAACAGTCTATACTTTACCTTCAAAGAAGTTAAGGAGAATGTTTGATACTTCTTAGAATTGGTAAAATAACCCATCACCCCATTACCCGTTTCTAGTTTTAAAGGAAATTGACCACTTATAGCATGTTAAAGCAGAACGCGTTTGCTTTCCTTTAGCCTGCTATAATAAGCTACCATTATGCTAGTATATTAGAAATATTTCTTACGGTGCATACTCTTGACTGTATAAAGTGGCAATACTTTTTTCAATTGTCGAATAAGTCGTAAAAATGCGTATTTGCCGGGCAATGGATTAAAATTCTGAGATTGAAAGTGTGTGTTATTCTACGCTAGTAATATGACAAATTATTAATGCTTTGTTTTTGTATCATGTTTTCACTGAAGTTTACAACCAACCATTTTATGTCAAATTCGTTTGTGATTTTTACGACACGGCATTGATAAATGCGGAGACTTATAGTGAGTGTCCTGTTCGTCCGTCCGCGCGTACAGTGGAGAATCTGTTAACGTACGCAAACGCAAAGCACTAAAACGTAGAAAAGAACAACTTTTGGACAATTCTGATATTTCATGTTTATCTTGGTGGCAAACAGTTTGGAGCCTGATCAGACGCCGGGTTACCCGGCGTCTGATCTGGCTCCAAACTGTTTGCACTGCAAATAATAGTTTTAGCGTAAACGCGTTTATTGGGAAAGAATAACAGATTCTCCACTGTAAGAGGTTAGCCGATTTTATCGTTTTTCCTTGCATCAATTCAGTTGCAAACAGTTGTTGTCTTGGATCATTCCGCCCCGATCCACTCATATCGCCCAACCGTGATTTGACATTGACCATCCGTCACCTCATTTACACTTCAGAATACATTGGCAAGGATGCCACCAGAGGCTCAAGCGTTTATGGAACACTGTCTTGTTGATACTTTTTTAACCCATTACCCCTAACACTGTTTATAGTTTTGAAAAAAAGTAACCACCTAAACCAAGGTGAAAGTAAGACACATTCTTCTTTTCTTTCAGCCTGCTTTAAGCTACAATCTGCTACGATATAATTATATAGTATAGAAATATTTCTTTTGGTACACTTTAATAATATAGGAACTTTTTTTCTTCAGTGGATGACTAAATTAAATGCGCATTAATGGGGTAATGGGTTAAACATATTCTGTAATTGGTGATATGTTACGTTTCTACGCTAGTGACCAGATAAATCATTAACCCATTTGCGCCCAGTGGATTCTTCCATGCTTATATATTGGATAAGTCCAATTTTATGTGAGTGGTGCCTGATCTAAATTTTCATGATCATTTCGTTTTATATTGAAATTCCTATAAGCAAACAGTGTTGTCTCTGATCAGACGCGGCATGATGCGGTGTCTGATCAGTAAACATTTTGTCCATGTCCCTTTTAACCCTTAGCCTGCCACTCACGACTATAGCTCCATATGCAAACAGCTTGGATCCGGATGAGACGCCGAGTAACTCGGCGTCTCATCCGGATCCAAGCTGTTTGACACTCGGACAACATTTTCAGCAATTTTGAGCAACTTTGAAGCACTTTGAAACTTGAAGCAGACGAGAAATATAGCAGACGACAATTTATTTGGCGGGCTAAGGGTTAAAGGACGCAGGGCACAAATGGATTAATGCTTTGTTCTTGAGGGAATAATGTTCTACTGAAGTTTACAGCCAACCATTTTATGTCAAATACGTTTTTTGGGGAATTTATTTTACATAGAGGTTCAATGCAAAATAAAACAATGTTTTTGATATAATTAAAGATACTTTGTGTTTTCATTTCATATCCACATATTTGCTCTTTAAATTATTAAATCACAATTTAAAATACACAATCGATTCGTGTAGCCAATACATTTTTTAGCATTTTGATACCGACTTTGGCTTTTGTCTAAACTTATAAGAATAACAAAAGTCCCTCAAACCAAATGTACAGTTTCTTTATCGTGTTAGTATATTATCAGATACATATACATGTATACAGTATAAGAGTATAATATATATACAATTTCGCACGTTAACCTCTTCATTAATGGTGGATGGTTAGCTTAGAAAAAACAGAAAACTGCTAAATGCAGAGCACTCGTATAAAGATTATTTTTCTGGTATACATTAAGATGCAATCTTCCCGCATGACACAGTCCATTTCAGGGCTGCCATAAGTTTACATGAAAAATCCTAAGATTTCCAAATTTGTATTTTTCAAGTGCGAATTTACGAATCGTACCTTTACCCCATAGCCTGTTTCTAGTTTTGTTGACACGTGACTACTTAAAGCAGTCTGGAAGTAAAGCAGAATGCGCCTTATGGCGCATTCTGCTTTACTTTCAGCCTGCTTTAAGCTACCATGTTCTAGAAAAAAAATCCAAAGATTTAAGAAAAATCCGGAGAAATGGCAGCCCTGCCATTTATTCAAAGACCCCAAGTCTTTCTTACCGGTTGCTCGCTTTAGTCGTTTTGGCGACATAGATATTACTTTTCAAAGCCATCGAATTCTACAATTTCATGTTCTTACAGATGTTACAATGGGTGCAATTTAACATTGGAAAGTAAAGCATTGTTTTTACCAACGAATAACATCTCTAAGAACATTACAATGTAGAATTCGATGGATTTGAAAAAAAAAAATGTGAATTCTCAGAAATTTCACATTTTGAGTAATTCCACGGGTTTCGCCTACAGGGCCTCAAACAAGTGAAAACATTATCAGAATCTGTAAAGTAAACCTGATGCGAATACATCTCCAAATTTGGAAGAAATCGAACCAAAATGTTGAAAGTTATGTGATGAGAAATGATATGGTCAATGCATTGGTATTGTCGATAAGGTTTGACCTGTCAGTTTATGAATATTCCGTCTTTTTCCGTAAGCTATTTTTATCTTCCGGAAACAACTACAGTGTAGGCCTATAGTAAATAAGCAATTAAACGATGACTCGAATTTGATTACATGTACATGTATATTATCTGATAAAGTAACCACATTCGGTAATGGCTCAGTGGTTATGTAACTGCACTACCAACGTTAGGGTTGTGGGTTCGATTCCCGATAGAGTTTGTTTTGCAATATTTCTTAATTTGTATTTTTTAAATCTTTTTTTCATGATAGACATATACAAACCATGACAATCATGCATTTATATCAATAAAGTACAGTGAAACTTGCCTAAGGACACGTGGATAGAAAAGTGCTTAAATAGCAACATCACGTTATGCAAAACACTCTCCGGCAGGAAGCACTGTGTTACTTTGGTATGTCGTTAAGCAGCAAGTTGCTCTTTACCAAAACGTTTTACTCTTTTATTTTAAATAAATACTTACATAAAAATATCTGAAACCGACGTTTACAAAACAGTGCCTGGAATCGAACCAACGACCCTAACACTACGAGTCAATGACACTATCCACTAAGCTATTGCAACACAGTGGCTTTTGATTATCGACTGAAGTTAGTATATTTTCTGAAGTTCTTTAAAGTATACGGAAACTTCCGATGGTACCAACGAAAGTTGACGGAAAGCGATGACTGCCAGGTCAAACCATATGGATGATACCTATATGGAAATTTTACTCTTGGTGCTTAGCAAACTTTAAGTAGTATATTTATAAAGATTAAGAAGCATGTATTGCATTATGTCTTGATAAGAACAACAAATTGTGATCCAATTTAACAGGGCTTCCATAAGTTGACATGAAAAATCCTAAGATTTCCAAATTTGCATTTTTCAAGTGCGAATTTACGAATCGTACCTTTACCCCATAACCCTTTTCTTGTTTTGTTGACATGCGACCACTAAAAGCAGGCTGTAAGTAAAGCAGAATGCGCATTCTGCTTTACTTTCAGCCTGCTTTAAGCTACAATGTACTGAGAAAAAATCCGGAGATTTAGGAAAAATCCGGAGAAATGGCAGCCCTACAATTACTAAAAATCAAATATTCCATCCACTAGGTCACTAGGTCAAATATTCCATCAACTTATGTATTTTACCTGATCGTTGACGAAAACGATTTTGCTATTACATGTATCTGTCTTAGCAGTTTGGATCCTCGTGAGACGCCGTGTAACCCGACCACGATCAGAACTCAAACTGTTTGCATGCATTAAACAACAGGGAGACCGTCACAATAGAAGTTAGAAAAAATGTATAAACACTAGATATATATCTAGTGTTTATACATTTTTTTCTTTTGGGGTTCAGACTTCTACTGTGACGGTCTCCTGTGCATTAAACGTAACTAATAATTGGTATTGGTAAGAAATGCACACGGCATTTTCATATAAACAAAAATAATTCAACATGCAAAAGGATGCAAAACGTGCGTTGAAATATTGACAACACTTTGGTCCTAATTTATCAATAAGACTCGAACACACTAAAATTAGAAGCAGAACCGTTGGATCGCTAGTCAACCACTCTATCAACTGAGCTACCGAGGAAGACAATGAAGCATATCAACTTTTTCTTTATCTAAATTGTCTAGTATAAGCACGTGCGGAAAAAGTCTATTTTCCGCTTGCCCGCAAGAAAACTCTCATATGCGAGAGGCCTTAAGACATAACTGAAAACTGGAACTTTATATTTTCAGGAGTGAGTGAGTTTCATTACTACCGGATATATTTACATGCGCATGTTTACAGTAAACCATCGTATTTAGCGACCATCCGGCCTGAAATACATGGGATATTAAACTACAAGTGTTTAAAGCAGTACTAAAGTCGTGAAGAAAGCTCTTAACCTCTTACAGGAGCTTTTTCCATTACTTCTGTTCATATTACACCATAGCCTACCTGACCTGTCATATGCTTTTGTAGACCCTGATCAGAGGGCTCCTTCAAGGAACCCTCTGGTCAGGGTCGGCGTTGTTTCTCATAATGCAATATATTAAAAAAAAAAACTCGTAAAGTAACACAAGACTAGACTTAATTGGAAACTGGAATTGTTAAAAAAAACAACAGGGATTAATAAAGAGTTTATACTGTACCATCGAGAAAATTCTAATGAGTAGCAATACCATAAGATTTTGTGGTAAATCGAGTGATAACATGTTGGTGTTGTTTAGTTTACCCCCTCTTACCTGGTGCCGCGAGGGTATCACACTCTTTTTTATTGACCTTAACAAGTTTGAAACTTTATTGAAATATATCTGTATAAGGTCCACTACTGTGGACAGCATTAACATTTATACAAATAGAAAACATACATATCAATAGAGAGGTCATTAGTTGGGAATACGCAAATTCATTTGAAATTTTTTATAATTTATAATAAAGCCTAAATAAAAAGTATGTCTTATGAATAAACAGATGTTAACCAAAATTTGTTCCATATATAGTCATACATATCACCTGACAGTTTAGATCGTGATCAGTTCCTAGGTAACTCGGCCTCTGATCGTAGTCTATGCTGGCTCGAGTTCACTCCTTCAATTTGTATATTGATGTGTCATAATAGTTATCAAGAAGTATCGAGGTTACATGTACATGGAAGAAGAAAGCATACAGGTATTTACCAAGCTCTACCTAATAGGATGAATAAAAAAAAATAAAAAAATACTTGGTTCATTTTTGCCAACAGTAATGCTGGGGTACCCATATGATATGCTTCTCCAGCTAGACGAAATTTGGAGAAGAAATACAGGTACACACAGTAAAACTAGGACTGATATTTAATCGCAAAACCTGTGTATATACATAGTAGAGAGGAGGACCTTTTCAAGTGTGACAGTCATGTGTGAAAAGTCATTTACAAGGAATACACTCTAGTGACATATGGATAGACATACATACATATGTATATGAACCATGAATAGACTGAAATAACGATATATAATACAGGAGAGAGGACATTTATAAAAGTGTGAAATATGTGATAAATTATTTCATAGGGATGATACTTTAGTCAAACCCATGAAGATTCAGTCATACGGGAGAGAACTCATACAAATTTGAACAGTACGAAGCATTCTGCTTTACTTTCAATCTGCTTGAAGTTACCATCTGGAAAGACACTGGAAATGTATTCTATGTTTCCAAGGTAAGGTTTCCTTAGTGTCAATAATCAACTGAGGCCCGATGTATCAGCGCGTTACACTGAGCATCCGAAGGATCCAGAGAACTCATTCGATAAAAAGATAATTGAACTATAGCAGAAACGGACGTTAACAAACAAACAAACCATTTCAAGGGTGATTTATACTTGTATATATCGTCAGGATGTTTTCCACACGGGAGGAACTCCGTCACATAGTAACTGGAAACGGGACGACACACGATCACGCCTATACGACGATTATATAACATTGCTGATTTTGTAACACGCGCGGTGATTGTACTTTCATTTTTGCAAATGCAGTAGCTCAGGTCTGTCTAAAAGGCATTTTATTCAATTGAACTTGATGAAATGTTTGCAATATTGTTTCAGAATGAATATGTGATAGCAATGACAAGTAAAAAGGGATTTGGAGCTATGTTTTTTATAAAGAATGGCCTGTTAAAAGTCATCGTTTACCTTAGAAGTGTCTATTTAACGTGTATATGCTACAATAACTCAGCAAATTTCCAGTGGAAATTTTAAAAAAAAAGTTATAGTTTGTTCATACATGCAAATTACTCATAAATCAGTGAATTAACTGGTATTTGCTTTCACCAATATCGAGAAAATGGGCATCTGGTGGACAGCCAGTGAATGCTGTGTATGTAACGCACGCCGTAGACGACGTTTGTCTTTGTGTAACGACTGCATGTCGACTCTGTTTCTGAAACGAGACAATCATGAAAATCAGTTTTGTTGAGGACGAAACCCTGTGAACACACTACAGCAGGATACACATCTCATTAGACCTGCAAGAAACTTTGTCAAAATGTTTGTCTCATTATTATCTAGGTCAAGTTTGAATGTGAGTTATGTCCGGTCAAAAACAAGGTCACTAGGTCAAATTATTGAAAAACCTTGTGAACACTATAGAGGCAACCCATCTCATTGGATTTTAATGCAACCTAGTCACAATGTATGTCTTATTGATATTTAGGTCAAGTTTTAATATGGGTCTTGTCGGATCAAACACTAGGTCACTAGGTCAAATCATAGAAAACCCTTGTTAACACGCAAGAGGCTGCAAATCTCATTAGATCTTCATGAAATTTGGTTAAAATGTTTGCATTATTGATTTCTAGATCAAGTTTTGATTTGGATCATGTTGGTTAAAAGACTAGGTCACTATGTTAAATCGTAGAAAAACAATGTGAACACTTTAGATGCTACAAATCTCATAAGATCTTCATGAAACTTGGTCAAAATGTTTGTTATATTAATATCTAGGTCAACTTTTAATGTGGGTTACCTCCAGTCATAAACTAGGTCACTAGGTTAAAATCATAGAAAAATATTGTTAACGATCTAGAGGCTACAAATATCATTAGATTTTCATACAACTTTCTCAAAATGTTTACATATTTGATTTCTAGATCATGTTTAAATATTGGTAATGTCTGGTCAAAAACTAGGTCACTAGATCAAATAATAGAAAAACCTTGTAAACAACCTACATGTAGAGGCTACAAATATCATTAGATCTTAATCAAACTTGTTCAAAACGTTTGCCTTTTTTTATATCTAGGTCATGTTTAAATGTTGGTTATGTCGGGAAAAAAAGTAGATCACTAGGTCAAATGATGAAAATACATTTTTAAAACTCTAGAAGCTACATTTCTCATTTGATATTGATGAAACTTGCTCAAAATGTTTGCCTCATTGAAATCTAGGCCACGGTTGAATATGGGTCATATTCGGTCAAAATCCAGGTCACTATAGGTTAAGTTTTACATTGTGTACCAGGTAAGCGACATAGGACCATAGTGGCCCTTGTTTTTGTTATTATCTACTAACAATGTGAGTTTTCGATTTGGTTAAACTCTCACTTGACCATTGATCACATCGACGCCTCTTTCAATCTAGATTTTTTCCTGAAACAGGCAAGAAAAGTCGTCACGTTTCCATTACATTGAAAATGATGTCGTCCCGGTGTTTGTTACAGCGTCGTCCTGCAAGCGTGATATTTTACATTTCAAACTACTGATTATTTCTGCCATACGACTGATCGTAATTACATAAAAACACAAACTTAATAGTGTTTATATATCTAATTCGATTAATTACATATCATTTCGCTATTTTAGCAGTTCACTGTTGAATGTCAAAGCATAAAATTCACTAAAATAAGGAATGTCGCACTCATTTTGGCATGTGTAGCTACAATGGCTCTTTTTAACCCCGTTGCCGTTTATAAATACTGACATTTATTAAAAGACAATGAACGTGAATATTCTTATATACTTATTTCAAGTAATAAGGTGGCATAAATATCTGCTGCAAACTATCTTAACGGTTCCTTCCACGTCTATAAATAATTTCCAACCCAATTGTCTCGTGTTCGTAACCTAAATCGACATGCAGGCGTGACTGTGAGTCGTCTCGATTCCAACTGCTGTGTGACAGAGTTCCTCCCCTGTGTTTTCCATCGACCCATGTTAGCGACCAGTATACCAGGGCTGCCATTTCTCCGTAATTTTCCGAAATATTTGGATTTTTATCCTAGCAGATGATAGCTTAAAGCAGCCTGAAAGTAAAGCAGAATGCGCCTTCCTGCTTTACTTTTAACCTGCTTTAAGTAATCGCTCGGAAAATAGAAAATTAGGAAATCTTAGGATTTTTCATGATCAACTTATGGCAGCCCTGGTATACTTGTCCTTTATAAACAGCAGTCCACCTCACTGTACAGTTACAGCAGTTACCATAAGTTGCTCATACAAAATATCTCCTAAGATTTTCCAATTTTCAAGCGCGATTTTAGAAATAGTACCTTTAGTTCTTTCGTTGCGAGGCTGTACATCACTAACATAATCATGCAAACAGTTTAGATCCAGATCAGACGGTTTGATACCCATATCAATGTTTTCTAAGTGAAAACCTCTTAAATTCCAATTTTTAAAAGTAAGAGAAGAAATCCGAAGATTTCGGAAACTTTCGTAGGTCCGGAGAAATTAAGAAAAATCCAGAGAAATGTCAACCCTGTTACAGAAAGCTGGGCTATTTTCCCTCCTGTCACAAAATTAGCATGACGGCACAGGGGCTCATTGATGAGACTATATAAACAATAAACATGTACTTATAAAGAGTACACTTGTCCTATGCAATCAACGTAGAGCCAGGTCAGAGGGCTCCTAAAGTCGGCGTCATATGAACATTACAATATGTGTTGCGGTGCCGTAAAAACCCTTCTCAATCATCCCAGAGACCTACCTACTTGTCATCGTTTTGGGGCTTAATTATCAAGGGGAATTGTTTCTGTTTATAATATTAGACCGGGCAGGTCGGTGGTTTTGATCCCATGCGCTGTTTCGCAACGAATGGGATTAGCCGAAATCATCTCCCTGAGATCATCGATCATCATCTCCCTGAGATCATCGATCATCACCTCATCACACCATTGCGTCAATTAGTTGTTATGTCAGGTGGCTGCATAAGGCTAGATGAAAGTAAACAGAAAGTCCCTGTAAGAGGTTTCTGTTTTACTTTCACCTTGCTGCCACCTGTCCTACATTTCTTGCATAGGGCGTATATATTTTATATTAGCATAGGTATGTAGCGACATGATTTAAAAACATTTCTAATTTGAAAAAATATTTCAAATCATGTCGAAAACCGGCATCTGGAAATTTGATTTAACATGATTTGAAAAAAAAAAAAATTTAATTTTTTTTTTACATAGGCTGGTATTTAATAGCATGCATATATTAAGTATTTATATAAGTGTTTCCGGCACCGCAACACAGTGAATATAGTTGAGTTATTTGAATGTGAAATATTTAAGTGAATGTCATAACTTTTGAGCTAGTAGATAGAATTACTTCATAATTGGCATGCGTTTGCATCTCATGAGGCTGCACAGTTTGAAAGGAGGCATGTCAGAGTCAAGATCATCCTTCGATGTCAAATGTCAAGTATATAGGCCAATGTGATAATTTTTGAGCTAGTAGATAAAATTACTTCATAATTGGCATGCGTGTGCATCTTATGGAGCTGCACATTTGGAAAGGAGGCACGTCAAGGTCAAGAGCGGAAAGGGGGACAAACCGTTGTTTTACAAGGGCATCTTGTTTCTTCTTTGTTTAAGGTTGTCATTTTTTCGATATGCTACGCCCCTCCACCTTACGGAAAACCCTGTATCCACACATTGATGTGCAGGCAACATATCGTTAGGTCAGTCTGGATGGAGGGCGGTAATACTAGCATATGGATGGACTGTCAGGCAGACGGGCGGGTCGGTCACCTGGCAACAAGGCAGCCAATCTGGCAGTTAGGCAGCAATGCCAGACATGCAGGTATAGGCAGCAAGGCAGCTACGTAGCACGTTAAGCAGTCAACCCACAGGTACTTGACACATACTTTATTATCTATTAACCCCCCCCCTTTTTTTTTAAAAAAAAAAAAAAAAAATTTTTTTTTTTACTATACTTCTATTATAGATACAAGGTAAACAGCGCAATTCAACACCTAGTCTTTACTATCGACTTAAGCTGATGCTAAAATAGACTCGATCGCCGATATTCTCTTGTGGTATCCTCGGGAAAGGATTAATTTATCAATATCTACTTTTTATTTCATCAAATTCCGTCAAATAACGCCACAGTATGTGAATTATAACGAAAATAAGCATCAAAAAGTTTTCTGTCGTTTTCATGGTACATAGCAACGAATGTACATGTAGGGGTGATCTGTTATTTGTCCACAATAAACGGCCTATGCCACTGGAACTTTCACCAAATATTATAAATCATCTTTAAATGAAATATTATCAGTTTTATATAATTTACATAGAATGCAAAATTAAAAGAAACTTTACCTGTTTAATTTTGACCAATGAGATCGCTCCGTTCATTCAATTCATTCCGGTATTCAAAATGGCATTCACAATGAAATGAGTCTTTCACTTGTCAATTTCATGCCAAATTACATGTATATTTCATATAGCTGATAGTGAAGAGGGTCATGTTCCGACACAAACGCGATTAGGTGAAAGTTCCAGCCGTAAAGGCCGTTAAATGTGCAAACCGACTAGATTACCCCTTATTTTGGGCAATAAATTCTGTACCAAGAGAACGACAGAAAACTTTTTGATGCAAATTTTCGTTATAATTCACATACTGTGGCGTTATTTGACGGAATTTGATGAAATAAAAAGTAGATATTGATAAATTAATCCTTTCCCGAGGATACCACAAGAGAATATCGGCGATCGAGTCTATTTTAGCATCAGTTTAAGTGAATAGTAAAGACTAGGTGTCGAATTGCGCTGTTTACCTTGTATCTATAATAGAAGTATAGTAAAAAATAGATAATAAAGTATGTGTCAAGTACCTGTGAGTCAACCAATAAGGCAGTCAGGCAGCTAAATAGCCAGATAGCCAGGCAGCCAAGCAACTAGCCAGCCGGACAGCATGACAGCAAGCTAACCAGCCAGCAAGCCTGTCAGCCGACCAGTCAGCCAGTCATTTAGCTATTTAGCCAGCCATTTAACCATTCCGCCAGCCAGCCAGCACAACAGCATGGTAGCTGGTAAACCAGCCAACATAGCAACCAGCCAACATAGCAGCCAGCCAGTCAGCCAGCTAAAGAATGAGCATTCAGCTAGCGAGTTTTCTATGCAACAAACCAGCCAGACAGTCAGGGAGACAGCAAGGCAGCAATCTAGCCAGTCATCAAACAAGTCACACAGCGTGGCAACTGGGCAGCCAGCTAACCAGATATCCAGCTAGCCGTTCAGCTAGCCACATAACAACAAGGTGAGTAATAGAATAATGTGATGAAACAATATTCATGAAGGAATATTGAAAGTTGCGGGGAGGACTATGTAACAGGTTCCAGATTGCATGGGCGTAGGGGCGTTTCTACTATCTAAAGGGGCGTGGGACTAAACGGTAATACATTGTAGATGGAGTTAGGAGTTAGGGGTAGATTGGAGGCTGTGAGGGTTGCGGTCTGGATATAATAATAATAATAATAATAATAACGACTTTATTTCATGTGGATTACATATTTGGTATCTAACAAACAAACCAATTTTCAATATGGTCCACAAACAAAATTAACATATATACAACACGAAGGAACACAATTACAAATCAGTATTTTTAAACCTTTGCAAACAGAGTGGACCCTGAAAAGACAGTTCCTGTAGGAGCTCTCCCCAGGGACTACTCTGTTTACTTAAAGAATTTTAAAGATTAAGCTGAACATGATAATGCATAAGTGTCATTATGAGAATTCAAATTTTGTTATCTATACATGAATATTGATAGGTAGAGACAATATAAAGCCAAAACAAAACGACGATTTAACAAATAGCAAAGATCTAGATCAATGAAATTTCATAACAAACGGGAAGGAATATACCAAAGATACTTCAAACCCTTTACTCCATGGTATATTTCAAGTATTGAAGAAAGGTGATCACTTAAACAAGGTTGAAAGTAAATCAAAATGAGCCTAAATGTGCACTCTGTTTTACTTTAAACCCGCTTCAAGTCACCATCTACTAGAGAACAAAAAACAGTTTTCATGAAACATATCTATGTGGCAAAGGGTTAAAGCAACATGTAGGTTTTGATCAAGATCCATATTTATATCATAACTTATATACATAGAAGCCCTTACAAGCAGCTAAGGCCTTGATCAGTCATTAACCCTATTAGCTCATCGCATATTCAAAAAAGTACCCCTCATTTTATGGATACTATTCAAACCATTTATTTAAAAGGAGAATATAATGTATTTGAAAACTTAGAATGTTGTCTATTTCAGAATAAATTCTCCTTCTAGCAAACAATGTATACTCTGATCAGAGAGCTTCTTAAGGAAGTATCTCATCTGGGTCTACACTTTCAGCAAAAACTACTATCGACATAATTAGCGGGCTAAAGGTTAATAGTGTAACAGCCGATCAGGGATTCAGCAGCAAAAACATAGCCTACATGAAACAATCGCAACATTAACCCCTTACCGCACATGACATAGTTCTAGTTTTGAAGACAGGTGATCACTTAAAGCAGGTTGAAAGTAAAGCAGAATGCGCCTTAAGATGCATTAAGCTTTTTCAGCCAGCCTTAAGTTGCTAAGGTATAGATCTAGCAAATATTCTTATTTAACTTTTTGTAAATAATTATGACTGCACAAATTGAATGCGCTTAAAGGCGCTTCGATATGTGGTAATGGGTCAAGGAAGGCGGTGGCTAGACTGGCACCTTAGGAATAATGATAAGATTTTATTTTAAGATTTTATTTCCACCTTTAGACTAACAAGTCCATGAGGTAACACATTCAATACATTCATCAAGATGACATTGATCAACAGAAGTAATCTATATCATTCAAGCTAGTTTTCAATGCGTACATATAAATTTTCAGCGATCTAGCCACCCTGAAAAAGTTTGTTCTAAAAATAATTAGACTGCAGACTGATACAAGTCATCTGCAAACAGTTCAGACTAGGGCCAGACAGTTCCTTCTATGGAGACTCTGTCTGATCTTTGGTTACTCTGTTTACCAAACACTAAAATCTACCTTAAGTTACAAAGCTGAAGTACTTTTTGAAATTGTTATTGTAATAAATATTTTGAAAGAGAAGCTGTATGGTGACTAGATCTAGATCTTATACTGAAACTGTTCTCATTTACAATGCAAGTATAAGTACAAATGAATTGTTATTTATCATAAATGCTTTTTGTATAGTCATAGACTGTTATTATTTCAATGCTCTTAAAGTAATCAATGAAATATAAACTCAAAAGCTCTAAACTTCGTTCTTGATTTATCAACTTTTTCCAAGAGCAAATTTCCATTATCTCTTGAAACTGTGTCCATCAATCTAGAACCTCTACTATGAATCCTCTGGAAACAAGTTTTGTTTTTGTAGCGGAGAAGGTGTATATGTAGGCTATTTATTTATATAAACTTAGCCTTGTGTAACTTTATAACTTATAAAACGACCAAACAGAACGCACAACGTTTAGTTCTATGGCATACTTTTCTACCCACATAAATAAAAAGCTATAGTTCTGACAACGTATCAACAACAAATTCAGTAATATATAGAACTAGTAACATCTGAACAAATGCATGACATAACAAATGCATGACAATGCATGAAAAGCATTATATACAGTAGCCATTTATTCTATTATCATAATGAGAGATCTTCGCATTAGATAACGTCACAACTGTCAGTAGAATTGATTTATGGTCCAAGGGACGCAAACCCTATAATTAAATTTAAACCTGACGCGATGAACTTATACCCCCTGCAATATCATCGCGCTGCATGCACCAACAATGTGTCCAGAGATACCCGTATCTTATAGATTCAAGTGTCATGTTCGCCGGCTCAGCCGTTGATCTTGGCGATTTAATTAAAAGTTTTCGTGAGAAAATGAGAGTATCTTAAACGGCAGCCGGTTAACGAGTGCAGCCCGATATCATCGCAAAAAGATTCTGATAGATAGATCAAATTAGATCTATCAAACAACATCTAATAGGTCAAAATAAAATAGTTCAAATTAAATCTGTTAACCAACATTATATATCTATCAAAAGTGCTCGACAGAATCCAGAACCCCGGCTACCTATAAGAAACGTTTAATTTCCGATATCTGCAGCCAGACTTCAAAACCGCGCCAAGCACCTGTGAGATCCATCGACAGAAAAGTAATTACGTAACGAATGACGTCAAAAGTGACAACATAGGGAATTCCGCTAACATTCTTGGGGAAATCCTTGTGACATCACAGCCTACTGTAGAAAACCTGCAGCTTAAAGGGACTCGCAACCGGATGGTGTACTTGTCAAAATAAAATAAAATACTCAAATAAAAGCAAATTTGTGGCATTATTTGGCTTCTGACATTAAAAAAATATGATCAGTCCAAAAAAAGTCTAAAGAATCGTCACCGAATCTTAGATTTTTAGATATTTTCCATCGTTTTTCTATACCGACTAGTAGACGGTATAGTTGTTGTTGTTACTTCTCTACACGGGCTCAGACATAAACACGAGCCGAATTACGAAGTTGTATGCACTTTCGACCGCTACACATTGAAATACGTTAAATCGATCCGAGATAAACGGATAGTTCCGTGGTCCATTGGTCTAAGCGGTTTCCCCTATTTTGCCTTCTGTCCGCCAATGCCGGGCCACGGGTTCGAATCCCACCAGAGACCAGTAATTTTTTTTATTGAAATACATTTTTTTAAACAGAATTTCTTATCCTAAACTAATTCTTTACCATTTATATAAGCGTTTGACACATATTTACAAATTACTATTTTTAATGCACCATCTGGTTGCGAGTCGCTTTAATGCAAGTTGAAAATTTACACACAATTACAAGTCCTCTACTAAGAGAATGATATAGATCTATGCAACAGCTATAGAAAAAAGGGAAAAAGAAACATTTTAATAGTTATGTAGATCTATTTCGAAGTGTACTTAGTAACGTTGACTTGACTTGACTTGATCCTGATTTTAATGTTCAACTGTTGCTGGTATTCCCAGTAGCTGGGGTAGGCAGCAGGCGGCTACCACTTCTAATTCCAGTTTACGTGAGAAAATGAGAGCATATTAAAGTTTAATTTAAACGACAGCCATCTGGCGAGTACAGCCCGACAACACCACAAAAATATCCTGATAGAGCTTCCTGCAATGCAATCGTGCTGCACGCACCAACAATGTGTCCAGAAATAACTGTAGATCTTTTTCAAAGTGTACTTAGTAAAGTTTACATGAAAAAATGAGAGCATATTAAAGTTTAATTTAAACAACAGCCATCTGGCGAGTACAGCCTTACAACACCGCAAAAAGATCCTGATATAGCTTCCTGTAATGCAATCGTGCTGCACGCACCAACATTAGCAGGTTACAGACAGTAAAGAATGCAGAATACTGTCAAAGAAAACTAGATTAACATCAATTATACTGAGAAACCTAATAGAAAAATTAATATATGTTAAACCATGCATATATTCTCATTCATATGGAAAATCAAATAGCAAAAATCAACATGTCTAAAGACAATTTTAACTATTGTGCCTGTTTTCTAGATCTAATTAATATTATTATTATATCCATTATTACTCTACTTTTGCCTGAGAGGCGTGATAAACGAACATTGATAAGTTTCTAATAGTCTTGTCTACCGTGCTATTAATTAGTTCTACAAATTTAAACATATTTGGCCTAATCAAGAAGTACCTCGGAATGTATTTCTTTCTCAAGTCTTCAAACTGTTTACATTCCAATACAAAATGAAATTCGTCTTCTAGGACTGAACATGTTCTACATTTTCTTTCATTGTATGGTATTGGAAGTGGTTTGTTCCATCGCCCAGTTTCAACTGCTAGTCTATGAGATGAGACCCTCAGTTTAGTTAATGCTTGACAAAATTTCATCATGTTAATTTTATGTAAATATGGTTGAAACTCAAATTTCGAAATTTGGTTATAAAATATTGCTCTACTTGAGTCATTTAATCTACCTTCCCAACTTTGTACAAACTGGTCATTTAATCGTTGTTTCACTAAAGATAGAAAGACCTTTGTATTTCCAACAGTTTGTGATATCCAGACATAATGAAAACCTAAATTACATAATAAGTCCCTTACATTGGAACACCAGTTAACATACTGCTTTTCTTCAGCCTCGTTTTTTAACATATTGTAAACTTTAGTTATATACTTATTCTCATCAGAGGTCAAAATCTTAGTCCAATATTTAATCGTATTATAATATCTACTAGTTTGACAGCTTGTTCTCCCGAGTTCCCCATAAACGAAATCATTTTGCGTTGTTTTTCTCACACCTAATATTTTTTTTACAAAATTGTAAATGGACTCTTTCAATAGCAGGTGCAGTAGCAAAACCCCATACTTCACTTGCATAATTCAATATTGGTGATACTAATTTATCAAATAATTCTAGTCTATGTGCAGGTGTAATATAAGTGAATTTATGTAAGTATTTATTCAACTTAAAAATAGCTTTCTGTGCCTGTCCTGCTAATGTTTCTTGAGTCTTTTTAAAAGATCCACCAGATGTAAATGTAATACCTAAATATGAAAAATTATTGACTATTTCAATACTGTTACCATCGTACTGAAAGTTTAGATTATCGCTCACTTTACCACCTTTTCTAAATATCATTATTTTTGTTTTATTTGTATTTACTTTCAGTTTCCAAGTTTGACAGTACTCAAACAAAGCATCTAAACCTTTTTGCACTTCTAGTTCATTATCAGCAAACAAAACAATGTCATCAGCATATAACATCAGAAAAACTTTGAACATGTCAACACTTATACCATTTAGTCCACTCTTCATAAAAGTATCCTCTAGATCATTCAAAAACATAGTAAATAAAAAGGGTGATAAGCATTCACCCTGTCTCACTCCCAAAGCACATTGAAATGGATCACTTAAGGTATTCATATATTTTATTCTCGATTTAATACCTGTATACATAGACTGTATAATGTTTAGAATTTTACCCCTAATTCCTAGCTTCATTAACTTTGACCAAAGATTCTCACGAACTACATAGTCAAAAGCTTTGGTAAAGTCAATAAACGTACAAAATAGTTTTTTCTTTTGATTCAAATAACTTGAAATAAGCCCATTTAGCACGAAAATGTTGTCCACTGTAGACATGTTTGGTCTAAAACCAGCTTGAGCCTCAACATATACATTGTAATTCTCAGCCCACAACTGTAATCTATTATTCAAAATACGTGTGAACAATTTTCCTATACAACTTAGAAGTGTAATACCTCTATAATTTTCTACATTTTCAAGTTTTCCTTTCTTATGCAGATATAAACCCATATTAAACGTAAATAACAGCTTACTTCAGCTGCAAACTACAATATGCGGCGTATAGAAAGCTTGGCGCCTTGTAATGAATTCCATGTACAGTAATCTAACTTGTTTATATAAATTTAAACTATAGTGGGAATGAACTTTCACCCCTGATCAGCAAATTTTCATCACTATATTACATTTTGAAGCATTAACAAGTGACTACACTATCTGTCTTAGGGGTGAGCAGTAGGGGGTCCCTTGTTGTTGTGTTGTGTTAACGGGGGAGGGTGTGAAGGCGGTTCGGGAAATATAGGTGGGGGCAATAGGGGTAACCATCTCTCTTTTTATGCCAACGTATGGGGTAAAGGAGCGATATTGTACATTTGAAATCGGGTATTGAAGGTTGTCATTTTTCTACAACTAATTCGAAAGTATATGTTTGAGTTTACATAAATGTCCATAGTGTTGAGAACAGAAACAAAAGATTTGTAATTAAATTATTTTACCATGGTAACTTAATTAAGAATTCTTGTCATGAAATTTCCCGTGTCTTCTAAATTTCCATAGCAAAATAATGTTTATGACAAATATGTTTTTGCTATCAGTTTGTATACTGTATGATAGGATAAAACAGAAGAAGACATTTTCCTCTGTCTCAAAGTGGAAAAAATAGTTTTTAGTGGGTGGATGAATAATAATTAGTATGTAAGAAACAACATGCCCTTGTAAAACAACGGTTTGTCCCCCTTTCCGCTCTTGACCTTGACGTGCCTCCTTTCCAAATGTGCAGCTCCATAAGATGCACACGCATGCCAATTATGAAGTAATTTTATCTACTAGCTCAAAAATTATCACATTGGCCTATATACTTGACATTTGACATCGAAGGATGATCTTGACTTTGACATGCCTCCTTTCAAACTGTGCAGCTTCATGAGATGCAAACGCATGCCAATTATGAAGTAATTCTATCTACTAGCTCAAAAGTTATGACATTCACCTAAATATTTGACCTTCAAGGACGACCTTGACCTTGACATGCCTCCATTCAAAATGTGCAGCCCCATGAGATACAAATACATGCCATTTATGAAGCTTTTATTTGTACTGTCTTATTTCACATTCAAATAACTCAACTATATTCACTGTGTTGCGGTGCCGGAAACACTTATATAAATACTTAATATATACATGCTATTAAATACCAGCCTATGCAAAAACTTTTTTTAAAAAATTTTTTATTTTTTTTTCAAATCATGTTGAATCAAATTTCCAGATGCCGGTTTTCGACATGATTTGAAATATTTTTTCAAATTATGTTTTTTTTTCAAATCATGTCGACTGTGAAAACATGATTTGAAAAAATTGACATGATTTGAAATATTTTTTCAAATTAGAAATTTTTTCAAATCATGCCGCTACATAGGTACATTGTTTGTAATGGACAATTATACTCCTCGCTAGGGTCCATTGTGGATTAACTGCAATTTCTGTTTCAGGTTGCCTGGTGTGTGAGGGAAGTCATTGTTGCATGTGCCATGTGTGTAATGGGGTGGGGTAGGGGAAGTGACAATGCTGATTTAAAAGAGAAGTGTGTCATTGATGGAATTTCTTGTACTCAGGCTAGCATTTAAGTGAAACATAATGGTTCGTACAGGCAAGAGCCCTTACAGACGTGATCAGTGTGAAAAGTCATTTAACAGAAAACGCACTCTAGTTCAACACAGGTTTGTTCATACAGGAGAGAAACCTTATAAATGTGGCCTGTGTGAAATGTCATTTAAAAGAAAAAGCACTCTGGTGCAACACAGGCTGACACATGTTGGAGAGAGGTCACACAAGTGTGACCAGTGTAAAAAGTTGTTTAAAACGAAACGCATTCTAGTTCAACACAGGGTTGTTCATACAGAAGAGAAACCATATAAGTGTGACCTGTGTGAAATGTCATTTAAGAGAAAATACTCTCTAGTTCAACACATGCTGAAACATGTTGGAGAGAGACCATACAAGTGTGACCTGTGTGGCAAGTCATTTAAATATA
Organism: Gari tellinella; assembly: GCA_922989275.2. NCBI lineage: Eukaryota > Metazoa > Mollusca > Bivalvia > Cardiida > Psammobiidae > Gari > Gari tellinella. Next base: position 11,274,938 of record OV277863.1, on the reverse strand, counting down.
AATCTGTTTTAGTGCAACATATGATTATACATATAGGAGAGAAACCCTATAAATGTGACAAGTGTGGAAAGTCATTTGCAAGGAAATTCATTCTAGTTAAACACATGACGATACATACAAGAGAGAGCCCATACAAGAGGAACCTGTCTGGAAAGTCAGTTATTTACCAAAGCAATGTAGTGAAAAACACGAGGTTACATACAGGAGAGAAACCTTATACATGTGACCTGTGTGAAAAGTCATTTACGAAGGAAGGTACCCTAGTTAAACACATGATGATACACACAGGAGACACTCCAAATAAGTGTGACCTGTGTGAAAAGGGATTTATTTACCGTAGCAGTTTGGTGAAACACAAGATGTTACATAGAAGAGAGAAACCTTACAAGTGTGACCTGTGTGAAAAGTCATTTACAAGGGAAGACGTCCTAGTTAAACACGTGATGATACACACAGGAGAGACTCCAAACAAATGTGACATATGTGAAAAGGCATATATTTACCGCAGCAGTTTGGTGAAACACAAGATGATACATCTAGAAGAGAAACCTAACAAGTGTGACATGTGTGAAAGGTCATTCACATATAAACACACTCTAGTGGAACACAGGCTGATACATTATGGAGAAAGACCATACACGTGTGATCTGTGTGAAAAATCATTTCAACGTAAAAGAACTTTAGCTCAACATATGATGGTACATACACAAAAGAGGCCCTACCTATGTTACGTTTGTAGAAAGTCATTTAAAAGCAATGGTTATTTACGGCAACATATGATGATACATACAGGAGAGAGACCTTACAAGTGCAGCCTGTGCGAAATGTCATTTACTAGGAACGGTCAATTAATGCAACACGCGGCGGTACATATAGGAGAGAGACCTTACAAGTGTGACCTTTGTGAAAAGTCATTTGCTCATAACAGCAGTTTAGTTAAACACATGTTGATACACACAGAAGAGACATCGTACAAGTGTGACCTGTGTGGAAAATTATTCAATAAGCATGACAAGTTAGTGATACACGTGAGGTTTCATTTAGGAGAGAGACCCTATAAATGTGACTTGTGTGGAAAGTCATTTACAACGAAAGCCGTTTTAGTTCAACACATGACCCAACACACTGGAGGGCGACACTTTACATGTGACCTGTGTGATAAGTCGTTTAAAAGGAATGACTCTTTAGTTAACCACATGACGGTACATACAGGAGAAATATTTCACAAATGTGATATGTGTGAAAAGGGATTTATTCATCCAAGCAGTTTAGTGAGACACAAGATGTTACATACAGGAGAGAAGCGTTATACATGTGACCTGTGTGAAAAGTCATATTCAAGGAATAGTCTTTTAATGCAACACATGACAATACATACAGGAGAGACATCTTACAAGTGTGACCTGTGTGAAAAGTCGTTTACATGGAAAACCAGCTTAGATAGACACATGGTGGTACATACAGCAGAGTGATGTTTGTGAAAGTCATTTACTAGAAACAGTAAATCAGCGAGATACATGATAATGCAATAAATCAGAGCTCTAGATAAGAGGGAAACTAAAAATATAATATATATATATATATATACTTTATGTTTAGACCAAACCCTAAGTTCACACCATAGGGTTTCGAGCAGGCATAAATACTTCAATTTTCAGACCCTTTATCTGGAGCCGTGATACCTGGTAGGCAATACATACGGGATTAAGAGGTTTTACGTGTGATATTTGTGAGAAAACATTTATTCCGCATGGAAGCCACGCATACTCCATATAACTTCCAAGAGAAGGATGCGAAGAACAGCGAAAACAACTAAACAATTCATACAATTTCTTGGCAGACCTCTGTATGCATTTGCTTCAACCTACCACCCAGGAAGCCATACTTTTTCCGCTCTCTACAACAACATTCATTGGGGGACAAACATTGTGGGTGTTGTTCGGAGAGAGTGGTTATCGGGAGGGAAAATCAATACCCTAAGCGTGCTGAAAGCATGGCTTCGCTTGCATTTTCAAACAGTTTGAAACGTGATCAGACGCTACGTAACGCGGCGTCTGATCTGGGTTCAAACTGTTTGTCACTCGTCTTTACGTTTCTTCTGTCAAAATGTCCAATATCTAACATTGAGATAAAACAGCAGACGACAATTTTAAGCAAAATAAGAAGAGGATATTTATTGCAGCGGGGAAGAGTTAGGCCAAAATGTTTTGTTTTGGGAACAGCGGCAAACATTGTTGTAAGGAGGGAATCTCTGTTCAGGGGCCTTTGTAGGGAGGGGCACTGTATTGAACCTTTTAAATTACTCTTGCCAGGAACTGTATACACAGGGCCTCGAAATGGATATATACACCGATGGAATTCTCTGTGAAGCCGCATGAGATAAGCTGTTACTGACCTGATGGGTAGATAAGCTCTTTGCCGATAATTTTCAAGCATGCTTATTTCTGTAATTGATGTCAAAATTAACACTTTTTCCCGTCGCAGACGGGTCTGTTTTCTCTTTAGACCTCAACTCTCTGAAACATTTAAACCAATCAGGAATGATCAGAAACCTAGGTCAATGACCATTTGCTTGAAATGCAGTACTCTCATTGGCTAATAGGCCGAGATGGCCTAGAATTTCCGGTGGTTTACTGGGAAATAATAGTAGATTATCACTTGCTAATCTCAATGTTTCGAACAGTGGGATTATCGCCACATGTTTAACTAACTGTTGCTTCTATTATGAGTTTTCCCGTATGGCTTCCCAAACTGAACGGAATAAAACTAATCCTAGATTGGAACCGTTGACGTCATGATAGTGCCAAAATGTCACGAAAAGTTATTCTATGAAAACCTGTGACTCCACACGGGGTAAAAATTGTATTTTTTGCTTTAAAATTGACAAACAATTTAGTTTGAAAAAGTCGTTTTAAAAGCATGAAATATATAGAATAACTGTATGTTCAGTGAAAGATCGATATTTCATTCATTCGGGAACATAATCCTTCGCCACTCGTGCAAATATAACATCTGATGTTCACTCAATGAATTGAATATCGTCCTTAAACGGCAAAATAGTTATCTTATATATACTACAATATATGGTTTGAATAATATTTTAAAATATTTAGATATTTATATAATATGAAGATCGATATTTAATTCATTTGTGAACTTCAGACTGTTATATTTTCACGGGTGGCCTCGCCAATCGTAAAAAATATACGTCTGATGTTCACTTCATGAATTAAATTTCGATCTTACACTGAAAATACAGTTATCCTCAATACACTACATTATATGGTTTATAAAATGTTTCAAAACATTAAGATATTTATATGATACATTGCACAATGTTACGTGTCATGTATGATTTAAAGACATTAAGCCAGTCCATTCATTGATTCCCCCTCCATTGTTCCCACTAGGTGTCAAAATAACTGTAAAGCATGCGCTCAGCCAATGTCAGCAATCTCAAGTTTGCTATAGAGGCCCTCACATGCTCACACCCAAGGGTTTTTCAATGGGTTTTACAACCCCAACTATCTTATTATAGGTACGGGCCTCACATGAAACGACTGACTGATTCTTTGCCTAGACATCTGTACAGTATTGTAACAGTAAAAACATGCAATCATGATTTAATCCTAACTTTTTTCAGACTAGGTGTTACCACCCAAGCTTGGTCATGTAATGTCTTTAACTCGTAGCAATACGCTATGAAGTATTTCTTTGTAGGTTGTATATTATTCTGTTCAAGCAAGATTAAAATAGATACTATTTGTACTGAATATTATATTATTTTTAAACATGATAATAATTATACGCATCATATATTGTTATGGACTGGAGTTATTACATGAATCCCTCGATTAAAATGAACCCGGGTCAATATTAAACGATGTATGGGCCTATTTTCAACGTTAAAGAAATGACACGGGTTGCCCCCACACGTGAAAAGTGAGTCTAGCGTGAAAAAGATGATCAGCCGTTGAAAATTGACCATGGTATGTATAGATAATCATATGATACTGATAAACGATTTTATCACAGACTGTTCAAGTCTTGATTCACTGCAATACAATTACGTAAAATTAAATAGTTTCACAGTTCTCTTTCATATGTTTCACCACATTATCAGAATAGTACAGAACCTCTGATTTACTATGCAAACGTACGTCGTATTCCAACGATGGAAAAGACCCAGAGTCTGTTCTCAGCGCGGGGACAGCAAGCTCACGTTACAATTTACGTGAAGTTTTTACCCCGTTGAATATAAGATCAGAGTCGCTTCTTACAGCAGGGCAAACATTTCACATACCAACAACATATTACGTGAAAATTGACCCCGTTGAAAATAGACCCCCTGTCCGTGATAAAAAAAGGGGCAGGATGGGGATGGAGAATTTCTAGACATGTGCTTGGTCCACACATGCACTTGCTATGTCAGTTTCAAAACAAATGCAATCCTTATGGGCCCGTCACACCATAACGTTCTGGCCAACGTTCTCTGACGATTGAGGAAACGTTGGTAGTCGCCCATGGTCGCTGGGATAGCGCCAGAAGAGCGTTGTGCGAACGCTAGTAAACGCTAGTAAACGTCGGTGATCGTCTGTAATCGTCGGAGAACGCTGTTCCACAAAAAAAGTTTTGAACATACACAAAAGTTTTCTCTGAGACCAGCGTTCTTCGAACGTTTAGTGTTAAACGCTGGAGATCGTTTAAGAACGTTCGTTGAACGTTTTACTAACGTTCACCGAGCGTTGCACGCGTTCGGCTATCGTTAGTCAGTCGTTACTCTAGCGTTACTTGGTTGTTACTAATCGTTTACTTTGCAGTGAACGACTCACTGGCGACATGTCAACGACCGCTGAACGGCCCCCTAGCGTTCTAAGCGTGTGATAAAAGTCAAACAAACGTCCTTTGGCGTCCATTTAGCGTTATTCGAACGTTTCCCGAACGTCCATGTATACGGGTATATAAACTAATGTTTTGTAAGAAAGGTTCATTTGATTTTGGACTACCGTAGAGAACCACTGCTATGGAGGACCCAGACAGACTAAGGAGGCTATATTTGCTTGCTAAAGCCCAACATGAAGTAGATGTACTGAACTTAAACAAGCTGAACACATTCAGGGATCTGGTCCGCCGAGAAAAAGACCCCGACGAAGACGACAGTGCTGGAGTAAATCATGGATATTAAGGCGTCAAGAGTTTGGTCTGTACGACCAACTCATGGTTAAAGTTCGCCAGACAGATATCAGTACCTTCAACAAATTCATGCGCATGCCTCCGGAAATGTTTGATTAAATCCTTGGATGTGTCAGGAGCAGATTGACAAAGCAGCACACCTTTAACCGAGAGGCCCTCGAACCTGGCCTGAAACTGGCGGTGACACTGCGACATTTGGCTTCTGGATCTAAGTATGCTGACATGAAGTTTGGGTGGCGCGTTCCATCTAACACAATCTCCGTCCTTGTCCGTGAAGTGTGCCGGGCTATCATTGACGAGTATCTGCAAGAGGTAATGACTCCTCCAAGCACCCCTGAAGCCTGGCGTGAGATTGCCAACCAGTTCATGACAAGGTGGAACTTCCCTCATTGTTGTGGTGCCCTTGACGGCAAACATGTTGCTTGCAGATGCCCTAACAAGTTAATCTGGGCAGATGTTGTCACGCGATGTTCATTGAAAATGATTGTACACACTACCATATTTGGAAATCTGTCTTCTGTGTGTTCCACAGCAGTTCGTTTTCGCGGATAAACTCGACCAGACTATCCTCTACCACCCGGTCCACGATCTTACAATCCTTTCTCTGCTCCTTCCCTCTCTTTTCAATGGTCGGGCCGTCATCACTTGGAGTTTCAGGGTGTTTAGGGTCTTCAGGGGGTGTCACATGGCCCATAATTTCTCGGAAGTGTTCTTCCTCATGGTGTTCTTCTTCGTCAGAAGACAATGCTAGTGAAAGAGGCTTCTTCTTACCTACAGCGCTAGTAGCAGAAGTCACCTTCCCATCCTTTTTGCGTCTTGGCGACATGATGCTGACTGGTCAAACTCACAAGAACAACTGAATTCACTACGAAATTCCAAGCGTTTTGTACCCGTTCGACCGTAAATTTCACACGCCAGCAAAACTTTATTCTGTTGTTAGTCACACGTTAGTCACACGTTAGTCGAACGCTCAACACGCTCGTCTAACGTTGGCAAATCGTTCGTCGCGCGCCAGTGGCACGCTAGCACACGCTTATGGTTTTCAGGGGTATCTTACTTCGTCGCTGTTACACGCTTCTCGTGCGTTAGAAACACGCTTGCCATGTGTTAGGCACACGTTTATCAAACGCCAGAAGTGTCATCTATATTCTAGAACGCTCGAAAATTGAACGATTGAAACGCTCAGAGATCGTTGGCCAGAACGTTATGGTGTGACGGGCCCTTTATCGTTAATGTTTAACATACTTTTGATAATTGTTAAAAAAAACCGTCACTGAACATAGTTCAAGCTTTTAATGGCTATTTTTGCAATCAAATGTAACGTTAATTTAGTGTAATATTATGACTTTGGTTATTGTCTGTTTCACGGTGATAATATTGTAGATAATTAGGCTAATTAAATTTACACAAAGTCACTATCCTGCTATTGTTAAATAGTTTCAAAACAAATGTCACTGTGTGTGTTGGGTGCGTGCATGTGTGTATGTTGTTCGTCAGATTTATACGTTCCTCTAGGCCCAGCTTCTGCATTGTTGATGACAAGGGGTTTATGTACGTTCAAACCATTTAACCCTTTCAAGATCAAATTTATCGTGTTGTGTTCACCCCTTCACCGCCATATTGTCGTCTGCTTCAATATTGTTGTCTGCGATATCGTTTCAAAGTTAGATTTGAGGCAGCATACCAATCGCATGGCATCAAAATGTTTGCCTCATAATAATCTAGGCGAAATTCGAATGTGGGTCATATCCAATCAAAGATTAGGTCACTATGTCAAATTATAGACAAGACCGCCTCTAGAGCACTCACCTTGATACACCATGTACAACTTGTGACCTAGGTTTTGACCACACATGACCCATATCAACCTTGACATAGTGTTCAATAGGGCAAACATTTCGACCAAGTTTCATTACGATTCAATTAGATTTGTAGCCTTTATGGTGTTAACAGGTTTTTTATGATTTGACTTAGTTATCTAGGTTTGACCCACATTCGAATTAGACATAGATTTTATTGCAAATACTTTGGTTATGTTTCACTAAGATCCAATAGAATGTGTGGCCTTTAGAGTGCGTACAAGATATTTCTATGATTTGATCTAATGACCTAGTTTTTGATCCAACACCTTTGAACTTGACCTGGATTTTATTAACATTTTGACAAAGTTTTATTAAGATACGGTATTATGAGCTTGGTTTCCTCTAGAGTGTTATAATGGTTTTTCTATGAGTTAACCTGGTTACCTATTTTTTGACCCGACATGGCCCACATTCGAACTTGACCTCGATTTCAATAAGGCAAATATTTTGACCAAGTTTCAGTAAGATCCAATAAAATTCGCTGCCTCTAGAGTGTTAATAAGAGTTTTCTATGATTTGACCTAGTGACCTATTTTTTTACCCGAAATGACCCACATTCAAAATTGACCTTGAATTCATTGAGACAAACATTTAAACCAGATTTCATTAAGATAAAATGAGATATGTAGCCTTTTACTGTTTTCAATGTTTTCCTATAATTTGACCTAGTGACCTAGTTTTTGACAGGACATGACACACATTCATAATTGAACTAGATACCAATAATGTTAACACTTTCATTAAGTTTCATTAGCATCCAATGAGAGTTGTAACCTCTAGAGCGTTAACAAGGTATTTCTATGATTTGCCCTTATGACCTTGTTTATGATCCGACATGACCCACATTCAAACCTGACCTAGATATCAATAAGGTAAACATTTTGACAAAATTTCATTAAGATCTGATGAGATGTATAGCCTCTAGAATGTTAACAAGGTTTTCTATGATTTGACCTAATGACTTAATTTTTGACCTTACATGACCCACATTCAAACTAAGTGGACTATCTACAGGGAACTCTTTCTGGATTTCTAAATGTCTTGAAAGAAATAACTACAGTGCTCCCCCTCTAAAACAACATCCTATGGAAGACACAGATTGTGTGTGTTGTTCGGAGGGAGTTGTTATAGGGAGGGAATATGCTGAATATGACTTGGGTTACATTTACAAACAAGTTGAACCCAGATCAGACGCAGCGGAACGCGTAATCTTGGTTCAAACTGTTTGAAACTCCTCTTTATATTTCTTCCTTCAAAATGTCCAACATTGAGAACAACAGCAGACGACAATGTTAAGCAGACAATATTGCAGCAGTGAAAGGCGTTAGACATTATCGACATGTTTTGGGAACAGCGGCATGCATTGTTGTAAGGAGGGAATCGTTGTTCGGGGCCGTTGTATGGAGAGAGCACTGTATAACTAGCAGATCTTGGTTCTTCGATATGCACACACTATTTTATCGGGTAGCTAAGACTACAGATATCCCTCATCATTGTTGTAACGGTGGAGCGTAGTAATTGGGCTGCTCTCAACCATCTTAGAGAGGCATTGTAAATAACTGTTTGTGAAGATTGGAGATAGGCTGGATACTGTCAATGTTCACTTCAACAAGAACAATCTGGTAAGTCTTTTGATTGTTGAATTTAATTTTTGTTTTTACTTTGACATCTTTGTAAAAGATTCTTCATAAGTATATGTAGTTAATAGTTACTTCAATCCTAATATTTAATTTAACCCATTATCCCATAGCCTGTGTCTAGTTTGAAAAACAGGTGACCACTAATAGCAGGCTATAAATAAAGCAGAATGCGCTGCATTCTGTTTTACTTTTAGCCTGCTTTAAATATACTGCATGTTATAAAAAAAATTCTTATGGTACAATTCATAACCGCATAAAGTGGGGTTGTTTTCTTAAGGTGGGGGAATAAATATTTAAATTTTACAAATGCATACAAAATTTTAATCTCAATTTTGCAGAATTTAAATCTGAGTTTCAAAGTATTTGGATCCAGTTCATGCCCCACGTGAGCCTTATCTGGCCAGATTTAAACTGTATACAAAAGTAGTTATCCGTAATAGTCAGGATGCAAAACGTTTAATTGGTTTGAAACGCTAGATGTTTCTTATTTGTTAATTGAAAGTATTATTTCTGTAGTGATGAATTTCAATAGTTTAGAAGATAAACAAATAGATTTACACATGTACATGTCAACATATCTGAACTTGGTGTTCGTTTTAAGTCCAGACAGTTCGTTATATTAATCTCGCCTATAGCGTACTAGTTCGTTATACGTTTATAACAAACTTTGGCTATAGCGAACACTTTTTTGAGGTCCCGAGGTGTTCGTTATAAGCGAGGTTTACTGTAGATCTACTTTCATTCATCAGTGATAGAGTTGACCCTTCTCATGCGGGGATATCGTCTGCTTCAAAAGTGTCGTCTGCACAATTGTTTAATTTAGTTTATACATTGTTAAAGTAAAGGAACCTAAAAACGAGTGGCAATCAATTTGGATCCAGATCAGACGCCGCGTTACGCGGCGTCTGATCTGGGTCCAAATTGTTTGCAAAAGTAAGTAAAGACTCGATAAGCAGACAAAGGGTTGAAATAAAGTAATTTAACTCTCAGCATGCTAGCAGCGAAACCATGGTAACCTTTGCAAACAGTTTGGATCTTAATAAAATGCCGCGTAATGCGTCGTCTATTACGCGACGAATCATCAGGATCAACACTGTTTGACACTCTGAGACTGTTTTGAAAAGGAATTTTGGAAAATTTATTGTTAGAACAGTAGCAGACGACAATTGTTGCGGACAAATAAAATACCCAGCATGCATAGCGTTTAGAACACTTGTAAGCCTGATTGAAGATTATTTCATAGCTGAAGTCACTGTTGCGACTGATTGAAACATTGCATAAATCTGGAATTTATTTATTTGTTGATGTGACCTAATCCGCATTAACAGTTAACTTTATACCTAGCAGTAAAGACGGCACCTGTCACAAAATTAGCATGCCGTCACAGGGTTCGTTTATGTTTGACACTCGTTTTGAAACTTCTTCAGTCATACTGCCTTATTTGTAACTTTGAAACGACAGTGCAGAAAAAGAATCGAAGCAGACGACAATGAACATGATGAAACGATGAAGGGGTAAAAATGGGAGTGAACGGGTTAAGCTTCCCCCCAAGCTTTGCTAGTTACTAAAGGGCTGTCTGCTAAATGTATCAGCATCTGATTTAAGAATTCCAAGTTTTAATTTAAATGAAGGTCACTTTTAAACAAATTCAAATGAAAGTATACCATTAAGATTTAGATAACAATTATTAATTTTGATTGAACAAAAACTATATGACCTCTTGAAGAAAGATTCAATGCATTGCTGATCTGCATTATAGAGATATTGTAATGAAAGGTTGTCCATATGGTGTGTATATTTATTCTCTACTGACACCAGGGCTCCAGATAAGGGGAGTATTTCAAAAACTAAAACCTTTATTTCTGCTTTAAACCCTATGGTGTCACTACTCATTAGAATCGTCTCGAAGAGACGATTCTAATGAGTAGTAACATCATATGGTTTGATAGTAAAATAAGCGAGAAAATGTTGGATTTGTGCAGTTTACTCCCTCTTATCTGGAGCTCTGTGACACTTAATTACAGCTGCGTTTAGCTAATTGACAAGGGGTGAAAATAAACACCACAAATAATTTAACAAGGCAATTACTCTACTATCTAGTGATGACAGCCTGAACAGGAGATAACCTACCTTTAGCTAGTTTTGTTTGCTCCAGCATACTCATCATGTAGAACAGTATTTCAACATCGCATACAATTGATTTAATAATATAAATATTCACTGTCTACACATACATTCATTTAACCTCAGAAATGATTATTATTATTATTATTATTATACCAGATTTATATAGCGCTCTTTTCACACAGGGGTAGTGCGTTCAAAAGCGCTTCACATGAGATTACATAAATGTACCTACAAAGCGAGAAAGAACAAAGTAACTAGAATTAGATCTAAAATAAACATGAATAAACATACAAAAAACAGACCCCAAAAACGGCGATCACATTACCCCATCAATCAGCAATGAACCGACCGGCTAATGATTGCCGACTGATAAATGTAAAACTCATCGTCCAGTTCTTGTTCTTCAGTTTGTGGCGCTGATCAGGAGTAGGCCGTTTAGACAGCATTAAACATTGTCATTAGATACCCGTCAAAGTGATACAAGATACAAGAAGATTTATTTAGCGTCGGATACAATATAACAGGACTTATGATGAAAGTAAAAACTGACAAGAGTCAATTAGCATGCCACCTGGTCTGCTTTGATATATTGTTTTGTGGGCAAATGTCTGAACCATTTCACCGAAATTAAGTATAGGATGTCGTTAAGTGACTTATCGGAGACCAAGAGGCTCCGATAAGTAACTAAAATACATCCTTATTGTCACCAATTGTCACCTGTATGTATTGCAGCTGTATGAAAACACTAGAGTCTCTTGATTTCACCACCTTTGTAAATATTTCTAAGCAAAGAAGTTGATACAGTTTAGCCTTTAATGGAAGTTTTTTATGGAATCAACTTCTATTCCTTATTCAAAAAACTTTTACACAGAGCTAGGTTACTTGCAAAAACTAAGTTTACACTGTCTAACACATCAATTTACCTGAAGAAAAAAACTTGTCTTTGTCAAAGCTACGAGGTTAGAAGTTAGATCTATTATGTATACAGTAAAGCACGTTATAACGAACTTGGTTAAGACGAAATACTGCTTAAAGTAAAATAATATTTCTTTCTACTTACTACTTCTTTCTTTATTTCTATGGACTTCCGCCTGCTTGATATAAATTTGTATATAATGAACTTTGGATAGACATTTGAAGGTCCCTATATAGTTTTTAACCTGTAACATTACTTTGTTAATACAAAGTGTCCATCATTATCACATTTTGATAAGTGCCCAACTGCCCATACAAGTTGTGCCACTTAATTACTGTACTAGTTATCATCTTTCAACTACCCTGCTATGTATACATGATATACATGCTATATTGAGGGGATTCAGATAAGATAGATATACCTAGTAACAGGGCGTCTGACCAGAATTCAGGATGTTTGTCTTTAAAAATACTACAAAAAACATAATAGCTCCTGATAAAATATATCATGGAGACATCATGGAGAAAAGACAAATTTCTCCATGAATATATTAAAGAGTTTCAGTTTCTTTTTACCTTTGGCTTTAATCAATCTTTATTAAGAACATAGAACAAATAATTTATTTATATGCAAACCTATTTACAATCGTTACATGGATAAGACAAAATTGGATAAGTCTAAGTAGTTTTCAAGGTCTCCATACTAGGATTTCGTAATAATAGCTTTACTGTATGTTTTCCATTTAACCTTTATTACACCAAACATGTTGTCTGCTTCTTATGTTTCCTGTACTTAATTTCGTGCACCTATAACTACCAAATACCACAGCACTGGCCCTTTTGGGTTGGAGCAAAACATCTTAAAGCTTTCACTATATAATCCTATATTAAATGTATGAGCATTCGGGCAGAGTCAATTTTGACATTGGGGTAAAACATTCAACAATCTTTGTAGAGGTCCACCATGTGATGCTACATACTGAATATTACAGCGCCTTTCAGTTTGGTACAAGAACATGTTTTAAGTTTTCATTATATAATCTAATGTACAACTTGTGACCCCTAGGGTGGGACAAATTTTGACCCCAAGGGCATATTTTGAACAATCTAGGTAGATGTCCATCATATATGGCTACATACTAAATATCACAGCTATAAGCCTTCAAGTTTGGAATCAGAAGATTTTCAAAGTTATCATTTAATTTTATAATTCTATGTATTGACCCCCGGATGGTGCCAATTTTGACCCCTTGGGTTAGATTTGAACATTCTTAGAAAAGGTTAACAACATGATGATGCTACATAAGAAATTTAGTTGTCCCTGGACTATTGGGTTTTGGCAAGAAGATTTTTTAAAGATTTTGACTTTGGTTATCAATATTGTGTAAAGCAAATTGTCTGCAACAAGACCACAAACATTAGAGTTTTGTACCAGTCAGTGCCCTAAATTAGACATCTGGCAATTTGTGACATTATATCAGTGTTCTGGTTGATAATGAAATTTTAATTGCAACTTTAACTGTTTCTGAAATGTTATCATTGATCATATAAATATGACTGTATGAATTGTGCAGAGTCCTTACAATATCTGGTTCATATATAATAGTATACATTTCTTACAATATGTTGAAATGTTTCTTGTTCATTTCAGTCCAGTGTTCAAAGTTTCTTGTTACATACTAGAACAAAAGGTGAATTTATCCTCATATCTAACAGTGCTACAGATACACTGTCAAGGGCTGACTAATAGCATGCATCCATAGAATTAAAGCAATTTAAATACAAAATTTAAAGATTTTCTTGCAAAACGCTGCCTGTATAAAAACTACATGTATGTTGTCTCCGGTCAACTTCACATTGCCCAAATAGCATGTAAAAGTGCTACTGATGAATGTACTACTCAGTGTATACTCCGTATAATACACTCATTGCAAAAGGAAATATTTGTATGTAGAAGGAACGTACCGGTATTTGTGAATTAATCTTTTCATTAAAGTCAGTAGTTCTGTCTTGGGTTATCAATGTTGAAAAGCACTACCTGCACACATCGGTGCGGTGTTTTAAACAGGCTGTTGTTCTCTTTCGCTGCCAAATTAATCATGATATTTTACCCCTTCACCATTTCATTGTCGTTTGCTTCAATTTTGTTGTTTTCAAGATCGTTTCAAAGTAAGATTCGTTGTAGTTTAACTTAAAACTTATCGATACGAGTGTCAAACAGTTTGGATCCTGATCAGACGCCGCGTTACGTTTGAGTATTTTTTCTGAACTTGTTACAGAATTAAATGAATCTTGAGATATGGTCTTAGTATACTAATTTTCTTTAATAAAATACTCTTAATCTGCGCATGTGCAATATGTAAGTTTCTTTTTGCACTGAGTATATATTGCTTATATACTGTTACAAGTTATCAGTTCAGTTAGATACATTTAAATTACTTTTATTTCTAGATTGCAGTTTATAGATGTTCAACTATTTAAAAAAATAAAAATAATACAGGTTCTTATTAATATCAGTTTGTTTATGTAAAAACTGATAAAAAAAGATATGAATTTGAAATGTTATCCCATAAAATTGAACTTTTTTTTTATTGCAGTACTTTGATTCTATTTTCTTAAATCCTTTCAAACGGCAATACCAAAATAGAAGTTTCACTAAAGTTTTATACATTTAAGGACCACTTTTTTATGGATAAAATATGTGCGTGTAATTGGTAGAGTCCATAGACTTTTTGACAAGTTATTTCCAAATTCTGCTATGAAGCGAAAAGTAGTTAAAGACATGGTGATTTCTGTTTTCCTCTTCCTATATTGATATATTAGTAAGATAGTATACAATAAATACATCTGGCCTTTCTTTCTATACCACAAAACTATTTGACATAAAACAGTACAGTTAAGCTAATACATGTACAATGATTCATGGTGAACTCGCTATATTTGATACAATATCAAGTACTGGTCAAGCAAATGTTTTATCTCTTTTGCACAACATTGTGCCATTATTCAGACCAACTTTTTGTTACAAAATAAGAAAAATTAACTATGTCAGCTTTTAACCATGATGACTTTCAAACTAGACATGCATTTTGTATATCGTTTCGGGAAACAATCACTCATTACTTGTACTTTCATTTAGGTACTTCGAGAACGTTTTTTTTCTGAAACGTTTAACATGTTGTCCCATCCTGATCTGAGCTCACCCGCAAAGCAAACATTTTCTCCCGAATGTCAGCACAAAATCCTATGTTGTAACTACTCATAAGGGGCGGTTCTAATGAGTAGTCACATCATAAGGTTTAATACAAACATAAAGAGTTTACTTTTTTAAAATACTATCCCTACCTGGCGCTAATTAAATGGCTGTGTATTTCATCCTGTTCATTTTGTTTTAACTGCTCTTCATACGGGGGTATTTTAGGATGATAATGGTTACTTTATTTATCTTCCAGTATGAAGAGCATATGGATATTGACAAGGCAATGCGTTTAAACAGAATAGAAAGGCCGGTATGCAATTTGAAAATCACACCTTCACCTCGGCGACATTCCTCAGGCACGTTTTATGTCAACAACCGAATTTTACTGACATTTGCACAACAATCATAATTTTCTTTGATTATGATTTGTTTCTTCTAAATAATGTCAATTGCTATCTAGATTTCAGTCTCTTTAAAATGTCCAATAAATTCAATTTTGACTAAATAGGGTTTTGATATATTTGCAAAATGTCTACATTTCTTGCATAGGACAAATATATTTTATATATGCATAGGTACCTTGTTTCTAGAGGACAAGTATACTCATCGCTAGGGTCCATTAATAGCGCTGCAATTTCTGTTTTTTCAGGTTTTAAGCTTGGTGTATGAGGAAAGGCATTGCGTAGAAAGAGCAGCTCAGCATTATCACGTGAAGCAACACAACTTTTGGCTTCACAGAGTCAATTATTAAGCTATAAAGCCTTAAAAGAGAATTGTGTCATTGACGTATTTGTTGTATTCAGGCTAGCATTTAAGTGAAATATAATGGTTCATACAGGAGAGAAACCTTACAAGTGTGACGTGTGTGAAACGTCATTTAAAAAGAAACAAATTCTAGTTCAACATAGGCTGATACATGCGGAGGAAAGGCCATACAAGTGTGACTTGTGTGGAAAGTCATTTAAAAGGAAACATATTTTAGTGCAACATATGAATATACATACAGGAGAGAAACCCTTTAAATGTAACATGTGTGGAAAGTCATTTGCAAGGAAATCCCATCTTGTTCAACACATGACGATACATACAAGAGAGAATCAATACAAGAGGAACCTGTCTGGAAAGTCAGTTATTTACCAAAGCAATGTAGTGAAAAACACGATGTTACATGCCGGAGAGAAACCTTACACATGTGACCTGTGTGAAAAGTCGTTAACAAACGAAGCTACTCTAGTTAAACACACGATGATACACACAGGAGATACTCCAAACAAGTGTGACCTGTGTGAAAAGGGGTTTATTTACCGCAGCAATTTGGTGAAACACAAGATGTTACATACAGGAGAGAAACCTTACAAGTGTGACTTGTGTGAAAAGTCATTCACAAGGAAATGGACTCTAGTGGAACACAGGCCGATACATTATGAAGAAAGACCATTCAAGTGTGATTTGTGTGAAAGGTCATTTAAACGTAAAAAAACCTTAGATCAACACATGATCATACATACACGAGACAGAGCCTACACATGTTACGTATGTAAAAAGTCATTTAATAACAATGCTTATTTAATGCAACATATGAAGATACACACAAAAGAAAGATCTTACAAGTGCAACCTGTGTGAAAAGGGATTCATTTGTCAAAGCAGTTTAGTGAAACACAAGATAGTACACACAAGAAGGAAGCCTTACAAGTGTGACCTGTGTGAGAAGTCGTTTATTCATAAATGTCATTTATCTACTCATATGAGGATACACACAGGAGAGAGACCTTACAAGTGTGACCTGTGTGAAAAATCATATACAAAGAAATACTCTCTAGTTAGACACATTCTGATACATTATGGAGAAAAACCATACAAGTGTGACCTGTGTGAAAAGTCATTTGCAAGGTATAATTATTTAATACAACACATGACGATACATACAGGATTGAAATCTTACAACTGTGACCTGTGTGCAAAGTCATTTACATGGAAAACTAACCTAGTTAAACACATGAGGGTACATACAACATGGTGACTTTTGTGCAACTTGCAAAGGTCATTTAGTGAGACAAATGGTATTGCAATTCACGGCTCAAAATGAGAGGGGGTAAACTAAAAATATTTGTTGTTTTTCTTGCCTTTATGTTTTAACCAAACCCTAAAGATACACTATAGAGTTTCGAGCGGGCATAAAGACTTCAATTTTCAGAAAAACCTCTTATCTTGAAACGTGGAAATACACACAGGAGATGTAAGATATTTGTGAGAAAACATTTATAGCGCATAGAAGCCAAACTAGCCAAAATATTTCCATACAATCTCTTCGCAGACGGGTCACCTCTGTATGGATTCGCCACAACCTACCACAAGAGAACATTCTACAAACGTTCTTAAAATAAGTTTCCAACAGAAAAGCATGGCCACCTGTACAGTAAAGTTTTAAAGAAGAAATTTCTGAAACTACTTGTCTGAATTGGAAATAATTTTACGCCAACGATTCATGAGTGACTCTCTGCCAGATTTTTCAAAAACAATCCTAGCTCAAAAAAACATTGGCCGCCAGTTAATGGGGCAAGTTTTCCTATGATGGTACAGTAAAACCTCTCTATTACGATCACTGAAATGAAGGATAATTGATTGTATATAAAGATAGGTGACATCTTAAAACAAGGTGACGGTGAAACAGAAAGCTCCTAAAGGAGCTTACTGTTTCACTGTCACCTTGTTTTAAGATGTCACCTGTCTTAAACAACTAATATTTGAAACAATTTAGTGGTCATAATAGAGGGGGTATACTGTATATAGTGAAAACTGTCCATGGATGACTTTCTACAAGATTTGCAAAACTTATGTTCCTAACTTGTAAGACACAATGCCGCCAGTGGATGGTTCGGTATTCCTTATATATATAATGCCAAAATGAAAGCTAAATACAATTTTCTTGTTCCGAAACGCTTGTCCAGTTTTAATGATCGTAACCATGCGATACCAGTTGAGCGATTTAGGGTCACCATGGTCCTGTTGTTCAACATTTAGTAGTTTTATCTTGTTAAAGAGCAATGTGAACATGTCTATTTAGTATGTCATCATGTCAAATACGCGTGTTGTTATGTCAATATACAGTGTTGACTTGTCCAAACTGTGTCTTATCATGCTAAACACCTATGATTTTATGTTACAAAGCAGTTACATCTTGTCAAAATGAAATGTTATCTTGTCTATACGGTATATTATCATGTTCAATTTACGTGTTGTTATGTCAATATGCAGTGTTCACTAAAAACGTATTGTCCAAAAACTGCATATTGACATAACAACACGTACATTGAACATGATAACATACAGTATAGACAAGTTAACACTACATTTTGACAAGATGAAACTGCTTTGAAACATAAGGACATAGATTCTGCACATGATAAGACACAGTTTGGACAAGTAAACACTGTATATTGACATAATAACACGCGTATTTGACATGATAAAATATTATATAGACAAGTTCACATTGCTCTTTAACAAGATGACACTACTTTTAACATAATAGCATAGCTGTTTAACAAGATAAAGCATGTTGTAGACAAGGTCACATAGCTCTTCGACATAATGACATGGCCTTTTGATATGACAAGTCTCTATTTGAACAAAACAAGAAGAAATGTGACCTATTTCGTTGAGAATCGTTCCCGGGTCCATTTCCACGTTGAAAAATGACACTTGGTCATTTTAACGGTGAAAAATTTAGTTAATGTTTAACGATGAAGTGGAATTGAAAATAGCACCGTCTTCCTATAGTGCCGTGCGTGCGTGCCTTATATACCCGTAATATATGCCGCGATCAAGTGCCTGGTTCTAAGTGCTGC
This sequence comes from Gari tellinella, assembly GCA_922989275.2. Classification (NCBI taxonomy): domain Eukaryota; kingdom Metazoa; phylum Mollusca; class Bivalvia; order Cardiida; family Psammobiidae; genus Gari; species Gari tellinella. The sequence goes on along the minus strand of OV277863.1, from coordinate 11,256,152 downwards.
ATATAATTATGTACTTAACCCTTATCTCATAAATGAACCTTTATTACGCCTCTAATTTAATCCTCCACTAAAGAAATAAGTTTTAATTTATACAGTTATGAAAACATACCATAATAAATATGTTCTATATCAAAGTAGACAGAAGCTTAAAGCATGCTGAAAAGTAAAGCACAATGCTCCTTAAGGCGCATTCTGCTTTATATTCGATCTGTCTTAAGTTTTTACCTGTCTTCAAAGCTAGAAACAGGTTATGTGGTAATGGGATAAACTACACATGGGCCATCCGATAACATATATCTTATTTAAGTGATGTGTGTCTTTTTAACCGTTGCTGTGTCATGCATAGGGCCCATATGGTACCATGTGGACTATGCAATTAGATGCATCGTTATTTGGGACAAGTGTACACCGATTATAGATTTAACTCGTGGATGTCTATCATTTTCTTCCGTAAAATGACAGAAACTATATATGTAGATATATGTGTTACAACTTGCAAGTTAATGGTTTATGAGCAGACGCCATTATTACACACAAAAATGTGATTTTATCTCGGGTCAGACGCTACATAGTTATTACGTGTACAAAATATTGATTGTGAAACTAAATGCTTGATAGGGAATGTTGTGAAATTTAAACCGCTCATTGAACTTGGTTTATTTATCAGAACATCTCAGTGTTATCGTTTAAATGGTGGGGAAAGCGTTATTTCTCCCCGTTAAATGCTTTAATTTCTCATGTTAAAATGTTAGGTATTTTTACTTAAGAAATATGAAAATGGGTGGCAAACAGTTTGGATACTGATCAGAAGCCGCGTTACGCGGCGTCTGATCAGGATATAAACGGATTGCAAATAAGCGTTGTACTTTAGATAGTGAAGGGTTTAAATTGAAGCATCTAAACCCAGTGCAATAAAATGTAGAAAAAGACAATGTTTTAAAAAATCTCAAGTTTAATTTTGGAGCCTAAGATATATGGCCCATGCAAACAGTTTGGGACCAGATAAGACGTCCGGTTACCTTGCGTCTGATATGACTCAAAACTGTTTGCATGAGACACAGATCTACTCGTTTTAGCATAAGCACGTTTGTAAACATGTATTTTGGACGGTACAGAATAACGCCTTAGAACTCCACTTGCACACAGGTGAAAGAGGGTAGCAACATCATGGAGAAGTTTTACGATTATCTACAAAATTTGTTCTTTGTTGACACGGACAGTATAGAAATCAACGAGATAGCAAAAGCAGTAGATCTACTATTCCATCGTTACATGGACTTCATGAACACGGTTAACGATGACAAGCAGCAAATACAAATAGAGAGACTTTTGTCTAGTGGCAGCATGCAGGAGAAAACTAGAATATGGCAACATCTCAAAGAAGAGTCACGTGATCCAGACATCGAATTCGACTATCTTGCTGTCCTTAAAGATCAGTCCGGTGAGATGGAGTTCGAGAGATCATGTATGGGTCATATGCAGCTGGTATCTGATACGGATGTGGATACAGGGAAGAAATGTCACATGGATTTGAGCACAGTTATTGTTGAGTTTTGGGAGATATTTGTAGCGACTGTAGAGACACGGTGCTGCTGTTTTGAGAGAGATGTTCTACAGTGTAAGCCGTTTGCATTCACAATAGATGTGATTAGAAACACCAAGGGTTGTGATGTGTGTACAGTCACAATGGAGACAGGAAAACTTCGTCTATCTTTCTTACGACCTAAGATCATATTGTCTCATATGTACCCGGTACATTTTGAATGGCAAAGTATTGGGATGACATTGACTTCGCCTCGACTTGGCTCAGAACGCGATGTATACAAACAGGTTCTAGAAACAGTTATTGTGCATGCGGACTTTTTACCTGCTTACGATGTGAAGTTGCCAAATCCACCCGGTATCAATGTTCTCGGGAAGAGGGATATTCACGATTGCTTTCTTGTACCCAAACATTGCAAACAACATGAAAAGTGCTGGCGGATATCATATTGTTTAAGTGAAATAGAAATATTGCAGGGAACGTCGCAGTGTCACAGAGATGTCTACAAACTGCTGAAGGTTATCCAATCATTGTTTAGAACTGGCTTGAAATCATACCACATTAAAACCGCTATTATTCACCATATAAACAGTTGCAATCATGGCGACCACTCACGACATCATTGCCTAGTTGCCACTCTGGATTTTATTGCAGAAGGCATGGCAAATCGAAGTATGCCACATACCATAGAAGGATTGAACTTACGGGACGTTTTTAGTGAACACTCGCTGTACCTGTACCATGCACAGATATTCTATATTGTATTGGCGTTTGCGCTTGGGCTGTGTGAGTCAAAAGAGGACAAGAGAGGAAGTAAGTCATACGAGTCTGTTGTTGTGGACGCTTTTGTCACAGAAATGGGAAATGACCTACTCGATACGGCTAAGCGTGTACGCGATGGAGAAGAGGTTTACACAGAATTGGTGGGAGAGATAATGAAACTTGGCGAGTGGGTGTCAAAGAAAAGAGTGAACGAATACAGACAACTTCAGAGTGACAAGTGCAAGATTTTGTAAAGTAGAAGGGGGGGGGGGGGGGCACCTTACAAACTTTTGGTACTTTCATACTTTCATATAGCACATTTCCTCAGGAGTTCGGAAACAATCGTCTGACGCGCATTTAGGAAGTGATAAAGGGAGATAATTGAGGTTGAAATTGTCTGCCCTTTGAATTTTAAACAAACAATGACATTCTTGTTGGGGTTTTCTTCCATGTATTAGAGATTTAAAAGGGGTATTTTGTATGCAAATATCAATGTAGTTTCTACAAATACATATATTTAAAAAGGGTGTAAGATAGTTTCGGACTCATTGAAATCCAAAATGGCTTCTGAAATGGCTATTTTAGTAACAGTTAAGCTTTTTGAGCAATCCAACTACTTTAATTGACTGCAATTGGTGCTCATACAATCCAAGCATTTATGTAACCAATATTGGTTTAGTCTGATATGGTTAATTATAATTAGATATTTTATATGTGCCAATAAAGTGGATATTTCTTTACAACGATAGAAAAAAGAATTAAATAAGTATTTGGGTTGCTCGAAAAGCTTAATTCATAACTGTTATATTTAAAATATCATTTTTGGCGGCCACATATATAAGTACAACGTATCAACTCCGGTCGAAATCGGCTCCGAAATCGGTGGGTGCATTAGCGGCTTTCGTACTTGAAAGCTTGTTCGATCACCAATTTCCATAAACCTGGTCTCATTTATCAAGGAAATCATCACTCTTTATGACCGGCCATTTATTTTTCTCAAATTTGTAACTTTGCATTTAAAACTAGTCGTCAAAGTAATAAAATTCTCCTCTAGAACACGCCTGGGCCCAGAGGTTACACATAGAAATACGGTATAATTTCAGTCCAAGCACCATATACCTGGCCTATCATCAATGGGATTTTCTTCAAATAGTGTCTAAAACAATCGGTCGCTGTCGAAAGGCATTGTTTGGCATCTGAAACTGTCCTCCAGGACCATTAACTCTTTCCTCCCTGAAACTTTAAATGGACAATTCCAGTTTCCATTTTAGTCTAGTCCATTTCTGACTTTTAAGGGTTGTTTTTGTCAATGTTTGGCATTGTGACAAACAGTGAAGAATCTGATCAGAGGGCTCCTTTCTGTACTATTACATGTACACTGTTTGAAAAGCACGCCCGTATGCGGGACTAGCGTTCAAAGAGTTAACCAGTTTATGAAACACATTCCAATTTAAAGTTGACCTACTTTATTCAGTTCATTATAACCGTTCTGTTGATTCCTGCTTTGACGTTGTCGCCATTTGCGTCGTTGCTATCGTTGTCACACTAAAACATCATGATCGAATTTGGTATGGATTTCTGTACACTTTAATGTGGCATTGGTGTTTTTTCTCCCAATGGTTAATTGCAAATTATCGCCTGTGTCGTTTATAGGTAAATCAGTCCAAAACCAGCTTCAACGTCTAAATGTTCTTTTGTCTGTCTTCCTTTATTTGGAATGATGCAGTTCTCAGTTTCTTTTAGAATGTAAGGTATGACATTGGATTTCAAGGTTCGGTGTCCAAGCTTTCCTGTCGTTTTGAAGGCATGTTAAAAGTTTGAGAAAAATTAGCTGGCCGGTCATCAAGGGTGATGGTTTCTGTGATAAATGAGACCAAGTTTATGGACATTGGTGGTACCCACCGATTTCGACCGGAGTTGAATACATTTTACTTATTACATAGAGCTAGATGGTGTTCGCGGATTTTTAAAAAAAAATATATCTTTTTCATTTTTACTTTGATCAGAAACGTGTTATGGTTTAAAGATCTGAAAAATAAAGATGTATTTATGTGTGTAAAATGGGGTTATTATGTTCAGCGGAGCGGAACGGGCATATTAACTTCTTAGTCCACATGTGTACAGTTAGATGATATGGAGTTATTTCTCGTCTTTGCCATATCCCTCTCCTGTCATTAGTTAACTTGTCGTCACAGGGGTTCATTGATGAGACTAATTAACTTCTATGACATTATTTTGAACTTGAACCATTGACTTAGGAAGATAACTATGTCGTTTTAAAGCTATTTAGCTCATCGTGTGCCATAATTATTAGTGTTGCCTTTTGTTTGGCGTCCGTCCGTACTCACGAATGGTATTTTGTGTGACTTTTCTTCACTTTTCTTGTTGGACTAGTCCCACAAGTAAAACACATTTTGGCTCTAACTTTGGAATACAATGAGTTGGGTGCTAACCTTAACCCTAACCTTATGTCACACAACTGGCTAGGTAAATGCCACAAGATATGCCCGGGTTAATGTCACAAGAGATGACAAGGTTAATGATTTTACGGTGTGCGACTCTTAAAAAAAGTCACACAAGGTACTATTCGTGAGTACGGACAGCCGTCCATTCGTCCACAATAAGTTCGTTACCACTCTGGGTCTTAATGAAACTTCGTCAAATTGTTTGCCTCATTAAAATCTATGCCAAGCTCGAATATGGCTCATGCCCGATCCAAAACTAGGTCATGATGTCAAATAATAGAAAACCTTGTTACCACTCTAGATGCTACAAATGTAATTGGATCCTAATGAATCTTGGTCAAAATAGTTACCTAATTAAAATCTAGGCCAAGTTCGAATGTGTGTGATGTCCAGTCAAAAACAAGGTCACATATAGAAAACCCTTGTTACCACTCTAAAGGCTACACATCTCGTTGGCTTCAATTGAAACTTGGTCAGCGTATTTGCCTCATTAAAATCTAGGCCAAGTTTGAATGTTGGTCATGTCCCATCATAAACAAGAGGGCCTGAAGGCCCTGATATCGCTCACCATTTGTAATGAAGCCTGATAGCCTTACCTTTGAATTTCACCCGTTTTATTCTAAATCCATTCAAGTGTGTCGACCTACTGTAGTATAGTAGAGTACATCAAAGGCAGATAACTAGAGCCTAAACAATACTGAAATGAAGCCTTTTTCTAGAATTTCAAAGTATATCAAGGGCAGGTAACTATTGCCACAATGATTACATTTCAATAGTAATTGCACTCCTTCCAGAACGTATAGCTACATCCTTTGTGTACAAGTATAATCAAAATCCATTGAAAACTGTAGTTGCAAGAGTGTAAACGGTGTAAAATATGGCATTTTCAGCAATTCAAAGGTAGATATCTCTTGATCTATTTGTCCGATTCCAACCATAATCACCCTTTTTTTAAATCTTATGGTCATATACAATCTGGGCAAGTTTGAGAGAGCTTGGATAAATATTGTGGCCTCTAGAGCTTAAACACTGTTAAATATATCATTTTCAGCAATTCAAAGGTAGATAACTTTTGACCTATTGATCCGATTACAACTATAATTGAACTCATCCGAAGTCTAAAAGTAATATACAATCTGAGTAAGTTTGAGAAAGATTGGATAAAATTTGTGACCTCTAGAGTGTAAACATCGTTAAATATGACATTTTCAGCAATTCAAAGGTAGATGACTCTCGACCTATAGGTCTGATTTCAACCATACTCAAACTCATCTGAACTCTTATAGTCATTTACAATCTGAGCAGGTTTGAGATAGACTGGATAAAAATTGTGGCCTCTAGAGTGTAAACACTGTTAAATATGGCATTTTCAGCAATTTAAAGGTAAATAACTCTTGATCTATTTGTCCGATTTCAACCAAAATCGAACTCATCTGAACTCTTATGGTCATATACAATCTGGGCTAGTTTTAGAAAGATTGGATAAATACTGTGGCCTCTAGAGTGTAAACACCGTTAAATATGGCATTTTCAGCAATTCAAAGGTAGATAACTCTCGATCTTTTTGTCAGATTTCAACCAAAATCGAACTCATCCGAACTCTTATGTTCATATACAATCTGGGCAAGTTTGAGAAAGATTGGATAAATACTGTGACCTCTAGAGTGTAAACACTGTTAAATATGGCATTTTCAGCAGTTCAAAGGTAGATAACTCATGACCTATTTCAACCATAATCAAACTCATCCAAACTCTTATGGCAATATACCATTTGAGCAAGTTTGAGAAAGATTGGATAAATATTGTGGACTCTAGAGTGTAAACACTAAAATTGTTGACGCCGGACGACACATGCCGGACATTCAAGGATTGCAAAAGCTCACCCTGAGCTAGCTCAGGTGAGCTGAAAAGGTCACTAGATCAAGTCATAGAAAAACATTGTTCAACTCTAGAGATAAATCTTATATGACCCCCCTATTGAAATATTTGCCTAATTAAAATCTAGACTAAATTTGAATGTTGGTCATGTCCGCTAGATCAAATCATAGAAAAACATTGTTACCACTCTAGAGGCTACACATATTATTAGATCCTAATGAAACTTAGTCAAAATATTTGCCTGATTAAAATCTAGGTCAAGTTCGAATATGGGTCATGTCCGGTCAAATACTATTTCAAATCATAGTAAACCCTTGTAACCACTCTAGTGGCTACAAAATTTTATGTCATTGAATCCTAATGAATCTTGGTCAAAATGATTGCCTCAATAAAATCTAGTTAAAGTTCCAACGAGTTATGTCAGGTCAAAAACTAGGTCACTAGGTCAAATCATAGAAAAGCCTTATTAACACTTTAGAGGTTGCAAATCTCATTAGATCTCAATGAAACTTGGTAAAAATGTACGCCTCAATAAAATCTAGGTCAAGTTTGGATATGGGTCATGTCTGGACAAAAACTAGGTCACATCATTGAAAATCCTTGTTAACATTATAGAGGCTACAAATCTACTAAGATCTTAATGAAACTTTGTCAAAATATCTGCCTGGTTAAACTCTAGGTCAGGTCAGAATATGATTTATGTTAGGTCAAACGCCAGGTCACTAGATTTAATCCTGGAAAAAACTTCTAGACAGAATGAGATGGCTTTGCCAGTGCCTCATGCTTTGCAGTTACTTTCACACCAATTGAGAACAAGAACTTTTTCAAATTCTGACTGCAGAAGTATTGCTAAGAGTGACAAACAGTTTGGCTAAGATGCCATGACAAGCCGCTGCAATCATCAACATAACCCTTTACCTCAGCCCGTTTCTTCGTTTTGAATACTAGTGACTACTTAAAAGCATGTTGAAAGTAAAGCAGAATGGGCCTTAAGGCACCTTCTGCTTTATTTATAGCTTGCTTTAAGCTACATCTGCTAGGAAATAGAAAATATATCTTATAGTGCATATTCATGACTCTATACACACCTATGTTAGTGAAAAGGTAAATTACTGAAACAGACACAGTCTTTGTATAATTCCATGGGTAATTTGTTCTATAGACAACAACAAATGTGCAGATTTTTTTGTTTATTATTGTTTGTATTCTTTTACAATTCATTGTCAGATTAAGATGCAACATTCAAGAGTAGTAAAATACAATGTTTATGCATATTGAAATGATAACTAGAGTTAACATGGGCGTTCAGCACAACCAACAATGTAAAGAAAACAACAACAATACATATTGAACACCAAGTCACACTTTTAGGATCACTTGTTGAAAAGGCTTACTTTTTATGCGTAAGACAAGCGGTTGCCTAACCTGTTACCCAATAGCCTGTAGCAGGTTGAAAGTAAAACAGAATGCCTTTCTAGGCTTCTACCATGAGAAGAAAACCTTGGCAAATAAGTCATACTTCCTAACAGCTTAAAAGTAGGCTTAAAGTAAAGCAGTAATCTCCTGTAAAAGCTTTTTCATCCTGCTTTAACCCATTACTCCATAGATACTCATGTTAGGGATTTAGTTTATTCCTCCACTGTAGAAAAAGTATCCACTTTATGCAGTCATAAATGAAATGTGTATCAAACAAAAAATATTTTCTAATTTTCAGCAGATGTTGGCATAAAGCAGACTGAAAATAAAGTAGAATGTGCCTTAAGGCACATCTGGTTTACTTTCAACCTGTTTAAGCAGTCACCTGTCTTCAAAACTAGAATCCGAACATGGAGTAATGGGTTAAGCTGTCACATGTATTCCAACACCATTACAGAATATTGTTTATGGTGCTCCGAAGAATACCGTAAGTAGGTGGAGAGCCTAGGGGACAGGGGGATCAGCTGCCACCAATCTTTACTACCATCAGTGAGTCTTTTTTGAGAAGTCATAGCAGAAAGACTAGGCTTAGGTCTTTGAAAACAGAACATCTAACTTAACCCTTTGAAAGGGTAAAAGTTGTAACAAATAGGTTAGTTATTTGACAAGTCAATTAAAATGCATAATTACTTAAAAAGATATGCTGTTAATCTATTCCTCCGTTGAAGAAAATAGTATTAATTTAAACAGTCATGAATATGTATCATTAGAAGAATTTTCTATATTCTAGCATATGGTAGCTTAAAGTAGACTGAAAGTAAAGCAGAATGTGCCTTAAGGTGCATTCTGCTTTACTTTCAACTTGCTTTAAGGTCTTAAGAAACAAGTGTAGCTTAAAGCAGACTGAAAGTAAAGCAGAATATGCTGTGATGCACATTCTGATTTACTTTCAATCTGCTATAAATGGCCACCAATCTCCAATACTAAGAATAGGCCATGGGGTGATGGCTCAACCTGTTTTTCTGCTATAAAACATACCCACACTGTCTGAAAATGATGGTCAATACAGTTACATGTGTATACAGTGTTGAAAGGGTTAACCCTTCTCCTGCTATTAGCCTATATTGACACTTTTTGATAACAGTGCAGACCTAGATCGGACATGTCTGGTCAGCTTCTGCACTGTTTTCTTATAGGTTCTGTCTGGTCAGCTTCTGCACTCATTCCTGGGAGAGATTTTTCCTTTATTTAATTAGGCCATATAATAGATCAAATGATAAATGCTCATAGTGGGTGGAGTTTTATAAATGAATATTTTAGTAGAAGGTATAAAATGCTAAATAAAATGTCCTCTGCTCAAACTTTTAAGTGACTCATTCTTCCCTATATTTGCAAATATGTCATAAATTATTAATTCAAGTAACAAATACTTCAATTTCCTTTTTTGCATGATAAAAAACAGCCCTTTTTATTTGGGTCAACCTTGTTAACAAACATATTTTATACCAGAATACAATCTATAAGTGAACACACTACACCACTTAATTTGATTGTCTTTGAGTATCTGGATTCAAAAAGAAAATCTGAGTAATGATATACAAGTAAAACCTCTCTATAACAGCCACTAAAACAAGGGCTAATTGATTGTGTAAATGACGGGTGACAGCTTAAAGTAAGGTGACAGTAAAACAGAAAGCTCCTAAAGGAGCTTTCTGTTTCACTGTCACCTTGCTTTAAGCAGTCACCTGTCTAATCTGCCTCTAAAGCCTTTGAATGCTGAATAAATGCAGCCTGGTTTAACCCTTCCTACATCGAAGCACCTTTTAGCGCATTTAATTTATTCCTCCGCCAAAGAAAACATTTAATTTATACAGTCCCAAACATGTGCCATAAGAAATGTTTTCAATATCCCAGCAGATGGTAGCTTAAAGTAGGCTGAAAGTAAAGCAGAATGCGCCTTAGGGCGCATTCTGCTTTGCTTTTAACCTGCTTTAGGTGATCATCTGTCTTCAAATTTAAGAAACAGGCTATGGGGTAAAGGGTTAACCCAATCCCTTGCCTAGTTCTTACTTTCTGCTTATACAAATGTTCTGAAAACAGGACTGCCTAGCATGTTAACCCTTTCCCCGATAGAGGCACCTTTTAACACATTTAGTTTGTTCCTCCATTGAAGAAAATAATTCAAATTTATACAGTCATAAACATGTCCCAAAAGAAATACTGTCATTTTCTATATCCTAGCAGATGGTAGCTTAACTCTTTCCTCCCTGAAACTTTAAATGGACAATTCCAGTTTCCATTTTAGTCTAGTCCATTTCTGACTTTTAAGGGTTGTTTTTGTTAATGTTTGGCATTATGACAAACAGTGAAGACCCTGATCAGAGGGCTACTTTTTGAACCCTCTGATCTGGGTCTTCACTGTTTGCACAGGACAAGTGTACTATTTATATATACGCTGTTTGAAAATGACGCCTATATGCGGGACTAGGGTTCAAAGGGTTAAAGCACTCAGAGTGCATTCTGCTTTACTTTCAACATGCATTAAGTGCTCACCTGTCTTCAAATATGGCTCTCAAATAGGGAATGGCAATCTCTGTGTAGCGTAGGTAAATACAGTAAAACCCCTCTATTACGGCCACCAAACTGTGTAAACTGTTAGGTGTTTTAGGAGCTTTCTGTTTACTGTCACCTTGCTTTAAACTGTCACTTGTCTTTTATACAATCAATTAGTCCTATTTTTAGTGGTCGTAATACAGAGGTTTTCCTGTACACTAAAATAGGTTTCTATGGGAGAAAGGGTTATGAGGCTGAAAGATGATCAGTCAACATACAGTCTAAACTCGATAATTTGAACTCGTGTTAGTTTCAACATACCCATATTTCAGAGTTAAAACGTGGCTTACGTTTTAACTTTGAAATACGGGTGTGTTCGACTTAAGTGAGATCAAGTTATCAAAATTAAACTTATGCAATACTGGAAAGATCAATTTAAGCGAGTTTGAAGTATAAAGTTTAGACTGTATACCAATTTGTTTATCCCTAACTGCTCTGGTAACTGTTTATGTAATTTGACTTTAACCAACACAACAATTCTAAAACAAAACAAAGGAAAGTCCTTCTATTACAACCACTCTGAATACATATGTTTTAGTTGTTAATGACAGGTGGCTGCTAATAAAATTCATTCACTCATGAAACTTTTAATAGATGATTCCAGTTTCCATTTAAGTCTAGTCCATTTTTCCTTATTTAGGGTTGTTTATATATAAAACATCAGCAGCCGTCTGATCTGGGTCTACCAGTTTGTACAGGAGAAGCATACCCTTCACAGGTACACAGTAAAGAATGAGATTACTCGTTGTTAGGCGTGAACAAGTTAGTGACAGGTGGCTGCTTTGAACCCTAGCAACTAGTATACTTGTGCTTTACAAGCAGTGTATCTGTAGAATGCAAACGGTGTAGACCCTGAGAACTGTGTAGGCCCTTGCAGGAGCACTTTGGTCATGGGATTGTACAGTTTGTCATTTTGAAATATTATTATATTTTAAAATATATTACCCTAAATAGTCAAAAATGGATTTGACTCGATTAGAAACTGAAATTGTCAATTTGAAGTACCAGGTCAATGAATTAAAGCAGAATGAAAGTCAAGCAGAAAGTTCCTTTAGATGTTTTCTGCTTTACTTTCACTCTGCTTTAAGTTTTCATCTGTCTTTAAAACCACCAATAAAACTTTTTGTGTGCTTTTCGTGGCATACAGGCATACCTGTCTTCAAAGTAATAGCAACAATATACAAGTTAATAACTTACAAATATATTATATATACATTGTATACACAAGTCATCTATGATTACAAATTTACTCAGTTTGAAAATTAAATATGCATGCAATAGCTATGTTACATAATTAACCAGGCTTATGCATGCACCTGGTCGAACTTTGCAATGCAATTTTCATGTGTAATAATGTGTATTAACCTTTTCCTCCATAGCAATTAGTGCAAATCACCAATGTCACGCTGATATTGTATATATAATGCTTATGATTAAAGGCAAGTGGCTGCTTAACTCTTTCCTCCCTGAAACTTTAAATGGACAATTCCAGTTTCCATTTTAGTCTAGTTCATTTCTGACTTTTAAGGGTTGTTTTTGTCAATGTTTGGCTTTATGACAAACAGTGAAGAACCTGAAAGGATCCCTCTGATCTGGGTCTTCACTGTTTGCACAGGACAGGTGTACTAATCACATGCACACTGTTTGAAAAAGACGCCTATATGCGGGACTAGGGTTCCAATAGTTCCATTACCTTGTTCTTGCTTTACCTTATTCAACCCTGAAACCTTAAATGGACAATTCCAGTTTCAAATTAAGCCTAGTTCATTTATGATTATTAAGGGTTGATTTTAACAATACATGTATATTGTAAAATATCAAACAGTGCAGGGCTTCTGATCAGGGTCTACACTGTTTGCATAGGACGAGTGTACTCTTCACAGGTACACTGTTTGTTAATGACGAGTATACTCGTAGCTAGGATTGAATGTGTTAAGTTACCACCTGGATTTAACCCATTTCCCCATAAATACACCTTTTTACGCCTTTAATTTATTGCTCCACTGAGGAAAATAGTTCCAGTTTAAACAGTCATGAATATGCACCATAAGAAATATTTTCTGTATCCTAGAAGACTGTACCTTAAAGCAGGCTGAATGTAAAGCAGAATGCCTTAAGGCGCATTCTGCTTTACTTTCAAGCTGCTTTAAGTGATCATCTATCTTCAAACCTAGAAACAGGCTATGGGGTAAAGGGTTGAAATAATCAGGGCATCCTCATTTGAGTACATGTTGTGGTGTCCTATGACACTTATGTGGAAGAAGGAGTAAAAAGGTCCTATGGCGCTTATGAAGGAAAGGTTTATTAAATGCAGTTCCCACAAAAATTTCAATACATATATCATCCATAACTATAATGTTCATTTTAGGCAGAAAAAGTGGATGAAGCACAATCATTTCTCAAAATACAAGAAACACAACTCTCCAACAAAATCTATCATTTCCAATATCAGTTATTTCCCTTAACAATTTCTGGTAATATAATGTATACTTTGCACCAAAATATTTTAGCCCAACTGCAAAAAATACTTTCATAGGCAAACAGTTTGGATCCATATATTGAAAATTTGGCCATGGAGTTTTCAGACAAAAATCTCTACCACAAAACACTTTCGAATGTCAGTTTGAAAGGCAAGCTCCGAGTAGAAAGTATGTACGAAAAGCTTTTTTATTATTCACTGTGTTTACACAGTATTTCACAATCACTGTTTAGTTTCCAGTCATCTTATATGACAATGTGTAACAACTAACGCAAATGCACTCAAAATATCTGAATCCATTCCCTCATAATAAAATTGTTTCAAGAATTTACTTTTTTCTAATATGATCCTACCCAATCCTAATAAAGAGTCCGAGGAAAACATGGTCACATGTCGAAACAGGTTATGGGTTAACTTATATTTCACCCCTGAAACATCAAAGGACAATTCCACTTTCCAATAAAGTTTTTGACTATATGTGGTTGTTTCTTACAATTTATTGCAAAATGACAAACAGAGCAGACCCTGATCAGAGGTATGGGGTTCCTTTAGGAGCCTCTGATCTGGATCTACACAGTTTACATAGGACAAATGTACACCATTTGTAAAGGACAACTATACTCGCCGCTAGGTTTCAATGGGTAAATACAGGTGGCAGCTTACGTCAGTATGAGAGTTTACACAAAGCTCCTGCATGAGCCTTCTGGTGTTACTTTTATACTGCTTTAACCAATTACCCCATAGCCTGTTTCTCGTTTTAAAGAATGCTGATCACTTAAAGCAGGTTGAAAGTAAAGCAGAATGCGCCAATAGGCGCATTCTGCTTTACTTTCAGCCTGCTTTAAGCTGTTATCTGCTAGAATATAGAAAGAATTTCTTATGAATTTTATTTGTGACAGTATAAATAGGAACTATTTTTTTCAGTTGAGGAATAAATTAAAGGCGTAAAAAGGTGTATTTATGGGGTAATGGGTTAAGCTGCCATCTGCTTTAAATACAGAAATACCATACATACTGTATCAGTAGACGTTTAATAATTAATATATGAATTGAACTGATGGCTATGATAGTTAATTAATATTGTAATGGAAGAAGACTAACTTTTTCACCTGTTATTAGTATATGTTGACACCTTTTGAAAACAGAGTACTCAGATCAGATAGCTAGCTCTTGAGCGAACTGTCTGATAAGTGTCTGCTCTGTCTTCTAACAAAATCTGATGTTTTTGCTCGATTTTTGTGCAATTTTAGTTTACCCAAATCATATCTTTCAAAACTTATCAGAAAAACTACAGACCACATAAAACAGAACCAAACATGATCGCCAAGTATTCATATTTTTATTAAGTATGCATCTACTTATATAAATCATTTTTTACAGAAATCACTGTTCCCACGAAATCAACATATGACTACAGCCTCTCTGTCACTAAGCAACCATTCAACAGAAAACCCATGGGTAGTGTAACTCTTTGCATGATGGGTAATTATTTTGTCTGTAACAATTGTCCACAACTGTTCTTAAAGCACAATTTTCAAAATTACTTTTCAAAATAGGGTAAGAGTGCAAAACAGTGTGGACACGGATTAAATGCCGCATTATGCCACGCGGATCATCAGTATCAAAACTGCTTGCAAAAGTTTTCATGGTTCCCCCCCCCCCCCCCAGCAAGCAAAGAGTTTATACACAAGGTTGCATAATACAGGGTACCAATACTGCAAACAGCTATGGGCTTTCTGCATTATTTGTTTCCTGCATTAAGCAGTCATTAGTATTATGAGATAGCCAAGCCACTGACAGGAATGGAAACTTTACACAAAACTAACTGTATTAAACAACATACACGACACATACTGACAATCTGATTGTGTTTCACAGTAGAAAAAGGCACAGTTATTAGCTAGGGCAGCACCATTCAATAACTAGAGGTTACCAAAACACCTAGCCCTCACCTGGTCTACAGTAAAACCTCTCTATTATGACCAATAAACTTTGGTAATTATTAAATGTTTACGACACGTGATTGCTTAAAGCAAGGTGAAAGTAAAACAGAAAGCTCCATTAGGAGCTTTCTGTTTTACTTGTACCTTGCTTTAAGCTGTCACCTGTCTATAATACATAATAATCAATAAGCCTTTTCTTTATCAGTTGTATTGGAGAGGTTTTACTGTATAATGAAATCAGGATCATCAGTATTTGTTTACCCCTTCCTCCATGGATCAATATTCAAATCACTTATATCCAGCTTTCCTCAATGAAGAATACTGCTTTCAGCAAGATGAAAGTCAAGCAGAAAGCTCCTATAAGAGCTTTCTGTTTGACTTTATCTTGCTTTAAGCTGTTACCTGTTTTCAAGACTGTTACAAAACATTCATTTGTTTCACTAATATAGGGGTGTGAGTAGAGGTGCTATATGGCCCTTCTGTGGAGGAAAGGGGTTAAACCCAAATATAGCAACCCATCAAAAGAAAGTTTAAATCCTGTGTATAAGGCAAGTGGACAATTAAAACAAGATAAAAGTAAAGAAGAAAGCTTGTGTAGGAACTTTCATCTTCAGTTTCAACTTGCTTTAATTTACCACTAACCTTTAACACAATCAGTATGGCTTCATTTGAGAGGTTATTATGACAGGATTCACTGTTTTTTTCCTATTCAAGTGCCCCAGGGTAGGGCTTATTTTGATCCATCAAGCATGAATTAAATAAAATCTGACAGGGGACCACAAGACAATGCTAAACACTAAATATAAATCTAAGCTGTACGACTTGCAGTTCTGGCACTGGCAATCTTTGAATATTGCGGTGAAGTTTGGTTGAAATTGGGCAACGTGGTTTAGAAAATTCAGACAGGCCCGAGTGCATATTAGCAAAAGATCTCATGGTCTCTGGCAAATTGGACAAAAATTCAAATCAAACCAATATTAACTTATTTCAAACATTTTAGCGCAAAATAACACGAAATGGAAATACACTTTTGAGTAAACATGCATTAAAAGTTTGCCCTTAACCCATTACCCTATAACCTGATTCTTGTTTGGAAGACATGTGACCACTTATAGAAGGTTGAAAGTAAAGGGGAATGTGCCTAAGGCACATTCTGCTCTACTTTCAGCCTGCTTTAAGCTACCATCTGCTAGGATATAAAACAATATTTCATATAATACATACAATGTATTCATGATTGAAAAAGTCAAACTATTTTCTTTGGTTGAGGAATATGTCTAAGGCATAAAAAGGCATATTTATTGGGCAATGGGCAAACTAATTTTTTCTGAAGTTTAGAGTTATAATCATCACTGAAAAGTTTTCAAAAACAACTTACTACGAAACCCTACAGATAAATATCCTGTATACATCAATCTTATATCTTTTGTCACTTACACTAATTGTTTGTAAACAGAAAATCCCTCTAAATGATAATCTCTCAAAGGCAGGCTCATTTGGGGTGAATTTATTTTAATGTCAGCTTAAAACAGAATGAAAGTAAAACAGAAACCTCCAACAGAAGCTATCTGTTTAACGTCATCTTGTATTAAGCAGTCACCGGTCTTGAAACACTGCAAACCAACTTTCTTTTCAGTGTTTGAACTAGAGGAATTTTACAGTACAAAACTAAATAGCTCTTTAAATCTGTGTCACAGTTTGAGTCATGCTCATGTGAATTTTATGATGAATAATAAAAGTTATCCAAATGGATCTTTACCTGGCGAAAGAGTGTTTTGATTCGAAATTCAAAAAGAAAAAGATCCATTAGGAAACAGTATAATGTCTGTGATTGCACAATTCTCTCATGGTCAATTATGTCTTGAAATATACACGTGTACAATCAAACAAGCGTTAAGCAGCCACAACTTTACCCATACTGTGTCGGAAATGGGTGTGTGCATCGTTTGCAAAGAGTGTATACATGTATCCAGATTGGAGGACTCCTGAAGGAGCCCTCTTATCTTTATCTGCACTGTATGCAACAATTAACTTGATAAACCCTTCAACAGTTTCCATTTGGAAAGACAGAAGTTTTTAGTCTTAATGAATTATGGTGTCCAAAGACAGTTGATTGCTGCAGGAAAACAGTAAAGCAGAAAGCTCCATAAGAAGCTTTCTGCTTCACTGTTGTCCTGCATTAAACTGCTACCTCCACGAAAGACTACTAATTTATCCTGTATTGAGCGACAGCTTAACACTTCTTGACAGTACATACTTATGATTTACTCTTATTTTATCAATACATTGATTTGACCTTGACCTTACAGAAACGTCCACAATCTCACCCTGAATCAGTCCTTGTGGTACAAACAAGAACATTTGACCCTGTTATATATTTAAACTACCTCCATCAATGAAGATTCAACTTCCTGTCAGGAGCATACTCAGATCTCTGACTTCCTGTCTTAAAATATCACATGACATGCACCTCCATTTATCCTCTTTCCACAAGTATACGCCTATCATTACACTATATAATGATAAATAGTGGATGTACATATATAAATACATATCTCCATCTCTTTTGGCACTTTTTGGTTGAGTCATATTTTCTCTTCTTTTTTCAAACTACCAAAACTCATTGTTTCATATGCCTAGTTTGTATCAAGCCTAGCTTGATAACTGTCACAACCAAATTTATTACTGACTGTAGCATGTTTGAGTTCAATACAAAACTATAAACCCTTCCCTTGCTTAACCAATTACCCCATAGCTTGTTTCTAATTTTGAAGATAGATGACCACTTAAAGCAGGTTGGAAGTAAAGCAGCATGTACCTCAAGACACATTCCAGTTTACTTTCAGCCTGCTTTAAGCTACCATCTACTAGGATATGAAAAGTATTTATGATGCATATTCTTGATTTTATAAATTGCAACATTTTTTATCTTATCTCTCATAGAAACTCATTTTAACGCTCTTAACTATTCCTCAAAGAAATGACTATTGATGCTTACATCATGTTCTTGTACAGACATTACTAAAGACAAGATAACCCTGTAACCCGACTGGTGAATACTAAAAGGAAGCTGTGGGTAAAGTAGACAGCTCCTTTAAGAGCTTTCTGCTTTACTTTCAGCATAATTTTAGCAAACACCTGTCGTACAAAACCGAAAACAGGTTATGGGGAAGATAGTTAGGAGAACTATAACTTAAAAATATAAATTTGTTCAACAAGAGAAAGGTTCGAACATTGCCATCCATAAGTTTCCCATCCTTTGAGCAGAAGATACAGAAATGACATTTAATAGCTTGATGCAGAAAAAAAGTGATGCAGAAATCTCTTTAGGAACTTTCTACGTTACCTGTTCTCTGATACCCGTGCATCTTCACTGAATAACTGCTCAATACTAGTTTGGACTTTGGCTGTTTGGCAGGATTTCTTTTATTATCCCTTTCCTCCATAGCATATACTTAATTGTTTTTAAGGAAGGATACTGCTAAAAGCAAGATGAAAGTGAAGCAGGAGCTTTCTGTTTTACTTTTATCCTGCTTTAAGCTGCCACCTTGCAACCAAAACATCAGGGAAATAACAATTTGTGGTGCTTATTCAGAGGGTGGGGATAGGTGCCCTATGATGCTTAGGTGGAGGAAAGGGTTAAATGTTGATGCAAATAAATTATCCTTTTGCAAACATAAAGCAAAAGCAAACATCATCTAATTCACTTGAAAGCAACAATTTACCATAAATAATACATCTAACAAATGACAAAAAAATATCTCATATTTTGATCTTTGTTTTCTCACTACATTGCACCTTGAGTTACTTCCCTTGGTCTACCCATCACTAGGAAGTGTTCAACTAAAGTGTCCCTATGTACGAACACATGGATACAATTTATAACCCTTATCCTGACAAAATTGGGCTTGACTGGCCTTGATGTGCAAACAGCTTGGATCCAGATCAGACATAAAGTCCTCATGTGAATGGAATCCATACTTGTTTGCCACTTTTTTCCCCTTTTCTTGAGTTTTAAAAGATTTCAAAAGCTTAACCCATTTTATGCAGGATACACTTTTAGGTGTACCTCTAGGCAAACAGTTTTGATCTCAGATCAGGCCCACATTGTGGGGCCTGATCTGAGATCAAACGTGTTTGCTGCTAAGTCCATATTCTATCAGAAACTGCTAAAATCTTTTGCAAATACTTGAGTTATATCCGCTGCAGACGACATTTTAAAATGGCTGCCAAATATTACCCAGCATGCAATGGGTTAATATGTAATATTTTACATATGGCAAATCTAAAGCACACATTTCATCAGGACAAGGGTTAATCTTTGGCAAATTGGTGCTGCCTTTATTAGGTTGTAATCTTATTTACTATAACTTTCTTAATCGAAAGTTTTCGAAAAAGGGTTTCCCCCAAAAAGCATAGAGAAAATGTACCCTTCATATACACATCAGTTCTTCCCATAAGAGCATATTTTCAATATAGATCAATGTTATAACTTCTTGCAGGATTCGTGTACATTGACATAGGAGATTTCAGTTTCACATTTGGCCTGCATTAAACAGTCTACTGTCAATAGAGATAAACAGATATTTTCAAAGAGTGGCTGCTCAACCCATTACTCCATAAACATGCCTTTTTACAGCTTTAAATCATTCCTCCCTGAAACATTAAAAGGACAATTCCAGTTTTCATTTTAGTCTAGTCCATTTCTGACTTTTAAGGGTTGTTTTTGTCAATGTTTGGCATTATGACAAACAGTGAAGACCCTGATCAGAGGGCTCCTTTTGGAGCCCTCTGATCTGGGTCTTCACTGTTTGCACAGGACAAGTGTACTATTAACATGTACACTGTTTGAAAAGAACGCCTATATGCGGGACTAGGGTTCAAAGAGTTAAATCGTTCCTTCACTGAAGAAAATAATTCTACATTATACAGTGATGAATATGCGCCATAAAAACTATTTTCTTTATCCAAACAGATGGTAGCTTAAAGCATGCTGAAAGTAAACTAGAATGCACCTTCAGGTGCATTCTGCTTTCTTTCAACATGCTTCAAAACTTAACAGGTTATGAGGTACTGGGTTAAGCAGTCATCTGTCTATGGATATATATACAGTTTAACCTCTCCATTACAACTAAATAGTGTTTAATATCAGCTGTTTAAGGCAGGTGACTGCTTGAAGCCAGGTGAACATAAAACAGAAAGCTCCTACAGGAGCTTTCTGTTTTACGTTCACCTTGCTTTAAGTCATCACCTGTCTTTTATGCAATCTATTTATCTTCTATTAAGTATTCGTAATAAGTTTTTTACTGTACAGTCGAACTTCGATATCTCGAACTGGCTTAAATCGAACTATCCGATTTGTCGACAGATGGATTGCATTATTTCATGCTCGGTGAAGACAAACATACCCGTATTTCAAAGTTAAAACGTGGCTAAGCCACGTTTTAACTTTGAAATACTGATATGTTAGACCTAACCTAGATCAAGATATCGAAGTTCAACTGTATACCCTATTTCTGAGAGTGGCTGCTCAATACAGGGTTGAGTGTACTATAAATGCACCATCCGTTCTCTGAATACCTCTCCCCTGTGTAACATAT
Source organism: Gari tellinella (assembly GCA_922989275.2). Taxonomy (NCBI): domain Eukaryota; kingdom Metazoa; phylum Mollusca; class Bivalvia; order Cardiida; family Psammobiidae; genus Gari; species Gari tellinella. Next base: position 11,235,453 of record OV277863.1, on the reverse strand, counting down.
CCCCATGTCTCCACAGTTTCTCCTCCCATGTCATATCAAAACCTATAACATATCCGTTGCAATACTTAAGTATATCCAACTGAATAAATAAATATAAATAACTCAAGCTAAACCCCAAAATCTCTTTGTCTGAATTGCATGCTGTGACTAAACACCGTTTCTGTGTAGAAATATTAAACCCCCTCAGTCCACAAATGCCATGGTCCACGTCTATAGCTGGACAGGTCCACTGTTAAAATTCTGGGGGGTTGGAGCATATAAACTAAAATAAAAGTCCCTAATAAGTGTCTGTATCACTATCATACTTCAGGACCATTTTCACGACTTGGTGAGTTAGATTTACTCGAGTTATCTGGTACATATATTTCTACATCCTCGTTGGCTTGGATTTTCTGCTGTTTCATAGCTGCCCGTTTTTCGGCGAGCAACTTTTTCCTAGCTTCCTCCCTAGCCTTGGCTGTCTGTTTGGCTTTCTGGGTTCTCTCTGGTGAAGACTCAGGTGTGTCCTTCAGTCTTGCTGCCTTGCGTCTTGACCCTGAAACAGTAGCAACAATGTAAACACTCTTCTCCATCTACAGTAAAACCTCTCTATTACGACAACTAAATTGTGTTGGTTATCAGTGCAAATATATGGCAGGTTGCTGTTTAAAATGATGTGAAAGTAAAACAGAAAGCTCAGATAAAGACTTTCTGTTTTACGTTCACCTTGCTTTAAACCTTTTCCCAGGGCTCCTGCAAAAGTCCTTTGATCAGGGTCTGCACTGTTTTTCATGCTTTTAACCATTTTGAGGGCTCAATGTAAAATGTTTGCACATCAGAAAATGGAGGAGTTAATTTGAAAAGTCCATCAACATAGGATCACATGTTCATTTGGTAGTAATTAAGTACAACTACTACTGTTACTTAACATTTGCCTCTTTCAACTTTCATGGTTTTGCAGTTGTTTACAGTACAGGTTAAAAAATATCTGCATTTTTAACTCATTTATCCCTGATGCTTTTAATTGACAATTCCAGTTTTCAATTAAAACTACGGTAGTCCATTTATGACTATTTAGGGTTTTTTACTGCAAAATATTGCAAACTGACAAACAGTGTAGACCCTGATCAGAGGGCTTCTATAGGGGCCCTCTGATCAGGGTCTACACTGTTTGCATAGGACATGTGTACTCTTCACAGGAAGACTGTTTGTTAATGATGAGTCACTAGGGTTAATGTAATAAATAAAGTTGTTGAGACAGACAGACAGACAGCCACTCACCTGGTGTATGTGAAGGTGTACTAGTATTGCTCACTGACAGACTGCCAGTCCCCGACTTTGGACTAGATCTTGAACTAGATGAACTTCTCCGAGACTGAAATAAACATACAAAATTACTTTCATATCTCACATCTACATGGAAACGAACCCACAACTGTTGATGCTATCTACTTCAAGGTTCCCGAGTTTCGGCACACATATACAGTCGAAACGTGATACTTGGAACTTGCGTTAGTTCGATCATACTCATATTTCAAAGTTAAACCGTGGCTTAGCCAGGTTTTAACTTTGAAATATGGGTACGTTCGACTTCAGAAAGAATGATTTATCGAAATTCAACATATGAAATACTGGTACCATGATTTAAGCGAGTTCGATGTATCGAGTTTCGACTGTATAAACAGTCTTTGATTTGGGAAAGCTGGGAAACAATGAAAAGTATTTTCCCAGAATCTCGTTATCAGACCCCTCAGTTATGCAGTGGAGGGTTTCATCAATTTATACAGCAACGCCTTTCTTGGGAAATTAATTTGTCAGGAAAAATAGAGGTTTAAAGCAAAGTGACTGCTTAATGGAGGACAATAGTAATGCAGAACGCGACTAAATCAGTTTTCTGCATACCTTTTCAAAGTTTTGTCCCCCATAGCCTGTTTCAAATTTTGAAAGGTGACCACTTAAAACAGGTTGAAAGTAAAGCAGAATGCGCCATAAGGCGCATTCTGCTTTACTTTCAGCCTGCTTTAAGCTACCATCTGCTAGAATATAGAAAATATTTCTTATACATATTCATAGCTGTTTAAATTGAAACTGTTTTCTTCACTGAGGGAATAAATTGAAGGCGTAAAAAGCGTATTTATTGGGTAATGGGTTCAGTTGTTATCGTTTTTAAAAAAATAATTAGGACCTGTCAGGACACTGTCCTTTGTCTACACTTGTCAAAAAAGTCCTTAACTTTTCAGGTGTACATAGTGGATTAACATGATATAGGTCTAAATCAAGGTTAAGGACCTATAATCCATTAATTCACACTAGATGTTGCCCACATCTAGTTTACTTTCACTTGGTCTTGGCACATCACTGTCTATAAATACTTGAAACCCTGGTACCATCAAAAATTCATTTTCACTTTTTTTTACCTTTCTAGCCAAAGACTTCTTTCTCTGACAGCAGGAATAATAACAGGTGTTAAAATGCACATAATTGAGTAATGGGTTAAGGGTAAGGGATTAATTCATCTGCTTTCATAATTCATCCCCATTTTGTTGGAAATAGATTTCAATTTGAATATTACCAGTATACAGTTTGGATTCTTATCAGACACCTGCTATCTGATCTAGATCCAAACTGTGTCCAAATTCTAGACCAGTTTTTGCTAAGCAGGAGAAAGGATAACAATGAAAACACTGACAGAAGTTATTTAAAGTCCTTGTCGGGGCTTTAAAAGATTTACAAAACGTGTTGACGGATAAAGCTCCTACATGGGCTTGCACAAAATTGCTTAATCTTCCATGCAGAATGCACAACACTTCAGATTAAATCTCAAACAGTTTGCTTTTGACCTGAATACAGCTTAATCCCTTGCAATGTGGATTTTTCAAATTGACTATTCAAATTTTCTGAAAGAGACCAATTTACACTAACTTGAGGGTTTTTCCGCTGAAATATTTGAAAGTATGACATACAGTGTAAGCCCTCATCAGAGGGCTTCTTTAGGACCCCTCTGATCTGGGTGAACAATGATCACAAGCTATGTATATATTCCCGGTGCCTACTGTGTAAGGGTTAATCCCTCCTTAAAACCTATCCTACTTGTCAAAACTTCTGGACAGTGCATTCAATGAAGATCTAAAGTGACCATACCATACACATTGAAACTAGTGTAAGACAGCTGAATGAGGAGATATAACCCAGTACCGGTACCTGAACTGGATCCAAACTGTTTTGCAAATATAAGTCTACTGACCACTGACTATGAAAGAGTTTCAGATAAAATCAGGGCTTCGATCTTTATGTCCGCATCAAACGCTATGGTGTGAGTACTCACACCATAGGTTTTGTGTATAGACACAAAGAAGACAGGTTTGGAAAACTTGTGTCTCCTCTCTCTTATCTGGAGCTCTGTTAAATATAAACCTTAATTGTCCACATATCTGAAAATTACATTAAATAGAACAGACCCTGAAGAGAGGCCGAATTAGGCGTCTCATCACGGTCTACACTGTTTGCCTATATCCTCTAGGAAACTACTAGGCATCAACAGGAAAATCAATAAGTATGTATGGCATGAACTATTTGGGAAAATTTAATCTGTGAAGTCCCAAACAAGAACCCAGCACAATGTTTCCCGCTATCATCATGGGCCTTCATATTACAGTTTCAACATTAAAAACTCCCTACAAACATGCTTGATAAGGCCTTGACAACTTTACTTTTATCAGTCTTTGCTTTTATCCTATAATCACTATTACATTCACTGTTCTAAATATACCCTGCATTATTGATGTGACCATGTTATACACTACAGGCCCATTAGCTAAGCAGTGTATGCATAATTCACATACTATAGAAGGGCTCCACATAAGAGGGAGTAAACTGCACAAATCCAACATTTTCTCACTAATTTTAGCATCAAATCCTATAGTGTTACTACTCATTAGAATCGTCTCTTTGAGACGATTCTAATGAGTAGTGACACAATAGGGTTTAAAGCAGAAATAAAGATTTTAGTTTTTGAAATACCCCTCTTATCTGGAGCCCTGCTGAGTATATAGTGTATACATGCACACAGAGCTAGGATTCTATAATAGCATACTGTCCATTTCCTCCCTAGAACTTCAAATGGACTATTCCAGTTTCTATTTCAGTCTAGTCCATTTTTGACTACTTATGGTTGTTGTTTTTAAACTTAAAGCAAGTTGAAAGTAACGCAGAATGTGACCTATGACGCAATCTGCTTTACTTTCATTTCAGCCTGCTTTAAGCTAACATCTCATAGAATAAAGAAAATATTTATTATGGTGATATTCATGACTGTATAAAGTAAAACTATTTTCTTCAGTGGAAGTATAAATTAAAGGCGTAGAAAGGCTTGTCTATGGGGTTATGGGTTAAAAAGCATTTTCTATGAGGAATAAGCGCATGTATTAACCCATTTACCCATAAATACGCTTTGAATTATTTCTCCACTGAGGAAAATAGTTCCAAGTACACAGTTATGAAAATGTATGATAAGAACTATTTTTTATATTCTAGCAGATGATAGCTTTAAGTGGTCACCTATTTTCAAAACTAGAATCAGGCTATGGGGTAATTTAAGGCACATTCTGCTATACTTTCAACCTACTCTAAGTGGTCACCTATTTTCAAAACTCGAATCAGGCTATGGGGTAATGGGTTAAAAGGCTTCTCTGAGAGAGCATATTGTTACTACTTTAAACTTTCAGACAATGACAGGGAAGCGGGTGTGTTACTCACAGGTACTTTGATTTCTCTCCAGCCATTCTGTTTCATCATGTCAATTTCTGTGAACATTTCATCAACATCATCTACTTGTATCTTCACCATCTCCCAGAACCCCTGAAGGTCCTCACACTTCGTGATCTTACTTCCTGGTTCTGGGTTCTGTAATTGGAAAACAATTTCATTGTAAAAACATCAGCATTCAGGGCTCCAGATGCTAAGAGGGATTTAACTGAACAAATCAAAAATTTTCTCACTCATTTCAGCACCAAATCCTATGTTGTCACTACTCATCAGAATCGTCTCGAAGAGACGATTCTCATGAGTAGTGACACTATAGGGTTTAATCAAGAAAAAAGATTTAGTTTTTGAATACTCCCTTTATCTTGAGCCCTCAGACTTTTACTGCCATTTCATTGTAATAACATAAGCATTTTAGATTTTTCCTCTGTAGCCAAAAAGGGTCTTTCATACCCAAATGTGTAAAGCAGCTGACCAATCAATAAAAGACAGGAGTTTTCCGCTTCACTTTTATTTTGCTTGAAGTTGTCACGTATATTCTCCACTTTAAATGAATATCCATTATGACACTTATAGGAGGAGTATGTAGTACCTTCCTTAGGTGCTTCAGTGGAGGAAAGACATAAGCTTTTGAATGTAGGAAAAAATGTTATTTGGTATTTGCAAACAGTGTAGACACTGATTGTATGGCTGATGACATCTCTGATTTAGTCTGGAAAAACACGTCTTTACACACAAATCATTTCAAAGACAATGATTTCGTTTGACAAACAATGCTTCATTTTGCATATATAAACAAATTCTGTTTGAGATTTTGCGTGCAGTGCACTATGAGGGGCCAAGCAGAACAAGAGGGCCTGAAGGCCCTGATATCGCTCACCATTTGTAATGAAGCCTGATAGCTTTACCTTTGAATTTCACCCTTTTTATTCTAAATCCATTCAAGTTTTGTCGACCTACTCTAGCATAGTAGAGTACATCAAAGGTAGATAACTAGAGCCTAAACTACTGAAATGAAGCCTTTTTCTAGCATTTCAAAGTACATCAAGGGCAGGTAACTATTGCCACAATGATTACATTTCAACAATAATTGCACTCCTTCGAGAACGTATAGCTACATCCTTTGTGTACAAGTATAATCAAAATCCATTGAAAACTGTAGTTGTAAGAGTGTAAACGCTGTAAAATATGGCATTTTCAGCAATTCAAAGGTAGATATCTCTTGATCTATTTGTCCGATTCCGACCATAATCACCCTTTTTCAAACTCTTATGGTAATATACAATCTGGGCAAGTTTGAGAGAGCTTGGATAAATATTGTGGCCTCAAGAGCGTAAACACTGTTAAATATATCATTTTCAGCAATTCAAAGGTGGATAACTCTTGACCTATTGATCCGATTACAACCATAATTGATCTCATCTGAATTCTTATGGTAATATACAATCTGAGTAAGTTTGAGAAAGATTGGATAAAATTTGTGGCCTCTAGAGTGTAAAAATCGTTAAATATGGCATTTTCAGCAATTCAAAGGTAGATAACTCTCAACCTATAAATCTGATTTCAACCATAATCAAACTCATCTGAATCCTTATAGTCATATACAATCTGAGCAAGTTTGAGATAGATTTGATAAAAATTGTGAACTCTATAATGTAAACACTATTAAATATGGCATTTTCAGCAATTCAAAGGTAGATAACTCTTGATCTATTTGTCTGATTTCAACCAGAATCGAACTCATTCGAACTCTTATGGTCATATACAATCTGGGCAAGTTTTAGAAAGATTGGATAAATACTGTGGCCTCTAGAGTGTAAACACCGTTAAATATGGCATTTTCAGCAATTCAAAGGTAGATAACTCTTGATCTATTTATCCGATTTCAACAAAAATCGAACTCTTTTGGTCATATACAATCTGGACAAGTTTGAGAAAGATTGGATAAATACTGTGGCCTCTAGAGTGTAAACACTGTTAAATATGCATTTTCAGCAGTTCAAAGGTAGATAACTCATGACCTATTTGTCCGATTTCAACCATAATCGAACTCATCCGAGATCTTATGGCAATATACCATCTGAGCAAGTTTAAGAAAGATTGGATAAAATTTGTGGCCTCTAGAGTGAAAACACTAAAATTGTTGACGCCGGACGACGGACAATCAAGGATTGCAAAAGCTCACCCTGAGCTAGCTCAGATGAGCTAAAAATCATTCTGAATTCATTACCTTGTGTTTGTCACAGAGGTCGTGAAACTGTTTGAACTTCTGGTTGATCAACAAGTTGGCCTTTCCCACTGCTGATCGTATCTTCCCTAAACCTGAAATAAATCATCAACAAACCATCATACATGAGCAGTTATCATTAAACATTCTCATGCTATTAGCTGATATCATTGCTTTTTGAAAACAATGTAGACCCAGATCAGACAGCTCCTAGAAGGAGCTGTCTTATCTGGGTCTACACTGTTTTCTTATAGGATCTGTCACGCATGAGCCTGCAGTAATTCCAGGAGAAAATTCTTTATTCTATTAGCAATATAACTGTTCAGCTGACATATACTCCCAGTGGATGAGGCTGTGCACCATACAGTTAGTTATCAGAACATAGAGGGTAGAAATTGGTACTAGTCATTCAAAGTCACAATTATTCATCTAAACATGTAAGCTATTCATCATATCCAATACATAACTGATGGTGGAGTCATCCATAGTCATAAGCACCATGCCCCGTCAGTTATAAGAACATGTTTGGTAATTATTGGTCCAGGTTTTTTTTTAAAAAACCCAAAAATCTTTATTTCTGCATTAAACCCTATGGTGCTCCTACTCATTAGAATCGTCTCTTCCAGACGATCTAATGAGAAGTAACACCATAGGATATGGTGCTAAAATGAATGAGAAAATATCGGATTTGTTCACTTTACTCCCTCTTATCTGGAACCCTGAATTTGGAGTTAAACATTCAGAAGCTTGTATCTTGATAGTCATTCATTGTCTAAAGCTTGAAACCCTGCCTAGAAGTCTTGCATAAAACGTAGACAGTCATCAGAATCTGTAGAGTATTGATTAGGGCCAGTCATTCAGTCTGGGTTTGGCTGTTTGCATAGCTTTCCCACATTTTATAGTAAACTATTTGCATGCTATCAACAAAACAATGATTACATTTGCAAAGAGTTCAGATTCTGAGGAGATGCCGGGTTAACACAGTGTCTCATCAGAATCTAAACTGTTTGACACTCTTGATTTCTATTTTGAAAAAATGTTTTAGAACAAGAGCACTGCATGCAGGTGCCAGCGCTCATCTGTTTTGTTATCCTAATAGATCAAGAAGGAGATAATTGATAATTTTATTGCTTTTTGTCTGTCTACTGTGGGGCTATAAATAACCTTGACCTTTGTCTGACATGAAGAAAGTTGTACTGAGCTCAAGAGCTACATGCATTGTGTATACATGCCAAATATGAAGTTTCAATCACATGTTGTTTCAGCGTTATGGCAAACGCTAAATTAACCCTAAATGACCTCTAAATGATCATGACCTTTGTCAGACATTACCCCAAGTTGAACTTAGCTCAAGAGATTCTTGGGTCGAGAACACATGCCAAATATAAAGTCTCTTTCACATGCAGTTCCAAAGTTATGGCCAAGGTTAAATTCCTCTAATTTACCTCTAAATGTCCTTGACCTTTGTCGGACATGACCCAAGTTGTACTGAGCTCAAGATCTTCTTGAGGTGTGTACACATACTAAACAAGACTGTCCCTTCAATAAACGCTTATGTCCCTAATGGCAGCCTTGACAATAACCACTGAATCCTTTTTTAAGCCCAAATTAGGTCAAGGTGAATTGAGGTTGGGTTATATGGGTGAATTGGCATGGTATTGGTCAAAGACAATTAATGTATCACAGCATTGTAGTCAGTAGTGTTGACGTAAGATTAAAGGGTAAAATAGTCCAAATTAGTCAAGGTCAAGGTCAAAATCAAGGTTGGGTGATATTCTTATATTGAGAATGGTTCAAGGCATCCACTGTATAAGTATCCAAGCATTGAAGTAACGGGTGTTGAAACTAGATGAAACGGTAAAATCTAGTTAACCAAGAAATGGCCCATTTACAATACTTTAAGTCCAAATTAGGTTAAGGTCAAGGTCAAAATGAAAGCAGGGTGATATTGGTGCATTAGGTATGGTCCATTTGAGTAAGTGGTATTGGTGCTTGACGAAACAGTAAAATCTAGTAACTGTTGGATAACACAGGAATGGTCCAAAACAACAACTGCATGTAAGTATAAGCACTTCTGATGCTATACTAAACAGCCTTGTAAAGGAGCACGCAGGGACACATGCACACAAACCAGAAAGGACAATCACAATATGCCTCCCACATCATAAGATGTAAGAGGCATACAAAGATACAGATAACGGCCATAAAGGGGAATCAAAAGCCTAAAGTATGCATTGAATGAGGTACAGAATCAATGCTAGCTCAATCATTATTCATCATACTGTCAAATTATAACTGCAAAATCTAATTTTATACAGCATTTTCTCTTCTTTTGGGCACATGACAGATTATCAAGGGATTGGAAATGCCCATGTGTTGCACAGGGTTTAAATTTGGTATTTCTTAACCTTTTACACCATAGCTTGTTTTCAGTATTGGAATCAGATGGTTGCTTAACTCTTTCCTCCCTGAAACTTTAAATGGACAATTCCATTTTTGAGTTTTGTCTAGTCCATTTCTGACTTTTAAGAGTTGTTTTTGTCAATTTTAGCATTAATGACAAACAGTAAAGACCCTGATCAGAGGGCTCCTTTCGGAGCCCTCTGATCTGGGCCTTCACTGTTTGCACAGGACAAGTGTACTATTCACATGTACACTGTTTGAATAGACGCCTATATGCGGGACTAGGGTTCAAAGGGTTAAAGCAGGTTGAAAGTAAGGCAGAATGCACCTTATCGTTCATTCTGCGTTAACTTACAGCCTAATTTATGTTACCATCTGCTAAGATATAGGAAATATTAATTTTCTTGTAGGGCATTATGTTATTCATGACTGTATAAGGTGGAACTATTTTCTGAAGTGTAGGAATAAATTAAAGGCATAAAATGTGTACCTATTAGATAATGGATTTTACATAAAAATATACACAACTTCAGACAAATAATTGCTTTGTATCAGAATTATACAATTAATAATGTCTTTTACACATGATTTTTTTTTTTTAAATGTTAATCAACTTAAATGCCAATTAATCCAAATTTTTGGGAAATTAAGGTTGGAAAACTGGTCAAGAGTTGCTTAAGCCTTATTTAATTATTAAAGTCTGAACAATTGACAGCCATTTTATGGCAAACAGTGCAGAGCATGATAAAAGGGCAGGTCCTGAGGGAACCCTCTAAGAATTCATGTCTACACTGCAAATGGAATATATCCTTATTTCCAGCGTACGGTAGTAAGGATAAACAATAGAAAAATGCTAAATGCAAAACAAAAGTAAACCAGAAAGCATCTATAAGATCTTTCTGCTTTACTTCTGCCATGCATTTAGCTGCCATCTGCATCAAAGACTGATAACTCATCTGATTTAGTGGTCACTCATTTTTTTTCAACTTTATTATTTTCAACTGTATTATTTAAAAATTTGGTAAATATAATATCATAACTTACCTTCTTCGGTAATTCCTTCACTTTGTAATTCCAACTCACATTTTGAACACAACAACAACAAGCGACCCTCCTCAACGTGGGACAGATTAAGGAAGTAGTCCGAATCCTGAAGAAGAGCCATACGTAACAATGTAAGTCGATCAATCAACAGATATTCATACGTCCAGCAGAAACAGTCAATCAACAGATATACATACGTCCAGCTCACAGACACAGACACACTAGTGACTTCTGACAAAACGTGCTCCCTGATGGTGGCACGTTACACATCCAAACTCACACCATATTGTACTTTTCCAATACTGTCTAAACCTATGTTAAGTAATCATTTAAAAGAAGATTCATTGGCAGTCTTTAAAGACACCTTGCAACTTAATGCAGGACAAAAATAATGCAGAAAGCTCCAACAGGAGCTTTCTGCATTATTTTGTGCTGCATTAAGCAGTAACCTGTCTTAAAAAGATATCTCAGTTCAATGTCTGCTTCTGTGGTTATTTTGTACAAGTTTTACTGTATTTATATTCTCAGAAATTGTGGAATTATCTGATCTTTTAATGTCTTCTTTAAAACAAGTCACACATTTAAAACCATTCAAACAGATTTCAAGTTTTAACTCTTTGCACACTAGCAACCAAAATGGGATTACATTGAAAACATTTTGGATCCAGACAAGATGCCTTTCAATTTCTGTAGGACAAGCTGACTCTATTTTGCAAAGAATTTTTAAAAAATTCTAATTTTAGTACAATAGCAGACTACACTGGTTGCAGAAGACAATATTACTCAGCATTCAAAAAGCAAGCTACTGCTACATATTTTTCATTTACAAGCTTTTAATGCTCCATCTTTCTGACTATTGGAAAGTTTCTAGTAATGCTTATCTCCCCCAAAGAGCTCTTAATTTATCTTTAATGCAACAATTAAAGTGATTACTTTCTCCAAACATTGATTTTCAACAGTCACTACACAATAGTCTTCAAATTAAACCCATGAAATCTGTATTACACGTACTACCGTAGTCAATATTTAATCAAGTAACTATTTCGTTGAAGACCTATGAACAATCTTCAATGTGAACAGATGCCTTATACACCATTAATCCTATATGAGCTTTTTTGCATTAGTTTTACGTTATGTTGCATCTCATCAGGATCTACACTATTGGCCAATGCCTTCTTAAGTAGACACTAGTCTTAAATGGGTAAATATCAATTAATAAACTGTTTTTCCTTAAGGCTCTATAATTTTGCCTAACAAATAAGACTGACCCAGATAACTAGAATGGTGCGCTCCAATATCTACAAGAGTGCATGCATGATGTGATGAAACCAGGCCGATCATTGATTAGGTACTTATTTGTTTTAGGTGTCACTAGCACAATCATAAAATCCCAGATTGTCTGCAGCTCCATCCATACCACGCACAGCCTAACTTGCATGCATTTGCCAACTGCTTGAAACCAGATCTGACACTAAAGTAACTTGGCATCAAATCAGGTTCCAAACTTATGTCTATGTTTATTCTAGCACAAAAAACCAACATATGCACTGAAGTCAATTGTTTTTTCAGATGTGAGATAATGTTAAAGCTGACAATGATTCCTGTGTTGTAACTCTTTGCATGCTGGCTGATGTTTTTTCTGCAGAAAATTGTCATATGCTACTGTTCTAATAGCAGGTTTTTCAACAATTGTTTTTAAATCAGGGTCAGATTGACAAACCGTTTTGATTCTGATGAGAATTAACTTATGTTACACCACATCTCATCAGGATCCAAATTGTTTGCAAAGGTTATACAGTAAAACCTCTCTATTTAAATTATGACCATTAAATTTTGTTAATTATTGGGTGTTTAAGGCAGGTGACTGCTTAAAGCAATGTGACAGTGAAACAGAAAGCTCCTTTAGGAGCTTTCTGTTTCACTGTCACATTTATTTAAGCTGTCACCTGCTTTTTATACAATTGATTAGCCTTTATTTTAGTGGTCGTAATCGAGAGGTTTTACTGTATTTAGTTGTTCTGCTAGCATGCTAAGAGTTAAGGAGCAATTGAATCCATGAGTCACTGCTCTGCTGCTCTAAACCTGTCTTTTTCTGTCACTATTTTTGTGTCATTAGCTTTTTGCATGCAGCAGTTCTAAAAGGGAGTATTTGGTTATTGTCAAATCACAAAGGATCTTGCAGACAATTTAATTCTTGGCCAACAGAGCATATTCTGTATTAAACTGCATTTTATGTAGGGAGATGGTCTTAAAATTAGGATCCTCTGTAACACCATGTCCCCTGATGTGGCCATGACCTCTACATTGACCTTATCTGAGATGACCCAACTTGTACTGAGCTCAACGGTCTTCCAGTGGAGTCCACATACCAAATAAGTTTCTGAAGTCTCTACCACATGTAATTCACAAGTTATGGCCAAGGATAAAGTTGTGGACAGACAGACAGGCAGACCTGATCTGTTTGCAAAGGTCTGAAATACATTGTGCAGGTGTTTCACCCATGCTATTACAATGATGTCTGCCTTGTATGCTTGCCTGTAGACCTCATTACTATATACCAAGAGGATATTCTATAAACACTGCAGAGTTTGTTCGTTAAGAAGCGACTGATCACTTCATATGCAATAGCAAACATAGCAGACTGCAGACCCTGATGATACATCACATAATTTGTCCGTCTCATCAGGGTTTACACTGTTTGTTTATTAGATCTACTTTTGTGGATGATAGGCAGCGATAGTTGAAGTGTACAAAGGTTAAGAGACTGAGGGGGTATTCATAAAAGATTGCATAATTATGAGCAGTCACATAACACTATTCATTCTTTATGTGACCTGCAGGTCTATGCAAATTAGTTGAACAACAATATTACTATCTAACTCCTGTTATACAAACAATCAAAAGAAGAAGTAATGCTATTGGACAAACCTTTACAGCAGATGACAGCTTAATGCAGAACAAAAGTAATGCAGAAAGCTCCCTTTCTGCATTACATTTGTTCTGCATTAAGCAAACATACGGTAACAGTATCAATGCTTTCTACATTGAATCATTTCTTGATACAGGTCTGACTGTGGCCTGTCTCTGTTGCATGTAAAGAGCTCATATAACCCTGAGCAATTGAATACTGACAGGCTCTAATGAAAAGTGCAGGTCAAATTAATTAAACTGACACAATAAATTGACTGTTTTATATTCCAAGTAAAAGTAAGTCAAAATGACTCTCACAATTCTGAATTGGACTCATCCATTTTCTAAATAATAGTCAAGTCACAATGCCTCTTCAGGGGCTGAGTGTTCCCAAAATATTCAAAATAATGGCAAACAGTGCTGATACTGATGAGAGGGCTCCTTCCGGAGTCCTCTGATACGGGTCTACACTGTTTGCAAAGGATGCATTTACTAATTTCCCGCACTGTCAGGGTAAAATCACCACCTGAATTTGTGTAGTCTTTGTCTCTTTTGAATACAGTAGAACCCCTCTAATACGACCACTAAAAGAAGGCTAATTGTCTGTATAAAAGACAGGTGACAGCTTAAAGCGACTCGCAACCAGATGGTGCATTAAAAATAGTAATTTGTAAATATGTGTCAAACGCTTATATAAATGGTAAATAATTAGTTTAGGATAAGAAATTCTGTTTAAAAAAATGTATTTCAATAAAAAAAAATATTGGTCTCTGGTGGGATTCGAACCCGGGGCCCGGCATTGGCGGACAGAAGGCAAAATAGGGGAAACCGCTTAGACCAATGGACCACGGAACTATCCGTTTATATCTGATCGATTTAACGTATTTCAATGTCTAGCGATCGAAAGTGCATACAACTTCGTAATTCGGCTCGTGTTTATGTCTGAGCCCGTGTAGAGAAGCAACAACAACAACTATACCGTCTACTAGTCGGTATAGAAAAACGATGGAAAATATCTAAAAATCTAAGATTCGGTGACGATTCTTGAGACTTTTTTTGAACTGATCATATTTTTTTAATGTCAGAAGCCAAATAATGCCACAAATTTGCTTTTATTTGAGTATTTTATTTTATTTTGACAAGTACACCATCCGGTTGCGAGTCCCTTTAAAGCAATGTGAAAGTGAAACAGAAAGCTCCTGTAGGAGCTTTCTGTTTCACTTTCACATTGCTTTAAGCCGTCACCTGTCTTAGACGACTAATATTTGACACATTTTAGTGGTCGTAATAGATAGGTTCCACTGTATTTAGAAATCCATTACTGTTTGTTAGCAGAACTTTTAACAGTAAACCTTGACTTTAATCCTCAATCAAAGAAGGTTTAATGATTGTGAACAAGATAGCTAGGTGTCGGTCTAAGATAGGGTGAACCTCATTGAAAGCTCCTGCTTTAATATTTTTGTACCGGTATGTTAAGCCTTTATGGCACAAAAGCCTATGTTTATTTGCTTACTGGAGCAACTGCTTATGCCTGTAATAAATGATTTATAGTGAAGCTTGGCATTTTTCTGATATGTGATTGCCTAGGAGCTTTCTGATTAACTTTAGCCTGCCTCAACTCATCAACCTGCTTTTATGGACCACCTGTCTTCAAAACTAGAAACATGTTATGGGGTCATGGTTTAAGCTTTCACCTGTAAGAACTGGAAACAGGCAAAGGGGAAAAAGCCATAGCTTTTTAGAAAGGGATATAAAAGTAGGTTTTTATTGTCTGGTGAAAACAGTTATAATGTGAATGACCCCTTTCTCCTTAAGCCATTCATATTCAGTTTAAATGGAAGAAAATATTTGATAACAATTATACTTTCCCAATTAAAAACAGGAGAGCATTCATGGGTCATTTCAAAAGTGGAAATACTGCAATTTTTCAGAACTTGTTCAAGCCATTTTGTCTTAAAGCAAGACTTCCTACTGTGTTCGGACATGTTTTTGTAATTGTTCAAAGAGACGATGTCAACATATTTCACACTTATTGGTAAAATATTCCAAATAGTTTTGTACTGAGCATATCTGATTTATTAACTCTACTGATGAAATAGTGATAAACTGGAGTTCAATAAAGGTTGTCCTTTATGAATGAAATAGTACCCCCTTCTTGTTTGCATGTACCTATATGACCTCACCCAAAAATATCTCGAATACAACTTTATAGGCCATTCTGCTTTACTTTCAGTCTGCTTTAAGCTACAATCTGCTAGAATATAGAAACTGTTTCATCTGTTATATATTCATGGCTGTATGAATTTGAACTATTTTCTTCAGTGGAGGAATAAATTATAAACGTTAAAATAAATTTTTATTAGTAACGTATTTATGGGGTAATGGATCAAAGGCTGCTAATTCCTAATATTCTATGCAGCCATTTTTTTTAACACAAGGATGACTGTAGTCCTATTCAATACTCAAATAAGAACTGATTTATGGTTTCACAATGAACATTAAGAATAAACATTAACTGGCTAAGTAGTTTGTTAGCTAGGTCATTCACCTGTGGAACTTTGACAGACTGAACAAACTTGGGAAATAGAAATTGCCAACTAACCCACCACACCATAAATATGGTACACCTTTTTACACCTATCATTTATTCCTCCACTGAAGGAAACAGTTCCACTTTATACAGTCAATCTGTTTCCACGTTATACAGTCAAGAATAATGCACTATCAGAAATATTTTTTCTATACCCAAGCAGATGGTAGCTTAAAGCAGACTGAAGTAAAGCAGAATGCATCTTAAGGCACATTCTGCCTTACGTTCAACCTGCTTTAGGCGGCCACCTATTTTCAATGACAATGCTAGAAACAGGTTAAGGAGTAAAGGGTTAAGGTGCATTCTGCTTTACTTTCAACCTGTTCTAAGTAGTCACCTACAGTGCTCCCTCTCTACAACAGCCCTCTCAACAACGACTCCCTCCTTCAGGGCTCCAGATAAGAGGTAGTTATTTCAACAAATCAAACATTTTCTCACTCATTTCAGCACCAAAACCTATGGTGTTACTACTCATTAGAATCGTCTCTTCGAGACGATGGAAGAGACGATTCTAATGAGTAGTGACACCATAGGGTTTAATTCAGAAATAAAGATTTTAGTTTTTGAAAAACTACCCTTATCTGGTGCTCTGCTCCTTACAACAATGCTTGTCGTTGTTTCCAAGACAATTATGTCTAACACTTTCACTGCTGCAATATTGTCTGCTGTTTTTCTTACATAATGACAAGTGGCAAACAGCTTGAATTCAGATCAGACGCTGGGTTATGCGGCATCTGATCTGGATTCAAGCTGTATGTATATGTAAGCCAATTTCCCTCCCTATAGCAACTCCCTCCAAACAACACACACAATGGTTGTTTCCCATTGGGTGTTGTTGTAGAGAGTGAGCACTGTATCTTCAAAACCAGAAACAAGCAATGTGGTAATTTAGAGTTAAGGTACTTTTGTGGAGGAAAGGGGCATGAGAAATTCTGTAATAATTATTGTTATTTCCCCAAAGCATATCTGAAATGTGCATGTATTTTTTTTACTACAAACATGTGTAATGGCTCCAGGAACATAGTGAGACTAATGGGACCTTACTGACATAATAAAAAAAAAAAAAAATTACAGCAAAGACTTTACCACCACAGGAAGCAAGAGATAGCTCTGTAACATGAAATTATGACAGAAGAATTCTATGAATCTGCTAACCCTTTTTTCTGTCCATTTTTTGTTTAAGATATTTTCATGATGTCTTCAATGGTATGATGTATTTTGAATGCCGCTATATGTGATTATTATATTGTTGCAGCTGTTTAGCTGTAGGAACAAAAAAATTATATGGCTTTATTCAAACAGGGGTCAAATGATAAAGGCAGTATTTAAAAAAAATTTTTTTTCCATGTCTGCACCTTGAAATCCAATAGTGTGACTATTCATTTGAATCTCCTCAAAGAGGTAATTCTAATGAGTAGTCACACCATAGGCTTTGGTGCAGACAAGCAGGAGGAAATGTTCTATCTGGAGAACTGTGTTTCAGCTAGCAATCTTACCTGAACTGCATCTCCTGATGAGATAAAACTGTTGACCATCACATTTGTACTGTGGCCGTTTTCCACGTGCACTTCTCCATTCACATTAATGTCTTTACTAACAAGTTCTGTTGATTCACTAGCACCATTTGTTATATGTTTAGAGTCAAATTTAGGCGAGTCAGGCTCCGTACTCTTAGGCGACAACAACTCCGCCTTGATGGGTGGGTAGTTCGTTGGAGCCTGTATGTTTAGGATTTTTCCTATAGGCATCTCTGTAGGTGAGAGGGGTGTGGCCAAGTCGGAACGACTCGACCTCAGAGACAGGGTACTTGAATATGGTGATCTCTTTTCTATTCCTTTATAGGCACTGTATTTACTATAATGTCCATAGCCACTGACAGCGCTACTGATCCGCAAATAAGATGGTGTCCTTGAAATATCCTGTGGATAAAATTCTGCTGACTCAGCGGTTATCGGCATTTGCGCGTACGATATGTCCAAATCCTTTGAAGGTCTACTTTCACTGACACCAGTAGAGCTGGCGTGAAGGACCTGCTCGTTGACAGGCTGTATGTGCTGCTGGTTCCCACTCACAGCATCGTGACTTAGAGCAACTTGTTTGGAAGCTGATGTCTGGCTCAACAAGGAAGGTTCACTTCCTGAAAAACACACAAAGATAAAGAAACATTAGCAAACAAAATTAACACATCTACCTCATTGAATAACCCACTACTCCGTAAATATGCCTCTACTTTATTCCTCCACTGAAGAAAATATTTTCCATTTGATACAATCATGACTATAATTATGTATCATTTTTTACGCTCCCACTAAAGAGGATAGTTCTACTTAATAATTGAATACACACCTTAAGAACTATTTCCTTATAATTCCCAAAAATTTTATGGGATAGTGGGTTAACCCTTTGAACCATAGTCCCGCATACAGGCGTCTTTTCAAACAGTGTACATGTGAATAATACACTTGTCCTGTGCAAACAGTGAAGGCCCAGATCAGAGGGCTCCGAAAGGAGCCCTCTGATCAGGGTCTTCACTGTTTGTCATAATGCCAAACAGTGACAAAAACCCTTAAAAGTCAGAAATGGACTAGACTTAAATGTAAACTGGAATCGTCCTTTTAAAGTTTTAGGGAGGAAAGAGTTAACACACTTTAAAAGCAATAGCTTGCTTCCTGTACCCATTGAATGCAGAGGAGTGACACTGTATCTTACATGGGATTGACTGTACCATGTATACTTTACATAACCATTTATGTTCAGGGAGTATAACTGTTATTTGTTCTCTTGACCTAGATACATTGAGTCTCAAATTCCCATTCATGTCTTAATTGATCTAGTTTCTAGTATTCGCTAACGTTAAAAGTAGATCCTCCACAAAGGCAATCTATTTGGTTCTAATAGTACCACTATAGAAAATTCTTGTTGATTGATATCATACTGCTCTGTCATAAAGTTTTGCATTTAAATATCATGATATTTAAGTCATATACCGTTTTTTTACTCTGTCTCTGTGGGAGTCCTGTGTTATTATGTAATCTGTCTGGCATTTTAACCTGCTTATGCCCAAATACATATAAAATTCTTCCTTTGTGCTAATGTTCAAAGGTTTTTATAAAATAATGATTAATTCTGCCATAAAAGTGTAATGATATATAATCCCTTGGCCAAATAGCTGAAACTTAAACATTATAATATTTGGCAAACAGTGCAGACTTAGATGAGATGTCACACTGCTACATTTCATCTCGGTCTACACGTTTGCAAATATAATATGTATTCAGGGACACTTTACCATCAGGGGTATATATTATCTGATTGCATGACATCATTACATGACTGTGACTGCAGCCAAATATATATATTTTTTTACAGTATATTCCAGACAATAATTATCTATTCCTTTAACCCATTACTCCATAAAAACACCTTGTTTTGTCTTATATGTCCTATATCCTAGTTCATGGTAGTTTAAAGCAGGCTGAAAGTAAAGCAGAATGCTCCTTAAGGAGCATTCTGCTTTACTTTCAGCCTGCTTTAAACAACCATCTGTCATCAATACTGTAAACAAGCTATGTAGTAAAGGGTGTAAAACATACTTATACATCCTCTTGCCAAGAAGCACTGTTCAGCTAATCAAAACTCCCTGAGACAAGTGCTATTATATTGCACTACAAAATGCATGACTATCACTTTGCACATATAGATGTTATCGAGACAAACTTTAAATCCCAGTTTAAATTTCTCCCACAAAGAATGTGATTATTTCCAATACTGACGTCCATTCAAGAAAACCCATACACAACACCGACAACACACGCACATATTTTCGAATTCCAAAGTAGTGATCTAACATCGGTGAGATCGATAGCCAATTTCAAGGGGATAGGAATGGTTGTCCGCAGTTGTACGGCTAATGATACCTGCAGTATTATGACTTCTTTAAACATTGACTCTTTGCTGTTAACCATTCCCCTGCTTATATTGTATATTGAAATTTCTTGAAAACAGTGTAGAACCAGATCAGACTGCTCCTGAAGGAGCTGTCTGATCTGGGTCTACACTGTTTTCTTATAGGTTTTAAGTCTCAGACATGATAATGCAATCTTTCTTGGAGAACATTTTCTAATTTATTAGCCAATGTAATATATGAACATTCAGCAGGAGAAGGGTTAAAGAGCTTATCACTAAATGTCAATGCAATCAATTTAGATCAAAGGCAATATTGACTTCCTGTTCTAATTGATACAAGTTTGTATCAAGTTACAAACTGAAAAGAAAACAAATTGATAATTTGTCTGACAGGTGAAGTGTTTATTGCAGGACAAAACTTATAATGCAGATGAGATTGATAAACTCTGATAAGGAACTTTCGATCTGCATTAGTTTTGTCCTGTATTTAAGTAAATTTCTAACCGTTCAAATCCAAGCATGAGTGAGTCAGAGTGACAAATTTCTAAATACAGAAATCCATGTCCTTGAGGGCAAGCTGACATTGGAGAAAAATAAAGACACCATTATTGATCCCAGACAAACTGACCCAGTATCTTCACAACAGCTTAATGCTGACTCTGAAAATTAAAAAGCCTGCATCTAAGGTCAACTTTGGGGGTTTTAGTGTGAGTTTTTTGGTGAAGACAATCATTGTTAAAAGTGTTGTGGTTTTCTTTTTTAAATTTCTGGTGGTATCGATCAAGACAGACTTATAGTTCTTTGCTTTTTATTTCAGACACTGCCTATCCCAGTCATTCTATTAACCTATTACCCCATAGCCTTTTTCTAGTATTGAAGATAGATGACAACTAAAGAAGGGTGAAAGTAAAGCAGAATGCGCCTTAATAAAGGTGCATTCTGCATTACATTCATCCTGCTGTAAGCTACCATTTCGTAGGACAAGGTAAAAAGATCTATGGCACATATTCATTACTGTATAAAGTGAAACTATTTTCTTCAGTGGAGGAATAAGTGAAAGGTGTAAAGAGTGGTATTTATAGGATAATCCTGTCACCCCCGGTTAAGACCACCCAATCAAAGACTCATTGTAGCGTGTTATACAGATGTCAACTTAAAGCAGAAGGAAAGTAAAGAAGAAGGCTCCTGTTTTAACCCATTACCACATAGCCTTTTTCTAGTGTTAACCCTTTCCCCCATAGTAGCGACTTTTAGCGTATTTAATTTTTTCCTCCGCTGAAGAAAATAGTTCCAGTTCATACCCTCATGAACAATTACCATTACAAATATTTTATATAGCCTAGCAGATTTTAGCTTAAAGCAGGCTGAAAGTAAAGCAGAATGTGCCTTAAGGCACATTCTGCTTTACTTTCAACCTGCTTTAAGTGGCCACCTGTCTTCAAAACTAGAAACAGGCTATGAGGTAAAGGGTTAATGACAGGTAAAATACCACTTAAATTTAAACAGCCTGGTTATTAGCCACCATTTGCTAGGATATCAAAAATATTTCTTATGGTGCATATCCAAACTATAGAAACTGGGAATCAGTGGAGGAACAAATTAAAGGTGTAAAGAGGCATATCTATGTAGCAATAGGTGAAAACATGCCAGTCATAACTAGGTTAAAGATGAGCTAGCACATTCTGCCATGTACTGTGAGACCCTGTCCTGGATGTATGTCCTTAAGGCTTGTCAAACACTGCACTTGTCTTGTCAAGATTGATGGCTCTGATACCACAGGGCCTAGTGTGTCCTCTACTATAGCCTACAAACCGCTCATCACAACATTATGTCCAAAACTGGTTTTTAATTGACATTTACCAAAGTCTGAGTGACAAACAAACTTATATCTAACCCATTAATTTCAAAAACAAGAATTTCGTGGAATTCTATGTCCTGTTCCTTAAGTTATTGACTGTATCAAGAGGAACTATTTACTTCAGTGGAAGAATAAATAAAATGTGTTTAAAGTTCATATCTATGTAGTAATGGGTTAAAGCAGGACAAAAGTAATGCAGAAAGTCCTTGTAGGAGCTTTGTGAATTACCTGTGTCCTGCTTTAACCCATTACCCCATAAATACACCTTTTTACGCCTTTTATTTATTTCTAAACAGAAGAATATAGTTCCAATTTTTACAGTCATGAATATAATTATACCGTAAGAAATAGTTTTTTATAGCCTGGCAAATTGAAGCTTAAAGCAGACTGAAAGTAAAGCAGAATGCACCTTAAGGCGCATTCTGCTTTACTTCGAACCTGCTTTAAGTGGTCAAATGTCTTCAAAACTAGAAACAGGCTATGGGGAAATGGGTTAAAAGGACAATTCCATCTACAGATATCCAAATGCTTCTACAGTGAGTGGCCTGATCATATTGCACACAAGTCTGACTGTAGTCCCTTATTAACTCCCAACCTTTACCAATTTATATGAAACACAACACCAATTTACTGCCAGATACCCACCCAAACAATCAAAGAAATCACGATTCTTCCTGAACAAACAACACAAATGAGCTACCTAATGATACAGACATATCTCTGAGATTAATAATGGCAAACCATTAACCCATGGCCATGTGATGTGTATGCTTGTCCTTTACAAACTTTGTACCTGTAAGGAGTATACTTGTCCAATGCAAACTGTGATGGCCCAGATCAGAGGGCTCCTTCAGGAGCCAACTGATCAGGGTCTTTATTGTTTGCCCTTTTGCAAAATTTGACAAAACAAGATGTGTTTGTGAAACACTATTATGCCCCTAATGTAACCATGACATCTAAATGACCTTGACCTTTTTTTGACATAACCCAACCTATACCGATCACAAGTTTCTTCACAGTTGAGTACATATGCATAATATGAAGTCTCTCACATGTAGTTCCAAAGCCTATTTGACCTCAAAATGACCTTGACCTTTGTTATACATAACCAAATTTGTATCGAGTTCAAGAGCCTCTTGTATTGAGTACACATGCCAAATATGGAGTCTTTATCACAATCATGTAGTTACAAATTTATGGCCATTGTAAATTTCAGTCTATTTGACCTGTAAATGACCTTGACCTTTATGGGACATTACCCAACATGTACTGAGCTCAAGTGTTTCTTGAGTTGAGCACACATGCCAAAAAATGAAGTCTCTATCACACGTAGTTTCAAAGTTATGGCCAACCAGACAGACAGACAAACAGACTCACCAAAAACGATATCCAGGGGTACTGAGGACCAAGTCTTGCAGGGCATAAATATGGATAAGATAATATGCATTTAAAAATAGTTTTAAAAAAAAGTATCCACTTGCTAAGACATATTACCAGGAAAACAATGTGAAACTAAACTGACATCAGGAAGATAAGTGGAAACCACATGCAATGTACTTTTCTGGTTAACCCCTTCCTTTATGGCTTGCTTTCAGTGTTGAAGCCCGGGTTACAGTACAGTATTCTTTCATGTTTTACCCATTTATCCCATGAATACACCTTTACTTTATTCCTCCACTGAAGAAAACACTTCCAATCTAGATATAAATATGCACTGTAAGAAATAAATTCTATGTCCAAGCATATGGTAGCTTAAAGCAGACTGTAAGTAAAGCAGAATGCGCCCTATGGCGCATTCTGCTTTACTTTCAGCCTGCTTTAAGTGGTCATCTGTCTTCAAAATTAGAAACAAGCTATGTGAACTACTTGCCTTATCTCGAGATCTTGTATCAACCATATATAACAATGTATTGTATCATATGGCTTGAATCACAGTCAGTGATACACAGTTATATATAGACAGTGAAAATGATAGTATCAGCGAATATAACATGAAGGGCCATATTTATAGATGTAGTGATAATAGCAGGCCAGGAAAGAGATAATTACACCTGGACTGGTGATAATGAGATAACAATGCACCATAATAATCAAGAGCATCTAGAAATAGAGACAACCAGCTATTTTCTCCCCTCATTGACTGTAATAGTGTATTGCTATGAACTATCAGTAACAGAAAACATGAACTATATAACC
The DNA here is from genome assembly GCA_922989275.2 of Gari tellinella. Lineage (NCBI taxonomy): Eukaryota > Metazoa > Mollusca > Bivalvia > Cardiida > Psammobiidae > Gari > Gari tellinella. The sequence continues at coordinate 11,211,579 of OV277863.1, read as the reverse complement.
CCAGGGCTCGGGATAAAGGGGAGCAAATTGCACAAATTCACCTCATAACAATACATTTCATTGCAAACATATTCCTCATAGTAAAGTTTTTTTTTCTCAGTTCTATCTTGTCCTGATAAATAAACCACAGGAAATTATTCATTAATTTACAATATTCACAGGGCTCGATCCAGATAAGAGGGAGTACGTAAACTGCACAAATCCATTATTTTCTCACTTGTTTCAACATCAAATCCTATTGTATTACTACTCATTAGAATTGTCTCTTCGAGACGATTCTAATGAATAGTGACACCATAGGATTTAAAACAGAAATAAGATTTTAGTTTTTGAAATACCCCCTTTATAATCTGGAGCTCTCTCAACATTGGCCAACAGGTAGATTTCTGCTCAACTTTCGGCTTATTGAACTACACTGTTTGCAACAATCGCTTAGTTAAAAGGTCAAATTTAGTGCCTGTTACAGAAATTTAAACAAAGAAAATAAATGCAGGTCTACACAGCTTGATTATATATGAATACAATGAAAGGATAAATTGAAGAGGAAATTACATACCGTGTAGAATATTCAAACAAACCATTATAACTAGAAGAAATATCAGAACAAGTTAGTAGTACATCCAATGTATCAACAATGATACAGACGTGTATCTCTGTTACCACAAACATCACGTTTCCGATGACGAAAAAATTTAAATTACATCACCTCAGCTGACGAATCATGAATATCATGAATACTAAATTAATATTGCGACACCTCCAACACGTCACACTGAAATGAATGTAAGGATGGTAGACTGTACGCTCCAGTGAACACACAAAATAACACCCAACGTACCGTAATGAAACCCATGTTCAGGCACCAGTCAATGATGAAATGTGGCCGTCTCAAGTGGCAGGTGACTTTACAGATGAATGAAAGACAAAAGTAAATCAGCCAAAGCACTGCAATAGGCAGCCATTAGATGTATTGTAGATACAATTTCTCTAGAATGACATTGCTTAACCGGCTTTCCCCCATAGAAGCGCCTTTTAGCAGATTAAGTTTATTACATCACTGAAGAAAATAGTTCCAATTTATACAGTCATAAATATGTATCATACAAAATATTTTCTATATTCAAGCAGATGATAGCTTAAAGCAGGCTGAAAGTAAAGCAGAATGTGCTTAAGGCGCATTCTGCTTTACTTTCAACCTGCTTTAAGTGAACACCTATATTCAATACTAGAGACATGCTATGTGGGAAAGGGTAAACAAAGGTTAAACTAAAGAGGTCACAGGTAAACAATGTAGATCCTGAGGAGGCATAATTATCACATTACATGGCATATATCATCAGGGTCTATAGTCTACACTGTTTGTTATTGGCATCAATTGGAGGAATAAAGGCATACAAAGGTGTATTTATGGATTTATGGAGTAATTAATGCAGTGTTGTGCCTAGGCCGCGGCATTGCGGGAATCCCGCATTTTTTTCACGATTGTCCCTTAAAAATTCGCCTTGCGCGGGCGTATGGGCGCGCCGTAAAAAAATCGCATTTTCGGCAATTTCTACTAGTTTCTGCTCCATTCCGGAGAATAGAGCGAGATCACAAAGGGAGATTAATCTTAGTATTGAAAATAGACTGTGCGCGTATAATATACGTGAAGAATATCGGCATATAGAATCGGTATGTAAACCAGTCTGGTTCCGCTTTGTGATAATGGCGTCGGAACGATGCGCTTGACGGATTTTCTTTCCGATTAAAATAGACAACTAGCAGACGATGTTTCGTTTAAACAAAGTGTTGAGGATACTCCTTCATCATCATCTGAACCAAGACACTCGCTTCAACATGTTTAAAAAAGACAAAAATCAAATTGCCCGTCGTGTAAACAGCGACACTACGATACGAGATACAGCGACTGTCTCCCGATTGGAGAATCTTCCCTAGCTGTACAGTCTTACAGAGACAGTCATGACAGTTAAAGACCGTAAGCTGTAAAAACAGTATTCTAATTAAAAGGTAGGTATATCGTGTTTTAAAGGTTTTTATAGTGTGTCCCCCAAAAATTTCAAATGTCCCCCAAAAATTTTGACACCGCGCCACCGTGTCCCCCAAAAATTTGGACCTAGGCACAACACTGATTAATGGGTTAAACTCTAAAAACAACTTGAGGGGAAAATTAAGGCTGTTTTTAATAATAGCTTCAATAACTGTTTAAAGGATTTAAATGTCACTGTTGGGGGATAACGAGCAATGAAACTGTTTGTTTACCTAATCTTGTTTGAAATTTAATCCTTTACTGCTCATGATTCATTTCCTATATCATTTGGCCAACTCACATGCTCCATGTAACACATGTACCACATCAATATCCATGTTCACAATGAAAAACTCATCCAGGAAAACCCAACAGAGACTTGATCTGTCTAAAAGTCTCATAAATATATAGCTGGCCCGGCCCACTGCTATCATAGTTATAGCAGCTAGCAAACTTTATCCTGTTTAATTTAATAGGACCAGCTCTTGAAAAACAACTTCAATGAAGACAATTATATAGATACTCTGTAACTTGGAATTTGGTTCTGGGTCTAAGCCGTTTGACACTCAAACCAATGTTGTTGGCTTTTATAAACCCATTATCCCATAGCCTGTTTCTTGTCTTGAAAAAGCTAGGTGACCACTTAAAGCAGGTTGAAAGTAAAGCAGAATGTGCCTTAAGGCACATTCTGCTTTACTTTTAGCCTGCTTTAAGCTAACCATCTACTAGAAAATAGAAAATATTTCTTCTGATAAATATTCAAAATTGTATAATTTGGAACTATTTTTGTCAGTAAAGGAATAAATAAGAGGCATAAAAAGGTGTATTTATGGGGTAATGGGTTAAGTATATGGAACAGGACAACAATTTTGAAGCAGATGACAGGAGATAAAGAGCAATTTTAGTGCTCAAATAAAACTTACTGACAATAATGTTATCTGGACTTTGCCAGTGAACTTTATCACAACAGAAGCACTCGAAGGTTGTTTTTTTTCGTGTTTTTTTTTTTTTAATTATTTAACAGTTTAGATTCTTATAAACCCTTTCCCTCAAGTATGTACCCGGTGGAATTCAAGTCACCAGACTAACTGTATTACAGACCACTCTAGCATATTACAAAGGCGTCTAATCAAATTAAGCACATACAGCTTCAGACCATAAACAATTCCCTTACCTAGCAAACATTACTTATTCATATCCATGAGCTGCAGATGGTGGGGGACTGTTGAATTGTTCTCAGAATGTTTGTCTCCCATGCAAAGGCTTCAGGAGAAATCCCCTCAAGTCAGCGCTGGGACTTCATCAACATGTAATTTTTCTTGAGAATCCAGAACACTGTGTTCTGCACATGTGTCAAGCATTTGCATTTGCAAGAATTCAAATAATGATCTCTGAATTCTTTTTTAAATGACTTCAAGACTTTTCCAAAGTTCAAGAATAATCTTTATCCATTTGGAATGCCATACACTGGGAACAAAACCAAAGGCTCAAGACATAAGCTGGGATCCAAAGCTCTCCTTGAGACTCAAGATTTAAGCTGGGAACCAAACCAAAGGTTTTGAGCTTTTTATTGAGGCTCAAATCTTAGAACAGGCTGTAGAATTCAAGTCTGGGTTATTCTGAAGCAGCAAACAAAATAAGCTCACAAGGACAAATGACCATTCACAAAAAAACATGCAGATTTATAGAAAAGGTGACTCGATCGAGACCAGATCAATCAGACAAAATGACCTGTGTAAAGTATTATTGAATTTTCCTGCAGGAGACACAAGACTTGCATATAGCGCTAATAAATATTTGCAAATGGGGGACAAAAATTGATATGTACACGGAAAATAAAGTAGAAACTGTCAACCAAAGCAATAGTCGAAGGAAAAGTTTAAGATACAAGTGACTGAGTAAGATTTTGAGTTAAAACCTGGATGTTTCAATACTGTAAATTGTTCTCTTATATCCAAGGTATGAAAAATTGCTCCGAGTTAATGGATTATTTGAAAGTATGGATGTTTCAAATATTTAAAATTCAGGATCTTAGAGCAATAGTTGTGTGAATTACTGCAAAACTGTGTCATAGAAAAAATGTAATAACATACACAACAGATTATAGTTCCATTCCTGCATACAGAATATTCCACTTTCTCCGACAGCTGACATGGTGAAATAGTCACTAATCTGTGGGACGGGGTTCATACAACTTATCCACTCTCTACCACATACATAACCTTGTATATAACTGTCAGTTTAACCCATTACCTCATAAACACCTCTTTTTACATCTCTAATTTATTCATCCACTCAAGAAAATAGTTCCAATTTATACAGTCATGAATATTTTTCATAATATTTTTTTTCTATTTTCTAGTAGATGGTTGCTTAAAGCAGGTTGAAAGTAAAGCAGAATGCGCCCTTAGGCGCATTCTGCTTTACTTTCAACCTGCTTTAAGTGGTCACATATCTTCAAAACTAGAAACAGACTATATATGGGGTAATGGGTTAACACAGATTTCAACCAAAATTCTTATCTCCTAACTGTAAGCGCTGTTCTTGACAATTGGCTGGTACACCACCAATATTGAACAAATTCAGCAATTTTGTGTCAATAGTTCAATATGATCTATACCACCGACCCGGTACCACGACCTAATTTAGGGCCAGGTGTAATTATTAATCCTGAGGAATGTAATCCAATGCCTGTAAATAATGATTACAATAGGTACTGTGGGTATGCAAATATTGGTATACCTCCGTACATATACAGCACCATAACAGTACATTTAATCTATACAGTGCAGATAAGTGGGTGGGGCTGGCGGTATTGCAACTGATTAAGTGCCATATCCCCTGCATATAATATTGACATCAACGTTAATAAAATTTGTCTAAGTCTAGATGCATATAATTTGGATCCTGTTAAAAAACATAATTATAGTCACTGTCTGATTAGGATTCACGTTCTGATAAGTTCAAATACTGAACAAACCTAAACGAAAGCTTATATATACTTTTTCTAGCAAATTATTTGAGTCTGTATAGGATTCAAACTATTAGCCAATCCTAGCAATTTCAGTAGTTTTTGGCAGTGAAAAATTCATATAATAATTTTTTACTAACATATAATTTATGTTTTGGTAAAGATAACAAAATGTTTATGTTCAGTAGTTTGAAACATTTCCTTTCTCATATTGTCAATGTACGTTTGTTTCAATTAACATGTATTTACTCTTTCCTTTCGTTATACAGACGAACCTGAATTAACGCATTACCCGTTAAGTCTTTTTATAAATGCCTTTAATTCATTATTCTACTGTAGAAAATAGTTCTACTTTATATACACTCGTACGTATGCAACATAGCAAATATTTCCTATTTCATAGCAGATGGTAGCAGCAGGCTGAAAAGTAAAGCAGAATACGCCTAAAGGAGCATTCTGTTTCACTTTCAGCCTGCTTTAAGCAACCATTTGTAATCAATGTAAACAAGCTAAGGGCCAGGGGAAAGGGTTAAGGGGACCAAGATTGCAAGTGGGCATGACAAGGTGGCTTGTCAATGCAGGTTTTGTTTTGGTTTGTTGCGTATATACGGTATACATGATAGATTGAACTTCCCTTTAACATTAATAAGTTCACATCATGATCGAGATTGTAGGCTAGTAGTCTGATCACAAAATACAGAAATATATATTCTACTTGACTGTTGTTCTTCATTAAATATAGCTCTTAACCCATTACCCCATAGCTTGTTTTTAGCTTTGAAGATCAGTGACCACTTAAAGCAGGTTGAAAGTAAAGCAGAATGCGCCTTAAGGTGCATTCTGCTTTACTTTCAGCCTGCTTTAAGCTACCATTATGCCATCTGCCAGGATATAGAAAATATTTCATATGGTATGTTTATATGACTATGCACAATCTGCTTTACTTTCAGCCTGCTTTAAGCTACCATTATGCCATCTGCCAGGATATTGAAAATATTTCATATGGTATGTTTTTATGACTATTTAAAGGGGAACTATTTTCTTAAGTGAAGGAATGAATTAGAGGCGTAAAAGGGCGTATTTATGGGATAATGGGTTAAATGAACAATTGCTGAACATATGATTGTGCTATCTCAGCAGGTAACCCACCCCCTCCCTCCAGACATAGCTGACACGCCTTTTCATGTTTCTACAAGTTTAGATAAAGATCCATAACTATTTCTATACATCCTGACATTTTTAGTTCCAACTTAAAGCAGGCTGAAAGTAAAGCAGGAAGCTCTGATAGCCTGCTTTAAGCAACCACCTGTCTGAAACATTTAAAACAGCTATGAAGGAAAGGGTTAACATGTGTGTACTATAGTTAAAGCCTACTTACTCAATTCAGATTACTTCCTATCCCCCTAACACTAATCTGTGTAACATCTGTTGTCATATATTCCAGTTCACAACTCCTCTATATTTTTCAACTCTAAACCTTTCACAACTCAGTAGTACTGTTCAGTCACACTTACAACATTCACCACTGCCTTAACCCAGTTAGTACACTTTCACTTAATTGACACATGAACGATAAAAATAAACATGTCCGACAATCATCACCCTTGTACTAGGGAACATAAAAGTTCAGCGGTTCATAAAGAAATCTCTTCACATAATACTACATACACCATATATGAGCTGTCACATTTGTACAGCAATATGATCTACAGTGATGGTTCCCAGTCCATAAACTAAGCTGACCAGAGTTTGTAAACTCTTGGCCTTAAGTGTTCTATCCTACTTACATTCAAACCTGTAACCAGTGATAATCTAATCTAATCTAATCTTTAAGATCCTAGATCACTGCTTAATGCAGGACAATTCTTATAGTATTGCTAAAGGAGCTTTCTGCAATACAATAAGAATTGTCCTGCATTAGGTAGTCACCTGTCTTTCCCCCTACATTTTTCATGACAGGTAGATGGACAATGGTTAGACTGTATTATACAGTAAGTAACAGCCCTCCGAGGCATGCAAGTCAATAATTGGCATACTGTTATGACCTTTAACCTGAAAATAAATCATTTCTGTGGACTAAATACACATTACCAGTTGACAGCGCGATACAGAGTGATGTATTTAGCTCGAGACGTTTTTAGCGGAAATAGCCGATCTGACGAGCGCCTTGGCGCGAGTCTGATCGGTTGTTTCCGCCAAAAACGCCGAGAGCTAAATGCAACACTCTGTTGCGCACTGCCAACTGGTGATGTGTTTATTATATGCCTTGAATACAAACCAGAAACAACTAAATAGTTGTTTAAATCATTTTATATCCAACATTTATTAGTTATTTGAAGCAGGACAAGATTTTTTGTATGTCACAAAGAATAACGCGGCACTCGTACATGCACGTAAATGACGTCACGTCAAATCGAAAGCGAGGTCAGAGTAAAATACAAAGTGGCTGATACAAGGTGGCTGATACAAACTCTTGTATTTTACTCTGCAAATACACGCGGAAACGCTCGATATCACTCGAAGGCATATAATAATTATGGTGACCTACAATTACCTGAATTCATTAATCCGTTACTCCATAGATAAACATTCTTAGGACTTAAAATTTTGATTTATTCCTCAACTTTAGAAAATAGTTCCAACTCATAGTCATGAATATGTAACATTAATATTTTCTATAAAATTCTAGCAGAAGGTAGTTAAAAGCAGACTGAAAGTAAAGCAGACTATGCCTAAAGATGCATGCTGCTTTAACTTCAACCTGCTTTTATGGGCATAGAGGGTTATTTATGGGAATAGGTAATTTTATAATAAGACCTGGATAAAAAAGATGTTCCACACATATATATTAATTTGTGGTGGGAATTTAAACTATTTGTGAAGTCATTTGACAGGCAGCAGGAGCAAGGTCAAAGTTAACATCAAAGTTCACTTAAATGACACATGTTGATTACTACTGACAGTATAACACTCTGGACAATTATTAATGACTAACCTGTTACTGTCATAAACTTTACAGTCAAACCTGTGTGGAGCGATCGTTCAATGTAGATTCGAAGCATTGACTAACTATGCTATAATAGATATAGCTTAACCCATTACTCTATAGAAACACATTTTTACGCATTTTATTTATTGCTGCATTGAAGAAAATAGTTCCACTAGTCTTTATAGAGTCATGAATATGTATTATATGACATCTTCTCTATAATCAATCAGAGCTTAAAGCAGGCTTAAAGTACACCGGAATGTACATTATATATGCACATTCTGCTTTACTTTCAACCTGCTTTAAGTTAATTAAGTAGAGTCACCTATCTTCAATACTAGAAACAGGCTATTGGGTAAAAGAGTTAAAGCAGATTAAAAGTAATGCAGAAGCTCTAGCATTTAAAGCTTTTTAGTTTATTTACCTTTCTGTATTCCTTTTGTCCAGTGTCAATTAACCCTTTGAACCCTACGTAGTCCCGCATATAGGCGTCCTTTTCAAACAGTAAACATGTGAAAAGTGCACTAATCCTATGCAAACATTGAATACCCAGATCAGAGGGCTCCTTACGGAGCCCTCTGATCCGGGTCTTCACTGTTTGTCATAATTAAAAACAGTGACAAAAACAACCCTTAAAAGTCAGAAATTGACTATACTCAAATTGAAACTGGGGTTGTCCATTTTAAGTTTCATGGAGGAAAGAGTTAAGATGTCGGTCTTGAAAATGTCCGTTTACCCTAACATTTTGAATCTGAATCCACATGTTTATAACCTGTGATTGTAAACCACATTTTGACAAAACAATTATTTCTAAGTCTACAGTTTTTAAGTCATTATCACCTCATGCCGGATCAGTCTTTCACCATTGTTTAAAAAATCAAATATTAACACATTCTTCTCTAACATAAAATGTCCTTGACTTTGAGGCTTCTTATGTTTAATATGCAAAAACTTAAGAATGTTCATTCCAAATAAATAATTTTTGCCAAGTCAAGCCTATGGATATTGACCTCATGTTGGCTCACCTTAATCCCTTAATCCTAATTGTTATATTGGTTTTTGTAAATTTAAAGTACAAACTGATTTGCAGGGCATTTAATCAATTCATTTCTTTATTAATGCAAGTCTTTGACACTGAGTGGGTTTAATGGAAGCATATACACCTGTGTTGAGCATACATTCAATAGTAAAAAAACCAAAACCCAATGCCTTAAATTATGCAGAATGATTGTTCCTACATGAGCTTTCTGCATTCTTCATGTCTTAAAATTAAGCAACCTGTTTATATATAGGTCCCTTTTCTCTCTTCATGCCATTGTTGCCAGAAAGATGGTGAATTTCTACCAAAACCTTTAAGTGTTGGGACTTATTATTTTATGATCCTTTAAAAACAGTGTAGACCCAGATCAGTGGGTTCATTGAGGAGCCCTCTGATTAAGGTGTGTACAGTTTTTCATAATTTATCCAATTTATGGCAAATATCCCTTAAAGACATATTTAATGTAAAAGTCACTTTAACTCTTTCCTCCCTGAAACTTTAAATGGACAAAATTTTTAATGCAGTTTCGATTTTTGTCTATTCCCTTTCTGACTTTTAAGAGTTGTTTTTGTCAATTTTTGCATTACTGACAAACAGTGAAGACCCTGATCAGAGGGCTCCTTTTGGAGCCCTCTGATCTGGGCCTTCACTGTTTGCACAGGGCAAGTGTACTATTCACATGTACACTGTTTGAAAAGACGCCTATATGCGGGACTAGGGTTCAAAGGGTTCAAGTTCAGAAATATAATGTGTTAGAATGCAACACATGTCACAGTAATGTATATTTATGCTGATGGGTATGATCAAATATTTATACCCAACATCATGCTGGTTCCCAAAAGCTTTTGTTCACCCTTTAAATGCTGGACACTAGTATTCTACTGCAGACCTTGGCATTCAGTTTGGATCCTGATTAGATGCCAAGTAACTCGGCATGTAATCTAGATCCCAACTGTTTGTCACTCTTATTGATTATAACGTAATGCAAACGTAGAGTATAAAGTAGGGTGTTGGGTTTTTTTAGAAAAAAAGCAGACATCATTTTAAGCAAATGATATTTATTCAGCATTCCAGGTTTTTCACTGATAATGTTGTTATTGCATGTACTGTGTAGAAAAATGCTGAGTATTCCAAAAACTCAATGCCATAAAATCCCACATTGATCCTGCAAAAAAACAATCAATTTGCCCCAAGAACCCCTATCATACGAACTATCATTCTGCTTGAGAAATGTTGATAGCAAGGTGACTGAAAAACATTTTAACCTATCCTCTGCTACAGTACAATGTTGTTTGCTTTATGGCTGTCTACTACAATTATTGGTTCAATTTTTATTTCAATGTCATTTTAGTTTTTAAAATCCAATGTGATGTGTTTGTGAAACACTATATATGCCCCTGGTGTGACCATGACCTCTAAATGACCTTGACCTTTGTCTGCCATGACCCAACATGAAATGACCTCAATGGGCCTCCAAGTAGAGTACACATGCCAATTTAAATATGAAGTCTCTATCACATGCAATTTCAATCTTATGGCCAATGTAAAATTCAGATTATTTGACCTCTAAATGACCTAAACATTCCTGACTAATGCTGCACTCAAGAGCTTCTTGAAAAGAGTACTTTGGGTCAAATATGAAGACAAAATGACAGATACATGTAGTTCCAAAGTTATGGCCAATGTTAAATTAAACCTGTTTGACCTCAAAACAACCTTGACCTTTATATTGGACATGACCCAAATTTTACTTAGGTAAAGAGCGTCTCGGGTTGATTACCCCTGCCAAATATGAATGTTGTTTGTGGAGACAAACAGGGCTCGAGATAAGAGGGAGTAAATTGAACAAATCCATCAATTTCTCCCTTCATGTCAACACCAAATCCTATGTTGTAACTACTCATTAGAATGTGTTTTTCTTTTACTTTTTGAAATACTTCCTTAATCTGGAGCCCTGGACAAAATTTGTTTGAGGAGAGAGAAGAAAACTGCTCGGACTGCTGAAATCTAAAACACTTTCATTCTCCAATGACCCAGTTCAGTACCTGTATAAATGTTTCCCCCTGGTCTGTTTAATTAACACTGAACACTGAATAAATATTGTCTGCTTCAAATGTCTGTTTGATTAAATACTTACATTGACTCTACTCTATATATCTATCGAACTTTCATCCTCAGTGACAAAACAGTGTTATCTGAAAAGCTGCTGATATTCTCGCCATCGGAGCTGGATCTGAACTGTTTGCAAAGGTTGATAAAACTTGTTTCACCACCAATTAAAGGTATAAGATAACAAACAGCCAAAGGTTATCTGCCTATCTTATCAAGGATAAGCACAAGAGTTGTTACATACATTATTTAGTACAGACTTAATCAAAATACTCTGAGTCATCCAAAGGCTTGTTGAGATAACCAGTCTACAGCAGACACAGTCATTTCTATGTTAACCCTTTCCGCAATTATAACTAAGAAGCGACTTTTAGTGCGTTCAGTTTCTTCCTCCGCTGTAGAAAATAGTTCCAATTTATACAGTCATGAATATGTATCATAAGCAGTGTTTTCTCGAGAGCGCGTTTTTGCGTTTTTGGCGCAGAAAATTCACGTTTGGCGCAACCAAATTTGTAACCTGCGTTTTTCTTGACGCAACAATATTTCAGCCCTAAATTGTATCTTTAACTCCGAAGAAATTGCCATTTTATAAACCGAAAGTCGGCGTCGAGAAGCAGTGATTCTGTTTACTTGTTGCTGTTATTCTGCGCATGCGTGAGCACCTTGCTGGCCTTAATTCCGGTAGCCTGGTTCCCTGTCTTCATCACATTCGGGAACCTGACTAAAATTACGGTGCAATTTCCCGTTCAAGTTACGTATCTCGGTACGGCTTCGACGATTTCAAACCAATGAATAGTTATCAGTAAACGTTGAATATTTTATTACCTTCGATCCAATACGATTGTTTCTTATAAATAAAGACGTGCAACTCAAATAATAATCTTCAATTATCAAATTGTGTGGAATTATTACTGATACAGAATATAATCCGACATACGTTCCAGTACCCGGACAATATTAAAACGTCTTCCCGCAATATGTCAAGTTGAATAAAACTTTACGAAAGCTCCGAAGCAACGGAGACAAACTGCATTTTAATAATAAAAAAGAAAACTCTGATTACGGTGCTGATCGTAAAAATCAATGCCTTGAAGCAGAAAAATATCAAACGAGTGAAGAAACTGCATCCAAAACAGCGTCGGTAACGAACTGCATGCATGGATTGAGAAAACTTTCGGCTACGGTATGAAAGTGGCAAAAACGGGAAAATCCAGAAAAAGACAGATATTCTTTCAGTAGATGTGAGCTTAACTATTTGTTTCAGTCAAGAAAAACACAAGTATTACTAGCTGTTTCTGACTTGGAGTTTCACTCTCATTGAAACTTTCTGTAAGTTTAAAGTGAGAGACAGGCCGAACGTTGAATTTCTGTTGAATTTTGATTATTACCTGCATTAAAAAAACTGAAATTTTCAAGTTAATTAACCCTGTCCTATACACCTTTGAAGGTCTTCTGCACCTTGCATACAGAACAGACCATTACCAAACAGATGTTAAAGCTACAGAAAGCCATTTTTGGTGTCTACGACGTATATATTCAGATTCAGATTCACTACTTTCTCATTATAGATCATAATAACTTAGAACCTGTTCTGCTAACACTTCAAACCAACCGTGCATAATCAGTTGTAACACCTAATATGCATTAATTAAGATAATTCAAGTCAGAAATATATATGACCCCTGATTTTTCTAAATGACCCCCACTTTTTTAAACAGGGGGTCAAACTTGACCCCCTAAATTTTGGCTCTAGAGAAAACACTGCATAAGATATATTTTCTTTATTCTATCAGATAGTAGCTTAAAGCAGGCTGAAAGTAAAGCAGAATGCACCTGAAGGCGCATTCTGCTTTACTTTCAACCTGCTTTAAGTAGTCACATATTTTCAAAACTAGAAACAAGCTATCGGGGTAAAGGGTTAAAGATGCTACCAAACAAGAAGATGAAATTAAGATGGGTGACAGCTTAATGCCAGACAGAAGCACAGAAATTCAGACAGACAAACTTGAATGGTGGGGTACCACTTGCATTCTGCTCACTAATGTAATGTTCAGCACCTAGGCTTGACATTAAACCTTAGCAAAAACAACAATTAATGTAACCTCCATCCCCTTCAAAAAGTTGGTTACCAATGTGTGGGCTCATTATAATACATTTCCTAATCACACCGGCATGGTCACTTTAAACAAATTTGATATGCAGACTTAAAATAAATTTCTTATAACACTTATGTTTGATTGGGTAAAGTGAAACTACAAGACAGTGTAAAATTATTTTTCCTTGAAACAATGTGTTGACTAACAGTGATATGCAAGTCTGGTTTGCTTTAATGTAGTTTTAATAGTCTTCACTCAGTTAAACACGTTTTTAACTTGTATTTAACAGAATTCAAAAAATTCTCTAAAGAAACACTGGTAATGCAGGACATAACTTAAGAAATGCAGAAGCTCCATTTTGAGCTTTCTGTATTACATATTTCATCTGCGTTTAGATGTCACCTGTCTTAATAACTGCATAAGTATGCATCTTTTCTTTTGAATTGCCATTAACCCTTAGCCTGCCACTCACGACTATAGCTCCATATGCAAACAGCTTGGATCCGGATGAGACGCCGAGTAACTCGGCGTCTCATCCGGATCCAAGTTGTTTGACACTCGGACAACATTTTCAGCAATTTTGAGTAACTTTGAAGCACTTTGAAACTTGAAGCAGACGAGAAATATAGCAGACGACAATTTATTTGGCGGGCTAAGGGTTAAACACAGGTTTGACTCTAGTATCATTATAAAGCACTCATAACATAATTAAGTGCATTACAAACCATAATACTGTTCATAATGTACTTTATACAGCGTTCCCTCTCTACAACGACACCAAATGGGAGACAAGCATTGTGTGCGTTGTTCAGAGGGAGTCGTTATAGGGAGGGAAATTGACTGCACTTGCAAACAGCTTGAATCCAGATCAGATGCTGCGTAACGCGGCGTCTGATCTTGTTTTAAGCTGTTGTCACTCGTCAGGAAGTTTTTTTGTGTCAAATGTCAATTATGTAACATAGCAGACGACAATTTTAAGCAGACGATATTGCAGAAGTAAAACCGTTAGACATAATTGTCTTGTTTAGGGAACTGTGGCAAACATCGTTGTAAGGAGGGAATCGTTGTTGGGAGGGAACGCTGTAGTCCCATACACACCATCTGTCTCTAAAGCTTTCCCACTGGTATATTATATACTTGAAACAAAAACAATATCTTAAAGTAGCCTTGAAACCGTGAGATCCAAACTCACTTGTGTTACGCAGCAATTGATTTAAGGAGCATGGATAGATCATCATCTAGCTCTATTATCAGATATCTGAGTCTGCTTAATGCAGAACAACAGTAAAGCAGAAAGCTCCTTTATGAGTTTTCTGCTTTACTTTTGTCCTGGATTAAGCTGTATCATGTATTAAAAGATTGCTAATTCTTTTTGTTTCTTTTGAGAGACTGCTGAACACAATTTGACAGTAAACCAAACTTTGCTGATGAAGACTTTTGAGAGACCTGTAGCTCAGTATTCAATGACATTTGTTATATTAACCCTTAACCCAGTACCCCATAAATACTCCTTTTTACGCCTTCAATTTATTCCTCCACTGAAGAAAATACTTCCAAATTATACAGTGATGACTCTCTATCTTAAGAAAAAGTATCTTTATTCTAGCAGATAATAGCTTAAAGCAGGCTGAAAGTTTAAGCAGAATGTGCTTTAAGTGGTCACAATTATCTTCAATACTAGAAACATACTATGGGGTAATGGGTTTAAAGACTCCTGCTAATACAATATTGTATCTACCGGTATATTGATACTTTTTTGGAAATAGTGTAGACCCAGATCAGACAGCTCCTGAAGGAGCTGTCTGATTCAAAGGTCTGCAATATTTTCTAATAAGATCTGTCTCTGGCAGGAGTTTGTTCCTTTCCTGGCAAAAACAACCTTACTTTATTAGCCAATATGACAGTTTACATGACAGATAATCACAGTGAACATAATTGTATATACATGTATATAAATATTCAGCGGGAGAAGGGTTTAACAGTTCCTGTACTTATAACATGCTTTTATATCAGTTTGATCATGTTGTGCATCAGTTAAGAGTAAATTACACTGTATGTACAATTTCCGGTATGACTAATCAACATCTACTATAATTATTACCAACTCTGTGTTTAAGGTCCCCAATGTGTTACCATGTTGAATTTCAACAATGGTTTTAATTCTTCAGTTTCTTAATTGGCATAGTCTAGTTCATTTGTAGAAACAGCCTTAAGTTTGAGTAGTTGAACAGTGGAGTTAATTAGAGGACTGCTCAAAGAAGCTAGGTCACCGTCTTCCTTGTTTGCAACTGCTTGACAACTTGAAAAGAAACATACTCGCACTTGGTTAAAACAATTAACGTAATTAAATTTTAACTGTTATAAGAAGACCTGCTAATGGTTCAACATTTTCAGCCCCAGCACAATCATGAATATAATAAGAAATATTTTCTACAACCTAGCAAATGTTAGCTTAAAGCAGGTTGAAGGTAAAGCAGAATGTGCCTATAGAGGCACATTCTGCTTTACTTTCAACCTGCTTTAAGTGGTCAACTGTCTTCAAAAGAAGCTAGAAGCAGGCTATAGGATAACGGGTTAAAGCAGATGTCTCCAAGTATTGGCAAACAGTGCAGACATTCAGATCAAGGAGCCATCTGATTTGGGTCTTTACTGTTTGCAAAAGATTAATAACCATATTTTTGCGCATAATAAGGATTTTAATAGAAATCCTATCCTGAGAAATACTAAACAGCTAGCTACAAATAGCCTTGAAAATAATTCTACAAACCTGATATCTAACAAACAGAACAGCTGCATTATAGCTGTATAACTGTTCTCCACATGTTAATGACGTCTCAATCAGAAATCCAACTTTTATCAGCTAACTATATTAGTCAGTAAAAGTCCAACCATACTTTAAACACATGTAGTATGTCTGTCTTTCACAGTGCACTTTCACTGTAAACTAAAAACTCCCAAAATATGAACTCTGAAGCTGATTTACAAATATCGTTGGATATACCCAGAAAAAAAACTTGAGGAGAAATGTGCTAGACTGTTACCATGCCGACAGCTGCTGTCATTCTCCAATGAGTAAACACAGATGGTGAGCAAAGTGCAGAAAAAAGCGCTTATCCTTTTAGTATCATTGTTGGATGCTCTTAGGTTAGACCCCTGATGCCTCCAATTTACATTTATTTTGTTCACACACACAAGAGTCAAGGTTTAAGTGTTTAACCCATTACTCCATATAGTTTTTAGACATATTCTTATGCCTCTGTTTGCGTTAGAGGTAGGGGTTTCAATTGCTGCATCATGCCCAATATGGTATGAATATAGTTGATATTAAAATATTAAAGTCAATATATATATCTTGTTCTTTCTAATAAAGTGTGATAGTGCATGAATATAGTTGATATATGACTCAGGGCTCCAGATAAGGGGAGTATTTCAAAAATTAAAATCTCTATCTCTGCTTTAAACCCTATGGTGTCGCTACTCATTAGAATCGTCTCGAAGAGACGATTCTTATGAGTAGTAACACCATAGGATTTGGTGCTGAAATAAGTGAGAAAATGTTGGTTTTGTTCAGTTCACTCTCCCTTATCTGGAGCCCTGTATGTGTTATGCATATTGATTATTATCTAAGATTTAAATACTGTCTGTACAAAGATGCCATTCTCTAAGTATCACTGCAATTAGCCATTCGATGATCCCCAAACACAGAAATGCAGATAGCAGCTTATAATGCAGGACAAAAGTAAAAAACTCCTTTAAGAGCTATCTGCATTGCTATTGCTCTGCATTAATCAGCCATTAAATTAGTTGCAATGACTGAACTTCAGTTGAAATTGTTGTTTCAAGCATCTTTTATTGGTGTTGCAGATAATCCTTTTCTTAGTTGACCCTTCTGCCCGTATGCGACTGTCAACTGAAGTCCACATCTTCCCTAAAAGTCATCGTGTTGGAATGACAAAACCAAATTTCCAAAAACCTCTAGAAATGCAAATTTGATTTATTACACATTGAATGTTTCCAAATTAGATGTCATAGCTAGAGCTTTAACCCTTTCCTCCATAGAAGCACCTTTTAGCACATTTGATTTATTCTTCCACTGAAGAAAATATTTCCAATTTATATTGTCATGAACATGTAATATAAGAAATATTTTTTTATCCTACAAGATGGTAGCTTAAAGCAGGCTGAAAGTAAAGCAGAATGCGCCTAAAGGCGCATTCTGCTTTACTTTCAATCTGTTTTAAGTGGTTCCGTCTCCTTTTCTAGAAACAGGCTATGGGATAATTATAAACATCCACACATAGTGTCTGAGAAATAATTACCAGTCATAAGAAGTTAACCCATTTCTCCATAAATATACCTTTGAATGTGTTGTAAAATAAATGTATCCCTCCACTGAAGAAAATACTTCAATATTATACAACCAGGAATCAGCATCATAAGAAATATAATGTCCATGTCCTATAGCAAAAGGTCTCTTAAAGAAGGCTGAATTAATGTAAAGCAGAATGTGCCTTCAAGAGTTTTTATTTTCTAAAAATTGTATTCAACAATTTTTCAGACAAATTTTAATATATCTGTTACGGCAAGGGTTAATTTAACCGGTTTGAACCTAGTGTCTATTAAAGGGGACATTGGCAAAAAGTGTAGACCCTGATGAGACATCGCAATACAGTTAGCATCTCATCAGGGTCTGCCCTGTTTGCTATCACATACGAAATATTCTGCTGTCACTTGAAAAACATTGCAGTACGTATGTGTCCTTATATCACCATTGTTTATCTATAATGAAATCTACCAGCAAGCACATAGGGAGAGTACATTGCAATACCCTGGAATTATTTGTTAACTCATTACCTCATTGCCTATTTCTAGTAGTGATGATAGGTAACTACTTAAAGCAGGTTGAAAGTAAAGCAGAATGCGCCTTAAGGCGCATTCTGCTTTACTTTCAGCCTGCTTTAAGCTACCATCAGAAAGAATATATAGAACATATTTCTGATGATAAATATTTATTACTGTATAAATTGGTACTATTTTCTTTGGTGGAAGAATAAATTAGAGGCGTCAAAAGGCGTATTTATGAAGTAATGGGATAGTAAGGGTTAATATTCTTTGTTCATATCTGGCCCAATAATCTAGACAGACAAAACCCTGACAAGCACAAAGAGATTCTATAGAGATTGTATCACAGCAATGAATGTCAGAATATCACTTGGAACATGTTATTCTGGAATTCCCAACACCAGGAAATCACTACGGAACTGTCGAGAAGTTTTGACTGTTTAACTGAAGTAGACTTCAAGACCTGCCATTCACACCTTGAACCCTCATGATGAGTATAATTATGCATCCTTTATAATGTACTTGTGAAGAGTACACTTGTCCTATGCAAACAGTGCAGCCTCAGATCAGAGGGCTCCTAAAGGAGCCCTCTGATCTGGGTCTGCACTGTTCTCTGTCATTTTGCCAAACCCAGGATCAAACTTGGGACACATTGGTGAGAAGCGAAACATAACTGCACTATCCAAACACCTTGATTGTAGATGTCGAGCATACAGAGGCCAATTACTCCTATGAAATCTGATCATTTTCTTATTTAGAACCACCCAAAGTCAATTACTGTTGCTCAGGTCAGCTTCTTGCTTATTAAATGAAGTCTGACCCCAGTCGGTAAACTAGTCTGGTCATGTCAGCTGCCATGGTCTTGTCAGATTGGGCTGACTTTTCAATTAACTCATTGAACACTGAATAATTATTGTCAGTACAACATGTGTCTGCTTTATATCTGAAACTGAGGTTATCTTGACTCACTGACGGACAATCCAAGTGGCACATAGTTCAGTGCCAAATCATATGCCAAGCTACTCTAGGGCTCGCAGATACCAGTGTATATTATATTTAAACCACTTAGATTCAATGTTTCTCCTTTATGCATCTACCAAACCCTATGTTGCGATTACTTATTAGGATAGTTGCATAGGCTTGGGTGGATTTTAGTTTCTGAAATACTCTCAGTACGGTATCTGGAGCCATGTACTAAGAAGTTGATCTTCATCCAAACTGTTTGTATATAGGTCTATACAAAAGTTCATAAAACTCCGCCCTCTGTGAACAATTTGACTTGTGTCTAATGAACCCTATATAAGCACTATACATTGTAACACTTAATTAACTGGTGTTGAATTACATCTACATACCTAAAACTGCATGCTGTCTGCTTTCAAAGTGTCATGTTAGTAAGCACTGGTAGATTCTTTAAAGTGTCTATATATCTATAGTTAGTTACATATGACCTTAAAAATTGCTTAAAATGTTGGGTTCAATGACTTCCATCAGTTTTTTTTAGCAAACCAAGAGAGCAAGAGAGGCAAAAGCCAGATCATAATTATATTCAGTACATTCCTAAAGAGTGATTTGACAGGCATAAAAAAATATGTGCAAATATTCAATATCAAGATCAGATATTTAGTAGCTCTTGTCTGATCAGAATCCAAATTGTTTTCAGTGTCTAAATCAGGTTTTTGTTTTCAGTAAAACTGCACAAAACAGAATCTGATGACCAATTGCATATTGACAATGTTGAAGCAGACACTATTTTTTTGGCAGATTAACAACAATAGTCCCTATAAATACATAGAGAACAATTGGTATTAGTTATAAATAATACCAGCTCGATAATTATACTATCTGATTTTTGCTGACAATGGTCTTCCTTTGCACTTAAGTAGACATAAGATAATAATCTTCACAAGTTTTCATTCAACAGCTAAAAGTTAATGCTATTTAACACTCTGAATGAGGTAAACGAGGATTGAAAATCTTTGAAGCAAATTTGGACATCCATGGATATCACTTTATCATCAAAACTGTATGCCAACGGACTAATATCTTTGCAGGTTTCAAGTAAAGTTAAGTTATTTTACCGTAACTTGGATCAGTTCCATTAACCCTTTGAACCCTAGTCCCGCTTATATGCGTCCTTTTCAAACAGTGTACATGTGAATAGTACACTTGTCCTGTGCAAACAGTGAAGACCCAGATCAGAGGGCTCCGAAAGGAGCCCTCTGATCAGGGTCTTCACTGTTTGTCATAATGCCAAGCATTGACAAAAACAGCCCTTAAAAGTCAGAAATGGACTAGACTAAATTGGAAACTGGAATTTTCCATTTAAAGTTTCAGGGAGGAAAGAGTTAATGCTCATACTAATTCAGCCGCTTTCTGCATTATCCATATTAATTCTGCTGTAAGCAGTGGTCCTGCCTCAGATAGGGATGCACTAGCTAATTATCTCATATCAGTAGATATTAGTGAATTGTTTTCCCGCTGAGAGCTATAATGGAGGAAAGGGTTAAATTTCTGTATCACTCATCTATACTGTTTGCATACTGGGTTCCAATTTATACCAAAAATACCTGCATGAGCTCATGAAAGTGAAATCATTTTTCACCCCCATGAAAAACCCTAGTACAGTCAAATTTATATCTACCAAAAATTGAAAATCTCTAAAGATAAGTGGCTACTTAATGTATGACAATAATGCAGAAAGGAGCTTTCTGCATTCTACTACATTGCCTTATATTACATTACGCTGTGATTTGTCCGAAAGTATGGTATTAGATATTACATTGTATTTTGAAAGACTGTTAAAAACACAAGGGAGACTGTATAACAAAATTAAGTGATTCACAACCCCCCATCTATGATGACTAAACAGTTCAGTGTAACATCTGGCACCGGCCTGTTCTAATACCTTAGCTTGCTTACTGTAAATACTGGCTGAACTTTTGGCAACAGTCTGGATCCAGATCAGTAGATGACTATGGCTTGATGACACAAAATGACTAGTGTGTTTTGTAGATTCAATTAGGATGTGCACCAGACAAAAAATTCTCAATTTTCCATTCTTGACAGTTTTTTTTTTAAAAATAACAGAGCTAGGATGAAATTTAGACATCAAGATTAAAGCAGGCTTTATGTATAGCAGAATGATTCTTATACATGTAGCCTATAATCTGTTTCTGTTTTTAAGACTGATGACCACTCAAAGCAGGTTGAAAGTAAAGCTGGATGTGCCTTAAAAGATACTGGATTATGTCTCTGTTTTAAGTTAACCCTTTACCTCATAGCCTGTTTCTAGTTTTGAAGACAGGTTACCACTTAAAGCAGGTTGAAAGAAAAGCAGAATGTGCCCTTAAGGCACATTCTGCTTTACTTTCAGCCTGCTTTAAGCTAAAATCTGCTAGGCTATATAAAATTATTGTAATGGTAATTGTTCATGAGGGTATAAACTGGAACTATTTTCTTCAGCAGAGGAATAAGTTAAATACGCTAAAAGTCGCTTCTATGGGGGAAAGGGTTAAAGTGCCTATAAGGCATACAGCGAGATGCACATTTATAGAGTAATGGGCTCATTAAGTTGTAGCCTACTTTAAGCAACCATTTTGTAGAGAAAACCAATAATCTTTCACAACAATATGTTGCTAAAGATAGGTTGTATGTAGATGGTAACTATAACCCAGCATGCTAAGGGTATTGGAATGTACATGTAATTATAAGATGGGTCTAGACAGACAGCTGATGTAATTTCTGGAATGAGGTTTGCATTATTATCTCATAGGTCTGTAATACTGCTTACCGGTACATGCAAGTATAGCACGGTTAGCACCATGTTTACACTATTATCTCCCTTGGATGATAAAGGGATAATTTCCCTTGTATTTTATTTGTGAAGAGACAATTCAAAAGAAGAAAGGTTTTGATTTACAATAAACAAATTAGGCAAATTGAGTAAGGTTTTTTATGTATAAATACTAATTACTTGATTATAAAGTCTAAAACTTAAAACTTCCCATTAGGCATAAATGATGTTAAAATGTCAATTACAAAATTAATGTGATTATAATGTTCCATACAATATGCATACTCTACTCACATGCTTTAAAAACTATATGCTCAAGTTACATAGCTAATTGGACACATCCATTTATTAATTTATGACAGTTTTATATTTAAATGATTACCTGGTCAGTTCTTTTTTATCAAAGGGTTTTTAAACAGAAAAGCCACTGTTAAGCAATGATCATTCAGCGAAAGAAGCACTGAAATTCATTAAGACGGTTGACAACTTAATGAATGAAAAGAGTAAAGCAGATAGCTCCTTCGGTATGTCAGCATTTCCTTTACCATGTACTAATTAGCTGCAACCTGTATTAAAGACTGCTTTAAGATGCCAATCTTTGCTCAAGAAACTGATGTACATGGTTACAAGATGACTAAGTAATTTTAAATACAATCTACATGCCAATCAAAACTTAAGTCAATCATAAGATATGGCAGCTTTGTAGCTAGTGTGCCAACTGCAATTTGATCTTAATTGCTGTGAATGATTTATTCAATAAGTTCATTATTTATCCTAGGTACAGCTCTTTAATCGATCAAGGCAGAGTAGAAGTATGAAGAATAAATTCTATGAGCAATATGTAAAGGCCTGACAACTTGTGCTTCTATTATGAAAGAAATGGTAATTTGAGGAAAAAATTAATGCAGAAAGCTCTTATTGGATCTTTCTGCATTATTTTTATCCTGCATTAAATAACAATTTGCATTTATGGGCCTTCTATTAAATGCTCAATTACTACACTACATACCAGAGCTTGTCTAGATCTTAACTTCAATCTTTTAACCCATTATGCCATAAAACCGCCTGTTTATATATATGCCTTTAACGTTAATCTATTCTTTTACTGAAGAGAAAAGTTCCGCTTTATATATCATGAATATGAACGATAAGAAATGTTTCCAATATCTTAGCAGGTAGCAGATTAAAGCAAGCTGAAAGTAAGGCAGAATGCTTCAAAAGGATTATTCTGCTGTACTTTCAACCTGCTTTAAGCACCCATCTGTCTTTAACACTGACACACAATCTATGGGGGAAAAGAGTTAAATGGCCACCTGTATTAAAGGCTGTTCATGGGGCCTTCTATTAAATGGTCACTTACTACACTTAGCATACCCGCTCATCTAGATCTCAACTTAAATCTTTTCAAACAAACTCTATAGCAGTTTACAGGACTCCAGATAAGAGGGTGTGAACTGCACAAATCCAACATTTTCTCACTTGTTTTACATCAAATCCTATGGTGTTACTACTCATTTGAGACGATTCTAATGAGTAGTGTCACAATAGGGTTTAACTCTTTCCTCCCTGAAACTTTAAATGGACACTTCCAGTTTCCATTTTAGTCTAGTCCATTTCTGACTTTTAAGGGTTGTTTTTGTCAATGTTTGGCATTATGACAAACAGTGAAGACCCTGATCAGAGGGCTCCTTTTGGAGCCCTCTGATCTGGGTCTTCACTGTTTGCATAGGACAAGTGTACTATTCACATGTACACTGTTTGAAAAGGACGCCTATATGCGGGACTAGGGCTCAAAGGGTTAAAGCAGAAATAAAGAGTTTAGTTTTTGAAATACTCCCCTTATCTGGAGCCCTGGTCCCAGTACGAGAACAATTATTGACAACTCTAATCTTGGCAAACATCTGACAAAATGAAATTTACATAAATTTATATATGAACAGACAGTAAATCATTATTTACCTGGAGCGATCAAAGCCAACATCTCTGCTCGACCTCGTAACGAACTTTATAGCACACACAACAACAGAAGACAATTTCCAACGTTTTGTGCCGACTATAATTCCCAGCTGGTTCGTATTTCGATCTTATTATTACATACAATGTACAAACAATGAATCACGAATTGAGGACAATCCAATGGTTATTTGATCAGTTCTGTTCTACTGATCATTCCCAGCTCAAGACATGGCACAATGACTGGCGTAAAACTACTTCTTTGACCAGACAAGTCCCTAGTTAATTAAGACACCATGTAGTGGGTAGGGTTTAAAGCCAGTCACAAGCCCCAGCATAAGCTATAACACCTTGTCAACTACTAATAATCTTATTAATCAGGTATATTAGATTAATGCGATAAACTCCTCTCGAAATAATTATTGCACCTAATATTTGTCCTGTGAATACGAGATATAACAACTGAATTAAAACAGTCAAACTTGTATCAAACAAATTGAAAACAATGGGAAATCTTTATAAAGAAAGATGACTGCCTAATGCGGGATTAAAATAATGCAGAAAGCTCCTACAGGAGCTTTCTGCATTATTCTAATCCTGCATTAAGCAACTACCTGTATCAAAGATTGTCTACAAGTTTTCTATTAAATGGTTGCTGACTCAAAGATTGTCTACAAGTTTTCTATTAAATGGTTGCTGACTTAAAGTTTACTAGTACAAACAATGCATGTACATCTACGGTCAGTAAGTTCATCAAAGCCATGCAATGTTTGATGATCACACTTCAGTCTAACTGACTGTTAATCTTGACCAATCCAAATGTCTTAAAGCAAGTATAGTATACATAGTTTTCCTGCTAAATCAAACAACGGAAATGCATGTACACAAATTCCAATGCCTTTCTGAAACCAATTATTAATTCACTGGTATATTAATGGCTCTCACAGCATAGCTCCTAATCAATCCTTAAATTTTCGTACTTGGATCTAGACTAATCTTGAGAAAATCAAACAAATGTTAGAAAGTGCTTTGATCGGATGGACAATTGGTTATCTAGAGTATAATTATATTTAGCAATCATCATTTTACAGGCCATGTAAAGGACAAGTGGACATATATAGATGGAAGTGCTAGCTGACATTCAGAGGCTGTCAACAGCTTGCAGCTGTTCAATACAGGGATATATGTGTACCATGAAACTCCATAGCAATCGTCAGTATTAACCCTTTACTCTATAGGTATGCCTTTTTATGCATTGAGTTTATTCCTCCATTGAAGAATATAGTTCCTGTGACTTTATACAGTCATGAGTAATTGAGTATGTACTATATCCTAGCAGATGGAAGTTTAAAGAAGGTTGAAAGAAAAGCAGAATGCGCCTTAAATTCACAGAATGGACTGTGCAGTCAAGAGGAATAATCTGGCAGCTGTAAAATGACAATTTTAGAGTTATAATTACCCCTCTTTTCCAATGTTATCAGTTATAACAGAGCAAGACTTGTCAATTGAATGTGTTTTATGGCCCAGCAGCAAAGTTGTATGGGTGAAGGGTTTCAAGCCTCATCTGAAAGACTGAAGGAATCTTTAGCTGAACTAACGACCTCTTAGAAAAGCTTAACCAGGCTTCATTAATTATCGAAGCTTCTCAACTTCCAACATTGACAAAAAGTTTGGTACCTGATCAGATGCTAATCTTTGTAGTGCTGGACCAGGATATAGCAAACAGTATTAACAAGATCAGAGGGCTCCTTCTGATCAGGGTTTCTGTTGTTTGTCATTAAACGGTCCCCTAGCAGTCTTCAAAATTAGAAACAAACTATGGGGTAAAATGTTATAAGCCTGGAACCAATCTGTTAACAAATGCATGTCAAGTGACACTTAGCATAGTATGGGATAATCTTCATGTAAGTCCAATTATACACTTATCTACACTGTAGATATATTGATCTTCAGAGTAAAAAAAGTATGACCAGGTGGTATTCAAACATGTGACTCACCATTATTATTGATGTTACATGACCCTTTTCCATTATGAAACAAAACAACAGTAAAATCTGTTTTAAGCAGTCACTCTTTTAGAATCATAACACTAGCATCCACTTATGAAAGGTGGCCGCTTAATAAAGCAGGATAAAGCAGAAATAGGAAGCTCTAGCCTGCATTAAAAATTCACCAGTGTTTAATAAAGAACATGAATAATCACATTTTTATGAGTGGCCATTTTACAAAAGTTTAATTGACAGTAAATCAATTTAAAATAGGAAAAAATTTATCACATATCATGTAGGCTTTATCACAAAGTTTTTACCATTCAGCTTATATAATGGCTGCATTCACCCCTTCACTGCCATGACGCCATCAACTTAAACAATTTATTGTCTAATTTTATTTCTCAGATTCAAATTTTAGGTATTTCGACTTAAATTGCAATGAGTGCCAAACAATTTGGATCTTGATCAGACGCGGCGTCTGATCTGGACCCAAATTGTTTGCAAATAACTGTTGAACTCTGGGTATGTCAGTGAGGGGGTTAAACAATTGTACCAGACTGAAGAGAAATCAATAGGACTATATGAAACATGCCATAAAATCTATTTATGGTCTGACAAAAATGTACAGAAACAGAAATATGATTAACTTAAGTGCCGCAGGGACAATGTAACATCAATGTCAAACATGTATGTGTTTGGTAGAGACTGTTGAAGTATGAGCAAGGTTATATAGAATTATAGTAACTGCTCAATGCAGGACAAAAGTAATGCAGAAAGCTCATAAAGGAACTTTCTGCATTACACTCGCTCTGCATTAAGCTGACATATGTCTTAATAGCTGTCCAATGAAAGTACTTGTGAATTATTGCTATTTATACACTGAGTGAGGTTTGACTGTATTTGACCCTGAATACCACAGCAACACATAGTCAGCACATTAAACTAGTCAAACTTCGATATCTCGAACTCGCTTAACTAGAACTATCCGATAGTTCGACACATGAACTGCATCATTCCATGCTAGATTAGGTCGAACATACCGATATTTCAAAGTTAAAACGTGGCTAAACCACGTTTTAACTTTGAAATACGAGTATGTTCGATTTAACAGAGTTCGAGATATCGAAGTTTGACTGTATTTCTGTCTTTCTTTTATGCTGTAGTGACACTGTGACAATGCTATAAAAGTAGCAGAAAACAAGGGCAAACACTGTGTTAAAAGTGGTTAAATATATTTGGTCAATATCAGGACTTTTATAACATAGCTAATTTATAAAATTCAGGGGTAAAGTGTTAACCAATTTAATCGCAATCAATTATGCCTAGTTATATATACCCCAATACACAGATCCTCTTTGGTTATCATTATTTGACACCTGTATGTTGTATCATGGTCATCTATAAATGTGACAAAACAGAGATTTCACTATTTGCTTACACTGAGACATATAGGAAGAAATATAGTCAAACAGTCCCATTATAGTGTCCCTCTGTTCAAACAAAGCTGGTTCAACTGTTTGTGGTGAAGGTAAAATGTTGCCAAATGACAGTTACTAAAACTTGCACAGACATGCACACTGGCTAGTTGTTCAACCAGGGCTCCAGATAAGAGGGAGTCAACTGCCCAAATCCAACATTTTCTCACTTATTTTAGCATCAAATCCTATGATGTTACTACTCATTAGAATCCTCTCTTCGAGACGATTCTAATGAGTAGTGACACCATAGGGTTTTAAGCAGAAATTAAAATTTTAGTTTTTGAAATACAACACTTTCATCCACAGAAGTGCATTAAATTCTAAGATACCTCCATCTACACCTCCTCCAATGTTATTCATTTAATAAACACACATTTTTATGCCTGCAATTTATTCCTACACTGAAGAAAATAGTTTTAATTTATACAGCCATGAATAGTCACAATGAGAAATATTTTCTATATCAACTTAAAGCAGGCTGAAACGGTTTCAGTGGTTTTGATTATTCATCATTGTTTTAAACTTTGCCAAAGTTCTGGCTGCCAAAAAGCTCATGTTACAACAAAACATATAAAAACATTGCTACATTTATATACCGGTATATAGTTTTTATTTCAGGTAGTTATTCAACATTTACCAAGGTTTGCCAGCCATAATGATGTCTGCTTCAACAATGAGGTAAAATTTATTGACAGCCACAACCATTTTTTGCTACGATAGTGGAATCCGAAATAGCAAACGAGGGACTGGTGCTTAAAGAGAAGTGTTACTGTATGTTAACCAGTTTTGAACCAATTTGAAACCTGAAACCAGTTAATATTTGAAGATTACCTTGATATATACCTTGGTATGTGCTAATTGATCAATGATATATAGCTCAAATCTTTGGTGAGACTTAATTTTCCAATTTTTGGAAATTACTAGTTTTATATGGGGACATGATTGGTTTAACCAACAAACAGTGTAGACCCTGATCATCCCTGGGTCTACAGTTTGCATAGGATGTACTTGGTCTGCACACTGTAAGGGTTAACTATAAGTACAGTTGAACTTCGATATCTCAAACTCGGTTAGGTCGAACATACCCGTAATTCAAAGTTAAAACGTGGCTAAGCCACGTTTTAACTTTGAAATACGGGTATGTTAGACTTAGAACCGAGCATGAAAAAATGCAATTCAGGTGTCGACAAATCGATAGTTAGAATTAAGCGAGTTCGAGATATGGAAGTTCGACTGTATGTAAAACTAACCTGCTTTTGGATCAAACTAAAAAATTACCATAAAACACATGCCAAAACCTACACCAGAAAAAAAGATGCTTTAAAATACAATATTTTGACATCTCAATTTCAGGTTCGCAGGTGGATGATTTTAAACCCTTTCTCTTTATCTTATTCTAAGAATGTTTCAGACTGTCCTAAGCAGCCATCTGTCAACATGCATGAAAAGCTTCTTGTGGCTCATTTTAGTCATTTACTAGGGTAGAAATATATTTGAGTAACAGACTTAAAGTTTGTATCCATATTATATATTATACTTTTAATCCTGTTCACTTATGTCTTATTATTGTATTATAACCAAGCCCAAAACAATCTTGGTGTTGATATCATCAGATTAAATAGCATAATCATATTTCTTACAAACAGAATCTGATATCAACACATTTTTGTCGATTTTGAAAAAAAAATTTTTAAATTATTTACGGTAAGCGACCGGAAGCAGCTTGGGCATAACAATATGAAACTGACTCCTAAACCACACCTGTATTTGAAAGTGGACTCTTCCAAAAAGCCTAACTTAATTGGAATCATCCATTGAAACATCTCAGGCAAATAGGGTTAACCCTTTCCTCCATAAATTAAATAGTGCAATTCCTCTACATTTGACTCAGATACTTCTGTATTACACACAGGTGGATGCTTA
The DNA here is from genome assembly GCA_922989275.2 of Gari tellinella. NCBI lineage: Eukaryota > Metazoa > Mollusca > Bivalvia > Cardiida > Psammobiidae > Gari > Gari tellinella. The sequence continues at coordinate 11,182,366 of OV277863.1, read as the reverse complement.
AAGCAAGAGGACAGTAAAGCAGCTCTTTTCAGGGGCTTTTTATTTACTTTCATCTTGCTTCAAGTTACCTCCTGTTCTGAAAATATCAGTGGCTCACTTATCAGGATAGGATAGGGGCATATATTCCGTGGCACCAATGCCTACATCTATAGAAATAGAGTGAATGAGTCACATGATACTTATAATGTAGAGTAAAGGGTTAAAGCTATATATAGCCTTACTATCAAGTACATGCCTTATCAGTGACGTTTGCACAGCTGTCAAACTACTGATTGTCAACAACAACAGGAAGTACTGGAGTAAATTAATTACTGGACAACCCTTGCAGATCAGATTACTTGTTTATATCACCTCCCTTTTCAACCTTAGTGAACTTTGATAACACTCGATACACCCTTGAGTTAATACAATAAAACTTGTGTTAAAAATATTCTAAAATTAGTGAGATTTTAAAGGCTCTTAAGACAGGTGACTGTTTAATGCAGGACAAAAGTAAAGCAGAAAGCTCCTACAGGAGCTTTCTGCTTTGCTTTTATCCTGCATTATAAAAGTGTCAGTTTTAAAGAATGTTTAAACCATTTACCCAATATTTATCGGGTAATGGTAAATAACCTTTGGTGTGGCTGCTTCATAAACCCAATTTTAACAGTATCTGGCCCTCAGACATACCTCAGATAGGCTCTAAATCCATTATGGTTGGTTCATAATCCAAATATAGTCACACATGTTTCTAAAGATATCCCAGACTATAAGCCTCAGTAGCCTGAACTATGTAGGTCTACTGTATGTATTTCGATACTGTAAGATCTACTAAAATTTGTCAATGTCGACCACCAATACACCTTCCTAAATATGCTAATATCTAGTTACCTATACTGTTTCTGTGTCCACTCTACCATAAAAGCTTTTGATATTGGCGTACTACAAATACAGAGAGATTTTCTGCCTGCTTGACATTTCACTTCAATCAACATTTTGTTGTTCCAAGGGGAGTAACTCTATGAGACTTATTTAATCGCTCACTAGTTATCTACCTTATTCATAATCAGAAAAGAGCAGCTGAAATACAAATCAGCTGATTTTTTTTTACAGCAGAATTAAAATAGTCAGCTATGTAAAAAAATTCTTTTCACTTTAGTGTTTTGAAAAATCTTCCATCTGTACTTATGTCTACTAAATGCTTACCGGTGACATTCAATGTGACTATAATGTTTGATGGCATAAAAATCATAATGAAAACTATTATTCTGCAAACTCTAATGATTTTACCATTTATACAATTGCCTAGTTTCAAAAGTTGGTTATCAATTAAAGAAGTTTAACCCTTTACCCAATAGCCTATTTCTAGTATTGAAAATAGGTGACTACTTAAAGCAGGTTGAAAGTAAAGCAGAATGCGCCATATGGCACATTCTGTTTTACTTTCAGCCTGCTTTAAGCTCTCATGTTCTAGAATGTAACAAATATTCTCTATAATATATATTCATGACTGATTAAATTGGAACTATTTTCTTCAGCGGAGGAATACATCATATTCGCTAAAAGTCGCTTATATGGGGGGAAAGGGTTAAAGAAAAGCAGAACTGCTCTCAAATCCGTTTTTAGTTTTGAAGACAGGTGACCACTCAAAGCAGGTTGGAAGTAAAGCAGAATGTGCCTTAAGGCGCATTCTGTTTTACTTTCAACCTGCTTTAGTGGTCACCTGTCTTCAAAACTATAAAGTGGCTACGTATGGGGTAATGGGTTAAGATATGGTAGGCACTTTTTGGAAGTTTAGACAGACTGAAAGATGTTCTAAATTACCTCAGTGTTTACCTGTTTTGAGTGTAATTATAAACATGACTTTGGATTGCAAGTAATGAAGCAAATTCCTCTTCCAGCCCACAAACCCTACATATTTCAAACATACAGTAAAACCTCTCTATTACCACTGAAAATGTATCCAGAAGACAGTATTCACTATTCAAGACAAGTGACAACTTACAGCAAGTAAAACGTAAAGCAGTTGAACTTTCTGCTTTACTTTTACCTTGCTTTAAAGCAATCACCTGTCTTAAACGCCCAAAACATTAGCTCACTTAGTGGTTGTAATATAGAGGTTTTACTGTAGCCACTTGTAGAAGTTGTTTTGAGGAAAGAGATAGATTTCCAGGTATCAGCACCACCCCTGCATGAAGCTTTATGATATAAATCTTACACCATAAAACCTCTCTAATACACCCACTCTTATCAAAGATCATCCGCTGAAATTAAAGACAAGTAGTCTAAAGCAGGATGAAAGAAAAGCAAAATGCTCCTTCTGGAGCTTTCTGCTTTAATTTCATCCTGCTTTAAGCAGTCAGACGATCTGAAACATACAAACAAACAAGCTTTATTTTGATTACCTGCTAAAATTGATTCGACTGTAAAAGCAACAGGTAAATCTTACGCTTTAAAGACTATTACAAAATAACTTAAAAATTCTAGATAGAGCTTTATCTTGTTCCTGCTTATATAAATTAGTACATAACATTTAAGATTCACATCAACAAAACATGCAAAAATCATTGCTTTGTTGCCAGTGTTTCTTGGTCAAATATGGGTAAAAAGTTACCGGGTACTGTTTCACATTTCTATACGACTTGCATACTAAAGAGAAGCTGGTATGATTTACCACTGATGATGCCAGTATCCCCCATACATGACTGTGTTTTGGCTAAACCTCGAAACAATTATTGATCTAACAGATGTGATAAAATTCCTCAACCCCAAGGGGAACAAATTAAAGCTTTCAACACTGAAAACCTGATTTGAAGAGATTTGCAAACAGTTTGGATCCAGATCAGGCCTTACATAGTGGCGCCTGATCTGAATTCAAACTTTTTGTCACTCAGTGATATTGTTTATGTAAGAATAATAAGGAATTGAATGATCCGATTTCAGATTTTCGGCAGATGACATTTTCAGAAGACGATTAATCAGTAACTCAGTTTTGAAAGAATTAAAAGCTTTTAGAAATCATCTAGTGAGTAATGTGTCCGGAAAGGTCAATCTCTGTGTACCAACAGTTCTTATGATGACCATTCAGAAGAACACGTTTCTGGTGTTTCAACCCAATTACCCCATAAATAAGCCTTTTTACGCCATTAATTTATATTCTTCCACTCAAGAAAATAGTTTCAATTTATACAATCATAAATATGTGCCATATGAAATAGTTTCCGTATCCAAGCAGATGGTTGCTTAAAGCAGACTGAAAGTAAAGCAGAATGTGCCTTAAGGCGCATTCTGCTGTCACTTTCAACTTGCTTTAAAAGGTCAACAATTTTCAAAACTAGAAAGAGGCTATGGGGTAATGGGTTAACAGAAGAAAATATTTCCACTTCATACAGTCATGAAAATGTTCCATAAGAAATATTTTGCCTCACATTGTTAGCCAATGTTATAGAGAAAATGATAGATGTTCATAGTGACATTATGTATGAATATTCAGTTGGAGAAGGTTTAACCCTTAGCCTGCCACTCACGACTATAGCTCCATATGCAAACAGCTTGGATCCGGATGAGACGCCGAGTAACTCGGCGTCTCATCCGGATCCAAGCTGTTTGACACCCGGACAACATTTTCAGCAATTTTGAGCAACTTTGAAACTTGAAGCAGACGAGAAATATAGCAGACAACAATTTATTTGGCGGGCTAAGGGTTAAGGTAAGCTAGATGTTGTCAGCTTGTCAATATATTTGGTGGTAAATTGGTTTGCACTTTATGCCCTCAAATAAACATTGACCCCGGAATGCCCTGGTCACACCACTAACTCATCAGAAATAGACTAGACAGGCATTGAATCTCCAAACATAATCTTCTGTACCTGACTGGTTTTCAAATGCATTCAAACCTGCATTCAACAGCCATTCAATGGAATTAATGCATCCATGAAGATCTCTGGGGAAATCTGATATAGGACATAATTTATGCAGAAAACTTTCTGCATTACTTTTTTGTTCTCCTAACTTTGCCATTGTACTGAAAATATGCCAATATATCTCCTTTTGAATGGCTGCCTAGCACAAGTCTGACAGTACATTTAATTTTAAATTATGCACATTTATGCATAAAGTTTACACTTATTGAACTTTCTTCAAATACTTTAAACATGGACATATGCCATTGCTATTGACCAATATTGGCTACCACAGCCAATACCACGGAACAAACCACTGTCAAAAAAATTCAATTTCTTCACTTCACATTTTAGGGTTTGGTGGAGTTATAAAGGGAAAAAGTCTACCTTATCTTATTTGAGGTCCCCAAATGGTTGACAAAGGTCATTGTTTTATACTATTAAAGTGTTTTCTGAATTATTTTTGTCATGCAATATGAAGAAATCTGTCTTCTGGGATAGCAAATGTTTCTTTATACAGAGGCTGCTGACTATTCTAGCTTGTGTATTAATTCTTTTTCATTCATTGATGACATTTTAATGTCTTTACCTATTCTTGATATGAAATGTCTTCCTGTGGGTTTACTTTTGTCATCATTTGGAAATGAATTAGGAAAACTCAACTTATCTCCTACGAGAATGCATGACACCAAATATTGTGAAATTTTTTATGTTTTTCATGAATCTGACAAATTGGGTATGAAAATCTCAACTGTTCAACAAATTTCTTATTTTCATGTGATAACGTTAAATGTTTACATGCCAAAAAGACAGTAACAAGTATCAGAGTCTGAGAGACAATAACCTAGTGCCTGTATCCCCGTCCTCTTTATGACAGCAATCAGACAGGGAACCAGGGAGTTGGTCCATGGGGATCTGATCCCTGCTATAGATACCAGATTTTGTGTATTTATCCAGCTGTCTAATGTGATCCCACGTTGCCAGCTGTAAGATCATTCCTCTGGATAAACTTGAGATTTGGCCTGCCACTGATTTAAGAAACATGCACTTTTTTTGATACTTGAATAAACGTTTAAACTCCTAATATTTCAAACTGAGACAAACTCTTTTAGTGGTAATAAAGGCATTTTAACTGCTTAACCCATTATACTCAACAAATACACCTTTTTATACCTTTAACTTATTCCTCCACTAAAGAAAATAGTTCCACTTTAATGTATATTAAATACAGTCATGAATATGCATTCTATATACCCTAGTAGAAGGGTAGTTAAGCAAGCAGTATTTTAAAGAAAAGCAGAATGCTCCTTGAGGCTAGCAACTACTTTCAGGCTGCTTTAAGCAACAATTAGTCTTCATTATTGAAAACAAGCAACGGGGTCCCTTAACCCACCACTCCATAAATACCCCTTTTTAGGACTTTAAATATTTTTTTCACTCAAGGAAATAGTCCTCACCTTAGAAATCCAGAACATATAAGGCACAGAAGGCATTTCTAGTATATTTCCAGATGGAGTAGCTTTAAAGGCAGGCTGAAAGTAAAGCAGAGTGCACCTTCAGGCACGTTCTGCCTTACAATCAACCTGCTTTAAGAGGTCAGCTGTCTTCAAAACTAGAAACAGGTTATGGGGTAATATTGGGTTAACACAAGTTTTACTGTATAGAATTTTTTTTTAGTGATATACACTGAATGGTATATAAAGACAGGAAATACTGCAACTCTGTTTCCGATGTAACTTTTTGCCATTCTTCTACAAAGTAGGTAGACAATGTTTCCACTCATGATGTTGGCACTGGTTCATATTTATAATCTGTGTTCATTAAACAGTAACAAACTTCAAAGCGAGCTGCTTTCTGTACAACTTACATCTTATTATAGTTCCAGTAAGCAACTGATAATGAGAATTCAGTTTACAGTACAGTAAATACTCTCTATTACGGCCACAAAACTGTTTTGATTAACAGGTGTTTAACCCTTTGAACCCTAATCCCGCATATAGGCGTCCTTTTCAAACAGTGTACATGTGAATAGTACACTTGTCCAATGCAAACAGTGAAGACCCAGATCAGAGGGCTCCGAAAGGAGCCCTCTGATCAGGGTCTTAACTGTTTGTCATAATGCCAAACATTGACAAAAACACTCCTTTAAAGTCAAAAATTGGAATAGACTAAAATGGAAACTGGTATTGTCCATTTAAAGTTTCAGGGAGGAAAGAGTTAAGGCAGGTGACTGCTTAAAGTAAGGTGAACTTAAAACAGAAAGCTCCTTTAGGTGCTTTCTGTTTTACGTTCACCTTACTTTAAGCTGTCACCTGTCTTTTATGCAGTCAGTTAGTCTTCTTTTTAGTGGTCGCAAAAAGAGTTTTTACTATATAGTAAATCCTGTCCATTACAACCACTTAGTGGGCTTAACCCTTTCCCCCATAGAAGCGCCTTTTAGCGCATTAAGTTTATTCCTTCACTGAAGAAAATAGTTCCAATTTATACAGTCATAAATATGTATCATACGGAATATTTTCTATATTCTAGCAGATGATGGCTTAAAGCAGGCTGAAAGTAAAGCAGAATGCGCTTTAGGCGCATTCTGCTTTACTTTCAACCTGCTTTAAGTGAACACTTATATTCAATACTAGATATATGCTATGTGGGAAAGGGTTAAATTAAAGCAGAATGCAACTAAAGCACATTGACTGCTTACTTTCAGTCTGCTTTAAGCTACCATCTGTTGGGATATATAGGAAATATATCTTATGGTGCATATTCATGACTGTATAAAGAGGATTTTTTTTCAGTGTCACTGTAGGAATAAATAAATTAATTAAAGGCCTAAAAACATGTTTATGACCCTCTCGGCACCATTTAACAGCCAAAGTTCTGATATTTTCTGGACAGTCATTACACATACTCTAAAAAGGATCTGACAGTTTTAATTCTTATATAAATGGGCTGATCTGGATCTAAATTTTCTACCCAAATATCAATAATATAAATGGTTTCAAGTGTTGAAGGGGTTAACTGTGTTCCATTGATTTAAAAGAAACTAGTCAGCAAATTATTTCAAATGTCAGGGGGCATAAAAAACTCATGAGTTTTGAGAAAAAATCTAACAGAAATTCCAACATAAACATGACCCAAAATAATTTTTAAGGCTGAGTAAAAGATAGACATTCTTTTATCACCTGGTTTATGCCAATATATCCTTATTGCAACAATTTCAAAAGAACATTAATTGATGGTGCTAAAGAAAGATGGCAGCTAAAAATCAAAAAGATGGTAAAGATGATGAAGTTCTATAAGCTTTCTGATTTGCCAATGGGGCCCTACCGATATACAGAGTTACCCCGCATGGAAAGTGTGATAAGAGTAGCGCCCCCTGAATGAGCGGTTGTTTCCGGTTCAATAGTGAAGTACACATAGTATCGAAAATCCTTTATCCTCAAACACGAATTTGAGGAGATCGTCTGCTTGTTAGTGTAGAGCTTATATTATATACAGTAGAACCTGGCTATACATTATTGAAAGCGCAATCTCTCATATTGTTCAAAAAAAGAATTAAGACATGCATTTACTTTACCTACAATAAAACTTACAAAAACTTCCATAGATATACCGTTCTATGCATATCATTTATTCATATGTTTATTAAAATAAGTCATCAATCTGCACCTCAATAAATATGTTATACCTCCCAGCAGATGATAGCTTAAAGCAGAATGTACCTTAACCTGCCTTAAGGGGTCACCTATCTTCAAAACTAATACCATCTATTGGGTAAAGGGTTAAACCCCGTTACATGGATGTGTCATAGCACATTCTGGTTGCTGTTAATCAACCATAAACCCTACCCGCTATGAATACCTATCATTTAATTTATTACTTTAGCTGATTAAATAAGGAAAAATACCGTAGGAATGATCAATTATGCTAATAGCATGATAAGGGTTAATATTTAAAAAAAAAATACTGCCTACTTTCTTGATAAAAGTTTAGAACATGATATCAAGTTTGACTTAAAACATATATGCGTGTGAAACAGTTCTACCCCTGATCAGCCTGTTAGTATATATGCTGCATCTTATCTGGTTCCAAACTTTTTATAAATGATAGTGTTTTAAGCCTATTATAATTAGTGAACTGGTAAAAGATCAACAGAAATAAAGTTTTAATCTACTAAAACGATGGAATACATGCTTTACTTTCAACATTGAGTTTTCAATAGAGTACACATTTAATGATAGGAGAGGGGTTCTAAAGTATTTATGTTGTTAAAACGGTATGTATTTCCTATTAACCCTTTAAATATGCCTTTGGTTTATGCCTCCATTGAAGGAAAGAGTTCTAATTCAAAGTTTTTATTAGCATGAATGTGCAACATTAAAAACATTGAATATCCTAGCAGATGGTAGCTTAAAGCAAGCTGAAAGTAAAGTGGCATGTACTTTTCAATCTACCTTTAATGGACACCTGTCTTTCCAGGTAGGAACAGGCGATCGGGTAATGGGTTTACCCATTACCTAAACCAATTACCCCACAGCCCGTGTTAAGTATTTAATATAGGTCACCTCTTAAAGCAGGTTGAAAGTAAAACATAATGCGCCTTAAGGTGCACCCTGCTTTACTTTCATCCTGCTTTAAGGTACCACCCACTACGACTGACATAAAATATCACCTATGATTCATAATTATGACTGCTTAGTGCTTGAAGAGGATTTATTTGCTTATAAAGGTGGAATTCATTAAAGGAGTAAAAGACATAATGATGGGGGTAATGGGTTAAGCTTTTGCACATGAAGGAGTGCATGGTATAGGAGATTAAAATTTATTCCCCACATGAATAACAATGTGGATCCTATATACAAAAAAATAGTTTGGTGTGTTTTGATTCCAGCCTGTGTACCCAAGACTTAAGCTTCCGTTTTATGGCTTGTCATAGCAGAGATGACTATGGGACAGCAGCTGCACCCCAGTGGGGGTTCAGTATACAATTCGATTTCTAGCTAATTGGTTACTTCCTGTTGTTAGTTGTGATGATGCTTTGCGCTTTATGGCCCCTGGGCAGAAGCCTTGAGAGGTGAAATCCATGTGCGCTATGAGCATGACAGGCTGAACTATTTCTATGAAATTTCTGTCAACTAAAATCTGCTGGTATATAATGAACAAACAAAATATACATTTTTGAAGAAACTGTTTACCATTCAACATATTTTAAAAGATCAGTTTAACCCTTTGCCTAATGAATATTCATGTCATTATTAATAACTGAATAATACAAAGTTTATGTTTAATACCGGTAATGTCTTAATAAATATCCCCTTTTTCACCTGTAATAGGCAGCATTTATAGACTTATAATGTCATTTAAGAACAAGAGAGGACAGTCATTGATTATAGAGACTGTTCCTATATAGGAACCATCTGATCAGGATCTACTTAATCCATGTTAACGTTCTTTTACCGAGGTGAAAACCCGTGTCTGTTAAGTATGTTAAAAGTCAGCTTCTTTGTTATATAGAAAAAGTATGATCAGTGCTACTTTCGGTTTGCTAAAAACGATGAAATAAATAACCGTCGCATTTGACATTAAACAAAATTAATACATTAAAATACATAGGGATAAACGGGAGCTTGACTGCATATAGATATAGGTATCAAACTAATAAACCGCATTCGATCTATTCTTTTCCGAATCGTTTATGACCGTTATCGACACCGTCTCAATGAGATGCGTTAACTAAACCGGAAACAACCTTTTCCTTATCAGGGGAGTTAACTCGTGATGAAAATTGGGATAACTCTGTAATGCGGTAGGGCCCCATTGTTGCTTTAAACAGATACCTGTCTCAAACACAAATATCTGCTTAGTCTTGAAAATGGCAAAAACTAAGTTAAGGTTCACTGTAAATGTATGAACTATTCTAAGGCTACTTAGTTAACTTCCTGTAACAGTCTCATCTGTTTTAACCCACACCTCCATAATCATTAGTGCAAATCGCCTATATCAAACTGTGTTTAAGCCATTATCCCATAGATTGTTTCTAAGCTTTGAAAACAGGTGACCATTCAAAGCAGGTTGAAAGTAAAGCAGATGTGTCTTTCAGCACTTGCTTTAAGTGGTCAAATAACGTCTACAAAACAAGAGTTGTCAGACAGACATTATAAAGCTCGATCACTGGCGGCACATTCCAAATTTTTAAAACAGAGTCTGAGGTCAAGGTCACAAGGTCAAACTTTTGCTTGCATAGAAAGGACTTGTCCATAAACACATGCTATCCAATATGAAAGTAATACCTCAAGGGATATAGGAGTTATAAGCATATTTCAAAACCTAAACACAGATTTTGAAACCAAATAATGGGCCATAACAGGCCTACCATAATTTCAAAAAAAAAATCCTAAGATTTTCCCAAATTTTGATTTTAAAGCGCGATTTTCAAAATCACGCCTTTGAAGGCGCGATTCCCAAAAGCGCGCTTTTTAATAGAAAATCTTTATTTGTGCGCTTTTGTATTTAAAAGTTAAAAACCATCTTTTCAAATATAAATCACATCATTGCAAACATTATCTATATATTAAAAACATACACACAAAGAATAACAGTATAAACTTTATTGCAATAAACACTGTAAAATAAAAAATATAATAAAAGAAAAATAAGGAAACATCATAGGGGCAACTCAACTGTATTCTCCATAGTTGCAAATATTTACTCTTTTTAGCAGTAGGTCCTATAGACCCGGTCAGACAACTGTGTTCTGTCATAAGGATTAGAAAAGTTATAGTATAAATGTCTTACATCTGATTTTGCACATTTCAGGCCACTATGACCAGTAAGTTAATAATATTCATATAAATATACTCATGGCTAGACACTTTTAGCAGGGCGTCACGTCCTGCCTTTATTCCATGACACCCTGCCGTAATTTTTTTTAAAAATTGAAAAATTCAAAGCCGATTTCATTTGGCTGCATTTTTTCTCTTGGGTATAGCAATTTTGCTCCCGTGTATAGCTTCTTTACGATATCGGCATTTGCCTGCAATACCATATCACTTTATCGCTATGTAATGCGTGAACCTGTCGTGTCATACAATGAAGTGTGTACACCACACTATGCAACATGTAGAACCAGACGTGTCATAAATAATGTGCATACCGTATCTACTTCTCAGCCCTCAGTCGAATCAGAACCACAGGTGGTAATTACATGTTTGATTGGTTGTGGACAAGCTGCTAATCCAGTCAATGACCCGATAAGAACCAATAAAAATAGCATTCGGAATACTTTTATTGCTTTTCTCTTATTTAAAAGTCCGAGAAGGTGCTGTCTGCCGCACTGAATCGGGGATTAGGATTTTTTCTGGTAGATTTTTGAAAAAATCCGGAGATTTCGGAAAAAATCCGGAGATCCGGAGAAATGACGAAAAATCCGGAGATTTAGGAAAAATCCGGAGGAATGGTAGGCCTGCCATAAGGTCAAAGTCACAGGGGTCAATTACTTTTGTGTGCATGGAAAGGTCTTGTCCATATACATATGCATATCAAATATGAAAGCAATACCTCAAAGGACATAGGATTTATTAACATTTTTTGAAACCTAAGCACAGACTATTGAACCTAAACAATTGGACCGTAAGTTCACGGTCAAGGTCACTGGGGTCAAACTTTTAGCGAGTGGAAAGGTCCTTTATACACTTGTACCAAATATGACAGCAATACCTCAAGAGACATAGTAGTTATAAGCATTTTTTGAAAATGTAAACACAGATTTCTTAACCAAAATGTGGACCCTAAGTTCAAGGTCACTTGGGTCAATATTTTTGAGTGCATGGAAAAAATGTCTTGTCCATATACACATGCATATAAAATATTAAAGCAATACCTCGAGGGACATAAGAGTTACAAACATTTTGCCAAAGCTAAAAAAACACATTTTGAAACTTAATTATAAACGCAGTGGCTGAGGTCAAGGTCATAGGTCCAAAATGTCACATGGTTGGAAAGGTCTTGCCACAAGACATGTGGGGTGCAAGGATGAAAAATGTAGGCGAAAGGGCATAGAAGTTGTGAATACTTTCTTGAAACTGCTAAAGTGAAAGGGCAACGGCCACCCCAACGCCAAGAATGGCTTTCCATAGATAACATATTATTAAGCAGTCATACTCTGGATATGGTGAGCTCACTACAGAAACAGACTACAGTGTAAAGGGTTAAACCATTGGCGTAGCTTCCTATTAGGCAAGTAGGCACGTGCCTACACTTTTTTTTCAGAAGTCAAAAAAATAAAAAAGGCTAAAAATGCTGAAAAAGCAATAAAATTGACATCTAAGGGGGGTTAGGGGTGAATCCCAATTATTTTTACATAGATCCATGTTAGTATTTTGCCATTATCAAACGCGGGAAAAGGCCTCAGAACGCATCTAGAGACTATCTATGAATAAAAAAATTCCGGGGGCGCATACCCCCGGAACCCCCTAGTTAAGAAAACGTATACTTATTAATTGGTCTAATCATCCCGTTGCCATGCACGTACGTTTTTACATGAGGCTATCTTTATGCAAAACACACGCTAACTGCGTACACCCTGTCCTCATACTGGCGACAATTTAAAAAGTACAAAATTGCAATAAAATAGGAATGAATAGGATGGTGTTAGAGTCTAACTTAGAGATAAGTGGAAGATAACCTGTCAACAATTACATTATATTAACCTGGAACAGACAATTTATGTTATTTTCAGCCGACTTTTTACATAGATTTCTGGCATAATTTTACCTGTCTTGGACGCACAAAACGTCCTCAGAACAAGCCAAAGGCCATCTAGCCACCCCATCCTCTCCTAGTAAGAGTGCGTTCCATAAATTGGTATATTAATATATATACTGCTCTTTTCTAATATTTCGACCTCTAAGGGCCTTTTTCAAAGAAAATCACGTCAAAACACACGTCACATTTTTGTTACATGCATTCAGCCATAAAATCAAAGAGAATAATGTTAACAACATTGTGTTGGTAAATTGGTATATATAGTTACTAAATGGACTTCATACGGGCCTGTAGTGCGCTAGATCAACTTGTCCCGAAAAGAAAGTTTCGTCCAAATAATTTCAAGTAGCGAGTCTGTTAATGAAAAATTTACGGCATCAGACCCTATGATATACTAATTGACGTGGGGTAGATGGGGTTGTTTTTTTTTCAAGAAAAATATGCAGACATATTCTTTTGCATAAAAATAAAATTGTCTGGTTTTTTAAGCTTTTCATCTCATTATATCTTCATATAAATGTCTCCCCAGACCCTTCTTAAATGCGTCTCCAGTGTTGTAGAACTCAAAATTTTCACGGGGGAGCATGCCCCCGGACCCCCCTAGAAAAGGTATGCCTACACTTTCATTTTGACCAAGCTACGCCCCTGTAAACTAAAATTTAATAGAAGACTTCTGGATTATCTTAAATACTATAAAAGAGCTTTCTGTTTTATTTCTACCCTACATTAAGCAGTCACTTGGCTTTAGAGATCTCCAAGTGTTTACAGTAAAATTTAAGTGGAGCACTCAATTTAAGATTGAGCTTTTTTTTTACTGAGAAAACAGTAGCTTCTTTGCACTGCAAGGGAGAACGCCTTGCATCATATGGTTTTACTTGGCACATATTTCACATAACACAGACACACCAAGGCTACCTGAACAAGACTTGAGAGTGGGTGTATCATTCCTGATGATAACCTCAAACTTGCTCTGTAAAAGCATTCTTTGAAGATGAATGGAGTTCTGATGATCTTAAAGACTGCTTGATCGATGTGTTTCAAAAGTAAAGAAGGAGGTTCCTGTAGGAGCTTTTTGCTTTACTTTTGTCCTGTATAAAGTTGACTATGTGTATATTTAAAGACTATTCATTCATTCTTTGTTTAATGGATGTGTAACATAAGTTTGACAGTATTATAAACATATCTGTACACTGGGCACACAGTTCAAGGAGACTTGAAAAGTTACATGTGGTGTGCTCCACTGAAAAACTACTTTTCTTTGTTAACCCATTATCCCATAGCCTGTTTCTAGTTTTGAAGATATGTGACCACTTAAAGCAGGTTGAAAGTAAAGCAAAATGCGCCTTAAGGTGCATTCTGCTTTACTTTCAGCCTGCTTTAAGCTAAAATCTGCTAGGCTATATAAAATATGTGTAATGGTAATTGTTCATAAGGGGATGAACTGGAACTATTTTCTTCAGCGGAGGAATAAATTAAATACGCTAAAAGTCGCTTCTATGAGGGAAAGGGTTAAAGGTGTTTTAATCTTTATTCTGCCTGCAACCTTTGCTAACTCAATGGGTCTAAGGCAGGTGTGATGTGGCTGAAGTTCTGATCAGGATTCATACCATGTTGCATTCATATATATCCAGTACCTCGTCAGGGTCTACACTTTTTGCTTAAGTCAACTTTTGTGGATGAAAGGTGTTATTAAGTTAACCCAATAATCCATCTAAGAAACGTTCTTACACATTCCATTTATTTCTCTATTGAGTATAAATAGATCTAGTTCCAAGTTATGCAGTCATGAATATGTATCAATTTATAAGAAAAAGGTTTCTATATTCAGGTTGTAGCTTAAAGCAGGCTAAAAGTAAAGCATAGTGTGTCTTAAGGTACATTCTGTTTTACTTTCAACCGGCTGTAAGTGATGACCTATCTTCAATACTAGAAACAGGCTATGGCGTATTAGATTAATATAAGATGAAATCTAGACTGCGAAAGAAGACTTGTATTTAATGCGATATTTTAGGTAGGATGTTTCTCATAGTATGAGGAAATTTTGGAAGGAGGGGTGTTTCCTTTATTGAAAGGGTTTGGGGGACAAGGTAAAAGAAAGATTTGTGATCAATGCTTATGATCAAACAAGTAACCCTAACACATCTAGCACAAAACACTCTGTATTACAGCTTTGCCCTTAGAGTTGCCAAGTCTACTGGAGTGATTAATTACCTCATAAAATACAGAAAATAGTTCCATGAGTTAAACTAACAACTGGCCGTTATATTGTTCTTTTCTGAAGCAATGTTCTCTAACAAAGAGTGTATCAGAGACTAAAAGCCTTATGTTTCCTCAAAACAGTATAATTATAGTAACTTCTCATTAGAATTGTCCTGAAGAGATAATTTTAACCCATTAACCCATTGCCTGTTCCTAGTTTTGAAGACATGACTGTGACCTCTTAAAGCAGGTTGAAAGTAAAGCAGAATGTGCCTTAAGGCACATTCTGCTTTACTTTCAGCCTGTTTCAACTCTTTCCTCCCTAAAACTTTAAATGAACAATTCCAGTTTCCATTTTCGTCTAGTCCATTTCTGACTTTTAATGGTTGTTTTTGTCAATGTTTGGCATTATGACAAACAGTTAAGACCCTGATCAGAGGGCTCCTTTCGGAGCCCTCTGATCTGGGTCTTCACTGTTGTACTATTCACATTACACTGTTTGAAAAGGACGCCTATATGCGGGACTAGGGTTCAAAGGGTTAAGCAATCATATGCTAAGGTAAAGAAAATATTTCTCGGTGTGTATATTCATGTCTGTATACAAACTGGAACTATTTTCCTCAAATGGAGGAATAAATTAAAGGCGTAAAAAGGCATATTTATGGGGTAATGGGTTAAAGAGCATGTCCCTACATGGTTTGGATGAGAAGGGAAGAAAGCACCAATTCTGACATCAAGACCTGGTTAATAAGTCATATTTTATCCATTTACCCCAAAATACGCCTTTTATGCCTCTTATTTATTCCTCCACTGAAGAAAATATTTCCAATTTATACAGTCATAAATAAGGACCATAAGAAATTTATTCTATATCCTAACAGAATGTAGCGTAAAGCAGAATGTGCCTTAAGGCACATTCTGCTTTACTTTCAATCTGCTTTAAGTGGTCACCCATCTTCAAAACTAGAGGCTATGGGGTAATGCAGGGTTGTCAATAAGATATGTATCAAGGGATAATTTTGTGAAACCAACCGATTCGGCGGGGGGTCAAGGGGGCCGCCTAGGCCCCCTGTGGGTCCAGGGCAAAGCCCTGGTAGGGGCGGCAGGGGGGCTTCGCCCCCCTGCCGAAAACGATTTTAAGCATTTTAACACCCCAAAAGAAGAGCTCTCCTTGGCCAAATTTCACAACCTACCGTACCGCATTAACTCCAACAGTTCGGACATTCTTAGAGTTCGGAAACCTATAATTTTTCATGAAAATAAATTAATTTTTGCCTCTTATTTCGGACACCAAGATCAAAAGTATTTTCCATGTTTTTGGACACCATGTAACCAGGAACGTATATAGATATATACGTTAATTCCGGTAAGAGATCATCGGCGTATTTTCAGGATCCAACTTTCTCTTACCTCCGTAAATGCTCGTCAAAAGTGTGCTCGGCCGTGTGTGTTATTAACAAGATTGTCAATTTACCAGTGCGGGAGATAAGCAATTACGTAATATTTAAGAAACATTGTACACACCTAAGGCTCAGTTTCCCACTGCATTAAACAGTCAGAGAACTGCCACATTAGGAGGGCCTTCGTATGACTATATTTGGCTTTCTCTAGCTACTATTTTTATGGTCTCGCTTTTCTGTTCAATGAAGCGTAGACTGCCATGATTGTTTTGAAAGAGGAATACCTAGAAAGATAACAAATCACGTGTAATAGTGACGTATATTACACGTGACTTCTCGTGAGGGTGTGTACGGAATTCCGTGTTTCATTGGTTGATAAATTAAGATTTCTAAGACAAAGACAAAGGAATTATTTTCCCGCCTTTTACGAGCTGTACCGAACAGTAACGAATGACTATGCGGCATTAGTTCAACGCATAAATTATTTTCCGTCGCACACATTTTAGGGAATACCTGCTATCTTTAGAACGGATTTCCGAAAATCTTTTAACAGCAATTGAACACGTTTGAAAATACTTTGAAAACACCGTTTCTCGTCCGATCACCGAAGTTAAGCCGTTGGGTAATAGTCATTATATATATAGTGACTGCACCAACGTATGATGTAGATGTTAAGCAACGTACGTCGAGCCCGGTTAGTACTTGGATGGGTGACCGCCTGGGAATACCGGGTGCCGTAGACTCCCCCGCAATAGTTTAGTCTTAACAGATAACGATAACTCGGGTGAGACGTTTAAACGAATAAAGCAAGCAAGTGAAAACTATTTTTAGCGCTACTTTCATTATATAACTACACTTAATATGTCAATCAACCCCCTGGTGTGTGTTACGAAATAAACAAAACATAGCGCCGACTTATGTTTGATTTTTAACTTTCTATAAGTAGATTTGTGCTACAGAAAATCGGCAGAACATGATTTTTGTTCTAGTTTTTTCTCTCCAGATTTAAGGAGTCCGTGGGACTGCCAACATGCAAATCAGCAAAGGAGTCCGACACGATAATAAGGAGTCTCGGACTCCTGACTCCCGTTAGTGTCGAACCCTGCAGTGGTGTGTGTTACGAAATAAACAAAAAAATGGATTCTTTAACTAACGCCGACTTGTTTGATTGCGCGCTAATGTATTTATTTCAAAATACGCGGATGCGCTGGAATTCAAGGTGATTATCTTGTATATCGTTTTACCATGGAGTACTTAGACCTAAGTACTTCGTGGTTTTACCGACAGCTTGTTCAAACTTTCAGCAGCATATGAAAGCATCTATACACACGTGCGTGTATAATTCCGTGATTTAAATATGCCGAAGATTCGTTTTGATGTTTGGCGAAATTAGTACGAGGGGAAACAATACTTCATTAAGGATATATTCAAGTTTTACTATTTCCATGAGTACGGACACCGACGGCGATCGAACGTTTCACGTTAATATCGTAAATGAAAACTGAACAAGAAATCAGGGACATAGATTAAATATATCTTATCTACGTCCCTGAAGAAGCTAGAAACATCATGCGAAACTTGCGAAAACTCAAACGGTAACAACGGGTTATAACAAATAAATAAGATATTTAAACCGGAAGCTAATAGGTTATATAGATCGTAAGGATAAGATCCGAGAGCATTACGTATACGCAACAACTCAGACAATTACAATAATCGGCGCTATTTTTAGGCAACTAACGTCCGTCTTTCAAAGTTTCAAGAGGTCTAGGCTTTTGTTATACTCAATTAACTTGCCGAAAACGGTAATATTTGAGTGAAACTTCACTTTTTGTGATTCTTCAATTTTGTATCTGTACAAAAAACAACCGATGCAGAAGCGATTTCAACCGATGGTTTGCATCGGCAATCGGTTACTAATGAACACACTGGGTAATGGGTTAAAAATTCAAATTGGACTGAAAAAATCATTACATTGAACTATTGTCTCCCTGACAATTTCTCGCTAAATTTAGTTACATGCGTCTAGTTTAATAACTTCACACCCAGGGGCAAATAAAGCAGTCTCACATATTAATTTTCCATTCACAATGAATTTCCAATAAAATGACATGTTTCTTAAACTAATGAAGGTATGTTACTTTAAATATGTAGCGTGCAGCGGATATGAACATAACAAATTAACAGAAATAGAAACCACCTGTCAATCCAGGTTTTGCAAGAGCTTTCTACATTATTTGTATCATTTCGCAGCCGCCTGTCATTGCTAATACTTCAACACTTCCTTAATCCATTATGTCTATTGTGCACAAAAGTAGACATTAGCAAACACTGTGTAGACCCTGATGAAATGCCGCAATTTGCATCTCATCAGTCTGCACTGTTTGCCATTTCACATGAAATGTTCTGCTGTATGGACAAACACTTACTTTAGTCTACAATGCCTTTAGATCACCCTTGCATATCTATAATGAAAACTTCCAGTAAAAAGTAATTTACAGTTAGATAATTTACAAGTTTAACTACTACACAGATGAACAAAACGAGAGACTTCTGAAGGAGCTGTCTGATCTGGATCTGCACTGTTTTCTAATAGAATCTGTATGACACCAGTCTGCACTCTTTATTGAGGAATGATTTCCTATTTTTCTACAAAACAATTTAATAGTTTAGATGACAGATGTTAATATTGGGCGGCCAGAGTATCCAGTGGGACAAGGAAGAGTAATGAAATCAGTGCCCGGGTACAGATCATAGTCCTTTGAGGTGGCAATAGTTGGGTAAATATTTGGTTTATGATATACTCTAAGATATAAACAGATTAGGTTTATGTTATGATTGCAAAAACATGAGAGAACAATCATCACTATGGAATGTGCATAACAGAATCTTCAGGATTTGGTAGTAATTGCTGGCAGTGCTCCAGAAACGGTGAATATTCCAAATACTCACTTCCTTGTGTCCCCACCAACCCTATAATATGACAACATGGCTCCAGATAAGAGCTAGGGAGTAAACTGAACAAATTCAGCATTTTCTCACTCATTTCAGCACCAAATCCTATGGTGTTACTACTCATTAGAATTGTCTCAAAGAGACGATTCTAATGAGTAATGACACCATAGGGTTTAATGCAGAAATAAGATTTTAGTTTTTGAAATACTCCCCTTATCTGGACCCCGTCAACTCTTTAGAATCAGCTGTAATCTAGACTATTCTGTTCAGTGCTCCCTCCCAACGACATCCCTCTGAACAACCACTCTCTCTTACAATAATGCTCACCTCTTTTGCCCAAATATTAAGAATCAATAATTATGTCTTTAACGCTTTCACTGCTGCAATATCGTCTGTTTAGTATTGTGGTCTGCTGTTTTTTCTCAAAGTTAAGTATTGGACACTTTGAGAGAAGAAACATAGAGACGAGTGACCAACAGTTTGAACCCAGATCAGACACTTGAGTTATGCAAATGTAAATCAAGTCATATTCATTAATATGAGATTAATTTTCCCTCCCTATAACAATTCCCTTCGAACAACACACACAATATGTGTCTCCCCTTGGGTGTTGTTGTAGAGAGGAAGCACCATACTTCTCTGGAGCATAGGGTCAGAGATTATAAAGCTTTTGAGTTGAGTCTAAAGTCGTTCTCAAGCATTTGAATGGTCAGATTTGAGCCTAGGCTCAAATCTGACCAATCAAATCCTTGAAAACACACTCAGACTCAGCTCAAACGCTTTATGACCTTGGACCCTGGTATGCTGGAATTCTAGATTTCCCCTCCAGATTTCATGAATATTTTTTCTATATAAAATGGTAATAAGACAATAAATAACAAATCTAAAGATTCCCTTCCCACTTCAGTTGTTTAACCCAATGCATGCTGGGTAATATTTGGTGGCCATTTTAAAATGTTGTCTGCAGCGGGTATAACTCAAATATTTTAGCAGTTATTCTGATAGAATACTGAACTAGCTTCAAACAGTTTTGATCTCAGATCAGGCCCCACATTGTGGGGCCTGATCTGAGATCAAAACTGTTTGCAAAGAGGTACACCTAAAAGTGTATCCCGCATAAAATGGGTTAACAATTGTATGGTGTATATGCCATTGTGAGCTAATAAATTCTGTGGATTGGGATTTTATAGGAAAGAATGGAGAATGATCTGTGGGGTTTCTTGGTAGGTTAACATGCCTTTATACTATACAATATAGTGTCCTTTTTGCATATTCCTGTGTGATATATGAACAAGGGCCACCATGGCCCTAAATCGCTCACCTGGTACACCATGTAAACTTAACCTATAGTGACCTATATTATGACTGGACATGACCCACAATCAACCTTTAGAGTGTTAACAAGATTTTTCTATAATTTGACCTAGTGACCTAGTTTTTGACCAGACACAATCCACATTTGATTTTGGCCTAGATTTCATGTAGGCAAACATTCTGAAAATATTTCATTCAGATCTGACGAGATTTGTAGCCTCTAGAGGGTTAACACTGTTTTTCTTTGATTTGACCTAATGACCTAGTTTTTGACCCGACATGACCCACATTCGAATTTGACCTAGATATCAATGAGGCAAACATTCTGACCAAGTTTCATTAAGATCCATTGAGATTTGTAGCCTCTAGAGTGTTAACAAGGTTTTTCTATGATTTGACCTAGTGACCTAGTTTCTGACTGGACATGACCCACATTCGAACTTTACCTAGATTTCATCAAGACAAACATTGTCATGAAGTTTCATGAAGATCGGATGAAATTTGTAGGCACTAGAGTGTTAACGAACAATTGTGAACAGAGGGACGGACAGACGACGGACATTCAGCGATCCTAAAAGCTCACAGGTGAGCTAAAAAGCAATTAGTTAAAATTTTAGGATTATAACAGTTAAACAGCAGTTATACAGGGTGTCCCAATTTTTAGGATACAGTAAAACCTCTCTATTACGGCCACTAAATTTTGTCAATAATTGGGTGTTTAAGGAAGGTGACACTTAAAGCAATGTGACAGTGAAACAGAAAGCTCCTTTAGGTGCTTTCTGTTTCACTGTCACATTGCTTTAAGCTGTCACCTGTCTTTTATTCAATCTATTAGCCTTCATTTTAGTGGTCGTAATGGAAAAGTTTTACTGTATTTAAGGTATTGCTTTATTTGACAGAAATTGGCTGTGAATTAAGACACTTAATCTGATGCCAATATTTTGCAGTGAGAATCTGGCTCTGCATTGCTCGTCTTCTACCCAGTTTTGAAGGAATGCCAGGCAATATGAGTTAAACAGGCTGCAGTCAGACAAGTTACTGTAAAATGGTACCATATCATCTCAATATATCGGAGAAAGTCAAAGAATTGCGCAATAATACAGCAGCCTGCCAAATTTGTATTGCAATAACATACATCTAAGCCACTAGTAGATCTCTTAGTATTTATAATAACTTCACAAACCAGTCAGAATTTATAGCTATACAGTGAAACTCCAATGTTACATGCAACCACTCAAAATAATAGGTTTTTTGCTTGAGACACCCAGAGCTCCAGATAAGAGTGAGTTATTTCAACAAATCAAACATTTTCTCACTCATTTCAGCACCAAATCCTATGGTGCTACTACTCATTAGAATCGTCTCGAAGAGACGGTTCTAATGAGTAGTGACACCATAGGGTTTTATTCAGAAATAAAGATTTTAGTTTTTGAAAAAGTACCCTTATCTGGCGCTCTGGACACCGTTTAATGCCACACTTTATTTCTTAATCTACAGTAAAGGAAAATAATTATAGTCTGTGAATGTGAAATATAGGATATTTCCAGTATCTTTTCCTATGGTAGCTAAAGAAGGATGAATGTAAATCAGAATGCTCCTTTAGGAGCATTCTGCTTTACTTTCAATTTGCTTCAAGTGGTCACAAACGTTTTCAAAATTAGAAACAAGCCAGAAACCTTCGAACCTTGTCATGGGTCTGGGGCTTTAATTGTCACACTGGGATTGTTTTCTGTTTATTAGACATAGATTATCCCCTCTGCCAAGAACTAAAAGGAAGGCAGGTTGGTGGTTTTGATCCCATGCCCTGCTTTGCAATGAGTGCAAAAGCCAAATCATCTTCTTGAAATCATCATCATCTCATCCCATCATCATTCATCAGCGCTATATGACCTTTTTAGTGTCACAGTGCTGTAAAATCCAACTCATCCATCCATGAGGTCAGTAATGGAATTAATTAGTAAAGCAAAGCTCCTATAGGAGCTTTGTGCTTTACTTATTTCTTGCTTTAAACTACTATACTGTGACATGAACACCATCAGAAACTTTATTGTTTAAGAGGCTGTCGTAGCATGATTTAACAGTACAACCTTATTAGTCAATATCTTCAATGCTGACATTTGTTAGACAACCAAAGTCTTGGCAGCAGTTCCTGTTTAATTTTTATGAGTATTGATCAACCTAGTTTTGAAATCTGGGTCATTCTAAATAAATCTTCATTACCAGAAGGAAAAAAAACACCCATGTTCTAATGGAAGGCTTACTATTGATTTGTTAGAAACAACAGTGACAAAAATCTTGGAAGGTTTGGGACAGTCAAACTTGTGATTTGAAACAATTACATGAAGATTGAACCATGACATTTTGAGATCTGGTCAAAGAGTTGCATGACTCCTATAAAACAGTACTTTATTAATGCAGAAATCATTAAAGAATCTATTTGTCTTAGTTTTGCTCTTATGTAAGCCAATTCTTGTCTTAACCCATTATCCCATAGCTTGTTTTTAGTTTGAAGACTGGTGACCATTTCAAGCAGGTTGAAAGACAAGGGCCACTATGACCCTAAATCCCTCACCTGGTACATCATGTTAAACTTGACCTATAGTGACCTAGATTATGACTGGACATGACCCAAATTCAACCTCTATAGTGTTATCAACAAATTTCTATGATTTGACCTAGTGACCTAGTTTTTGACCGGACACAATCCACATTTGATTTTGACCTACATTTGATGTAGGCAAACATTCTGACAATATTTCATTAAGATCTAATGACATTTGTAGCCTCTAGAGGGGTCAACATTGTTTTTCTTTGATTTGACCTAGTGACCTAGTTTTTTGACCAGACAAATTAGCCCACATTCAAACCTGAGCTAGATATCAATGAGACAAACATGTTGAGCGAGATTCCTTAAAATCCAATGAGATTTGTAGCCTCTAGATAGTTAACAAGGTTTTTCTATGATTTGACCTAGTGACCTAGTTTTTGGCCCAATAAACAACCCATATTTGATCTTGATCTAGATATCACTTGGGAAAAGTTTAACATTCTGACCAAGTTGCATTAGAATCCAAAGAGATTTGTAGCCTCTAGAGTGTTTACATGGTTTTTCTATGGTTTTTTAACCAGACATGACCTATATTCAAACTTGACCTAAATATCAACGAGGCAAATATTCTGACCAAGTTTCATGAAGATCCAATGAGATTTGTAGCCTCTAGAGTATTAACAAGGTTTTTCTATTATTTTACCTAGTGACCTAGTTTTTGACTAGACATGACCTACGTTCAAACTTGACCTAGATTTCTTTAAGACAAACATTGTCATTAAAATCCATAAAGATCGGATGAAATTTGTAGCCGCTAGAGTGTTAATGAACCAATTGTGAATGCACAGACAGACAGACAGACAGGCAGACAGACAGACGAGGACATCCAGCACATTCTGCTTTACTTTCAGCCTGCTTTAAAACTCCCATCTACTAGAAAAATATTTCTTATGGTACATAATTTATACATTCAGTATAAAATTGAACTTTCTGCAAAATTTGATAGTATTAACCTACTACAGAAAAGTTTTAAAGCATATTGATTGAATTAATGGCCCCTCAGCAGTCAGCACAAGTACTAAATATAATGATGTATTAATAATAAATGAGAATTTCTGAGTTAGAGTAACAACCTAAACAAGCAAACATGGATCAGTACTGATATGGAAAATTCTACAAGTGCCCCTCCCCCTACATCACCCATTTGATTTATCCAGAGGGTTAAGGCGACTTGACAGCTACAGTCAAACTTGTAGTACAGCGCTTCCTCTCTACAACATCCAATGGGAGACAAAAAAATGTGTGTTGTTCGGAGGGAGTGGTTATAGGGAGGGAAATTGGCTTTCATTTGCAAACAGCTTGAATCCAGATCAGACGCCTGGTAATGCGGCGTCTGATCTGGATTCGAGCTGTTTGTCACTCATTATTAAGGGCTTTTTCGGTCAAAATTTCCATTATGTAACTTTGATAAAGCAGCAGATGACAATTTGAAGCAGACAATATTTCAGCAGTAAAAGCTTTAGACATAATTGTGCTGTTTAGGAAACTGTGGCAAGGGTGGTTGTAAGGAGGTAGTCATTGTTGGAAGGCCGTTGTAGAGAGGGAGTACTGTACCTGTAAATGACCTTTCATTAACCATTTGATGTCTGAAAGATTTCATAGATCGCATAAACAATTAATGGTGATCTACAGACTGCAGTGTTTGTCCATGATATGTGAATTAATAAACAGTGCAGAATTTGCTGCATCTCATCAGGGTTTACACTGTTTTGAAGTGTCTACTTTTGTGGACCATAATTATGCATGTGGGATATAAGATTTCAATAATAATCATTACTTATATAAGCAGGAATTATAGAGCTAAGCATGAGTTTTAAAATAGATTTTTTTGACAACCGGAATTCAAGATAATAATACATTTCAAATATTTTCTCCATTATAACTATCACAGAGACAAAACTATTTAATGAGTAGTCACAACATAGGGTTTGGTTAACCCATTACCCAATTAAAATGCCTTTTTAGGCCTTTATACTCATTCCTCCACTGAAGGAAATAGTTCCATTTGATACAGTCATGTATTATATGCATCATAAGAAATATTTTCTATATCCTACCAGATGGAAGCAAAAATTAAAGCAGGCTGAAAGTAAAGCAGAATGTGACTCAGGGCGCATTCTGATTTATTTTCAACCTGCTTTAAGTTCTCGCCTGTTTTCATATCTAGAAACAGGCTAAAGAGATAAGAAATATGGTCTAAAAGTTTGGAATTCTTCACTTATTCAAGGCTATGGGCAACACCTACCTATTCCATCTTTACCGTCCACATCTGTTCCGTCCACATTCTCTCCATCCTTGTTCTTCTTATTCTTACTTTTCATTAACCCCATTTTGATCCACTGTATCTCCCTTCACAATATGCTCAAAACACAAACCATCAATTTTCCACAATCACATACAAATAAACTGTAAACAAATCCAATATGAGCGGGAAAATCTGGCGAGAGAAAAAGTCCAACGGAATCCCCCTTGAGTTTAGAATTCCACCATGAATATTACTCAGATCAATACAACATCATGTATCTGCCAGCTTTCAATTACACACTACACAAATTCAGAACTATTCAAAAACTTTTTTAAGGCAGCGAACAGACATTTACTCCAGTCAGTCAGTGAGGAGTAAAAACCGCACGAGTTTCTCCAATACTAGCACTACCAATCTGTGCCTAAATACCCATCTCCAAGAGAATACCAGACCTTCTACTATGAGGAAGCACCTGGGGGAAATCTGGCGTAAATTATTCATAGAAACACTTGGTACAACATCACTAATACAAACACAGCCAGCAGAAAGGTGATGAAAATCACCATGTATTTGTATTATACAATGTGCAATTTGTAAATGGACAGGCATTGTTTTTATTTTAAATGAAGCAGAACTCACATGGTAAATTATGTTGAGGTTTTCTGATACTAAGCCAGTAAGAATATAATTGTAATGAGGTCGCACATGTATGTTTGATGTGCAGAAAGATACAGCTACAGGGTTCCAGATAAGTGGAAGTAAAACTTAAGAGTTCTTAACTCATTACTCCATAGATAAATTGCAAGGCTTTCAAAGCCTTTATTTATTCCTCCACTAAAAAAGAAAATAGTCCCATTTTATACAGTCATTATTATGCACCATAAGAAATAGTTCTAATATTGTAGCAGATGGTTGATAAAAAGCAGGCAGAAAGTAAAGCAGAATGTGCCTAGGCCCTTTCTGCTTTACTGCCAACCACCTGTAGACATAATACTAGAAACAGGCTATGGGGTAAAGGGTTAAAACCGCATGGCAAATTTGTAATTGCAGTAGTATCCAAGGGGCATGACAAAATAAATTTTGAAAGGTCAATGCTACCTAATTGTTAAACCCTTTTAACCCTAGTCCCGCATATAGGCATCCTTTTCAAACAGTGTACATGTGAATAGTACACTTGTCCTATGCAAACAGTGAAGACCCAGATCAGAGGGCTCCCAAAGGAGCCCTCTGATCAGGGTCTTCATTGTTTGTCATAATGCCAAACATTGACAAAAACAACCCTCAAAAGTCAGAAATGGACTAGACTAAAATGGAAACTGGAATTGTCCACTTAAAGTTTCAGGGAGGAAAGAGTTAAGTTTCTGTTGCTATCAGGTCTGAGCTGAATACATGTATGTTCATTCCAATGCTCTTTGAACAACTTTGAAAGCATACCGATTAAATGTAACATAATTATGCCTGTGAAGTTTGGTTGAAATTAAATTACAATCTCAGAACTTCATTGAAGGAATTTATATACAAAGATGTTAGGAGTCAGATGAAAGTCACCTGGCAGTTTCAATTGGCATTTTACTAATATTAGTATAAACACAATCAAACTCAAACTTCAATGTGTTACTGACTGTGTTTACTATCATCATTTATCAAATTATTATTACATGGCTTATAATTCAAAGAAAATTTAAGACCTTTCCCATGACACTGAGTTCATATTGATCAGACTCAAGTCAAACTGGTCTTAAAACAGTGCAGACCCTGATCAGACAGTTCCTTCATGACCTGTCTCTGGATTTACAATAATTTTCAAAAATCGCAAAAATACTCTATTAGCAGATCGAGAAGGTTTAATTTAATTAAGTATTTACCCTGTTTTACCCATTATATACCCATAGATTTGTTTCTAGTTTTGAAGACACACAAGTGAACACTAAAGCAGGTTAAAATACAGCACAATGCTCCTTTGAAGGAATATTCTGCTATACTTATGTTACCTGCTTTAAAATGTAATCATCTGGAAATGCCTTTTTATTTTGTGTCCATGCCTGGTTGAGACTTCTTTTGTTATAGTGTACTAACAATCAGTTTTTAACAAGAGTGTACTTTTGGAGTAGTGGACCAAATCTACAACTCTTGTATAATTAAGTGTATTTTATCTAGGTCTGGAATACTACATGCTGATGGAATGGTTTCCCTAGACTAATTGTTCAAGTGTGTCTGTCAGACTTGGGACAAATCACCACTGTAAGGGCTCATCAACAATGAGTTGTTTGATGGACAGTGCCAGCCTGTTAGATAGACAAACTCTTACTGACCACTGGATTTGTCTAGACAGCCAACAATTGACCTGACCTTTGTCAGAGAAACAGTTAACCCATTTACCTCATAGCCTGTTTCTAGTATTGAACATAGTTGACCACTTAAAGCAGGTTGAAAGTAAAGCAGAATGTGCCTTAAGGCACATTCTGCTTTACTTTCAGCCTGCTTTAAGGTAGTACCTGCTAGGGTATAGAAAATATTTCTTATTTTACATATTCATGACTGTATACATTGGAAGTTTTTTCTTCGGTGGAGGAATTGATTAAAAGTGTTAAAAGGCGTATTTATGGGGTAATGGGTTAACTCTAGTACCACAACCATTTTTTCTCTGTACAGGACTCATAAACTTTATATGCTTCAATTCTTTATATTAATAATTTATATTAATTAGTTCCTTATATCAATAATTTATGAAATAATAATGATCCCCAATTTCAAAGCAAGATGTGCTTGTAAAACACTATGTCCCCAGGTGTGACCATAACCTCTAAATGACCTTGACCTTTGTTAGACAAGACAAGCTGTACTATGCATGAGCTCAAGAGCTTCTTGAGTTGTCAGGAACATGCCAAATATAAAGTTACAGTTCTAAAGTTATAATGGCCAGGCAGACAGACAAAGAGACAAGATGGACAGTCTCAGCATAAACAATATTTCCCCAACCAAGTCATGCCAGGGGCATGGAAATGTTCTTAGGGGAAAGTCTGAAATCAAACTCACAAGATTTCTCCCTGAATGCTAAATTTTTAAGCAACAGTGCAAAACAATACATAATTAACGTGTTTCCTCAGTTTTTTGCAGTCTGCATGGCTTTCATATTACCTGCAGTTCTTAATTTTTGCAAATAAATGATAGTTGCTGTAGTAACAGTGTGTTTATAATGTTTTTAAAGTATTTTAAGGTGTTGCAGTAAAAGTCTTAGTGAAAAACTTCTGCTAATCAGATTTTCCTTGATGGTTTTTTTTCCCTCAATAATTTGACCAATTTCATGATGCAAATTTCCCACATTTGCTATGGGCATTTTTTCCTATTGCAAAATAGAGGAGAGAAAGTCTTCCCCCTGAACTGATATGTCCAGGGACAGGGTCATATTCCTAAAATGATGTAAAAAAGCCCTGAGGTTCATTCTGTTTACTTTCAGCCTGCATTAACCTACGGTCTGCTGGGATGTAGAAAGTAAATTCTCATTGTGCACATTCAAGACAGTACATGAGTAACATGACTGTAAAACGTGCAAATTTACTCTTCAGTGAAGGGATAAATCAAAGGCATTATAAGACATATTGATGGAGTAAAGAGTATTAATGTAAGTTTGACTGTACTGCAAATAACATTTTAAACGTATACTTACTGTTTACCCAATAATATATCATGCAAGTTATTTTTGGTTACAATGAGTTATTTAACACAACTTATACTATAAAATTTAGCCCTAGGCATGATATGTTGAATATGCATTATAATTTTACTGTATGACTTAGTTTTCATGAGCTTAGAGCATCAATACATGTACACACCTGCTATTTGCCAAATACTTGTAGTCCTGGAACCCTGATTTAACCCATAACCGCATACCGGTAGCCCATTTTCAGTTTTGAAGACGAAGACCAGTTAAAGCAGGTTGAAAGTAAAGCAGAATGTGCCTTAACCCTTTCCCCCATAGAAGCGCCTTTTAGCGTATTTAATTTATTCCTCCGCTGAAGAAAATAGGTCCAGTTTATACCCGCATGAACAACTACCATAACAAATATTTTTATACAACCTAGTAGATGGTAGTTTAAAGCAGGCTGCAAGTAAAGCAGAATGTGCCTTAAGGCACATTCTGCTTTACTTTCAACCTGCTTTAAGTGAGTACCTACATTTAATGTTATAAACGGGCTATTGGGTAAAGGGTTAATGTGCATTCTGCTTTATCTTCAGCCTGCTTTAAACTACCATCTACTATTATCTTCAGTGAAGGAATAAATGCAAGGCGCAAAAAGGCATATTTATGAGGTTATGGGATATAAAAGCATGAATTTTTGCCTGATAAACAAGGATTTTGGAAAAAGCTTAATTTGCAATACAAAAGAAATACTGAAAGCTCTGAAAGGCATGCATAGGTTTTATCTTGCCAGAAATGCCACCTTTCTCAAATACTTCATTTGAATTATAACTGACAAGAAGTTTTGACCATTAGTTCCTTGGTGTCATATAGGCTGGCAAGTCTTCAGCATAGAGAGAGAGTACTATAGGAAGGTCTGGAAAAGATCTACAATGAAACCTGTCTTCAGTAGCCATTTAACGAAAAAAGCAAAGCCCTCTTTAAAGATAGAATACTTCTTTATGCATGACAAAAGTAATGCAGAAGGCTCCTACAGGAGCTTTCTGCATAACTTTTGTCATGCATTAAGCTGCCATTCTTTCTGTATTGTGTCAATCCACCATCTATTACGTGATCAATGTACCCTGGTTTTACTGTGTAGATCTCTATCATCTTGTGTGTATTGAAGCAATCTTTCAGATGCAGCTGATCAGAGCCCAGCATGGATTTATTAACCCTGAAAATGCTAAAAACACTGTCAGCTAAACATTGCAATCAAACTAATTCCTGGAATATTAAATTTACATCATATATTTCAGTATTTTGGTATATCAAGGAATAATTCTTAGAATATCCAAACATTTTGGATCTTCAATGATGCATACATGTATATTTCTTCAGTGTTTGATGTGGATCTAAACCATTTTACAAACTCTAGTAAAGTAGCTATTAGCTCTGTGAGAGTTAAGATCAGTAGCTGATAAGTCATGATAGGGCCTGCTAAGAATTATCAGGCTGGGAGATGTAAGGGCAGAACGTGTATCTCCACATGAGCAAGCACCCTCACATGCATTCATGCATTCTCAGCAAATGAAACTTTGCTAGATTATAGAAGTTTTAATCTTTCCTGAACAAATCCATCATTTTCTCACTCATTTCAGACAAAATCCTATGGTGTTACTACTCATTAGAATCGTCTCGAAGCCGATTCTAAAGAGTAGTGACACCATAGGGTTTAAAGTAGAAATAAAGATTTTAGTTTTTGAAATACTCCCCTTTTCTGGAGCCCTGCATTCATGCATTCTCAGCAAATGAAACTTTGTTAGATTACAGAAGTTTTAATCTTCATGGTTCTTCATCTTTCCCCTCCTATAATATTGTTTGCTTCCAAATTGTTACCAGCAGATTTTTTTCCTGAGTTTTAATTATGCTAAATTGAAGAAAGTACAACATTTAGCTGCTTTGAGTTATAACCTATTTTCCAAACTAGAATCAAGCTATGGGGTAAAGGGTTAGTTCAAAAGGCGAAAAATGTTATCTTGTAACTTCACCTTCTCACTTAAAAATTTTATTTTTCAAATTTTCGAAACTTCATTGACTGAGGGTTTATGTTTTCCCCACTTGTTTTTTTCTTCTAAATATTTCATTTCTGGACCCCACCCTACAGGCATAAGTTAATAATAGTCAATGTTATTTCTGGAAAATGATTCCTGCCAAAATGTTTTTTCCTTCAAAGCTGAAAATTGTACAATCATGTTCCTTGAATTTTGGCCTTCAAGCCAGACGTTTAACGGAATATGATTTATTTAGGTAATTTGCCACAGACAAACTGTGTCAGGTGTTTCATATCTTTGCCAGCTTTCGACTTATAGCTCATTCTGGTATCAAGCACCTCCGTTTGAAACATTTTCAACACTAGAGACTTTTTTTTTCATACAGTCAAACCTGTTCTATGATGCTATTAACTCGTTTCCCCTCCCCGTCAACTGTTTCTTAAGTCCTCAAGACAGTAAAGCACAAAGTAAAGTAGAAAACGCCTTTAATTAAAGGCACATTCTACTTTTAACTTTCAGCCTGCTTTAAGCTACCATCTGCTCAGTGCTGGAATATAGGAAATACTTCATATTTTGCACATTCAATATTGTCCAATATGGAACTACATGTATCTTCTTCAGTGGAGAATTAATAAAATATGTATAACAAAATGCATCTCTGAAGTTCATATAGTTAAGACTGTTACTTGATTTCAGTTATGTTTTATTGTTTTTTTTATCTGATTGTTCATTCCTCACCTTATGTGAAGTTACTCATCACTGCAGAGTTCAAGGTTACTAATGATCAAAGACCCACAAAAAATCAATGACACAAGCTAATAGTGTAGTAAAGATTCCTACTGTCTGACTTAATTGTTTCTATAGGGTCTGGCTGTTTTTATCTCTTAACTCAAGAGACATTTGATTTGCAGGTGATTCACCATCAGGGGCCCTTCATCAGTGGAATTGGGAGCAAGGCAAATACTTTGAACACAGTGTAGATCTTAACCCTTTACCCAATAGCCTGTTTATTGTTTAGACAACAGTTTACCACATGAAGCTGATTGAAAGTAAAGCAGAATGCGCCTTCAGGCGCATTCTGCTTTACTTTCAACCTGCTTCAAGCTACCATCTGCTAGACTATAGTAAATATTTCTTACCATACATAGGTATTCATGACTGTATATAAATTGGACCTACCGGTATTTTCTTCAGTGGAGGAATAAACTGAAGGCAAATTCTGCTTTACTTAAATTTCAACCTGCTTCAAGCTACCATCTGCTAGACAGTAGTAAATATTTCTTACGATACATAGGTATTCATGACAGTATAAAATGGAACTATTTTCTTCAGTGGAGGAATAAACTGAATGCTCTAAAAGACACTTCTATGGGGGAAAAGGTTAACTCAAGAGACAGTTGATTTGCATTATAAACTGAGTACTTGATCAGGAGCCTAACTGTTTATCTATCAAATCATGTTGCTGTAAATAAACCAAAGAAAGAGTCAATTTTTTAATTGATTGTGATCAGTACATTTTGAAGAAGTGTTCAGGCACAGCAAGCTAGTCTTGGTAAAATTATTCATTGTAAATATACCGTTATAGCAGTGGAAGGGTTAAGACATGTTTTGACTGCATGACAGAATGATAAGAGTACATAAAGACGTAATTAAATGAGTAATACCGACAAAAAACATCAGATAGGCATCTCAACACATCACATCAACATTGAATAAATTTCCTATGCTTCCATGCTGAAATTGACTCTTTCTTCTCTACACTTCCAAGATATCAGACTGACATTTATATTAGTTCCTGATCAGAAACAGAGACAGTCATTTATTACTTTGTAGCTGATCATGATCAAAACTTTCTGCATAGCTCTAAAACATTTGTTGCGTTTTATGTGAGGAATGAATATCAAGTCATTTATAGTGTAGTTCCCAGATCAAAAGGCTCCTGTAGGAGCCCTCTGATCTTGGTCTACACTATTTATCAGTAGTTTGAAGTTTAAAATAATGTACGGAAATATAAGCTTCATAGAATAAATTCACACATGTATGTCAATATTATCGACAAACAAGAGCCGTAAACGGCCCTAAATCGCTCACCTGGGACCGTTGATGTAAATGTAACATATCTTGGAAAGCTGAGAAATTATGATAATAATTATGATTGTACCAATTGCTGATTGGATGTTGCTGAGTGCAAAATAGCTAAGCTTAGGGTACTGTAGTTCAAGAGACGATTTTTTAAGTGTTTTTTTAAAAAAAAATCTATTTTTAGCTCCTGTGACCTAAATATGCAACGGACCGGAACAATTTGAACAATATTGGTAAAGTATACCTCTAGAAGTTACACCATGCCAAATATCAAAGCTCTAGCTATATTAGTTTCAGAGAAGTATAAAGGTTTGAAGATTTCACTATATAACTCTATGTAAATTTGTGACCCCAGGGACATAATTTTGAACAATCTTGATAGAGGAACTGAAGATGATGCTTTGTGCTAAATATCTAAGCTCAGGGTACTGTGGTTTCAGAGAAGAATATTTTTTAAGTTTTTATTGAAAAAAATCTATTTTTAGCTCCTGTGACCTAGGTATGCAATGGACCGGAACCATTTGAGCAATATTCGTAAAGTACCTATAGAAGTTACACTATGCTAATTATTAAAGCTCTATAGCCATATTAGTTTCAGAGAAGAAGAGGTTTGAAGATTTCACTATATAACTCTTTGTAAATTTGTGACCCCTGGGACGGGGTCATTTTTGACCCCAGGGACATAATTTGAACAATCTTAATAGAGGACTTGTAGGCAATGCTTTGTGCAAAATATCTAAGGTCAGGGTACTATGGTTTCAGAGAAGAAGATTTTTTAAAGTTTTTATTGAAATAATCTATTTTTAGCTCCTGTGACCTAGATATGTAACGGACCGAACTATTTGAACAATATTGGTAAAGTACCTCTAGAAGTTACACTATGCCAAATATCAAAGCTCTAGCTATATTAATTTCAGAGAAGAAGAGGTTTGAAGATTTCACTATATAACTCTATGTAAATTTGTGACCCCCGGGGCGGGGCCATTTTTTACCCCAGGGACATAATTTGAACAATCTTGATAGAGGACCTGTAGATGATGCTATGTGCCAAATATCTAAGCTCAGGGTACTGTGGTTCCAGAGAAGAAGATTTTTAAAGTTTTTATTGAAGCGATCTAGTTTTAGCTCCTGTGACCTAGATATGCAACGGATCAGAAATATTTGAACAACTTTCAAAGAGGTCTATATAAGGATCAATCCTGCCAAGTTTGGTTAAAATCCATCCAGTAGTTTAGGAGGAGATGTCGTTTAAAGAAATAGTTGACGACGGACGACGGACACAGCACGATCAAAATAGCTCACCTTGGCACTTTGTGCCAGGTGAGCTAAAAAATGTATAAAACTATTCAAAAGTTCAGCAATCAATATGGTAATTAAGGCTTGATACTTTAAAAGTCATTACCAATTATTAGTATATGGCAAAGCAAAATGGTCATTATGTTTTGCCAGATTTGGCTTATAGATCAAATTACCTGAACATGATTCTGTCATTTAATTGATAAGAATCAGAGCTTATTGATTATATGATTTTTCAAAATTAGTTGTCAGTATGAGCAGCTGGTGAAGCATCATGGTCATAGCATGCTCACATTTAACTCAGTCACCGCAGGTGAAACTTCAAATAGACCATTCCATTATTCAATTAAGTCTATAGTCCATATGTTATATACTATTTAGCGAAAATTAGGGTTGATTTTAACAATATATTGCAAAATGACAAAAAGTGCATTAAGATAAGTCTACTCTTCACAGATACACTGTATGTTAATGATGACTCGAGTATACTCGTCCCTAGGCTTCAATGAGTTAATGAAGGTACAATTTACCTAGTAATTGGGACACAAATCAAGTCCTGTAAAATCAATACAAGACAAAGAAAGGAAATCATCAAGTCGCAGGTTACAAGTCATTTATTATATGACTATAATCAGCCGCCGGCACAATTATGGAGATACTACTTCAGGTCAAACATTAGGGGCATTGAAGAAACTGACTGAAACATTACCTTTTGTAGGACAGTTACATAGATTTTGCTTTAAGCTTCTACCTGAATTCAACAGTATCAATGAAACTATTCCTTTGTAGTGCTTATGAGAAGAAATGGGAAATAACACATACCCTATGGCACTTATGCAGAGGTTAACCCATACACCTATTTACGCCTTTAATTTTTTCCTTCCAGGCAGAAAATATGCCCATTTTATACAGACATGAATAATGAATAATTGTACTGTAGGAATTTTTTTCTATAGCCAAGCAGACGGTGGCTTAACCCATTACCTCATAGTGCATTTTTAGTTTTGAAAATAGGTGACAACCGAAAGCAGGTTGAAAGTAAAGCAGAATGTGCCTTAAGGCACATTCTGCTTTACTTTCAGTCTGCTTTAAGCCTCCATCTGCTAGAAAATAGAAAATATTTATTGTGATATATTTTCATGGCTGTATAAATTTGAACTATTTTCCTCAGTGGAGGAGTAAAATATAGGCGTAAAAAGGCGTATTTATGGGGTAATGGGTTAAAGCTGGTTGGTGGTAAAGCAGAATGTGCCAAAAGGCATATTCTGCTTTACTTTCAAACTGCTTTAAGTGGTCATACATCTTCAAAGCTAGAAACAGGTTATGTGGTAATGGGTAGACAAGTGGTACTAATATTGTTGATATAGAACAAAAATTCCTCCTGACATATTACATTACTTTTGTACTGCAATATAAGCCACAATATGTCTCTATACTTAAATAGTACTCCAATATTCATTCAGTGAATTGACCCTGATCATAATGGTTTAATTGTAGCTACAAATGTTTCCTACAGCCCTCAGGGATCACAATAATGTTTTGCCAGCATCACTACTTGATGAAACTCCCATTTCCATGTTTCTGTGGGTAATTTTATCAGTGAGAACAACTCTGATCTACATTATATTTCCATTCCCCATGGAGTCAAATATTGTAGCTAGGTTTGGTCTAGTTTAGTCCCTTATTGTAGGTATTGATAAACATGGAAAAGGTCAAATACGGTAGTTCAGCTCATATTTGAAATTTCTGCACTATCCTTTTCATGCTCTACATTGGGAAAGACATTTCTTTCCCAATCAACATATTTATGCTAAAACCCTGAATACATGTATGTCTGTTACAAACAGTTTGGAGCTAGCGCTAGATCAGATGCTGGGTGCAGACTTGAGATTATGACACAACATGAATAGAATCATTTTAAATGCATAAAGATCCTTAAAATCTTTCTGCAATGTGTGCATTATATTTCTCCTATATCAAGCAGACTTTCTTTATATCCATTGCTTTCCAAGAATTGTTCCCTGATGAGATGGGGCCAATGCAAGTCACTATTGGTACTCTAAAGAGAGCGATTGTCCATTCTCATCAACTATCCACATGTTCTGAACAAAGCGAAAGCATGGTTCGGAACAGACAGACACTTGACGAGAATGGCAGATTTTAGTCGGATCTCAATTAGGACTGTGCGAGTACTCAACCTGAAAACAGAGGTTTGATTGTAGATCAATCTCAGTAGATAACCTATAACTACTACATGACTTCACAAACATAAACATAAAAGAACTGTTATCCCAGGGAATGTCTGAGAAAAACATTATCTGCCTGCCTTCCTATCACTTATTGTACGAGGTCAAACCCATCAAGATTATCATATCATGATACAAGCAACAATACTTTACAGTCATAAGGTATTCAGCAATCACTAATTGAAACAGCATTGAGATCTCTTAAAGACATATGACTACTTAACTCTTTGAACCCTAGTCCCGCATATAGGCGTGCTTTTCAAACACTGTACATGTGAATAGTACACTTGTCCTATGCAAACAGTGAAGACCCTGATCAGAGGGCTCCGAAAGGAGCCCTCTGATCAGGTTCTTCACTGTTTGTCACAATGCCAAACATTGACAAAAACAACCCTTAAAAGTCAGAAATGGACTAGACTAAAATGGAAACTGGAATTTTCCATTTAAAGTTTCAGGGAGGAAAGAGTTAATGCAAGATACAAAAAATTTAATAATGCAGAAAGATTTCTGCATTTTTTGTATCCTGCATTATAAGCAGCCATCTGTATTTAAGGTAACCAAACGGTATTTTGTTGAGCTGAATAAAAGATGGACTGTAACAGTATAATGAGGCCTCAACAGACTTTGGCTTGTTTTTTTGGCGTTTAACCCATTACTCCATAAATGCATCTTTAATTTATTCCTCCACCACAGAAACAAGCTCCATTTTATACAGTCATGAATATGCACCATAAGACATATTTTATCCGAGCAGATGGTAGATTGAAGCAGGCTGAGAGTAAAGCAGAATGTGCCTTAGGGCATTCTGCTTTACTTTCAACCTGCTTTATATAGCTACTGTGGTCAAACTAGAAACAGGCAATGGGTAAATAGTTTAACCCCGTACAGTTATCTCATAGAAACTACTTTTTCAGCCCTATTTTTCTAATAGAAATTCCTTTTCTTGCTTCCACCTTGTTCTTATGACATACAAGGTGTCTAATCAGGATCCAAATACTTTGATACTCAGACCTTGTTTTGAAAAGAAATTTGGAGAATTCTATTTTTATAGAACAGTAGCAGCCTACAATTGTTGCCAACGAAAAAGTTACCCAGCATGAATAGCATTTAGACACTTCCTCTGAGCAAAGAATTGATACAAGTTAGACTGTACAATGTAATATTGTTTACTAAATTATAGGATGAGATAAAAGTCACCATCACGCCTTTACGGTAATAATATAACATTATGTTTTATAAAAACCCAGGTGAAGAGGGAGGGTGGGGTCAAGTTACCGCCATGGATGCAATGATGCGATAAAACTCTTCGACTGATGGAGAGAAAAAAGGCATTACTGTTGTATACTGAGGATTAAATCTCTTGAGATTCCACAGATTAAACGACTCTTACAGAAGTATTGGGATTAGCTATGATTACCTGGCAATGAGTATCACACCCAATTCTGATACTGATGTCTACATTCTTGAAGAACTTAAACATAAACTACCAGGCAACATTCCCAACTCAGTCAACAGCTTCTGCTGTTAGTGTACATTTTAGCCTTTTGAAAACCATGGAGACCCAGATCAGACAGCTCCTTCAAGGTCTGCACTGGTTCCTTAATATAGGATGCGTCTGGCATGAGTTGGAGAAAAGTCTCTGTTTTAATGGACGGTGTAAAAGTAAAGATGATACATGACTGTATATGTTTTTAATGGGCAGTGTTTCATAAATTTCATATTCAGCAGGAGAAAAGTTAAAAGACTGGTCAAAAGACTTTTAAAACATTTATACACATTTCTATGTTGTTATTTCATTCATCCATCGAAGAAAATAATTACAATTGATACAGTCATGAATATGTATCATAAGAAACATTGTCTATATCCTAGCTGGCAGATGGTAGCTGAAAGTAAAGCAGAATGCTGTCTTAACATTCTGCTTTATTTTCAACCTGCTTTAAGTGGTCATCTATCTTCAAAATTAGAAACGGGCTATGGCGTAAACATTAAATGCAGTTAAACTGGAATTGTCTATTTGAAGTTTCCGGGGTGAAGGAGCTGTAATAAAAACTTTACTGTACTTTAGATACAGATCAGAAAGCATTCCCTACCATGAGAGATCTTCTTGAAAGTAATGCAAGCCATACATTTTACATCTCATTCTACCATGTTTTAATTTCTTGATGCAAATAAAACGCTTAGAAAACATAAAAAGGTTCACAGAACCCCTTGAACAAGCTTCTCTATTAACTCTTTGCATGCTGGATAATTTTTTTCGTCTGTAACAATTGTCGTCTGCTACTGTTCTAAAATAAGCATTTTCAAATTTTCTTTTAAATTCAGGGTCAGAATGGCAAACAGTTTGGATCCTGATGAGACGCCGCGTTCTAGCGGCGGATAACGCGGAGTCTCATCTGGATCCAAACTATTTGCAAAGATAATCACTGTGGCACATATATCCGCCGCTAGCATGCAAAGAGTTAACACTTCACACACTAACAACAAAACCTGGATTACCTTTGCAAACAGTTTGGATCCAGATGAGACGCCGCATAAAGCGGCGTCTTATCAGGATCCAAGCTGTTTGTGTTTGACGCTCTGATCCTGTTTTGAAAGAAATTTCATAAATGTTCATTCTTTGATAGTAGGAGACAATACTAAGTCTTGCCGTAGACAACAAAATTACTTTGCATTCAAAGAGTTAACTCTATGAAGGATGAACACCAATGGTATCTGCTTTATAAAATTGCAGAACACACATTAATTAGTCTGTTACAAACAGAGTGATCCAAGATCAAGCAACTGATCCATATTTTGTCAGGACTGCTGAGGATCCAAACTGTTTGCTTAAATTTCATTTTTTCATTTCCCACCACATTAACTAAACATAGAAAACTATATTTTTTTGTTCCGCCCTAACGATAGGCTATGCAATCAATTTTTTTCTGCCAATTCAACAGAAAAAGCACTTGAGTTTTCTAGGTCAAGGCTTTCCAGATCTGTATTATGATTGTGTAACCAGAACATTAATTCTATACTCTATTTGAAACTGTTCCAACAATGAGTAACTGTCCTCTGCTAAAATTTAGAGTTTTAAGTTAATTTCTTTTTCATATTAAAATTTTTACATAACCAGAATGCTGAGGAAGAAAATTTTGGATCCTGATCATCACCGTATATGAGACGTGTGGAATAGTATACCCCTGCTTATATAAGGTGCATTTTGCTTTCTTTTCAGCCTGCTTTAAGCTACCATCTGCTAGGATATAGAAAATATGTCTTGTGGTACATATTCATGACTGTGTAAACTTGAACTGTTTCATTAGTGGAGTGATAAACTAAAGGCATAAAATGGTGTTTTATGGAGTAATAGGTTAACACAATTAAAATGGTAAACAAAACAAAACAATTAATTTGTACTCTAATGGCATACAATGTATTAGGAAATAATGATATGAGTGTCAAATGGTTTGGATCCTGATCACAACACAATAGATTATATCTGCTAGCATCTATCCGAACCATTGCAAATGCCATTCAATTTGTCATAAGAACTGATAAGAACAGCTGATTTATCACATATCAGTAGTTCAGTACAGTTGAATCTGTTTTAACTCTTTGCATGCTGGGTAATTTTTTCTTCTGCAACAATTTGTTGACTGCTATCGTTGTAAAAATTAGAATTTTCAAAATTTCTTTTAAATTCAGTGTCAGAA
Organism: Gari tellinella; assembly: GCA_922989275.2. Classification (NCBI taxonomy): domain Eukaryota; kingdom Metazoa; phylum Mollusca; class Bivalvia; order Cardiida; family Psammobiidae; genus Gari; species Gari tellinella. The sequence goes on along the minus strand of OV277863.1, from coordinate 11,142,009 downwards.
TAGCAAACAGTCTGGATCTAATCTGTTTGCAGACGTAATCACTAGTATGGCAGGTATATCCGCCGCTAGCGTGCAAAGAGTTAATATTGAAAATTGTTCAGTCTTCTAGACAGGTGGCACTTTAATGCAGCATAAAAGTAATGCAGAAAGCGCCTTCAGGAGCTTTCTGCATTACTTTTGTTCTGCATTAACCAACCGCAATATTACAGATCTCTATACAGTTTTAATGAATTGGTTGCTGGATGCAAGTTTGACTAGTAATTTAGTTAATTATGGTGTTGTGTTTAAAGACTAACAGAGCATGGACAAATGTACATTGTAATATAATCAGTATTGATGTGTTAATAAGCTGCAGTATGGAAATTGATTTTCTGTGTGGTTTTTTATGGTTTTATGGCCATTCTGGTTTGCTGATTGTATGCATAACAAAATAAGCATTCCTCTCATGGCTATCTGTAAATGTCATTCCGATCTCACATAACATCAGATATTGTAAATATCAAATCATTAATGTTGTGCCTCTTTGAAGCAATTCTATTATCTAATGAGTAGTCACAATATATGAGAAGTTCGCTGGACACATAGGAATGCAGTCCTAATGCCACCTGGCAGATACAACAGATTTTACATAGGATTAATCAATTTGAATGAAATTATCTCTTTGCATGCTGGGTAGTTTTTTCGTCTGCAACAATAATGTCGTCTGCTTTTGTTCTAAAATTAGAATTTTTCAAAATTTCTTTTAAATTCAAGGTCAGAATGGCAAATAGTTTGGATCCTGATGAGACGCTGCGTAATGCGGCATCTCATCTGGATCCAAACTGTTTGCAAGGGCAATCACTGTGGTGGATATATCTGCCACTAGCATGCAAAGAGTTTAAGAAGTATCAAATTCTATATCTGTCCAGTAAAAATATCATAATTTCAAGCAAGGGAAATAACTCTATTTCAGATTAAACTACACATTCAAACAGTTATCTCCCTTTCAAAATATGAAAAATGATATTTGCAACTACTTCTTGAAACCCTTCTCCTGCTGTTAGTGTATAGTAATGCTTTTTGAAAACATTGTAGACCCAGATCAACTTGCTCCTCGACTAGAACTATTTTCTTCAGTGGAGTAAGCTAATTTTAGGCATAAAAATGCATATTTATGGAGTAATACTGGTCACAAAATATGAGCTGAATATGTGCAGTAGTTCAGCAGGTAGATGATTATTTGGTTCAAGACCTACAGGGCTCCAGATAAGGGGAGTATTTCAAAAATTAAAATCTTTATTTCTGCTTAAAACCCTATGGTGTCACTACTCATTAGAATCGTCTCGAAGAGACGATTCTAATGAGTAGTAACACAATAGGATTTGGTGCTAAAATGAGTGAGATAATGCTGGATTTGTTCAGTTTACTCCCTCTTATCTGTAGCCCTGGACCTATCTCAAGAATAGAAACCATGCAGGAAATATAATCATATATTGTGTTGCCAGATTTCAAGCACAAGGAAGTCTAACCTGATCTCAGAAACCTGACAACTACTCACACTGAAAATAAAGATAACACTTATCTGGTAAATCACTGACATCAAGACCCCAAGAATCAGATTTGCTGTGTGTGACTGCATCAAGCACAGTGGATTTGTTGTACAGTAAAACCTCTCTAATACAACCTTTAACATGAGATAACAAGACTGCGTTTTCAATAAACGCTTATGCCCCCGGTGGAATCCTTGACAATATATTCTGAATCTTTTCTAAGTCCAAATTAGGTCAAGGTCAAGGTGAGCTTGGGTATTATTGGTGAGTTGGTAATGGTCCAAGGCAATACCTGTATAAGTATCAAAGCATTGTAGTAAACAGTGTTGATGCTAGACGAAACGGTAAAATCTAGTTAACCGAGAAAGAGCCCATTTAAAATATTCTAAGTCCAAATTAGGTCAAGGTCAAGGTCAAAATCACAGTTAGGTGATATTGGTGGATAGGGAATGGTCAAAGGCAACAACAGAACAACTGTATAAGTATCTAAGCATTATAGTCAGTTGTGTTGATGCTAGATGAAACGGTAAAATCTATTTAACCAATAATTAGCCTATTTAAATATTTTAAGTCCAAATTAGGTCATGGTCAAGGTCAAAATCAAAGTTTGGTGACATTGGTGGATAGGGAATGGTTCGAGGCAACAACTGTTTAAGTATCAAAGCATTTGGGTAAGAGGTGTTGATGCTAGACGAAACGGTAAAATCTACTTAACCTTGTTACGGACGGACACACGCACGGACGGAAAGACGGACGACCAGGACGATTACTATATGCCTCCGCATCTATCGATGCCGGGGGCTTAATTTTTTTTTCTTTATTTTTTTTCAAGTTTTATGCAGGTGACTGCTTAAAGCAAGATGACAGTAAAGCAGAAAGCTCCTATAGCTGTCACCTGCCTTTTATACAATCAATTAGCCTTCGTTTAAGTGGTCCTAATAGAAAGATTTTATTGTATCTTTAAAGAGTGTAATGGGTTCAAGCACAGTTGCTTATAAACAATACATTTTCTGTTCTTTGATAATACATTGATATTGTTGAATACAAGGGTGACAGACTTAAGAAGATGGAAAGTGAAGCAAAAAGCTCCTGAATCTCTGCTTTAATTCCATCTTGCTTGAAGCAGCTTCATGGCTTAAATACAGATGCATAGAGGTAATTGTTATGGTTCTATAGCTATCTTTTGCTAATGTTTTGTTGTATATATGTAAATGGGTCGGTGGCCTCATTTTATAATGCAGTAATCAACTATGAAAGAGGTGACTGCTTGATGCAGGACAAAGTAATGCAGAAAGCTACTATTACTCATGTCCTTTATCAAGCAGTCATCTATCCTTAGACTTACCAATATTCCTTCTTTTCAACAGTAATTTCATACAATTTTGACTTTGAAAGGTTACAAAGGGACTTACCTGTCAAATTAGGGTCAATGGAGCAGTCCCCTATTGATTCATCCCCTGATACAGAACTGGCCTGTAAAGCATGTACTGGTTTCAGGGGTTTTGGACCCAGTTGTACCTCAAAGGACCTAGACGGCTCTGCACTGTCTACTTTATCCACACCTTCCTTGGCATTTTTCTCTTTTGTAATTCCAGGGGAAACTACTCCTGCAGATGCTTTCATTGCATGAGGCTTGACTGGAGCAGTTCTCTCCCTTGTTTGTTTTTCTTTAAACTTGTGGTACACATCCTTTTCAGCTTTTGAGGTCTGCTCAATGGATTTCATATAGATTGAAGGTTTCTGCTCTGGTCTGGCACTGTCCTCTGCGCTTGTATTGGACTTGTTCAAATCCTCAGTAGACAAGTCGGCTTTATTAAGGGACCTATTGCTCTTGCGTGATTTCCCAAATACTTTCATCAATGAGCGACGAAGTTTGCCTCTAGATAAATTGCCTGTACTTGCATGCTTGTCAAATGAGCCATCCAGATCATCACCATGAGACAGACTTCGGGAACTGGATTTTGTCAAATGCCCTTTCTTATTTCGTCTGCCCATGTGCGGTGATAATCGTCGAAAGAAATTCCCAATGCTACTGCTGATGGAGCGTTTAGCTGGTGTCAGACGACTGCTCTCTAATGCAGGATCCTGAGGGGGCAAAGAAGTTTTTCTCTCTCTCTCAGCCTTTCTCCCTGTTTGTTCAGGGGGCTTTGTTTCAGGAGATTGTGCTAAAGGCGATGTTTGCCTATGTTTCTGTTGGGCAGGCTCTGCTAATGGCGATGTTTGCCTATGTTTCTGTTGAGCAGAGTCCATGATTTTAGCAGCTTCCTGCTTAATGTCTTCTGAATAGTTATTCTGAATGGCCACCCTGTAACTGATACTGCGATCATTGTCATAATCCTCTTTCACTATTATTTTGTCATCTTTCCTATGCACTTGTTTCAATAGTGGCCTGTTTGATGGCCGTGACTCTGCCACTCTTCCATTAGGCTTATTACCATTCATATGATTCTGATTTCTATTATGACTAGACATCCCTGGGGTGGTGTTCTCAGCCTCGTTTGAGGACGAGTATTCTCTCACAATCTGTTGAGACAATTCCCGTAACTCCGACGAGTAATCACGAGGACTAGAATAAGACATTTCTGACCCGAATGTTGAATCTACTCCAGAATCGTAATAGTCTTTATCCGACAAGTTTGTTATAATGCTGTCACTGGTTCCTGAATCTCTGATCACAACACGGTCATCATAGGTCACATGCTTGTTTGACCTACGACTTCGAGGACTTTTTGACCTACTTCTGTCACTTCCCTTAAGGCTTGAACAACAAGGACTTGTTGATCTACTTCTGTCTCTCTTTGTCCTAGTAGGACTGACAACTGCACTGAAACTTGTTCTGTAAGACTGGGACACACTTAGATTGATTTGATCCTCATCACCACAATCACTGCCGTAACTGTAACGTTTATAGTCCCTGGCAGGGCTTCGATGACGTGTGAGACGGTCTCTCACTATGTTGGTAGTATTGTCTATTTCCCTATGATCTAACACTGATGCTGGGCCACGGGTACCCATGGCAACAACCTGCTTCTTTGACCTTTAACCCCAACACTCACAACATCCCACACTGTTACCTGAAAAGATAAAGAAATAAACATCACAATCTAAATATGAATATGTTTTGCTTACCATTAGAAAACTATTTTCTTCTTGATCTATTTTACTCCATAAATATGCCTTTTAAAACCTCCAATTCATTGTCCACTGTAGAAAAAAGTTCCATTTGATAATTATAGTCATGAATATGCACCAAACATGGTTTTCTTTATCCTAGCAGATGGTAGCTTAAAGCAGGCTGGAAGTAAAGCAGAATGTGCTTTAAGGTGTATTCTGCTTTAATTAAAACCTGCTTTAACCCATTACCCCAGAGCCTGTTTCATAGAGTTTTGAAGACAGGTGACCACTTAAAGCAGGTTGAAAGTAAAGCAGAATATACCTTATCACAAATTCTGCCTTACATTCAGCCTGCTTTAAGCTACCATCTACTAGGATAAAGATAACATTTCTTATGGTTCATTTTCATGACTGTCTAAATTGGAACTATTTTCTTCAGTGAATTAATAAATTAGAGGTGTAAAAAGGCGTAAAGGCTTTCTGTTCTTGTTTACTTTCATCTTGCTTTACGAAGTCGCCTATATTGGACACAATCAATGAATAATCATTTTCAGAGATTATATATTAACCCATTACCCCATAGCCTTTTTCCAGTTCGAAGACAGGTGAACACTTCAAGCAGGTTGAAAGTAAAGCAGAATGTGCCTTAAGGCACATTCTGCTTTACTTTGAGCCTGCTTTAAGCTATCCACTGTTAAAATATACAGAATATTTCTTATTATTTTCATTTTGGACAGTACACATTGCAACTATTTTCTTCAGTAGAGGAATAAATTAAAGGCTTAAAAAGGCGTATTTTTGGAGTAATTGGTTAAGGAGTAGGCACTTATATGGAGAACATTTAGGGTTAACTATCTCCCCTGTCTTCAGAGGTCACCATATTTCTTTATAAATATCCATTTGACTCAAATAATGACAGATAAAATCATTTTACTAAATATAGGACCAATAAAACAATCACCAATGATGCCCTGAAGTTAGAAAGCACTGACTTCAAAGGTTGCTAAATACTTTGTAGTGATCAGCCTAATGAGTCTTGAGACCGAGATACTTTAGTTGCTCTCATGACAATTTCAGTGGATTATGACTAGCATGATGTTATAGAAAATAATTTGGCATGTAAACTCTCTATTCCCTTAACTGAAAAGCCTATTTCTAGTTTTGAAGACAGATTACATGTATTACTTAACCCATTACCCCATAGCCTGTTTCTAGTTTTGAAGATATGTGACCACTTAAAACAGGTTGAAAGTAAAGCAGAATGTGCCTTAAGGCACATTCTGCTTTACTTTCAGCCTGCTTTAAACTATTATCTGCTAGAATATAGAAAATATTTTGTATGAATTTTATTTGTGACAATATAAATTGGAACTGTTTTCTTCAGTGTATGAATTAATTAAAAGCGTAAAAAGGCGTCTTTATGGGGTAATGGGTTAAAGTAGATTGAAAGTAAATCAGAATGCTTTACCTACAGCCTGCTTTAAGCTTCTATCTGGAAAATACCTGAAATGTCACTTATATACTTCTTTCCATAACTTCCAAACTTAATTAGGACAACCTTTCTTAGTGTAGGAATAATTAGGTGTTAAAAGGCATATTTATGCAGTAATGGAATAAGAAGATAATGGCATAATTAAAGGCATAAAAAGTGTATCTTTTGGGTATCCAACATTTGTAAACAATATCATGCCTTTAGAGTAATTCAGTGTCTTCAACTTCAATGTGTTTTCTCAGCAAAATCCTCTTGGACATCCATGCTGCGGGGTGACCAGCATCTGAGCAGTTGTTTTTTACCTTTGTTGGAATTACGCCGGAAAACTCAGATACAGTAAAACCTCGCTATTACGACCACTAAAACGAAGACTAATTGAGTGTATAATAGACAGGTGACAGCTTAAAGCAAGGTAACAGTGAAACAGAAAGCTCCTATAGGAGCTTTCTGTTTCACTGTCACCTTGCTTTAAGCGGTCACCTATCGTAAACACCCTAATAATTAACATAATAGCTAGGTTTTACTGTAATTTGAGCAGATAACATTAAATTATGAACTAACATTTATGCGAATGTCAAAGAGTTAACCCATTACCCCATAGCCTATTTCTAGTTTTGAAGACAGGTGACCACTTAAGTAGGTTGAAAGTAAAGCAGAATGTGCCTTAAGGCACATTCTGCTTGACTTTCAGCCTGCTTTAAGCTACCAGCTGCTAGAATATAGAAATTGTTTCTAATGTTAAATATTAACAACTGTATAAATTGGAACTATTTTCTTCTGAGGAGGGATACATTAGAGGCGTAAAAAGGTGTATTTTTAGGGTAATGGGTTAAGTAATAGATATTGAAACAAGGAAACTGTCATTAGCCTCCTGTGTCATGACCTTTGATATCTATCTCAAATTAAAGTCAATCTTGTATTTACCCATTACTCCATATTCTGTTTAACCTTCAACCTGCTTTAACCCATTACCCCATATAGCCTGTTTCTAGTTTTGAAACATATGACAACTTAAAGTAGGTTGAATGTAAAGCAGAATGTGCCTTAAGACACATTCTGCTTTACTTTCAGCCTGCTTTAAGCTACCATCTGATAGGATAAAGAACATATTTCTGATGGTAAATATTCATGACTGTATACATTGAAACTGTTTTCTTCAATGGAAGAATAAATATGAGGCGTAAAAAGGCGTATTTGTGGGATACTGGGTTAAGTGGTGATCTGACTTGAAATTTAAGAAACAGGCTATGAGCTACTAGTACCCTGTATTGGGTTAAGTGACCACTCTGAAGATGGTTCTTAGTGAATCTTAAATACAAGTGATTGCTTAATGCAGTATAACATGAGATTTCTGCATTAACTACTTTTATTCTGAATTCAGAAAATACTTATCTGTAGAGAAAAACTTTTTAAAGAAATCACCAAAGAAATCCCCACAAACTCATGTCAGACATATCCAATAAGAAAACAGGAGCTGTCTGACCTGTGTCTACACTGTCAAAAAGTGCCAATATACACTGCAGGGCTCCCGATAAGAGGGAGTAAACTGAACAAATCCAACATTTTCTCACTCATTATAGAACCAAATCCTATGATGTAACTACTTATTAGATTCGTCTCAAAGAGACGATTCTAATGAGTAGTAACACAATAGGGTTTAATGCAGAAATAAATATTTTAGTTTGTGAAATACAGTCCTCTTATCTGGAGCCCTGTATAGGCTAATATTAGGAGAAGCATTAATATCCTGAGATATGTAAACCCTAACAAGACTAGCTGGCAAGACTAAGCATCATAATGGCATACTCCTACTCATAATGCATGCCAACATCAACATGTTGTACTATGTCTCATGTATTTTTGCATACCTCCCGAGTAAACATCTTTATCCTTTACAGCCTATTTCAGGTCTTACTTTCTGCCTGCTTTAACCCATTACTCTATAGATATATGCCTTTAACCTTTATCCCATAGACTGTTTCTCGATTTCAAGACAGGTGACCACTTAATTAAGCAGGGTAAAAGTAAAGCAGAATGTGCCCAAAGCACATTCTACTTTACTTTCACCCTGCTTTAAGCTTCCACCTGCTAATATTTAGGTAATATTTCTTATGGTTCATGTTCATGACTGTATACATTTGAATTATTTACTTCAAAGGAGAAATAAATTAAATACACTAAAAGGCGCTTCTATGGGGAAAATAGTTAATCTATTCCTCCACTGAAGAAAATAATTACACTTAATACAGTCATGAATGATATTATACACTATGAGAATTATATCGAGGGTTCGGCGCAAGAGGGGCGTAACTACATTTTTTAAAAATGTTCAGGAAGTGAAAAAAACTAATTTATTTCTATAGATTGAAAGTTACATACATATTTACCATGTGTTTTGTTTTACGATAATTTATTCTTTATGAAACATTAAAAAAAATTATTAAAATTTTACAAAATAGTGTTATATTTAAAAAAATCTGACTTACGCCCTTATGGCATGCTTTTTCAAGGAAATCTGAAGAAATTTGATACGCAAGAAGGGCGTAAGTCAACTTAACCTTGGCCATAACTTTGGAACTACATGTGATAGAGACTTCATATTTGGCATGTGTATTCAACCCAAGGAGCTCTTGAGGTCAACCCAACTTGGATCATGTCAGACCAAGGTCAAGGTCATTAAGGGATAATAGGCTTAATTTAATAAAAAATTGTCATAACTTTGGGACAACATGTGATAGAGACTCCATATTTGATATGTGTACTTGACTTCAGAAGCTCTTGAGCTCTGTACAAGTTAGATCATGTCATACAAAGGTCAAGGTCACATGCAGGGTGCATAGTATTTCAGAAATACATCTTATTGATAATGTTTGACTTATGCTCTCGTCGTAAAACTTTCATTTCGGGGGAAAATCCTGCCGTAAACAGCTCATTTTTGGAAAAAGTCCTTGTTTTCTTTTGGGAATGGTCCCCCCCTTCATCCCCCCCCCTCCCCCTAAAAAAAGACTGGTTTACATACAACAACAAGTCCTATACCTTTCTTTTTTTAACCTTTTCTACAGTTTTGCTAATTTCTACTACCTACATTGGATTTGAGTAAAAGTTCAAAATTTTTGTTCCTCAACACTATCAATGTGAAATGACAAGGCCTATAACTCTTATCACAAACTATGCCCCTATGTACTCAGAATTTCTTTACAATTTGTAAACAGAAAAATAAGAACAGGCCTTATGGCCAATTTTATTATCAACCATGCATACTGTTTATGGACAGCTTTCACTTTTACAAGTTACACTGGTCTGATTTAAGGTAGCGTTTTATGAAATAAATGGTAAAATAGTCGTTTTATACTTTTTTACAAATCCTGATAGATAAAGGTATTTTCTACAAGTTACCAAATTCTCTCTTGCTTTCTCGGTCATTTTACCGGTAAATCACGCGTCAGAATCCCCGCTGGGTGCCTCAATTGCGTAGATTATGTGACTAGCTAGGTGGTTTATTCCGAAGCTGTCAGAGGTGATTTACGACTTTTACCGTATTAAAATCGTTATTTTTATATGATTGGCTTTGTTAATTTGGGGCGGAGTTTAAAGAAATGGTTGATCATAAGCTGGGTCATGTTATTTGTTGAAAAAGAAGGTCTTAGTTGAATACCGGGTGGTCACGAGAGCCTAATTGACACATCAGTCAGTTAATTGGAGTTTCCGGCATTACATAATTTGAAGCCAGCGGTATTTTTTAACCCCCCTAACTTTCGCAGTTGGGGTTCAATTTTCGTGCGGTTTGAAGCAGATGAAAGGGTATTATCTCCCCGAGGGAACCGTGTCTCAGAAATTGTATAAGTAGCTCCAGTGGTCCGTTATAAAGCGTTACGTAATAGTGGTCGACTTCAAACCGTAAAAAATCTTTGATGTTACATAACAAAGGTTTGAAGCGGTATTTTAAAAATCTGAGACACGGATCCCTAGATATGTTTATAAAAAGTATTTTGGGCAATTTTAATCATGTTACAAATAAAAATGGCTTTGATATCGTTGTTTGAAAATTTTTTTAAATGTTCTTATAAAATCGTAAAAAATTTAAATATTTTTTGTAAATTGGCATATTCTGATGGGATGTGTACCATTTTCATCTTTCAGCTATAAAATTGGGGGCAAAATCATCAATCATGACAATTTATTAGAAAAATCCGCTTGCAGTATCGATCGTCAACAGCTACCTTAAGTGAGTCAAAAAATTATTAGTGGTTAACGTTTGTGACCAAAAATTTTCAACAAAAATGTGTGACAGTTGACTATATATTACAGTCAAGTCAAAAAGAAGTACATGTCATGTGGACATATATCAACATGTGGAGCCAAATTAATTTGTTGCTTGTTATCTAAAAATGCCTATCTACTATGAATGCACAGGCCTCAACCAAATAAGGAAAACATGATTCTGGTGAAAATTGTGAAGGAGCTGACATCAAATGCTCTAAAACAGGCTGAACCAAGGTAAAACATCTGAAAAATATTTTGCAGCCATCATCCATGCAGTAGAATAAAGCAGATCCTGAAGAAATATGGCAAACTTCAGAATGCATTCTCTGTGAGAATGTTCTATCATATAGTGATAATCTGGCAAAGGGACTTGAGGTACCCAAATTGTTCAGTCAGAGCATGGCATCAGCTACAGTCAAAGGGTCTTAGAGATGAAGAAGTTTTTGGAATTTAGTAAGGAAGTTGAAAAGTTAACCAAAACTCTTTATGTAGGTGAGCCTGCATTGCTAAGGCAGCAAAGGCCACCATAACAACACTTTACAGGGGCTCCTTCACATAAACTTGTACCCAAACCATGTACTTAATTATAATGGAGTATGATTACTAAATTAAAATCAAATGGTATCGAAAACAGCTCGGGTACAGAATGTACATGTATACATATGAACTTGCCAAGAGATGTTCAAGATCCATAGATGCAGAGTTTCAACAAGTCACAGACTTATATGGGTTTGATTTCCTCACAGCTCTGAACTTTAATTTGAAAAAGGATATGGTAAGAGGCTAAGAGCTCTTGAGCAAAGCAAGCTGTGATAACTCAGTTCATAAAATGATGCCCTTTTCATAGTGGTGTCTAAGCTTATCAACCTAAGTGAGTGCTTAAAACTATTGGTATACAGAAGCAAGTCAAAACTGCACTTAAAGACATCTCCTGACAACCTTTTGGTCATAACACCCTGCCAGACAATTTCCTTGCAAAGAGCATGGGTCTTGTGGACATACCGTTAGCAAAGAACCATTGAAGCTTCTCGTCTGAGACTCTACCTTTATATTTGATAGTTGGGTTAGAAATAACCATTGAAAATCACTAGAGCATGAGTATAATCTGGACCTCACCAGGTAAACTGAGATTGTGCTGCACATGATATGCGCATGATTTGACAGTTACACTGACACCTCCAGAACAATGGGCTGGTGGTCCCTCAATGGACTGAGAAAAAGTCTTTAAAGATCAACACTGTGTCAGAAGAGACCTAATTTAGCAAAGCTGCATAATGATATTATACACCTGCACAAAACTAGAACAGGTGCTTTGAGTATAAACAAAGTTTCAATTTTGTTGAAGTGATTTTGTTGAGACCAGTGACCACAGATCTTCATTTGGTTGGGAAATTTCCAGTAGATCTAGGTATGTTTTATATCTGAAGAACCAAAACAACTGACTGGCAAAGTCTTAACTCTTTAACAGGACAGATTCAATTAAGTTAAAGTCAATTTTTGACCAATAATAGTTTATGTTATAGTTAGAACATATTAAATGAAATCTTAATGGTTAAGAAGGGGCGTAACGAGCGTTAGCGAGTGGCCCCTTCTTAACCATTAAGATTTCATTTAATATGTTCTAACTAACTTAGAATATAATCTATATTTTGATTGGCCCATTCAAACGCTTCTAGTAAACATTCGGGTGGTGAGATCGCCAAATATGGCAGTGTTTACAATTAGTTGCTACGAGCCGGAGCTATCTTTTAGCGCGCGCAGACACCACGCAACGTCTAAAAACAACAAAATTCTTAATGATTAAGTGCCGTACTTAATGGGTAGCAAAATGCAGTTTGATTGGTTTAAAATGTAGTTTATATTTTAATAAATAACAACATATTGCAAAATAACAAACATTGGAGACACTGATCAGAGAGCTCCTGCAGGTCTTAGCTGTCTACAATTATTGTTCAGGGCCTGCACTGTTTGCATAGGGCAAGTGTACTTTTTGCAGATACACTGTTTTTTTGTGACAAGTATACTCATTGCTTCTAGGTTTGAATGTGTTTAAAGAGAAATTTCAGTTTTGAAAATATTAAAAACTGATAACTCTAACACTAAATCTGCCTAAAAAGTAGATCTTATATCAATAATATTCTAATACCTCACGCCCGAAAAGGAAATAGTGAGAGGTTTTGTAGACTGTTATAACCAAATTCTGAACCCTAAAATATCTAAAAATGACATATATATTTACACATCCTGCCTCCAACACAAATTTAATGTACATAAAATGCAAACTGCCCTTATTCAAGACTCAGGCGCCCCCATAAGCCACATTATGGCTGCCTTCTTTTCTCAAGTATAAGATTTAAACCTTTTTTCCCGTCGCAGACGGGTCTGTTTTGTATTTTGACCGCAACTCTATGAAACAATTTAACCAATCAGGAATGATCAGAAATCCTGGTCAATGATCACGTGCTTGAAATGCAGTACTCTTATCGGCCAATGGCCTAGACTGGCGTTCTGTTATTTTTTCACATCAATCTTGCGAGTGTAAACCTGGCAAAACATTGAGATGCAGTCTATGTCATCATTTCTAAATTTAGCGTGGATAAGCTCTAAATTTAGCATGTGGGAAAGTCTGTTTACGAAAGATGTTAAGTCAGAATCGGTGTATACACTTGTCTCTGGTTAAGTGAATACTGTACAGTGGAGAATGTGTTATCCTGTTTACGCTAAAACTATTATTTGCAGTGCAAACAATTTGGAGCCAGATCAGACGCCGGGTAACCCGGCGTCTGATCAGGCTCCAAACTCTTTGCCACCAAGATAAACATGAAATATCAGAATTGTCCAAAAGTTGTTCTTTTCTACGTTTTAGTGTTTTGCGTTTGCGTACGTTTGCGTTTAAACGGGAAAGAATAACAGATTCTCCACTGTACCCCACACAAAACTTTAACCTGCGACGGAATATCTTTTTTAAAGATATTTCTTGTTTCACCTTAAAATTGAAAATATTGTGTCATGTCAGTGCTTAGTAGACTGTTATGATGCAATAATATACTGTTGTGATGTCATAAAGAACATAATGCCATCATAAGATAACAACACAGCAGTTATTTGTTTACTTAAGTCTGTATTGCAGGATAGATTTTAAGTCAACCAGATGTTTTTTAGCATGCAAGAAGGGCGTAAGTGGACTTACGCCCTTCTTGCGCTAAGATAATTTGGCAATCTGAGATACGCCCTTATTGCAATATCAAATTATTGATATAAATATCTGAAACTTTTTGTTTAAATTTATACAGCATATGAGTTTGACTAATATAAGCTGAAAAATCAAAAAAAGTCATTTTTGGAAAAATATGTAGTTACGCCCCTCTTGCGCCGAGCCCTCGATATACATCCTATAAAAACAATGTAGACCTATTTCAGAGGGCTCTTGTCAACTATCTGCACTGTTCGTCATAACTTTTTAAACATTTTAAGTATAAATTAAAGCCTTAAAAGTTAACATAGATCTAAATAAGAATGAGTTCATTTAAAAATATAGCATTGTAAATGCAGACTGATTGTGGCATCTCATAGGTGTCTACACTGTTTGCTTATGTCTACTTTAGTGGACACTAGTCATAAATGGGTTAAATATTTTAAAACGTTCTTCAAGCAACCCTATACTTCACAATGGCCTTCACCACCTAGCACAATGGAGGCATCTAGTGAGAATATCCAGGTGTAAATGGGTTACAAAAAGAGAGTTACAAAAGACACTGGAATGCTTCTAATGGCTTTTCCAGGTTCTAACTCCAGGTGTATCCTGTTCATTCACTAACACATACAGTTTATGTACATCCTGAAAGTATCAACCACAACACGAGTCAAATGAATTGAGATGATTCTGAAATAGTTGAATGTTGAATCAACAATTGGCTTTGACATTTAACACTGAAACAAAAATCCAATTTAATCCTTTAAACATTATATATCTCCACCACAGATGCCCTTGTAAAAAACATGATTTACCACATACCGGTAGTCAATTATTAGGTGTTAAATACAACAGGTGACTGCTTAAAGCAAGGTGCTTTAAGCTGGCTGTCACTCCTGTCTTTTATACAACCAATTAGCCTACATTTTAGTGGTCGTAATAGAGAGGCTTTGCTGTATATTTCTATAAAGAAAGGGTTAAAGGAACAATTATAAGACCATAACAAAAACATATTGTCATGTTAAAGTTTAAATTCAAACTTGTATCATCAGACCTTGCAGTGAATTTATTTCTCCTATTCTGCCAATGTTAACTAATTCCTTAAATTTCCTACCGGTATTCAATTTTTCGAATGAACTTATATTTTATTCATAAGATCCGATTGAATTCACAATCACAAATCTCAGGAAATTTAACTATGGGAATAAAACTTGAAAATTTCTCCATATCCAATCTGAATAAAAAATTCACACTTACTTCAATTGACCATAATCAAGCAATCAAAGATGCAGGAAAATCTTGCTAACGACAGTTAGCAACCACCTGTCTTACAAAGTCACTACTAAGGGTTGATTTGAACAATATATTTCCAAATGACAAACAATGTAGACCCTGATCAGAGGGCTCCTTATCAAGACACTGTTTGCATGGGACAAGTGTAATCCTCATAGGTACTGTAAATGAGAAGTATACTCGTCACTAGGGTTGAATGTGTTAAATAACAGTTTAAACAATTACACTAGGTGATAGCTTAAAGCATATTGAAAGTAAATCAGAATGCTCTACTAAAGATCCTTTAGCTTTACTTTCAAACCGCTTTAAGTGGTCACCCCGTTGCTTCAAAACTAGAAGACAGATTATGGGATAAAGTTTTAACAAATGTATAAGGTTTCAAGATGTTACATACAAAACTGTCAAGTATAGGCACATCCCACTCCAAATATTTCCACTGCTTTAAGTGCACCAAGTAATCCAGCTCCTAACTTTTTCCTGCTACACTTTTCCCTCTCACTGACTTGCCTGAGAGCATTATTATCATACAGCTGTAAATTCTTAGAGGTGCAAGAATTGTTTAGTTATCTCTGCCTCTGGAGGCTGAAGGCAGCCTAAGATAAGGTCAATTATTGCTCAATGGGGGGTGTACAGCGGGACCATAGGGGAAACGTAACAGAACACAGAATCTAATCAGGCCTGAAATTTGTGCCAAAATTAACCCTTACAATTCTCAATCTAAATTCTTTCAGGAAAGTATTTGCTTTCAAAAAAAAAATAGCTGCACAAAATGAGGAAAGATATTAGATACAGTCAATCTTATTAGTTACTTTGGGCGCATCATTCAAATACAGATATAATTACAGATATAATTATAGCCAATGTCAAAGACAGATGAAAGCTCAGACCACATTCTGCTTTACTTTCACCTGCTTTAAGTTGTCACCTAACATCAATACTAGAAACAGGTTATGGAGTAAAGGGTTTAGACAAACAAGGGTCATTATAACTTTAACTCTATAACACACTGAATGGAAAATATCACTAGTCATAAATGAGAAATGCCAGCCAGTGGAAGGAAATAGTTTGAAACATTTTCACAAATTCATCAGTGGCAAAAACTTCTGAAATCCATTTATAAAATGTTTCGTTTAGAAATGAAAAGCCCATTCAACTTTTTACCGGTTTAATTATAAGTGCATCCCTAATCCCTACGTCTGCAGGTACAACATATATTGGCTTTCTTTTGTTTTCTTTTTACCTTTACAATGTATACCTGCAATACTAGTATTTACTCCATAAATAAATTATGCACTTTTACCACCTTTAATTTATTTCTCCACTGAAGCAAATAGTTCCATTTTATCATAAGAAATAGTTGCAGATGGTATTAATGCAGGCTGAAAATAAAGCAGATTTCGCTTTAACCTATAGATATGCCTTTTTATGCATTTGATTTATTCCTCCACAAGAGAAAATAGTTCCGCTTTATACATTAATGAGTATGTATCATGAGAAAATAATTTCTTTAATCTAGCAGATGGTAGCTTAAAGCAGGCTGAAAGTAAAGCATTATGTGCCTTAATTAATTAAGGCACATTTTGCTTTATTTTCAACTTCCTTCAATTGGGTCACTTCGTTGTCTTTCAAAACTAGAAATCGACTATGGAGCAAATTTAAGGGTTAAGGCACATTCTGTTTTACTTTTAACCTGCTTTAAAGGGACTCACAACCGGATGGTGTACTTGTCAAAATAAAATAAAATACTCAAATAAAAGCAAATTTATGGCATTATTTGGCTTCTGACATTAAAATAATATGATAAGTTCAAAAAAAGTTTCAAGAATCGTCACCGAATCTTAGATTTTTAGATATTTTCCATCGTTTTTCTATACCGACTAGTAGACGGTATAGTTGTTGTTGTTGCTTCTCTACACGGGCTCAGACATAAACCTGAGCCGAATTACGAAGTTGTATGCACTTTCGATCGCTACACATTGAAATACGTTAAATCGATCCGAGATAAACAGATATTTCCGTGGTCCATTGGTCTAAGCGGTTTCCCCTATTTTGCCTTCTGTCCGCCAATGCCGGGCCCCGGGTTCGAATCCCACCAGAGACCAGTATTTTTTTTATTGAAATACATTTTTTTTAAACAGAATTTCTTATCCTAAACTAATTCTTTACCATTTATATAAGCGTTTGACACATATTTACAAATTACTATTTTTAATGCACCATCTGGTTGCGAGTCGCTTTAAGTGGTCACCTGTCTTACAAATGAAGAAACAGGGTACGGGATCTGAGCAAGTATTCACTGGTATTTATAGAGAATATGTTTCTTCAGGTAATGGAAGCAGACCACATGTTTGACTGTAATGAGTGGGTAAATCAAGGTACAGTAAAACCTCTCTATTATACGACCACTAAAACTAAGGCTAATTGATTGTATAAAAGGCAGGTGACAGCTTAAAGCAAGGTGACAGTAAAACAGAAAGCTCCTTCAGGAGCTTTCTGTTTTACTGTCATCTTGCTTTAAGCAGTTGCCTGTTGTAAACACCTAATAATTAACACAAGTTTGTGGTCTTAATGGAGAGGTGTTAGTGTAGACAGAGTAGCAGAACCTGTATAGATACAGGTCCTTGTGCTTCTTCCTACGGTGGCATATGGATTGGCTAAACTGGTAGCCAGATCACCTTTCACATGCTATCATAACCCTCAAGGAATGTGTAAGCAATGTAGACCCAGCAAGTAAAACACAGAACATCCTTCTTGACCACTGACTATACAGCTAGAGCTAGTCTAAACAATCAGTCATTGCATGGCTATAATCAAAGCTTCTCTCAAGACTGGATTGATCTGTTGTTATAGCTGGTACTAGTGAAGATCTAATTCCCAATGCAATGCCAAATGGTAAACAGGTACCTAGTAGACAGATAACATGATAACAAGGCCTGTCCAATAGAGAGCAGTCGGTTCTTGTGGCCTTGAATTAGCTATACTCATAATCTTGTTCTGCTTCATTTTACTTGTCACTTTTATCCTGTACCCCATTACTCCATAAATATGCCTTTTTACCCCATAAATGTATCCCTCCTTGTCAATTGAAGAAATAGTTCCACTTTATAGTAATGAAATTTGACATGTACCATAAGTAATAGTTCCTATATCCCAACAGATAGACCAGCAGTAAAAAGGCATACTTATGGAGTAATGGGTTAAGTCCTCAGTAATCATGACAAGTAGCGAAGTACATCTTTGTTAAATGTTTTTTAAACAACATGAAAATACCAGAATGGTTAATCAAAGATTACGAAGCTCACCTCCTGCAAGAACAGACTTCAACGCAAAACCTTAACATTGACCCTAGAGGTCAAGGTCAAGTCAATGTCACCAAACTGTGGTGCATCATGGTTTACTCATTGAGACGCATCAGCATATGAAGTTTCTTGACCTTTAAGATGCAGTCAATTGCACAGCACAGACTTTAACCCAAAACATTAAAGTTTACTCTAGAAGTCAAAGGTCAAGTTCACCAAACTGCTGTGCTTTGTGGTCTACTTATTGAGGCGCATCAGCATATGAAGTTTCGTGACTGTAGGTGTAGTCACTGCTCAGAACAGACTTAAACCCAAAACCTTAACGTTGACCCTAGAGGTCAAGGTCAAAGAGAAGGTCACCAAACTGCGGTGCATTGTCTACTCATTGAGGGGTTGGGGATTTGAAGTTTCTACCCCTTGTATTGTAGACCCTTTACTTTCATTCTTGGTTAAGTTGCCACCTGTATTTTACACTGTCTCACATGTCAGGACATGAATCAAAGCATCCTAGGGTGCTTTACAGTCTTCGCCCTAATCCACTTGCCCTAAGCCAGTGCCAAGTGGTTTCTGAATCGGGCAAGTGATATTTGCATTAGAATTTGGCATATTACAGTTTAATAAGCAGTTTTTGTCAGGTTCAGTGAATTGGTCTAAAAAGAACTAAGGGAAAGAATGTCTTTATAATTAATGTAGAGGAATAAGTAATGGCATCCTAAGGCATATTTGTGGAGGATATGGTAAACCAATAGCTAGAAGCTAATCTAGTTAGCTCTGACTTTGTTTACTATTTCTTCAACGAGTACAGTTATTTTTTTCTCAGAATTTTCTCCTGGAATTCTCCTGGCAGTAGTAATTAGAAGTTATGTTACAGACACTTAATTCCAGCCAGCAAATACATGAACTGTTTTCCCAGATACTCAACTTGGCTATTAGTTTCCAAAGAAATCTACTTGGCTATTAGTTTCCAAAGAAATCTACAACTACAGACAGCTTAACTCATTACTCCATTATAAGATATAAGCCTTTTTACACATTTAATTTATTCCTCCATTGAAGAAAATATTCCAATTTATACAGACATGAATATGTACCATAAGAAATCTTTTCTATGTCCTAGAACATTATGGTAGACTAAAGCAGGCTGAATGTAATGCAGAATCAACCATAAACAAAATAATATATATCATTTGCAAACAGTGTAGACCCAGATCAGAGGGCTCTTGAAGAAAATTGCTCTATATGATGACAATAAAGCATAGAATATGGCATTTAATTGCTATTAGGAAAAGGTGTGTACCAAAGAGGGAAAGGGCTCAACCCATAGCCAGTTTCTAGTTTTCAAGATATGTGACCACTTATAAAGCAGGTTGAAAGTAAATCAGAATGTGCCTTATAAGGCACATTCTGCTTTACTTTCAGCCTGCTTTAATTAAGCTATTATCTGCTTAAATATAGAAACTATTTTTTATTAATTTAGTTTGTGACAGAATAAATTGGAACTGTTTCTTCAGTAGAGAAATTAATTATTTATCATTATGGGGTAATGGGTTATTACCTGAACCTTGACTGAATTACTCATTGAAATCAAATGCTGAGTTCCTTTCGCCTACATTATAATGCTATTGTTAAAGTATTAGAAATAAATGAACTTATTACTTTTCGGTGTTAGCCTTATCTATTCTGTTAAATGAATGACAAAAATATCTTAATTAAATCTCATTCAAAGGACTGGTGGAGTGGGTGACTGAATATGGGGCAGCACTATAGGAGTTATAAAATCATACAGTTATATTTATTATACCGTATATAGGTCAATAATATATCAATTAAGTCAAGGTTTTGGTGATGAACAGTGACCTCTTATATATAACCTAAATCCATAGCTTGCTTTTAGTACTAAAGACAGGGGACAATTTAAAACAGGTTGAATTAAAGTAAAGCAGAATGTACTTTACTTTTAACCTGCTTTAAGTGGTCACCTGTCTTCAGAACTAGAAACCTGTGGGATAAGTATCATTAATTCCACTGTCCATAACCTACCGGTACACATAGTCCATCAATAATCATATATCTCTGCTAATTTAAAGCGAACAGAACATCTATTCTTATCTTCCAATTTCTTCACTTTATGAACAAAGCCTTTTTTGTTCAATGTTAATTAACTCTTAAACAGAATAAACCAGGAGCAGACATCAAGCAACTTGATCAGAATCCATACCATTTGTCACTTGAATCAATACTTCCAGGAATACACAAACTTGACATTTATAAGTTCCCTTGATGACATTTATGAAACAGATGACAATTTGTCAGCATTCAAAGAGTTAAAAGAAAGATAGAAATGTAACCTGAAGGACTTCTTATCTTTAACAGAAGGGAATATAAACATCCACTGATCAAGTAGAAGGGATAGATTCTACCTATATTATTGTTTCTGAAATTACCTGTCCAAATTATCTATTTCAATTACATTACTTACTTCTACCTACAGTCAATCTTGTATTCACTTCACTTGGACAGTCCCAGTTTTCAATTATTGTCTAAATCCTTTTTTGACTAGCTAAGAGTTGTTTTTATTTCAAAATGACAAACAATGCACACCCTCATCAAATGGCTCCTTTGGAAGTCCTCTGATCTGGGTCTACACTGTTTGCACAAGTGAACTGGAAGAAGCATCACTCAAGAGCATGCTGCATAAAGAACAAATAACTTAGCTTTAAAATTCTGCATTATTTTTATACTTACAGCATTCCCTCTCTACAACGGCCCTCCCAACAACGACTTCCTCTTTACAAGGACCCTTGTTACAGTTCCCTAAACAGGACAATTATGTCTAACGCTTTTACTGATGCAATATCGTCTGCTTAAAATTGTCGTCTGCTGTTTTCTCTCACAGTTATATATAAGTTGAGATTTTGATAGAATATAATTATATACTGATGAGTGACAAACAGTTTGAATCCCGATCAGACGCCGCATTATGCGGCGTCTGATCAGGAATCAAGCTGTTTGCAAATGCAAGCCAATTTTTATTTTCCCTCTCTGTAAACACTCCCTCCAAACAAAACACACAATCTGTGTCTCCCATTGGTTGTGGTTGTAGAGAGGGAGCACTGTATTACAAAACAACCTGTATTTAAGTTCCCAATGGTCTTCTATTGAGTGGTCACTTATCAGGTTTTCACTATGGTAAAATATGTTGCTGGGTAACATACCCAATTAAGCTAGTGTTTTGATTACTGGTCTGGTCTGGTTGGATCTGTTTATCTGCTGTTTATGTCATTAGGGACAACTTAATCATGGACACCAAAGATAGACTAATTCTGATACAAAAGAACCCTTTTATTTAATTGGATCCTTTGAATCGTTCATGACTTTGTGGTATGTGTACATTATGTTGACACTATATTATACCATTTGAGCACTAATAAAGCATTATACAGACTCAGAGGCCACTAAGATAGATAGGAACAAATATAACAGCAATACCAAGGGAAAACAATAAATAATGCTGTTACATGTTTAACCCATTACCCCATAGTCTGTTTCTAGTTTTGAAAACATGTGACCACTTAAAGCAGATTGATAGTAAAGCAGAATGTGCCTTAAGGCACATTCTGCTTTACTTTCAGCCTGCTTTAAGCTACAGTCTTCTAGAAAATAAAAAATATTTCTTATGATACAATATTCATGACTGTATAATTAGTGGAACCAATTTCTTTAGTGGAGGAATACATTTAAGGCGTAAAAAGGTGTATTTATGGGGTAATGGGTTAAAATGGCCATTGAGGATTTATGGGCAGTAGGATGTGGCATCTTAATGCAGTAAAATATAAGGCAGAACTCTTATGGGCTTTCTCCATTACTTTTGTACTGTATTACAAGCATTCTCATGTTTGTTTCAATTTCAGATGCTTTCCGTTTCAAGGTTTGGTTTTCAGAGTTTACACTTTAAAAATATTGGACAATTAAATTTTATATTAAACATAGACCTACAATTCATTATAGCCAACAAGACAATTACCTCTTTGACCTAGATAATGTAATTGTAACAGGTTACTTGACTTAGACACACCTAACAATAATTAGATTCTGTTAAACAGAGCAGCTGTCATTGCCCAAGGTGGGTCCAGTATGATCTGTTGGGTAACTGCCACAAATAACAAACCAACACAAGCCCCTGCCATTATCTCCCAAAAGATCTCTATCTGTTCTAAATTAATTACAACCCCATTTACCCTGAATCTCCAAAACATGTCTCTCTGCCACTACTGTCTTTTTTGTTCTTCTTTTAGTTAGTGGGTGGGAAGTGAGGTGGGGTTGATGTGGGGTAAATTTACCACTGCAGTGCTGTATTAAAAGCTTTTTACATAAGTGCCCTGATGCAACTGGAATAAAATTATTTAGACTTCACATCTGAGTATGCACTTTTTGCAAAACATTACCTTTTTCTTCCAACTATTATGTTAATCAAAGAATATTCATTTCAATCACACAACCTTAACAGTCAGTCATATGACATTGTGCCTCCAGTGGCATCCTTGACAATATATTTGGAATCTTTTCTACATCTAAATTAGGTCAAGGTCAGATGGAAGTTGGGTCATATACATGTACGAGTGAAATTGGAATGGTCCAAGGCAACCGACAATTTGTAAAAATATCCAAGCATTTCAGCAAACAGAGTTGATACTGGACAAAACACTAAATTAAAGCTGAAACCATACCAACAGCCTATTTCTAGTTTTGAAGAGATCTTGGCACCTGAAGGCGAATTATGCTTTACTTTCAGTCTGCTTTATAAGCTGTTAGAATATAGAAAGTATTTCTTATGATGCCTATTCCTGACTGTATAAATTGGCACTCTTTTCTTCTGAGGAGGATCGATACGTATACTTAAACACATAAAAAGTATATATCTGTAGTAATGGTTTTAAAGTCCAAATTAGGTTATAAGGACAATTCAAGTTTAGATGATAAAGGTACCAACAGTAATACTACTATTATACAGCTATAGTATCAAAGCATTCTTAAAGCGGTGTTAAAGCTAGGAGAAACAGAAAAATCTGGTTAACCTTGTACGCCTGCCACCTGGACAGACTGTTACTGCAGGGGCAATCACTAAATGGCCCCCGCTGCAATAGATGTCCAGATTAAAATATTTTTAAAAGTAACTAAAATCTAATAGGCCTGTTTGCAGAGTTAACGGAAATAGCTGTATAAGCCAACACCCTTTTTTAACACCATCAATGACTCATCTGTAAATGGGTTTCAACCAGGGAGGGGGTTTTAAATGTTTTAACTGATTATATCTTAAACAGTTTAAATTTAATTTCAACACATTATATATTTATGTAAACCTTATACAGCATAAATTTTCTACCTAGATTTGAACTTTGATTAAAATGCATGTTTAATCGTTCCATGATACATGAAGAAACTTTCCAATATACTACAAAGCCTGCTTTAAATATCTGCCTGTATCAGGATCTTTATTATCAGGATATAGCGGATAACTGGGTTTTTTTCAGTGTATAAGATCGAAATTTAATCCATTGAGTGAACATCAGACGTTATATTTTCACGAGTGGCAAAGCCACAAGTGCAAATATAACTGTCTGATGATCACTCAATGGATTAAATTCAATCTTACACTGAAACAAGAGGGCCAGAATGGCCCTTGATCGCTCACCTGTCCATGGTGACACTAGGATGGGTCACTTGATTTCAGAAAAGAAGATTTGTAAAAGGTGACCCCAAGGGCGGGGCAAAATTTGAACAACTTTGATAGAGGACCTGTAGATGATGTTATGTGCAAAATATCTAAACTCAGTGTACTATGGTTTCAGACAAGAAGATTTTTGAAGTTTTCATTGAAAAAATCTATTTTTAGCTCCGGTGACCCAGATATGCAACAGACCAGAACTAATTCATCAATATATGTGAAGGACCTCTAGAAGTTACACCATGCCAAGTATCAAACCCAAACCAAAATGCTAGCTTGTCGCTAGCTTGCCTTAAGCTCGCGACAAGCTTGCGCAAGCTAGTTTCATCCAGATTAAGATTGTTCATGGTAGTCAAATAGCTTGTGCAAGCATGCACAATCTTTTTCAAAATGTCTGCAAGCTTGCACAAGCTAGCGAGATAGTTGCATGCATGCGCATGCATGCGCAAGCTTGCGGTTTTCGCAATCTAATATCCACACTATATATAAGAACTTAAATGTAGTTTCATTATTCTCATTTGCTTGAAAAAAGTCTAAGTCCAAAACATGGAAAAAGTTTTAAAAAATTGTATCTTTTTCATTATTTAACAAAATCAGGGTGTTCGTGGATTCAAAATTATCGCCATATAACAAAGAAGTCATATATGTACAAATGAGGAAGGTTGTTTGGACAAATTTAACAAAGGGGAACAACTCCGAAAATATCAATGTCAGAGTTATGGACCCTGTAAAAGGCACTTAATCTCTTTAATTTATTTCCATATATGAAGTTTCATTTCACTAGCATCAGTTAAACTGGAGTAATCTTAAAGACGAGAAAATAAAACAAAGGGAAAAATTCCAAAAATATTGATGACAGAGTTCAAATAATGGCCCTTGTACAAAGCAAACTCTCTCTCATCAAGTTCTTTACATGTATGAAAAATCATTTCACTAGCATCAGTAGAACTGGAGTTATCTTTTGGCATACATGTGATATCTCCCGATATGGTCGGGAGCTCCCGAAATTAGACCTCTACTCACGATCTCCCGGTCGGGAGACGAAATCTCCCGATATTTCATGAAACCAGGTTCATTTTTTTCAATATGAACTTTTATATAATTTACCTCGTTCGCCGACTCTTAAAATCTTAAAATTGGCCTCAGAGTTCTCTGGCTAATCCATACACACACTTATCACCAAACGCTACTGATGCGTGTAAACACGTTACGCAATCGTCGGTAGTTCCATGGCATGTATATGGCAGGCTGCCAAACAATGTTTGACCACACGCGCCTAGTGGGGTTTGACATACATGCTTTTGATGTATTGTAGATCTAATTGGTTATCAAAAAAAGTGATTGACAGGTTCGCCCCGAATCGGAGACCTAGCAACAACAAATTTTAGAAGCGGTGATGCGAAGGATAAAGATCTATGTCGCCGATACGGGTCGGATTAAAATCAGATAATTCTCCGTAAGTTCTGGACAAGCACACATTTTATATGAAAGCCGATCAGAATTTAACATTTATGAATTTATTTCCACCACATAATACTTTGACATATTCACGTAACAGAAAAATACTTCGAAAATTTTACCGTTACAAAATGACGGGGCGCCTTAATATTTGCTACGGGAATCACGCATATTTTGTTAGTCTAAAACGTTTTTCCCAGCATCGTTTTCTAACAATCAATTAAAATTAAACATTGGACCTAAATTCTTCTGTTTGTTACATACGATTTGTGCAAATGTATAATTATCAAGTTAGATTTTACAACCAATTACGCTCGTAAAATTGATTTGCAATCAGTTTTCGCGGAAGAAAATCTAGACGCGTAATTTCGTTGTTAAAACCACGCCCACTTTACGGCGCTAGTAAAAGTCGTCTGCAGACTTTTATTATTATTATTGTCTGCAACAATTCTCTGAGTTAATCTTTGTGTATTTTCTTTCAGAAAATGTCAAACTTTTTGTATCTAGACTAGATGATGCGGCGTCTGATCTGGATCCATACTGTCTGCAAACTTTAATTATAATAACAGATTGTTAAGTTGCTAACTCTTTCTAGATCTACTCCATAGATAGAAATCTAGACCATTTGAACAGAGACAGCACTTGGTATACACTGTCTCTGATTTGAACTACTTCATTCATTCTCTCAAGAAAATAGATATAGTTCCAGTTTATCTTTACTAGTCATGAACAATATAAGAACCATAAGAAATAGTTCTTATATCCTAGCATATGGTAGATCTAGCTTAAAGCAGGCTTAAGCTTTTACTGAAGCAGAATGCTCCTGAAGAGTATTCTGCTTTACTTTCAGCCTAGATGCTAGAATAATAGGCCCATGTCAGTATTAGAAAAACTATATCTCTGGGTGAAAATTGTCTCTGTCTTAGTGGTCTATAGACTTATCTATCCACTGATTTAAAAAAAAAATAAGCAATTAGTGATTAACTTAAAATAGATAATTGTGTTGGATTTTCATCGCCTGCGTCTAGTTTTGTCGCGAAAAAAGTGTCGCGAAAAAAGCTCCCTATTTGGAACCCCAATCTCCCTATTAAAATTTCCAGATCTCCCTATTTGGGTCCAAGAAAATATCACATGTTTGTCTTTTGGGCAAGAACATATGACAAAGGGTAATGATTAACTTTAAAAAATCTGATGCCAGAGTTGTGGCCCATGTTAAATTGTCCCACTTTCTCAACAGTCTCTTTCCATATAGGAAATTATTTAACTTCATTAACTTCAGCAGAACTGAAATTATTTTTCAGACTATAACAATTATTACAAAGGGGTATTAAAAATGATGCCAGGGTTATAGCCCTTGTAAATGACACTTCCTCTCATCAAGATATTTCCATATTATAATTGTCATTTCACTAGCATTAGCAATTGGAGTTATCTTCCCATATAAATGTTGGGGTGGGGGTGTTATTGATTTTGTATGATTTTTAGAAAGACCTTGCAGGAGCTGACTTATCTGGTACCATGCAGTTTGCTTGCACTAGGTGCATACTGATTGTATTTTTAAACAGTACTTATCAAGTGGTAGAGACTATGTTGACATTTGAAATTACGCTAAATAAGTAAGTAGATCTTCTGTAACAATAAGCTGTTCTCTTTTATCTATAAATTTATAAATCTAGAACAAAGCCGGTTGACGAGTATCTTTTTAAAAAAAAAAACTTGTTATCGGACATCTTTTCGCTCTGTTTTGGACTATTTTTCTATCACGGTCCTATCAGAGTATTCCAAATGTGCAACAAAAACAGCAGGTGCGCGGACGATCTTTTCAAATGGAGAATTCCAACGGTCGAGAAACGAAGAAGATTTCGCCAATAAAAACTGCTGAGTTCCCGAATCTACGACATATCGTGATAATTTACTTTGGTAAGAACCCGAAAATAACGTTTATGTATTTGAAATATCAATCATTCTTACAAAAAAAGGAAATGTCTCTACTCACGAAGTCACTGTTCCCCCCACGGTTGTGAATCGATCAGCTTTTTTGTGATAAAGACGTCAAACGTCGAAAGAATAAGTTAACAGATTATATTGTTATAAATATAATGTCGACAACGTGCGAAAAACGCATGTCGAATTTCGTAGTTGTTGATGTGATGTCTACAGCGTCGATTTCCGTCATTGATGTTTCGGACCATGTCAGTTTCGGCACATGTCTATTTCGTACTGATCAATTCAAAGTCACAATAACGTATTAGAAAATATGATTCTTTATATAGTTTATTTAATCACCACTGAAATGCTTTCTTTAGCGAATTTTGTGAACATCCAATTCACTAGAATGCCACATTGTTTTGGCAATTTCGTATTCTATGTTGTACAAATAATTTATTCAAATGTATCCCCCACCCACCTTTCCCAGAGAGTGAGAGTACCCATCAAAATACTTATTAAATTTCGAAGGATCCTATATTGTCAAAGAGTTTTTTGAGTTACATATACTCACACATTTTTACTTTAAGGACATCTCAACGTACTTGATGCTTTAATAAAAGCCTTTATAAAATTCCATGGACCCAGTATTCACTAATTTAAATCAATATATTTTCAGAAAATATGTAAACGGTGGAGCCAGGACAAGAAATGAAGAAAACAAACCATGATGATGTTGAACTTTTATGTTGGATGGTTGTCTTGGTTGGTAGAACACAGTCATGCTTTACATCCAGTCATCCACTGATTTGTGACCAAAAGCATCAAACGGTAAGGATTAGAACTCCAGGGGTTATGGTCAAAGCGTACCATTTTTGGTCCAAGAGCAATTTAACACATACAGATTTATGGGGAACATTTTCAATTGGGTATTAGGTGATAATTGATTGTTTTTCGCACATTAAATTATATACGTGTGAATTTTGATATTTGTTTTTTTACCATACACCTGGATAGTTTCACCAAGACACCACTTTATCTAGCATAAACATTTAGTAATTAGGAACAAATTTGGCTAATTTGCCATAAAGTAATCTTGAAATTAGTGTCAGCCATTGTCCATCCTGATCAGAAGCCACCTTATGCAGCTTCTGATCAGAATCCAAACTGCTTGAAAATAAATCTTGCACCTGTGAAAAGGTAATCGTCACGTGGCACATGATCATTATCAAAACTGTTCGAAAATTAATCTAAATAATTCTGTAAACAACTGTCGACTGTTCTCAGACGATTAAAAAAAGTGTCAACGGTCAACCATTGTGGATCCTGACCTGACACTGCCTTACAAAGTACAATATCAAAAGTTGTTCTAGCTGCTTAATAAAATATTTTTACAGGTTGATCATGTTTTACAGTCATGTAGGTGTGAAATAAATGTATTTCTGGAATCTCTAAGGTACGACTGAGTACATGTAGTTCTAACTTAAAACATTGGCGAGTAACTGTATGCATATATGATCAGCATAAAAACTACTTCTAGTTGCTTAATAACATATTTGTACAGGTAAATCATGTTTTCACACTGATTATAGGAATTGCCACCAATAATCACTTATACCGTATTGAAATTTTCCCTTTTATATCCTATATGAGGTACGCTTCGACCATAAATGGTACACTTATAAATGCAATGGTACCCTTTGACTATAATATGCTCTGAGCATAACCCACCCAGCTCAAGTCACTATGAATGTTTCTTTTGGTGAAATTTAACTTCCAAATAAATTGGGGTGCATATCATGGCAGAGTTTTCCTATTTTAGTCTGGTTCCACAAATAATGGTGGGACTCGGTTGGTCATTAAAACAAAAACAAACAACTTAAAAGTTTATGGAGCACGCACTTGATATTTTAAAACATCATTCCTACCATTCACATGGGAGAAAATATGACAATGATTAGTAACGTCTTTCTGTATTTATTTGTTTTAAACTTCAAATCATATTTTTGCAATCACTTTAACAAGTGCAACATTTCCGTAAAGATTTTAATGAAAAGTAAAGATAGTACATGTAGGTCATAATTTTTTTACATTTGAAAGTGCATACACTTTTTTTGCTGTCCTTAATGTGGGAGAAAGATTACCTTGTTTGAGTGATTATTCTGCACACATGGTTATCTGGTGTTCCTCAGGGTTTTGTTTTAGGCCCAATGCTTTTTTCTCACATTTGTTATTGACATAGTCTAGATACTGTAATATTATTCAAGTCATCGAGTTCACATACTGTATATTTCTTACTAAATGTGGAGAAGTTACTGTCACTATAATAATGCTTCTTGGGGAAATTTAAGTTCGTTATATAGATACACTGGTAGTGGTAATAAGTAAACAAATTGTTACGCATCTCATATTTTAATGTTTTAATTATGTAAATGATATGATACACTATGTAAAGTAACCAGTTTATCAAATTGAAAATAGTTTTTAAATGATTTTGAGATCAGTTTCCTTAAGACCATTGGTAAATGGGTCACAGACTATACATTGTAGTTTAAGTTCTCCTGTTATACCTTTTATATAGCCACACCATTAAGTACAGCCTAGGGGTTAATAGAGTGAGTCATTGAAACCCCATTATGTCCATAAATTTTTTGTCAATGGCATTCTTGAGTTCTCAACTCCAGACTACCGTCATGGCAATATCATGATTCATCGTCACTCTACATTTAGTTAAAATATCTGACATGAAGCAAATTACGTTTTCCTTTCAAACAATGAGAAGGGCTCTTTCATTACAGGAAACTTTAGTTACTTATTCTGCCATACCGTTACATTGTACTCACTTGAACCTTGTTTTCTTTAAAGAAAAGTTTTAAAATCAACACCATAAATGGCACATGATTATGGGTTTTTTTTTTTTATTTATTGCAGAATGATGATGTTACTGAATATGCCAGGCTGAGAGGGATGGAGCCCACAGCAGACAGCGAATTAAAGGAGCCAATAACAGACAGCAAGTTAAATGTTGCCACAACAGAGTAGACATTCCCATTCATTGGAAAAGTTTCTACATTTGATTAATTTATATTGTATTTGAGTGGAGTACCAATCACATACAGGACATAATAACAATGTGACATATGATCCTAAGATTGCCTTTGTTTTGACAATTGGATTATAAGATAAAATAGTTTTTCATGATCAAAAGGGACAGTTTTTAATGATCGAAAGGGACACATAAGCATTCAGCACCCATTGGCAATGTTCTCGTCAACAGATTTACAGAGGAATAGATATGCCACTTTATTGAATATTTGATAAAATTCAAATGCCAATTGGGCCTAATGAACATGGAATAGCCAAACTATGTAATTTTTCATTACAAAAAGTAGATCTACATGCAATGTCAATGAAAGCTTACAGTATAGCTCTCTGATCTTTGATCGAGATACTCCCTGCACTAGTTTGTTTTTATAATGATAACCCTTTACTCAATAGGTACCGGTACACATTTTAACGCATTTGATAAATAGTCCTCCATTAGCTCCAATTTATAGAGTTGTGAATATGTGTCAGAATAAATACTCTATTTATTCTAGCAGAATGTAGCTTAAAGCATGCTGACAGTAAAGCAGAATGTGTCTTAAGGCGCATTCTGCTATACTTTCAACCTGCTTTAAGTATGTGTCACCTGGTTTCAAAATGAAGGAACAAGCTATATGGAGTAAAGGAATAATGAAACTAAAAATGACAACTTTATTGAATCCATTACCCCATAGCCTGTTTCTTATTTTGAAAACTAGTGACCTGACTTAAAGCAGGTTGTAAGTAAAGCAGAATGTTCCTTAAGGCCCATTCTGCTATACTTTCAGTCTACTTTTAACCTACCAGCTGCTAAAATATAGAAAATACTTATCATACATAATGAAAACTGTTTGAATTAAAACAATTTTTTTCAGTTGTGAAATGAACTAAAGGTGTAAAAATACATAATTATGGGGTTAATTGTTATTTATGACAATAAATGTGACATTCAATGTGACAAATTTTAAATATTTTCTTGACTTTCAGTATTCCATGTTTTAGCTCTAGCTCGCGCAAGCTTGCAGAGTAAGTTTGCATTAGCTTGCGCAAGCTTGCAAGTGTTTGATAGGAACATGCTTGCGCAAGCTTGTACTAGCTCGCACAAAGGTTCCAAATCTAAGCATGCGCAACCATTAAGTTTGCGCAAGCTTGCACTAGCTGGCGCAAGCTTGCAAGTACTTGATAGTAACATGCTTGCGCAAGCTTGCAATCTGAGCTTGTACTAGCTAGCGCAAGCTTGCGCAAAGGTTCCAAATCTAAGCATGCGCAACCATAATTCGCAAGCTTGCGACAACCTTGTCGCAACCTTAAAAATAAGCTTGCTATTTTGGTTTGGGAAGCTCTGGCCATATTGGTTTCTGAGTAAAAGATGTTTGAACATTTCACTATGTAACTCTATGTAAAACGGTGACCCCCGGGGTGGGGCCAATTTTGACCCCAGGGGTAAAACTTGAACAATTTTGATAAAGGACCTGTAGACGATGCTATGTGCAAAATATCTAAACTCAGTGTACTATGGTTTCAGACAAGAAGATTTTTGAAGTTTTCTTTGAAAAAAATCTATTTTTAGCTCCGGTGACCCAGATATGCAACAGACTGAAACCAATTCAACAATATATGTCAAATACCTCTAGAAGTTATACCATGCCAAATATCAAAGCTCTGGTCATATTGGTTTCAGAGAAAAAGATGTTTGAACTTTTCACTATATAACTCTATGTAAAACGGTGACCCCCGGGGCGGGGTCAATTTTGACCCCAGGGGCAAAATTTGAACAACTTTGATAGAAGACCTGTAGATGATGCTATGTGCCAAATATCTAAGCTCTGGCCCTTTTGGTTTTTGACAAGAAGATTTTTTAAGATTTCCTCATTTTTGCACTTTGGTTGCCATGGCAACCAGAGTTCTGCATTGTTTCAAATTCTTTGAACAACTTTGAAAGAGCTTGACCCAAGGAACATTCCTGTGAAGTTTGGTTGCAATCCAGCCAGTGGTTTTGGAGAAGAAGATGTTTGAAGAAATTGTTGACGCACGACGCACAACGCACAACGACGGAAGCCGGACAAAGACTGACCACAAAAGCTCACCTTGAGCACTTTGTGCTCAGGTGAGCTAAAAATACAGATATTCTATTTATTTATGCTTTTAAGCGACTTTTTAAACAAAATTGTTTGACAATTGAAAGCGAAAATACATTATTTATCCCGTGAGTGGAGCCCCAAAGTTATTAATCGAACACATTTCCGTGACAGTTTGGAGTACAATGATGTCACTGATTTATTGATTTGAGGTCATAGGAAACGTCGTAACATCCAATTTTGGATTCATGTTCTTCGGTTGAGTCGTTTGGGACAAATCAGGCTGCCGAAATTACACAATAAGACACGATTGACTATGATTCTTTGGGAGCCCTGCATGGAAAATTCATAAAAGAAGCATGCGCGACAATCCCACTACTTGAAACAGTGAAATTATCAAGTGATAATCCACAGCTATTTCCTGGTAATCCACCGAAAAGCATAAATAAATTATAGTAGCTGCTTGCAAAGATGTTCAAGACTTGAAAGTGTGTGTGTGTGTGTGTGTTGGGGGGGGGGGGGGGGGGGGGGGGGGGGGTAGAATATAGGAAGTGTTTCTTATTTTGCATTATCAAGACTGTATAAAGTGAAAACATTTTTCTTCAGTGGAGGAAGGAATTAACCCTTCACCCCATAGCATGTTTCTAGTTTTGAAGACAACAGTGATCACTCAAATCAGGATCAATGAAAGTACAGCGGAATGTACCTTAAGGCACATTCTACTTAAATTACTTTCAACCTGCTTATGCTAATTAATCTGCTCTAGTGAATGTGTTTGTCTATATTAATTGGAACTATTTTCTTCCGATTTTTAGTGGAGAAATAAATCAAATGCGCTAAAAGGCGTTTCTATTGGGGAAAGGGTTAAAGGCATAAAATTTAATAACTATAGGCATATCTATGGAGAAATGGGTTAAATTGACAAACACTTAACCCTTTACCTGATAGCCTATTTCTAGTATTGAAGATAGGTGACCACTTAAAGCAGGTTGAAAGTAAAGCAGAACGCGCCTTAAGGCGCATTCTGCTTTACTTTCAGCCAGCTTTAAGCTTCCATGTGCTAGAATATAGAAAATATTCCCTATACTAAATATTCACGACTGATTAAATTGGAACTATTTTCTTCAGCAGAGGAATAGATCATATGGGCTAAAAGGCGCTGCTCCCTATGTGGGGAAGGGTTAAAGCATACTATCCAGATTACATCCTAGGCACAGGAACAACTACCAACAGCTGCCACCACTAATCATGATGGAATTTGTTTAAACCAACCTGAACTGTTTTGAAAAGGATGAGTAAGATTTAACATAAACATGTTCATTAAACATGCAAGCTTGAAATAATTGCAAACTCCAATACCCAACTGCATTTAATGCAGGTGATCATATTAAAGCAGGATGAAAGCAAAGCAGAAAGTTCCTGTAGGGGCTAACTTATACTGCTTTACCTTAATCCTGCTTTCAGTATCAACAATAAATGCATGTGTGTATCTCTTATGTGGAACTAGGTGTTTTCTCCATTATATGTATTAGGGGTGTAACGATTCGGCGGTGTACCGATATATTGCGGTGTGAGCTGAATAATATTGCCCCGCGGTTCAGATTCAGAAAAACCGATTTTCTTTGCCTTATTTAAAAACGGTAAAAGAATGGACAAACTTACTTTTTGTTTCGCGGAATTGTTTTCGAAACAACGCGTAGTAGACGCAGTCCGGTGTTTTATCCATATCCCTAGCCGGTGTAACAGTACTATTTCGTTTCCGTTTAATCTTGCTCAACGAGACGCTCTTATTAAGAAACAAGCAGCGAATCAAGGGCCTGGTTGAACAAGATTAATACAGTAAACACGATGGCAGATGCTTGTTCCATACTTACACGGTATATTGCAATATATTGCGATTCGATTTCTCCGTATTGCGATAAACTGCGATGCGGGTTTCGGCGAATTGTTACACCCCTAATATGTATCCTTCATTAAGTAGTCCAATTTAAGTCTTAGAGATTTCCATGCACTCTATTCCAATTAGTGGATGCTGCACACAAGATTGACTGTTTATACAGTTAGTTCGAATAAAGCCTTGTAAAGGCGCTTCCCTATTTTCCTGGATAAAGCAATCACCTGGGTAGCTAGGAATCTCCATGCACATTAACCCATTAGTCCATAAAGACCCCTTTTCATGCCTATATGATTTATTTCTCCACTGAAAAAAGTTCCACTTTATATAATACAGTAATCAATATGCACCATGAGAAATATTTTCTATATCCTAGAAGAGTGTACCTTTAAAGCAGGCACATTCTGCTTTACTTTAAACATGCCTTAAGAATTTAAGTGGTCAACTATCTTTAATCTATAGAGACAACTATGTTGTAACACAAGCTAATGATTATTTGAGTGTATTTCAATCACCTGATCATTCATTGTCTTCATTACCATCTTCCATAACTATAAATCAAAAGACCCACATTTACCAAAAGATAGTAAATTATATTAATGAAGTGTCTTGACATACAATGCAACTACTCACTGCTTTGTTTCTTCCTATTCCAAACACATCAAAAGAGGCATTCAAAGCAAACTGAAGCAAACAAATGATTTACAATAAAACTCCTATGACTATCCCTGCAGCCTTACTAATTAGCAGTTGTTTCATATTGATTATTAACCCTTACAATGGTTGATTTTCAAATGGACATTGTTAGTTTTGAAAAAAGATCAATTAACAATTTGGCTCTTGATGGGTAGGTTCCTATTGAATTTCTTAAGGTATAAAAACAGTGCAGACCAAAACCAGAGGGCTCATTGAAGAGCCCTCTGGTCTGGGTCTACACTGTTGGTAAAAGATGTATATAATCCATGTTTTCACAGTATGAGCACAGCATGTATACTATTGTACAAGTTATTTTATCTATATAGTAACAGTAGAGAAGTCTATAATATCCTAGCATTAGTGTTTTAACATCATATGCTGTTGACAATAGCAACTAGGGGGATTAGTCAATCACAGTCAAACTTGATCAAATACACCTTTTTACACTTCTTATTTATTCCATGATAATTGATTACTCAAGAAAATAGTAACAATTTATAGTCATGAACATGCATCATAAGTAACGTTTTCTATATCCTAGCAAAAGGTTTAAAAGTTAATACTGCTTAAAGCAAAATGAAAGAAAAGCAGAAAGCTCCTGCCTTAACCTGCCACCTGTATTCAACACCACAATGACTATTTATTTGCGGCATTATTGAAGAGTTGCAGGTCGAGGGGTCCTAGAAGCTGTTTCCTGTGGCGAAAAGGGTTAAACCATTACCCCATTAATATGCCTTCTTGAGCCTCTAGAAAATAGTGCCACTTTATACAGTCATTATAATGGCCACCATAAGAATTTTTTTTATATCCTAACATACGATAGCTTAACGTAGGCTGAAAGTAAAGCAGAATGCGCCTGCTTTAAGAGGTTAAATCTGTCTTCAATATTAGAAACAGGCTAATGCGGTAATGGGTTAAGTAGAATATGATTTATCTTTTATCAAATCCAAAGTTGACTGCATATAGCATTATAAATCATCAAGGCCCAAAGTGGCATTGAGTCATATAAGTGACAAGTGGCATTTTGAAATATAAATAAATCACAAATCTCTCAATTTGTTAACATAACATACATTCTCTACACCAACAATAAAGTACACTCATGAATTTCATTTGATATCAATCAAAATTAGAAATTGTAAAATAACAAAGTTTACTTTTCAAGGTATTGTGTGAGTCAATCTTGTATTGAGAGACCATTAATTGAAGTATATATAGCATGGATTACTTTAAAAGCACTGGTGACAGCTTTGCTATAGGAGCTTTGCGTTATAAGCAACTAACATTATTTAACCCATTACCCCATAAACACCCTTTTTTACACCTTTAATTTATTCCTTCCCTGAAGGAAAAAGTTTCAATTTATGCAGTCATGATTAAATATTATAAGATAATTTTTCTATATTCTAGCAGATTATAGCTTAAAGCAGGCTGAAAGAAAAGCAGAATGTGCCTAAAGGCACATTCTGCTTTACTTTCAACCTGCTTTAAGTGGTCACTTATTTTTAAAACTAGAAACAGGCTATTAGGGGGTAATCCCAGGGTCTGTGAGTGGTGACTTC
Source organism: Gari tellinella (assembly GCA_922989275.2). Lineage (NCBI taxonomy): Eukaryota > Metazoa > Mollusca > Bivalvia > Cardiida > Psammobiidae > Gari > Gari tellinella. The sequence goes on along the minus strand of OV277863.1, from coordinate 11,105,403 downwards.
TACCTTTACCCCATAGCCTGTTTATATTATTGAAGATAGGTGACCACTTATAAAGCTGGTTGAAAGAAGAACAGAATGCGTCTTAAGGTTTATTCTGCTTTACTTTCAGCCTGCTTTAAGCTACCATCAGTTCTGTAATTAGTTAATACAATACTGAGTGTATAAAATGTATAAACAGTGCAACCTTGCTTTAAGTTCTCAAAATAAAACATTGTGAGTATAAAAGACAGGTTGCACCTTAAAGCAAACTGAAAGAAAAGCAGAAAGTTCTATAGATAAGAAGCTTTCTGCTTTTCTTTCAGTCTGCTTTAAGCAGGCATCTTTATTTATAAACGAAAACCATAAATCAAACTTTCAATTGAAAAATAATTGTTATGCAGCAGGAGTTTACTGTACTATTTGAACATTTAAACATTTCTCCATAGGTACACAGTTTTATACCTTTAATTTATTCCTCTACTGAAGAAAATAGTTCCACTTTAGTCATGAAGTCATTAATATGTATCATAAGAAATATATTTTCTTTCTTCTAGCAGATGAAAGCTTAAACCAGAATAAAAGTAACCCAGTGCTTTAATTTCAGCCTGGTTTAAGTGGTCACCTGTCTTCAAAACAAGGAAAGTAAAGCAATCCAAAAATATAACATATCTGTGTCTCCATTTAACTCTTTCCTACCTGAAACTTTAAAAGGACAATTCCAGTTTCCATTTAAGTCTAGTCCATTTCTGACTTTTACGGATTGTTTTTGTCAATGTTTGGCATTATGACAAACAGTGAAGACCCTGATCATGGGGCTCCTTTTGGAGCCCTCTGATCTGGGTCTTCACTGTTTGCACAGGACAAGTGTACTATTTATATATACACTGCTTGAAAATGACGCCTATATGCGGGACTAGGGTTCAAAGGGTTAACACAAGTATGAAACCCTTAATTCATTTCAGCTTGACCAGCCTATCAGAAATTCTATTCTTCCATTACATTTTTTACCTACTATAGAAGTACTTAAAACCCAACAACCTATCACTGGGAACAAAAAGATTTAGGGTTTCAGTACTATTGTTCACAGCATGTGATTGCTTTATTAAAGCCAAAATGCAAATAGTTCAATAGTTTATTTTAGCATTTTACCCTTTACCCAATAACCTGTTTACAACATTAAATACAGGTGATCACTTAAAGCAGGTTGAAAGTAAAGCAGAATGTGCCTTAAGGCACATTCTGCTTTACTTTCAGCCTGCTTTAAACTACCATTCTACTAGGCTATATAAAACTATTTGTTATGGTCATTGTTCATGAGGGTATAAACTGGATCTATTTTCTTCAGTGGAGGAATAAATTAAATAGGCTAAAAGTCCCTTCTGTGGGGGAAAGGGTTTAAACAGATGACTGCTTTACTTTCAGCCTGCCTCAAATGTCAGGCTGTATGAAATTTCCAATGACAACCCATTGTTGAGCTGGAACACGGAAAGGTATGTATTTAATGGAAATTGACCTGGAAACATGTGTTACCATTGCAACAAAAACCTCACATGTTGTACAAAAGATTCATGACAAACACTGATGAAAGACTTGTGATGTAATCTGTTACTTTTCCTGGCTTATATCACCTTTTCCCATATAATCTACAGTAAAACCTGTACACACACACATCAATAGATCAGCAAGCATCACTAAATAGTCATACATAAAACTCAATCCACTATGAACATCTAAACTTTTACATTGGCTAATAAAATAATAAAATATTCTCAAGGAAAGAATGGATGAGTTAGGTTTTACGGCACTGCGACACAAAATAGGTCATATAGCGCCGATGAATGATGAGGGATGATGAGATGATGGTCAGATTTCAGGAAGATAGTATAGACTCATCTGGTAGGAAAACTGTGTAGACCTAGATCAGACAGCTCCTTTAGGTCTACACTAGTGCTGAAACGGTTACCAGAAATTTGTAACCGGTTAATCGCTGCTCGTAACCGGGGTTAATCGTAACTTTAATATGCCAACTGACACATCATTAGTCAGTAAGGGTCGGACATTGCACGTGTACACGGTAACGGTCAACTGTATAAACATTTACAAATTTGGAGACCGTTTGCGTGTGTAAACGATAATACATGTACAATAATAAAGTCTGGTGCCAAAGAATTGTTTATGAATGTTATACTTTTGTCTAACTATGTTACCATGCATGCCGACGTAGGTCCTTAATAAATTGCAAAGAGAAAAGAAGTAGATCTATTGATCTTATTATTATAAAATGAACTTCCATGTATAGTGCATGAATCTGTTGATCAATAAATCGTTTAAAAAGTGGCTATTCGATGTCTTCTCTAAATAAGTTGCATTTGTAAAATAATAATAACTCCAATGGACGGAATTATTATGCGCGACCGAATATGAAGACTAATCCCGCATTGTGTTATAGATAATTAATTGACCCCATGCTTGTCTTATTCTAAACCTGGACAAAATATGAGACGATCCGATTGAAGTGTAGATTTAGCTAACCGGGTTTTATTAATTTATCGCTTTTGATTGGGTGGTCTAAAAATATATTTGAAATTGACATGCATATATTCCTGGAAATTCTGGTTTACGTTTTCCCTACACGAACGTCATATATAGCTACTAGGGTAGAAATCCAAAGCAAACCGAATATTTGGAGGTCAGAAAGTTAGTAAGCGTGTCAAGTTCAACTGTCAAAGTAGCGAAGGAAACAATATTTCGAAGACAAGTTTGTTGTAAATTAAAACTGTTCAATCGGCATTTATTGTAAAGACATGTGAAATAAGCGTTCTTTAACTCAACTTCAAATAAGATGACACGATGCTGAGAACACCTGAAAAGTATATTGAATTGTGCACATAAAAGACTTTGTTAATTAAGGCATCGTTTTATGCTTTTGTTTACAAAAATCAGGAAACGCCATACCCTTATCAATCAACATGCTACTGTATTTTAAAACTTCAATATCATGTTATCTCAGAGTAAAAGACTTCAAGTGAACGGAAAATATATCTGAAGGCTGTAGCTCCCGACAAATGGGGCTTTATTTTAGTCATACAAAATGGCTTCCGAGTAACCGGTTACCGACTTTGTAACCGGTAAATCGGCTGTTCATAACCGTTAACGGTTACCCAGGTAATCGTTTCAGCACTACTCTACACTATAATAAAAAGGTTTGAACTTGAGCTTGAATGCTAAGTTTGTTTTTTGTATACTGCATCATCAGTAGCACATAAAGAAACATTTACCAAGTGTATACCGTTTAAACATTTAATTTGTCAATATTCTATCAAGGCAGTACTTTTGTATAAACAATGTACTGCAGCAGCATCTAATACAGTAACACCTGTGTGAAGTGGCCGCACAATGAAGAAACAAGACAATCTCTACAGTACAAGATAACTGCTTAATGCAGGACAAAAGGAGCTGTCTGCATTACCTATCTTGCATTTTAAAGCTGCCATACACCATGTTCCAGTAAGTGGCCGATGTATGTGCAGATAGGTTTTACTGTTTAATATGTAAGTAAAAGTTTTAAAGAAAGCCAAGAGTAAGGAAACAGGTGGACCACACAATGACACACTGCAATGTAACAGATGTTCTTGTACATATCCCTACAAATTACATATTGCTGACACAGACTGTTTCATCAAATGGGACATATTACAACACTCCAGCCATTTCTGTCTATTGAGGTATGGAGTCTCCACTGATATTGTCAGGTGGTAATAATTTATGTCCTGTTACATTAAGGGAGAGGACGTTATTTTCTTTTCTAATAAACCCATTTTGTTCCAAAACAATTATGTCTGGATGTTGCAAAAAAGTTTGAATCCAAATCAATTTCTAAATCAATTTCTGTCACAACCTTTAACCCATTACCCAATACATACACCTTTTTAAACCTATTTATTCCTCCACTGAAGAAACTAGTTCCAAATTAATACAGTCATGAATACACAAAATTAGAAGCATTTTTTATATTCTAGAAGATGCTGTAGCTAAATGTCTATCATTTCATGAATGTTCATAAACCATTCATGAATATTCATGAAACGACTTGTAACTGTTCATCATCTGGAAAGAAATGTTCATGAACAAATATTCATTAACATTAAATTTTATGTTCATGAATTAGTTGCATGTGCATGGACATAATCACATATTCAGGAACAAGCTAGAAAAGATTCATGAAAGTTTTAACAAGTTCATGCACCATAATTAATGTTCATGAATACAAGTGCATGCTCGTATACAGCCTGTTTCAAGTTTTGAAGGCAGGTAACCACTTAAAGTAAAGCAGAATGTGCCTTAACCCATTACCCCATAGCATGTTTGTAGTTTAAAAGAAAGATGATCACTTAAAGCAGGTTGAAAGTAACGCAGAATGCGCCTTATGGCACATTCTGCTTTACTTTCAGCCTGCTTTACGCTTTTATCTGCTTGAATATAGAAACAAATTCTTATGATTCTTATTTGTAGCAGTATAAATTGGAACTATTTTCTTCAGTGGATGAATAAAATAGAGGCGTAAAAAGGTGTATTTATGGGGTAATGGGTTAAGGCACAGTCTATTTTATTCAGTGGAGGAACAACTTAGAGTGTAAAAATGTGTATTCATGTTGGTAAAGGGTTAAATGCAGGAAACAATTTAAATGGTATTCTCAAATTGTTTCCAATTTTGAATTCTTTTAAACAATTTTAGTTTGCACTGAACTTTACAATGAAAAGCTAAACTGTTTATTAAAATACGAGATTCCATTTTCTAACATTTACACAAGCCTTCAAAAGGAGTATGTAATTGGCATTTACAAATAATTTGACACCAAATGATACAAACATAAGCCATCAAACTCTTGACCACTGTAAAGGTTGATCATTTTGAGACAGGCACAAAAAATCAATATTAAACACCATGACATAATAAGTTTAATAGGTTCTTACTCACAACTGAAAAATGATTCCTTGAAAATTGCAGCAAAAACTGAAGAAAAAGATCATCCGTAGCATCATACAATGTGTTGCCTGAAACCATAGTACTTAAAATAAAGTTAAATCTGATGAGGGGAAACCCCGTACACTTTAATCAAGAATTTATATGATCAGGTGTGACTGCTCTCTGAGTCTACACTGTTTGCAATGTCAGATTGCAAGGGTGCATATAACTAATATATGCTGTACTGGAATGATCAAACCGTCAATATGATTCAGCCATTACAGATATTCCTAGCAACAATCTGTCACATATCCTACCGAGTCTTTGTCATATAAAATACCTTACATTTCTTCTGGATAATGAGTTTAAATCTGTAACATTTGCACAATTCACTCACGACATTTATGTAGAATGTCATTTTCATCCACAGCTTCTAACCCTTTCCCACATAGCCTGTTTCTAGTATTGAATATAGGTGTCCACTTAAAGCAGGTTGAAAGTAAAGCAGAATGAGCCTTAAGCGCATTCTGCTTTACTTTCAGCCTGCTTTAAGCTATATCATCTGTTAAAATAGAGAAAATATTTTGTAACGGTATGATACATATTTATGACTGTATAAATTGGAACTATTTTCTTCAGTGAAGGAATAAACTTAATGCTCTAAAAGGTGCTTCCAAGGGGGAAAGAGTTAAAGATTGTAACCCTTCAATACCTATTTTCACAATAGTAGACATTAGCAAACAGTGTAGACCCAGATGAGATGCCACAGTTTGCACCATTTGCTATTTCATATAGAAAGATCTGCTGTATCATGGCAAACAATAATTAATGTAGTGTCTTTAGATCATACTTGTATATAGGGTATGATGTCCTGTAATCTTGCAGCAAGCTCATTATAAGAGAAAGTTCATTAGTTATAAATGGATTAAATCAAACTAAGCATAATGGTAATTACCAGAAGCCCACCAGTCTGCCTTATCATACCTTAACTACCTTATCATACCTTAACTCTAAACAAGCAACAAAACAGGATCCCTAGATATCATCTAGTATTCTCTCATTAAAATATGATATACCAAAATCCCCTAAAATACAAACACTCAATAGAAGGCTATATCCTTTAGGATTAAATACAGGCATGTGGCAGCTAGCTTCAGGCAAGCTGAAAGTTGAAAAGAAAGCTTGTTTAGGAGTTTTCTGTTCTTAACTTTCAGTCTGTTTATAGCACCCACCTAACTCCGATAGCCACAAGCCATCAATCTTTAATATGAGTGGTTGTAAAATCAAAGTTCTACTGTGCAATACCTTCAACAAATTGCTTATACAGTTGAACCTGAATAACTCCCAACACATCTAAGTCAAACATACCTGTATTTCAAAGTTAAAAACGTGGCTAAGCCACGTTTTTAACTTTGAAATACAGGTATGTCGAATTAAGTGTCAGGTACTGTTTCAAAATTTATCAGTAAAATTACCAATTAGTTCAATACCTACACAAGTTTGAATTAAAGAGGTTTGACTGTATCATATAAAACACCAAGTTGGTTTGTTAAGTTTTTCCTCAGGTACTTAGGAGATGAGCAATAAACATGCTAGACAGCCATAACTGTCATCATGTGGCTTAGAAAGCTGGGGAAGTTAATATGGCCAACTGCAGAGCCCTAATCTTACAGCATCCTTTGAGCAGCTTTATGATAACCAGTGGGATACTGATGAGAAGCGGAGTTCACAACTTTTTTGAATTCTCAATACTTTAATTGTTTAATAGAATGAATGTCTACAATTTTTACATTACCTTTCTTGCCCTGAATTATCATATACTTGTATATAAAACCCTGCTCACTACGAGCATCTATTATGACCTTAACTATTACATTTGGTAATAAATTAAGGACACATTTGCTCAGGAAAGAATGCAAATTTATGCATGTCAAACGGATATACTATAAGAAAACGTAGTGCTGACCCTGACCAGATTGCTCCTTTAGGAGTTGTCTATGCTTAACCCTTTGAACCCTAGTCCCGCATATAGGCGTCCTTTTCAAACAGTGTACATGTGAATAGTACACTCTTGTCCTATGCAAACAGTGAAGACCCAGATCAGAGGGCTCCAAAAGGAGCCCTCTGATCAGGGTCTTCACTGTTTGTCCTAATGCCAAACATTGACAAAAACAACCCTTAAAAGTCATAAATGGACTAGACTTAGATGGAAACTGGAATTATTCATTGAAAGTTTTAGGGAGGAAAGAGTTAATTGGTCTATAGACTCTATACCTGATGATGTTATAATAATAAAGTCTTATAAATGAAGATAAACATGGAAAATCATGATGAAAACATTAGTACAACATGAGTATGCCACTTCTGTACCAGTTCTGATTCATAGGTATGCATGCACCTGCATACAGTCTTTCATGTGTACATAAAGGTGGCTGCTTAATGCAGGACAAAAGTAATGCAGAAAGCTCCTTTTGGAGCTTTCTGCATTACTTTTATCCTGCATTAAGCAGTACCCTGTACTCTATTTAGGCATGTACCAATACGCCTTCACTTAACTGACTGTCTAACACAGGTTTGACAGTACTCCTAATTCCTGATACACCTGGCTCAGGTATGCCAAGGATTCTTCTCACAAGGTACTTGACAGACTTATGTCATGTTCATAGTAACTGTTGTACCTTAGGTAATAATTGCAAGGTGATGTTGGCAAAAAAGTAGCTCATGCATGCTGCAGTGTACCTATATAGCCAAACACACTGGAACATCCTACTATGACAGCAATGTTTAGTATTAACCCATTACCCCATAAATACGCCTTTTTACGCCTTTAATTTATTCCTCTACTAAAGGAAACAGTTCCAATTTATACTGTTACAAATAAAAATCATAAGAAATATTTTCTATATTCTAGCAGATAATAGCTTAAAGCTGGCTGAAAGTAAAGCAGAATGCGCCTTAAGGCGCATTCTGCTTTACTTTCAACCTGCTTTAAGTGATCACCTGTCTTCAAAACTAGAAACAGGCGATTGGGTAATCAGGGTTAAGCATAATAAGATACATCTTTCTTCTTTTTCATCTTATTTCAAAGATATTTAGAAATGTTTTTTGGCAATCATAATGTATGCTGTAAAAGTAGATTTAAAACCTTAAACAACATACAGTTTTATTTAACTTTTTACTTACAGTTTTATCAAGTGTAAGATATCCACAAGGAATTTTAATTAAACCCCAGTAATTCAAAAGTCACTCTAGAGTAAAGTGGATTAAACCGTTTCAAAAGGCTAAGTCAGGTACACAGTTACCGGTCAATCACATAAAACGTTTTACAGCTTTTAAAACCATTTGTTACCCTTAAAATGCAAGAAGTCAGTTTCCAAAACCTTTGTAAACTGATGGATCTAGGTCAGGCGCAAATAAATCAGCATTTGATCAGGATCTGAACAGTTTGTCATTCAGACAGACTGAGACAGTACAGCTGCAAATATACAGAAAAGACTAATTTTCATATTTAAAGCAAAGAAGCAATGTGAAGATGCTATCAATTTAGAATTTAAAGGGTTAATTCTTTACAATAAGTCTAGCCATGTAGAAAATAAACAAACAACATGAAGCATAAATGTGGTTAACCCTTTCCTTTAGTATTTACCGTAACTCTTTGCATGCTGGGTAAATTTTTCGTCTGCAACTGTTCTAAAAATAGAATGTTCTAAATTTCTTTTCAAAATAGGATCAGAGTGTCAAACAGTTTGGATCCAGATGAGACGCCGCGTTACGCGGCGTCTCATCTTGATCCAAACTGTTTGCAAAGGTAAACACTGTGGCAGATATATATCCGCCGCTAGCGTGCGAAAAGTTAGGACATGTGGTTTTGCAGCCTAACCCATTACTCCATGTACATGCCTTTTAACATCTCTAATTATTCTCAAGAAAAGTAGTAATTGACAATAAACTTCTTGAAATAAATTTTGAATGGCATTTAAAGTATTTTTCAAAATAGAAGCTGAAAGTAAGCACCTTTTAGCAATATGATTTATTCCTCCGCTGAAGAAAATAGTTCTAATTTAATCAGTCATGAATATATATTATGGGGAATATTTTCTATATTCTAGCACATGGAAGCTTGAAGCAGACTGGAAGTAAAGCAGAATGCGCCTTAAGGCGCATTCTGCTTTACTTTCAACCTGCTTTAAGTAGGCATTATCTTCAATACATTAAATAGGCTATCAGGTAAAGGGTTAAGTGGATATTTGTCACCCTCTTTAGTTATCACTGTGATGTTGCAGTACAGTTAACCCTTCTGCTCTAGTAGCATAATTATATTGATATTTTTAGAACATTGCAATTTACCCAGATCATCCCTGTGAGCCCATATTCTTCAGTTCATGAATGTTCATGAACCATTCATGAACATTCATGAATAACTTTTTTTATTGCTCACGATCTGGAAAGAAATGTTCATGAACATTTATGTTCATGAATTAGTTGCATGTTCATGAACATAATCACATATTCATGAACATTTTAACAAGTTCAAATTCTGGAGCCTTTTTTTCTTTGTTTTGATAGCCAATGTAATAATTCATATGATTAATGTCAATATCTGGCGAAGCTTTACACATGAACATTCAGAGAGAAAAGGGTTAACAAAATCAAACATGCATTTAGTCAAACAATTAAAATATAGAAATAATGTAAGTCCTTAGCTCTCAAGAATGCTAATAGACTTGTGTGTGCACAACAAAACTCTACATTGTGTTGCCAAAGTATGATCATACTAGTAAAGCATTATACCCTGGCTAAGATCTTAATGTCCTCTTCATGGAACTTAATCTTTTTCAAGAGGAGCCCCCATAAAATAGTGGTTAAGCTGATCTACTTGAAACACATTAGTGTTGCATATATAACCCCAGGTTTCTAGTCAGTTTTTCTGAGACAGAGGTGCCAGCTATGACCTTGTTAAAGGGATGCAGACCAAAACCATTTATAGTTTTTATCATCATTTATTTTTAATAAAAAGTTACCTAACAAAGACAATTTAGATTTCATTAGTTAATACACATAACACAAATGCTCCTATTGTATTCTACTAAATTTTGTTTTGTTTTGGATTGATTTACCTCCCTTTAAAATTTCGGATGACAACGCAGACGTCACAGTGATGACAATAACTCATTGTTTCCTTCGAAAGAGACAAGCAAATAAAATAAGGAATCAAGAAACATGGCAATGTCACAAAACCAGGTTTTCAAGGTTTTACTAACTTATAATGCCAAGCTAGGTCTTTATGTAAGCTTGCTAAATACAAAGTTTGGTCATAATAATTGGTCTAATAGTCTGATTCAAATGTGAAGTTCAATGATTGACCGGAAAACATCTTTTAATAAATTTAGTAACTGTGACCCTTGAGCTCCTAAATACAATTCCAAGCTTGGTCTTGTAAGCTTGCTAAAATTATTAAGTTTGATCAAAACCATTTTTCTATTTTTAGTAACAGCAACCTTGTCCTGATTGTCCCCAAATACAATTCAAAGCCAGGTTTTCATGCGAGTTTGCTAAATACAAATTTTGATCAAAATATGTTAATCAAAATTAAAGTCATTGACTGGAAACCCCCTGTTGGATGACGCCCGCCCACACATCCCATCCAGCGGGCTTTTGGAAGGTCCGGGGTTCTGTCCTGTTGCCGATTTGTGCCTGAAACATTGCATAAAGGGCTTCGTTCTGGGTGTTCCTCCACCGGTAATTAGCTGGATGTTGTAATATGAGTGAAATACTGTTAAAGGGATGTAAAATCATAACAAATCCAAATCCAAATCCGCCCATTGACATACCCTATCTAATAACCAGGTTTTTCTCAGACTGGTTAAAAATGTCCCCAGGAAAAAGGTCACAAATTTCACACAAATCCCATCAGAAAACAGTGCAGATCCTGATTAGACAACTCCTTCAGGATCTATCTGATCTGGTTCTTCACTGTTTTCAAATATCCTCAATATACACTGATAGCAGGTGAAATGTTAAGGGGATATTCTGTACAAAATTTGAAGTGGTTAAAATACAGGTACTTTTCTCCCAGTAATAGCTGAAACAGGTCAATTTGTAGCCTGGCTAAGTGATTTAGGTGTGACTGTGGGACAATACCCTACTGTGAACAAAATTGGAGGACAATATTTGGCCAAATTACATGACAACACCTAGCAGGTGTAAATTGGCCGAACACAATGGTGCTTAACCCTTACAATGCCGGGTACAATGACAGTATTAACTATTAACCCACTACTCCATAAATACACTTTTTTACTGCTTTAATCTATTCCTCCACAAAAGTCATGAATATATGCCAGGAGAAATATTTTCTAATTCTTAGCAGATGTACGTATCTTAAAGCTGGCTTAACCCTTTCCCACATAGCATGTCTTAAGTATTGAATATAGGTGTCCACTTAAAACAGGTTGAAAGTAAAGCAGAATGCACCTTAAGCGCATTCTGCTTTACTTTCAGCCTGCTTTAAGCTATCATCTGCTAGAATATATAAAAAAAATTGTATGATACATATTTATGACTGTAATATTAAACTGGAACTATTTTCTTCAGTGAAGGAATAAACTTAATGCGCTAAAAGGCGCTTCTATGGGGGAAAGGGTTAAAGTAAAGCTTTAAGATGGTTTAACCCTTTACCCCATAAATACTCCTTTTATTCATTCATCCACTGAAGATAATAGTTCCACTTTATACAGCTGTGAACATGCAACATTAAGAAATATTTCAGTATTTTAGCAGATGGTTGGTTAAAGCAGGCTGAAAGTCAAGGCGAATTCTGCTTTACTTTCAACCTGCTTTAAGTGGTCATCTGCTTCAGAACTAGAAACAGGCTATGGGGCAATGGGTTAACTTCATTGCATTATGGAAATGACAGATATCCTGGCAAAACAAAGTTTGGACAGACAGACAGACAGACATGGAACTAAGTTACCACTATAAGGTTACCCTTCACTCCAGGTAATAGACATACTTAGCACAAGATCTAAGGGATGAAAGCTGATAACCTAAAGCTTGCCTTTACAAATCAGTGAAATCAGCACTACAAATGTGCACACTTTGTCAAAGCCTTATCCCTTACAATTTTTGAAGTTTTCAAATTGACATCTTCACTAATGACAAATGGGCAAGTTACATTGATTTCATAGGTCTGTCCCCCAAAATATTTAAAATTATGACAAACAGTGCAGAACCAGATCAGAGGGCTCCTTGAAGGAGCCCTCTGATCTGGGTCTACACTGTTTGCAAATGATTGCAAACATATCCGGTTCCAGTACTATTAAGGGTTTAATAAATCTTGTGCAGGCAAATAACACTGATATGAGAACGTATACACCTGCATGACTCACTGCTTACAACCCTTTCCGCCCTGAAACCTCAAATGGACAATTCTAGTTTTCAATTTAGTCTAGTCCATTTTTTACATTTTATGGTTGATTTTTGCAATATTTGTCAAATGACAAACAGTGTAGACCCTGATCAGAGGGCTCCTTAAGGAGCCCTATGATCAGGGTTTACACTGTTTGCATAGGACAAGTGTACTCCTCACAGGTACGCTGTTTGCAAATGATGCATATATGCGTGACTAGGGTTGAAAGAGTTAAACTGTAACAAGTCTCACTTTTAAGACCACCCACATAGACAATTGTTTTTGGTGGTTATAAGACAGGTGGCTTCTAAGAGCAGGATGGAGGTAAAAACAGAAAGCTCGATCCCATATAGGGCGTTTCTGTTTTACTCTAATCCCACTTTAAGTTGCTGTTTTTTCCTTCGGTATTCTCTTGCAAATTATTCATATACAAAATTTCACCAGCAATATATAAACATCCATCTTCCGAACAAGTACATTGGCTAATAAAATAAGAAATAAAAAAGTCCCTAGGAAAAAATGGCAGACTCATTCGAGACGGATTATTTAATGAATGATTTACTAAATCCTAAATAAAGCAAACAAAGTGAAACCTTAAAGTACAATCTGATATACCTTCAATGTGAAATTAACGATTCAAATGCATTTAATCTTCCATATATCTATCTAACTCAAATTTTAAGCATTACAAATTTGGCAAATTGCGATTGAAGGGTATAATACAAAGGCTCATTTTTGATAAGCATCAGATCTTTATCAATATTGTTTGATACTCTGATCCAATTTCACCATATTTCATGAAGTGCACATCCATACTTACTTGTTTTCAAGAAGGTTCTGTATAAGCTACCAACATATATCAATATTGAATATATAAATAATTTCAACACACTAAGGAATAGGGTATGTTATAAATAGATAGCATTTATATGCTCAATAAATACAAGTAGCTACTGAGTCATGATCAACACCAAGTTAACATTAAATATAGTATGTTTTCTTCATAACCCCATTGCATGTTTCTAGTTTTTAAGACATGACCACTAAATGCAGGTTGAAAGTTTATCAGAATTCACTTTCAGCCTGCATTGAGCTTTTTGCATCTGCTAGGTTATAGAAAATATTTATGTTGCACATTCTGAACTGTATGAAATGAAACTATTTTCTTCAGTGGAGGAATGAATTAAATGGGTATCTATTGAGTAAAGGGATAAACTGTAACTGTCAAGCCAGGAATTAATTGAGAGCCAGGGAAAAAATCAAAGTGCATGCAGATCAGAGCAGTCTTTATAAATGCAGTATAGCTCCTACAAGCTTTCTGCATGCATGCATGACCCTGAATGTCTTGCATTAAACAGCTACCTGTCTTATGAGATTTTGCTACTTTTTCGTTACTATCTGTCTATGATGGACAAAAAAATATGATGAAAATAGCTGACCAAGGTAAGATTATGGTCAAATCATCTTATCCCCTCGACTTACCGTTACTGATAATATATCCATTTTTGACAAGTAAAATAATATAACCAATCCAAAGATGTCCGCTGATATATATAAAATGTCCGGATGGATTCAATAACCAGGTATGACACTACAAAACAAAACCTGTGTGATTCACGAAACTTTAAGAATGTTATCTCCGAGCGAACTAAATAAACGGTATCAGCGAACAAACCCCTTAATCTTAGCGCAAACATTCAAGTCTGTCTTTCAAATACCTTTATCCAATAACGTTCATGTTATTTGTTGACTTGGTTTTCACAAAAGGTATTGTTAAAAAAAACAATTAGCCAGCACAAACTTCAGCCCTGAAAATACTGAAAAACGATGTTTAATTCTTTGCAAACAGTATAGACCCAGATCAGCGGGCTCCTAAAGGAGCCCTCTGATCAGGGTCTACACTGTTTGTCATTTTTTAATACGTTGGGGACAAACCCTTCAAGAGTCCATGTACACTTGTCATTTATAAGAATTTATAAAAAAAAAAAAAAGAGACAAATTTAGTACCAGGGTTAACATTGTTATACAAGTACCCAAAAGTATTTGAATAATGGGAAATAATGTAACAAATCTATTTATCTTCTATGCTAAGCTGAAAACATAACTACTCCGGTCAACATTTTTCTGTCTTATGTTTCAGAACAGTTACATTATAACCAAATTACAACCAATCCTGTATTAAGCAACTATGTTCTAATTGAAGTATAACACGTGCAGATCTCTTAACCCATTACCCCATATAAATACGCCTGTTTACACCTCGTTTATTCCTTCACTGAAGAAAAAAGTTCCAAATTATACAATTATAAATATTTGTCAATAGAAGTATTTTCTATTTTCTAGTAGATGGTAGCTTTAGGCAGGCTGAAAGAAAAGCAGAATGTGCCTTAAGGCACATTCTGCTTTACTTTCAACCTGCTTTAAGTGGTCTATTATTTTCAATAGTACGGAAAAAAGGCTTGCCTTTTTTCCGTTCTTAAGTAATGCACGATAAAATCAAAGGTATTCCAATTCTATTTAATCACTGATAGACTTTGAAAAGTGTTTGATTTGCGCGTGAATAATTTCCTCAAAACTAGGCAACTACAAAACATGGGGGCTGACATATTGGATGATGATGTCACGGCTTTTACGAAGAGTTGTGCGTGACGTATCGGAATTCCCGATTTCGGTGATATTTTTAAACCATTTTAAGAATGAATAAACCACAACACTCACTTGTAATGATTTCCTCCAAATGACAAACTTTCAAACAGTTCAATCCATACCCTTTAACGCTAAAAATGAACGTTATTTGCAAAAAGCTACTTCTCAATAGAACCGATAAAAATTAACGGATTACCACACGTCATCAATACAAAATAATGACGTCATTATTGGTGGTCAGATGACTTCCAAAAATAGTTTCAGATTGCATTATAATACAGGGCTGCCATAAGTTGAAATGAAAAATCCTAAGATTTCCAAATATGCATTTTTCAAGCGCGATTTTACGAATCGTACCTTTCCCCCATAGCCGATTTCAAGTTTTGTTGGCATGTGACTAGATCTACTTAAAGCAGACTGGAAGTAAAGCAGAATGAGCCTTATGGCGCATTCTGCTTTACTTTCAGCCTGCTTTAAGCTACCATATCCTGGGGGGAAATCCGGAGATTTAGGAAAAATCCGGAGAAATGGCAGCCCTGATAATATAGCTGTACGGAGGAGTTTTAACTTTTAACATTGTATACACGGGTGCTTATATAATTGGGTAACAATTATATATGATAGATCTTGTCCCTTACAATTTAGGTTTATAATAAAAGTTCGAGTCGGTTGTGTAATCCAGATCTCAGTCACGAGAGGCGTAGCCTCGAGTGTGATCTGGAATACACAACGAACTGATACAAGAGCACTGATCACACACTGGCGATAGATCTATTCCGTTTTCATTAATACAATTTTGCTTTTTTCCGTCCATAGGCAAAGCCTAAATACATATTAGAAATAGGCTATGGGGTAATGGGTTAATGGAGATTTCTGCTTTACTTTCAGCCTGCTTTAAGCAGCTACCTGTCTAAGTACAGTCTATCTTGAATTAAGCAGCCACTAATTGAAGTTTTATGAAAATCCCTAAAAGACAGGTGACTGCTTATAATGCAGGATAAAGAATAATTAATTAGGAGCTTTCTGCAAACTATCTTGTATTAAACAACCATATTTAAGACTTTCAATTGATTTTCTATTAAGTGGTTGCTTAAAACAATATTGACCCTACAACATGACATTGTATAACCAAATTATTGTTACCAACTAGACCTAGAGCAATCATTTAATAAAGCACAGGATGTCTCTAAAACAGGTTGCTGCTTTAAGCAGGACAAAAGTAATGTAGAACAGATCCAATTGCAGCTTTCTGCATTACTTTGTCTTGCATTAATTAAGCAGCCACCAAACATTTGTAATGTCAATTTCTTTCATGAATGGCAAAACAGAAGTTTGACCATAATTTTTAAGTTTAAAAGGAAACAAGTTACTGATAGTCTTGAAGGTTATGATGCCTAAATGTCCCACTAAAATTATATATCTATTGTGCTATGTAGACTGGTGAGTCATAATATGGACATTAAAGACAGAAAATATGTTAATATATCCTATTCAGTCTCAACTATTCAGTAACAAGTAAAGATTTAGAAGCTTCTACTTTACTTTAGACACTGCTTTAAGCTGTCACCTGTCTCACACAATAACTGCAATCATTAGAGTCAATCTCAAAGCACTTGTGTGAATGGGTATAGGATAAAACTTTCTCATGTGCTAATATGGAGGATATGTGTTTGAAGGATACCAAAGAAAGATAAATAGAATAAGGGTTTACCCTAGTATAATAAACTAGAGGCATATATAGTCATCCATGGTCGGTTTGAGATGTGTGAGTGGTTTAGCTACAAAAGAATCAGATGATGCTTGCTGTCACAGAAGTTATTTATTCCAAGTGTTTTCGTTTCTAGTAACCCTTGGCATCACAAAATTACAGTCAAACTGTATATAGAAACAGTTTACTGAAGAATTTAATGCAGGACTCGGAAGAATTATTTGATACAGACCAAACATAATGCAGAAAGATCCTAAAGGAGCTTTCTGCATTATTTTTGTCCATCAATAAGCCACAATTCTATCTCAACTCATCTAATCTTTCCAAAATTGCTATCGGCATTCTGTTAACAAAATCTAGTTTAAATGTTGTTAATGTAGATACTTTGTCTTGATACTTCAAGTAGTAATAAATATCTCAGGTAGCTTGGATCCTGATCTGATGCCCATTTACTTGGTATCCAGGGTTCCAGATAAGAGGGAGTAAACTGACCAAATCTAACATTCTCTCACTCATTTCAGCACAAAGTCCTATGGTGTTCCTACTAATTGGAATCGTCTTGAAGAGAGGATCGCAATGAGTAGTGACACCATAGGGTTTAATGCAGAAATAAAGATTTTAGTTTTGAAGTACTCCCCTTATCTGTGGTATGTGTTGTCATAATATGGTTACAAGCTCTTTACAAATTCCAGTCATGTACTGCACCTAGAATGAGACAAATTAAAGACTGCCACAGCACATATTCTTCTTAAATTGTCACCTTTCTAACTCATTAACCTCTGAAACCTTTAATGGACAATTTCAGTTTCCAATTAAGTCAAGTCCATTTCTGAATTTAAGTGTTGCTTTCTGCAATATATTGCCACATTTTAATGCCAAACAGTGCAGATCCTGATCAGAGGGATCCTGTAGGAGCCCTCTGACCTGGGTATACACTTTTGCATTTTACAAATGTACTTTTTACAGGTACATGTACACTGTAAAGACAAGTAAACTCGTTGTTAGGGTTCAATGTTAACATTTAATGTTTGACTGCCCATGTAATCTAAATTAGGCTATAAGAAAGCCATACTGCAGTTTCGATTTTAAATAAAAATGTTTTCTTTTGACAACTCAAACAATGATGAAGGAAATTTTAGATACAACATGAAAGCGGCTGCATAAATTGTGACAAAAATAGAAGCAGAACTTAGATAGCACAGTCAAGTTTTCGTTCAGTGGCCAATCAGTAAGTAAGGCAGCATGAAGTTCTCTTATATAAATCAATGACAGCTTACAGCAGCACAAAAGTAATGCAGTCAGCTCCTATAGGAGCTTTTCTGCATGACTTGTGTCCTGCAGTAAGCTGACAACATTTATACATGACTTAATTTATTGACTTTTATGAGTGCTCTACACAAGTCTAACTGTAGAAAGAGAAGTGCCAAAATGCAGGTTATGATATGAAGCAAGACATATCATGGCAGCCAGACAGCACAAGTATACAGAGGTTAGTCATTGATCTGGTACTAAGAACATCAGTCATTTGGAAGATGTAAGCTTTCAAGTTTAACCTATTTCATTCAAGGATGACTCTCCCATCTTTAGTGTATTTGTACAGTATTTTTAGGTTCCCCATACTCTGAATGTTCAGAATGTTTGTCTGTCTGCAACAATATAATTATCAGATGGTCTAAATTAAGAATTTTCTAAAATTTCTTTTTTCAAGAATGATAGAGTCAGTATAATCCAAAACCAAATAATTCTTTGAAGAGTTTTCCCATTTTAAAACACATTAGTGATTATATACATATATTAATACCCATATGTAGGCAGAAGGTGCAAAACAATGTTATCATTTTACCAGGTATTTCAGAACAGTGAAGAAACAGACCTGCACATAATAGCAACAGATTTTATCATTACTGTAATTCCAGCCAAAGAACATATATGATGTAATAATGTTATCAACACCTGATCTTAATCCAAACTTACCTTAAGTGTTCATTTCAAGGACACACAATTTGGCTAAATACAACAAAGTCCTGTGCTAAAAGCACAGAAAGCATTATCCTTTTTCCATGTGGGAAAAGAGGATAAACATTATTTGTAAACAGTGTCCCTCTGATCTGGGTCTACACTGTCTGTACTGTATGTCATCATACCGGTAATTCTAAATTCTACTCATTTTGGAAACAAACCCCTTGTGAGTCAACGTAAACTTGTCAATTATCAGGATATGGGAGATTCCATTTTAAAACTCAGCATGTATTTGCAGTAACAAACACAAGTATACAGACATAAGCATACACTTTACCGAAACATTTACTGAGCAAATACAAATACAGTAACACCTCTCTATTACAACAACTAAAATAAGGCTAATTGATTGCACAAAAGACAGATGACAGCTTAAAGCAATGTGAAAGTATAACAGAAAGCTCCTAAAGGAGCTTCCTGTTTTACTTTTACTTTGCTTTAAGCAGCCACCTGCATTAAATACAATATACAAAACAATTTAGTGGTCGTAATAGAGAGGGTTTACTCTACAAGATCAAATACTGACAAGGCACCAGAGCAAACATCCCACTGATAAATCATAATTACTATCATACAATGAAATCTAACTCATCAATTACAATAGATTGATCAGAAACCCTCAAACAGTTCAATGTCAGAGCACTTTTCACAGCATGTAGCTAGCTACGAACAAACAAAACCAAAGATGATGCAACATAAACATTATTCTCTATACAGTCAACTTGTATTCAGCAACCATTCTTTAACCCTTAGCCCGCCAAATAAATTGTCGTCTGCTATATTTCTCGTCTGCTTCAAGTTTCAAAGTGCTTCAAAGTTGCTCAAAATTGCTGAAAATGTTGTCCGAGTGTCAAACAGCTTGGATCCAGATGAGACGCCGAGTTACTCGGCGTCTCATCCGGATCCAAGCTGTTTGCATATGGAGCTATAGTCGTGACTGGCAGGCTAAGGGTTAATCCTTTGCTTAAAAAATATGCCTTTTTTTACCATTTTCAATTATTTATTCATCCACTGAAGAAAATGGTTCAATTTCATACATATAATTATGAACATGTATTTATAATAAGAAATATTTTCTACATTCTAGCAGATAATAGGTTAAAGCAGGTAGAAAGTAAATCAGAATGTGCCTTAGGACACATTCTGATTTACTTTCAACCTGTTTTAACTGCATGGTCACCTGTAGTGCTGAAACGATTACCCGGGTAACCGTTAACAGTTATGAACTGCCGATTAACCGGTTACAAAGTCGGTAACCGGTTACTCGGAAGCCATTTTGTATTAACAAAAATGATGTCCAATTTGTCGGGAGCTACAGCCTTCAGCTATGTTTTCCGTTCAATTGAAATCTTTTACTCTAAGATATACATGATATTTAAGTTTTGAAATACAGTAGCATGTTGATTGATAAGGGTAGGGCGTTTCCTGATTTTTGTAAACATGTACATGGAGCTCAATACACAAAACGATGCCGTAAACAAAGTATTTTATGTGCACAATTCAATATACTTTTCAGGTGTTCTCAACACTGAATACTCGCTGCATCGTGACATTTTATTCTACGTTTAGTTAAAGAACCCTTATTGCACCTGTCTTTACAATAAATGCCGATTGGACAGTTTTAATTTACAACAAACTTGTCGTCGAAATATTGTTTCCTTCGCTACTTTCCGTTGACAGTTGAACTTGACACGCTTACTAACCTTCTGACCTCGAAATATTCGGTTTGCTTTGGATTTCTACCCTAGTAGCTTTATATGACGTTCGTGTAGGGAATTCCAGGAATATCCGCATGTCAATTTCAAATATATTTTTAGACCACCCAATCAAAATTGATAAAATAATAAAACCCGGTTAACTGAATCTACACTTCAATCGGATCGTCTCATAGTTTGCCAAAACTTAAAATAAGACAAGAATGGGACCAATTAATTATCTATACACATAATTATACACTGATATAACTCCGTGATCTACATGTATAACACAATGCGGGATACAAAGTCTTTATATTCGGCCGCGCATAATTATTCCGTGTGTTGGAGTTATTTTACAAATGCAACTTATTTAGAGAAGACATCGAATAGCCGCTTTTTAAACGATCTATTGATCAACAGATTCATGCAGTATACATGTAAGTTCATTTTATAAGATCAATAGATCTTTTCTCTTTGCAATTTATTAAAGACCTACGTCGGCATGCATGGTAGAATAGTTACAAAAAAGTATATTAATATTCATAAACAATTCTTTGGCACCACGACTTTATTATTGTATTATCGTTTACACACGCAAACTGTCTCCAAATTTGTAAGTGTCTATAGGTAAAACAGTTGAACGTTACCGTGTATACGTGCAACGTCCAACCCTTACTGACTATTGAGGTGTCAGGCATATTAAAGTTACGATTAACCGGTTAACCCCGGTTACGAGCAACGATTAACCGGTTACAAATTTCTGGTAACCGTTTCAGCACTAGTCACCTGTCTTCAAACCTAAGAACTGACTATGGGTTAAAGGGTTTAACCTATACTGTATGGTGAACGAGTATATCCTTCATTTGCAAACAGACTACAGTTATAACCTTTTCTCTTTCCTTACATTAACCCTATCCTTATAAATAAACCATAGGAAACTTTTCTCAGATTCTGATAGTTGGCAGCTTAATAACCCTCTTCCCCCCCAACAACAGAACTGCCCTTGACACTTTTACATTACAGCATGCTGAAAATAAAGCAGAAAGTTCATTAAGGAATATTCTGCTTAACTTTCAGCTTGCGTTAAAAAAACCTATTTTAAATGCTTTAAAACCAGCTTTGAGGGAAATGGTTCAAGCAGGTATGTAAAAGGCAAATTTATATTTCAATGGGGACTTAACAAGCTCTAAGGGAAAAGGTTAAGCAGTGAAATATCATAACCCACTACTCCATAAATATGCCATTTCACACCTTTAATTTATCACCCAATAAAAAAAATCCACTTTATACAAACATGAACATGTGCCATAGAAATAGTTCCAGACTATACTAAACCAGGCTGCTAAATTACTTTCAATTTGCCTAAAGATGTCTTCAAAGCCAGAAAACAGTCTATGAGGTAATGCATGTTTAAATAAGCAGGAATGAGTCACTAGGTATCCCCTACAAAAATACACCATTCAACATAACCTGGGGACTCACCTGTAAACATATTGTGACATAATTATGTCAAACCCATTTTTACATGTCTCTTCTTTTCTTTCAAATTTGCATGCAAAAAGTGTTGTTCAACAGTGACAGGTTTTGAGTTCAAGTCATGCCTAACAAGAAGTGTTTCATACTATCTGATATACAGCCTTATAAACATGTCCACTCATAAAAATGCTTTCTGTACCTACACTTTCTCATGATTCTATCCTGTTCTAATTAAAGCGATAACGATAAGATTTTTTTTGGATATCAAGATAGGTGAGTGCATAAAGCAGGCTAGTTTATAGTAAAATGAAAGTCTCCTTAAACATTTCCCTCATGGAAGTAGCTTTCAGGGCAGTCAACTTATTCCTCCACTGAAGAAAATAGTGCCAATTTCATACAGCCATGAACACGAACAATAAGAAATATTTCTATATCCTAGCAGAAGGTTACAGCTTTAAGCTGGCTGAAAGTAAACCAGAATGCACCTTCTGCTTTACTTTCAACCTGCTTTAAGTAGTCATGTGTCTCCAAAACTTAGAAACAGGCTATGGAGTAAAGGGTTAAGGGAGATTTGTTTTACTTTAGTCTGCTTTAAGCCTCCGCTTGCTTTACATATTATATAGTTGTTAAAACCTGACATACAAGGTGTCTGTTATTACTATATAGTTAAACCTTTCAGAAACAATACTCATGAAAAGCCTCTGTTGGGTTTTGGACAGGTGGCACCTTAGTGCAAGATAAAGGTAATGGAAAGGTTTCTGCACTTAATAGCTGCCGTGGCAGTCTTTAACACTTCACCCCGTAGCCTGTATCTAGCTTTGAAGACATGTGAGGTGGCAACTTAAAGCAGGTTGAAAGTAAAGCAGATTGCCAATTCTGCTTTACTTTCAGCCTGCTTTAACCTACCATCTGCTAGAATATAGAAATTATTTCTTATATGCTACATATTCATGACTGTATATTGTGGAACTATTTTATTCAGTGAAAAAGGCATAAAAAAGGCATAGAGGTATAAAAAGGTGTATTTATGGGGTAATTTAATGGATTAAACTACAAGATAATAACTGGTTAGTTGCTCAAAAGAGGAACTGTGTCAGCATATACAAAATTGTTTAACTTTGAATCTTAAACTTGCATCAATAGTCCTGTTCACCTGTTTGCAAAGCGAAGGTTTTATTTCATCATGATAACAGATCTAAATCAAAGCAAACTGACTTACATCTAAGAGGAGCATCTACTGGTATCTGCCTTGTTATATCAGCAGCTGTAACCTCGACATATAGTAATTGTTATAGCAGGTAGCTTACATGTCCTTCATGCCTCACAAGTACCCCCAGCCCTCGAGTCACTGGCTGAAAACACCTATACATCAACCCTCAGTCTCCCCTATACAGTGTCCTATAGTGCTGGGCAGGCCTGACCTACAACCAATCTTGTTACCACAGAGCTCCAGATAAGGAGAGCATTTCAAAAACTAAAATTTTAACCCTATGGCTGAAACACCTATACATCAACCCTCAGTCTCTCCTATACCAGGGCTGCCATTTTCCCAGATCATTCTTAAATCTTAGAATTTTTATCCTAGCAGATTGTAGCTTAAAGCAGATTAAAAGTAAAGCAGAATGTGCCTTAAGGCACATTCTGCTTTACTTTCAACCTGCTTTAAGTTACAAGTTGCTCTTGAAAAATAGAAAACTTGAAAATCTTAGGAATGTTCAAAATCAACTTATGGCAGCCCTGCTATACACAGTGTCCTAGAGCTGGGCAGGTCTGATCTACAACCAATCTTGTACAGGGCTCCTAATAAGGTCAGAGCATTTTAAAAACTAAAATCTTTCTTTCCGCTTTTAAGCCTATGGTGTCACTACTTAATAGAATCGTCTCATAGAGACGATTCTAATAAGTAGTAACACCATAGGATATGATGCTGAAATCAGTGAGAAAATGTTGGATTTGTTCAGTTTACTCCCACTTATCTGGAGCCCTGTTGTATTAACACATTACTCCATAAATATGACTTTATTCCTATGTATGTCTTTAATTTATTCCTCCATTGAAGGAAATAGTTCCACTTTATATGACCAAAATGAAATACTGTCTATATCTTAGTAGATAGAAGCTTAAAACAGGCTGAAAGTAAAGCTGAATGCTCCCTGAAGCAATCATCTGTCTTCAATAATGAAAACATACATGTACATGTATATAGCTTACTGCATTATTTGCATCATGCATTAAGTATTCACTTGTCTAAATAAGACCTCTACACTTGCTAACTTCCCTGGGTGGTCACTTCATACAAGATTGAGTCAGATATTACATGCTTGATTCTTATACAAGGAAAGTACAATGTCATGTTTGACTGTACATTTCTGACAAACTAAGAGGTTCTACTCCAAACAGACTCACCTCTTATTTATAATGTAGGTAATAAACCTCCAGAAAACTCTTTCAAACCCAATCTTCCTTGTTAGTGAATTCAATCCCACACTGTGTCTAATATAGAACTGCCAGTTTCCTAACAAAACACTCAAACTGTTGCCACCGTGAATAAACATACAGTTAAAACTCTTTTCTAGTAGCCAATCAATGAACAGGAATATATAATGTCTTATACAACCAGGTGATTGCTAAATGCAAAATAATAGTAATGCAGAAAGCTCCTGTAGGAGCTTTCTGCATTACTATTGTTTTGCATTAAGCTACAATCTGCCTTCTTCAATTTCATATAGATTTTCTTTTGAATGGCTGCTTAAAAGATGCTCCACGGCTACTATACTCATAAACAACATACATTCATACTGGTGTCAATCAGCCGTTCAGAAAACAATGTAAACAATCTTTACAACAGGTGGAAGCTTACTGCAAAACAACAGTGATACAGAAAGCAGTCAGGAGCTTTCTGCACTACTTCCAGCTTGCATTATGAAATCACCTGTATTATTAACCTTCATGTATCGTAAATAAATTTCTTTACAAATGATGCTCAAAAGTTAAGGTATGGTTTGGTTGTATTAGCTGTCCTGGTGGTTTTACATTCATATGATTATAAAACAGCTTCCTATGGCTTGTTTCAGCAACACTCCCTAACATTGTTCCTCTTTCAACACAGCTTAACCCATTCCCCCATAAATACACCTTTTACGCCTATGATTTATTCCTCCACTGAAGAAAATTGTTCCTTTTTATAGTGGTCATGGATATGTACCATAAGAAATATTTTCTATATCCTAGCAGATAAAAGCTTAAAGTAGGCTGAAATTTACTTACAACCTGCTTTAAGTGATCATCTTTCTTTAAAACTAGAAACAGGCTATGGGGTAATGGGTTAACCCTTTATCCGTTACCAGTGTATATGAATGCTATTTGAAAACAACATGGACCCAGATCAGGCAGTTCATGAAGAAGATCTCTAGGTCTGCACTGTTTTCTTACAGGATCGCTGGAAAGTACTATGTTAACTCTGATCATCAACCACTGAATAATATATCATCTACAAATCTCCCCCTACAATAAACATTTAACGTTCATCATTAGAACTATAACTTTGGCTGGTAAAATAAGGGAAATTGTACAGGCTCATGTCAGATAGATTCCATAAGAAAACTGTGCAGACTGTGATCAGACTGCTCCTTCAGGAGTTGTCTGATCTGGGTCATCCCTGTTTTCAAACAACTTCAATGTAACGCTTCTAGAAGTAATGGTTATCAGTCTTCAAGTGCCCTTCCAACCTCTGTGAAACAGCAGCCACAATGTATATGATAAGATGTGAAAGGTTATCTATTGCACCGGATAATGAAGGAACTAAAATATTGTTTTCAGAACAGTTTAACCCATTACCCCATAAATACGCCTTTTTACGACTTTAATTTATTCCTCTACTGAAGAAAATAGTTCAAATTTAAACAGTCGATGAATATGCGCAATGAGAAATGTTCTATATTCTGGCAGATGGTAGCTTAAAGCAGGCTGAAAGTAAAGCAGAATGTGCCTTAAGGCACATTCTGCTTTACTTTCACCTGCTTTAAGTGCTCAACTGTCTTTGAAACTTAGGAATAGGCTTTGCTTGGGGTAATGGGTTAATACACACATTTCCTACACTTAGCATACTACTTGCATGGTATACAGTGGAGAAGAGTTATTCTTTCCCATCTTAACGCAATACACTAAAATGGAGAAAATTACATCTTCTGAAAAGTCTGAAGATTTAGTTTCATCTGAGTGGGAAACAGCTCAGAGTCTGATCTGATTTCTGGTTACCCGGTGTTGGATCTGGCTCAGAACTATTTGCAATGGAAATTGTATAAGACTTATATAATAAAACGTGTTTATTGGGAAAGAATTACGTTTTCTCTACTGTATCATGTTTAGACTGTACTTTGAACGCAATCTGCAGATATTTCTCAGTCAATGGTCTAGTTTTACCTGACTTTCCCACGAAAAGTGTTATTTAACAAGGTGTTTGCCAAAAAGATGACCTATTTGTGGTTCTGTTTCATGACTCACTTAAAATAATTGTTTTTCTAAAAATTTGCATAACCTACATACATGTCTACACATAAGATTTAGAGAAAAAAGATTTGTCTTTGAGTATCAGAAACAAGTTTTTTTGAACCAGACTGCAAACCAAGTAATATGGTATATGGTCAGGTATAAAACTGTTTGTTCTCTTGATTTGAATATCTGAAAAATATTAAGAAGAAAATGTCAACTTCAAAGTTAAAGCAGATGCAATTTTGAGTACTATTGTATGTAAGGTATTCTTTGTAGAAGGATAAAACGTTACAGATCTGCCTTTAGAATGTTTAAAGTCATTGATCTATTTTTGGAATTATTAAAATACAATTCTATGCCCATATTGTCAATTACAATATTAAATAATTATTCTCAACTCACAATGCTTCAATGTTTATTTTAAATCATCCAAACAAACAGTTAAACCCTGTTAGTACAAAGAAAGAATACACATTGATAGTGTTTAACTAAAGACACATGGCAGCTAAAGCAAGATGAAAGTAAAGCAGAAAGATCCTTTAGGGTCTTTCTGCTTTACTTTCATTTTGCTTAAAGCAGCCAACTGTTCAAACATCAAAAACAAATATCTGTGTAAGCTAAATTTTGAAAGGTTTCATTGTACGATACTTTTGTTAAATACTTCAAAATGCTTTTTCCAGCAGCTCATTTCACAATGCAGTTGATGGAGGTAATAAAATGTTGATCACACACCTGTCATGTAATTTTCTATTGCTGGGTTAATCCTGATGGATGAGTATCCTACACGATTTCACCATCACATACAATACCTTCTGTATAGGGTGACTGAAGATAAACATTTCGAGAATGAAAACTATGTCAAATGTCACAAATGCAAAGGTCTAACTTTCATCCTTTAACCTTTTTCTCCACAGAAGCACCTTTTGGACACAGCCATCTACCCTTTCATGTAAGCATCACCAATTATTTCATGCTTAAAGCAAGATCAAAGTAAAACAGAAAGCTCCTACAGGAGCTTTCTGCTTTACTTTAATCTTACTATAAGTACCAGCCTGCCTTAAACTAATAGTTGGCTGTAGGTTTGAATGGTCAGATGGCAATTGATGAAAGGCCAATTAAGGGTTAACCTTTTATCTACCTTAGCATTCCTTGACCAACATTTGTAGACAGTTTGGAACTTTGGATCCAGATTAAATGGTAAGTAAAATTAATAGGCATCTTCTATTATGGAATAGGATATCAATCTGTTTGAATTCTGATAAGATAATCTCATAATTACTGATTAGAATCCAAACACTTTGATATTCACAAAGATGTTCCTTTCAAAAACTTTAAAAGACAAGAAAGATAAATTTGAATATTTTTGTTTGCACATTAAAGTTTTAAGGCAGACAATATTTTGACAAGAGAATAAAAAGAGTTAAAATCAAACAACAACAAATCCCTCCACAACAAAGCAGCCAGTGTCTTATAATAGCTGGATCCTTATCAAAGATAAACAAATTTGTACCAAAAACAGTCAAATTAACCAAGATATTATGTAAAGTTTTTTGTTACCATTGTAGGCGAACAAATATGGCCCATGGCAAAAATTCAGATACTGGAGAATTCTGCAAAATATTTTACTCTTCTCCAACTGAATTTTATTCTCTTTTTCTTTTCTATGTTAACCCTTTACTCAATCGATATGCATATTTACGCATTTAGTTTATTCATACCCTGAAGAAAATAGTTAAAATTAAACAGTCATGAATATGTATAATAAGAAATATTTTCTATATCCTAGCAGATAATAGCTTAAAGCAGGCTTTAAGTGACCATCTTTCTTTAAAACTTGAAACAGGCTATGGGGTAATGGGTTAATAGCAGGAGAAGGGTTAAGATGTTACTACCAACTAAAGAAACCTAATTATGAATATGTATGGATCCTGATCAGGCACAAATACTCAAGCTCTAATGAGTGGAAAACAGTGTAGATCCTCATTTGATGTCACTTTCAAGTATGACTGATCTCAGTCCTTTTTTCTCACATCACAGTTTGCACTAGTTACAGTGGAGAAAACGTTATTCTTTCCCAATAAACGCGTTTACGCTAAATCTATTATTTTCACTGCAAACAGTTTGAAGCCAGATCAGACGCCGGGTAACCCGGCGTCTGATCAGGCTCCGAACTGTTTGCCACCATGATAAAGATGAATTATCAGAATTGTCCAAAAGTTGTACTTTTCTACGTTGTAGTGTTTTGCGTTTGCGTACGTTTGCGTTTAAACGGGAAAGAATAACAGATTCTCCACTGTATAAGGCTTCTGAATATAAAACAACTACCGGTAGTTAGGCTAACATGCTTTCCAGCAAGACACATATAATATGATATACTCCTCTTGTCTCTGTACTTTTAATAGACTGTGAATATTTATGCATGGATCAATGTAAACGAATTTATAAAGACAAAGTATCTGTATGTGAACATATGTCTGAACTTTAGAGCAATAACAAAATGCTGAGGCACAGCTGAGGCTGACAGTAGCCTCACAGTCATGGCTGTGCCAACAGGGCTCCAAGGCTAGTCAATACATAATAGTCAATCTTGTACTAAGCAACAAAATCAAGACTCATCTGCAGTACATCAATACATGTGGTTGTTTTATGCAGGACAGAAATAATGCAGAAAGCTCCTAACAGTCACTTGCTTAAATAATTAAGAGGACCTCATACCACTTCACTAAGTGGTTCCTTAATACAAGAGTGACTGTATTAGGATAGTCTTTAAACCTTTACTCCACAGCCTGTTTCTAATATTGAAGACAGGTGACAACTTAAAGCATATTGAAAGTAAAGCAGAATGTGCCTTAAGGCGCATTCTGCTTTACTTTCAGCCTGCTTTAAACTACCGGTACCATCTTTTAGTATATGTGAATTATACTCATGGTTGTATGAATTGGATCTATTTTCTTCAGTGGAGGAAAAAATTACATGCGCTAAAAGGCGCTTCTATGTGGGAAAGGGTTAACCCTTTCCTTAACAATGAACACATGTTGATGCCTAATGGGTTTCATGCTTCTTACCCTACCATGAACCTATGGAAACATTCTGCTTTACTGACAGTCTGCTTTAAGCATTTCTTGGTCTTTTACTGAAATCAAATTAAGAGGGAATTGTTACCATGGGTATGCGAAGTCAGGTGGCAATTTAATGCAGACACGACACAATGAAGAAAGCACCTATAGGGATTTTTTCTGCATTACTTTATTCTGTATAAGGCAGTCACCTATCTTTAGCAATCCCTATGCTTCTTCACCAATTGGCAACACAAGAGGTTTGACTCCCGCCTGAAACAACTTTTAAAAGCATGAAAATCGACAATAAGACATAGTCTAACTTCATTTGACAAAAAACATCAATAATTGTCCTTTCGACCTTTTACCTAACAGTAGACAGGTGTCAATCAAACAAATAGCAACTGACAAAACATTTACAAGATCCATGAGATTTGTACTTTTACCTTTGGACTGTAGAAATGAATATTTAAATAGTGCATTTGCTTCAAATCTCAGACACGGCAAGCAAATATGCGGCTGCCTGACATCCGACTTTGAGTGACGATGATGGTATGATCAAGTTCTATTCACCCTTTTCTCTCAGCTTATTTTCAGTTTACGAGGCAGGTGGCTGCTTTAACAGGCTGAAAGTAAAACAGAAAGCTCCTGAAGGAGCTTTCTGTTTTCCTTTCAGCCTGTTAAAGCAGCCACCTGCTACGATACTGGAGAAATTCCTGTAGGTTCCTTTACTCAATTCCAAGATATTTGGTAGCTATCATGACAATACTAAGAGGAATAGGTAAAGGTGTAAATCGACACTTCTATGGGTGAAAGGATTGTACATGTACTAGATGCAGCAGCTTAAAGACTCACAACTGACAATAGTCCACAATGGCCCATGAAGACAGTGGCGGCTGACAGGGTGTAATCAACTTTGTCACTCAGGTGTAAATAATCAATTAGTACCACTCTAGTTCGACATCACTCCTGGAGTACATCCAAAAACAAATCAGCATTCACAGGTGTGAGAAAGTTTGATAAAATCTATGTTATGTTAAACCCAGTGCACTTGGGAAACTGGATCTAAAGACTTATGGCAATGGTTTGGAACTCGATCACAATAATTAGCGATACAGTATGAATAGTATAAATATGCGTTCCCGAGGCGTCATCTATGGGTCCTGCAGGAACCCCCACCCCCTTCACACCAATGGGTCCTGCAGGAATCTCAACAACCCCCCCCCCCCCCCCCCCCCAACACCATTTATCCCAATTACTGTCAAACCCGTGTCTAGCAACCAAGAAAATGTATTGCTATCTAAATCCGTTACTGTGAAAATGAAACGTAAGAAATATTTCCTCTATCCAAGCAGATTGTAGCTTAAAGAAGGGCCAAGGCTGCAGGGGCCACCTGCTTGAAGTGGTCACCTGTCGTCAAAACGAAGTAACAGAAAATGGGCTAAAGGGTTAATACAGAATGATATATATGAGCGTTAAATGCAGAACAAAAGTGTAATAATGTGGGAAAGCACCATCATATACACTAATAGCAGAAGGGTTTACTCTAGGGTAGCTAGACCAATGACTAAATTATTCAGATAACGTTTCAGTAAGAGTTATTTTATTTTGTGCTTTGAAAGCAAATCAGACTCAACAGGAAATCCTAACAATATCAATAGGCAGGCCTTGGTACCTTAGTGTTACTTTATTTCTTAGTTCTATAGATGGAAGAATTACATAGAAATAGTACATAGTCACACATTTTGCTACTATGCTTTGGGAGTCCTACGGGAAAACTCGTAATAGAAGCATGTGTGGAGATAATCCCTCTATTTAAAACAATGAGATTATCAAGTGATAATCTACTAATATTTCCCAAATATTTTTTCTTGATCTTAACAGAAATTCTGACCAAGGCCAGCAATCAATGACAGTCATTTGGACTGCCTGTCAAACGCAATGAGACGCTACTTTTCTCCATAATGAAATGTCCACTGACCATTTCCGTTGTTGGTCAAGCATTGTGGTAGCTATTGATTTCTGCCACCATCCATCACATTAAAGTGCCCAATATTGTCCTCATCAAAGAAGCCCGCTCACTGCTGTGTTAGTATGAACAATTTCTTGGAAAGCTTTGTCCAAGGCTAAATACACATGATGTGATAGTCCAATGTAAACAGCGCTCGTTAAAAGTACAAACAAATCGCAGACATATCCCTTAATATGTATGATGCTGGAACCAGATATATATGCATTGCAAGCAGTGCAGACCCAGATCAGAGGGCTCCTGAAGGAGCCATCTGATCAGGGTCTGCACTGTTTGTCATATTTTTAAAACTTTTGTCACTTACTGTTTGAGAGTAAATGTAAGTCATTTACCAGGAAACAGACGAGTCCATTTGACAATTTAGCAAGGTAAGGATTTAAGTCCTAGTTTGTTTTTCATTGTGTTTTCTGATATCTGAATTAGCGCATTGATAAATGGCTTTTGTTAAATAAACATTCTAATGAACAGGTCCAATCTTTATGTGGCTGGAATCAGGATTTGAATCCATGAACCAGAGTTTGTTAAATCATAACAATCCAACAGTTCAAATCGTTTACACATTCTAACCTAGTGACAAGATTAGTATTCTTATCAACTTCAAACAGGTTTACCTGTAAAGAGTATACTTGTCCAATGCATACAGTGTAGACCAATGATCAGAGGGCTCCTGCAGTAGCTATCTGATCATTTGTCTTCACTGTTTGTTGTTTTACAATTTATTTACAGCAAACACCCCTTCAAAGTTAGAAATAGACTAGATTTTATTGGCAACTGGAACTGTTCCATTTAAAGTTTCAGTGGTGAATGAGATAAAGGGTTTACTCCCCTGGCACCTCATAAAACATTCCAGGAAAAATAAACAAGATCTCACTGATCAGATGCCTTAATTATTTACCATAATTGTCGGGTACTACAAGCTGGTCCAGATAATTTCTCATTAAAGGGAAATAACTCTTGGAAATCTTTTACAGCTGATAATTATTAACTTCTCTCAGAACAAAAGCAATTTTTACAGCAGTCTGGACACACGTCCAGTGAGGTCCAGTCATAAATTTCGCTGACTTCTTAATTAAACCCTTACAGTGCTAAGCACACTTTGAATCACAACTGCAAACAGTAACAGTTACTGTTGGGACCCTGAATCCTGACAATA
Organism: Gari tellinella; assembly: GCA_922989275.2. Lineage (NCBI taxonomy): Eukaryota > Metazoa > Mollusca > Bivalvia > Cardiida > Psammobiidae > Gari > Gari tellinella. The sequence goes on along the minus strand of OV277863.1, from coordinate 11,072,775 downwards.
CGCTCTGAGTAACAGGAGCCTGATCAGGATCCAAAATGTTTGTCACTTGTATCAGAATTCTGAAAGAACTTATTGTGAAATTGAGCAGGTAACAGTTTGACATGGACAAACTTATTTTAGCATTAAAAGAAAGAAGATATTAATGAGAGTAAAGGGAAATAACTAAATCTTGTTTCATGAGCTGATCTAAGATAAGCATCATGATGGTGGCACATCTTTAGCTCACTACAGGCAACTGAAATAGCTGTTAGAAATAGTTTGGATCTAGATGAGAGGCCACGTTAACCCAAACAGCGCAAAATCAATCGGATGTGATTACCAAATGAAATGAAAGACACCTAGTAATAATCGATATACTCTCATTATTTCTGCAAAAAGACTTGTAAATTGTACAGAAGAAAGCTGCCAAGCACGCTAAAGGTTAATCTAATACCATAATGAGAGTATAGCTTCTTTATTCCATAAATCACCATATCTGAATCAGGAACCTTTTAATACATGTACTAAACTGTAGCAAAGGGACAAAACTCTGCAACACATTCTGTTACTTTAATACTTTCAATAAAACTACTCTTACCACAGCTTATATGAAGGCTCATTTTGATGTTACAAGAAACGTGAAAGCTTGAAACAGGATAAAAGTAAAACAAAGCAGGAGCTTTGATTTACTTTCATTCTGCTTTAAGCTACCACCACTTTTTTACACCATGGCATCATAATTTTAGTCTCCTTCAAGGTGTGTATTAACCCATTACTCCATAAATATGCCTTTTTATGCCTCTAATTTATTCCTCCACTGAATTAAATAGTCCCAATTTATACATTCACAAATTTATATCTTGATATATTTGCTATATTCTAGCAGATGGCAGCTTAAAGCAGGCTGACAGTAAAGCTGAATGCGCCTTAAAGCGCATTCTGCTTTACTTTCAACCTGCTTTCAAACGACACCTATCTTCAAAACTAGAAACAGACTATGGTGTAATGGGTTAAAAGATATATAACCTACTGATGCTGAACCTGCAGCTACTAAAATCGTGTGGACTATTTTTGCATTTATTACCTACATGGACCATAAAAAGAACAAAATACTTAATACATGTAGAGCAAAACTCCTTGAACCATAAATATCTGCAAAACTTAATGATTTTCTTCATCCACAAGTTAACATTAATTTGTTCTACTTGCTCTGGCTGCTAAAGAAAAGCTTCTCTGTACCTGTAACTGTTTGATAGCCGAGTAGGTTTACGAATGTATCTAGCGCTTTATACTTTCTTCTCAAATTTTGTCACTGGCAAAAGAAAAATATAGTTAACCAATTACCGCATAGACTGTTTCTTGTTTTGAAGATATTTGACCACTCAAAGCAGGTTGAAAGTAAAGCAGAATGCACCTTAAAGGTGCATTCTGCTCTACTTTCAGCCTGCTTTAAGCTACCATCTACTAGGATTATAAAGAAAATATTTTTATGGTACATATTCTTGACTGCAAAAATTGGAAGTATTTTCTTCAATGGAGAATAAATAAAAGGTGTATTTATGGGGGAATGAGTGAAACACGTACATGTTTTAAACTTTACAAAACAATCAAAAATACCCTTTAAGTACATCAAGCTTACCTTACCCAGCTCAGCTGCTATTTTTCTCAATTAAACATCCACAGTCTTCTTAAGAATCAAAATCAAGAGTGTTACACTTGAAACTGAGTTCTTGCAAAGTGAAATAATTTGTATAGTTGTAACCTGGTATGATCCATAAATTTAAATCCGTAATTATGCACTTCAATGCTTAAGCGAAACTAATTACCACTTTGAGTCAACATGTAAATAATTATATATTTCTTAAACACCATAAAAAATATTATCTTAAATATTGATCGCTGCGTTATGCACAAACACATAAATTCAGTCAGTATCAAGTTCACAAATCAAACTTGTTGAAATGTAATTTTCAAGTGTGATACTGCCAGCTTGAATGTCATAACAAATATATTACTTTCAACCTCAGATTTGCAGAAATTGATTGAAAGTATCAGAGTTTTGCCCAGATCAGTTTCACATTTGTAAGACCTGATCTGCATCCAAACTATTTGCAAAAGTCATCAGATTTTTTAGAAAATCACCACCAAGTGCAAATAGTTTAAAGCAACCAAGTCAACCATTATTAAGAAAATAAAAGTGCATTTTTTAGGGCAAGTGGCAGTTTTGCTAAAACCTCACACAGGAGCTTTTTGCATCACTTTCGTTATGCATTAACCCTTTACTCCATAGCCTGTTTCTAGTTTTGAAGATAGATTACTACTTAAAGCAGGTTGAAAGTAAAGCAGAATGTGCCTTATATAAGGCACATTCTGCTTTACTTTCAGCCTGCTTTAAGCTATCATCTGCTAAAATATAGAAAATATTTTGTATGTTAAATGTACATTACTACATAAATTGGTACTATTTTTGTTTCAATGAAGGAGTAAATTAAATGTGCTAAAAGACGCTTCTATGGAGGAAAGGGTTAAACAGTGCCTGCCTATAAACACACTTAATCCAGTGGTCCCAAATTTCTGAAATTCAAACTGCTGACTATTCACTTGCTTGCTGAAGCAACAAATCTATACTACTGTCAATATTGACAGCTCACAACATCAAATATGAATGACAGACACACTTAACATCTACCTGTAAACAGAGGTAATCCTTTTATACTCTGAGGCAAATATAAACATGTATATGTGAATATAAGCACACCCTCATTCCTTAATTGAACAGTCAAACTTGTGTTGCGCAATAATACACTAGACTAGAAAAGGAATTGTCTTCAAAACTGGTGACAACTTAATGCAAGACTAAAGTCATGCAGAAAGCTCCCAAAGGGAGCTTGCTGCATAACTTTAGTCCTGCATTAAGCAGTTACCTATTATGCTCTTTTTATATTGGAATTTCTTTCCAAAAAGGTGTGACAGTATACAGACAAGTACACCCGGATGCTTTGTATTATATAAACAATTACCTGCTCAGTTACTTCCCCATTCAAGATCTGCGCCTAATGGTTATACCAGTTGCACCAGTTAACACCATGGTAAACATAACAGTGTCTATACTTAAAAATATCTCCATCTGTAGATGCACCCAAAATAATTGTAATAATCCTCAACACCTTGGAATAAGCTGACTGGCAAATCTGAAACAGTTTAGATCCAGATCCCACCCTTTCATCAACAAGTACAATACTTACCAGAGCTCCAGATAAGGGGAGTATTTAAAAAACTAAAATCTAATTTCTTCATTAAACCCTTTGGTGTCACTACTCATTAGAATCGTCTCTTCGAGACGATTCAAACGAGTAGTCACACCATAGGATTTGGTGCAAAACAAGCGAGAAAATGCTGAATTTGTTCCTTTTAATCCCTCTTATCTGGAGCCCTGCTTACTATAAATGTTAATGTTGTAATATTGTCTTTATGTTTCCATTAATCTGTCAATGAACCCAAAACATCTCCGGTATCCTCAACACAATGAAGCAGCGTCAGACTGCCAATAAAGAACAGTTTAGATCCAGATCATATCCTAAGAAAGATTAACACAATCTGACTGTACTTTCAACACTAATGCTGTGATTTTTAGTCGAAACCTAAATATTCCAAACCCCACATGACATATCAATACATGTATTTTCTGAAATCGACAAATTCAGCTGCTGAAGACCAGATTATGAAACTACTGAGACTTGTGAGTGACATTTCGTGGGGAATCCTACTCTCCCCTGTGACACGCCTCCTACGACAGGAATCCTCAGTCGGTAATGAAGATATAAGAAGCTTTAGAAATTCAACCTCTACACTGGAACCCCTTTACACTGAAACTTCAACCAATACATGTTGCAAACATTTTGGATCCTGATAAGACATTGGCGTCTGATCAGAATCCCAAATTTTTTGTCTCTTTATTCTTTTTTTTCTTCTTTTTTTTTAAAAAAAGGCAAAATAATTCTATTTCAGCAGACATCATATTGAGCCTGATCACATCTTAATAACTCTTCGCATGCTAGCGTCGGATATATCTGCCACAGTGATTACCTTTGCAAACAGTTTGGATCCAGATGAGAGGCCGCGTAATGCGGCGTCTCATCAGGATCCAAACTGTTTGACACTCGGTCTGACCCTGTTTTGAAAAGAAAATTAGAAAATTCTATTTTTAGAACATCAGCAGACGACAATAATTATTGTTGCTGACAAAAAAATTACCCAGCATGCAAAGAGTTAAACTTACAAGGTCGATGACTGCCTTCAGTAGATAATAATTAAACTAAGCTCATGCAGAGCTGCCTATGAATTAAACAAAATCCGATAATGCTGGCAAACATAGCGTCCATAAAGACACGGATAAATGTATTTTTCAAATCGCCTATTTATAAGTCTCAATAAATGCACAGCAACCACTCTTAAGATTGCCCTTGAAGAATCTAGATACAAGCAGTTGCTTAATGCAGGGTAGAAATTATTCTTATCCTATATTGAGTAGACACTAGTCTTAAGAGATATCCATGCAACTTCCAATCGAAGAGGTCACTTAACCCATTTACCCATAAACATGCCTCTAATTTATACCTCCACTGAAGAAAATAATTCCAATATGAACTATAATGAATATACAGCAAATGAAATATATTCTATTTTTTAGTAGATGGTAGATATAAGCAAGCTGAAAGTAAAGCAGAATGCGCCTTAAGGCGCATTCTGCTTTACTTTCAACCTGCTTTAAGTATATATAGTCACCTTGTTTCAAAACTAGAAACAGGCTATGGGGTAATGGGTTAGTACAAAATGTTCTATTTATTCAAGCTAACCTTCTATCATAAACCAGTCAATGTTAGATCCTGTGACAAACAGTGTGTGTTTCCCAATACCGACTTGGCGAGCGAGTGAGTGCTGCGTTATTTTGAACAAATATCTCCTATTGATTGTGGGGATTTTCTTCGCTGTGACTCATTTTAAGGGGTTTCTATATTTGGGAGAGAAAGTTGAGGAACATTTGTTGATGCTGAAGAAATGTTTACGTGATACGCATACAGGTCTGATACTGTGGCTGAAAGTTATAAGCACAAATACCATTGAGTCTGAATTCTAAAGCTTCTCTTTCAATGGATAGTATTAAATACTTTTACAAGCATTAACCCTTAGCCCGCCAAATAAATTGTCGTCTGCTATATTTCTCGTCTGCTTTAAGTTTGAAAGTGCTTCAAAGTTGCTCAAAATTGCTGAAAATGTTGTCCGAGTGTCAAACAGCTTGGATCCGGATGAGACGCCGAGTTACTCGGCGTCTCATCCGGATCCAAGCTGTTTGCATATGGAGCTATAGTCGTGAGTGGCAGGCTAAGGGTTAAATTGAACTCAATAATTTAAATTAATTCGAGAAGATTCTAATGAGTAGTGGTCACAAACAAGACTGCACGTTCAATAAACGCTTATGCCCGCGTTGGCATCCATGACAATATATTCTGAAGTCCAAATTAGGTCAAGGTCAAACTGAGCTTGGGTAATATTATAGTTCAATGGGTAATGGTCCAAGGCATGAGCTTGGGTAATATAGTTCAATCGGTAATGGTCCAAGGCATGAGCTTGGGTAATATAGTTCAATCGGTAATGGTCCAAGGCATGGGTGGATTAGTAGTGATCCAAGTTAACAACTGTATAAGTATCAAAGCATTGTAGTCATTTATATTGATGCAAGACGAAACGGTAAAATCTAGTTAACCAAGAAATAGCCCATTTAAAATGTTCTAAGTCCAAAGTAGGTCAAGGTGAAGGTCAAAATCAATGTTGGGTAATATTGGTGGATAGAGAATGGTCCAAAGCAACAACTGTATAAGTATCCAAGCATTTGAGTAAGCGGTGTTGATGCTAGACGAAACGGTAAAATCTAGTTAACCAAGAAATAGCCCATTTAAAATGTTCTAAGTCCAAAGTAGGTCAAGGTGAAGGTCAAAATCAATGTTGGGTGATATTGGTGGATAGAGAATGGTCCAAAGCAACAACTGTATAAGTATCCAAGCATTTGAGTAAGCGGTGTTGATGCTAGATGAAACGGTAAAATCTAGTTAACCAAGAAATAGCCCATTTAAAATGTTCTAAGTCCAATTAGGTCAAGGTGAAGGTCAAAAACAAGGTTGGATGACATTGGTGGATAGGGAATGGTCCAAGGCAACAATTGTATAAGTATCCAAGCATTTGAGTAAGCGGTGTTGATGCTAGACGAAACGGTAAAATCTAGTTAACCAAGAAACAGCCCATTTTAAAAGTTCCAAGTCCAAAGTAGGTCAAGGTGAAGGTCAAAATCAATGTTGGGTGATATTGGTGGATAGAGAATGGTCCAAAGCAACAACTGTATAAGTATCCAAGCATTTGAGTAAGCGGTGTTGATGCTAGATGAAACGGTAAAATCTAGTTAACCAAGAAATAGCCCATTTAAAATGTTCTAAGTCCAATTAGGTCAAGGTGAAGGTCAAAACCAAGGTTGGATGACATTGGTGGATAGGGAATGGTCCAAGGCAACAATTGTATAAGTATCCAAGCATTTGAGTAAGCGGTGTTGATGCTAGACGAAACGGTAAAATCTAGTTAACCAAGAAACAGCCCATTTTAAAAGTTCCAAGTCCAAAGTAGGTCAAGGTGAAGGTCAAAATCAATGTTGGGTGATATTGGTGGATAGAGAATGGTCCAAAGCAACAACTGTATAAGTATCCAAGCATTTGAGTAAGCGGTGTTGATGCTAGATGAAACGGTAAAATCTAGTTAACCAAGAAATAGCCCATTTAAAATGTTCTAAGTCCAATTAGGTCAAGGTGAAGGTCAAAACCAAGGTTGGATGACATTGGTGGATAGGGAATGGTCCAAGGCAACAATTGTATAAGTATCCAAGCATTTGAGTAAGCGGTGTTGATGCTAGACGAAACGGTAAAATCTAGTTAACCAAGAAACAGCCCATTTTAAAAGTTCCAAGTCCAAATTAGGTCAAGGTGAAGGTCAAAATCAATGTTGGATGATATTGGAGGATAGGGAATGGTCCAAGGCAACAACTGTATAAGTATCCAAGCATTTGAGTAAGCGGTGTTGATGCTAGACGAAACGGCAAAATCTACTTAACCTGTTACGGACCGAAGGACGGATGCACGGACGGTCGGACAGACAGACGGACAGGACGATTACTATATGCCTCCGCATCTATAGATGCCGGGGGCATAAAAAGTAGCGTTTTGTAGAGATTATACATCAGTGCCTTTTTACTTTCTATAATAGAGGTCGAAATTTGGTGACTTCCCAATTGCAAAAAGCCTCTTTTTCCCCCCAATTTTGGTGAAAGAATTTCCCCAAAATACAATGCTGAATTACCCCATATGTTGACATATGATTCTCCTGACAGTTACCTATATAAACAATTCGAATAATGTTCAAATTAGAATTATTTTGGTGTAGTCCTGTCCTGTTTTCAAGTATAGAATAAAATGTAACTTTGTATTAATTTTATTGTATGTACCTTAATTACATCTATGTTGACTGTCATGTGTTTATGAAGTATCATTAAAGTCAGTTTACATTTTCCCAATTTGGCTGAAAATCACTCTTGAATTTTCCAAAATGCTAGGCTAAGGCCCATTCCCAATCTTTGGAAAAAAGGCTCAATACATGTACAAAGTCAATGTATAAAGGAAACAAGATGTGTTTGTTAAACACTATGCCTCCTGATGTGACCATGACCTCTAAATGACCTTGACCTTTGCCTGACATGATCAAACTTGTACTGAGGTTAATGGGCTTCTTGAGAGGCCTAATATGAAGTTCACCACATGAAATTCCAAAGTTCATGGCCAATATTAAATTTAGCATATTTGACCTCTAAATGACCTCTAAGCTAAATGACCTTGAGCTTTGTCAGGCATGACCAAAGTTGTACAGAGTTTAAAGGCTTCTTGAGTTGAGTACACATACCAACAAATATGATGTCTCCATCACATGCATTTCAAAATCATGGCCTTTAAAGTTATGGATAGACAAATAGAATGACAAATGAACAAACAGACAGACAGACAGACCAAAAGCAATATGCATAATTATAGACTACTAATTTATAGTTTGATAACTCAAACTCATTTAAATCAAATACATGTTTACCATATTCCAAAGTTAAAGCATGGCCTAGCTTTGTTTTTTAACTTTGGAATATTGTTAAGTTCAAAATTCAACTCAATGTAGAATATTAAGAAATGCAGGTAAAGTTTGACTTAACTCTTTCCTCCCTAAAACTTCAAATGGAAAATCCCAATTTCCATTTTAGTCTAGTCCATTTCTGACATTTAAGAGTTGTTTTTGTCAATGTTTTGCATTATGGCAAACAGTGAAGACCCAGATCAGAGGGCTCCATAAGGAGCCCTCTGATCTGGGTCTTCACTGTTTGCATATGACAAGTACACTTTTCACATGTATACTGTTTTAAAAGGTCGCCTATAGGCGGGACTAGGGTTCAAAGGGTTAAGCTGGTTCGAAATATCAGGGTTTGACTGTTTTTCAGATAATGCCCAGGGTACCCTGGTCTCAAATCAAATACCGGTACTATCAGTATTTATTAACACTTTGTATGCTAGTGAAAAATCATGATTACCTTTGCAAACAGTTTGGAAGCAGATGAGACACCGACTAAAACAGCATCTCATCTGGATCCAAACAGTTTGTCAATCTGAACCTATTTTGAAAAGAAAATTTAGCTAACTCTAAATTTAAAGCAGTAACAGACAACAGTTGTCGCAGACAGTAATTTTACCTGGCGTTCAAATAGTAATGTACTCCAGAGAGAGTCCCTTTGTTCTTTGATATCTGTCCATCTCCATGGATCAGGTCTTTGAGATAAGTACTTTAATTAAAGTGATTGACTGTATCATTTCGAGAGACTATCGATGTTACTAACTGATATAGACATTCCACAGTTCAATTGTCAACTTGCAAACAGTTAGCTCCCATAAATCGCTGACATATTTATTGTCAATCTGAGATAGGTGATCAATTAAATCATTAACCTAGTTGTGAAACGTGTGCATCTACTAAAAGACTAACAATATCAAAACAGAGAAGACCAAGATCTAAATTATCTAATTGCCTTAACCCTTTACTACATACAGCCTGTTTCTAGTTTTGAAGACAGATGACCACTTAAAGCAGGTTGGAAGTATAGCAGAATGCACCTTAAGGTGCATTCTGCTATACTTTCAGCCTGCTTTAATTAGACTGCAAGAATATAGACAATATTTCTGATGATACTTATTAATGACTAGTGTGGGTTTAATAGTTAATGATGGTTACAAAGCCACTTTCACACTATCACTGCTTGTATAAATGTATATTGTCAATACCTTGTACTATAGGCTGGAGGCCTGAACGTATCAATAAACTATTGTCTTGTCTTGTCTTGTCTAAATTAGAACTGTTTTGTTTACTGGAGGAATAAATTAAAGTTGTATAAAGGTGTACATTTATTGGATGACACTGTGATTTCTCATGAGGTCTACACTATTAAAATAATCTAATGTGATTTCTCATGAGGTCTACACTATTAAAATAATCTAATTTATATACTTACATTTTTGTTTATTGATATAAATTACATCCATATTTCAATTTTTTACTTTCAGCTTACTTAAAGCTACCATCTCCAATCAAACAATCTGTGATTCCTCGTTTGAGTGCATTTATCAAACCAGTATAGGTATCCAATGGTGCTGATATGGAGGAAGCAGTGAGGGCTTCCTATCATTCCTATGGCATTAACTGGAATGCTCCATGCAGTTGATGGTAGAAATTCATTGAAATATAAACAGGTGAAACACAGCGTCATTTGAGAGCTTCAGACATAATAATATAGGCCTAAACCCTTTGATCCTTTTCTATTCCTCATAGAACTGCTATTGCTTCTCCAATGTCCTAATAAAAAGCCATATATGAAATGTGTCCTGCATTCTTACAAAGAGATACTTAAAGCAAGGTGAAAGTAAAGCAGAAAGCTCCTTTCAGTCTGCTTTAAGACACCACCTGTCTTAGACATTGAATCAAATGTATGGTGGAAATGGTTAACCAAACTTTATAAAATACAGATGATATAAATATTGAAGCAGACATCATGACAGTGTAAAGTTTAAGAGCAGACAGTAGGACTTAGTCTGGCTATAATTTTCCAGTAAATTCAGTTTATGGGCACCAGATGTACAATAAAACAAACACTCTCAGGTAGCAGAGCCAATTATGCGCAAGAAGGGCTTGAAGCTCATATACCACTTCTGGAAAGAGTTGGTATGGTCTAATGGTTCTAGCTTATGTCTTAAGTTTTAGAGTAGACTGTGGTCTTGAACTTTACAGGTGAATGCTTGATGTGGGATAAAATAATGCAGAAAATTCATAATTAGGAGTTTGGAGATTCTGCATTATTTTAATTTTACATTAATCAGCTGCTTATCTTTTTTAAGAGCTACTGAAATACGTGCTTACTTAAACCCTTTACACCATAGCCATGATAGCCAGTTTCTAGTTTTGAAGATGGGTGATCTCTTAACCCTTTACCTGATAGCCTAGTTATAATATTGAAGACAGGCCACCACTTAAAGCAGGTTGAAAGTAAAGCAGAATGTGCCTTAAGGCACATTCTGCTTTACTTTCAGCCTGCTTTAAGCTAAAATCTGCTAGGCTATATAAAATATTTGTAATGGTAATTGTCCATGTGGGTATAAACTGGAACTATTTTCTTTTGCGGAGGAATAAATAAAATACGCTAAAAGTCGCTTCTATGGGGTAAAGGGTTAAAGCAGGCTGAATGTAAAGCAGAAATTGAGAATACGCCTAAAGGTACATTCCACTTTACTATCAGTCTGCAGCTTTAAGCTACCGTCTGCTAGGATACAGAAAATACATTTCATATTCAAGACTAAATAATATTGGAACTATTCTTTCAGTGGAGTGTCTAAAAATGTGTATTTATTGGGTAAAGGATTAAACAAGTTTGTTCTTTATACATGTAGTACGAACACTCTGTTAATGTACCCATTGTAAAGAGTGTAGACCCGATCAGATGGTTTCTGAACTATAGTCCTCTGATCAGGGTCTAACATTACCGAGTCTGTTATGCTGGAAAACGTTTTCAGTACAAACCCGGCCCTCAACAGTCCACGTAAAATGGTCAATTACCAGAAAATGGAAAAGTCCATTTGAAAATTCAGCATTGTGAGGTCAACCTGCATAATTGAGTGGTCAACTGTCTTCAAAACTAGAAACGGGCTATTGGGTAAAAGGTTAAGAAGCTTTCTACTTATTTTCATCTTGCTTTCAATACCTACATTAACCACATACCGTAAGTATTAGTCCGGCAGAGGGCTGACTTGACCTGGAAATGCCGTCCTAAGTTTTTTTCTCGACTGATTCTACTTCAGCATATATTACTTATTGAAAAACCACCGGGTGCCACTTTGTCACCCTTGAGCATTTTCGTATATTCAAGATGGCGACCAAAATGGCTGCCGAAAGGCTTTTAAGCAAGATAGCACAAAAATCAGCAGTCATTTTATCTTTTTTCATTGATTTGACCTCACCATAATGATAGTTATTCATCAAAAGACGATTAATGTTTTCAAAATGTTACGGGTGACATCTTATCACTCTCAGTATATTCAAAATGGCGGCTTAAATGGCTCCCTTAATGTGTTGAAACAAACTACTCTAAACTTCAGCATTCATGGTTTGGTTTTCTTAACTGATTTGACCCCATTATGATGATAGATATTACTGAAATGATAATACATATTAATGAACTGTTACGGATGACATCTTTCCACCCTTGAGCATTTCTGTATATTCAAGATGGCGGCCAAAATGGCTACCGAATTTGCTTTTAAACAAAATATTCCAAAAAACAGTATTCATTGTTTCTTTTTTTAAACTTATTTGACCTCACCATAATGAGAGTTATTATTGAAAGGACAAATCATGTTTTAAAAATGTTACGGGTGACATCTTGTCACCCTTCAGTATGTCCGTTTATTCAAAATGGCGGCTTATATGGCTATCCAAATCTGTTTTATACTACTCTAAACTTCAGCATTCATAGTTTTGTTTTCTAAACTTATTTGACCCCACCATCATGAAAGTTTTTACTGAAATGATACATATTATTGAACTGTTTCGGATGACATCTTGTCACCCTTGAGCATATCTGTATATTCAAATTAGCGACTAAATTGGCTACCGAAATGCTTTAAAACAAAATGGTCAACAAATCAGCATTTCTAGTTTCTTTTTATTAATTGATTTGATCTCACCATTATGATATTCGTTATTGAAATGATCAAACTAATTATTGAAATATTACGGGTAACATCTATTTATCATTGAGTGTTTCCGTATATTCAAGATGGCGGCCAAAATACATGTAGTGACGAAAATTTGGTTGAGCAAAAAAAGTCCAAAAACCAACAATCATACATTTCTAATTATAACTGACTCAATATCAACGTAATTATTTGAATTACGATACTTATTGATTAAATGTAACGAGTGACATCTTTTGCATCCTTGAGTATTTCCGTATATATAAGATGGTGATGCTTATTGGAAACACGATACTTGTTATGGAACTGTATGTGGATGGCATCTTGTCACCCTTCAGCATTTCCATATATTCGAGATGGCGACCAAAGCGTTAACCGAAATGCTTTAAATCAAAATAAGTCCAAACAACAACATTCATTTTTTCTTATTTTTAAATGGTTTGACCTTACCAGAATGATACTTTTTATTAACAGAATGATACCCATTATTGAAATACAACGGGGGACATCTTTCCACCTTCGAGCATTTTCGTATTCAAGAAATCAGGATACGAAAGAAAGCGGCCAACATTGCTATAGAAATGCTTAAAATATTTTAAATGTGCAAAGGTAAAAAATTAACAGTTGTTTCTTGACTGGTTCTTTTTTAGCACCTGATATCTGTTCATAAGAGCGCTTTTACATTTATCCCTATAGACCTTCCTACCTAATCATGGTTCTGGGGCTTAATTGTCATAGGAATATTTCTGTGTATTTGACAGAGATAATGCCCGCTGTCAAGAACTAAAAGGAAGGCAGGTTGGTGGTTTTGATCCCATGCGCTGATTCGCAACGAATGAGACCAGTCGAAATCGTCTTTCTGAAAGCATCACAATCTCATCTCATCACCTCTCATCAATTATCGGCGCTATATGATCTATTCTGTGTTGCAGTACCCTAAAACCCAACTAGTCCATGCATGCATTTACGTTCTAAAGGGCATGATAGCTTGACAGTCACACATTGCTCAGTGTAAAAAATTAACAATAGCGTTATGACAAGCTTTTCTTTCCAAGTCGCTGGCTGAGAAGATGTTATCCGTTTTTCTTTCCTCCAGCAAAACACTGATGGGTCAAGATCAGGTAGATGGTTTCCTCTAATAAATGCCTAAATCAACTTGGTAGCAAAGTTTTGCTGATGTTTCATCGCTAAGCTATGTGGTCTATACTTGAACGCGTGTTTCAGATATGAACTCGAGGAAATACTATCGCTTGTGAAATGTAAGTTTCAATAGAAAAATCTCGTCAACCGATAAGTTAAAAAACACAGTTGGACCACAATTCTTTCCTTGCAGCAGTTCACGTTCCAATTCCAAAGCTGTCTGCAACTGTGTTACATCCCGAGAGGTTATGTGCAGGAAGAATGTCCTCAACAATGTCTATATGTTTATCCCATGCAATATCAATATCAATGATAAATTTGATTAACATTTTATTCGCCCTTCTTGTTTTATAATATGACTGACAGCTTACCGGTAGGATTCGAATAATTTATTGTGCATGAGAATACCTACTACACAATGATGTTGTCTACCTCTTTATCTGTTGCTTTCAAATGTTTTCTTTCTGACATAATACATCGGCTTGTTTAAGCTTGTGTTTCTCTTTTACCTATTATCACTAGCTTGTTAATTTGTGTGTGCTCAATTTGAAATGTCTCAGCATCAAGAATGTAAGAGATTATCAGCTTCATTTACTGTTTTTTTTCAGTGGTAGTAAGATACAGTGTTTTGGTAATATGATGTTAGCATGCAACTGATAGTAATCTATTCTAACCTGTTGCTCTCGTACACTTATAGAATGTTAGTGCTGTTATATAGGTCAACATTGTTGTTCTTCTCCAACTTAAATGTTGGCGATGTAGTTCTGCACAGAGCCTTTTGTGGGGTATGTCATAAACCCATAATAACAATATCGATCCGTCTATGGTGACTGTCTACTGGTCCTATTTTTGTGTCAGAAACCCCTATCTGGACTTTGTTCTGAATTGCTTTATTAAATTTTGTAACTGTCATATCAGTATGATCACCAAACAGTGCTGTTGGAAAAGGTGTCAATTCATGGGACAGAACATCTGCTAGCTTGGAGACTTTCCAAGACTAATGAGTAGATTTCACATGATTTGACCTACCATCACATTCTTTTGGTCACAGTGATTTGTTATCTGAAATTTTGTTTGTCCAATTCTATTAGCAGTCCCGAGCCTGGTTTCAAACTGTTATGCACATCATCTGATTCCATTTCTTCAGCAACAATGTTGAAAACGCTATCTTTATCAGTTTCTTATTTATCAATCTAACAACTACAGTTTTATAAATGCACTTTCAACTGACTTGCTCACAGTGAATATTACTGTAAGTTCTTCCATCAGTTGTAGTTTGGGTGCAATAGAACCCCTTTGTCAAGAGTTATACATCCTTGATGCACTCAGATAGACTCGAAAAGGCAAGACTTTAACAACGTTTGCGCTCTAGTGTCTACAAATTTGAATATAAATTTTCCAAACGTTCACAAGTTAAGTAAGGCTTTAAGTTTTAGGAAGATTTTGATTATTGATGAAACTTAAAGATAAAACTACCAGATTCAATTCAGGTGAGAGATTTTATGGCCATCATGGTCCTCTTGTCTTGTCGTCCGTGTCCTTTGCTTTGTTTTTTACTTTCCCTCTCCCTTGTGCCCCTCAAAGTCAGTTTCAGGATCATCCCTGTGAGCCACCATGATATCAAATTTTGCTTGCAGCTGATATTACATGTGAATATCTAAAGCCTATGAGTATTTCTGCTTTATCATATTCTTAATTACGCAATCGGCCACATGCCCATGGCACACAAAGGGGATTTCAATGAACATATGACATATTCACTTTTATATACCTCGTCCATGCCTCATCAAATGTTAGTTTTCAACAATATTCTGAGCACTGCTCTTCGGAGAGCCTCCATTTCTTTCAGGTAAGCCATGCCACATCTGCCATGGTTAGTTAACATGATCTGAATCGGAACTTTAAGGCAGCATTTCACTATAATTATACTACATTCTTTCCAGGCATCAACAAAAATAAAGGCTAAGTCACTGTCTGCCATCAATCTACCATCATCAGCAACTAAGCTGATGAGTAAGTGTATGCCACCAAGCCTATATGCTACGAATGAAATATTTTGACGCACAAAAGCATGTGCAGTTACATGACCCTAGCTGCTAGTACTTAGTCCAACACTGACCAAAAAAGAAAATAATCCAGGACACAGAGGTCAATGTTAACGATCAATGTTAGTAATTTACTATTGTACATAGTTTTACTTGTTGAAGTGCACATGCACATGATGTTATGTGGCCGTAATTGAAGTACTTAGTCCAAAATTGACCTATTAAACGCAAAACAATTTACTAATGTCACAGAGGTCAGTGGCAAAGGTCAAGGTTATCAAAACTGCAATGCAACATGCTACTTACATTAAGGTGTATATATGGTGTAAGTTTCATTGTTATAATACTTGAACTTTCAAGGAATTTACCCAGTATTCGATGTAGGGGTACAGCATAAAAAGCCAAAATACGTGGAAATGAGTAAAAAATGGTGGGTGGGGTAAACCGAAAATATATCAAAATGCTCAACGGTGACAAGGTGGCACCCGGTCAATTCTGAATGACAATGCTTTGAACTATCAATATCAATCAAGAAAAAAACTTAGGACGCAATTTCTAGGTGGACCTCAAAATCCTCATTTCTCTGCCGGACTATATAGTATAGGCTATTATATCAGTTAGATATAGGCGCTTTGCACTGGTGACTATGGGAGGAAAGGGTTAAACAGGCAAAAGTGGTATGCCACAGAGATAACCAGACAGCTACTGTGTGTTTTAGGAAGGCCACCCTGGAAACATGCCATCAAATAATAGCAGCTGGCACACAACTACAAAACAAACCAATACTAACTCTTACAATGCTGTATTTTCATATAGGGACTCATCAATATTGGCATTTTCTAATAAATGATCAGTTCTTCAGGGGTTTGTCCTCTAAAATATATAGAAGTTCATCAAACAGTGTAACTCCTGATCCTTTAGGAGCCTTGGTCTAGGTCTATACTGTCTGCAATGGGTGCGATATATCAGGTTCCAACACTATTAGGGTTAACCAATCTTCAGCAATTATTTCAAGGCCAAGCAGGATATTATACAGAGACAATAAAACCCTAATACAATAACCACTCATGGGCGTCTTTCAGAGGTTTTAAGACAGTTGATTGCTAATAAAGGGCAAAAAAATAGTAAATTCTGCTTAAAGATCTTGCTCTTTACATTAATTCTGAATTAAGCTGCCACATGTCTTCAACAATGACAGCAAGTCTTTACTTGAGTGACATATACATTGGGGTTTTACTGCATTCCTGTTAAACTGACTGATTAGCAAAGCTTAACTCACCAATAAAACATCCAGTTTAAACCATTTTCATCATAGAAACACCTTTTTCATGTTCTGCCCTGTCCTGATTATAGATTTTCCTTTTTTCTCATAGGTGGCTGCTTAACACAGGATGAAAGAATACAAGATTCAGAACTTTTCTGCTTGCTTTCAGGCTATTATATAGCAGTCACTCGTCTTATAAGCTGAATGCATGCTATGAGAGATCGGGTTAAAGACTGCCACTAAAAGTCACTCAACTACAATAGACCACCACCTAGTATACATTCTGTCTGAGGAAAAAAACTAAGAGATGTTGCTATGTCTGTAAGACACTCAACCATAATTTATATAATATTTGGGGATGGAATATAAAAAAAAAGAGCAACACATGCAGGTGCCAGTGCTCATCTGTTTTCGAAAATAAGTGAAAAATACAATAAAATTAGGTCAATATTTTGTATGTCTGGATAGGATGTTTCAAGTTAAACATGCATACCAAAAATAAAGATGGTTGTAATTCAAAGGTCAACGTCAATGATGAGAATGCACACCAAAAACGAAATTGTAGATGGAAAATTTAAAGTTATGGCCAACTTGAAAATCAGTGAAAAATACAGCGAAATAAGGTCAAAGGTCAAGGTCAATTGGTTAAACATTTTGGTATGTCTGGATAGGATTTGTAAAATACTTGCACATACCAAAAACAAAGGTTTTAGATATAAAATTGAAGAAATTATGGCCAAAGTTAAGATTTCTGATGAAAATGACAACAATGGTGTGGACGCCTATATCATTCTTCCTGCCTAAAGCATTCTTCAAAACAGGCCGAACTTGGATTATGCAAAACTCTATGTTGTGTATCTCCAATACATCATATGTCTGTCTTAACAAATTTATTACACTATACACTAAAGCTGGTCAGTTATTGGGGCCTTAATGTCAAACTGTCACAAGACCAGTGGTTACTAATGTAGAGATTATTATTGTAACTTGTCATTTGACCAGATGTCATTTGTGAGAAGAGTTAATGGGAAGCTATGTCTTGTATCATCAGTACCTCTCTAAATCATCAAACTGTAAGGGGTTTCTACTGAAATATCATTTCAGTTTATCTCTGCATGGGATGTAAGGTGAAAATGACTATGAAAGATGAAAACATATCATAGTCAACCCTTTACTCCATACTATCATAGATACACATTCCAACTTATACAGTCATGAATATGTATCGTAAAAAATATTTTCTATATTCTAAAAGACAGAACCTTAACCCATTACCCCTTAAAAACGCCTTTTTATGCCTCTATTTATTCCTCCACTGAAGAAAATAGTTCAAATTTATACAGCCAAGAATATGTATCAAAAGAAATATTTTCTATATCCTTGCAGATGGTAGCTTAAAGCAGGCTGAAAGTAAAGCAGAATGTGCCTTAAGGCACATTCTGCTTTACTTTCAACCTGCTTTAAGTGGTCACCTGTTTTCAAAGCTAGAAAAAGGCTAAGAGGTAATGGGTTAAAACAGGCTGAAAATAAGGCAGAATGTGCCTTAAACCATTCTACCCTATTTATAACCCTTTTGGACTCTTCTAGTACAGGCAATTTGAACCAGTCTACTGTTGTATTTTTGATATGACAACAAAAACCAATGAAACTATCAAACAGTGCAGACCCTGATCAGAGGGCTCCTATAGGAGCCCTCTGATCAGGGTCTACACTGTTTGCATATATAATCAGTAATCTCTACAGAGGGCTGTATGGTTGAAAGGGTTAAGGTGCATTCTGCTTTACTTTCAACCTGCTTTAAGTGGTCACCTATCTTCAATACTAGCATAGCTCCATGGCACAACGAAGAGATATGGCCTGTGTCAAGACACCTACTGGGCACCAGTATACAAACAGTTTCGGCAATTACTGTAAATCTTGTAGTAAGTCATAATTCACTTATTGAAGTAGCACATAGATAACTAAAGACCACAAGGCTATAAAGCTTCAATAAGGAGCTTTCTGCTTTACTTTCATACTGTTTTATGTAGACATTAGTTTAAAACAAGCTTCCTTTTAATTAACCCATTACCCCATACATACGACTTTTTACGTCTTTCATTTATTCCTCCACTGAAGAAAATAGTTCCAATTTATATAATCATGAATGGTTTACTTTCAACCTGCTTTAAGTTATCACCTATTTTCAAAACTAGAAACGGGCTATGTGGTAATGGGTCAAATGGTCAAACATAGAGACTTTCCTGCAAGTCTTTAAACCAGCCTTCTGTTTTAATTCTTAACCTTTCTGACATTTTATGAAAATAATGTAGACCCAGATCAGGTTCAACACTGTTTTCTAAAAGGATATGTCTGACTTGAGTCTGCACTCTTTAAACCTAGTGATAAGTTTTTCCTTGTTCTATTAGCCAATGTTATAGTTCAGATGATAGGTGTGCATCGTGGGTGGACTGTTATAATATGAATATTCAGCAGGAGAAGAGATAATGAAACTTTAGGGCATCTCTTTATCTTTCACAAATACATGTTCAATTCATTCAGAATGAGTATTGTGAACGGTATTTTATCCAAATTTCGCGCTTTTGCGTTATGGATTTATCTCCGCATCACAGTTCCTAATTTTACAACTTCACGAACCAAACGGACATTGTCTTGAAACGACGAGCTGGAAGTAAGAAAGGAGAGCACCAATTCAGTCCAATACTTTATTCGCCTTAGCACAGAATGCTGAGCTAGAGATTCGACTGGGTTTATATTGTGCTCTCTCCACTTCCAGATTGAAGCCAAGATGTTGTGACACACCAGGTTATTTTCCTGTCACAGTCTTGATAAGGGACACTTCCTTTAATTTACAGGATGCAGACCCAGTAGTAAGTAGGTCTGGCATCAGCCTGCATATCCTGTTAAGGTGCTTATCTATGAGCTGTCATAAATCAGCACTAGTTAGCTAACATCTGTGTCTTACTTCAAGAATTATTATGCTAATTAATAAGAATAAAGAAAGTAAACTGTTAAATAAGACCTTCATTAAACTTATGAATTATATCTTAAAATTTCAAAATAAACATTATAAAATCAAATTCTTCTCATCAAGACCAATATTTTGATACCAAATTTACAAGTGTTATGACAATTATTCTTATTTTGAATATTAATATTAATTATGAAATATGCAAAAATATGAATCATAATATGAGTATTCTCAATGCATGCTTTTATTGTTGGAAGAATTCACTCTGTACAGATGTTTTACTACATTGATCTCAAATATGTTCTCAAACATAGCTGCAAATTACATACTCAGCACAGTCAGCAGTACTGTATATATTGAAAACTCTGATTAGATATATTGTTTTGGGGTGTCTCAGACTACCAATGTAATTGCAATGTCTAAAGGCAATCACATGGTTCTTAAATAAAGTAGAAGGTTTCAGAGGACACATTCAGAGATACAGATTAGCCCAGCTAAGCATGGCAACTAAAAGTAATTCTGGTTTCCTATGAGTTGTTTATTAGAATTTTCTATCTACATCATGTAACATGTATTTCAAAATTTAAATACAGTGCATTATCTATGAGTTTAAAGTCAGGTGACTGTTTCATAACTAGTATGACAAAAAGAAAACCGATTCTATTTATAACAGTCTTTGCCATAATTTTTTTCAGAACACTTGCCCGAAGGTAACAAAACTGCTGTTCTTACTGTAATATGCCAAATACTGACACAAATTATTTAATATCACTTGCCCAAATGATCAGAAACTCCTTTCCCGGGGGCTTCAGGCAAGTGGGCGACAAGGCTTTGTATGTGCATCATTTATCTGATAGGTTGCTACTGAAAGCATGCTGAAAGTAAAGTAGATTACTCACAAAGAAAGAAAACAAACAATGATGGAAAGCCAAAAGGGTTAACCTAGGTTTGACTTCAGCTAATGGGTGCCTGTCAATAACCACTATAGACTATTTTGCTCTTTCTCTGGCAGTGCCAACCACAACACATTGTGATTACTTAACAAAACAATGCTTATCCTCTTAAGCGTCATGCTAATAAAGAATGGTGATCTTTAATAGCAGGTAATTGCTTAATGCAGGATAACAGTAATACAGAAGAAAGCTCCTTTAGGAACTTTCTGTATTACTTTTGTTCTGCATTAAGCTGTCACATGTCTTAAACAACCACAACTTGACTTAATTTGATTGTTGTTGTAGAGAGAGTTTACTGCAGACAAATAACATATTAATATGTGGATAAGTGCATAAGCAGACAGTACTAAACTAGCAAGGAAAACATAATCTCAGCGTAACAATAGCACATGATCGCTGAATGAAGCAGCAAGATCTCAACAGATAGGTGACAACCTAACCTAAGAAGGTTGAACATAAGCAGAAGGTTTCTAGTAAGTTCTTAAGGACCATTCTGCTTTACATTCAACCTGCTTAAGCTACCATCTGGTAAGATCAAAACTTCTTAATATGGGACTATTTTCCGTAATTAGAAGTGCAAAAAGGTGTATTTGTGGAGCAATGAGTTAAAACACAGAATTATCATTATTCACACAGTATAATTCCATGTTCAACCCTTCCATAAGAATTTAAGAAATCTGCTTCACTTTCAGCATAGTTTTAGTACCAAACATGTCAGGATGAAGCAAGAATTTCTGATGTATACTCAAATATGCCAAACTTCCAACGCAACACCCCGGATATTCCCATTACTTCCAATGTTAAACATGTCTTAAGTTAGTCTGGTGAATTCTGTAATGTGTGCATATCCTGAATAGATTTCTTCTGCAATTCATAGAGTGGTCAATGGACAATACTATTGGTAAACTAAACAAAAATAAATGAATTGGCATTTGGTTCCAAAAATATGGAATTTTGTAAAAACAAGTTTTCAGAAATCTCATTTCAATGGAGAATGTTAACCAGAAATTAGCGATAGGTTTGGATAGATGGCTATTATTCGTCAGAAGTGTCAATGAAAATTCGTTGCCAATATTAACAACTTTGAGGACATTACAACAATTTAAAAACACAAATAAAAACATTTAAAAATTCTGTGTCAACTTTTCCATCGATTTAAAACACCCGCTCTGATATGAAAATAGAAGGGAACTCGGAGGTGCTGCGTTGGCAGTTTGGCCTAGTATATGTTAGTCAAGACTGAGCTGAGGCATGAAAATACATATCAATGAAGAATAAGTAAAGGTACAGATACAGATTTCTATGGGGGTAAGAGAGATAAGTTAATAGAGCGAAACAAACTTACTTCTTTTACTTTCAAATATTTGATTTGCAAAAATAATAATCCCCTTCTTAACACTAACTAATCCCAGAACTAACTAAAACTATTCTCAGATATCCTAAAAATTCCTAACTTCATTACAATACACTACAGTCAATCGTGTGTTAAGCAACCTTTCTTTGCGGAAAGAGACAGGTAATAAAAGACAGGTGACTGCTAAATACAGGATAAAATAATGCAGAAAGCTCCTGCAGGAGCTTTCTGCATTACTTTTATCCTGCATTTAGCAACCACCTGAAAATCAGACTGCTCATGGGCATTCAATGTCTTGAGTGGTCATGTGATACAAGTTTAACTGTATCATTGATTTTTTTTCTTTATTTGGCGAAGTAGCTGCAGGGTTATCTGACATGGTCATAAAGTGTGCACTGGTCAGGGTCATAAAGCCTCTGTCAGCTGGACTGTGTGAAGTAATTATGTTGGCCTACTCATACATTATTCATAACGCTGGTCATGTACACTCTCAGTATCTTCATAAATCTTGTTTGACTTCCCATTTATAAATCAAATATGAATTTCTGAAAAATTGCTGATCATGATTGTATGGTAACACTTTAAAATTATATATCTATATATATTTGTATTAATAGAAGGAAAATAAGCAGTCTTTAACCCTTTACCTCATAGCTGGTTGAACGTAAAGCAGAATGAGGTTTCAGAGGAGATTTTGTTTGAAAATGTGAACGAACAACTTATGACGGACGAAATGGGATCACAATAGCTCATCCTGAGCCTTTGGCTCAGGTGAGCTACAAATATATATATTAAAAATTAACGTTTTATTAAATCTAAACAATTCACTCTGGTTTGTAGTACCGGTACTACTATAGTAACATCGGAAAATTTATCTATGTCGATGTACTTTATCTTAGAAATATAACATGTAGCAAATAGCTCTAGCTTTGGCCTGACATTTCATTCAAAACTTTCAGTACTGAAGCATCCTTTCTGTCCAATTTGGCTTTGCTTGTTCAATACCTTGTTGATTTGTTTCTCAGACTCTGCTCTTAGAATTCCAACAAGAGCCGTATACGGCCCTAAATCGCTCACCTGGAACCGTTGATGTAAATTTAACATATCTTGAAAAGCGGAGAAATTATGACAATACCATTGTGCCAATTGCTGATGTTTTATGCAAAATATCTAAGCTCAGGGTACTGTGGTTTGAGAGAAGATTTTTTTAAGTTTTTATTGAAAAATCTATTTTTAGCTACTGTGACCTAGATATGCAACGGACCAAAAGTCCATTCAACAATAGGCATGATGCTGACTATTGTCCCAATACTGAGACAATGGGATGACGCATCTGATAAAGCTTATGCGGGACTATAAACCTCAGCAGAAACAACAACAACATGCAACAGACCCAAACTTTTTGAACAAAATTGGTAAAGTTCATCTAGAAGTTACACCATGCCAAATATCAAAGCCCTAGCTATATTAGTTTCAGAGAAGAAGAGTTTTGTAGATTTCACTATATAACTCTATGTAAATTTGTAACCCCCTGGGCAAGTCATTTTTGACCCCAGGGACATAATTTGAACAATCTTGAAAAAGGACCTAAAGATGATGCTTTGTGCAAAATATCTAAGCTCAGGGTACTGTGGTTTCAGAGCAGAAGATTTTTTAAGGTTTTTTTTTAAAAATCTATTTTTAGCTCTTGTGACCTAGATGTGCAATGGATCGAAACCATTTGAACAATGTTGGTAAAATACATCTAGAAGTTACACTATGCCAAATATCAAAGCTCTACCCATATTAGTTTCAGAGAAGAAGAGGTTAAAGGCGGTTTGAAGATTTCACTATATAACTCTATGTAAATTTGTGACCCCCAGGCGGGGTCATTTTTGACCCCAGGGACATTATTTGAACAATCTTGAAAGAGGACCTGTAGATGATGCTTTATGCAAAATATCTAAGCTCAGGGAACTGTGGTTTCAGACAAGAAGATTTATTAAGTTTTCATTAAAAAAATCTATTTTTAGCTCTTGTGACCTAGATATGCAACAGACCAAAACCATTTGAACAATATTGGTAAAGTACATCTAGAAGTTACACCATGCCAAATATCAAAGCTCTAGCTATATTAGTTTCAGAGAAGAAGAGGTTTGAAGATTTCACTATATAACTCTTTATGTAAATTTGTGACCCCCGGGGCGGGTCATTTTTTACCCCAGGGACATAATTTGAACACTCTTGATAAAGGACCTGTAGATGATGCTGAGTGCAAAATATCTAAGCTCAGGGTACTGTGGTTTCAGACAAGAAGGTTTTTAAAGTTTTTATTGAAAAAATCTTTTTTTAGCTCCTGTGACCTAGATATGCAACAGACCCAAACTTTTTGAACAAGATTGGTAAAGTACCTCTAGAAGTTACACCATGCCAAATATCAAAGCTCTAGCTATATTAGTTTCAGAGAAGAAGAGGTTTGTAGATTTCACTATATAACTCTGTAAATTTATGACCCCGGGGCGGGGTCATTTTTGACCACAGGGACATAATTTGAACAATCTTTATAGAGGACCTGAAGATGATGCTTTGTGCCAAATATCTAAGCTCAGGGTACTGTGGTTTCAGAGCAGAAGATTTTTTAAGTTTTTATTGAAAAAATCTATTTTTAACTCCTGTGACCTAGATATGCAACGGACAGGAAATATTTGAACAACTTTCAAAGAGGACCATATAAGGATAATTTCTACCAAGTTTGGTAAAAATCCATCCAGTAGTTTAGGAGGAGATGTCGTTTAAAGAAATTGTTGACGACGGACATAGCACGATCAGAATAGCTCACCTTGGCACTTTGTGCCAGGTGAGCTAATTATGTTATCCGAACACGTGTTTTTGATTATTGGGCCTGACCGTCACAGGACAAGCAGTGGCCATCTACAACCAATTGTTCATTTCTAATGCAATTTCAGGCCGATAGACTTAAACTTCACCTCCTTTTGGCCGAAAAGATACCATCTTCATTAATGGTACGAAAATAAATGGTCAACATCTGCTATGGAGAGGGATTGCAGATTTACGACAATCAGATTTTCCTTGTCTGGCTTTTTTATCTCTATATTAGTCTCCCTTAATGTTACAGTACGCCATTTTTATGTTGCTCTTCCGATAATGAAGCTGAAAAATGTGTTAATGTGTAATGACTTTGTTATAACGCAACTTTAATTTCCAAGCAGATTTCCGTGGTTTGTTAAATTTCCGATCATAATTCCGTTGGCACCGAATTATACACACCCGGAATCACAAGTCAATGAAGTTAAATAGGCAAGAGTCTGACTTCTCAAGGAGGTATGGGATTTCGAGAGATCATGTGTCACGTTACAACAATTGATTCTTTTCCATGTTGTCCGCCTTTTTTTTGGTCGACTTGAATTTATTCTGTGAATTACTTACGGATTTAAATGACTTGGAGCATTTATATCAGGTGAGTATAACTTATTAAGTGATAATTAAATTTAACTCATATAAATCGTGATCAATCAGTTTTCCTTCGATAAAGACATTGATCATTCCGATAGATGCTTTATTATCGGTATAAGCGCTCATGTGACGTGATTATCAAGTCTTGTCATCATTGGACAAAATTGGTGAGATAGCGTGAGGTTTTGTTTTCCATGCATTGTTTGTTAAGTCTTAAAATAGATACCCTCCCATTTATGTACTTTATAAGCAGTTGTAGCTTAAGGGAAATAAGTTAACATTGTCAGTAAACACCAAGTAAGAGTTATTCCCCTTTCAATAAAGTCTGCAACCTGAAATACTTGCACATCAATATTTTTACAAACTGAGGGGAACATGTTCAGTCTTTTAAGTTCAAGTTTTTTCCTTTCCCCACTCATAGGAAGCATTTTTTTCATTCACAGACTCGCAAATTATTCCAAAAAAAATTTTTTTTTTTTTTTTATCATATTGTAACTAAAGTTTAGTTATTTGTCTCCTGGCAGGGCTATAAATACATATAACATGGTGAAGATTTTTTCATATAAACAAGAGGGCCAGAATGGCCCTTGATCGCTCACCTGACCATGTTGACACTAAGTTGGGTCAAGTGATTTCAGACAAGAAGATTTGTAAATATTCACTGATTGGGAAAACTAGGGGCGTGGTCATATTTGATATGCAGGGGAAAATCTTTAACAATCTTGATAGAGGACCTACAGATGATACTATGTGTGCCAAATATCTAAGTTTCGTCTCTTTGAGGTTTTTGAGAAGATGTTTGCAGATTTCACTATATAATTCTATTTAAAACTGTGATCCCCTGATCTTGCCAAATTTGAGCCCAGGGATATAATTTGAACAACGTTGATAGCAGACCTGTAGACCATGCTATGTGCCAAATATCTAAGCTCAGTGTACCACGGTTTCAGACAAGAACATTTTTCAAGTTTTCAACGAAAAAATCTGTTTAACTCCGGTGACCAAGATATGCAACAGACCAGAACCAATTCATTAACATATGTGAAGCTACCTCTAGAAGTTAAACCATGCAAAATATCAAAGCTCTGGCCGTATTGGTTTTAGAGCAAAAGATGTTTGAATATTTCACTATATAACTCTATGTAAAATGGTGACCCCCCCGGACTGGGGCTAATTTTGACCCCAGGGGCAAAACTTCAACAAGTTATATAGAGGACCTTGAGGCAAAGTTATGTTTAAAATATCTAAGCTTGGTGTACTATGGTTTCAGACAAGAAGACTTTTCAAGTTTTCATTGAAAAAAATCTATTTTTAGCTCCGGTGAACTAGATATTCAACAGACCATAACCAATTCAACAATATATGTGAATGACCTCTAGAAGTTACACCATGCCAAATATCAAAGCTCTGGCCTTATCAATCTTGATAGAGGACATGTAGACGATACTAGGTGCAAAATATCTAAGCTCACTCTATTTTGGTTTCAGAGAAGAAGATTTTTTAAGTTTTCATTGAAAAAACCTATTTTTAGCTCTGGTGACCCAGATATTCAACAGACCGAAACCAATTCAACAATATATATGTGAAGGAACTCTAGATGTTACACCATGCCAAATATCAAAGCTCTTGCTGTATTAGTTTCAAAGAAAAAGATGTTTGCACATTTCACTATATATAATTCTTTGTAAAATGTGACCCCCGGGGCGGGGTCAATTTTGACCCCAGTGGCAAAATTTAAACAATCTTGATAGAGGATCTATAGATGATGCTCCAAATATCTAAGCTCTGTGCCTTGTGGTTTTTGACAAGAAGATTTATTAAGATTTCCTTATTTTTTCACTTTGGTTGCCATGGCAACCAGAGTTCTGCATTGTTTCAAATTCTTTGAACAACTTTGAAAGAGCTTGACCCAAGGAACAATCCTGTAAAGTTTTGTTGCCATTATGATCAGGCAAGTACCGCCATTGAACCGTTTACCGTGGACATCCTATTACCGGTGACTTCCGAGTATTCCGCATAGCGCCGCTACGCGCATGTGTAAAATCGTAACTTCCGTTTATCTTTCGGCTGCTGCTCAAGACTAATGTGTATAAAGCAAAAAAAACTTTCCTAAAGGGAAAGTGTGCATTTTTTTATTAATTACGCAAGATAAATCATTTTCTCCCCATATAAAACCATTTAACCTATTTGTATAATGTGACATATTCCATTGCCCCGACTGTGAAAAAATGTGACGGAAAATATTACAACTTTTCAGTTAAAAATTATGTTAACAGATAGCCTTTCTTAATAATGTTTGATAGAAGTTCAAGCCGATACCTGAAAATTATTCCGGGTGTCATTTTACCTCATCACCGATAATAGGACGAGTAACCAAAACAAACATGGCGGCGCACTCGCTACAGTTGACTATGATTATTTATGTCAAATTATGGGTGTATTTATATATTAAAGCTGAAAATCATAAAGAAATGTTTACTTTATATGTTTAATATATTTTTTAGTTAAAAACCTTATTAATTGATGAGAAATAGTCAGACGAATCCTTAGATCACCGGTAATTGGGTGAACCAGGATACATGTAGTTTTGAAGAAGATGTTTAAAGAAATTGTTGACACATGACGAATGACGACTGAGCACAAAAGCCCATCTTGAGCATTTTGTGCTCAGGTGAGCTAAAAAAATCCTGACTTTTTTATTTGTTATTTTATTGTTGTCACACTGCATAAAGCACGTGCCAAATGGTAGGGTCGAAACATTTTGCCAGCGAAACGGCAGGTCTGAAAAGTACAGTCACAGGAACGCTGGATCTCGAAAGGAAACCATCACTTACCTTTTCAGACACAGTATCTTAGCATTTTCCTACGGGCGGTCACATTGAACAGCATGTCTCAAATAAAATCGGTCGGTTGGGTTGGATAAATGTTGTTGGTCATGTTGGTTTTAGCCCAAATTTAGGGCAACGAAACATATTGGAGAACAGACTTAAGAAATGAATTAAATGGATCCAAATGTTTGATTTGATAGTTCACTTCCTACCTGTAATGTTGTCATTTTCATTCAATGAGTAGATTTCTTTCAATGATGTTTTCTTTTCAAAATTCGTCAATCCTGTTGATCAAACTTTGCGCTCTTTGACGGACAAGACTGGTTTTGTTTACAAGTTATTATCTGATCCTTGTTATTTAAACGCTTTCGGAAATAAATACCGTAAAGCGTTCATATCACTCGACCTTTTTGTGAAATGTACCAATCAGCAGATTGTACCGAAAAGGATCTGATTTACATGAAATCAAAGAAAATAGTCCACATAATGATTATGGACATAGACACATTTTATTCACGTCGGATATTTTTAATATTTTTAATTAAAAGTTTTGTTTTGTTGTTATTTTTTTCTTTTAATTTTATAAGCCTTCTTCTTCAGCACCATCTGCCAGTGATCATTTTAGAAACCAGAGTTCTCGGGATGCACTTTCTGTAAAACTATTATCCTTGAGACAAACATCGAGTCTTTGAGGTGAAAAAATAACCCAATATCCCATAACTTATTTCTAGTTTTGAAGACAAGTGACCACTTAAAGCAGGCTGAAAGTAAAGCAGAATTGTTTTAAGGCACATTCTGCTTTACTTTAAACTTGCTCTAAGCTACTATAAATTTGCTTATGAGTAATATATAAGCTATGGGTTCATGGGACTCGCAACTCACTGTCTGCCAATGTTGCTTTATAATATTTTTCTAGAATGTGACTTTGCTGTACTTTGCTTTTAATGCCCATTTGCTTATACATGTAGATCTATATGTACCATGACTAACACCGTGCAAAAGCTCCGGATTTGTCAGTAATTAAATTGAATGGCGACATCAATTATATTTTTGGGAAACGCAAGATGATATCACGAATGAAGAAGTTGTTCTTCATTCGTGATTATATCAAATATCTGTAATGAGCATTTTTATTTTTACAACAATAAACCAACCATTTACAATGGTCAATTTTAAAACCATATATGACTCATTTGATGGCCATTGCAGTTATCACAGAATAGTGTGAGTGGTATTCTTGTAAATATGTGTATGTTAGAACTGGGATTATACAGTACTTGTGATCTTCTATAGAATACTCTTTTATTTCAAATGCATATTTTACTTAGCGTTACTTAGCATTGTTTTCCAGTTCAAGTTCTTCAAGATCCTCTATGCTGGACTCTTCTTTTTGTGTACGTAGTTATTTGGTTATTGTTCCGGCTCTTATGTTGGCCTTATAGTTATATTTAATATGTTGACCTTTCCATTGGTTATCTAGCCTATTCTTGAAAGAGTTAAGTGGTTTTGCATTTACGACATTTTTTGTTAAGCTGTTAAGCTAAGTATTTATTGTTCTTATGCCAAAACTATTATTCCTGATATGTAGGCTTGCTCTCTGGGAGTATAACTTCATAGGGTTTCCCCTTATTGAGGTTCTTATAATTGTTTGGTCTTACCAAAGTTTGAGAAAGTTTCCTACTTTATTGTCATATTTCCCATTTATATGCTTCAATCATATCTCCACGTGCCCTTCTGTAGGACAACGAGAGGAAGTTGAGCTTTTTTAAACGCTCTTGATCTGTTGATATGAGAGTTCACTAAAAACCTGGTAGTTTTTTTTAAAGGCTCTTCTTTGAACCCCTTCTAACATATTTATATGTTTAATTTATATGGTGCCCAAACTCAGTTATCATATTCAAGGCGTTTTTTTACTAAAGTTTTGTATTGTGATGAGAAGCTTTTTTCGTCAAGATGGTGGGAGTTTCGTCTAATTATTGTATTTATTGAGTTTGCTTCTTTTTTTTAGTTTATCAGCGTTTAATAAAGTTTAATGTGTTAGCTATTATTACCCCTATGTCGTTTTCTTCTTCTGTGTTTTCAAGTGTGAAACCCGTCAGTTCGTAGGACAAATTTTATGCTGGATTTGTCTTTCCAATTGCATTTTTGTGGACAATTGTGAGAGTAATTTTAGCAGCCATTTATCTGTCCATTGTAATATTTTATGTAGGTCATCTTGGAGTGTTTCTTTATCTTCTGGAGTTTTGATTGTATGGAATATTTTTATGTCGTCTGCAAATAAGTATATTGTTGATTTATCAGTGTCGTAGGGTGTCATTTATATATATTGTGAATATGAGTCTAGAGAGGTCCTACCACGGATCCTTAGGTGATGATACCTGGGGTGACTTCATGTCAGTTTGATCCTGTTCCATTAATTGTTACTTGATGTGTCCTCCCAGATAAAACATGTCTTGTCCGTGACCATATCTTTTCCATATCCATATTCTAGCTTGCTTCTACTGTATGGCACCGTGTCAAAGGCCTTCTGGAAATCCATGTATACACAGTCAATCCCGTCTCACTTTTCCAATGATTCAGTCCACTTGTCCATCATATTTAGCAGCTGTAGCACCGTGGACCTCCCAGTCATAAATTCAGCCATATTTCTTGTCGATGAAGAAATTGTTTACAGTCATGTGTTCCATATATGATTTCTGATTTTATTTTATTACAGAATGTTTGTTTAAATTGTTATCTTATCTTATAGCTTGTGAAAGAAAGTGACAGTAAATGTATCTTATTTTGTTAATGAGCCATAAATGACACGTGTTCATAGTTTAAACATATTTTATTGCCATGTATTTGTACAACCATATATTTTCACACAAGTGCAAAATCCAGTTTAACAAAATACAAATATAAGAGCAAAAGGGTTAGATCATAAGTTCTGCCAACATTAGAACTGTACGACATTCCTCTTAGAATGTACTGAGTCAGGGCTGCCATTTCTCCGGATTTTTCCTAAATTTTTCGGATTTTTTCCCCAGTACATGGTAGATTAAAGCAGGTTGAAAGTATCAACCTTGTTAAGCTGTTAAGCATTCTGCTTTACTTTCAACCTGCTTTAAGCATCACGTGTCTAAAAAACTAAAAACAGACTATGGGTAAAAGGTATAATTTGGAAAATCGGGCTTGAAAAATTTAACATTTTGAAATATTAGGATTTTTTTTATCAATTTATGGAAGCCCTGCTTAGTACAACGCTCACCACTAACCATTTAGCTGTTTGTTTTTTAAAAGAAATGTTGATACATGTACATGCATATATGTTACAGGGATAACGTGCAATCAGGAATTACGCGTAATCCCTGAACATTTTAGGGATTATGCGTAATCCCTTGGCGTTTTAGGGAATTGATGAAAAGTCTCTTTTTTCATCAAATTAATAGATTTGTTTTATCATGACATTTCTTTTGGTTTAAAACATCACGCTTTCTTGAAATACCATGGCCTAATGAACGTTCATACAAAGTTTCTCGCACAAGTGAATAAAAATAAGTGAACAGTGTGCAAACAATCCAGGACAATTAAAACATTAAGACATCTTAATAGCAAGGTTCACAAAACATTTCATAGCGTGGTACATGAACCTGATGAACTAAACAAGGTGATATTCATTACTTTAATCAAAAGTAACTGCCAAATATTTATAAAAACTCAAAGAAAAGCTTCAAAATTACGCCTTTTCCCTGGGAGATTTAGGGTTTTCGTGAAATCCCCGATTTTTCAGTTATTTCACGTATTCCCTGATTACATGTAATCCCTGTAACATTTATATGGTTGCCAAAGATTTTGAAAACTTTGGACACTTGTTATGTGCTAGTAAAAACTGTGCACGCACGTAAGTTTATAAACCGAGCTTGGAAGTGGATAATATCCACTTTTTATTATGCAGAAGTCCTCTTCAATGTTAACTTTGAGCAAAGGTGCAATTACATGTAGTTTTATCATCGCAATATGCTGAAAAAGCACAAAATTGTGGTTAAATATAAACATCGATCAGAGAAGACAGGGCCCAATATAAACTTTAAGGCTTATTCTGTAGAAAATATGTTACAAATACAATTTGAAATAACTTTTTGTGTATATGCATCTGTTCTATTCTAAATATGACTGTCAAACAGCGTTAATCTTGATCAAATGTAAAGGAACCCAATGCCCGATCTAGATTCAAACTGTATGAAGTTTCAATCTGAAGTATAAATGTGGCAGGGTTTTGGCACTTTCACAGCCAATGGCGCCCAAAAGCTACGCTGTAAACAGTTTGGATGCAGCTCAGACGCCGCGTGACACGGCTTCAGGGCTGCCATAAGTTGATCATAAAAATCCTAAGATTTCAAATTTTCATTTTTTCAGACGCAATTTTACTAATCGTACCTTTACCCCATATTCTGTCTCTTGTTTTGAAGACACATGACTGCTTAAAACAGGTTGAAAGTAAAGCAGAATGCGCCTTAAGGCGCATTCTGCTTTAATTTCAGCTTGTTTCAAGCTACCATCTGCTAGGATAAAAATCCGAAGACTTAGGAAAAATCCGGAGGAATGGCAGCCCTGCGGCTTCTGATCAGGATTCAAACTGTTTGACATCAGTATCGATATATATTTGACAATCGAAGTGACCTAAATCTAACTTGAACAATTATTGCAGACGACAGTACCAATTCAGATGATATTACGGCAGTGAAATGGTTAAAGCAGACGATAAAACTTTGCAGTGAAAGAGTTCAACTGTATCCAATAATAAGATTGATTCAAAATTGTCACTTACAATTTTGACAATCTTTTTGGGACATTTTACTGCTCAATCCAAAATGCCCCTGCATACAATATGAAGCAGTTTATATCCTGATTAGACTGAATCGAACTTTTCGACTTCAATAATAGTTGCATCTTCCAGTGTAAAACATGTACTTACAATCAACAGGTAAAGAGTAGTTACTTGATTTACAATAAAAGAAGTACTGAAAGCAAACGTTTTTAAAATGTGTTAACTCTTTGCATGCTGTGTAATTTTTCATCTGCTACTGTTCTGAAAGTAATTCTAAATTTCTTTTCAAAACATGGTCAGAGTGTCAAACAGGTTGAATCCTGATGAGACACCGCGTTACATCTCATCAGGATAAAAACTGTTTGAAAAAGTTATTTTTTGACCGCTAGCATGGTAAATATTCTGACATTATATGTAATAAGTACAGCCATGAGTAATCCTGTAAAAACAAAAACAGCATAAAATGATGCAAATGATATTCTCTTGTACATAGTATCTGTTTAGTCATGTACTGCTTTGTTTGTTTACTAATGTACTCATCAATTTGGGTGGAATAAAAGATGATATATAAAGCAGCATATAAGCATCAACCTTTAGGAGAGACGTTATTCGTTCCCGATTAAACGAAACTAAACGTACACGAAGTGAGATACAATGGAGAAAGCCTTAAATTTTGTTTACAATGAACATAAGGTTTTTACTTATAGCATTTACTATTTTCTATTTATTTCGACTTCTACGTGCCTCTATCATATACACTGTTCCCTCCCTACAACGACCCTTCCAACAACGACTTCCTCCTTACAACGACCTTTGCTGCAGTTCCCTAAAAAGGACAATTATGTCTAACATTTTACTGTTGCAATATCGTCTGCTTAAAACTGTCGTCTGCTGTTTTTTCTCGAAGTAACATATAAGTGGAGATTTTTATAGAATAAATATAATGACGAGTGACAAACAGCTTGTATCCAGATCAGACGCCGCGTTACGCGGCGTCTGATCTGGATTCAAGCTGTTTGCAAATGTAAGCCAAGTCTTAAATTTCCCCTCTCTATAACGACTCCCTCCGAACAACACACAATATGTGTCTACACATCTTTATTTCATGCACTCAGCCATAAAATCAAAGGCTTAATGCCTGAAACCAAAATGTATTTGGACATGATTATCTTTGATAAAAGTCCGTAGAGGACGAACGATCAGAAAAGAGCAATTCAATAGTTTTATACTATCGCAATTCCCTTTTAAAAAATATATTTTTAATTTTCAAAAAGGTTTTACCATAAATGCGCTTATTGGGAAAGAACGCTACATCTCCAATGTGCAGCTTTGACTAAATGAGATCACCAATTGATTGTATAAAAGTCAGGAGACAGCTTAAAACAAGGTGACAGTAAAACAGAAAGCTATGTAATAATTAGTAGGATTAATTGTAAAGCGCAATTGAATATTGATATTTTTTTTGCTATATAAGTGTTTCTGTATTTGTTTTTAAACACTGAACTCTCTAAACGTTGACTGTTGACTGTATAATGAAGGATGAAAAACGATGAAACACACTGTAAAGAAGAACCTCATGCTCAACAGCTTCTGCCTTCCTTTTACCTTACATAAATGCGCTAAAAGGCGCTTGTATCAGGGAAAGGGTTAACCCTTGCTCTGATATACTTGTAAGCGCCTTTTAGCGCATTTAGTTTATTCCTCCGCTGAAGAAAATAGTTTCAATTTATAAAGCCATGAGTAGATCTATGTATCATAAGAAATATATTCTATATTCTAGCAAATGGTAGCTTAAAGCAGACTGAAAGTGAAGCAGAATTGCGCCTTAAGGCGCATTCTGCTTTACTTTCAACCTGCTTTAAGTGGTCATCTTTACTTAAAACTAGAAACTGGCTATTGGGTAATGGTTTAAGTAGTAATCTGCCTTTTGTGGTTTACCGTCTTTTGCAAAGAGTGTTCGAGTTAGAAAGGTTTTACTGTATTACACATTTGAATAATGACTGCCGATTTCAGAGCTTTTTTAGAAACATTTCAGAACAACAATGCATTGTTACAATCCATTTTGCAATAAAAGTTGAAGTTGCAATACTTTGATTGCAATTTGAGTTGTAGTGACATAACATAATATTTGCAATACGTGTACAAACTCTTATGCAAAATTATGAAATGCAATAAACTGTTAACCGTTTCACTGCTCAAGGAAAACAAAGTCGACTAATTTAACAATGACAGTGTTAAAGTGTGTTACTTTCAGAAAGAAAATGCTCTTTCATACACACAAGAACACCCAAACATTTTATATTCTGTAATATCACTACGCCAAGTGGCTACCGTAACAAAGTCAGGTAAAGCTTCTTTGAGGAAAAACTAAAAAATATTATTTTTTTGCAAAGTGCTTCAAAGGGACATGTATAACATCATTGCAAAATTGTTGTTTTCGCAATAAATTTGCAAATTGCAAAGTTAGTAAGAGTTACATTGTATATAGATAAAATAATGCACTATCGTGCACAAAATTATATGAAACACGTGTTACAGACTTGATTTTCCGGCAGTATGGCAACCGGCGTAGGTAACATAATTTATTATAGTTATTCGCAATGCATGTGTTTAGAATTTATAATAAATATAGGAAAATAAAACTGTTTATCTTTTGCCAGGTAGATCTAGACAATTTGTCTGAATGCAAGAAAGCATTGCTTAACGTATTCCGATATTATGGAATAGTTCATCTACAACTCTTTAGCAAACGAAGCAAATTGCAATGCTTTTAAATTGAAACACGCAACACAGTGACAATTATTGCCACAGGGCTGCCATTTCTCCGGATTTTTCCTAAATCTCCGGATTTTTTCCCAGTTCATGGTAGCTTAAAGCAGGCTGAAAGTAAAGCAGAATGCGCCCTAAGGCGCATTCTGCTTTACTTACAGCCTGCTTTAAGTAGTCGCATGTCAACAAATCAAGAAACAGGCTATGGGGTAAAGGTACGATTCGTAAAATCGCACTTGAAAAATGCAAATTTTGAAATCTTAGGATTTTTTATGTCAACTTATGGCAGCCCTGTTGCCATGGTACATTTGGCAATACAGTGTTCCTCCCTACAACGACCCTCCTGACAACGACCCCCTCCTGACAACGACCCCTTCCTGACAACGATCTTTGCCACTGTTCCCCAAACAAGACCATTATGTCTAACACTTGTACTGCTGTAATATCGTCTTCTTAGAATTGTCGATCTTCTGCTATTTTTCCTCAAAGTAACATATAAGCGGACATTTTGATAAAATGAATATAATGACGAGTGACAAACAGCTTGAATCCGGATCAGACGCCCTCTGATCTGGATTCAAGCTGTTTGCAAATGTAACCCGAGTCTTAATTCCCCCTCCCTATAACGACTCCCGACTCCCTCCGAACAACACACACAATATGTGTCTCCCATTGGGTGTCGTTGTAGAGGGGGAGCACTGTAGTTTGAGAAAGCGACGAGATATAACAATTTATTGAAATTTGCACAGTGCTCCCTCCGTTCAACGACTCCCTCCTTACAACGACCCTTGTCGCCGTTCCCTAAACACGACACTTATATCTAACGCTTTTACTGCTGCAATATCGTCTGCTTAAAGTTGTCTTCTGCTTTTTTCCTCAAAGTTACATAGAAGCGGACCTTTTGATAGAAAAATTATAATGACGAGTCACAAACAGCTTGAATCCAGATCAGGTGCCGCGTAATCTATTCAAGCAGTTTGCAAATGTAAGCAGAGTCTTATTTCCCCTCTCTATAACGACTCTCTCCAAACAACACCCACACCCCGTGTCTCCCATTGGAGGTCGTTGTAGAGAGGGATCACTGTTGTTTGAGAAAGTGACGAAATATAACAATTCATTGAAATTTGTATTTTTATTTTATACAATGTACTTCTGCCTGTCACAATCGTTCTGGATACATTCAGGCACTAGCAATTAACATACATATCAAACCTCACAAATATTCACCATGTCTCGCGGATATGAAACCAAAACTGAATGACAACAGTTCATGCTTTAACTCTTATCACGCTGAATTGTCGTCTATTGCAAATACACTGTCTGCAGAGCAACTCATGCCCAATTTTATGCTCTCTAAACTTAAGCAAGGTTGAATATGAGTGACAAACAGTTTGGGTCCAGATCAAACGCCGCGTAAACTGTAAATGCAAATGTTAGCCAAGTCGCGCATAGCATGGTAATGATTACTTTCGCTATGAACTTGAATATACACCAAGTCTCTCTGTTCGTGTCTTTTTTAGGTGTTTGTCCCCGATTATTTGTTTGTCTTTTATTATTTCCCTCACCTCTGTCTGTCCGTCTCACCCTCTTTGTGTCCGTCTTCCTCTGTATCGTCGCAACTGGTGTGTGTTCCCCCTGTCTCTCACTCTCCGAGTATGTCAGTCTCTATCTATTTCTCTAGCTCATTACCCATATCTCTGTCTCTGCATGTCTCTATAGATCTCTCCAACTTGGGCTTTATATCCACGTGTTTCCGTTTTCTATTCCGTCGATATATGCATGTCTCAAGCAATGAACTGTGATGAATATGCAATGTACGGACTGTGTTTCAAAAGCATCCCCGGATCCGGTCAGTTTTTGTTTTGGAAAGGGTGCATGTAGGGTCTGACAGAACCCCTAATACTGATCATATGCAGTGAAAATACCCATAAGAACAAATCCAGTAACTAAGATTTTGCTGATACTCCACTCCAGGGCAAGTACATATATGGTAATAAGGTGTTGTCAAACATGAGAAAAGCTTGCTATTTTTTCCATGACTTTATTTCTGAAGTACATAACATGATCCTTTCTCTACGGCATGTGTCCTTATAACATCAACAAACACGGAGAAATCAACACGGCTCACAGTTTGATAATGTCTCGGAGCAGACACCATGATAATGTTAAAACATACAAGCAAAATCACATGAGAGAATTTGCAATCAGTATCAACTCTTAAACACTAAGTAACTATTGTTGGTTGTTAGGTTCCCTTGTGGATCTTTTTAGTTACCAAACATGAGCCAGTCTACTTTTAATTCTAGGTAATTTAATAAATACTGCTCTAAATTAGCAAACAGTGTATATCCAGATCAGAGGGCTCCAATAGGAGCCCTCTGATCTGGGTCTACACTATTTGCATAGGACAAGTTTACTCCTGACATGTGCACTGTTTGTAAAGGATAAGTATACTTGCCACTAGGGTTCAATGAGCCAATGCATGGGATAGGTGTAAGAGCTTTCTGCATTGACCCTGTCATGCATTTATCTGTGACCTTCACACTACCTCAGTATTTGGCACAGAACACGGGTTTTACTGTTTACATTTTATCATTACAGTAACAACTTTTTTAAGCGGATATTCAATGAAAGGCATAGGGACCTCCGAAGACAATATTTTGCTTAATGTAGGGCAACAGTAACGCAGAAAGCTCCTTCAGGAGCTTTCTGCATTACATTTGTCCTGCATCAAGCTGCTACCTTTATATAAGCCTGTCAATTAATCATGTTTTAAGTGACAGCTTAACATAGGTTTTACTGTATATTCATTAACTATAAGGAATAGTCAAACTGCATTCAAGCCTTGTGGGTAGGCAGTACTGATAGAAAGTCACAAATTCCACCAATTAGTGATAGTTTTCCTTGATCATCAGTAGCCATCAAGTGTTGAAGGCAAATTCTCTCAACTGTTTTACTACATAAACATACAAATAAGAACAAGAACATAGTCACAGATGCTTGACTGGACGAGTTAGGTAGCACATATAGTAAACAAAGTGTACTTCATGTATATAACATTTTCACTAATATAGCCAAGCCTGTGTTAAAAGACCATCCTACTACAAATCAGTGAAAATACTTTTAGACATGTGGATGCTCATATGCAGGAAAAAATTAATGCAGAAAGCTCCTGAAGAAACTTTCTGCATTAATTTTGTCCTGCAATAAGCAGCCACCTATCTTTGAATATTGACATGGTTATTCATAGGGTGGTCTCTCAGCACAGGTTAGACTGCAGAAATGTTGAATATCTAAACCCAATTACATATACGAACCTATTCTAAAAATCTAGAAAAGTTCTACAAGAAGAAAGTAATGTTATTTTAATCATCTTGAGACAGGAGTTACTTTGAAAAAGCTGCAATTATCCAATACATACTGTGAAACCTCTGTATTATGACCACTTAACAAAGGCCAATTGATTGTACAGTTTAAAACAAGGTGACAGTAAAACAGAAAACTCCCAAAGGAACTTCCTGTCATACTGTCACTTTGCTTTAATAGGCAGTTACATGTCGTAAACACGTAATAATTAACATAATTTTGTGGTGGTGATAGAGAGGTTTTACTGTATATCAAACTACCACTAAATGAAGTAGTAAGGGAGCATGGACACCTCCAAAGACAGGTAGATGCTAAATGCAGGACAAAGGTAATGCAGAATTAGCTTGCCACCTGTCTTAACCCTGTCCCCCATAGAAGCGCCTTTTATTCCTCCGCTAAAGAAAATAGTTCCAATTTAATCAGTCATGAATGTACAGTATAGGAAATATTTTCTAGCACATGGAAGCTTAAAGCAGGCTGAAAGTAAAGCAGAATGCGCCTTATGGCGCATTCTGCTTTACTTTCAACCTGCTTTTAGTGGTCACCTATCTTCAATACTAGAAA
The DNA here is from genome assembly GCA_922989275.2 of Gari tellinella. Classification (NCBI taxonomy): domain Eukaryota; kingdom Metazoa; phylum Mollusca; class Bivalvia; order Cardiida; family Psammobiidae; genus Gari; species Gari tellinella. The sequence goes on along the minus strand of OV277863.1, from coordinate 11,032,911 downwards.
TAGGCTATCAGGTAAAGGGTTAAAGAGTTACTTTTCCATACATTTTTTGAGTGGTTGCTCAAAACAAATTCATTACATGTACTTTCAGAGACACAGTAATAGAGTCATTACATGTCCTTTCAGAGTTGCCTCCCTTTAGAGACACAGCAATAAAATTAATTTCATTACATGTCCTCTAGCAAAGTTGTCTCCCTTTAGAGACATAGCTCTTCCTTTTGGAGTGACATTCAAACTTCCTCCCATCAGCACTCATTAACAGTGACCTTGACACCGATGCCAAGCACATGGATTCTACCCTTGTAGTGGACGGATTACTCATGAAAATAAATAAACTCAATCTCTCTTCCTTTCTTGAAAATCATAATAAAACATAAAATGACAATCAAGAAGTAAATAAACAATGAAATTAAGACAGAATTAATGGACAGGTTTCTGTTAACTCTACATACTTATTAAATAAAACTCCAAAAGAAAATGTGATTTTAGTAATTAAATAAATATCAATGTATTTATTAACAATACACTGGTCCCATTCTGTTCAAGTAACAAAAAGCAACAAACAGATATCATTCTTTATGATGTAGTATAGTAACCTACTATTATGGTTATTCTTAACAGAAGCCAGAAAGTGCAGAGAAAACCCTGGCAACTTCCTTTTTTCTATCCTGCTTCAAACCTTTCTATCATCTTGCTTTAACCCATTACCCCACAAAAACGTCTTTAAATAATTCCTCCACTGAAGAAAATAGTTCCTTTTTATACAGTCAGGAATATGTACCATTAGAAACATTTTCTATACACCAGCAGATGATAGCTCGAAGCTGGATGAAAGTAGAGCAGAATGCACCTTAACTCTTTCTTCCCTGAAACTTTAAATAGACAATTCCAGTTTTGATTTTTGTCTGGTCCATTTCTGACTTTTAAGAGTTGTTTTTGTCAATTTTGGCATTACTGACAAACAGTGAAGACCCTGATCAGAGGGCTCCTTTCGGAGCCCTCTGATCTGGGCCTTCACTGTTTGCACAGGACAAGTGTACTATTCACATGTACACTGTTTGAAAAGACGCCTATATGCGGGACTAGGGTTCAAAGGGTTAAGGCACATTCTAGTTTACTTTCAACCTGCTTTAAGTGTTCACCTGTCTTCAATGAAAACTAGTAACAGGATGTGGGGTAATGGTTTAAGTAGACATCAAAACCAAGCCAGCTTTATAGCAGATGTTACTGTACTCACTTACCAATAGGCATGCATATAAAACTGTCCAGTTGTTCATAACAATGAAATAAATTATTCAGTCAACTATTATTTTCAACTCCTTGTATCTACAGTGTTGACCATGTCATGTGTGCTCTACAGGATGGTAAAGAATTGATCACTAATATATACACATATATTGTACCACACATAAATATACATTGGAAGAATTGTATAGTAAAACCTGTGTAAAGCGACAACTAAAAGGACAATACATTTGTAGTATTAAACTCTTTCCTCCCTGAAACTTTAAATGGACAATTCCAGTTTCAATTTAAGTCTAGTCCATTTCTGACTTTTAATGGTTGTTTTTGTCAATGTTTGGCATTATGACAAACAGTGAAGACCCTGATCAGAGGGCTCCTACTATTCAAATGTACACTGTTTGCAAAGGATGCCAATATGCGGGACTAGGGTTCAAATGGTTAATAACAGGTGACGGCTTAATGCAGGGCAAAAGTCATGCAGAAGGTTCCTATAAGAGCCTTCTGCATGACTTTTTCCCCTCATTAAGCAGTCACCTGTCTTTAAAGATCAACATGGATCTTCATTCAGTGGTCGCTTAACACATGTTTTGACTGTATTGTAAATTATTGTTACACTCAAGGAGAATACAATACAGTGCCCTGTCTCTTGAGCGACATACTATTCATACAGAAAGGGGATGTTCAGAGGTAGGTAATTGCTTAATGCAGGACAAAATCTCCTTTCAGCATTAGCTTTCATCCTTTAGTAAGCAGTCACCTGTCTTAAAGACCAGTAAAGAGACATATTTTTAGTGTTGAGAGGGAGCACTGTACAACTTTTGTTCAGCAGCTATTCATTTGGGAAGTACATTAAAACCTCTCAATAACAGCCACTAAAACGATGGCTATTTGATTGTATAAATGACAGGTGACAGCTTAAAGCAAGGTGACAGTAAAACAGAAAGCTCCTAAAGGAGCTTTCTGTTTCACTGTCACCTTGCTTTAAGCAGTCATCTGTCTTAAACACCCAATAATCAACAAAACTTAGTGGCCGTTATAGAGAGGTTATACTGTATAGTAAAACCCCTCTAATACAACATCTAAATAGTATTAATTATCAGGTGTTTAAGGCAGTTGACTGCTTAAAGCATGGTGGCAGAAAAACAGAAAATCCTTCAGTAGCTTTCTGTTTTATGTTCACCTTGCTTTAAGCTGTCATCCGTCTTTTAACAAATCAATTCACCTTCTTTTTAGTGGTTGTTATGAAATGGAGAGGGTTTACTGTATATAGATTTTATATGGATACTTTTCAAGAAAGACTGCTGTTCAATGCAGGACCTTTGTCCTGAAATAAGCTGACACCTAACCCATTACTCCACAGATATGCATTGTTATGCCTTTTAATCTATTCTTTCACTGAAATTTTACACAGTAATGAATAAACAACATAAGAAATATTTTCTATTTCCTAGAATATTGTAGCTTTAAGCAGACAGAAAGTAAAGCAGAATGCACCTTAAGGCACATTCTGCTTTACTTTCAACCTGTGATAGCGGTTACCTGAAAGTGGTCTCTGAAACTAGAAACAGGCTATTGGATAATGGGTTAAGTATTTTGCTTCCGTTACATCATTTTCCCCCCAATATGTTGAGTGTTGTCTGCAGAATTTCAGGTTAACCAATTACCCCATAAATAAGCCTTTCTACGCCTTTAATTTATTCATCCACTGAAGAAAATAGTTCCAATTTATACTGTTACAAATAAAAATCATGAGAAACATTTTCTATATTCTAGCAGATAATAGCTTAAAGCAGGCTGAAAGTAAAGCAGAATGTGCCTTTAGGCGCATTCTGCTTTACTTTCAACCTGCTTTAAGTGGTCAACTATTTTCAAAAATAGAAACAGGCCATGGGGTAATGGATTAAGCTCTCACTTCTTATCAATAGCCAAACTGTTTGCAAACAAACAGGAGAAAGGCCCCAGCAGCCTTTGGTATCTTTAAAAGGTCACAAAACATCTTCAAAAACATAGGTTAACATGAATTATATAAGTATGATTCAGGACTCCAGATAAAGGGGAGTACATGTATTTCAAAAACTTAAATATCTGTTTCTGCATTAAACCTTATGGTGTTACTGCTCATTAGAATCGTCTCATCAAGACGATTCTAATGAGTAGCAACACCATAGGATTTGGTGCTGAAATGAGTGCGAAAATATTGGATTTGTTCCATTTACTCCCTCTTATCTGGAGGCCTGAATTACTGTGTATCTTGTCTCTAGTCAATTTCTAAATTCATACAAACTCTTTCTAAAAACAAATGCTGTGCATATATGTGATCACAATGGACAATAGAAATGTTACAATAGGACTTATAATGCAGGTTAAAATATGTAAATATCACAGTCACCGTTCATCACCGCATTGTAAAATATAGTTATTTGTTATATATACAAATGATCTGTACAGGTAAGTCATACATCAATAAAATCCAGTTGACTCTAAAAATATAACAACAAAAACATCAACAAATAAAGTGATACATGCTTATAACCACATACAATAGCAAGTAGTTCCCCCCCCCCCCCCCCCCACTTCCCCCATTCCTGAAATTCCAATTCAGTTTAAATTTAAAAGAAACAATAAATAAACATTCACCCTTTCCACCATTGAAATGCTTTTTGATAGGTTTTAGGTTTACCTATCTCTCACAGAAATGTTTAAAACAGGAAGAAAGTAAATAAAAAAGCTCATTAAGGAGCTTTCTGCGATACTGTCAGCCTGCTTCAAGCATCTGTCTGCCATAACCCATTACCCAATACATACGCCTTTATCAGAAATATGCAGCTTAAGAAATATTTTCTATATTCAAACAGATGATAGCTTAAAGCAGGCTGAAAGTAAAGTAGAATGCGCCCTAAGGCGCATTCTGCTTTACTTTCAACCTGCTTTAAGTAGTCACTTTATTTCAAAACTAGAAACCGGCTATGGGTGGAAAGGGTTGCTGTCAAAAATCATTCATCAGCAATCTTGTTTCATCCTTCTGGAGTAGTTGTGTTATGTTTTACTGCTTCAAAGTTTTGAAAATATTGATGTTAAAGTCCCATCCGTACAGAATATTTAACCCTTTCCCCCATAGAAGTGACTTTTAGCGTATTTAATTGATACCTCGGCTGAAGAAAATAGTTCCAGTTTATACCCTCATGAACAATTACCATAACAAATATTTTATATAGCCTAATAGATGGTAGTTTAAAGCAGGCTGAAAGTAAAGCAGAATGTGCCTTAAGGCACATTCTGCTTTACTTTCAACCTGCTTTAAATGATCACCTGTCTTTAATATTATAAATAAGTTATTGGGTAAAGGGTTAACATGTACAATTAAAGATGTCTCTTTCGACTTTATAGTGGAGCTCTTCTGTACACCAAGGAAATGTCCAAAGTGAATACTGCAACTTATCACTATAACATTGAATCCCTGACCGAATTGTCTTGGTTTACCATTGAATTAATACATGTATTTACATCAGAGACAGTCAATCTTGTGATACAAGACCATATAGAAATAGATACCCGGACAATCTTTTAAGACAGGTGATTGCTTAATGCAGAACAAAAGCTCTTACATATAGTTGACAGCTTAATGCAGTACAAAAGTAATGCTGAAAGCTCCTTTCTGATATATCTGCATTACTCTTGTTCTGCTACAACCATCCATCATCATAAAGTTGACAGCTTAATGCTGTACAAAAGTAATGTTGAAAGCTCCTTTGTGATAAACTGCATTACTTTTGTTCTGCTACAACCATCCATCATCATAAAGTTGATGGCTTAGTACAGTACAAAAGTAATGCACAACTTTCTGCCTTACTTTTGTTATGCATTAAGCATTTTGCTGCATTAACCCTTTACTCCATAGTCTGTTTCTAGTATTGAACATAGGTGACCACTTAAAGCAGGTTGAAAGTAAAGCAGAATGTGCCTAAAGGCACATTCTGCTTTACTTTCAGCCTGCTTTAAACTACCATCGGCTAGGATATAGAAAATATTTTTTTATGGTACATGTTTATGACTATATAAATTTGAACTGATTCCTTCAGTGGAGGAATAAATTAGATGTGCTAAAACGCGCTTCTATGGAGTAAAAGATTAATCAACCATCTGTCTTTAGAGATAACGATGTATCCTCACTCAATAGTCACTAAACACAAGGTTGTTTACAGTTTACAGATCAGTTTGTTTGTGCCTAGGCTGAGGGGTCCTTCCTCATCCATTATTGGCTCTCTTCTCCTTCAGTTTAGTATATGATTCACGATTCAATGCTGCTTGGGTCTCATACTCCTTGCGACTGGTTCTGCGGAGTTCCTCCACTTTGTCTCTGTCCATGCCCGAGACGTTACCACCTAGCAGTATCCATGGGTGACAGAGGGTGTCAATTGAAGAATAGCGTCTCTTCTTGTCCACCACAAGAAGGTGTTGTATCAAGTCTTTGGCACCTGAGAAAGACAAAATAAAGTTCCAAGAACTAAGAATTTGTTTGTAAAGCATGGATGTCCTATACATGTTTGGCCATAAATATAAATACTTAGTAAAGTAAACAATTGATCAAATCTCATAAAGCTTAAACAAGGTCACAGAGGTCAAGGTCACAAAACTGTCATGCAACATGCTTTAAACAATTAAGAAAGTAAAACAGAATGGGTCTTTAGGTGCATTCTGCTGTACTTTCAGTCTGCTTTAAGCTACTATCAGCTAGGATATAGAAACTATTATATTTTCTTATGGTGCATGATCAGACTGTATAAAGAGAAACTTTTTTCTTCAATGGAAGAATAAATTAAATGTGTAAAAAATAAAAACCTATCTATGGGGGTAATGAGATAATCAAGCTTCTATCTTTGTTTGTGAATCAATATAACACACATACCAGAAGCATGCTCTATCAGAAACACATCAAGCCTCTAAAGAATAAAGTTCTTTGTTCCCTTCTTCATATAGACAAGGCCATAAATAAGACCCATGTAAAGTTATACAGATTAAATACCAAACACCGTTCAGAGTGTAAAACACTTTCTGCTGTCAGCTACTAAATGACAGTGACTATAAATTCTGGCTCTAAACTTGAACTCTAACAGTGTTCAATATTTTCATAGGAAGTCTTCTATTTTTTAATAAATGACCGGTTTATAGTTACTCTTGACCGATTTCTACCCAACCCATACAAAATAATTGCAAACTGTGCAGAGCCTGATTAGAGCCCTCTGATTTCGGTCTTCACTGTTTGAAAGGGATGTATATGTACAACTATCGCACTGTAAGGGGTAAAAGACTTGAAACAACATTTAACTCTTTGAACCCTAGTCCCGCATATAGGCGTGCTTTTCAAACAGTGTACATGTGAACAGTACACTTGTCCTATGCAAACAGTGAAGACCCAGATCAGAGGGCTCCGAAAGGAGCCCTCTGATCAGGGTCTTCACTGTTTGTCACAATGCCAAACATTGACAAAAACAACCCTTAAAAGTCAGAAAAGGACTAGACTAAAATGGAAACTGGAATTGTCCATTTAAAGTTTTAGGGAGGAAAGAGTTAAAATAAACACTGAGGTAACAAAATTCCTGTACTTTGTCAAAACTCAGCTTTTATAAATTCAAAGAAGATTTGAAACAAACTACAAAGCTTTAGTAAATGAATGATCTATATATGATCTTTAGGTACTTTCTGTTTTTTACGTTCAGTCTGCTTAACCTTTTATACCATAATTAAGCCTCTTTACACCTAGAAAATATTCCTCCATTGAAGAAAATAGCTCCACTTTATACAGTCATGAAAATATATCATAAGAAATGTTTTCGAGATTCAGTAGATGGTAGCTTCAAGCAAGCTGAAAGTAAAGCAGAAAGCGCCTTAAGACACTTTCTGTTTTACTTTCAATCTGTTTTGAGTAGTCACAATGTCTTCAAAATTATACAGTCATAAAAAAATATCATAAATGTTTTCAAGATTCTAGCAGATGGTAGCTTAAAGCAAGCTGCTTCACTTTCAACCTGCTTTAAGTAGTCACCTATTGTCAATACTAGAAACAAGCTATGGGCAAATGGGTTAATTTATACACCTGTCAGAATGCAGGAACGATTTCCTATGACACTTTATCAGGACATGATAGAAACATGAGAAGGCTTTACTATGAGGAATAGACAAAGGCATCAAAAGGTGTTTTAGAGGGGGAAATTGAATTAAATCTTATTTAAGTTAAGTTATTTACCCATGAAACTTTAAATGGACAATTTAAGTTTCCAATAAAGTCTGGTTCATTTTTGACTATACATTGTGTAGGGTTGATTTTTACAATATGTTTCAAAATGACAAACAGTGAAGACACTAATCAGGGGGCTCCATCAGGAGGGCTTCATCCTCACAGGTACGCTGTTTGTAAATGACAAGTATACTCCTCACTAGGGTTGAATGAGTCAGGGCTCCAGACATTTTCTCACTCATTTCAGCACCAAATCCTATGGTGTTACTACTCATTAGAATTGTCTCGAAGAGACGATTCTAATGAGTAGAGACACCATAGGGTTTAATGCAGTAATAAAGATTTTAGTTTTGTAAACTCTACTTATCTGGAGCCCTGTGAGTTATGGCAGTTAGCCTGTCGAAGAGACGATTCTAATGAGTAGTGACACCATAGCGTTTAATGCAGAAATAAAGTTTTTAGTTTTTGTAAACTCTACTTATATGGAGCCCTGTCAGTTTAATGATGGCAGTTGTCCTGAACTTACTGGAGGAAATGTTGTCCCAGTAGGGGCTGAGGAATTCATACTCTCCTGCCTTGATGAATTCAAACAGTTCTGTCTGGTTTCTGTCAGGGCTTCTAAAGGGAGGGAACCCACACAGTAAGATATAGGTTATAACACCCACTGCCCACATGTCCACCTCCAAACCATATCCTGAAATAAAGAGCAATGTCAATCTTAACTGTTCTATCGCAATGTGTCCATGCTTTTTGGAAACAGTGTAGACACAGAATATACAACTACACTGTTTTCTTATCCTGAAATAAACAGCAATGTCAGTCTTACGGTAACTGTTCTATTGCAATTAGCATACGTCATTACCTATTTGAAAACGGTGTAGACCCAGATCAGACTACTACACTGCTTTACATGATCTGTATGGAATGAGTATGTACTCTTTCCAGGGGATATTTTTCCTTATTTCATAAACCAATGTAATAGTTTAGATTATAGCTGTTCATAGTGGGAGGAGTTTAATACAGTCAAACTTCGATATCTCGAACTCGATTAAGTCGAACATATCCGTATTTCAAAGTTAAAACACGACTAAGCCGCGTTTTAACTTTGAAACACGGATATGTTCACCTAAACTGAGCTTGAAATAAGGCAAATTCATGTTTCAAAATATTTGATAGTTTGAGTTAAGCCAGTTCGAGATATCGAAATTCGACTGTATATGAAATCCATTAGGTTAATTCTTAAAATGGTGAATTTTGACAAAAAAAATATTTACATGAGTGTCAAATAGTTTGGCTCCTGATCAGACACTGCATCATGCAGTGTCTGATCTGGATCCAAACTATTTGCAAATGTTAGCGTTTTTGAGCTTGGCACTGACTGGATTAATGTTATTTCATGTTTAGCCCATACACTTACCGATCTCTGAGAGAATCTCTGGAGCCACGTAGGTTGGGGTTCCGCAGACCGTATAGATTGCTTCCTTCACCTCCATTGCGAGGCCAAAGTCTGCCAGCTTCAATGATATAGTCATGTCTTTGTTTCGATGTACCTGGTTGAAATAAAATGGTGTAAACAATATAAGACTCTGACGCCAGGCCAATTTATTAAACTTAACATTCATTGAACTGCAATGTAGAGTAATATAAATCACTTTTTGAAAACAGTGTAGGCCCAGATCGGACAGAGCAGCTGCCATTGCCTATTTATAGTTCTGAAGTCAAGTGACCACTTAAAGCAGGTTGAAAGTAAAGGAGTAATTTCTGCTATAACTTCAGCCTGCTTTAAGTTACCATCTGCTAGAATATAGAAAATATTTTTTATGATACATTTTCTTCAGGATATGAATAAACGAAATGCGTATATATGCGTTTATCACATAATTTGCGGTCTGGGAGTTGCATAAAGCGATTGTATAAATATCGTAATCCACTAGTGGAATATCGTTTTTTGGGCTCCGGCCTAACTTGTTCGTCCATAAAGGCTCAGTCACACCTTACCGGATAGCGTAAACGGACGTCCAACGGAGAACAAAATATCCAATCCGTTCGTCTCCGTTCGCATTCGTTTCTTGTCCGTTTCTTATTCGGTATATTCGCTCATTGTCCGGCCATGTCCGGTGATATCCGTTCAATCCGTTTGAAAGTTTTAAACATGTTGAAAACTTGAAAACGGATTCCACCGGACAAAAGTGTACGTTAGATATACGGTAAATGTGCGTTTGTATACGTTTTGTTCGGAATGCATACGTTCATTGTACTGTACGTGTCCTGTTCGTATTCGTTGATATCCGGTGTACTGGATTCACGGACCGGAGTATTACCTGACACCTACCGGACCAACCGGACATGTTCCGGTAATCAAACGCAGGTTAAACGGACACCTACCGACGAGGAAACGGAGGTCCGTGTGACCAAACTGATGGCATACATCTTATCGGGAAAAATAAAACGTGTTTTTTCTTGTAGATTATTTTTATTATATTCATACATGTCATTGTTGGTACATTTATGGAAATCTGAGAAACATTTATTAATACGTCATGAAGTGTCGTGTTCGTGTTCGACTGCAGTATCCAGCATCTCTGATCTAGGCTCAGATTGACCTGCAATGTGCCAATTTGAACATCTTAATTCTTGCACAGAACAGAAGGAGGCGAAGACGTCAAGGGAAATGGTTGTCTAGGACTTGGCTAGGCCCTGAAAGGCACATGGAGTTTGGACTATACGATCAACTCGTCTCGGAGTTGCGGAGAGAAGCCAAGAGGTATTTTATCAATTTCATGAGAATGACTCCTGAAATGTTTGATGAGATTTTGTCTCCAGTTGGTTCTAGGATAACAAGACAGCTCACATTTTACAGAGACCCCATCGTGCCAGGCATGAAGTTAGTTATCACGCTCAGACATCTCGCCACTGGGTCCAAGTATACAAATATGCGATCCGCTTGGAGAATATCCCACAACACTATCTCTGTTGATGTGCAAGAGGTTATAGTTTTATCTACCGGTATCATTCTTAATCAATAATAGGAAAATATAATTTTTGTATTGTTATTTTTATAGTTAATAGCAATTTAAATTCTGATACAGTCATTTTATTGACCATATTAACAAGTATCCCCCCCCCCCCCCCCCCCCCCCCCCCCCCCCCCCCCCCCCCCCCTCCGCCTGTCTGTATGGATGCATAAATCGATACTTTTGTGGCCATAATAATTATCCACATTAGTGATCAACATTATCCTGCCCATTTTTTATGACATAAATTAATCTGGCCATTTCTTTAATCTGGCCCTTAGCGGGTACATGGTAAGTGTAAGGACTAGCTTCTAGATCATTTTGTTTTTCCTTCCAAAGTTAGAGCAAAACAATTTTCTGTCATATGGCCAGTCATGCAAAACAAGGTCAAAGGAAATAGCAACATCCGACAAATGTTGTAAGTTCGTCCATATGTCTGTCTGTTCGTATTATACACCTATCGATTGATGCCTTTATGTCCGTCTGTTCAGAATTCTTGATCCTGCGAAAACTTTGAAACCGTGGAAGATAAATTGATGAAAATTGGTATATGAATAGTTCGTATTATGGAGTTTATGCACATTATTATGTATGTTTCCTTGAACCAATATTCTGGTAAATACGGTAACGGAACCGATATTGGACTTATAGTGTGTTACATTTACAATTGCAGGTGTGCAGAGCAGTTATAGACGAATGGAGGCGACGAGGGGCTGTTTGAGCTTTCGGAAATCTCTCCAGTTTCAGACTGTGATATGTCGTGTTCATCTTGGGCTTCTATGCCTTCTTGGTATCTCGTCCTTTCAGCATTTCCAGCGTCACTTTTGATAGAAAAAGTAGATGGGCATGTCGAGACCTTTCGCTGGGCCCTGGTTTTTATCTTCCTCGAAGTCTTGAATTTCGGTGGCATCACTGTTGTTAAAATTAAACGATACTGAGAACTTTTGATTTATCCGTTACGTGACCGTAACATATACGTTTATCGAACGTTCCAAGAACGTTACGTCTGTTATACATGCGTTGCACCTTCGTTTTATCCGGTATTTGTCCGTTTCGCGTACGGGCATATCCGTTAAGTTACCGTTAGTTATCCTTTACTCGTTCGGTAAGTGTTCGGTTACCGTGCGTTTTATTCGGTCCGGCACCAAATCTGAGCGCTTCGCGGACAAATTTTGCCACCGGATACCTTTCTGTGACACATTTCTTTTCCGTTTGAAGTCCGTTTGTGCCATCCGGTGAGGTGTGACAGCACCTTAAGCGCTGCATGTAGCGGGGTGCCAAATGACGTCATTTACTATGACGTTAACGTAAACAACGTAACGTTTGGCGGAAAACCTATATAGCGTAGGGTCTACAAACTACGGATTCAAATCAATTTAATAGGTGCTTGAACTTGTAATGTGATAAATAGAATATCACATTCGTGTTCATTATTTATCATTTTTAATAAACTCGTTGACTAAAATGAATATGACGCTCGCCAAGGCTCGCGTCATATTATTTTAGTCAACTCGTTTATTAAAAATGATAAATAATGAACACTCATACAATATCCTCTATATCTATGAAGTAAATGCAAGACAAAAGTAATAGCTTTCTACAGTACATTAATCCTGCATTTATGAAATCAACTGTCACAACAGATCATCAGTTTAAAAAATTTATAAGTAACTGATGTTCAAGAGGGGCTGTTTACTGCAGTCAAACTAGTATTATTCTACCTTCCTTTTTGTGAGCATTAAAACCTTAAAGGCAGGTTACTACTAAATTCATGATAACAATAATGCAGAAAGCTCTTGCAGATCTTTCTTTTTTATTCATACAATGCATTTAGCAAACATCTGTAGAAACAACTGCTTTTTGGCATTGACCCCTAAACCCATTACCACATAGCCTGTTTCGAGTACTGAAGCTAAGTGGCAGCTTAAAGCTGGTTGAAAGTAAAGAAGAATGTGCCTTAAGGCACATTCTGCTTTACTTTCAGTCTGCTTTCAGTCATCATCTGCTGGGATATTGATAATATTTGTTATGATAAATATTTATGACTGTATAAATTTGGACTATTTTCTTCAGCTGAATAATATATTAAAGGCGTAAAAATGCGTATTTATTGGGTAATGGTTAATATAGGTTTCACTGTCATGTAAAACTTTTATTTCATCGTGCTTTACCAGTAGATTTTCTGGTTTCAGATCTCGATGGACGATAACCCGTGAGTGAAGGTAGAAGAGCGCACTACAGAGGTCCTTCACCATGTGAGCAGCGTCCACCTCACCAAACTTCACACTCTGGGTGATGGCATCAAACAGGTCACCTCCCTATGGAAGAAAACAAACATTCATAACAGTTGAACCGCAATAATATATGAACTAGCTAAAGTTGATCTCATGATTCTACTGTTGAGTTTCAATAACTCGAGCATGCTGAAGTCAATTTACCCGTATTTCTTCCCATGAATTTGGATGACTTGAATTTGCTGAAGTCAACTTACCATATTTCTATCTATAAATTTTGATAATGCAAACCTGTTTAATTTAACCCATTACCCCATAGCCTCATTCTAGTTTTGAAAATAGGAGACCACTTAAAGCAGGCTAAAAGTAAAGCAGAATGCGCCTTGAGGCGCATTCTGCTTTACTTTCAGCCTGCTTTAAGCTATCATCTACTAGAATATAGAAAATATTTCTTAAGTTATTTTCTTCAGTGGAGGAATATATCAAAGGCGTAAAAAGGCGTATTTATGGGATAATGGGTTAAGTAAACTGATACCAGTATTTCTACTATTGAATTTCAATGACGCAAACTCACTTAAGATGAACATACCCTTATTTCAAAGTTAAAATCTGGCAAAGCCTTGAAACATGGGTAAATTTGACACATGGGGGGTTTGATTGTAATAAAAACAAGTTTAAAGTAAATGGAAAGTTATATCTACAATGCACAAACAAACTGTAGAAAGCAATTATTTAAAATGTATCATAAAATGTGTGTTTAGTGCGGGAGTGATAATAGGAAAATAAAGTTAGACCTATGTTCAGTGGCCACTCAATCATGGTGAACTCATTCACCCCTGAAACCCCTGGCACTATTTAGGGTTGTTTTCTGCAATATACTGTAAACAAAAAGAGCAGACCCCAATCAGACTTGGTTCCTTTAGGAGCCATTGATTTAGACAGGTCTACACTGTTTACAAAGGAAAAATGTATTCTTAACAGGTACACTGTTTGTAAAAGATGAGAATACTTGTCACTAGGGTTAAATGTGTAAAAATTAAGACTTTTAAAGGACTTTTTAAGGCCTTAAATTCATATAATACTAAAGGGTCTGTGCAATATTGATTATAGCCGGAGAGAGTAAAGTTGTGGTTAGGTGTGGTTCCACGAGCTATCACTGATTATTGAATATTGATGAATTATAAATACGTTCTCCCATTTATTATTTGAAAATTTGGGAATTCCATCTTTAAGGGTTTGTCAAGAGATTCTCTTCATTCTAAAGGGCTTTCAAGCAAAAATCTCATTTATAAGGATTTTCAAGACAAACGTCAAATTAAGGGGTATTTAAGACTTGTATGAACCATGTTAAAATACATAAAAAGCTTGTGCATTATTTTCTGTGAAGCAGAAATCTGCCATCATTATGTAAGACTGCCAAACTCGTTTTCTTTTGAATAATTGTATTTTTTAAATTTTTTGTGTTTGTTCACCCCATGAATGCAAAAAAATCATCTGCTTCAGTATTCCTCTAAAATGAAATCATTCTTCTGTTCAGAGATACTGTCTAGGTGATAAATGTTTTCTGCAATATATCACAAAATGACAAACAGTGCAGACCTTGATCAGAGGAGCTCTCTGGTCTAGGTCTTCACTACGTTTACATATGACAAGTGTACACTTTACAGGTACACTGTTTGTAAAGGACAAGTATACTGAACGCTAGCTTTAATGTGTTAATCTAGCAAATATGAATAAACATCAATTTTAGTTTCAAAAAGTTTAAATCCAGATCACATGCAAAGTTTCTCAGCATCTAATTTGGACCCAATCTATTTGCAAAAGCGACTGACGTCATCACTAGCAATCGCAATCATTAATACTTCACATTCTCCTCATTCCAATAAAATGTCAATGAGCTTCTCTGGCATAGTAATCTTCCCACTGTTCATGAACAAAGCCGTAGAAAAGAACTTATCAGTTTACAACTGACAGGTTAAATTAACCATTGTTCTGTCATGCACTTGTTTAATTTTACCCTTACAATGTTCAATTGAAAATGGAGTTTTTATTTTTCTGATAAAAGGCATTATTTCAGATTGACACTCGAGGGGAACAAATCACAAAACTATTTGAAAGTAGTCAAACAGTTTCTACTCAGATCAGTTAAGGAGCCCTCTGGTCTGTCAAGTCTACACTGTTTTCAAAATTTTAACTCAATCAAAAACTCTAAGAGTTAAACCAATTGAAATTTGACATTTTCTGATATATGATCAGTATACATTGATACATATTACTTTTAAATAATTTGGGAAGAACCCCCTCAAGAGTCAAACAATGCAGACCCAGATCAGAGGGTTCATTTAGGAGCCTTCTGATCTGGGTCTAACATGCAATAATTGTTCCCTGCAATATAAGGGTTAGAGCACAAAATGTTCCCACAAGGTTAGAGTCCAAAATGTTCCCACAGTAAAGCAGAGAGCTTCCATATACACTTTCTGCTTTACTTCTTCTTGCTTTAAGCAGCCAACTGAAATACAGAGAAATGCCTCCTTCCAATGGTCGTAGTTTAAGAGTGGTTTTATTGTGTACTTAATTTGATTTAAATCTTAGAGATGTTCATTTCCTTGGCTGAGTAACTAGATGATAGAAGTGTCGGAAATATTACTGTATGTTCTTTAGTAATTCAATCCGTTTAAAATCAATTTATATCATACGATTTTCTATGGAATCTCATATTGTGATACATATGGGAAAAATAACTTCATTAATTGTCAATTAAAAGGGCATAGTTTACAGACATTACATTATTTGTATTGCTTAACATATCACATGTATAGCAAACAGTGATGACTCTGTGAGAAGCCTCAAAATACGGCATCTCAACATTTTTCACGGTTGTTCGTCCATGTTCTTGATTATGGACACCTTGCATTAATTTTATAGGTAAAACGTTAGTACAATGCTATATTACCCTTCTCTTACTAAGCTTAATTAACCTTTTACTTCACTGATATACATTTTTACGCATTTCCATTGTAATTTATTTCTCCACTGAAAAAAATAGTTCCAAATGATATAATATGAAATATTTTCTTTACCCTAGTACATGGTACCTTAAAGCAGGCTGAAAGTAAAGCACATTCTGCTTTACTTTCATCTTGCTTTAAGTCATTACCTATCTTCAATATTAGAAACAGGCTTTGGAGTAAAGGGTTAATTACATTGAAAAAGACAAAAAAACTAAAACAGCAACAAATCTGAAGCAGATCCTACAACAGCCAGAGCATAGTTAAATCCCCAATATATAATTCAGTAGCAGTTTAAAGCATTAAAACTTGGCAGCCATCATAAATTGTTGATTCAATATTTGGTTATAGTTACAAACATACACTTCGTTTTTCTGTTCTTATTGATATTCACTCAATACGCTTTACGCTCAAGTACTGAACTTGCACTAAATGACCGTCTTGAGATCAGGGGCTAATATTTCAAACACATATCTTAAAGTAAAAGACAGTTAGTACACGACACCTAGATTTACAATGATTCAGCAGAAAGTTTTGTCTCAGGTGTTTTTTTTAAGGCAGGTTGCTCCTTAAAGCTAGTTGAAAATAAAGCAGAATGGTCCTGTAGAAGCGTTCGATATTTGATCTGCTTTACTTTCAAACAGAAACCTGTCAGGATGTATGAAATATATATATATATACTGATTACTCCTATAGCTGCAATCTGAAGAGATCTTGGTATTTCAATTTTGATGCATGACTTAATAACTCAAATTGACTTTGAAATATTCCAAGACAAAAATAAAAGCTGTTACAGTCAAAGTGACTTTAAAACCAGTGTCACATGTATGACAGGACCATCTCCTCTTTTTGATTGAATGGGGCTTGCCAGCATGGTGATTTTGCGTGCAGTCGTGCACCACATAATCTGGAAGCCTATTTGGGCCAAGTTATTTAAAAATCCTTTGATTAAAAATAAAATTAAGCGTGGGGCACAGAAACAAGTTGAACTTTTCAACCTTAGACCGGTAATTGTGACCTTGACCTTTGAGCTACAGACCTAGGTCTGGCACCGGGGCGACTCACTGTCTTATATTGGTGATCATTTGTGTAAAGTCATTTTATAAAGCCTCCATGCAAGACAGTTAGACCGCAGACAAGGCAAAATGTTCATTTTCTTAAACCTTTGACTCCAGACTTTTGAGCTACAGACCTTGGTCTTGTGCACCACACATTGCCATTCCTGCTGAGGTATTTCAAATTTCATCCGTGTATGATGGAATTATAAGATCCCAGGTACACAAAATGTTCCCCTTTGTTACCTTTGGCTCCAGACTTTGACCTGGATCTTTGAGATAGGAACCTGGGGGACTGAATTGCAGCACATCCTCTCAATGTGGTGAATATTTGTACCAACTTACTTCGAAATCTACTTATGCATGTAGGATTTACAGTCAGCGGACATAATGTGGGTTTCACACTCAGACAGACAGATAGCCAGACAGAAAGACAGACAGACAGATAGTGCCAGACAGACATTGTGATTACTATATGCCTCCCCTTTTGGAGCATTATATATGTATTTAAATAATATACTGTCTTCGAGTTAGTTCAAACATACCCATATTTCAAAGTAAAAACGTGGCTTAACCACGTTTTAACTTTGAAATAAGGGTATATTTGACTTAATGAGATCTACTTATGGGAATTCAGCTTATGAATTACCGGTACTAACAATTTAAGCGAGTTCGAAGTATCGAGTTTCAACCGTGACAATAATGCAAGTTTACTTAAAACTACAGCATGACAGTGGCATGAGCTTTTGTAATGCACTTCCTTAAAGCAAGGCCAGTTGTTCAATTGGGCGTCACCATTAGGATGGTGGGTTTTTTCCCCTCATGTTTGGCAACTTGTCAGGCAAACAAATCATGAGAAGCTAATGTGACTGTTTACATGAATAAAACGTTGTAATCAGCCAATACACTGTCTCAGGTAGAAGCCTGTTTTTTGCCATGAGTTCATCCAGATAAAATCATACATTGGAGAAGTAGTGTTTTTCTTTTTCCTGTGTAAATTAAACTAAAGGCAATTAAACACAATTAAACCAACCTAAATGTAATTGAACACAATTAAACCAACCTCAATGCAATTAAACCAACCTAAATGCAATTAAACACATTGTAATCAAATGGAGAAAATGACAATTTCTTTAAACACATTAACCATTAGTTTAAATCTTAAATAATAGCAAATAGTTTAGGGCATTGAGAAAATCTAATTATGAAAACTCCAGCTGATCAAAGCGATCTGTATTTCCTCCCTGTACAAACATTAGTCGCATTTAATTACAGGGCTGCCATAAATTGACATGAAAAATCCTAAGATTTCAAAATTTGCATTTTTCAAGTGCGATTTAACGAATCGTACCTTTACCCATTAGCCTTTTCCTTGTTTTGTTGACATGCGACCACTTAAAGCAGGCTGTAAGTAAAGCAGAATGCGCCTTAGGGCGCATTCTGCTTTACTTTCAGCCTGCTTTAAAGTACCATGAACTGGGAAAAAATCCGGAGATTTAGGAAAAATCCGGAGAAATGGCAGCCCTGTAATTACAGATTTATACATATGTTTCTTGACTGAATGACTGCTATAAGTTAAACTGCTTTTAAAAAACACACAAAGGCTAAGTTGATTTATGGTAAATTAAAATGTGCACATCTTAAGGGCTTTTTGTTTGACAATATTTCAAAACTGTAAAAACAATTTTTAATATTTGCTGGATGATATGACATTTTTATCACACGGTTTAGTACAGTTTTTATTTCATAATATAATGATAGGATTTTGTGTCACTGAAGAGATTGAAGAGGATTTAACCCTTCTCCTGCTATTAGCAATTATATTGACACTTTTCTGAAACAGTATAGACCCTCATGAAGGAGCTGTCTGATTTGGGTATGCACTGTTTTCTTATAAGATCTGTCTAACTTGAGTATGCACTCTTTCTGTGAAAATGTTCCTTATTTTTCAGAGTTGGCTGAATTTTAGCAGGAGAAGTGTTAAATAAAAAAATTGTTTGCAGTAGATATATGGCAATTGAAGTGTGCATTCTAGTGCTTTTTGCTTGACACTGTCTCAAAATTGTACAACAGTTTTTGTTGGACTGATTTGATGTTGTTTATGACTAAGCTTAGTACGAATGTTATTTCCTAATACAGTAAAACCTCTCTATTACAACCACTAAATTGTATTAATTATTAGGTGTTTACAACAGGTGGCTGCTTAAAGCAAGATGACTGTGAGTATAACAGAAAACTCCTCTACGAGTTTATTGTTTTAAGGTCATCTTGCTTTAAACTGACACCTCTCTTTTATACAATTAATTAGCAATACAATATGTTTAAACTAATTAACCTTCGTTTTAGTGGTAGTAATAGAGAGGTTTTTACTAATATCATGATAGGATTTAGTGTGATGTCCAAAAGATTTAAAGGGGATTTTAAATGCATTAAAATTATACACAGTCAAACCTGTAAGAAACATTGTTTAAGAATCATTTAATCAATAAGCATGGCCATTCTTAAAGACAGATCACTGCCTATTATTGCATGATGATAATAAATGCTTTAATTGCTTCCCTGCCTTCTTTACGCATTCACCTATGTCTCAGGATACAGGAAATATCTTCTGTGTGTCTTTTAAATAGGACATGATAGAACATGTATGACAGATAGTATAAGGGAACAGTGCTGATCCTGGTCAGACAGCACAATCAGAAACTGTCTGATCTGGGTCTACACTGTTTTCAAAAATATTTGATATACACTGTATTAAAGAGGCTCGCAACCGGATTTAGCATTAAAAATAGTAATTTGTAAATATATGTCAAATGCTTATATAAATGGGTAAGATTTAGTTTAGGATAATAACTTCTGTTAAAAAATGCATTTCTAAAAAAAAAAAGAAGAAGCTCTGGTGGGATTCGAACCCGTGACCCTCCATGCGGAGACAAACATGAAAAATGAGGACACGCCTTATCCCCTCGGCTACCAGTGCTCTCTATATATATGGTAGCGAATTAACGTACTTCACTGGTAGCGATTGATAGTACTTTATTCGGCTCGGGTTTATGTCTGAGCCCGTGTAGAGAAGCAACAACAACAACTATACCGTCAGCTGACGCTATAGAAAAACGATGGAAAATATCTAAAAAAAACTAAGATTCGGTGACGATTCTTGAGACTTTTTTTGGACTGATCATATTTTTTTAATGTCAGAAGCCAAATAATGCCACAAATTTGCTTTTATTTGAGTATTTTATTTTATTTTGACAAGTACACCATCCGGTTGCGAGTCCCTTTAACAGGAGAAGGGGTTAAGTCCAAAGAAAGGATAAACTATCAATATTATTTTTATGAATAATGAATTTTTGGGTTGCATATCTGTGACACTATGCCAAATTTGATAAATAACCATTGAGAAAGGCAAACAAACTGTTGTCCTTATTATATACCAGGTAGATAGAAGGTACGGGTACTTCCTTCTGTGCTATAAGCATGGCATGAATATAAGTTTCAAACAGTTTGGATCCAGATCAGACTCAGATTTATTCAGTATCTGATCAGGATCAAAACTGTTTGATATTCAATACTTAGGTCTTACAAGCTTATAGGACATCATTCTTTAACCCATTACTCCATAAATATGCCTTTTTATGCCTTTAATTAATTCCTCCACTGAAAGAAATAGTTCAAATTTATATTGTCATGAATATGTATCACAAGAAATAGTTCCTATATTCTAGTAGATGGTAACTTAAAGCAGGCTGAAAGTAAAGCAGAATGTGCCTTGAGGCGCATTCTGCTTTACTTTCAACCTGCTTTAGGTGGTCACATATTTTCAAAGTTAGAAACAGGCTATGGGGTAATGGGTTAAAGAAGGCTGAAAGCAATTAAAGCATTTACTGTCGTCATGCAATAAGCAGTAATCTGTCTTTAAGAATGGCCATGCTTAAACAGGCTATTGGGTTAAAACCCAAATCTTCAGATGATAATTGCATGTGAAGCAGTTGACATTTCAGCAGAAAAAGGGTTTAACATTATGAGAGATAGAGAGAGGCCATAATCAATAAACAATAAGTAGTTGAACAAACCTTGGCTCAAATTGATTTTATATCTCCTGCTAAAAGTTACTTTCCCAACTGCTTATAAGCCCTTATCCTGTCAAGCAAAACATGATAGCTATTGGAAACCAGTGTAGAGCCAGATCAACCAGAGTAAGTTGCTTTGTGGAACTAAATTGCCAGACACTCCTAGTGTTATTAGAAATTTAGCCCACTACCCCATCTTTAAGCCTTTAATTTATTCCTCAACTGAAGAAAGTAATTCCTATTTATACAGTCATGAATATTATATGCACCATAAGAAATATTTTCTATATTCTAACAGATACTATGGTAGCTTAAAGCATACTGAAAGTAACCTGCTTTAAGTGCTCACCTGTCTTCCAAACTAGAAACAGTTTATGGGGTTAGGGGTTTAGGGTGAAGTTATCAAGCTAGAATGTTCTATTGGTATTCAATAGGATTTATAAAAATCTTCTGATAAAGAAAGTTTAGTGACTATGGATCAATAAAGTCAGATTATGGTTATTGCAAGTTTAAAACCTGTTCTTCAATTTAAAACTGAGCCTGCAATTACCGGTACATCAACTGATTCAAAAACTGTTGTCTGCCAAAACTTCAAAATTAATTATCATTGGAAAAATTATATGACTGTTGAATAGTTTGGATCCTGACCAGATGGCACTTTAAGTACCTTTGCATCTGATCTGGATCCAAACATTTTGTAAATGCTAGTTAAATAAAAGCTAGCTTTCTAAGCGGTCACCTATCTTTTATTGATCTCTGTGAATTTTCATTTATAGTAATTTATCACATCAAAATAAAGGGCTCCAGATAAGGGTAGTTTTTCAAAAACTAAAATCTTTATTTCTGCATTAAACCCTATGGTGTTACTACTCATTAGAATCGTCTCTTCGAGACGATTCTAATGAGTAGTAACACGTACTATAGGATTGGTACTGAAAGGAGTGAGAAAATGTTGAATTTGTTCAGTAAACTCCTTCTTATCTGGAGCTCTGAATTAATAAGGCAAACAATAATACATACCTTGACTAACTCCATCACAAGATAGATTTTGTCAGCTGTTTCATATTCTTCATAGAGCTTCACTATATTAGGATGATTGCAATCCTTCATAATTTCTATTTCATTTTCTACCATATGTTCTTTGCCTTTCAGTTTGGGTTTGTCTATCACTTTTATTGCATATTCCACACCTGTTGCTTTCATTGTTGATATGCGTACCACTGCAAAGTTACCATCACCTAAAGTTCTACCCAAATCATACTTGGCAAATACGTAATCATCAGAACTAATTTGTCTCTCAAGTTTTGTTTTACGTATAATTCTTGGCTTTTTAGGATTTTTCCTTCTCTCCTTTCTCTCAATCTCTTTATTGTCTTTCTCTGGTTTAGCATCTTTATCTTTCACATCCTCAATCTTTTTATCACGCTTATCCTCATTCTCCTTCTCAGATTCTTTCTCTTTTCCCTTGTCCTCTTTCTCCTGTTCTTTTTCAGCCTTTTCCTTTTCTTTTTCCTTCTGTCTTTCTTTTTCAGCTCTTTCCTTAGCATGTTCACGATCTTTAGCAGCTTTTCTCTCTGCCTTTTCTCTTTCCTTTTCAACCCTTTCCTTTTCAGCAGCAGCTGCTCTTTCTCTTGCTGCCATTTCAGCCTGTTCTCTTTCTAATTTGTCCTTTTCTCTTCGTTTTCTCTCCTCCTCTCGTCTTGTTTTGTCTTCTTCCTCTTGCTTCCTTTTCTCTTCATCCCTCCTCCGTCTAATGTCTTCCCTATCTCTTTCCTTCTGTTCCTTTGTTTTCCTGGCAGGATCCTCTAATGATCCCCTTGCCATCTGACGTCTTTTCCGATTTTCATCCTCTCCTGCCCTTCTCTCCGTGGATACCATTTTCAAATTTTGTTTTCTATTTCTGTCATTTTCTTCTTGAGCAGCCTTATCTTTCTCTCTATCTAATCTTGCAGCCAGTTTTAAATCTCTTGGATACTCATTTTTGCGTTTTCCTCTCTCTGTAGGATGACCTTTGTACACGTAATAATCCTGATCAGGATCTCTGCTACTGCCATCACTTCCTTCACCAAAACCACTGTCACGTTTGTCAGCATCATTATCCTTAGCTTGATTTATCTGGCCTTGTCGCTTTTTCTTGTGACGTTCAAAATCTCTGAGAATATTTTTAGCATAAGGGCTATCAGGATACATCTCTTCGATGATGTCACGAACATCACCTTCTGTAAGAGGTTCATTTCCCACACCAATAAACACTTCATCATCCCTGAAGAAATCCGCCACACCCTGAACTTCACGACCCCGTGTTGTGAATAACTTTCGACATTTGTTTTTAGAATATCTAGGGCCGAATGCTTCAGAAATGTCTGCCATAAGCTGTTCAAATGACTGAACACTTCTGCGATTAAGCAGCATTTTGACAGTGTTCCTTGGCTTGTTTTGGCCATTTCTTACTATTGTCACAACTTTAGGTTTATTGTTTTCAACCTGAAGGAGATAGCTGTTTCTACTGGCCGGGCCAAAGGCTCCAGGTAATCTGCGGTGGGGAATGATTGAGTCCAGATGTGTGTTCCTGTTGTGGAGGTGACGGCCAGGATGGAAGGCATTATTGCCGTACGGTCGATGTCGATTGTAGCCCACACTGGGCGTGAAGTTCTGTTCCCCATCAAATTCATGGTTATGATGTCGAGCTGAAAAGAGAGACAAACGATTAGTGATAGCATCAATAATGTTTTCCTTTTCCCTTCTCTTAATATCACAGTGTTTACTTCAAAATAGTTATGATACCTGCATGGTTTTAAGACTTACAATGCTGACTTCTTATCCCATTACACCATAGCCTGTTTCTAATATTAAAGATTGGTTACCACTTAAAGCAGATTAAAAGTAAAGCAGAATGCGCCTCAAGGCGCATTCTGCTTTACTTTCAACCTGCATTAAGCTACCATCTTCAAGAATATAGAAATTATTTCTTATGATACATATTCATGCATGGCTGTATAAATTAGAACTATTTTCTTCAGTGGCTGAATGAATTGAAGGCCTAAAAAAATCATATTTATGGGGTAATGGGTTAAATGGATTCTTCCATTTTCAGATATTAATGACATTTTTACATTGACTCTCGAGGGTTTATCCGTAAAATATTTAAAAATATGACAAACAGTGCAGACCCTGATCGGAGGCTGGGCTTCTAAAGAAGCCCTCTGATATGGGTATACACTGTTTGGAAATAATATACATATATTGTAAGAATTACAACACTTTCCCTCATAGAAACACAATGATTCCTCATAGATATACATTTTCATGTTTTTACCCCATTCTGAAGGACTTTCTATCATTAATCTATTACAAGACCCTGAAAGGTAGATGTTTAAAGCAGGTTGAAAATAAGAACATCTCCAATGTACCAGGTAAATTACTGTATATATTATATATTAACCATTTTAGAAACAATAACGTGAACAAGATGTGTTTGTGAAACACTATGCCCTTGATGTACCTCTAAATCTCCTGACTGTACAAGAATACAGGGCTCCAGATAAGGGGGAGTAAACTGAACAAAACCAACATTTTCTCTCTTATTTTAGCACCAAATCCTATGGTGTTACTACTCATTAGAATCGTCTCTTTGAGACGATTCTAATGAGTAATGAGTAGTGACACCATAGGGTTTAATGCAGAAATAAAGATTTTATTTTTTGAAATACTCTCCTTATTTGGAGCCCTGAGAATATATTATCACATACATAAGAAGCAGTGAAATATGAGAGGCAACATGGGGAAAAAGCTCACAATAACAGTGTTGAACAATATCAGCAGTAGAATTGTCAGTGCTGCAGCTGATCTGGGTCTGCACTGTTTGTAGAAGTACAAGACATAATTCTGTTGATTCTTGACACACCGTGCAGAACCTGCGATCAGATTTAAATGCCACCTATTCAGTGTCTGATATAATGTCTACACTTTTTTTAATGTTCAAAAGTCCCCTGTTTCTTATTTATAATGCATCTCAGATAATGATAATAAATATATGAAAAATGAGTGTACATACCACTTGCAAAAGTGAACATAATTCAGACTACACCATGATATACTCCTGAACAAATATGTACATTAATACGAATGATGTCTTAAACTGAAATGACTGTTAATTGGCTTCTATTCAATATACCTGTTCGAGACAAGCAAAATGAAATTTGATCATACTTGTGCAGTGTAGTTTGTCAATATCTATAGTAAAACCTGGGTACAGCAACCATATTCAAAGAAGATGATATTGAAGTCATATACAAAGGTAGCTTAATGCAGCATAAAAGTAATGCAGAAAGCTCCTATCAGAGCTTTCTGCATCACTTTTATTCTGCATTAAGCAGGTATCTGTCTTGAGAGAACATCATATTTCATCAAAATGTCGATGCATACAGGTTTTTATTGTACTGTCTACTCAATAAACAACAATACTCATTTGTACTGGGTGGGGTAAATACTCAGTGCAATTCAATGCTGGCAATCGTACAAAAAAAGTTAAGCTATCCATGTATCTTACATGCATACAATAGGAGTATCTATATACTCATTAAAACAATGGAATTTAAACGGAATAATCGCCTTACAATTGACGTATCTCCACGCCCATCCTGTAAACCGTGTATTATCCATCACTAGCCATAGTCTAGGGAATTCTATCCAATATTTTTAAACACCATTGGTAATTAAAACTCTCCATACTGTGAAAATTCTAAAACCAGTGTGGTAATGTATAAAATACGAGCCAGCAGGACTATATACTACACCAAAACCACTGGGCTGCTTAAGTTTATTATCTGCAGTTGGACAAAAAAAATGTGACAACCACAGTGTTACGTGTAACCCTTATCCATCATGTCTACAGTCTCACGGCATTTGCTGACAACATAGATACAGACAAGGTGTTAAAGAAATCTTGCTATACATTAAATACATGTAATCAGCAATTCTAAAATCGAAAAAAAATAATTAAAATTTTCCATCAGACAGTTATTTTATTGGTTTCAGATTTTCTATTTTTAATTAAGCTAGACTTTTGAGATAAGTTAAGGGCAAACAAATGACAAAGTACTGGTAGACAAAGATGATTTCATTGTGGAGAGGCATGAGGTGATTTAATACAATGAATTGAAACAAACAGCCGCAACGGATAAATATTTTGTCACCGCTTGGGGGTATATCGCTGAAATCTTTTGTCTTAATGATTAGTGTTATTGGAGAATATACATTTGGCAGTCAAACCTGTGTTAAGGGACCACTGTAAGGTCGATGAACAACCTGAGTCTTTAATACAGGTGGTGGCATAATACAGGACAAAAGTGATTAAAGCAGAAAGCTCCTATAGGAGCTTTCTGCTTCAATCACTTTTGTTCCTGTATTAAGAAAAGACATTTCTCTAGATATCTCTGTAATTCTTCAAAAAATGGCCACTTATTACAGGTAGACTGTATTAACGATTCTGCATATCTCCAATCATGTTTACCCTTACAGTGCTAGACACAGTCTGCATTCAAACTAAATGTATTCACCCTTTCCCCCAATAGCTTGTTTTCAGTATTTATATAAGACAGGTGGTTGCTTAGAGCAGGCTAAAAGTAGAGCAAAAAAGTTTATAATCTGCTCAAATTAGGGTTTGATAAAAATTATTCCTGAATTCATGATGTATAAGCCACGTCGCAGGTATAGCTTGTAAAGTAAGATGAAAGTAAAGTAGAATGATCAATAATTTATAGAGTTTCACTTACTTAATTGTTATAAGATAGCATTAATTAGACAGCCACACAGTATTTCTTCATTAAACATTTGCACGGTATGCACCATATCTCATACATCAAGAAATGCCGAGGACTTGCGACAGTATAGATTCACCCAAGATTTGAAGGAAACATAAAACCATCTGAATTTCCAGTTCAGATGAGTCTAAGATTTCCTCAATCAGTTACAAAACACTAAGTAATAAAAGGACAGGGGTTTGTTTCAAAGATATATATTTTATCTTAGAGCTACGACAGTACAGTAAAACGTGTCAATATGACCACTCAACAAAGTTATTGTCAATTTTAAGGCATGTGGTTGATTAACCCTTTATTACATAGATACACCTTTTTATGCGTCTAATTAATTCCTCCACTGAAGAAAATGGTCCCATTTTATGCAGTACATGTACTGAATGTGCAACATAAAAAATATTCCTATATCCTAGCAGATGGTTACCATCTGCTAGGATATAGGAATCTTTCTTATGTTGCACATTCAGTACTGAACTTAAAGGAGGCTGACAGTAAAGCAGAATGTTCCTTAACCCTTAGCCCGCCAAATAAATTGTCGTCTGCTATATTTCTCGTCTGCTTCAAGTTTCAAAGTGCTTCAAAGTTGCTCAAAATTGCTGAAAATGTTGTCCGAGTGTCAAACAGCTTGGATCCGGATGAGACGCCGAGTTACTCGGCGTCTCTTCCGGATCCAAGCTGTTTGCATATGGAGCTATAGTCGTGAGTGGCAGGCTAAGGGTTAAAGGGCACATTCTGCTCTATTCTCAACATGGTTTAAGTGGTCACCTGTCTTCAAAACTAGAAACAAGCTATGGGGTAATGGGTTAAAACAGGATATGGAAGTAAAGCAGAGAGTTCCCATATCAATAAGATTTTGGCATTAGCTTGATGATAATGTTCCCGTATACTGCCAAGTGTGGCGATGAGCTATTATTGAAGAGTCACTCAATTCTAATATTTCACGCCTTGTAACATGCGTTCTCAAGGTGTTCACTGAGCGTTCAAGCAAGAATATAATTATACAAGTATGTACGTAATCCCTCTTGTATTAAGTGACCACTAACTGAAGTACCATGGTCATTTCTGAATAAAATTTTTCCAGGCAGCTCCTATATTATTTTTATTCTGCATTTAAGAGCACCAGATAAGGGTAGTTTTTCAAAAACTAAAATCTTTATTTCTGCATTAAACCCTATGGTGTCACCACTCATTAGAATCGTCTCGAAGAGACGATTCTAATGAGTAGTAACACCATAGGATTTGGTGCTGAAATGAGTGAGAAAATGTTTGGTTTGTTGCAATAACTCCCTCTTATCTGGAGCCCTGATTTAGCAATCACCCTAAAAGATCTTCTTTGTAGGCAGAGCGCATGATTGCTTAATACAAGACTGACAGGATAACAATTAAATATTCAGACCACATTTACAGCTCACAATCATTACATGTGTTTATGCATGACTAAAATTTGCAGAAAAGAAAATGTTCATGAAATCAAAGCTAGTAGGTTTCATATGAATTTGAACAAGTCAAAGAGTTAACAGTTCTCCTGCTAAATATTCATATATAAAACTCTGCCCACAATGAACATCTACTGTCAGAACTTATAATATACTGGCTGATAAAATAAGGAAAATTTCCCCCAGGAAAAAGTGCAGTCTCTGTCATTCAGATCCTACTAGAAAACATTGCAGACCCTGATCAGGCAGTACAGCCTCTGGAACTGACTAAACATCTGTGTCTACATTGTTCAAAAAACGT
The DNA here is from genome assembly GCA_922989275.2 of Gari tellinella. NCBI lineage: Eukaryota > Metazoa > Mollusca > Bivalvia > Cardiida > Psammobiidae > Gari > Gari tellinella. The sequence goes on along the minus strand of OV277863.1, from coordinate 11,004,497 downwards.
CAAAATACTCGACAGTGTACATATATCTATATGATAGTTTGAATAACTTTACCTAAATCTTGGAAATTCCTTAGTGCTCCTGATAACACCCTGGCTGACATGTTGAAATAAGAATAATTTACCAGCAAATTTTGATTCTACAATTTGATTTTCACTTTTATCTCATCACCAGTCATGAGATAGATCATTCTAATCCATCAATATCATATTCCATACCAGGCTTGGTCGTCTAGCAGATAGCAACAGACAGAGAAGAGAAAATCTGTTTGAAGAGATTCCTTAGCTGTTGTTGTCAAAGCTAGGTTTAGACAAACAGTAGATGATAACAAAGAAATCAAAGGTCATCCAAACTGCATTCAATATTCCAAAATACAGTACAACATCTCTTGATTGACATCCCTGACAGAAAGACAGGTTCTTTAAAGACAGGTAGCAGCTTAATGCAGGATAAAAGTAATGCAGAAAGCTCCTAAAGGAGCTTTCTGCATTACTTCAGTCCTGCATTATGCAGAAATCTGTCTTTAAAACCCCTGTAAATAGGCTTATAATGAGTGTAGAAGAAAACAGTAATTAAGTCGTATCAAGATTGATTCAAGTGGCCATGCAGGCACTGATATTGTCAAACCCCTACTCGAAACTGTAAATCTTAAACTCTACAGTTTGTTTTATGGTAGATATAAAAGTTATTCTCTGAAGTGAAATAGTGTTTTACACTTAGTATAGGGGACAATAAGAAGAAATTCATACCGTTACATTGTTTAATATACATATATATTTCAAGCGCAACTTTTATAGGTTTTAACTGTGAAATACAAGTATGTTTGATGAAAGCAAACTTGAGTTATTGAAACACCTGGGGCCCGTTTTACTAAACATCTAACGCAAATTATTTGCGTAAGTCAAAATTTTAAATTTTAATTTATATTTTTTATTATCACTTGCTACAAACAGCAAATAGCCAGATCAGAGGACGCGCTGAAAGCGCCTCCTCTGATCTGGCTATTTGTTGTTTGCAAACGTTTATGATTGAAAAATAAGAGTAAAACGATTTTGACTTACGCAAAAAATTTGCGTAAGTAGTTTAGTAAAACGGGCCCCAGGTCTTAGAAGATTAAATAATTGGGTGCTGGTCAAAGTCTCATTGTGTATTAAGTCTCATTGTGTATTAAGATATTGGGTTAGTTTGTTTGTTAACATCAGTTTCTGCCATCTATGGGCTATACCTGTTGGAAGATATTGAATTATTTTAGAACTATTTCAGAATAATTTCTTGAATACTGATGAACAATTCCAGAAGCAGCCATAATAACATTCATGACTATTCTGCAAAAATTCTACAAATTTGATGATTTTAAAACCATTGTTCTAGCATTACAAAAGTTCTTGAACTCCTTTTGTAGTATTTTAAAAGTAATTCTTGAAGCTCCAGCACATTCTAGAAGCGGCCATTTAACATTCATGAATATTCTAAAACTCTTGAACACTTTTCAGTGGGGGAATTGACTCACAGTGTATTAAGATATAAATGTTTAACGGATGTTTACACTACAGCAATTAAACAACATATGTTTTATAATAAAGTAAAGCTTTCAATACAGAAATCTTTGGTATATGAATACGCAGACAATTTTGAGAAGTTAATATAGTTCTAGTTTAAGGAAACTTTACATCTTTCCACTGTATTAAGTGCCTTAGGACAGTCTTTTACCTCTTCCACCACAGAAGTGTGCGTAATTGAAGCTTCTACTCTATCCTGATAAATGCATTCAAACAATGATACACTGATAGTGTTGAAGGCAGCGTAATACATTACCCCATAAATGTGCTCTTTAATGTCTTTAATCTATTCCTCCATTGAAGAAAATAAATCCATTGTATGCAGTCATAGATAATTTATAATGTATCTTAAGATATATTTTCTATATTCTAGCAGATTCTGGCTTAAAACAGGCTGAAAGTAAAGCAGAATGAGCCTAAAGGCGCATTAATCAGTCACCTGCCATAACACAAAATTACCAGAAATGCTTTAATGATGAAGTTTAATAAAAAAATTATCCTTGTATGCAATTTGCAGTAAAGGCTATGGTGAAAAGGGTTAAGAATGAACAACTTACATTTTCGTCCCCAAATATATCTTTTGTAACACAGGGGTGGATCAGGTCCAATATTTATCATTTTCACTTTGGCTGTCTCAAACTTTTTGTTATAAACACTCTTAATTTCTGCTGTCATGGTAACCATATTACTATCTGATTCACTTCTCCGATAAAACTGGCGATATTCCCAGTAATAGTCAAAAGAATTCATCGAACACATTGGCTTCATCATTTTAATCCTCTTTCGATTTAAATCAGAAAGTCTCCAATGAAATCTGCAGACTCAATTACCTTCACTAAATTAGTTCTGCACTGCTCGAACTCCGAAATAACAGACTAATATGCCAGGGAGACGTGAGTATCTGTTTCATGAAACACTTTTAGATTTTTGTACCTGCTTAACTCTTTTACGCTTGTCGGCAAAAACATGATTTAAACCTTTGCAAATAGTGTGGATCTGGAGGAGATGCTGCATCATACGACGTCTCATCCAGATTCAGATTGTTTGACAATTACTAGCCCTATTCTGAAAATAACTTTTCAAAAAATTAAATTTCTTTAACAGAAGCAGACGAGAATTGTTGCAGACAACAATATTAATTAGTGTGCAAACAGTTAATGTAACACTTTTAGATTATTCATACTGAGCACGACCACCAAATATGTCAGTTTCAATCAACAGTCACTTGTTATGTTACAAAAGCTGAATTTCTTACCGTAAAATACAAAATTCAGTCAAACTTCAATTCCGAGATAACGAGCCGAAATAGCAAACCATGTAGATCTCCTTACTGAAGGTGGCTGCTACATGCAGGACAAAATTTATGCAGAAAGCTCCTATAGGAGCTTTCTGCATAAATTTGTCCTGCATTTAGCTGCCAACTGTCTTCAAAAACAGTCTGTATGTCTTGATGCTTTGAAAGATTGTTCATTTTGCACTGATTTGATGGTACTGCAGAATGTCATTAAGTGTTAACAAAAGATAGTGTTTACATAAAACAGTAAGAAATGCTCCTTATCAAACAAGACACTTTTGCAGTATGACATACGCAATAACGTTAACAGATGGCAAACAAACTATAATCCATTTCTAATTAACCCGATCAAAGCTGAATTCGTCAACCTGACTATTCCACATAGGAAAAATGGCCAGTAAAAAAGTTACGATTTTAAGATCTGTTTTCAGAAAATATACAACAAACAATGAAAATCCTAATCAGAGGGCTCCTTTAAGGAGCCCTCTGATCAGGGTCATCACTGTTTGTAAAATATGCATACCGGTATATTGATTTGCAGCATAGAACAAGTTAAAAACATTCTATATCAGGAAAGGAAGACTTTAAAACCACCTCCCTCATTTATTTCGTTTCCATATCTATAAATAGCCCTCAAAGTTTGTTTCCCAAAAGTGTCAAGAAAGATCTAACTGCAAAATGATTAAGCTTTCGGTTTTGATTTTTCAAAAGCTTAAAAAATATTCCCAGACCAGCTTAATAATAGGAAGATAGCTATTAAACACGTATTGACCATACTTAAAAAGTCATTCGTATGCAGACAAACGTTTCCAGTGACATACAGAATATAACTTTATAATGATGGAGCATTTTAAAATTCTTCGAGAAAGAAATTTCTCCTAGAAAATGCATCAAAAGTGGTCACTTATGCAAATGAAAATGGGGAGATATAAATGAAGTGACAGACAAGATTTGAAAAATGAGAAAATCAAATCAAGTTCTACATCCTATTTCTTGAAGCATGTTTATTGCTAGGAGATAAGGATAATGCGGTGGTCATCCTTTATGTTAATGCTTTCAACAAAAGCAATTATTTTCTGCTTTAAGCTGAATTCTTAATACAGTGAAACTCATGCTAAGAAACCGTTCAAATGAATACCAACAGATAGTCTGAGTAACCCTTTCCCCACTTAGAAGCGCCTTTTAGCGCATTTAAGTTATTCCTCCAATGAAGAAAATAGTTCCAATTTAAACAGTCATAAACATGTACCATAGGAAACATTTTCTATATCCTAGCAGATGGTAGCTTAAAGCTGGTTGAAAGTACAGCAGAATGTGCCTTAAGGCACATTCTGCTTTACTTTTAACCAGCTTTAAGTGATTATTTCAAAAGTAGAAAAACCTGGCTATGTGATAAAGGGGTAAGACTGATGGGGGCTATAGGACAGGTATAAGTTATGCAGAAAGTTCCAATAAGAGCTAGCTTTTGTTTTACTTATGCTTTTCAAGTAACCCCATCACTCTTACAGATGGACAGATTATGGACATTTGTGGTAATGGGCCTTAATTTGAAAACATATTTTTACATCCCTTGAGGCCCACTAAGCTCATTTCTGCCATTTTCAAGAGCAGGTAAGGGGCCATGGCCCTTTTACTGCCAATTAATAGCCCTGTATATGTTCAAATTCCACTAAAATGTCCCCATACTCTAAGTTAGCTGCATGGACAGACAGACAGACAGACAACACAGACTTTGTCCCTCTGCTTACAGCATCATGTTTAACCCATTACCCCATAGAAGCGCCTTTTAGCGGATATGATTTATTCCTCCGCTGAAGAAAATAGTTCCAATTTAATCAGTTATGAATATATAGTATAGGAAATATTTTCTATATTCAAGCACATGGAAGCTTAAAGCAGGCTGAAAGTAAAGCAGAATGCGCCAACCTGCTTTAAGTGGTCACCAATCTTCAATACTAGGAAATAGGCTATCAGGTAAAGGGTTAACCAATGGAACTTATCCAAGGGATACAACTCCTACAATAATATTCTTTAATTCACTACATCATTATGGTTCTTGAATAAAACTCTGCTGCGTAATCAAGACATACCAATTGACGTTATGGCTCATTTGACAAAACAAAAGGTGCCAAGTTTGAGACAATAAATAGTTTGTTTACCATTAGCAGCATGTTCCACCTGATATTCAAACTTAACCCCTTCACTGCCTTACCCGAGTACAATGGTTATTTACAAGACATTTGGATCCTGATCAGACACTGAGTTATGCAGTGTCTGATCATGATCCAAACTGTTTGACACTCATTACAGTATCACTTCAGTCAATTTACCTAAAATTTAAATATGAGAAATAAAAGCAAACATCAACTGTTACTGTTTTAAGCAGATTATATCATGGTAAATGAAGGGTTGTCACATTCAAAATGTGGCATACCTTAAAACGTAACAATCACTACTTTTTTGTTATCTTGATATATATTTCGTAGCTAGTTTGATTGGAGCAGACATAAAGGTTTTGGTTGTTAAATAGCCCTGGAATATTCATGGGGAGAAGGGAGAGGGGTTAAGCGCAATGAAATCAAGCTATGAGGGATATTGGTTACGCCTTGTAGTGTTGGAACTAGATATATCAAACCTTTAAAACTGCTACAAAGATCACTATTTAACTGTTATGCTTTATAATATGACAAACTCTTAGATACTCAATGTAAACAAGTAATTTATCAGAAAAACAGATGAATCTACAGTCAAACTTGCTGATGCGACCACGTCTATTAAGCGACCTTTGTGGTAAGCGGCCGGTTTGAATCCCGTCGGATCGTTTTCACTATATTAATTGAGTGTATTCAACGACTTTTGTCTAACGCGTCTAGCGACCGGTGTTTTTTCATCCTAAACAACAAATTTCGTTTCAATAAACGACCGCCTCGGGATTAAAAGGTCAAAATTGATCAATTATGTCCAACATTTGACATCTTTTCACACTTAATCGCAATTAACATCGTTTTTTCTCAATTTCATGAAAAGGTGTGAAAACGTACGCAAAATCGAAAGTTCATTTTTACGGGAAACTTCTACAAACTCCGTCAAGCACGGATTGACGGAACTTAAGTAAATTGTTTCAAAATCGATTGCCGCTATGAAAATTCTAATAGAAATCTAAAGGTTTGACATCTATTAATTTGATTCCGTAGACCCTCTGCTGTTTTTATGGCAACTTCCTTTCAACAGCCATTTTTATTTTGAAGAATCACCCATACGTCACGTTTACGAAACATGTGACTTTCTCTAGAGGGTGTGTCGGAAATCCCGTGTTTTATTTTGGTTGGTCTCTTGTAAACAAAGAAACCGTATTCCTGTCTTTTACGTCCGGGCTATACTGAATAATAACGAGTGGACAAAAATAGAAGTTTGTACTCTTTCGCGCATGCTCCGTCTCTCAATTTTTCAGGGAATACCTGCTAACATAGGAACGGAAATCTTTAAATAGTAACAAAGATCATATTCCTAAAGAATCATGTAAATTTCTCGGCGAATTAACGCACATGGTATCTGTTAATTTGACATTGAAAAAGCGACGCGTATATCGGCGTTTTTATGGTGCTATTGATAAATTCGTACATATATCGGCGTATTTATGCAGTTACGGATAAAAAATCGATTGATATCAAAATGTAACAAGGGCCACCATGGCCCTAAATCGCTCACCTGGTACATGATGTAAAACATGACCTATAGTGACCTAGATTACGACTGGACATGACCCACAATCAACCTTTAGAATGTTAACAAGATTTTTCTATGATTTGACCTAGTTTCTGAACAGACACAATCCACATTTGATTTTGACCTAGATTTGATGTAGGCAAAACATTCTGGCAATATTTCATTCAGATCTAATGAGATTTGTAGCCTCTAGAGGGTTAACAATGGTTTTTCTTTGATTTGACCTAGTGACCTATATTTTGATCCGACATGACCCATATTCGAACTTGACCTAGATATCAATTAGGCAAACATTTTGACCAAGTTTCATTGAAATCCAATAGGATTTGAAGCCTCTAGAGTGTTAACAAGGTTTTTCTATGATTTGACCTAGTGACCTAGTTTTTGACCGAGCATGACCTATATTCGAACTTGACCTAGATATGAATGAGGCAAACATTTTGACCCAGTTTCATGAAGATAAGGTGAGAATTGTAGCCTATAGAGTGTAAATAAGGTTTTCCCTATGATTTGACCTAGTGACCTAGTTTTTTACCAGACATGACCCATATTCGAACTTGACCTAGATATCAATGAGACAAACATTCTGACAAGGATGCATTAAATTCCAATGAGATTTGTAGCCTCTAGAGTGTTAACAAGGTTTTTCTATGATTTGACCTAGTGACCTGGTTTTTGACCAAGTATGACCTATATTCGAACTTGACCTAGATATCAATGAGGCAAACATTTTGACTTAGTTTCATTAAGATCCAATAAGATTTGTAGCCTCTAGAGTATTAACAAGATTTTTCTATGAATTGACCTAGTGACCTAGTTTTTGACCCGACATGTCCCACATTCAAACTTGACCTAGATTTTATCAAGACAAACATTGTCATCAAGTTTCATGAAGATCGGATGAAATTTGTAGCCGCTAGAGTGTTAACGAACCAATTGTGAACGGACAGACAGACGACGGACTTCCAGCGATCCTAAAAGCTCATCCTAAAAGGTGAGCTAAAAAGGGTAAATTCAACTGTATGGACTATATCAAGTTATTCAATTCAGATTAAGGACGAAAAAGATAACAACCCAAATCAATCATGTTGTATTCAGCGGCCATTTTATTCAGCGACCACTTTTGAGCCGTCCCTTGGGTAGTCGCTTAATACAAGTTTGACTGTATTTGAAAATTAAACTTAACCCTTTAATTAAATAGATATTTAATGTATTCCTCCACTGACAAAAATACAAAGTTCCATTTTATATAGTAAAAATATGCATCATATGAAACATTTTGTATATCTTAGCAGATGATAGCTTAAAGCAGGTTGAAAGCAGGCTGAACATAAAACAGAATGTGCCTTAACCCTTTCCCCCATAAAAGCATCTTTTAGTGCATTTAACATATTCTGCTCACGAAATTAGTTCCAATATATACAGTCATGAATGATGTACCAAAAGAAATATTGCCTAAATCCTCACAGATGGTAGCTTTAAGCAGGCTGAAAGTAAAGCAGAATGTGCCTTACAGATGGTTTAAGCAGGCTGAAAGTAAAGCAGAATGTGCCTCAAGGCACATTCTGCTTTACTTTCAACCTGCTTAAGTGCAGGTACATGTCTTCAAAACTAGAACAAGCTATAGGGTAAAGGGTTAAGGTACATACTGCTTTACTTTCAACCTGCTTATTAGTGGCAACCTGTCTTCAAAAGTAGAAACAGACTTAGGATGGGGTAAAGAGTTAAGAGGGGTTAATTGGTCATGTGAATAGACAGAAGCACTATCTAACAGAATCATAATTATCTGATATGGGGAGTATGTTAGTTCAGTACCCATTTGAGAATTAAATGGAAATCACCAACGGCTCAACATCATGCTTACTGCAAATCTTGTTCAACAACTTTTTATATTTTGAGAAATAAGATTCTTTTGGAAAACAGCTTGGATCCTGAGCAGGCCCTACAATTTGTGGGCCTTGATCTGGATCCGATCTGCTTGCAAAGGTGTACCTGTGTCGACATTTCTTCTGTATTTCAAGGGTGTGAGGGCTCTAGAGGCTAATGTATGTTTCAGAATGAGAGTTGTCTGTTTGATACCTGCCCTCTGATTTCAACCATCACCTAATCAATACAATTCTTCCATGATAATTACTAAAGTCATGCTCTTAACTCTTAACATATTCCTCCATTACTATAATTGCCATTAACCAATACCCCAACGGTGTTCCACATATAGTACTTACAAGAGGGAATCAAAGTTTAAGGCAGGTAACTTAGCTTAAATAACCCATTACCCCATAGCCTGTTTCTAGTTTGGAAGATAAGTGACCACTTAAAGCAGGTTGAAAGTAAAGCAGAATGTGCCTTAAGGCATATTCTGCTTAAATTTCAGCCAGCTTTGCTAAAGCTACCATCTGCTAGGATATAGGACAACTATAGTATATATTTCTAATATTGCATATCCATGACTGTATAAATTGGAACTGTATGTTCTCTTCAGTGAAGGAAAAAATTAAATGCCTTAAAATGTGTATCTATGGAGAAATGGATCAAAACAAGATGAAAATACATGTAAATGAACAATTTAAGAGGGTCTGTAAAGGCCCTGATATCGCTCACCTGTTGTACTGAAGACTGATAGCTTTACCTTTCTGTTTCACCCGTTTTAATCTAAATCCATTCAAATTTGTAGTATAGCATGTAAACAATTTTGGTATACAAACTCATAATTCTAGTATAGTAGACTACATCAAGGGCAGATAACTAGAACCTAAACAATACTGAAATGAAGCATTTTCTACCATTTCAAAATATGTCAAGGGCAGATAATTATTGCCCAAAAGATAAGATTTCAACAATAATTGCACTCCTTCGGAAACTTATAGCAATATACTTTCATTGCAAGTATAATCAAAATCCATTGAAAACTGTAGTTGCAAGAGTGTAAACGCTGTTAAGATATGGCATTTTCAGCTATTCAAGGGCAGATAACTCTTGACCCATTAGTCTGATTTCAACCATAATCACACTTATTCGAACTCTTATGTCATGTACAATCTGGGCAAGTTTGAGAAAGATTAGATAAATATTGTGGCCTCTATGTAGAGTATAAACACTGTTAAATATGGCATTTTCAGCAATTCAAAGGTAGATTACTATTGACCTATTGGTCCGATTACAACCATAATTGATCTCATCTGACCTCTTACGGTAATATACAATCTGGGCAAGTTTGAGAAAGATTAGATAAATATTGTGGCCTCTAGAGTGTAAACACTGTTAAATATGACATTTTCAGCAATTTAAAGATAGATTACTATTGATCTATTTGCCTGATTTCAACCATAATCAAACTCTTACAGTAATATAAAATCTGAGCAAGTATGAGAAAGATTGGATAAATTCTATGGCCTCTTAATTAAGCTAGCTAGAGTGTAAACACTGTTAAATATGGCATTTTCAGCAATTCAAAGGCAGATAACTCTTGACCTATTGCAACCATAATTGAACTCATCCAAACTCATATGGTATTCAGGGGCGTAGCTAGACCAATTAGGAAGTGTACGCACTCCTATACTAGGGGGGTACGGGGGCATGCTCCCCCGGAAAAATTTATTCCTAGATGGTCTCAGGTGCGTTCTGAGGGCGTTTCCCGCATTCAAAACAGGTGATAAAATAACATAAATCTGTGCAAAAATTTGAATAAAAAAACCCCAAAACGACATTGACGACAAAATCATCAGGAACGAATATATAGATCTAATGTTCGTTCCTGAAATCATAGATGTTAATTTTAAACCGACAATCAGTAACATTTAGATCTGCAACAGAACCATTTGCATTTACGATCCGTTTTGATAACATGATAAAGCAGGCCCGTAGGAAGCAAACTATGATTTGAGGGGGCACACGTCGACGTCAGGAGCTGTTTCAATTGGCGAACGCACTCTTACTGGGAATGCGGAAGGCTCCTCCGGAAAAAAATAATTTCTAGATGGGGCTTTGGTGAGTTCTAAGGGCATTTCGAGCAATCAAAACGGGTTAAACAGAAAAATACCAACATCATTTTTTAATCTATATGTAAAATTCGACTCCCAGTAACATAATTTTACCCCCCTCTGATTGGTTTAAACACTCTTACTCTAGAGGGGTCCGGGGGCATGCTCCCCCGGGAAATTTTTAATCCTAGATGATCTCTGGTGCGTTCTGACGGCGTTTCCCGCATTCAAAGACTATGTAAACATTTGACTCAGAATAACAAATTATTGATTCTAGGATAATGTTTTTTTTCTGACAGCTTGTCTTCCAGCCTTTGATCTCTACCCCCTACCCCCTACGATTTTTATTGCATTTTTGGACTTTTAAATTTTTCTATTTTTGAGGACAATGTGTACGCAGTTGCGTTTTTTGCGTACAGGTAGCTACGCGCCTGGTATTATATAATCTGAGCAAGTTTGAGAAAGATTGGATAAATATTGTGGCCTCTAGAGTATAAACACTGTTAAATATGGCATTTTCAGCAATTCAAAGGTAGATAACTCTTTACCTATTTGTCTGATTTCAAGCATAATCAAACTCATCCGAACTCTTTTAGTAATATACAATTTGGGCAAGTTTTAGAAAGATTGGATAAATATTGTGGCCTCTAGAGTGTAAACACTGTTAAATATGGCATTTTCAGCAATTCAAAGGTAGATTACTATTGACCTATTGGTCTGATTTCAACCATAATCGAACTCATCCAAACTCTTATGGTAATATACAATCTGAGCAAGTTTGCGAAAGATTGAATAAATATTGTGGTCTCTAGAGTGTAAACACTAAAATTGTTAACGCCGCACGCCGGACATTCAAGTATTGCAAAAGCTCACCCTGAGCTAGCTCAGGTGAGCTTAAAAGCTTAGCTTACATATGTAAAAGCTTCAAGCTAAATGTCATGCTTTTAGCTGTCACCTGTACTGAACACCTTATGTGAAATTGACTTTTAACTTAGGGCCCGTGTTTAGGCTTTGAAATCCGTGTTTAGGTTTTGAAAAATGCTTACAACTCCTATGTCCCTTGAGGTATTGCTTTCCTATTTGATATGCATTTGTATATTGACAAGACCTTTTAATGCATGCAAAAAGGTTTGACCCATGTGACCTTAACCTTTAACTTAGGGCACAGGTTTAGATTTTGAAAAATGCTTACAATCCAGGGGCCCGTTTCATAAAACATCTTACGACAAATGTTGTCGTAAGTCAAAACATTAAAATACATTTAATCTCCGATTTCTCTATCGAATCCTGTCTTGTGACACCTTTTTGGAATCGTCTTTTCAAGACGATTCCAAAAAGATGTCACAAGACAGGATTAGATGGAGAAATAAATAATAATTGAGAGTTTTATAATTTGACTTACGACAACATTTGTCGTAAGAAGTTTTATGAAACGGGGCCCTGCATCCCATGAGTTATTGATATGCATGTGTTAACATATGGACAAGACCTTTCCATGCACGCAAAAAGTTTTATCCTTGAAACCTTGACCTCAGAATCTGCTTTTAAGATTCGAAATGTGTTCCTGGCGAGCTTTGTTGTCTCAAGAAATTTTTTCTATATCCTGGTAGATTTTATCTTGAAGCAGGCTGAAAGTAAATTTGTACTGGAAATGCTGTTGGTGTTATATGTTCAGGAATTCCAATCTAGGAACTACTTTCCTTAGTGTACAGATCATTATAGAGGTGTAAAAAGGTGTATTTATGGAATAATGGGTGATTATTCTTATCTGTAACATAATAGATAGGGTATTAATGTTTCCGCACACCAATATGTTACTTACTGTCGATAACAGAGACATGCAGAGATACTCTAATACCCAGCACAATATGCCCTTTAAAGACAGGAAACCAGTTTTTACTAGTATAACTTTAGAAACAGGTCCAGATCAGACTCCAAGTAACTCGCTCTCTGATCAGGAACCAAACTTTCACCTAAAATATATGTCTAAAATATATACTTTTGTTTTTTAACAGCTGATTGTATTTTAACAGAGAACATTTATTTCATTTTTAAAGGGTTCAAGAGCCATAGGTCATGACTGTGTGATGTTCCATTAGCAGTCGATATCTGCACTGACACGTGTGATATTGGAAAAAAATCGAACAGTCACAAATCAATAACAAAAATTTAAGGCATAATTATATGGGTTTAACCTGAATTAGGACTTTATATAACAAGACAGTATTCAAAATGGTTGTGGCAAAAACTAGAATGTTTGGATAAAGAAATTATACTATTGACAGACAATTCTATGCTGTTGACTTTCATGGGGAGATAAATGAGCAACGGCACAGCAAATATTTAACTAGTTGCATGCTGGGTATTTTTTTCGTCTGCAGCAATTGTCGTCTGCTTTTGCTCTTAAAATAGAATTTTCTAAATTTCTTTTCAAAACAGGGTCAGAGTGCCAAACAGTTTGGATCCTGATGAGATATCGTGTCACCCGGCGTCTCATCAGGATTTAAACTATTTGCAAAGGTAATCACTGTGGCACATTATTATAATCCGCCACTACTAGCATAGACTATTAGTAAGACTCAGAGTTAACATTCTAAATATTCTGTGTAACAATATTGTTGACTGACTGCTGCAAATAATTATCATCTGTTTTAACCCATTACACCATAAATATGCCTTTTTACGCCTTTAATTTATTCCTCCACAAAGAAAATAGTAATAACTTTATACAGTTATGAATTATGCGCGATAAGAAATACCCTAGCAGACGGTAGATTAAAGCAGGCTGAAGAGACTGTAAAGCGTAATGTTCCTTCAGGTGCATGCTGCTCTACTTTCAATCTGCTTTAACTCTTTGCATGCTGGGTAATGATTTCGTCTGCAATAAATGTCATCTGCTACTATTCTAAAAATAGTATTTTCAAAATTTCTTTTCAAAACAGCCTGGTCAGAGTGTCAAACAGAGTGACGAACAGATTGGATCCTGATGAGACGCCGCGTTCCGCGGTGTCTCATCGGGATCCAAACTGTTTGAAAAGCTAATCACTGTAAGATATATCTGCCGCTAGCATGGTAAGAGTTAAGCAACCAGATGATAGATATTCATAGCGAGTTGAAGTTGATATATAATCGAACATTTAGTAGGAGATGAGTTAATGTTCGCTAACTTTGAGCCTTGAACAAAGTTGCTTATTGAGGCTTTCACCCATGACTGCATATATATGCATTTTAACCCTTAGCCTGCCACTCACGACTATAGCTCCATATGCAAACAGCTTGGATCAGGATGAGACGCCGAGTAACTCGGCGTCTCATCCGGATCCAAGCTGTTTGACACTCGGACAACATTTTCAGCAATTTTGAGCAACTTTGAAGCACTTTGAAACTTGAAGCAGACGAGAAATATAGCAGACGACAATTTATTTGGCGGGCTAAGGGTTAATGCCTTTAATTTATTCTTCCATTGAACAAAATAGATATAATTTATACAGTCATGAATGTGCACCATAATAATTATATTCTATATCCTAGCAAATGGTAACTTAAAGCAAGCTGAAAGTAAAGCAGAATGTGCCTCAATGTAAAGTCTACTTTACTTTCAACCTGTTTTAAGTGGTCAAATGTCTGAAAAACACTAGAAACAGGCTATGAGATAAAGGGGTTAAATTTGCACTGCAAGAAAGGTATGGAAGTGAGAATCTCTCCGAGTATCAAGAACTGACAAGAAGAAAACATTCCATGGGTCTCCGTCAGTATCATGAAGAAAACATTGGGTCGTGAACTTCATAGTTTACTTGTCTGTTAGGTTTTGTCACATAATTTGTGTAATATTGCTATCAACTGTGACCAACTGTTTGACTACACAAACACTATTTACAGTGGAGAAGACGTTATTCTTTTCCAATAAAATCTGTACTGAAACATGTACCAAACACGGTACATGTATGTCTATTGCATACAGTTTTGAGCCAGATCAGATGTTGTGTTTCTGAAGACAGATGGTTGCTAAAGCAGGCTGAAAGAAAAGCAGGAATGCACCTTTAGATGCATTCTGCTTTACTTTCAGTCTGCCTAAGTTGCTAAGAAAATATACTGAACAATTTCTGATGTTGCATATCAGTAACTGTGAAAAGAACTATTTTCTTCAGTGGAGAAATAAATTAAAGGCATTAAAAAGGTGTGTTACTCATGCAATTAAAAAGAAGCCTGGATGCAGCAGAAAAAGTTTTCAATAGTTCATTATCAGAACTGGGTTACATATTATTATAAGCAAGAAAAGGAATCGGTAAAGATTCTATGGGGGAAATAATTAATGAACTAATCAATGAATCATAAATTCCATTCACTTTTCAACCTGGATAGATTTAGGAAACGGGTTAATTCTAGTGGAGACAGATCTCTGTAATACAGTCAAACCATATGATAACTACAACTGATTGCTTAAGTTGAACTCATCGATATTTCTAAGTTAAAACATGGCTTAGAAACATTTTAACTTCGAAATACAGGTATGTTTGATTGTTAAACTTCGGCTTAAGTTACTGAAATTCAACTGAAAAAATACAACTGTAGCGAGTTCAATTATTAATCCAGTGTCTCTTTAGGATCCAAACTGTTTAACACTCTGACCCTGTTCTTAAAAGAAATTTTAATAATTCTATTTTAAGAACAGTGGCAAACAACAATATAAATCTGCTTCTTGTAGTTGTCATAACCAAGACATTTAATTCCGTGAAATTCTTATTAATGATACGCAGACTATACTGATATTGTGCAGCAGGGAAGACATTTACAATTGTTTCCCAGAAAAAGTCCTAAAAAGTCTTTGCATTGCAAACAGCTGGGAGCCAGCGACTGATCTGACTTCAAACTGTTTGTCACTCAGAATAAAATAAATCATCAACATTTCCGAAAAGATTTAATTTTCTACATTTTCATTACATTATGCATTTGCATTTCATTTTAGGAAAGAATGACATATTCTCCGTTGTATACAGTGACCATCATCTTTACAGCAATGGTAAGTGTTAAAACAGATAACATGAACATCAGAGCACCAGATAAGGGTAGTTTTTCAAAAACTAAAATCTTTATTTCAGAATTAAACCCTATGGTGTCACTACTCATTAGAATCGTCTCGAAGAGACGATTCTAATGAGTAGTAACACCATAGGATTTGGTGCTGAATAAGTGAGAAAATGTTTGATTTGTTGAAATAACTACCTCTTATCTGGAGCCCTGGAACATGACATGTATTTTAACCCCTTACTCCAAACATATGCCTTTTTGTGCCTTTAATTTATTCCTCCACTGAGGAAAATAGATTCAATTTATACAGTCATGACAATGCACCATAAGATATGTTTTCTATATCCTAACAGATACTAGCTTAAAACACTGAGAGTAAAGTAGAAGGTACATTCTGCTTTACTTTCAACCTGCTTTAAGTGGTCACCTGTCTTCCAAACTAGAAACAAGCTATGGGGTAAAAGGTTAACTCTGCATACTGCTGTCTTTTTCTGCAACAATTATCTGCAAATGTTCTAAAATAAAAAATAATTATTTTTTTTCAAAACAGGGTTCTTGTCCTTTGGAATCATTGATTTCAGCGCATTTACAGTTGAAAGTTGAATTCCGCTTAAGCCGGTGCTAGGGGGCGTGAGCACTGTTGCATATTTCAGTATTGCTCATGAACAGACTCAATTAAACCGGGTCTGCAATTTTCGGTATTTGCTTTGTTTTCTGTGATTTCAAAGGATCTCCCCTTATTAAGATTTTCATGGTGTAAAATTGTTTGGATCCTGACGCGACAGTGCAACTACGTGGCATCTCATCGTCATCCATACTGTTTGCAGTGGTTATCATGGTTTCACCACAAGTGTGCTACGAGATAATTATATATCTTTCAACACTAAGTAACTCTTGGGGGTTATAAGGTTCCCTTGTGGATCATTTTCGTTACCAACACATGAACCAGTCTACTTGTAATTCTGTGGTCCTGGAGGTTAATAAATACTGGTCTAAATAAGCAAATGGTGTAGACCCAGGTTAGAGGGCTCCTTAAGGAGCCCTCTAACCCGGGTCTACACTGTTTGCACATGTAATGAGTATATTTTAAACAGGTCAATGGTGTTGAAAGAGTTTTAGCAGTATGCTTTAGCCATTTAAGCCTAGTGTCTGTTAAAGAGAACATATTGGCAAACAGTGAAGACACTGATGAGACGCGGTGTTATGAGAAGCCCTATCTGAGTCTGCACTGTTTGCTATTTCATATGAAATGTTCTGCTGTATGGAAAACATTTCAGTGTCCTTAGATCCCCCTTGTATATCTACAATGAAATCTTTCAGCAAACACATAGGAGTTCACTGCAATACAAAGGCATAAATGGGTTAATGAAGGATAAGAATGACACAAAAAGCTTGATCTTCTGAGGCGTTTTGTATTATTTCTTTCTGCATTCAGCTGTCACCAGCTTTTAAAATCTTGAAAAACAAGGATCTGTTTTGAAGGTTATGAACAGTCTTAAAAGGTAGGTAACTCTTTAATGCAGGAAGAAAATATTACAAAAAGCTGGAACAATTTTTGTATTTCATTTGCCGAGCATTACGCTATCACTTGTCTACAAGGCTGATCATCAAAATTGTTTTGCACATGGTCACATAACAGAAGTTTGTATGTTAATTCTGGGGTACTCTGGGGGTATCAATATTATTTCCTTCACCTTAAGTAATGAGTTTATAGTACAATATAGAGTGACAGATTAGACATCAACTGGATGCATTAATAGTCAGTGATATATATATATATATATATAGACAAACTTGTGTGCACACTAAATTCCTCCATAGCCAACCGTGCAAATCATTTACATATTACGGATTAAAAGCATTATAGAGAAATTGTACTAATTTTAAGGCAAATGACAGCTAAAAGCAAGATGGAAGCAAAGCAGAAAGCTCCTTCAGGAGCTTTCTGCTTTACTTCCTACTTGCTTTTGAACACCATCAACTAGTCTTCATTTATTGCAGATAATTATGCGCATATTATTGCGCCTATATATGTGAAAGAGTGGGTAGAAGTTTCATTATGTGGAGGAAAGGATCAAGCTATCCTCTAAGGTCAGGTGACTGCTTAACCCATTACTCTATAGATACACCATTTTTTACACATGGAATTAATCCCTCCACAGAAGAAAATAGTTCCTCTTTATACAGTCATAAAGATGCATAATAAGAAATAGTTTTCTCTTAAGGGAGCATTCTGCTTTACTTCCAACCTGCTTTAGGTGGTCAAATGTCTTCAAAACTAGAAACAGGCTATAAAAAATATTTTTTTTATGTTTTTTGACTGTATAATTCGAAACTATTTTCTTCTGTGGAGGAATAAATTGAATGCTAAGAGGCGCTTCTATTGGGGGGAAGGGTTAACACAGAAAGCAAGCAGTGAATTAAGGACAGAGTTATAACACTTTGAAATTTTAAAATTCTGATACTGACTCAGATTTAGTCAGAACAACACTCCCTTTTTGAGTATGGAGGTATTAAAATATTCAATTAAATTCCAGTGTGAGGAAAATTATATAGCTTTTGTTAAAAAGGATCACTGAAATATGTGTATATGAATATCAAAACATAACCCTTTCAACACTGAACATCTTAATTGAAGATCTTTGCAAATAGTTTAGATCCAGCTCAGACTCAACTAAATTTTGGGCCTGATAAAAAACTAAACTGTTTGTCACTCAAATTCTCACTCACCATTAGTCTCTAAGCTAGCTGCGTAGATCTATATTAAGCAGACAGAATCAATTTCAGAATCTAAGCTGATGGTATTCTTTGATGACAACTGAATACTTTAACCCTTTAACCTATAGCCTGTTTCCAGTTTTGAAGACAGGTGACTACTTAAAGCAGGTTGAAAGTAAAGCAGAATGCGCCTTAAGGCGCATTCTGCTTTACTTTCAGCCTGCTTTGATTAAGCCATCTTCTGCTAGGATATAGAAACTATTTCTTATGGTATAGATCAATGACTGTATAAACTGGAACTTTTTTCTTCAGTGAAGGAGTAAATTAAATGCGCTTAAAAGCGCTTCAATGGGGGAAGGGTTAAGTGTTGAAAGAGTTAAAATATTAATAACATTTAATATATTCAAAAGACTGAGTTTTTCATTATCGTATTGTGCATAACTAATAGTCAGTTGAATTAACTCTACAATATCCAGTCTTGATGGCACTTAGAAGTCACATGAAAATGACACAAACTTTTGTTACAAAGCTGAAATGATATATATAGCTCGTGATTAGTTAAATTAATCTGAAACACATCACACTTTGTACAAGCCTTTGCATGAACTTGAAATTAGGGTTAACGTTGGAAAGAGAATTACGTTACAGGTAAAGGAAATATTGCTCTGAAGAGTAAACCATATTGTCCTATTCAAACAGTGCAAACCAAGATCAGGGGGTTTGTGAAGGAGCTCTCTAATCAGAGATGCACTGTTTGTTATTTTTCAATATGATTGCCCCCTCCCCTCTAAAAACCAAAAAACAATGAAAAACAGTGTAGACCCTGATCAGAGGATTCTCATAGTACCCCTCTGATCTCAGTTAATATAATATTATGTAACAATTTAAAATTGAAACAGTTCAAAGCAAAACGTTTTTTAGTAAGGACAAGGATTAATTGGAAAGATAGTATATATAGCTTCTTAAAACTTGATAATGAAAGTTGTCCATTGTATTATACATATCAGTGCAAAAGCTTGTAGAGAATTAGTCACAGTATCAATATATCAGACTCCAAGAAAAGGTTTGATCATTTACCATTAGGAAGTCGATTTCTCGCATGCTCCGCTGGAAATAAGTAAAACAAATCATTATAAACCACTGGCTCAAGGTAAAACAGTGTAGACATATAGGATCTGTCATGAGCCGATGTTTAAGACAAGCTAATCTCAAACGATTCTACAATTGAAATGTTATTAAGCGAGCCTTGGCGAGCTTAATAACTTTTCAATTCTAGATGAGTTTGAGATCAACTTGTCTTAAACATGGATGAGTGACAGATTCTTTTTCTCACATAACCAACAATTTTAAGTTATTTTTTAAAGCAATAGACTTTTTGGGAATCATGGTGACATAATAACGCTTTTATAAATATGATGTTAGAGTGACGTCATCAAATTTATCTCACACATGTTGGAGACAAGGATATTTGTGATCGTTGTTCACTATAGAGAGAAAAGATCTTCTTTATGTCTTCATCTAGCTCTTCTCTGTGACTTTGCCTAAAAGATTATTCTAATGAGTAGTCAGGACATAAGGGGGGGAAAGAAAACTGAACATTTCCAACATTTTTTCACTCATTTCAGCACCAAATCCTGTTGTGTGACTACTCATTAGAATTGTCTGGAAGATAAGATAAGATAAATTTTATTTTAAGTCGGCAAGACATACAATAGACAACATAAGTCATAAAGGCTTTTGAACCGACTATTCTAATGAATCAGTGACATCATACGTTTAATGCAGAAATAAAGATTTTAACTTTTGAAATACTCCCCTTATCTGGAGCTCATTTTAAAAACCAACTTTCTCATTTCCCTCATCAAACCTTTACACCATAGGGTTTAGATGAAACATACAGGAGATATTTTTGGAAATGTTCAGTTTACCAGGGCTGCCATAATGTTAAATTGATCTTGAAAATTCCTAAAATTTCCATTTTCTTTTCAAGCGCGATTATTTAAAGCAGGTTGAAAGAAAAGCAGAATGCGCCCTAAGGCACATTCTGCTTTACTTTCAGCCTGCTTTCAGCTAACATCTGCAAGGATAAATATCCGAATAGTTTGGAAAAATCCGGTGAAATAGCAGCCCTGGTTTACCCACTCTTATCTGGAGCCCTGAAAAGGAACAGATTTTCAAGATCCAACATGTAAGGCCTTACAATTACTGAGTAATTACTTTAACCCTTTACTCCTTAGTCTTCTTATGCATTTCATTAATTCCTGCACTGAAGAAAACAGTTCAATTATATACAGCAATGGATGCGCAACATAAGCAATATTTCCTGTATCCTAGTAGATGGAATCTTAAAGCAGGCTGAAAGTAAAGCAGAATGCACCTTAAGGTGCATTCTGCTTTACTTTCAACCTCCTTTAAGTGGTCATCTGTTTCCAAACTAGAAACAGGCTATGGGGTAAAGGGTTAACACCTTGGCAATAGGAATCATTGGTGAAGGAATGATGGCTGGTATTGCGATGGCTATAGCGACCTGTACTGTTGACACTGTGTGTCGCCAAGGCCGGTAAGAATGAGGGGATTACAATGATAGCCTTCCTGATATCATTATTGATCACCCTCAGACCTCGAGAAACCATGTTGTCAAGCTGGACAAATTTCTTCTTTTAGCCCGGGGCATAAGGTCGATATTTTGCCAAAATACTTCAAATAATGATGCAAGCAAGGGACTTTCTACAATTAGTGTTTAGACATATCTTATCCTAAAAACCCCGTTAGCCACTTCAATTTCCCTGGCAGATTCAAGATGGCGGCCATTTTCAAAATGGCTGTCATTTCAAGTTTGCATAAGTAATGTCGTTATTGCCCTCCTAATGTACATACAAAAAGGCACGCAAAACTAACACTTATGAGATGTAAAATATAAATCATCAATTTTGGATCGCGGGATATTGCAAATTATTCAAGATGGCCACCAAAAATTCAAAATGGCGGCCATTTTCACTCTTTTTTCATTGTTATACGAGCACATGTATTTCTGAAGGATTATTAAACTACATTTCCACGGATTGTGTGTTCATTGTTCTGTCCTAATACTATGTAAAGCTATTGAAGTATATACATTTGTTTTATGCATGATTTCCGATACAATTGTAACGATCAAAATTTCTAATAACACTAAGATTTTTCATTTTGTAACATTGCTTTTTTATCTTAAATAGACTTGTCGGGTTTTGGGGAAATAACATTCCTATAGGCATTTTTGGGAAAAGTTGACAGATCATATTTTTGCCATAATGTAGGCATGTTAAATTCATTTTTATTGTCTTTCACTCCCTCCCACGAGGCCGAAAGCTCAAAATGGTAAAAAAACAAAATGGCCACCAAAACACTTATTTTCGTTATTATTTCCGATCTTTCGGGAATCAAATACACATAGTAGTATTTACTCCTCCTTAACCACATTGCTGAGTACAAACCATACGTTACAGGAACATTCCTTGGGCTAATTTCTTTCGAAGGATTTATTCAATAAAGAGCTCTGATTGCCATGGCAACCAATGTGAAAAACTTGTAAAATCTTTAAAATATTTACTTGTAAAAACACCAGACACAGAGGTTAGATATTTGATATATTGTATTTACTAGCAGATCTCAATCAAGTTTATTCATATCATATTCTTTCATCTAAATTGTTATAGGGTAACAATACGCTGAAAGCCATATTTTAATATATTGCAATATGCAGAAACTGTATTGCAATATATAGCAATAAACTAGCGTCCGTCAAAATGTGTGTTACTTTGGCATTTACTTGAAATCTATATGTAAGATTTTTGTCTTAATACATCATTTTAAAGGCCAATTTCGTGCGGATTTGACAACTTATCATGCAAGTCAATATTCTTATTTTACACGGTCTAAATTTGGTGAAAATAACACAACACGAATGGCACTACATCCATGTTATAGAGTTTGAAACTACTATTGTGATGCATTGAAGGGCCAAATATAGTTTTATACTTTAATGTGTCAACATTTATGTTGTTTTGTTGTTATGCGAACGTTTCAAAACAAAGTTATCAAATTTAGTACAGTTTGTCGATGAATACTATATTCATACACATGTTATAGTTGATAGATTAACAACTTAGTTATTGAGAAACAAAAAATAGTTTAGTTTGTTGTAAAACTGTATCCTGTTTAAGATGAAATTGAAAAATAAATCACTTATTCGTAATCAATTTGTTATAATCAATAAACAAATGTAAGATCCTTTTTTGCATTATACACTTTAATGCATATTTTAATTTTACAATAAAAGTAGGTGAAACACACACCTCAAATTTATTAATACTATTCAATTTAATATATTAAGTGTTGGTGGCCTAAAACATAAGTAAAGTTCCAGCTAGTTCGACATTTAAAAGCGTTATGGCACTTTTTCTAAGCTATATGATATAACAATATGGCTAGTGCCTATGACTGTCAAACATTGATGCCTATTTTCCACAACGATGAGAACTGTTGATGTCAATTTATTATGCATCGATGTATCCGCAAGAAATGCGCTTTTCAACGATGTATTACACATGATTATTATAAATGTGTGCAAAAGTAAAATAATTTTGGAATGACCCTCGTAAATAAAGAGGCCCTGCCTCGGGGTCAATAGCTTGACATAGACTTATCGCATATAGAAAAATATGCTTCACAAAATTCATAAACCCAAAGCTCAAATATTTGATGTAAAGCAAAGCATAGTAGACATCTACACAGTTTGTTAAAAGCATTGTAGTCTGGATATAGTAAATAACCCCATAAATAGGTCACCAGCTTTACATAGATTTAAAAAGGAAACTTAAAGAAATCTTATCTAAACCTTATAGCCAAATCTTCATTTTTAGTGCAGATATTTCGCCTAGAAGACCTCTATCAACTTTGTTAAAATCAAGACATATGTCATCTTGATGGTCGAGGTTAACCCTGTCACTTTCCAAAGCAATGATGTATGCTCACTCTTTGCTTGCTCATGGTGACTCGCGCTAGATTCTTCATCGTACTCTGTACATAATCGGGGCCTGCCATAATTCAGTGTCTTAGAGGTGAAGGTCCTCTGTGATGCAAAGTGCACCCCCATTGCCTTTGATGATTGCATTCGTCTGTTCGTGAGCTTGGTCTATTGCTAGGGTTGAGAATTGTCTCATTAAGGTAGTTGTGGTCTTAGTGTTACCAATAATTCCTGCTTATTCTTCTATTTATTTATCAATTATTGGCTTTTAACTGGATCAGCATGATTGAATCAACACTTAGGTTTCATCGCTACAACGATTCCATTTCAGAAATTCATGAAACGATTCTGTTGATAGCTGCATGGTGCATTTTATTCACATATACGTTTCCCCTTTGAGCATAGTTTGTGTGGCTAAACTGCTTAAACAAGAGGACCGTAAACCCCCTATATCGCTCACCGGTGTCATGGATTTTGACACAATAGCCGCTGTGTGGGGACAATTATAATACTAGGGCTCTGATTTGAACTAACCTGAAAGAGGTCTACTACGTCATTCTGGTTAAAATATACTTATAGGATGTTTCGCATTATGGTATTGGACACTTTTTCAAAAACTAATTTTTCATTGGTAATATGTTGACATGACAGCTACTTTCTTTAACAAACTTGAAAGAATTCAACACTGCTGAATCGCTACAACAATACCCAGCCATAGACAAATATGTTGTGTGTTGTAAGGATGGAATTGTTATAGAAAGGTGTAAATTGTGTTGTATGGGCAAAAGTGGTAACCATTGTTGTAAGGAGGAAATCGTTGTAAGGGGGACTATTGTAGGGAGACAATAATGCTTTAGGGTGTTGACATGAATACTCTTTTAAGTATTCAAATAAAAGTCTATGTAAACCCATAAAACTATAGATACCAAATTCTAAAACTAGCGCTATGATTTAACAAAGTTGATAGATGTCTTCAAGGCGATACTCTACAATATGAAACGAAGTTCTGGGCTAAAAGGTTTTTGATAAGATTTTATATAGTTTCCTATTTAAATATATGTAAAGCTAGTGACCCATGGGCGGGTAGATTTATGAATCCCGAGCTATTATGGTTTTAACTACTTGGTATAGGTCTACTACGTTATACTTTACATCAAATAGCTAACTTTGGGCTAATCCTATATACGATACGTCTATGTAAGGCTGTTAATCCCGGCGCTGGACCAATTTACTTATATTGCAATACAGTTTCTCTGTATTGCAATATATTACAATATGGTTTTCAGCGTATTTTACACCAAAATAATCTTGATTAAGGAATATGTTATGAATAAACTTGATAGAGGCCTGCTTGGTATTACTATACATAACATGTCTAAGTTCCTGACTTTGTGGTTAATATATTTTAAATTGTGCAGGTTTTTTTTACTGTTGTCGCCATGGCAACCAGAGTGTTATATTAAATCAATTCGTTAAAAGAGATTTGCCTAAAAATTGTCCATCTTGAGTTTCTTTGTAATCAGCCATGTGGTTTAGGAGAAGCAGATGTAATACATGTATGTGTGTTTGATCCCCGAAAGATCGTATATAATAACGAAAAATAATTGTTTTGGCGGTCATTTTGTTGTTTTTGTTCATCATTGTTTGGCTGTTAGTTTCATAGGAGAATGTGACAGATAGCAGGAATAGATTCAGCACACCTTAATTGCGGTAAAAAGGAGGTATGTCAACTTTCCTTAAAAAAGCCATTTCCCAAAAGTCCGGCAAGACTATTTTAGAAATAAATCAAAGTTTTAAAATGAAATCATGTGAAGGAATTTCGTTAGTATCTTCGTGTAGTGTGGACGTGGAAATCGTATTGGAATTAATGCATTAAACAAATGTATAGACTTTAATAACTTTAAATAGTAGTATAAGAACAGAAAAGTTTACAAATGGCCCGAGGAAAAGTTGTTTTATAATCCTTTAAAATTACATGTGGTTAAAGTACAATTGAAAATAGTGAAAATGGCCGCCATTTTGAATTTTTGGCTACCATTTTGAATAATTAGCAATATTTCGTAATCCACAATTGATGATTTTCATTTTACATCTCATACATGTTAGTTTTGTGTGACTTTTCGAACTGGTATGGAAATAACAATTACGAAAAAACTTATACAAAATGGAAATGGCGGCCATTTTGAAAATGGCCGCCATCTTGAATCTGCCAGGGAAATTGAAGTGGCTAACGGTTTTTTTCGGTTGACAATGGTCATGTTAGTAAACCTGCAAAGTGGTTTGCTTGCATCATGAAATGAAGTATTTTTCGACTTATGCCCCGGGCTATTTAGACAAACCTGTCTTAAAAGTATATGTGACCATACAGCGGATTTAATTTGATTTGATTTGTTACTATATTATTTTATGTCGCTTTTAACTGTATTTCAGTCATATCTCGACGTCTAGCTAATTACAGGCGGAGGAAGACCCCAGAAGTCCTTTAAATTAATTATGCCTTGTTTCAGACGCAAATCATCAACTGGGTAGAACCACCAACCTTCCGCAAGCCAGCTGGAAGGCTTCCCCACATGAAAAATCCGAACGACCCTACTGGGACCATACAGCAGAAAAGATGTTATTCTGTACCATTTAAACAATTTTTACTTAATAGTTAATACTTCACTGAACCCTATGATGTGACTTGTCATTAGAGTCATCATAAAGTGATGATTCTTTAATTAAATAAGTACACTGTCATATATGTAGTCACAACATAAGATATGGTAATTTAAGTGATTTACACACTTTAACAGGAGCCCTGCATGCTACTTGAAACTATATTTTGGGTGTAGATTCTGATCAGTCAAAATATTTTAAATACAGAGTCAAAACTTGATTAGCTATATATACTGTAGCACTGTTTGCAGTGGTTATCTTAGATTCTATCATGTGACAAACACTGTAGATACTAATTATAATTCTGGTCTGTAAATAAAATGTATCGTCTTAAGTTAACCCTATCCCTCATTACAAGAAGTGCTTAAAATACAGGGCAATTTAACATGATTTACTGTATTCCTCATTGAGATACCTTTCTACCATGCCCTATTGACCCCTTCCTTCTTTAAAGAAGTGCTTTAAATAGTGCCTCTACCTGCATGCGCTCCACATAACTCAACAAACCAATATAAATTTATGATTTTGAGTTCAGGTGCCAGCTTAAAGCAAGATGAATACAAGAATATCGTTCCCAACGATGCATGCTCCCCACAAAGAAAAAGCCCAAGGTATAGCATGTTTAGTAGGTGAACACAGTAACAGGTTTCATCAACATACGATGTAACATTCAGGAGATATGCTTCGGACAAAAATGAATTTATTATCAAAAAGGGAGGCAATTCAATATTTGGAGATGACAGAGTTATAATTCTTGTGTACTACACTTCTTTTTGTCATCTGCTAACACAGTATTAAGGTTCAAGTTACAGTGCGGCAGAAAATTTGATTTTTTTTAAAAATTTATGTAGAAAAAGAGAGATAATTAAATATTGGGAGATGACAGAGTCATGGTTCTTGTGTACTGTACCTCCTTATGTCATCACCTATCACTGTATCAAGTTCCATTAACTTACGGTGTAGCAGTCAAGAGATATACTCCGGACAAAATTGTTTTGTATTTTTAGAAAAAGGGAGATAATTCAATATTGGGAGATGACAGAGTTACCGTTCTTGTGTACTGCACTTCCTTTAGTCATCCTCTATCACTGTTACAAGTTTCATCAACTTTCAGTGTAACGGTCCAGAGATATGCTCCGGACAAAATTGATTTTTTTATTGGAGAAAAAGGGAGATAATTCAAAATTGGGAGATGAGAGAGATACGTTTCTTGTGTACTGCACCTCCTCCTGTCATTCTCTATCACTGTATCACGTTTCATCAACCTACGTGTACTGTTCAAGAGATATGCTCCGGACAAAAAAGCGTGACAGACGGACGGACGTTCTCACAGTTGGACATTTGTTGGGTATATTTTTTGTTTAAAAGTACCCAACAGTACACTAAAATACCCAACAATAACAATAGTGCAATCACGGAATGAATGGAATCTATTGTTCTCCCTACCCAACAAAGGACCTTTCGTGCGCTCTGACAGACGGACGTTCTAACGGGAGGATACTTAATATGTGGCTATTTTCTATTGTTTTCTTTTGGGTGGCTAGCCACACAAGCGACAATTTCTTTTTGCTCTAACTTGAAAAATAATGATCTGGAGGCTAACCCTACCCCTAACCCTATGTCCCACAACTGGCCAGGTTAATGTCACAAGAAATGGCCAGGTTAATGTCACAAGAGACGGCCAGGTTAATGTTTTTCAATTATGGGGCTAAGAATTTTAGCCACGTAAGTACCCTCTCGTAAGCACAGACAGACGGAAAGACGGACGGACAAAGCGGCGACTATATGCTCCCCCCCTAAAGGGGAGCATAATAAAGCAGAAAGCTTCTATAGGAACTTTCTGCTTTACATTAATCTTGCTTTAAGCAGTATCCTGCTCTAAATACAGTTGAATATAGGTGATTTGGACACTAGCCAATGGAAGATAGGGTTATAGAGAGGCATGTATAGAAAAGATTTCCTGTACCCTGACAGGTAGATGCTGCAAGCAGGCTGAAAGTAAAGCAGAAAGCTCCTATAAGAGCTTCTTAATTTACTGCTTTAATCTCAGACTGCCTTACAACCTGTTTAAATATCACTGAAAAAACCCAGTTGTCAGAGAAAGCGTCAAGCAGAGAACACCTTAAAAGGAAACTTAGCTCATAAAAAGGTTAATCAATTGATTCAAGTAGCTCTTGAAGCTTAAAAGATGATTGTTTGTTCAAAACATGCTATAACAACTGATAAGCCAACACACTACATAATTTATGAATACTTTCCCCCATTTAACCTTTCTCATGCAGAACATTAAGTCTTTTATAAAATATATACTTTGTTTCATACGAATCGAAAACAGACTTTCTACTCCTTAAAATGCTTGTAATTATTGGTATTACCATGGAACTGAATCTGAGTGTCAAACTGTGCGGAACCTGCTGAGATCCTGAGTTATTTGGCATTTCTGTTAGCAAATGCCATCACTATATTTTAAATGTAAGAGGGTCAGAGGCAAGGGGAGTATTTCAAAAACTAAAATCTTTATGTCTGCACCAAACACTCTCGCAAGACGATTCTAATGAGTATTCACACCATAGGGTTTGGTGCAGACATAAAGAAGAAAATGTTATAAAACTTGATTTTACTCCCTCTTTACTGGATCCCCTAATGTAATAGCACTAGTAAGGTTAAGCTTTTAAATCTGTCTAAGGGCTCTCTGTTTAAACATTTGCATGTGGATTTCAGAACTCCACTTTTTGACAGTGTTCAAAGTGAAAGGTGTTGTATCACAGGTATGTTTCAAAAAGTGCAAACCAGGCCTTTGATTTTCACTCTCAACAAACTAATACACAAAGGGACTTTTACTCCATAGAATATTTCTAGTTTTGAAAACAGGTCGAGTTGTTAACCCTCTCCCTCAGTGATTTCGTGCGTGTTTATTTGAATGGTTGTCGCTTTAAGCAGGCCTAAAGCCGTAAAGGACAGGGTAGATTGAAACAGAGATTTCATTATCTGTTTAACCCATTACCCCATAGAAAATTAGCCTTTTTACGCCTTTAATTTATTTCTCCAATGAAAAAAAATAGTTGCATTTTATAGTCACGAAAATGTACTGCAAGATATATTTTCTAAATTTCCTCCTTCAAAACTTGTTTTTATATTTAAGAAGGGTGGATATATAAAAGCAGGCTGAATGTAAAGCACAAATAGGTCCTGTATAAGCTGTTTGAAAGGTTTCTTTGGCTAATTGATCAGGACAGAACAGAAGCATATGAGTAGGCATTTGTTGGTGGCCACACGTAAAACACTTTGACCCATTACCCCATAGCCTGTTTCTGGTTTTGAAGACAGTTGACCATTAAAAGCAGGTTAAAAGTAAAGCAGAATGTGCCTTAAGGCACATTCTGCTTTACTTTTAACCTGCTTTAAGCTTATCTGATAGAATATAGAAAATATTTATGATTCTCATTTGTGACAGTGTAAATTGGAACTATTTTCTTCAATAGAGGAATAAATTAAAGGCCTTAAAAGGTGTAGTTATGGGGTAATGGGTTAAAGCTTCCCTGAATGGTCTACAGCTGATTACAGGTAAGTTTTACTGTACATAATACATTTGTTGTATGTACGTCATTGTGATTTGTAAACTTTTAAAACTATGTCACAGAAACGCCCACTGTTCAACAGGTGATTTCAAGCTGTGATCCTCTTATCAATTTTGATTAAAACTTTCAATAAAGGTTGTGTAGACAGCTGATTGTAACATGTTTCTCAATTATCGGATCCATTAAAACTTTTTTTGTGAAACCACCATGGGTAATACAGTCAGACTTATGTTTGAGGGCCTGGATACAAACCAGATCCTGAATGCCAGGTTTTACATTTGACCCATTACCCCATACAGATGCCTTTTTACGCCTTTTGTTTATTCCTCCACTGAAGAAAATAGTTACAATTTATACAGTCAAGCAAATGTACCATAAGAAAATAGTTTCTTTATCCTAGCAGATATTAGCTTAAAGCAGGCTGAAAGTAAAGCAGAATGTGCCTTAAGGCACATTCTGCTTTATTTTCAACCTGCTTTAAGTGGTCACCTATTTTTATTACTACAGCAAGGCTATGGGGTAATG
This sequence comes from Gari tellinella, assembly GCA_922989275.2. Taxonomy (NCBI): domain Eukaryota; kingdom Metazoa; phylum Mollusca; class Bivalvia; order Cardiida; family Psammobiidae; genus Gari; species Gari tellinella. Next base: position 10,974,428 of record OV277863.1, on the reverse strand, counting down.
GGTTACGGTTGCACTTTGATCATAGCCAACAGTACATTAAGTAACATTTGAACTACTACAGCGCTCCCTCTCTATAAAGACATCCAATGGGAGACAAAAATATGTGTGCGTTGTTTGGAGGGAGTCGTTATAGGGAGGGAAATTGGCTTACATTAAAATTTTGCAAACAGCTTCAATCCAGATCAGACGCCGTGTAAAGCGGTGTCTGATCTGGATTCAAGCTGTTTGTCACTCATCATTAATTTATTTTCTGTCAAAATTTCCATTATGTCACTTTGAGAAAAACAGCAGACGACAATTTTAAGCAAACGATATTGCAGCAATAAAAGCGTTAGACATAATTGTCCTGTTTAGGGAACAGCGGCAAGGGTCGTTTTGAGGAGGGAATCATTGTTGGGAGGGACGTTGTAGGGAGGGAGCACTGTATAAGCAATTAATAGCTAGTATTTGCTTAAAATTTGCAATATTTCTTCATTGTATGGCTGCTAATAACCCCCACCTCCCATTGTCTGTTTAAGGTTTGTAGACAGGGTGGTTGCTTGAAGCAGGCTGAAAATAATTCAACCAGAGAGCTCCCATAGACTGTTATTCAGCCTGCTTTAACACTTTTCTCTATAGCACTGTTTATAAGTTTTGAAGACAGGTGACAACTTAAATCAGGTTGGAAGTAAAGCAGAATGTATCTTAAGGTGCATTTTACTTTACTTTTAGCCTGCTTCAAGCTACCATCTGCTAAGATAAATGAAATATTTCTTATGTTGCTCATTCATTAATACTTTATCAAATGGAACTGTTTTCTTCAGTGGAAGAATAAATTAAATGCATAAAAATGCATAGCTATGGAGTAATGGGTTGAGCATCCACCTGTCAGTTTACATGGACAAAATTCTATTGTTTAACCCATAACCCTATAGTCCATTTCTTGTATTGAAGATAGGTGATCCTTTAAAACAGGTTGAAAGTAAAGCAGAATGTGCCTTACGGCACATTCTGCTTTACTTTCAGCCTGCTTTAAAAAAATAGAAAATATTTCTTATAATTTAGTATTCATAATTGTATAAATTTAAATTGGAAATATTTTCTTCAGTGCAAGAATAAATTAGAGCTGTAAAAAGGCATATTTATGGGGGAATGGGTTAACAGGACATGGTAGAAAACATGACAAGTCCTTTCTATGACCACCAAGTGAAAGGGTTTCTATGGGGGAAAGGGTTAAACCAGGTTTTACTGTACTCTAATTAAAATGTCTACTCAACTTTAATTTCATTATGTCAATATATATACCGGTAAGTAAATAAATGCCCTAAAATGCTGAGCTTTAACCTTAGCCTTGTAGTGAATACCAGTAAAGTGAAACCTCTGAAAACACGACATTCCGAAAACAGACACATTTTTCGGTTTCTGAAACACAGAGTCTACAGCACTTTTCCTTACCCCATTACCCCCATTATAGCCTGTTTTTAGATTTGAACATATGTGACCACTTAAAGCAGGTTGAAAGTAGAATGCGTCTTATGGTACATTGTGCTTTACCTTCAATCTGCTTTAAGCTTAGTAACCATCTGTTTGGATATAGATAATATTTCTTATTGCACATGTTCATAAGTGTTTAAAGTAGATTAACTACATGTACTTTCTTCATTGGAGGAATAAGTTAAAGGCAAAAGAATGCATATTTATGGGGTCATAATGGGTTAAATGACTCTAAATTCAAGCTGAATCATTTCAACCTCTTATTTTGCTACATTCCTCTCGTAATAGTTTAAGGTTAACACATTGTTGTAACAACGGCATCACTCTGTCATCAATATTGCATACATTTGAGTTTATTCAGACCGAAAGGACAAACTGTAAGTTTATCTATTATTCAACCTTTACTATAAAGGTGCTAAAAAAGTCTGATTCCGCTCTAAATGACTTTCCAATGTGTCGATGGACCGTAAAACACCATTCATTCAATTCTAAAATTTACTCAATAGCCTACATGTTTCTAAGTTCTGAAGACAGGTGCCCACTTAAAGCAGGCACAATCTGCTTTACTTTAAGCTTGCTTTAAGTAACCATTTGCTAGGAAATAGAACATATTTCGTATGCTGCATATTCATGATTCTATAAAGTGGAACTATTTTCTACCGTGGACGAATAAATTAAAGGCATAAAAAAGAGTATCCATGGAGTTAAAAGATGAGTTGCTTCTAAACTATAACATTGCCTATATAATGATATAAGTAATGTTTTCCCAGGAAAGATTGCAGACTCATGTCAGACATATTATATAAGAAAACAGTGTACACCAAGATCAGACAGCTCCTGAAGGAGCTGTCTGATCTGGGTATGTACTGTTTTCCAAAATCATCAATATACATGAACAGCAGGAGATATGGGGTTAATGCAGAGAAAGTAAAACAGTAAGTTTCTACAGCAGCTTTTTACACTGCATGTATCACTCTGGTGCTGCATTAACCCATTCCCTCCATAACAATGCCTTTTTACACCTTTAATTTCCTCCTTCACTGAAGAAAATGGTTCCACTTTATACAGTCATAAATATGTACAATAAAATATATGTTCTATATCCTAGGATATTGACACGTAAAGCAGGCTGAAAGTAAAGCAGAATGTGCCTTAAGGCACATTCTGCTTTACTTTTAACCTGCTTTAAGTGGTCTCCTATCTTAAATACTAGAAACAGACTATGGGGTAATGGGTTAAACAGTAAGCTCCAGTCTTTTGCAATGAATGACGGCTATACATATTTGTTCACAAATGTGGCAGCTTAATGCAAGACAAAAATAAAGCAGATATCTTGTATCTTCAGAGATCTCCATGCTTATCTTTAATAAATGACTGCAAATCACTGTTTTTAACCATTGCACATGTCTTTTTCACCCCTAAAAGATGATAAAGGACCCTTCCAATTAGAACAATAGAATAATTAATAGAAAAGAGCCAGGAATAAACTGGACTAAAAGTACATTATCTTTGGCAGTAATCAACCTCCCTCTGCTGGGCTAGCGTCTTAATGGTGATTTGCAAACAGTTTGTATCCAGATCACACACACAGTAACACTGCATCTGATCTGGATCCAAGCTGTCTGAAAACCATAATTAGTGTTAATTACATTGGTGCCTACAGTTGAAATAAATAAACGCTTATAACCCTTCCCCCCATAGATTAGCGCCTTTTAGCACATTTTATTTATTCCTCCACTGAAGAAAATTTATATTGTCATGAACATGTACCATAAGAAATATTACCTCTATACAGCAGATGGAAGCTTAAAGCAGGCTGAAAGTAAAGCAAAATGCACTTTAAGGCAAATTCTGCTTTACTTTCAACCTGCTTTAAGTCGTCCCTTGTCTTCAAAACTAGAGAACGGTTAACCCTTTACTCTATCACATTGCTAGTAATAAGTGAAAACATTGTGTAGGTTACGAATGTAAGGTTTTCAGTTTATAAGCTGTGGGAGTAATATGGACAAAATAATTGTACTGTATAATTATGTGGCTGGACAGATGAATGGATGGATAGACAGACAGACCGACAGACCAACAGACAGACAGACGGATTAAAAGACAGGGGTAAACCAGTATATACCCTGTCATTTCATCATGGGGACATAAAAATCTGAGGATAACCTAGAAATGGACAATAAAACATAATGGCTGCAGCTTGGAGACATTATTTCCAGCCAATTATTATCCTAGGTCAGTTAATGTTATACATGGGATTTTCAATACTTATGAGCTATATCTGTATTGAACTAATCTGATCAGGCATTCTTTTACCAACAAAATGAATTACCTGTGATCAATAATTGTTTGAATTGAACCCTTGCACCTCTAAACCTTTAAATGGATTATTTCACTTTTGAAAAATGGCCAATTTTATGTTATTTTTTGCAATTGAGGGCTATTTCCAGACATAAATAACGGTAAAACAAACAGTGCAGATCCTGATCAGAGGGCTCCTTACGGAGCCCTCTGATCTGGATCTACACTGTTTGCAAATTTTAGATAACCTGGTTAACTGCACAGTAAAGGTTAAACATACATATAATCCCTCTAAACCTAATTTCATTTGGGGCAAGTATTATTTAACCAATAAGTCTGGCCATAATAAGAACAAGACCTGTCGTTATGTATGTCAAGCAGAAAATTTTAAACCCATAAATGTCTAACACCTACTGTATTATTTAAGGCCACTGGCAAACAGTGAAGACCTTGATGACATGTAGAATAAATGGGCCTAAAGAGTTCACGATGTGTTTTGTATTTAAGAGCAAGGTTTACACAGTTTTCAAAGTTACCTACAGATTTATTGGTTTACACCATAAGAGTGGGTTAACCCATTACGCCATAAAATTAAATATGCCTTCTTATGCCTCTAATATATTCCTCCACTAATGAAAATAGTTCCACTTCTTAAAAGTCATGATTATGCACCATAAGAAATATTTCCTATATCCCAGCGATGCATGGTAGCTTAAAGCAGGCTGAAATCTTTCAGCCAGCTTTAAGTGTAACCAGCTGTCTTCAATACTGACTCCAAGCTTATCAATAAAATGATGGAAAAGGTTAATTGAAAGCAATTAGAAATGTGATAATTCTATGACTGTCTTGATCCTGCCACCTTTTAAATAACGACATAGATCTTGATATGCAGAGAATTTAAATACTACCATGCTGATGCCTCCAATTAATCCAGCATTAATTGCAAACTGCAGGGATCCAGACAAGGGGAGTATTTCAAAAACTAAAATCTTCATTTCTGCATTGAACCCTATGATGTCAATACTCATTAGAATCATCTCAAAGAGACAATTCTAATGAGTAGTGACACCATAGAATTAGGTGCAGTATAAAAATGTTGGATTTGTTAAGATTTCTTCCCCTTATCTTGAACCCTGAGACTGGGTATACACTGTTTACCAAGTAGTTTCTAAGCCATCATCATTGCGATCAGAGCTTTGCAAAACATCAAACAGCATGCTACCCCAAAGCCTGTTTTTGAATAGTTTTAAAGACAGGTGACCACTTAAAGCAGGTTGAAAGTAAAGCAAAATGTGCCTTAATTCTAATTTACTAAATTTAGCCTGATTTAAGCTACCATCCTGTACATATTTATAATTTTATAAAGTGAAACTATTTTCTTCAGTGGGGAGATAGATTCAAGGCATAAACAGGTGTATTTATGGAGTAATGGGTTACAAATGAATCAACAAGTCAAAGCAGTAATCAGTTCCAGAAAAACTCTCCCTCTATGCTAAGTTTATAAGGTTTCATGCATTAAAGTCGTTTTCCTGTGGCTTAGTTTTGTCGATTCTAGATAAGAAACCCCAATATTGGTCATGTTCTTCGGTTATATAGCAGTAATTAGTTGATATCTGCTTGATCAGGCAATTGATTTTGGATTGGTTTTGCACAAACAAGATAAGTATATTAGCGCAGCAGGGTCAGTTCCATGTTTCTTTCAGTTGGAATTCAGAACTGGTTTTTTTGTGCTTTTTTTTCTAATTGTCTTCTTTAATTTCCACTAATACAGTTTCAAATTAATGTTATGTCAATTCCTTAATGAGCAGTTCATTATAAGAGCTTATTGAAACTCTCTTTCTGAACAAGTTGTCTTTATGAAATATCCAGTTCACTTTAAACAAGATGGCATTTTATAAAAAATCTTCCTTCTCTATATCAGAAAATGAGATTTGCATTTAAATTATTTGGTTACAAAAGCAATGAATAAAAGTGAAACATGAGATTTGGAGGAGACATAAAGGTTAAGTTTTTGAATTACTCTCCTTATCTGCAGCTATGTATTTCAGTTGGATATACAGTCACACTTTGATAACTCAATCTCGCTTTAGTCAAATTACCTGTACATAAATATTTCTTCAATTGAATCTCGACAACTCGAGCTAAGTGCTTTAGTCAAACATTTCAAATTAACCCATTTACATGTACTCCTAGTGTCTACTAAAGAGAATATATTGGCAAACAGTGTAGACCATGATGAGAGACTGTGTTAGGCAGCTAGCCTCTCATCAGGGTCTGCACTGTTTTATTTCATATGAATTGTTCTTCTGTATGGACAAACACAGACATGTCTTCAAATCCCCCTTGTATATCTAAAATGGAATCTTCCAGCAAGCATGCAGGAAGAGTTTATTGCAATATCCAGGCATAAATGGGTTAAAACATGGTAAGGCCATGTAGTAACTTTGAAATACTGTTAAGTTGCACTTAGGTGAGTTTGAGATAATGAATGTTGACTGTTAGTGATATTCAGTATGGTGGGGGAAGTATTAAATACTTACACATAACCCAGGGCTCCAGTTCTGCCTTGCCGTACTTGATGGTTTTGTACCCTTCAAATCCAGCACATACATATGCATGACCATCCTGTAAGTCTTCAATGTCGCACACTCTACGTCCACTTCTTGGCGTAAAAATCTGACGTACCCCGTAGGGAAGAACGATTGTGGAAGGCAGCTTCCCTGTTAAATCATTCATCAAATCCATGAAGCTTAAGTAGCGATGTGGGGTGATGTACAGTTTCTTTCCTTTGAAAAACTTATCACCGTTAACGAAGAATTTCACCTTTCTAGGTCTACGAAGATCGCGGTAACGATCTTCGACCACATCTCTGTGAGCCTGGGACACTTGGGTCATCCCGAGGTTGTGCTGCAGGCGTCTTGCCATTGTTTCTGTCATTGAAACTGTCAACAGTCAGCTACGTCTTTAGGAAAAAAAGTTTTGTCTGTAGTTCGACCAGCTTGAACGCTTCTTGGCTGACGTTATATTCTTATGACATCGTCATGTTCAAAACAACTGAATGGTCATCCTGCAATCAAAGAAACAAATATCATTGACTGTTTGAATGACTGATTGATAAATTGTTTAATTAGAATCAAATTCACAACAAATTCATCTTGTTTAACTCTTTGCCTACTGGGTAATTTTTTTGTTGGTAACAATTAGTGTCGTTTGCTATTCCCAAACCAAAATACTAGCAAGTGGGAAGATCGTGACAAGCATGCAACAAGCATGCGCACGCTTATTGCAGTCTTAATAAGAATGCAGTCCTAATAAATAAGTGTGCAGAAGCGCGCAAGCAAATTAAGTGTGCGGCGAGGATTTTCACTACATGCTTCCGCAGGCTTACGTTTTGTTTAAGATTGCAACAAGCGCGTAATTTAGCGCCATAAAAGCAAATTAAGCGTGCAGTGAGGATTTCCACCGCAGGCTTAAGTTTTGTTTAAGGTTGCAATAAGTGCGCAATTTTGGGCCATAAGATGACTCTACAAGCTTAATATAATGTCTGAGTGTTTGATAGAAGTCATTTCATTGGCTCACTGAAGAAGTAAACCTTTTTCTGATTGGACTGTTTTGGCTCCAAATTCATATCTTCAAACACAGATAGCTAGTAGAAGTGTGTTTACAGAGTTTTGGGACAATTTCTCCACATTGCAAGTTTTAGTCATACAATTAAGAATATCAGGATAGACAATATAAACAGGTATGTTTCATTTATTCTGAAGCAGCTAGCTATAGCTAGTTAATAATTTTTTAAAAGAATGTTACAGAGATTTTCAGTTGATTTGCTTCAAAATCAGACTGATGTAAACAAATTGCATGTAAATAATGATGCATATAATGATGCAAGTTGTTTGTATTCAAATTCAGGCAGCTGACCAAATGGTGATGCATAAATAGATTAAACAATTATTCTTCCAATTTTACTCTATACTCTTTTATTTGAAATGAATGAAATGCTATTTGTTTAATGTTGTTGTTTTTTAAACTGTCAAGATCATTTTTGGATGTAACAATCCAATATGGAGGATGGTTTAAACAATTGTAATTTTTCCAATAATCAGATTAATTTAAGCGTGCATGCCCACAAATAAGCGTGCCGTCACCTGTATGCACATTTGATTTAAGCGTGCGACCGCATTCTTGCAAGAATTTAAGCGCGTGGCTGCATGCTTAATATAAGCACGCGACTGCACACATGCAAGCTTAATTTAAGCATGCGGAGGCTGTATGCGCGCTTAATTCAAGCGTGCAGCACACTTAATAAGATTGCGATTGTTCCAATTGCACGCTTGTGCGCTTGCACACTAGCGCACTAAGTAAGAATGCACGCTTATTAAGGCTGCACACGCTAAAAAATTAATAATCAAGTTTGCGATTCTTTTAGTCGCTCACTTGCAAGCGTGCCAAACAAGCACGCATAATCTTAAAATTAAGGTAGTGCGCGCCTACTTAGATTGCGACTGCAATCTTATTGCAATCTTATCGCAATCTTCCTGCATGCTTAATTAAGTGTGCGATTTTGGTTTGGGTTGTTCACTAAACAGATTTTTCTAAATTTCTTTTCAAAAAAGCGTCAGAGTGTCAAACAGTTTTGATCCTAATGAGAAGCGGCATTGCACGGTTTCTCATCAGGATCCAAACTATTTGACACTCTACCTGTTTAAAAAGAAAATTGGGAAAATTCTATTTTTAGAACAGTGGCAGACAACAATTTTACAGACAAAAAAATACCCAACATGCAAAGAGTTGATGTGGAGGAGTTAGACTAGAGGTATACTCGCTCATATAACTGTCGAGGAAAGGCCGGGTTTACAGTTAGCAAACTAAATGCTTCCCAGAATTTATCTTTTATGCAACTTCAATAATGTCTTCAAATTTTATGTATGACTTCTCAATAGAATTGTCTCAAAGATATGATTTCAATTAGAAGTCGCAACATATACTGTTTCAAGGCATTAGAATTTTAATATTTGAAATATTCCTCATAATATATTTAGTTATATTTACCTGGATTGCTAATTGTTTGATACATAACTATGACACTTCATATTGTTTATCTATGCTCAGATTCACTCCGTTCTGTTTTACACATACCGTAACTCCATTTTCTAATTCCTATTATTAATCACCACCAAAAATAACCACATTTTCCAAACTCACAAAATCCTGGAAAAAAGGTTCTGCCACAATATTTTAAATATTGATCATTACTGCACTTATTTAAAACAATATCTGTCACCTCTACTACACACTAGTCTTGTTACTTTGTAAATCCAACAATAAAACTTGTTGATACCTTTTCAAAAGAAAAAAAACACACGCCGGCTTGTGGAATTATGCCCAAAATATCCACCCAAGTACAAGAAAACTTGTGCCAGGAAATTATTAAATCTTAGAAACACGGGGAACTCTTAAAACAGGTTGCTGCTAAATGCAGAACAAAAGTAATGCAGAAAGCTCTAAAGGAGCTTTCTGCATTACTTCTGTTCTACACTAATTAAGCTATTACCTGTCTAATAGATTGTCCATGCATTTTCTTTATAATAGTCTTATACCCCGGGTGTAACTGTATATATTGAGGTCATTCAACACGGATCTTTGGAAATACAATGTACACTGGTATTGATCGCGAAACCTGAATAGTGTGATCATTTAACACAAATACGATTATCTAGTTGAAAAACATAAAGGAACTCTTAAGTATACGGGCCGGGTGTTGTAGATATAGACCTACCACTGGCGTTGTCACAGTTTGTAATAAGTCTCCACACTTAAACCTTGATTGGATCAAGCCAGCAGTTTAATTTTAGGGTTGAATAGGTCGTACAATTTGACAGTTGGTAATAAAATTAAGCCGTGAAATAAATAATACTTCATCTAGCTTGAAGAAATAATGACTATTCTGCGCCCAGATAAAAGATAGAAGATAGTTAACTGAACACTTACAATATTTGTTGTTTGCTTTATGCTTTTCCTTAAAGCTGGTAAAAAGTAAAGCAGAATGCTCTTCAACCCATAACTCTATATAATTTTGTATAGCTTTAATATTATCCCACTACTGAGTTCCATTTTATACAGTCATAAATATGTACCATAATGAATAGGATAGCTTAAAGCAGACTTCATGAAAGTATAGCAGAATGCACCTTAACCCTTTGAACCCTAGTCCCGCATATAGGCGTCCTTTTCAAACAGTGTACATGTGAAAAGAACACTTGTCCTATGCAAACAGTGAAGACCCAGATCAGAGGGCTCCGAAAGGAGCCCTCTGATCAGGGTCTTCACTGTTTGTCATAATGCCAAACATTGACAAAAACAACACTTAAAAGTCAGAAATGGACTAGACTAAAATGGAAACTAGAATTGTCCATTTAAAGTTTTAGGGAGGAAAGAGTTAAGGCACATTCTGCTTTACTTTCAACCTGCTTTAAGTGGTTATACCATGTAATCTTCAACTAGAAACAGACAATGGAGCCATGGGTAAAACAAATTTTGAACTATTGAGTCTCAACTGTCTATGTATCAAATATCCTTATCATACGTAAGATCAGATAAATCTAGCTGTTGAAAATGTCATATCGAGTAATGACGTGATAAAAAATACCATTTACCAATAATGGTAATTATATAAGACTGCGTGGATATATCTAGAGGTCAAAATATCGGAAGTGCTTCAAATACTGAATATTTCTGTCTCTGCTAAAAATAAAGGTTGTGACTTAACTGATACACTATTAATCCATTTCCGGGCATATACCTTTTTCCAGTATAGAGGACAGATGGCTGCTTTACTTAAAGCAGGCTGAATGTAAAACAGAATGCTTCTTAACCCATTGCTATATAGATACACATTTTAACCTCTTAAATTTATTCCTCCACTGAAGAAAATAGTTCCACTTTATACAGTCATGAATATGCAACATAAAAAATAGTTTCTAAATCCTAGCAGATATGATAATTAATTAGCTTAAAGCAGTTGGTAGCTTAAAGGAGGCTGAAAGTTAAGCAGAATGTGCCTTAAGGCTCATTCTGCTTTACTTTCAATCTGCTTTAAGTGGTCACCTGTCTTCAGAACTAGAAATAGATGATGGAGTAAAGGCTTAACCCATTACCACATAAATACGCCTTTTTACGGCTCTATTTTATTCATCCACTGAAGAAAATAGTTCCAATTTATACTGCTACAAATAAGAATCATAAGAATTTGTTTCTATATTCAAGCAGATAATAGCTTAAAGCAGGCTGAAAGTAAAGCAGAATGTGCCATAAGGCACATTCTGCTTTACTTTCAACCTGCTTAAAGTGATCATCTTTCTTTAAAACTACAAACAGGCTATGGGGTATACGGGTTAAGGAGCATTTTGCTTTACTTAAATTTAAGCTACCCTCTGCTAGAATATATGAAATATTTCATACCGCATTATCGTGCAAAAACTGCAATGCCGCATACATGCATTGGTGAGACAGGAAGAAAGCTCGAGACAAGGATCAAGGAACATAGAAAAGACTCAAACAATAGTCCACAAATCTTTACTACATGTAGCTAGGAAAGAGAGCAAGGCGTCCCAGTCTACAGAACATGCAAGTGCAGTGACTAATCACATCGCATGAGGTGGGGAGGAAAGCGTCATGTACAGGGAGGAGTGGAGTGGGGGGTTACCCATCTACCAGCTTTTATTAACTATAGGAAAACCGACCAGTAGTAAATAATCATCCTGAAATCATCACAATTTCATCACATCGTCCCTCATCATTCAATGGTGCTATATGACCTATTTTTTATTTACTTTTTTTAAATATAATTTTCTTATTAGATCTATTATTATCATTTTTTTTCTTTTTAATTTTATTATTTTCATTAACATTTTTTAACAGATTTGATTTGTACATAATTGTATCTCTATGTACAACACCACTGAATGCATGAATTTTTAAAAATAGATGTTTAACCAAATTATAAAGTTTCAAAGATGTTATGTGACATCATTCTCCCACCAAGAGAACACAGTCTGAGCAAGGTTCTCCAACACAGGACCAAAACGGTCACTGAGTAACAAATTATTTGATATGTGACTAGAACTTTTAAAATAATTGAAATATTTCTTGTGGTGCATATTCATGCCTGTATAAACTTTAAAAATGGAACTATTTTCTTTAGTAGAGGAATAAATAACATGTATAGGCATAAAAAGGCATATATATTGGGTAATGAATTAAAAGTATCTATAGTAACAACATTATTAAGGGTTTTGAGAAGATGTATTATTTATGCTTTTCGGTGGATTACCGAAAAAGCAGTGGATTATCACTTGATAATCCACTGCTTCAAGCAGTGGGATTATCATCGCTCGTGCTTCTTTTATGAGTTTTCCCCCGTAGGGCTCCCCAAGAATCGTAGTCAATCGTGTCTTATCGTTTAATTCCGGCAGTCCTTTTTGTCTCGAACCACTCAACGGAAGAACACGAATCCAAGGTCGGAAGTAACGACGTAATTCCGTTGACATCAAATCAATAAATAAGTGACGTCATTGTACCGCCAACTGTCACGCACATGTGTTCGACATAAAACTTGGGGCTCAACACGGGATAAATAATGTACTTTCGCTTTCAATTGCCAAACAATTTCGTTTAAAAAGTGACTTAAAAGCATAAATAAATAGAATAACTGTGTTTTTTCAGTGTAAGATTGAATTTAATCCATTTTGTGAACATCAGACTGTTATATTTTCACTCGTGGCTTCGCCACTCGGGAAAATATAACGTCTGATGTTCACTCAATGGATTAAATTTCGATCTTACACTGAAAAAAACAGTTATCCTCTATATATTAGAAATATTTATAGTCTTGACTTCCTTTTATCTCGTGCCATATAACTCATAATTCAATAATTTAATTCAAGTCTGCTTAACTCCCTGCTTTAACCCTTCACTCCATAGCAGTGTTTCTAGTATTGAAGATAAGTGTTTATTAAAAGCAGGTTGAAAGCAAAGCAGAATGTGCACTTTGGCACATTCTGCTTTACTTTAAGCCTGTTTTAACTCTTTGGACCCTAGTCACGCATATATGCGTCATTTGCAAACGGCGTACATGTGAGGAGTACACTTGGCCTATGCAAACAGTGTAGACCCTGATCAGAGTCTACACTGTTTGTCATTTTGACATATAGTGTAAAAGTTCAACCCTAAAAAGTCAAAAATGAACTAGACTAAATTAAAAATTGGAATTGTCCATTTGAGGTTTCAGGGAGGAAAGGGTTCATTTTAGCTACCATGCTAGGATATAGAATATATTTCTTAAGTTGCATATTTATGAGGGTATGAATCGGAACTATTATCTTCAGTGGAGGAATATGTATGGAGCAATGAGTTCATACAAGTTTAACTGATTTGAGGTAAAAATAAACTAAAAATTCATGTGATTTGAGCATAAATATAATCTATTATTGAAATTGATCCCGGTTACCAAAATATATTAACTATTTTGTTAGACTCATTTATAAATTTGAATTAACTGAAATTGACAAGAGGTGTCAGTTTCTATGTAACATTATCTTAGATTACTATTCCTTTTACTGCTTATAAATAACCTGTTTCAAGTCAGTGCCACATTTTTTCATTAATTAGTTTTTACATCTTTTTGATTTTAAACTTAAATAAAAGATTAGAAACAGTAAGATGTCAAACAGTTACGATCCTGATCAAATGCCTAGTGCCTAGTGATTTAGAATCTAATCTGGATCAAAACTGCATGCAATTGCACGTAAAGTCATGCATCATAACTCTTACCACGCTGTGGTTACCTTTGCAAACAGTTTGGATCCTGATGAGATGCAGCGTAACGAGGCGTATTATCAGGATCCAAACTGTTGGACACTCTGACCCTGTTTTGAAAATAAATTTAGAAAATACTATTTTAGGAAAAGTAGCAGACGACAATTGTTGCAGACAAAAAAATTACCCAGCATGCAAAAAGTTAACTCTTGTTGTGCTGAAACCGGATATATCTTTTGAAAAGCACTGTAGACCAAAATCATGAACCCCTACCCCAAGTAAACTAGTCAATAACAGAAAATGCATACGAGTCCATTTGAAAATTTAGCATTGGTTAATAATTAAGGGACTGGCAGGGTAAAGCTCATCAGAAATTGTCTATATAATTGTCCAAACATGTCTCATTCTGTTGCAATTATATGACAAGTAGGTTGAGCGAAGGCGTTCACACAATTTTCAGACATAAACTTGTAATTATGCTCACTTTAACTTTATGAATACTAAATAATTATTGACAGTCAAACTTAAGTGTCCCCTGAGCCAGGAAGGACAAAAGTACAACGTATATGCATCCTATACAAAAAGTGTACCTGTGAAGAGTACTCTTGTCCTATTGCAAACACACAGGGAAGACACCGTTTCATAAGCCAACTTTGCTGGCCCTTTCCATAGGGGTGACACTATAACCATTCCAATGTCCTGCCCTGCCCTGTCAATGCCCTTAATTCTTTCCTCCCTATAACTTCAAATGGACAATCCCAGTTTCCATTTTAGTCTAGTCCATTTCTGACTTTTAAGGGTTGTTTTTGTCAATGTTTTGCATTATGACAAACAGTGAATACCCAGATCAGAGGGCTCCGTAAGGAGCTCTCTGATCTGGGTATTCACTGTTTGCATAGGACAATGCACTTTTCACATGTATACTGTTTGAAAAGGACGCCTATATGTGGGACTAGGGTTCAAAGGGTTAAGTTCAACATCTGATGCCAAATATATTTGGTTGATAAAGGTGAGATAAATATTTTGAATTTCAACCCCCTAAAAATGTTATAAGTTATTAAAAATGTTATAAGTTATTAGCAGAGCTTTGTGCTTTATAATTTCATCTGTGCGCGGTGCAACATTTTGATGTAAGTTTGTGTTTTTATCATCGCTGGATATTTCAGTTCAAAAGATTTTATGTAATGATTTTTAGATGTCTATCAAATTGATAGGTCAACATCAAAGCCTGTGCTATTCTTTGAAAAGAGTTATCAATAAACTAAGGCATTAACTCATTCTCCCCTGAAACTTTTAATGGATAAAACCTGTTTCTAATAAAATCCAATCCAGTTTTGACTGTTTAGAGTTGAGTTTTACCATTTATAATATTGCAAAATGACAAACAGAGCAAACCCCTGATCAGTATCGCGTTCAAGTACCGTATCAGCGAACAGCAACGTTAACCGATGCAAACAACCCATATAGTACGACATCTAACGTTCACCAAGACTCTTCAATAATAATTAACTCATTGCGCCCCCATGTTTATTAACTTTTCAAGGGTACGAACGATTTATGTACGAATCGGAATAACACACGCAAAAGTGTACTAATCAACTGAAATGCATCAATTTTATCGCATATAAAAATAAGATTTAGCTGCTCAGATGTAAGCTGCTTTGTTTGATACATTAAGTATCGGAAAATGTTGGTTTATTGATGAGAAATTAAGTCGGGACTGTTCGCTGGTTTTATTAAATTCATTTGGTCGCCATTTTGTTTTCCTTTGTTGGCGATGGCTAACTACCTCTGAGGCCATTTGTGTCGTTCGCAATCGGTAACAGCCAAACGGTCGTTAAAGGTAAATTGTTACTGTTTTCTGTTGCAATCGATACGGTACTTGAACGCGCTACAGAGGACACTTAAATAGGAGCTCTCTGATCTGGGTCAGCACTGTTTGCATAGGACATGACTTAGTGTACTCTTCACTGGTACACTATTTAAGGATGAGTATATATTCAATGTTAGGGAGTAGGGATACATGTGACATACTCTGAGTGGCAAACAGATAAATTCAAGCCTGATCAGATTCTGGGTTACCTGGCGTCTGATCTGGCTCCAAACTATTTACCGGTACAATGAAAATAAAAGATTTGGCGTTAACACGATCATTGGGAAAGAATAACGTTTTCTCCACTGTACTATGGCAGGCAAACATTTTGTAGAGAATAGGAATTCTACTGTAGTTGCCATAGTTTTCAGTTCACCTTGGGTTGTGGGAGGGTTTAACTAATCAATCAATTGATTTTTTCAATAAAATAACAGTAATTGTATCCTTTTTAACCCTCTACTCCATAGATACACATGTTTACTCATTTAATTTATCCCGCCACTGAAGAAAATAGTTCCACTTTATATTTATCATAAGAAATGTTTTATATTTTCTAGCAGCTGGTTATAAGCTTAATAGAGACTGAAAATGCAGCAGAATGCACTTTAAGGTGCATTCTGCTTAACTTTACTTTAACCTGCTTTAAGTGGTCACCTGTATACAACCTTCAATACTAGAAACAGGCTATGGAGTTAAGGGTTAAAAGGTAAAGACCCTGATCAGAGAGCTCCTGAAGGAATATTCTAAAAGCCATTAACCCATATAGCCTGTTTCTAGTAATGTAGACATGTGACCACTTAAAGTAAGTTGAAAGTAAAGCAGAATATGCCTTAAGCATTCTGCTTTACTTTCAGCCTGCTTTAAGCTACTATTTAATAGGATAAAGAAAATATTTCTTATGGCACATGTTCTTGACTGTATAAATGGGAACTATTTTCTACAGTGCAGGAATAAGTAATTTTAAGGGGTAAAAAGCCATATTTATGGTGTAATGGGTTAAAATCAGCATACACAGTTTGATATATAAAGGGGATTAGTTATTTGAAATCTAGAGCATATTGCACATTTCTCTTCCATGATGTACGTGTAACCTGCTTAAAAATACACAATTATTTTTCAAAATTATCTGTCAGAAACTTCAAAATGACTGGAGAAACATTGATACAAGTGTGAAATAGTTTGGATCCTGATCAGACTTAATGTTACTTGGTTTTTTAATTGGATCCAAACTGTTTGCAAATGTGAGTCAAGTTGCAATTAAGCAATCTGATGGAGTAAATACCGACCTCTTTGCTGCATGCTGGATAATTTGTTTTGGCTGCAACAATACTTGTCTGCTAGTGTTCTAAAGTTAGAATTTTCAAATTTCATTTTTTCAAAAAAGAGTCAGATGTACTAGTGTCAAATAGTTTAGATCTTGAAGAGCCACCGTTTCAATTGGTGTCTTATCTGGATACAAATTAAACTGTTTGCAAAGATAATCAACATTTTGTTACTAACCCTTTCAACCCTACATGTAGCCCTCTGTAGGATAGCATACACAAACAGTGTAGACCCTGATCAGAGGGATCCTATAGGGTTGAAAGGGCTAATGTGCAAAGCCAGTTAACATACCTTGCACACAATTTCCCTTAATTAACTTTGAGTCATTAAATTTTTGTTTGATATTAGAGAGGAAATCTTTGTTCAGCTGTTTGGTTGTTTAAAATAACAAATGTATACCATGGACAGCCTTTCAATAATTTTAACCCAATACTGAGCCCATAGATACACATTTTCATGCCTTTAATTTATTCCCGCCACTGAAGAAAATAGTTGCACTTTATAGAGTCATGAATATTATAATGAGCGATAAAAAATAAATTCTATAAGACTATATCCTAGTAGATGGTAGCTTAATTAAAGCAGGCTGAAGCATCATCAGGTAATGCAGAATGCACCCTAACCCTTTACCCTATAGCCGGTTCTAGTTTTGAAGACATGTAACTAATTAAAGCAGGTTGAAAGTAAAGCAGAATGCGCCTTAATGCGCATTCTGCTTTACTTTCAGCCTGCTTTAAGCTACCTTCATGCTAGGAATGATAAAATATTTCTTATCCTACATGTTCATGACTGAACAAATTGGAACTATTTTCGTCAGAGGAGGAAGAAATAAAATGCGCTAAAAGTCGCTCCTATAGAGGAAAGGGTTAAGGCACATTCTTGCTTAAATTTACCTCCATCTGCTTTATATGGTTAACTAAGTGACTTCTAAATGATATACTAGCGATTAAGATAGTGGATCTTTAATGATAGGTGACTGCTAAATGCAGGGTAAAAGTAACGCTTCTGTCCTGCTGAAGGAGCTTTTTACATTACTTCTGTCACCTGTCAAAACAACAACAATCTGAGTGAAGATTTGCTGTAATTACAGAAAGATCCACCTGGATGCACCGGGCTATCCAGGAGAATGATTTTGACAAAAACTATTTGCTAAGTTCTTCAATTCTAATTTGTTTCAAACATTCAAATTTTACAAGATTAAACAATCATGGACTAGAAGAGTGTGTGTATACATGTACATGCACATCCAAATTCCCTAAGCAGGTGTTTTCACTAATTGGGGAAAAAGTGGCAGGGACATTCTGTTAGGCAGCATGCAGAGCTAAATATAAGATGTACAAAGACTTGAATCTTTATTCCTCCATCAAACCCTATATTGTCACAACTCAGAATTGTCTCTTTCCAACAATTCTAATGAGTAGTCACATAACATGGGGTTTGATGGAGCCATGAAGGACAAAAACATTAGAAATAAAGGAATTACGCACTCTTTATATCTGGAGTCCTGGGTGGGGAAATAATAGACACATGTTGAAGTGTTTAACATTTAACCCTTTCCCCCATAGGCTGTTTCTAGTTTTGAAAATAGGTGACTACTTAAAGCAGGTTGAAAGTAAAGCAGAATGCGCCTTAGGGCGCATTCTGCTGTACTTTCAGCCTGCTTTAAGCTTCCACCTGCTAGAATAAAGAAAATTCTTATGATACATTTTCATGACTGTATAAATTTTCTTCAGCGGAGGAATAAACTGAATGCGCTAAAAGGCGCTTCTATGGGGGAAAGGGTTAATTTGAATGGTTTACCTAATAATATCATTTGCCACAATTGCTGTCTGCTATAGTGATTGTTTGGAATTTAGAATGTTCTGAAATGTCTTTTCATATTAGGTTTGACGAGTGTCAAACAGTTTCAATCCTGATGAAACATTGAGTTATTGTGTGCCTGATCTAGATCTAAACTGTCCGCAATGTTAACCAGGGCTTCAACATCAGCCTACATAGAGTTAACCCTTTTACCCATAAACCAATTTCTGGTATTCAAGAAAGGTGATCTCTTAAACTGGTGGAAAGTATGCTTTAATTCAGCCTGCTTTAGCGAAGCTTTAACAAAGCCTTAACAAAGCCTGCCTTAACCCATTACCCAATAAATATGCCTTTTTACGCCTCTAGTTTATTCCTCCACTGAAGAAAATTGTTACACTTTATGCAGTAACAAATATACAACATAAGAAATAATTTTTATATTCTAGCAGATGGTACCTTAAAGCAGGCTGAAAGTAAAGCAGAATGCGCCTTGAGGTGCATTCTGCTTTACTTTCAGCCTGCTTTAAGTGGTCACCTATTTTCAAAACTAGAAACAGGCTGTGGGGTTATGGGTTAATGCAATCTGTGCTACAGTGAATGTATAAAATGGAACTATTTTCTTCAGTGGAGGAATTAACACAGTAAAACGGCATAGTTATGGAGCAATGAGTTTGAAGGTCATACCAAAGTGCCTACATGGGAGAACTCAGTACAGAACAATGACTCTGATCTAAGGCTACACTATAGCGCTGCTTGTATTATACAGACAAGTGTATTTGGCGCAGGTACACGGTTTGTAAAGAATTTACTATAAGCAACATTATCAGGGTTCATTGGGCTAACCCTTTAACTCAAAGCCTGTTTCTAGTTTAGAAGACAGGTGACTACTTAAAGCAGGTTGAAAGTAAAGCAGAATGTGCCTTAAGGCACATTCTGCTTATAATTACTTTCAGCCTCCTTTAAGCTACCAACTGCTTTAAACTAATTATCATATCTGCTAGGATTTGGAAAATTTCTATTTCTTATGGTGCATAAATTTATTATTCATAAAGTCACTAAAGTGGGACTCATAAAAATGTGTTCAGTGGAGGAATAAATTAAGGCCTAGAAAGGCATATCTATAGGGGGTTAAGAATATATCATGCAAGACATACTTTGTTGTCTATAATGTAAGTCTGCCAGGTATTGGGTCTTTGTAATAGATTACATTCATCAATGAAACTTTTCTTATGCCATTCGATAACATCAGTTTAAAGTGCAAGTTTTTCAAATATAAATAATATCTTTTACAAACCACATTGACTTTATTTAAAAGATACGTCCATGAGTTTTGATCTATTGATATGCACTTACAGTTAAAATTAACCCTTTACCTTATAGAAGCGCCTTTTAGCGCATTCCATTTAACCTTCCGCGGAAGAAAATAGTTCCAATCTATTCAGTCATGAATATGTATTAGAAGGAATACTTTCTTAAAACCAGCAGGTGGTACCTTAAAGCAGGCTGAAAGTAAAGCAGAATGCGCCTAAGGGCGCATTCTGCTTTACTTTTAACCTGCTTTAAGTAGTCACTTATTTTAAAAACTAGAAACAGGTTATGGGGTAAAGGGTTATATGCATTAACCCTTAGTTAACTCTTTGCATGCTTGGTAACCTTTTTTCCTCTGCAACAATTAGTTGTAACGTCTGCTATTGTTCTAAGAATAGAATGCTCAAAATTTCTTTTTAACACAGGGTCTCAGTGTCAAACAGTTTGGATCCTGATGAGACAGTGCGGTGTCTCATCAGGATCCAAGCTGTTTGCACAGATACAATCACATTCCGCCCGCTAGCATGCAATTAGATAAACATTGATTACCTTCACTACTACGTAACCAAACTACAATATGAAACATTTCCCCAAGAGCAGGGATCCAGATAAGAGTGTCACTAAACCACTTATTTTCAAATGTTTTTCTTCTTTAGGCCTCTAACAAACCCTATGGTGTGACCACTCAGTAGAATCGTCGCAATGTGACGATTCTAATGAGTGGTGACATACCATCTAAGGGGGCATACGGATTTTGGGTTTTGAAATATGCACCTTATCTGGAGCTCTGCATGAACAAGATTTAGTGCAGATACTAATGCCAGACAGATTCAATAAGGAAACAGTGTAGACCCAGATCAGACAGCTCCTATAATAACACAAGAGCTGTCGGAGAACAGCAAAGCTCGCCTAACTAAACCTTTCTAGTATAAGTGCATTCCAACACTTACTCCATAACTAACTTTGAAATTTCAGTCCCAAAACTCTAAGTCAATAACAGGTAAAATTTTGACTAAATCTAAACTTTTTTTTAAATTTTAATTACGAAACATCAATGTTCAACCCACAGGTCACCTCCATTCCAAATATCAGCTTCCTAATACAAATATTTCATGTAGTATTAGTGCATTACAACTCTTACCCCAAAACTTTAACCATGAGAAATCAGCCGAAAAACCTAAGTCCTCAACAGGTTAAATTTTGACTAAATTTAAACTTTATTTTAAATTTTAACTACGTAACATCAATGTTCAACCCACAGGGCACCTTGATTCCAAATATCAGCTTCTTTATACAATTATTTCAAGTAGTATTAGAGCATCACAACACTTACCCCAAAACTTTAACCATGAGAAATCAGCCGAAAAACTAAGTCCACAAAAGGTGAAATTTTGACTAAATTTAAACTATTTTTTTTTAATTTTAACTACGCAACATCAATGTTCAACCCACAGGGCACCTCCAATCCAAATATCAGCTTTCTAATACAAATATTTCATGTAGTATTAGTGCATAACAACACTTACCCCAAAACTTTAACCATGAGAAATCAGCAGAAAAACTTAAGTCCACAAAAGGTGAAATTTTGACTAAATTTAAACTTTTTTTTAAATTTTAACTAGGCAAAATCAATGTTCAACCCACAGGGCACCTCCATTCCAAATATCAGCTTCCTAATGCAAATATTTCATGTAGTATTAGTGCATAACAACACTTACCCCAAAACTTTAAGCATGAGAAATCAGCAGAAAAACCTAAGTCCACAAAAGGTAAAATTTTGACTAAATTTAATTTTTTTTTAAAATTTTAACTACACAACATCAATGTTCAACCCACAGGGCACCTCCAATCCAAATATCAGCTTCCTAATGCAAATATTTCATGATGTACTAGTGCATTACAACACTTACCCCAAAACTTTAACCATGAAAAACCAACGCCGACGCCGGGGTGATTCCATAAGCCCCCCCCCCATTCTCCGAATAGGCGAGCTAAAAAGCTGCAACATAAACTGATAGCAAGAGAAACATTATAGTGACCACTACAACGAGAATAGATTTGTATTTATAAGAAGAGATGCTGAAGGAGCTTTCTGCATTGTTTTGTCATTAACCCATTTCCCCATAAATACGCATTTTGACACCCCTAATTCACTCCTCCACAGAAGAAAATAGTTCCAATTTATACAGAAATAAATATGTATCATAAGAAATATGTTCTATATTCTAGCAGATGGTAGCTTAAAGCACTGGTTGACAGTAAAGCAGAATGTGCCTTAAGGCACATTCTGCTTTACTTTCAACCTGCTTTAAGTGGTCTCCTATCTTCAAAACTAGAAACAGGCTACCAGGGGTTAAGTTGCATGTCATGACTGTCTTTTATAAATATACATGGTCATACTTTCTCCAATAGTGGTCACTCCATCATGAACACAAGTTTGACAATACTTAACAGGGTTCCAGATAAGGGGAGTATTTCAAAACTTAAAATCTTTATTTATGCATTAAACCCTATGGTGTCACTACTCATTAGAATCGTCTCGGAGAGACAATTCTAATGAGTAGTAAACCATAGGATATGTTGCTAAAATAAGTGAGAAAATGCTGGATTTGTTCAGTTTACTCCCTCTTATCTGGAACCCTACTGTACTATCAATTATTTCTGCATGAACAGTCCCCTTATCTCTTTGAATGATAGCGGCAAAACTGTCATTGCCTAAATGCAAACAGTTTGTATCCAGATAATACGCCACATTAGGTGGGGTCTCATCAGGATCCAAACTGTTTGACACTCCATCTGACCCTATTTTGATCAGAAATTTTCAGATTGCAATATATTATTTAGCATTCAAAAAGTCACTGATTAAATGTACTTCCTTATATACTGACCTTCAGTAAACAAACTTTATATAAAAAAAAAAAAGAGGCAATTTTCAACTTTTAATGAGCTCAAATTTGACATTATGCCAGTGACACTCATTGGTTCACTTCCCCTATGTACCTGACATGACAATTTATCTAGTGCTCAGGGCTCCAGATAAGAGGGAGTAATCTGAACAAATCCAACATTGTCTCACTCATACAGCACCAAATCCTATGGTGTTACTACTCATTAGAATCGTCTCTTTGAGATGATTCTAACGAGTAGTGACACCATAGGGTTTAAAGCAGAGATAAAAATTTTAGTTTTTGAAAAACTCCCCTTATCTGGAGCTCTGGTGCTTCCAATGACTTGACTTGCACAATTGATGACAGTTTCAATCCAAATCATAATATTCAAATCACATATTATGTATAACACACATCTGATAGGCCAGGTCTAAATTGTTTGGAACCTGAATCTTATTTCTCGAAAAATTTAGTCAATCTTGTATTAATTGACCACTCAGTGAAGAACAAAGTGAAAAGAGTCTAGATACCTTTAAATTCAGTTGGTGAAAACACTGACAAAACAGCAGAATGCAGAATAAAAATAATGCAGAAAGCTTCTATAGAAGTCACAAATGTCTGAAGAGGTCACTATGCTACTAAATCCCATTGTATGAGTTGTAGCTTCATACAAGATGGACTTATTTCAGGAAGACAATATTTTAAGCATGGCTGTGAAAAGGGTAACATTAAAACGCCATGTAATAAGTAAATAAATCATGGCTTAAGAAAACAGGTTGTATCATGATATTTAATTGAGCCTTTATCATGCCTAAATACTTATCTACTTCAAAAGTCATATTATCTGCAAACAGTTTCAAGTATATATATATAGTCTTTTATATGTCTTTGAATGTAGAACAATAAATTTGAGCTTTGACTCTGATAAGATGCAGTTAATTTATTTTAAAGCCTGGTCTGGATCCAAATAGTTCATAAATATCAGTCATGTCATCTGAGGGCTCAAGATAAAGCCAGAGTAAACAAACATGTTCTCATTTCTGTCTATACCAAACTCTATTGACATGAAAGAGTGACCACTCATTAGAATTGTCAGGAAGAGACAATTCTAATGATTGGTCATACCATAGGGTTTATAATACAGACATAAGGGTTTCAGCTTTGAAGATACTCCCAGGATTCCAGATAAGTGGGAGTAAACTGAACTAATCCAACATTTGCTCAGTCTTTTCAGCACCAAATCCTATGGTGTTGTTACAACTCATGAGAATCGTCTCTTCGAGACGATTCTAATGAGTAGTAACACAAATGGGGCGGGTTTGATAAAGAAATAATGATTTTAGTTTTTGAAATATTCCCCTTATCTGGAGCCCTGTGACAATTAAATAGTGCATACCCTGATCAGAGGCCTCCTGAAGGATCTCATTTGGGTATACACTGATGGCAACTTTAAGGATACTGGTAGATATATCTGGTTCCAGCACTACAAGGGTAATTAATTAAATTTAAATAGATTCTCTCCCAAAATAACTTCTCATTGAATAATCTTATAGAAGTTTGAAGTGTTTGCAACTCATTATAATGAAAAGTGGCTTGCTATAAAATGTCATGCCCAGGACCATATGAAAAACTCCACTAAAACAAATAATATTCTAAACAGTATTGTAAAACCCTAAGCATTGCCTCCATTCACAGAAGATGCAATAATAGTGGTAAACACAAGTAGCAGCTAAAGCAGAATGAAAGTAAACCTAAAGCTCCTGAAGAATTTTTCTGCTTTTCTTTTTATCTAGCTTTTATCTAGCTTTAGGATGCAGTCACCTTCCCAAAACACAAAAAAAATTGCATTTTTAGTGGTTGTAATATCAAGTTAATTGTCTGATATACTCTCTTTGCTAATATATTTAAGAATATTTAGGTATGGACCCATGATCTGAATTTTAATAAGCTGTTTATTAATCTATCTAAATATGAAGTCTTTTCATACAATGGCAATTATAAAGGGCACATGCAAATTCGCAAATGTTTGTAAAAACATATACACCGGCTTCCAGAATGATGATAAGGTTTTTTTTTCAAAAACTACAATTTTTATGTTTGCATTCAACCCTCAGGTGTCTACATGTACTCATTAGAATCTAAAATGATTCTAATGAGTAGTTACGTAATAGGATTTGATGCTGACATGATAGAGAAAATTGTGGATTTGTTCAGTTTACTCCCCCTTATATCTGGAGTCCTGCATGATTATAACACATGTTCCCAGTTTGAGTCTAACCAGAGAAACGTAGCATATATTAAACCCATAATGTAACCTAGATGTGGTTCTGACTGATAAACGGACAGACAGGGCAAACACTGTCTTAATGCTCCTTCATAAGCGTTACTGTTCTATCACAGAGTGGAAAAAAATAGTGACAACACTGAATACAGTCATGTAATTGCTTATTTTACAATCAAACCTGCATGCATTACGTAAGCAATGGGGAGGAAGCATAGGAGCATAGGGAGGAAGCATTAACCCATTACCCCATGAATACCTCTTTAATTTATTCTTCCACTGAATTTTTTTTACAAATAGTATTTAGATCTATATATACATGTGAAGACTGAAGAGACTATACCCTTATGATATGTAAACAGTGTAGATCCTGACTTAAAGGAGCCCTCTGACCAGGGACTGCACTATTTATCATTTTGCAATGTCAAAAATGGAATTGACTTCATTGGAAATTGGAATTTTTCATTAAAAGTTTCAGGGATGAATGTTGGGCTAATATAGACCCTTATTATTCATGCTTGACAATATTTCTCAACACATGTACATATCCTCAAAAGTTCTTGTCTGTAAATGCCGGCTGAAAGCAGACAAAGTAAAGCAGCTATCTCAAATTTGAGGATTTTTCTGCTTAACTGTCATCAGGAACGTATATAGATCTAATGTACATTCCTGCTGTCATCCTTGATGTGCATAAGGAATATTTTCTTTATTCTAGCAGGTAGTAGCTTAAAGCAGGCTGAAAGTAAAGCAGAATGCGCCCTTTAGGAGCATTCTGCTTTACTTTCTACCTGCTTAAGCAGTCACCTATTTTTCAAAACTAGAAACAGGCTATGGGTAAAGGGTTAAAGTTGCAACTTATCTTTTATAATATGATAATCTTTTTGTGTGAGGTTTTAAAGGCAATGGACTTAAACGATTCTGTCTATTGAAAGGTCCATTAACTCATTTGAGTAAACTTAATATTCCATCAATATCTGTATGCTTTGCAAGAGCATCCAACTATAAACATTGTGGCTTGAATGCAAATTGATGTGCACTTTTTGAGACATTAATCCACAATTTAACTGAAAAATCTAGACATTTGCAAACATTCTGTATCAGATGGCAAGTAACTCAGTTTTTGGTCAGGATCCAAACTATTGCCAACTCAGACCAAAAAGATCTGCAAATATAGAGTAGCGAAAGACAATTTCAGATAAAAGAAGCAGGAAATAGTTTCTGTCAAAGATTTTATTAAGCGTTAAATATATATAAAGGTTAAACTATTAAGTATGGATAGCAATTTAAATTGAATAAATCATACTTTATTTCATCCTACTCGCCTAGCTTAACCCATTACCCCATAGCCTGTTTCAAGTTTTGAAGATGGTGGACTATACTTAAAGCAGGTTGAAAGTAAAGCAGAATGTGCCTTAAGGCACATTCTGCTTTACTTCCAGCCTGCTTTATAAGCTACCCTCTGTCAGAATATAGAATATAATTCTTAAAATGCATATTTATTACTGTAAAAATTGGAACTATTTTCTTCAGTAGCGGAACAAATTAGAGGTGTAAAAAGATGTATTTATGGGGTAATGGGTTAAACTCTATTAATTGGCTTTAACACTTTTGAAAAGTGCTGAGCAAACTGTAGTGTGCTTTAAAACTGATGCCTGCATAAATTCTTAAATTGGCCCAACTGACTTTGCAGAAAAATATAAACCAAAGTACCAAACAGTGTGGATCTTGATCTAACAAATATTTAACCAGTGCCTGGTATTGATAAACACTGCAAATGCCATTGAATAATCATGGCTACTTAACGTTTTTCCCTATATTATAAAGCCCATTTCTGGATTTGAAGACAGGAGACCACTTAAAGCAATTTAATTGTAAATCAGAATGAGTGCTAAGATAATTCTGCCTGCTTTTAGCTATCATCTGCTAGAAAATATTGCTTATGGTGCATACTCATGACTGTTTAAAGCGGAACTTATGTTTTCTTTAGCGGAGGAATAAATTAAAGGTATAAAAAGGTGTTTCTATGGTGTATATTGGGATAAGGTCCATAATTTATTAATTAATATCCTGGATTCCATATATCTTCGGGTTTTCTATAACTTTGGGGGCATCACAAAAGCACTTGATATGGCACCTGCACCAGGTTATATGTCTTTGCACAATGCTGTTTCCGGTTGTAAACAAACTGCTGTCATCAATATAGCGAATCTTGTGGTAATTTATAACCACTCATTACCTCTAAAGACAGTTGACTGCTTAATGCAGAACAAAACAATGCAGAAAGTTCCTTAATTTGAGCTTTCTAATCTGCATTGTAACACGACCTGGACAGTTTTATATAGAAAAGTGCTTTAGTTTAAATTGGATACCGCACACTTTAGAGTGGGCGGAGTTTCCCCGCCCATGCAAGAACTGATGGAAAACCATGCAGTTAACTAGTTAACTGCACGAAAATGGCCGACATCCGGTGTGTCAGATATCTACATACTATAAAGATTTTAGTTTTTGAAATACTCCTCTTATCTGGAGCCCTGGGCATAGTAATAGCAGCACAAGTCACAATGGAAAAATAACACGATTTGTTTCAATAAACGATTTTGTGCAAAACTAATAATTCATTTTCAACCAGTTTCGATCTAGATCAGACGTCAGGCTCCAAATTGTTTGTCATCGACATTTCTTTTAAACGATGATGTGCCAAAACAATTGTTCCTTTGCAATCAGTCTAAACTTTGGATCCAGATAAAATGTCTGGCGTCTGATTAGTAGTCGAAACACACACGGCTGCTAAATACAGGATTATAGCTTCTTGTACTTCTTTTCTCCCACATTATACTAGCTGCCATTGATCTCTGTCTCCAAACAATACAGTTACATGTATTCTAATCCGAGTGGCTAACAGTTTGGAGGCTGATCAGACACCTTGTACAAAGCGTCTTATCTAGATCCAAATAGTTTGCAAAGGAAACAATTCTAAATATAGCACAAAGCCGTTGATTGAAAAATGCAAACGTTTTCTCCATTGCAAATCGTTCCGTTATCACTGCGCCGATATCCATTTTAAGTAAACACGCGCGAAAACTAGTGACGCAAATATTTCCAGAAATTTACAGCACAAATTCATTACCGGTAACACATTGCCCGAGAAAGCGATCTATGCTGGAAATTGTCGGATTGGTCAATAAGTATACGTTCCAATCATTGATTGGTCTCTATTATGGGGTTTACACTACCTTTGATTAACAAAGCGCTCAATATTTGGTATTACTTGCGCAGTTATGCGGGATTGTTCCTGTCACTGATTGGTCGTTCAAATGGGGATTCTAATGGATGTCAAAAGCGCTAAATATTTGGAGTAAATTGCACAGAGCCCAACCTCTTGGTCTACATTTGGCCTTGTTACAAGTGATATATTGCAGTAGCTCCACTCGTTATCTAATTAAACACGCCCACATACACTCCTGCGCATGTGCGCACTCATGTACACTGTGCGCGTTTAATTGAGATAACTCGTGGGAGCTATGCAATATATATAACTTATTTTTATTTTTCTGCAGCCTTTAATCATCAACACATTTAACCATTTACTCCATAGACTGATACTTATAAGTTTTAAAGCCAGGTGACCACTTAAAGCAGGTTGAAAGTAAAGCAGAATGCACCTCAAGGCACATTCTGCTTTTCTTTCAACTTGTTTTAAGCTACCATCTGCTAATAATAAAGAAAATAATTCTTAGGATATATACTCAAGACTGTATAAATTAGAACTTCTTTCTTCAGTGGAGTAAATCAAAAGGGTAAAATACATATCTATGGAGTAATGGGTTAACCCTAGCAATGAGTACCCTTTCCAATACAACTTGGTTTCAGTATTGAGGACAGATGGTTGCTTAAAGCAGGCTGAAAGTAAAGCAGAATGGTGCATTAGCCTTTTGGAACTGACAAACATTTTCAATATTCTATTAATTGAAAGCACTTTACGACACACCTTTGGACCGGAGACATTTATAAAATAATCCCAATACAACTGCCATCATTTGTTTGTACAAAACTAGTTAGACAACAAAGTAAATCTTCAAGTCAAACAAAACGTTAAATCTGCGTACCTCCCCAGTGCTAGAAAACAACAATTTACAGTGTTCAACACGAACTCAAGGTTTTGTATAACACTAAAGTGTGAGTCAATCCATTCAAAACATATGCATGGATACCTCTATAATATTAACCCTTTACTTCATAGCCTGTTTCTAGTTTTGATTTAGACAGGTGACCACTTAAAGCACATTGAAGGTAAAGCAGAATGTGCCTTAAGGTTCTAACGTTCTGCTATACTTTCAAACAGCTTTACACTTTACATCTGTTAGGATAAAGAAAATATTTTTTATAGTGCATAATCTAAACTGTATAAAATGGAAATATTTTCTTCAGTGGAGGAATAAATTAAAGGCGTATAAAGGCATATTTATAGAGTAATGGGTTATGATGCATTCTGCTTTACTTTCAGCTGCAATCTGCTAGGATAAAGAAAAATCTTTATTAAAGGTACATATTAACCCATTAGAGCGGGGTCGGGTATTTTCGAACGTGCTTGTTTTTCCGAACATTTTTTTCAAACCGTTATCTGAATAAGTTTTAAACTGTATATGAACATTTTGACGTCAAAATATAACGTCATTATTCTTTGTTGACTTACTCACCCCTCCAGACAGCTACACTGGTGCTTAAAAACAAACTTTCGGGGAACAAGAACACGTGATCTTTACAAGTAAGTATTTCTTACGGCATCGTTAACAATAAGTGACGTCATACATAAGTTTTTCGACAGTTAAGTTTTACATGAAATTTTAATTCTACTGACTTGCTCATACATATGCACGTGTAGAGTGAAGGAAAATAACTCATAACTACAGAGGGCATCAATTCTTAAGAGTTACACGGGTGTTCGGAAAAAGAAGAAGTGGTCCCGACATGTCCTTGTTATTCCGAACATGCAATGTATATAATAAAGTTGTGAATAAACAAACAGATGCAAGTTTCTGCATAGCTCTAGATCTGCTTGTTTGGATACGTAATAAATCATGATTTAGCATTTCACCAAGATAGAGAGACAGAGAGAGGCAGGGGCATAGCTTGGAAGAGAAATATATGGTATGTGTAGGCCTAATGTTGAGGGGGTTGGGGTCCTTCCCCCAGAAAAAAGTTGATCATAGGACGTCGGAAATGCGTTTTGGCGTATATCTAGAAGAGATATAGACAGGCAGCAAGAGAGAGAGAGAGAGAGAGAGAGAGAGAGAGAGAGAGAGAGAGACATTCACACACACACACGACATACACAGAGAATGATGCTCTAGATCTGAAGCAATAACTATGATAGTTAACACTTAGATCTACTGTGAATTTCCCTTTGCCTTTCAACATTGAAAAGATCAGGGTAGGTCTAACCTAGATTTTTCTATGATGAAAAGCAAGAAGCGGAGGAGCTTACCTATTTGAGACTTTAACATTTATCGCGCTGATTTAGATAAAGACTCTTAAATAGAATGCTGGTATTCTCATGATGGAATCTTTAATGATTCTCTCGAAACTTACAGAAACTGTTTGTCAACTTTGACTCAAGTGGAAAACAACCTGAATCTCAGATCAGACGCCAAGCCTATCGCTGCCTGATCTGGATCCAAGTTGTTTGTATAGATTTGTACTGTATCGTAATAAAGAAAGTAATATACCAAGTTATAGTCACAGTTTACACCAAGATCAGTACTTAGATCTAGCTAGTCCAATTATGGAGTTACCTGACCAGCATTTAGGGTTCATATAGCAACATAATCAATCTAATCACTATTATCGTCAGCATATCGTGCGCAATATATCCATCTTTGGATCCATACAGCTGTCCCATAAATGCAGGCTTATTATGCAGATCGATCTACTCAACTTTACTATACAGTGGTAGATCTAATTGTTTCCGGTATCTAGACGATGGACTTCAGCAGAGCTTTGATGAAGCGCGAAATAGGCCATAGCAGAGGTTTCCTCTATAAACTAGTCGAAGAGAAAGTGAAGAATTTGATCAGTCAGGAGTGGTTTCTTTGATAACCCAGGACTCGACGATTTACTAGACATTGTATTAGATTTAGCTCAAAACACATACTGTGCCAGATTAATTCTAGAAGAATTGTACCAACAAAGTGACTGCGAGTCAGACAGTATTGTGTTTCTTGTTTCTAGACTCATAAAGAAAATGCATTTTCCAGATGAAGCTTGTGTTAAATGTATTATAGAAGAAATAAAAATCAACTCCAGATGAACTAGAGGTGACAGGACATTATTTACTGTGTTAAGTGTGTCTGGTTTCTTATAAAAGATATATGTAAAGAGATTGTTGCCAATTAAACACATGAAGATTGGAAAGTCTTTTTTAAGGTTTCCTGCAAATAAAACATATTGCGTCTGAGAAGGTACTCTAGCCGTCGGATGGTCAGATTATAACGAACGGGTTGCCAATTAGCGACTGATTGTGTCTCTCCCACTTAGCGGGGAGACATATTGTGTGTGTGCTGTCCGTCCGTCTGTCTGTCTGTCCCCATGTCTCAGTTCCCGGACAATAACTTTTGTTCTTATTGGCCTATCATCATCAATTTTGCTTAACTGGCCATGATCAAAAACGACACGCCAGATAGTCAATAGTAGTCTACACTTGACGGCAGCTTGTGATTCAACCTATTCTTGTACGTGTGCATTTGCAAAAAAGAGTAGACTTAAATGAGGCAGTTTTTATCAGTTGCCTCATCCGATTCTACTGTTTGCTTATAGGATATTATCTAGGTCAACAATTATGTCAGCGTTTTTTTTCCTTCTTTGAACGGGTCCGGGGAACGGACCCGTTCCCAATTGGAGACGGACCCGTCCCAATTTGACGACCGGACCCGTCCCAATCAAAAGAAATCAAATATCGGACCCGTTCCCAATCAAAATAAACATATTTCCCAATTGTCAAATTACTTTTTCCCTTTAAATCATAGCAAACCATCCATTTTTCAACTTATCTTTTGCTACAATGAATGTCTCGTCAAGGAAATATACAGAAGTTTATAATTCCGTGGTCTCATGAAATGTAAACAAAGTTACGCAACTCCATTGACATTTTTGGGAGTATGTATAAAACAATACCAGTGATTACGGCCGAATATCGGAAACGGTCGGGCGAATATTTATACATGCCCCTTAATCGAGACTAGTTAATGTTGCGTGATAGCAAAATCCGCTGAAATTGATAAGAGTTTACAAACCCAGTCTGACTCTGTTTACCATCATTTATAAAATAGAAAACCTACAATTAAAACAATCATGAGCCATAATTCAAAGTATTACAGAATTGTTTTGAGAAAGACGATAATGAAGAACTTGAATCTAGATCACTGCCTTAACATTCGCGAGCTTGATTGGCAGTATTCAGAGATAGATAAGATAAGATTTTGGATTTTACCAAGTCACCAACTCTGTCTCGGCCGCAACAGCGTCTACTGTGGGTAACACACCCAGCGTAGATTTAGTTTTTACACCATGTTTACCATCATAAACAGTTCTAACGGTTTAGTAACTTAAATTCCCAATTTCTGCGTTGTCATCATTTCAAAACTCGTTTTTCCCAATTTGACTTGAAAAATTCCCAATCTGAGGGGTACCGGACCCGTTCCCAATTGGGTGAAAAAAAACGCTGTATGTTCAGATTGTAATAAAGTGTAATGGCCTTTTATCAGCGTATGTGATTTTATTTAAAAAAAACATGAAAGTGTTCGGAAAAGCAAGCATGTCTGTTCGGAAAAAAAAGCTGTTGTTCGGTAATGCAAGCAAGACGGTCTGATTCCTAAAGAGCATTATTTTATAGTTAGTGTAATCACAGCTACTCGGATATTGTGCAAACTCGAGGATAAATGCAGAATCTTTCCAAATTTGAAGAAAACCCATGGAATTTATCTCCTATTACCGAACATTGACATATTATGCCTTAAGTGTTCGATAATACCCGACCCCGCTCTACCCCATAGCCTGTTTCTAGTTTTGAAGACAGATCAAACTACTTAAAGCAGGCTGAAAGAAAAGCAGAATGGGCCTTACTCATTCTATCCATGTTTATTTTAAACTACATACATTAGCGCATATCAGTGAAATATACAAAAAAGAAAGAAAAAAAGGAAAGTGGTGTTCTCTAGGTTCGAACTCACGACCCTCAAAAGTAACTAGTAGGCAGCACGCTTATCCACTGCACCAAACAGTCACACAATCCACTTGCTTTGATTTACCAATACAACATGTCTCAAATGTATTTATCCTAATTTACTCCTAATTAATATCATTCATTTTATGACTTTAAATTTTCTTTTACAAATTTTTCTTGCAAGGTTACTTACCTGAAGGAGACAATATTACATAATGGGCTAGCCATTACCCCATAAATACACCTTTTTTCGCCTTTAATTTATTTCTCCACTGAAGAAAATAATTCATTTTGTAAAGTCATGATTAAGTGTAATAAGAAATATTTTCTATTCTCTAGCAGATGGTGGCTTAAGGCACATTCTGCTTTACTTTCAACCTGCTTTAATTAGTCCCCCATTTTCAAAACTAGAAACAGGCTATTACATAATGGTTTAAAGGACATCAAAAAGCTGATCTCTGCCTTTCTAAGTCTAAACTGTGCGAACTTTGGCCTGAATTAAATATTCATGACTTTTATGTTGTAGGTGTAGACACAAGAATCAATAGGAACTACTGGTACATTGATAAGAGCAGGGCTCCAGATAAGAGAGGGTAAACTGAACAAATCCAACATTTTCTCACTTATATCAACACCAAATCCTATGATGTTACTACTCATTAGAATCGTCTCTAAAGAGTAGTGACACCATAGGGTTTAATGCAGAAATAAAGATTTTAGTTTTTGAAATACCCCCCTTTATCTGGAGCCCTGTAAGAGTGAGTTAACTCTTGGCATGCTGGGTAAGTTTTTCGTCTGCAACAATTGTCTTCTGCTACTGTTCTAAATATAGAATTTTCTAAATTTCATTTCAAAACAGGGTCAGAGTGTCAAGCAGTATGGATCCTTAATGAAGAGAAGCAATGTTACACAGGGTCTCATCTGGATCCAAATAGTTTGCAAAGGTTTAATCACTGAGGAACAATTATCTGCCGCTAGCATGGTAAGAGTTAAGCAGACCATGAATTAATAATTTAAAAATTATATGGCTGAATGCTCCACTGTGTAAAGATTGCAATCTATGATGAGCCAGCAATTTCCAGACAATTTTATTACTTTGTTCTTGTTCTGTAATGATTGTCCCAAATATCATGCAACAGGGTTAACTATATAGAACTATCAAATGCTTAACTCAAACCTCATCAAAATGCTATAGAATGCATTTCTACAGAGCTCACTCCCTACAACAACACTCAATTGGAGACCAAGATTGTGTGTATTGTTCCAAGGGAGTTGTTAAAGGGAGTGAAATTGGCTTACATTTGCAAACAGCTTGAATCCAAATCAGACGTCGCATAATGTCAAATTTGTTACTTTGAGAAAAACAGCAGACAAAAATTTTAAGCACTGTATAAATATTTGTCAATGCAAGAGCCTCATGGTGCCTCTACTCTCTGATATTTTTGTTATACCAGTTACTTAACAGTGTAACCCCTAAGGTAGAAGAATATTACAGCATTTTGGTGAGAAATAGGTAAGTAGTTTAACTTAATAGGTAAGTCATGAGGGAAAGGTCAGGAAATCAGCAAATAATGTCAACCCCCCCAATGAATGCAACAAACTATATATATAAGTAGCTGCTGATAACTATGGTATCTCTTGGAAACTGGAATTGTCCATTTGAAATTTCCGGGGAAATGAGTTAACCCATTACCCCATAGCATGTTTCTAGTTTTAAGATACTTGTGATCATTAAAAGCAGGTTAAAAGTAAAGCAGCATGGACATTAAGACATATTCTGATTTACTTTCAATCTGACTTAAGCTATCATCTACTAGGATGAAAGTAATATTTATTATGGTAAATATTCATAACTGTATAAATGTTAACATATAATTTTCTTTATTGGAGGAATAAATCATGGGCATAAAAAGGCACAGGTACTTGACACATACTTTATTATCTATTAACCCCCCCCCCCCTTTTTTAAAAAAAAAAAAAAAATTTTTTTTTTTTTTTATTATACTTCTATTATAGATACAAGGTAAACAGCGCAATTCGACACCTAGTCTTTACTATCCACTTTTACTGATGCTAAAATAGACTCGATCGCCGATATTCTCTTGTGGTATCCTCGGGAAAGGATTAATTTATCAATATCTACTTTTTATTTCATCAAATTCCGTCAAATAACGCCACAGTACGTGAATTATAACGAAAATAAGCATAAAAAAGTTTTCTGTCGTTCTCTTGGTACAGAATTTATTGCCCAAAATAAGGGGTAATCTAGTCGGTTTGCACATTTAACGGCCTTTACGGCTGGAACTTTCACCTAATTTCATTAGAGCAAACGCGTTTGTGTCGGAACATGACCCTCTTCACTATCAGCTATATGAAATATACATGTAATTTGGCATGAAATTGACAAGTGAAAGACTCATTTCATTGTGAATGCCATTTTGAATACCGGAATGAATTGAATGAACGGAGCGATCTCATTGGTCAAAATTAAACAGGTAAAGTTTCTTTTAATTTTGCATTCTATGTAAATTATATAAAACTGATAATATTTCATTTAAAGATGATTTATAATATTTGGTGAAAGTTCCAGTGGCATAGGCCGTTTATTGTGGACAAATAACAGATCACCCCTACATGTACATTCGTTGCTATGTACAATTCTGTACCAAGAGAACGACAGAAAACTTTTTTATGCTTATTTTCGTTATAATTCACGTACTGTGGCGTTATTTGACGGAATTTGATGAAATAAAAAGTAGATATTGATAAATTAATCCTTTCCCGAGGATACCACAAGAGAATATCGGCGATCGAGTCTATTTTAGCATCAGTAAAAGTGGATAGTAAAGACTAGGTGTCGAATTGCGCTGTTTACCTTGTATCTATAATAGAAGTATAGTAAAAAAAAAAAATTTTATTTTTTTTTAAAGGGGGGGGGGGGGGGGGGGGGGGGAGGGGGTGTTAATAGATAATAAAGTATGTGTCAAGTACCTGTGTAAAAAGGTATATCTATGGAGTTTCAGAGCTCAATGAGTTAGATCAAGTATTGTAACAGAGTAATTAATGTTCCCTTTTGTTTTTTCCAGTACTATATACGAATTTATATAACTGCTGTGCTATGCTATCACTAGGATATTAATTTAACTATCATATGGCCATAAATTGTGTCAATTATTCATTTTTTCCTATCCCACACAGTAGACAACATTTTTGATACCCATGCACAAGACACATGCCTGCTATCACATCAGTGTCGCCATTGGTTACCAGTTCAATACAATCAGAACACATTATCAAATATCCATTTGACTATCAACCTGGGATGCTAGTTAGATATGCAATGTTTCCTGCCACCAATTTTGCTATGTACAACTATATACTCCCAATAGAAGCATATTCTGATGTCACGTACAACAGTGCAGAAGACATTATTTCACAATAAATGAATTTGTGTTAAAATAATTCTTCACAGATAATCTCAATGCAGGTTTCACTTGTGGTGCATGAGATATTCTCAATACAGATTTAACCCTTTGAACCCTAGTATAGGCGTCCTCTTCAAACAGTGTACATGTGCATAGTACACTTGTCCTGTGCAAACAGTGAAGACCCAGACCAGAGGGCTCCGAAAGGAGCCCTCTGATCAGGGTCTTCACTGTTTGCCATAATGCCAAACATTGACAAAAACAACCCCTAAAAGTCAGGAATGAACTAGACTAAAATGAAAACTGGAATTGTCCATTTAAAGTTTCTGGAAGGAAAGAGTTAACTTTTGGTGTATGAAATGACAAATAAATTAAGTACCGGCCTGGTAATTATTACCATTCTGTGACACCATGAAATTGAGTCCCTCATATTAAATCAATAAATCACAATAGCAATTAAATGACATATTTATAGAAACAAGAGCTATCACTGAACATTGTAAATTGCCTACTGATGGTAATTATTTGATTTTCAGACAAACTTGTATTGTACAGCCTCTGAATATAGTGTGTTAACTTCGCATGAAGCTGACTGCTTATTGCAGGAAAATGGTAATGCAGAAAGCTTTCTGAATTGCTCTGGTCCTGCATTAAATGTTCACTTGTCGTTTTAAAGGCCCCAAAAGTGTCTCCTTTTCAGTGGCAGCTAAACTTTCTGCACTTATAATATGTAAATGTCATCTACAACATTTGCTGTCAGCAACAACTCCCCACAGTTGATTTATCTACAATATCTTTCAGAAAATATCCTCAGAGTGACAAACAATTTGGATCCAGATGAGATGCAGAGTTACTTGGCATCTTATCTGGATCCAAACTGTTTGCAAGAGTTACCACAAATTCGCCTGCAAAGTGCAGAGCGTTAATACAAGCTTGACTGTAACTGTTGTAGGAGTGATATTTAACTCTTTGCATGCTGGGTATAATGTTTTAATCTGCAACAATTGTCATCTGCAACTGTTCTAAAAAATTATCTTTCTAAATTTCTTTTCAAAACAGGGTCAGAGTGTCAAACAGTTTGGATCTTGATTAGATTCTGCATTACGCTGCATCTCAACAGGATTCAAACTGTTTGCAAAGGTAATCATTTTGGAACATGTCCGCCACTAGAGCTTTTGTAACTCACTGCATCTCTTCATTATTATTCCCTAGATGTGCCTTTTTACACCTTTAATTAATTCCTCCACTGAAGAAAATAGTTCAACTTTATACAGTCATGAATACGCACATGGTCGATAAGCAACACACACAGTTTGATATTGAATCAAAATTTGTTCAATGAAAATTATGCTTTTTGTTAATGCTAAAACCATGATTACTCTAATGCACGGTTTGGGTTCAGATTAGACCACAAGTAAGGATAAGTGTCTGACATCTGGGGCCCGTTTCATAAAACTTCATACGACAAAATGTTGTCGTAAGTCAGATTATAAAAGTCTCAATTATCATTTATTTCTCCATCTAATCCTGTCTTGTGACATCTCTGTGGAATCGTCTTTTCAAGACGATTCCAAAGAGATGTCACAAGACAGGATAAGATATTATTATTATAAAGATTTGACTTACAACAACATTTGTCGTAAGAAGTTTTATGAATCCTACTGCAAGAAATGTTTTAATTTCAGAACAGATGTACATGAGAAGTGTTTCAATGACTTGACACATGCTAAATTTACTCAAGTTACTAAAACTTGTTCACTTTTAAATGGCAGAAGGTCACTGCCTAGTTCAAACTCTGTTTAACCCTTATAATGATAAATCTTAAAAAAGATCCATCTGTATCCTGATAAATGTCAAGTTTTTATTGACTTTTAAGGGGTTTGTCCTAATTGTATTTAAAAGTATGACAAACAATGCAGACCCAGATCAGAGGACTCCCCACTGAGCCCTCCAATTTGGTTCCACATTGTTTACAAATGATGTAAAATATACTTGCTTCCCCCGCACAGTATGGGTAAGAATAGAGTACGTACTTCCTATTTAAGTTTAACCAAATATGTTACAACAAAGTAAAGTACATGTACAAGGTTATGATTTTTGACTGGACAATATATAATACAAACATTTAGATTCAGGGCATAAAGATTAACATGGTGATTTTGAAAAAAGGGTGGCTAAAAATAACTTATTACCCCATAGTCAGTTTCTACTTTTGAAGACAGGTGACCACTTAAAGCAGATTGAAAGTAATGCAGGGTATTCCTTAAGCTATAATCTGCTAGGATATCAAAATTGTACTTATAGAGCATAATTCAATTGGAACTATTTTCTTCAGTGTAGGAATAAATTCAATGCGTGGAAAGGTGTTTCTATGGAGTAATGGGTTAGCACAGGTTGGACTGTACACCAAATGGTCCTCAGGTTTTATCAAGTGGCTTTTCAGTTACAATTACAATTCTGTCCTTTCTTACAAACCCACCTTGTGCTCTTTATTTACTCTTGAAGAAATAGGTAAACATTTGTGCAGTCAACTTCTTGGACTGTTTAAACTTTCTATTCTATTAACCTCTCATATACTTATGTAGGCTGAAGAGATCTGTAACACATTAACGCTTTCCTCCCTGAAACCTCAAATGAACAATTCTAATTTTCAATTTTGTCTAGTCCATTTTTGCCTTTTTACAGTTGATTTTTACAATATATGTCAAAATGACAAACAGTTTAATCCCTGATCAGAGGGCTCCTAAGATGCCCTCTGATCAGAGTCAACACTGTTTGTACAGGACAAGTGTACTCCTCACAGGTACACTGTTTTCAAATGACGCATATATGCGTAACTAGGGTTCAAAGAGTTAAGCCCTTCTCCTGCTTATAGCATATATTGATGTTTTTTTCAAAAATAGTGTAGACCCAGATCAGACAGCTCCTGAAGGAGCTGTCTGATCAGGGTCTACACTGTTTATTGATATGACCTGTTTGATATGAGTCGGCACTCTTTCCTTTGAATCATTTCCTTATTTTAACAGCCAGTGTAATATTTCTTAAGCAATTTTTCACCAAAAAGTATAAAATATTAGTTCTATTACTAACAGTGCGGACCCAAATCAGAGGGCTCAGACGCCCTCTAATCTGGGTCTACACCGTTTGCAAAGGATGTGCAAATTAAGTTCCAACATTGCAGAAGTTAAAGGGTGTTTATACCTGACAAATTCTACTTGAGTTGACTGCATTTGCATAGAGTTTGGATCAAGATCAAACATTATTTAACTCAGAATCTGAGTAGGATCAGAACTGATGAACACTCTT
Organism: Gari tellinella; assembly: GCA_922989275.2. Lineage (NCBI taxonomy): Eukaryota > Metazoa > Mollusca > Bivalvia > Cardiida > Psammobiidae > Gari > Gari tellinella. The sequence goes on along the minus strand of OV277863.1, from coordinate 10,934,419 downwards.
TTAAAGTTTTTTCCGTTAAAAAGACCTTAGATTTGAAACAATTTAACGATTTAGAAGTAGGTGATTTGATGACTTGATAAGAGGTATATGAAGCACAGTCATATTAATGTTAAGCTACAACTGAAAATAGCTATTTTAAACAGGTGGCAGCTTACTGCAGGACAATAGTAATGCAGAAAGCTCCTTCAGGAGCTTTCTGCATTACTTTTGCCCTGCAATAAGCAGTCACCAGTCTTTTACAGATCATAAATACTGGCTAGTCTAAAGTATTTTCTTTATGTGATCATTTAAACCAAGTTTGACAGCAAATACATGTACTTCAATAACAAGGCCGTACTTAGCTCTTTGCATGCTGGGTTATGTTTTCGTCTGCAACAATTGTCATCTGTTGCTGTTCTAAGAATAGATTTTTTTAATTTTCTTTTCAAAACAGGGTAAATGTGTAAAACAAATTTAATCCTGATGAGAAGCCACATCACTCGATGTCTGATCAGGATCCAAACAATTTGCAAAGGTAATCATGGTTTTCGTCGCTAGTATGCTACGAGTTAAAAGGCTATACTTAAAAGCCAATTATAATGCAGTATATTGTTTGCAATAGCTATGATACCAATCTCTCTGCAAACCAAAGTTTTTTATAAAGCTGGCTACCTTTAGAAAACACGCCAAAATGGAGGTTTTATTTCTGTTAACAGGTTGTTAGATCAGTTCAACATTTAAGACACATAGATATTTCAAAACGTGTCAACTTCAAATCACAGACATTTTTAACCAATTACCCTGTAAATACGCCTTTTAAAGTCTGTAATTCATTCCTCCACTGAAGAAAACAGTTCAAATGTATACAGTCATAAATATGTAGGATAAAAATATTTTCTATATTTAAGCAATGTTAGCTTAAAGCAGGCTGAAAGCAAAGCAGAATGCTTTATTTTTAGCCTGCTTTAAGTGGTCACCTATATTCAAAACTAGAAACAGGCTATGGGGTAAAGGGTTAACCCATTACCCTCATCAGAGGGATCCTTTCTAAGAGGGAGTAAACTGAAATCCAATATTTTCTCACCTATTTCAGCACCAAATTCTAATGAGTAGTAACACTAGCTACTACATGTATACTAATTAAGGGTTTAAAATAATGCAGAAATAAAGATTTAGTTTTTTTTTTTTTAATACTCCCCTTATCTGGATGAGTTGGGTTTAACGGCACTGTAGCACAAATTAGGTCATGTAGTGTTGATGAATGATAAGGGATGGTGAGATGAGATGAGATGATGATGACTTCAAGAAGATGATTTCAGCCAATCTCATTTGTTGTGAAGCAGAACATGGGATCAAAACCACCCACCTCTGTTTTAATTTTTCTGAAATATTTTCTAGAAACAGCTTCAACAAAATAAAAGCATAATCTGGTCAGTGATTTATCAAAACTCAGGAATAGACTTCATAAAAATATTCAGCATCTTTTTAGTTAAAAGCTTATACAGTCATGAATATGCAGCTATGTACTATAATAAAGCTGTCCTATGTCTTTCTAAACTCTTAGCAGATGGTAGCTTAAAGCAGGCTAAAAGTAAAACAGAATGCACCTCAATGTGCACTCTGCTTTACTTTCAACAGGATCTGCTTTAAGTGGTCATCTGTCTTCAAAACTATAAACAGGCTACTGGGATAAAGGTTTAAATGGCTGCTGCATACAAGTTTGATGGAAATGTTTGCTAATAGCGAAATTCAGAACAGTGAAATCACCAGGAACCAAAGTTGACTATGTCAATTTCACTCCTTATAAACTATATTACCAACATAATTTGCCCAGTCATCCTTTCAGCATGCATTATCAGAGCTTCAGATATGGGTTGTATTTCAAATCCTTATGTCTCCACAAAACTGTATGTTATAACTACTTGCAAGAATTGTCTCTTAACTCTTTCCTCCCTGAAATTCCAGTTTCCATTTTAGTCTGGTCCATTTCTGACTTTTAAGGGTTGTTTTTGTCAATGTTTTGAATTATGACAAACAGTGAAGACCCTGATCAGAGGGCTCCTTTTGGAGCCCTCTGATCTGGGTCTTCACTGTTTGCACAGGACAAGTGTACTTTACACATGTACACTGTTTGAAAACAACGCCAATATGCGGGACTAGGGTTCAAAGGGTTAACCCCATAGTTATGCCTTTTATTCATTGATCCTCCACTGAAGAAAAATATTCCACTTCAAAATGTATGAAAATTAATATACCTCCATATGAAATATGTTCTATATGCTAGCAGATGGTAGCTTAAGGCAGCCTAAAAGTAAAGCAGAATGCACCTTGAGTCACATTCTTAGTAATGCATTGCAACCTGCTGTAAGTGGTCACAAGTATTCAAAACTTAAAATTGGCTTTGGGGAAATGGGTTAAAGACGATTCTAATGAGTACTGATAACATAGGTTTCGGTGGAGACATAAGGGAGAAAATATTGGAAGTCTGTGTACACACTTTCAGAGCTCCAGATAAGGGGGGTATTTCAAAAACTAAAATCTTTATTTCTGCTTTAAACCCTATGGTGTCACTACTCATTAGAATCGTCTCGAAGAGACGATTCTAATGAGTAGTAACACCATAGGATTTGATGCTAAAATAAGTGAGAAAATGCTGGATTTGTGTAGTTTACCCCCGCTTATCTGGATGTGACACTTTCTTATCTCAAGCCACTGCTGATATATTTGTTTAATGTATGTCTATGATATTCATGTGTCATTAATAGTTAATTTATTTAGATTGAAAAATAAATTACAATAAAAAAGTTGTAACCTTTGAATCAGGATTTTATTTATGGTCAAATGAATTTTTATTTTTATTGTTTGTTAACCCTTTACCCCATAGCCTGTTTCTAGTATTGAAGATAGGTGGCCACTTAAAGCAGGTTAAAAGTAAAGCAGAATGTGCCTGCTTTAAGCTACCATCTTCTAGAAAATAGAAATGATTTCTTATGATATATATTCATAACTGTATAAATTAGAACTATTTTGTTTATAGTGGAGAAATAAATTAAAGGTGTTAAAAGGCGTATTAATGGGTTAATGGGTTTAAGTATATATAGGTATGAAGACGGAATAAATTATTGGTGGGAAAGGGGTTAAAGATTTTTCTTGTGGGCAATCCCATTATCTGACTTCATGATTGGCCGATTCCTTTGAAACTGTCAGTTCAAAACAGTACAGTTAATTATCTGAAACAATGGAGAAAATACTGGAATAGTTTGACAGGCAATTGTAGTCGGTAAATCTTAAATGCCCGTATACTACAAGAGCAATTCATTTGACATACAGTTAATCCTACTGGTTGCTACTTTGCTAGAATTTTCAAACAGTTTGGATCCAGATCTGATCAGGAGCCAAACTGTTTGACTCTGATGTTATCGTTTCTTGAGCTAAAATGGTTTAACCCATTACCCCATAGCCTGTTTCTGATTTTGATAATAGGTTACTACTTAAAGCAGGCTGAAAGTAAAGCAGAATGCGCCCAAAGGCGCATTCTGCTTTACTTTCAGCCTGCTTTAAGCTACCATCTGCTAGAATATAGAAAATATTTCTTACCATACATAGTTACAACTGTATAAATTGGAACTATATTCATCAGCAGAGAAATAAATCTACAGCGTAAAAAGGCGTATTTATGGGGTAACGGTTTAAAAATTGAATTTTATTGGTATCTCAACATGAGTTTCACTGTTCACTGTAATACTCAACTTGGATTAGCTCCAGTTTCTAATTAGAAAACATGACGGGGTCGTGACTAATGTCAAACCTTTTTTTCCCTACAAATTAACACATGTGACGGTTTTATTTGGCGCATTATGTAAACTGGTTGCCAAATTTTAATGCCATATATGATTTATTTAATACGGCACATTTTGCTTTACTTTCAGCCAGATTTAAGCTTCCATCTGCTAGGATACCGGTAGCGGTATATAGAAGTTATTTCTTATGATGCATATTCATGACTGTATAAATTGGAACTTACTATTTTCTTTGGTGTAGGAATAAATAAAGGCATTAAAAAAGCATATTTATGAAGTAATGGGTTAAACACTTACCACAAGCTATATGAGAAAGTATAAAACCATGGGCAGTTTGTTTCGTGAAGATATAAATGTTAAAAGTTTGCTACATTTTACAGTCAACTGTAACAGTCGAACTCGAGATTTCCAATTTGCTTAACTTGAACTTAACCAAATTTTATACTTTAAATTTAATTTATATTGTTCAATCTCACTTTATTAGGACAGGGGAGCATAACCCTATCCCCAATAAATACACCTTTTTTAAGCCTTCATTAATTCCTCCACTGAAGAAACTAGTCCCATTTTATACAGTTTATTTTGAATATGTACCATAAGAAAAATATCCTTTATCCTAGCAGACAGTAGCTTAAACCAGGCTGAACGTAAAGCAGTATACTGTTACACCTTAAGGCACAATCTGCTTTACTTTCAACGTGCTTCATTGACCCTTTATCCCTTGGATATGAATTTTTACGGATTCAATTAATTCCTCCATTGAAGAAAATAGTTCCACTTTATACAGTTATGAATATGCCCCATAAGAAATATCTTTTATATTCCTAGCACTGGGTAGCAGATGGTAGTTTGAAGAAGGCTAAAAGTAAAGTAGAATGCGCCTTAACTCTTTGAACCCTAGTCACGCATATAAGCGTCCTTTGCAAACAGTGTAACTGTGAGGAGTACACTTGTCCTGTGCAAACAGTGAAGGCCCAGATCAGAGGGCTCTGAAAGGAGCCCTCTGATCAGGGTCTTCACTGTTTGTCTTAAAGCCAAACATTGACAAAAACAACCCTGAAAAGTCAGAAATGGACTAGACTAGAATGGAAACTGGAATTGTCCATTTAAAGTTTCAGGGAGGACAGAGTTAACATACATTCAGCTTTACCTTTAACCTCCTTTTAAGCAAGAAATAGGCTGTAATGGGGCTAAAGGGATAAATAAGTATTGCTAAGAATGACTTTGTGGAATAGGTAAATAAGTTTCTATCAGGAAATATGAGTATTGCTAAGAGTGACTTTGTGGAATAGGTAAATAAGTTTCTATCAGGAAATATGAGTATTGCTAAGAATGACTTTGTGGAATAGGTAAATAAGTTTCTATCAGGAAATATGAGTATTGCTAAGAATGACTTTGTGGAATAGGTAAATAAGTTTCTATCAGGAAATATGAGTATTGCTAAGAATGACTTTGTGGAATAGGTAAATAAGTTTCTATCAGGAAATATGAGTATTGCTAAGAATGACTTTGTGGAATAGGTAAATAAGTTTCTATCAGGAAATATGAGTATTGCTAAGAATGACTTTGTGGAATAGGTAAATAAGTTTCTATCAGGAAATATGAGTATTGCTAAGAATGACTTTGTGGAATAGGTAAATAAGTTTCTATCAGGAAATATGAGTATTGCTAAGAATGACTTTGTGGAATAGGTAAATAAGTTTCTATCAGGAAATATGAGTATTGTAGAAAGGTACAACAGTTTGGTGCAGGCCAAATATAATCAGGGCTCCAGAGTCCAGATAAGAGGTAGTTATTTCAACAAATCCAACATTTTCTCACTCTTTTCAGAACCAAATCCTATGGTGTTACTATACTCATTAGAATCGTCTCGAAGAGACGATTCTAACGAGTAGTGACACCATAGGGTTTAATTCAGAAATAAAGATTTTATTTTTTTAAAAACTACCCTTATCTGGTGCTCTGAATATAATCAAGGAAACTCCTCCAGGAGCTACCTGCATGACATCTGTTCTGCCTTAACCCTTTGAACCCTTATAGTCACCAAGATATTTATTTATCTTTTTCAAACAGTGTACCTGTGAAGAGTACATTTGTCTTATGCAAACAGTGAAGACCCAGATCAGAGGGCTCCTAACAGAGCCCTCTGATCAGGATCTGCACTATTTGTCATATTGCAATACACTGACCAAAAAATGCTAAATATCGGGTAGTCAAAAACAGACTAGACTGAATCCAAAACTGTCCATTTGAAGTTTCAGGGAGGAAAGAGTTAAACAGTAACCTGTCTTTAGATATCTCAGTCAGGGCTACAGATAAGAGGGAGTTATTTTAACAAATCAAATATTTTCTCACTCATTGCAGCACCAAATCCTATGGTGTTACTACTCATTAGAATCGTCTCTTCGAGACAATTCTAATGAGTAGTGGTGACACCATAGGGTTTAATTCAGAAATAAAGATTTTGGTTTTTGAAAAACTACCCTTATCTGGTGCTCTGTCAGTGTTTCGTCATAAAATAGCTGCTAAATACAGGTATTACTGTATACCTTATAGCCTGTATTTCTATCAGGAAGGAATCTGTCAGCCAGATAAGTCTTTCTAAATATGGGAGAGGTTGAAACAAGGAAGAATGTATATATAATCCGCTGAAAGCAAGATATCTATTTTCCCCTTTTTAATCAGATTAAAAGCTGTCACATGAATAGTTTATAATCAAAATTTAGAATATAAAAATAGGGTCAACTTCAGCATTAAAGCAGACAACATTTTGAGCAGATGACATTTTGTTACACATTAAAAGGGTTCATTCCTTCCTACATTATACATATAATACTCCTATGTGCCTTTATCAATTCCTTTTTTATTGCATTCAGGGATCCAGATAAGCACAAGTAAACTGAAAAATTTCAATGTTTTCTTCTTTATTTCTATATTTAACTTTAAATTATGGTGTCACTGTGACTTCTCTTTAGAATTGTCTCGAAGAGATAATTCTAATGAGTAGTCGATCACACCATAGAATTTGGTGCAATTATGAGGAATACTTCCCCTATTTTGAGCCCTAGCCTTCTATCCTGCCGTGATAAAGAACCATTCTTCAAACTGACTAAAAGTAAAACAGAAAATTACCTAGGTGTGATTTCTGCTTCTTTTCAGCAGGGAAAGTAACCCTTTACCCCACAGCCTCTTTCTACAATGTAGTTTTGAAGAAGGTAACGACTTAAAGAAGGTTGAAAGTAAAGCAAAATGTATCTTAAGGCCCATTTCTTCTTTACTTTCATGCAGCTTAAAGCTATCATCTGCTAGGATAAAGAAACCCTTTCTAATGGTACAGCTTTCTTATGGTACAGATTCATGACTGTACAAAGTAGAACTATTTTCTTTAGTGGAGAAATAAATTAAAGATGTAAAAAGGTGTATTTATGGAGTAATGGGTTAAACTCTTCAATCAATTATGAGGGTCAGTGTAAGACTACGCAGCAGCTATCAAGAAGCAGGATGTCACTATCTGTTCTAGAAAATCAGGTGTATTGGAAAGTACTTTTGTCTATCACAGCCAATATTATTGTTCTGTTTCATGAAAGAAATACTCTACAATCACACCCCATCCAAGGCCGATTAATTTCCCACTAAGAGATTACACGGAAAGATCAATAACAACAACACTAAGATATCTGTCTCAGACCACATCTTCCAACAATAAAACAGGGAACTTGCATGACAAGACATCACAAATCAAGCTCAAACTGACTTGATTGTGTCTATGTAACTGTAAAAACAAACTTTAATGATTGACAAACCACAAACAGGGCTCCAGATCAGAGGGAGTAAATTGAACAAATCCAACATTTTCTCACTCATTTCAACACCAAATTCTTTGATCACGCTATGGTGTGACTACTCATTAGAATCGTCTCAAAGAGACGATTCTAATGAGTAGTGACACTATAGGGTTTAATTCAGAAATAAAGATATTAGTTTTTTAAAATTTTCACTTACATGGAGCCCTGAACCAAAAATAAATTAAATGCATGCAGTATAACACACAGTGACAGATCATTAAACAGTGTGAGTATTTCAAATGCCAACACTTTTATCTTTAAACCATTACTCAATAGAACAGTCTCTTCGAGACAATTCTAATGAGTAGTTACAATATACCGGTAGTGTTTTGTGAAGAAACAAAGGAGTAAAATGTTGGAAATGTTCAGTTTACACACTCTTATCTAGTGCACTGATAATAGTTATTTATTTCAGCTCTGCTAGATAGAAAAAAAAATGAAAGAAAAAAAGAAAGGAAGAAAGAATGAATGAGAGAAAGAAAGAGGAAAAAAGAAAGAGAAAGAAAGTATTCCGTTAACAGTCCATGATCGACACATTGACTAGTCATTCAGAGCCAAGAATTATTTTACAAATAAAGTTTTACAGTGCAAAAGTTACATCACCCCCCCCCCCCCCCTTCCAATAAATGCCATCAGTATTACAATTTTGCAATGTATAAGCAACCATTCAGTGAAGGATAGACAGAACTGATAAGCACAAAAAGCTCTCATAAGACCTTTCTGCATTATTTGTACCCTACATTATTTTTTCAAGCAAACCACATGTAAGTAACACTGAACAAGGGCATTCTTTTGAGAGGTTGCTTGATACACCATAGACTGCATCATGTTTTGGTCTTCACATAATATGACTTGCATACATGTATATACTGTAGCGAAAAAAGTTTTCCCATTGACAGCATTCCCAGTTTTCTGTAGGTCTGGAAAGCATTATCAAAGAAATATGGAACAGCAGAAAATAAAGTGAGGTTCACAGTTAAGGGGATGGCATTGAGAGATATCTGTTGCAATAATTTGTTTTCGAGTGTTATTGTTTCAAAATGTACTCCTTTTTCAATGCAAAGGGAAGTAATTTGAAAAATCGTCTTTTTAATGGATGATTGTACAGACAGATGTAAAGAATGATTCTCCAAAGTGCCGGATTTTCGTTCCTGGCTACTTTTCCAACACAACTGCTAACTTTCATAAGGAAACCATGACTTACATCTCGTTTATGACTGGTAAAGCAGTTACAATACAAGGGGAGTTACCTCCCTTATACACACCAGATGTTTAAAGCACAATGGATATCTCTCTCTGTTCTGTGACATTGCCGAATGGGTTACTTATGTCATTATGCAATATGAGTGATAAATTGTAACGCGCAGAAGTGGTTTAGTCATACATTAATGATGACTAAACTTTTTTTGCTCAGTATGTTTAACAACCGTAATTCACCCCTGAATCTTGTAAATTCCAATTTGCAATTAAGTCTCATCCTTTTTTTACTAGGTATTCAGGTGTGTGTTTTTTTCAAATATATAACAAAATAACAAACAGTGCAGACCCTGATCAGAGGGGCTCCTTTAGGAACCCTCTGATCTGGGTCTACAATGTTTGCATTGGACAAGTGTACTGTTCATAGGTACACCATATGTAAAGCACAAGAATACTCATCACAAGGAAGACCAATTTAATATTAAAAGAACTAAGTTGACATGAAATGTTTATATTAAATGATTATAAGATTCAAAATACAACAACAAAACTTCGAATTCAATTTTATGTTGATGTACTTTAAAGGGACTCGCAACCGGATGGTGTACTTGTCAAAATAAAATAAAATACTCAAATAAAAGCAAATTTGTGGCATTATTTGGCTTCTGACATTAAAAAAATATGATCAGTCCAAAAAAAGTCTCAAGAATCGTCACCGAATCTTAGATTTTTAGATATTTTCCATCGTTTTTCTATACCGACTAGTAGACGGTATAGTTGTTGTTGTTGCTTCTCTACACGGGCTCAGACATAAACACGAGCCGAATTACGAAGCTGTATGCACTTTCGACCGCTATACATTGAAATACGTTAAATCGATCCGAGATAAACGGATAGTTCCGTGGTCCATTGGTCTAAGCGGTTTCCCCTATTTTGCCTTCTGTCCGCCAATGCCGGGCCCCGGGTTCAAATCCCACCAGAGACCAATATTTTTTTTTATTGAAATACATTTTTTTAAACAGAATTTCTTATCCTAAACTAATTCTTTACCATTTATATAAGCGTTTGACACATATTTACAAATTACTATTTTTAATGCACCATCTGGTTGCGAGTCGCTTTAAGATTCAAAACACAAAAACAAAACTTTAAAATAAGCATGCAGTATATAATTTATTTATTGAAAAACAAAACAAAAAAAACAAATAAATTGAATGATAAAATATTAACTTATTAACTTTGATTAAATTTTGTTTTGTTGCTGTTATTCTTTTATTTAATAGTTATAATAATAAATAACTATATAATAATTTATTCTATACATGTTGCTATAATTATAAACTATTGCTGTAAATGTTATCAACAGTAATAATAACATAGATAATGATACAATAATAATAATAATAATAATAATAATAATTATAATAATAATCATAATAATAATGATAATAAAATAGATAATGATATAATTAATTAATAATCAAAATAGTAATAATAACATATATAAAAAATTAATGATACAATAATAATAATAAGAAGAAATAGAAAAGATAATGGTATAATAAATGAATTATAATAATAATAATAATAATAATAAAGTTTTCTGTTTTCTTCATATAATTAATTTGATCTAATTTGCTTATAAAAAATAAAATGAAATTAATATTTCATACCATTTTTGTTTTTAAAAAATCAATAATAACATTGATCAAGAATTCTATTTTAAAATATGAATTATATTATTATTTTGAATATTCCTGCTCGTATGGATACTTATTATTTCTGATTTATATTCCACACATATAATAAATGCAAAGGAATTTAACAATTCATCTGGTTTCATTACTTCTATCAATTCGAAATATGATATTTTCTTAAATGCATAAACTTCATATTTTAGGAATAAATGCTCTTCAGTTTTCAAATTTTGTCACGAAGACGATTTCGTGTCTAATAGTTAAACCGGAAGTTGTAACATAGGAGCTGCTAATTGACACTTTGATCATCGAAGCTTTAAACGACACAAATCAAATAGAAGCAAAATCTCTTAAAACATCGCGACAAAGTTTAATCCTAATGTTTTAGGTTAAGTTATATAAACATGAGATAGGCTTTTGAGAAGAACCTCAACAAACAACATGGGTTTGGTAAAGGTAAAAGAATTAGCCGTAGCCGAAAATTGCGTTACCGACCAAAACAATGTCCTAAGATACGAATTCTTGATGTTTTTCTGTTACAGCAACGGGGATAATCTTAGCAAATTATGAAAGAATATGATGACATTTATATTCTATATTGAAAATTATCTGTTATACATCAATGCCTACCTGTACAGTACCATATCCAACGATATCAATTATCCGTAATTCTCTCGCTTGTATCACTGTCAGCCATTTTGGTTGTTCTGTATGAGGGGGTAAAAAGGGGAAATCAATCCGATCAACTGGCGAAATTCCAAGCGGAGTGACATAGGTATTAAATCCGCATTGACATAGTTAACATTATGAAGTAGTTATATAGCATAATATTAATCTCTTGATTTCTCTTGTAGACATACTTTGTTTTTCGCCTATAAAGTTGTTGCAAATCACTGATTTAATGATTTCTAATTATAAAAGAAAATTTAATTAGATCTACATGTGCATTAGCAGTTTATAATAAAATACTGTAGCTATTGAAGGTCTTAAATCTTTTATCTACAAACAGTTTAAAAGAAACGGGCGTGCTTTAACCTTTATCCCATTGCCTGTGTCTAGTTTTTAAAATTGCATGGTGACTACTTAAAGCAGGTTGAAAGTAAAGCAGAATATGCCTTAAGGCTTTACTTTCAGTCTGCTTTTTAAAGCTACCACCTATACTAGAATAAGGAAAATATTCCTTCTGATACATATTCATGACTGTATGAATTGGAACTATTTTATTCGGTGGTGGAATAAACTGAATGCGCTAAAAGACGCTTCTATCGGGGAAGGGTTATTTTTGTTATTTTTTTTTAGACATACGGGTATCTAGCTCAAGATTTATTTTTAATAGAAACTCGTGATACCGCATGCATATAAATTAAAATAGTACGTTTGATTTAACTGATTCAAAGTAGGCACTGCTATTTAACCTCTGATGGTAACTAGAGTTCTTTCTTTTTGATGATCATGCACGCATTTTGCACCACTTTATGTGTCGCGGTGCAGTAAAACACAACTCAATCATTCAATCAATAAATCTTCTTCCTAGTGTTATACGGGGTCCACTATGGGAACATTTCGTACAAATCCCTCTCGTATCCCTTTATTTCTTTCTTTACCTCTTTTTTTCGTGGGGGTGGGGTGTGTGGGTGTGTGTGTGTGTGGGGGGGGGGGGGGGGGCTTACATGCAATAACTTTTGTTCAAATAAATATATGCCTGTACTACTTTAAAAAATGATTACCGTGTCTCTTTCTCTCTTTTCTCTATCCCCTCCCTCTCTCTCCCTCTCTCTCTCTTTCTCTCTCTCTCTCTTCGACCCTAGTGTACAGCCTAGTGTGTGCCCCCCCCCCCCCCTCCCCCGTGGCTGTGGACACCCTGATTAACCGTATCTTACTATCATGGCGTCAGCAAGTATAAACACTCGTTGTCTGTTTTTATTCTCACATTTAAATTCTAGGTATGATGACTTTCAAAAATATTGAAATGAAACGAGTGTCAAACAGTTTGGATCCTGATCAACCGTCACTGGATGCGGTATCCGATACCCAGCAAATATTGCAAAAACGGGGCCAAATGGGCAACCAATATCGGTCCCATGCCGAAAGCGCAACCGGGTTAAAGCTGGTACCCGTATGGGCTGCCCATATAAAATCTCCAAATCAATCAAAACAATTATATAGTAACATATTTCAGCAGTATGTAAGTAATTTAACACACCGCGGTGTATTTTTTGTCTACAAAACTATTTTTTCCGTGGACAAATAACACCTGAATGAAAGTGACATATATACGGACCCTATATGGGATCTGTATGGGAACCGTATATATTTCCAGGTGCTATATTTTCACACAAAACTATTGCTAAATACAAATACTGTAGATGCCACATTATGGCTTAATACATACATAATGCTAAAAAAATCAGTCTATAAGAATTTATTTGATTGATTTAGAAATCTTATATGGCCAGCCCATATGGGGCCAGTCTTTTACCCGGATGCACTTTCGATATGGGACCCATATGGAAACCCAGATGAGGCCCATATGGCTCCCGTATGTAATGTTTGCTGGGTACGGATCAAAACTGATTGCAAAAAACTACTGTAAGGCAAGGAACTACAGTGCTCCCGCTCAACAACAACACCCAATGGGAGACCACGAATGTGGGTGATGTTCGAAGGGTGTTGCTTTTGTTTAAACTTAAACAGAACGGTTTTGACGGAAAATTACTGGATTGGAGTCAAGTTATCTAGGAAACAGAACACAGAAAATTTGTGTGGGTCTTCTTTTTCAGAGGAAATATCTATAACTGCTGGTGTACCTCAAGGTTAATTTTGTAAGAAACATAAGCATCTTGGGTTAACTCTGTCCTTCATTTACTGTTCAACGACATGACCTGTTCCGCAAATTACGCACTTTTCATCCGCTTTTTGTCAAGTACTTCTTTACGGCAAACCGACATTAACGTTTGGCGAAAATATTTTGATTGTTTTCGCGATACAATACTATATAAAAGCGACTGAAAGATTTTCTTAATGTATTCACAAAGACCTCAAAAATAAGATACTCTGGACAAGACATCAGTCATTAATCATTTCATTATATTTTTTCCCATTTAACTGAATGTTTACATTTATTAGTACTTTTTTGTATTTTACTTTCGCCTGTTTATTATTTATGATTTTTTGTATATATTAAGTGGCCAAAGCAAGTGACGCCCTTTGACGCACATCAAAAAGTTGTCTACTCAAAAGTCGTAGATTTGAAAAGTTACTTTAAGATATGAATCAAGTTATCTTTATCCGTTATTAATTCTGGGTGGTGATGTGTGTAATTTCAAGGACTTCGGTAATCGAAATTTCATATGGGTCTAATTATGACTGATTCTACTTAAAAGTTAATTAATATAGGATATTACATGAGTGTTCATAATTTATTGGATTTATTAAACGAGTCTTTTAGAAAACGATAAAAACGAGGCTTTGCCGAGTTTTTATCGTTTTCTAAAACGACGAGTTTGTCTTATTAAAAAGAAATTTCAAAAGTCCTTTCACAGAAACAAATTAACTAAACTTTTACGGCTGATGCGTTTTCATTGCGTTTAAGTATATGAAGGCTTTTCGCAATCTCTTCTCGAAAATATTTGAAATATTGTATATAGCCTTACAGGTAGGAAAAATATGCGAGAAAATTAAAAGACAAATATTCCTGAAAGGTGATTTTTACCTATTCTTACCTAAAATACTGATAATTTTAATGTCATGCCTATGCCAGAAGACGTGAACATCACAAAATAAAAATTATTGTCCCAATATTTGCATCAAATGATGTGAAAAAAATCTGAACCGTCCTCTTAAAAATATGCAATATTTTCCATACGATTTTACATTATATGACTTAATTTAAAAGGTTGAGTGTTTGTACAAAAATGAAAGCATACAATACTTACGCAATCTAAATCCAAAATATGAAGACATTTGGCCGCACCTAACTGAAAAAAATTAAGTTTGTCTTCGAAAAAGTCACGGTTTGAGACCTTGAATACTTTATAAAGACTGAACAATAAATTTGGCTTATAATTAAATATTTTTGCAAGTTAATACATCTAATCATTGATTTTGGAAAAGTTTTTGTTTAAAAAAGATATATATTTCAGAGAAAAATATATATTGAGCACGGTCGGGATTCAAACCCGTGCGGGGAAGGCCATGCAAATTTGCAACATTTCGGACTACGTTCGGATAATTTCTTGTTGTTGTTGTTGTTGTTTCTGCTGAGGTTTATAGTCCCGCATAAGCTTTATCAGATGCGTCATCCCATTGTTTCAGGATTGGGACAATGGTCAGCATCATGCCTATTGTTGAATGGACTTTGGATAATTTCAAACATTATCGTACAGGTTTTATATGGGAGTGTTCGGTGTATTCCGTTATACACGGAAAATGCCGAGATTACACGGAAAAAGACGATCTTCAGTCTTGGAATTCCTTAAAGACATCTCGTGACGACCTTTTGATCATAACACCTTGATAGACAATTTCCTTGCAAAAAGCATGCGTCTTGTGGACATGTAGGTAGCAAGGAACCACTGGAGCTTCCCATGTGAGACACGACCTTTATATTTGATAGTTTGGTTAGAAATAACCATTGAAAATCACTAGAGCATGAGTCATAATCTGGACCTCACCAGGTAAACTGAGATTGTGTTGTACGTGATTTGACAGTTACATTGACACCTCCAGAACAATGGGCTGGTGGTCCCTCAATGGACTGAGGAAAATTCTATAAGGTGTCTTCTCTGTTTAGCGCAGTTGACCAGTGATTGACTAGCAATCCAAAGGTTCTAGGTTCGATTCCCACTCGCATCAAAACTTTTTTTTAAAAATGAATTGTCCGATTTTATTGACTAGTCAATCCATAACGCATTGATCAAAGGACAGGCTATGTTTAGTCACTTAATCATGAATAATAGCATATGCAAGTACAGTCAAGTGACAAGTGAGTAAACTTTGTGAGGATTTATAGCCTATATGACAGATGGCAACTTAACACAGGACAAAAGTAATGCTCAAAGATAGATCTTAAAGGAGCTTTTATGCATTACTAAAGTCTTTTGTTATGCATTAAGCAGTCAACTGCCTTTAAAGATATATAGGCTACCGTATTCAATGGTCCCTTATTACATTACAGGTTTGACTTATGGTATTATTTAGAGCTGACGGCATTTTAAAGTTGAACTCAAGGGAGGTTACTCGTTTTGTGTTAACATTTTGTCAGAATTTCTGGAAATCATGTATAAAATGTAAATTCCACTGTAGATTTTCATAAAGATTTTGCGACTAGAAGAACTAAGTAATATCCAATGCGGGTCATATCGGCCCACTTCCAAAACGGCCCACTACCAAAACGGCCCAACGCCATATCGGCCCGGTCCATATAGGCCTAGTCCAAATCGGCCCAAGATTTTTTGTTCAGTGTACTGCATGGATCCAATTCATTATCAGTGTATATGTAGATTCTATCATACAATTTTTCGGTATTGATATTTTATATCAAATGGTGACAGGTAACAAAACACAAGCGCATTCTTACACGAACATTACTTTATTTATATAAGGGGTCATAGACCGATGTTCATAATATAAATCTATACACATTGATAACTAAGTTACTGAGAAATCTTAAATAAAAAAATGGAAATAATTTTTTATATAGACCACAGCTTTATATAGTAGGCCTATATTTACAGAGATAAAGCACGAAACCCATATATGCG
Source organism: Gari tellinella (assembly GCA_922989275.2). NCBI lineage: Eukaryota > Metazoa > Mollusca > Bivalvia > Cardiida > Psammobiidae > Gari > Gari tellinella. The sequence continues at coordinate 10,918,139 of OV277863.1, read as the reverse complement.
TTTTCTGCTTTAGCTTTAAAAGTCTCTTTATTTGGCAATATCGGCGCAAACTTCACATGTATTTAATACATACATACGAACAAACATACAACTTGATACAAGTGAATATCATAGGAGCAGAATTATGTACAGACTAATATGATGAATTTATAAAAAAAAACAAAAAAAAAACGTCGTGTAACAGTCGATTAACAGTGTAGACCCAGACCACTTCCTTTTTTCTTCTAAATTCTCCGTATTATCCTGTCTTATGACATATATATGGAATCGTTTTTTCTAGACAATTCCAAAGAGATGTCACACGACAGGATTAAAGGAATAGAAGGAGAAATAATTATCAAGTGATAGTTTGAGAATCTGACTTACGACCATATTTATCTTACGGCATTTCTTCAGTCGTTTCATAACGGTGCAGATCCAGATCTGGGGTTTCTAGTGAAGCCCCGACAAGGTTCAGCACCGTTTATGGATACAATTATAAAATGCAAACACATTCAACAATTAACACTCGAACGACAAAAACGGCCGTAAGTCATAAAATACAAATATACTAATATCTGATGCCAATATCGGCGCAAACTTCACATGTATTTAATAGATGAAAACGACCAAGCATACAACTTGAAACAAGATCCGAATTATATACAGACTAATATATATAAAATGATTATATAAAAATACAAATGTCTTATAACGGTGTAGAACTAGATCTGGTGCCCGTTTTTTCAAACGTCGTACGAACAGTTGTAAGTCAAAACTTCTTATTATTTCTTATTTCAAGACGATTCCAAAGATATGTCACAAGACAGGATAAGATGGAGAGATAAATAATAATTTTGAATTTTATAATTTGAATTACGACAATATAAATGTTGTCGTACAACGTTTGGTAAGACGGGCTGAAGGGCTTTTAGGGGAGTCTTCCGATCAGGATCTAACAGTTTTTACTGTGCGAACGATTCAAGTCCTAATACCATAGAGCTCCCCACATCTCTTCAGGAAGTAGGAAGTGGTGATCTCTTCTGCTCCGTAGCCGTCCAACAGTCTCTCAAGTTGGCGCTCAAGAAATCTGGATTGTCTACGGACATTCCTCGTCAGATCTCCTCCTCTAACTGCCAGATAAACAATCTCTGCCTCCCGACGCAGAAAGGGAACGAGTCTGTAGAACTGCAGTCCGGAGTTTGCTGCTGCAGCGTTGAAGCGATGGTGCCAGCCTGAAAGTTTACACAAAAGTGAAATAAGTAAAAATAAGATCCAATTAAAACGTATCCCTTTTCCTCATAGCCTCTGTCTCGTTTTAACCACAGATAGCCACTTAATACAGGATGATCGTAAAGCAAAAATCACCATAAGGCGCATTAAGCTTTATACTTTCAGCCTGCTTTGAGCTAACATCTATAATTATATTCATTTTATATATATTCATGACTGTATAGGTCAATACTGTTTTCTTCACCGGAATAAAGAATTAACAGCGTGATAACGAGTATCTATGGAGTAAAGGGTTAAACTATATGTGCACAACATATACGTATAATTTAATTTGTCCCCTCAAACCGAAGCATATTTGAGAATTATGAGAAGTTAAAAGCATTTCATAATATGCTCAATCATAATGTTGACCTGAACATAGGCGTATTTTGCGCACATAATAATAATAATAATAATAATGTCAAATACTTTTATTTAATATTAATATTTATAATGAACAACAGAAACTGAACACAGCCACCAGACACTACAACCGGTACAGATCCTGGTCAAATGTTGTATGAATATGTAGCATCTAAACAATGTATGTCCCTATCATATTAAAGTAATAAAAACTAGTAAATAATGATGAATTGCAAACGCTTTAGACACCGAAAAGAATCTCAATATATTATCAGTTCTCACCTTCCACGTCGTTGTTCGTTCGGACCGTCTGTCAGTAAACCGACCACGACCGAGGCGGGTGGACAGTGCTTGTCATCCAAGTGTCTTCTATATATCCAACCAGGTCCTTGGTTTCTGTTGTGGTTGCCTGTTCTTTCAGTTTCTGGAAGGCTGGCTGGATATGGGCATATGGCAGGAACGGCAGGGCCAATAACTTCCGGATGAAGGAGTGCATGCCTGTCCGTCTTTGGTAAGTTTCTGCCAGTCCCAACCGTTGAACACGTCTCCAAACTGCCTGAGACCAATGGAAAACACATCCCTTAATCTCTACTCCGGGAAATTCCTGACGGATTGCCTGCCAGGCCGCTAAAAACAAAACGACGTGAACAAATTACGTGTTAATATCTTTGAAAATACACTTACTTATAAAACCGACATAATATTATAATGAAACACACTGTTTGTCTGACTGATAATAGTGAATAATGCCGCTAAAAACAAAATGACGTGAACAGATTACGGCTTTCATTAATTCATTTAAACTGTTTGTAGACATCGTTATGATAATACGCCTGTGTCTTTGCTAGGCTGGTAATAAAGCAGTTGTGATAATAGGCTCGTAATAGCTCTGAGAGCCGAGCATTTTATGTTGTTACAATCAATGCATCATCATAGGGTATGGTGATGACGTAATTTGATGCAGTAAACTTATACTAAAACAACATTTTTTAATCAAACTCTGATATCACGAACTCACTTTAGTCGAATATGTGTCGGACTTTTGAACGTCCAAAAGCATGTACTTCAACTGAAGAAAGACGAGATATAGATAGAAGTTCAATTGTAAGTTTTTATTTTTACCTTTCTCAAAGTCTACAACGAAACCCTCAACACGAGTTTCCCCTACTCTTCCTCTCAGGGCCTGGAACACCTTCACATAATCCTCTTTAGAACTTCTAGACATCAGGCAGAATGCCAGGGGAAATTGTTGTGTGTCTCCGTCCTTCTCCACAAACGCATGTATAGACATCATCTGCCCCTTTCGTTCACCTGGTTTCTTAAAGGGGGCCCAATAACCTGAAATGGAAAGATATATATAAATAAACACTATACCGTTTTACACATATAATGCTAGAAGCGACTATTTATGTACAGTGTACCTGTGCTAAGTATACTTGTTTTTGCAAACATGGTAGACCAGGGCGACATATTGACGTCATTAACCCCTTCACTGCCATGGCCTCATGAATTTTAGAGAATTGTCGTCTGCTCTTTCGACTGTTGAAATGAGTGGTACACAGTTTGGTCCCTGATCAGACGCCGCGTAGCGCGGCGTCTGATCAGGAACCAAACTGTTTACAAATACAAATTGTACTCGGTGTACGGCAGCGAAAGGGGTTAATAGACGTCATTTACTTCCCTAAAGGAAAACGCAAGTATCCCTTAAAAAGTTTCAGTGGTGAGTTAAAGATATCATTATTCGATATTCTTCTTCTAGATACTGTAGAAAATTATGGGACATTCGATGTGAAAGTCATGATGAAAAGAAGCTCACCTTAAAAGTTCCATCCATATACCAGCGTCGTGCATTACGAAGTAGATCGATCTGGTACTGTGTGGCAAATACAAAATGACTCTGACGCTCGAACCTTATATCTGCCACTAGAAAATCCTCTACCTGGAGGAAGTTGTGACCAACCTGAAAAAATACAATGTATATTTGAATAGTTAAATAAGATAAAATCCACGTCACTGAAAAAGTAAATATGGTTTATTTTGTTATCGAACGTAGAAGGTGTAATGTAAGAAGGAAGTGATATATAGCAGAATATTAATGGACAATAGGTTGTACAACTTTTGTGAACTTGTATATGGACGCAAAACGAAATGTTTAAATCCGAAGAATCAAATATCTGTTCTGTTCTTATAACTAGTCCACTTGTTTGCTAGCATATAGCGTTACTATTGTTTGGCCGTACGTACGTATCTGTTATAATTTTGTACGTTAAGGTCAGCTATTAGCTATTTAAGTGTTTTATTAATTCGTATTGCCGAGGGGCATCCATTACCAAATACAAGTTTACCGTATTTACTTCAAAATCCAAAGACTGTGGCTCTGATGGGCGATGCTTTGCTCTTGTCCTATTAGCGACCCGCTTTAATAGACCCTTCCTCGGAATAGAGACGTGTTCTGCTTCCACACTCTCCGCAATGACATCTTCAGCAATGGACTTGGCTGCTCTGAACACGTTGGCCTTGGCTGTTTTACGTACCTGTATATAGAAACAAAGCAGTTAATCCCTTATCCCATAGCCTGCTTAAAGAACATTTTGGAACAAGTTTATCACTGTTCGATTTGGAACTATTACTTAAGGGGTAATGGGTTAATCCATAGACATTGTAACGGCATTGTTATTTATAGACATGTGTACTTATATATCTATTCTCGATTGCCGTTACTATTACGTATACATATTAGTATAAATGTGTGAGAGACCTGACAGACACAAGAAATTGGAGTAGATCGACATTATAACCATATTACTCGCATGTTAACTAGTAACAGTGACGTAAATACCTTAGCATAGAGAGGCTGAAGTTGGTAGCGTAAACGGAACTGGTTGCCAGTAGCGTAAACGCTACTAGTTTCTAGAAGCCAGTAGCGTATACGCTACTAGTTTCTGGTTGCCGGTGTCGTTTAAGAATTTCTTTTAATTTCCACTGTCTAAAACGACACTAGTTTCTAGAAGCCAGTACTTAGCGTATACGCTACTAGTTTCTGGTTGCCAGTGTCGTTTAAGAATTTTTTTTAATTCCACTGTCTAAAACGACACTTGTTTCTAGAAGCCAGTAGCGTAAACGCTACTAGTTTCTGGTTGCCAGTGTCGTTTAAGATTTTTTTTTAATTTCCACTGTCTAAAACGATACTAGTTTCTAGAAGCCAGTAGCGTCATTGACAGTCAAAGGGTTAATAAATTAATAATATTTTATAGTCATTTGTAATGTATTGTTAATTTGTATTAACTTACCATAGACCCGTCATCAATCATATCGCCTCTCCAGCTATAACCAGCATGCTCTTCTACATCCATGAGCACGTCGCTCATTTCAAGTCTTGGTGTTTCGTCCTCTACATCGGATGCGTCAACTTCAAATTCCTGTAAAACAATAAATTCATTAAAAAACACATAAATGTTTGTGGCAAACAGTTTTGATCCTGAGTATACGCCGTGTCAAGAAATGTTAAAATAGGTTGGACTCCTAACCATACGCCGAGTTACTCTGAATATTTTAACATTTCTTGACTTTACTTTTACTAGTGGAAGAGATGTTAAGAGTGGAGTAGAATTGTCCTATGCAACAGTATAGACCCAGATCAGTAATTGTGCTGTACCATTAATATATATATAAACCTTTTGTGTAAGTCTGCTTAGCCGTCAAATGATTAAAAATAATTATACATGTACCCATCTTTCAATTCAAGTTTAAATGCAACTAGTAAGAGTAAAGTCAAGAAATGTAAAATAGGTTTGACTCCTAACCATACGCCGAGTTACTCTGCGTCTGATCAGGGTGAATAACCATTTAATTCGGGTTATATCAGTGACAGGCTAATACAAATACTTTGAGTGTATATATTATGTTTGACTAAAATTCTTAATCTGCATTCACCATTTTCACCGTTTTCCACTATAGTAGTAATACACGTGCTACACGTGCAGATCTAAATATATACATGTATATAAAAAGTTGAAAACCTTTTGTGTAAGTCTGTTTAGCCGTCAAATGATTAAAAATAATTATACATGTACCCAGCTTTCAATTCAAGTTTAAATGCAACTAGTAAGAGTAAAGTCAAGAAATGTAAAATAGGTTTGACTCCTAACCATACGCCGAGTTACTCTGCGTCTGATCAGGGTCAAAACCATTCAATAACCATTTAATTCGGTTTATATCAGTGACAGGTTCATACAAATACTTTGAGTGTATATACATGTATTATGTTTGACAGAAAAAACTTAATCTGCATTCACCATTTTAAACATGTTCCACTCTAGTAGTAATACACGTGCTATACGTGCAGATCTATAAAAACAATTCTATTTCTCTAAGTTTTCCGCTGCCCTGTCGTCAAATTATTTCAATATATATAGGTTGCTTTCAATTCAATTTTAAATGCAATGTAAATTGCGTAAAGTCAAGAATTGTAAAATAGGGTTAATACAATAAATTAAATGAGTGTAAATATCAATGGTGATTATAATTGCCTTTTTTTAGTTTAGACATTTTACCAATTAATAGTAATGCACGTGCCTTAAATGAATCGCTATTAATATTGAAATTTTCTGTAAGTCTTTCGCTTGCATGCCGTCATCTGATTTAAATATATATCGTATGCTTTTTTATGATACTGATATTTATAATAATATTATATTTGATAAATTGACCAAAGTCAATGATTTTCAAATAATTTCGATCCTGCCCATACACCGAGTTATTCTGCAGATGATCAGGGTCCATATGCTTTGGTAATCAGTCATTGTAATCGGCATAAATAATTAAAGGGATTAATACAAATAGCTTGTGTTAAAATATAGTGTAGGTTCGAAAAATTTCTACAATGTACCAATTATTGGCAATGCACGTGCCGTAGTATACGTGCACGGCTGTATAAGTTTACAACTTCTTTAATCAGTTCATCCCAATGCCGTCATATTCATCTCTGCCGTTAAGTCCCTGTTTTAAATTAACGGTTTTTTTACCAACTTTAAGGATACGTCAAATAGTTTTTATCATGATAATACACCGAGTTACTCTGCATCTGATTAGGATGAATATATTATTTGGAATTAACCACCATTGTATTCGAGATAAATCAGTGGTGGGACTTATACAAATACTATGAGTGCCAAATAGCTTGAATACGGATAAGACGCCCAGTTAAAATTTGCACGTGGGACCCGATCACTTCCCGCCAAAACGAAACACGTGTGTAGGATACACAGACGCATTTGTATTTTATATTGTATGTGATAAAATAATTAATTGCACCATATATTTGCTTACTGAACTGATGCATATTCCAAACTGTTCGACAATATTTCATACATGATAATATCTGGTGTGAGATGTTCATAGACATTTACGTCGGTTATTTGTAAAAGTGTAACATAAGCCCAGATGGGCTTTTATTCCGACAAACATATGAAAAAATCAACAGTAATTAACATTTGTATAACACATCATGCAAATAAGGCTCTATCATGTTTTACATAATAAAAACATGCATAATAAAACGAAGATAAAACGGGAGATAATGTATAGATAGTATACACCCCGATCAGGTTCCCGGCAAGTAAGTCGGCGCCCGATCTAGGAATAAGATCCTCTACACACGTAATTTAAACTCTGAGCAAATATTTAGTACTGTGGTCGTAAGGGCAGTGAAGTGGGTAACAAAAGTTTTAGTAAATATACTAATAAATAAACTAACCTGTATTGCACGTGCGGTGCTGCTGCCTCTCACACTCGTCACAGGTGATGCCATGCTACTTCGGTCGAACCTCCTTATTGCACACAATGCACAGCGCACTCATAATCACAAAACACCACCACACCATAAGACACAACTTATTGTACTATGAATTACTAAGTCCAATAATTAAATTAAAACAACTTAAGATTTAAAAGTCCAGAGTTTAAACTTTTAAACTGACACAATGTTAACATGTGTTAATACTATGTAACACAGTGAACAAACACCACCGAAATAACAGTGAACAAACAGCATCAAAATAATAGTAAACATGTAACACAGTGAACAAACACCACCGAAATAACAGTGAACAAACACCACCAAAATAATAGTAAACATGTGACACAGTGAACAAACATCACCGAAATAATAGTAAACATGTGACACAGTGAACAAACATCACCGAAATAACAGTCAACATGTAACACAGCGAACAAACAACACCGAAATAATAGTGAACATATAACACAGTGAACAAACACCACCGAAATAACATTGAACATGTAACACAGTGAACAAACACCACCGAAATAACAGTGAACATGTAACACAGTGAACAAACACCACCGAAATAACAGTGAACAAAAACCACCAAAATAACAGTGAACATGTAACACAGTGAACAAACACCACCGAAATAACATTGAACATATAACACAGTGAACAAACACCACCGAAATAACATTGAACATGTAACACAGTAAACAAACACCGCCGAAATAACAGTGAATAAACAACACCGAAATAACAGTGAACATATAACACAGTGAACAAACACCACCGAAATAACAGTGAACATGTAACACATTGAACAAACACCACCGAAATAACAGTAAACAAACAACACCGAAATAACAGTGAACATATAACACAGTGAACAAACATCACCGAAATAACAGTTAACAAACAACACCGAAATAACAGTTAGCATGTAAAACAGTGAACAAACAACACCGAAATAACAGTTAACATATAACACAGTGAACAAACACCACCGAAATAACAGTTAACATATAACACAGTGAACAAACACCACCGAAATAACAGTTAACATATAACACAGTGAACAAACACCACCACCACCAAAATAACAGTGAACAATATAACACAGTGAACAAACACCACCGAAATAACATTGAACATATCACACAGTGAACAAACACCACCGAAATAACAGTTAACATATAACACAGTGAACAAACACCACCGAAATAACAGTGAACATGTAACACAGTAAACAAACACCACCGAAATAACAGTGAACAAACAACAACAAAATAACAGTGAACATGTAACAGAGCGAACAAACACCGAAATAATAGTGAACATATAACACAGTGAACAAACACCACCGAAATAACAGTGAACATGTAACACAGTGAACAAACACCACCGAAATAACAGTTAACATATAACACAGTGAACAAATACCACCGAAATAACAGTTAACATATAACACAGTGAACAAACACCACCACCACCAAAATAACAGTGAACAATATAACACAGTGAACAAAAACCACCGAAATAACATTGAACATATCACACAGTGAACAAACACCACCGAAATAACAGTTAACATATAACACAGTGAACAAACACCACCGAAATAACAGTTAACATATAACACAGTGAACAAACACCACCGAAATAACAGTGAACATGTAACACTGAACTAACACTACCCAAATAACAGTGAACAAACAACGACAGAATAACAGTGAACATGTAACACAGTGAACAAACACCACCGAAATAACAGTTAACATATAACACAGTGAACAAACACCACCGAAATAACAGTGAACATGTAACACAGTGAACAAACACCACCGAAATAACATTGAACATGTAACACAGTGAACAAACAAAACCGAAATAACAGTAAACATATAACACAGTGAACAAACAACACCGAAATAACAATTAACATATAACACAGTGAACAAACAACACCGAAATAACAGTGAACATATAACACAGTGAACAAATACCACCGAAATAACAGTGAACATGTAACACAGTGAACAAACACCACCGAAATAACAGTGAACAAACACCACCAAAATAACAGTGAACATGTAACACAGTGAACAAACACCACCGAAATAACATTGAACATATAACACAGTGAACAAACACCACCGAAATAACATTGACATGGAACACAGTAAACAAACACCACCCAAATAACAGTGAATAAACACCACCGAAATAACAGTGAACATATAACACAGTGAACAAACACCACCGAAATAACAGTGAACATGTAACACATTGAACAAACACCACCGAAATAACAGTTAACAAACAACACCGAAATAACAGTGAACGTATAACACAGTGAACAAACATCACCGAAATAACAGTTAACAAACAACACCGAAATAACAGTTAACATGTAAAACAGTGAACAAACAACACTGAAATAACAGTTAACATATAACACAGTGAACAAACACCACCGAAATAACAGTTAACATATATTACAGTGAACAAACACCACCACCACCAAAATAACAGTGAACAATATAACACAGTGAACAAACACCACCGAAATAACATTGAACATATCACACAGTGAACAAACACCACCGAAATAACAGTTAACATATAATACAGTGAACAAACACCACCGAAATAACATTGAACATATAACACAGTGAACAAACACCACCGAAATAACAGTGAACATGTAACACAGTGAACAAACACCACCGAAATAACAGTGAACAAACAACAACAAAATAACAGTGAACATGTAACACAGCGAACAAACACCGAAATAATAGTGAACATATAACACAGTGAACAAACACCACCGAAATAACAGTGAACATGTAACAAAGTGAACAAACACCACCGAAATAACAGTTAACATATAACACAGTGAACAAACACCACCGCCACCAAAATAACAGTAAACATATAACACAGTGAACAAACACCACCACCATCAAAATAACAGTGAACAATATAACACAGTGAACAAAAACCACCGAAATAACATTGAACATATCACACAGTGAACAAACACCACCGAATTAACAGTTAACATATAACACAGTGAACAAACACCACCGAAATAACAGTTAACATATAACACAGTGAACAAACACCACCGAAATAACAGTGAACATGTAACACAGTGAACTAACACTACCCAAATAACAGTGAACAAACAACGACAAAATAACAGTGAACATGTAACACAGTGAACAAACACCACCGAAATAACATTGAACATGTAACACAGTGAACAAACAAAACCGAAATAACAGTAAACATATAATACAGTGAACAAACACCACCGAAATAACAGTTAACATATAACACAGTGAACAAACACCACCGAAATAACAGTGAACATGTAATACAGTGAACAAACACCACCGAAATAACAGTGAACAAACAACAACAAAATAACAGTGAACATGTAACACATCGAACAAACACCGAAATAATAGTGAACATATAACACAGTGAACAAACACCACCGAAATAACAGTGAACATGTAACACAGTGAACAAACACCACCGAAATAACAGTTAACATATAACACAGTGAACAAACACCACCGAAATAACAGTAAACATATAACACAGTGAACAAACACCACCGCCACCAAAATAACAGTGAACAATATAACACAGTGAACAAACACCACCGAAATAACATTGAACATATCACACAGTGAACAAACACCACCGAAATAACAGTTAACATATAACACAGTGAACAAACACCACCGAAATAACAGTTAACATATAACACAGTGAACAAACACCACCGAAATAACAGTGAACATGTAACACATTGAACAAACACCACCGAAATAACAGTGAACAAACAACAACAAAATAACAGTTAACATGTAACACAGCGAACAAACACCGAAATAATAGTGAACATATATCACAGTGAACAAACACCACCGAAATAACAGTGAACATGTAACACAGTGAACAAACACCACCGAAATAACAGTGAACAAACAACAACAAAATAACATTGAACATGTAACACAGTGAACTAACACCACCCAAATAACAGTGAACAAACAACGACAAAATAACAGTGAACATGTAACACAGTGAACAAACACCACCGAAATAACATTGAACATGTAAGAGAGTGAACAAACAAAACCGAAATAACAGTAAACATATAACACAGTGAACAAACAACACCGAAATAACAGTGAACATATGACACAGTGAACAAACAACACCGAAATAATAGTGAACATATAACACAGTGAACTAACATCACCGAAATAACAGTGAACAATGTAACACAGTGAAGAAACACCTCCGAAATAACAGTGAATAAACAACAAAAAAATAACATTGAACATGTAACACAGTGAACTAACACCACCGAAATAACAGTGAACAAACAACAACAAAATAACATTGAACATGTAACACAGTGAACAAACACCACCGAAATAACATTGAACATATAACACAGTGAACAAACACCACCGAAATAACATTAAACATGTAACACAGTGAACAAACACCACCCAAATAACAGTGAACAAACAACACCAAAATAATAGTAAACATGTTACAAAGTAAACAAACACCAATGAAATAACATTGAATATGTAACACAGTGAACAAACAAAACCGAAATAACAGTAAACATATAACACAGTGAACAAACAACACCGAAATAACAGTGAACATGTAACACAGTGAACAAGCAAACACGGAAATAACAGTGAACATATAACACAGTGAACAAACACCACCGAAATAGCAGTGATCATATAACATTGTGAACAAACAAACACCAAAATAACAGTGAACATATAACACAGTGTGCAAACAAACACTGAAATAACAGTGAACATATAACACAGTGAAAAAACAACACAGAGATAACATTTATCATGTAACACAATGAACAAACAACACGGAAATAACAGTGAATATATAACACAGTGAGCAAACAACACCAAAATAACAGTGAACATAATTATAACACAGTGAACAAACAACACCGAAATAGCAGTGATCATACAACACTGAAATACTCATGACTAAATATAATTATGTGATTAGAACAGTCTTTCAAGATAAGAAAAGCTTAAGGCAGACCAAACCAAATGCAGACAGGTCCTTTATAAGAGCGTCTGATCTGGCTCAAAGCTGTTTGCAATGAAATAAATAGTTTTAGTTTTTTACTTTTAAGCAATACTGAGTCATAATGACGCATTGCGCAATATTCTCATACTGACTCATTTTGACACACTTTTATCAACTAGCTTGTATTGAGATAAGCATTGATAACTGTTTATCGCTTATGAGTTAACAAGTGTTTATTAAGAAAGAATAATGTCTTCTCCGTAGATGAAGGAGTCCTCGGCATGCACAATTCTCTAAAACATTGAGTCCTTGATGTGAAAAATTAACCCACTATCCTGTAACTTATTTCTAGTTTTAAAGATAGGTGACCACTTAAAGCAGGTTGAAAGTAAAGCAGAATGTGCCTTAACCTGCTTTAAGCTACTATTTGCTTATGCGTAATAGGTTTATAAAGGCCAGAAAAGTTATGGGTCAATGGGACTCACAACTTTTGAAATAACGAGTCCCTGGCAAATTTAATGAGTATAGGACTCGGGATGCAGAGGTAACAAGAAATATCTTTAAAAAAGATATTCCGTCGCAGGTTAAAGTTTTTTGTGGGGTACAGTATTCACTTAACCAGAGACTATACACTGTTTCTGACAACATCTTTCGTAAACAGACTTTCCCACATGCTAAATTTAGAGATTATCCACGCTAAATTTAGAAATGATGACATAGTAACAGCAATAATTTAGACTGCATCTCATTGTTTTGCCAGGTTTAAACTCTCAAGATAGATGTGAAAAAATAACAGAACGCCAGTCTAGGCCATTGGCCGATAAGAGTAGTGCATTTCAAGCACGTGGTCATTGACCAGGATTTCTGAACATTCCTGATTGGTTAAATTGTTTCATACAGTTGCGGTCTAAAGAGAAAACAGACCCGTCTGTGACGGGAAAAAATATCACTGCCTTTAGACAATTCTTTCAGGGCATCCTTGTGTTGTTTCAGAGACTGTTCTGTCTGTAACATCTGGGTCTTCACCGACTGGTACTGTAACAAACCCAATAATAAATGTTACATTACAACTACAGCGTTCCCTCTCTACAACGACCCTCCCAACAACGACTCCCTCCTTACAACGACACTCGCCGTAATTCCCTAAACGGGATAATTAAGTCTAACTCTTTTACTGCTTCAATATCGTCTGCTTTAGATTGTCGTCTGCTGTTTTCTCTCACAGTTACATATAAGTGGATATTTTGATAGACAGTTTCGGCACTCCGTTGGAGTGCCTTTTTCATACTGTGAAATTGACCGATGGAGGAAGACGTCATAAGCTTTGTTTACTACTGGGCATTTTCCCATAGTAAATAGAGGCCAGTAGATGGGGCTTATTTGATATTCCCCTTTGTCCCTGTTCATGATTCTGTCCTCCTGTACGATGCATAGTGATTCTCTTAATCTCCTCAGGGATGTGTTATCTTTAAATGTGTTATACTTTATACCCCAGTTTTAAACAATTTACCCGATAAAGACACCTTTCTACGACTCTAATGTATTACTCCACTGTGGAAAATAGCTCTCTTTTTTTATAGTCATGAATATGTACCATGTAGATGGTATCTTAAAACAGCCTAAAAGTAAAGCAGAGTGTGCCTTTCCCAAGAAAAGTGTACAATCATATATACCAAAACAGTGCTGACCCTGATCAGACAGCTCCGTCAGGAGCTGTCTGATCTGGATCTTCACTGTTTTCAAAAAACATCAACATACAATATTAGCAGGAGAAGGGGTGAGAAGAAACCTACCCTGGCTTGAGCCCACTTTTAATTCTCTTTCTCTATGTGCAGATCTTGGTGGGTCTGGGTTAACTCTGTCTTCATCACCGCCATTTCATTCCTCAATTCTGCAATAACACTATACAAAATTTCAGAATTGACAACACTTAACAATATTCGAATGAATGAATGAATGAATGAATGAATATTATTTTACGGCCCATCGACACAAGAAGGTCATTTAGAGCCGAATAAATAATGACAATATTAAAATTAAAACAATATCAAGTTAAAGATTACGTCAATGTCAGTCCCGATCAACGGGAAAATAAACATAATATGGACAAAACATAATCGACATACAAAAAATTATCTTTAAAAATAATATAGTTTATTCAAATTTTAAAATATAAATTCCTCAATTCTGCAATAACGCTATACAAAATTTCAGAATTGACAACACTTAACAATATTCGAGAACATACAGTGGAACTTCAATATCTCAAAGTCGCTGAACCATCAGTACTCCATGAATACACCTTTTTACGCCTTTAATTTATTCCTCCATTGTTAAAAAACTTCCACTTCATACACTAATTAATAAGAATCATATGAAATACTTTTCTATATTCAAGCAGATGGTAGTCTAATAAAGCAGACTGAAAGTAAAGCAGAATGATATTTAACCAATATGCACCATACAAAATATGTTTTATAATCTAGCAAATGGTAGCTTAATGCAGGCTGAAAGTAAAGCAGAATGCGCCTTCAGGCGCATTCTGCTTTACTTTCAGCCTGCTTTAAGTGGTAACCTATTTTCAAAAACAAGAAACAGGCTACGGGGTAATGGGTTAAGTAGTTACCAGTCTTACAACACAAGCTATGAATAATAGGGCTGTTTTTACCGTACCTTTAAGTTTAACATTCAGTGTCTTTGTAAGGCCATTTTCCTGAGTATTACTATTCATGCCCATTCTGCATTACTTTCAACCTGCTTTAAATGGTACCCTTTTTTCAAAACTAGAAACAGGCTACGGGGTAACGGGTTAAGTAGTTACCAGTCTTACAACACAAGCTATGAATAATAGCGCTGTTTTTACCCTACCTTTAAGTTTAGCATTCAATGCCTTTGTAAGGCCATTTACCTGAGTATTACTATTCATGCGCATTCTGCATTACTTTCAACCTGCTTTAAGTGGTACCCTTTTTTCAAAACTAGAAACAGGTTAGGGGGTAATAGGTTAAGCATGCAGTTACCAGTCTTACAACACAAGCTATGAATAAAAGGGCTGTTTTACCGTACCTTTCAGTTTATCATTCAGTGTCTTTGTAAGGCCATTTACCCGAGTATTGCTATCAGGTTCATCCTCGTCCAGGTCTAGCTTAAAGGTTGTGATATCTACATGTGACTTGTTCAAGGCACCCAGTAGGTCCATACTCTGTCGCTTCAACTTTTTGTTTTGTTGCACAACCTGTCATTGTTGAATAATAATAAAAATAATAATAATTATGATAGTGTATGATAATAATAATAATGATAGTAATAATAATAATAACAAGACTGCGCGTTCAATAAACACTTATGCCCCCGGTGGCAACCTTGACAGTATATTTTGAATTTTTTTAAGTCCAAATTAGGTCAAGGTCAAGGTCAAAATCAAGGCTGGGTGATATTGGTGGATAGGGAATGGTCCAAGGCAACAACTGTATAAGTATCCAAGCATTGAAGTAAGCGGTGTTGATGCTAGACGAAACGGTAAAATCTAGTTAATCAAAATATTCTAAGTCCAAATGAGGTCAAGGTCAAGGTCAAAATCAAGGTTGGGTATTATTGGTGGCTAGGGAATGGTCCAAGGCAACAACTGTATAAGTATCCAAGCATTTGAATAAGTGGTGTTGTTGCTAGATGAAACGGTAAAATCTACTTAACCTGGTTACGGACGGACGGAAGGACGGACGGACAGGACGATTACTATATGCTCCCGCATCTGTCGATGCCGGGGGCATAATAAAAAACCCAATCCTATGCGGTTGTTAAATACCGGCAGCTTTTCTCAATCTTTAATTCTTTTTAATTTAAAACCCATTACAACAAAATCAAGCTACTTTTACATGTAACATATTTGTTAGTTCTGGGCCTCATATCGACAGCCTTTCTCAATCTCATACTTGTTTCTGAGAGTGTCATATGTCTTTTATATTTACCTGTGTGGCGTAGTTCTGGGCCTCATACCAACAGCCTTTCTCAATCTCATACCTGTTCCTGAGAGTGTCATATGTATTTTATATTTACCTGTGTGGCGTAGTTCTAGGCCTCATACCGACAGCCTTTCTCAATCTCGTACTTGTTTCTGAGAGTGTCATACTCCACCAGAGCAGGCTGAATCACTGGAATAAACAAGTATTCTCTTATCACACAGTACATATCAAGGGCAGAACCATCTCTAAGTTTAACTCTTTCCTCCATACAAAAGCCATTTAACCCATTACCCCATAAACTCTGCATTTTTACGCCTCTAATTTATTCCTCCAATGAAGAAAATAACACCATTTTTCAACAGTCTTGGATATGCATCATGTTTAGCTCACCTAAGCCAAAGGCTCAAGGTGAGCTATTGGGATGGCCCTGTGTCCTATGTCCGGCGTCGTGCGCTGTGCGTCGTCCGTCGTTAACAATTGTTTCAAATGACATCTCCTCCAATACCGCTTGACAGAATTCAACCAAACTTTACAGAAATGTTCCTTGGGTCAATGTCTTTCAAATTTGTTCAAAGAACTAAAAACAATGCAGAACTGAAGTGAAAAAATAAGGAAATCTTAAAAAATCTTCTTGTAAAAAACTGCAAGGACCAGAGCTTAGATATGTGGCACATAGCATCATCTACAGGTCCTCTATCAAGTTCGTTCAAATTATGCCCCTGGGGTCAAAATTGGCCCCGCCCCGTGGGTCATAGTTTAACATAGAGTTATATAGTGAAATTTTCTTCTCCTCTGAAACTAATATGGCAAAAGCTTTGATGTTTAGCATGGTGACACTTCTAGATGTCCTATACCAATATTGTTCAAATGAATCTGGTCGGTTGCATATCTAGGTCACAGGAGCTAAAATAGTTTTTTTTCAATGAAAACTTAAAAAATCTTCTTGTCTGAAACTACAAGGACCTGAGCTTAAATATTTGGCACATAGCATCGCCTACAGGTCCTCTATGAAGTTTGTTCAAATTATGTCCCTGTGGTCAAAATTGGCCCCGCCCCGGGGGTCACAATTTTAAATAGAGTTATATAGTGAAAATTTCAAACGTCTTCTTCTCTTACACTAATATGGCCAGAGCTTTGATATTCGGTATGGTGACATTTCTAAATATGCTTTATGTATCTTGTTCAAACGGTTTGGTCTGTTGCATATCTAGGTCACAGGAGGTAAAAATAGAATTTTTTTATAAAAACTTAAAAAATCTTCTCCTAAAAAACTACAAGGGCCAGAGCTTAAATATTTGGCACATAGCATCATCTACAGGTCCTCTATCAAGCTTGTTCAAACTATATCTCTTGGGTCAAAATTGGCCCCGCCCCAAATGACCAAGTCCTGGACATAAATCATTCAGCTATTCTCAGGTGAGCGAAATATGCCCCAGTGGGCTCTTGTTGTTTCTTTATTCTAGCAGATGGTATCTTAAAGTAGGTTGAAGTAAAGCAGAATGCGCCTTTATGTGCATTCTGCTTCACTTTCAACCTGCCTTTAGGGGTCACATATCTTCAATATAAGAAAAGACTATGGGGTAACGGGTTAAGCATATTAAATTTATTCCTCCCCTAAAGAAAATGGCTCCACTTTATACAGTCATGAACATGTACAATATAAGAAATATTTTCTGTATCCTAACAGGTGTGAACTTATAACAGGCTGAAAGTAAAGCAGAATTTGACTTAATGTGCATTCAGCGTTACTTTCAGCCTGTTATAAGTGGCCACTTGTCTTCAAAACTAGAAACAGGCTATGGGGTATAGACAATTTAAGACATATTATTTATTTCATCTTGACTAAGAACAAGTTTACTTAATCAATTTATCCATCTGATACACTCATGAATTTCAATCCTTATACATGTTTTATATTTGATATCAGATGGTAGCTTAAAGCATGTTGAACGTACAGCAGAATGTGCCTTAAAGTGTGTTTTACTTTCAACCTGCTTTAATAAATCATCTATCTTCAAAACAAGAAATAAGCTATGGAGTAAAGGGTTAAGTAGTCACCTGTCTTCAGTTTTAAAACAGACCATTGGTTAAGCAATCACTAAATGAAGCAGCATGTAGACAGGTGACTGTCTAATGGAGGACAAAAGTAATTCAGAAAGCTCCAATAGAAGGCTTTCTTTATTACTTTTCTCCTATCTTCAGTTTCCACCAGTCTGTATTAGAATGTCAGTAGAAATTTTACATTTTGAATTACATGTGTGTTTTTTAGAAACTATGCCTCATATAAGAATACAGATTTATTCAACATTCTTTCCAGCCTATAAGGAAAATGACATCCTCGAGTATAAATCAAAAGTGCTCAAGATAAGAAGTGTATTACAAAGCTTAACCGACTAACCCAGGAATACATTTTAGATCCAAACCGTTTGCAAGATCTTCAATACAGGGCCCCAGTGTTGGAAAGGTTAACACCAGGGATCCAGATAAGAAGGAGTAAACTGCACAAATACAACATTTTCTCACTTATTTTAAAATCTAATCCTATGATGTTTCTACTCATTAGAATCGTCTCTTTTTGAGTAATGACACAATAGGGTTTAATGCAGAAATATTTTTTTTGCAGTGCTCCCTACAACACCAAACGGGAGACAGATATTGTGTGTTGTTTGGAGGGAGTCCTTACAGGGAGAGAAATGATTTACACTAGCAAATGGCTTGAATTCAGTTCAAAGGCCGCGTAATGTGACAACTGATCTGGATTCAAGCTACAGTCGAAACTCGATACTACGAACTCGCTTAAATCAATCTTACCAGTATTTCGTAAGGTGAATTTTGCTAAGTCGATCTCGTTTAAGTCGAACAAACCCGTATTTCAAAGTTAAAACGTTGCTAAGCCACGTTTTAACTTTGAAATATGGGTATGTTCGAACAAACGCGAGTTCGTAGAATCGAGTTTTTACTGTATTTGTCACTTGTCATTTTGTTTCTTCTTATCGAAACATCCAATATGTTATATAAGGACAAAACAGCAGATGATAATTGTAGGCAGATATTATTTCAGTGTGAAATAATTAGACATAATTGTTATGTTTCGGGAACAGTGGCAATCGTTGTTGTAAGAATGAATGGTTGTTCGGAGGACTGTTATAGGGAGGGAGCACTGTATTCTTTGAAATACCAGATACTCCCTTTATCGGGAGCCTTGTAATACTCAGTTCTTCATGGCTTGCTCTCAAAGATTAACCATAAGTGTGCTGGAACCAGAATTACACATACTTGGCAAACAGTGTAGACCCAGATCAGAGGGTTCCTGTATGTACACTGTTAGGCATAATTCTAGTATTAGTACTTTGGGGGATAAACCCCTCTGGAATACAACTGCAAACTCCCAATTCATGAGATACAGTGGAGAAAACGTTATTCTTTCCCAATAAACGCGTTTATGCTAAAACTATTATTTTCACTGCAAACAGTTTGGAGCCAGATCAGACGCCGGGTAACCCGGCGTCTGATCAGGCTCCAAACTGTTTGCCACCAAAATAAAGATGAATTATCAGAATTGTCAAAAAGTTGTACTTTTCTACGTTTTAGTGTTTTGCGTTTGCGTACGTTTGCGTTTAAACGGGAAAGAATAACAGATTATCCACTGTACCGACACATGTCCTTTTGAAAGACCTTGTGAGGGTTAAGCCAAGGATGGTTTAGCAAGGAAAGTAAATGCTGACTAAAATTAAAGTCAGAACTGAGATTTCTGCTTAGTTTCAGTTTGCGTAACTCATTTACCCATAGCCTGTTTCTACTTTTGAAGATATATGATCACTTTAAGCAGGTTGACATCCTCGAGTAAGCAGAATGTGCCCTAAGGCGCATTCTGCTTTACTTTCAGCACGCTTTCAGCTACAATCTGCTAGAATACAGAAAATAAGCTTTAAGCTACCATCTGCAAGGATAAAGAACATTTTTCTTGTTGTTCATATTCATGATCAGATAAAAGTGAAATATTTACTTAAGGCACAGTCTGCTTTAGTTTCAGCTTGCTTTAAGCAACTGGCTGCTAGCATACTTCTCATGGTGCATATTCATGTCTGTACATGTGTATCAAAATTGGTTAACTTTCTTTTTTATCATTTATATTATAATGAGCCGTAGTATCTCATTTAAAGTAAAATTTGACTTCACTGTCAAGTAAATCTTTGTAAACTGTGTGTCAGTTTAATCCTTACAAAACTCCAGAATTGATCAAACTCATTGAGTTATTTAATATAAATTACCATAACTACTAATGTGCCTTCAAAGAAAAATATCGCAATTTTTTTTTATAAAAGTATGGCAAACAGTGCAGACCCTGATCAGAGAGCTCCTAAAGTAGCCCTCTGATAAGGGTCTACACTGTTTGCACAAGACAAGTGTACTATTCATAAGTAACTGCAGTTTTTGCTTGGTCCAAGCACAGTAAGGGTTTAAAACAAATACACATGATATAACATTATCATAGAAATAGCAAGAGTTGGAAATGAATAGACCAACACATGTCAAAATCCTCATTCATGAGTGGTCGGCATTAATGGAAGGAAGAAAGAAAGAAAGATAAGAGGGAGTAACCAAACTATTTCTCACTTTTTCTCATTCATGTTCAGGGCTGCCATTTCTTCGGATTTTTTCCTATATATCCGGATTTTTTCCCACTACGTCATGGTATCTTAAAGCAGGCTGAAAGTAAAGCAGAATGCGTCCTAAGGCGCATTTTGCTTTACTTACAGCCTTCTTTAATTAGTCGCATGTCAAAAAAACAAGAAAAAGGCTAACGGGTAAAGGTACGATTCTTGAAATCGCACTTGAAAAATGCAAATTAGGAAATCTGAGGATTTTTCATGTCAACTTATGGCAGCCCTGCATGTTTAGACTAAATCCTGTGGAATATTTGAAAGATGTTTCAAAGGAGTAGCCACACCATAGCATTTTGAGCAGGTACATGTATAAGGATTTTAGTTTTCAAGATATTCCATTATCTGGAGTCATATTAATGAATGTATATAAACTTACCACCATTTCAAGCAGTAATCTTCAGTCAACTGAACTGAAAACAGGTACACTCGGACCACCTGTACTTAACCCTTATCCTGGGGTGGTCTCGTCTGCTTGCTTTGAAATTATCGTCTGCAAAGTCTCTTAAATTTAGATTTATACACTTTTTAAGTAAAGAAACCTAAAGAAGAGTGTCAAACAGTTTGGACCCAGATCAGACACCGCGTTTCGCGGTGTCTGATCTGGATCTAAACTGTTTGCAAACATCAATAAAGTCGCGACCAGCTGGCAAAGGGTTAATCTTTGAGCAATGCCTCTCACAAATAATTGTACAGTCAAACCTATTGAGCTGCCAGTCAATGCAGAGGATGCAACTGTTTCAAATTTAGGCGAAAAAAATCTCAAAAGATAGATGCATTATGTTATTTACAGTTGTCTTGCAGAAAGAAGCCACCTGTCTAGGGCACCAACTTTTCAAAAGCAGCAACTTAATACATGCGTAACTGTACACTATAACAATCACATTCAGTTTCAATGCTTTTTTCACACCTTAGAACCGAGATGGCAATATCAAGTTAGCTAGAGGGCTGCTTATTTAGGCATCATGAGCACTTGTCAAGAAAACCTTGGGCAAATCCATTCACTCTATTCAAGGGGTTAATGGGTTGTATAGAATGGAATATTCTGGGTTTCAATAATTATACAGTCAATATAAATATTGTACTATTAGCAATTTAACCACCCAGTCGAGTGAAGCGTGGATATGTCACATTCACATAGTTCACATAGTTGTAGAGACCAAGATGCATCGGGTGTTGAAGCATAAGCGATTTCTGCTTCTTACATGTAGGTCCATTTGTATTTGTTTTCTTCTGTTGAATGTTTTCTTTTCCATTTTGGTTTCTGTGACTTTTCACAGAATTTTCCATTGTATTCATTTTACAAGATACAAGATACAAGAAGATTTATTTAACGTCGGATACAATATAACAATAAACATTAGCTGTAACAGCTATTTCCCGACAAACACAAGTATAATATAAACAAGAGTAAAAAATGCTGTAAAAAAGAGGAAGGACTGTAAAAGAAAGGGTGCAATCTAAGAATACAAATTATTTAGGTTGTTTGTGTTTTGTTCTCCAGAACTAGGGGCTTTTTTATCAACATATTCTGCACTGTTTCTTAAGTATTTTACAGGTCTAATATAGGTTAGTTCAAGAGAACAACCCCCCCCCCCCACCCCCGAAATTATATGTACATCACTGTAGAGGCTGTTACATAAGCACAGCACTAAAACAAAAGTGGAGAAATACAGATAGACCTGAGCCAAGCGACTACCAAAAGAGACAGATTGATTTTTAGCAAAAGGCGTGCTTAGTGCAGTGCAAATATATAGTGCAGAAGACGCCTTAGCC
Organism: Gari tellinella; assembly: GCA_922989275.2. Lineage (NCBI taxonomy): Eukaryota > Metazoa > Mollusca > Bivalvia > Cardiida > Psammobiidae > Gari > Gari tellinella. Next base: position 10,895,229 of record OV277863.1, on the reverse strand, counting down.
ATTTGCGCCAATTTTGCCCTACACCAGGCTGCTTCAACAGTTTGATACGGCTGATACAGAAAAAATACGAGACAAAAACAGGTTAAGGGAGCCAACTCTATTTCTTTTAGAAAGAGTCATGCATAATTTATATAAAAACATCCGATTACTTGATATGTTTAAAACTTTTTTTTGTCGTCTAGCAAATGTCAGCTTTAAATCCATTGGATAGAAATAATACCATTAGCTTCAAATAATAGAAATGATATCTCCTTTGGGAGCTTTCTGCATTATTTTCATCCTGTATTAAGCAACTACATATATCAAAATCACAGGACTGACATAAGTTGACATGAAAAATCCTAAGATTACCAAATTTGCAGTTTTCAAGTGCTATTTTACGAATCGACCTTTACCCCATCGCCTGTTTCTACATATAGTTTTGTTGACATGTGGCTGCTTAAAGAAGGCTGGAAGTAAAGCAGAATGCGCCTTAAGGCGCATTCTGCTTTATTTTCAGCCTCCTTTAAGCTACCATGTACGTACTAGAAAAAATTCTAAGATTTAGGAAAAATCCGGAGAAATGGCAGCCCTGGATTCAATACAGGGACCTTCTGTTGAGTGGTCACTTAACCCATTCCCCAATGTATATGCCTTTTATGCCTTGAAGTTATTCCTCCACTACAAAAACAACAACGGTCCTCCCAACAACGACTCCCTCCTCATAACGACCCGCACCGCTGTTCCATAAACATGAATTATGTCTAACGCTTTTGCTGCTGCAATATCGTCTGCCTAAAATTGTCGTCTGCTGTATTTTTTCAAATTTACATTTAAGTGGAAATTTTGATAGAATAAATATAATGACGAATGGCAAAAGCTTGCATCCATATCAGATGCCGCGTTACGCGGCGTCTGATCTGGATTCAAGCTATTTGCAAATGTAAACCAAGTCTAAATTGTCCCTTCCTATAACGGCTCCCTCAGAACAACACACACAATCTGTGTCTCCTATTGGGTGTCGTTGTAAAGAGGGAACACTCTATCATTATTTACCGTTTAACCCTTTCCCTTATAGAAGCGCCTTTTAGCACATTATATTTATTCCACCACTGAAGAAAATAGTTCAATTTTTTACGGTCATGAATATGTATCATAAAGAATATTTTCTTTATTCTAGCTAGTGGAAGCTTGACATATATTTCCTATATCCTAGCAGATATTAGCTTAAAACAGACTGGAAGTAAAGCAGAATGCACCTTAAGGCGCATTCTACTTTACTTTCAACCTACTTTAAGTGATCATATGTCTTTAAAATTAAAAACAGGCTAATGGGTGAAGGGTTAAGCGCAATCATATTGCAATAAAACGTAGAAAATGACACCTTTTGACAATCCTGACAATTTATTTCAAGTTTTTAACAGTTTGAACCTCGATCAGACTCCGACCAAAACGACCCTTGTTTAAGATTAAAAAACTCTTGCAATTGGATATTGAACAGAGCCACTGCAGTGGATAATATTGAATGGCTATAATGCAGTCAGGGACTGTTTTTTATGATAATACAGCGTTCCCTCTCTTCAACGACACCCAATGGGAGACACAAAATATGTGCGTTGTTCGGAGGGAGTCGTTACAGGAATGGAAAATAGGTTTACATTTACAAACATCTTGAATCCAGACCAGACGCCGCGTTACGCGGCGTCTGATCTGGATTCAAGCTGTTTGTCACTTATCATTAAGTATGTTTATATCAAAATGTCGAATATGTAATTTTGAGAAAAACAGCAGACGACAATTTTAAGCCGACGATATTACAGTAGTAAAAGCGTTAGACATAATTTTCCTGTTAGGGAAATGTGGCAATGGTCGTTGTAAGGAGGGAATCGTTGTTGGGATGGCCGTTATAGAGAGGGGCGCTATATAACTTCTCCCCACTGCACTCAAGGAATTTTCATTTCGCACTGTTCGATATCAATATTTAAATTACATATACAATGAAACCCCTCAGCAGTGCAATATAAAAGAATATTGATTGGCTTTATAACACAGCCAGGGACTGTTTTATGTGATAATATAACTTCTCCCCACTGTACTCAAGGAATTTTCATTTCGCACTGTTCGGTATTAATATTTAAAGAAAGAAATTAATTGGTTACTTATTTATCAATATTGTGAGAAATTAATTTTGAATCGAAATGTTTGTTAAAAAGTTTGTAAATAGTTTGGATCGTGATACCGTGGTAGGCGGTATCTAATCAGAATTCAAATGCCACAGTCAACAGCCGTTATCATACATTGTATGTCGCCTTTATTGCAGTTACAGTTCATAGTTATCATTGCAGGTCACGAATCACCAATATATACCAACCATTCTGTGGGCAACATGTCTTCCAAAACTATATTGACGATGATTGTTTTCATATCGATGTTTGGTGGAGCATTTTGGCAGAGAACAGACGATTGCACGACGAGAGCTTATAAAGGTTATACCCCTTGTGGCGATAATAAATGCTGCTGTATCTACAAGCGTGCAGTTTGCAGTGGTTTTGGCCCTGAACTGACATACATACCGCGATTATAACAGCGTATCTCACATTTACTGTTTGTGGGCAACTATTAACCGGTTCTGACCATGACGCATCTTAGTAATATTTCAACAGAAAACATTCCTAATTTGTCACTTGCAAACAACAGCATTCAGAACATTTCTGCCGACGCCTTCTCTGATTTCGTGCATCTAAAACATCTAACATTAGTTGGAAACAAACTAACAATGTTGTCCGTCAAACCGTTTCGCAGTCTAAATCTCTTGTACACTATAAATTTGAAAGATAACCAAATACAAGACATTGTCAATGACGCCATACAACCAAGTCTCCGTCACATTAACTTAACAAACAATGTCCTAGTGAGTGAAGTCCGCCATGATTGGTTTTGCTCACCGGATGGAAAACCAATATTTCCAAGCCTCAATGAAATTGAATTCGCGGGGAATTTTATAACCAAATTAACGAATGACTCGTTTAAATGTCTTGGAAGTTTGCAGCAGTTGGTCTTAAATAGAAATATTGTACAGGTCATTCAACCAATTGCATTTTCCAGTTTACAAACTTCAGTTTTCGTACATACGCCAAAGCATACGTGCTATATCTAATGGCGCTTTTAACAATTCTCATATGGAGTATTTTACCTTCAGAGAAAATTACATTAACATATTGCCAAATGTAGCAGAGACCATTTTCCAGCACAGTACTAATAGTCTCGTTCTTGACATATCTCATAACAGTTTAAGCAAACTCACTACAGATCAGATATTGGGAATGTTTCGTCCTTTGAAAAGGTTGGAGACTCTTCACGCGGAGGGATGTCATATTAAAGCACTTCCGACCATTTTCTTATCATTCTTCCGAACTCTTACCGAACTGACTTTGAATGGTAATAGTATTCATACATTATGGTATTTTAGAAACGTTTATAACTTAAAATTTATGTCGCTAGAAGGAAACATTATCCATGGGGTTAAGGAACACGAAGTATCCGATATGTTCATGAATTCCCTTGAATATATGAGTCTGGCTGACAATCCTTTCGATTGCACATGCGAATTGCTGTGGTTTAGATCGATGATAAATGATGGTCAAGGAACGTTTGGCAATATATCATTAAAACAGTGGTCCTATCGATATTCGTGCTACACCCCATCAAAGTTAAAGTATACACACTGACAGCTAGTTAGCTATAAACCAACGAAGTTTCAAACGTATTCAAGATTTTAGTCATTACCATAGGAGCTGTCTTGGTTTTGGCAACAATCGTTTGTACATTATCATATAGATATCGATGGCATATAAAGTATTGGTTCTACAAGTTAAAGACTCATATTACGAACCCTGAAACAAGACCACTGCTGTGTCGCGACAATCAAGGGTATGACGGCTACGTATATATACCACACAGAACATTGCCAGTTTGTGCATCATGATCTGAGGTTGTTCATGGAAGAGAAACATGGTTATAAGTTACACATATGGGAAAGGAATGCACCTGCAGGCTGTTCCAACTTAGAAGGAATGGTTGACGGTATTCATGCTAGCACGCATGCCATTGCTGTGATCTCAAGGAACTCCATTCAGGATAGCTGGATTAAGTTTCAGATGGACGTTGCGTTGGGCTTGCAAGTTGAGTTGGAAAGGGATTTCTTGATACTTGTAATACTTGAAAACGTTGAGTTCAAATCACTAAGCAAATACTGGTGTTTGATGTTAACTAAACAAAGTGCCGCACGCTGGTACCAAGATGAAACGGACGTGAAATATGCTGTATTCGAACAGCAGGTGACTAATCATTTTGGAACATCACATCAGGTACAACGCTTATAAAGCGATTGAGTTGAGTCTGAGTTCGTTGTCAAGCATTTGATTGGTCAGATTTGAGCCTAGGCTGAAATATGACCAATCAAATGCTTGAGAACGAACTCAGACTCGATTCCAACGTTCCCTAGTTAATTGGAACAGAAATAGTATTTGAAATTGAAAAAGATGAAAGCATTCGTTACACACTGTTTATGTTTTATAAACGTGTGTATCCGGGACTCGGGACGTGGACCCTGCTTTCATGAGTCCCATTTTTTGAAAAGAAAAAATTATGCCAAATGTATTTCCCTTACCTAGTAAAACTGTTTAAAATAAATTCCACATCAGTATTTAGAAAATCCAATCAGTTTTTAAACCAAGAAAATGTAAAGAAGTGTACCTAGCACAACCCAGTAACCGCTAATCGAGTGCCGAAAAAGCGAGCCGCAAACCCGTGAAAACCATGTATAAAGGATCCTTTTATAGGACATCGTTAATGACAAATGCAAACTAGCACTTTATTCTTAGTTAAAACTGATATCACTATTTTTTTATGCCATGAACTATTAATTAAACATATTTCAATATTTCATATAACATAACAGAACAATTCCTTTATTATACTCAGATCACATACATTCAATATAGTATAGGAAACATTTATGAATTTAAATACTGAAATCTTCATTTCAATAAGTTTGATTAAGTCAGGCAGTGTACTGCATACGTTGGCAGAAGGACAATAATTACATGTTATTTCCTTATTTGCCTAGCTCTATTTTGACTACCGTTCGTTAGCTTAGTATAAGTATCATTATTTGTGCAAATTCAAAAATATGATTAAATTTTAATTACTAATTCTGTTTCATTTAAATAGGTAATTTCTAAATTTTATAAACTTGTTTTTTTTTAACAAATTTTTTTTTTTTTAAATAAATAAAAAAATGATATATTTAACTATATTACTCAACAAAAAAAGTTAAGGAATTTTCAGAAAATCATCGCAAAAAAGTACACCGAAACTAACCATTATCATTTTTTTTATTTATTTGATTAGATCCATTTCTTCGCTTGAAAGAAATATTTCCTTTAAGTTGATACATTAAACGCTGTGTGCAGGTCTAGCTACGCACAGCTGCGGCAAATAGGTCATATTAGACAGTACCTTTCTCCAGAAGCTACAAAGACTTTGGTCAATTCTCTGGTCACATCAAAAATTGACTACTGCAACTCACTGCTATATGGGATTCCCCAAAACTCACTACGAAAACTACAGCGTGTGCAAAATACAGCTGCCCGCATCATTACCAGGACTCCTCGTTACAATCACATCACTCCAGTCTTGAAGGAGCTTCACTGGCTTCCAGTTCAACACAGAGTTGAATTCAAAATTCTGACACTCACATACAAAGCCATGTGCAATGATTCTCCAAGGTACATTGTTAGTATGCTGGACGTGTATAGACCTCGAAGAGAGTTGCGGTCTGCGAGTAAATCAGTATCGCTGGTTGTGCCGAGAAGTCGTTTGGTGAAGTTTGGAGATAGAAGTTTCATGCATGCAGCCCCAAAGCTCTGGAACAGTCTACCATCAGACATCAGAGATGCTTGCTCAATTGCAGCCTTCAAAAAACGTTTGAAAACTCACTTCTTTAATATCTGTTATTAGAAGAAAGTAGGTAATCAATGACTGCTACCTCTGGGCTGTGTTCTTGCTGTGGATGCTGTGGGTCTAAATGGCAGTTCTCGAGTTGTACCATTGACCTTGTGCCTGTCTGGTAGATCTTGCTGGTAGGGATTGCCCAATCGCTTTGAAACCATTTGGCTAGGGGTCTATGGTGTAATTCTTGGCGGCTTTATGTTTATGAACTAAGGGTGTACCGCGGCCATGGATTATACAATACTCAACCAAACAACACGGAGAGTTTTGTTTTAAATATTCGTTTTACGACTTGTGAACTGCTCTCCGGCTCTACACTGAAACAAACAAACAAACAAATTCAACCAAACAACATGGAGAGTATTGTTTTAAACATTCGTTTTACGATTTGTGAACTACTCTCCGGCTCTACACTGAAACAAACAAACAAACAAACAAAAACCCACTCTGTTTTTAATCATGTCATTGATCTTTTTAATTATTTGACTCATTTTAAAAATGATTTTACAAACTTACTATAACAATTTTATAATCTTGGTAATAATATTGGAAGAATTTCCATGTTTCCATGCATTTCAATATTGTATCATTTTTATTGTGAATGTAGTTATTTGTCTGTCTCGCTGTGTAGGTACATTTATATAATTTCATGTGAAGCGCTTTTGAACACACAACTCCTGTGTGAAAAGAGCGCTATATAAATCGGGTATAATAATAATAATAATATCACTTATATCCTCGCTGTAGCACTGTTTCAAGTTACCTAAGGGTCAAGGTCATTTTTCACAAAAAAAGTGTTTGCATTAGTGTTATTTAAAACACTCGAATAATCTTTGAAGATCAATGAAAAGTACATAAAAATAAGGTCAAAGGTCAAAGTCGCTCACTGGACATGTCTCCCATTTAAAACATGGATAGGATGTTCTAAGACAGAGGGTCCGCAGATTACCGACAAAAACACCCTCAAAGCTCATTAGACTGCACTACAGAAGAAATGGAGACTGATCCCTCAGCATAATTTCGCCATTACTTCTTTAATTCTTCATCTATAATCTTCATTTTTAGTATACATGTTTATCGTGATATTGCCTATCCAGGCATATCAAAACATTGAACCAAATTGTATTGACCTTGACCTTACACCTAATCTTACTGTAAAAAATTACTGATCTTCATAACAACAGACGAGCGATGAAACTTGCATGCATGCTCTTGTTTGAATATTCTCATCTACCATGCGTGACACTTGATGCTATTGGGAGATTAGACATACGTTAATGTCATTATACGTTCATAAGAACTGAATTTCACTTTTATAAAAACTAACAACTCATTCATGTGTTTTGCATAACAAGAGGGATTACTCTGTAGACACTAATTTTGTGAAAAATGACTTTGACCCTTAGGTTACTTGAAACAGTGCTACAGCAAGGATATAAGTGATATCAAACTAAAGGAAACATTTTTTTTCAAGCAATGACATGTATCTAATCAAATAAATAAAAAAATGATAATGGTTAGTTTCGGTGTACTTTTGTGCGATGATTTTCTGAAAATTCCTTAACTTTTTTTGTTGAGTATATTATAACTAAGCTTAGTATCTTACTGTAATATTTAAAAGAAACGAGTGTTTTAATTATGGCAAGTTACTGAATCAGATTGCAGAACGAAATTCATTCATTATTGCCTTGTAATACCAGCGTGGTTTGTCACGGCCCGCTGACCACTATATAATCTAACCAGCGCCTGCTATTTTGTTCATAGTTTAATACTGCCTGCCTGTCACGGCTCGCTGGTCACTACATAATCTAACCAGTGCCTGCCAATGTGTTCTTAGTTTAATACTGCCTGCCTGCACGGCTCGCTGGTCACTATATAATCTAACCAGTGCCTGCCAATGTGTTCTTAGTATAATACTGCCTGTCTGTCACGGCTCGCTGGTCACTACATAATCTTACCAGTGCCTGTCAATGTGTTCATAGTTTAATACTGCCTGCCTGTCACGGCTCGCTGGTCACTACATAATCTAACCAGTGCCTGCCAATGTGTTCTTAGTTTAATACTGCCTGCCTGCACGGCTAGCTGGCCACTGTAGGTCGTTTGCAGTTCAAACGATAAATCTTAGATAATTTTCAAACTAGTAGACGTATTTAAATGAAATTTTGCAGACACTTATGATATACCTATACCTACCAACTCTGACAAGAAAATTTAGAATTTTTGATAGTCTAACTAAAAACTTTTCTTCTTTGTTATATATAAGTTTTGTGTCGCTGAAAGTGGTCAATTACGTGGGGTGTTATTGGCTATTACCTTGATCACGTTTGCTTATATTGGAGAATATCCCCAGGTTAAATCCCGTGCAAGTTGCTTCTGTCTGCAATGTGAATCCCGTGCTGATATTGGTTGTTTAGTTGTACAAAATCAATAGTGAGGCCCCATAATCCATTACATTTTTATTATGCCTAAATCCACGAACTCTTCACCAGGAATAAAGAGAATTGTAATTACTTTTGAAACCGAAGCTCTACCATTTCTACATAATTACAGAGCTCCAGATAAGAGAGAGAAAATTTAACAAATCCAACATTTTTTCACCCCTTTCAACACCAACTCCTATGGTGTGACTACTCATTAGAATAGTCTAGAAGAGAGACGGTTCTAATGAGTAGTCACACCATAGGGCTCAACTCAGAAATAAAGATTTTAGTTTCGGAAATACTCCCCTTATCTGGAGCTTAATATGTATCAATGTTAGAGTTGTATTGTGGAACGTTTACGTTACGTTTCCTTTAAACGATGAAATAATAAAGGTTTTCGAACTGCTCTGGAAACATTCTGTTGAAAATTTGATAAAGGTAAGTTGTGTAGATGGTCTGATATACACATGTCTCTTCTGCTATTTATCACATTTAGTTATTTTGCGTTTTGTTGATAAAACTTTCGTATGAGTGGCACATGGCTCGGATCCAATTCATATACGAAATGGCTCCGGTGTCCGATTAGGATCTAACATGTTCGCAAATAACAAATTATGGTCGGTTAATACGTTTAACGTACCCCAGCCAGGGCCTCGTTCGGTTAGTTGTAAACTGCTAAGGTATGCGATAACTTACATGTAACGGTGAGGCGTTACAGGGTCGCGAAAGATTGGCTATTGAATAATTTGAAATCACCCTTCGGAAAAGTGTCCCTTAGAAGTGTAAACTTTATATAGAAGTTATGAATAAAACTTTTTTATTACGAAGAGAAAAATTATGTTCTTTTTTGTCAGAGTTGGTATAGGTATATCATAAATCTATGCAAAATTCCATTTGTCTCCGTTGTCTTGTTATGGAGATATTTGAAAATTATCGTGTTTTTTTTTTACTGCAAACGACCTATACATAATCTAACCAGCGACTGCCAAGTTGTTCTTAGTTTATTGCCCGTCTGCACTCCCTATTGATTGCCTGCCCATCAATGTTCGCTATCTAATCATTAGCAAAATTATGTGGTTTGCCATTTCGAAAATTTTAGCTATTACATTTACTATTTAGGTATAATTAACATGGGGATTGTTAATAAAATATAATAATTTTAAAATTTAAGATTTTTTTTTTATTTAATTTTGTTTTTTTGGTGTGTGTGTGTGTGTGTGTGTGTGGGGGGGGGGGGGGGTGGGGGGTGGGGGGGGGGGGGGGGGGCTGTCATATAATATTTAACAATCTCACCTCTTACTTAAATATTTCTATAGGAAAGGTTCGACATTGATTTTAACACATTTCCTGATAAATCATATTTTAATTTTTGGGTTAATTGTCAAATACAAATACCTAAAAATCATGATTTAAATTGTTCATTATCAAAAACAAAATCTCGTAAGTTTGTAATTATTCTTTCGTAATTATATATAATCAACAGTGATTAGGCTACCAGATTAAATTCTGCAAATCCTGTGTAACACACCATCACCCATATCGACCAGGTATCATCCAGGTAGGTCACGGCCCGTTGGCCACTATATATAGCCTGTTTACCTGTGTTTTCGCCACCCTTAGCTATATTTTTCGCGCATGCGCTTTCTGATGTAACATTTCTTACTTGTTCACGGATCTAATTCTGAACTGAACCTTCAATAACACAACTATATACAAATAAAACTTGTGAAATAAATACAAATGTAAATTACTGCACCGTTTTCGAACGAGGTCATTGCTCTGGATCATCGGGATGCTTTCTTGTCAATTCGCCACCTCTGATTGGTCATTCGATAATTAGGTCAATGTAGGCTGTGTCAGTATGTTAACGTATAGTTTGTTTCATGAAATTTGAACATTGTTTAATGAATTTGAAATATTTAATTTTTTAAAAGTAAATAATAACTTTTAGAACTTTACAATAAAAAGGGGACAATGGGCATATAGAGTTAAAATTACCAACATGTCCTTTGATTTGAAACTTTTTGTGAATTGTTGTTATTTTACCCATGGAAATAGTGTATAATTCCATGTTTTACCTGTTTCTTTCGCATTTTCGGCGCTTGAAATCTTCCTTAGTGAAACTGTCCTAGTATTCGGATATCCTCTGTAGTTTTCGGACATCCTCGATAGCCTGCTCGTGACGAAATTCTAAGTTTTGCTTAGGTGGCGAATTGACAAGAAAGTGGCGAAATGACAAGAAGCAAGGATAATCTAACCGACGCCTGCCTTCCGCCTGTCAAGTTGTTCTTTAAATTATTGCTTTGCTTTGTGCCTGCTAAGCGCCTGTCTTTTACCACGGAATTATACAAAATATCAGTGTATAATTCTGTGAGTGTATAATTCTGTGCTTTTACCTAGTCCCCGATTTATAAGCATGGTGCCAGGTTGTAGTGAGGTGCATGTATAATTGATTCGGATACGAGGACTATATAAGATAATGTGATGTCAAATTAAAGACTTTTTAAGCTTTATAATTACCATGGGGTTCCCTTTCCTTATTTCAACACTACCTTTATATTATCCCTGGTTTTCCCCACAAGCTGGACATTTTATTTTTAGTAACCCACACTTTACACGTGATGAACCCCATGCCGAACCTCATTCAAGTGAAGCTTACGGTCTTCACAATATGATAATAAGCAGTATTCTAATCAATTATTTCTTGTTTCATGATTGATTTTGTAGTGATGTATGCAGGTTTTGCATATTGAGCAGATCACATGTCAATTTTGTCAGTAGTTTACAATGTTACTGATAGTTTGTAATTTGTATTTGACATCAGCGGTAAATAGATAAACAAACATGGCATCATCCGATGCTAGCGAAAAGAAAGTTGACTCGGAAAGCAATGATAAGGAGATCGATGACGAATTGAACACATTATTAGACAGTAAGTGCATTATTTAAGTATTTTAAAGACAATATTTTCATGTTGATAATTGTGAAAAAGGTTGTTTTATGTGTCTTTGACTTATGTCATTAGTTTTCGCGATTTTTATTTTCTTGAGAAAAAGCAAAGGGTCACCTTGGAAAGTAATTGCTTATCAATTCTTTATAAAAGTGTTTGTAATGGTGGCATTTACGTGTCATTTAATCAGATGCGTGACAATTTTGATCAGACGATCAACTTCTACGATTTCATTTTAATGAGGCCCTGCTGACATTCCTGAGAAACAGAGAATTCATGATTAGAATAACTCATGAGCACAGTGACTCTATTGACTCTAGCATTGCCAGAAAAGATAATGCCCTAATGGGGCAACAAATTACTTGATGTCTGATCTGGATCCATGCTGTCTGCTTATAATCCCCCTGTCCACTATTCATTCTCTATTTGTGCAGCAGCTAAAGCATGCTAGCTCATATGTGATATCAAAAAATCTATGATGTATGAATGTATTTTATAATAGACTTTGTAGAATTTTACTGTATTAACTTGATAATGTATTTCTTTTACAGGCTGTTAGTTAATTTTATTGTTAAGAAACTTATGTTATGTCGGAAAATAGCTTTTAGCTAATGTTATATATGTTGTGAAAACACCGACTATAAATAAAGTTTCTTGTATCTTGTAATGACTTCAATCTTTATCAGCAAGTGAAAGATCTTCATAACTAAATGAAACCCGTCTCTATAATGCTAGATCGTCTTCAAGGGGACTCTGCTAATGCTGCTGATGCCTGTGACGCTTGGATTACTCTATTAAATCACATGGATCTAACCATGCACACTAAAGTCATTCAGAATAGAATGAATCAAGCCCTTCAGCCTTTTCATCTTGCAGCCTACCTGCTTCATCCTAAATACAAAGGAGTGAATCTAAGTGATAAACAAGTTGAATCAGCCAGAAATTGGATTATTCAGAAAAATGAATGTTACATTACTCCAGTTATCAGTTTTGAGGCACAGGCAGCACTATATCCATCTTCATTCTGGAACTCTACTGCTACAAGCATGGATAGTTGTATTTGGTGGAAAGCAATGAACAAAATGATTTTTCCTCCAGGATTTGTTAATCTCATGATTAGATTACAGAAACTTCATGCAAGTTCTGCTTCTGTGGAAAGGGTGTTATCAAACTTTCATAGTCATATTCAGTCAAAACTTAGGAACCGCCTTTTTTAGGAACCGCCTTGGAGTAGAAAAAGCAGGAACACTTGTGTTTTGTTACAGAATGTTAAGAGGCTCAGTGGAGTACTGAAAATATGTGTTCAGAGGTTACTACCAGTGAATAAGTTGTGCAACTTGTGCTATTACATTTTAAATCTTAAGAAACTTCGATAATGAGAGAAACTCAAAATCCAAAACCCTTCAATTTTTTCCATTCAACACTTTTTGTTACTACTTCTTACAGGTTGTCTTAAATGGACAATTCTTATAAGCAGTAACAAAACAGTTTTTGAAATAATGAATATGTTTTGTTTCCTCATTCTTATTTATTACTCTTTCATTTTTACATGTAAATTATAACCATGCATGGTTTTGCAATCATGATTACTGAAATTAAAATAAAATAAGTTGAAACTATCCCAGGCCTTGTTTTTTCACTTGTTTACCCTGACATATTCCCTGTCCTAGGATTTTGTCGTTTTTTTCTAAAAAAAATTTCAGTTTTTGCCACTGGCAAGGAAAAAACTAGTTTTTGCCGGCAAAAACCCAACCCTGCCTTCTGTCAACCTTGTTTTGGAGGATTTATTAGTATTATCTATCTATCTTTATCTCTTGGTACTGCTGCACACCCTCATAGGTAATTTTGAGCAGTTGTACGTCTGTGTCTGTTAGTAGAAATAAGTGAAAAGAAAAAAGAGGAATAACACAGTAAAAAGTGAGAATTTTTTTTAAGTTTAAAGCGAATAAGGATATAAACAGGTTACATGTAAATACATGTACATCACTGCAGGACTTATGGCTTATGGTGGATTATGTTGCTGATGGCAGCTCAGCATTCCCATTCTCGTAAAATCGTATATGAATCACGTAAGAATTCAAGCCTGTACCCCATTCCGAGGAAGTGCTCTGGTATGTGCACGCAAATTGGAAATGTATTAAATCTATTGAAAAAAAGTTAAAAAAGTAAAAAGTTGTATAGAGTTATCGTTCATAAGAGCCGATTATATTTTACGTTTTTTACATTCAACTGATATTTTTGTAATTCTGAAGCTTAATTTGTATATTAAAACGTTAAAAAATGAGTGAAAACGGGTGTAAAATACAAGTTTCTATTCTGTTGGTGTGTTTTCCCAAGCACAATATCTAGGACATTTTGTTATTAATGACCAATTGACTGAATCCCCTAAGAGCATTCCGATTGTTTTTTCCACTCAAAATGCTGGGTCGAAACCGCTCATGGAAGCTTCAGCAAAATATAAGAGCCCTGTATGGCATCATTTTGGGATTTTTAACACTCATTTAAATTGAGGCATACTTTAATAAATCCGTGAATACTTTTGACTGGTGTTATTGTAACCTTTTTTTATCCAGTTTCGATCTTTATACTCGTTATCTTAACACAATTTACGACATAATCTGATGATAAATTAGCTTGATAAATTAGCAGGACAGTATAAAAAGAAATAGATAAAAATGAAAAATGCACAAAATTGAGGCATTTTAGCATCAAAATGAAGACCTGTCTTCTTGACATGTGTAATGTGCAAACTGAGTGACCCAGCAACAACAAACCCCGTCGATGCAAAGCTTAAGCTCACACCAAGAGATGTTTGTTGCGCTATATAATTGACTCACTTCCAAACATACAACGGTTTGGGAAGCCTCATTTGCATAAACCAACGTATCACGTACGTTTCATATGTACCCCAAATTCACATCATGTACCCCACATTTTCAAGGGTAAGGGGTACATGTACTCCATATTATAAAACCAGGTGGGCATGCTGCAGCTTTGAAATGGTGCAAGTCAGCCGGCAACACCATATCCTCTGGGAGAGCGTTCCACTTGACAACAGCTAAAGGAAGAAAAAACTACTTGTAGTAGTTGGCTCCAGTGTGTATCTGTCTGAAAGTTAAAGGATGACAGTGTCATAAGGCCCTGGTGTTATACTGTATGTAGGCTGGTATTGGAATAGCAACCAAACCATGTACAATTCTATAAAACCGACACAGGCGACAGGTGTGCATCAGATCCTCTCTGCTCTAACGCTCTCCAGCCCAGCTTGCCAAGCATTTCAGTCACACTAGGGTAGGGAGAATAATCATTTTGGACCCATCTGGCAGCACATCGTTGCACTATTTCTACCTTTGCGGTATTTACTTGGGTAAATGGGTCTCAGATGGAGCTTGCTTACTCTAACTGGGGGCGGACTAGTGCTAAATGTAAGCACACTCTCTTATTTTGGGAGAGGGTGTTCTGACATTTCTCCTCAGGAAAGCAAGTGTCAGATTAGCACTGGATGTAATTTGCAATTGACATGGTCATTCCACGAGAGGTTGCTGAGTAGGCCATTCCTGGTGACAATCCCATAACACACTGGACTGATAACACAAGGTTACTGGTTTGAGTGCCTACTGCACTACTAACATTACTGGGTGTTCGGATAGTGCAGTACGTGGTACTTGTAGCGCATGGGCTTCTCACCAACACAGTCTAGAGTTAGATCTCGGGTAGGACGAGTATATGAGAGGTTACATTGGTCGCCTGTCCAAACACATGGGTTTTCTTCGGGCACTCTGGTTTCCTCCCACAGAAATGACCAAATACTCTGGACACCATTCGAGCCATAGATGATAGAGTGTGATTTGTATAAGTTAATATAGCTTGTTCCATAATTGATGTAAAAGAAATAAAGTTTAAACTTTTTTAACATTACTATTAGTACTTGGACAAAACCTGAAACAAAGTAATGATGTATCTGTGCTATACAATGGATATAAAAATTAACCAAAAATACCCAGATTTTCTCCAGCAGTGTGATTCTATTACCACCACCATAAAAAACTCTTTACCGGTAATAACGTAGGAGGGAAAAATGGTTTCAAATACCAATAATTAGCATTTAACTGCTTGGAATCTGTTGTTGGATTTTGTGTTTTGATAGGGAGACTAATGTTACAGGAATGGTAGAAAAATTGTGGCCCACTGGGACTTGAACCTATAAGGGTCTCTGGTGTACCTTGCCAGCTCTCTAACCACTGAGCTTCACAATTCGGGACTTATCGATTTTCTGCAAATTACCTGAATCCAACCACACTCTATTCTGCTACACTTAGACTGAGTAAGAACTAAGATGCTACCTTTTTTGTTGGCGGCGGTGAAAAAACCCATCAAAATAAGAAAAACAAAAAAAAGTTCAGTTCGTAGATGAGAAGTTCTAAACACTAACCTTGAAACTGTTTTTGTTTCACAGCAACAAAGTAGCATTAGGTATATTAAAAAAATTAAACACAAGACTAAGGTATTAGTTATCATTGTTCTCCCATCCAATCAAATTCACTGATTCACTCCTGAGACTTCAGGGCTGCCATAAGTTGATAATAAAAATCCTAAGATTTCAAATTTTCAATTTTTCAGACGCAATTTTTACTAATCGTACCTTTACCCCATAGTCTGTTTCTTGTTTTGAAGACACATGATTGCTTAAAACAGGCTGAAAGTAAAGCAGAATGCGCCTTAAGGCGCATTCTGCTTTACTTTGAGCCTGTTTTAAGCTACGATGAGCTAGGATAAAAATCCGAATACTTAGGAAAAATCCGGAGAAAGGGCAGCCCTGAGACTTCAAGTGGAAAACTCCAGTTACAGTGATTTTTTCCCATTTGTGAATTTGACTGGTACATGTACCCCTTAGCTTTTGAAAATTTTGCATTGTATTACTCAAAATGGTGAACAAAAGTAGCAGGCTTCTGCTGATATTGTAAAACGAAAATGTGGACCAACAGAGAAAAACTTGTAATTTCCTGCAAAATGGTGGGGAATTGGAAAGGAACTGATAATTTGTGAAAGAAAAACACTTTTATAATTAAGCCAGCAGAGTAGGGAGGGCTTCAACCATGTCTTTATTAAAGATGCTTTTTCGCATTGTGATTCAGTTTGGGTCCCTTCTAAATTGTGAAGGGTTCTTTTATGGGTACTTGTTATAAAAGGAAGAAAAACCACTGAGTTATATATGCTAAAATGGAATGTTCCTGTTATTCAGGTGCACTAGAAGATTTTGATCAAGGGAAAGAAGCTAAACCACAAGAGAAACCAAAGCAAGATGGGGCAGCAAAGGTAAGCCACAGGTCATCATGTGAATTTTCTCTTAGCTCTTTGCATGCTGAGTAACAAACCAAACTGTACACTCTCAGGGCTCCAGATAAGGGGGAGTGATCTGAACAAATCGAACATTTTCTCACTCATACAGCACCAAATCCTATGGTGTTACTGAGTAGTGACACCATAGGATTTGAAAAAGAAATAAAGATTTTAATTCTTGAAATACTCCCCTTATCTGGAACCCTGCACTTTGGGTAATTGTTTTGTCTGCAACAATTGTCGTCTGCTACTGTACTGGAAATAGAATTTTCAAATTTCTTTTCAAAACAATTTTAAAAAACTTTGAAATTGTTTTAATCATTAACGTAAAGATATAAGCCTTACCCTACAAATTTTCATTATTTTAGATTCCATACACTTGAAACTCTTCTCTGCTGAATATTCATATTTCAAACATATCTGTAATCTGAACGATTAATACAACTAGAAAACAATTCACCTTTAACCCTTTCCCCCATAGAAGCCTAAGCGCCTTTTAATGCATTAAGTTTATTCCTTCACTGAAGAAAATTGTTCCAATTTATACATTCATAAATATGTATAATACAAAATATTTTCTATATTCTAGCAGATGATAGCTTAAAGCAGGCTGAAAGTAAAGCAGAATGCGCTTAAAGCGCATTCTGTTTTACTTTCAACCTGCTTTAAGTGGGCACCTATATTCAATACTAGAGACATGCTATGTGGGAAAGGGTTAAAGAGTACAGAATCATGTCAGACATATATCATATCAGAAAACAGTGCAGATCCTGATCTGATAACTCCTTCAGGGGTTGTCTAATCTTGGTCTACTCTGTTTTCAAATAGCATCATTATTCATAAATACAGTTGAAACTCGATAGTTCAAACTCGCGTTAGTTTGAACATACCCATATTTCAAAGTTAAAACGTGGCTTAGCCACGTTTTAACTTTGAAATACGGGTACGTTTGACTTTTAAAAAGTGAGACCGACTTATCGGAATTCAAGTTATGAAATATTGTAAATATGGATTAAAGCAAGTTCCAAGTATTGAGATACGACTGTAGTAGGAGATGGGTTTATTTCCACTGTTTTAGGCAAACACATCTAAAGCTGGAGATCCAATATCCGACCTGTTTGCTGAGGAGTTTTCAGATGAAATGGCCAAAGAGTTTGAAGATGCCATGAAGCAGTTCATGGCCAATGACCCGGCCATGTTACAACAGATTGAGAAGTTAGCAGAAGCTGCTGGCAGTTCAGGTTAGACTCACTTTAGGCAAGAACCTGTAATTAAGGGATATATTGAATCTTTTTTGTATCCATAGAGTTGTGAAAAAACCCAACCTGGTTACACTGTATGAAATCATGAAGTGGTTTCATACTAAAGTATGACCAGATGCATGAAGCAGGATGCCAAATGATGTCACTGGCGATGATTTTAGTACAAACTCAAGTCAGATTCTCTATTTAATTTCTGTTGTACATTGATTCAGTAGTGATCGAATATTAACTTATATTTACCCTTTACTCCATAGACTGTTTAGAAGACAGATGATCATTTAAAGCATGTTGAAAGTAATGCAGAATGCACCTTAAGGCATATTCTGCTTTACCTTCAGCCTGCTTTAAGTTACCATCTGCTAGGTTATAGAAAATAGAGTAAAGGGTTAATGCGACTCAATTTGTATAGTGTCACTGAAATCCAAACAACGATGGCAATTTTATGTAATTTGAGTTTTATAAAAAGGAAACGTTTTTTCTGTAGAGATATTGAATTTAATAAAACTCCTTTTCTTCTTAGGGGATGCTGAGGGACAAAAAGAGTTTGACGATACACTAAAAGAAACATTAAAAGGACTAGCTCACAACACAGAGGGATTGCAGGTAAGATTATAAATGTTTTATGTGGCCAATTTCACAAACCATCTTACAGAGTGTCTTAACCAATTACTTCAAAGACACACATTTTATGCCCTTAATTTATTCCTCCACTGAAGAAAAATATTTCCACTTAATACTATACGCAGTAATGAATATGCATAACAGGAAATATGTTCTATATCCTAGCAGATATTCATGACTGTATTAATTTGAACTAAAGTTTTCAGTGGAGGAATAAATTAGAGGCGTAAAAATATGTATCTATGGAGTAAGGGGTTAAATTCCACAGAATTTTATTTATATCTCTCAGCCTGTCTATCTGTGGGTTGAATTTTTGTAATGGCTCCTTTAGGGGGAATGCATTCATTCTGACAGGGCTCCAGATATTGGAAGTATGTCAAAAGTAAGAACCTTAATGTCTGCTTTAAACCCTATGGTGTGACTACTCATTAGACTCCCCTCTTCGAAACAGTTCTAATAAGTACAGGGCTCCAGAAAAGAGGTAGTTATTTCAACAAATCCAACATTTTCTCACTCTTTTTAGCACCAAATCCTATGGTGTTACTACTCATTAGAATCTTCTCGAAGAGACGATTCTAATGAGTAGTGACAACATAGGGTTCAATTTAGAAATAAAGATTTTAGTTTTGAAAAACTACTCTTATCTGGTGCTCTGTAAGTAGTAACAGTGTAGGATTCAGTGTACTCCCTGTTATCTGAAGCCCTGATTTATTCAGCATTACCCACTATATACTTGTTTTACTACAGGATACTGCTGGACAAAATGTTCAAGATGATATGATGAAGATGTTTTCTGGTATGGGTTTGGAGGGTGGTATGGGTTTGGAGGGGAGCGGGCCTGATGATGGTTTCATGCCCATGATGCAGGGAATGATGAAAACCTTGTTGTCTAAGGAAGTTCTGTATCCATCATTGAAAGACATCTCGGATAAAGTAAGTGGTATATAGAGCTCCAGATAAGGGGAGTATTTCAAAAACTAAACTCTTTATTCCGCATTAAACCTATGGTGTCACTACTCTTCGAGACGATTCTAATGAGTAGTCACACCATAGGATTTGGTGTTTAAATGCTGGAACTAGTAAGAAAATTTTGGATTTGTTCTGTTTACTCACTCTTATCTGGAGCCTTGTTAAATAATTAGCTATGTCATGTTAGAAGGACAAGTGCTGCTACAGTTCAAACAGTGCAGACCCAGATCAGTATGATCTACTCTCCGGCTTGACACTGAAACAAACAAACAACAAAAAATCACTATTTTTAGCTCGCCTATTCGGAGAATGGGGGGGGGGGGGGGGGCTTATGGAATCACCCCGGCGTTGGTTTTTCATGGTTAAAGTTTTGGGGTAAGTGTTGTAATGCACTAACACTATATGAAATATTTGCATTAGAAAACTGATATTTGGAATGGAGGTGCTCTGTGGGTTGAACATTGATGTTGTGTAGTTAAAATTAAAGAAAAGAGTTAAATTTAGTCAAAATTTCACCTTTTGTGGACTTAGGTTTTTCGGCTGATTTCTCATGGTTAAAGTTTTGGGGTAAGTGTTATAATGCACTAATACTACATGAAATATTGGTATTAGGAAGCTGATATTTGGAATGGAGGTGCCCTGTGGGTTAAACATTGACTTTGCATAGTTAAAATTTAAAAAAGAGTTTCAATTTAGTCAAAATTACACCTTTTGTGGACTAAGGTTTTTCGGCTGATTTCTCATGGTTAAAGTTTTGGGGTAAGTGTTGTAATGCACTAATACTACATGAAATATTTGTATTAGAAAGCTCTGATATTTGGAATGGAGGTGCCCTGTGGGTTGAACATTGCTGTTCTGTAGTTAAAATTTTAAAAAAAGTTTAAATTTAGTCAAAATTACACCTTTTGTGGACTTAGGTTTTTCGGCTGATTTCTCGTGGTTAAAGTTTTGGGGTAAGTGTTGTAGTGCACTAATACTACATGAAGTATTTGTATTAGGAAACTGATATTTGGAATGAAGGTGACCTGTGGGTTGAACATTGATTTTGCGTAATTAAAACTAAAAAAAAGTTAAAATTTAGTCAAAATTTTACCTGTTTTAGACTTAGAGTTTTGGGACTGAAATTTCATAGTTAGTTATGGAGTAAGTGTTGGAATGCACTTATACTACATGACATATTTGCATTAATAAGCTGATATTTGGAATAAAGGTTCCCTGTGGCTTGAATATCAATGTACTGATACACTTTTCTATTGATAGTTACCTATTTAAGAAAGGTTTAGTTAGGCGAGCTTTGCTGTTCTCCAACAGCTCTTGTTTAATCATGCTATTGATCTTTTAATTATTTGACTCATTTTAAAGTTGATTTTACAAACTAACTATAACAATTTTATAATCTTGGTAATAATATTGAAAGAATTTCCATGTTCCCATGTAACTCCATAATGTATCATGTTTATTGTGAATGTAGTTATTTGTCTTTTCTTGCTTTGTAGGAACATTTATATAATTTCATGTGAAGCGCTTTTGAACGCACAACTCCTGTGTGAAAAGAGCGCTATATAAATCGGGTATAATAATAATAATAATAATCAGCATTTATTTTAAGCATTCACCTGTCAAAATGCAGATACATTTTCCTATGAATCTTAAATATGAAAAGACCTCAAAAGGCGTATCTATAGGGAAAACGGTTAAGAACTGATGTCCATTGCAAATAACTTGGATCTAGACAAAATGCCATGCAAAATGATAACCCTTTCCACGTTTAACTCATGGGCAGACAGAATACCTTGGCCAAGTTGTATAACCATTCAGATTTCCTCAGACTACTTGGAGTTATATCCCTTTAGTTCCTAAAATATTGTTGGACTTAAAATATTCTTTACTGATTACTGTGCTATCTTTTCAAGTTTTTGTGCAGTGAAACCTAAGTTCAGTTAAAACTACAAGGAGCAGTTTTATTCATGAAAATAGTTAAATGCAAATCACTCCTAAAAGAGTTTCTGAATTATTTTTGTTCTGCATTTATTTCTCACCGGTCATTAAGAATTTCCACTAAAGCTTCTTTTGAATGGTCACTTAACCCTTAATTAATTGAATATCTATTTGACTGTAAAACTTCTGCTATGAACATCTATCATCTGACCCATTACATTTGCTAGAGAGAAAATTATTCCCCAGAAAAGAGTGCCTTCTCAACTATCATGTCATGTCAGACATATCCTATAAGAAAACGGTGTAGACCCTAATCAGACAGCTCCTTCAGGAGCTGTCTGATTAGGGTTTACACGGTTTTCAAAACATGTCAATATACATATAAGCTGTTAGCAGGAGAAGGGATATCACACGTTAGACTGAATTGTTCAATATTTTTTCAGTATCCCGATTGGCTCAAAGACAACAAGGATAAGATAGAGGAGAAAGAATACAACAACTACAACGCACAATACGAACTCATCACAAAAATCCTTACAGCCTTTGACCAAGAGAAGGAGTCAGATGCCCAAGAAGTGAAAGACAAACGGTTTGAAAATATCATGGATATGATGCAAAAGGTATGAACACAGTCAGTCAGTACATGTATATGCATAGAGGAAAGTCCCTCTGTTACAACCACTCAGAGCAAGAGGCATTGATGGTGTTTAACCCATTGCTCCATAGCCTGTTTCTAGTTTTGAAGACAGGTGACCACTTATAGCAGGTTGAAGGTAAAACAGAATGTGCCTTTAGGCACATATTGATTTTCTTCTAGTCTGTTTTAAGCTACTGTCTGCTAGAATATAGAAAATATTTCTTATGGTTAATAATGCATATTAATGCAGCAATAGGTTTAGAAAAATGCTTATAACTCCTATATCCTTTGATGTATTGCTTTCATATTTGCTATGCTTATTGACCAGACTTTTCCATGCATGCAAAAAGTTTGATTCTTGTAACCTTTAATTTAGGGCCTGTGTTAAGGTTTCAAAGTCTATGTTCAGGTTTCAAAAAATGATTGTAACTCCTATATCCCTGTGATCTTGACCTCAGACTCTTCTTTTAAGTTTTGAAATGTGATGCCAGGGAGCTTGGTTGTCTCTCTGACAACTCAGTTTGTTGTTGACTATTTCTTTAATGCAATATATTGTAAAATGACAAACAGTGGGGACCTTGATCAGAGGGCTCCTGTTGAAAAATAGGAGCCATCTGATCAGCGTTTACATTGTTTACAGTGGAGAATCTGTTATTCTTTCCCAATAAACGCGTTTACGCTAAACTATTATTTTCACTGCAAACAGTTTGGAGCCAGATCAGACGCCGGGTAACCCGGCGTCTGATCAGGCTCCGAACTGTTTGCCACCAAGATAAACATGAATTATCAGAATTGTCAAAAAGTTGTACTTTTCTACGTTTTAGTGTTTTGCGTTTGCGTAAGTTTGCGTATAAACGGGAAAGAATAACAGATTCTCCACTGTACATAGCACAAGTGTACTCTTCAAAAGTATACTGTGCATATACAGTTTATTAGGGCTGAGTGAGTTTAAGTAAAGTGAAAGTTAATCATAACCTCTTCTCTGGCCTTGAAATTAACTAAAAAACCTTTCAGTAATAGTGATAAAAATAGGTCGAAGCTGAAAGAAGGATGAAAGTAAAGCAGACTTTCAGTAGCGACCTGCCTTAGGTGCTTATTTTGCTAAGAGGAAAAATTGGTCTAATGTGCTTGTATCAGCAATAAGGTTAAATGCCTTTTGCGAAAAAACCAACACACATTTCCTTTCTTCTGAACACATTTTTGCCCTCAAGTAAACCAGCTGGTCGTCAGTCTCCTTAAGGTAACTCATTACCCCATAAATATGCCTTTTTACGCCTTTGATTTATTTCTTCACTGAAGAAAATAGATCCACTGTAAACAATAACGATTTATGCACCATAAACTATATTTCTTTTATCCCAGCACATGGTAGCTTAAGGCACATTCTGCTTTACTTTCAGCCTGTTTTAAGTGATCACCTGCCTGCAAAATTAGAAATAGGCTATGGGGTAAAGGGTTAAGTCACCACCCTCAGACCTATCTATTGGGTTAATGCAAGTATGATTTGTACCTTTCAGATGCAAGACCTGGGTCAGCCACCTAAAGACATAGTTGGAGATATGGCGCCAGGTTTACAGTTTGATGCTAATGGAGTTCCAAAGTTTCCCAGTTCGCCGGAAGCATGTAGCATTATGTGAAGCAATTGTGATAAAACTTGGTCAAAGAGGTTGATACATACAGTGGAGAATGTGTTATTCTTTCCCAACAAACGCGTTTACGCTAAAACTATTATTTACAATACAAACAGTTTGGAGCCAGATCAGACGCCGGGTAACCCGGCGTCTGATCAGGCTCCAAACTGTTTGCCACCAAGATCAACATGAATTATCAGAATTGTCTAAAAGTTGTTCTTTTCTACGTTTTAGTGATTTGCGTTTGCGTACGTTTGCGTTTAAACGGGAAAGAATAACAGATTCTCCACTGTAGCCGGTGCAGTTGAGTAGTGGTTTTGTTTTCAAGCTACACAGTGATTGACAATGATGATACTGTACACTATAACCACTATTACTTCTACAGACAATCTTGTACTGTAAAACCTGTCTATAAAGACCACTGAAAGTAACACTAATTTATGGTATTAACCCTTAGCCCGCCAAATAAATTGTTGTCTGCTATATTTCTCGTCTGCTTCAAGTTTCAAAGTTGCTCAAAATTGCTGGAAATGTTGTCCGAGTGTCAAACAGCTTGGATCCGGATGAGACGCCGAGTTACTCGGCATCTCATCCGGATCCAAGCTGTTTGCATATGGAGCTACAGTCGTGAGTGGCAGGCTAAGGGTTAACCCTTTACCCCATAGCCTGTATTTAATTTTGAGAACAAGTGACTACTTAAAGCAGGCTGAAAGTAAAGCAGAATGCACCTGAAGGCGAAAATTCTGCTTTACTTTGATCCTGCTTTAAGCTACCATATGCTAGAACATAGAAAATATTCCTCATGATACATATTCATAACTGTATAGGTTTGAACTATTTTCTTAAGCTGAGGAATAAATTTAATGCGCTAAAATACGCTTCTAATGGGGAAAGGGTTAAGGTAGGTGGTAGCTTAAAGCATGATGTAAGTAAAGCAGAAAGTCTAGTCTATTTTTAACTATTTAAGTGTGTTTTTCGATATATTGCAAAATGACAAACCGTGCAGACCCTGACCAGAGAGCTCCTGTGAGAGTAGCTGATCTTGGTCTAGACTGTTTGCAGAAGACAAGTGTACTCTTCACAGGTACTCTGTTTGAGATTGACATGTATACTTGCCATTAGGGCTCAATGGGTTAATAAGAGACATTTGATGGGACAACAGGTCTTATGACATCAACAATAACATTGAAAAGTATTGCTGCAATTAGCACAGATTGTGTTTATACTGTATAAATGTTGTAGCTTACCTGGGTCTACCCTGTTTGATACGATCAAAGGCCTGTTTTCTCACTAAGGCAGGGCTCCAGATAAGAATAAGTGAACTTATTAGTTCCAAAATGTTCACCTTTATGCCTAACAAAACCATATGCTGTGACTATTCATTAGAATTGTCTCTTTGAGACAATTCTAATAAATAGTCCCATCATAGGGTTTAATTGAGAAATTAAGGTGTTGGTATTTGAAAAAAACAAACTCATCTTATCTGGAGTTCTGTGAATATGCTCATTTTCTAGTTACATTCTGTTAATGATTTTGTTTGTTGCATTTGTTATGTTAGATACTTGAAGTTGACACATTTCATAAAATAACTGCTATTATGACAACTTAGATGGTGGCTTCACTTTTAAGGGCAGGTCAATGATAAATGAAAGGTGAAAGTTACTTCCAAACTGCTATAAGTACCATCTCTAATTAACTAAATCAACTCATTGTTCTTTGAGTGGCCATAACAATGTGATTTTAAGAGCTTTAACTATCTCTAAATAAATGTGCACTAATTTGTTGATTTATTTAGTATTTTACCTGTAAAATTTGCTGAGCTCTTTTCTGACCAGCCATCTTTTGACAGGTAATCTGTATCTGTATCAATACGTCGTAGAATCCTATAAAGGCTTTTACATGATGAATAGTGGCAAGTTTTAATGTTCATATATGTATATTGTACATATTTATGTAGTATGAAAACAAAAGCTCTGTGCACTCCCAATATTTTGTGATATACTTCCAGTATATATGGTGTATTGTGGCTGTCTAATGATAGGTGTATTGTTGAGGCATTATATGAATTATAGCTCTAGATAGGGTGGGTATTCCTTATAATAACTTCCATATATGTCTCCTTAAAACCCTACGCCATGACTACTTATTAGTCTCATTTCTTAAAAAGAATTCTAATGAGTAGTCATGGTGCAGGGTTTTGTGAAGATATATAGAGGATAACTGTTTTTTTTAATGTAAGATCGAAATTTAATCCATTGAGTGAACATCAGACGTTATATTTTCACGAATGACGAAGCCACAAGTGAAAATATAATAGTATCATGTTCACGAAATGGATTAAATTCAATCTTACACTGAAAAAATACAGTTATTCTATTTATTTATGCTTTTAAGCCACTTTTTAAACGAAATTGTTTGGCAATTCAAAGCGAGAGTACACTATTTATCCCGTGTTGAGCCCTAAGTTTTATATCGAACGCATGTGCGTGGCAGTTGGCAGTACAATGACGTCACTTATTTATTAATTTGACGTCAACGGAATTACGTCGTTACTTCCGATCTTGGATTTGTGTTCTTCCGTTGAGTGGTTCGCGACAAAACGGACTGCCGGAATTAAACGGTAAGACACAATTGACTACGATTCTTGGGGAGCCCTACGGGGAAAACTTATAAAAGAAGCACGAGCGATGATAATCCCACTGCTTGAAGCAGTGGATTATCAAGTGGTAATCCACTGCTTTTTCCTGGTAATCCATCGAAAAGCATAAATAAAACCTATTACTCCATATATAATAGTATAATCTTTTCCTCCACTAAAGAAAATAGTTTTACTTTACCGTATACTGTCATGAATATGCACCACAAGAAATATTTCCTATTAGCAGATGAAAGCTTAAAGCATGCTTAAAGTAAAGCTGTATGCTCCGAGCATTTAACTTTACTTTAAGCCTGCTTTAATCCATTTCCCCATAAATACGCCTTTTTACACCTCTAATTTATCCCTCAACTGAAGTAAATAGTTCCAATTCATACAGTTGTGAATATTTTACTTTTAGAAATGATTTCTATTTTCTAGCAGCTGAAAGCTTAAAGCAGGATGAAAGTAAAGCACAATGCACCTTAAGGCCCATTCTGCTTTATTTTCAACCTGCTTTAAGTAGTCACCTGTCTTCAATTCTAGAAACAAGCTATGGGGTAATGGGTTAAGCAACCATCTGTTTTGAATATTGATAACAAGATATTGGTGAAAAGGGTAGGGGAGATACTTTTGGGTATGTTTAGTTTACCCACGCTTATCTGGGGCACTGTGGGTGAATGGTAGTGAAAATGTGTGTGTGTGTGTGTTTGTGATTTCATCATATAACGTTCATAAGGCCTTTGTGACTGACATAAAGGATGTTTCACAAGTTGTCTTGTAAGATATAGTTTTATGAACTCATCAACCCCTGGACATTTTCACTGAGTCTAGTCCATATTTGACTATTCAGGGCTGTGTTTACAAAAATATTGCAAAATGACAGATTAAAGCCAAATCAGAGTGCCCCTGAAGGAGCCTCCTGATTTTGGTCTACACTCTTGGCACAGGGCAAGTGTACTATTCATCCCAACCCATATAAACACATAACAATTTGACTGTAGAATGTGGAATTATTTCAAAAGTTACAGGGGTAAACAAGCTCAACACAGTTGGATATACATGTATACATGTAGATGGTTTGCACTCTGGGTTATGAGGGAATGGCAGGGCTCCAGATAAGAGGTAGTTTTTTCAACAAATCCCACATTTTCTCGCTATTTTTAGCACCAAATCCTATGGTGTTACTACTCATTAGAATCGTCTCGAAGAGACGATTCTAATGAGTAGTGACACCATAGGGTTTAATTCAGAAATAAAGATTTTAGTTTTTGAAAAACTACCCTTATCTAGTGCTCTGAATGGGTTAAACAACGTTAAAGACCCAGCTTTAGCAATAAAATAATGTAAAATCAAGAATATATGTGGTGTCTGGAATGTTCAGGCATCGGTACGTTAAGACCATAAACCGTGTATTTGCACTATTATTATGTTGGGTGAATGATGTATGATTGAATGTCTTGTGTAAGTTATTTCAAGTTCACATTATTGTTATATTTCATTTTAATTTTCTGCATACCCAGACTGCCATATCATAAACTTGATGTGCCTGTTTTATATAAGTAATTCCAAGTAAAATTTCAATATAATTCCCGAGTGTTATCGTTCCATTTGAATCCAGGTATACCGGTTCAGTGTACAGTAAAACCTCTCTATTACGACCACAAAATAATGTTAATTGTTAGAGTGTTTACGATAGGTGACTGCTTAAAGCAATGCGACAGTGAAACAGAAAGCTCCTTTAGGAGCTTTCTGTTTCACTGTCACCTTGCTTTTAGATGTCACCTGTCTATTATACAATCAATTAACCTTCGTTTTAGTGGTCGTAATAGCGAAGTTTTACTGTATCTGTTTGAGCATACACTGCTTCTACCAATGCATTTGCATGACTCCAGTTATAGGATGTAACTAAGTACAGTAAAAACCTCTCTATTACGATCACTAAATCATGTTATCTAATAGATGTTTAATGCAGGTGGCTATGTAAAGCAAGGTGAACTTTAAACAGAAAGCTCCTTCAGGAACTTTCTGTTTTACTGTCACCTTGCTTTCAGCTTTCAGCTGTCTTTTATACAGTGGGGAATCTGTTATTCTTTCCCGTTTAAACGCAAACGTACGCAAATGCAAACGCACTAAAACGTAGAAAAGAACAACTTATGGACAATTCTGATAATTCTTGTTTATCTTGGTGACAAACAGTTTGGAGCCTGATCAGACGCCGGGTTACCCGGCGTCTGATCTGGCTCCAAACATCTGGCTCCAAACTGTTTGCACTGGAAATAATAGTTTTAGCGTAAACACGTTTATTGGGAAAGAATAACAGATTCTCCACTGTACAATCAATAGCCATTGTTTTAGTGTTCATATTTGAGAGGGTTTTTACTGTACTTGAAGCATTACTCCATAAATATGCCTTTTGTTGTCTTAATTTATTCGTCCACGGAAGAAAATGGTATCACTTTATACAGTAATGAATATGGATAAACAAAAATTCTATATCTTAGCAGATGGTAGCTTAAAGCAGGCTGAAAGTAAAGCAGAATGTGCCTTTTTGCACATTCTGCTTTACTTTCAACCTACTTTAAGTGGTCACCTGTCTTCAAAACTAGAAACAGGCCATGGGGTATTGGGTCAAATCATTTCTCTACCAATCTCTATATTGTTACGACTCTTTAGAATCATTTCTGAAGAATAGTCACAATCCACAGGAAAGTTTAATGGCAACACGAAGGAGTTACACGGCATCTCATGTGACTCCACAACTGTTTGTAATGGAAATAACAATTGAGGACAAAATTTAACGCACTTACATGTATCTTATTGAGAAAGAATTAAGTTTTCCCCCATAGAAGCATAGCAGTAATGACATATTTGAGAACAATTGTAGATCTCCTGCAGTATAAGGGCTTTTGAATGCACAACTCCTATGTGAAAAGAGTGCTTTATAAATCTGGTGTAATAATAATATGCCACAATTAGATCACACGGTACTCTAGAAGTGATTAATTTCTGAAAAATCTGAAATTTCTTGATAGTTATCAATTTAATTATTCACTGTTAAATAATTGTTTTAGTGTATCTTATTTTAATTGAGGGCTTATTTGTTTTCTTTGTAAGACTTTGTTAAGAGTATCAGGGTTCCAGATAAGACGTAGTTATTTCAACAAATAATACATTTTCTCACTTATTTAGCACCAAATCCTATCATGTTACTACTCATTAGAATCGTCTCTTCGAGACGATTCTAATGAGTAGTGACACCATAGGTTTTAATTCTGAAATAAAGATTTTAGTTTTTGAAAAACTACCCTTATCTGGTGCTCTGAGTATTAATATATAATACATATAATTTATAAAATACATGTGTGAAAATACAGCCACTATGGAGGTTATCATAGCCAGGTGACTGTTAACCCTTCCCCCCATAGAAGCGCTTTTTAGAGCATTCAATTTATTCCTCCACTGATCAAAATAGTTCCAATTTATGCAGTCATGAACATGTAATAAAAAAAATAGTTTCTAAATCTTAGCAGATGGTAGCTTAAAGCAGGCTGAAAGTAAACCCAAATGCGCCTTACGGCACATTCAGCTTTACTTTCAACCTGCTTTAAGTAGCCGTCTGTCTTCAAAACTAGAAACAGATTATGGGGAAAAGGGTTCGATGTAGAATAAAAATAGCAGGAGCTTTCTGCATTATTTTTATCCAGCATTTAGCAAAAAAATGTATAAGAGACTACTTATTTAAACCATTCCCCCATAAATATGCCTTTGATTTATTTCTCCATAGAAGAAAATAGTTCCAATTTATACAGTCATGAACATGTACCAAACGAAATGTTTTCTGTATTCTAGCAAATTTTAGGTTAAAGCAAGCTGAAAGAAAAGCAGAATGCGCCTTAAAGGCCCATTCTGCTTTACTATCAATCTGCTTTAAGTCACCATCTATCTTCAACACTAGAAACAGGCTATGGGGTAATGGGTTAACCCTTAGCCTGCCACTCACGACTATAGCTCCATATGCAAACAGCTTTGATCCGGATGAGACGCCAAGTAACTCGGCGTCTCATCCGGATCCAAGCTGTTTGACACTCGGACAACATTTTCAGCAATTTTGAGTAACTTGGAAGCACTTTGAAACTTGAAGCAGACAAGAATAATAGCAGACGACAATTTATTTGGCGGGCTAAGGGTTAATGGTCATTTAAAATGGGTTTGACTGTTATTGTACATGAAATTTCTCTGAGTTTCTTCCAATATGACTGAATGTTCATTCATTCCCGAATGTATGTTATTTTATACACATTAAATCAAGACATTGCTACAATCAGGTTGCAGTAGTTGTACTTTATTTATTTCCTTAAATATGCTGTCCTTGTTGATTAGTTGCAGCTTGAATTCTTTATTCTTCTCTTGTTTACATGGTTTGGCTTGCAATCACAATGATACCTAGCAATTGGGTGTCTTAACCCTTTGAACCCTAGTCCCGCATTTAGGCGTCCTTTTCAAACAGTGTACATGTGAATAGTACACTTGTCCTATGCAAACAGTGAAGGCCCAGATCAGAGGGCTCCGAAAGGAGCCCTCTGATCAGGGTCTTCACTGTTTGTCATAATGCCAAACATTGACAAAAATAACCCTTAAAAGTCAGAAATGGACTAGACTAAAATGGAAACTGGAATTGTCCATTTAAAGTTTCAGGGAGGAAAGAGTTAATCCGCATCCCATTACTCCAGAAATATGCATTTTTCGCCTTTAATGTATTCCTCAACATAAGAAATTAGTTCCACTTTATACAGTCATTATCATGGGCCATAAAAAAATATTTTCTATTTCTGACCACATGAGTAGCTAGAAGCAGGCAATAAGGACCATTCTATTTTACTTGCAACCTGCTTAACTCTTTCTTCCCTGAAACGTTAAATGGACATTTCCAGTTTCCGATTTAGTCTAGTCCATTTCTGACTTTTAAGGGTTGTTTTTGTCAATGTTTGGCATTACGACAAACAGTGAAGACCCTGATCAGAGGGCTCCTTTTGGAGCCCTCTGATCTGGGTCTTCACTGTTCGCACAGGACAAGTGTACTATTCACATATACACTGTTTGAAAATGACGCCTACATGCGGGACTAGGGTTCAAAGGGTTAAATAGTTACCTGTTTTCAAAACTAGAAACAGACTAATTGAGTAAAGGGACTATATACTGGTAAGTGCTGACTTTCCAATAGACTCTTCTATTATCTAAACAAGGATTAGTGTACATTGATTCTTGAGGGGTTTGTCCCAAAAATATTTGACATATTTCTCTCTCATTACTTTCATCGAAAACAGTTCAGAACTTCAGACCCTGATCAGAGAGACAGAACTCCTCTGATTTGGTTATACAGTCATGATGTATATACATGTACTCTTTTCCCTCACAGTAAGAATTAACCCATTCAGCTACTCCTGACAAAAATGTTGTTTCATGTATCTACCCGATGATAATAGTTTGTACAGGAACTTTCTGTATTACTTTTTACCTGCATTAAGCCACCATCTGTTTAAACTACAGAATGGTTTTCTTGGCTGCTGTACACATAGCCTGTTTCTAGTTGTGGAGATGGTCAACCACTTAAATCGGGTTGAAATTAAGGCACATTCTGCTTTCCTTTCAGCCTGCTTTAAAGTACCATCTACTGGGATATAGAATATAATTATTTCTTATGGTGCATATTCATGCCTGTATAAGTCAGAACTATTTTCCTTAGTGGGGGAACGGATTAAAGGTATAACAATGCATATCTATGGTGTAATGGGTTATCTGGATCATTAGATCATGTTTCTGTTTATATTGTATTAGATTGAGATCATCCCCTCTGTCAGGAACTAAAAGGAAGACAGGTTGATGGTTTTGATCCCATGCGCTGCTTTTCAATGAATGGGGTTAGTCGAAATCATCTTCCTCAAATCATAATCATCTCATCTCTCTATCATCTCTCATCATTTATTGGTGGCAGCGCTATATGACCTATTTTGTGTCGCATTGCCGTAAAACCCAACTCATCCTTTAGACCATGGGAGTAAAAAACTCATTGAGAAATATAACAAAGATTATGGGAATTAACATTTTATTTATCAATGATAAATGAAGACAAATTTAGTGCTATGATAAAACAATAGATGAACTACAGTCAAACCTTTGAAAACTGTAGCCTTTGGAACTGAGAATAAAGTCAGGGTTTACAGAAGTCTCAGGATTAGGGAGGTCAGGGATAATATATAACTGGGGAGGTTTAGCAGCCATTGCATAGAAGCTGACTTTGTAGTTGTTTAAGACAGTCGGCAGCTTAATGCAGGACAGCAGTAATCCAGAAAGCTCCTGAAGGAGCTTTCTGAATTACTGCTGTCCTGCATTAAGTAGTAACCTGTCGTAAGAGCTCTTTATATCTCTTTGTTGAAGGATTGGTTAGCAAGTTAAATAGATGTTCAGAACTGGTTTTTCAAGGACTGAATTTGGTTTTCAATGACTTCCGGTATTCATTGACTTTTGGTTTCAGAGACTTCCAGTTCTCAGAGGTTATACTGTACTTTCTTGATGACTTTGTGTATCGCCCAGATTAAAAAAATATATCACCAAACTTTATTCTGTTATAAAGAAAAGTGCATCTTATCATCATCTAATACATTGTCTATAGATGTTCATAGTTCGTAGACGCCTCGTTGTAGATGCTGTGATCAGACCCAGAGTAACCCTGTTTCTGTTCTGCAGCCAAACTATTTGATCATTCCTATTGAACAGAATAAGGGATATTTATATCTGCAGGTTGGTTCCCCTCTTTTCTATATTGCATTGAGCAGAAACAGGGATCAAAAGTCAATATTGTAGAAATACATGTAAGTCGTGTTGGGATGAAGTTTGCGATAGATGGGTTAACCATTTCCTCAGCATCAGGGCCATAGGCTACCTTTAACTCTTTCCTCCCTGAAGCTTTAAATGGACAATACCATTTTCCATTTTAGTCTAGTCCATTTCTAACCTTTAAGGGTTGTTTTTGTTAATGTTTGGCATTATGACAAACAGTTAAGACCCTGATCAGAGGGCTCCTTTTGGAGCCCTCTGATCTGGGTCTTCACTGTTGGCATAGGACAAGTGTACTATTCACATGTACACTGTTTGAAAAGGACGCCTATATGCGGGACTAGGGTTCAAAGAGTTAACCCATTACTCCATAAATACACTGTTTATTTATTCCTTCACTGAAGAAAACAGTTCCACTTTATAAAGTCATGAGTATGTGTCATAAGAAATAATTTCTATACTCTAGCAGATCTTTGCTTAAAGCAGGCTGAAAGTAAAGCAGAATGCCCCCTAAGGCGCATTCTGCTTTACTTTCAACCTGCTTTAAGTAGTCACCTATCTTCAATACTAGAAAGAGGCTATGGGGCAATGGGTTAACTTACTCCTCCCAAACAGTGCCAAAATTCAATATACATGTATGTTATATTGATTGTGTTGAATACAGGTACGTGACATATGCTGGGCAGCTAAATACATGATTGACTGAAGTAGGTAAATATTGGTACTTTTTGCATGTGTTCACTCATCATTCATTGTAAGGTCAAGGATGGCAACAGCTTGTATTGTCTACTGTAGCCCAAGTCCAGCTCAAGACTACTGGAATCCAAGCTGCTCTCACATCTTGCCTACACTTTCAATCTTTACATAATATGAAATAGGCACAGCCTATCGGTGAGCACAGCTTTGAATTAAATTGAAGTTAAATTTTGCTTTAGTTAAATGATCAATATATTTTAATCAAACACATAGATCTACTAGTACAGTAAAACCTCTCTGTTACGACCACTAAAACAAAGGCTAATTGATTGTATAAAAGACAGGTGACAGCTTAAAACAAGGTGGCAGTAAAACAGAAAGCTCCTGTAGGATCTTTCTGTTTTACTGTCACCTTGCTTTTAGCAGTCACCTGTTCTTTACCCCTAATAATTAACACAATTTAGTGGTCGTCATAGAGGGCTTTTACTGAATTTCAAAGTTGTATCAACTATATCCTATAAGAGAATCCAGGAAAAAATTGTTCCATTCTAGGTGTATTTTTTCTGTTCAGTGCTTCTCGGAACAGGGTTTGGGTTTTATACCCCCTCAATGAAAATAAACTTTACAGAATATATGTGTAGGATGATCTCATATTGTTTATGGGATGGTCTAATATGGTTGGTTGTCTGTAATACTGTAGTAACTCTCTTCTTTATCCATATAGAGTTACTGCAGTCTTCCAACTAACCTTTGATAATGTAGGTACAGTACCTCGCTATTACAACCACTTAAACCAAGGCTAAATGATTGTATAATAGACAGGTGACAGCTTAAAGCAAGGTGACAGTGAAACAGAAAGCTCCTAAAGGAGCTTTCTGTTTCACTGTCACCTTGCTTTAAGTGGTCACCTATCGTAATCACCCTAAAAATTACCAAAATTAAGTGGTCATAATAGAGAGGTTTTACTGTACATACAAGTAACTGCTTCATCAACTTATAACCAGGTCCAGCCCAGTCACATTTTTATCAGGCAGTTACAAATAGTCAACATCAACTTCAAGTGTAAGTGAAGTTATATAGAAAAACAAGTTACACATACAGGAACCTGTTTACATAATTTCTGCTTCTAATTTGCTGCAAAAAATAGACGTGTTGCTATCAAAAGTATTAAAAACCGTTGGTTTTAAAGCAGGTGTATGTTTTAAGGCTTAAAGCCCCCAAAATAAAAAAATGTCCTGCTTTTAAGTGCCATCTGTTTTTAACACAATCATTGTGTATTTCCTTGAACAGGGTTTTTCTGTGAGAGAAAATACATTAGGTCTACCAGCTAATCTATTTTCAAATCATATTTGAACAATAACTTCTGTATTTTGATAGTTTCATCTTTTCTTTTGTACTGATCAGTGCATAATGAAAGTATCACATAGAACATTGATATTTTTCAAGCAGAAAAATGTCATGCAAATTGTAAAATATGTCATAAAAGGAATCTCTGTAAATTGCATAGACCAACTATACACTGTAATAGTTAACAATACAAGCATAATCTGTGAACATGAGTATGACATTTTTTAACCCTTTTCCTCATAGCCTGTTTCCAGTTTTGAAGATAAGTGCCCACTTAAAGTAGGTTGAAAGTATAGCAGAATGTGCTTTAAGGTGCATTCTGCTTTACTTTCAACCTGCTTTGAACTACCATCTGATAGGCTATAAAACTATTTTTTATGGTACATGTTCATGACCATATAAACTGGAACTATTTTCTTTAGTGGAGGAATAAATCAAATGCGCTAAAAGGCGCATATATTGGGGAAAGGGTTAAACAGTTTGATAGATATTTAAATTACATTAAACACTGGATTTATCAGTCACATTTTATGAGGTTCAATACTCATATTAACACTTAAAGATAAAACAATTAATAAAAACTCTGAATATCACAAAATTAATATACAAAAATATAAGTTCAAACTATCGTGAAGGAACCACTGGATAAAGAAACATCATTGTCTCTAAGGACAGGTAACAGCAAGATGTAGGATAAGGTAATGCAGAAAGCTGATAAAGGAGTTTTCTGCATGACTCTTGCATTAAGTTGACATCTGTGCTAAAGACTAAAAATGTATGTTCTTTTCAATGATCACTTAATACAATTGTGACGTACATTTATATGAAATTCTTTCAAACTATCACATTGATTTTTTTTTTACATATTTCACTCATGAAACATACATACTTGTTATAATTACATCAAAAGAGACTATGATATTTAAAAGCTAGATAAATGTTTAATACAGGGTAAAAGTAGTGCAGAAAGCTCCTATTTGAGCTTTCTGCATATTTTTGTCCTGCATTTAAGCTGTCATATTTTCTAAATACACATGTACTACCAATAAAACTTATAAAAGTTTTACAGATTATGAAAATATTCAAATAATCACATGAAATTTGTGCATTTTAAGTACATAATATGTGTAGATTGTCTTTGATAAGGATGACTGTTTTGAAAACCTTTCAATACAAATACTTTCAGTCACTCAAGATATGGTTGTCAGGTACATGTAAAGTATTAAAAATAATTCTCCAACACTCAATGATAAAATAAAAATAACTTTAACAATGCAAATGTATAAAACAAAAGTCAATCTCAGCATTAATGAAAATATTATGCACATTGTGACACTAATTCCTGTACCATTAGTTAAGAGGATGATAACTATTCTTGCCTGTTTAACCCATTACCACATAAATACACCTTTTTATGCCATTAATTTATACCTCCACTAAAAAAAATAGTTCCTCTTTTATACTGCTATGAATATGCAACATAAGAAATATTTCCTATAAGGTATATATTCTAGCAGATGGTTGCTTAAAGCAGGCTGAAAGTTAAGCAGAATGATCCTTAAGGCACATTCTGCTTAACTTTCAATTTTCTTTGAGTGGTCATCTGTCTTTAAAGGGACTCGCAACTGGATGGTGTACTTGTAAAATAAAATACTCAAATAAAAGCAAATTTGTGGCATTATTTGGCTTCTGACATTAAAAAAATATGATCAGTCCAAAAAAAGTCTCAAGAATCGTCACCGAATCTTAGTTTTTTTAGATATTTTCCATCGTTTTTCTATAGTTACTAGTAGACGGTATAGTTGTTGTTGTTGCTTCTCTACACGGGCTCAGACATAAACCCAAGCAGAATAATGTACTATCAATCGCTACCAGTGAAGTACGTTAATTCGCTACCATATATATAGAGAGCGCTCGTAGACGAGTGGGTAAAGGCGTTTCCTTATTTTTTATGGTTGTCTCCGCATGGAGGGTCACAGGTTCGAATCCCACCAGAGCTTCTTCTTTTCTTTTTTTTTGAAATGCATTTTTTAACAGAATTTATTATCCTAAACTAAATCTTACCCATTTATATAAGCATTTGACATATATTTACAAATTACTATTGTTAATGCTAAATCTGGTTGCGAGCCTCTTTAAAGCGACTCGCAACCAGATGGTGCATTAAAAATAGTAATTTGTAAATATGTGTCAAACGCTTATATAAATGGTAAAGAATTAGTTTAGGATAAGAAATTCTGTTTAAAAAAAAATGTATTTCAATAAAAAAAAATATTGGTCTCTGGTGGGATTCGAACCCGGGGCCCGGCATTGGCGGACAGAAGGCAAAATAGGGGAAACCGCTTAGACCAATGGACCACGGAACTATCCGTTTATCTCGGATCGATTTAACGTAGTTCAATGTGTAGCGATCGAAAGTGCATACAACTTCTTAATTCGGCTCGTGTTTATGTCTGAGCCCGTGTAGAGAAGCAACAACAACAACTATACCGTCTACTAGTCGGTATAGAAAAACGATGGAAAATATCTAAAAATCTAAGATTCCTAGACGATTCTTGAGACTTTTTTTGGACTGATCATATTTTTTTAATGTCAGAAGCCAAATAATGCCACAAATTTGCTTTTATTTGAGTATTTTATTTTATTTTGACAAGTACACCATCTGGTTGCTAGTCCCTTTAAAACTGGAAACAGGCTATGAGAAATGGGTTAAATGAAACTAAAACAATGCAATAAAATGGAGAAAATAACAGTTATTTGAAAATGTTAATGACTGCTTTTAATCTGTGTGGCAAACACTCTGGATCTTGATTAACTACTGATTAGATGCTTGGTTACTCGGTGTCTGATCTGGTTCCAAACAACAATTGTTATTGGTCAAACATGTTTTCTTTGGAAAGAATAACATCCTCTCAACTTGATGTGAACCCATTACCCAATAAATACGCCTTTTTACGCCTTTAATTTATTCCCAAACTGAAGAAAATAGTTCCAATTTATACAATTTTGAATATGTATAATAAGAAATATTTTCTATATACTGGTAGATGGTAGCTTAAAGCAGGCTGAAAGTAAAGCAACCTGCTTTAAGTGGTCACCTGTTTTCAAAACTAGAAACAAGCTATGGGGTAATGGGTTAAACACCACAGGGAATACATGGGAATGTTTGAAGCCGCTGAGTTTTCAAAACACTAAATATCACTTCGATGTTCATCTGAAAATGACTTTTCCTTCTCTTAGATATATTGCAGTGGCAGTACAATCTAAGTTTCAATCATTTTAGATCAGGATAAGATGCTGAGTTCAGGGCTCCAGATAAGAGGTAGTTATTTCAACAAATCCAACATTTTCTCACTCTTTTTAGCACCAAATCCTATGGTGTTACTACTCATTAGAATCGTCTCGAAGAGACGATTCTAATGAGTAGTGACACCATAGGGTTTAATTCAGAAATAAAGATTTTATCTTTTGAAAAACTACCCTTATCTGGTGCTCTGTGAGTTACCTCACAACTCGACACTCAAATCATATTTAACCCATTACCCCATATCCTGTTTCTAGTTTTGAAAACAGGTTACAACATAAAACAGGTTAAAAGTAAAGCAGATTGCGCCTGAAGGCGCATTCTGCTTTACTTTCAGCCTGCTTTAAGCTACCATGATCTCGAAGGATATTAGAAATATTTCTCATTGTGCATATTTATAAATGTATAAAATAGAACTATTTTGTTCAGTGGAGGAATAAAATAGAGACATGAATAGGTGTATTAAATTTATGGAGTAATGGGTTAATGTAAAAACAGGGAATAAGAATTCCTTCAGCTACTACTAAACTGGTCCATTTTCAATGGTAAATCTATGAAACACAGCAAGGAGTCAATATAAAATGTTAACACTTTCAACCCTATAGCGACGAGTATACTCGTCATTAACAAATCATATACCTGTCATGAGTACGCTTGTCCTTTGCAAACAGTGTAGACCCTGATCAGAGGGCTCCTTAAGGAGCCCTCTGATCAGGGTCTACACTGTTTGTTATTTTGTAGAATATTGTTAAAATCCTCCCTTGTTATTAAAAAATAGACTATATTTAATTGTAAATTGGAATTGTCCATTTAAGGTTTCAGGGGTGAATGAGTTAAACTCTCTCCTCCATGGTGTAGGAGTCGAGCCACTGGTAGTCATTCTCATCATACTCGCTCAGGATAATGTAATCATCATCCATCAACGCCTCAAAGTGGGTAACAATCTCAGCAAATGAAGGGCGAAGCTCAGATTTTTCCCAACACTTCATCATAAGTTCATACCTGGTGGAAATAAACATAAGTGTTGTTTATGATAAAAACAATGCCCCCTCTCCACAACAACACCCAACAGGAGCCAAAGATTGGATATGTTGTTAAGACTTGTTATAGGGAGGGAAAATAAATAACCTTAGAGTGCTGAGCATGACTTTGCTTACATTTGCAAACAGTTTGAACCCAAATCAGATGCTGTGTAACTAGGTGTCTGATCTGAGTTCAAACTGTTTGCCACTCATCTTTAAGTTTCTTCAATCAAAATTTCCAATATGTAACTGAGAAAAACAGCCAATGACAATTTTAACTCTTTGCTCCCTGAAACTTTAAATGGAAAATTCCAGTTTCAATTTTAGTCTAGTCCGTTTCTGGCTTTTAAGGGTTGTTTTTGTCCATTTTCAGCATTATGACAAACAGTGAAGACCCTGATCAGAGGGCTCCTAGGAGCCCTCTGATCTGGGTCTTCACTGTTTGCATAGGACAAGTGTACTATTCACATGTACACTGTTTGAAAAGGACGCCTATATGCGGGACTAGGGTTCAAAGAGTTAAACGGACAATATTGCAGCAGTGAAAGGGTTGGACATAATTGTCTTGTCTTGTCTTGTCCGAAAAACAGCAGCAAGAATAAATATTGCTAGTTTAGTTTAAACACATTTTATTCCATAAATATACATAGAAATGGGGTTGGGCCACAGATTCGGCCCTTCCCCTAAATAAATATTGCTGTAAGAAGGGAGTTGTTTTTCGGAGGGACGTTGTAGGGATGGGTCCCTGTATAGCCATGCTAACTGTAAAATCCTAGTGTACAATAGCATAATCCTTCTCCTAGTAGTGTATATTGACGCTTTTTGAAAACAATGTAGACCTAGATCAGAAAGCTCCTTCAGGAGCTTTCTGATCAGGGTCTACATTGGCTTCTTATATGATCTGTCAACATGAGTCTGCACTCTTTCATATGGAAATATTATCTTGTTATATTAGCCAATATAATAGTTCATATGGCAAATGTTCATAATGGGCAGAGTTTTACACTAACCCTTAGCCCGCCAAATAAATTGTCGTCTGCTATATTTCTCGTCTAATTCAAGTTTCAAAGTGCTTCAAAGTTGCTCAAAATTGCTGAAAATGTTGTCCGAGTGTCAAACAGCTTGGATCCGGATGAGACGCCGAGTTACTCGGCGTCTCATCCAGATCCAAGCTGTTTGCATATGGAGCTATAGTCGTGAGTGGCAGGCTAAGGGCTAGTATGAATAAGCAGTCTACAATATTACTGATACAAAAGGCCCCTCTTTATTCTGATTTTGGCTATTATACTTTACTCCATAGATACTTATTTTTTTCGCATTTGATTTACTCCTTCACAGTAGAAAATAGTTCCAATTAATACAGTCATGTATATATATCATAAGAATTACCGGTATTTTTTTTAATATTCTAGCAGATAGTAGCTTATAGCAGAAGGTTGCTTAAAGCAGGCTGAAGGTAAAGTTGAATGTGTCTTATTGCACTCTCTGCTTAACTTTCAACCTGCATTTAGCAGCCACCTGTATTCAAAACTAGACACAGGCTATGGAGTAAAGGGTTACACCAACTATAGCATTCTGTTCTGTTCATAAAGAGCACATGAGTTACAGTACTTACATCTCCTCCCTACAATGTAGGGGCTGTGGTAGGTAGTACCCCTGTAGAACCTGTCTCATTACCTCCATGGCAGACTTGCCCTGATACGGGGTAGCACCTATAACAATATAGCAATACAGAACACAACTAAACATACTTTTTTGATTTGTACATCAGTACATCATCATATAACACATTTACAGTAATTTATTACACAAAGAAAAAAAAACCATATTTACATATACAGTAAAACCTCTCTATAACGACCACTAAATAAAGGCTTTGCCTTATTTATTGTATAAAAGGCAGGTGACAGCTTAAAGCAAGGAGACAGTAAAACAGAAATCTCCTATAGAAGCTTTCTGTTTTACTGTCACCTTGCTTTAAGCACTCATCTGTCGTAAATACCTAATAATTAACCAATTTAGTGGTCGTAATAGGGAGGCTTTACTGTACATCTGTGTGTTTTTTACCATTTTAATGTCATGTTATGCGTTTCCTATTGATAAACTTAATTATTCAAGCTAATATCAGAAAATCTACACCACATACACTGTATTTAATTAACCTTTATCCTGCTATATACATGTATATATACACGTGGATTATACGATGAGAGCTTGTTGATGACTTGTCCGGGTACAGGTTAGCTGAAATTCAACTCATAGTGTCTGAAAACTGAACTTCTAAACCTTTATCCTGCTTTAACAAATTACCCCATAAATACGCCTTTTTACACCTTTAATTAATTCCTCTACTGAAGAAAATAGTTCCAATTTATACAGTCACAAATAAATGTCATAAGAAATATTTTCTATATTCTAACAGATAATAGATTAAAGCAGGCTGAAAGTAAAGCAGAATGCGCCTTAAGGCGCATTCTGCTTTACTTTCAACCTGCTTTAAGCGGTCAGGTGTCTTCAATACTTGAGAAACAGGCTATGGGGTAATGGGTTAAGCATCTATTGAACTTTTTGAAAGACTCAGATCAGAGAGTTCCTAAAGGAGCATCCCTTGCAATTTTTCCTTGGGATAATTTTCCTTTTTTTAATAGCCAAGGAGAGAAGGGTTTCTCTGAAATATCTGGATGCTTTTGAAACCAAATTGTTGGAAAGATACCAGAAATTCCTTCAGTGTTTTATGTTCAGGACTTCCTAGCAAGGGACTACTTTCCTCAGTGTAGAAATAATAAGGAACATAAAACGAAACATTTCTTGATGTTGAGTAATCATTTAAGAGTTACTGAATTAACCCATTACCCCATAAATACATCTTTTTACGCCTTTAATTTATTCCTTTACTCAATTTATGCAGTCATGAATACATATTATAAGAAATATTTTCTATATTCTAGCAGATGGTTACTAAGCTTAAAGCAGGCTGAAAGTAAAGCAGAATTTGCCTTAGGCACATTCTGCTTTACTTTCAACCTGCTTTAAGTGGTCACATATCTCCAATACTAGAAACAGGCTATGGGGTAATGGGTTAAGAGTGACTGAATTAAATTAGAGATATAGATGTAGAATTGGTCAAAGCACTTTAATGGAGTTGAGATTAAATAAACCTCTTACCCAGGGTGACAATCTCCCAGATCAAAACTCCGTACGACCAAACATCACTCTTCTTCATGTACATGTTCTGCTCTAGAGATTCTGGAGCCATCCAACGAATTGGCAATGGACCCTGGTAAAATCAGGTTATATAATTATAACATTATTAAAACTGTATATCCAAGCTGTAAAAGTATCTTTATTAACCATTTTTAGCTTGACTATTCGAAGAATATGGAGGGCTATTACAGTCGCCCTGGCGTCGGCGTCAGCGTCGGCATTGCACTGGTTAAGGTTTTTTGTGCAACCTACAAATAAGCTTGTATTTCAACAACCAATACTTGTATTGCATTATAACTTCACCGCAGCCTCCCCACTACTGCAGCAAATCATGGCACATTTTATTATTATTTTTTTTTATTATTATTATTGGTAACTCTGGTTTGGATTTTGTGTGAGTTATGGCCCTTGATGGACTTTGAAATTTTGGTAAAGGTTTTTTGTGCAACCTAGAAATTAGCTTATATCTCTGCAACTGCTGCTTGTATGGGATTATAACTTCACCATAACATTGCCACTAGTGCAGTCAATCAAGGCAGGTAACTCAAGTTTGCATTTAGTGTGAGTTGTGGCCCTTGATGGACTTGGATATTTTGGTTAAGGTTTTTTGTGCAACCTACAAATAAGTTTATATCTCTGCAACTGCTGCTTGTATCGCATTATAACTTCACCACAACCTTGCCACTAGTGCAGTCAATCAAGGCAGGTAATACTAGTTTGCATTTAGTGTGAGTTATGGCCCTTGATGGACTTAGATATTTTGGTTAAGGTTTTTTGTGCAACCTACAAATAAGTTTATATCTCTGCAACTGCTGCTTGTATCGCATTATAACTTCACCACAACCTTGCCACTAGTGCAGTCAATCAAGGCAGGTAAAACTAGTTTGCATTTAGTGTGAGTTATGGCCCTTGATGGACTTAGAAATTACCTTATATATTAAATTAGAAATTTTATACTTAGAAATTAAAAATTCTGCTACTCTGCAAACACTGTTTTAACCAACCAAGGCAGGTAGCTCTGGTTTCAGTTTACGTTTTACATTTGAACAAGAAGAAGAAAGTTTGCTTTTCGTCAATACCAAGCTGAGACTGGAACTTCAAGTAAGTTAATAATGGATATTGTTACTCGGTATATTAATAAATGTATGCCAAGTTATTTCCAAAGTATTGTCCATGAACTTTAAATTATTTTTTCCATCTTCATAATTGGCTATGGCAGCATCCTGCAGTTTAGATCTTTTAACACACATTCCAAACTGTGTTCAACAATGTCAATACCAAGAATTACCTTAAATTTACCCTAAAAAATGAATATGCAGTATGCTGAAAGAGGGATGTCACTACTCTTGCCTCCACAGTGACACAGGTGCAAATTGTAATACAAATGTTGTAACTAGTGCAACCAATATTATTACAATTTGTACAAGTATAGTCCTATTTCTTGTTTCTTTCTATTTTCAGAAATATGAGTAACTCAGCACTTTCAAACGCCTATACAACAAGAAAATACCAATCAAACATAAAAAATCTGACCTGTCTTCATCTATTCAATTCTAAACCTCTACAAATCTATAATATTAATAAACAAACTATGCAAATTTTACGACATTAATACCATAGAACTTAAAAGTAAACTAACAATCAATATGGGTCTAATACTACACATAAATTATCATGCATACCAACTTCTTCCATAATCGTCTGCAAAAGCCATTTACAGTCATATGTGTTCAAATGACTACCATCAAACATGCTTATCCAATATATTTACATACCCTTATCAAATTTCCAATAACGAAAAAAACCTGGAAAAGTTGAGCGTGCCATCTTGCGATGGCTCTGGTTTGCTGACAGCATAACTTTATGTTTATGATTTTGGAAAAACAGTGTAGACCCAGCTCAGCCTGATACCTTGTCTTCAAAAAGCATCAATATATGCATACAGCAGAAGGGTAA
Source organism: Gari tellinella (assembly GCA_922989275.2). Classification (NCBI taxonomy): domain Eukaryota; kingdom Metazoa; phylum Mollusca; class Bivalvia; order Cardiida; family Psammobiidae; genus Gari; species Gari tellinella. The sequence goes on along the minus strand of OV277863.1, from coordinate 10,850,469 downwards.
ATCTGTCTATGTATCTTTGATTTACAGTGTTCCCTCCCTACAACGGCCCTCCTAACAACGACTCCCTCCTTACAATGACCCTTACGGCTGTTCCCCAAACAAGACAAAATGTTTAACACTAGTCTTTTACTGCTGCAATATCGTCTGCTTCATATTGTCGTCTGCTGTTTTTTCTCAAAATTACATTTTGAAGGAATAAATATAATGACAGGTGACAAACAGCTTGAATCCAGATCAGACGCCGCTGTTTGAAGATGTCAGCCAATTTCCCTCCCTGAAACGACTCCCTCTGAACAAGGCACATAATCTTTGTCTCCCATTGGGTGTCTTTGTAGAGAGGAAGCGCTGTATATGGTTAAAGTCAGTAGAGCAAATGATTTTGATCCAAGGGAACTGTTCAGTGAATGTACATGTACTGGCACTAACCTTGGAGGTTCTTTCGTAAACATCAACTCCCTCAACATCTCTGGCCAGTCCAAAATCACAGATCTTACAGGTGAAATCTGTCGCCAACAGTATGTTTCTGGCAGCAAGATCTCGATGAATAATCTGTAAAATATATAGAGATGTGTGACAGCAAATTATAACAAAATTGTTGTGATTAAGACAATAAAAATGGCTTTGTAAATCATTATGTATTATATCTAAAGATTTCAGAAAACTTTCAGAACCCATTTCCTTTCTGCTAACTGTAGCTTTCTGCATTATTTGTATCCTGTATTTAGCAACCACCTGTATAAGAGACTGCTCATGGACATGTATTATCCCATAATCACATAGCCTGTTTCTAGTATTTTAAACAGATGCACTTAAAGCAGGTTGAAAGTAAAACAGAATGCGCCTTAGAAAAGGTGCAATCTGCTTTACTTTCATCCTGCTTTAAGCTACCATTTCCTGGATTATAGCAAATATTTCTTATGGTACATGTTCATGACTGTATAAAGTGGTACTTTTTTGGTAGAGGAATAAATTAAAGACATGAAAAGGTGTATTTAAGGGATTATGGGTTAAATTAATGGTTGCTTAACCCTTTGAACCCTAGTCACACCTATAGGCGTCCTTTTCAAACAGTGTACATGTGAATAGTATACTTGTCCTGTGCAAACAGTGAAGACCCAGATCAGAGGGCTCCGAAAGGAGCCCTCTGATCAGGGTCTTCACTGTTTGTCATAATGCCAATCACTGACAAAAACAACCCTTAAAAGTCAGAAATGGACTGGACTAAAATGGAAACTGGAATTGTCCATTTAAAGTTTCAGGGAGGAAAGAGTTAAGACAGGTTTGTCTGTATGTCATTGAACAACAGCTACTACTGCAACATTGTATTTAAGGCAGATGTACTGCAGTATGATATTAATGCATAATTTTCTTCATTTTAACTTTTGTCCTGCATTAAGTATCACTCTTCCTCAGAGAAGATGCATATTTCAAATTGAATGGTCACAGCCACTCAAAACAGGTTTGGCAGCAGGGCTGCAAAATTTAATAAGAGGGGTATTTAAAGAAATATACAATCTCATTTTTGCATTAAAGAGGCTCGCAACCGGATTTAGCATTAAAACTAGTAATTTGTAAATATATGTCAAATGCTTATATAAATGGGTAAGATTTTAGTTTAGGATAATAAATTCTGTTAAAAAATGCATTTCAAAAAAAAAGAAAAGAAGAAGCTCTGGTGGGACTCGAACCCGTGACCCTCCATGCGGAGACAAACATGAAAAAAAAAGGAAACCTCTTTACCCATGCGGCTACTGGCGCTCTCTATCTATATGCATGGAAGCGAATTAATGTACTTCACTGGTAGCGATTGATAGTACATTATTCGGCTCGGGTTTATGTCTGAGCCCGAGTAGAGAAGCAACAACAACAACTATACCGTCTACTAACGCTATAGAAAAACGATGGAAAATATCTAAAAAAAAACCTAAGATTCCGTGACGATTCTTGAGACTTTTTTTGGACTGATCATATTTTCTTAATGTCAGAAGCCAAATAATGCCACAAATTTGCTTTTATTTGAGTATTTTTATTTTATTTTGACAAGTACACCATCCGGTTGCGAGTCCCTTTAAACCTTTTCTGTCACTACTCACGAGAATCATCTTTTCCAGACAATTCAAATGAGAAATAACACTGTAGGATTTGATGCTGAAATGAGTAAGAAAATGTTGGATTTGTTCAGTTTACTCTCGCTTATCTGAAGACTTGTTTGGCGTTATATTGCTTAGCTGATATAGAAAAGGGTACCAATAAATCTAAAATGCTTTCATATGATTCATTGCAAATTCACACACACCTGACCATGACACTTTTATAACCAACCAAAGGGTCAATAATAAGTACATGTACAGGTAAACATGTTTATGTTTAACTCTTTACCCCATAGCCTGTTTTTAGTTTTGAAAACATGTGAGCACAAAAAACAGGTTGAAAGAAAAGCAGAATGCGCCTTAAGGCGCATTCTGCTTTACTTTCAGCCTGCTTTAAACTATAATCTGCTAGCATATAGAAAATATTCTTTACTTAACAATATTCCTGAACGTTTTAAGTGGAACTATTTACTTCAATAAAGGAATAAATTAAAGGCAAAAATAGGTGTATTTATTGGGTAATAGGTTAATAGTCACAATTACTGGACTAGACTTCATTGGAAACTTTATTTGTCTCCATTTGAAGTGTCAGTGGTCAGCAAGTGGACAACTGTATGATAATGTGCTTATTCAGCATCTTTTGAAATGCCGTTATAACCCCATAAATACGCCTTTTGATGCCTCTAATGTATTCCGACACTGAAGAAAATAGTTCAACTTTATACAGCCATGAATCTATTTCAGAAGAAATAGTTTCTATATTCTAGCAGATGGTACCTTAAATTAGGCTGAAAGTAAATCAGAATGCGCCTTAAGGCGCATTCTGCTTTACTTTCAACCTGCTTTAAGTGGTCACCTGTATTCAAAATTAGAAACGGGCTAATTTGGGGTAATGGGTTACACACATGTTGGACTGTACATGTACTTCTACATTAGACTATTGTAAATCATCTGCTTTGGACAGACACGTGGGGTTCAAGAGTGCAAGACACTACATTTAGTTTGATGTCTGTTTGCTATCATAAAATATTGAGAATTTACAGTGCTCTCTCTCTACAACGACACCCAATGGGAGACAACGAGTCGTTACAGAGAGGCCGCGGGAAATTGGTTTACATTTGCAAACAGCTTGAATCCAGATCAGACGCTGTGTAACACAGCGTCTGAACTGGATTCAAGCTGTTTGTCACTCATCAATTTTTTTTCTGTAAAAATATCCAATATAAATCTTTGAGAAAAAGAACAGACAACAACTTTTAGCAGGCGATTTTGAAGTAGTGCAAGCTTTAGACATAATTGTCCTGTTTAGGGAACTGCAACAAGTATGTTGTAAGGAGGGAGTCGTTGTTGGGAGGGCCGTTCAGGAGAGGGAGCACTGTACTATCAATCTTGTAAGTTGGCTTTAGCTAAATTATTAGATACGCTAAAGACCATCAAATTGTGTATCTGTAAAATAGAATGTTTTAAAACGATGTATTGCACAATGTAAGATCCCTGTAACCAGTGTCTACACTGTTTGCATAGGACAAGTGTACTCTTCATGGATAATCTTTGAAAAGAATTTGTCTACTTGTCACTAGAGTTTAATGTGTTAATACATTCTTGAAATCCTAACGACAAGTATACTCATCATTTACAAACATGGTACATATGAAGAGTACACCTGTCCCAGGCAAACAGTGAAGACCCAGATCAGAGGGCTACTAAAGTAGCCCTCTGATCAGGGTCTGCACTGATTGTGATTTTGCAAAATATTGTAATAAACTCAATGGGGAACTAGAATTTTCCTTTTGAAGTTTCAGGAGTGAATAGGAAGATACAAACTATATTATACTTACACCAATGTTAGCCACATGGGCCATGCCACGTGCAATCTGCAAGGCAAATATTGTGAGATCTTTCGCACGTGGCTCCATGAAGGATGAGGACATTGTACTCTCAGATATGATGGAATCTCGTGACATCCTGCTGGCTGGTCGACATTTCCTCAGATAACTCAACATGCTGCCTCTTTGGACATACTCCATAATGATGTACAGAGGATCTGTAAAACATAGTTATTTAACCCATTACCTAATAAATATGCCTTTTTATGCTTTGAATTTATTCCTTCACTGAAGAAAATAGTTCCAAATTATACCTACATAAATGTATACCATAAAAAATATTATTTATATCCGAGCAGATGCTAGCTTAAAGCAGGCTGAAGTAAAGCAGAACGTGCCTTAACCCTTTCCCTTATAGAAGCGACTTTTAGCACATGCATTTTATTCATCCGCTGGAAAAAATAGTTCCAAATTATACCGTAATGAATATGTGTCATATTTAATACTTTCCTTATTCTAACAGTTAAAACTAAAAGCAGGCTGAAAGTAAAGCAGAATGCGCCATATGGCGCATTCTGCTTTACTTTCAACCTGCTTTAAAAAGTCACCTATCTTCAATACTAGAAATATGCTATCAGGTAAAGGGTTAAGGCACATTCTGCTTTACTTTCAACCTGCTTGAAGTGGTCATAATTACAGAAGGTTGTTGTCTCTTTTTTAGCTTATGAACCTAATATAATAAATCACACAAACATCGAAAGATAATTGAAACTAGAATCGCTTAGGGGCTTACTAATACCCCCCCCCCCTCCTCCCCCCTACCTTATGAATAATGCATAGAACCATTATCTCCCCTTGGAATCCAAAATGTTTGAAACTCTGACCCTGTATTGAAATTTGGAAAAATCTATTTTTAGAACAGTAGCAGATGATAATTATTGTTGCAGACGAAAGAATTACTCAGCATGCAAAGAGTTAAAACAGGTGACATCATGGCATTAAAGGGGTTAACCCATTACCCCATAGCCTGTTTCTAGTTTTTAAGACAAGTGACTTCTTAAAGGAGGCTGAAAGTAAAGCAGAATATGCCTTAAGGCACATTCTGCTTTACTTTCAACCTGCTTTAAGCTACCATCTGTTACGATTTAGAAAATATTTCTAATAATACTTATTCATAACAGTAAAAAGTGGAACTGTTTTCTTCAGAGGAGTAATAAATTAAAGGGTAAAAAGGCATATTTATGGGGTCATGGGTTAATTAACACTATGTTGCCTTACCCATTTTAGAGCAGCAGCCGTACAGGTCTACAATGTTTGGATGGTTGGGTATCTTCCTCATAATCTCCAACTCCTGGTACAAGTCTTGTTTCTCATAGTCCGTAGCTGTGGCTGAAATTATAAATAATTAATTACCGTGATTAATTGGGTATAATAACAATAATAATAATATTATTGTATGTAATAGATGCCCCATTGGCCAGACATGTGGGACCTCTATTGGAATATATTTTTTCTGAAATTCTCTAGCTTAGAGCAAGCTTAAAGTAAAGCAGAATGCACCTTAAGGTGCATTCTGCTTAACTTTCAACATGCTTCGAAAGTGTTCACATGTCTTCAAAATTGGAAACAAGCTTTTTGGTAAAGGGTTAGACTTTTTAAAATTTGTTTTGGAAATTGGATACATGATTCAGTGATTGATAATTGAAATTTCCATTTCCACTCATAATATATAATAATGATTATTTTTTACAAAAATAAGGGGGGTGGGCCTCTTATAGGGCATGGGGCTCTATTACAGAAAATACGGTAGAGCCTCTATATTACGACCACTAAATTGTGTTAAATATTAATCGTTTAAGACAGGTGACTGCATTGATGATTGTTTATCGCTTATGAGTTAATGGGTTAAAGTAATGTGAAAGTGAAACAGAAAGCTCCTACAGGAGCTTTCTGTCTCACTTTCACATTGCTTTAAGCTGTCACCTGTATTTTATGAAGACAATTAGCCTTCTTTTTAGTGGTCGTAATAGAGAGGTTCTACTGTACAGTAAATCCAAAATTCAAAATTTACAGTCAAACTTGTGTAAAGAAGCCACTCTTTAAATCATTGAGAACTGAAACTTCAAATGGGCAATTCCAGTGTCCAATTTAGTCTAGTCCATTTTTTACTATTTAGGATTGTACTTTACAATATATTGCATAATGCCAAACAGTGCAGACCCTGATCAAAGAGCTTGTTAAACAGCCCTCTGATCAGGATCTGTATTGTTTCAATAGGCCAAGAGTATTTTACATTTGTTACATTGTAAATGATGAGTATACGTCATTACAAAGGTTGATTTGTTAAATAAGCATGGGCATCTCTTAACAACCAGTGATTGCTTACTACAGAATAACGGTAAAGCAGAAATGTATTAGAGGAGCTTTTATTTCTTTTTTACTTTTGTCCTGCATTAAGCTGCAACCTGTTAAAAAGATGACAAGGTCAACATCACTTTAGTGGCTCAACACAATTTTTAATGACTGTTAATTCAAAGTTTATTTAAAATTATGTAAAGTAGAAATTTTAAAGAATAAATCAAAGCCCAAATGTTAATCTAAATTCATTTTTTCTTTCTAATGTTTTATGTAAATTGAAAATCTAAAAGAATTAATCAAAGCCCTAATATTAAAGATGAATTCAAAGCTTATTTAATCATATTTAATCAGTAGACTTTTTAAAGAATTAATTGAACCCTGAATGCTTGATTAATTTTATGCAGTGTTGAAGACTCTTTCATAATGTTACATTCTCTGAGCTCGAATATAAAATACAGTCGCCTTCGATACCTCGAACTCGGTTAAGTCATGGCTAAGCCACGTTTTAACTTTGAAATATGGGTATGTTCGACTGAACCGAGCATGAAATAATGCAGTTCATTTGTCAAACTATCGGATAGTTTGAGTTAAGCGAGTTCGAGATATCAAAGTTTGACTGTATTGCAAATAAAAATTAACTCATTCTGAGTCATTGTCCACTAAAACTTCAAATAGACAATTCCACTTTCCAATTAACCGGGCCTTTACCCATAGCCTGTTTTTAGTTTTGAAGACCCGTGTCCACTCAAAGCAGATTGAAAGTAAAGCAGAATGCACTTTAAGGTACATTCTTCTTTACTTTCAGCCTGCTTTAAGCTACCATCTGTTCTGATATAGAACATATTTCTTTTGGAGCATGTCCATGACTGTATAATTTACCCATAGTCTGTTTCTAGTTTTAAAGGCAGATAACCACTTAAAGCATGTTGAAAGTATAAAGCAGAATGCACCTTACCTTGCTTTAAGCTATCATCTGCTAGGATATAGAAAATATTTCCTGTTGTGCATTTTCATGACTGTATAGCATGGAACTATTTTCTTCAGTGGAGGAATAAATCAAAGGTGTAAAAAGGCATATTTATGGGGTAATGGGTTTAGGGTTATCTCATTGACAGATGCATATGGGCAACCACAGGAGGGGATCTATATGTTTGTGGAAATAACTAACCTCTACAAGTCTTCACTGCCACCTGTACCCAGTTGCCAGTTCCTGTTATGTTCATAGCACGACCTTGAATGACCTTGCCAAAGCGTCCTTCACCAAGGTCAACTCCAAGCTGCAATTTGTCCCTTGGAAATTCCAATCTTTCTCTCTCAATAGTTGACACATATGTATTCTGTGAAAGTAAATAAACATGAAATGATTAACACATTTTATACCAGGATATTACAATGAACTCTCCTTCAAGATTGTATGAGTTTATTCCTGTACTGAATACCAATATACAGCCTTTATACTACTTTGCAAACTGTGAAGATCCTGATCAGAGGTCTCCATATTAGAAGCCCTATAATCAGGATCTGCACTAGCTGTTTGTTTTACTTTTACTGAAATATTTCTCAAAAACAACCCTAAATATCAACATAACCTGATCATTTTTCAAATATGGAATAGTCCATGTGAATACTTCAGTAAAAGACTGGCTAAAGAGTGTGAATGTTTTCTACTATCAATGAGCTGTGACTAAGAGTTACTGTAAAACAGGTATTTTTCGCGTCATGAATATTTCTCATAATGAGATTTTGTATTAATTCGTGACATCATGCAATATTTCTAGCAGGTGGTAGCTTAAAGCAGGCTGAAAGTAAAGCAGAATGTGCCTTAAGGCACATTCTGCTTTACTTTCAACCTGCTTTAAGAAGTCACCTATTTTCAAAACTAGAGATGCAAATTTAGAGACGCGAGGCAATACATTTGTGAATTATATTCTCGCAAAAAAAAACGGTTTACAGTATTTGGGCAGCTACCTCTTTTCTCAAGGACTGTTTAGGTGGAGGCATCTGGTAGCCAGGGTTCATGAAGGTGGGATTTGCGGTGTGGGTGTTCGCCTCTCCATGGTACTCATACTGGTAGATGTAGTTTGGGTCAAAGCGAGACTTGTTCTGTCAAACAAAAAACGTACAATGTAAATTAACAGCATTGTGAGATAATTAACAAATTAACACATTCAACCCTAGCGACGAGAATACTCGTCATTTACAAACAGTGTACCTGTGACGGTTACATTTGTCTAATGCAAACAGTGTAGACCCTGATCAGAGAGCTCCTTAAGGAGCCCTCTGATCAGGGTCTACACTGTTTGTCATTTTAAAATATATGGTTAAAATCACCCCAAAATAGTCAATAATGGCCTAGACATATTTTGAAATTTGAATTGTCCATGAAAAGTATCAGGGGTGAATGAGTTAAAGTAGTGTTGAGATCTCAAAAGACAGGTGATTGCTTAATGCAGGATAACATTATTGCAGAAATCTCCTATAAGAGCTTTCTGCATTGTTTTTATTCTGCATCAAGCAACCATTGCAATCAAATTATTAATTTACATCACCATAACCCACTTCCCCATTAACACCCCTTTTTACCCCTTTAATCTATTCTTCCACTGAAGAAAATAGTTCTACTTAATTATTACAGTTATGAGTATGTTTCATAAGAAATACTTTCTATATCTTAATAAATTGTAGCCTAAAGGCGTATTCTGCTTAACTTAGAGCCTGCTTTAAGAGGTCATCTGTCTTCAATACTAGAAACAAGCTGTGGGGTGATGGGTGGCAAAAGGGCTCAACAGCATATCAATTTAATAAGCTTTTGAACTCTTTTGGTGATTATATGTGTAATCTACTGAGTAACAGGTAACTAAATACAGTTACTGTAGAACCTCTCTATTACGACCACTTAAAAAAAGGCTAGATGTCAGTATAAAAGACAGGTGACAGCTTAAAGCAATGTGTAAGTGAAACAGAAAGCTCCTGTAGGAGCTTTCTGTTTCACTTTCATATTGCTTTAAGCATTCACCTGTCTTAAACAACTAATATTTTACAAAATTTAGTGGCCGTGATAGAGAGGTTCTACTGTATAAAGTTGACTGTACCTTTTTTGCCTTTCTGCGTTTCTTGTAGCAGATAAAAGCGACAAAGACAGCAATGATAAGAGCCAGTGCCCCCATGGTTATGCCAACAATGGCCGCCACTGATGTATGGTTAACAACAACAACCTTGCCTTCTGGCCTTTTGTTGTTGTTTGGATCCCCTCCGCCTGGCAAGCTACCTTAAGAATCAAAATTAGTATACAGTAAAACCAGGGCTGCCATAAGTTGATCATAAAATCCTAAGATTTCAAATTTTCAATTTTTCAGACGCAATTTTACTAATCGTACCTTTACTCCTCAGTCTGTTTCTTGTTTTGATGACACATGACTGCTTAAAACAGGTTGAAAGTAAAGCAGAATGTGCCTTAAGGCGCATTCTGCTTTACTTTCAGCCTGTTTTAAGCTACGATCTGCTAGGATAAAAATCAGAATACTTAGGAAAAATCAGGAGAAATGGCAGCCCTGTAAAACTTGTTCATTATCCACTCAAACAAATTGTGTTGATTGTCTTACATAAAGGTGGCATCTTAATCCATTACCCAATAAATATGCTTTTTTATGCATCTAATTTATTCCTCCACTTAAGAAAATAGTTCTAGGTATATAGAAAAAATATTTTATATCCTAACAGAATATAGCTTAAAGCAACTCGCAACCAGATGGTGTATTTGCAAAAATAAAAGAATTCAAATCTTTATTTTTTAGATATTTGCCATTACTTTATCCGTTGCGTCCAAAGACGTAACAGAAATTGATCACAGGCTCGGACATAAACCCTGGCAGAAATTATGTACTCTCCATCGCTACACACTGAAGTACGTTAAATCGATCCCAGATATATGAATAGCCCGGTTGGTCGAGTGGGCTAAGGTGTTGTGCTTTTTTGCTTTTCTGCCCCCGCATGCCGGGTACCTGGTTCGAATCCCACCAGAGCTCAATATATTTTTTTTATTGAAATGCATTTCTTAAACAGAATTTCTTATCCTAAACTAACTTTTACCCGTTTATATAAGCATTTGAAATATACTTACAAATTACTAGTTTTAATGCTAAGTCTGGTTGCGAGCCTCTTTAAAGGAGGCTGAAAGTAAAGCAGAATGCGCCTTGAGGTGCATTCTGCTTTACTGTCAACCTGCTTTAGGTGGCGACATGTCCTAAAAACTAGAAACAGGCTATGGGGTAATGGGTTAAGTGGCGACATGTCCTAAAAACTAGAAACAGGCTATGGGGTAATGGGTTAAGTGGCGACATGTCCTAAAAACTAGAAACAGGCTATGGGGTAATGGGTTAAGTGGTGACATGTCCTAAAAACTAGAAACAGGCTATGGGGTAAAGGGTTAAGTGGCGACATGTCCTAAAAACTAGAAACAGGCTATGGGGTAATGGGTTAAGTGGCGACATGTCCTAAAAACTAGAAACAGGCTATGGGGTAATGGGTTAAGTGGCGACATGTCCTAAAAACTAGAAACAGGCTATGGGGTAATGGGTTAAGTGGTGACATGTCCTAAAAACTAGAAACAGGCTATGGGGTAATGGGTTAAGTGGCAACATGTCCTAAAAACTAGAAACAGGCTATGGGGTAATGGGTTAAGTGGCGACATGTCCTAAAAACTAGAAACAGGCTATGGGGTAATGGGTTAAGTGGTGACATGTCCTAAAAACTAGAAACAGGCTATGGGGTAATGGGTTAAGTGGCGACATGTCCTAAAAACTAGAAACAGGCTATGGGGTAATGGATTAAGTGGCGACATGTCCTAAAAACTAGAAACAGGCTATGGGGTAATGGGTTAAGTAGTGACCTGTCTGTAGAAATACCATAAAACACAATGCTTTTTGATTAATTGACCCCTTTAAACACTGTATATTCTATTTCTAATGTATACCTACATTTACCCCACACCACTAATCTGCCAAAAATAATTAAAATACCAACACTGAATTTAACTAAAATCTGTTGCACTGTAAGTATTTTAACTTGTGTAAAGTTGGGCACTGTGAATGCAATGGAAATCTGACGCCATAGAAATCAACAAATCTGACTAAAATAAAATGTGCAATCATAACTTCTCCACCAGTCCTAATTTCTTGTACTTTTTGGCCCCTGAGGATCTATCAAATTTAACGCTTAACTCCATAGCTTGTTTCTAGTTTTGAAGACAGGGACCACTTAAAGCACTAAGCTGGAAGTAAAGCAATATGCACCCTAATGCACATTTTGCTTTACTTTCAACCTGCTTTAAGTGGTCATCTCATGATCTGTCTTCAAAACTGGAAACAGGCTACAGGCTAATGGGTAAAGATAGATTTCTGCTTAAGTGTAAACTTTCTTTGAGTTATCAAAATGTCTTAAAGGCAGTATGTAACCCAAAGTAGCGTATTTTTTAAACCTGAAAATTCAGGCAGATACGTAATCTAAACATATAAAAAGAAGTAATCCGCGATGATTATGGAGGCAATAAATCTGACAAACACTTGAATTTGGTGGAAAAAAGTCGACTTTTAAATCGGTTTATTGACATCCGATCAACGACGGAGATTTTCCGAGTTCGTTCGGCTTGCGCCCGGTAAAGATGTTTTCATAGCTCATTATTAGTGTTTTCTTCTGACTTGACAGAGTTATTTTTAGATTGGAACATTCTAAAACTTTAAAAGGGATGAGTATTCCCTACATCCAGCAAGAAACATTGATAGCTGTATTTATTGTGCGCAGTATACAGTAGAGAATACATTTTTCTTCCCCGTTTAAACGCAAACGCAATGCACTAAACTGTGGAAGTTTTAACTAATATATTTTAATCTGAGTAGCAAATAGGTTGGAGCCTAATCAAATGCCGGGTTACCCGGCGACTGACATCCAGGCTTCAATCTGTTTGCAATGGAAATAATAGTTTTGTATACAAATGCGTTTATTGGGAAAGAATAAAATATCAGTAAAGTTAGCGCAGCGGTCTCGTGCTGCACGGGAACCATACTTATCTCAAGTAGGAAAGTGTACGATGATGTAGTCGATGTTACCTTGCTTACAGTGGAGAAAATGTTATTCTTTCCCAATAAACGCGTTAACGCTAAAACCATGATTTCAATTGCAAACAGTTTGGAGCAGATCAGATGCCGGGGAGCCTAAATGAGCTTATAGGCGCATTCTGCTTTACCTTCACCCTGCTTTAAGTGGTAACATGTCTTTAAAACTAGAAACAGGCTATGAAGTAAAAGGTTAGTGTATAACTCAGGTTAGATTAGAAATGAGTAATTGGTCAGTTTTTAAAAATGAAAGAGTCAATGTTGGAAATATTAAACATAAATGTTATACAAAGCAGCATTAACAAACTGGTAAGTAGTAAGCCTTAAAGACTTGATTAGTCATTTAAAGAAGAACAAGAGCACCGCAGTGCGGCAAAATATGCCCGTCATGGCCGGCGGGTGTCAAAGTCGTCCAGACTCAGGCCGATTGAAAAAAGTCGCCCGGAGTGTAGGCCCGACTATCGATCTCAAAAAGACTATGCTGTAGTATTGCGATAGCTCAAGTACTATAGTAAAGTCTGCGAGTGTGATCAACCTTGCACTTTTCAGTCTTGCTCATTATTAGACTTAGTCATACAAAGATGAAAGAAAACTAAAAGTTATTGTCTGATAGTGTGGCTTATCTTAAATTTTAAGTATGTAAAGGGGCATAACTCGTTAAAAAATAATTTAACAGGAACCAAATATCAAATTTGAAATCAATTGAATAAAAAAGAAAAAAGTTCTGGTTTTTTTAAAAAATGCCCATTTTTTACAATAAAGGGGGCATAACTCTGCTAAAAATAGTCGCAAACGTCTGAAATTTAACAGGAACCAAAATTCACAGGTGCCTTCCCTGTATGATGAGAAAGCTAAATATGAAATTTGGTTACAATAGACAAAATGTAAGTAAAATTATTATCAGGAAACAATATATTGTTAAAAAAAATTGTGTGAAGGGGCATAACTCTGAAAAAACGGAGTCAAACCAAAAACCCGTAATATATATTAAGTCACTTCATTCATTGTATCACCATATCAAATTTGAAATCAATTGAATAAAAAAAAAAAAAGTTCTGTTTTTTTTTTTAAAATGCACATTTTTGACAATAAAGGGGCATAACTCTGCTAAAAATAGTTGCCAACGTCTGAAACGCGAACTCGTCCGAACTATTGTGGTATGGAATATTTGTAGGAAGTTTAATCAAAATCGGTCAATAAATGAAGGTGAGAGAGCGCTAACAAGAAAAGTTAACGGATGGACGTACGGACGGACAGCGCTGGGTATACCATAATACGACCGTCACGACCGTCGATGACGGGCGTATAAAAACAGTTTGAATCAAAAACAGAATAACCCTGGGCCTGATCAGTACCCAAATGTTGACAAAAGTATTTAGGATTCTACAACTAACAAGAGTTGTCAGAGAGACAACAAAGCTCGCCGACAGCACATTTTGAAACTTAATAGCAGAGTCTGATGTTAAAGTCACAGATGTCCAACTGTTTGTGTCCATGAAAAGGTCTTGTCCATACACAGGCATACCAAATATGAAAGCAATATCTTGAGAAACATAGTTGTTATTAACATTTTTCGAAAACCTAAACGTAGATTTCGAAACCTAAACATGGGCCCTAACATCCAGGTTAAGACCACAAGGAAAGGTCTTGTATGAAAGCAATACCTCAATACCTCAAGGGATATAAGACATTAAAATGATTTAGGCCACTCATGCCAACGATAACGAACACACCAGGGGTATAGCATAAGCTTGTCTTGTACTTTGTACAGGAAAGCCAAAACAACATACAAAGCAATTTGTCAATAACACTCTGATTAGCAGCAACAGACTTGTGCCAAAATATTATAAAACATTACAAACAGTGCAGATCCTGATCAGAGGGCTCCTTTAGGATCCCTCTGATTAGGATCTACACTGTTTGCAAAGGATGGATATATCCGGTTATGGTACTGCAAAGGTTAATGCAATAGCTAAACAAAAATGTCCATTTCATGCCTGAACATACCCTTAAGATTGTCCATTTCATCACTCTCTCCACCTTCAAAATTCACATAATTAATTTTTTATCAAAATTAATGAATGTCGTGCACCAAAATGAATATTTGAACATTACGTTGTTAATATTGTGGTAATGAATAATAAAAAAGTCAATTCATGGAAATTAACACAAGAGCCCCATGGGGCATATTTCGCTCACCTGAGAATAACTGACAAAATGGAGATACTTATGTCAAGGAAGGACCGGGGTCATTTTTTACCCATGGAGCATAATTTGAACAATCTTGTTAGAGGACCTGTAGATGATGCTATGTGCCAAATATCTAAGATCAGGGTAGTAGGGTTTTAGACAAGAAGACTTTTGTAAGTTTCCATTGAAAAAAAATCTGTTTTTAGCTCCTGTGACCTAGATATGCAACAGACTGGAACCATTTGAACAAAATAGGTAAAGGACATCTAGAAGTGTCACCAATGACTCACCATGCCGAATATCAAAGCTCTGGCCATATTAGTTTTAGGGAAGAAGACGTTTGAAAATTTCACTATATAACTCTATGTTAAACTGTAACCCCCGGGGCGGGCCAATTTTGACCCCAGGGGCATAATTTGAACAAACTTGATAGAGGACCTGTAGGCCATGCTATGTGCCAAATATCTAAGCTCTGGCCCTTGTGGTTTCTGACAAGAAGATTTTTTAAGTTTTCCTTGAAAAAAAATCTACTTTTAGCTCATGTGACCTAGATCTAGATATGCAACCGACCAGAACCATTTGAACATATTTGAAAGAAGACATCTACTCATCTAGAAGTGTCACCATGTCAAATATCAAAGCTCTGGCCATATTAGTTTCAGAGAAGAAGACGTTTGAAAATTTGACTATATAACTTTATGTAAAACTGTGACCCCCGGGGCGGGGCCAATCTTGACCCCAGGGGCATAATTTGAACAAACTTGATAGAGGACCTGTAGATGATGCTATGTGCCAAATATCTAAGCTCTGGCCCTTGCAGTTTTCGACAAGAAGATTTTTTAAGATTTCCTTAATTTTTCACTTTGGTTGCCATGGCAACCAGAGTTCTGCATTGTTTTTAATTCTTTGAACAAATTTGAAAGAGCTTGACCCAAGAAACATTTCTGTAAAGTTTGATTGAATTCTGTTGAGCGGTTTAAGAGGAGATGTCATTTGAAGCAATTGTTAACGACGACGCACGACGACAGACAATGGACACAGGGCCATCCCAATACATGTAGCTCACCTTGAGCCTTTGGCTCAGGTGAGCTAAAAAATTGTAATAGCCAAACTTCAGAGACTTAGTTGTTACTTCTTGGACATGCATGTCCAGGGGTCATTAGTAAATTATCGAAGTGCTGTGTTGTTTCTAAAATGGATTTACCTCAGCTCAAAACCAATTGTAATGATTTAATTTAAATCCGTCTTACAAACAACAACAACATTATTGAAGCTGAGTATGTACTGTTATATATATGGCAGTGATGTGGAGGTTTTGTATGTTCAAGTACAGTAAAACCCGTCTATTACACCAACTAAAGATCATTAATGTGTTGGTGTTTATGGCATGTGACTACTTAAAGCAGGGTGACAGTGAAACAGAAAGCTCCTTTTGGAGCTTTCTGTTTCACTGTCATCTTGCTTTAAGCTGACATCTGTCTCTTATACGATCAATTTGCATTTGTTTTAGTGGTTGTAATATAGGGGTTTTACTGTATTCCACTTTTTGAAAAATGCTCATTTTTTATAAATTAATTCAGAAACAAAAGTAAAACCATCAGTGTAGATCCTGACCAGAGGGTTCATTAAGAAGCTTTCTTATCAAGGTCTACATTGCTTGTAAAATACCTGTGTACATACCATATACTGGTTTCAAGTATAGATATTGTTAAAATAAATTCACTTATCTCAAATATGTTTGAAATAAAGAAATAGCAATAATTGTAAAGCTTAATACATTGTTTATGATGTATAAAACTACTGGCAGACATGCATTTATTGTATACTGTAACACTATAAAGCCTTGTTCTATGCAAATATCCAGTAAAACACTTCAATAAGTCTTAATACATGTGGATACTAACCCTTCCCTCCTATAGAAACACCCTTTTGGTGCCTTTACATATTCCTCATAGAAATACAAATCATCAGGTTCACCAAACAAAAGCTCATTTTATAAACTTGTTTAAAGGGACTCGCAACCGGATGGTGTACTTGTCAAAATAAAATAAAATACTCAAATAAAAGCAAATTTGTGGCATTAATTGGCTTCTGACATTAAAAAAATATGATCAGTCCAAAAAAAGTCTCAAGAATCGTCACCGAATCTTAGTTTTTTTAGATATTTTCCATCGTTTTTCTATAGCGTCAGCTGACGGTATAGTTGTTGTTGTTGCTTCTCTACACGGGCTCAGACATAAACCCGAGCCGAATAAAGTACTATAAATCGCTACCAGTGAAGTACGTTAATTCGCTACCATATATATAGAGAGCGCTGGTAGCCGAGGGGGTAAAGGTGTTTCCTCATTTTTCATGTTTGTCTCCGCATGGAGGGTCACGGGTTCGAATCCCACCAGAGCTTCTTCTTTTTTCTTTTTTTTGAAATGCATTTTTTAACAGAATTGATTATCCTAAACTAAATCTTACCCATTTATATAAGCATTTGACATATATTTACAAATAACTATTTTTAATGCTAAATAAGGTTGCGAGCCTCTTTAAAGCACTCAAAAATAGAAGCAAATCATAGTAGAAAAAGGCTCTAAATTGAATAGGTGAATATATAAACATGAACCACTGATTTTGACAAGCCTTTTTCACATAGCTAGTTTTATTTTTTATGCAAGCTTGCATGCAAGCTCAATGCATGCAAGCTCATGCAAACTGTTTGCAAAGGTAATCACTGTGGGGCAAATCCCTGTCTAGCATGATAAGAATTATTAGAAGCCCCCACTCATAAAGAAGACCCTTGATAATCCTACATCAAGTAATTGCTTAACCCTTAGCCTGCCACTCACGACTATAGCTCCATATGCAAACAGCTTGGATCCGGATGAGACGCCGAGTAACTCGGCGTCTCATCCGGATCCAAGCTGTTTGACACTCGAACAACATTTTCAGCAATTTTGAGCAACTTTGAAGCACTTTGAAACTTGAAGCAGACGAGAAATATAGCAGACGACAATTTATTTGGCGGGCTAAGGGTTAATGCAGTACAAAAATAATGCAGGAAGCTGCTTTTGGAGTTGTCTGCATTTATTGATTCTGCATTAAGCAGTCACCTGCCTTCAAAGATCTCCATGCAACTTAACCCAGTACCCTATAGCCTGTTTCTAGTATTGAAGATAAGACACCACTTAGAGCAGATTGATAATAAAGCAGAATGTGCCTGCTTTAAGTTAACATCTGCTAGAATGTAGAAAATATTTCTTAAGATGTCTATTCATGAGTGTAAAAAGTGGAACTATTTGTGTATTTTCTTCAGTGCAGGAATCAATGACAGGCGTACAAAGGCGTATTTATGGGGTAATGGGTTAAATTAGTTGTTTTTTAACCCCTTCAGTGCCATGTTTGGCAACCATTATATTATGCAAATATTGTGGATTTAGATCAGACACCGCATAACACCGCAACTGATTAGGATTCAAGCTGTATGACAAACACTAGACTTTAGAAATACAAAATTGAGTTCAATAAACACTTATGCCCCCAGAGGCATCCTTGCCATGTATTCTAAATCTTTTCTAAGTCCAACTTAGGTCAAGGTCAAATCAGAGGTGGGTGACGACGCATTGATTGTGAATTGTCCAAGGCAGTAAATATATAAGTATCTACATGCTTTAGTAAACAGTATTGATGTCAGAAGAAACAGCAAAACCTGGTAAACCTTGCAAGAAGAAACGGCAAAACTGGTCAGACAGACGGACAAACAGGACAGCCACTGTATGCTTACTGCATCTATTGATGCAGAGGGCATAAAAAGCAGACAACCTGTTTGCTAGCACACATCATTATGGCAGAGAATCTGTTAGAAAGGTTATGAAATCAAAATGACAGTAAAATATTAATACAAAATTACAAAATGACAGTATTTCTTTTCCATGGCAAACTTAAAACACCATACAATGTAGTTCATGCAATCTAAGAGCAGTTCATGCAGTTATATACACTTAAAGGGGCTCGCAACCGGATTTAGCATTAAAAATAGTAATTTGTAAATATATGTCAAATGCTTATATAAATGGGTAAGATTTAGTTTAGGATAATCAATTCTGTTAAAAAATGCATTTAAAAAAAAAAGAAAAGAAGAAGTTCTGGTGGGATTCGAACCCGTGACCCTCCATTGCGGAGACAAATATAACAAAATAGAAAGCGCCTTTATCCACACGGCTACTGGCGCTCTCTATCTATATGGTAGCAAATTAACGTACTTCACTGGTAGCGATCGATAGCTACGTATTTGGCTCGGGTTTATGTCTGAGCCCGTGTAGAGAAGCAACAACAACAACTATACCGTCTACTAGTCACTATAGAAAAACGATGGAAAATATCTAAAAAAAACTAAGATTCAGTGACAGTTCTTGAGACTTTTTTTGGACTGATCATATTTTTTTAATGTCAGAAGCCAAATAATGCCACAAATTTGCTTTTATTTGAGTATTTTATTTTATTTTGACAAGTACACCATCCGGTTGCGAGTCCCTTTAACCATGAACGTTAACTGGGCTCCAGGTAGGAGGAAGTGAACTAAACATTTTCAATATTTTCTCCTGGTATCTCATCTAAACCCTATAATGTGACTATTCATCAGAAACACCATGCCATGAGGATTCTAATGAGTGGTAACAGCAATGGGTTTTGTAAAGACATACAGAATTTTGTATTTAACTATTCGAAACCTTAGTCACACATACATGTATATGCCTTATTTGCAAATAGTGTACCTATGAGGAATACACTTGTCCTATGCAAACAGTGTAGACACTGATCAGAGGGCTCATTTAGGAGCCCTCTGATCAGGGTCTACACTGTTTGTCATTTTGACATATATTGTAAAAATTAACCCTAAAAAAATCAAAAATGGACTAGACTAAATTGAAAACTAGAATTGTCCATTTGAGTTTTCAGGGAGGAAATATTAAGTCTTATGTTTAGCTACTCGACCCCCTTATGTGGAGATATATCTTACCGGAGTCCTCTGTATTCCCTGTACCATCTAAAAGCAAATTAACTAGAGTAAAACCTCTCTATTTCAACCACTAAAGCGAAGGCTAATTGATTGAATAAAGGACAGGTGACAGCTTAAAGCAAGGTGACAGTAAAAAGGAGCTTTCTGTTTTACTTTCATCTTGCTTTAATTAAGCAGTCACCCGTCTTAACCCATTACCCAATAGCCTGTTTCTAGTTTTGAAGTTAGGTGACCACTTAAAGCAGGTTGAAAGTAAAGCAGAATGTGCCTTAAGGCGCATTCTGGTTTACTTTCAGCCTGCTTTAAGCTTTCATCTGCTAAATAAAGAAAATATTTTTTATCAAACATATTTATGACTGTATAAATTGCAACTATTTTCTTCAATGAAATACTATATTAAAGGCGTAAAATGGGGTATTTATGGGGTAATGGGTTAAACATGCACTTAATAATTAACACATTTTAGTGGTCACTATAGAGTTGTTGATGTTTTTACTGTAAATGGTCTCGAATAATCTGTGTTAATCAGCTTTTCAATAAGATTTAACATTATGGAGAACCAAAGTTATTCAGGCAACTTCTTTGGGAGTTTCTTGTTTGTCTTTGTCTCGCGTGATATTTATAAAGACAGAATTAACTCTTTGCATGCCAGCGGTGGCTTTATATGCCACAGTAATAACCTTTGCAAAAAGTTTGGATCCAGATGAGACAACATGTAACGCTAAGTCTCACCAGGATCCAAACTGTTTGACACTCTGACCCTGTTTTGATCTTTTTTTTAAAAATTCTATCTTTAACCCTTTGAACCCTAGTCCCGCATATAGGCGTCATTTTCAAACAGTGTACATATGAACCGTACACTTGTCCTGTGCAAACAGTCTGATAAGCCTGGTCTTCACTGTTTGTCATAAAGCCAAACATTGACAAAAACAATCCTTTAAAGTCAGAAATGGACCAGACTAAAATGGAAACTGGAATTATCCATTTAAAGTTTCAGGGAGGAAAGAGTTAAGAACAACATCAGCAGACGACAATTGTTGCAGACGAAAAAATTCCCCAGCAGCTACATGCAAAGAGTTAAGATTCTGTTATCTGCTGTGTGGAGATTCAAACTATTTGCAAAAGTCATCAACATGTACAGTTACAGGGGGTACAACATTCGGCTTTTCAAATAAACATGTTTATGCTAAAAATCTTATGTCTACCCGGTTTTGCAAATGGTTTGAAGCCTGTTCAGACGTCTTCTTAACCCTTTGAACCCTAGTCCCGCCTATAGGCGTCCTTTTCAAACAGTGTACATGTGAAAAGTACACTTGTCCTATGCAAACAGTGAAGACCCAGATCAGAGGGCTCCGAAAGGAGCCCTCTGATCAGGGTCTTCACTGTTTGTCATAATGCCAAACATTGACAAAAACAACCCTTAAAAGTCAGAAATGGACTAGACAAAAATGGAAACTGGAATTGTCCATTTAAAGTTTCAGGGAGGAAAGAGTTAACTGGCGTCTGATCAGGCTACAGACAGTTTGCTATTCAAGTTAAAACTTATCATCAACCTAAGAAATATTTTGCCATTTTCTTCATATTGTTGCATTGTATTGTATTGTAATTTAGTTTTGTTGAACTGTAAAGAATATTGTCTTCTCCACTGTAGCCTGAGAAAGGTTTAAATGAACAATTCCAATTTCCAATTGAGTCTGGTCCATTTATGACCTTTGACCAACTACCCAATATATACGCCTTTTTACGCCTCTAATTTATTCCTCCAATGAAGAAAATATATGTTTCCAATTTCTTTACTCATGAAGAGGGAAACCTTAGGAAATATTTTATATATCCTAGCAGATATTAGCTTAAAGCAGGGTGAAAGTAAAGCACAACATGCCTTAACCCTTTCCCCAATAGAAGCGACTTATAGCGCATTTAATTTATTCCTCCGCTGAAGAAAATAGTTCCAAATTATACAGTAATGAATATAATTCATAAGAATTATTTTCAGTTTCCTTGCAGATTATAGCTTAAAGCAGGCTGAAAGTAAAGCAGAATGTGCCTTAAGGCACATTCTGCTTTACTTTCAACCTGCTTTAAGTAGCCACCTATTTTCAAAACTAGAAATAGGCTATGGGGTAAAGGGTTAAGGCACATTCTGCTTTACTTTCAACCTGCTTTAAGTGGTCACCTGTCTTCAAAACTAGAAATGAGCTATGGTGTAATGGGTTAATGGCTGTTTTCTGCAATATATTGCAAAATGATAAACAGTGGAGACCCTAATCAGAGGGCTCCTGAGTCCTCTGATCTGGGGCTACACTGTTTTCATAGGATAAATGTACTCTTCACAGGTACACTGTTTGTAAAGGACAAGTATACTCGCTAGGGTTCAATATGTTAAGTATGTGACAAGTCCAATATGGGTTCAGCTTGTGCAGTGATTGCAGCACTAACAAAGCAATTATTTTGGTCAGAAACAACACGAATATCATTGAACATGTAATAAACTGTCACAACATAAGACAATACAGGCCATCTAGTGTTCGTGTGTGTTAAATCTACAGTCTAAACTGCTTCAGGACAAAAGGACCCTCAAGAACAATCTTAGTAGCTGACTATTAGGTGATGCTATTCACCAAATATCTAAGCTACGTATGATCTAAGATATAGTATTAAGTATATATACCGTTTACACATCCTATCTAATAAGACTTTTAGTGTCCCTTTCAAATATCTGGCAAAAGTTCATCCAAATACACTGAATTTAACTGACACTGTTGAATTTTAACTCTTTTAACATTAAGTACTTTTTCATCTGCTTAGTAACATAGAATTTGTCTATTTTTTCTGAATTTAGAATTTTTCAAATAGTTTGGATTCTGATGAGACACATTGTTATGTGGCATCTCACCTGGATCCAAACTGTTTGCACAGGTATGGTAATACCATTACGGCATTTCACGGATAGCATGCAAAAAAATAAACATTGAAACTCAGATTAAAATTATGGACTTTGTATCGCCTCATGGGGTGTTTAAATGGCATTATACGGTATACTAAAAAAGGAAAATAAACACATCATGGCTCCACGGAACTACAGTAAAACCTCGCTATTACGACCACTAAAACGAAGGCTAATTGATTGTATAATAGAGAGGTGGCAGCTTAAAGCAAGGTGACAGTGAAACAGAAAGCTCCTAAAGGAGCTTTCTGTTTCACTGTCACATTGCTTTAAGAGGTCACCTACATGTATATATCGTAAACACCCTAATAATTAACAAATTTTAGTGGTTGTCATAGAGAGGTTTTTCTTTTTTTTTCATAGAGAGGTTTTACTGTATAATGCTCATGTCTATATTGGGAACTGTTTCTGAACTTATAATCCTCTTACTTAACAAATTATCAATAGATAGGGAGATTTCTGTTGTACTTGCAATCTTGTTTAACCAATTATATACCCAATCAATACGCCTATTTGCGCCTTTAATTTATGCCTTGATCTACTGAAAAAGTTAATTTCATTTTAAACTTTCATTAATATGTACCAAGAACTGTTTTCTATATTCTAGCAGATAGTAGCTTAAAGCAGGCTGAAAGTAAAGAAGAATGTGCCTTTAGGCACATTCTGCTTTACTTTCAACCTGCTTTAAGTGGCCACCTGTTTATAAAACTAGAAACAGACTGGGGTGAAGGTTTAAGCAATCACCTCCCAAGATGTAGGAACAGTCCCTATGGCTTATTCTAAACACATGATATAATACCTGAACATGTATTTTCTATATGGGAAAGTGATAATGCATTGTAATGAAGTGCAGACAGTTCTATGAGGGGATGGGGGAGGTGTGGGTTATTTGTGTTGACCGATATTAGAACACTGTCAAGGGTCCTTCTGGCCCGGGGCAAGTCAACTTGGTGTTCATGTGTGGAAGACGCACTTCTTTTGCAATTAATATGTATATACTAAAAAAATAATTAACCATTGCAAACAGTTTGGAGTCAGATCAGATGCGGGATAACCAGGCATCTGATCTTGCTCCAAACTGTTTGCAATTCAGATTAAAACTAATTGTGAAAATTGTCAAGAAGCTCTTATTTTCTACATTTATTGCACAGCGTTTAGTTTTGTTTAATTGACCCTTTACCTCATAGATATGCATTTTTACAACCTTAATTTATTCCTCCACTGAAGAAAAAAGTTCCTCTTTGTACAGTCATGTATTGACAGTAGAAAATAGCTTTTATATACTAGCAGATGGCAGCATAAAGAAGGCTGAGTGTAAAGTAGAATGTGCCTTAAGGCACATTCTGCGTTACTTTCAACCTGTTTTCAGTGGTCAAATGTCTTCAAACCAGAAACAGGCTATGGAGTAAAGAGTTAAATAGAAAAGAATAACGTCTTCTCCACTGTACACTATCTAGTAGTGGTTAAGTTATTCTATTTACCTTTGTTCTTTCCCTTACCACCTGGTTTTAGACAAAATATTCTTCTTTAAACTCTCCATATAATCATACATTGATTGCAGAAAATATTAACAAAAAATACAGATGTGTGACATTATAGTTCTATCAACTCATTGCAGCATCCAATAAAAGGACATTGGCAAACAGTGTAGACCCACCTGAGATGCCACATATTTTCTGTAGCAAAGTTAAACTTACTTTGAAAATATTATTTGTTTCCAATCATTTGCCTAAATAAATGATCTGTTAGTGCTTAAATTTTTTTTATTTTTTTTTTAAAAAAACCCGAAAGTAAATATACATGTATTGAAAAAAATATTGACTTTATTTAGACACATTTGTAGAAAATGGCACTAAACAGTGACGAGAGCACCGCAAACGGCACATTATACGCCCACTGGCAAAGAAATATATAGTTTTATCAAAATTTATTCTAATTTGTAGACTTTTAGAGCTCTGAGAGCATAAACAATACAGAAATAAAGCCTTTTCTAGCATATCTGAGTACACCAAGGGCAGGTAACTCGACACAATGAATCAAATTCAATAATAATCAACCCTTTCATGAACTTATACTTCTATAACTATACTGTGGGCAAACATAATCAAAAATCCATTCAGAACTGTAGTTGCTAAGTGTGTTAACACTGTCAAATAAGCCTTTTATAGAATATTTGAATTCAACAAGGGCAGATAACTCTGTAACGAAATATCAAATAAATCTCAAACTTAACTCAGCTTCAGATCTTGATGCATATAATCTTTTGTAAAGTTTCATCAATATCCTTCAAATAGTTTAAGAAAACTCTGGACAACCTTTTTATAGCATATTTGAGTACATCAAGGGCAGATAACTCTGTAACGAAAATTTAAATGAACCTACAACTTGACTCAGCTTTAGATCTTGATGCAAATAACATTTGAGTGAAGTTACATTAATATCCCTTCAATAGTTTTCCCAGAAAACTCCGGACAAGCTTTTTATAGCATATTTGAGTACATCAAGGGCAGATTACTCTGAAACGAAAATTTGAATGAACCTCAAACTCAACTCAGCTTTAGATCTTGATGCAAATAACATTTGTGTGAGGTTTCATCAATATCCCTCTTATAGTTTTCCAAGAAAACTCTGGACAAGCTTTTTATAGCATATTTGAGTACATCAAGGGCAGATAACTCTGTAACGAAAATTCCAATGAACCTCAAACTCAAATCAGCTTTAGATCTTGATGCATATAACATTTGTGTGAAGTTTCATTAATATCCCTATAATAGATTTCCCAGAAAACTCCGGACAAGCTTTTTATAGCATATTTGAGTACATCAAGGGCAGATAACTCTGTAACGAAAATTCAAATGAACCTCAAACTCGACTCAGCTTTAGATCTTGATACATATAACATTTGTGTGAAGTTTCATTAATATCCCTATAATAGTTTTCCAGAAAAACTCCGGACAAACAAAATGTTGACGGATGAACGAACGGACGGACGGACGGACAGGGCCACGCCAATATACTGCCACCTTTAGAGGTGGGCGTATAAAAAATGAACTGGACTTAATTTGAATCTGCTATTGCCTATTTGAAGTATCTGGGGTGAATGAGTTAATGAAAAGTTTTTAACACAAATAAGGACTGCCATTAAGCAAAAGAATGTGAAGTTCAAACCATAGTAGTCCAAAATTGACCAGACTTTATTGGTAAATTTCATTAATCACTGAGTTAACACTTTCACCCCAGCAACGTAGTATACCTGTCATTTACAAACATTATACAGTGGAGAATCTGTTATTCTTTCCCGTTTAAACGCAAACGTACGCAAACGCAAAGCGCTAAAACGTAGAAAAGAACAACTTTTTGACAATTCTGATATTTCGTGTTTATCTTGGTGGCAAACAGTTTGGAGCCTGATCAGACGCCGGGTTACCCGGCGTCTGATCTGGCTCTAAACTGTTTGCACTGCAAATAATAGTTTTAGCGTAAACGCGTTTATTGGGAAAGAATAACACATTCTCCACTGTACCCAGGCCGTGAAGAAAACATATGTTTTACGCAAAAAGAGTAAACCCTGATTAAAGGGCTCCTATAGTTTGCACTGTTTATCATTTTGCAACATATTGCAGAAAAAAAATCTTGAATTGGTCATAAATGGACTAAATTGAATTGGCAAGAGAAATGTACATTCTTCTCTGAGATGGAATTAATACAGTGTCAAAACCCATCTATTATGACCACTGAAAAGAACGCTAAACTAATTAAAATAAAAGACAGATGTATCTAAAAACAAGATGAAAGTAAAGAAGCTCCTAAAGTAGCTTTCTGTTTTACTTTTAAATTGATTTGAGCAGGCACATGCCTTAACCCATTACCCAATAGCCATTTTCTAGTTTTGAAGATATGTGACCGCTTAAAGCAGGTTGAAAGCCTTCTTTAAGCTATTATCTGCTAGAATTTAGGAAATATTTCTTACAATACATTTTCATAACAGTATAAATTGAAACTATTTCCTTCTGTGGAGGAGTAAATTAAAGGCGTAAAAAGGTGTATTTATGGGGTAATGGGTTAAACACTAAGTAATTAAGATAAATTAGTGGTCCTAATATAGGAGTTTCAATAACGTTACCATACAAAAGAGTAAGAAAAAGTCACATAGTATAATGAAGTATTATCTACCATTTAACCCTTTCATGATCAAATTCATAGAGACCTTCACCTTATCATTGTTGTCTGCTTCAAGTTTGTTGTCTGCAATGTCGTTTCAAAGTAAGAAAATAAGGCAGAATGACTGACGAAATTTCAAAATGAGTGTCAAACAGTTTGGATCCTGATCAGACACCGAATGACACGGGATCGGATCAGGATCCAAACTGTTTGCAAACACGCTTTTAAGCGTCATTTAAAGTGAAAGGATAGCTGTGCCACAGTGATTATCCTTGCAAACAGTTTGGTTCCAGATAAGATGTCGCATAACGCGACGTCTCATCAGCATCCAAACTGTTTGATACTCTGACACTGTTTTAAAAAGAAATGTTGAAAAATCTATATTTAGAACAGCAGCAGAAAACAATTGTTGCAGAGGAAAATATTACCCAGCATGCAAAGGTTAAGTTCTCACCTGCTGCTGATATGGTAAGAATGGTGTGTTTTTGCCAGTTGTCATAGACTGCCTGCATGGAAGAACTTCTCACAGACAGTATGAATTTCTGCTCAATATCTTTGGCAGTGACATCATTGATCTCAAGAACTGTCATCACCTCATTTCTTGATTTGGAAAAATCATAACGTATGCTATACCTGAAACGATAGAAATACATATCCTTTAAGTAAGGGCTTGTTAATTCTTTACATGCTAGTCGAGGATAACTATGTCCCCACAGTGATCACACTTGCAAATCTGAACCTGTTTTGAAAAGAAATTTAGACAAAATCTGTTTTTAGACAAATAGCAGATGACAATTGTTGCAGAAGAAAACGAAAAAACTGCCCAGCATGCAAAGAATTAACTCAATTAACCAGACACTAAACCTCGAATTAGTCATAGACAAGTCCTATTTAAAAAGCTAGTTGATTCATGGGAAAACACAAATATCTGCTCTAGGTTAAACTTGTAAGATTTTCTGACAGCCTATTACATAATAAGCCATGTGAACTGTCTTGCTTTACCTATTACTTCATATCCTGTTTCTATATAGTTTTGAATACAAGTGACCACTTATAGAAAGTTGAAAGTAAAACAGACCATGCCTTAAGACGTATTCTGCTTTACTTTCAGCCTTTAAGCTATCACCTGCTAGAATATAGAAAAGATTTATTATTCATATTCCTGACTGCAAAAGTGGATTGATTTTCTTCAGTAGATGAATAATTTAAAGGAGTAAAAAGAATTTTTTATGGGCTACTTTCAACCTACTTTAAGCTATCATGTACTATAATATAGAAAAATATTCCCTAAAATACATATTCATTACTGATTAAATTGGAACTATTTTCTTCAGCGGATGAATAAATCATAGCCGCTAAAAGGCGCTTCTATTGGGGAAAGGGTCAAAACTGTTTGGCACCCATTTCAACATATCCTAATTCAAAATACAGGCATTAAGAATTCAGCTTTTGGGAAAATGTCAGGCAATTTTTTTCAGCAGATAAATAATACGATAAAGTAGTCTTCTTTTCTAGTGGTGCCCTAGTCCCGCATATAGACATCCTTTTCAAACAGTGTACATGTGAACAGTACACTTGTCCTGTGCAAACAGTAAAGACCCAGATCAGAGGGCTCCGAAAGGAGCCCTCACAGATCAGGGTCTTCACTGTTTGTTATAAAGCCAAACATTTACAAAAACGATCCTTAAAAGTCAGATATGGACTAGACTAAAATGGAAACAGGAATCGTCCATTTAAAGTTTCAGGGAGGAAAGAGTTAATAGAGGTTTTTCTTTATTGAATTTGAATCAATACTAAGACAACCCAAAAACTTTCTTACTTAATGCGATCATTAGCAGGTATCTCTTCTAGCGAATCAGGTGTCTTTCTCTTCCACGTAATACCTTCCTTGTTGATATAGGCTAAACTTTGGATATTACATTCAAATTTCACTGTTTCTCCATGTTGCACACTGTATGGCCTCTGTGTACACTCAATACTTATTCCTGAAAGTGTATAGATCTACAGTCAACTCTGGTTAATAGGTTCCCGTGTGGATCTTTTTAGTTATCAAAACTTTAACCAGTCTACTTGGAATTCTGTGTAGTTTAATAAATACCGACCAATCTAAATTAGCAAACAGTGTATACCCAGATTAGAGGGCTCCTATAGGAGCCCTCTGATCTGGGTCTTCACTATTTGCAATTGTAATGAATATATCTTAAACAGGTCCCTGGTGTTGAAAGAGTTAACCGTTACAATACTAAATTTTCAAATGGACTCATAATTTTTTCTTAGATGACTAGATATAGTTTTCATTGACACTCTAGGGGTGTGTCTCCCCAAAATATGTAAAAGTATGACAAACAAGGCAGACCCATTATAAAAAATGGTTCTACTCTGTTTGCAAATGCAAATGATACATACATGGGTCATGTAACTACAACAGAATTTGAGACTTTTTATGAGAAACTGAGAAATATGCATAATTTGAAAGAATTGAAAATAAAATAAAAATATATCTCTTAAAACAGTGTTAACTGCTCAAATGGGAGTTGAAATTTAGTGTTGCATATCACATCTCACAAAGTATCTTTAAATACAAGTAAAATATATAGAGACATTCATTGGGAGGAGAGAATCACTGTAACATCTGACAGGGTGTCTTTAAAACAGTGTGCTTTAAAGACAGGATTGACTGTTTATCATTCCAGCATTGAATTGTAAGGGGTAATGAAATGCAGATCCAATGTTATAAAACATTTGAGATGAGTCTGAGATCATTCTCAAGCCTTTGATTGATCAGATTTTACTCACCTGAAACCATTGATAACATTGGACCCAGCTCAATATTATTCTTACATGTACATTCAATATTTTTTCCTAAAAATGCTACTATACTTATCAATGACAGAATAGTCAATATGTATTCCTAAATGTACAGTTTTTTTTCTAAAAGTTCCATTAAAATACTTATGCTTGAAAGTATAGACCAAAACATATGTAAAAATATGTATTCCTAAAAGTAAAATCAGTACATGTATTCTTCGATGCAGTCTGACCAAGTCAACATTCCTATAAAAACAGTCAGCACATAATCCTAAAAGTATAGCCAGTACATCTAGTGTGTATTCAGTTAATGAATATTCCTAAAACTATAACAAAACATATTCCTGAAAGTACAGCAAATATGTATTCCTACAGGTGCAATCAATTTATATTCCTACGTTCCTAGCCATTACTTATTCCCTAAAAGCAGAGCCAATACTTAATTCTATATTAAGTCAGTGCTACAACTAAATGCACAGTCAGTACATGTATATTCCTCAAAGTAGTATCAATGATTATCCCTAAAATAACAGTTAGTAGTAATTCCTAACGGTAAAGCAAATATTTATTCATAGAAGTAATAGTCCTAAAAGTACAGTAAATACATCTTCCTTAAAGTAGTGCCAGTATTTATTCCTAACAAGAGCCCCATGGGGCATATTTCTCTCACCTGAGAATAGCTGAAAAAATGGAGATAATGATTTATGTCCAGGACTGACCTAGATATGCAATAGACCGGAACCATTTGAACAAAATATGTAAAGGATATTTAAAAGTGTCACGATACCGAATATAAAAGCTCTGGCCATATAAGTGTCAGAGAAGAAGACGTTTGAAATTTTCTCTATATAACTCTATGTAAAACTGTGACTCCCAGGGCCGAGCCAATTTTGACCCCAGGGGCATAATTTGAACAAACTTGATAGAGGACCTGTAGGCGATGCTATGTGCCAAATATATAAGCTCTGGCCCCTGTAGTTTCAGACAAGAAGAGTTTTTAAGTTTTCACTGAAAAAAAATCTATTTTTAGCTCCTGTGACCTAGTTATACAACCGACCAGAACCATTTGAATAATTTTGGTATAGGACATCTAGAAGTGTAACCATGCCAAATAACAAAGCTCTGGCCATATTAGTTTCAGAGAAGAAGACGTTTAAAAATTTCACTATATAACTCTAAGTAAAACTGTGACCCCGGGGCCGGGCCAATTTTGACCCCAGGGGCATAATTTGAAGAAACTTGATAGAGGACATGTAGGCAATGCTATATGCCAAATATCTAAGCTCTGGCCCTTGTAGTTTCAGACAAGAAGATTTTTTAAGTTTTCATTGAAAAAAATCTATTTTTAGCTCATGTGACCTAGATATGCAACCGACCTGAACCATTTGAACAATTTTGGTATAGGACATCTAGAAGTGTCACCATGCCAAATATCAAAGCTCAGGCCATATTAGTTTCAGAGAAGAAGACATTTAAAAAATTTCACTATATAACTCAAAACTATTCCTAAAAGTACAGTCGGCCCATTTCTAAAAGTATAGTCAATGCTGTAGTCAATAGATCTACTTAATTTATTCCTAAAGTACAGTAAATAGAAATATCTGTAAGTACAGAGAATATTTATTCCTGAACTCAGGGTCGCATAGTGACTACTTTTCCTTTAAATCACAGTCAGTCAAAATTTATATATTTCTTATGGGAAAGTTGAATAATATATTAACAGACTTCTTTCTGATAGAGCTTTTTATTCATTTAGGTTCAATCTAATCGACTTTCCATCAATACATAAAGCTACATTAAATACTTAACACATTCACCCTGAGACTTAAATTCCAATTTCCAAAGAAGTCTAGTCCATTTTCACACATTTCGGGTTGATTTCAACAATATAATGAAAAATAATAAAACGTGCAGACAATGATCAGGGGGCTCCTGTAGGATTCCTTGGTCGATACCCTTTATATATATGTACGGCTAAAAGATGTATTAAGTTTTGGTTAAGACTGTTAAAATTGCCTAGAACTATGATTGTTAGGTTATGTTATGGCATGCAAAAATATTATGACAACATTGGTCATATTAATTGGGTTACATATCTGAGACGCAACTTATGCAGTAATGGCTTCGGTTATGTTTGGTATAACCAAAGGGTTGATAATGAAAACTTGTTTATTTTTCATTATGTTGAAAGACTTAAAAACCAATATTTCCAGCAATGGTCAAGCAATTGTATTTCAAATAAAAAACTTCTATATTATAAACAGTACAAAAATCTATTTAGTATAGAGTCATATGTAAATATAATCAATGTTAGTAAGTTCCGCGCAGCATTAGCAAAGTTTAGAAGCTCATCTCACTGTCTAATGATTGAGAGAGGACGACACTACGGTATCCCTCGAGATCAGAGACACTGCATATACTGTGAAACGGAAATAGAAGATGAACTGCATTTTATCATGGTTTGCCCCTTGTACAAAGATCTACGTTCGATATATATTGCAGGAAATTTAGCACGACATTCATGTTTAAACAACTTTATATCTATTATGTCTTCTGAAAATGAGAATGATATTAAGAATCTAGCTATGTTCATATACTATGCATTTAAAAGAAGGACAGAATTTCTGATTGGAAACACTTTATAGATGAAATATGTAATATTAATAACTTTTGACTATATCATGTACATATATATGTTTGCTCACTGCACTCCTGTTACTATTCACTGCACACATGTATTTTGATACTGTATGAATGTATATGTTTATGGGCCGGTGGCCTGATTATACAGTAATAAACTATGAAACTATGAAACTAATTTAGGTCTACACTGTTTGCATACAAGTTTATTCTTCACAGGTACAATAACAGATGTTTGTTTATGACAAGTATACTCGTTGCTAGGGTTGAATATATTAATTATTCTTAAAACTACAATCATATAAAAACACTTTATTGCTACAGTGGAGAATCTGTCATTCTTTCCCAATAAACGCGTTTACGCTAAAACTATTATTTACAATACAAACAGTTTGGAGCCAGATCAGACGCCGGGTAACCCGGCGTCTGATCAGGCTCCAAACTGTTTGCCACCAAGATAAACAAGAATTATCAGAATTGTCCAAAAGTTGTTCTTTTCTACGTTTTAGTGCTTTGCGTTTGCGTACGTTTGCGTTTAAACGGGAAAGAATAACAGATTCTCCACTGTACAAGTACAGTTAACACTTTTTCTGAATAGTAGAGTCAGTTCTTGTTCCTAAAAGTATGGTCAATACGTATTACAGTTACCCAATATACAATCAATGTGCATTCCTAGGTGTACAATATATATTTAAACATTACTATAATTACTAAATAAATAGTTAATACATATCCCTAAAATTACACTCATACTTATTCCTGAATGTATAATTATTATTTATTCCTAAAAAAGACATTTCGTATATTCCCCCTGAAATGGAGCCAATAC
Source organism: Gari tellinella (assembly GCA_922989275.2). Lineage (NCBI taxonomy): Eukaryota > Metazoa > Mollusca > Bivalvia > Cardiida > Psammobiidae > Gari > Gari tellinella. The sequence goes on along the minus strand of OV277863.1, from coordinate 10,817,502 downwards.
TTTACAGTCAATACTAATTTCTGCAGATACAATACAATACAGTACAATACAATACAATACAATACAATACAATACAATACAATACAATACAATATCTTTATTACTCCAAAATATGCATTTTCACAGCTCTAATTTATCCCTTCTCTGTAGAAAATACATGCAGTTATTCTTTTTACAGTGATGATTATTTTCCGTATGAAATATTTTCTAGATCGATATCCTAGCAGATGGTTGTATATATGGCGTATTTATGGGGTAATGGTTTAAGGCGAATTCTTCATTTCTTTGAACATGCTGTAACTGGCCATCTGACTTCAAAATTAGAAACAAGGTACAACTGCACTTAGTATTAATGACAAATCAACTGTTCATTGAATGATTAACCCATTTGCGCCCAGTGGATTCTTCCATGTTTATATATTGGATTAGTCCATTTTTATCAAAGGGATGCCTGGTCAAAAGTTTCATTTTCATTTTGTTTTATATTGAAATTGCTATCAGCAAACAGTGTAGACTCTTATCAGACGCCGCATAATGCACTGTTTGCCTATGTACCATATATGGGATCGTGGGCACAAATGGGTTACCACCAAGTAAATTTAAAGCCGCATTGTGTTTTTGAGAAACCTGCATAAAACGGTTGTTTGGGGTCCCATTTGAACTACGTAGGACGTGATTCTTTCACAAAAACCGGCTTTATCTAAGAAATTAGCTTTTTAAATTTTATTTATAATATGTTAGTGCTGCACAAATTAAAAACCTCCCATGTGAATGGAAAGAAGGACAACTCTGTAAATACAGGGCTCCAGATAACGGAAGTTTTTCGAAAACTAAAATCTTTATTTCTTCTTTTAAACCCAATGGTGTCATACTCATTAAAGTGTCTCGAAGAGACGGTTTAATCAGTAGTAACACCATAGCATTCGGTGCTGAAATGAGTAAGAAAATGTTAGAATAGTTCAGATTACTCCCGATTACATGTTTAGCTGGAACATTTGAAAATGACCCTGTTAACCCTTATTCTGCTGCACAGACGTCTGCTTAGACATTGTCGTCTGCAAAATGTGTTCAGTTTAGATTTATGCATTGTTTTAATTAAACAAACCTTAAGACGAGTGTCAAATAGTTTGGATCCAGATGAGACACCCCGTTACGCGGTGTCTTTTTAGATTCAAATAGTTTGTAAACTCCGTAAAGTAGGCACAGGGTTAAACACTATGAGATTCAATAACAACGTGTACATATCTCTTTCACCGTGGGTAAACGGTTTAAATAAACTATGGAGAATCTATACCTTGAGCTTGCTGAAAATGACTGTTTCAGCCTTGTCCGCTCTCTAACTCAAACACTTCTTTTTGGATCTTCACCAAACCTGCTACAAATGTTTATTAGTATAGAATCTAGGCCAGGTTCAATAACTAGCAAAATCGCATAAGGCATGTCTGAGTTATTGCTGAAAAATGCTGAAACAGTCATTTTTTAATACATAAAGGGCAAAAACTCAGATATGCCACATGCGATTTTTGTAATAATCAAACTAGACCTAAATTTTATATAATTAAACATTTTCAGCAAGTTTAATGAATATCCGATAAAAACTGTATGTGTTAGAGTGCAAAAAGTGACTGAAACCGTCATTTTTCATTAATAAACAGGCAATAACTCAGATATACCTTATGCGATTTTAGTAGTTATGAAACTGAACCGTGATTTTATATCAATAAACATTTTCAGCAAGTTTGGTGAAGATCCAATAAAACGTATTTGTGTTAGAGAGCAACACTTGCTGAAAACAGTCATTTTTTAATACATAAAGGGCAAACACTCAGATATGCCACATGCGATGTTTGTAATAATCAAACTAGACCTATATTTTATATGAATAAATATTGTCAGCATGTTTGGTGAATATCCGAAAAAAGCTGTTTGTTTTAGAGTGCAAAAATGACTGAAACAGTCATTTTTTATTAATTAACAGGCAATAACTCAAAAATACCTTATGCGATTTTAGTAGTAATCAAACTAAACCTTGATTTTATATCAATGAACATTTTCAGCAAGTTTGTGGAAGATCGGATAAAAAATAGTTGAGTTAGAGAGCGGACAAAAAAGTGTGATAGTCTAACTGACTGATGGATAGACGAGCGGAGATAGATAACGGTTGCACACGGTGAAGTTGTATTCGGCTGTATAACGTGATACTAAGCCGTGTGGAAATGTTTATGTCAGACGTTCTATTTTCGGTTTGTTATGATTTTAAATCGCCCTTTTTGGTGAATTAGGTCCGTCTACATCATTTCATAATTCAGTTTGGCCCATAAGAATGTTCAAACATTATTATTAACCATTATCGTATTTCAGGCATTGAGAAAAGGTCACAATGGTACTTTAATCTGCAACAACTGCTTTCTGCAACTCTTTAAAAAGTAGATTTTAAAAGATTTCTCTGCAAATTAGGATTAATTGAATTTTAAAAAGTTCTATACAAAATAAGATCATAGTGCCATCTGAAATGATTGCAAATGTAATTACTAGGGGACTGTAACTATGCAAAGAGATACAGCGGAGAAGACGTTATTCTTTCCTGTTTAAACACATACGAAATGCCAACGAAAAACCACTAAAATGTGGAAAATGACAACTTATTGAATATTAGACATAGACATAGTTTATTTGGTAACTTATACACATTGTATCTCGTTACATCAACATATATAATCAAATTGTTTAAACAGGTCAAATCATATCATTTATTTTAATCTGAATGGCAAAGAGTTTGGAGCCTGATCAGACGCCGGGTTACCCAGCGTCTGTTCTGGCTCCAAACTCTTTGCAATGGAAATATTAGTTTAAGCGTAAATGTATTTATTTGGAAAAAATAACGTCTTTTCTACTGTACGGTAATACAAAGTTGACTATACCTTTTACTGTCAAGGTGGCATTTGTCTGTTTGTCATCTGTCTGACAGAAGTACCCGCCAGTCTGATCTATCATAGGCTTTAGGTGTAGTGTGAGAAAGCTGCCTGTTTTGTTGCTATACTTTATCACATTAGTTTCTCGAAACACACTCAAGTATCTCTGCGCTTCCATTTTATCTTTTAAAGTGTGGGCGCCCCATGCTATCTGTAATGAAACGATTGTAACGATGCAGATGATAAAGTAAGTCAAACTTGCAGGGCTGCCATAAGTTGACATGAAAAATCCTAAGATTTCCAAATTTGCATTTTTCAAGCGCGATTTTACAAATCGTACCTTTACCCCATAGCCTTTTTCTTGTTTTGTTGACATGCGACTACTTAAAGCAGGCTGTAAGTAAAGCAGAATGCGCATTAGGGCGCAATATTCTGCTTTACTTTCAGCCTGCTTTAAGCTACCATGAACTGGGAAAAAATCCGGAGATTTAAGAAAAATCCGGAGAAATGGCAGCCCTGAACTTGCAGGCTTGCCAAACAAAACACTAGTGAAGAAGCATGGAAATAACTGAAAATTTATGACTGCTTAATGCAGGACAAGAATAGAGGAGAATTCTTCATGTTTTTGTTCTACTTAACTCATTCACTCAAAGAATGTTTAACAGACAATTCCAGTCTAGTATGATTATAACTATTTAGGGTTATATTCTGCAATATATTGCAAAATGGCAAACAGTGTAGAACCTGACCAGAATGCTCCTTTATGAGCCCTTTGATATGGTTCTGCGCTACATATTTACATAGGACAAGTATACCATTTTCATATACATTGTTTGTAAAGGACACACGCCACTTTCTATAAGACTACCATATTGTCGATCTTTTGGATAGTTGCTTAATACATGTATTAGCTTTTAATGAGTTAATAATAAGTGTCCTCTGTGATAACATTAATGAAGTAAGAGTTAGAAATACTAAGACGAATTCTAATGATTTATGTCAATTACTCTGATATTAAAGGGATAATATGTACATGATACCATGAAGATTACGCATTATTTTCCAATGAGCTTGTTTACGATAATTTCTTTTCGTCCATTGCAAACAGTTTAGAGCCAGGTCACACACCAAGTAAACAGTTTCCTGTTTGTCACTCAAATGAAATAAATCGCTTTTAAAAATACCCCCCCCCCCCCCCCCCCAAAAAAAAAAACAAAAAAACAACAAAACAATTAAAAACAACAACAAACAAAAACAAACCCAAAGCTGGTATTCTCTCCATTTCCATTGCAGAAAATATTCTAATATTATTTCATATTCCAATATATTCCTATGAACTCCAATGTTTTCCAAGTTGAAAAACATAAGAATTCTTTGCATTACAAAATCCTATTTGATTTTGTTGTTGGAGTACTTTGGTAACATTGAATCAATAATCCAATATAAACCGATGTATTCCAAGTGGTAAAACATTGAATATCTTAGGAATTTGAATTTTGCATCTATATATTTATTTCAAAATGTTTGGAAAAGGTATAACTTCTCAAGTAAACGTCCACTCGAATTGTGATAACAACTGAACAACTTCCTGTTGACCTGGTTATTTGAGTTTCAACTTGGGAGGGAATCTCTTCTGACATTAATTCTATTGTTAACAGATATTTTTGGTTGCTATTGCAATTTATTAAGGTGGAAATGAAATATTTAACCCTTAGCCTGCCACTCACGACTATAGCTCCATATGCAAACAGCTTGGATCCGGATGAGACGCCGAGTAATTCGGCGTCTCATCCGGATCCAAGCTGTTTGACACTCAGACAACATTTTCAGCAATTTTGAGCAACTTTGAAGCACTTTGAAACTTGAAGCAGACGAGAAATATAGCAGACGACAATTTATTTGGCGGGCTAAGGGTTAATATGTCAGTACATAAGTTATACATGTTTACTAGTTATGCATGTTTCTTTTTTTGTGATATCATTTTGGAATGTTTCAAATTGCTGTTTGTTGATATGTAAACTATTTTAGTTAGCGCATAAGTATTCAAAGTTTCATTCATTGGAAATGCAAGTTGTATTTGTGTAAGAATAATCATTTTTATATCAACTCTTAACATTGTTGCATGTGAGTGATATTTTAGCCTCACAAATGGCTCGCGGGTATTTTTTCTTTTACATTTAGGCTGACGGCTTTTAGGAATAGTTCGTAGTATATTTAGTTTCAGTGCACATATTCAAGTTGTAGAACTTTGTCAACACTATCAGTTTTTATAAATTAAAGTATTTGTTTTGTTTCATCAGATGTGATTCCTACTAGATTTAACATTTTCTTTATGTAGGAATGTGAATTTCTTATGTAAGGAGTTTTGAACATGTGTATCAAAAGGTGATATTTTTAGCAAAGCAAAACACACCAGATGACATAAATTCCAAAGTATTACAATGTTTTCCAAGCTTAATTCCAAAGGATTCCAATGTTTTACAAGCTTAATTCCAAAGTATTCCAATGTTTTCAATGCTGAATTTCCAAAGTTTTCCAATTTTTTTCAACTCGGAAAAAGATGGGAATTCCTAGAAATTCTCAAGACTTGGTAGTGTTCGATTTTATTGGAAAACATTGGAAAAAGGATGCCAATACCGCCAATGCTTTCCAATGTTTTCAAAATTTCAATTTCAATGTATTCTAAAGAATTCTTAGGATATGTTCGGGAAAAATACCAATGATTTCCTAAGAATTCAACGAAATTCTAACTGAAATGTCGCAAGTGTAAATTGCATTGTTTTGTGCTTAGTTTCTTTTAAACAGAAAAGAATAACGTATTCTCCACTGTACCTTGTCAGAACGATATGTTACACTGCAAATACATCTTGTAAGCCATAGTATAAAATTACTGTGCATTGGATCGAAAGCTTTTTCTCCTTATCAGATGATGATGCGTTACACCGTGTCTTAGCATGATCCAAACTGTTTCACAATCATCGATTTATTTCTCTCTTAATCCTTTGAATCACTCTCATTTTTCCTTAAGTCTAGACCACGGTATTAAAGCAGACGCTATTTTATCTGAGACAGAATTAAAGTTAAGATTAAATTTGTTAGCGAAAGGTTATAGCAAATGGTTAAACTTGAAGGTGAAATGGTTAATATAAAATGATTATTTGGCAATGCAGGGGTAAACAGTTTACATAAATAAATGGTTGAAGTTTGCAGTGAAAGAGTCAATGCAAATGATTTAATTTGGCAATGAAATGGTTAACAAAGATGGCTTAACTTGGAGATGATAGGGTTGATGAAAATAGTTAAATTTGGTGGTGTTCACTGGGGAGCAAAGTCGTATTTTTACACAACATTTCACATTCATGGAATACATACATCTGCCTTTGGTTTTCCAACTGTTTTGCAGATAATCCAAGTATCATTTCCAACTAGAGGCATGTTTGTTGGTAGTATAGAGATTTCTGGTGCTGTAATATCAGAAATGAAACACAATCAAACATGTAATAATACGAGGGGTGTTTCATAATTAATGCAACTTGATAAATAACTTTAATATAATAAGTGCAAAATTCATGTGTTATATACCATTCGAAAGAACAATTCTTCTTCTACACAGTGGTATAAGACACGGTAAGATCACATTACTAGACAAGTCACATCACGAACTGAAATGACCCCAAGTCTAGGGCTCTGGACCATTTTTGTGTATTTTAGAGGTAAGTTTTCGAGCAACTGATGATACTAAAATTGTTATAGCGACTTTATTATTTGGAATAATTTAACGAAAAGTTCGGTCAAATATAATCAGACAATTATGCACATACTACAGGTTTAAAAATTACATTATTTGATAAAATGACAAAAACATAGCTCGTCCTGTAAATATCTTAGAAAATTACACTACTGTTATGTTCAAGGGTATTTATTAAAAGACAAACCACATTTTGTTACATCAAAACAGGCTATAATTGAAGTTTTTGATGTAGATGATCATGTTTCAAAAATAAAAATATAGATACACTGACCAAGGAGATTTTATAGCGTTCGAAAATTCATGTCGACGTTTTTTATTAGCAAAATAAGAAATGTTATTTTTGAAAAATTGAGATATAAGACAGTTGACCATTTTAATTGTTATGAAATTGTATTTACATTACAATTCAGACACACACTGATATATTTAAAAAATATATTTAGAAATTTTACTTTTTGATAACTTATTAGGTCAAAATATAAAACCTAAAAAGTGCTAAGTTCTAGTGCCCTTGAGAAGGGTTCATTTAGGTTAGTATTGTGATTTATAGGGTAATGCTATATAATCGTGCATTATACCATCGTGTAGGTGAGAAATTGCCCTTTCCAACGATATAACACACGTGCATATCACATTTATGACATCGAAGTTACAGAACAAGTTGCATTAATTATGAAACACCCCTCGTACGGCGTAGAATCATGGTATCTTAAATGACATCACCTGTGACTTTTTCATGAAGGGTAAGCTCCTGTTGGAGCTTTCTGCAACATTTTTATCTTTGATTACCTCATTACGCAGTAGATACGCTTTTTATCCCTTTATATGGGGGAAAAGGTTAATGTAGGACAAATGTTATACAAAAAGGTTATGCCCTATATGAAGCACCTACGTAACCCATAGTCTTTTTCTAGTTTTTAAAACAAGTTCCTCCTTAAACCAGGTTGGAAATAAAGCAGAATGTGTCTTACTTTACTTTCAGTCTTCTTTAAGCTACCGTATTTCTCAAGATAAAACTTGGAACTATTTTCTTCAGTGGAGGAATAAAATAGAGGCGTAAAATGTGTATTCGTGGGAAAATTGGTTAAAAGATCTACATTTACATGCATTCTTAATTCAGGTTAGATCATCTGAAAGAAGACAGTACTTTATAACGAACCATTTAGCAGAGCACCAGCTAAGGGTAGTTTTTCAAAAACTAAAATCTTTATTTCTGAATTAAACCCTATGGTGTCACTACTCATTAGAATCGTCTCGAAGAGACGATTCTAATGAGTAGTAACACCATAGGAATTGGTGCTAAAAGTGTGACAATGTTGGATTTGTTGAAAAAACGAACTCTTATCTGGAGCCCTGAAAATGTTAGTATACTCGTTATTTACAAACAATGAGAACATCAACTGTGTGAAAAGTAAACTGGTTCTATATACAAACAATTTAGATTCTGATCAGGTCGCCACAAAAGGAGTCCTATGCTCAGTGTTTAAACAGTTTGTCATTTGGAAATAAACTGTAAAAACTTCTAGTACCCTAAATAGTAAAAGCTGGACTCGAACAGGGATAATAAATATTTATTATCCCTGACTCGAATTAATTGAAAACAGGAATAGTCCATTTGTTGTTTAAGGGCTGAATGAGAGAAATGCGCTGCTAGGGGCAAGTAGTCCAGACTAAAAGTTCATTTGAAAAAGCATTTTGATCAGTAACTACTTACGGAGGTGCAAATCAAGCTCATATTCCCCAGTCCCTTGAAGAAACCCTTGAAAGATCACTTTACACTCGTAGACACCTTGGTCCAGCCGGGTTAGGTTACGTATTTGTAACGTAGACTTATGTTCGTGGGCGGTGATATCATATTTGGTGAACGTCGCTCCATTTGTGACCGGGATAAGTTTATCTTCGTGAAACCATTTCACCTATATTAAACAGAACATTTATGTTTATGTTTCATAAGAACAAGGGTGGTTTGAAGACACATTCACGATCAAATTATACGGGATAGTTTTACCCCTTCGCCGTTTCATTGTCGTCTGCTGCAGTTTTGTTGTCTGCAATATCGTTTCAACGTTAAAAAATAAGGCAGTATGGTTAAAGAAATTTCAAAACGAGTGTCAAACAGTTTGGATCCAGATTAGAAGTCGCGTTACGCGGCGTCTGATCAGGATCCAAAGTGTTTGCCAAGTTTAACGCGCTTTTAAGCGCCATTGGGAACGAAATGGTTACGCCATTACTCCAAAGCTTATTTCCTGTTTGAAGACAGGTGGCCACTAAAAGCATTCATCATGTTTTAAGTTACTTGTGACTTCTAGCTAGAAAGGTACTGGAAATGCCTTCTGTGTTTTAAGTTCAGGACTTCCTGTTGGTACTATTTTCCTTTATGTAGAAATAATTTGAGTTGAAAATGGCATATTCATGGAGTAACGAATTAAGTAACCGTTGACTGGCAGGAAAAGATTGTTGATAACTTTTAAAAACAGTTTAAAAGTTGCAACAATTGTATTCCAACAGCAGTCATATCAAAATACTTTTTTATTTAACCCATTACTCCATTCATATGCATTTATACTGCTATAGTTTTATTCATCCACTTAAGAAAATAGTTCCACTTTCAACAGTCAGAAATATGCACCATAACTATTTTCTGCATCATAGCATATTGTAACTTAAAGCACACTGTAAGTAAAGCAGACGTTGCCTTAAGGTAAAGATGCACTCTGCTTTTATCTCATCCTGCTTTAAGTAGTCACCTGCCTACAAAGCTAGAATCACGCTTAACGTCTAGACCACGGCCACGTTCTTATAATACAGTGGAGAAAACGTTATTCTTTCCCAATAAACGCGTTTACGCTAAATCTATTATTTTCCCTGCAAACAGTTCGGAGCCAGATCAGACGCCGGGTAACCCGGCGTCTGATCAGGCTCCGAACTGTTTGCCACCAAGATAAAGATGAATTATCAGAATTGTCCAAAAGTTGTATTTTTCTACGTTGTAGTGCTTTGCGTTTGCGTACGTTTGCGTTTAAACGGGAAAGAATAACAGATTCTCCACTGTAAGAAATTGGTGCTATATTGTGTATCCCTGTAACATATACTTTAGTATATCACCAATTTCTTCCGAGTCGTGTACCTATGGATTTAGGTAGACAACGATGGTAAAGCAACACAATTCAGATTCAGGGAATTTACTTGAGGATATTTCTATACTGATAATAATTCGTTAATGTCATATGCTCGATCATGCAACACCTTTGGTTTTATTAGAGTGTTTTGTTCACTATGTGTTTTCAGTATACCCAGTATTTAACCCTTTCACTCCAGATAAGGAGAGTATTTCAAAACCTAAAATCTTTATGTCTCAATTAAACCCTATGATGTCACTCGAATTGACAATTCTAATGAGTAGTAACATAATAGGATTTGGTGGTAAAATGAGTGAGAAAGTGTTGGATTTTATCAATTTACCTGGAGCCCTGTACTTACTTCTGGTGTATCATTTTCATTTTCATCCTCGCCCCATGAACAGTCTAAATGTATTGTCTGACCAAGGTATAGATTGTTGCCTTCTTCCATGTGCATATCCATCCCCCATCCCGCAACACGGACAATGCAGGCAAAAATTGTCGTCGCTTCAATCAGCATCCCTGTACAGAAATGCGAGTGATTATACGATGAAGTATAAAATATATTTACGGTGTGTTTGCTAATCAATGTTTAACGTTTATATGAAAGAATCTCACTCACCCATAACATACAAAACGTTAAAGTGTCGAATCGTCTGAAGAGATTAGAGCCAATGTCACAATAAGTTAAATTTAAAATATGTCTGATGGTGTATATATTGGATATATGGCTGTATAAAATGGAGGAATCAATTAAAAGCATAGAAGGCGTGTTTATGGGATAATGGTTATAATATACAGTCAATTTGGTAACTAGAACTTGCTTAATTCGAACTTACCCGTATTTCAAAGTTAAAACGTGGCCTTACCACGTTTTAACTTTGTAATATGCGTCTGTTTGACGGCTTAGCTCAGCACGAGCCATCCAATTTCGAGGTAGTTCTGTGTCGGTCAATTCTTTTCCTGCAATAGTGGACTTTACACCGACCAATTGTCTTAATGGTAAACCAAAAACCCACTTCCCAATTGTTCAGACATTCGCAAAGTAAATTGTTTCCCTGTGCATTAACCCCTTAATGATCTAATTTATCGTGAGGTTTTTACCCCATCACCGTGTCATTGAATTTGTCGTCTGCAATATCGTTTCAAAGTTAGATTTAAGGATGTGTGACTGACGTTATTTCAAAACAAGTGGCAATCAGTTGTGTGTCTGATCAGGATCAAAGCTGTTTGCAAATGCGATAACTATGACGTCATTGAGAGTGAAAGGGTTAAACGCCAATGGAAGATAATTCCATATGTTGCGCCTACTGTTAGCAGACATGGTACAGTGGAGAATCTGTTATTCTTTCCCAATAAACGCGTTTACGCTAAAACTATTATTTCCAATACAAACAGTTTGGAGCCAGATCAGACGCATGGTAACCCGGCGTCTGATCAGGCTCCAAACTGTTTGCCACCAAGATAAACAAGAATTATCAGAATTGTCCAAAAGTTGTTCTTTTCTACGTTTTAGTGCTTTGCGTTTGCGTACGTTTGCGTTTAAACGGGAAAGAATAACAGATTCTCCACTGTAGATTACAAAGTGTGACTGATTCTGTATTTGTATCGCAAAGAATAGTTGAATAATGATTGTGCCACGACTTCCCAAAACAGAATACAGTAAAACCTCTCTATTACGACCACTAAAACGAAGGCTAACTAATTGTATAGAATATAGGTGGCAGCTTTAAGCAAGATGACAGTGAAACACAGAGCTCCTATAGGAGCTCTCTGTTTCACTGTTATCTTGCTTTAAGCAGTCACCTGCCTTACACACTCAATAATTAACAAAATTTAGTGGTCGTAATAGAGAGGTTTTACTGTAATTATAAAAGTGTCTAGAAGCATTTAACATTTCTTTTGAATTTGCACATTGGACTATCCAGTTTGTAGAAAATGACAAGTTTTATTAGATCTAATTTTACGATTGTTAATGAAAATATTTCAGAAAAAAATAAAAGTAAAACAAACAGCACAGATTCTGACAAGAGGGCCCTACAATCAGGGTCTACACCGTTTTCAAAAGATGGCATTGTATCTGCTTCCCTCTCAATAGATGGCAGAAACGGGCGTTAACAAACAAACAAAGAAAAACAAAACAATGTTGAATGCTTGGTATGATTCTAAATTTTGTGGTAGAGATCAAATTTGTGATTTATAAAATCTAATTGTAATGGCACAGATCCCATTTGGGATTTATAAACTTTAATTGTAACGGCACTGATCCCATTTGTGATTTATAAAATTAAATTTTAATGGAACAGATCCCATTTGGGATTTATAAAATTTAACTGTAACGGCTAAGATCCTATTTGTGATGTATAAAATTTAATTTTAATGGAACTGATCCCATTAGTGATTTTTAAAATTTAATCGTTACGGCAAAGATCCCATTTGTGATTTATAAAATTTAATTGTAACGGTACAGCTTCCAATAGTGATTTATACAATTTCATTGTACTGGTACAAATCCCAAGTGTGATTTCTACAAGTCCGTTGTACTACTGGTACAAATCCCAAGTGTGATTTCTACAAGTCCATTGTACTACTGGTACAAATCCCAAGTGTGATTTCTAAAAGTCCATTGTACTACTGGTACAAATCCCAAGTGTGATTTCTACAAGTCTATTGTACTACTGGTACAAATCCCAAGTGTGATTTCTACAAGTCCATTGTACTACTGGTACAAATCCCAAGTGTGATTTCTACAAGTCCATTGTACTACTGGTACAAATCCCAAGTGTGATTTCTACAAGTCTATTGTACTACTGGTACAAATCCCAAGTGTGATTTCTACAAGTCCATTGTACTACTGGTACAAATCCCAAGTGTGATTTCTACAAGTCTATTGTACTACTGGTACAAATCCCAAGTGTGATTTCTAAAAGTCCATTGTACTACTGGTACAAATCCCAATTGTTACTTCTACAAGTCCACTGTACTACTGGTACAAATCCCAATTGTGATTTATAAAAAAAATATTGTTGAACTGGTATCCAATTGTGATTTACAAAACTTCATTGTACTGGTACATATCACAATTGTGATTTATAACGAATCATTGTACTGGTACCCTATTGTGATTTATAAATGTTCATTGTACTAGTACAGATTCCAATTGCGATCGATTCAGTTTAACCCGGTTCGAGGTACAGTTTTACCCATTTATGCATAATATATTACAATGAATCTGTATACTTGCCGGAAGATTTCATTGAAAATATACAAGAGTGATCTGAAGACACTACAGTATTCATCCATGCAGCAAAATAATTCATATAATATGATATAACAAACAGTCCAGACCCTGATGAGACATCGCATAACGCGTCGTCTCATCAGGGTCTGGACTCATTGCCAATGTCCCCTGTAGTACGCACTATGTTTAAATGGGTTAAGGCCCTACCACGTTCTCATTTTGACATTAACCCTTAATCCCATAAATACGCTTTTTACGCCTTTAATTTATTCCTCCACTGAAGAAAATAGTTTCTATTTATACAGTCATTAATAAGTATTATAAGATAATTTGTCTATATTCTAGCCGATTATATCTTAAAGCAAGCTGAAAGTTAAGCAGAATGTGCCTTAAGGCACATTCTGCTTTACTTACAACCTGCTTTAAAGGGACTCGCAACCGGATGGTGTACTTGTCAAAATAAAATAAAATACTCAAATAAAAGCAAATTTGTGGCATTATTTGGCTTCTGACATTAAAAAAATATGATCAGTCCAAAAAAAGTTTGAAGAATCGTCACCGAATCTTAGATTTTTAGATATTTTCCATCGTTTTTCTATACCGACTAGTAGACGGTATAGTTGTTGTTGTTGCTTCTCTACACGGGCTCAGACATAAACACGAGCCGAATTACGAAGTTGTATGCACTTTCGTTCGCTACACATTGAAATACGTTAAATCGATCCGAGACAAACGGATAGTTCCGTTGTCCATTGGTCTAAGCGGTTTCCCCTATTTTGCCTTCTGTCCGCCAATGCCGGGCCCCGGGTTCGAATCCCACCAGAGACCAGTATTTTTTTTTATTGAAATACATTTTTTTAAACAGAATTTCTTATCCTAAACTAATTCTTTACCATTTATATAAGCGTTTGACACACATTTACAAATTACTATTTTTAATGCACCATCTGGTTGCGAGTCGCTTTAAGTACCGTTTTTTTCAACACTAGAAACAGGCTATGGGGCAATGCGTTAATAAGACTGGTTTCCGGCTTAGAAAGGGCTAAAATGTGGTACAGTATGAGACACGTTTGACTGTAACTAATCATAATAATAGTAAGCCTAGTATTGGGAACATTGGGTATACACTATTAAACATTAATTATTGATAGTTGTATCCCCATAAACAGCGTTTCTCATAGTTCAGTGTATATGTATGTATCGATCAAACCCTTCACACCCTCACACCGAGTACAATGACCATTTGCAAACAGCTTAGCTTGTGATCAGACAAGTAGTAACTCGGCGTCTGATAAGGATCCAACGTGTTTGACAAATTGACACCCTTTACGATAAACTGTATAGATGTACATTGTAGTAATTTACATGACAGTGAATGAGTTAACCTTCACGAGACACGTGTTCTGTATTGTTCCTTGTCGTGCCTGGTGCAAATCAACCCGGGTTAGCAAACAGATTAGACCCAGTAGCGCCAATTCAGTGTTGTGAAATAGTATATGTCTCTCAGTTAACAGGACAGAATAAACATAAAAATAACTAGATCATGTATGTAGAGACGTGGGAAGGTAACTAAGAAAGATAACACGCATGATCACGGTTGGAAAAAAAAGCAATGCTAAAATTAGCTATGAACTCAGTGTTGCAATAATTATGATGTTTCGTATATCAGCTGGCAGTACTTTTACGTTTACGGTGTGTTGGATTAACATTAACATACAAGATCCGTTGCATACAGTGAATACCCTGGTCAAAAGTTCCTAAAGGAAAAGCCTTCTGAACGGGGTCATGAAATATGAAAAGAGACGAGCGCCTTGAGAGGCAACGTAGACTGCTTGTTTTTTGGTTTCATCACACAATGTATATGAAAAAATGTTTAAATGTAAGATTCAACCCGGAATTACAAAATTAATAATGATGTTTGCCTTTATGACTAATCATAAAAGATTCCAATGAATATATCAAAGAACTTTTGAGGTAAATTGATATGAAAATTTGATGAATATTAATCAATCAAAATACAGTCTTACCGGTGCCTTAAGATCTTCCGGATTATTGCTATATATTAGATATTGTATGCCACTATATCGGAACATTCAGACCCAATGTACCCTCCCCCATAGCATTATTAAAATAGTTTAAGACAGAAACAATGAGAACTAAACATTTACCACTAATACTTTAATGTCCGAGTCAATTCACTATTTTGTTAAATACTCATGAAAAACGGCTTTTTCGACCAAACAAATTTAACATTTTCCTTCTTGCATAAAATATGCAGTGACTTTGAAAGTAGATTTTCATTCTCATGCAATTTTCTGAATTATATAATAGTTTACTGAAACTTGACCAAATGGCCACCTGATCACTCATGGATCATGAGATGTCATGTTCCTAGAGCTGGTAATGTCATTGTGGCCATGCAATCTCTTACAATTTAACACAATCGCTAATATGAATAGCCGTTTCCACGTGCATACTGGTTGTCATGTGACTATGATTATTGTTATTATGTGTATGCTGATGTTTCCTGCATTGCAGGACTTATGCTTGAATAAATAAAATTTGAATTTAGCAGTCGTTCACATCAGTGATGGTAATTCTAGCAAATAAACTTG
This sequence comes from Gari tellinella, assembly GCA_922989275.2. Classification (NCBI taxonomy): domain Eukaryota; kingdom Metazoa; phylum Mollusca; class Bivalvia; order Cardiida; family Psammobiidae; genus Gari; species Gari tellinella. The sequence goes on along the minus strand of OV277863.1, from coordinate 10,801,864 downwards.
TAGTGACGCGTCTATATACGAGGGTCATTAAGCAGTGTTGTTACTAGAGCAAATTCTTAGAATCTACATGTATAATTATCATATGTGATACATTATTGAAAAGAGCTATTTCTTGTGCATTCAGCGACGCATAATGCTTTGAAAACATCAATTCTCCGCTTCATTGTGCAAATAGACATCACTATGGGTCAGTCATAGGGCACTTATTCATATTTTCATAACATCATGATCATAAAAGCCATACCATTTTAAATACTCGCTCTAGTTTATTGGAATTTATCTAAGGTTTTAAGCTAACAAGTTAACAACACTTAATATTATAAAGTCTTAATCATAAAACCTAAATGTGTTTGATCTACTTTTTTGTAAGATCAAAGCATACATTAAAACGTATAATAGTTATAATAATATGATTTGATTTATTAAACAAACAAATATTTTTAGAAAATCATTGATTATATCAATTTGTTACGAAATTATAGAAATATATCAAATAGGACATACCGGTAGTTTTTGCATCAAACATATACTACATACAGTATTTTTAAAATTTACGTTTCTCAATGACACAGTTCTTACTCTTTTCACTCTCAATGACGCAAAAAACAAGTTGCAAGCAGTTTTGAGTTTGATCAGACGACGTGTAACGCGGCGTCTGATCAGGATCAAAACTATTTGCGATTTGTTCTGAAATAACATCAGTTATGCTGCCTTAACCCTTTGCACCCTAGTCCCGCATATAGGCGTCATTTTCAAACAGTGTATATATAAATAGTACACTTGTCCTGTGCAAACAGTGAAGACCCAGATCAGAGGGCTCCGAAAGGAGCCCTCTGATCAGGGTCTTCACTGTTTGTCATAATGCCAAACATTGACAAAAACAACCCTTAAAAGTAAAAAATGGACTAAGTTTAAATGGAAACTGGAATTGTCCATTTAAAGTCTTAGGGAGGAAAGAGTTAAATCTAACTTTGAAACGATATTGCAGACAACGATATTGAAGACACGACAATATGGCGGTGAAGGGATAAAAACCTCACAATGAATTTGATCACGAAAGGGTTAAGGATAGTGACTTGTGTGTTACATTTTCACATACATTAGAAAAAGACCCTTTAAAAGATGTATTACACATGAAAATCGTACATGTATATTTCAAGAAAATCATTTTAATGCCAAATTAACAACTTTTTGAATGACTCTTATGCGTCATTATCTTTATAATCAGTGTACTAGTGTTGAGTATATTTTACCTTACAAAACATTATAGACCCCACGAGAAGGCTCCTAAATGTTCCATATAATCAGGTTCTGCACAGTTTGTCATTTCGCAATATACATGTATTAATATGTTTCGCGGGCCAATGCTGTATAAGGATATAGACGGTAGATAAAAGAGCGTGAGTCACGGAGTTTGTTTTACCCATTCATAGACAAGCATTTGCAGTTTGGACCCAGATTAAACTCCATTAATGTGCACTCGTATCGGATATTACTTTTGTCATTTTGTCTCATTCTAAACATTTAAGCAGACGGTATTTTCTTAGTTAAGTCCTAACCCTTAGTGACGCACATAAATTATATCCGTCGTTTACCAAAGAGTACACATATCTTATCCAAACAGTCTAGACCTAGGTCAGAGGGATTTTGAAGGAGCCCTTTGATAAGTTTAGCACTTTTTGCCATTTTAAATTAGATAGCAGTCTTAACCCGTTACCCCATAAATATGCCTTTTTACACCTTTAATTTATTCTTCCACTAAAGTAAATAATTCCAATTTATACAGACACAAATATGTACCGTAAGATATATTTTCTATATCCTAGCAGATGGTAGCTTAAAGCAGGCTGAAAGTAAAGCAGAATTCTGCTTTACTTTCAATCTGCTTTAAATGGTCACACATTTTCAAAATTAGAAACAAGCTATTGGGTAAAGGTTTAATCGGAAACTAGAACTGTCCATTTGAAGTTTCTTGGAAGAATGAATAAATTGGTTTGGTCAGCCTCTCCAGTAGTGATGGCTACCTGTCATAATGACCACCATCTGTCATAAATGTCTTATGCCTAACTGCACAGGGACGTTGACAATAAACATGTACAGTGTACTATATAGTTACTCGTTCGTGTATAGGTTAATACTAGACATGTGTACAGAAAGTTTTAACCTGCCATGAAGGTATTTGTTTTAACCCCTTCCCGCCATGACGTCATCAAATTTAAACAATTGTCGTCTGCTTCTATTTCTAAATTTAATATTAAGTTATTTTGACTTATGAAATATTGAAATGAGTGTAAAACAGTTTGTATCCTGATCAGACGCCGCGTGACGCGGCGTCTGATCAGAATCCAAACTGTTTTCAAATTACTAGTGTACTCGGGGTAAGGCAGTGAAGGGGTTAATGACATTACTCTATAAATAACTATTTTACGCCTTTAATTTAATACAGCCATGATGTATATTATATACCAATCTATTGTTCTATTTACTAACAGAAGGAGCTTAAAGAAGGTTCAAAGTAAAGCAATGTTCGCATTATGGCACATTCTGCTTTACTTTTAGTCTGCTTAAAGAGGCTGTTTGTGTTTGTATTTTATTTACGTCCGTTTCTGCTTAATTGGGCATCCCAGAGAAATGGGGAGGGGTGGGTACAGAGGAACCCGGAGGATGTCCTACTCTTTTTCGATAGCACCCTCAAGATCGTTTGCATGGCAATTATACAACACTGATACAATTGGCCTCGGTTTAAAGACTCATTCGAAGGACATGGTCCGGGGGGGGGGGGGGGGGGGGGGGGGGAGGGAGAGAGGATTGAACTCACGCCTCCTGGATTGGCAGTATATCGCGCTACCACTGGAAAACAATCCGCCGGTGCTTCGAGACTCAGAGGTAACAATGGTCCAAGGTTAAAAAGAGTTTGAACTGAGTCTGAGTTCGTTCTCTAAGAACGGAACTCAGACTCAACTCAAACTCTTTATAATTTTGGGGCCTGTCTTCAAGATTAGACACAGGATTTGGGTGAAGAGGTAAACAATCGCCGTCTGCCTTTATGTCCCAAATTTAAAATTTAGGTAAATTGACTAAATTAATTAACCCATGTGTGCCCACGATCCCATATATGGGACATAGGCAAACAGTGTAGACGCTGATCAGACGCCGCAATATGCGGCGTCTGATCAGAGTCTACACTGTTTGCTGATAGGAATTTCTATATAAAACAAAATGAAAATACATTTTTTGACCAGGCATCCCTTTGATAGCAAATGGACTAATCCAATATAAAACATGGAATAATCCACTTGGCATAAATGGGTTAATATCGCGTCAAAGAGTTTGGACCCTTATCATCGGCAGACGCTGTGCTGCGTGTGAATAAGGCAGGATAAGAATAATGCACGATATCACATGATTAATAAAAGTTCACGGCAAAACTTTAGCAGATGCACAAATAGCATGTTAGGTAAAACAATCTATAAACAACTGACGCCGAATGATATTGCTAATTGTGGCGTCTCTTCTCATGATCTTGGTCTACACTGAGTACCTATACGCAAGCCAAACTTTACAATGACAATGCCATGGCACTTTTTTCTTGGCTTAACCCTTTCACTCTCAATGGCGTCATAGAACGCATTTGCAAACAGTTTTAAACACGGCGTCTGATCAGGATCAAAACTGTTTGTCACTTGGTTTGAAATTACGTAAGTAATATTGCCTTAAATCTAATTTTGGAACGATATTGTACACAACAATATTGAAGCAGACGACAAAATGGCGATTAAGGGGAAAACATCTCACGATAAATTTGACGGCGAAAGGGTTAATGACTGCATGTATAACGCCAAGCAGGGCCCAGTAACCCATTAAATGATAAGTTTGATAAGTTTATTCATAGTAGTTCCATTAGGCCTAAAGGCCCATGAGGAAAAATACACATACAAATATGCACATGACTGACAGTATGACATGACAAATAACAAAATACATACATATATAACACAAGTGCGGAGACGGTATTTAACAATGATTAATATAATTATTTTGTTGAGCAATTAGCAAAGATTCTTGTCAGCTGCACGTTTAAACAATACTGACACTAATATTTCCTTTTGCTAGTAGCCTTAACATCAAGTTTGTAAATTTCGATTCGAAATATACTCAAGTATATTCAGTATTGCCGACCTCATAAATATACATTATACTTATTCTATGAAATATAGTTATCTATAGTCTTAAGCTTTCAACAACTGTATGAACTACCTGTAGAATATTAAATGTATTTTAGCTCGTTTTTAGTCTTGAAAACGGGGGTTTAACATGAAGCCGATTGAAAGTAAAGCAGAATGAGCTTTAGGGTGCATTCTGCTTTCCTTTCAGTGAGCTTCAAGTATGAATAATACATATAAATATTTGATGTATATAGGAAGGAATAGTTACTTTAATGGATGTTGAAAACAAGTTTGCGCTTGAAGTTGGCTGAAAGTCAAGTAGAATGAGATTTCAGTGCATTCTGATTTACTTTCAGCCAGCCTTTTGAGCTTTTATAAGCTTTTAAGCTACATCCAAAAAAAAAATCGAAATATTTGATAGACAAAGGGAGATAACACAAATACCAGAATATATTATTAACTTACTGTTTTATCTCCCTTTGTAAAGCTTTTGAGAAACATTTAATCCTTTTCCTGCTGCGAAGTCGTCTGCTATGAAATTGTCGTCTGCAAAACTTGTCAAAGTTATATAGATGCATTTTTTAGTTAAACAAAGCTGATGACGATTGTCAAGCAGTTTGGATCCAGATCAAACACTGCGTATGATCTAGATTCAAACGGTTTTGCAAAACCCGGTGAAGTAGCGACCAGCAGACGAAGGGTTAGGTTAATAATTAATAAGTTAATATATATGTTTGTTTATATCTACTGTGTAGATCCTGACTGCTGTGACCATGTATTGTTAACATGTTTTCTTGTATGTGGTGTGATAGGCGATTGCCTTTCTTCCGAAATAAAACATATATATATAAACCACTGAATCTTTAATGCTGAATGAAGGTAACGCAAAAAACTCAAACATTCGCTATCTGCGCCACCTTTGTCCCACACCAAGTTGACACCGCACCGTTATAAAACACAATTTCAAAATGCTGGTTATAAGTAATGGAGTAAAGTAAAAAGCTCTCATAGGAGTTTTCCTCATAACTTCCGTACCGCCTTTAGCTGGTTCTTTTTTGAACTGGCTTTACTTTTACCATAGACATATATTTACTACAACTTACACATTTAACATTTAAACCAAATACACACATATTTAGTGAAACCATTATCACGCATTAAGCTGACATCACACCTTTTAAACTTCAACTGTTTAATGCTGTACAAAAGTAATGCAGAAAGTTCCCATCGGAACTTTCTGCATAACTACTGTATCACACTACGCTAATACTATAGTAACATTCAACTGGATGTTGAAACCATTGTTACACCCAAAGCTGGCATCACACCTTTTAGAATTCATCTGTTTAATGCTGTACAAAAGTCATGCAGAAAGTCGCCATCGGAACTTTCTAAATACTTCTGCGCCGCACTACGCTGATACTATAACATTCAACTGGATGTTGAAACCATTGTTGCACCCTAAGCTGGCATCACACCTTTTAAAATTAACCTGTTTAATGCTGTGCAAAAGTAATGCAGAAAGTTCCCATCGGAACTTTCTGCATAACTTATGCGCCGCACTACGCTGATTTCTTTTTGAACTGTCTTTTCTTTCACCATAGACATACATTTACTACAACTTACACATTGAACATTTAAACAAAATACACACATATTTAGTGAAACCATTATCACGCATTAAGCTGACATTACACCTTTTAAACTTCAACTGTTTAATGCTGTGCAAAAGTAATGCAGAAGGTTCCCATCGGAACTTTCTGCATAACTTCTGCACCGCACTACGCTTATACTATAGTAACATTCAACTGGATGTTGAAACCATTGTTACATCCAAAGCTGGCATCACACCTTTTTAAAATTCATCTGTTTAATGCTGTACAAAAGTAATGCAGAAAGTTCCCATCGGAACTTTCCGCATAACTTCTGCGCCGCACAACGCTGATACTTTAATAAAATCCAACTAGATGTTGAAACCATTGTTACGCACTAAGCTGACATCGTACCTTTTAAAAATAACCTGTTTAATGTTGTGCAAAAGTAATGCAGAAAATTCCCATCGGCACTTTCTGCAAAACTTCTGCGCCGCACTACGCTTTATAAAATTCAACTGGATGTTCTCCTTTTAATTATTCGCTTTCAATAATAGACTATGTTTATTACAACTTACATATTCAACATGTAAATAAAAGACACACATATTCAATAAAAACATAGTTATCGGAATAGACCGGCCACTGTTTTTCTTTATATAACATGTATATTTATTTGTGTTAATTTTTTTCTCAATGCTGAAAGAGGGTAACGCAGAAAACTCCTGTAGTTGCTTTCAGTGTTACCCTTGTCACGCACTAGGCTGACATCAAATCCTTATAAAATATAGCCGTTTAATGCGGAATAAAGATAATGCAGAAGGCTTCCATATGAGCCTTCTGCATTACTTTCATCACACATTATGCTGATAACCTTGTAAGAAAGGTACGAAGGAATTAATTTGTTTCAAGTGAAGGCAATATACCAGTCAGTTAATGCAATACAAAATATAAGACAATCATGATAACATAGCAATACAATGCTAAAATGAGTTATGAGATACTATTACTTGTCAAAAGAACGTTAATGTTGTAATTGTTGTACGAGCCCTCATAATTTATCGATAACGTTGTTCATTTCGGACATCAAAAGCTTTGTAAATGTATGTTGCTAGGTTTCTTACTTCTGACTGTTTTGATGAATTGATAAGGGATAACAACTTATGCATACTTGGTCTGTTCCAGAAATATTTCTTAATATACGTCTTTCTCAAATCCATATATAATTTGCATTCTAATATGAAATGAAACTCGTCTTCTAAAACATCGCATTCAGAACATTTTCTATTTTCAAAAGCTGTTGCTACTGGTTTTTTCCACCTACCAGCCTCTATTTCGAGCCTGTGTGATGACAAACGAAGTCTTGAAAATGCCTGTCTGAATTTTGAAATTTTGCAAAGAGATAAATAAGGCTGCAATTCAAATTTGCTTATATTTTTATAGAAAAGTGCTCTGCTTGAATCATGGAGCCTACCGTTCCATTCCTGTAAAAAAACATTATGTATTCTTTCTTCTACTACGTATAAGAAGCGTTTTATATTACCAACCCCATGAGCTAACCATACATGATAAAAACCTAATCTACTTAGTGTATCTCGTACCAAAGAAGCCCAGTTAATAACTCTTTCATTTTTGTCAATGTCTGTTATCATTAGATCATATACTTTCTTAACACATTTACGCTCATCGCTTTGCACTATCTTAAGCCAGTATTTAATGCATTTAAGATGTCTAATGCAATTAAGTGGTTTTCTGCCTAATTCGCCATATACAAAATCATTTTGCGTACTTCTTTTTACACCGAGTAAACCTTTACAAAATTTAAGATGCACCCTTTCAATATTATCTGCCTTCATAAAGCCCCACACCTCTGATCCATAATTTAAGATAGGTAACACCAGTTTGTCAAACAGATCTAATCTATGTTTAACCTCAATCGTAGTGAATTTACACAAATACTTCTTCATTTGAAAAAACGCCTTTAAAGCCTGTCCTGCAATAGTTGCCTGTGCAATAGAGAATGAACCACCAGTTGTAAAAACTATACCCAAGTAAGAAAATTTGCTAACAATATCAATAACATCACCATTGTAAGTAAAGATAGTATCTCGAGGTATTCTACCACCCTTTCTAAATATCATTATTTTTGTTTTCGCTGTATTAACTGTTAGTTTCCATCTACAACAATATTCATTCAATACATTTAAACTTTTTTGCAAATCTTCTCTAGAGCTAGCAAAAATTACAATGTCATCAGCATACAATATCAGAAAAACTTTGAACATATTTATATCAATACCTTCTACACCATTTCTAACAAACATGTCTTCCATATCATTCAAACACATGGCGAACAAAAACGGTGATAAAGACTCACCCTGTCTAACTCCTAAAGCACAACTATACTCACCACTCAGTTCATTATTATATTTTACCCTTGACTTCACAGTTGTATACATAGATTTTAATACGTTTAGCATTTTACCACGCACACCTAACTTAATTAATTTATACCACAAATTATCTCTGACAACATAGTCAAAAGCTTTGGAAAAATCGATAAAGGCACAATACAGCTGTTTACCGCTGTTTAAAAAATGAGTAATAAGACCATGGAGTACAAATATATTATCAGTTGTACCCATATTTGCCCTGAATCCAGCTTGTGCTTCAACATATACACCATATGTTTCTGCCCAATTCACTAGTCTATTATTTAAAATTCGAGTAAAAAGTTTTCCTAAGGTACTCAAGAGGGTGATCCCGCGAAAATTATCAACATCGTTGATTGAACCCTTTTTATGTAATGGTATAACGTAACCCTTCGTCCATTCATTTGGAAAGTAGCCTAAATCAAATATTTTATTAAATAATACATGTAATGTAGGCATTAAAATATGCTTACCGTGTATAAAAAACTCATTTAGGTATAGATCCGGACCACCCGATTTATTTGTCTTCAAACCATTAATGCCCTTCAAAATTTCTTCTTCATTTATAACTGTATTTAACTCTTGAAACATAACATCAAATTCATCATTTTCATATCGTTCCATGAAATATAGAACATCATCATCTGGTGTATAAAATTGACTGTTTGGGTTATTTACCGTTTTGAAGTATTGCTCAAAAATATCAATCTTCACGCCTGATTGTTTTATACCAGCTCCCTGTTTCAACATATATGTAATAACGCTAATATGCAGGGCTGGACAAATCCACTTGCCCATCCCATGGGCAAGCTCAAATTCTGTTTGGGCAAGTCCAATTCAGACAGCAAATTGCCCTGGGCAAGGTCGATTTTCAGATCTGGGCAAGCTCACATTCTTGGAAAAAATTGTAAATTAACCAACCTATTGTCTAGTTGCACTTGTTAGGTTAACAATAAAACGCAGCAATAATCAGTGCTGCTGCCCTCCAACCATGACCAATATTCCGCGATGAAAATATGGGGCAAGTCCAAAATCTTGAGCAGCTTGCCCTGGGCAAGTTGCCCTGAAAAATATTTGTCCAGCCCTGATATGTGTCATTTACAAACAATGTACTAGTAAAGAGTACACTACTTCTACAAGGAATCCTATGATCAGGGTCTACACTGTTCGTCATATTTTGTATTTATATATTTTTATTTTATTTTTCAATAATTTTATTCAGAAACTTTACATCCATATATATCTTTACATTCCAACATCAAATACATGTAGAAAATACAATAAAATTTGCTAACAGATTTGATCTAGATCAGACGCCGCGTAACGCAACGTATCATCTTGATCCAAACTGTTGTCACTCGCATGCAACTTTCTTCTGGTTCAAAAAAATGAAAACTATTATTTATTTTATTTTAGCAGACGATATATTTGAAGCAGACGACAATTCAGCATTATAAGTGTTAATTAATCGATTTTTCCGTTTAGAGAAGTTTCAGAGTTCATTGAGTTAATGCAAACATGACACAAACTAGCTCATCGAGCAAATAGGTTTATACCTGTTAAAGCAATACAGGTATAAAACGCAGTTTGCTTATTAAAGTGCGTGTAGGTCTGCCACTTTAAAGGTCCCGGGACATGCATGTATAGATAGATGCGACAATACGTGAGCAACTAAACCCATTTCGGTGAAAGTAAGTAACATGTACCTTTAAGATATATAGTATAAATGTTTTCAAACAAATCTATAATCTATCCCATACTCACTCAGTAGAGCGGCCATCTTAAACCAACTGTTATGGATTGCTTAACTGTTTGTTTTCAAATAACATATATTTTCACCCTACACTCCATTTCTATAAGTTATATATTCAGTTAGAGCACACGCGAATCACTGTTAAGCGTATGTCACATTATATCCGGTAAGTAAACATTGAGAGAACAGACAATATGTTGAAAAAAGTCAATTAAAAAGACAAGTTTTGTATTCCAAAATGAAAGATCGGGGAAGTATTCCAATACCCATATACCCCGTGACGTTCTATAAATAGCTCCGCATGAATAGCTGCAGATCACGACATGCTCTCAACCGGAACGTAATAAACACTGAAGTTACACGGTGTATATGTCGACAGACCTTATACAGGTATATTTGTCTTTGTCGGGATTTGTGAACAAAAAAACGCGATATGCATATTAGTTAGCCATTCAACCACTCTAACCCTTTGAACAATAAGTAGTGTTTTAGTTTGTAACAGTTATCGTCTGCTTCTGATCTACTTAAGTTATTAATTTCAAAACTTTATTTGGAAAATAATAGGCTTTGTGTTTATCAAACAGTAGTGAACCTCAAGGGAAGCCACACTGGATCCAAACTGTTTACGGTGATTACAACTGCTTCGCCGTTAACGTTGAACTGCTTAAAATACATATCGTCTGCTGTTTTCTTTTGCGATATTTTTTCCAAATTATGTAATGCACGAGTATATTAAAGCCAGGAACGTAGATTATATATACAGTAGAACCTCTCTATTACGACCACTAAGCTGTGTCAAATATATATCGTTTAAGACAGGTGACTGCTTAAAGCAATGTTAAAGTAAAACAGAAAGCTCCTACAGGAGCTTTCTGTTTCACTTTCACATTGCTTTAAGCTGTCACCTGTCCTTTATACGGACAATTAGCCTTCTATTTAGTGGTCGTAATAGAGGGGTTCTACTGTATCTAATATACGTTCCTGATTAAAGCTAACTCTTTCAACGTTAAGTAGTCGTCTGTAAAACTATTGTGGCTTGCTACATTTTCTGTTTTAACCCATTACCCCATATTCTATTTCTAGTTTTGAAAACAGGTGACCACTTAAAGCAGGTTGAAAGTAAAGCAGAATGTGCATTAAGGCACATTCTGCTTTACTTCCAGCCTGCTTTAAACTACTATCTAATAGAATATAGAAAAAATTTCTTATTAGGCATAATTAATGACTGTATAAATAGGAATTATTTTCTTCAGTGGTGGAATGAATTAAAGGCGTAAAAAAAGTGTATTTATGGGGTAATGGGTTAAATATGATCAGAGTGAGACACATTTTTGATCCAGTTGAAAAGCCGAAAACTGAACTCGGCGTCTCTTCGGAATACAAGCTCTTTGCAAAGGTACTCACACTTTTGCTGCTACATGTAGTGTGTCGAAAGAGTTAACCAACCTTTTCACCAAATAGCCTGTTTCTGGTTTTGAAGAACCATGACCACTAAAAGCAGGTTGAAAGTAAAGCAGAACCTTGCGGCATATTCTGCTTTACATAACGGAGTAGTTACACTCTTACTCCGAATTTACATTCGGTCACCATATCAGCGTTTTGGGTAAAGAAATATATCAATTCTGGTGGTGCATATTCCTGATCAAGTTTGAAAAATGGGAATATTTTCTTCAGTATGTATTCTACATGGGAATAAAACATATCTATAATGCGTATCCGTGGAGTAATGGGTTAACCCTTTACTCAGTAACCTGTTTATAACATTAAAGACAGGAGATCAATTTAAACAGACTGAAAGTAAAGCAGAATGTGCCTTAAGGCACATTCTGCTTTACTTTCAGCCTGCTTCAAACTACCATCTGCTAGGCTATATAAAATACATGTATTTGTTATGGTAATTGTTCATGAGGATATAAACTGGATCTATTTTCTTCAGCTGAGGAATATATCAAATACGTTAAAAGTCGCTTCTATGGGGGGAAGGGTTAAAGCAGTCTGACTGAAGAGACGTCGATATGAATGTCAATCAGTGTGAACCGGCGTCTGACCTGGCTCCAAACTGTATGCAATGTGAACGATGTCACATATGTGGTGACGAAAGGTCTAACCTTAACCCGACATGTCATTATTTAAAGCGACTCGCAACCAGATGGTGCATTAAAAATAGTAATTTGTAAATATGTGTCAAACGCTTATATAAATGGTAAAGAATTAGTTTAGGATAAGAAATTCTGTTTAAAAAAAATGTATTTCAATAAAAAAAAATATTGGTCTCTGGTGGGATTCGAACCCGGGGCCCGGCATTGGCGGACAGAAGGCAAAATAGGGGAAACCGCTTAGACCAATGGACCACAGAACTATCCGTTTATCTCGGATCGATTTAACGTATTTCAATGTGGAGCTATCGAAAGTGCATACAACTTCGTAATTCGGCTCGTGTTTATGTCTGAGCCCGTGTAGAGAAGCAACAACAACAACTATACCGTCTACTAGTCGGTATAGAAAAACGATGGAAAATATCTAAAAATCTAAGATTCGGTGACGATTCTTGAGACTTTTTTTGGACTGATCATATTTTTTTAATGTCAGAAGCCAAATAATGCCACAAATTTGCTTTTATTTGAGTATTTTATTTTATTTTGACAAGTACACCATCCGGTTGCGAGTCCCTTTAAGGAGAGAAACACAATAAGCTATTTTGCGTTCGTTTCAATCCTGCACTTTGTTGTATTGTGAAATATATGTAAATTATTGAAATAATATATGTTTAAACCATATCATTATTTGAGCCGTGCCATAACAAAACCTGTCTTATTGCATTGCAACGTTTACAGACCAAGCACCGGTGTCATCACAGGCTCTGTATCTGAGTTTAGCCTACACTGCCAAATACCGTATACAATACAGCTCATAAAATGTTTTAGATGCATGTGGGTGTCAAACAGTGTAAACCAAGATTGATTGAGTTGGGTTTTACGGCACCGCGACACATGAAATGGTCATACAGTGGAGAATCTGTTATTCTTTCCCGTTTAAACGCAAACGTACGCAAACGCAAAGCACTAAAACGTAGAAAAGAACAAGTTTTGGACAATTCTGATATTTCATGTTTATCTTGGTGGCAAACAGTTTGGAGCCTGATCAGACGCCGGGTTACCCGGCGTCTGATATGGCTCCAAACTGTTTGCACCGCAAATAATAGTTTTAGCGTAAACGCGTTTATTGGGAAAGGATAACAGATTCTCCACTGTATGGCGACGACGTGTAGACCAAGACCGACGCGGCAATTGGCATTGTTCCACACTGTGCAATAAGACAGGTGTTGTCATGGCACGGCTCGTTTGCATTATCTTTTATGCCAGTACAAAACTGCTGCATCATACTTAATGTGAAGTCTCTCTCATTAACTTCTGAAACTTAAAATAGAAAAAATCCAATTTCCAATAAACATAAACCATTTTTACTATTAGGGTTGCCTTTTACAATTCATTGGAATATCTGATCTGGGTCTACACTGTTTGCATATTATATCAGGACACGTTTCGGCACTCTTCACATGTATACTCGAGTATACTCTCGCTAGGGTACAATTGGCTGTCTCTGCCATGGGTGACTACATTCAACTTTGCAAACAGTTTGTGATTTGTTTATAACCCTTTACCACCGCCTGTTTCTAGTCTTGAAGACAGGTGACAGCTAAAAGTAGATTGAAATTAAGCAGAATGCGCCTACAGGCGCACTCTGCTTAACTTTTAGCGTGCTTTCAATCAACCAGATTTAGCATTAAAAATAGTAATTTGTAAATAGTATGTTGAACGTTTATATAAACGGGTAAGCATTAGTTTAAGATAAGACATTCTGTTTAAAAATGTATTTAAATAGAAAAATATTATTGAGCTCTGGTGGGATTCGAACCCGGGACCCGGCATGCGGGGACCACTAAGCCCACTTGGCCACCGGGCTATTCATATTTTTGGTATCGGTTTAACGTACTTCAATGTGTAGCGATGGAGAGTACATAATTCGGCTCGGGTTTATTTCTGAGCCCTTGATCAATTTCTGTTGCGTCTTTCGACTGCTGTTCAAATACTCCATTTTTAATTATTAGATATATGGCTCAAAGAAATATTGAAAGTATTGTCTACAGTTTTAATACTGTTCAGACACTGCGTTACGCGGCGACTGATCAGGATGCAAACTGTTTGCAAAAAAAGCCGTTGTACCCGGGGTAAGGCAGTGAAAGGGTAAAAGAAATGTAACAGCTTGCTGCAAATCGATGTGTTATGTTATTTTACATCTTTGATTGATTCCTCCACTAAAATATGTAGATTTACGGCTCGAGTTTCAAACTGTTTGCATCCAAATCGAACGCAAAGTTACTTAGAGTCTGATCTGGATTCAAATGTTGACAGAGGCCCAGGTACAGCGATTAATAGTTTAACCCTTATCATGCTGAATTGCTGTTGACTTCAAATATATTGTTTGCAGACATAAATCTAAATTCGTTTTAAAGCTTTTTAAACTGACACAAGTTGAACATCAGTGGTAAACAGTTTGGATCCTGATCAGACGCCGCGTTATGCGGCGTCTTATCTGAATCCAAACTGTTTGCAAATGTAACCCAAGGGCACGATCAGGGTTAAAGGGGCGACAGCACATACACTTTTTTTGGTGAATTGTGCAAAAGATTTATCTTATCTTGGACTGTCAAACGCAAGCCTAATAATCTAGGTAAATGTAAACTCTCTGATTCCGGCATTTTTCTATTTCTAATCTAGTCGAGTCCATTTTTCCTAGGCCAGGGTCTACACTGTTTACGTTGGATGCATGTACTCTTAATAGGTACAGTAAAACCTATCTTTAACAGCCATTAATGATTAACAAAATGCCAATTAATTGTATAAAAGACATGTGACAGTTAAAAGCAAGGTAAACGTAAAACAGAAAGCTCTTAAAGGAGCTTTCTGTTTTTCGTTCACCTTCCTTTTACACCTGATAAATATCACAATTAAATATTCGTAATAGAGTGATTTTTCTGTACACTACACTCTATTACGAACATTAAATTTACAGTTTGTAAATGACGCACATACACAGTTACACACCCAAATTAAGGCAATGTATTATCTTAGTGTTATGCAGGGGTCTACGGGTCAGTTATGGGGAATTAACTCTGGCACCCTTTCAGGATCCTCTGTCTCCAATATCTATAAAAAGATCAAGAGCGTGTCCTTTCCGTATTCTTTATTTGATACAACGTTGGTCAGATCACAAATGTGTTTTAAAATTAAACAAATGATTATGTATTCAAAATTCAGACAGTGTATATTACATGGCCATACACTGATTAACACGTAAAGAAGCCCAACTCTTTGCGAATATTGTTTTATACAAAACTGGTATTCAATATAGGGTTAATACACCTTTTTTCGTGCATTAACATCTGAAGAAGCCCGCGGGCTGTATTTGAAGCCCGAGGCTTTAGCCGAGGGCTCCAAGACAGCACAAGGGCTTCTGCAGATGTTAATGCACGAAAAACATGTGTATTGACACTATTCTTGCATAAAAATATGTCTATTTCCCCTTCTTGTTGGATTTCACCTAACTCCGTTCTCTAATACATTGACAGAATACGCGCACCTAGTGAGGTCAAGTTTGTTTACAAAATGTTCATGTATTTTATATATCAACGGCTTAGATACAGGGCCACATGCACCTGATTTATCAATGTCGGCCATTTTTAAAAGCGACTCGATTCGCATGTGTAATAATAATTTACGCTTGGCACTCAACAGACATCATGCTGTTCTTCGTCCGTTAATTCAAGGATTTGAAAATGTTACGATATATCTGGATATGAGGAGAAATGTGGTTGGATGTTGGAATAACGTTGAATGAGTTGGTCTGGTACAACGTGAGACGTAGCATACAGACCGGTCAGGTGCGACGCAACACAGAACGTCAGAGACTTTCTCTAGACCAATTCTATGGAAATACAGGTACACCGATTTACAGTTTAGCATGTTTAGGGTAGGACTTTATTTATAATGCTATATTTATTAAAAAATATCAGACACATGAATGGATTGCCAGCAGTCGGTTGCAGTTATTTAACTCATTATAACTCCATACTGTAGTCTAGCGGGATCGAGTGTAGTCTATTTCTATTTATTACTTCTACGCCATCAGTTCTTATGATTATGAGAAGGGGCACGTTTTAGCTGCACCATTGGGACTGTACCTGTCGAACACAGGCACAGAGGAGATAACGTTATTCTTTCCTGTTTTTAAACGCAAAGAAATGCAAACGCAGTGCACTAACATGGAGAAAATGACATCTTTTTTATACTTCTGACTGTTTATTTTAATCTGAGTACCAAACATTTGGGAGCCTGATCAGACACCGGGTTACTCGGCGTATGATTTGGCTCAAAACCGACGTCTGAACTGGCTCCAAACTGTTTGCAATGGAAACAATAGTTTAAGAGAATAACGTTTTTTTCCACTGTTATCTTTGTAGAAACTCAACAAGTCCCTACAGCTCAGTCGTTAGAGTGCTAGAATGTTACGTCAGAGACCCTGGCTCCAAGGTTATAAAGCTTTTGAGTTAAGTCTGAAATCGTCCTAAAGCGTTTGGTTGGTCAGATTTTTGATGAGCAAAAACTGAAATTTTACTTATCAATGTCTAAGAACCATATAAGACTCAACTTAAAAGTTTTAACTTTCTATACGTCTAACTGTCATTGTGCTTGGTAACCATTTTTATACTACAGTTGTCTAGGAATTTAGAATAATTTTGAAAATATGTTTTGATAATTTTGTAAGCCATTTAAATATCAGGAGCGTACTAAGAGTCAGTTACTGAAATAGCTGGAACGGAATTTGGGTTGACATGCTATTTTATCAACATTGCCGTTATAGATTCTAAATGTGTGTGTCTGTTAGATTTACTTGTAGGTTTTAAATAAAGTTTTGAATTTGAATTGTCTCATTCAATCATTGCCTTCATTAAAGAATCAAAAATAATTCTAAATAAGATGATAAAGCAGTCTATATGTTTAAACTGTTATTATTTATTTTCATGCATGTTTGTTGTTTCAGATTCTATCACCAGATGTCACTGGCCATCAGCCTTGGATGTTGGTCTAAATCTTGAGAAGTCTGCAATATTAACCCTGTCCAGAGTCATCCTTTCTCATTGACTGTGAACAGAATGTGTTTGGTGCTTACTCAACAGAGAACAGTGACAATAACGAGAATGAACCAGATTTAACAAAACAAAGTTTAACTCATGATGAATTTATGTTTACACAAAGTCATCACCCGGCTGGTCTCAAAATAACAGGAAAAGACTTAGTTTAATGAGGAGCAGCTAACCCAATACATCTATTACATGTACATGTACATGTACATAATTTGATTGCACATTAACCTATCACTCAATCAATATGCAGTTTCCCCCTCTTATCTATTTCTCCACTGAGCAAAATAGTTCAAAACTATGGAATCATGAATGTATGCACTATAAGGAGCCTAAAGCATTTTGAAAGTAAAGCAGAATATACCATTAGGTACTTTCTACTTTACTTTCAACATGCTGTAATAAACAACCTGGATTAAGGGTAAAGGGTTAAACAGACATAGTCTGAAAGATCAAATTACTACAGAGCTACAGGTAAAAGGCATGATTTTATCTTATTTTCAAATATTCTAAATGTCTATTGTTTTCAGTTTTAATTCCATTTCTAAAAAATAATTATTTCCTAAATGCATTACTTTGGATACTCAAACTTCTTAGAACATATCTATTACATTGTGCTTCAGTATATTTACCAAGTTCATTTATTATCTTGAGTTATGCAATTTTTTAAGTACTGGCAATATGTGTACAAAACCAGAATTTCAAATAAAATATATTTCAATAAGCACAATTTTGCATAGATATAAATAATAACAAGAACTTTTGTCTTTATATTTGAGATCCATTTCCATTTTTTTTTTATTAATATCAGTCATTTTCTTCCATATCACAGCTTCCTTTATTCTAATTGCACACCAATTGTATATCTTGCAAGTATTATGCTTCACTACAAACAGTGTACTTACAAGGAATGCACTTGTCTTCTGCCTCAGTGTAAACTTTGAACAGAACATCCCCTAAAGGAGCCCTCTGATCAAGGTCGCCACACGAAGAATAATTTTCAATGCATCGGTGTACATGTATACTTTAAACAGAACGCAATTAAACAAGATGGACAAACTTTTATTTTGATTTTAAATGTACATTTAAATCTCCAGTGGTTATTGAATGAGAGGTTTCGCCTAACTGTGGCCAACGTATGCAAATAGTCGCTGTCATGGACATTTTACTGAAATGAACAATCTGGTTGTAGACCAATTGGAGTGTCAGATGGCCGATTTTGTCAATTTCAAAATTGATTAATTTGGGTTTACGGCCGCAAACTGTGACACAAAGGTTGTCATAATAGCGCCGATGTTGTGTCAATTTCATGTCATCTATAATAGCAAGTCGCTGCCGTCGAAAGTTCGGCATTTTAAAAATATGTACATGTATGTGCACAATTACGGTACAATGTATAAATAACTCGTATACGATAAATGGGATTCACGCTGTTTGTTATCGCTTTTATTAATGAGTTTACTGCAAGTTTTAATAATAATCAAAAGTTACTTTGCCTAGTGTGTTTACTTATATGATGTGTTCTGCTTTGTATCCATCCTAAAGTGGTGAAAACGTTATTCTTTCCCCTTTAAACGAAAACAAAACGTAAACGCAAAACACTAAAATGTAGAAAAGGACAATTTTTCGGCATTTCTGACCTTTCATTTTTTCAGAGTGGCAAACAGTTTCGAGCCTGATCAGACACCGGCTTAACAGGCGTCTGATATGGCTCCAAACTGTTTGCAACGGAAATAATAATTTTAGCGTAAACGCGTTTATTGGGAAAGAATAACGTTTTCTCCACTGTACCTAATAATGTCACCTGTCAACAGAATTATTTAGTTGTACAAGTTTGGTTGGACTGTATACTATGGAGAAGACGCTATTATTCCCCAATAAACTCGTTTAATGCTAAAACTATATTTGAATATAGTTTTCCATCGTAAACAGTTTGGAAACAGATCAGCCGCCGGTTAACTAAATAGTAATGAGTTCAAAAGGTGCAAACTGAATGGGAAACTGTTTAGATCCCGACCAGAATGCTCCCCCAGGAGTCTACACTATTTGTTACAGTAGAGAATCTGTTATTCTTTCCCGTTTAAACGCAAACGTACGCAAACGCAAACCACTAAAACGTAGAAAAGTACAACTTTTTGACAATTCTGATAATTCATCTTTATCGTGGTGGCAAAACGTTTGGAGCCTGATCAGACGCCGGGTTACCCGGCGTCTGATCTGGCTCCAAACTGTTTGCAGTGAAAATAATAGTTTCAGCATAAACGCGTTTATTGGGAAAGAATAACGTTTTCTCCACTGTAGCTATTGTCTGTCCAAATACTTAGGATTATTACAGTAAAAACCTTTTGCATTTCGCCTTAATGACCGTTATGTGTATTTGGCGCACGGTGATTATTTTGTAATTTCAATAACAATGCATTCACCAGCATCTTTGCACTGACAGTGTAGGCTGCAGTTTTTGCCAGAACGCTGTTCAAACCGTCATTGTTATTGTTTATACTGGGCCCCGGAACAATCATAACTATAGCGGGCATTAACGGCGCGTGTGCACGTGAATCGCCTTGTTAATACACGTTAAAGTACTCGTTAATGCACCCCCTGGGAACGGCTTTTTATGCAAGAATGAGCGTTGGTGTACTGATGTACATTAACTTGTTATTATAAAGGTACAAACACGTGTAATGTTACATATGGCGTTTGGTTTACTTATTTTTATACACTGTAAGATTTTGAATACATAATCATTTGTTTAATTTTAAAAGACATTTGTGATCTGACCAACGTTGTATCAAATAAAGAATACGGAAAGGACACGCTCTTGATCTTTTTATAGATATTGGAGACAGAGGATCCAGAAGGATAAGAAGGATACCATTGTATGATACGAGTGCTTTAATTTCATGTATAGGTATAGCCTAATTAGATCAAATGGTAGCTCTTAACCGTAGAAAACGGATACTGGATATGAGCGAATGGTTAAACTAACCATTGAAGACACACAAAAAAAGATGATTCATGAAAATGTAAAAGCATAGAGAAATAAGAATCGACATAGTTATTCGCTGTTAAGGGCCCATCGATACTTTTGTTTCATATGAGCTTGACATGTTAATGTTAGTGGTTCAATTGAGACTGTGTTTCTCAGAATTATTATACAAAAGTATAAAGTTGAAGTTGTACAGCATTAAATTCAGCTAGCTAGCCCCAATTATAAGTTGTGTAGGCGTAATATAGAAAAACTGTAGGTTTAATTCCAGATCAGGATGAGAATTGTTGATAGGTGTAAGCTAGTGAATGAATGTGTGTGTGAATGTGGTTTTTTTCTTTTTCCTACAATATTCTTTCCAGATAGACGGTAGTATGTGCGCAATTGCTAGCATTTATTGTTTGCAAATGCTACGGTCTTGGGTTAATTGCAGTTTCTTTTCTTATATTGTAGCGGGCTGGGTTATACTCTTGCTGTCGATAATTTCACTTGTTCTGTGTATCACAATGGTGTCGGTTAAATTACCAAAATGGGCTGCAGCGTCTGAACGATGGAGCTTTTAAGTTAATATGCTTAAACTAGAACATTAAGTAACGTCATAAATTATCTAAGCACTATTTCATTTCAACAACAGACATAATGATCTCGTAATACCCCTTAGTTAAAAACCCATTGCTCTGCAACATTTGAAAGATTGCACCTATCAAGGAACCATACTCATGGTTGATGTATTATATGTTTGTATATATGTTTACTTTGTATATATGAATACCTTGTATTTGATTGTATGTGTTAACGTTTTCAGTTTAAAATGGTAGGGACAACTATCGTCTGCCATATATATGTATAGCTCTTATACTGTAATATTGCCCTGCGGATACAAGATCCTTGTGTAAATGGCAATATTGTTTTTGCAATCATTTGTGTTCCCTCAATGTTTTTAGTATCCATGTGGATGCACTTTATAGGAATAAAGTTTTTTTTAAGAAGGGGGACGTTTTATGCGGTTAAATAACTACATTGGATGCGTTTATTATACGCCATTATTTATATTTATAGTCCCGCATAAGCTTCATCAGATGCGTCATCCCATTGTCTCAAGACAAACCTGAGACAATGGGATGACGCATCTGATGAAGCTTATGCGGGACTATAAACCTCAGCAGAAACAACAACTAAGGTCACATTTGTGATCTGACCAACGTTGTATCAAATAAAGAATACGGAAAGGACACGCTCTTGATCTTTTTATAGGTAAGAAAAGTTACTATGTTATTTTGTGTTAAAATTGTGACTATTGCATATCCAGGCTGTTTTCACCATTTGGTTATTTCATGTGCTATGGTTATTTTAACACAAACTGTACGTTACGTAAACGCTGCAGTTGAATGTTAAAGTATCTTGCACTTGGCTAGTTCTTTCGAACTTAAGATCTGTTAGAAAATTGCAATAGGGCAAAGTTGATAAACGTGTAAAGTTCACGCATTTCCACATTGACGCACATTGAATAGTGGTTAATTGAAATGCGTGTATGCTGCATATACTTTTACCTCGAATAGTTATGGTGCATTCAGTGTTGATATGTATTTGATAATGTTAAGCGTGTAGCGCTCTGGCTACATTCCCATATATATAGGTACAGATTATGCCTTTGAATAATTAAGTTCTAGTCGGGCAGACTAGAATGTATATGGTGTAACATTTACAATCTTGTTAAACACACGCAATACGATATGCGTGCATGTCACACGTATTTTAGATTCTCTCAAATAACTGCATAATAGCATAACAATGTGCAATTATTTTTGTGTGAATTCCGTGCAGTGTGAAATTTACGATGGTGTAAATTTCATTCGGTGTAAAATTCAGACTGTATATTACGTGGTCATATATTTAATGAATTTATATGCCATATACTGTATAAAGTGTAATATGTACAATAATGTTAAATGCACGCAAGGCGGTGCAATAGTAAGTGTAATATTTACGGTAATGTTAACCGCATGCAGGCTGGTATGCGTGTATGTCACACGCATGTTAGATTCTTTCACATATCTTAAATAATAGCATTAAACGATAAACATTGTGAAATTAAATTATTGTGTGGATCGCACTCAGTGTAAACTTTACAATTGTGTAAATTTTTCACAGCGTAAAATTCAGACAATGTATATTAAGATGTACAAGCTAAATAATGTAAAAGGGTAATATTTACAAATATGTGAAACGCACGCAAGGCGGCATGCGTGCATGTCACACGCATTTTAGATGGTTTCAATTAAGTAATAGTATTTAATATTTACAGTGTGAAATTTATTATGTGTAAATTTCACGTAGCGTAAAAATTACAATCGTGTAAATTGTACGCAGCGTAAAATTCAGACAGTGTATATTACATGGCCATACACTGATTAACACGTAAAGAAGCCCAACTCTTTGCGAATATTGTTTTATACAAAACTGGTATTCAATGAGCGTTGGTGTACTGATGTACATGAACTTCTTATTATAAAGGTACAAACACGTGTAATGTTACATATGGCGTTTGGTTTACTTATTTTTATACACTGTAAGATTTTGAATACATAATCATTTGTTTAATTTTAAAAGACATTTGTGATCTGACCAACGTTGTATCAAATAAAGAATACGGAAAGGACACGCTCTTGATCTTTTTATAGATATCGGAGACAGAGGATCCTGAAAGGGTGCCAGAGTTAATTCCCCATAACTGACTTGTGACCCCTGCATAACATTAGCGAGACTTGATGTCCAAACCTATTAACATATCTTTGGTTTTTTAGTATTTAGATACACCAAAGAGGATATTCTGGCAGACGTCTGTTTTGAAGCAGACGACCCCTCATTGTTTTAAAAATACAATTACAATTGACCCATCAAGGTAATGTTACTTTTCATCAATATGGAGTAGCTAATACATTGTACGTCGTGCGTGTTAATGTATATCTAGTATAACTAGATAATATATTAATAAAACATACACGTATACCTATATCACGTTTGATAAAAGAAAGTAAAAAATAATAATTAAAGTAATTATAGTAAAACAATAGTATGGTCCACAGAATAGATTGTTTATTTTTTAAATTTACCATCACTATTTGGTCAAATCGCAATGAAAAAACAAAGAAGATAACTGATATTCATTGACGTAAGCGAGCTCGAGAGTTTGCTATATATTAATTACATTGCAATACTGTCTTGTTATAGCTCCATAGAAAACTTGTCATATATAGTAAAGCCTCTATATGACGATCACTTAAACAATGGCTAATTGATTTATTGTATAAAAGACAGGTGACAGCTTAAAGCAAGGTAAATCTAAAACAGACAGCTCCTAAAGGAGCTTTCTGTTTTAAGTTCATCTTGCTTTCTGCAGCCACCTGCAATAAAACCCTGATAGTTAACATAATTTAGTGATAGTTATAGAGAGGCTACATGTACCCTGACATTAAAGGTAGCACGCCTCTACTCTACAATACTTGGTACAAAACATTACTTATCTTTTAAATACAACTTATTTAGGTCAATAGCAAATGGAAAAGTTTCTGAAAATTCTTTTCATAATCAATGGGACCAATTTAAAATTCTATTTGAAACTTAATATAACCAAATATATTATTGATCAGATTTGATTACCATTAAATTTATTTATATAAACATGTATATATATATAAAGACAATTGGTGTCTGTATTCATATAAAAATGCTACTCATGTTTTTGTGATTGTAAGAAATACATTGTATAGACCTTAGTTAATGTAAGACTAACATCTTTTTTAATATATGTATGCAGTTATGCAATGCATATTTTTGTGAGGTGTAGAGGAGGATGGTTCCCCGACCCCGCCACACCTATGACGGGGGAAATAAACGAGGACCTTTATCGACAATGCCTGGAAAAAATCATCGGTACTCTACATGGAGGATCGGCCATTTGCGTACAGGCCGTACTGAACCATTATATATATTCTCTGACACCTATATATTACATCAAAAGCACAAAACAGTGATTGTCTAGTGACAAAATGCCATTTGAGGCCAAACTAGTTGGCATATTATAGTGCCAACTCGTTTGGTCTCAAAATGTCATTTTGTCACTAGACAATCACTGTTTGTGCTTTTGATGTAATACATGGTTGTCAGAGAATAGATATAAATCATTTCTGTTATCCTAGAAGGGTATTATGTACAAATTATGTGAACTGAAGTGACATGTCCCTATTTTAACCGATGCAAACATAATTGTGAATCCAGAATCTAATTTAGAATAATAAAACACCACGGATACAGACCCGTGTTTATTTCTTTTGGTCTTAAACGACATGTTTATGATTCATACATAAAGATAAATATACAGTACAGCCAAAATCAACAAAATAATTAATATACAATCATCATATCAAACATGTTTGTGAGAATATGTGGTTATATGTAAACATAGTTAATCATATTTGTTCTTATTTTCATTGAACATTTAATATAGCGACAACGTTTGTTAATTACACCATAGTTTTTAAGTTGCAACAGTTCACAGCGTGTACATTCTTGGTCTAA
The DNA here is from genome assembly GCA_922989275.2 of Gari tellinella. NCBI lineage: Eukaryota > Metazoa > Mollusca > Bivalvia > Cardiida > Psammobiidae > Gari > Gari tellinella. The sequence goes on along the minus strand of OV277863.1, from coordinate 10,777,156 downwards.
TTCTGACATAGTCACTGGTATGTCTTCTCCTTATACTTTTAAAACGTTCGCATTTAAAGATAAAATGGAACTAATCTTCAATATCCCTTGCACAAAAAATAAAATATAGTCTTTCGTTTCTCGCTGTCCTTATTCTTTCGTATTTCACTGTCTGTATACGTAGTCGATGTGCCGATACACGTATTAGTGGTAGCACTTTTCTATAACTATTGTTTGAACACAAATCTAGAAATGGCTCATACTCAAACAAAACATTAATATTCTTTTACAAAGTTTAAACTCTGTTAGTTTCATTTCACTTGTTTTAGTACATAATGTCAACCAATATTTTAATATTCGAACGTATCTACCAATAAATAGCGGTAATCTGTCTAACCCTCCATAAACACCAGAATTGGATGGGGATATTTTTACACCTTAAATAGCTCATAAGTCATTCTAAGTCATCCATTTCATTACAACCGCACACTTCTGATACAGATTTTACAAATGTTTCAAATAGTTTTTCCGAATTGTTTTCAATGAAACGTTATACAGTGTAGTCATTTGTGTTGTAAAGTAGCACATTCATTGCTTTCGGTCCTTTACCCATGAGCAATTGTTGGTTTCGTGTGCCTGGGTCAGAGTAATAAGATACAGTACCGAGGTAATTAAAGTCATCCACCACTTCAAGTATCTCATCATTGTATTTACACGATTGGTACTCTCTAAGGTGTCCCCTTTCATGGACAAGTATCCGAGGTCGATCGTTTACTGATTGTAGTGATTCAACTCATTTAAGCTATATGATCATTAGCGGGTTTTTTTATTCCAAAACCATCAAATTGAAAATACTAGTAATTGTGTTCCAAAACCACAAATGGGCGAGTCATAAATTCAATAATCTGAAGCAGATGGCTTACCTTCAAACACATATGCGTAATGCTTTGTTACATTTCGCCGAGCAACGTACTACGATATTCCATTACAGTAAGCGTGTTTTCGCGATTTAGCACTAAAGGACGAAATCGCGAAAACACGATGCATATGTTAGGGAGATCGCGAAAACATAGACAAAGATATCGCATTTTTGAGCTATTGATATCAATTCGTGTTGGCCTTACTCAAAGGTCACGGGTTTCTGTCTGCTTTGGTAAAAACATAAACTCATGTTACGTGCGTATACTAGTTTTAAGATACGTTAAGACATTAACCTTTGAACCGCTAGTCAGTTAACATCTGCAAGATTTTTCGCATGCAACACTTTTCAAAGCAGATTTCTCTTCAATGTCTTTGATAAATTGAATTTATTATAGAGTTAAACATGTGTATATTGACGGTACGCAAAACAGCAAGCTAGGTGTCTCGTCTAGATTACAACTGTTTCCATTAATCATAACATGGCTGTCGATGACGTACCGAAGGTTAATAAAAAAGGAGGTTGATATTTTAGAACATACATTGTATCTACATTAGAATTCATCATTTCGTTTCTTGATTTTGAAGGAAGGTGACACTATTTAGAAAATGAATTTTGACTTTAGCGGAAAGAAAGTTCTAGTGACGGGGGCTGGTAGAGGCATTGGTCGAGGAATTGCCATTGCCCTGTCACAGGCAGGGTGTAAAGTGTATGCCCTCAGTAAAACTAAATCAACATTGGATTCTCTCGCAGCGGAGTACAAAAATGTTATTCCGATTACACAAGATCTTTCTGATTGGGACGAGACGAGAAAGGTGCTAGAAGAGATTGAACCACTGGATGGACTTGTTAACAATGCTGGCGTTATTGATAATTATGCTCCCGCTATAGACGTAACCAAGGACGACCTTGACCGTAAGATTAACATAAACTTATTCAGTGCTATCAACTGCACACAGGTTGTCGCGAAAAGGATGATCGAAGCAAATACTGGTGGTTCAATTGTAAATGTTGCGAGTATAGGAGGCATAGTTGCTGGTCCTGCAGGATTGTCATATGTTTTAACAAAGGCTGGTATGGATATCACAGCGAAGCAGTTCGCTCTAGAGTTGGGGAAGCACAATATTCGCGTAAATTCCATCAATCCAACCATGGTAATAACTGAAATGTCAATGGCGATTGTTGAATCCGGAATTCCAGTGGACAAGATGATTTTGGAAAGAACACCAATGCCTAGGCTACCGGAAGTGGAGGACATTGTTGGTCCTGTGTTGTACTTACTGAGCGATTGTTCTGCTATGGTATCCGGCACCACACATGTTGTCGATGGTGGTCTGCTGTGTAATGTTACAGCAAAGACAGGATAACGCGTTCTTGATAAGCTACAATGGAGAAGACGTTAATCCGTCATTTTAAAGCGAAGCTTAACCCAACAATAAAGTTACAAAATATAGAAAATGTCAGTAGATCTATTGTAAAAATGTAAAACTCATTTTCAGTTTCAAATAGTTTGGAGCATTATCAGACGCCGGGTTATCCGGTGTCTTATTAGGCTACCCACTGTTTGAAATGGACATACTAGTTTTAACATAAACGCGTTTATTTGGAAAGAATAACACCTTCTCCACCGTATAGCATACATTAGATACACACAGTATGCAACTACAGTGTACATGTAATTATGACCAAATGTAAAGCAACTATAATCAGTGCATATATTGCGACGAAATAGATGCATATTAAACGGAGGAAAAAATACGAAGAACCATACTTATTAAAGAGTTGAAATAAAAATAACGGATTGGAGTTTTTACAATTATCGTTCCTTAACGCCTGGTGGAATTATGCAAGGATAGTTAGATGTATTCAGGTCCACAGATAAGGGGAGTATTTCAAAAACTAAAATAATTATTTCTGCATTAAACCCTATGGTGTCCCTACTCATTAGAATAGTCTCTTGGAGACGATTCTAATGAGTAGTAACACCAAAGGATTTTGTGCTGAATGAGTGATCAAATGTTGGATTTGCTCTGTGTATTTCGATTGTTTGATGATCCACAACTTGCTTTACGACGATAATGTGAAATTAAAATTTAATTGAAGTTTTTTTTATGTGCTTACAGTCATTAACCCCTGAACGTTTAATTAATGGTCCAACAAACACTTCTGTTATGTGCCTAGCCTGGCAAAAAACATAAAATCAAAGGAACTAGCAATATATGACAAAGGTTGTTTGAGTTATAATTTTTTAACCATTCTTTGGTTGTTTTTACAGTAAAGAGTTGCAAAAATTACAAACAGTACAGATCATGATCATAGCGGTTCTTTAGTATTTTTTGCATAGGACAAGCTAACGATTCATAGGGGCATTGTTGATGAATGACGAGTATAGTTGTCGTTAGGGTTGAATTCAATGAATTCGGTTCCTAAATACAATTCTCAAGTATTTCAGAAAGTTATCCATTTGATATTATCCGTAGTAGATCTACATTTATGTACTTTTACCTGCATTAACCCTTTACCTGATAGTCTATTTCTAGTATTGAAGATAGGTGACTTCTTAAAGCAGGTTGAAAGTAAAGCAGAATGTGCCTTAAGGCACATTCTGCTTTACTTTCAGCCTGCTTTAATATCATATGCTAGAATATAGAAAATATTCCCTATCATATATCTTCATAACTGATTAAATTGGAACTATTTTCTTCAGCGGATGAATAAATAAAACACGCTAAAAGGCGCTTCTATTGGGGAAAGGGTTAAATATTAAGCTACCAATACAGATATTTGAATGGTCACGATAGAGAAGTCGTTATTTTGTTCAAACAGGTAAAAATGCCCCATCCCGTCAATCTTTTTCAGATACTTGTAAAACAACCATTTACTGCCATTACTATCGCCTGTTTATACTTGCCGTGTGCAAGAATAACATAGGCATTTTTACTGAAGTCACTTGAATACAAATGTGAATCACATTTGCTTTTGATCAGACGTCAAGCTTCTTGGTATTTGATCTGAATCCAAACTGTTCACAAATCTTTGTGTAGACAGATATGACAATGAAATAATTGAATATAATCAGTTTCACGGCTTCGAAACTTATTGACAAGTACAATTTATACAACATATATAATTTGACTAGTCAATACAAATGTAAGAAAGTTGATTTTTATGTACCAGAAAAATGAACGAGAAAAAAAGATTCACAGTCGTTGTTGTTTGTATTCTTTCCTTTTATGATCGTTTGCTTTCTTACCCATAACCTTAACCATAACAAAATCCACAGTTCTTACAACCATTGCCCGACTTCTTCGAAAGCATAGTATCCAATTGCATCAAAATCATATTGGCAAACTTTCTTCTATAGATATGATGGTCTAGCTGTTTTCCATAACCATTGACGTGAGGTAAAGTATTTCATACTTCATAAATACAAAGCCATGTAATGAAATGGGTGATATCTGTTAGATCGACGCATATTTAACTATTTAACCTACTGCTAACAGTCAAACTATCTTTTCTCACATAACTACCCCTGTTTTCTTTAGCGAACAACGATGACGAATACATGTATCCTTATCTCCAACATGTATAAGATCACTTTGATGACGTTACTATAACGTCACTATTTATAACGACGTTTTGACATCACCGGTGTTCCAAAAACTGCATATTGCTTTAAAGTAGCTTAAATCGTTGGTAATGTGAGAAAAAGAATCTGTCACTCGTCGATGTTTAAGACAAGTTTATCTCATACTCGTCTAGAATAGAAAAGTTATTAATCTCGCCAAGGCTCGCTTAATAACATTTCAATTCTAGACTCGTTTGAGATCAGCTTGTCTTAAACATCTACTCATGACAGATCCTATATGTCTCTCCTTGTTAATACCAAGTCAATAGATTATTAGACTAAAGTCGACTTGTTTTAAATAATGCGTTGCAAAATGACAAACAGTGCAGATCCTGATCAGAGGACTCCTTTAGGAACCATCCGATTTGAATCTATATACTGTTTGCACAAGACAAGCGTACTCTTCACATGTACTCTGTTTGTAAAGGACGAGTATACTCGTCTCCAGGGTTCTTGTAATTAATGTGTTAATACAAGATATACGTGCAGTATACATATTTTCAAAATGTGTTAGTATAGTTTCTGAAGAAATACATTGTTTTATTCTCTGGCACCCATGTATTACATCTAAAGCACAAAACATCGAATTAAGGTAATCCAACACTGAAGGTAGGGTAATTGTAATGTTAAAATGATATTATGAATGGATACTTCATGTAATTCCCGTGTCTTGTGTGAAATATGAAGGCTTTTCGCCATCACTTCTCGAAAATATTTGAAATATTGTATATAGCCTTACAGGTAGGAAAATATGCGAGAAAATTAAAAGACACATATTCCTGAAAGATGATTTTTACCTATTCTTACCTAAAATACTGATATTTTTTATTTCATGCGTATGCCAGAAGAGGTGAACATCACAAAATAAAAGTTATTATCCCAATATCTGCATCAAATGATGTGAAAAATTAAAAAAAATCTGAACCGTCCTCTTAAAAATATGCAAACTTTTCCATACGATTTTACATTATATGACTTAAAAGGTTGTATGTTTGTACAAAAATGAAAACTTGAGCAAAGCAAACCATTTGCTTTTTTTTTATACAATACTTACGCAATCTAAATCCAAAATATGAAGACATTTGGCCGCACCTAACTGGAAAAGAAATAATTTTGTCTTCGAAAAAGTGTTGGAGACCTTGAATACTTCATAAAGACTGAACAATAAATTTGGCTTATAATTAAATATTTTTGAAAGTTAATGTCAGGCGCATATATAAACAACTTATCATTGATTTAGGAAAAGGTTTTGTTTAAAAAAGATATATTTTTCAAAGAAAAATATATTGAGCTCGGCCGGGGTTCGAACCCGTGTTGGGAAGGCCATGCTAATTTACAAGACGAGATTTTGCAACATTTCGGAGTACGTTCGGATAAATTCTAACATTATCGTCCAGGTTATATATGGGAGTGTTCGGTATATTCCGTTAAACACTGAGAAAATGCAGAGGTAACACGGAAAAAGGCGATCTTCAGTCTTGGATTTCCTTAAGCACATTTGAGTCAAACGACTTAGGCACTATATATCGGGGACTACAGCATTTTCGGTCTTTGCATGTATTTGGGGTTCTGTAACCTTGAGATATAGGGCCACCAAATAGACTGGAAGTGCTGCATGGTGTATTCGAAAGAAATAGTGCCAAACGTTTTGCTTCAGGATAGCTTTTTGTCAAGAAATATATACTGTTTTGAGCTTTTTATGTAATACATGGATGCTAGAGAATAGATACAAAGACTTTCTGTCATGATAGATGGAGTTTTGGAGAAATTATGTGAACTGAATTGAGATGTTCCTGTTTTAGCCGGTGCCTATTTCAAAATGTAGCAGAACACCAGTCATGTCACTGAAGCCAAGATATTTATCTTATATGCCACATGAACTCTTGTTTTCTCTGCATTTTTCAGTTGTACATGGATGTATTGTGTGGGAAATACAGGGTAACACCTGTGATTAGAAAACAAATGGCAATTTTTTACCTTCGAAATGACGTATTTTATATAAGTTATATAGGAGAGCCAATTTGGTGACCAATGCCCTTCATTGCAATTAATCGAGCGTTGGGCTTGGTTTGCGTGATTACAGAGCATGCTCCTGATTATATTAATAAAACGATGATTCGTGAATCCAGATTCTGATTTAGATTAATACCGCTCCACGATTTAGCATGAACAGAACAAAAGAACGGATCAATAGTTATATCTATTGGTCATAAACGGTATGTTTATCATCCATACATAAATATAAACATAAAGTTCAGTCAAAATCAAAGAAATAATTGATATACAAACCATCAAATAATATATGTGAGAATATGTGGTTATATTTTAACATCGTTATACATATGTGCTCCCCTTTTCATTGCGCATTTAATATAGTTACCAAGTTTGTTTATTACACCATAGCATTTGAAGTGCAACAGTATACAGCTTGTACATATTGGGTCTAATTCTCAAATAGTCACTGATGTATCTTCTCCTTATACTTTTATAATGCTCGCATTTAAATATAAAATGAAATTCAGCCTCAATATCCCTTGTATCAAAAATATTACACAGTCTTTGGTTTCTCACCGTCTTTATTCTGTCGTATTTCACTGTCTGTAGACGTAGGCAGATAAACGTATTTGTGGTAGCATATTTCTATAACTATCAAATCTAGATGTGACTCATATGGAAAATAACACTTTAAATTTCCTTATACAAAGTTTAAACTCTGTTAGTTTGCATTTATCATGACTAACCTTGTATGAAGCCATCTATCAAACGTTGGATAAAAACATGAATAAACTGTATGATGAAAATTCCATATAAACCCAGCACATGTTTTGATTTTGCTGCCCATTTCAAGTGCCCATATTAATATCTTCAATCATAAAAGCATACAATTTGTTAACAATATTGTTATTTGAGTACATAATGTCAACCAATGTTTTAATATTCTAATGTATCTTCCAATAACTGGTGGAAATCTGCCTAGCTCTCCACAAACATCAGATTTGCAGATGGATATTTTTACACCTAAAATAGTTCATAAGTCATTCAAAGTTTTTCTTATCATTAAAGCGACTCGCAACCAGATGGTGCATTAAAAATAGTAATTTGTAAATATGTTTCAAACGCTTATATAAATGGTAAAGAATTAGTTTAGGATAAGAAATTCTGTTTAAAAAAATGTATTTCAATAAAAAAAATATTGGTCTCTGGTGGGATTCGAACCCGGGGCCCGGCATCGGCGGACAGAAGGCAAAATAGGGGAAACCGCTTAGACCAATGGACCACGGAACTATCCGTTTATCTCGGGTCGATTTAACGTATTTCAATGTGTAGCGATCGACAGTGCACACGACTTCGTAATTCGGCTCGTGTTTATGTCTGAGCCCGTGTAGAGAAGCAACAACAACAACTATACCGTTAGCTAACGCTAAAGAAAAACAATGGAAAATATCTTAAAAAACTAAGATTCGGTGACGATTCTTGAGACTTTTTTTGGACTGATCATATTTTTTTAATGTCAGAAGCCAAACAATGCCACAAATTTGCTTTTATTTGAGTATTTTATTTTATTTTGACAAGTACACCATCCGGTTGCGAGTCCCTTTAAAAAAGAATACTTCTGATACATAATTTGATATAGATATGTTACCAATGCAGAGAGGGAATATAAAATTTGTCAAACTGTGATGAATTTAAGCAACGAGCAATTGTTGGTCTCGTGTGAGCCAGAATAATAAAAAACAGTGCTGAGATAATTAAAGTCATTCGCCACTTCAAGTATCTCATTATTGGATTTACATGATTGCTACTGTCTAGGATGTCCCCTTTCATGAACATCCATAACTTTGGTTAAAACATAAATTTATGTTGCGTGCGTATACTAGTTATAAGATACGTTAATACACTAACCTTTAAAACGCAAGTCAGGTAACATCTGCAAGATATGTCGTATGTAACAACTTTTAGAGTGGATTTCTTCACATTTCTTTGATAAATTGACATTAATAGAAAACCAAACAAATTGTTTATTGATGGTACGCAAAACACCCAAGGTGTCTCATCTGGATATAACTGTTTTCGTCAATTATAACGTGATTTCCTAGAGAGTAATATAGGTTAATAAATGATGTTGGTATTTTAGAACATCATTTCGTTTCTTGATTTTGAAAGAAGCTGACGCTATTCAGAAAGATGAATTTTGACTTTAACGGAAAGAACGTTCTAGTTACGGGGGCTGGTAGAGGCATTGGTCGAGGAATTGCCAATGCCCTGTCACGGGCAGGGTGTAAAGTGTATGCCCTCAGTAAAACTAAATCATCATTGGATTCTCTCGCAGCGGAGTACAAAAATGTTATTCCGATTACACAAGATCTTTCTGATTGGGACGAGACGCGAAAGGCGCTAGAGGAGATTGAACCACTGGACGGACTTGTTAACTTGTTAAGCTGGCGTTGCTGATAATTATGCTCCGGCCATAGAGGTTACAAAGGAAGATCTTGACCGTAAGATTAACATAAACTTATTCAGTGCTATCAACTGCACACAGGTTGTCGCGAAAAGGATGATCGAGGCAAATACTGGTGGTTCAATTGTTAATGTTGCGAGTATAGGAGGCATAGTTGCTGGTCCTGCAGGATTGTCATATGTTTTAACAAAGGCTGGTATGGATATCACAGCGAAGCAGTTCGCTCTAGAGTTGGGGAAGCACAATATTCGCGTAAATTCCATCAATCCGACCATGGTAATAACTGAAATGTCAATGGCGATTGTCGAATCCGGAATTCCAGTGGACAAGATGAGTTTGGAAAGAACACCAATGCCTAGGCTACCGGAAGTTGAAGAAATCGTTGGTCCTGTGTTGTACTTACTGAGCGATTGTTCTGCTATGGTATCCGGCACCACACATGTTGTCGATGGTGGTCTGTTGTGTAATGTTACAGCAAAGACACGATAACGTGTACGTGATATCCTAAAATGGCGAAGACGTTAATCTTTCACGTTTAAACGAAGCTAAACGCAAATACAGTGTTACACAATGTAGAAAATGTCAGTTTTGTGAAAAAATCAATTTCATCTTAGTGGCAAACTGTTTTGAGCCTGATCGGACGCCTGTTTATCCTGTGTCTGATCAGCTCTACACTGTTCCCAAGTGGCATTAGGACTAAAGCATACATGAATTTACATTTATTTGGAAATAATAACACATTCTCCATTGTATATCCTATATGAAATACGCACGGTATGCAAATACAGGTATTTATAACCAAATGTATAACAACTATAATCAGTGCATAGAATGTGACAAAAAGATGCATATGGAACTGACTTTAATTTGAAAAAATAAACCACCAACAAAATGGACCATACCATTGTGATTATAGAGTTGAAAAAAGTAACGATTAGAGTTTTTTACATTTATTGTTCCTTAACGCCTCGTTGAATTATGCAAGGGGCGTAAGATTTATTTCAATGATTTGATGATCCACAACGCGCTTGATGATGACAATGAGAAATTAAAAGTTTTCATTTAATTGAAGTTGTTTTTCTGTGCTTATAGTCATTCACCCCTGAAACTTTAAATGAAAAGTTAATCAAACAGTTCTGTCATATGCCTAGCTAGGCACAACAGATCAAAGGAGATAGCCACATAAATCAAAGGTTGTTTGAGTAATCCGCTTTGTAACTATTTTTGGGTTGTTTTACAATAAAAAAACTGCGAAACTTTCAAACAGTACAGACCCAGACCAGAGGACTCCTTTAGTAGATATGTCATCTGGGTATACACTGTTTTCATAGGACCTGTGTACGCTTCATAGGTAAATTGTTGGTTAATGAAGACTATACTCGTTAACTTTGAATATAATGAACTCGGTTACTAAGTACAATTCTCCAGTGTTTCAGAAAGTTGACCGTTTTCTAGTTTTTTCTAGTAGATGTATGTACTTTTGCATGTATTAAACATTCTAACACACCTCGCCCACACCCCTATATAAGCGAAGAAGGGCCGTCTTAGTGTTCGAATTCTCAGTAGAACACTCACGCGCAAAAACGTTCTAACGTGACGTCATATGGCTTCGAAAATGCGTACGCCAAGAAATGTAGCACCGTTTCTTCGGTGCAAATTAAGGTTAAATTATGTATTAGAATCGAAATAATAAATTAATACCAGTGTTTTATCTAACAATCGAACACTGGTAGTCGTTGAGATGCTTGTAATTAAACCACTCGGCCTAAAAGCCTCGTGGTTAAATTACTACGCATCTCAACTCCTACCAGTGTTCGATTGCACGATAAAACACTGGTATGAATTTATTATTTCTTAATTTTAAGCTACACATACATCTTATTTAAATGGTGACTAAATATACAGTGGAGAATCTGTTATTCTTTCCCGTTTAAACGCAAACGTACGCAAACGCAAAACACTAGAATGTAGAAAAGAACAGTTTTTGGACAATTCTGATAATTCTTGTTTATCTTGGTGGCAAACAGTTTGGAGCCTGATCAGACGCCGGGTAACCCGGCGTCTGATCTGGCTCCAAACTGTTTGCACTGCGATTAATAGTTTTAGCGTAAACGCGTTTATTGGGAAAGAATAACAGATTCTCCACTGGTGGTATATAGATCTAGGTGCAGTAGAGAAGACGTTATTGTGTCCCTATAAACAGGGTTACGCCTTAACTATTACTTCCAGGACAAACATTCTGGAGCCAGATCACCGACTAATCTCAGATCCAAACTGTTTGCCATTTAGATTACGATCAACAAGCAGAATTGTCAAAAATTTCAATGCAATGCGTTTGCGTTTAAACGGGAAAGAATATAACGTCCTATCCATTGTATACAATTCAATTCAATCTTTTATTGCTTAAAACATACATCAGCATGTTTAGAGCAAGGTCAAATATGCCCATACATTACGCCCATTTATTCTGGTTGCTTAGGCATGACGAATGCAGTAATAATCAAAAACAGTGAAGTACTGAATGGGCGTTTCTATCTGGACTGTTTTAAAATCACTAAAACTACAGATATTTAGCTTTGAAACTGTGACAGATCTACATGTATGGTACAGTTGCACTCTTCTACAGTTGAAAACCCCTAATGCGCATTTCAAATAAATCGTCTACATTTAAAAAAAAACGTGGTATTTTACATTTTGTTGGCTTGCGTTGTATTACGTTTAGATATGAAATAATTAAATGTCTTTCACACAGGTAAGAACGTGCATATCTAACATACCCTCGTACTGTAGTATTTAATCAAGATGGTCAATTATTTGCGCTGGCTACATAGATGTATGTTGCTCTTGTTATGTTACAGATGAACTTATATTTTTCTCTAATAAGCAGTTTTGAGTCTGACCAGACGTCGGGTGACAACTCTTTGCTATAGGTGAAGATAACTCTATCCATTGCTGTATATGTCCTTTCAGAAACTGACATTTTCTACATTTAATTACAATATAATCTAATTCATTTGGATCTAATCCCGAACTAATTCATTTTCCCGTATGCCTCAATATGACCTAAAACAACACTTATGTGCATTGTATATCTTTAAAAACCTGCCAATTTACCATTTCGTTTGTGTGTTTTCGTTTATCCGTGCTCAAATAAAGTTCAGTAAAAACCTGGCCCCAAGGTTAAAAAATGAGTTGAGTCTGAGATCGTTCTCAAGCAAATGATTGTTGAGGGTTGAGCTCTTGCCTAGCATTAAGTTGAATAAAAAATTGGGAAAGAAAAGCAGACGACAATTGTTTAACAAAAATGACGTCATGGAGTGAAGGGGTTAATATCATACACCACCCCATGCACTAGACTATCGGGCTTACCGTGGAGAAGACGTTATAATCACCCGTTTGAGCGAAACTAAAGGCAAACTCAATTCAACAACATTGAGAAAATGACAACTTATAAACAATGTTGACGACTTATTATATTCTGAGTTGTAAATAATTTGGAGTCTGATCAGACGCCGTGTTACCCGGCGTCGGATCTGGCTCCAAAATGTTACTTTTGGCGTAAACTCGTTTATTAAGGAATAAATAAACTTCTTTTCCACTGTTCCACATTTTATTAACATCAGGTGTATGCGAATTTAAATAGTGCGTGTCCTTTTGTCTCGGAATGTAAATGAAAAAATACTGATAAAAGATACGAATATTAATTAGCCTTAGAAGAGTCGAAAATGCCTTTCTTGTCAGTTAAATGTAAGCTATAGCAAAACGAAATGAAATATAGAAAAAGGAGTGTTTTTAATATTTTTACCATTCTTAATATGATTTTGAAATCTTATTTGAAGTGTAGTTACCCCGTGTCTGTACCTTTTAATACAGTGAACCACATCTACGTGTATACCAATCTTTTACCAACAGAGAGCCTGTAAGAGTACCTTTGTCCTATTTAAACACTGTAGATCAATATCACAGGGCTCCTAAATGTGTTCTCTGATCAGGGTCTGCATTGTTTGTCATTTTGCAATATATTGCAGGAAACAACCATTGATAGTCATGAATGGACCCGCCTTAATTGGAAATTGAAAATGTCAATTAAAAATTTCATGGTGAATGTGTTAAATTACAGCTTCTTTGGAGTAAAATACCATTTTTTTTCTCAGTACGATCTGACAAACAGTTAAACATAGTAATCTCCCGCGTGAACAGGCGTTTGATCAGGACCGACATTCTATATTGAGTTTGAAGTATGAAATAAAAACACTTTCGGACGGCAATTTTGAAGCAGGCAGTTATTGCAAGATAAATCTTATATATAGGATATGTCCTGAGTCGATGTGTGAGACATAGTGAATCTAACACCACCGTTAGTGTCAGATAAGGATATCCCACCCAAGGTTTGACGATATTTTAGGAACACGAGGCTCTGCCGAGTGTTCATAAAATATCTCTTACCGAGGGTGGGATATTCATCTGACACTCAACTGTGGTGTTAGATTTATTTTCTCACCTCGTCAGTCCTAAAAACGCGTTCAACTTGCTATACAGTGGCGAGCTGTATTTTCGCTTTCGCCTCATGAATGGCGGACGATATCTATGCAAATTGACCCAATAACATTTCCCATGATCATACGCCTTGGGTGGGATATCCTTATCTGACACTAACGGTGGTGTTAGATTCACTATATCTCAATCGAGTATACAATTGAAATGTTATTAAGCGAGCCTCTGCGAGTTTAATAACTTTTATATTCTAGACGAGGTTGAGATCATCTTGTCTCTCACATCGACTCATGACAGATTCTCTTTCCTCACATAACCAACGATTCTAAGCTTCTTTTTTTAAAGCATTTGGCATTTTTTGGAATCCAAGTGACGTAATCAGGCCTTTATTGTATAAACAATGACGTTATATAGTGACGTCATTAAAGTGATATCACAAATGTTGGAGACGAGGATATTCGCGATCGCTGTTCGCTAAAGAAAACAGGAGTAGTTATGCGAGAAATATTTATTGTATGCACCTCTGAAACGTTTGATAGACAGTTCAAGGTTTAAATTAAGTATAATACAATTATGACTTTTCAGGGTTGTTTTCTTAAATAAATCTCAAAAGGAAGTATTTATGCCAGCGTAAAAAAATATACTCAACCGTGTACCCCTTTTTGGTCACGTCTGTCTACACAATCATCTGCAATTAGTTTTGATTCAGATCAAACGCAAAAAGATTCGGTGTCTGACCAGGATCCAAAATGATTAATTTTAATATGCAAGTGACTTATGTAAAATTGTTTACTCTCGTATTTTAAATGACTAAGGTAAACAGACGACAGTTATGACAGAAAGGGGTTGGTAATTGAAGCGTTGTCAAGTGGCCTTTGGGCGTTTAGTTTGAACCCAATTATGTTGAAACAGAAACTATTATAAAATATATAGGTTAATTCAATCGCTCAACATGCATTTCTCGCGTATAACATAATCATAAAAATGTGCATACTTATCCTACAATTTTTGTCTGCTCAAAATTGTCCTCTGAAATAGTTTTTAGTTGTATTTATTAAACATACTTTTAAGTCTATCGAACATTATCGTGTAAGCGCCACCTAGCTAACATTTGCAAACAGATTGGATCCAGAACAGACGTCGCGTTTCGCGGCGTCTGATTTGGATCCAAACTTTTTGTCATTCAAATTCAATTTTTCATCAGTTTACAAATACATAAATTTAATTTTGATTTTTCTCGCAGACGATATATTTGGGGCAGATGACAATTCAGCATATAACAAGAAATAAACGTGTCAAAACACTGTCACATCTAATTTCAACGAAACGAACAGCGTTTTCTCCACTGTGACTGATTATTTAATATTCGTCATTATTGTTTCATATGCAATCCGAGACAAAAGCACACGCACTCTATTATTTAGCTTCCAAAGTGAATGAAAATAGGTATAGTGGAAAGTACATACTTTTTGCCAAAGTAACGCGCTTAGGCTTAAATAGTTATATACATTGCAAGCAGTCTAGAGTCTTTAAACCGTCATCTGATCAGTATCAAAAATGGTTGCCACTCAAATTAAATGTATCGTCTTAATTGTAAAAATAAATGTCTTTTTTTTCGTTTTATTTCATTTTGTTTTGGTTTCGTTTTGACCTGGCAGAAAGATAGGTTCTCCACAGTAAGATTTATAGTCTGGTGGACGTGGACACATTTGTTAATCTCTGCGTGTGACCGCCTCGATAGCTCAGTCGTATAGCGTCCACTTTCGAGGCGGGAGGTAGTGGGTTCGATCCCCGGCCGGGTCATACCAAAGATCATTATAAAAACGGTACTAGTAGCTCCCTTGCATGACGCTCGGCATTATAAGGGTAGTGCTAGGAAGGTGACTGTAATGCCCAGCTAAGTATGCATGTTAATGGATACCTTGTTTGTCGCCAAAAAGATCAAGAGCTTAATATGTTGATTTTTTACCATAACCGAAGTTAAATAAAGCTTACGTTTACCTTTACCGTAACCGTTTCATAATCAAATTTATCGTGAAATGTTTACCCTTTCACCGCAATATTGTCATCTGCTTCACTATTGTTGTCTGAACTATCGTTTTAAAGTTAGATCTAAGGCAGTTTTATTTGCGTAATCTCAAAACAAGTGGCAAACAGTTTTGATCCTGATCTTACGCAGCGTCCGATAAGGATCAAAACTTCTGCAAATACGCCATATGACGCCATTGAGAGTGAAAGGGTTAACATTACTTGCCCTCTGAGTGAAACAAAACTAACATTTTCGATAGATTTTCATGTCCGACATTTTATGGCAATATGTTTGAATGGGATATACAGGTATTGACATTTTCCTTCCCCCGTAACCCCGCCTATTCGACCAAACTGTTGGATATTTAAAGCAGAGCGTTAAACTGTTGAACTGTATACTGAATATTCTCGTTGTCGTTGTGCCATAAGTAGCGAATGAACACGCACTTCGCTGTCTGAGTAAATATATATTGATGATAAAAATGAATTTCGATTTCAGGGGAAAGAAAGTTCTAGTTACGGGGGCTGGTAGAGGCATTGGTCGAGGAATTGCCATTGCTCTGTCACAGGCTGGGTGTAAAGTGTATGCACTCAGTAAAACTGACTCATCATTGGATTCTCTGGCAGCCGAGTATAAAAATGTTATTCCGATTACACAAGATCTTTCTGATTGGGACGAGACAAGAAAACTGCTGGAGAAGATTGAACCACTTGATGGGCTCGTGAACAATGCTGGCGTTGTCGGTGATCACGCCCCAGCCCAGGCCGTATCCAAAGGCGAGCTTAACCGTTTGATAAACATAAACTTACTCAGCACTATCAACTGTACACAGGTAGTTGCGAAAAAGATGATCAAGGCAAAGATGGGAGGCGCGATTGTTAACATGGGAAGTACTGCCGGACTGAGTGCTGGTCCTTCTGGATTTGCATACATATTAACAAAGGCTGGAATTGATATGGCCACGAAGCAGTTCGCTCTTGAGCTAGGCCCACACAATATTCGTGTCAATTCAGTCAATCCAACTGTCGTGCTGACCGATATGCCGAAACAATTAATCGACGCAGGCATTCCAATAGACAAGATAGTTTTAGAGCGAATGCCAATGCCTAGGCTACCTGTAGTGGAGGAAATTGTTGGTCCTGTGTTGTACTTACTGAGCGATAGTTCTGCTATGGTGTCCGGCACCACACATATAGTCGATGGCGGTATGCTATGTAATATGACAACAAAGATGGGATAAACTGACAGTGCAACGACTAAACGTTTACTACTACAATGAGGATGACTTATAATGAACTTAGTTCTTTCGAAATACTGGATATAAAAAACTATGTACGAGTATATCCGTCTCTAATAAAGGTGCAATAAAATGGACATGCTTTAATTTGGATATAACGGTAGAGGATTTTGGATTAAGCGTGATTCACTGTATCTCTGATCTCTTTGAAACCAGCTGACTGTCGATCTGTTATTTATAAATCAAGGGTGTTATTCACCCATGGGTTATGTAGGTCAATGGTGTTTGGAATAACATTGACATGTTCATCACTATAAAACTTAATCATGCGATTAATCTTTTAAATATTTAACCAATCTTACAATTGATTTTACAAACAAATAATAAAACATTTGATAATCGTAATACTTACACTGAAATAATTTCTCGTATTCAGGATTTATTTCCATGTAAATACATAAAGTAGGATGTTTTTACTTAAGTGTAAGTATAGTCTGTCTTTTCGCACTGTGTGAGTACATTAACATACATAACATGTTCTTTTGTAACATTTCTTGTGAATCCCTTTGAAACGCACAAATCTTGTGTTTAAAGAACGTTGTATAAATATGGTATAATAACAGTAATAAAAACAATAATAATAATAACAACAATAATAATAGATACCTCTTTGGAACAATGTTGCCACATTCAACCGATTTAGTTTCGTTCATTTGGTAAAGTGGCATCTCAGTTTACAGTAAAAGAAGTATAAAACGTTTCAAGAATAGCAATGGAGTACAGCGTTCCCTCTCTACAACGACACCCAATGGGATACCAATATTGTGTGCGTTGTTTGGAGGGAGTCGTTGTAGGGAGGGAAATTGGTTTACATTTGCAAACAGCTTGAATCTAGATTCAAGCTGTTTGTTACTTCTCATGAAGCTTTTTTTCTGTCAAAATGTCCATTATGTTACTTTGGGAAAAGCAGCAGACGACAATTTTAAGCTGACGATATTTCAACTTTAAAGCGTTAGACATATTTGTCATGTTTCGGAAACTGCGAAAAGTGTCGTTGTAAGGAGGGCGTCGTTGTTGGGAGTGCCGTTGAAGAGAGGGAACACTGTAGTTAGTAAACTTGTGTCGCCATACTGTTTGCAGTGGACATATTTTAGCACAAATATTTTTAAAAGAATAACAACTTTCCTACTGTATTTATACATTAATGCACATAATCTCTACAGCAGACAGTCACAAACAGTGGAGACACATCTTTAACGGCGCAATATGCCGCCTTTTCACTAATGAATTTGAACGATGATGGTAAAAAACGATCTTTTATATAAAAAGTTTAACCGCCAAATTATACCGAAGGCTTTTAATTATTTTTACTGACAATGCTTTTATATTTTTGTATTCACACTTATTTCAAAGTTAGAAATATCGGTACGATTGTGACAAAAAATAGGATCATGATCCGCCATTGCGTTACACGCTGTTAGATCTAGATCCAAAATGCTTGTCAAGAGGGCAGCAGTCGTCTACGACGACGAAAGGGTTAATCATCTATTAATTTGATGATATCATTGATAACAACACGAGAAACTTTTATCAAAAGATAAGCTTTTAATCGCAATACATAACATCAAACTTCATACATCTAAAGCAACAATATCTAACGATAAAATATATTACACAAGTTGATAAATCAATAACATATATATATATATATAGATAAAAGTGTGCGGAAAAATATCCCACACCACGGGAAAAAATAAAGCGTTTATAATTTATAATGACAAACCTATGGTTTATATGTTTTATTTGACCTCAACCGGTTTCACAATCGATCTTCAGGAGGAATAATGATAATAACGTTACATAGCAACGTCGTTGTTGCTATGTAACGTTATTATCATTATTCCTCCTGAAGATCGATTGTGAAACCGGTTGAGGTAAAATAAAACATATAAACCATAGGTTTGTCATTATAAATTATAAACGCTATATATATATATATATATATATATATATATATATTGATACCTAACTATCTATTCACCGAGACCTTTGTCCCAACAAACCAGCGTATCAACCTCTAAAAAAGCAAACTTAACAATGAAAGAATTCGGTAAGTTTCGGTCATTATAAGATAACAACATATTCTGCTATAACAGCGTCGCTCTTGTCCTGGCATGCACGTATTCTCTCAGATGTCTAAGAGATGTGTTTTAGTCTCTGAGACAAAAGCATGTAATAGACTCGGAAGGAGGGGGGGGCAAATAATAGACAGAGAAAGCTACAAGATCAGTCCTATCTACATGCATTCGTTTACTACTAGGAACCAATCCCAAATGAGGACACATTCTGCTGAAGGTTCTCCAATGAAGAACCAAACTGTCAATCAGTTGGATAAGTCGCTGGAACTACATAAATTAAAGGTATTGCTATCCCAATGAACTTCGAATAATTACAAATGGCACCGAAATGACTCCCATTGTACCCATAGCAGAATATGGTAGACTCTTGAGTATGTAGAGGATTTGCAACGACCGAGTCTTTAAAATTGCGTTACATCAAGACTTTATGAAAAATTGAACGTAGAAATTACTTACATAAGGGCAACAGTGGGAAATGGCAACCATTTACCAAATATTTCAAAATGCATGTTCACCTATATAACGTATGGCATGTTTTGGAGCTCATAAGAGTTTTGTATGTTTCGGCGACGTAAGTGTTTTATGTGCACATACTCTCCGGAATCATCAATAATAGTCAGATGGTCCCAAAATTCATACTTTCAAAGCTGATAAGGGAATTAAACAATTAGCATTTTGAATGTTGGGTCTCTTGGACGGTATAACATCCACAATCACTGGTCCCCATTTAGCTATGTGCAGGTGTTACTTTGTAAACTATTGGTGCAACACGATAGTCTTTTGAGTGAAGGGAGTTGAAAGCAATTAACAATCGCTGTACCTTAGTATACTACTTAACGCTTCAGAACGTTATTGCACGAAGTATTGCCGTCAGATTCATTGTACAGTCATATAGAAGTACGAACAAAGTTGTGTTAAACAGCCATGATGACGAATATACGCGTAGGGCTTTCTGACAAAAAGTGGCTTATTACAGAACTCAAGTACCGCAAAACGCTTCTAATGGACAATTCCAATTTCCAATTAAATCTAGTACAATATGCCTATTATGGTACGGTTTACAGATATTGCAAAATGATAAACAGTGCAGACTCATATCAGAGAGCCCTCTGATCTGGGTCTATACTGTTAGCATAGGACTCGTTACTCTTCACAGTATACGACGAGTATTTGAAAACGAGGTTTGTACGATGCTTCACTCGGCTCAAAGGGTTAAGCAGCCATCTTGTATTCAAAAGATAATGCATTTATCCAGGCTTAATTAATAAGTGGTCAATTTATACATATTTGATTGAACATATACAGTTTTACACAATACTAGCAATTATGTAAATTATATTATTTCCAACAAGACGAATTAATCAGTTTTTAGCTTGCTCATTCCCGACAAATAATTAGTGGATACACGATGTATAAGTTTTTATTATATACCTATTCTAAAAACAAGCGAATACAGGCCATACAATCTTTTTCCGTATCAGATGGTCCGTATCAGATGGCATATATGCTACACAATATTGACGTCACTGCTTTTATGCAACACAAGTTGTACATGATCTATTAATATAAAGAAGCGTTGCGCGTGACGTTTCGGAATTCCAGGTCCGATGCTATTTAAAAAAAATGAAACTAAGAATTGGTCAACTTTGAATAGTTAATTTCCATTTTAAGCGTGAATAACCCAAAATAACCCATTTTTACTAATCTTTTCCTCCAAAGGATAAAGCTTAAAACAGTTCAACTCGTGCTCTGAAACGCTTAAATGACCGTTATTTGCAAAACGCCAATTCTTAAATAATGGATTCAATCGAGAACAAATGACGTAATTTATTGGTGGTCACATGACTTCCATAAATAGTTTTGCATAGAACTCAGGATTTTTAACATATAGGGGCCTGCATGTATGCGTATATTTAATTATTCGGTTGAACAATATACAGATCTAGATCTAGTCCCAAACAGTTTAGGTATATAATAAAAGGAACATCACCACAGTGTGTGATCCGGGGTCTTGTATCAGTTCTCGTTGGTTGTGTAAACCAGATCACACTCGAGGCTAGGCCTCTCGTGAGATCTGGATTACACAACCAACTCGAACTGATACAAGACCCCGGATCACACACTGTGGTGATATTCCGTTTATATAATTGTTATGGTATCTTTAAATAAAAGAAAATACTCATTGCAAAGTTAACATTGTATAACAAAAACTTACAAGTTTGCTTATATGGATTGACTAATAACCTCAAAGACAAATAAAACGGCATCTAAAATCCATTTTGAATCAATCAAGTTATCTAAAGCAAAAATATAACAAACTTTTGTAAATCTGAATGATCAAATCTCAGGTAAGAATACGATGTATAATTGATTCAATCAGCGTAAACAGCACAGGAAAAGACACCAGATGCAACACCCTGATTTGTCTTTTTGCAAGAATGGTCCTTGTTTAGATTCAACAAACATTGTAAAACGTAACAAATATAAATAAAAACAATAAAATATTATGTAAACGTAAATAAATTATAATTTTACCGTCTATGATAGTAACAGAAAAATGATGACAGTTTGTCAAAAACATATTAAATAGACTATTTCGCCTTTTATGCTAAAGTTTAATCAAGGTGAACTAATTATTCAGAAGCAAGTGACTGTGCATCTTAAAGGCTTTGCCATTCGCGTTCTGGCTAAAGTATATTTATGATCATTTTTGCATTTCTTAGCTAGTCCATTGTCTTTCGGTAGTTGAATGGCGAATGGGTTCGAGCGCAAGGAACCAGTTATTCCGATTCGTGTTCAGCGCTGGCAATCTGCACTAGTTTTTCAATGATGCAGAGGCAGATTGGTAGTTGGGACATACAGTGGAGAAAACGTTATTCTTTCCCAATAAACGCATTTACGCTAAAACTATTTTTTCCAGTACAAACAGTTTGGAGCCAGATCAGACGCCGGTTTAACCCGGCGTCTGATCAGGCTCCAAACTGTTTGAAATCCAGGTTAAAATCAACTTTCAGAATTGTGAAAAAGTTGTCATTTTCTGCATTTTAGTACAACGCGTTTGCGTTTCGTTTGCGTTTAAACGGGAAAGAATATCGTATTCTCCACTGTAAATAGTTACCGGTAGCATATTCCATTGGTGGCTGTAGTATTTTAATCATTTAACTGCAAAATTGAATAACACAAACAATCCCTTGATAACGAAGTTTTGATGCCTTAAAAGTAAAATTCTATGTGTACAGAAAATAACATTAACACATACTGATGGAGTCAGTATAAAAAAAGATGACTTGAATGGTTTAAAACAAAATAACATGATTTTGTCATTATTTTGTTTTTGCACCCAAAGGTGTCAATCGAGTACCCAGTGTACATTCGTTATGATAGTACTTAAAGGTAAAGGTAAAGGTATGGGTTTAACAAGTCTGAAATTTATATGTCATATTCTACCGACTTTTACAATTACCACCATGTTCATTGAGTCACAAGTCGGTCATTTACATACTAACGCCCAAGTGGACATTTCGGAGTACTGAGCTAACAGCGATCATGAACATGGTTGGAAATACTAATTCTTGTTATCCTACTGTAAGTTATAATTCGAACATCGTCCACTTCCCATGTTTATTGTTCGGCCAAAAGTATACAGGGAGAGGAAGGAAATAACCCATCGAATGAATATAATAGCGTTAAAAGACAATATTGCACATTCACGCTTTTTAAAAGTACACACGTACTGTCTTTTAAAAGACAAAAGCTATTGCCAAAACATTCAATGCATGCTTTTTGTAAGCATGGCCTATTTGAGTGACCATAGGTACATCTTTTAACGGAGAGTTTTAAAATACAAATTATTTAAGAAACCGGTCTTTGATAAATCATAGAAAATTATACTCAACTAACAATGTAGTGAAAGTGTTATGGCACATAAGCTTAGCACTATTGTATGCGTATGGCAGTAACTGATGTGATCGTATAAAACCAGTGTCTCATAGTCATCAATGGACAAACTTGCATTCAGTGTTATATAAGCAACACCTATGTTATCAAAACAGTTTTGATTTTTAACGGCCCTCGGTACGATTTAAAAATATTGCCAACTGTTCATAACACGTTAATATATAATACAATATTGTCACTGCCTTGTTGATACAAACAATTGAAAATTCGAGATTGGAAAGAAGTTTAGCATTCTAAAGCGTGTGCATATACAAGCTTGAAACACCTTTGAACGATATACCCCTATGATTTTTTATTGCATTTAATATAAACTAATGGCAGCACAAATTGCTTTTCATAGAAAATATAATAAAGTCAGTCGCATTTGAAGCTTAAACAACATTGGAACAATCATTAATCGTTAACAGTATCAGTCTTATATTGTATCACATGTAAAATGTAATGCATACAATCAAACTTATTTAAACCAATAAATATCTAGTGACGTGTGTATGGGTAGTAAGCAAACAGTTTACTAGAAAAGGATACACTTGTCTTATGCAAATTCTATATTTCCTAATCAGAGGGGTCTTATAGATGTACTCTGATTAACCCTTTCCCCAATAGAAGCGCCTTTTAGCGGATATAATTTATTCATCCGCTGAATAAAGTAGTTCCAATTTAATCAGTAATGAATATGTATTATGGGGAATATTTTCTATATTATAGCACATTTTAGCTTAAAGCAGGCTGAAAGTAAAGCAGAATGCGCCCCAAGGCGCATTCTGCTTTACTTTCAACCTGCTTTAAGTAGTCACCTATCTTAAGTACAAGACATAGGCTATCAGGTAAAGGGTTAAGGTATTCTTTGTGTGTCATTGTGGACTATATTAAACGAGAGCAAGCATTTAAACTTGACTAGACTTGATAGGAAATTGTAATGGTCCACTTGAACTTTAAGGGTGAATGAGTTAGCCACTTAAAGTAGACATGATATATATAACTTGTGCCGGAATCAAATGAAAGGCTAATATTAGGATCGGCGAAATACATAAAGCTCATATATGATTTGTGTGCATTAACGTTTGGAAAGCTGTAAGCAGTTGCTTGTCATTGAACATATAGACACTCTTCTTCATTTAGTGGTTGCATAACACCATTTTAATACTATTACCAGACTACATCATTTCTTTAAAACTATGGAATTCAGATATACATATCATTCTGCGTCAAGAAAAAAGACAGATTCTTGATAAAAGGGACAAATGACATCCTTAAATTTGTGAAAAGGATAATATTATTATGTTACAAGTTTTCCTATTAAAACATATACAATTACAAGGAATATATAAAAATAAATAAATATAGGTCGAATCACGAGATTCACGACCTTGTTCTCGGATTGTATTTACAACTGATAGAGTCTGTGCGTTTAACAATGCCTAAAGGCACATTTTACGACACAGATCATCTACAAACTAGAATTACACGTCTAGAAACTATTACACATGTATCTAAATAATGACGGAAGAGTTAATCTCCCTTTTACACCAACACTTCTTCTTTTTAATGTATCAAAACTGTATATTCCGAAATGACAAACAAACAATTTCATATGTCTATAATTTAATATTATTTGTTTTCATTACATTTGGTCAGCTGTGATTGGCTGTAATTTTTGTTTCATAACTCCATGAAAAAAAATTAAATTCTGGCCACGCCTTTTCAGGACTACTTTCTCTTAGTCCAACTGCTCTCCACAAGCGCTGCATGAAGCAGGACGCCAAATGACGTAATTGACGTCGACTTTACTACAAAACAACGCCACTTTTTGGCGGAAAATATATATGGCGGAGGGACTACACCTTACGTTTCAAAAGCGTTAAAAATGAACATTCGCGTCAGATTCTCTATTTAACTTCTTTCTTAAATTCATTAGTGAAATTAAATTATAAGGAATAATCCGGAATATTTATTGTATTCATGGAGGTATGAAAAAACACCTGGTCACACTTTTGTATGAAACCGCTTCGCGGTTTCATACAGTGTGACCAGGTTTTTTTTCATTACATCACAGTGTGACCAGGTGTTTTTTCATACCTCCATGAATACAATAAATATTCGAATTATTCCTTAAATGTACTGAAGGAATAATTAAACACTAAACAAACATATATAACTTAATATATTACATAGCGAAAAATTGTTTGAAATGAAAGTGAAATGTTTTGTACTAAAATTTTATTTCTTGCCAACATCTACCTGTTAAACATTTTTTTCTCGTTGTCAAGAATTGCAATATTGTGAATCACCTTTAAAAGTCTAATCAGGGCCTACCATATTTGTAAGTTGTTTGTTTTAAATATATTGTAAAAGCCATCATAGATAGTAATAATTGGACTATATTTAATTTTAAGCTATAATCAAAGTTTCAGGGGTCAGTGAATTTTAAAAACGTAATCAGTTACGATTGAAGGGGTTAAGTATTATGACCAAACAACATGGCCAAAACATGACTATTTAACTGAAGATATGTCAATTTGAACAAGGTCCCCACATATATATAGTCTCAATTTCAAATGATAAAACACAGCTATAACTATACTCTTTACCCCATAGCCCGTTTCTAGTTTTGAAGACATGAAATCTCTTAAAGCAGGTTGGAAGTAAAGCAGTATGCACTCTTAGGTGCAATTATAGGAAGAAAGATACTGAAAATGCCTCAATGTTTTGTGTTCAGGACTATCTAGAAGAGGGCTAAAAATTTGGTTAAACATGCGTATTTATGGGGCAATGAGATAGATACAGCCATGTATGCATTTGTCGAGGTAGACGCACAATAAAAAATCGTATAAATATTAAACTGTTTTTGTACTTTTGACAATTTATCACTTTAAAAATCATATACAAAATGTGTATAATATTTTAGAGAAAAGCACAATATAAAACATATCAAACGTTACACCAATGAAAACCAAACAACATAGGAATAACAGCAAATCATTATATTCTAATATTGTCGTTAAAAATGTACAGAAACCAGTGGCGATATTGCGTTTCAAGAAGCCTATAAAGTCTAATCATCTGCTAACACATAGCTGCTGTGTATAGTTTTTAGAAAGGCATTAACAATCTGGGCCCGTTTCATAAAACTTCGTACGACAAATGTTGTCGTAAGTCAGATTATAAAAGTATCAATTATTATTCATTTCTCCATCTTATCCTGTCTTGTGACATCTCTTTGGAATCTTCTTGAAATATAGAGAAATTAGAAAGTAAATGTATTTTAAATTTTTGACTTACGACGGTTTTGTGGAACGACGTGTTATGAAACGGGCCCCGGTTTCTGAATGATAAGTTGCATCATATTTGATATGCAAGCACAATGTCTGAGATTAAGATGTGACACATTTATCAATGTGACAGGCAAACCTGACTAGTGTTACAACTATCAATGATAACACACCGCTGAATGTAATTCATAAATTTTCTTCAGATATTATCATCCATACAAAAACTAGTACATTTTAGATCAAGGCTGTTACTAAACCACTTTTGGGCTGCGAACCAGTATAATTGATATTTTGCAATCTGCACAGAACCTTATCTAATCAGATCGCTCTGTTAGGAACTCTCTGCTCAGGGTCTACATGGTTTGTTTTAAATATTTTCTAAAACCTGCCCCTTCGAACAACTAAAGGATAAAGGGCTAAATGCACATTTGAAATATTAAGCATAAAGGGATAACACACAGGCAAATGCTTGTATCTACCTTGTTACGATTATCAGATTTGTTATTTGTTATTTACATTTTTCAAACAGTGTAACATACATATACAATATATTCTAAATATTTTCGTTCAACAAAGCACCGATTTGCCAATTCATGTGAATTGTTAACAAGTTTGTTATTTCACAGATCACCAGGGCTGCCATAAGTTGACATGAAAAATCCTAAGATTTCCAAATTTGCATTTTTCAAGTGAGATTTTACGAATCGTTCCTTTACCCCATAGTCTTTTTCTTGTTTTGTTGACATGCGACTACTTAAAGCAGACTGTAAGTAAAGCAGAATGCGCCTTAGGGCGCATTCTGCTTTACTTTCAGCCTGCTTTAAGCTACCATGTACTGGGGGAAAAATCCGGAGATTTAGGAAAAATCCGGAGAAATGGCAGCCCTGGATCACTATAACCTTTAACAAAATAGCAAGGTCAGATAATTACATTAAACCTCTCTATAACGACCACTAAAACGAAGGATAATTGATTGTTTAAAAGACAGGTGACAGCTTAAAGCAAAGTGACAGCAAAACAGAAAGCTTCTAAAGGAGCTTGCAGTTTACTGTCACCGTTCTTTAAGCAGTCACTTTTCGTTTACATCTTATAGTTTAGAGGTCTTGTTAGAAAGGTTTTACTGTACCATCAACAAGTTACCTGGTGACCGTTTCATAAACACGTCTTAGCTAGGATACATAGTAAAAAGCCGTTATTACCGAAACTCAGTTATAAAAGCTATTATTGTTTTGTAAGGCATATGGCTATCTAAAACATGATAGATGTAATACAGAGAAGTATTGTAGATGATTTCTGTTTTATTTAGTCATGCTTTAGGCATTTATCTGTATTCCACTCTCTTCTCCATTGTTGGTGTTCACTTTAAAGGCAGATGGCTACTTAAAGCATGCTGAAAGTAAAGCAGAAACTCATTTATGATATATCTGCTTTACTTTGAGACTGCTTTAATGTCATGCTAGAGAAAATAATGAATATCCTATGGGAATCCTCTGAACAGAATCTGCTCGGTTTGTCATGTTGCAGTTAGTAATAAAACAAGTAGTAAAACAGCCATTCAAAGATAAGAAGAGCCGTGTGCGGCCCTAAATCGCCCACCTTGAACCATTGATGTAAATGTAGCATATCTTGAAAAGCTTAGAAATTATGACAATATGACTGTGCCATTTACTGAGTAGATGATGACGTATGCCAAATATCTAAGCTCAGGGTACTGTTGTTTCAGACAAGAAGATTTTTTAAAGTTTTAATTGGATAAATCTATTTTAGCTCCTGTGACCTAGATATATGCTATGGACCGGAACCATTTGAACAATATTGGTAAAGTACCTCTAGATGTGTTACCATGCCAAATATCAAAGCCTTGGTCACATCAGTTTAAGAGAAGAAGACGTTTGAAGATTTCACTATATAACTCTATGTAAATTTGAAACCCCCGGGGCGGGGTCATTTTTTACCCAAGGGATATAATTTGAACAATGTTGATAGTTCTCAGACCTGTAGATGATACTTTGTGCCAAATATCTAAGCTCAGGGTACTGTTGTTTCAGAAAAGAAGATTTTTCAAATTTTTAATTGCAAAAAAAATCTATTTTTAGTTGCTGTGACCTAGATATGCAATGGATCGGAACCATTGAACAATATTGATAAAGTATCTCTCGATGTATCACCATATCTAATATCAAAGCCCTTGCCACATCAGTTTCAGAGAAGAAGACGTTTGAAGATTCTACTATATAACTCTATGTAAATTTGAAACCCCCGGGGCGTGGTCGTTTTTTACCCAAGGACATAATTTGAACAATCTTGATAGAGGACCTGTAGATGAAGCTTTGTTCCAAATATCTAAGCTCAGGGTACTGGTGTTTCAGACAAGAAGATTTTTTAAAGTTTTTATTGAAACAATCTATTTTTAGCGCTTGTGACCTAGATATGCAATGGATAGGAACTTTTTAACAACTTTGAAAGAAGACAATATAAGGATCATTCCTGCTAAGTTTGGTAAAAGTCCATTCAGTAGTTTAGGAGGAGATGTTTGAAGAAGATTGTTGAAGACAAACGGACGAACGAACGAACGACGAAGGACACAGGACGATCAAAATAGCTCACCATGGCACTTTGTGTGAGCTATTTAGGTGAGCTAAAAAGAACTAGACTTATTTTCCCTTTGAAGATTCATGAGTTAAGAGACACTATTAAATGTAAGGATGTTTAAGAAACGGGTCCCTGGTTAACAGATAACATCTACTGTATATAACAGACTTTCTCTATTACAGATCAACGCTGCTATTGAACAAGTCCAACACTTTCGTACTGATATTATATCTGTTGTTAGTTCATATGATGTTAAACAGTTTTCTTCACATCATTTGCCATTAGAACATTATTTTCCTCTGGCTTTTCGTCCTCATCATGTTCCTCTGAGATACCGTGCAATGGAAACTGCTCGGCTGGTTCACCCTCATAATCTATATCTTCTTTAGCCCAGTCTTGAACCTCTCCTAAAATGAACAATGGCTACTCCAAATCTTGGTTTGTGGTAAATGTTAACGAATACGTCACGGAAACAAAACAAAAATAGAAAACAAATTGTTTAACCCTTTCCTCCCTAGTCCCGCCTATAGGCGTCCTTTTCAAACAGTGTACATGTGAAGAGTACACGTGCCCTATGCAAACAGTGAAGACCCAGATCAGAGGGCTCCGAAAGGAGCCCTCTGATCAGGGTCTTCACTGTTTGTCATAATGTCAAACATTGACAAAAACAACCCTTAAAAGTCAGAAATGGACTAGACTATAATGGAAATTGGAATTGTCTATTATAAGTTTTAGGGAGGAAAGAGTTAAAGCAGCGATGTATGACTGGGAATCCTACACAAAACGGTTGTTTTGGGTCCCATTTGAACTACACAGGTTGTCATTCTAACATAAATAGTAATTGTATCACACAGGGCTGCCATTTCTCCGGATATTTTTCCATATCTTCGGATTTTTATCCTAGCAGATGGTTACTTAAAGCAGGTTGAAAGTAAATCAGAATGCTTTAAGTAACCGCGTTTGAAAAATAGAAAATTTGGAAATCTTAGGAATTTTCATTAACAAATTACGGCAGCCCTGATCTCAGAAATCCATTTTAAAAAGTGTTTTTGTACTTTCTGGCTGATACATCCAAATATTTACTACATTTTGTGTACTCTTCATAATGAAAGGTTGATAAACGTTATTGTCTGTCTTGGTAGCTCAGTTGGTAGAGTGAGTGACTGGTATTCGACAGGCTCCGGGTTCGAGCCCCATCGATTAAAAACAATATATTGTCCGATTTTATTGACCTGTCATGAATATCACAGAGATCAAGTAATGTCTAGCCTATGCTTGTTAGAATCGGTGTCCGCTGTAAAACTCGTCATTTTACGTTATGGTTGAATGACTGACAAGTCAACAAAATCGGAATATAACATTCGACCGAGTTAAAATGTTACATAATGAAGTTTATCAACCCTTTCTTTACCATAAGTAACCAGATATATTTGACGTTCAGTGCCTTCGGACGTGTCATGTAGCTTCTGCAGCGGTGTCTTATTTATAGCAGCATTCTTTATAGTTTTAGATCACCAGTTTTATTGGTTTATGTCTGTTGAAAATGTCTATGATCGATATGGCCTATAACAATGTTCAAACATTATTTGTTACCTTGTTTGATTTCTCAAATACTTTAAAAAAGTATGATTACAAAATGGGGCTTTGAAAAAATAACGGTAACAAACACACATGTCGATTTATTGCTTCCCATGAAAGTCAAACAGTCTCTGTACTTGATACGGCTCTTAACGATTTGCAAGGAATATCTGGTCCCATGGTTATAAATTACAGTTTTTAGAAAGTAATCTAAGATTGATTTCAATCTTTTCATTGATCAAACTTGCTAGAATGCTCAATTCCGACCAATGAAAAGCCTGAGAACGATCTGAGACTCATCTCAAACGCTTTATAACTTAAGAGTACAAAGTATCTGTATTTGAAAGAAAATGTTGATCTAACACATTATCTTCGAGCAAGAATTAATGTTTATTTGCAAACAGTTTGGATCCTTTCAAAAGCCGCGTAACGCGTCGTCTGATCGGAATTCAAATTGTTTGGCACTCATTGCGATAAAAGTTTAGTAAATTTACATGATTTTTAGATTAAATAACTAAAAGCAGGCGACAACTGCTAATAATAGAATATGTCATGGCAAAAATACGTTATATGGGTCAACACTAACTGATTGGCGCTTCCTTATGATTCTTTGCTAAGTGAAAACAAACTGAAAAACCATTTTACAGGGTCGAAAATGTAAAGTATACAGGAAATGCATTATTGGATGTCTATTCCAAATTTCTGAATGAATAACCTGTTTATAACATTAAAGTCATGTGATCACTTAAAGCAAGTTGGAAGTACATTTTGCTTTACTTTCATCATGCTTTAAACTACCATCTGCTAGGCTGTATATAAATATTTGTTATGGTAATTGTTCATGAGGATATAAACTGGAACTATTTTATTCAGTGGAGGAATAAATCAATTACGCTAAAAGTCGCTTCTATGGGAGAAAGGGTTAAGGTAATAGTTTAATACTGGGCCAATGTACATGTGTAATTAGACAAAATAAAGCATACCCTTAGCTAGTATTGCGTAAATGATGGCACCTGCACAATAAACAGCTGCTGCTATATAGAAGGTGACTAACCATTCTTCACGTGATTTCTGAAAAATAAAAACAAATACAAATAGACCGCCAAACCCGACTACAATGTCATGTGCAAACAGTCTGGATCAGTCAAAATGCATTAGATGTGAACTTGAAAAGGTAAAAACGGATCTATACAATTTTATAAACAGTCGAACTCATGACAGGAAATTACTTCCTTGCTTTAAAATATAAACTGATTCAAACTAGTAAGCTGCTGTTGTAGTTACTTATTGCATAGTGAAAATCAAAAGGAAAACTTTCTAAAGGTCTCTGGTTTATTTTCACTGCGCTTTACTTAGCCATGTGCCTTAAATACGTAAACGGTATATAAGGAAACGGTTTAACCCGTTATCCCATAGCCTGTTTCTAGTTTTGAAGACATGTGACCACTTAAAGCAGGTTAAAGTAAAGCAGAATGCATTCTGGTTTATTTCAGCCTATTTTAAGCTACCGTCTACTAGAAAATATATCTCATGATAAATATTCATATATGTAATTGTATAAATTGGAACTATTTTCTTCAGTGGGGGAATGAATTAGAGGCGTAAAAAGGCGTATTTATTGGGTAAAGGGTTAAACTAGAATACTAACGTTGGGCGTGAGAGCACCCACTATATATGGCGCTATGATACCCGGCACACTAGCCCCCGTGTTGGTGAATCCGAACACTGTCCCTGCGTACTTCGGTGCTATGTCACCGTGATTAATGAAGAACGAGCTAAACTGGAAACCACAGAAACCCAAGGACAGTGAGAGTAGAACCACAGCACCGACCTTGTGGTTTTCATCCATGTAGCCCGTGAAGATAAGAAAAATACCCGGCACTACAGTTCCTGCAATAAAGATAGTGGACATCGTTAACTTTACCAATAATGCAGTTCCACAGAAAAGTTCGAACAGATTGGATAGTACAGTTGAACCCCTATATCTCTAACTCGCACTCGGTACACTCATCCGTATTTCAAAGTTAAAACATGACTTTGGATTTGATGTAAAACATGTAGTTTTTTGCTAGTAATGGATAGATACCCTATTAATATTTCCCAATAAATGCGTTTATGAAATAACAAAAATCAAGTTAATCGCAAACTGTTTGGAGCCTGGTCAAATGATGGGGCATTTCCTCCATAAAGTACAAATATAACAACATTGTAATATAAATGACAGGATATTGATGAGTAAACTATTTACAATCAACTACATGTATAGTCAAAGTATTCTGATCCCCTTTCTTCCTAGTTTTGCTACGAACTTTGCAATTTTAACAGTCAATACACATTGTAAAACACGCATGCAAATTCACATAATCTCCCCTAAAGGAAATCTTATCTCAACGAAATTAAAGATATCTCTTTAAAGCATATCACGTTTGTATATTGCTATCACTCTAACACGTACTACTTAACTCTTACCATGCTAGCGGCGGATATATACACTACATTTACAAACAATTTGGATCCAGGTGAGACTCTGCGTCTAATCAGGATCCAAACTGTTTGACACTCTGATTCTGTTTTGAAAAGAAATTTTTAAGAGCAGTTGCATTCGACATTTTTTCCGGACGAAACGATTACAAATCATGCAAAGAGTTCAAATATAAACAGATTCCCAAAACCTACCTAAAGCACAACACAGTTTCCTAGTCCATTCTATACTAAGAATATTCTTTGTTATTATCACATCAGCTATCTGTCCACCAAGGATTATAAACACCCAAAACGTCAAATACGGAATCATGGAAAATGCACCATTCTGAAAATGAAGAATAAAATGTGCTTAGCAATGTGTTTCCTTAACGACAACTAAACACTAGTTGATATCACTGGTATTTGAGAAAGATAGCAGCGTAACTCATTTACTCTTGAAACGTTAAATAGAGAACTCCAATTTTCAATCAAGTCCAGTCCACGTTTGACTCTATTTAGAGGCATGTTTTAGGTGTGTTTTTACAATATATTATATAAATATTAGATGGCAGTTTGCGTGACATTCAAATTGTCAACCCGAGAAACAGCATGTCACCCCGAGGCGTAGCCGAGGGTGACATTCTTGTTTTCGAGGGTTGACAATTTGAATGTCACGCAAACTGACATCTAATATTTATTTTATTACACCGAGCTTATTAACCCTGGCTTTGGAATCGTTTTATTCGTCTTTTATAAAATGTGTTGTGAATACCAATTTAGCGCGGACATGTACATAATGCGGGAAATGACGTCGCCGTCTTACGACGTCACATTGTTTATAATTATATTACAAGAAACAAAGAAGAACGTTATGATAAGTAAATTGAAGAAACCGCGTCTTTACGTCTAGGTGGCAAATATCCTCTTCCGAAAGGGTGGCAAATCGTTAAGGAATGAACAAAAGGAAGCAACTTGTACAGAAAATGCCAAAAGTTGCTCAGAAGTTACCACTCTTTAAAACGTTCCAATGTATCGAATAGCGAAAGTCATGTCAATGCTGACAGTACGTTTTCGGACGGAGTAAAAAAGTAATGTCCTTTAGAGTGACGTCACAAAAAGAATATCATAAAGAGTGACAGTATATTTTGAATAGATGCAAAAGACATGCAAAATGTTAACTGTAGGTCTATGGGAATTTAACATTGTAACTCAAAGCGAGGTGTAATAATGCAAAAGGACAGATAACGCCGACCCTGATCAGGGGTTCCGATAGGAGTGCTCTAGTCAGTACCTACACTGTTTGCATAGGACACGTGTATAAATTACTAGTACAACGTTTGTTTCTAAATGGCACATAGAAATGCCACTAGCATTTACGTAGCTACAGCAGGACGAACGTAAGATATAAGGTATATAAGATTCTACATATGTCTGAAATGTGTTTGTAATGTCCGAGCGTAGTTGTTCTCATGACGTCATTCTTCTTTTAAATCAAACAGCGCAGCATCTGGCGAGATATCACATTGCTACAACATATCCACCGATTCTTCATTAAAGTTCAGCTTTATGTATTTAATATAAAAGTAATTTGTCTTGAAATGAGCAGACAAAATAATTTAATGTGATTCTTTGAAATCATTTGCCTTGTAGAAGTGTTCGATCTTTATAAACTATTTTCATTGAGTATTTTTCTTATTTGATTTGCATATGCTACAACTCGATGCTATTTTTTGCAATGTTTAATACAGAAAAACATTACATAAAGTCAATTTCTTACCGATTTGATATCAAACTTTAACACTTCTTTCATATAGGTCGGCATCTGCGTTAGCAACATGTAAGCCCCGTAATTCCCGCAGGCATTTGCCAATAAAATAGCCCATACAGGACCGGAAGTAAATATTTTCAACCATGGCTTGTCCTTTTTCTGAAATATATGTTAGAAAAATAGTGCATTTGGGTACAAAACTCTTTTTTTCAGTTGTTAAAAAATACAGAAACGTCGGCTCACAAATTTCCCACTTTACAGATTACTATAGTCATGATGTCATTAAACTCTTTATCAACGATAATCTACTGTGCTTTCTGTCTGCTACAGTAGATAATGCATTACAATTTGTTTTCAGTTGAAAGGAAAAACGAAACGTAATGCAGTATAATGTTAAAAATGATAAAATAAAATGACAACTATTTACAAATACCGTATGACCGATAAATATCAAACAGTCCGTAGCCATCTCATACGCCAGGTTACGCGGTATCTGCTCATGCTCCAAACTAATTACAGTGGAAATAATACTCGTTTAGCACAAAAAGGTTTTATTGAGAAAGAAAAAAGTCGTCGTTAATGTATAAGTAAACGACCTAAATTACGCTCGAATGCAAAACTATTGTATGCAGTCTCTCTGCCGTCAACAATTAGCTCCACTTCTTCAGGATCTTTTGACGTAAAATGCTTGATTGGTAAGATTATTTAATGATTGAATAAGAAGATTAGAAAATAGACAGTCAATGTTAACCAAAATAAGACCTCAGCCACCACCTCTAAGGCGGACCTTTTCGCCAGTATCTGATTTGTAGGCGCATACATAACTTTTAGGCATATACATTCTTATAAATAGTCGGGTATATAAAAACGACAAAGGGGAGTAACCACTCCAGTCCTATCCATTTTACCATTCTTCCTACTTTCGCACTGTCTCACTTGAAATAAGCGGCCACTTTCATACAGATGATAAACCCATTTGTGCCCAGTGGATTATTCCATGTTTATGTATTGGATTAGTACGTTTTTTATCAAAGGGATGCCTGGTCAAAATTTTCATTTTCATTTTGCTTTATATTGAATTTCCTATCAGCAAACAGTGTAGACTCTGATCAGAGTCTACACTGTTTGCGTATTTCCCATATATGGTGGGATCGAGGGCACAAATGGGTTAAGCAGTTTTAAGTATAGGTGGAAGCTTAGTACAGAATAAAAATTAAGAAGTTCTAAAGCTAGTACAGGATCCCTTTGGTTTACCCTTGCTCTGCGCCATAAGGTATCATCTTTGAAATACTTTGTGGAAACAAAAAACAATTATATGTACTATTTATCATCAGGTCGTTTTTAGATTTCTTTCATAAAGTTTTCTGTTGTAATTCGTATAGTGTGTTTGTATTATTCTCACTAAAGTAGATATCGTAATTGTCAAATTTTCTCGGGGAAAACACTTTAACAATATAGCTCATCGCGGTTGTATAACAACACATACATACTACTATTAATATTAAAGTCATAAATATATCAAAAGTTTATAATAGTCTAAATAATTATTTCAAAGATATATTTAAAGCAGCTAGTTTCGTGGAGGAAATATCGATACGCGTGTCAAACAGTGTGGATGCTGATCAGAGTCCAAACTGTTGGCGAAGTCAACTTCGGCAGTCTCTATATGGAGGAAATGAAAGGTTTAAAAACGTTTTCACTGCTTTAGTTCAAGTGCTCTGATGTTCAAACATTATTGCAGCTCGTCCCATGATGAGGATCAAAACTGTTGGATCCTCATGTCGATGTTTCTATAGTCAAAGTATGTATATAGATCCTTTTGAATGCAATGGCATCGAGAGGCCTAGTTGTGGATAGTGACGTACTGTGATGGTTTTCTTTTACGCACGGTGGGTACAGTCACATAATGGCTTAACAGAACAGAACAAATCAGAACTAATCCGTATTTTTGTTTGAATTTCAATAACAAGTGTTCGCTTAAGTCAAACCCGTTGATCAAAGTAAAAAGGTATTTAAGCCGTGTTTTAATTTTGAGCAACAGCCTTAGGCGACATCTGTGTTATAGAGGTTTGAGTGTATACCAGTGTCACATTTTGATCTGGGTGGCAATCAGTTTGGAAATCGGTCAGACGCCTGGTTACCCGGCGTCTGAGCTGGCATGAAGTGTTTGCAATGGAAATAATAGTTTCAGCGGAAACGCGTTTATTTGCGAAAAAACGTCTTTCTTCATTGTACGACAATCAATCTGCTTCGTTTTCAAATGGAATAGCTAGACTGACACACTACATGTACGTACATGCAAATGTCAGGTGACTTACTCGCTGTGCCTGTCTCTCTTCGACCGTCTGTCCGTACACACCCAGGGATTGTTCGATGTATTTACATTCTATGGGCGTGACACTCTTCATCTCCCCCGGACTGTTCCTGGCGAAAAACACGTACACACAGCACCACAGGAAACAAAGGCCACCTGAAAACAGAGGAAGTGATTTTATACTTGTGAGTATCGGTTGGATTGTTTGTTTGTCTGTCCGTCCATAAATTAAACCTAG
Source organism: Gari tellinella (assembly GCA_922989275.2). Lineage (NCBI taxonomy): Eukaryota > Metazoa > Mollusca > Bivalvia > Cardiida > Psammobiidae > Gari > Gari tellinella. The sequence goes on along the minus strand of OV277863.1, from coordinate 10,740,091 downwards.
AGGCAGACAGAGAAACAGAGAGTCAGAGGCAGAGACAGTCAGATGACTAGCCGACAGACAAAGAAAAAACAGGGAGAAATAAATGAAATAGGTAGACAAGCAGATATACAGGTTGAACCAGAGAGAGAGAGAAAGAGAAAGAGAGAGATAGAGAAAGGGAGGAAAAATAAAACAGGGAGAAACAAATGAAAGAGACAGACATGCAGCTAAACAGGTTGAGCAAGAGAGAGAGAAAGAGAGAGAGAGAGACGGGCATACATACATACATACATACATAGAAAGAGACAGAGAGGAACAGGGAGACAGAGAGGGAGAAAAAGAGAGAGAAATATACAGAGATGGAGAGAGAAACAGAGAGAGAGAGAGAATGATTTGATTTCATACATTTATTTATTTATTATACCTGATTTATATAGCGCTCTTTTCACACAGGAGTTGTGCGTTCAAAGGCGCTTAATACATTCGTATTAGATCTTACAGTACATATAGCTGTATTCCGATAGGGCGTATCAGGATTATTCTTTGCTAAAACAAGGTTGCATTGACCTTCAATTGTTTATTGTTTTACCTGGTACAGAACCACGTATGGCTTGATTTACTTACAAATTGGAGCTTCGGACGGTATATGTTTCTACACAAACAGTATAGTAGTATAGTTGAGAAGATGTTAGTCTGTCAAACGAACGCATTTATGCTAAAACAATGATATACATTGCAAACAGTTTGAAGCCAGACCAGACGCCGGGTCACCCGTCGTCTGACCATGCTCTAAACTGTTTCCACTTAGATAAGAATAATGTATATAGTTTGAAATGTCAAAACAATGTGGTTTTATATTGTTTTATTGCATTACCTTTGCGATGTTCCTTTATTCAAAATGGATAAAATGCAAGTTTGAGTAGTTTTTTCAGATATATAAGCAAATTGCAGTTTCATAACAGACACAAGTTTTCATTGTTTATGAATGACGGATGATGAACACATATTCCATTATAGAGTATAATAACAATAGATCATTTTTCCCGGCGGTGTTAGCGCGGATGTCTGAATATTTCCCAATTTATGCCAATAAACGTTTCCGTTATGTCTGTTGAAAGAGACCATTAGTTATTATAGTATTATGTGGATGTTAGATACCAGGAAAGTACGAATTATATTGAACTTCGAGTAGTAAACGCTGCAGATTGATAGGTTATGGTTTTGACTCGTGTGCTTACATTGTTTGCTAATGTCCTTCAATTATGGACCGTTTGACCACTGCGAGCTTTAGCAAATCATATGTTTCAATCTCTTTACCCCGTAGTTTGTTTTAGCTACTAAAACCGACTTATTTCAAAGACATTTTTTAAAATTCAACACCATGTTGGTAAAAAGCTAGATAAATGCCATTGAAACGATGTTGCCAGTGCTTAAACATTTTCAACGCCACGGACGACTAGTCGGCTTTGCCAATATTCAGTTTGCATACAGATTAGACACAGCGTTGCCATGCGTCTGGCTAGGGTCAAGACTGTTTAAATATCAGTTTTATATTAAAAATGTCCAAACTTCAAAATTCGAGACTGACATATCCAGACGCAAATGTTTTTGTCTGCAACAGTGTTAAATCAGGCAGTTTAATTTGACTGTGAAATGTTTAAATTACAACGTTTAAATCGAGTATTGTTAAACCGGAAACGTTGTTTAGCAACCGCAAGCGTACATGTAGATTATGTAGTTCATTAGCTCAAGGCTCCACGAATAATGACAGACCGATTGCAAATAGCAGCTAACTATTGTTTGAAAGTTTTGTTCGTGTTTCTATAAGTTAAACGATAAATGTTTGTTTACTCTTTGCACCCTCGAGGTGTAATCGTGCTTACCTCAGCAAAATGTTTAGATTGGCCATTCTCAAAAACTTTCAACTCGTTCCGAATCATGCTAAAGCATGGTTTAGAACGGGTCGACAGCATGCGAGACTGGGCGATCGCTATCAGTTGAGTATCGATATTAATTGACAAACATTGACCCGGTCTCACCAGGGATACTCAACCTTACAAGATATGCGGTGTTACGAGACTGATTGGTTACGGGTGGTGCAAACAGTGTAGACTCAGAATAGTCAATCCGAGGTCTTATTGGCGTCTGAATTGAACGAGGAACATTGCTTACAGCAAATCTCAGCGATACCAACCTAACATTTTGTAGTTAACTCTTAAACACTAAGTAACTGATGAGAGTTAAAAGTTCCCTTGCGGATCTTTTCAGTTACCAAAACATGAGCGAGTCTACTTGGATTACAGAGTAGTATAATAAGTAATTGTCTAAATTAGTAAAAACTGTATACCTTGCCCAGAGGATTACTATAGGAGCCCTCTGATCAGGGCCTACACTGTTTGCAAATGTAATGAGTGTATTTTAAACAGGTGTTTGGTATTGAAAGAGTTAAGGTCGTTAGCTTATCTTAACAAGATATATTGAAACAGGCAACCTTTTAATCTCTCATGACACCAAATGTTTTGAGTCTATATTGTTGGCAATCTCTGACAATCTTTTTTCTTTATGATGCAGTTTATGTAAAACTCGTCAGTTGTTTTTTATCTAAATGATATAACCATGGCAACATTAGAAACAGAACTAAGACAATACTGGATCTATTTCATATCTAATTTGAGGAGACCGAACCTATTTTTACATCACAAACGTTTATTGGTAGTAAAATTCGTTAATATTTGGTCGAGTCGAGTAGTTAGAGTAGTTTAGAGAAACCGGTCATTTTCTTTATTGTAACGCATTGCCTTTGCGATTAGTTTTGTTTAACCCATTCAAGCTTAGCGTCTACTAAAGTGGACAGTGACAAACAGTGTACACACAGGGTAATCGCTCCTACAGTGGAGAATCTGTTATTCTTTCCCGTTTAAACGCAAACGTACGCAAACGCAAAGCACTAAAACGTAGAAAAGAACAACTTATGGACAATTCTGATAATTATTGTTTATCTTGGTGGCAAACAGTTGGGAGCCTGATCAGACGCCGGGTTACCCGGCGTCTGATCTGGCTCCAAACTGTTTGCACTGCAAATAATAGTTTTAGCGTAAACGCGTTTATTGGGAAAGAATAACAGATTCTCCACTGTAACTGACGGCCTGGAGTGGTATAAAGCCATAATATAAATATCGTATTCCACAAGTGAAATGTCGTTGTTTAGGTCTCCAGCTTAATCTGTTCGTCCACAAGCGTAGCATGTATTTGAAATTGGTATGTGATAAATAGAATCTTACATTCGTGCTAATTACTTATCATTGTTAATACACTCGTTGGCTAATATTAATATGCACTCATGAAAGATCCTCTATTTCCATATATACATATTGAGGTTTTGTTACCCTGTCTGATATTTCCTTCTATTACATGCATGTATCTACTTAATTTACAATTTCCATGGCATTTCCCCTTCGCTGCTATAGTTATGCCTGTTAAATGTATTCTTATCTGCATATCTTTTCAAATTGATCAGACGCGGAGTTAAAGGCATTCAAATAGCATGCAGCTATCAGCGGTGTCATTCTCAACTCCCTAAGCGTTTACCCGCTGCACACAACGGCCCTTCTGGAACCAAACTATTTGACATTCTGGCAGTATTTCCTGATATACGCTATTGATAGATACAGTCTGAAAATGGTAACCAGGCACCTGATCTGGCTCCAAACTGTTTGCAATGGATAGCCGGTATTATAATATTAGCATAAACGCGTTTATTGGGAAAATAACACTGTTTCTGGACTGTAATCTGGTTCTTCATAGTTTGCACTGTCCGAGAAAAAGTTCAAGGACCATAGTTTCTATATCTCATTTTGGCATCTTAACACTCTTTGGCACAATGACATTGCTTGGCACGCTTTGTAAGTTATATAGAAAACTTACATTCCACATCCCGTTGGCAGTGTCTAGTCGAACCTTAAGTCATACCGTCAAGAATTTATTTAATCATTTACCCCATAGCTTGCTTCCAGATTTGAAGACATGTGACAACTTAAAGTAGGTTGAAAGTTAAGGATATAGAAAATATTTATAATGCATGCATACCTTGTAGCCACGACTGTACCGGTATTAGGTGGAACTATTTTTTTCATTCGAAAATGAATTAAAGAAGTAATAGTGCGTATTTATGGAGTAATTGGTTAATAGGACGAAAGCTAATGGTATAACCTGCATATTGTTTCGAAAAAGGAAAGGACACTTATGCAATTATGTTAAATCAATACTGTTTCAGCTAACAACCGTTTTGTGCTATGCTACCTTACCGTTTAACCAATTTATACCCGGGAATTACAACGAACTCTCCCTTTGTACTTGCTGGAAGAGTTCACTCTACAAAAGTGATTTGTAGTATTTGTCCATATGACAGATCATTTCAGGTGAAATAGCTATCAATATAATCCTCATCAGGATCTACACTGCTTGTTTACGTCTACTTTTGAGGACGATTGTCATTAACTCATTGACCCGTGGATCTTTTAATGAGCAATACCAGTTTTAAATTAAATGTAGTACATTACTCCTGTAATGGCACAAGGGTTAAAATGGAAGGGAAGTATATTCATGACATACCTGTGATGTAGAAGACGGAGGGCCAGCCTCCATCAAAACCGTATGCACACAGGAGACCAGCAAATGGGAATGTTAGCGCATTGCCGAGCTGGGAACCTGAAATGTGAAAACGGATGACATTGAAGCACTACCGTTACAGCCACACTGAAAAATGATTGTTTTCATTGTTAAGGCAGATCGCTCGCTTTAAGTAGCAGGAAAGCATGCTTTAATTTCAGCTTTCTACTTTCATATGCAAATACATTTTTCTTAGAAGTCACCTTTGAACCATTTTCAGGTATATGTTAGCGTCCTTTGCAAACAGTGTACTTATGAAAAGTAAAGGAGCCTTCTGATTAGGGTCTGTACCTTTTGACAAATATCAACTCTAAATAGTCAAACATAGACTAGAAAATGGAAACTGGCATTGTCCATTTGAAGTTTAGTCCTGTACCTGGCCTGAAGACCCGTTTGCAAAATGGTGTTGAGAGAGTTTCTCACTTGATATGAGTTAACGAGACCCTAGACATCACAAATTACCGAGGTGCTTGTCTGTCACACTGTCACGAGCCCCACAATATCCAAATCCAATATGGCCGCCGCCAGCCATTTTGGAAAAGCTAACTTTGTTGTTTTATGGAGAATAAATAAGTGTAATACCTCTAAATTGGTGGCTGTTTGGTGTGGAACTCATTTCTGATACCCTTTGTGCAATCTGGGGTGTCTTTGATTTGGAAAGGTCAAATTTCACATTAGCCAAATCCAATATGGCCGCTGCAAATCATGTTGGAAAAGCTTTTTTCGCTGTTTTTTAAGAAAAATCAAATATATTACTTCTAAATTGGTTATTGTTTAGAGTATAACTCACTTCTGATGTCCTTTGTGCAATCTGGGATGTCTTTGATTTGGAAAGATCAAGTTCCACAATAGCAAAATCCAATATGGCCGCCGCAAGCCATGTTAAAAAAGCTAATTTTGTTTCTTTTTTGGAGAATAAACCAATGTAATACCTCTCAATTGATAATTTTTGGGTGTTGAACTCATTTCTGAGGCCTTTTGTGCAATCTGGGATGTATTTGATTCGGAACGGTCAAGTTTCACAATAGCAAACTCCAATATGGCCGCCGCAAACCATGTTGAAAAAGCTAATTTTGTTGTTTTTTGGACAAAAATCAAATGCTATACCTCTAAAGTGATTATTTTGTAGAGTAGAACTCATTTCTGTTGCCCTTTGTGCAATCAAGGGTGTCTTTGCTTTTGAAAGATCAAGTGCCAAAAGAAGCAAAATCCAATATGGCAGCCGCAAACCACGATGGAAAAGCTAATTTAAAAAAAATAAAAATAAGAAAGATCAAATATACATGTAATACATGTATATCTTAATTGATTATTGCTTGTATTTAACTCATTTCCTCGCTGAGGTCCTTTGTTCAATATGGAGAGTCATTGGTTTGAAAAGGTCAAGTTCAATGTCGTTTTGATACATCAACGACCTTGGTCTTAGCTTGAACAGCAGTAGTCAGTATGTAAACAATATGTAAGTAAATGGCAACTCTCTGACATTAGACAGAGAAAACACGACAGTGAGCGGGACTCAATCCTACGTCCTGAGGTGAGAGGCTGTTATCCTTACAACCAAGACTACCACAGCCCCATATGTAATACATGTACATGTATATTTGATCTTTCTTAAAAAAAAATTTAAATTAGCTTTTCCATCGTGGGTTGCGGCTGCCATATTGGATTTTGCTATTGTGGAACTTGATCTTTCCAAATGAAATACATCCCAGATTGCACAAAGGGCATCAGAAGTGAGTTATACTCTAAAAAATAATCAATTTAGAAGTCTTATATTTGATTTTTCTTAAAAAAAACAACGAAAAAAGCTTTTCCAACATGGTTTGCGGCGGCCATATTGCATTTGGCTAATGCGAAAGTTGACCTTTACAAATCAAAGACACCTAAGATTGCACAAAGGGCATCAGAAATGAGTTCCACACCAAAAAACAATCAATTTAGAGGTATTACACTTATTTATTCTCCAAAAAACAAAAAAGTTAGCTTTTCAAAAATGGCTGGCGGCGGCCATATTGGATTTGGATATTGAGGGGCTCGTGACAGTGTGGCAGACAAGCACCTCGGTGATTTGTGATGTCTAGGGTCTCGTTAACTCACATCAAGTGAGAAACTCTCTCAACACCATTTTGCAAACGGGTCTACAGGCCTAGTCCTGCACTAGTTTCAGGAGATACCTAAAAATAGGCAACTGCTTAATGCAGGCTACAATGATATGGAAAGCTCCTACTGGAACTTTATGCATTATTGTCATTTTTATATAGCCAGCTTTAAAAGACTTACTATGTCTATTCTATTGTGTGGTCGTTAATACAATATTGACTGCACTTGTGAGAGTTAATATTGTTATGATTATTATTATTATTATTATACCAGATTTATATAGCGCTCTTTTCACACATGAGTTGTGCTTTCAAAAACGCTTCACATGAAATTATATAAATGTACCTACAAAGCGAGAAAAGACAAATAACTACATTAACAATAAACATGATACACAATGGATTTACATGGACACAAATTCCACACAAGGGAACTTCTTTCAATATTATTACCAAGATTACAAAATGTGTTATCAATTGTTTGTAGAATCAACTTATAAATGAGTCAACTAATTAAAAGATCAATGGCATGATTAAAAAATAGTGATATAAAAGTCATAGCTGTCCCGCCCACCCAAGGACCTACATTATCTATAGCTGAAATTCCTGAGAGTTTAAGGAAATAAATATTTTGACATGAAGTACTTATAAAGGTCAAGAGCACAGACACGTTAAATCGCCTTTAGCGGGGTACCAAGAGCATCAATCCCCCTGTGTCTGTTTTGAAAATCCCATAGAGTTATCTACATTACATCTGCCCTGAATCAAACAATATCTTGTTTTTATTGATCTCCACATAACACCGACTTATCTTAAATGCACCAAATAAATGTTTTTACTGTATATATCAGATGTTGTATTCAGGATTTGTGTTGTTCCTAGGTGACATTGTACTGTTTTGGAGATTTCTAAATCAAAGTACCTTAAGGGTGTATCAATGTCATGACTTTGGGAAATTTTCAAAGTATATGAAAACACTCTATGATGGTTTTGTATTGAAGAGCTATTTAAGATGAAAGAAAAATAGAAAAAGTGTACATTTTGGTGAACAATAGTTGGCTCTACGGCCATGTAAAATTTACCCCACCCACTTCCTCTTATTTTGTCCTTTTCAAACAGCCCGCTTCAATAAAATCCATTTTAAATAAAAACAAATATGATAATTTGGTTTTGTTATTTATTTCCTATCTATGGTAGTATTTCTTCATACAAAAACTAATTTAAGAAAAAAAGGCACCAAATGTGAAATTTATAAAGCTCTAAATATCATCGATATGGTACTTTTTGGTAAATTTTGTAAGGAGAGATTACTCTTTTTAATTTAATAACTCAAAATTTTCAACACTGACCTTTCAATTTCTTTTCATATTTTGAACTGCCTTAGCATGGGCTTTCATCTGGTAGAATAAAAAAAAGTTTAATACTAGAACCATTTCATTTTCAAACTTTTACAAAATAATTTTTTTTAATAAAATCATGCCCTATACAAAGCATATTTTTGATATTCAAGGATCCATATTGTTCAAACCTGGTGCCTGTCTTGTCTAAATGTGGTTTATATATGTGAAAATACCACCATAGACATGAAATTAATAATGAAAACCCAAATTATCATGTTTGTTTTGTTTTGAAATAAATTTTACTGAAGCTTGTACTCTGAATGAGTAAAATTTGAAAAAAAGTCCAAATTTGACATACCTTTTTCAAATCGCTGTAGCTAAAAAAAAGGACACCACCATATTTTTTTTTTCATTTTTTCATTCATCATAAACAGCTCGTCCAAAAAAACAATGTTAGAAAAAAAGTTTGATACTTTGAAAAATTGGCTTATGACATTGATACACCCTTAAAACTAAATTTGAGAAATAAAAGCAGACGTATTTATGACGTCATGGCAGCGAAGGGGTCAAGCATTTCAAATTCGTAAGAGACCCCTGCGCTTCTCCAGTTAACCCAAGCCTAGTGTCTACTAAGAGGTACATTGGCAAACAGTGTAGATTCTGATGAGACGCCGCGTTACACGGCATATCATCAGGGTATGTACTGTTTGCTATTGCATATGAAATGTTCTACTACATGTATATGGGTAAAAACCATGCAGTGTCCTTAGACCACCGTTGGATATCTACAATAAAATCTCCCAGTATAGGCACATAGGGAGAGTTCATTGCAATATCCAGGTATACATGGGTTAATTGTCGCTGAACTTTGAGTGTGTGTCAACCGCGGTTCAACGTGTTTATGACTATTCTAAATGAAATATATTCATGTACCTAAAAATCAACAAGCCCGTCTGCCCCTTCAATTGTTTAAATAAAGTCAGTTATATAGTGTTGATTGGCAGATAATAAGTTACATACAAATTTTGATATGCCTGGCTTCAAAACAATAACCAACGAGTCTCTTTTTAGAACATAATATAATGTTATTATGAAAAGAATCCTACCAAAAATATTGTTTTATAAATTTGAATGACTATAAAGGTGTCCATGAACCGTTTCAAAATTAGTTAAAATCTCGACAAAACAAAACGATATATCACCGATACAATAAATCAGTGTTTTCGTGGGCAGTGACATTTTAAGCAAAGTGTGTTTATCCTGAATCTTATCAATGTCTTCCGGTTCAAACCTATAGCCTGTTTTGTAACTATTTACCCTATAGTCGGGTTCTAGTTATGAAGACAAGTTACCACTTAATCCTTTCCCTCTCAATGACGTCAAAAAGCACATACATAGGGGTGACAAACAGTTTGGATCCTGATCAGACGTCAGTAAAATGGCGCTCAACACTCTAAGGTTAAATAGACTCTCAGTGGGGTTCCTTAAGTTAAATGATGGATTACTCTGAAACCATTACCCCAATAGATATGCATTTTTACGCCTTTAATTCCCCCCACTGAAAAACAGCAAACATCATGCAACGAGTGGAAATATTTCCCATATCCTGATGGTAGTTGAACGTAAGGCAGAGTGCTACTTAAGGGACATTCTGTTTTACTTTCAGTCTGATTTAAACAACCATCTGCCTTCAATACTAGAAACAAGGTATGGGTGAAAGGGGTAATTGAAGTTTTATTGCTGATGTCACTTTTCAAACAGACATAATAACGATATAACATGGGCTAAGTACCACACTCTTAACCCTTTCATGATCAAATTTATCATGAGGTTTTTACCCCTTCACCACCATATTGTCGTCTGCGTCAATATTGTTTTCTGCAATATCGTTAAAAACACACTTAACCCGTTCATGATCAAATTTATTGTAAGGATTTTATCCCTTCACCGCAATATTGTCGTCTGCTTCAATAGTGTTGTCTGCAATAGCGTTTCAAATTTAGATTAAAGGTAGTAAAACGGACTTAATTTCCAAACAAGTGGCAAACAGTTTTGATCCTGATCAGACGACGCGTCTCGCTGCGTCTGATCAGGGTGAAAACTGTTTGCAAATGCGCTTTATGACGTCATTGGGAGTGAAAGGGTTAAATAAGAAATCTTAATTAACCATGTACTTACCGGTTAAACCGATCTTTTTACAAATACAACACAGCGGTTGACATTGAAAATACATTTAGCATGTCTACTGACACGTAATGTTTATCTGGGTATAGCATTCAGAGTCGGACTTTTAACATTGTTCAAATACACTGTTTGCAAACTCAAGGCCGACTAGCACTTTTCATGACAATGGTATAATGTTGATTGGTAGATATATATACAAAAATATATCATAGATGCACGTACTCATATTTCAAAGTTATAACTGAGCCACATTTAACAGCTTTATGGACTTTTTATTTTACTATCAAATTGCTTTAAGCTGTCACTTGTCTTTCATATAATCAACTTCTATTCTTGCTCGTACACATGTACAGTGTAGAAAACGTTATTCTTTCCCAATAACCGCGTGTACTCTAAATCTATTATTTCCAAGGCAAACAGTTTGGAGCAAGATCAGACGCCGGGTAACCCGGCGTCTGATCAGGCTCCAAACTGTTTGTCATCAAGGTTAAAATCAACTTTCAGAATTGTGAAAAAGTTGTTAATTTCTGCATTTTAGTACAATGCGTTTGCGTTTAAACGGGAAAGAATAACAGATTCTCCAATGTAATAGAGGCGTATCGTAGTATTTAGTTCGTACTGTATTTGACGAGCAATGTTTCTTATCGCTGATCTTGTACGATCATTCCATTGTTTTGTCAGAAAGTTTCATGGCTGTAGATCTACGTGAGAAAACTCAACATACGATCCCTTGTAAATCATTTATCTATTTGGCAGAGGCTCCCAAGGTTTTCATGGAAGTCCGACTATGATAGTAACAAATTACAATTCTGACGTTTTCACTACAAATTTACCCCGTTAATGCCCATCGAATTGGCAAACAGTATAGCGTTACGCGCCGTCTCATTAGGGCCTGCACTGTTTGTTATTGCATATGAAATGTTCTGCTATATGGACAATCAATACAGTGTCCTTGGGTACTTCTATATCTACAATGAAATCTTCCAGCAGGCACTATAGGCAAGGTTCATTGCAATAGCTATGGGTTAACTCTTTGAACCCTAGTCCCGCATATAGGCGTGCTTTTCAAACAGTGTACATGTGAATAGTACACTTGTCCTATGCAAACAGTGAAGACCCAGATCAGAGGGCTCCGAAAGGAGCCCTCTGATCAGGGTCTTCACTGTTTGTCACAATGCCAAACATTGACAAAAACAACCCTTAAAAGTCAGAAATGGACTAGACTACAATCGAAACTGGAATTGTTCATTTAAAGTTTCAGGGAGGAAAGAGTTAATGAGTTAAATTTAACCCTGATTGTACCGCCACTTTAGCCCTGTCATGGTCAAATTTATCAGGAGAATTTTACCCCTTCACCGCCGTATTGTCGTCTGTTTCAATGTTGTTGTCTGCAATATTGTTTCAAAGTTAGATTTAAGGCAGTATAACTGACGTTATTTCAAAACAAATGGCAAACAGTTTTGATATAGACCAGACACTGCGTTACAAGGATAAAAATGTGCTTTATGACGTCATTGAGAGTGAAAGGGTTAACCCTTTCGCGGAAAATAAATCGTCTGCTACAATTTTGTTGTCGACTCGGCGTCTGATCAGTTGAATTGAATTAGTTTGCAATGCCGACTTAAGCCTCCTACGGCGGTGAGGCGGTTCATCTTTATCATGTTGAGAGAAATTTGGAAAACATTTGCAAAAAATAAAATAGATCAAGATCAGACGCTGTGAAATGCGTTCTTTTCTGGATATACAGTGGAGAATCTGTTATTCTTTCCCGTTTAAACGCAAACGTACGCAAACGCAAAGCACTAAAACGTAGAAAAGAACAACTTTTGGACAACTCTGATATTTCATGTTTATCTTGGTGGCAAACAGTTCGGAGCCTGATCAGACGCCGGGTTACCCGGCGTCTGATCTGGCTCCAAACTGTTTGCACTGGAAATAATAGTTTTAGCGTAAACGCGTTTATTGGGAAAGAATAACAGATTCTCCACTGTAAGCTGTTTGTCACTCATTTTCAAGATTTCCTTAGTATATGCAGCAAAAAAAATGATTTTGATCTGAATTTCGCAGGCAATATATTTGAGGCAGACGACAATTCAACATGATAAGGGATAACCAAATCCTGGTTCAATGAACTATCGACACCTACATGTACAGTAAAAATACATATAGTCTTAATCCTGCTTATATGGTATATTAACTTTTATTTAAGAACAGCGCAGACCCAGATCAGACAGGTCCTGAAGGAGCAGTCAAAAGTGGTGGCTGCGCTATTTTCTTATATAATATGACATATATCTGCATATTTTCCTTGTGAAATATTTCTATAATTTATTGGCCAAAATAAAATATTCTAAGTTCAAATTATATATACACAAACCCAGTGGGCGGATATTTATATGTGAAATAATTATACTACATGTACGAAAAACCGATGCTTGCTTCAAAATTGTTGTTTGCGAAATAAAATAAAAATCAGATCGATGCCTTTGAAATTGAGACAATCAAAGTATTAGTGTGAAACATTTGAAAGATTCTGATACGAGGTTTGTTAAAAAAGTAATGATACTTGATCAATAACTTCAATATAATAAGTGCAAAATTCATGTATGATATATCATTTTAAAGGGCAATGCTTCGCCTACACAAAGGTATAATGCACGATAAGATCACATAATTCGATAAGTCAAAACATGATCCTAAAATACCCTACTTGAGGACACTGGAATATAGTACTTTTCAGACATTATATCTAACGTAATAGCTTCTTAAAGAGTACAATTTCTAAAATTTGTTTTTGAAATATATCAATATTAATGCAAATAAAATTTCATTTCAATTGAAATGGTTAACTGTCTAAGATCTCATTTTTTAAAAATAACATTTCTTATTTTGCTAATGAAGAAGTGGACATGTGTTTTCCAACGCTATGAAAATGTTCTAGATCAGTCTATCTACATTTTGATTTTAAAACATAAAAATCTACTTCACTGGCTTCATTTTTAGCCTGGGTTAATATATAAAAAAGATTTGTGATTTCACAGACTACTTTTATACATAACAGTAGATTTTTTTTATTATTTTTTCAGTAGATCTATGTGTTTAGCATTAGCTCTTGTTTTGATATTTAATATAATAATAACATTTAAAACTGTGTAGTTTGTAATTGTCTGATCATATTTCACAGAAAGTTTTATAAACTTATTCAATATAATCACAGGTACTTAACACATACTTTATTATCTATTAACCCCCCCTTTTTTTTTTTAATTTTTTTTTTTTTTTTACTTTACTTCTATTATACAAGGTAAACAGCGCAATTCGACACCTAGTCTTTACTATCGACTTAAACTGATGCTAAAATAGACTCGATCGCCGATATTCTCTTGTGGTACTCTCGGGAAATGATTAATTTATCAATATCTACTTTTCATTTCATCAACTTCCGTCAAATAACGCCACAATACGTGAATTATAACGAAAATGTGCATCAAAAAGTTTTATGTCGTTTTCGCCGTCCATAGCAACGAATGTACATGTAGGGATGATCTGTTATTTGTCCACAATAAACGGCCTATGCCACTGGAACTTTCACCAAATATTTTAAATCATCTTTAAATGAAATATATTCAGTTTTATATAATTTACATAGAATGCAAAATTAAAAGAAACTTTACCTGTTTTATTTTGACCAATGAGATCGCTCCGTTCATTCGATTCATTCCGGTATTCAAAATGGCATTCACAATGAAATGAGTATTTCACTTGTCAATTTCGTGCCAAATTACATGTATATTTCATATAGCTGATAGTGAAGAGGATCATGTTCCGACATAAACGCATTTGCTCTAATGAAATTAGGTGAAAGTTCCAGCCGTAAAGGCCGTTAAATGTGCAAACAGACTAGATAACCCCTTATTTTGGGCAATAAAAACTGGACGTCGAAAACGACATAAAACCTTTTGATGCACATTTTCGTTATAATTCACTTACTGTGGCGTCATTTGACGGAATTTGATGAAATAAAAAGTAGATATTGATCAATTAATCATTTCCCGAGGATACCACAAGAGAATATCGGCGATCGAGTCTATTTTAGCATCAGTTTAAGTCGATAGTAAAGACTAGGTGTCGAATTGCGCTGTTTACCCTGTATCTATAATAGAAGTATTAAAAAAAAGGGGGGGGGGGTTAATAGATAATAAAGTATGTGTCAAGTACCTGTGAATATAATAAAGCCGCAATAATAATTAGAGTATCACATCGTATTCAGAAAATTAACTCAACAATGCACAAAAAAGGTCCAGTGTCTTCGAGGAGAGATAATTTAGTTTCATGTTGTGACTTTTTAAGTTATGTGATTTTGTCGTGCGTATACAATCGTAATGGCGCAGCATTGCTCTTTAAATGATATTTCACACATGCATTTTGCACTTATCATATTGAAGTTATTGCTCAAGTATTTTTACTTTTTTAACGACCCTCGTAAGGGGTCGCGCTTATTGATGTCCGATCTGAATCCAAACTGTTTGCAACACATGCTACATGTAATTGCTCTTAGCCACTTTGTACTGAATCAATATTGGTTGCTTCTATAACGAGGTGATGCTTAGTTCAGGACACAGGTAATTCAGATTCATCCTGAAAGGGTTTTATGATTTATATCCTACATTAAACATGATCGATGGATTCATTCTTCCTAATTGGAAAGTCGCTCGCTACAGGTTTAGCCGTATACTCGTTTTGCAGATGAACAGCATAGGAAAATATAGCTTGCTACAAAAGCGATTTATACAATTTGTAAAACTTTGCCTAGTTTTCACAAGATTTTTTTTATGGTCTGTTTCCGAGGTTCTTGTAAATATCAGCTGTAGAAGCAGGCTTAAACTAACCTATTACCCAATAAATACACATTTTTACGCCTTTAATTTATTCCTACACTCAAGAAAATCGTTCCACTTTTTACAGTCATGAATATGCTTTTTAAGCAAATATTTTATGTTCAAGCAGATGGAAGTTTAAAGCAGGCTGAAAGTAAGGTAGAATGCGCCTTAAGGCGCTTTCTGCTTTACTCTCAACCTGCTTTTAGTGATCATATTTCTTCAAAACTAGAAACAGGCTATGGGTTGATGGGTTAAGACTACTTTACACATATATAACCTTGCCCATGGGTTATGTTTTGAGTGACCTGGCACCAGGATACATTTATTCACACCGATTACGTATACCACAGAGTCAATGAACTTATCCCACAGAAGTTATACATGTACATGTAAATACCCCCCCCCCCCCCTTATAAATATATGCCATTGTCTCCCTGTTTCGGAAGGAAGGGGGATACAGACAAACGCACAGACACACTGATTGTACTATCTGCGTCTTAACCCTTTCATCGCCAAACTTAAACCGCTGCTTTAAACCTTTTCCCGTCGTTGTACCGTTTGCATCAACACTTTGGACTACAATTTTGTCTCAAGTCTATGCTTTTTGGCAAACTAAATGTTGAAATATGGAAATGATATTGCACAGTCTATTGCAGTCTTTTTATGACAGTGAAAGGGTTGATATAACAATAAACGGTGTATAACTATAGATAAGTAAGGCTATAAGCTGTTGGCCAATGGGATCAGAAAAAAATATTCAGAATTCTCAAAAACTGTTGATTTGAAACAATGTCTTGAATTGCATTTCTGTTTGTTTCCTTTCAAACGGGAAATGATAATTTTTTTCCACCGAATAACAGAAATACATATCAATAACCGGAGTTGGTATTGTATGTATATTTTGTATAATAGTATGTATGCTCGTGGACTGAATAATCTATTGCAGAATAAACTATCTATCTATAGTCTTAGTTTTTAATTGACAGGCACCGTTCAACGACTTTCCCTGCTAAGCGTTTTTATGTCCAATTAACTTAGGATTGAACTCCGAAGTAACGACGATAAATCTCTTACCTCCGAAGGCAAAGCCAACAAGTCGACTTCTTTCATGGGGTGGAGACCATTTAGCCCACAGCGACTGCATGCCGGGATACATCATAGCCTGAAAGAGAGCAGTTAGAAATCAGCTATTCCTAAAAGTTAATAACGATAGACCATCTTGCTAAACGACACTAGGAAACTAGCTTGGGGACCAGTTGAGACGACGAACTTAAAGGTACATCTAAATATGAATGATGAAGGATGATTAGATGAGATGATAGTTGGCTAAATCCATTGGTTGCTAAATAGCAAATGGGATCAGCGCTACAGACCAGCCTGGCTTCCTTTTAGTTCTTGGCAGAGGGGGATACTTTCGGACTAATAAACAATTCCCTATGACAATTAAGCCCCAGAACCACGACAGGGTAGGAGTATTTCTGGTATATTATCCCTACAAATTATTTTAGAATCTAAAGTATTGAGAAACCTCTCTGATAAAAGAGTAACCCGGCGTCTGATCAGGCTCCTAACTGTTCACGGTTTAATCCCTTCACTGCCTTGTCTAGGAGATGCACCGGGACTCCGTCATAGCTTTACTCCGAGTAATATGGCGATTTGCAAACAGTTTAGATCCTGTTACGCGGCGTCTGATCAGGGTCCAAACGGATTGCCACTCATTTCAATATTTCATAAGTCAAATATATCTAAAATCTAACCTTGAGAAATTAAAGTAGACGACAATAGTTTAAAATTGATGACGTCATGGCAGTGAAGGGGTTACAATTAATCGTGTACAGTCATGATTATGCCCAAAACGAAACATTTTCTATTTCCTAGAAGATGATAGCTTAAGGCATATGGAAATAAAACAGTATGTGCCTGAAGGCGCATTCTGGTGTACTTCCAATCTGCTTTGAGTGATCTCCTGTCTTCAAAATTAGGAACAAGCTATGGGGTAATTAATTAAACATGCAATGTCTGCACAGATTTTATGAAACAGGTTTTATCCTCCCCATGCAAAACAACTTCACTTTAATCACTACACATTTCATCTAAACCCCACCGAACAATTAGGGCAATAAATTAATTGTGTGTGACTTTCAATGCCTAGAGCAGGAAGTGGAAGAATACACTGTGCATTTTTGGCACGGAACAGAATCAGTTACTGCACGATGTGCATAAAATACAACCTGACACCAATGTCGCATCTAGTTTTCGAAACCTAGAGGGAAAACACAGTACATGTAATTATTTAGAAGCGACAGTTTTATTCAAAGGCGGATCTACTTTTCAAAACCTAGAGGGAAATCGCTTTGATAATTTAAAGGTACTGCAAACCAGATGATGAGTGTGACATTTTTCGCAATTATCTACGTTATTTACATCCGCATGAATAGTACTTACTTGAAGGATAAATAGGATGAAACAGTCACTTAACCCTTTGCCTGCTGGTCGCGACTTGACTGATTTTTGCAAACAGTCTGGATCAAGATCAGACGCCGCGTATCGCGGCGTCTGATCTGGATCCAAACTGTTTGACACCCGTCTTTGGTGTCTTTACTTAGAAAATGTATAAATCTAAATTTAACAAAATGTGCAGACGACAATTTCGAAGCAGACGATTTTACCGCATGATAAGGGTTGAGAATGTCCACACTGACCGGGCAGTTGGTTTGTAACAATTTAATATTCTTCCGATGAGTTTGAATCCTGCACGAGCTCATTGACTTGTTTTCCTTACTGCATGTTTTAAAAGGTCAAGTGATACCATACAACACATCCGCAAGACGGATGTCGTAACTTCTAAAATTAGAAATACTACTTATAAATAGTAGCTATAACATACCTCTCCGAATCCGATGAATATTCTCCCAACTAACAATAGATATGGACTTCCTCTCGCTAGAAATGGGCTGATTATTGTCAACAGAGCTACCGGAATCATCCCTATTGACACTGACAACCTCGGACCGAATCGATCACTAATATATCCCGATGGGATCTGCATTATCGTGTAGCCCCAGAAGAAAGCCCCTAGAATCAAGCCCCGTAGCTTCTTGTCCCAGCAAAACTCCCCGTCCCGTTCTTCCGTTTTCTGTTCGGGACACTCTTTTATTATTTTGATAACTGGTTTGTTTGTTTGAATCACTTGGCTGGCATTGTTCAGGTTGTCTGAAGTGGGTGTGACGTAATTAACGGTGACGTTAGCGATGTCACTGACATTAATGATGACATCGACGGGTTCCCGATTCATGCACACAATGGCGGTACTGAGGTTCACTCTCAGGGAATACAAGAAGAAGAATCCAACGAAACACGTGAAGGAAAGTAGGAGACGTTTAGATGTCCACCATGGTACTGTGAAACGAAGAAAAAAGACAATAAGTTTACTGGCCCCTGAAACATCAAATGGAAAGCCCAAGTGTCAAAACCAAGCCTAATTATTTGGAATACATGTATGTAATTATACTACTTGTACAATATATTCAAACTGACAAACAGGGCTGACACAGATTAGCTGGCTCAAGTATGAGTCCTATGATCTTGGTTTTTATTGTTTGCATATAACAAGAGTGCTCTTCACAGATGCCCTGTTTACAAAGGAAGAATGAAGACGTAATCAGAGTCTGGTGGGTCGTTTGATGAAACTTTAAATGAAATTCATATTTTTGTCATCTAATGCCTTGTACTAGTCGATCCATTAGCTCATTTATGTCTGGATATTGCAATAAACTCTCCGTATCTACTTGATGGAAGATTTCATTATACATGTATATATACAATGGTCATCTAAGGGCACTGCAATGCTTTTCCATACAACGTAACGCGGCGTATCATCACGGTCTACACTGTTTGCCAATTTTCCCTTAATAGACACTAATTGGGTTAGTCCAGTTAAGCACTCATTCGTCTACACGTTGGTGATTATGAAGGCATGCGACTTAACAACCTAAAACATGATAGAAATAAACCACCAAAATCTATCCCTATGAGATACTGCATCTATTAAACACTGAAACAAACGTTTTGAATGGTTGGAATGATGGACTTCCTTTTGTATGTGTAAAAAGTGCTCTTACAAGTTTGAGAAACAACGTGCGATAATATATTTCCAGTGTAAATGTATCAATCGATTAATGGATGAATTGTTTTACGGCCTATTGACACAAGTAAATACGAAAAATAGGTTATGAAATGTGCTTGGAAAATGCGATTTTTGAACTGGGATAATTCAATTGAGTCAACACAGAATTTATTTCTATCCCGGCGGCGTTTAATATATGTATACTTTCCAAACAATGTAGACTCTGATCAGAGGATTACGTAAGTAACCTATCTGATCTGCGTCTAGTCTGTTTTACTTTTATATTCTGATAATGAAAAGTGGAATAGTATATATGAAATTAAATATAGATTAACATAAAAAGGGTAAAGCAATCAAGATAAAAAACGATAGAACAACTGTGTTTTGTTTGTTATTTAGTGTTTTGGAGAAGATATTATTATTTCCAAGTAAACGCCATTATGCCAATTGCAAACAGTCACGAACCAGATCAGAAGTCGGGTAAAACGGAACCTGATCAGGTTCTAAAATGTCTGTCATACATATTAAACAAGAGCACCGCAGTGCGGCAAAATACGCCCGTCATGGCCGGCGGGTGTCAAAGTCGTCCGGACTCAGGCCGACTGGAAAAAGTCGCCCGGAGTGTAGGCCCGACTATAGATCTCAAAAAGACTATGCTGTAGTATTGCGATAGCTCAAGTACTATCCCGATAGTATTGCAATAGTCAAGAAACTATTGCAATACTATCACGATAGTTTTTCTACCAACTGTTTTCTCATAAACAAATGCTCTTTGGGCGTATTTACATACTTTGGATATATCACGGAATTTCGACAATAAAAGGGGCATAACTCTGCTAAAAATAGTCGCCAACGTCTGAAATTTAACAGGTACGTATGATGAGAAAGCTAAATATGAAATTTGGTTACAATAGACAAAATGTAAGTAAAATTATTATCAGGAAACAATATATTGTTAAAAAAATTGTGTGAAGGGGCATAACTCTGAAAATACGGAGTCAAACCAAAAACCCGTAATATATGTCAAGTAACTTCATTCATTGTATCACCATATCAAATTTGAAATCAATTGAATAAAAAAAAAGTTCTGTTTTTTTTTTTAAAAACTGCCCATTTTTGACAATAAAGGGGCATAACTCTGCTAAAAATAGTCGCCAACGTCTGAAACGCGAACTCGTCCGAACTATTGTGGTATGGAATATTTGTAGGAAGTTTAATTAAAATTGGTAAATAAATGAAGGTGAGAGAGCGCTAACAAGAAAAGTTAACGGACGGACGGACGGACGGACGGACGGACAGCGCTGGGTATGCCATAATACGACCGTCGATGACGGGCGTATAAAAACTAATCGTCAACAGTTAACTATTCTTACCAATTTAAAATGGTTATAAAGCATTGGAGATGAGAATAATATCTTTATGAAACTTTTGATTGGTCAGATTTTAGCTCTGTTATGAAACGCTTGAGCATGTTATCAGAATCAGCTAATATGCTTTATAACTTTAAAGTCATGATTGTAATTGAGGAATAAGAAATTATGATTGAATAGAAATGCCATTACTTTATCATCAAATTATATAAATATTAATTCCTTGAAAAAGCCTAACGGCGAAACGTTGGAAGATAATTTAATTCGTGTTGGTGTTGTTATTTTTTTTATAATTACTTTATATTGGCATTGGTATTTCGACAATCACAATTTCGGCAAGCACTATTATACTCCCTTGCGTGGCTAGTTAGCAAGGAAGACTATAGATGTTCTTGTAAATGTCAGTTATATTTTTGGCCCAATATCTTAAGGGTTTACTCACCTTATATCTGAAAATTTAGTTCAAAAATGCAAATACAAAACATAAGCTAAGTAATTACATGGCTGCATGTATAAATATTGTACAATGATATTAAAACATAATCAATGTTGTGATATCTACTTAGCACACAATAAATCAAGGGTTTGCTAAACGATATGTATACAATTAAACGATCGTTTTACATTGTACTAATTCATACTTTGAACGACATCTAAAATCGAAGACTAGTCTTTAAGACATTAAGAAGATAATACATAATTTTGTTATAGAAACATGCAAGCTAAATACAATGTTGTAGTTTGTATTAGGTGGCCTTCTGTCTATAGAGCTAGCAAATGCTTTATAGGCGATACAGATATATACAGTGGAGAAGACATTCCCGTTAAAACGCAAAGAAAACGCAACCGCGTCGCAATAGAAGGTAGACAATGTCAATTTTTCGACACTTTTGACTTTTCATATTAACATCAGTGGCAAACTGTTTGGAGTCTGGTCAGACGCCGGTTTACCTGGCGACTGATCAGGCTCCAAACTGTTTTCAATGGAATAAATAGTTTGAGCGTAAACGAGTTTATTTGGAAAGAATGCATTATTCTCCGCTATATCTTTACAAACCGACTAGATCATGACTAGGCGTCAAGTAGACATGTGTCTGATCAGGATGCGAAATGTTAGCCACTTAATTTATGAAGTTCTTGTGACTTATCCAAATAGTTTTTACCTTTGTGACAGTTTCGGTTCTCCATTGGAGCACCTTCATCAGACTGTGACATCCGCGGGAACGTGACGTCACAGGGCGGGTTTACTACTGGACTGGTTCACAGTAGTAAACCAAGGCCTGTAAATAGGGCTGATCTGGTAGACCCCCCTCGTCCCTGTTCATCACCTTTGGCTCCCCCGCTATGTGTAGTGATTCGCTTAGCTTTCTCAGGTATGAGTTGTCTTCCCTGTCCATTATTTTTACCCCCTCCCAGTTTATCACATGGTTTTGACGCGCTACATGGTTTGTCACTGCGCTCGAGTGTTCAGTAGTTAGCGACGATTTTCTTTCTGCGCGTGTGTAGACTTGGGGTGTGTGGTTGGAGTCCTTCTTATGCTCTCCTAATCTCTTGCCGAGTTTTCTGCCTGTTTCCCCTATGTAGACCGCTTCACAGTTCTTACAGGGGATGCGGTATACACAACCACACACATCTTCTGTCTTGGTCTTGTCCTTTGGATGAACTAGGTTCTTACGTAAAGTCCTGATTGGTCTCATGGCTACACTGATATTGTGTCTCTTGAATATCCTGGCAAGAGCCTCTGATACCTGTTTCACGTATGGAATGACAACCATTCCCTTTGATTTTCTTTCAGTCTCTTTCTTTCTATTACCCTTCCCCTTCCTTTCTTTCTTCTTTGTCTCTGAATGCTCGACCGCTTTCGTAATTGTCCACTGTGGATACCCACATCCTTTCAGGGCTGTACGTATGTGCTCTATTTCCTTTTCTTGGTCCTTCTTTTCTGTCACTATAGAGAAACACCTGTCTACCAGTGTTCTCACTACACTGAGTTTATGAGCAAGTGGGTGGTGAGAATCAAATTGTAGGTACTGGTCCGTATGTGTTGGCTTACGGTACACTAACAATTTCACTGAACCGTCCTCTTTTCTGACTATGAGAGTGTCCAAGAAAGGAATTCTGCCCTCACTCTCTTCCTCATGTGTGAATTTGATGCTCCCTGTGGTATCAACTTGATTCAGATGCTCAGTTAGATTAACAACTTGTCCTTTTTTGATGATTTCTATGATGTCATCGACATATCTCTTCCAGAAATTGGGCGCACATGTGATCGGAGATGTTGCAATCGCTTCTTGTTCCAGCCACTCCATGAAAAGGTTGGCTACTAATGGGGAGACAGGGGATCCCATCGCTGTACCAAACTTTTGTTGGAAAACCTGCTCTCGGAACTGAAAATATGTAGTGGTGAGGATGAAACCTAGTAATTCCATAATGTCTTTCACTCTCAATTTGGTCCGTTACTTCAGTGTTTTATCTTGTTCTAATCTGTTGCGAATAATCTCCATTGATCTGTCTATCGGGGTGTTTGTGAATAATGAGACCACATCATGTGAATTAAACATTTCATTGTCCTGAATCATTACTCCCGACATGTGTTCACTGAGGTCTTTAGAGTTTTTAACATGTTGATCAGTCTGGCCGACTAAGGGTCCCAAACTGTCTGCTAATGTCTGTGAACCAGTCCAGTAGTAAACCCGCCCTGTGACGTCACGTTCCCGCGGATGTCACAGTCTGATGAAGGTGCTCCAATGGAGAACCGAAACTGTCACAAAGGTAAAAACTATTTGGATAAGTCACAAGAACTTCATAAATTGAGTGTATTGCTATCCTGATGAATTTTTTTCGAGAGTTAGCCACTTAGATCGAATACAAGTATTTTAAATAATAGTGAAAAAAGGTGGACGGAACTTTAAAAAGACAACTTCTAACTAGCGCTTACAGGATTAGTTTTGTCACTGAGCATAGGATTGGCAATATATAGCTAATATAGTTGCTGAAAATAAAGCAATTTCATGAACAACAATAAATGGTTGTACAGTTGAGATACTGTTATTCGCTCCCGATAAATGCGTTTATGCTAAAACAGTTATATCCGTAGCATACAGTTTGGAACCCAGTGTCTGATTAGGATCAACAATGTTTGCCACTTAGATAATATAAACCGTATGATTTGGTTTTGAAAAGTGTCATTTTCTAATTACAATTTTTTGTGTTTTCGTTTAAATGTGTTAAATTGGGAAATAAAAACGTTGTCTCTATTGTACATGTACTAAATATTAAACTCTTATAAATCTGCTCGCCACTTGACTTACATTTTTAAACAGTTTGGGAACTGATCAAACACCTCGCTTGACTAGGCAGTATCCAAACTATTTGCAAAGTCGCCTCTGGCCGCCTAATCGTAAAATTAAAGTTACTGTAACTTTTTGTTATAGTGACTGCTAAAAAAAGAAACCTTATGGGTATTAAAGGCAGATGTACAAGTAAATTTATAATTATTTATTATCATTATAACAGATTTATATAGTGCCTTTTTCATACAGGAGTTTTGCTTTCAAAAGCGCTTCACATTAAAGTATGTACATGTAAATGTACCTACATGTACAAAGCGAATAAAGACAAATAAACTACATTTACAATAAAATTCATACATCATGGATCTACATGGAAACAAGTGAATTTTTTAATATAATTACCAGCTCGAAAGTTATGTATATCATGTTTACTTCAGAATGGTGAATGTCGTATTTATTCACAAAAAGTTAAACATTTTCAAATCGTTTTCATTGTTTCTTCTAATACATTTCTCAAAGTGAACCGTTTTTTTAAAATCTATTGATGGTTATTGATAATACATATACGATATTGAGTGTTGTTTTCTTGCGCGGATGTGACCTGAGTCAATGTATTGAACTCGACTCTGACTACAGAAGTTTAATGGTTTGAAACCATCAATAACGGGTACACTAAATAAGAAACTGGAATTGTTCATCTGAAGTTTCAGGGAGAAAAGAGTTAACCAAATTCCCATAAATACGCTTTTTACGCTTGTCATTTATTCATCCACTGCAGAAAAAAGTTCCACTTTAAACAGTCATGAATGTATCTTAAGAAATGTTTTCTATATTCTAGAAGATGATACATGTAGCTTAACAGACTGAAAGGAAAGTAGAATGCGCCTTAAGGAACAATCTGCTTTACTTTCAACCTGCTTAAAGTGGACACCTACATTCAATACTAGAAACAGGCTATTGGGGGGAAGGATTAAGCAGTCCCCTGACTATCCCCTCCCACTCGCCCGAATACATCCCTTCTTTTGATCTATTTTTGTGATTTGGTTATCTTGTTCATAAAAAAATACAAACGTCATTCATTTGGTTGTTACCAGTTGGATATCCTGATGAGAGGTTGAGTGTTACTACTTTATATCTACTTGTAGGTCTATGCTGTTTGCTAGTTACTATAGGGGAGGCGCTAAATATGCCTAAATAAACTTCTTGTTTATTTCTATACCGGAATAGACGCCATTCTTTCTCAATAAAGTCGTTTATATTAACTCTTTCCTCCCTAAAAATTTAAATGGACAATTCCAATTTCCATTTTAGTCTAGTCCATTTCTGACATGCAAGGGTTATTTTTGTCAATGTTTGGCATTATGACAAAAAGTGAAGACCCTGATCAGAGGGCTCCTTTTGGAGCCCTCTGATCTGGGTCTTCATTGTTTGCATAGGACAAGTGTATTATTCACATGTACAATGCTTGAAAGGACGCCTATATGCGGGACTAGGGCTCAAATGGTTAACCAAAACGACGTTTCCCATTACAGACAGTTTGGAGTCTGACCAGGCTTCAACCTGTTTGCATCTCAGATTATAATATTTTTTCGACGTCTCAGAAATTGTTACTTTATGTATTTATTGCAGTGCGTTTGTATTTCGGTGCGTTTAAACTGGAAAGAATACCGTCTTCTCTACTGTAACATCCATGATTGGAAAGCTCGACGGCGCGTGATTCTGTGCACGAAATCCAGTCAAAACCAGTAATAAATCATAATTGTTTTATCTCATAGGGACTTGAGATATTAGCTTTCTCTACACAAGCTCGTAAACTGTGAATATTTTGTAGGAAACAATGAGTAATTTATATCTCAATATCTAACATGTGTTGATCAAACACGCGTCTGCTTAATGCATGTCAACGATATTACAGAAAGCTTCCATAGGGAGCTTTCTGCATTATTTATGTCATATGCCAAACAGTCATATATGTAACTATTTGCATGCTAGCGGCGGATATACCGGTATGTGTCACAGTGACTATCTTTGCAAACAATTTGGATCCTGATGAGACGCCGCATAACACGGAGTGTCATCAGGATCTAAACTGTTTGACACTCTGGCCCTGTTTTGAAAAGAGATTAAGATAATTCTGTTTTTAGAACAGTAGCAGACGACAATTGTTGCAGAAGAAAACATTACCCAGCATGTAGAATCTAGCTAGCGTATTGTTTTGTAATGATATTTAACAAGGGCCTAACTGTATAACTGATTCGTGTACAACATGTATTATAATTCCCCAATTTATAACCTTAAATCATAACAGATCATCAAACTTACATGTACTTGTATTCATCATTTTTACAGCGAAAAAAAATCCCGGTTTTATTTCCCGTTTAAACGAAAACCAAACGCAAACGGATTATAATAAAATATAGAATAATTATAACACTTTTCTAACAATTTTTACTCTTTATTTCTGATCTGGCTCCAATCGTTTGTTATGGAAAATTAGTTTTAGCGTAAACGCGTTTATTGGAAAAGAATAACGTCTTCCCCACTGTATACAGTACTTGATCTCACCCACACATAAAGTGGATAATTCATACGTTATTCTTTCCAATTTTAAATAAAACTGAACGCAAACGGGTTGTAATCAAAAGTAGACAATGGCATTTTTTGAAAACGTTGATCACTCATTTTATTATTGAGAGACCTACATATTTTAGTCTGATCTGAGTCTAAACTGTGAGCAATGGAAATAAGGAATTTAGCATCTACAAGCGCGTTTATTCGAAATGACAAACCTCTTCTCAACTGTATATCAAAATTTCAATTACATGCACAGCGCTCCCTCTCTACAACGGCATCCATTGGGAGACAAGAATTGTGTGCGTTGTTCGGATGGATTCGTAAGAGGGAAGAAAATTAGCTTACAAGTGACAAACAGCTTGAATCAAGATCAGTCGCCGCGTAACGCGGCGTCTGATCTGGATTCAAGCTGTTTGTCACTCGTCATTAAAAACATTCTGTCAAAATGTCCATATTGTAACTTTGTGAAAAACAGCAGACTACACTTTTAAGAAGACGACATTGCAGCTATGAATAGGTTGGGCATGATTGTTCTGTTTACGGAACTGCAACAAGGGTCGTTGTAAGGAGGGATTCGTTGTTGGGGGCCGTTGTAGGAAGGGAGCACTATATTCACATTCTGAGCGTTGGGTTCTTGTCCAATCACAGCCAAGTCAGATTAGAAGGACATTTATAAACAGTTTTAATATTGTTCAAATGCTTACTAACTCGGCGTCTGATCATAGTTAAAACCGTTTACATAAACCATGTGCATTGTTTCTTTTGTAGAGATACATACAGTATGGATTTAAAAGAAAATATAGGCGACAGATATGGAGCAGATAATGTAATTAAGAGAATACAATCCAAAAACCGGACTCGTAGAAACTGGAATTAACTGAAAACAAGACTCATAAAATCAAGACTTCTAAAAAACCGGAATGCTTTGATAACCGAACAAGTTCTCGGTCCCTAATACTTGCTCACTAATCCACCAGCAACGATAAATGCAAAGGTCATAGTACAGGCGACTGGCTGCTTAATGTAGGACAATACTGTAGTGACGCAGAAAACATAAAGGAACTTTTTCTGAATAGAAATTGTCCTACATTAAGAAATCATCAGTCTGACACGACTGATGGTTGAAATATTTTAAATGACTATAAAATCTGTCTTATCAGGAAATCTGTCATAACAGAACTCTTTTTTCGAACTGGAAGGATACTTATACTTAATTTACGTATCGACAGCTCCAATCTAAAATATCTGTGGCATCGATCAAATTCAGTTTCTGCCCTTTTATTATTTAATAAGATAAATGTATTAGGAGTACATCGGTGTCTGATCTGGACCTAACCTATTTGCAAATCTGAGCCAATATGCGCTTGACAAAGGTTTCAAGGTAAAACATTTCTTTTGTTTTCGTTCGCTTTACCTAGCATGTGCTTTGGATACTAATTGTCTGCAAATATCACCAATATGGTCACGGGTAACAAAGATTAAGATATCTGCAATGAGAAACTCTAAGTTCGTCTTGTTTACAATCCAATCGATTTCAGCACTCTCATTAAAGCTTAATCAAACTAACACAATGAATGATGTGTTTCTTTCATAGAACGCTACATGATCTTATGATTTTATCTTTTGAGTATAAATATGTTTGTGTTAGTAACATAGTATAGAGAACCGTCACCAAGTTCATCTAAACAGGCCTGCCATAAGTTGATCGTGGACAATCCTAAGATTAATACATTTTCTATTTTTCAAGCGCGATTACTTAGAGCAGTTTGAAAGTAAAGCAAAATAATATGATACATTAAGGCGCATTCTGTTTTACTTTCAGCCTGCTTAAAGCTGCCATATGCTTAGATAAAAATCCAAAGGTTTAGGCAAATTCCGGGGAAGTGGCACCCCTGTCTAAAAAGAAGTCATCGGCAGGTTAATCTTAGCTGATTGAATAGTAATACTTTATCTGTTCCTGATTAAAGAGCATGTGAAGAAAATGTTCCAATAACTGCTTATAGAGCAAGTGAAGAATCTGTTTCATAAACTGCTTATAGAATAAGTGAAGCATTTGTTTCATGAACTCATTGAACTGCTTATAACACATGTGAAGAACCTGTTTCATGACCTGCTTACAGAGCAAGTGAAGAATCTGTTTCACGAACTACTTATAGAACAAGTGAAGCATTTGTTTCAAGAATGCTTACAGAGCAAGTGAAGAATCTGTTTAATAAATGTAAACATGCAATTGCGAATAGTGTATAATTAAAATCCACGAGAGAATTGGTAACCTTGTGTATGACAAGCGACTACTGAAACCAAGAATAATGTAAAGCAGTAAGTTTACTTATACTCTGATTTAAGATTCCAGCAGAGTAAAACATTTGAATAACCGTAAAAAGCGAGTGTTATTTGTCATTAAATATGATGGGAAACGGGCATTTTATGCGTTACGTCGTCAACTATAGTTTTCCTTTCACAGAACAAACTGTCAGTAGCTAAGCAGAGCTCCAGATACATGTAAGAGGGAGTACACTAAATAAAACCAGCATTTTGACTCATTCCCGCATCAAATCTTACGGTGTTACTACTCATTAGAATCGCCTCTACGAGACGATTCTAATGAGAAGGACACCATAGGGTTTAATTCAGTAATAAAGATTTTAGTTTTTGAAATACCCCCCCCCCCCCTCCCTTATCTGCAGCTCTGTAAGTCAGTAGAGCGGAGGACTTTGAGGTTGTGAAATCAGTCCTCGACGGCATCATGCAGCTGATTTTAAAATGAAATTACAAATCTAAAATCGGGTCCTTCAACGGCACCACACAGTCAGTGATTTTGGACATGATCTCTGTTTAAAAGAATGTTTGACCCTAAATAAGCCAAAGCAGCTATGGCACAGAATACACATAGATTAGCCCAAGCATAGACCCAATTCGTATGCTTAGTGTATAGATATATGTACGTATACAATATCTAATCTATTCGTCGCGAACTAATTTGCAAAACCACTTGAGCTGACGCTGAAAAACAAAATCCCTTTCACCATTTTCATATAAAATCAATATAGCAGATATAGGGTACGGTTATCGTAGGAAACCACCGCAATTAGGACAACTCAAAACTAAGACACATTTGTGTGTTAAACCATTATCCCAATAACATGCTTTTTCGGCCTTTAATTGATTTATCCACTAAAACATAGTTCCACTTTATATCGTCATGAATATGCACCATAAAAATACTTTCTAAAGCCTTGCGAATAATAACTTAAAACGGACTTAAGGCCTTTTTGGCACATTTTGCTTTACACTCCACTTGCTTTTAAGTGGGCATCTGTCTACAAAACTGGAAACAGTCTATCGGGTAAAGGGTTTATCCTGAGTGACGTTTTCATGCGTCGTTTACATACAGTATACTTGTAAAGAGTACATTTGTCATAATTATGCAAACAATGTAGACCAGGGTATGTACTGGTATTCATTTTGCAATATACATTTACTGCAAAACGATCCTAAATAGTAAAAAATGGACTAGACTTAATTTGAAATTGTAATTGGCAAACTGAAACAGCATGTGTAAAAGAGTCTAATGAATTAGGATGTTAAAAGCAGGAAAATAGTAAAGCAGAACCCACTTTGCTTTGAAACAGAAACTCTGACTTGAAAACAATGAAGGCCTTATTTAGAGTTGTCTTAAGAACGTGGTCTCCCTGTATTTGTTTTGCTGTAAGTTGCTTTTAAAGCTTTAAATAACAGTGTGCTTGACTCTCACCTTTCCTACGGCGAACCTTTACTTTAGGAGGTTTATTATCAACAATGTTTGCCACGTCATCGACGTGGTTATCGTTATCGTCACCGAGACTAAAGGCTACCTTACTTTCAATGTCATCAATATATGGTGTATCGTCTGCAAAATGACGTACATTATATAGATTTAATCTAAATACAAAACATAATTATAACCACCTTTTCCCTTAACATAATTATAACGTCCTTTTTCTAATGTCTTACTGTTTTTCATCTAACATTTTCTTACTTCTATTACCTTTATATACACGTACTTGCTTTTTTCATGATATTTTATTTCTATTTTTTATTACACTCGTGTCTGTAAGATAATACTTATCTGTTGCCATTTAGAACAAACATTTGCTTTAAAAATACTTGAACAATTGACCAGTACCACTAAAAGACAAACTGCAAACATGAAAAGCACAAACTAAAACAGAAATACATGAACAACAAATGTATTCGAAAGAATTGGCCTTTCGGGAATTGCAAACCGTTGAGAACCAGGTCAGTCGTCATTCTAATTTAGCTGCTAAACTACTTTCAGCGAAGACCACTTAACTTAACTAATTATTTTGTGTTCAAGACAAGTGGCTACGTAAAGCAAGGTGAAAGAAAACTGAAAGCTCGTTCGGTTTTACTTCACCTTGTTTTAAACTATCACCTGTATTCCATGCAACCAATTAGCTTTATCTAGGTGGTTATAGTAGAGAGCTATAACTGTACATGTAACTTAACCCATTACGCCATAAATATGCCTTTTTACATCTCTTTTTTATTTCTCCTCTGAATAAAATAGTTGCAATTTATTTATTCATTAATATGAACCATACGAAATAATTTTTTATTCAAGCAGAGGAAAGCTTAAAGCAGACTGAAAGTAAAGCAGAATGCGCATTAAGGCGCATTCTGCTTTACTTTCAACCCGCTTTAATTGGTCACATATCTTCAAAACTTGAAACAGGTTATGGGGTAATGGGTTAAACAGTTGCAAATAGATCTGTTCTTGGTTTACACTGTTTGCAATATCCGAAGGGCCATTTTCTCGAGAGACATGTCGTACAGTAGGGAAGTCGTTATTCTTTCCCGTTTTAACACAATTCAATAAAATGTTGAAAGTGACAGTGTTTTGAGAATGTAAACGACTAGTCTTTAGTCTAAATGACAAATAGTTTAGATCCTGATCAGACGCCGTGTCACCCCCACAGGACCCGGTGTCTGATCTTGCTCTAAGCGTTTGCAGTATACATAAACAATTTGTTTTAATCATTAGCGCTCTGATTGGGAATGCGTTACGTCTTATCTACTGTACTCGTACATAGTAACTGAACTAGTATAAGACTACGCGGATAACAGAACAGAACATGGAACTCACTGAGAGTGTTTTCTTGTTCAAATTTCATTTCTAATTTATCAAAAAGATATAGAAAAGTTTGTACGAACTCTAAAATATTGCATGATACAAAACAATGTGTCGTAAAATAAATACAACTAAAAATTGAAGAGAAAATAGTTAAACTGTTTTGATAAAGCCATGTGCTTTTAAAATACTGAAATCGAGATAAATGCCCATATTTTCCAATTTCATGGGTTAATGACTTAAAAGTACAAAATCAAATATATCGGTACATGTACATGTGGTTCATGTTCTATTACCAGTGAAAGGAGTTGATACCTTAAAATACTGAAACTATTAACTAAAAGGACTAGCAAACGACGTGGGGGTTGTATAAATCTAAAAATTACAGTTCAACTTTTTAATAATCAGAAAAAATAGATAGAACTACTTTAAAAAAGATTATCTCTAGGAATACATGTTTAGAAAAGACAACGAATTTTCCGAATGTATCTCACCTAGTTCCGTTATTTTGTCAGCTAAGGAAACAAAATGACAATCATGAATATGCATAACTATCTACGAGTCGATCATAACGTCACTATTTCGAATCATTTAACCCTTTCACTGTCAATGACGTCAAAAGGCGCGTTTGCAAACAGTTTGGATCATGATCAGACGCTGCGTAACGCGCCGTCTGATAAGGATCCGAATTGTTTGACACTTGTTTTAAAATTTCTACAGTCATATTGCTTTAAAATTAACTTTAAACCGATATTGCAGACAACAATATTTAAGGATGTCGGCCTGTCTTTTTGAGCATTATGAAATTTCCGAAAAATTTTACGAACTCATTTTCCGAAAAATGTTAAGAACACATTTTTGGTGAATGCATACAGTCATAAAATACTATTTTCCCGGGAAAAATTTGGATTTTCGTTCCGGAAGGGACGTTTTAAGTTTTATGTCCTATTCGTAGTTTACAGCATACACTGTTTTCATAGGTAGGTTGCATTTTGTTACATCCGATTTCATTTCAATTTCTCAAAATATAAGCATGAAATGTTCATGGTAGTACAGTTTTAGTATAAATTATTGATAATTCAATAGATCAAATGATATTTTTTTGAAAAAAAAATATTTTTGGTAAAAATACACCAAAAAGTGAAAAAATTAGAAAAAATGGATTTTTTAAATAAAATGATCTATATCTTTTTTTTAAAGATCCGGGACCCTGTGTTTTTATTTGCTATTTCACTAAAACTTTATGTTTGCAAGGCTAAAAAGAACAAATAAAAAATTTGGTAATTAGTTTGCTACAATTTGTAGTGCAAGTTTCACTGTGCCTTATTCTCCCATTATAACAAAGTGGGTGGGGTAAACTTTACTCCTTTCCGGTGAAATCAAACCTTTTTATTGTGGATCTTGAAAAAACTTTATTTTCAGGGTTTATTCTTACTATGGTAATATAAATTAGGATACATTTTGTACAAATAGATTGTTTAAATAAAGTTTTAAAAACCGTAGTACAAAAAAGTAGGAATTTTTGTGAAGCTTCAATTTTAGGGGGGTAGCCTTGAAAAATCTCAAATTGTGAAAAAGAAAGGTCCGGTACCCCCACTATTTCACCAGTTTTGTCATAGAAACTAATTTTACTGTCTGTATGCAAAGTTTGAAGAATTTGGTAATTACTTTCCAAAGGTGTTCCTACCCCCTTAAGCAGACGACAAAAGGGCGGTGAAGGGGTAAACAACTGTCGACAATTTTGATCATGAAATGGTTAAGCTCAACATTACTGGTAAAAATGAACGTAAGTGTATTCATTAATAAACATTCATTGCTTATTTTATATTTATGGTTATATTCCAGAGGAGAAGACATTTTTCTTTCCCAATAAACGTATTTATGCTTAAACAATTATTTCAATTGCAAACAGTTTGAAATCTGACCAGACGCCGAGTAAAACGGCGTCTGATCAGGTTTCAAACTGTTTGCTATTCTGATTGAAATAAATCGACAAGGTTTTCAAAAAGGTGTCAGTTAATTCATTTTATTGCGTTGCAATTGCGTTCTGTTTCGTTTAAACGGGAGCAAATAACGTCTTCTCCACTGTTATGCTGCCCATTAACCCTTTGAACCCTAGTCCCGCATATAGTCGTCCTTTTCAAACAGTATACATGGGAAAAGTGCACTTGTCCTATGTAAACAGTGAATACCCAGATCAGAGGGCTCCTTACGGAGACCTCTGATCTGGGTCTTCACTGTTTGTCATAATCCAAATCATTGACAAAAACAACCATTAAAAGTCAGAAATGGACTTGACTTAAATGGAAACTGGGATTGTCCATTTGAAGTTTCAGGGAGTAAAGAGTTAAAGTGTGCCTTAAACAATTTACTGATATAAAGTTGAAATTTAAAAATGGAAGTGTGTATCGATATCACATATATGTAAACAATGACTTGAGTATAAAAAACACTCATTAATAACAGATCTCGCTTGCGTTTAATATATCTGGGTTTCAAAGTTACGTTTTCATTTTGAAAAAAGTATGTTCGTCTTAAGCGACGAAAAGGAGTGGATTTCGCGACTCGATTGTGGCTCCTAAATCAGGCACAAATATAGAAGACCCCATTTAATATATGCACTACTGCCGACCTTGATTAAGCATTTCCATTTCAGAAATTGTATTAATTTCATCGGTTTTTAATCAACTACAATCAGTCACTCATTAAGCTGCAGTATATTACTCATTAGTAGATATTTAGTAAAACAGAAACAAACATTAACATACTACTTATCATATTATTTGTTATTCTTATCGAAACAGAATAAATGAATAAGTAAACCTACAGACAGTTAATAGATTCTATCGTTGAGCTGCAAACTAGCATGGATCAAACATTCTCGCATTGGTATTCAAAACAAATGATGACAAACGAAAAGTTAACAACCAAAATAAACCACTTTAAATTTGGAATATTGGTATCGACCGGATAATCTTTACAATACAATGCTTCAATCCCATCTTGTTCTAACTTATAGTCACCTATATTAACGCGTATACACACATGCTACTAACTTTTTCACATTGGTCAATGAAGTGTTCATGTAATCAACGAAACAAGTGTAAATCCAGACCAGAGGGTCAGGGGCTGCACTATTTGCATTTTGGCAATATACTACTGAAATGTCAAATATGGACTTAATTTAAATAGATACTCGATTTCAAGTTTCAAGTTTCAAGGGTCAATGGGTAACATTGCCTCCAAGGGGCGCGCCGTGCCCCCAGTCAATTTGCCAATTAGAGTAAACTAGCAAGCAATTTTTTTATTGTAATAAGTCAGTATTCGTTTGAGAGGTGTACGTACGGTAACTGTTGAGTAAAACGTTATTCTTTCCTGTTGAGTGCAAAAGAAATGCAAACGCAATGCATGTAAATGCAGAAAGTTACATATATATTTTTAGTTAATCAGTTGAATCTGAGATGCAAACAGTTTGGATCCTGATCATACATCGGGTTACCCGGCGTCTGATCTATATTCAAACTCTTTGAAATGGAAATAATAGTTTTAGCGTAAACGCGGTTTTTGGGGAAAGAAAACGTCTTCTTCACTGTATTAGTAGTATTGTATCGTAAATACATGTATATAAGAACTAAGACTTACATATCTGACAGAGAACTAGAAGATTATTGAATCCATAATAATGACAATACATAAAGACGTGTATGAATATCTGTCAGACAGAAGTCTTATAAGCAATCGTGGATGATTAGATGGGATTCAAGAACGTGTAGTTGGATGTTTTGATAGATAAAGTAAAGCCTCTCGTTGTTCTACCAACCTACATAAAACTTCTTACGACCAATGTTGTCGTAAATCAAAACTTTAAAATACATTTAATCTCTGATTTTTCTATCTAATCCTGTAGGATTCCAAAAAGATGTCACAAGACAGGATTAGATGGAGAAATAAATACTTATTTGGAGTTTTATAATCTGACTTACGACAACATTTGTCGTACGAAGTTTTATGAAACGGGCCCAGTAGTGTTAACTGGGGACCCATTTAATCCATGTGTCGCATAAATACGTCATTTACAAACAGTAAACTATCAAAAGTTGCAATTGTGATATGCAATCAGTGTAGACCCTTATTAGAGGATTTCTAAAGACACCCTCCAATTAGCGTCTGCAATGTTTGCCATTTTGCAGTATGTAATTAAAATCAACCATACACATGTTAAGATGCACAAAACGTAGTTGGGAAACAAGACTGATTCATGTGAGGTTTCTGGGGTCGATGCGAATGAAATGTAGGGGGTAAGGCATGGAGTAAGGCTCCACTGTTTCATTTTCTCTATCGTCCAAAATAAAGTCTCAGTTACTGTAATTTTCAATTGTTCTACAGTAAAGTCTCGCTATAATGGCCTCTGAACAAAACTTTCGCTGATTGCTTTGTGATACATATTAATGGCAGCTTAAAGAAGGATGAAAGAAAGACAGAACGCTTCTATAGGAGCTTTCGTTCGGTTTTACCTTATCTTACTTTAAGCAGTCCATATAAAACTATCTAAAACAACCATTATTTATGAGAAAGAAAAAGCCAGGATAATTTCAATACCTTCGTTAGGGTCCACCTCTTCCGGCGATGGGGCTTCGAGATGGAAAGGTATAGAATCGGAGTGGCCCAAACTCAAGCTTGGTCGTCGATGTCGGCTAGACACAGAATCTGATCGTCTCATTCCTGTTGAATCTCGGCTCGCCTGTCTCTGAATCCGTGCAATGGCCGGGGACTTTACACCCCTGGACGCCGCGCCCCCAGAATCCACCCGCGGCCTATATGGCTTGGACGCTGACCCACCGGAGTCGACCCGGGTTCTATACGATCCGGTCGCTGATCCACCGGAGTCGACCCGGGTTCTATGTGGTTTGCTAGCTGAATCAGTTGAATCCATTCGTGCTAAGGGTGAAGTTGGGGACTTCTTTGAGGCGATACTCTCCGACCCTGACTCTGTGCGCGTGCGCCCGTTCATTTCCGGTTTGTTTTGTGTAGGAGATGACATTCTTAATCTGAAAAAGACAAATTTCATATTAGGTGCGTTCATTATTGCAAAGTGACGTTCATTTTCTGCAAACAGCTTTTTAAAAAGCACTTAACTCTTTACCTGATAGCCCATTTCTAGTACTTAAGATAGGTGACTACTTAAAGCAGGTTGAAAGTAAAGCAGAATGCGCCTTAGGGCGCATTCTGCTTTACTTTCAGCTTGCTTTAAGCTATCATGTGCTATAATATAGAAACTATTCCCTATAATACATATTCATTGCTGATTAAATTGGAACTATTTTCTTCAGCGGATGAATAAATCATATCCGCTAAAAGGCGCTTCTATTGGGGAAAGGGTTAAAGGCATTTGTAACGTGTCATGTTAAGTACAAACCAATGTCGACATGTTGAACATAATTCACACTTAAAACGTACCTTAGCAAAGGTTTAAGTAAGATATATGCATGTATGGGTTTGTTCGACTTAAGAGAGTTTAACATAATACAGTTCATTTGTAGCAAAAGTGTAACCTATCCTTAATCAAGTTCGAGGTATCGCGTGTTTACTATATATGCTACCAGTGTATAAACAGTGGAGAAAACGTTATTCCTTCCCAATAAACGCGTTTAGGCTAAAACTATTACATGTATTTCTATTACAAACAGTTTGGAGCCAGATCAGACCCCGGGTAACCCGGTGTCTGATCAGGCTCCAAACTGTTTGCCACCAAGATAAACATGAATTATCAGAATTGTCCAAAAGTTGTACTTTTCTACGTTTTAGTATTTTGCGTTTGCGTTTCGTTTCGTTTAAACGGGAAAGAATAACGTATTCTCCACTGTATCTACTTTCGAACACACCCCTCAATCATTCCAGCATCCAAATCTGTCTATGCCATTTTTTACTATTTAGGGTAGTGTTAGGCAAATTATTTCAAAATGAAAACACTGTAGACCCTGATCAGAGGTATACCTTAGGAGCCCTCTGATCTGGTTCTACAATGTTTACATAGGAACAGTTCCACGGTAAGGTAAGAACGTGTTTACTCGTCGCTAGGGTTGAATATTCTCAATAAATCCAATCTCATCCTCGAAGATGAAAATGCTCATGGTGACTACGGCTGATCATTATGAAAGAAATTTGATTTGCAAGCTGCAAATTAATATGCGCGAGGATCGTCACCTATTTTGCAGTCTTAAGACAAGCCTTAGCGACGCTCAATCAAACATGTATGAGGCTTTTCACGTGTATCTATGGCAACACAAATGAACTACAACGAAATTCCTAGCGTTTGTCATAGAAAACCAACGTCTCTCTCCCCGTTCCTGGACAATGTAAAAAAAAAACGGTGAAGAAGAAACGATGAAGGGGCACACAGTAGGACCCCTTTATTAGGCATACAAGGCGTCTTATTTTGCCCCAAACTGTTTACAATGGCTATATTGTGTTTTAACAAAAAATGCGTTTATTGGGAACGAATAACGTTTTCTTTTTCACTTTAAGATCATTTCCCCATAACTGCCTGTCACCCTTATAAACAGATATTTACAAGCACTGGTGTAGATCGTTACAAGACACCGCCAGTTCTGCCTAGAACTTTTAGGTCATTTGCAATCAAGGGCCATTTTAGACGCTGGGTCACCAGGCTTCAAACTGTTGGGCGACCAGATAAAATAAATCGCTAGAATTTTCAAAACGTGTTAATTTTCAACCTATAATTTCAGTGCATTTGGTTTTAAATAAAGTTTAATTTAAACGGGAAAAATAACGTCTTCTCCACCTCTGTCAACAGTCGTATGAACACATAATAGTGCATATATTCTATATAAAACATCTATTCGAGCAAACATTGCCTACCGAGTATGAGCCATACAGAATAATTAAATGTGGCCAAGCCTTTTTGCAAACAATATAAACCTAGATGAAGCATGGTGTTAATCATTGCTATAAGTCACGTTTTAAAATTGAAATACGGTAAAATTTGACTAAAAAGATTTAAAGATAGAAGATTCCACTATATATCAGTGTAACAGATAGGAGGACCCTGAACAAACGTTGAGTAAATCTTTGATTTGGTTCCAATCTGGTTGCATTGAACATAAGTATTTAGCCCAAAAACGTTTGTTATGAAATAATAACACTACAGTCTCATTCCCACGTGTTATTCTTCTGCAACTGAAGTAACCTGGTACCATAAAGGCAAAATGATCTGTCAAAAAGACGTCTTAACCCTTACCATGTGGTGATATCGTCTGCTTCGAAATTGTCGTCTGCAAAATAAGTTAAATTCAGATTAATACATTTTAGGTAAAGAAACGTAAATACGATTGTCAAACAGTTTTGATCCAGATCAGACGCCGCACTACGCGGCGTCTGATCTGGATCTAAACTGTTTGCCAAAACCAGTAAAGTCGCGATCAGCAGGCAAAGGGTTAACTGACTGTGCTGAAAATGACAGCATACAAAGGCACTTGTAAAGCAAGTCTGCTAACAAAGCCGATATGTGTTGATATGTATTGATAGCTTTTTGTCTGGTTTGCAAGAAAGCTGCATATAAACTGTTACGTTTTGTAAAACAAGATCCCACAGCTGCCACCAGTGTTAAGTTTCAGTAGTATATAGAGCTGAGAGAGTTGGGGAAACACTATAAAATGAGACAATGTTCTTCACAAGATTTAATTCAACTTTCTACGATTTCTAAGATTTCTAAAGTTCTTTAGCCTCCTTTAACTTCCTTTAACTTCCTTGCTTCCCTTCATTTAAGGGTAATTCCATATGTTAATGTGTATCAAAAGTTCCTAAACCATATCTGACCAAAAGAGAACATATGCCAAAAGATATTTGCCCAAAAGATTCTGAACGATGGGTATCTCTGTACTTTTATATGAGCCTAGTCAGACCAAGCTCCCCAGGGTCCCATAACTCCCATATAAGAGATCTGAGCCCCTCCTACAAGTGGCCCCAGCTTACGGCACTGGCCCCTGATTGCCAACACTCACCGCCAATCACAGAGGTTAATTACTGGCTAAAATACTGTGACCAGCAACGCCTCTTGAATAGTTTTAAAAGTACAGAGAACCTGTGACCCCCATTTCTAAAAACACAACAAAACTCAGACACTAGCCAGACGATGAACTTCCTCCCTCAAGACGTTATTGGTAAATTTACAACTGATCCAAACGAGAGCCGAACAGTTTAGTGGACAATACGCTATTCTTCCCCAATAAACGCGTTTATGTTAACAACTGTAAACAGATTGGAACCAGATCAGACACCGGGTTTGCATTTCTTTTGCTGTTAAAATGAGAAATAGTTACGTCTTCACCACTGTAACATCTAGGTCCAGACCGTTACCGGACTCCAAAATGTTTGCAATGGAAACAATTGTTTTAACAAAAATGCGTTTATTGGGAAACAATTGCATCTTCTCCACTTTACCAATACATGTACAGTGGAGAATCTGTTATTCTTTCCCAGTAAACGCGTTTACGCTAAAACTATTATTTGCAGTGCAAACAGTTTGGAGCCAGATCAGACGCCGGGTAACCCGGCGTCTGATCAGGCTCCAAGCTGTTTGCCACCAAGATAAACATGAAATATCAGAATTGTCCAAAAGTTGTTCTTTTCTTCGTTTTAATGCTTTGCGTTTGCGTTTAAACGGGAAAGAATAACAGATTCTCCACTGTACTTAGTGCATAATTATCATATAAACAAGTGTTTTCTGTCGCCAGAAATATCGAACAGTCCTACAGGTCGAAACAGCCATTCTATTTTTCTGACACAAAGGTCAAAGTTCAATGATATCTCTTGATTATAATGATACGCCCATTTTATCTCTTGAGTATAATGCTGCTATGGTTGGTAGATGTTTTTATTCCCCTTATGAACACGTATGTCCTTTAAACAATTATTTCACCAATCTCATTTTTGTGCAATTGAAATAATGTTTTCATGAAATTTAGAGTGAGTGGATTAAAACACCATCCAGTCTGTTGTAGACGTCATATTGTAGGTTGACATTTGCTATTTCTTGGAGAGAGAATCGATATAACCCTTTGGGGGCGCATGTAGTCTTAAATAGGAATAGTAATACCTCCTCAGCAACACTCAACTAAAGCCTAAATATTGGTGTTTGATAGGACTTGTAAAAGCAGGACGAAGTATTGAAGAAAGTACCTAACGATGCTTTCTGAATTACTTTCGTTCTGCAAATACATTATAATCCCTCTCTTTCAACCAATACATTTTGTTACTAATTGAGTGCTTAAATCATTATCCCCTGAAACTTCCAATGGACAATTCCTGTTTGCAATAAAGCCTGGTCCATTTTCGACTATTTTGGGTTTCTTGTTTATAATATATTACAAAATGACAAACAGTGAAGACCATAATAAGAGGGCTCCTGCAAGAGCCCTCTGATCAAGGACTTCATCGTTTGCATCTAACATGTGTACTCATCACAGGTACACTTTTGGTAAAGGATGCATATATGCGTCACTAGGGCTCAATGAGTTAAGGCATGTTACTGCTTAAACAAGGTGACACTGTTACTTTGCTTTAAGCTGTCATCTGTCTTTTATACAATCCATTAGCCTTAAAGTACTTTTGAGTGGTCATAATAGAGAGGGTTTACTGTAGTTTCACCGTATACAATAAAAAAGAATATGCACCATAAGAACTATTTATTACACCCTTGCAAATGGTAGCTTAAAGCAGGCGTTAAGGTAAAGAAGAATGTTTCTGAAGGATCATTCTGCTGTAATCTCAGCCTATATCCTTTCAATAATGAAAAACAACCGATTAACTCTTTCCTCCCTGTAACTTTAAATGGACAATTCCAGTTTCCATTTTAGTCTAGTCCATTTCTGACTTTTAAGGGTTGTTTTTGTGGATGTTTGACATTGTGACAAACAGTGAAGACCCTGATCAGAGGGCTCCTTTCGGAGCCCTCTGATCAGGGTCTTCACTGTTTGCATAGGACAAGTGTACTATTCACATGTACACTGTTTGAAAAGCACGCCTATATGCGGGACTAGGGTTCAAAGAGTTAAGGAAGGAAGTGAAAACATTTACGCCATGCATTTAAATGAAGAAAATGAAATAATTATGAAACACTAACAATTAATTTTAATCTGAATACCAGGCAGTTTATGGCTTAATCAGAGACCGCCTTGTCCTGTGTCTGATCTGGTACCAAAGTGATTGCAATGAGCATAAGGTTTTCAGTATAAACGCCTTTCTTTCTCTTACACTGCAGTACGTGAGAATCGTACAATGTAGAAAACGTACTTATATTACTTTCAAATACAAACAAAACGAAACGCAATGCAAAAAGATTGACGAAACTAACAATATTTTGCAACTGTTCCCAATTTATTTC
Source organism: Gari tellinella (assembly GCA_922989275.2). Taxonomy (NCBI): domain Eukaryota; kingdom Metazoa; phylum Mollusca; class Bivalvia; order Cardiida; family Psammobiidae; genus Gari; species Gari tellinella. The sequence goes on along the minus strand of OV277863.1, from coordinate 10,698,045 downwards.
TACAAGAGTGACAAACAACTTGGAGCCTGGTAATCCGGCGTCTGATTTGGCTCTAACCCGTTCGCAGTAGGCATACAATACATACATGTACTTGTTCCAGCATAAACGCATTTTCTTGGGAAAGAATCACATCCTGTCCACAGTATGGTGATAAACATTTAACATAAAACGAAAGATCAATTGAGGAAGGAAGACAATTAAGTAGGAGGGCATTTGCATAGTCTAGACCACTAATATGCATGTATGGCAAAGATATGTCAGTGGGGTTGGTATCTGCCTACAAAGATACTACAAAGATGAGGGAAGCTAATTTCCAATCCAATACAACTGGCATCCCTTGCTGAGCAAGTTTTGTATATACAGGAGAGAAGATGTTATTAAAACGCGATTTTGTTTACTAATAAAACACTTATATCAATTGTAAACAGTGTGTTGCCTGATTAGACGCCGGGGAATCCGGTGGCTGATAAGCTCCAAGCTGTGTTCCACTCTGCACTCAGACACAAGCATTACAATATGTTTTAAAACCACCAAACATAAACATACGTAAATGGGTTGGACCACAATTTCTAACAACATCAATGAAAATCATCCCCTAATTCAAACACTATTTGTCATATTGGTAATATTTTACTTATCACAGACGTAAGGCTAGATCAGATATTGCTAAACCTGCTTTATGTATATTCAAAATGATACAGATAAAGGTCAGGGAAGAGGAGGCGTACATGAGGGTTTTAGCATAAACACCTTTATTGGGGAAGATTATAATTGTCTTTTCTGTAGTGCAATGGCGTAGTATGGCAATCATAACATTTGAAACCAAAACAATTTAACTTGAGGAAGGAAGATAATTAACTCATTGAGCCCTAGTGACGCATATATGCGTCTTCTACCAAAAGTGTACATGTGAAGAGTGCACTTGTCTAATGCAAACAGTGAAGTCTCTGATTAGAGGGCTCCTGTAGGAGCCCTCTAATCAGAGACTTCACTGTTTGTCATTTTGGAATATATTATAAAAAACAAACTGGAGTTGTCCATTGGAAGTCTCAGGGGAATAATGAGTTAAGTAGGAGGGCATTTTACATAGTCTGGACCACTAATATGCATATACTCAAGAGATATGTCAGTGGGGTTTGTATCAGTGCCGACAATTAACATAAAGTCAGCCCTTTTCCAATACAATACAACTGATATTATCCGTTAACATGCTGAAATAGTTTTTTATGACAGATACAGTGGAGAAGATGTTATTTTTTTCGTATAAACGTGGGATTGTTTGCTTATTAAACAAATATGCTCACTGAAAACAGTTTGGTTCCACATTAGACGTCGGGTAAGCTGACCTCTGATCAGGCATCAAATCGTTTGCAATTATTGGACCCCTTTAACCCTTTTCCACATAGAAGCGACTTTTAGCACATTCATTTTATTCATCCGCTGAAGAAAATAGTTCCAAATTATACCGTAATGAATATGTGTCATATTTAATACTTTCCTTATTTTAGCAGTTAATAGCTTAAAGCAGGCTGAAAGTAAAGCAGAATGCGCCTTAGGGCGCATTCTGCTTTACTTTCAACCTGCTTTAAGTAGTCACATATCTTCAATACTAGAAACAATGCTATCAGGTAAAGGGTTAATAAAACTTCATACGACAACAACGGTAGTAGGTCAAAACGTTAAAATACATTTCATTACTGATTTCTCTATCTAATCCTGTCTTGTGACATCTCTTTTTGAATCGTCTTGACCACTTAAATCAAGTTGAGCATAAAGCAGAACGTCGCTTTAATCATTTCAGTCTGATTTGAGCTACATACACCATCAACTAAGATATTAGAAAAAATGTTATGTTGCAAATTCAAGACTGTATAAATTGGAACTATTTTCTTCAGCGGAGGAATGAACTAAATGCGTAAAATGCCTTATCTATGGGTTAAAACCTTCTATCACAGAAACAATCATTTTCTACTTCTACCGTTAACACGCTAATCACTATTCCATTCTGACCATGCTTAGGGTAAAATAAAAGAATAGTAAATGACATTTGACCCTCTCACTATCAAATCTGACCGTTTGCTTTTGACGTCTTTTTTCGAAAATACATAGTCTGCTTAATTCCCTTCACTGCCATGACGTCATCAAATTTAAGTAATTGTCGTCTGTTTTTATATCTCAAATATGAATTTTAGATGTCTTGACTTAAGAAATAATAAATGAGTGTAAAACTGTTTGGACCCTGATCAGACGCCGCGTTAGGCGGCGTCTGAACAAGATCAAAAGTTAAACTGTTTGCAAATAACTATTGTACTCGGAGTACATGTATACATGTAGATTTAAGCAGATATATCGAAACGTCCCAATTAGGCACCGCTTTACGCAGAGTCTGGCCAAGATCCCAACTGTTTCACAAAGTCGACTGTAGATACCTATGGAGTAAAATGATCAGACGAAGACTACCATCGAATAATTCCTCATATCATAAACCATTTCCAATGAGGAAAGTAAAACGTTTTTATAATAGGAAGTGAAACACTTGGTAACAAAGAGGTAATATATCTAGTGTCGTCTTACGAGAGAGCGTTGCAAAAATGATTTTACAAGTTTTAAAATGAGGAAAAAACGGATTTTAACAACAAAAGGCAATGGCATACATGTACTTATAGGAATGCTATCATCTTGCTTGCATTATTGTTGTTTGTCTGGAGAAAATAACTGCACAATTTGATATTACGAACTTATCATTGTAATATGTGTGAACCAATTTGTATAACTGTTACCAATCTTCAATTTGCAACGGAATGTTTCCAGTACTACCGTTCTCCTGTCAGGCACGGAATGGCTGATATTTGAAAACAGTTTGGATCAAAATTATATGCCGAGTAACTCGTAACTTAACATCAGATCTGCGTCTTAAAACTGTTTGATACACATATCAAACTTCTTTGAACAAACAGATATAAAAACTAAATGTTTTATAATGCAAGTGACACTTTTACAGGCAGTATCGAACCAAATGAATGTAATTGGATTTGATAGGATTCTGGAGTTTTAAAACTAATTCTTCAAATGCGGAATTTAATAGACAGGAAACTGATGAATTGTGCTTTGTGATAAATTGAGATAAAATGCTTAAAGCAATTGCATTATAGTTCCACTTCTATCACCACTCAACAGAAACCTCATTCACTGTGTTGGAGACATGTGACAATTCAATGAAGAATGAACGTTTAACCATTTACCCCATATAAGCGCCTTTTGTCACATTGAATTTACTCATGTATTGAAGAAAATCTTATATAGTTCCAAATTATACAGTCATAAACATGTACATTAAGAAGTATTTTCTTTATCCTAGCAGATGATAGCTTAAAACAAGTTTATGGGGTAAAGGGTAAAAACTGAAAGCTCCAATTGGAGCTTTCTGTTTTACTCTCAATATGAATACTCTTTCATTGATAATGGCGTAAATGGGAATTGCCACAGTTTAGATTACAATTAGACGTTGACTGGCGTTCAATTTGATCTGAATCCAAACTCTTTGACACTAATACCAATAATTATTCAGCTAAAATCTCGAAAATATATGTTTCGTAATCAAAAGCACGCGGCAATTTTAATGAAATTAATGGTGTGCCAAAAGCTCAAGTAGAAACTGATTGATAATTAATTTGTTGAAAAATGGGACTCGACTGTAGAATATGTTATATTGAGTTATATTATATGCCTTCCTCTGATATCTAAGAGTTTGTATTTTTTTGTATTTTTTTTTTTACATTTTTTACATGTATTTTACTCCAACTTCGTTATCGATTAAGCGTGACATCATGTACATACATGTTCAAGTTCCGCGTTATTCTCTGTGGCATACAAGAGTTTTTGTTCTACTTCAAATAGCAAATGTTTCATAACATGATTTAACCCTTTGCCACATAGAAGCGATTTTTAGCGTATTTAATTTATTCCTCCGCTGAAGAAAATAGTTCCAGTTTATACCCTCATGAACAATAAACATAATAGATATTTTATATAACCTAGCAGATTGTAGTTTAAAGCAGGCTGAAAGTAAAGCAGAATGTGCCTTAAGGCACATTCTGCTTTACTTTCAACCTGCTTTAAGTGAGTACCTGTATTTAATGTTATAAACGGGTTATTGGGTAAAGGGTTAAAACAAGTATTTAGTTGTTTTTGGTGTGTATTCAAGGCATATAATAAACACATCACCAGTTGGCGATATGCTACAGGGCGTTGTATTCAGCTCTCGACGGTCTTGGGACGTCTCGAGCTGAAAACATCGCCTTCTATCGGACCGCCAACTGGCAATATGTGTGTACTGACAGTATAAATATGTTTTCAAGACCTGACTGAAAAAATTGGTTAAACTGTCTGAGTTACAAGTTCTACGGAAATATTATTGCCGACAACAAAATAAACATACAGCCAAACCTGTGTTGCAAAGCTGACATTCGATAGACAAATGAATGCATTTAAAACAGACTGTCGGAAAAAAAGACATGCTAAAAGCTAAGAAATGTGCTTTTGGGATTAGTTTAGCAGCATTCAGATTCCAATTTAAAGTATTGTTAATGCATTTATGTTTGATTTATTATAAACAAAGGATTGACTGTATAAATGCTTCCACGTAGATGACATACTCAACCAACAGAATAATGCATGCGACATGTAAACGTCATGCGGTCTAAATCCTTGTACATGCGCATGGCGCTTATAATGTGAATACTGTACACATACAGTATGTTCTAATTCTACAAACACTGATTCAAGTCCGAGTTATTACGATCATTTTAAATTTTCTATTCTTAACCTTTATCTTGATAATTTGTTTGCAACTCTTATTAACATTTTTCAAGTTTTATAAAGATCATAATTTCGCAGACGATAAATCAGTATTATTAAAGTTAAAGAAAGAAAAAGCTTAACATGCTATGTCCACACTTCATAAATTCATAGTCATCATAAGAAATTCAGGCATTTTAACGAACCCCCTCCCCCCCCCCCCCCCCCCCAAAAAATAATAAAACAACAACCCCCCTTCCCCCCAAAAAAAAACAACAACAAAAACCCCAAAGAAAACAACAACAAAAAAACAAAAACAACAACAACAACAACATCACAACCCCACCCACCCCGTTTTGACTTGATGCACACAGTTTGCAATTCGACTGCAGTTTCTTTGAAATATCGAAGGGTTGGGTAGCCTACATGTAAGTGTAAGGATGGTGAGATCGGTCGATCAAAATGAGTGTTTGTAGTCAGCATGTCAGAATTGATTTATAACTATTGACAAGATAATTTCATTAAACCTTTAGGTTACTAGTATTACAGGAAAGAGTTCTTAGGACATTTGCAAACAGCTTTGAGGCAAATCAGACTGATCAGGATCAAAACTGTCTGTCGCTCGCTTCTATTTTCTGGAAAATCATTGAACGTATACGTCAATTGTGTTGCGACACGTTCATTTACATTGTTTAGAATATGCGGCTCTATTTATTTACCGTCAATTGTACTATACTATATAGACCACGCGTCCATGTTAAAGTCCCTATGCTCCGTGCAAACGTTTTGCAGCCAACCCCCAGCCTCTGATCTGGCTGCAAAACGTTTGTTATTTGGATTAAAACTTATCGTTAACGTTTTCAAATAGTTGCCATATTCATTTCATAGCATTGCGTTTCAAAGTGTTTACTGTAGCAATGCTTATTCTATATATCAAGGACGACTTGCATTGGCAAAATGTTTGGCTCCAGATCAGACAGCTGATAACACAGTTTATTATAAAGATCGAAACTGTACATGTGTAGTTATGTACAGTCGAACTTCGATATCTCGAATTCGCTTAACTCGAACTATCCGATATGTAGACACATGAACGTCATTATTTCATATCTCATGGCTTAGCCACGTTTTAACTTTGAAATACGGGTATGCTCGACTTAACAGAGTTCGAGATATCGAAGTTCGACTGTATGTTAAAAATGACAAAAACCAGAAACTACGCCTAAGATTTCCAGCAGACGACATTTTTTAACATACGACAATAGCAAGGTCATCTTGCTAAGCTAAACGCACATCCTTAATAGGATAAATTGTGCAGTCGACACTGAAATAACATGTAGCGAGAGAAATCTCCAGTCGTAAAATAGTTTGCCACGAAAATGTCGTCTGCAAGATATATTCATATCTTGATGTTTTTAAAGTATTCCGAATTTGAAGAGAAAAAAAATCCAACTGGATTTTACATACGAGTAAAAAAGGCTTAATCCTGACCAAACACCGATTTACGTAGCGACTGATCTGGATCTAAAACTGTTTGTACAGTATCAACACACAATTACACGAAGTAGTATCTGGGCGTACAGTGGAGAAAACGTTATTCTTTCCCAATAAACGCGTTTACGCTTAAACGTTTATTTCCATTGCAAACAGTTTGGAGCCAGATCAGACGCCGGGTAACCCGGCGTCTGATCAGGCTCCAAGCTGTTTGCCTCTCACATTAACATGAATAGTCAGACATATAGAAAACATTTATTTTTCTAAGTTTTATTGCGATGCGTTTGCGTATCGTTTGCGTTTAAACAGGAAAGAATAACGTATTATCCACTGTAATTTGGAGACATGATATGTGCAGTAAACTATGTGTTTTCCCTGCTTTGATCGTTTTTCTAACTTCAGCCTCATATGCATGAATCCTTAGAATGCTGCTGCCCGTTTTATGAAACGTCGTACGAATAAAACGGTCGTAAGTCAAATTCTAAAGTCCTAAATTATCATCTATTTCACCAGCTTATCCTGTCTTGTGGCATCTCTTTGGAATCGTCTTGATAAGAGATGTCACTCTAAACAGATTAGACGGAGAAATCAAAAATGAGATGTGTTTTTAAAATGTTGACTTACGACCATTTTTGTCGTACGACGTTTCGAAAGACGGGTCCCTGATCGCGACTTGGCTGTTACACAGTGGAGAAGAAGTTATTGTTTCCCAATAAACGCGTTTATTATTAAAACTATTATTTCCCATGCAAACAGTTTGGAGCCAGATCAGAAACCGGGTAACCCGGCGTTTGATCAGGCTTCAAAATGTATGCTTCTCAGATTTCTACACATCAATGCTTTGCGTTTCGTTTGCGTGTAAAATGGGAAAGAATAACGTCTCAACTATATATCGAAAAGGATGAGCATATTTATGTTTAGATCTGCACTTGGATATGACAGAAGTTTTTTTTTAAATGGGCCTGAAACTGCACCACCATTCAAAACTGGTGCACGCGGAAATTCTACCTGCACAATCAATTCCCTTCCCGGTCGTAATATCGTCTGCTTAACAATATCGTTTGCTGCTTTAATTTCTCAAAATAAGTTTTTAGTTTCTTTAGACTCGAGAAGTACATGTTGTAACCAAACAATACGCGTCCTGATCAGAAGCCGAGTTACTCGGCGTCTAGGGTGGCTTCAAATTGTTTCAAAATGACAAAATTGTAAAAAACGAGTTTTTTTTGTATAGATTGTCCACTGTACATACGGATAAAAATGCAGTATAACACCCAGCCATATTGTATCAACAAGTTGTTTATAAATGCTCCACAAGTGTCAATATCCTTCACAAACATACAGTGGAGAATCTGTTATTCTTTCCCGTTTATACGCAAACGAAACGCAAACGCATTGTACTAAAATGCAGAAAATAACAACTTTTTCATAATTCTGAAAGTTGATTTTTACCTTGATGACAAACAGTTTGGAGCCTGATCAGACGCCGGGTTACCCGGCGTCTGATCTGGCTCCAAACTGTTTGCAGTGGAAATAATAGTTTTAGCGTAAACGCGTTCATTGGGAAAGAATAACGTTTTCTCCACTGTATAAACATTGCCTGTATCTGTTGATCCCGATCTTAGACAAATCAAACAACCTTTTACTCCAAATTAATTAACCCTTAACATACTAAGCTCGACTCGGGTTACAATTGCAAACATTTTGGATTCAGATCAGACGCCGCGTAACGCGGCGTCTGATCTGCATCCAAACTATTTGCCACTCATCTTCAACCTTTTGTCAGTCTGAAATGCTTAAAAACTAATTTCAATTTATTTTCGCGTACGATATATTTGAAGCAGACGACAAGTCAATATAATATAGGTTAAAGTGTTTCAACGTTGAAGTCAAGTATCCTATCATGCACTGATGAGTACGTTTACAGTGAAGATGATGTTATTTTTTTTCCCCGATGTACGAGTTCTATTTCCTAAAATAATTATATCCATTTTGAGTTTTAAGAAGCCAGATCAGATGTCAATCAATCGTGAATATTTTCTAGAAACTGGTGGTAATATCTCCATTTTATTTCGTTTGGGGGCCTTACCCCGAGTACAATGGTCATTTCTAAACAGTTTGGATCCAGATCAGCAACTATTCAGTCGCCGCGTAACGCAACGTTTGACCAGAATCAAATCTAAAGCACTAAATATCATTATTATGATATTTTAAGGATAATTATGAATAACGTCCTCTCCGTCTTCTCCACTGAAACTGCGACAGGTGACGTCATGATATACAGAACGACCATTCAGTAAAGAATAAATGGGGATGTTTAACCCTTTACCTCATAGCCTGTTTCTAGTTTTGATGACAGGTGACCACTTAAAGCAGGTTGAAAGTACAGCAGAATGTGCCTGAAGGCACATTCTGCTTTACTTTCAGCCTGCTTTAAGCTATTACCTGCTAGAATAAGGAAAGTATTAAATATGACACATATTCATTAAGGTATATATTGGAACTATTTTCTTCAGCGGATGAATAAAATGCATGTGCTAAAAGTCGCTTCTATAAGGGAAAGGGTTAAAAGAAGGTTGTCGGCTCTAAATAACCTTTTTTGTGTCGATGGACCGTACAACACCATTCATTCATTTTAAAAGAAGGTTGTTGCTTTAACCCCTCTATACCTGGATATTGCAATGAACTCTCCCTGTATACTTGTTGGAAACTTTTATTGCAGATATACAAGGGTGGTCTAAGGACACTGAAGACGTCTGAAGTGTTTGTCCATACAGCAAAATAGTTCAAATAATTTAGAACTAGTACAGACCCTGGCTAGACATCTCGTCAGGGTGTACACTGTTTGCCAATGAACACTATAGTAGGCATTATATATAGGCTTAAATGGGTCACTGCAGAACAATCTTTTTGTAATTTCGTCTTTTCTGTTGAAGTTGAAGTTAGGCTTAATTTTTTCGCTGTCAAAGACCATTTGGCCAACTTTGCAAATAGTTTGGACCCATAACAGACGACGCATCAGGGTCCAAACTTCACTCAATTCAAAAAGAAAGTGTGCACTTTTAAATTTTAACATCTAGCAGACGTATCGATTTATATTGTCAATTATATTTGGCTATTTGTAATTCATCGATACTAAAAATCAATTACTTCGTACGAAGAGATTTTTATTTTATTTAGTAAGACGTTTTTTTGTTTGATTTGCACGTGTAGTCAAGGAAAATGCATATGCCACCAAAAACATGAATGAGCGAATTTCCGTATGCCTTAAACACTTTTTATTCACAACGGTACCCTACGAACTTACTGTGATTTAATGAAAACAGGCAAATTCGAGTCTTTGCGATGCTTGCTCATAATTTTAACGTCACTTACGTGAATAGGACGTTAGAATGCAATAAAAACCCACTCAGTCGGTTGCACACACGTTTTCAACACACAAATGCAGTGGCAGATCGCCGCAGACATTGTACATATACGTAGGACAGCAAGTCAACAAACGGATGTGAACTACCTAGTCGTTACTTGACGTCATTTCAAACAGCAGCTGGTACTGCAAGAGAGTACGGTACCAGCAGACAGACCGTATTTTGTTGCATTAGGCAAGCTCGGACACCCATCCAGGCTAGGGGACCCTTTGTGGGACCTACCTTGACAGTACGCCATTGGGCTGCTTGTTTGCAGCGAGCATGACGTCATTTCCGTTAGGGGTGACAGCAGAGGAGTCTTGTTTTTCTCTGGTGTGCCTAATTATATTTTAGTCACCGTGATGCTCGCTCGCGGGGTTTTAGGAGTTAATATCTTGTGGACCTTGCAAATGCCCTTACCCAGGGATAGGTCTACGCGATGTCTCAGTGCCGCTTGCATTACAACATGTGTATAAGCAAATATGGGCACATACGATACTGAAAAAAATTAACATAAGATTACAACTAAACTGACAAAGAACTCCGAACTGACCAGTCTGATTCTCAGAGTTACCTTGCAATTTTATGTAGACACTTCGTCTTTTGTCGTTTAAAAACATCCACTTTGAATGATCGCATATTAAAATCTAAAATAGCTGCCATATTGTTCGTGAACACATCTAAATTTTGGTACCAAATACACAGGCTTTCAGGAAAATTGTCAATGAATAGTTACAGAAAACAAAGTGCGCCGTTTCTTTTGGAATTGAGTATTTTTGACCTTCTAGTCAAAACTTTAAAAGTTTGATTTTGACATAAAGTAATTACATGCGACACTTATTAGCAAACGTTAATTTGTCTGCTTATGGATTAAAGCAAATGGCCAGAAGCTACGAAAAGGTCAACGAAAAGAAGACGCATATACATATTTAGGACTACAGTAAAACCCCTCTATTACGACCACTAACATGAAGGCTTATTGACAACATAAAATACAGGTGACAGCTTAAAGCAAGGTGAACGTAAAACAGAAAGCTCCTTAAGGAGCTTTCTGTTTTACATTCACCTTTGCTTTAAGTAGTCACCTGCCTTAAACCCCTGATATTCAACACAATTAAGTGGTCGTAATAGAGAGGTTTTACTGTACATATTTAGGACAGGTGATAGGTGAAATTAGAATGAACATTTAGCGTATCAGTGTTTCTTTAATTGGCGGCATTTCGAAAATGCTGACGATGATGTATTAATCTGAGATGAAACAAGTTTGGAGCCTGATCAGATGACATGCAATCGCCAACTCTGTTTTAGCATAAACGCATTTACATGTACTCGGAAAGAAACTACCAATTTATTGTTTACCGACATGTTTGTAACAGTACGGGAAGGGCCGAATCTAATGTTGCAATAACTTGTGGCCCAACCCTTTTGTTTATATTAAACAAATTACATGATGCTTGTGTGAATATGTAAACTAATTGAACAATAAAATATTATTAAACTAAACCAATTTCCACTGTAATAGATTACCAGCTGCTATCGAAATCGGTAATTGTTTATGAAATGGAGAATTTGAGAAGGTAACCATCCTTAAGCCTACAAGGATGGGTAGCTGCATTACAAAATACAGGTAACCCGCTGCACTGTATTACACGAGCGGAACCTCACGTAAGCACTCAAACCCTATGCCTTTAGGTCGCAATTTGAATGTATTTTACAAACAGTTTGGATCCAGATCAGACGCCGCGTTGCGCGATATCTGATCTGGATCCAAACTGTTTGAAACTCGTCTTTAGGTTTCATTGATGTAAAATACGACATTTCGGTACGATAAGTGTAATTCATAACAGCAAATGTGTAGAGGGAAATCGATTTTTATTTCTCATTTAAACGAAATTGAATGCAAGCGCATATTGCTTTAATTAAACAATGCCAGTTTGTTTGTTGTTGTTGTTGTTGCTTTTGTTTGTTTTTAAATTTGTACGATTTTTATAAAAATGTAAATATGAAAGAAGCTGATTTATTCTTGGTGTCTGTTCTGGTTTCAAACTGACTACAATGGGAAACATTGTTACTGAGAATGGACGCGTTTGTTTTAAAGATATCATAATTTATCCTATTCATCAGCGAACGTATTATTGAAAACACGAACTGGTTAACAGTAAGTAACAGAGACCCCTTAGAGTTTTCTGATACTGAAATGCATTGTGTTGTTATATGCAGATTAATTAATGTAATACACTCACACACACCATTTGAAATTGGTATGCGACACTCCTTCATTGTCCAAGATGTACTTGCATGCCGAATTCTGTTTCTCTAGCTTAGGCCTATATAGGAAAATGCTCAGGATAAACATACTTAATAGTTTAGGCCATAGGTGTTAGCCAAGGTCACGGCCCTCTTAAAATTAAAAGAAACACTGAGCCATTGAAATATGTAAACATACACCAGCTTTGGTGTCTGCCTCTGATGTGATATAGAAAATATGTGCCGGAAAAGTTTTATCCATAACTGAGGTCAAAGGTCAAGATCAATTTCTCGTTGACATTAAAATGATACGAGACACCACGCCTTCCCATCATGCACCCACAGGGCATATGGCGCGGGCAAGGTTTTGCTAAAAATGTGTTTAACAATCAAGTTCAAGGTCAAAGTGACCTTAAAATGGTCAAACAGTACAAACCCTGATAAGCATGGTGTATCGTCTCATCGGGGTCTGTCCTGTTTACAGATTGTATCGTTTCTTAGCACTTTGAGGGTATGGGTTAATCTTTAAGCAACTGTCCACTGATTATTTTTTTATTTAAATCTTTTTCACGGCGCCTGCATGTTCGTGTGGTGCCACTTTAGCCTCTGAAACTATGGGATTCCAAGTTATTTCCCGGCGCGTAATTCCACAAATCAATGAGTGGCATGCCAAATCAAATTAATACTCTTGCTGACATTGTTGGAGTTGCCTACTAGAGTAAATACTCTGTTACTCTAATGAAAAAGATAATGCTTCTAGTGTGTCGATACGATACCGTTTTTAATTGTAAGAGTACATTGGAGGGACGATATTATTTTGTCCCAATAAACGCGTTTATGAAAAAAGATCTCCATTAAAACAGTTTGGAGCCAGATCAGACGCCCGGTAACCCGGCGTCTGATCAGCCTCCAGACTATTTGCTATTCAGATTAAAACTAGATTCGTTAAAACTGTACAGAATTTCATCTTCACGTCTACTACAATATTGTATCGGCATAACGAATGCTCAAATACAGACTAGAACAGAACATATTCTGTTTTAAACCTTTCTCTGTCATAATGACGTCACAACATATTTAACACAGGCACTGCCATACTATCGTCTGCTTAAAAATATCGTCTGGTTTTGATTCTAAAATTGAAAACTTTACGCAGTTTTTACACAAGTGACATTGAATTTTAGTGTCAAACAGTTAAAATCGTGATACAGTGGAGAATCTGTTATTCTTTCCCGTTTAAACGCAAACGTACGCAAACGCAAAGCGCTAAAACGTAGAAAGAACAACATTTTTTGACAATTCTGATATTTCATGTTTATCTTGGTGGCAAACAGTTTGGAGCCTGATCAGACGCCGGGTTACCCGGCGTCTGATCTGGCTCCAAACTGTTTGCACTGCAAATAATAGTTTTAGCGTAAACGCGTTTATTGGGAAAGAATATCGTTTTCTCCACTGTACGACGCCGCGTGTATTGATGTCTGATCTGGTCAAGTTTAATAGACAGTTAGTACTCAGACGACTGACTAGTTTTCTGACGAGTACATGTACGTATAATGTACTATTTTATAAGTCATTCAAAAATCTGTTTTTATTGAATCACTCCCAAACTTTCCCATTTTTATTTGATTGATGTTATACAGTGTTCAGAATAAATTAACTCATTGACCCTTTACCCTTCAAAAGACAATCTTGTTTCCAATTTAACCTAGTCCATTTTGACTATAGAATTGTTTATACACACTGTTACAATACGGAAAAAGTGTAGACCATGTTCAAAGGGCTCCTAAAGGAACCCTCTGATCGGAGTCTACACTCTTCACAATCACAATGTTAATGAAAGATACGTATACATATTGCTTTGCTTCAATAGGTAAAACATATTATATGTTACATGCATTACATATGTTATGATATCTTCCGTTTAAAAATTTTCGTCTTTTAATATCTTCTTTTTAATTTAAATTTTTTCGTAATTATTTTCAAACTGTAGAAGCAATCGGACATCAGTTTGTCCACGTTATTCGGCTATTGGTTTAGAGCCAACCGTTATGCAACTGTAACAGTGGTGAAGACGTCATTCTTTCCTAAAATTGCGTTTATGCTTAAAACATAATGACGATTGCAAACAGTTAAGGGCCAGATCAGGCTCCAAACTGTTTACCATTCAGATTGTAAGTAATCGGCAATATATACAAATATGGCATGTTCTGCATTTTATAACAATGTAGATCTATTTGTGTTTGGCTCCTTTGAATGCCAAAAAAATAATGTCTTTTCCACTGTTGTGACGTCAAATGTAGCAGGCTTAAGATACGAACACACCCATCTATGTTATTATTTCCCCAATAAACGCGTTATTGCTGAAACTATGATTTCTACTGCAAAACAGTTTGAAGCCAGATCAGACCCCAGGTAACACGGTGTCTGATCAGGCTCCATTTTGTTTATCACTTAGATTTAAATCAAACGTGAGTAATTAAAAAAAAGTTAATTTTCTGCATTTTAGTGCATTGCATTTGCGTTTCGTATGCGTTAAAACGGAAAAGAGTAACGTATTTTCCACTGTACTTCAGCTATACACGACACTAAGTATAAATCAATAAATACATGTACTCACGTAGATCATGGCATTCCATAAAATTCCATGAACCACCACTGAGCTATACTCATACTATTTTAAACCATTTCAATCGTCAATGAGTTAAATACCTTACCACTGAATACATCAACAAAAACTAAATTCAATTAACGTTTATCCTTTAATCAGCAAATCATGACTTGAATTGCACTTGCAAACTGTTTAGATCCTGATCAGACGGCGTGGTACCATGCGTCTAATCAGAATCTTAATTGTTTGTTGTGTGTATTAAGGTTTCTTTTATAAAAGGATATGATCAAGTAATTTTGAACCATTTCGCACAGGCCAATTTTGAAGCAAATATTAAAAAAGCTGTTTCAGGTAGTTTAAAAGAAACCCTAACTTTTCTGAACGTTACGCTCCAACAACTACAGCATCGAATGAACATCTCATCTCAAAATTACCCTGTCGTTATATCGTCTAACTTGAAATTGTATTCTGCAAACTTTGTATTAAAAGTTTTAAATTGAAGGATCATTTACACACATCTTTAACATCAGCAGCTTTGATTCAAATCAGACGCCGAGTTACTCGGTGATCGGTCTGGAGACAAACTGTTTGCAAATACTAGTATAATCGCAAGGGGTAGGCATATGGTTAATTGCACATTTTGGCTAGATCTATACGATTCTCATCAATTTTCAAAATCCAAGGTCAATGATCTGTGCCCTACCTGTTTGTCCACGTGAAGTTATACAATATTATAAAATATGTTTGTTAACATAACAAAATGATTAAACGAGCAATTCATTCATTAAAACCCTTAACCGTTATCCTACAAAATTATCGTCTGCTTCGAAATTGTCGTCTGCAAAATTTGTTTAATTTAGATTTATACACTTTTTAATCAAAGAAACCGAAAGACGATCGACAAACAGTTTGGATCTAGATCAGACGCCGCATAATGCGGCGTCTGATCTGGATCTAAACTGTTTGAAAATACCAGGTAAGTCGCGGTCGGGAGAAAAAGGGCCAACCCCTTAACTACAAAGCATAAAGTTCTACGCTGGTAAAACAGACATACTGGATCCCGATCAGACGCTGGAGAACGTCTATGCACTGTTTTCCTTAATCAAAATGCCGAAAATTTAAATTCCGATAATTTTAGAGCAGACCGTCGTTAGTATTTATAACAGACGAGTTATACATGTATTGTTATTATATCAGGCCTCAAGGTTTGACCCTGCTGAGAAGAAACCAGCCGAGAAGACCAGCGAGTACAGTTTACCTGAATGAAGCGATAACTTACAATATCACTGAAAATTGAGATTTTTATAAGGTTATGTTTTCACAGCACTAGTTTATGCTCTATTCAGTGTATTCTTAAAATAATATTTACGTTGAACTTGAAGCATATAATTGACAGATAAATTCTTAAAAAAAACTCCTATCTTGCCTATTTAACGTCTATAAATAAATCAAATGCGAGCAGACGACACACATTGGCATTTTCAGACAAGTTGGATCCAGATCTGATTACGAGTAACTCAGGATCATATGTTTATTCTCAAAAGTTATTTATGAAAATATCAAAATCTAAATACAAAGTAGAGACAACCTCTAAGCAGACGATACTATTGACGTATTATATATATAGACGACAGTTTTACAGTAGATCTGAAAGTAGAAATAAGAGTCATTACCCGTGGTAACTCCACTATCGTGATGTCCAGAGTTCTGCTAGATATGTGTTATCAACCCTCTCTGGTGTTCTGGTATTCCTATGCATATGCCGCAATAATATAAATAATTTCCACACAGTTTACGTGATGAAAGCTTGGCCACAGTTTCAGCATCCGAAACAACCGGTGCTTTCAATACTCAATCAATATTTCCGATAAATGTTCTCGATCACACTGGTCATAATTTCTCGATACCCTGCTCTCTTTAGAACCCCGAATATGGTTCAACAAACATTCATTTATGTTCAGTCTAATGTTAACCAAGTTGAAGGTGTTTTAGCCAAATGACAAGATTCATAACCTCGAAAGGACATTTCCAAGGTGAAGGGCGTTTCAAAGCTGAAATTCTCCAGCTTTGGTACTAACAGCAAGCCGATAGCGCGTGGTATCTCCAATAACTGCTAGAATTTCTAATACAGTAAACCAGTGTTCTTAAAATAGCACCATTCTAGCAGGCCCTAGAGCATGTCGGTACTAAGCGCCAAACTGTAGAAGTGGAAAAACCCATAGAACACATGTGTTTGTTAATTGAAGGTCAGAGCGTATATACATTTAACGCGCAATGTCAAACTGACTCCCACCAATCGATATCGAGTAAGATGCTAAATATAGAACCAACACTGCTTCGCTTGAGCGGAAAGAAATACATCAGTATACGTGCATAACAACATGGGCTGTAAATAACAACAACAACCAACAATTATTTATATTGTCAATATTATTGAAGAACATGCAAAAATATAAGAAATATTTATCAAATTATCTAATTTAACTGTTCTTCATAAATTCACCATTTTGGCAGTCTAAAATAATCGGCTTCTACAATACCGTCTGCTTCACAATTGTCGTTTCGCTTAAGAATTCTAAAAATGTAGCTCATATATATTGGATCCTGATCAGACGCTGCTTATCGCGGCGTTTGATCTAGATCCAACTGTTTGCAACTTCTTGTAAAATGATGACTAGCATACGAAGGATTGAGGAAAACTATTTTTTTTATTATTATATGGAGGTTAGGCATATTGACATTGGTCTGAGTTTCAAATAGTTTGGATTCTGAAATATTCATCGATTTTAAAGACGTTTCATTAAGGTTTGTGTTTGTGCTTGCTATTTTTATGATCTATTACATACTATAACAGTTGACTACAGTTTAGCTCACGTATAACAAATTTGAATATTACGAAATATTGGATATAACAAAGTTAAATGTATACCCCATCTTTAATTAGCGTATAGTAAAAGGGACTTTCTATAACGAAAATTTGATAAAAAGAAAGACATCAAGCGGTCCAGAGGAGTGTTTGTTATAAGTTCACTGTATATTTATTGTGCTTTGGTGTATTGGTATTAACCATGTCGATCTTACCACGAGTACAATGCTTATTTCTTAACTGTTTGACACTCATTCAATATATATATATATATATAATATTTCTAACATAGAAATACCTAAAATCTAAATTTGAGAAATAAAAGCAGACGACAATTGTTTTAAATTGATGACGCCATAGAGTAAATTGTTTAAGATATCATTTTTGACGACGCTGTCCATCACGCATCTCAACACTGTAGACGTGCGTTGTAGAAATTTGCAAACAGTTTTGATACAGATCAGGATCAACTAAACATGGGACCTGGTCAGGAGCCACACTGTTTTCCAAAGGGTCCTGTTTCTGCCACTACTCTAAAGACCAAACCAATATTTAGAAATTATGCAGACTACAGTTACTCAATGTTTCAAGCGTTAATAGGTTAATTTGGCATTTGGACACTGTGCCAGGTCATTGCTGTAAGATACTTGTACTATCTTGACAGCGAGAGTCTTAATGGCATATAAGAATTTTGCCTCATGCCAATGCAACCGGCTGTGATCTACCATTGAAAGGTGGAGGGACGTGATTACTTCTCAAATAAACGCGTTCGTTGTTAAACTATTATGACCCGGCTACTGATTAGGTTCTGAACTACCGGTATTATTTTATGCCTTCGCAAATCCCATGGCATGACTACTAGTTTGATTCGTCTTATGAGTATAGGGAATGGTGCACACATAAGGAAGAAACTGTTGGAAATATGTAATTTATTACCTCGTCTTTAGATGTTATCAAAACTTACAGTAAAACTTGTATTGTCCCACGATTGAAAAGAGAATATATCAGTTAGCTTTAGAAAAGGTGGCAGCTTAGTGCTAGAAGAATTTAATGCACAAAACCCTCGTCATACTACTGGCAAACAGTTTTATCTCTTTGAAAATCATCATTATTCCTTATTCGGTTTCAGCTTTTTTCAAGCTTGAGCTCTGTTCTTTCGTTAGTTTATTTGTATATTGCATGCAAACAGGTTTCTATGAGTTGATAGAAAATTCACTCGTCGACCCCCAGGGATTTCAAATAGGAAACCATTTACCAATTATATCTAGCTGACCCTTTACAAGTAAGCGCGTCGTTTACATAGTACCTCTATATGGCAAAATAATAAAATTACAAACAATGCAATTCTATGTCCTCATGTAGGATCAATCTGATTTGGATTTACTATGTTTGGATAGAACCAAGGTGATCGTTCACGTGTAAAGTGTTTGATATGGCCTAGTATAAGCGTCAGTGAGTAAAATATGTTAGCCGAATCCTTAACCTAAGCATTATGAGAACATTCAAAATTTAATGAAATTTTATCAACAACACTTAAAGACATCAAGCCAGTCCATTCATTGATTACCACGCCATTGTCCTCACTACGTGTGAAAATACAGGTAGTTTACCGTATAGCATGAGAAAATTGTTTAGGCAACTGCTCAGCCATCTGAGAGCTTTGAATAGAGGCCCTTACATAATAGATCTCAATGGGTTTTTCAATGGGTTTTACTAACCAAACTATCAAATATTCGGTGCGGGCCTCACATGAGACGCCTGAATGATTCTTTGCCTAGACACTACCACCCTCAGTGCATGCTCTTCATGCTTTGACTCAAACTATCTACGGGAGTAGGTGTTACCACCCTAGCTAGATCATGTGATATCTTTAAATATTTTCCTCGTGAACCTTTGTAGTTATTTTGTTTGTAACATATATAAATCTGACATTTGTTTTTCAGTCTCTTTAATGACTTGATGATCAAACACATGAAACGTATTTTCCAAAAACACCATAAAGGACTCAAAGTATTTTCTGACATTCGTGTATGGTTGAGCGACGGCTATATAAAGATCAAATTGAATAATGGCCAATGGATTGCAGTGATCGGCTCAGCTTTCAAACATTCATGACTTTCAACAAAATGTTATTCAATTGTTATGATTTTAGCACAGACTCCCAGTAGTTCAAACATACATTCAGACAGTTGTTATCTTGTAGTTGTATTACATCAATATGTGTTCAATGACTAGGTTATTCGCTTCTTACCAATTAGAAGCCATCGATTGGGGAATAATGACTGACAATCGTAACAGTTACGACAGGTAGATGGTTCGTTTACTGTTTGTTTTACCATTTAGTATCCAAACTGTCCATGGATATCAACGAGATATACGCTAACAGTACACGCACTGTTCAGATTGTTCTTGGAGGCATCAAATGGGGTAACTACCATATGCACTATTGTGTTTACCATTAAGTGTCAAAACTGTCCATAGGTATCAACGGCATATAAACTAACAATGTACACACAATTAAGTCATCTGATCAGAGTAACACTATGATAGAGTATCTTTACCAATAAGTGTAGAAATTCTGCACGGGTAAAACTAACTTGTAAACTTACAGTGCACATGCAGTATAGACTGTTCTTGAAGACATCTGGTCAGAGTATACATTATAATGGTGATGAGTTTGGTTTTACGGCACTGTGACACAAAGTAGGTTATATAGCGCCGATGAATGATGAGAGGTGACGAGATGAAATGATGATACTTTCAGGAATATGGTTTTGGCTAATCCCATTCGTTGTTAAGCAGCGCATGGGATCAAAACCACCGACCTGCCTTCCTTTTAGGTTTTGGCAGAGGGAATACTCTTGGTCTAACAAACAGAAAAAATTCCCTATGACAATGTCTCTGGGGATACACTATAATAGATTGTCTTCACCAATAAGTGTCAAAATTGTGCACAGGTAAATTACTTGTAAACTAACAGTGCACACAAATAGAGTCATCAGATTGCAGTTTTCATTACTTACATTACCAATAACTGTCCAAATTGTTCATGTGTATCACTTACATATAAGCTAACAGTGCAATGACTGCTCACACAGTTCAGACAATTCTTAGGGGCATCAGATCGGCGTATGTATTATTGGCTTTAACAAAAAGTGTCCAAATTGTGCATTTATATCAATTACATATAAACTGATAGTGCACACACAGGTCAGGCGATTCTTGGAGTCATTAGCTCGGACAGTGCACAATTGACTTTACCAAAACGTGATGACATAATTATAAAAGGCTAAAAGTGCACACGTACTTTCAGTTTGTTTTTGGAGGCATTAGACCGGGGTATGCACTGTTGGCTTTACCAATACATGTCCAAATTGACCAAGTTTATCAATAAGGAATTAAGTTTCTTAATTGTATTTAAATGCGAGCAACTGGCGTGCCTAGTGTTCATCAGACCATGGTTACTCTGACCTCCAATCAATGGCCAGCGTTGGTATACTGAGAGTTCCTGACAGTCTGCTATGCTAGTGCAATACGCAATACGTTCTAATCTTAAATTTTCCACCTAACCCAACACTTTACTCTGTCAACTGAATCGGAATGTTGTCTGTGATCGTTGACGACATATTCAATCATTTAATCAATCATTCATTTATTCGTATTGTTTTTGTTAAGTAATATTTATTTGATGTGTAATGTACACTTTATTGGGTACATGCCTGGACAATGTTATGATATATACCTTTAACATTCGCAAGAACTATAATCTAAGTTTACCACATGCGAAAAATCGACAGTCTCTTGTTATGTTTGTGCGCGCTTACCTTTTAGTTTGGAGCTGTAGTTAGTTGTGAATCGTAGAAAAAAGCTCTCAGCATCCCAATACACATTGTTGGTCGTTACTTAAGACATATAACCAAACAGTGCATACAAAGTTCATATGGTTCTTGGAGCCATTAGATCGGAGTATGCACCTTTTGCTTTACCAATAGGTGTCCAACTGGTCCATGTGTATCAATTACCTATAAACTAACAGTACACACAGTTCAGATGGTTCTATGAGTGTCCACTGCTGCATGGTCAATAAGTGAACAAATTGTGTTCATGGGTATCAAGTACATATAAACTAACAATGCACACATAGTTCAGACGGGTCTTGTAGGCATCAGCTCGGGTAGTGCACTGTTGACATAACCCTTAAGTGTCCAAACCGTTCATGGGTATCAATGACAGAAAGACTAAAAATGCACACGTACTTACAGAGCGTGTTGGGTATCAGATCGAGATATGCACTATTGGATTTACCAATAAGTGTCCAAACTGCGAAATCATTATTGCTAAGCTAAATAGATAAAGTATTGTATTTATTTTTATCTAGTTTACCCGTTGTGCTGTTTGCTTGGTGCTGATCGTTCAGGTTTGATTCAGGCTTATTGGGTTTATTGGTTCATGGTTTTAAGTCGAGACGACTTTCACGGAGAGGGGGAGAGTGTGACCCCGCGTAGCCGATTACAGTCAATTTAGTGTACGGCCGCATCGAGCCGTGTCAGTGTTTTATTTGGTATTCTGTTCTTGTTTAGCCCATAGCTTCCTTTTTACATGATCCATTTTAGCGGGCAATCTAATCAATTTCACTTCTTGGTCAGCTGTCGAGGAATTCAGTTCCTACATTAACTTACACCTATGCGGAATTAATTGAGGTTGGTAGAAATAATGTTAAAAGGTATATCTCTATTGTTTCGGTTTTTATGGAGCAACGCTGTATTTTTCTTAGTTCGGAAAAGTTGTTCTTGGTTTGCAGCAAACTCTTTTTTTCGACTTCTCGATTGACACGGATGAAACTTACTTGTCACTTTACTCAAAATGCATAATAATACATTGTTACAGCACACAGTCACTGTTGAACACCACTGGAGAGACGCGAGACGAGAGAAGAGGTCCTTTGTGCCACACACAATGGTATGTAGTCTTTCGGTGTATTTTAACTTATTCTTTACATGTTAAATAGGATACAGTATACAGGGCTGCCATTTCTCCGGATTATTCCTAAATCTTCGGATTTTTTCCCAGTATATAGTAGCTTAAAGCAGGCTGAAAGTAAAGCAGAATGCGCCTTAATGCGCATTCTGCTTTACTTACAGTCTGCTTTAAGAAGTCGCATGTTAACAAAACTAGTAACAGGCTATGGGGTAAAGGTACAATTCGTAAAATCGCACTTGAAAAATGCAAATTTGGAAATCTTAGGATTTTTCATGTCAACTTATGGCAGCCCTGAGTATAAATAATTGAAAAATGCATATAAAATAGGACAATCATGACTGTCAAGTAACAAGAATATCATAAATTGTATAGCCTAGAGATGAACCCTTGGTTCATCCCTAGTTTGCCTCTAAAAAGAGAAAGAGGTTATGTATGGTAAGATTTATTAGACAAACCCCGTTATATTATGTACTAAAGTAGGTGGGATTTTGTCTGCTTAATTATTGCAGAGCCAGACTAACGATACGCTCAACCTATGGTAGAGGAGATGGAATGAGCAGATGCTATGGTGGATGGTTTGGTGATGAGTGAGTATTTATTTATTAATATAAACTGAACGTAGCGTGTCGATGGTATTTCCCCCCAAGTGGCAGGCATTACACATATATACTAAGTGTGCACACACAGTTCGGACGATTCATTGGGACATTAGATTTGGTTGGCATTATTTTCCATGGGTATCAATGATATAACTTTTATAAGCTAACAGTGCACACACTGTTTAGGCGGTTCTTCGAGTAAAGAGATTGGGGTATACATACAGTATTGTCTTTACCAATAAAGGTCAAAACTGACAACGCCCCATTTTGTATCACTTTTTAAAGATATTTGGAAATACCAACGAAGATAAATAATAATGCTTGAACCTTCTTCATAGCCATACCGATCTTGCAAATGTTGAAAATAGACATAAAATACAAACAATCGTTTTATGGAGTGCTCCTAATCATACAATGCGATTTTAAAGTTGTATTGTTTCAATACGGAATAAATAATGGACACATATAATAAGTAGAGTTATAATGGTCTTCCAGTAAACGTACAATTCATGTGATTGTTTGATAACGAGCATAAAAACCTTGTGATTGCCATTATATTATCTGTTTAAATCTGTTAGAAACTTTAACTTTTACTCGCACTATAGGCGCTTTCCTTGATGAAAAGTCGGGATACAAAGTATTTGTAAATACATTAAGTCATGATAAAACGTATTTGCATGTAAAATGTAGTATTTGATAAATCACTTAAGGGAGATAACTCTTAAAAGTTCATCAAACTGACAACTGGGGTTATCTCATAAAAGCAATATATTTACCAGAGTACAATCGATTATCATTTGTTGTAGCTCAGCCGTCCAATCAATATGCAGTAAACATCGATATTACAATCACTTAACCAGTGGCTATATTTCTTGTCCAGGCAGGTGATTGCTTTAACGGAATAAAGGTAAAATCAGACTCCACATGAGCTTTCTGTTTAGCTTTGAGTTTACGTCGTATGACTTTAATACCAAGGACAGACGACGTTTTTCTTTGAAACAGAAATTGAGGCCTTCTTGAATTTCCGGATCCGTCCTGACAGGTTAATAAATATTCATTGACCGATCGCAATATTAGCTGATACTGATAGTCTATACATTTCCAAGAATATGTACAGTAGAGACAAGACAGTATTGTTTAACAATAAACGCGTTTGGGGTGAAACAATTATTTTTATTGCAAACAGTTTGGAGCCTGATCAAACTCAATTTGTTTTGCAACTCAGTTCAAATTGAGTCGTCAGCATTTTCCAGAAAATTTCCATGTTCTCCTTTTCATTGCATTGCGTTTGCGTCTAGTTTAGTTTTGAAGGGGAGCATTGATGTTTGTCCCCACAATACTTTCACGGCTTATAACAGTACGTCTGATAACCCATCGTGATAAATAAGAGCGACATTGCTGTCATTGCTTGAATATTCATATATTCTATATATAGATACAGCCGAAAATACATTGTGTCCCAAATGAACCCATTTATTCGAAAGAAGCTTATATTACATAACAAACATTTTGGAGCAAGCTCAGACGATGGGTTCTGTTCAAGTTTCATGCTGCTGGATACTCATATTGAAATTGATCGTAAATATTTACAAGAATCTGTCAATTTTTTATTTTATTGCATTGTATGCATTTCGTTTCGTTAACACAGGAAAAAATCAGATAAAACCACTTTACAAAATTGTCAGTCCATTGTATAAACTGTTATTACACTTTAACCGAAAATGATATGCGACATTCCTCTTTTCAAGATGTACATATTGTACTCACGCACAAACGTTTGAAAAGTTAGCTGATGTGTAAAAGTAAGTATGCCCCAGACAAGCCTTTTCTATAACCGAGGTAAAAAAGGACAAGGACAAGGTCACGGTAATCATTAAGTAATATGCAACACTCACTTATCCCAATATGAACTGACTTCCTAAATTTGATATCCCTAACTAATATTGTACAAGTAATTTGTTTCAATCAAGATGTTTTATTGAAGTCAATTATCAATGTTACCCACACTGTATGCCACACTCCGCTATCCAAAGACAGACATATTTGATATCCCTTTCTGGTGTAGGAAGTAAGATAGGGATTTTTTCTATAAATGATATCAAAGGTCATGGTCAATGTTAAGGTCACAGTTGCTTGCAAGATCTTCGCACACACACTGCTGTTGTTCGTAGCTGTTGTGGTTTATGAAATGTGCCTTACGATGGAGACACGGACGGACGGATGGACGGACGCTCAAACTTACAGTTCAATCACTATATGAGTCTAATGCAAGTTATGCAAAATAACGCCAAGTAGTAACAATCGATTAGACTTAATACAAAACTGGATTTTCATTTTTTAAGTTTCAGGAACGAATGAGTGATAGGCGGACCAATTTCTCGCATTTCCCTTATATAAATTGATTTCACATAAAAGGAATTTGGCGAATTTTATAGTATAACAAATTTTCAGATACTTGGGGTCTTTGTTAAGTACAAATGTAATCTATTGGAGTCTCCTTTAAACCCTATGTCATGTTCTTTCGGAGGTTTCTGCATTTTAGTTGCACTGGATCATAATTATTTGACAGATCTATTAGTTTTAATTAAATGTCACGTAACATAAGCAGTGTGTTAATCATCAGACATATGTAAAGGTATTATAATTGTACGCACTCTTAGTATGCATAACATAAGCTATTGCGAGTATTTAAAATACATACGAAACTCAATAATTCGAAATTCTTTAAATCAAATATACTCGTATTTTAAAGTAAAGGCGTGGCTAAGCCGCCTTTTTACTTTGAAACATAATTATGTTTCGACCGAAGCTCCCTCGACCTATCAAAATTAACTGAAGAAATACCAGTAAGCTCATTTTAATTCGAATTATCAAGTTTTAACTGTACATAAGGTAGAAATTGTTGGAAACAATAACTCGCTCTGTCAATATATACATTTCCATGGATAATATGAAATAGATGTAAGGAATAGTGTGTTAGGGCATATTTATTATTAATGTTTAAATAGCATATATAAACCAGTCCTTAATTAGTCCAAATTCTTATTATATAACTTAATTGAAATTAAACGTTGCAACTATAAAATTTACATTTCTAATATGGTCAATGGGAAGTAACTATTACTAACACCTTTCTTGTTCAGGATTAGTTCACCTTTATTGCGTTGAACGGGTCACTTTTAGTCACACTTTCAAACAAAGAAGTCGCGAGTTTTGTTATAACCCTTAACACTGGATTAGATTATTCATTTATACAGATTTCATTCTTTTTTGTTATGATACTTTGTACGGCCACTGCCATTAAAGATGTAGAAGTAACCATAGAACTACATTATTGTTTTTTTCATTTCGGCTGTCATGCAGCCCATTTATTGTGTCCCCGTCATAGGTGAGAGAAGGTCGGGGACCCATCCTCATACCCACCTCACATTAGTCATATTATATATCATTTACAAAGCAACATAAAAGAAGACTTTCCGACCCTTTTGGTGTTAAATATTGTTCTCGAGTATTGTTTTAACATATATGTGATTTTCAAAAAGTATTTTTGAATAATGATTATAAATATTTTTCAAATTTAATAGATTTTGTCTTGTTATAAAACACAAATAATGAAGACCCAGGACCAACCACCACTTCCATGAACTGCATAGTTATGCTCTGGGACTGTACTATTTGTCTATATTGGCACCAAAAGCGTCGACACTTACATGCTGTAAACAATAAACACTAGATTTAACTACAAGGGGTTTTTCAATTTTTTAAGTTGATGCTTACTCAAAAATAGACTTGCCTATCTAAAAGTAAAGAAAAATGTGCAAGTTGAACAAAAGTTTGTCTGACCTCCAGATGGGTTTCCATGTAAAGCATAAAGCATATTTTTCTTTTCAGCAATAATTTTGTAACTAATGAATACAAGTTTTATATATCAACCTGATTCCATAATTAATAATATTAATAACAACAAAAGTCTTTTAAGATGACAGTGCCCCTCTATGTATAAAATGCAATATGTCTAAATACATGTATATAGGGTTTTCCATCTAATTTGACTGTAAAGGTTGAAGTTATTTATATACATTTATAATATATCTTAGAAAATTAGATTGGTCACAGTCAAGGTCAATGAGAGGTCAAGGTCAAATAGGTATATGTCAGCTGAAAGGTCTTGTCACAAGTGGTTATATTTCCAACTACACGTATCAAGGAGATCCATTGACTAATAAGGGAGTAATGGCCAATCTTGGATTTTTTTGGGAAATTAGCTTCAAGGTCAAGGTTAAAAAGTATATATCATCCTAGAAGTGTTCTCCAAAGGGATGGTGTATCTAAGATTGAAATATATCACTTCAGTAATGGAGAAGTTATGCGCAGTGTTTAATATTCAGACTTGATGACTGATAGTTAGACAGACTGATTGACAAGCAGATCAAACACTATAATTATGCCGCGCTTCGGTGCTACAAAGAAATCTAAGGTATAGAAAGTAGGGGGAACATGCAAATATTATATATATTCTGACGAATATGTGACGTAAATTAAAGTTCTAGAGGCAACACAATTGGCTTCAACTTAACCCATTACTTCATACTTTATAGTATGTGTCTGATGCACTCAATGTTTCCCCTAATAAATAAGTTAGTTCCAGTTTATGGGTCATAAACATGAGTCAGATTCAACAGGAGTATTTTCAGTATTTGTACATATTGAAGTTCCAAGCTGGCTGAGAGTAAAGCAAAATGCTTATTGAATTGGTGTGGAGGTCAGTTTAAAAACTAGATGCAAAAAGCAAAATAGTAAAAAAGAAACAAAAAAAACAGAAGTTTGTGTACAATTGTAGAAAAAAACGATTTCCATGACACCAGTCGTACGGACGGAAGCTTTGCTTGTCTATCAATACACAGGTCAATCCATTCCATTCACCACTCAATGCATACTCCCTTTAACATCTATAATTCATTCCTCCACTGAAGAAAATACACTAATTATTTGTAAATATGTACCATTCAAAATATTTTTATATATTATAGCAGGTAACGGCATAAAGCCTGTCGAAAGCATGGCAGAAAGTTCCTTAAGGACCACTCTACCCCTCCTTCAACCCACTTCAAATAGTCACCTGACTTGATTTCAAAACTCATTAAACAGACTATTTGCC
This sequence comes from Gari tellinella, assembly GCA_922989275.2. NCBI lineage: Eukaryota > Metazoa > Mollusca > Bivalvia > Cardiida > Psammobiidae > Gari > Gari tellinella. The sequence continues at coordinate 10,669,892 of OV277863.1, read as the reverse complement.
AAATGAAGAATTGACATTGTTAAATTTCTTGTTTAAAACATTGAAAAGCAGGTAAATCCTGAACTATGTTGAAACAATTTGTACTTGGTTAAAAAACTGTTTCTTGTACATCAAAACTGTATGCTATTAAGTTTAGGAATGGACAGTATGCTATTGAAATACGGGATGGACAGTATGATATTGAGATAAGGAATGCCATTATAGGCACCTTTATATAGGATCCACCAGTTAGGAATCTGTGAAAAGAGGTATACAGTATAACCACTCCACCACAGCCACCAGAGGGAGGCTCATCTGCGGCATCGAAGACAGACGACAGTCCAGAGCATGAAGGAAGCAGAGCAGAAAGCCTCTATAGGAGCTTTCTGCCATGCTCCAATCGAGCTCCAGGAAGCCGTCCGCCCCGAATCCCAGGTAGCCCCACCCCCAGCGGCCGCCATAGAGAGGCTTGACTGGAATGGTTCTAACAGGTTTTGCCGGTTTTTAGCACAATTCTGTCGCAAATGACGCCAAATAAGGCAACAATTGTGTCAGATCTGTGCTCAACACATGACTTTAACACTATCTAATTAGATTTTCGTATTTTCCCCATGACACTTCAAACTTGTGCAACTGAAAGTTTTGGGCAGCAATATACCTTTCTGTTTTGTATCGAGTAATTATTTGTTTCTTGAATTCTTCAAAATGTGGCTTTTGTTTACTCATTTTATTATAATACAGGAATAACTTGGCTTGCAGCAGCAAAGTGTTCATAGGTTTATCTATCTTAAAACTACCAAATATGAAGTCTTTAGCTGTCCACTCGGGGAACGTTAAGTTACATTTAATCTGTATAAAATTTGAAAGTTCTCTGATAAAAGTTTTGCTGATATTTCAGTTCCAAAATTTCTGAAGCATTATTACAAAAGGTACAGGCATCGTCTGCCAACATATTCATTTTCTTCAACAGATAATTTGTTCCTAGAATTCGATGATTTATTCTATACTGTAACCATTGTAATTTGAAGTCTTTAGTGGTCTTAAAAACATTGTTGTAAATTGGCTCATTGTTAAAGATGACTGAATTTGGAATGTGTAACATTTCCTATTTCCATTTTTGTAGGGTTTTGGATATTCTTCATTTTTACTTAGTTGTTTGTAAATTACCCTACAACCTTTTTTATCAGAATTTATAATTGCTAGATTGACAGGTAGTAATAAGTTGAAATTCTTGTTTGGTAAATAGTATATTCTTTTACTTTGAAGAAAGCGTTTAATTGATCGAATTAGCCCATTATATTCAATAAAATTTGTGTTTGCATTAAATCTTAAAGCAAATTCTCCGTATGTGTATAGTTCACAATTGCATTTTATAAGATCTCCTATGAACACTATCCCTGCTGCAACCCATCTCCTATAACAAACACTAGAACCTCCGACCTTAATATCTGGGTCTACAATTAATAGAGGCAATTTGGTTTTCATTTAGGGTATTTATACTTACAGACAATTTACTATAACTTAGCAGAACATCTTTCCAAAACGGATTCAAATCTGGTTGTAACTGACGTTTGATAAAATCTGAGCCATATTTGTAAATATCATGGAGGGCTTTGCAAGAGCCATATGGTTGAATTTATTGTTCGTAAGAGACAGTCTTCGCAGCCAGGTTAATTTTAAACTATATATGAAAGTGTTCATTTGAATCATTTTGAGCCCACCAAATTTGTAGTCTTGCGTTATGATGCTCCGTTTTACCTTGTCGTTTGACTTGTCCGATAGAAACTTAAAGAATAGATTTTGTATTTTATTGATTTTTTCTTGAGGTGGGTTAGGTATGCCTAGAATTAAATGATTGAGTTTAGCCAAAGCTAATGTTTTTATAACAACTATTTTGCCCAAAGGGGAAATAACTCTTTTTGACCAGCAGGCAAATAATGTACTAATTTCCTCTATTTTGGAGTCATAATTTATATCAGTTATGTCTTTTAAATGGGTCGAGAATTTAACACCAAGAACAGTAAAATGAGTGTCTTCCCTAGACAAATTATATTCTGGGCATAACATAACTTGGCTGTTTCTTCGTGAGCCAAACCATATAACTTTTGTTTTTTCTGTATTGATATTAAGGCCGGAGATTTTTCCATAGAACTTTAAAACAAGCATTGTGTTAACCAAAGATTCTTTAGAGCCATTTAAAAATAAGCTTGAATCATCAGCATACTGAGATACTAAATACTCGATACCATTTATCTTAATTCCTTTGATTTTATCATTGTTTCTTAGTAAAATTGACAAAATTTCTGCACAAAGAATAAACAGGTACGGCGACAAAGCATCACCTTGACGGCAGCCTCTTTGTAATGGAAACCACTCAGACATGTGGCCGTTCACTATGACACAGGATTCCACATTTGTATAAAATATGTTAACCCATCTTCTTATTGAAGATCCGAAATTGAAAAAATCTATAACCTTACTCATAAAACTCCATAAGACTGTATCAAAAGCTGCAGCAAAATCAATTAAAAGATGAAGTCCTGGGATATTGTTTTGTTCGGTATAAAACAGTATATCATATAGCAGTCTAATATTTGTTGCCATTAGCCTACCTGGAAGAAATCCTGTTTGGTCTTCATTTATAATATTATTTAGTTTATTTTTTATTCTAACTGCTATTGATGCTGAAGCAATTTTATAAGTAATGTTTAAAAGTGAGATAGGTCTCCAATTTTTTAAATAACTTTTATCCTTGTTTCCCTTAGGTATACACGTGATGACTCCCTGTTTTAGGTTACAGATAATTCCCCAATAGTATAAGCATAATTAATAGATCTAATTAAAAACATACCAATGTCTTTCCAAATTTTTTTTAAAAATTCAACTGTAAACCCGTCATTTCCTGGGCTTGTATTATTGGACATTTTTTTTAAACTGCTTGCTATTTCTGTGTAGGTAAGTGGCCCCTCTATTGAAAATTTCTCATGTTCATTTAGTTTACTTGTATTTGTGCTAAGTAATAATTCATTTAATTCAACATTTTCAGTTGCTTTAGCTTTGTATAGATTTTGATAGTGTTTCTTTGTTTCTTTTAAAATATCATCTTGAGTTCTCAGAAGGTCTCCATTTTGTGTTACTAAAGAATTCATACATTTTGAGACATAATTACGATTTTCTAGATTGCAAAAAGTATTTTGTGGGTTTTTCCCCTTCCAGAATCCATTTCGCCCTAGACCTAATAAAAACACCTGACAGTTTCTTTTTCCTTAATTCCCCTAGTTCTCTTTTTTTGTTATCTAAAGATTCATAATTGATGTTCGTTTGTTTTTCTAATTTTTCAATTTCTTTTAAAAGTTTATTCTCTTTATTAATCTCAGATTTCTTTTTATGTGAACAAAATGCAATTGTTTTTCCTCTTATAGCTAAAAGTAATGATTAAAAAAATAATTGATCATTGATATTAAAGGCGATATCTTCCAAAAGTATTCTATCAATATCATTATATGTGCCTGGGTTATCTAAAATACATTGTGTTTTGATGGATTTTATAACTTCTTTTACGTCTTGTACATGGATTTGATCTTTTAATAGAGAAATAGGATATTCCTTTTTGAAATTTATCAAATTGTAAAGAGATAATAATGAGAGAGTGGTCTGTCCTATAACCAGGTAAAATTTTAGTTTCAACAACATCTGTGTAAAGGTTTTCAGATATGAGGAAAAAGTCAAGCCTCGCCTTTTTTATTGGATTTCTCCTAAACCATGTATATTCCTTAGTTTCAAGATGATCTTCTCTCCAACAGTCTATCAAATTATTCTCAATCATAAGGTTCAGTACTGAATTTCTGGCATTAGGATTATTAACATGAGCATAATTAAAACAATCTATATCTGGGTTAAGTGTGAGATTGAAATCTCCGCTAATAATAAAAAATGATCTGGACAGTCTTTCATTCAAGTTGTTGTAAAAATCAGGGCTGTCTCTGTTTGGACCATATATATTCACCAAAATGACTTTTTTCTGCAATTTTACAATCTATAATTAATAAGTTTCCATTTGCATCGTGTTCGGTATTGTTGACTTTGCAATCAAAGTTATTATTAATAAATATGGCAACACCTCTAGACTGACTACTAAAACTACTAAAAAAACACTCGTAACCCCATTGACTTCTTATATATCTTTCCTCGTTAGTAGTGAAGTGTGTGTCTTGAAGCATGCATATTGAATATTTTTTACTTTTAATAAAATTAATGACATCTTTACGTTTCTCTTTGTCGCCTAGTCCCTGTACATTCATAGAGATAATATAAATTTTTTCACTCATTTAGAACTTATAGAAAAAGAAGTAGAGTATGCACATTGAAGGCCATGAGGGGAAAATTCCAACTGGTAATTCTTAATTTTGTTGGTAACAATATTCAAACTCTGACTTTCAAACTGTCTCAGGAGAGCAAACCTCGCCTCAATCCGTCCAACCCTGGTGTCCATGGAATCCGTCAACTTCTGATATACATGTATTTTCATAGAAAATCTATATACATCAACTGTGATAGAGAGAAAATTTACAAAAGAGTAAAGCCCAAAGACAAAGAATATTAAACCAGCAAGTTTGTTTGATATGCAATGACACTTGTGATATTATATGAGATATTATATGCCCAAACGATTATCACCAGCATTTGGTATACATTTGATATACATCTGTATTGCAAAACTGTGTATGTCCCTGTGTGCTGACCTCCAAAAAGTCACCAGACATGATCACCCACTGTTTTATACTTTAGTACTTTTTCAGAGATTAATATTCATGCTATAAATCTTGCACCAAGAAGGTTATTAAATTTGACATACAGATATGGGATCAAATAATACTAAATATTTTTTTATTTCACGTAATATTAGGATTTAGTTCTCTACAAACCGGCTTCAAGTTTATCGCTTATGCAGTAAAAATGCTCTGTCTTTCAATTTACTACTTTGTAGAGTAAAGACATGGCTCCAAATAAGGGGAGCATCCCTGAAACAAAAACCTTTATTTTTGCTTTAAACCCTATGGTGTCACCACTCATTAGAGTCATCTCAAAGAGACGATACTTTGAGTAGTAACACCATAGGTTTTGTTTCTACATTTAGTGGGAAAATGTTGGATTTGTTGAAAGTATGTACAGTTACTAACAAATGCTTTTATATATCTTAGGATTAATAGTTTATAGTTAATTATAGAAAACCAATACAATCTGCCTTTCAATTTACTACTTTATAGAGTATCTGCCTTAACACCACAGAAAAGGAACTGATATTTATCAATGCTATTATTCTATATAGGTGGCAGCTTAAAGTAAGTTGAAAGCAAAGCAGAAAGCTCCTAGATGAGCCCTCAGCTCTACTTTCATCTCAGCCCAGGCACATAGGTGACAGCTTAGAGTAAGTTGAAAGCAAAGAAGAAAGCTCAAAGATGAACTCTCTGCTCCGCTTTCATCCTACCCCAGGCAACGTCCTCAGTTCACGGCAATTGGCTATAAATGCTTTGCACTAATTGATAAGGGGGAATGGGTTGCACCCCAGTCAATATGCAGAGCTCCAGGTAAGGGGAACATTTAAAAGTCTAATATTTTTGCGTCTGTGTTAATTCCAATGGTATCACCACCCACAAGAATAATCTCGAAAAGACTATTTCAATGAGTAGTGATACCCTAGTATTTGGTGTTAAAATGAGTGAGGAAAAAATGTTAGATTTGTTTGATTGGCTTCCTCTCAATCTTGCCTGGAGCCCTGGATATGCTTCACCTGTCTGTTTCACTAACAAAGTTGCAAGCCATCACTGTAGACCCTGCCATAACGGCTAACAAACAGACGTGCTCACCTGAAGAAATCATTGGTCCTGAAAAACATTTAATTAACCACAAAGAACCGCATTCGAAAACTACTGAGTCATTCAAAGATACAAAAACAACAACAGAAAAATAAATAAATACTCATGTTCTATGAGATACTTGTAAATCTACTAAGCAAAGTAACAGCCATTCATATAGGCATTAAATTTAACCAAAATATTTGGCCTGTTTTAACCCATTGCCCTATAGAAAGCCTTTTTACGCCTCAATTTTTTTCCCCCACTGAAGATAATATTTCCAGTTTCAAACATTCATGAATGTGTATCATGAGAAATAATATTTTTCTTCTACTTCTAGCAAGCTGTCTCTAAAGCAGGCTGAAACTGGAAGTAAAACAGAATGCACCCTAGGGCTAGGGTACTTTCTGTTTTACTTTCAACCTGCTTAACTTTGAATCCTAGTCACGCATATGTGCGTCATTTTCAAACAGTGTACCTGTGAGGAGTACACTTGTCCTATGCAAACAGAATTGATCCTGATCAGAGGAGCCCTCTGATCAGGGTCTACACTGTTTGTCATTTTGATATATACAGTAAAAATCAACCATAAAATGTCAAAAATGAACTAGACAAAATTGAAAGCTATAATTGTCCTCTGATCAGGGTCCACACTGTTTGTCATTTTGATATATACAGTAAAAATCCACCATAAAATGTCAAAAATAGGCTAGACAAAATTGAAAGCTATCATTGTCCATTTGAAGTTTCAGGGAGGGAAGGGTTAAAGTGGTCACCTATTTTCAACACTAAATATATGCTATGGGGCAATGGGTTGGCAAGAACTATGCAGAACCGTGCGGACTGACAGTTGGACTGTTCTGTTTGGAGCCACATTGGGTCTGCATAGTCTGTTTAGAACTTTCCAGCATAATTTTTAATATTTGTACGGACCCTTATTCTGACAGAAAGTCCCATTACAATAGTTTTAAAAGTGTTTCAAATGCTAGTTTTAACCCGTGTTTCAAATGTAAATGCGATTGGTAGAATCTCACATTGGTGCTCATTTATTTCGATTATTATTGTTATAATATAAATTTTTATCACATAAACGTGCAACATATAGAGTTCCGTAAATATCGTTCGGCGTACTGTGCATATATTCATACTAATTTTCGAATCACCAACATACTGTACTACTTCGCCGACTATAAATCAGTTTAGAGAGTCCAGACTAAGTTAGATCACCACTAGAGTTTGAAACATTCCCAAATGTCCTAAAAGGAATTTCTCCCGAGCAGTCCCACAATTTCAGGCCGCAAATCAGGCTAAGTAGAGCTCAGTGACTCCAAGCAAACTGTTGTTTTTCAGTTTTAGACGTTATTATAATAATGACGTCACGTTGCAATAATGACGTAATCTTGAAAAAGTAACTAAATGTCAAAAGATCATTTTTAATCAATAAGAACAATTATAGAATTAATAATAATTAAAATTTGAATATGGTATCAGAAAAGAATTTTCACAACACATTGATGTTGTTTTGCTTTATTTTATTTTGATAGGTGTTTTTATCTATTGGTTAAAAGAATACCAAATTCGTGCATTTTCAGCTGTGAATTTATTGAATTCGTTGGATAAAATAAAATGTTGCTGGCCAAGGCTCGCAACATATTATTTATCAAACTCGTACAATAAAATCACTACTGAAAACGCACTCATTCAATATCCTCTATTTATTTAAACACATTGACTGAAATGAACAAAGGTTGTGTCATATTAGATTTGTGAGAAAAAAAATCAATGAAATTATAATTTATGTATCAACATGTGAACGCACGTGTAAGTCTCCAGATCTAAAATAAACAAACAAACATCATTTATTATGCAAGATAAACGCTTTTATTGGCCTTTTAGTTTTCGTCCGCACCCACTGTTAAGCATTGATAAAGAGTATAAAGTTCACACATTGAACAGGGGGAAAAACGTATCTCCCGCTACTCTCCATACAACCTAATCGCAAATGCAATGCAATATATAATGAAGAAAATGATGGATTTTCAAAATAGTTTGTAACCTAACTAAACACTTATTTACTCGTCATCTGTTCTGACTACAATCATTTTGCTATTATATTTTATTGTTAATCACAAACGTGTTTCGCCCTTTCACTGTAAATGGCTCGTTACGTGCGTTTGCAATTAGTTTCGATTCTGATCAGATTCCGCGGGATCCAAGCTCTTAAACTTTCCTGTCAAAGTTTCGTCACTTATACTGCCTTCAATCTAACTTTGAAAAGATATTGCAGACACTAATATTGAAGCAGATGACAATATTGCAATAAGAGGGCAAACATGTAATGGTGAATTGACGATAAAGGTGTTAAGTCTTATATCCATAGCTTGTGTGTAGTTTTGAAGACTGGTGGTTACGTGAAGCACTTTGAAAGTGAGGCAGAATGAGCTTTAATCCTCATCATGCTAAGCACGACTTGGGTAATATTTGCAAACAACCTAGATCCGGATCAGACGCCACATAAGCTGTTTGCCACTCATATTAATATTTTCTCAAACTTAAGGTACTTCGCGCGTGAGCTTATTTTCCATGAAAGGTGTTACGAAACTTTTCATGAAGAATTATACTAGTCAAAGAAACAATGTGTTGCAATTAAGGCAAAATCTACCGATTGGTTTGTCTTTAAGCTCTTGTTTTTGGAGAAAAAACAGAAATTTTGATGACAAAATATTTCTCCAAAATAAATAAATTTAATGAGTGTATGCCTCATGCATTCAGCTGTTCACAACATTCATTACAAGAAATACCAAAAACATTTTGAATGAAGGTGTTCAGAAAAATATTATTAACATTTTAAATTTTCCAAAATGCTGTTTTCTCATTAAAACTTGAATTTCAAAATATTGACTCATTCAATGTATGATTTTCCAATTCTATTCAATAATGCAGTTGATGAAATAGTTTATCAGAAAAAATTAGAAAAAATTACAGTTTGGATTTGTTTTAATTAAAGATTTTCTTCTAAAAAAAGTGGCAATTTTGAAGTTCAGATACAGTTACCTCCCTTGAAAATTTAAATCTGTCATTAAATTTCATTTTCAAGTTATTCATAGACTTGCATTCAAGTTATGAGTGTAATAGTGACAAAAATATGATGAAATAGAATTCGTAATGAAATCTGGATAAAATTTAAGAGCTCCTTTCATTGAAAACAACAGTTATGTACTGTACTGTACTGATATATACACTTAAAATTCTAAAGCATTCATTTCTCCACCAAACCCTATGATATAATATGACCAGGAATGTTCATACAATAGGGTTGGAAGGAGAAATAACAGTTTTAGAATAGGAAATTCCATTGGAATAATGCATGTAAACTGCGATTGGTCTCAACAACCATTCAGCCATACTAGTATCTCTATTTCATCATTGTAGTGTAAATATTACAGGGCTCTAGATAAGAGGGAGTATTCAATTACTAAATTCTTATTTCTATGCCAAACCTTTTGTTATGGCTACACATTAGAATCATCTAGAAAAGATAATTTAACTAACAGTCACCATATTATTATTGCTTGGTAGAAATATAAAATAAAATGTTGGAAACATTTTGTACACTCCTTCTTTTCTAGCGCACTGTATACAATCACATCTATGTACAATCAAACATGTGTTAAGCCACTACTGAATGAAGATTCATGGTTATCATTAAATACAGGTGACAGCTTAATGCAGGGAAAAAATCATGCAGAAGGCTCCTGCATGACTTTTGCCCTACATTAAGCTGCCATCTATCATGAGTAAACAAATAGAGTAAAACCTCTCTATAATGACCACTAAATTTGGTTAATTATTAGGGTGTTTACGATAGGTGACCGCTTAAAGCAAGGTAACACTGAAACAGAAAGCTCCTTTAGGAGCTTTTTGTTTCACTGTCACTTTGCTTTAAGCTGCCACCTCTCTATTATACAATCAATTAGCCTTTGTTTTGGTGGACGTAATAGCAAGGTTTTACTGTACATTGTCTTTTTAGTGGTCACACAAGAAAAGTTTGACTGAAACATGGTCAATTTTATAAAGTTCCCTTAAAATATGTAGTACACTTGTCCACTATCTTTTTAGAGTTTGTCACTCGGCATTTCCCTTCGACTTTCTCACTAAACACTGTTCTGATCCCATTTTCGTTGTCTCTTTTGAAACACTGTTTGAGGGACTTCAATGAAAGGCCACTGCTGGTAATTTTCCTTGCCATAAACTTAGTTATGACTGAATTTTCAACCATGTCATGTAAAGTGGATAATTTTTCACTGGTGATTTTCGAATGATGTACCTTCAATTTTACATATTCCATAGTTACAGAATGATTCAGCACATGACTCAACTGAAGACTATTTACATCTTTGGTATGTTGATATAAAAGACGTAAATTTTCACAGTCTTCAAGAGCGTCATGTGCTTTATATGTTTTATTTAATACTTGTTGAAGGAGGTGTTCTTGTCGATAAGTTTTAAAATCAGGATAATATTGTTTGCACATTTTTAACGTGTCCAAAAATTCAACCACATTTTTATAAATATCATGAAAAACTACACTTTCACATGAGTTGATTAAAACTGAAGAATCAAAACAAGCATTATGGGCGATTAGCACTACTGGCTTTTCAAAATTCATGAGCCATTTCTTAAAACTTATAAGACACTCGATTAATGTTGTTGATGGTACTTCATTTCCGTTTTTATACACCTTCCCACTTTGTACTGAAAGGCCAGTCACTTTGGTCGCCTGAAAAGTCATTGGAACTGTACTGGCTACGTATTGGTTAAATGTTCAACTGGAAGAACATGCAGCAAGCTGGACAATGTTACTGAGGCCTGAAAAAGGAGTTACAAACTGCTAGGATCATGTATGCTGTATTGAGTTATTAAACAGTCAAACCTATGTTTAGCGACTATACAATAAGAACATATGTAGCTTTCTGTAGATAAGTGGCTTTGTATTGCAGGCTGAAAGGATGCTGAAATTCTCCTTTTGGAGCTCAGCACAGTATGTTTATTCAGCATTAGTTAGTCACCTATTTTAAATACAGTCTAATTCTAATTGTGTGTAATTAAACTTCTCTTTACACAGGTTTGACTATAATATTAGATTAAGTTTATCAAGGATAGTGTACATGAACTGATGTTTTCAATTTTTAGGTCAAATTGTTTAATTGTAATTCAGAAAGCCATCAAGATGCACTTTAAAATTACATGTAAAAATATCTGGAAATGATATATGAACTGCTCCACCAAAAACCATCCTTATGGTCTTAAAAAAATTGTAGACACAGTCTAGCTGCTAGTTTCCCTAAGTTGTGTCTAAATAGGATCTCAACTAAATAAAACACCAGTGCTGGAATTCACACAACATTCTTAGACTTGAGGCTCAACAATAAGGCAGAAGCTGGGAGGTACGGTAATCAAAAGTGTAGAGATTAGTCTGTTGCTAAATTTCAGATCAGAGCCAGATTATAATTGTCAAAGAATATTCAATCTCCTAAAATCTACAACAATTTAAGTTAGGTCTAATGGTTGGGGTGTTGGATTTCCGGTAGAACTTGAGAAGGACAACAGGTTCAAGCTCCAGTCCAACCACTAATATCGGTCTATATGTGACCTTTGGTTCTGCAAAATATATCGCTCTGCATTGCTACTGGTACAAATATTTGGTTGGCAATGCACCAGTCAATTGTAACCCTTGATACCCCCAATCGAGAAGTGTAAGGCAATGTGTGGGGCTATAGACAGCATTTATAATAAAAACTTCACACAGTGTCAGGGAAAAGTTGTGCTAATACAAGCTTAGTTTTGGTTATAACATAAGACAGTGCCTTTAACAAGTGGGAAGGTTGGTGGTTACTGAGTAGTGTTTCATTCTATTTCTTTCAAATAAAAAGAAAGCAAAATATTATTTTTCTTCCTATAATATATCTTACTTAAAGATAACTTTGTATTTACATCCCATATGTTTGATGTAGTCTTCCCCTTTCCACAGTGTTGCTTATCTGTATGAACATTTGTCAGGGTTGAGCAGTTTCTACAGTTGATCCTTAGAATGCTCCCGAGTCCAAAGTGCTTCTCTCCAGTTGTATCAATCAAATGCAGCGCCGTCCCACAAGCAATGCATCCCTTTTCCAACTCAAGGGCAATGTGATGCAGGTGTATGATTCGTCTTCCAGATGTCCAGTCAGTGTTAGTCGTCTCTGTCGGTTCACAGTCATTCATGTCATTGTTGTTCTCGTCGGTCTCTAAAAGATAAGAAAAGATTTATAAGATAAGTCAGTTTTTATCAAACATGTTAAAACTAACTTTGAGCTATTGTCAGACATAACAAGATTATCTGCAGATAACAATTAAACAATCTGTAATAAAAATTGGATGTAAGAAACTTGTATGAAATAATATAATCACAAATACGCTGCAAAATTTAAAAATCAGCAAATATTAGGCATACATGTGCAGCAGAGGAGAGAGCGTTGGAAGTATTAATTGTTCAGAACAGGTTGTTCTATTCCACAACAGTTTAGGTGACACTGTTACCAATGATTTATATAGCTGGTATACACTTTATCTGCTGATACATTGAAAAGTCTGAAAACACGTCTGATGATTAATCGCCTGGTTTGTCACAATGTTTTTACTAACACAGTCTGTTAATTTCTTAGGTTTTATTACCACGAATAGGGGTCAGATAGGAATAAATGAGCACAGCTGGCACCAGCCACCTTGAATAAGATCGAGCTATCATATACATTTTAAAAGACATAAGTTGAAGAAATAGTAAGTGGATCCAAATTTCATACTGACCAGCAGCAAAGACAAATAGTTGTGGTACTAAATACAGATCAGATCTGGATCCACCTGTGACTATGGTTAACGCAACAGTATCACATAGTAATGAACACAAGCAAGTATTTACCGTTTCTACTACTCTCCTCCTCCAGTTTGCCATAAGTGTGGTCGTGTTGAATTGTCTGACATCTTGCCTCTTGTTGCCTACCCCTCGAAGACGTTTGTAACCAATTCGACCTTGCTAATACGTTAGAAATCTTATTTTTACTGGCGAACCGTCTGCGAAATCGTACAAAGGCAGCCATGTTTGTTTACAAGAAGGTGCCGATTTGCTGGTACCTACTATAACGTATTTTTCATAAAGTTGGTAACCAGCGTAAAGAGTATCAAAGAAAGACAACTGCAAACCTGCGTCTATAAGGAGGCTAAATTTACACGAACACCGTTTGCATAGTTCGTCCAGAATATAGTTCGTAACACATATTTTATGTGTTTCGTACCTGAAGTACCCACATGAAGAATGTACTGTGGTAAGCACAAGCGGAAAAAGTCTATGTCGCTGAGACGCATTTCCGCTCGCCCGCAAGACGACTTCCGTGAGCCAAAGGCCTTAAAAAAAAAAAAATGTTTTTTTTTTCGCAGACGATGTATTTTAAGCAGACGTCAATTCAGCATGATAAGGGTTAATGCAAGAAGCCTCATATGAGATATATACTTGGGTCTGCATTCGTCCTTACATCTTTCATCGTATCTTTTAAAATTCTTCAATCCAAGTTTGACTACAAATAAAACCTCGCTATCACGACAACAAAATGTAAGATGTGTTGTCTGCATTTAATGCAACTGAATACTAAAGTGAAAAATTGTCCGTATCTGAAAAGGGTGACAACTAAAACAATATGAAAACTAAAACAGAAATTCCCGTAGGAGCTTTGCTGTCCTACTATCATTTTGCTTTAAGCTGACGTCTATACTTAATAATAGGTGAGGGACTTCACTCAATGTGTTAATTCGAACAACGTCTTATCTCGTGACCCGCCTGATGACAGTCACAGGATAAACAGGTGCGACACATGCTGGCTCGTGACTGTATTATAAACCCCTTCACTACCATGACGTCATCAAGTTTAAACAATTGTCGTCTGCTTTTATTTCTTAATTTTTTTGTTTTATTTTGACTGAAGAAATATAGAAATGAGTGTCAAACAGTTTGAATCCTGATCAGTCGCCGCGTGACGCGGCGTCTGATCAGGAGCCAAACTGTTTGCAAAAATCTGTTGTGCTCGTGGTAAGGCAGTGAAGGGGTTAAAGTTAAGTTTCGTTTAACAATTTCCCTCACATGACTTATTTTTGGTGAAAATAGGGCAGAATGTACTAAAGGGTGTTTGTGCTAAACTTTCACTCGGCTTATGCAATGACCTATGATGTTGTGTAAATTCCTTAACTGCCATGACGTCACCAATTTTAAACAATTGTAACGGAGCTACATGTGCTTATGGATTCGATTATCAGAACAATGTTGAAGCATCAAATTCCATGAAAAATACGTACTTATAGCTATTAATCGGTATTTATGTATCGAAAGACATAAATGATAAAGTTAACATCTCACATTAATCTGCGTAAAGCTACAACAAACCAAACAAATTTGTAGATCTCCATTTAATACTTCCTCGTATGGCTATCACAAGGTATTTGCATGCGAGATACAATGTCGGTTGACGATTTATATTATGTATAGTATATAAAACAAACAAAACTCCAGTAAAACCTCGCTATAACGATTACATAATTGTGTTTGTAAGCAAGTATTAAAGCAGCTTACTGCTTAAAGCAAGATGAACGTAAAATATAAAACTCCTTGAGGAGCTTTCTTCTTTAGGGTTTTATTTAAGCTGCACTTGTCTTTTATGCAATCAATTGGCCTTCTATTTAGTGGTCGTAATATGGCAATTTCATTTGTACTTGAGTATTTTAGGCGTGTATATTACTTAAAGCCAATTTCTGAAAACAATAAATATTTCGATAAAATCGATAGGTTAATAATTGCAAACAAAAAGGTAATGTTTTAATACACTAATGCTTAACGATAAACACATAATTCAATATAAGTTTGTAACACAACCCCATTGCACCTCATATCCTTTACCCAGGCATTCAGGATCTTACTTTGCACACATGTTGTGCACTCATTACAATAAAAATGTCCAGATAATCTTAACTCGGATATACATTAACTGGATATTTTCATAATGGAATAAAACACAGAAAAATTTGTAGTTTAAACATAATCTTATTGCCCAACATTTGTACCAGATTTGATATAACAATTATAATGATCATCAGGTAACTTCATAATACAATATACATGCAATGGGTCAGGTTACAAGTTCTTCCGAAATTCGTTATATCCCTCTCCTTGCGAAATTTATGAAGTTAACTGAAAAAATGTGTAAGTGAATGTGAAATTACAATGACAATCTTTTTGAACTGTGAAGTCATTATTAACACTCGGCTCATCTGTTTCAATAATAAACATGTAAACTCATTTGGTACTCTTCATCCATCTTCTATAAAATACCAAACATATGTTTATGACTATTATAATGAAGGTTGCAACATTGATTGTAACCAATGAAGTTTTAAGCGTATCAAACGTTAACCACAAGACCTATCACAACAGGTAATCCATACACCCAGTAGAGGTAAATGTCTCAGTGTGTACTCCCAGTGAAAAATAAAACACATTGGCTGCAGTCAATAGCTTTTATACTTTGGAAGTTATTTTCCGGACAAGCCGGACTTGATCAAAAACATCAAACGGAAATAACTCTAACACTACTGAAGACATAGTGACGAATCGCCTACACTGCATTTGTGGTCAAAGGCATTTAGCGATATTTAAAGTGTAAAGTTAACAGCCGCCAATAGCTTTTATACTTTGGAAGTTATGCAACAGACCATCCGGTTGGCCGGTCGGACAGACAACCAACCAACCGGACGGACAGACTGGCAGGGTGATAGCTCAAGTATACCCAACCCCCTGAAAACAACAAAAAATGAAATCTCAAAACGACGTTTATCGGAGTATCAAAATGTAGAATCGACCATCAAACCCGCTAGTATTAGAAAAATGTTCACATTCTTAATACAGGAGTTTAACTATGCACCACTTTTATTGTTTCCTTATTAAACGAAACTTTTTGCAAATGCAATGCAGTCAAAATTTAAAATGTCGTGTTTTAAATTGAATACGATTGACCAAATAGTTTTTAATATGAAAAGGGCCAGTTATAGACCACAAACTGTGTGCGATGGACTTAAATGTTCTAGCTTAGACGTTTTTAAGGTAACATAGTTTTTCCACTTTTTCAAAATCCTCTTTGTGATTCTTTTTATGTAGGTATGAAGGCACTGGTTGCTATGCCGCACATGTTGTCCTTATTTCTTGCAATCCAAACGTACCCTTCATTACCCCAGTTTGCTCCTGAAAGTAAGGAATAGAAAGTAAAGTAATAGTAATAAAAATACCAAATATAATTAAAGTTTAATGTCAATGTCAATGTCATATTTACATGATACATTCAAAGGGTATGTGGCACTGTCATCCTGAGATATACTTTCGCACCAAACTTAGTATCGTATAGACAGTATTATTTTCAGACATGTTTCTTTCTTTATTGGACATAAAACATAATGCCAATGACACAGTGTCACGGACCAATTCGTGAGATATCTAGCGGCTTTTAACAGAACAGAACAGAACATATGTTGTATTTGACTTAAGCATACAAGCTCATCATCATAACATATATACATAATAACATAAAACTGATGGTACTAAAATTATGAGATACAAGGCATGTTTAACAGAAATATCAACATGGACCATGTATCCCGAGAGTGCTCACCATCAGCACAGGGCTTCTAAGAGTTGACTAGATCTATAAAAATCCTAAGACTTTCAATTTTATCATTTTTAATTTTTTTTAAATGCGATTACTTAAAGCAGGTTGAAAGTAAAGCAGAATGCGCCCTAAGGCGCATTCGGCTTCACCCTCAACTCGGTTTAAGCTACACTCTGCTAGTATAATAATCCAATAAATCAAGCATCGTTTTTCAACGAAATCGTGCATATCGGTTACCTCTCGTAGATACTTTCGGTTTCAAAAACAATCGCCATTTATCGCGTAATATAGACGTTAAGGATATACACCAGCAATTCGTGAGACACCTAGTGGCTTTTAACGAAATGCGATAAATCAAGCATCGTTACTCAACGAAATCGTGCATATCGGTTACCTCCCGTATATACTTTCGGTTTCAAACTATCTTCATTAATCGCGTAATAAGACGTTAAATGCATGAAAGTGTACTTGATAAATGAAAGTACTTGAATCTTGGTAAATACTCTATCTAATAAGGCTAAGTTAATAACCCAAAACTTCAATCAAATTGAATATGAGCGTGAACCCGAGATCACATAGAAAAAGCCGTCGGCTTATTTAGGCCATTGGTATATGTATGAAAGTGCCTATAGTTTCAAAAGAAGCCTTATAACTTATGCTTTTTTTACCATTGTCTTATTATTCACACCTATAGCTTTTATTGTGAGAAGTTTCATCAATTTATTTCGGGCAGATTTTGATTGAGTTAGTGTTTTCATTGAATTGGAGCCGAAAACAATTTAGAAAAATGCATTTATATCGGGCAACAATCCATACTCTTTGCATCATACTTTCAGTGAGCATCACTTTTTAACTGTTTTAATGTTTGTTTGTGCCAATTATTACTTTTAATCATTTTAGAAATGCAAAATAACGCATGCCGACTCTTTGCAGAGAATGGCTACATCATACATTTCAAAAACCCATAGACAAAAAAATACCATTATAACCTATATTTTTCTTTTTGCCATTGTACTTAGATATGTTTGAAGAACCTATTCTGAAAATTTCATAGAGATCCATCGGAGATTTCATTTGGTATCGTATGTCCTTAAATGCATGAAATTGTACTTGATAAATGAAAGTACATGACACTTGGCAAATACGCTATCTAATAAGGCTAAGTTAATAACCAAGAACTTCAATCAAATTGTATATAAGCGTGAACCCGAGATAACGTAGAAAAAGCCGACTGCTTATTTAGGCCGTTGGTATATGTATGAAAGTGCCTATAGTTTCAAAAGAAGCATTATAACTAATGCGTTTTTCACCATTGTCTTATTATTCACACCTATAGCTTTTATTGTGAGAAGTTCCATCAATGTATTTCGGGCAGATTTTGATTGAGTGAGTGTTTTCATTGAATTGGAGCCGAAAACAATTAAGAAAAATGCATAAATATCAGGCAACAAACTATACTCTTTGCATTGATGTTTAGTGAGCATCACTTTTTAACTGTTTTAATGTTTGTTTGTGCTAATTATTACTCTACATCATTTTAGAAAGGCAAAATAACGCATGCCGACTCTTTGCCGAGGATGGCTACATCATACATTGCAAATATCCATAGACAAAAAAATACCATTATAACCTATGTTTTTCTTTTTGCCATGGTACTTAGATATGTTTGAAGAACCTATACTGAAAATTTCATAAAGATATTTCGGGAATTTTATTTGGTCGCGAATGTCTTTAATGAGGTAAAAGGTAAACGCCAGGGTCACAGTGCCCTTTTTGAAACACTCCAACAACCTAAATTGTACTCATACAACACATTTAGTATCCCTAGTTGATGCTTTAGAGGAGGTATCATCCTGACAAGCCATTTCTATAATCTATAATTCGTGTCAAAGGTCAAGGTCAAAGTGACGTGAAAATGTGCGACAGAGTCTGCCATTACAGGATATACTTACATACCAAATGTTTCATGTCATTTGCGTATGTATGTTGTATAGGAAATGTGCTACTATGTTCCGGATAGGTTATGATTATCCAACAATCGCCTAATAGAGATACATAAAGACAAATGAATGCTTGGTGCAGGACACATTCAAGACAACAGGCTTCAAAATGATCTTCTTAAAATATATTTCCTGTAATTTCGTTTTCACGGTCATAGGCGACTTAAGGCGACCTTGCAAATAGTTTTGATCCTGATCAGACACCGAACATTTTGGCGTCTGATCAAGATTCCAAATGTTTTACTCTCGTATAGGATATCTCAAGTCATTCGGTATTGAATTGATAGGACATACAACTGCATTAAAGCAGATTGTTAAAAAAGCAAATCATCTTAATCCCTGCTTAATCAACCTTATTTGAGTTGCCGCCATTTTAACCTCCCGAATCCGAAACCTGTTAGTCCGGGTTTCAGTAGAATTAAGCCCTTATTCTCGCACAATTTGATCGCTTGGATGTAATTGGTTAAATTTGCTACTTAGTCATCAATCTTTAACAGTTGCAAACTGTGTGTATCATAATATAATCAGATTGCGAAAAATATGTAGATTACGTTAGAATTAGCATTACACAGCACACAGCGGAGAAGACAGCTGTTCTTTTCCAACACATTGTGCCAAATATGAACACCCATTGCGAACATGTTGGAGCCTCCAAAATTATTTGAAGTTCAGATTTAAATACATTTACTTCGTCAGTGTTTCAACCTTTATACCTTCTTTGCCGTAAATCTGCTTTCAAATTGCCGTAGTAAAGTTGTTCAAATAAAGATTTATTTATTTACAAACTGTTCGCAAGTACACGTGCTTTTGCGATCGGTAGGCCAATGGTAAAAATATGCGTTTGCGTTTCTTTTGAACGGGAAAGAAGGAATGTAGCAATGTGTCTTACCCCAGCTATTTTTACATATCCAGTAGTCCTGACCGCCGGTACTACCGTAACCAACGAGCTGCAGGGCGTGGTCCAGCTTGGTCTTACTACAGCTGTCACTGCTGTACACCCCACTCCTGTACAGCTGGAAGGATGGTTCGCCAGCATCTATAGCTATAAGTGCTGGCATCTCGTAAACATTTTCCATCAGCGCTTCTTCGTCTCCAGTAGGACTCTGCTTGCCACCATCGATCTGTGGCGACATGCCATGTACATATGATATAGGGATATAGCTGATAATGTATACTTATCCATGATAATGTCAGTCAGCTTTTACTGACAAACGATATAATGAACTATTCAGCACTTAAAATGATTGAGAACGAGACTAGTTACTCTGTATCGTTCTACTTACGATTTGACCGTGTTATTATTTTTACGCCACTTTCACAGTAGTTCAGTCATATAAGGTTATATACAGAAGTACCATGAACTGTCTTTATATTCTAACCTGCAGTACGCAAATATTTGGTTCTAGAGAAAGGCTTGTTTCCATCATTGTACAGTGGCGTTGTTTAATATGTTATAACATATTACATAGTAATACAGCTTTTGGTGTGAGTCTCAGTTCGTTCTCAAGTTTTTAAGTTGTCAGAATTGAGCAAAAGCCAAACGGCTGTAAATCATTTGAGATAAGTGTGAAATCGCTCTCAAACTTTTTATTGGTCAGTCTTTAGCTTTATCACAAATCTGACTAATCAACATTTGGAGAACTACCTCAGACCAACATCAGAACGCTTTATAACCTTGGACTCATGTCATTTGAACATCACACAATGTAGGGAACCAGGTTAGTTGACTACATTATACTGCATATTCTTATATTATATATTATATAGTATAAAATGACTTATCCCCCAACTCTTCAATGAACATACCATACATGTTTTTGTTTTCTTTTTTCTCCCTTTCTTTATTCAAAACGGAACCATAATGATGTTATAATAATCACATTTTGATATATCCCCTTGTTGTATTTAAATACTTGGGTGGATAAATCATATGGTCTGTTCTTAATAACAGTTAACTACTTTAAAAACACAAAGGGTGTGTTTAATTTGTCTGTATTGAGTGTTTACACTTTTTATGTAGGTAGTATTGTTATTCTTTAGGAATATCTCTTTTCTTATGGAGCTACTTGCCAAATACATACTTATACATATTTTGGGTAGAGTATGAGATTGTTATCAAGCTTTTGGTTTGGACAAATTTGAGTATAATTATGCTCAAATGTAAACAATCAAAAGCTTGAGAAACGATATCAAACTTATCTCAAACGCTTAATCAGCAAAAGATTTTTTTACAGCATATATTACCTGGGCAGCAGGCGTACAGGAGTTGTTTCTACAGATGTTGGACGAGGCGGGGTAATTAGCCATGGAACACAAGCCCCCAATGTTATGAACACACTGAAACACGTCATTAGACAATACAGGCTGTGACGTACAACAATCGTGCATCTCTCCAGTGCTCAGTCTCGTCAAGGCGCCACCATGGATCAAGTGATAGCTTTCCACACATTCTGGATAAAATGGTAAACTGATAGTATGCAGTCTCGATAAACTGAACTTTGATATAATTTCCCCTATTTTAAGCCCAACTTTTTCCATGCTGGAAACCGGTCTAATTATGTATATTTGTCAAACAGTGTAGATTCAGATTAAGGGTTTCATAAGCAGCCCCCCGGTCAAGTCAGCACGTCTTTTTACGCCTCAAAACTGAGTGTTTGGCACACATAGTAATTGAGTTATATGTGAAGAAGAACACGGACAGGCGGACGTCCATGATCCCATTCGTGTCCCGTTTGTTTACAGCATATTTTTTATACCACACCAGCTAGAGATACCAAATTTGTTGTATGGGTACATCTGATCGAGCGCCACGTAACAGTTTCAGGTGCATATCAACTGGACTGTGACCTCATTTATAGAAAAAAATTGCACGGAGCATGAATATTTCATTCTGTTTTACTTTCATCCTGCTTTAAGTGGACACTTCAAACCTTCAAAACTTGAAACAGGGTACACGTATGAGAATCTTTATTGTCTCATGCAATAAAATGTACGAAACAAAATGTTTTTTCGAAGATGTATTTACAGTGAATCACACTTATAACGAAGTCCTCTGTACCGTCTTATGTTTTTCGTTATATCCAAATTTCGTTATATGTGGTCCAACAGATGGCGAGTTATTTGATGTTTGATCAGGCACCAACTTTTTGCATGGATGTGACTAGTTTAGCACAAAAGCGTTGATTGGGGGGGGGGGGGGGGGGGGATAACGCTTTCTCCCAAATGTACATGTAGATATATCTACCTGTAGCGGCTATAGACACGGCATCCCCTAGTTGTCCTTGGTTTCTGACAGGAGTTATCGCCCCGTGATCTCTCCAGTCCCAACTTGTTGGGGCAAACTCAAGAAAATTGTCTTCTTCTGCTTGTTCATCGTCACAAACAAAACCGTTAAGTTGTATATTACTCCTCGGAACAATCTGAAATAATACAGCCAAATCTTGATACTTCGAACTGTGTAAATCGATCGTACCAGTATTTCATAAGTGGAATTTCCATAAATCGAACTCGCTTAAATCGAACATACCCGTATTCTAAAGTTTAAACGTGGCTTAGTGGAGGGATACATTTCAGTGTAAACTGAATATTTATCGATTACCGGTTTAAACGAAACTAATGCACTGAGAAAATGACAGGTTTATTGAAATTCTGAGGATTTATTTAAATTTGAATGGCAAACAGTTTAGATACTTCTCTGAGGCCGAATAAATAGGTGTCTGACCTCGCTCTAAACTGTTTGTTGTACGCATTTTTATAGGAAACCCAATATTATTATTATTATTTATTATTATACCAGATTTATATAGCGCTCTTTTCACACAGGGGTTGTGCGTTCAAAAGCGCTTCACATGAAGTTACACAAATGTACCTACAAACAAGAAAAGACAAAATAACTACAATATGATCTAAAATAAACATGAATAAACATATAAAAGACAGCCCCCTAAAAGGCGTTCACATTACTCCCATCAATCAGCAATGAAGCAACCAGCTTCTGATTGTCGACCGATAGAAACAATAGTAGAGCGCCCAAATGCAGGCCGCCAGGAAAAGACAAATAACTACAATTAGATATAAAATAAACATAATAAACGTACAAAAGACAGCCCCCAAAATGGCGATCACGTTACTCCATCAATCAAGAGCAACGAAGCAAATGGCTTCTTTATGCGGACTGATAGAAATAACAGTAGAGCGCCCAATGAAGGCCACTAAACATACAGAAGACAGCCCCTAAAGCGGCGATTGCACTACCTCAACAATCGAGAGCAACGAAGCAAATGGCTTCTTTATGCCGACTGATAGAAACAATAGCAGAACGCCCAATGCAGGCCGCCCAATGTAACATAACTAGGAAAAATAGCATGCGACAATAACTATAGCTGTTTAGTCTTAATTCTATTTTACTGTTTATCGAATCAAGTATTGTTTTCTAAACGCTAAAGAAAACATGTGTTAAATAAAGAACTTACAAACTAATTCAGTGTATACTTAAGTGAATGTGCAACATAATAAATATGTCCTATATCCTAGCGGATGGTAGCTGACGGTAGGCTGAAAGTAAAACAGTGTGTTCCTTAAGGTGCACTATGTTTTACGTTTAACCGGCTTATGTGGTATTTGTCTTTGAAACTAGAACCAGACTATTGGGTAACGGGTTAATTAAAGAGATTTCGAGCTCAAATTAAATCAGTATGTTCTCACAGGAGCTTTTACAGTCGAAAGTCGATACACCGAACTCACTTAAATCGACCTTACCAATATTTCATAAGTTCGATAACTCGATATCCCTTAAGTCGACATACGCGTATTGCTAAACCACGTTTTAACCCTTTACCTGATAGCCTATTTATAGTACTTAAGATAGGTGACTACTTAAAGCAGGTTGAAAGTAAAGCAGAATGCGCCTTAGGGCGCATTCTGCTTTACTTTCAGCCTGTTTAAGCTATCATGTGCTATAATATAGGAAATATTCCCTATAATATATATTCATTACTGATTAAATTGGAACTATTTTCTTCAGCGGATGAATAAATCATATCCGCTAAAAGGCGCTTCTATTGGGGAAAGGGTTAACTTTGAAATATGGATATGTTTGAACTAAAACGAGTTTGAATTATCCAGTCTAACATGCTGGAATGTGGAGGAAAGACCTTCCAAAGAGCATTTTTTAGAATGACCCATAGAAACATTCGTGTTGAGGTATGGCCATACAAAACCCTTGGACGCTTCATAATTGTCTTTCGGCAGATCTGTAATTGGCTTTAATGCTAAAATGGGCTCTATATATTTTACAGATATTGAATCATAAGAGCAAACAGTTTTGGAGATTATACAATTGCTATGCGTCTGATCTGGACTCAAACAGTATGCAAGGGTGCAGAAAACTACCTCACACCATTCAAAGGTCTATAGATCGCTATACCTTACAAATACGTGATGGATATGTAAAAATAGTCAACAAACAACACGTAATTTCAACTTATTTCATCTTTATATCGACGTTTCGGCTTACGCCTTCATCAGGATCAAATATAAAAACAACGGACGTGACGTCACATAGCAACGTTCAGTATAACGTCGCACAATGACTTAAATACGTGATGGGAAATACCCATTCTTTCAAGTTGACATGAAACTTAATGCAATAAAATGGAAAAAATGTCAATTTCGTGAAAATGTGTTATATTAAAAAAATCTGAAAGGCAAACTGTTTGGACCCTACGCATTATAGTGGAGAAAACATTATGCTTCCCCATACGAAACGCAAACGCAATGTTCTAAAATGTAAAACAAACAACACAACTCTTTGAAATTTCTTACACTTGATTTGAACCTGATTGACAAACAGTTTGGAGCCTGATCAGACGCCGGTTAAACCGACGTCTGATCTGGCTCCAAACTGTTTCCAATTGAAATTATAGAATAAGCGTAAACACGTTTATTGTAAAAGAATAACATCTTCTCCACTGTACTAGATGTACGTTTTTTGCTCCGAATAGTTTACATTGCTTTTATGGAAAAATGGCATCTTTTGTTAAAGTAAATTATTACACCTCGCTTTGAGTTACAATGTTAATTTCCCATTGACCTACAGTTAACATTTTGCATGTCTTTTACATCTATCTAAAATTATACTGTCACTCTTTATGATATTCTTTTTGTGACGTCACTCTAAAGGACATTACTTTTTTCTCCGTCCGAAAACGTACTGTCAGCATTGACATGACTTTCGCTATTGGCGATATTAGAACGTTTTAAAATGTGGTAACTTCTAATCAAATTTTGGCATTTTCTGTACAAGTTGATTCCTTTTGTCCATTCCTTAACGATTTGCAACCATTTCGGAAGAGGATATTTGCCACCTAGACAATGTAAAGACGCTGTTTCTTCAATTTACTTATCATAACGTTCTTCTAACTTTCATGTAATATAATTATAAACAATGTGACGTCGTTAGACTGCGACGTCATTTCCCGCGCTACGTACATGTCCGCGCTAAATTGGTATTCACAACACATTTGTTTTTTATAAAATACGAATAAAACGATTCCAAAGCAAGGGTTGATAAGCTCGGTGTCATAAAATAAATATTAGATGTCAGTTTGCGTGACATTCAAATTGTCAACCCTCGAAAACAAGAATGTCACCCTCGGCTACGCCTCGGGGTGACATTCTTGTTTTTGAGGGTTGACAATTTGAATGTCACGTAAACTGCCATCTAATATTTATATAATGTCCTTGTCGATTTATCATCATAGTCTCACCTGGTCGGAAAACTCATTTAAATCCATTTCGTAGGTCCGCTCATGTTTTGAGTTATGATTGACGAAAAGCTGGTAATGTTCAAGCCATATTTGTTGACGGCTGATCTCATCTTCACGTGTCGTATAGACCTTGTTATATTTCAATTTCCATTCTTCCCACTTCTGAAGTGGAAAACCACTGCAGGCAACAATTATTAGTGCGGAGCACAATACAAGAAGCACGTTCATCTTTAACAAGGTATTAGTTATATTGCGATTTAGAACATCAACATATGAAATGGCAAGTGTTAGATCTAGAAGTTATGTTAATCTGTCACTCGGCATTATATACAGTAAACTCTTTCTATTACGACCACTGAAAAGAAGGCTAATTGATTGTAAGATTGACATGTGACAGCTTAAAACAAGTTATGTAGTAACCCTTTCACTGATTTGCACTTTGCTTTCGTCTTGTGTTATTCTGTAACCCTCTTCAAGCAACATAATAAAACTAGTCTTGTTTTGAGTGTTCGTAACAGCAGAGGTTTAGAGTATAGATAACGTAGATAGTCTATTGTTTGTCGTGATATCGCTATTGTACATGTACATGTATTATCACGCGTACACTACGTATACCCACATTCCACCTAAGCGAAGGGTATATTTTTTATTTACAAACAGTGTACGTCTGAGGAGTACACTTTTCCTATTCAAAGAGTGAGCCCCTTGACCAGGTTCTGCATTGTATGTCATTTTGCAAAAATAATTAAAAAGTATAAAACAGCCCTAATTGGTGAAAAGATTGGTAGGCTTAACTGTTTGACTTGATAGCTCAATGGTTAGAATATTGGTATATATAGTAAGCCGAAAGTCAAGGGCTCGAGTCCTAGTTGAGTTTACACCTTGTTAAACATGCATGAAGATTTCTGCATAATTTGTATTGTGCATATCTTTATTCTCCAAAAGCATGTATTAACCCTAACAATACTGTTATTATATCTGCTTCAAATATGTCGTCTGCGAACAAACACAATAATCAGATTTATGCTTTTTTAAACTGAAGAAAAGTTGAATATGAGTGACAAACAGTTTTGATCCAATGCAGACACCGCGTTACGCGTAGTCTGATCTGAAACTAAACAGTTTAGAAATGTTAGCCACTCCACACTTAGCATGATACGGGTTCAATAGATTGCGTACATGTAAAACATAAACTCGTTGGATTTACAGTTAAAATTAGTTTTTACATCAGTTGGCTCTCGATCTATATAAGTTTGATATTAACCCCTGCACTGCCTTACCCCGAGTACACTTGTAATTTTAAAACAGTTAGGATCCTGATCAGACGCCGCGTAACGCGGCGTTTGATCAGGATACAAACTGTTTTTCACTCATTTAAATATTTCATAAGTCAAAATAACTAAATATTTAATTTGAGAAATAAAAGCAGACGACAATTGTTTAAAAGTGATGACGTCATGGAAGTGAAGGGGTTCAGAAATTGAAATGATTCAACCGAAAACTATTTGTAATTTGTAAAGATGTCGTCATTAACTCTTTCGCTGCCAAATCGTCTGCTTCACTTGTGTTGTTGCAAGATCGTTTCACAGTAAGTTTCAATATACAATAGAACTTCGATATCTCAAACTCGCTTAACTCGAACTATCCGATATGTCGACACGTGAACTTCATTATTTCATGCTCGGTTATGTCGAACATACCCGTATTTCAATATTGAAATACGGGTATGTTCGACTTAACCGAGTTCGAGATATCGAAGTTCGACTGTAGTATGACTTAAAACACGTCGATATACGTGTCAACCATTTTGGATCCTGTTCAGAAGCCGCGTTAGCGGCGTTACACAGCGTCTGGCCAGGATCGAAAATGTTTGCAAACGCGCTTTTTGACGTCATTAGTGAAAGGGTTCAAACCCTAATGGTCTTAGGCCTATGTATATTGTAGTAAATACATGTTACAGTTTAGTGTTGGCTGGAAGTAATACAAAAAACTGCTAAAAGGGGCTTTCTGTTTTGTTGTTGTACTGTATTGAGCAGGCATGTGAGTTATATACTTTATTTCGCAAGTAATGTAGACCTACATTTCTTTTTCGTTTTGATTACAATTTAATCCCTTTATTTTAGTTTAGTTTCAATTATTTTGACATGGAAACATTGGGTTCTTTCAATTATCTGGCCCTTAAATACACTCCTCAAATAAACAAACTATTTTGAAATTTGGTTATTTTTACAATGCAGCTGAATAAACGCCCCTACTACTTGTGACAATCGATTGCACTGGCCATATATATCACTTATAGAAGATAAAACCAGTTACCAGTGAGACAAACTTGAATTATAATCTCCCTTTACTTAAGAAAATAATGAATTTATATCAGTCTTTTATCGTACACTAGAGCACGGGTAGGAGTTGTGATACGTAGTAAATATATCACGAGACCGAAGGTCGAGTGATTTATTTACCAGCATCTCAACGACTAGTTGTTTAAAACACTGATATGAATTTATTTCATATAACACTGGTATGAATTTATTACTTCAATTATAACACTTTAATTTAACCACAATTTGCACTGACGCAACGGCGCTACATTTCTTGTCGTACGCATTTTGGAAGCTATATTACGTTTTAGATGTATTTAAATAAAATTTAGAGAGGGGCTTTATGAGTTGTTTGAAATGGAAGAGAAGTTACGATAATAAGATAATAAGTGTTTCATATAGCCCCTGCTTACGGTGCATACTCCGTGATCTCTTCGGAACATGGTCGTGATCTAATGCATCGTGTCACATGCATATATTTTGTTCAGATTATGTTTTTCTAAGTTGAAAGAGTTTTTATCTTAGGAAGCCACGCGTTGAAAGACACTAACTACCTGAATGATAAGTCGCTACTGAGGGGTAGTGCTGTTTAACATCTATATTTAAGTTCTTGGTTAAGAGCATTAAGTCCATGCACTGCATGATCCCACTAAATAAGTATCATCCCTCTAGAGCGACACTGGACCATGCCTCATCCGAGGCAGATGGTGGTGTACAGTGGATCGAACGTAATGCAGAAAGCTCTTATGGGAACTTTCTGTGTTGCTCTTGTCTCGCATTACGCTTCCACGTTTCTTTTTTGAGATCCTTATTCACCTTGAATGCTGTGTCTTTGTTGAGGGGTACTACTGATAACATCTATACACAGATTCTTGTTTAGGAGCAATACATCTCATACATTTGTATCATTCTTGTACATATATATTACTATCCCTCTTGAGCGACACTAAAATTATGCTTCATTTGTGACTTCAAACTGTAGGTGAAATTAATACAGAAATATTCTGTAGGAGCTCTCTGTGTTGGTCTTGATCTGCCTTAATCAGTTTTGTTTTATATCTTAGTTCATTCTGATAGGTCGCTGTTGAGGGGTAGTACTAAATAACATCTATATTGCAGTTGTGTCTCAGAGCATTACATTTCGTGTATTGTATTGTCCTATCAATAATATGGTATGGTCCCACTGAAAGCAGGCCTCACATTAGGCAGGTGGTCGTCCACTGTAGGACGATGGTAGTGCAGTAAACTCCTATTGAATCAAGTAGCGAAAGTAATACAGAAAGTTCCGGCAAGATCTTTCTGCGTTGCTGTTGTCTTGCAGTGTCACTGTGAGAAGTCACGTGGTCTGTTAACATTCATATTCATCCTAAATGGTCGGTAGCTGCTGAGGGATATACTATGTGCACAGATGATTGTATATATTAAGATCTATGTGGTTTGGATACGTCCAGCCTCAGGAATTATAGTGGTATTAGATATTCAGTTATGTTTGCTAAGTCGGACAACAGAGTTCATACAATGATATTGTCATGTATACTTTATATTTAATCCATTGTATCATGTAACAAGAAACATGTATATGTTTACGTTACTTATTAAAATGTTTTGAATCTTGAATCTTGAATCTTAATACGTTGTTTGTGAATATGGTGCAGTTGATAAACTGTTTGTTCGGTTTTTATTATCTGTTTTGTTTGATTTTTCTGGAAATGCTGCAATGTGTGTTGCATACATGTACCTTGTTAAGATGATATATAATATTATTTGTTTTCATTGCTTTTGGTGAGCTGTGATTGGCTGTATTTTTTTTCATATCCCCCCTTATGAAATAAAATATTTAGGCCACGCCTTACCTGGACTAGTTTCTCTTAGTCCAACTGATCATCCTCAAGCGCTGCATGAAGCGGGACGCAAAATGACACCATTTTCGATGACGTTACAATAAACAACGTCACGTTTTGGCGGTGAATATATATGGCGGAGGGGCCACAACCTTCGGCTTAAAATTGATAAAGATAATAAGCTCTCATGTCAGATTCTCTGTTTAATTTCCTTTTTACATTCAGTAGCAATATCAAAATATAATTAATAATAGTTTTTTTGCATGGAGGTTTAAAAAAAAGACCATTGTCACATTGTATAAAAACGGAAATCTATTCCTTAAATGGAAAGAAAACTCGACTAGGGAGAACCAACTATAATTATATGTTTGCAAATAGTATACATCCCTCTATCAGACGCCGGGAAATACGGCATTTGATCAAAATCAATACCGTTTTTGTACATAAATGTGATCAAAGTGCCTGTTACCGGAATAATCTATATTTTTTTAAAAATTAAATGCGGTGACTGGTTTTGCGCCAAACTGTTTGCAAAATGGTCAGTCAGGTCGCGATATACATGCAAAGGGTTGGAATAGTTAACATGTTCGCCCACAATGTAATACATGTATAACATGTATCTTCAGGTAAGGGTGAGCTGAGACTTTTCAATGATTACAGTCAAACCTCGTACAAACAAGAGGGTCATGAATGCCCTTAATCGCTTACCTCTTGTCCCGTGGTTACACTCATGGTAACATTAATATTGAGCAATTGGTTCGGTAAAATGATATTTTGTATCCAGCTTTCACTATAGCCATTTAATAAATTTTGTAGATCACGAATGGATCAATTTTGTACAATTATTGATCTTTTAAATTTTCATTATAAGCCATCATATGAAAATTTGTCCCCAACGACTGGCGACCATGGTTGTTTAGCCAGTAAAATTATTTAAACATTCTTGCAGAGGATCGCCCATAAATTATTTGTGTAATATTATCCTTAATCCAGACCAATAGTTTCAGAGAAGAAGAGCTTATATAAGGCAAACTTACACCTCCAACTGGTGGCCATGTTTTTAGCTAGAAAAATGATTTCAAGAAATCTGATAGAGGGTTACATAGAGGATAACTGGGGTTTTTTTCAGTATAAGATCGAAATTTAATTCATTGAGTGAACAGCAGACGTTATATTTTCACGAGTGGCGAAGCCACGAGTGACAATATAATAGACTGATGTTCACGAAATGAGCTAAATTCGATCTTACAATGAAAAAATACAGTTATTCTATTTATTTATGCTTTTAAACGATTTTTGGAACTAAATTATTTTGTCAATTGAAAGCAAAAGTACATGTTTTACCAGATGTGGAGCTCTTAGTTTATATCGAACACCTCTTCGTCACAATTTGCCGTACAATGACGTCACTGATTTATTGATTTGACATTATCGGAATTACGTCATTGCTTCCTATCTTTGATTCGTGTTCTTCCGTTGAATGGTTCCCGACAAATCGGGGGCCGGAATTATTGACTATGATTCTTGGGGAACTCTACGGGGAAAACTCATAATAGAAGCACGCTTGACGAAAATCCCACTATTTGAAGCTGTGAAACTATTAAGTGATAATCCACTGCTTTTTCCAAGTAATCCACCGAAAAGTATAAATAAATATTTATCATGTGTGTTAAATCACTTATAAATTTGAGAAGCGGTTTATGACAAGAATATTTTTAAAGATTTTATTATAAAGCCATATATTGAAAATATGTCCAACCGTCTTGTGGCCATGTGTTTTAAGCTAGGAACCTAAGTTGGAACCCTGACACCAGTTGATGGTACATTGTAATATCAATTCCGAGAAATATCTTTAAATTCTAGATACACATTTGTGGCCAGTTATTGCTAAAAACTTCTTAAATAAACCCTACATCTTCCAAGAGGACAATGCCGCCCCTCATAGATCTAGACTTACCACCGAATGGAAAAGGAACAATAATATACCAACAATGATGTGGCCAGTCCAAAGCCCAGACTTAAAACCCCGATTAAACGCAAAAATTCGAATGTCGTGTTAGCCCCTTTTCCTTATATACAAGTTAAAAAAAGTAGAGTGGGTAATAGCGGAAAGGCCGGTTATTTTATTGCGAAATGTATTCTCTAAAACTTTAAGTTTAAACAAGTCTAAACAATTTTAAGGACATTTACATACGTTAGATTCCTTTAATCACGAGTCGCGGCAAGATTGAAATAATGGTTTGAACCCATTTTATCATAGCCCTGTTTTTAGTTTTGAAGACATGTTTGTACTAAATGCTGGTTAAACGTAAAGCAGGGTGCGCCGTTCAGACCCATTTTAAAGTACCATTAGCTAGGGTATAGAAACAAATCTTAGTTTTCAAAATTATGACTCTATAAAGTGAAACTATTTTCCTCAGTTGAAGAATGAAGAACGTTGAAATTAATACAAAGGCGTATTTAAGGGGCCATGATTACCGCGGACAGATTAATGTGATCTTATCAGATCTTGAGGTCAAGTTTAACATCTGTGTTGATTGTAAAAGACCGTTGAAGACTTTGATATTGTCTCAATATAGCGATATGCATCACTATTAAAATCGCGGTCTTAATCATGGACAAATCGTGGCGATCCTCCCTGTCAGATCTTTTCAGATTTTAAGGTCGGTCAGAGCAATCTTTTTTTTTCATATTATATAAAATAGTATAAAGTCATCAAATTGCTCGTTTCTAATATTTTAGCAAAGAGAAGCATGTCCAAATACAAGTCACCGTGCGGTGGACCGGGGTAGTTCCACTGGGGCGTTTCTGGACACTAGAGATCAGATCGTTGCAAATCGTTGTCCAATCGTGACCTTATTGCATCCAAGTGTAACCAGTCGTATCAGAACGTATCGGCGCGCATCATCTCTCACCGAAAGCTGAAACTTCAGAATATTTCCATAATCAGCTACGAATGACCAATCATGGGGATTCATAAAGGATTGTAACGCAGTGGGAACATATCATTAAAAACAACCCTAAGGACGAGTATATTCGTCATTTACAATCAGTGTACCTGTGAAGGGTACACTGGCTCTATTCAAACAGTGAAGATCCTGATCAGAGGGCTTTAAACATTGATGTAATTGCCAAACTGTTACCATCCTCATCAGACACCAAATAACTCGGCGCAAAACACAAGGTTTCAAACAGCTTTTGCTGTTGCTAATGTTAACGTCCCGCCTAAGTGCTAGAAGGCAGAGCTCAAGATAAGGGGAGTATTTCAAAAATTTAAATCTTTATTTCTGCTTTAAACCCTATGGTGTCACTACTCATTAGAATCGTCTCGAAGACACGATTCTAATGAGTAGAAACACCATATGATTTGATGCTAATATGAGTGAGAAAATGTTGGATTTGTGCAGTTTACTCCCTCTTATCTGGAGCCCTGTAGAGGGTTCAAACTGTTTGCAAAGACATGTACTAGTGTATCATGAATTGACAATGAAGAGGTTATAAATAGTTTTATTGATGATAGTATATCGTTCAGGGTATCATCAGATATACGTCATTAAAATATTCATTTACAATTAATTTGATTGAAAGCGTACTAAATATCATCTAAAAGAATACAGTGGAAAATCTGTTATTCTTTCCCAATAAACACTGTTACGCTAAAAACTATTATTTTCCATTGCAAACAGTTTGGAGCCAGATCAGACGCCGGGTAACCCGGCGTCTGCTCAGGCACCAAATTGTTTGCGACTCAGATGAAAATAAATAGTCAGAATTGTCTAAAAATTGTCTTTTTCTACATTTTATTGCATAGCGTTTGCGTTTTGTATGAGTTTAAACGGGAAATGATAACGTCTTCTAAACTGTACATCAATACGTAAATGACAATTCTAGTTTGTGGCTAGTGTTAGAAGTGTTAAAAATGATGCTGATTTTAACCTTTTCATGATCAAATTATTCGGGAGATTTTACCCTTTCACCGCTTTATTTTCATCTGCTACATTATTGTTGTCTGCAAAACACGTTTCAAAGTTAGATTCAATGTTGTATGACTTAATAAATATCGATAAGAGTGCATAACAGTTTGGTTCCTGATCAGACGTCGCGTTACGCGGCGTCTAATCAGGACTCAAACTGTTTGCAAACACGCTTTAAAGAGTCATTGAGAGTGAAAGGGTTAAGAAAAAAATAAAGGCTTTAATAAACCGTCATTTACATGTATTTATTTACAAATGACAAAAAGGCATATTCATATGAGCTGTGATCAGAAGTAACCTAACAATATAGTAGACTTTATTTTTTCGGCGGAGCTGACTGTTTTCTATTTAGACACACTTTAATATTTGGCCACACATTTCAACCAATAATATTTGATCAGAAATTTAGAATTAAGAGCACCTGTTGAAACTGAATAGTCTGATTGGATAGTAGCCAGGGCTCCAGATAAGGGAATTGTTTCAAAACTTAAAATCTTTATTTGTGCATTAAACCCTGTGGTGTCACTATATGTGTCGTACATATGAATTGTCTCTTCAAGACAATCAAAATGAGTGGTAATACCATAGGGTTTGGTGCTAAAAGAGGTGAAAAAATGTGATTTGTTTAGTTTACTCACTCTTATCTGGAGCCCTGTAGGCTGGTTTATGTCCCATTACAGTTTTACATGATGTGGACTGTGGGTGTAAAATTTAGAGATACAGGCTGTCTGTTTACTACACTAGGCCACAGAATTGACAAAATTATGCTATGATTTGAAATCTATTTATAGATATACAGAGGAAGCTAGGTGTTTCATAATTGTTTACAACCAATTTGTTTTAATTGTTAACTATTTGTACACATTTGCCATACATTAAAAGCAATATTTTATATATGAATAGCCTCAAGTGAGTTAAACACAATTGTGTTGTTTCATCATTATTTACAAGAGTGAAGTACAGTAGATTGTTGTATCTGTACATTTGTGTATGCTATAGTTTGTTTCAAGAAACTCTATGAATGGAACAATAGATTAATGTGAGGATCTCCTACCAGTAGCTAGGATATGAGTTAAATTATTGTTTTGTTTTGCATTTCTGTACATGATAGTTTTGCATTTTAAATAAAAGTTACTGTTTCAATTGAATACTTGTATTTTTTGCTTTTCAATCCAAGATATATATTCTTTGAAAACCTCAATTTAATTCAATTTTGCACACCCACCTATATAGCCTTAGTTCAACCACTCATTCCGCCGAATATCTTTTTTAAAGATATTTCTTGTTCGAAATAAAAGCATTCGTGTTAAAACAAAATATTTTGTCCATTGTAAAACAATTTGGAGTCTGATCAGACGCTGAGTAACCGTAACGAGGCTCCAAAGTATTGCTGTTGAGATTAAAACAAATCAATAACATCTTTAAAACGTTGTCAGTTTCCACATGTTCTTTGCGTTCAACAACGAATAACATTTTCTTCTCCACAGTATTACATGTCATGATACGGGACCATATTTCAATTTATTAAATTTTATTGACCCCATCACTGCCTAACCCTTACCCAATGGTAATTTGCGAACAGTTTGGATCCTGGTCAGACGCTAGGATTCAATCTGTTTAACACACCTTCAATATTTCTTCAGTCAAAATGCCTAAACTTATACTTGAAAATAAAAGCAGCCAGATGATAATTGTTTAAAATTGATGACGTCATAACAGTGAATGGATTAATGTTAGTTTTTAGTGAAACTAGTTCACGTTAGGTCGTGAACATAGTATGATATGCTACTAAATGTTTAATGTAAGGTTACGGTCGTTATCACATAGATAGTTTTTAGTGAAACTAGTTCACGTTAGGTCGTGAACATAGTATGATATGCTACTAAATGTTTAATGTAAGGTTACGGTCGTTATCACATAGATAACACATTTCATTGTCTGTTCACCCTGAAACTTTAAACGGACAAAATCCAGTTTCCAATTACGCCCAGTCAATTAATGGATATAGTTTAGTGTTGTTTTCTGCAATAGAATGAAAACTAACAAACAGTGCATACCTGATCGAAGGACTCCTCCGGTAACCAGCGGATCTAGGTTTACATTGTTTGCTTATGACACGTGTACTCATTACAGGTACAGTGTTTGTAAATTAGAAGTATACTCGTTGCTATAATTCAATGTGTTTATCCTTTAAAACTTGAAATATGAGACTGCTTTATCTGATCAGATGCCTATTTGTACACATAGATGTTTAAATGACATTATACGATGAATATAATCTATGTATCAGAACTGAACAATGTATACAACAAAAGTGCATAGACAATGAATATGCAGTATCTAAATACTTCAAGTATACTGAAAACAATTTCTCAATCACACAATTACTCAGAACTATTTACAGTACTTTCTCTCTCTTCTGCAAACAATATATAAGGGGCAACGGGGTTCTTTTACGGAAAATGGCTGTTTAAAGTATGAACATTTCTAAAGGAGATGATCGTATAGTTAAGAGAACGATAATTGCATTGGTGGATTGCGCATTTCAGAAATGTCTAACTGTATATATTTTTTATAATTGAAATTCCCTGTGACCACTCAACTGTGCCTAAACTAGGCACAAGGGTCTACTCTACGTGAAACCGTCAGTTAACCCAGTAGCCATGAATACGCCTTTTTACGCCATTAATTTATCCCTCCACTGAAGAAAACAGCTCCAATTTATACAGTCATGAATTTGTATCATAATTAACAGTTTCTATATTCTAGCAGATGGTAACTGAAAGCAGGTTGAAAGTAAAGCAGAATGCACCTTGAGGCGCATTCTGCTTTACTTTCAACCTGCTTGAGGTGGTCACATATCTACCAAACTACAAACAAGCTATTGGGTAATGGGTTAACTCTTCACTCTTCATTGATCAAAGCATGCAAACAGGGTATACCAAAAGTAGACTCAATGTTAACACTTTACCCGATAGTCTGTTTTTTAATATGACAAAAGTTATAAAAAATTGTATTAATATAAAAAGCGTACACACATATTTACATAAATGCAGACATACATAATGTAGACACACATACACTAACTCATACAGGAAAGAGACAACTCCACGCGGAAATACTTGTAGACAAACACATGTCCGCATATCTATAAAAAGCGCTCACAGAATCAAGTCATACTCAACACACAGTTATTAACAAATTATACTTGTTGTACGAACTGCCGTTCTCAAAATTCAACGAACGTTTCCTGGTTTGGTAGTGTTCTCTGTCTTGTTCAGTTACAAGCAGGTAACATTCTGAAAATATAGAAATGTTAGTTACAGGTAAACGCTTCAACATTTCTACTTCCGTTGCTTTTACTGCTACTACTACTACTACTACTTCTACTACTACTACTACTACAACTACTGCTACTACTACTACTACTACTACTACTTCTTCTACTACTTCTACTACTACTTCTACTACTACTTCTACTACAACTACTACTACTACTACTACTACTACTACTACTACTACTACTACTACTACTACTACTACTACTATAAAGCGACCGGGTTCAGTCTGAAATCGTGCACAGCTTTTGATTACTAGTACTACTACTACAACTACTACTACTTCTACTACGTCTAGTACGAGAGTAACGGCGGGTATTATCGACCTCTTAACAATTGAGATCCGGTGGTGAAGAAACAAATGTTATTGATTTAGTGTGCCCTACCCTAAAAATTACAGGACCAATTACCGTTGTTTGACAGTTCTTTAATATTGCTAAGAAATGACTGGAGGACACAAACAACTGGTGTCGGCATTCATCGACCGCCTTCGGATTTATCGTCCAACAAAACAGTTCTTTCAAAACAAAGTTTCCATATCCATTAAATCTATCTTTACATCTCAGATGAGCAGATACATTTGCACAGAAGCCCTTTACTACAAAATATTTTTATCTGGTCCAAATCACGTTGTCACGCGGGACGCGAGATCGCCGCCAATTGGGAAGCTGAATCTGAGATCGTGCACAAGCTTTGATTTGTCAGATGTGAGCATTCTGCTCTAATTTGAACAATAATAAGCTTTAGAAAAATATCAGTCTCAATCCAAACTCTTTACATGGCATGGCTGCCATGCTGTTTGGCTTCGTCTGATCCAGAGCCAACTGACCGTTCTTTCTGTAGCTTTTCCAAGAGCATGGACTGCAGTTCTTCGCTGTCTGCCTTGTATGCCCACTGCTCCCATCAACGCCCATACTGACTGTGATGGAAAGCCTCTATACCAAATATCTACTGGTAAGACCAATTTCTTCCACCTTCTTTCCCTGTAACTGTTTGCTAGGTCATGGTATGTTGCCTTCTTCAGTTCGAACGCTTTCTCTGCTCTCTCTTCCCTTGCTTTGGAAATTTTTACCAGATGACTATGTCTGGACCCAGTATGTGTCAATGTTTGGAATGAAATACATGTACTACATCAATATGATGGCAAACGATAACATCTCCGCCGCTTTTAAGTATGGATACTCTACCGCTAACAATGTATTATATTCACTTATATATACATGTACCTATACTCAATTAAACAAGAGCCCCATGGGGCATATTTCGCTCACCTGAGAATAGCTGAAAAAATGGAGATAATGATTTATGTCCAGGGCTGACCTAGATATGCAACAGACTGGAATCATTTGAACAAAATATGTGAAGTTTATTTAAAAGTGTCACAATACCGAATATAAAAGCTCTGGCAATATTAGTGTCAGAGAAGAAGACGTTTGAAATTTCTCTATATAACTCTATGTAAAACTGTGACCCCCGGGGCAGGGCCAATTTTGACCCATTGGGCATAATATGAACAAACTTGATAGATGACCTGTAGGCGATGCTATGTGCCAAATATCTAAGCTCTGGCCCTTGTAGTTTCAGACAAAAGATTTTTAAAGTTTTCATTGAAAAAAAATCTACTTTTAGCTCCTGTGACCTAGTTATGTAACCGACCAGAACTATTTGAATAATTTTGGTATAGGACATCTAGAGGTGTAACCATGCCAAATATCAAAGCTCTGGCCATATTAGTTTAAGAATGGAAGACGTTTGAAAATTTCACTATATAACTCTATGTAAAACTGTGACCTCCGGGGCGAGGCCAATTTTGACCCCAGGGGCATAATTTGAACAAACTTGATAGAGGACCTGTAGATGATGCTACCGGTATATGCCAAATATCTAAGCTCTGGCCCTTGCAGATTTTGACAAGAAGATTTTTTAAGATTTCCTTATTTTTTCACTTTGATTGCCAAGGCAACCAGAGTTATGCATTGTTTTCAATTCTTTGAACAAATTTGAAAAAACTTGACCCAAGAAACATTTCTGTAAAGTTTGGTTGAATTCTGTCAAGCGGTATAGGAGGAGCAGTGATTTGTAGCAATTGTTAACGACGACGGACGACGACGGACACAGGGCCATCCCAATAGCTCTCCTTGATCCTTTGGCTCAGGTGAGTTAAAAAGAAAAGGTTCACTTTGGTTTCTGTAATTATTCATTGATTTGTTTCTTGAAAACCTATGTATTTGGTTCCAATATTTATATCAGTTCACGAACAATATGGCAGTTATTTCAGATTTAGACATGCGGTCGTTTAAAGTGGATGTTTTTAAACGAAAAAAGACAAAGTGTTATATCAAAGTTGCAAAGTAACTCTGAGAATCAGACTGTGTTCAGTTGGTGATTTTATGCCTGTTTAGTTGTAATCTTATGATAATTTTTGTCAGTATCGTATGTGTCCATCTTTGCACATGATGCAAGCGGCAATGAGACATCGCGTAGACCTTACGTGGCCTCTAATAACGACGTCGGAAATGAAACGTTGTCCTATCCCTGAGTTAGGTCATTTGCAAGGTCCGTAAGATCTTTTCTCCTAAAACCCCGCGTGCGAGCATCATGGTGACTACGAATATTATTAGACCTATCACAGCTATCAGAGTAAATACACGGGTCCACTACTGTCGCCCCAAACGGGAATGACGTCATGATCGCTGCAGACGAGCCGCCCAATGACTTGCTGTCAAGGTATGTCCCACAAAGGGTCCCCTAGCCAAGATTGGTGTCCGAGCTTGCCGGATGCAATCCAATATGGTATTTCTGCTAATACCATGCCGTCTTGCAGTACTTGACGCTATTACCAAACGACGCCGAAGAGACGTCAACGTAACACATTCGTTTGTTGTCCTGCTAATCTAGGTATCTGTGAAATGTCTGCGGCGATTGTATATTGAAAACGTTTTCGCATCCGAATGATTGTGGTTCTTAGGTATCCTAACGTCCTACTAACGTAAGTGACGATATAGTTATGAAAAAGCATCGCAAATACTCTAATTTGCCTATTTTCATTCAATCTCAGCAAGCACGTTGTGTTCCGATGTGAAGTAAAATGTGGGTTTTTTTTCATTGTAAAAGGCATGCGAATTACACTCATTCACGTTTTCAATGGCATGTTAATATTCCTTCAACTGCACGTGCAAAGCATGCAAAATAACGTTTTTCTCAATAAACTAAAAATCTCTTCATACAAGTAGTAGATTTTGTTATCGATGGTTGGCAAATATACGTCTTCTAGATATTAAAATATTTGAAATTAAAAACAGCACAGTTTCTTTTTAGATTTAATAGAAAGCGTCGTAAGTTACAAGTTGCTTTTGCAGGCTGACCCAGTACAGCGTTAAAACTTATCTGCCACCCTATATCTTTAACTGAGGTAACCTAAGCAAATCTATGTTTATGTACCTGAAGAAAGACATTCTTTTGGCTATTATTGAAAAAATATATTTCATTCCACAACCAGCAAAGCTATAAAAAGGGATTGCTCTATATGTTAAGGTTCCTCTTTTTGGACTAAATATTCGTCTCATTGTGCTAGCATCCTGCACAATCAGTAAAGCTATGCCCAGTACGGAATTGTTATATTCTCTGGAGATATTTCACTTTGAGATGTGAATATCTCATCACACTATAGACTCTTCAAATACTGGAGACATGTGACCATTTAAAGTAGGTTGAAAGTAAAGCGGAATGTTAATTTAGGTGCATCTGCCTTACTTCCGGTATGCTTTAACAGGGCTCCAGATAAGAGGAGTATTTGAAAACCTAAAACCTTTATTTCTGCTTTCAAACCTATGGTGTCACTACTCATTAGAATCGTCTCGAAGAGACGATTCTAATGAGTAGTAACACCATAGGATTTGGTGCTAAAATGAGTGAGACAATGTTAGATTTGTTCAGTTTACTCCCTCTTATCTGGAGCCCTGTTTAAGCTACCATCTGCTCGAATATACAAAATATTTCTTATTGTGCATGTTACTGACTGTATAAAGTGGAACTGTTTTCTATGGTGGATGAATAAATAAAAGGAATAAAAATGCGTATTTATGGTGTATCCTGTCACATTTCTTTTTCTCTACTGCACCCTTTATAATATACCAGAAATACTTCCGCAGACGTTGGAAGTTCATGTATACATGTATCCGACATTGTGACTTACTAGGCCCGGAGAACGAAATTGACAATTGTTTCTTGTCAACTTCACCCGTGACCGAGCGTCTTCATGTTGGTTCTTTAACCTCGAATACAACGGATAGTTAGTGGTGGGCTAATTAAATCACCTCGCAGTTTTCCAATATTCATTTCATTTGCGGGTTTGCATGTGAATTCAGCTTATCCTGCCTCCTTTCAAAGCTTTAGTCAAGTGCAATTTAAGCCCTTTCAAGTTGTAACAAATTTTCTCACAGTGGCACACAGTCATTTATGTTCAATACCTAACGTACGTGCCTGTCGATTTCTCACTGTCCGTCCTTGTAAACCTTTCGTCCTTTTCTCTCTAGAGTTCTCTTGAGTATGTTCTTCTGTTTTGTTCAGGGCTGCCATAAATTGATGATAAAAATCCTAAGATTTCAAATTTCAATTTTTCAGACGAAATTTTACTAACCGTACCATTACCCTATATTCTTTTTCTTGTTTTGAAGACACATGACTGCTTAAAACAGGTTGAAAGTAAAGCAGAATGCGCCTTATGGCGCATTCTGCTTTACTTTCAGCCCGTTTTAAGCTACAATCTGCTAGGATAAAAATCCGAATACTTAGGGAAAATCCGGAGAAATGGCAACCCTGTTTGTGTCCTAGCTGATATGATGATAATGATTATGATGATGGTTTCTAAGAAGGATTTACGTCCACTCAAAGCCATATAATTATGCTTCATCCCATTCTTGTGGTTCTGGAGCCCGTCTTACGAAACATCGTACGACAAAAACGGTTGTAAGTCAAAACTTTAAAATGCATCAAACCCTTATATTTCCATCTAATCCTGTCTTGTGATATCATTTTGAAATCATCCTTTCAAACCAATTCCAAAGAGATGTCACAATACAAGATTCGATGGAGAAATAAATAATAATTTTGAATTATAGAAGTTGACTTACGACAATATTTTGGTACGACGTTTCGTAAGACGGATCCCTGGGGCCCGTTTTACTAAACTACTTACGCAAATTATTTGCGTAAGTCAAAATTTTAAATTTAAATTTATATTTTTTATTATCACTCTGATCTGGCTATTTGCTGTTTGCAAACGTTTATGATCGAAAAATAAGAGTTAAACGATTTTGACTTACGCAAAAATTTTGCGTAAGTAGTTTAGTAAAACGGGCCCCTGGTCAGTATCGACTCATTACTGTGGGGGCGTTTTGTTGGTACGAGGATATTTTATATCGAACATGTATTGGGGCTGCATGCTCCTGCTAAACAGTCAAAGTAATTGCTCCTGTGATATTGCTGCAAGGGTTGTCTTTGAAAATTGATTTAAGGCAGTATGAGTAAATAGTATATTAAGTAGTAGTAGTAGTATCATGCCATTTGAATCCTGAGCGCAACGCTGCCATTAGTCGATCATGAAAAATCATAAGATTTCCGAATATTCTATTTTCCTAGCGCGATTAATTAAAGTATGTTGAAAGTAAAGCAGAATGCTCCTTACGGTGCATTCTGCTTTACTTTAAGCCTGCTGTATGCTACCATCTCTTAGTATAAAAATCGTAAGATTTCAGAAAATCCGGAGATATGGCAGCCCTGTGAGCGGATGTCGAGTTTACTCAATGCCAAATTTTCAGAACAAACGAAACATTTCCCAAGTAGACCGACATTCCCTTTGTTAAGCAAAGAGTATCGCAAAGTCACGCTCTAGCGATACTCAATATAAGCCTAACTTAATTTTATTTTAAAGCAACCAAATTGCAGAGAGGAAGTACTCACCACCATATAGGCCTCTATGCGACTAA
Source organism: Gari tellinella (assembly GCA_922989275.2). Taxonomy (NCBI): domain Eukaryota; kingdom Metazoa; phylum Mollusca; class Bivalvia; order Cardiida; family Psammobiidae; genus Gari; species Gari tellinella. Next base: position 10,627,094 of record OV277863.1, on the reverse strand, counting down.
GCAGTTTGAATTCTGACCAGACACTGCATAGTGCGTCGTCTGATCAGAATGCAAACTGTTTGTAAAAGTTAACGTTGTCGGCTTTGGCAGTGAAAGGGTTAACCCTTTCCCCCATAGAAGCGACTTTTAGCGTATTTAATGTATTCCTCCGCTGAAGAAAATAGTTCCAGTTATCGTGTTAATATTTACCAAATGACACCATGCATCCGGATAGCGTCAATTTGTCTTTTCTTGTTGTTTGAACAGTCGATGAACACCTTCAGCCTGTTGCTAGCGTATTCTGTCATCTAAAAACAACAGCAAACTATATACAGTACTTATTTGCTATGCATCCAGTTAAAGCAAACTTTCACCAATGTTTTCAAACGGTCATAAACCTCCGTTTGCCGTTCAACTGTTTGTGTAGTTTCCTTTGTATAATAATACTAATATTTTCAATACCTGATATATCAAACAAAACAATTAACGACATTCTTATTCGCCTAGAATTCATAAGTTTATTATTTTAAATTGATGACATTTGTTACAACATAAACATCTTAGCATTGAAGTATTTAATCTGTAAATGTTTGTAGCATATATCTCCCATAGCTTAGGTGGCTTAAATGTACACGATAACACCCCCCCCCCCCCCACCCCAATATGAAGAGTGGTTACCACCAAGTAGAGATGGAAGAAGAACACAAGGAGAGAACAGCTTTCACTGTAGGCCCGCTTGGATTTTTCGAGTATAACAAGATGCCGCTCGGATTATCGAATAGCTAGCCCGGCAACGTACCATCGTCTAATAGAAGAGTGTCTCGGAGACTATAACATAAAAATATACGTGATATACCTTGATGAACTCATTGTATTTAGTGACAGCTTTGACCAACATCTTGAAAGACTACATCTCACTTTGACCAGATTAAGAAAATGTGGCATTAAATTATCGTCAGAAAAATGTTTCTTTATGCAACGGAAAGTAAAATTCCTTGGACATGTTGTTGGAGAACATAGGATAAAGACAGACCAGACCTAGATAAAGTTGAAAAGATCAAGAACTACCCCAAACCAAAAAAATCAGATGAGCTCAGATCATTTTTAGCATTTTGTTGCTATTATAGAAAATTTGTCCAAAACTTCTCAAAACTAATTAGACCTTTGTCAGACCTGTTACCACCAACATCAGTCAAGAAGAAAAGTAAAACAAACTAAGAAATGCAAGAATGAAAGTGGGAAGATGTTCACCAAATGCCTTTCGAACAACTTAAAGAACTACTAACACGCCCTCCAATGTTGGCATATCCTAATTTTACTTGCCTTTTGAGTTGCACACAGATGCTAGTGCACAGAGACTTGGTGCTGTGTTATACCAGAAGCAAGACGGGAAGAAGAAAGTGGTAGCGTATGCTAGCCGCAGTCTAAGCAGATCAGAGCGCAACTATAGCACATTTAAGTTAGAATGTTTAGCGCTTAAGTAGGCAGTGACTGATAATTTCTCAGATTACTTGTTAGGTAACAAGTTTAGTGTCTATACAGACAACAATCCCCTCACTCATATTTTGACATCTGCAAAACTAGAAGCTACAGGACAACGATGGGTAGCAGCACTAAGTGACTACGACTTTGATCTAATTTACAGACCAGGAAGCAAGAATATAGATGCAGATATACTTTCAAGATATCCAAAACCATCTAAAGAAGAATTAGACAAAATCATAGACAACAGAACAATCAAGGCAATTTGCAATACAATTCATGTAACACCGTTTATATAAATACTGCCAGATCAAACTATTAATGTAGCTGAGGCAACAGATAGCCCAGGACAAACAATTGCATAAATTGAAGTTAGGGAGATCAGGAAACAACAAAGGGAATACCCAGTCATAGGAATTTGGTATAGGGCAACTATAGACAGGCAAACTCCAAAAAAGCATATTATATCCACTAACCCCAACATCAAACCATGAACAGAAACTTCAAAAGTCTTCACATGATCAGAGACATACTCTACAGAAAAGTTCAGGACAATGGTCAAGAATTTAATCAGTTGGTATTACCAGATATTTACAAGCGTCAAGTGTCACAAGGACTGCACAACGATGTAGGGCATCTCGGAAAAGAAAGAACTAGTACTTTAGCGCTGGATCGCTTTTATTGGCCAGGATATATCAGTGAAATAGATAAGTGGGTCCAACAATGTGATACGTGTCTACGTAGAAAGTCTTCTCCATCCAAAGCACCGATGATAAGTATAGAATATACCTACCCACTTGAAAGAGTATGCATGGATTATTTAACAGTGGACCCATGTCAAAGCAACATAGAGAACATTCTGGTCATAACAGACCATTGCTCGAAATATTCTGTAGCAGTTGCAACAAGAAACCAAACAGCAAAAACTACAACGGAAGCTCTTTTGATCCCTTTTTTCTACAATAGGGCATACCCTCTATTCTTCACTCAGAACAAGGCAGAACTTTCGAAGCGGAACTCATAAAGGAACTTTGTAAACTTATGGATATTCAAAAATCAACGACATCAATATAACATCCAATGTGTAATGGCCAAACGGAACGCTATAACAGAACTTTGCTAAATATGTTAGGGCCTTTAGAAAAAGATAGAAGAGAAATTGGAAGAAATATTTGCCAACATTAGTATACGCCTATAATACAACCAAACATGAGTCAACTGGGTTTACACCGTATGAACTGATGTTTGGAAGGAAGCCAAAATTGCCAATTGACACCATTTTCCATTTAGATAAATAACAGAGACGCTATGACATCTGGTTACGTCAAGGATTTGAAAGAGAGACTGGGATTTTCCCACGAATTGGCCAGCAAGCCTCTCAAGAAAGCTAGAGACAAGCAAAAACTCCATTTTGATAAAAATGCCAAAGCTTCCCAAATTCAATCAGGAGACACCGTTTTAGTGAATATTTAGCGTTCTAGGGAAAACACAAAGTTGCGGACAAATTCAAACAGGAAACATACAGAGTAATTGGTCAACCACACAATGATATACCCGTGTACATTGTGAAAAATAAAGATGGAACGGAAATATTACTGCACAGAAATCATTTACTTCTAATAGAAGTTGTATATTCTGTCAGTGGGACTGAAGAAAACACCAAAAGCACTGTAGGGGAGGAGAACAGAAACCAGTACCAAAACCAAGTATACCAAGAACAAAAGTTCTGGTAGAGAAACCAGTTTTGAGGAAAAGTGAGAATTAGAACATAGGTTACAGTGGAAAGACAATAGAGGAGAGTGATGATTCTGATAGTGATTTAGATGAATATATCATCACATATTCAAGTAAAACCGAAGGACCGGCCGATCATGATAGCAAAAGCTGTAGTAAGAAGCATGTTAAGTTTAGTAGTACAGAAGATGAAGTAGAAATTGTTGAAGTATTAATAGATGATGTACCGGATGCACATCCTACAGATGTGTCAGAGGTAAGTAAACTATCAGTGGAAGAAGTAGATGAGGTGAGTGCAGAAGCTGATACAGGAACAGAAATAGAGTCAGAACAGGTTAGTACAGAACCTAAAGAAACAGTGCCAGAAGAAGAAGAGGTAAGTATAGAGGTTAAGAGTGAGAGTACTGAGGTAGCCAGTACAGTTCCATCACATAGAAAGGGAGGCGATGAGTTGCCAAAGGAATATCCACCGCCACCCGTACCACCATCACCCATTCCACTGCCACCGCCACCCATTCCACTGCAACCGCCACATATACAACTGCCAAGAAAGTCCACAAGGGACAAGAAAGCACCAGATTGGTATGCAGATGCAGCTTATGTTGTTCATAAGCAACAGCCAGTGAGCAGTGTGGGACAGTTCAATTCAAATTCAGAGTGAGCAGCTAAAGGGATTATTGAGGGAGCAAGCTGCACTTACTGTGAAGTTGTTGGACACGGTGCTTAAATAATGTCATAAACTGTGTTTTTCAGTTTTATCAATTTAATTGTTTTTAATATAGACATGGACATTTTGTTATAGTTGCAAGTATACCTTTGGAAGGTTTAATGAATTATAACTTTAGGTCAGTATCAGTTGATAGAATTGTGAATTTATATAAATTGCACTTTAAAGAAATGTTTATTGGCAATATTTATAATTACACTTTATGATTAGTTAGAGTAAATGATCAGGAGTAAGTTTGAGATATAAGTTCTTTATTAGATCAGTACATGTTGGGAACATCCATACAAAGATTGAATGTATTCTTTGTATTTATTTAGAAAGCTATTGTGAAATGTTTGTTGTATTGTACAATACATTTGAATAAATGTGTAGCAAGTTTTTGACTTTATTTGTATTTATTGTATAAAATTGCGTGGAAACAATTTTCCAGAAGTAGGGGAGGAAAGAAACAAATTGAATAACTTTCCATTGCATTATTATGTTTTAATATTGTGTATTTTAACATTTTTGTGCTAATTCTGTTTATTTTAAACAGAGAACAGAAGGATAGAACAGAGAAATTGCAGTGAAATCTTATTTTGTTTTGTATTCTTTTGCAGAATGCTGGTTAGCAGAAAATATTTATAGAGATGTCATTTCTTGATTTTTTTGTAGGTTGTGTCCAGAGAAGATATAATCATATTATTATGTATACTTAATTGTTAGTTAATACAAATTTAGTATTCAGTATTTGCATTGAATTGTATTGAAAATGTAGCCGGGTGTTCTTATAAAGGTGTTCGTATGTAAGAACCCCGGGTCGCCAGGTTCGCAGTCATGCACTCTACCACGTCGCCATAAAAGCGCGCTTGTACAGCAAGGCCGTACAAGTGATGATAAACCTACACACTGTGACATATATTTTATGAATGAAAAAGAACTGGGTCACTGTAAGTAACAGATGCCCCAAAAGCCATTATGGACACTGACATACATTTTGTTGGTTTCACGTCACTTACTGCTACACAGTGCCTGTTCCCTGAAATATTCTTTGTATGAAACATGTAAAACGGTTAAATGTCTGAATGGTAGAAACTCAATTTTCCAAACCACGTTAACATTTTTACATATACGTTGTTGATCTTTGAAAGGGTGGAGCAAATACCTTAACCCAATACGCTGGGAAGTCACTTGATTTATCCACTGATAAAAAGAAGTCCTGTTGATACAGTCATGAATATGCACCATTGGAAATTGTTTCTATTTCCTAGAAGATTGTAGCTGATAGTAAAGCAGCTCATTTTTTAAGTAACCATCTGTCGTCAATACTGAAAACGAGTTATGGAGTAACGTGTTAACCCTTAGCCTGCCACTCACGACTATAGCTCCATATGCAAACAGCTTGGATCCGGATGAGACGCCGAGTAACTCGGCGTCTCATCCGGATCCAAGCTGTTTGACACTCGGACAACATTTTCAGCAATTTTGAGCAACTTTGAAGCACTTTGAAACTTGAAGCAGACGAGAAATATAGCAGACGACAATTTATTTGGCGGGCTAAGGGTTAAAAAGTATAGGAGGAGTAGCTGCACACGACATATTCCCTTAGTATTCTATATAGGGTCACAAGGTAATTTTTCTATTTATCCAATGTTAGGGCAGACGATTATTTCGTTATTTATTATATGTAAGGATAAACAATTATTTCTCTAAATACTCTATGTAAGGACACACGATTATTTCGCTATATATTCAATGATAGGACACACGATTATTTCGCTATATATTCTATGTGAAGACATACGATTACTTTGCTATATACTCTATGTAAGGACACACAACTATTTAGCTTAATATTCAATGTAACGACACATGATAATTTCTATATATATTCTATGTGAAGACATGCGATTATTTTGCTATATATTCTATATAGGAACACACGATTATTACACTATATACTCTATGTAAGGACATACACGTGTTTTGCTAGATATACTCCATGCTGAATCTAAAGACACACGGTTATACCACTATGTATGCTACATAGGGACACACGATTATTTTCCAAAGGTTCAACAAGTTACCATTACTATAATGAGAACAAATTTAAAAGGTCATAACCCAGAGGTCAAAGTAAACAACATTTCAAACAACACTAACACCTCCCATAGATTCAAGTTATACGTAGTTAATCTGTAAACTTTTAGAGCAAATCCTGGAAATTATGTATGCGGTGTAACCTGCATAACACTTTGACCTGACAGACGAATAGAAAGCACAACTTAAAATGTCTTTCCTTTTCTATGGGAGAGATACCGGTCGTATTTTAATGTGGATTTGTGCATATATAAAAGGAAGCATAAATAGGATTAAACGAAACTGAACGCCTTAATAACGCACTTAAATATATTTCAGAAAACAAAACTGTTTAAACATGTTGATGATGTACAGTTATTCGAGTGCCACATAGCTTGGATCTTGGTCAGACATCTAGTTAAAGTATCTGATCTGATTCTAAATTGGTCATCTTTCTTTTGGCCTAATCCCGCTTTTCCGGAAAAGAGAAAATATATTCTATCGTTATCAAAAGTTTTTATATAGGTTAGTGTGGTCAATAACAAATTCACACCTAGCGATGAGTATAGTCGTCATTTACAAACAGTATACCTGTGCATAATACATGTGCCCTATGCAAACAGTGCACACACGGATAATGAGCCCTCTTACTAGGGTCTGCACTGTTTATGAATTTGCAATATACTCGTATTTATACAATCAAGCCTAAATAGTCAAATAGGTTCACAGGGGTGAATTGGTAATAGGGGGTTGTAGACGCCTGCCTGATTATAATCATCGGTTTGAAAGTACTGTTTATTATTATTATTATTATACACGATTTTTATATAGCGCTCTTTTCACAGAGGAGTTGTGAGGCACATGAAAGTATATAAATGTACCTACAAAACAAGAAAAGACTAGTAACTACATTCACAATTTCATCACAAAAACGGTTACTTGAAATTAACCCTTGCCAATGCTGACAGCACTTACGTTTGATACTGAACAAACGCCGTGTAGCACAGCGTCTGATCAGGATGCAAATGGTTTGACACTCTTATAAATAACCATTAAGTGAAATAACGCATAACATAAAAAGCAGACGGAAAAAATAAGCAGATGATAATATGACAGCGTCTGCGTTGGACCTGTTATTACGTCATAATGGTAAAGAAACGGTTAATAAGATATTACACAAGCAATGGACCGAAAAAACATACTTGAAACGCTGGTGAGAAGATTCTTGCGTCGCTAACCTCAGTAACGGGTTCATTTTCCCATAGTACATGCCATTCGCTAGATGTGTCCTTTGCCATAACACTATGTATGCCCCCTGCAAGGTAAGTCTCGTACACATCTACTTTCGTTATGTGCATAAACTTGGCGAAGGTCACCTGAAACGGAATGAAGTTCATCTTTATTTGACCGTGTGAACCATGTATTTGTTAACCCTTTCATGATCAAATTTGTCGAGAGATTTTTACCCCTTCACCTCCATAGTGTCGTCTGCTTCAATATTGTTGTCTGCAATATGTTTCAACGTTCTATTTGAGGCAAAATGACTGACGAAATTTCGAAACGATTGTCAAACAGTTTTGGTCCTGATCACACGCCGCGTTATGCGGCGTCTGATCAGGACCAAAACTGACTGCAAACGCGCTTTATGATTTCATTGAGAGTGAAAGGTTTCAGGGATCATTTTCTGGCTATTCTGACCCCAAACACAAACACCATTTTAAAGTGAGTTAGTTTCAAATTCAAATCCCTTTTAACATTTACTTCTGCTCAATACTGAATTTAAGTAACAAATTACAAACGATACATTGTCTTAAATATTGTTAAAAATGTGAAGACAGTGAGTTTTATTGCATTGCATTTCACTTCGCCGAACTCACTGGTGGCCAACGGAGTATCACGGGGATCGTTTCGCACAGAAGGCCCTTATACAGATAATACAGAATATGTATACGTTATCAAACGAAGTACATTGTATATGTACAGGTATGTATATGATACCAACTGAAGTCGTCATTGAATTTATATAGGGGGGCTTCTGTGCGAAACGGGTCATCGTGATACTTCGTTGACCCCCAGTGGAACCCTTTCCTCTACAGAAGCGTATAATAACATCTCTCCCTACTCTTTCACAGAAGTATCACATTTGAAAGGGCTGTCATTTCTCCTGATTTCCGATATCTTAAGTTTTTATCCAAGCAGATGATAGCGCATTCTGCTTTACTTTCAATCTGCTTTAAGTAATCGCACTTGACAAATAGAAATTTGGGAAATCTGCAGTTGGATATATAGGAGCTTCGTACATCGAGCTAAAGAGGAATCTGTTAAACGGGGAAGAATAACATTTTTCAAGGTGCGTTTTTCAGTCAAAATACCAAAATACTTACTTCTATAAACTGTGCCGTATCCAGTGTTTTCGGTTGCCAAGCGTCTTCTTCTTTTCCGTACGATGGGTAGATGTCAGCAGCGCCAATCACGGCACTAGCCTTGTTACTGAAAGGATATTTGAACCTATTACCCATTCACCGCCAAATTGAGCGTGTATTTTAACCCCTTCACCACCATATTGTTGACTGCAATATCGTTTAAAAGTTAGATTTAAGGCAGTTTGACTGATACAATTTCGATTCGACTGTCAAATAGTTTGGATCTTGATTAGGCGTCTAGTTACACGGCGTCTTATCTGGATCCAAATAGCCGTGCAAAGTCGACTTTCATGACTGCAGCGGTAAGGGTTAATCTTATTTACCCAGCACTTCTAACACAATGCTTATGGACCCGTCACACCATAACTTTCTGGCCAATGTTCTCTGACGGTTGAGGAAACGTTGGTAGTCGTCCATGGTCGCTGGAATAGCGCCAGAAGAGCGTTATGTGAACGCTAGTGAACGCTAGTAAACGTCGGTGATCGCCGGGAATCGTCGGAGATCGCTGGTCCGAAAAGAAAGTTTTGAACATGAACAAAAGTTTTCTCTGAGACCAACGTTCTTCTAGCGTTTAATTTTAAACGCTGGAGATCGTTTAAGAACGTTCGTGGAACGTTTTACTTACGTTCACCGAGCGTTGTACGCGTTCCGCTATCATTAGTCAGTCGTTACTCTAACGTTACTTAGTTGTTACTAATCGTTTGCTTTGCAGTGAACGACTCACTGGCGACCTGATGCTGACTTTTCAAAATCACAAGAACAACTGAATTCACACCGAAATTTCGAGTGTTTTGTTCCCGTCCGACCGTCAAAATCACACGCCAGCAAACCGTTATTCTGTCGTTAGTCACACGTTAGTCACACACTCAACACGCTCGTCTAACGTTGGCAAATCGTTCGTTGCGCGCCAGTGGCTCGTTAGCACACGCTAATAGTTTTCAGGGATATCTTACTTGATCGCTGTTACACGTTTCTCGTGCGTTAGACACACGCTAGCCATGCGTTAGGCACACGTTAAACACAGGGACCCGCACGATTGATTTTTTAATAAATATTTTTTCAAAAGGTATATATAGAGACAAGGGGTACAACTGATCGTTAGTATATTCTCACCTTATCTCTACAAAACCGGGCATTTCATGAATAATAATTGATGAAACGACAACCTTTTTGCATTTCTGTTTAGCTAATATAATACCCTTCCATAAAAACATAACACAAAACCAACGGTAGGCATATACTTTCAACAGTAACGGCGTCTACTCACTGAAATCACCCATTTTCGGAAAACGGGACAGGTGTTCGTTCACAGCCGACACAGCATTGCTCACTACTGTATGCTTGTTTAGGCGGTTATATCGAGCATGTCAGTCCTACAATTCCATATATTTACGTTTTTGACCACAGGGATCCGACGTGATTTATTTTTGAGAGAAAAAAATTGTCAGAAGGTATATCGAGACCCTGCAGACTATACATACCTTTGGACATTTTTTTCTCAAAAGTCAATCGTGTCGGGTCCCTGTACTTTGTTGTTGGTATTGCAATGATCTTAGAAGAAATCAGCTTTGATCGGTGTCAAAAACGTAAATATATGGTACTGTATGACTGTCATGCTAAATATAACCGCCTAAACAAGCGTACAGTACTGGTCAATGCTGTGTCAGCTGTGAACGAACACCTGTCCCGTTTTCCGAAAATGGGTGATTTCAGTGAGTAGACGCAGTTTCTGTTGAAAATACATGCTTACAGTTGGCTTTATGTTATGTTTTTATGGAAGGGTATTATATTAGCTAGACAGAAATGCAAAATAGGTGTCGTTTCATCAATTATTATTCATGATATGCCCGGTTTTGTCGAGATAGGGTGAGAATATACTGACGATCAGTTGTACCCCTTGTCTCTATATATACCTTTTGCCATTTTTTTCTCTCAAAAATCAATCGTGTCGGGTCCCTGTGACGTTAAACACACGCCAGATGTGTCATGCTCATTCTAGAACGCTCAAAAATTGAGAACGTTGGCAAGAACGTCATGGTGTGACGGACGTATTACCATTGTATACTGTATAGGCCACTTTTATTGACTTGGCAGGGCGGAGTTTCGATGCGGACCTTTGCACTTCAACTTTCGGGGCGGCAAAACGCTCTTTATTGGAATTCACCGTTGTCGTCTGTCGTTTGTTCCCAGGATGCCGTTTCTTCCCAGGATTACATATTAGTGGACAGTTTGACAAAAGGAATACAGTCATGTATACTGATGAATGACACACAGCTTTACGCGGCGTCTGATCTGGATTCAAGCTGTTTGCAAATGTATGACAAATCTTACTTTTCCCTCCTATAACAACTCCCTCGGAACAACACATGCAATCTTGTCTCACATGTGGTGTTGTTGTAGAGAAGGAGCACTGTATATAACATTTTCACGTGGATATGGATGCACGCATAAATTATGTTTCTCCACGTTTGAAGTATCGGACAATAACGATATAATTCGGGACTATACCTACTTACCATAAAATCAAAAATCAATTAGTTTATCTTCTAAAAGGGAGCCCTGCCAGGTGAATAAAATCGGTCTACACGATAAACGATTGATTGTTTAGAATAAGTAAATCCAAACAGTTGATATGGAGGTCTACACGGTGTCTGATGTCCAATGCCCAACTTTTCTTAGACGCAGTTAGTTACAAATTGAATATCAATACGTTAAGTGTTAATCATATAATTATTTAGTTAATTAAATATCTCGTTCACTTGCTCATACACCTGTAATAGATATTCTTTAATAATCTAATGGATAAAAATGCAATATATTCCATAGTACATAAGTGCATACATCAAAGTACATTGTCTAATTCATCTTAACTTATATTCATTTCTTTCTTCGTCCCAAGTGGAATGGCGAGGACAGATTACATCCACTGTCCGCAGTTGCATAATGGCAAGACTCCACCAAAACGTGACACTAACACATTTACACACAATGTCACAAATGCACACACACCGTCGTTTTATAAACATAATTGTGTTGCAGTGCCGGTGTAACGAAGTATTTTTACTATCACAAAAAATAACCCGCGTTCAAATGTCGACGACGTAGAACGCCCCCGGTCATTTTCGATGTCGTACATTTGACCCCAGATCATAGTACGAAGACTCCCCACATGAAATATTTTGACCCCTCCTGAAAAATCTCGACGCCCATCGAATAATGACACCAACCCCCTCTCCCGCAATTAAGCGACTCAGATGAACATATTGGACCCTAGCAACGAGTTTACCTGTCATTTACTAACAGTGAACCTGACAAGAGTAAAGTTATCCTTTGTAAACTATTACTCAGGGAGCCAGTAGGGTCTACCGTGCACCCCACACCCTTATATTTTTTTCATGGGTACCAAAATGTGCAGAAGGGTCTTCTGAATGCATTATACCCTTGGCTGTGGTTTCGCTTGATAATAGATAGGGACAGTGGGGACTCGTTAATCCATTCAAGCGTATCACTTTTAAGTTAACAAGGCGTTTAGTTACCTTAAGACAGTCATACTTAGACGTAAATGAATAATCAGTTACCATGGAAACAGTTTCAATGTTACTTACAGTACATATTTGGCCTCTATTAGATATTCTGCTTTATGAGTATTTTGTCATCATTTTAAACTAAATTCAAAGTTGTTTTCTGATATTTGTAGGATAAAAAGTGGCAAATTTATGTTATTTCTACATTTTCTTTACTTTTCTAAAGTTCTTATTAATATTCATGAGTATGTAAATTAGGTAATTTCAAAACATAAGCTGGAAATAAAAGCACAATCTGTATTATCTTCAATTTGGTACCAGTTTTATATATGTTTAAGACAAAATTGTGGTTGTGATATGGACTATTTTGCAGGTATGGGTCATCATAACCCAAAAGTGACCTAGACATGCAATGGACCAGAACAATTTCAACAACATTGGTAAAGAATTTCCGGAAATTATACCATACCAAATATCAAACCCCTTGCTATATTAGTTTAAGAAAAGAAGCTGTTTGAAGATTTCACTATATAACTCTATGTAAAACGTTGACCCATGGGCGGGGTCATTTTTTACCCCAGGGACATAATATGAATACTCTTGATAGAGGATCCGTAGGTGATACTATGTGCCCAATATCTAAGCTCAGTCACTTGCGGTTTTTGATGAGAAGATGTTTGAAGATTTCACTATACATGTATAACTCATAACTCAAAATGTAAAACTGTGACCCAAGGGGCGAGCCATTTTTGACCCCAGGGGAAATCTTGCAGATGATACTATGTGCCAAATGTCTTAGCTCTTTTGAGAAGAAGATGTTTGAAGAGTTTACTATATAAATCTATGTAAAACTGTGATCCTCAGGGCGAGTCCATTTTTGACCTAGGGACATCAACTTTGATAGAGGACCTGTAACTCATGTGACCCAGATATTCAACAGACCGGAACCAATTCAACAATATACGTAACGAACCTCTAGAAGTTACACCATGCTAAATATCAAAGCTCTAGCTATATTTGTTTCAGATAAAAAGATGTCTTTGTAAAACGGTGACTCCGGGGTGAGCCCATTTTGACCAAAGGGACAAAATTTGAATTCTCTTGGTAGAGGACCTATAGATTATGCTATGTGCCAAATATCTAAGCTCTGGTCCTTGTGGTTATTGACAAGAAGATTATTTTAAATTTCCTTATTTTTCACTTTGGTTGCCATGGCAACCAGAGTTCTGCATAGTTTCAAATTCTTTGAACAACTTTGAAAGAGCTTGATCCAAGGAACATTCATGTGAAGATTGGTTGCAATCAGGCAAGCGGTTTTGAAGAAGAAGATGTTTGAAGAAATTGTTGTCGAACGACGCACGACGCCGGACGCCGGACATTGACTGACCACAAGAGCTCATCTTGAGCACTTTGTGCAGATGTTGAGCTAAAAATACACACATTTGAAAAAAAAACACAACGATGAGCCAGGTTGGGATCGATCCCGTTCGGAGAAGTCAAAACAAGCGATGCAAAAAAAACTGTGCCGACGCTTTGTCCGCCTCGACTACAGAGATATTATTATTTAACCATTTGAACCCTAGTCCCGCATGTAGGCGTCCTTCTCAAACAGTATACATGTGAAAAATGCACTTGTCCTATGCAAACAGTGAATACTCAGATCAGAGGGCTCCTTATGGAGCCCTCTGATCTGGGTCTTTACTGTTTGTCATAATGCAAAACATTGACAAAAAGAACCCGTAAAAGTCAGAAATGGACTAGACTAAAATGGAAACTGGGATTGTCCATTTGAAGTTTCAGGGAGGAAAGAGTTAACTGACTCTTGTATCAGGGAGATTATAATTTAAGATAAAACTATGCATTTTACGGCTTCAATTTATTCATTCATTGAAGAAAATAATTCCAAGTTTTATTTATCGTCAGAACTATTTTTAAGATCGTAGCCTAAAGCAGACTGAAAGTAAAGTAGAGTGTGCCTTCAGACGCACTTTGCTTTACTTTCAACCTGCTTCAAGTGGTCGCCTTTCAATAATAGGAACAATCATTTTAGCAATGGGTTGAATAGGAAAGACTAACGTCTTATTCGTGGTGTATCATACCTACCCACTGAACTCTGACGTAAACTCTGCAACTGCATTTACCCATTGTGACTCAACTGAAAAACGGGCAAAATAATCATATTATGTCGTGCAATTAGGAACCAGGCTCATAGCATTAGAAACAAATGTTGACAAATGTAGAGTTTTTTTAAACAAAGCATTACAGCTTTCTTTTACACAGACATAACGTAAAAAGCTCATTATCGTGTAATCAGATGTTACATGAGTGTTACATGGGTATCACATAATTATGTTCATATTATTAGTCGTGATATCAGATGTTTCATGAGCATCACACATGTCCATAGTATTAGTCATGTTTTCAAATGTTACATTGGTATCACACATGTCCATATTATTGGTCGTTTTTTTCAGATGGTACATGAGTATCGCACATGTCCATATTATTAGTCGTGTTATCAGATGTTACATGAGTGTCACACATATCCATATTTTTTCTCGGGTTATCAGATGTTAAATTTTATATATTAACCCGTCGAACCATAGCCACGCATATAGACATCCTTTGAAAGCAGTAAACCTGTGAAAAATCCTTTGTCCTCTGCAAACAGTGAAGACCCAGATCAGATGCTCTTAAAGGAGCCCTCCGATTCGGGTCTGCCCTGTTTGTCATATTGCAATACAATGACAATAACCCTAAATAGTGAAAAATGGACTAGACTAAATTTTACACTGGCATTGTTTACTTGAAGCGTCAGTGAGGACATTATTGAGGCATTTGAAATTATTTGTTTGTTAGGCTATTACAATGGCAAAAATACAGCACATTAAATATATCATACGAGTATAGTATGATACTAAAAATGAATAAAACTTTACTTGTTGGTGCAGCAGTGGTTGTAGTTGTTGCTGAAAATGGTAAACGAGAAAAAATCAGAATAACAACAACACTAATAGGAAATAATTTCAATTGTTCTCAAGCTAAAGTTGGTAAAATCATTGACAGATGATACAAGTGCAAATTGGAAAGCAATTCCTTTACAGTCAATACCATTATGAAAGTATGGTGATGAGTTTTAGATATTAAATATGAGATTGAGATCACTGCTCAACACAAACTCCAATAAGAAATGTCAACATTTTATGAAGTTAGATTAAGTAAGAAGACGGGAAATCGGTTATCAAATCTAAACACAAATGCCTAATTTTTAAGAAATGGATACATTCTGGAATACTGTTTGTAAATGGCATACGCAATAGGGCAGGGCAAATACATCACACAAGCATATTAAATTAGCTAATTGACAAAAGAAACTGGCTTATTGAATTCTAAAACAAATATAGAAGTGAAAGTAATTACTCAATTTCTGGGATTTTTGCAAAAGAAAGTTAAAACTTCATTATCGCTACTGTTTTATAAACGCAACATAAAATATTGCAATAACAGGTTTATATATTGATCAGCACATTTTATCTAACAAATTCCAAAAACTGACAGCATCCCGATACTCGTTTAATAAATGTAAAAATATCAAATGGCACTATGTAATATGTTTATACTTTTATAAACAGCATATTTCATTTTCTGAGCAGTTATATGATAATAATATTTATGTCAAAAACTTTTTGTCAATTATAAAGGGCATTAAGATATAAAATGCTAATGAGCAGATAATTTATAGAATCTCTTTGTATGTTTCTAAGTTATAATAAACGTAAAAGGCTAACAAATAGCTTATTGTGTATTAACCAGAAAAAGTTCATTTTCCATACTACTTATTATAAGTACCTATTTCTTATGACTATATTGCTGAATATATTTTCACAACATATAATACTTTAATAGATCAAAAGTAGTGAGTTAAATGAAATAAATGATGACCTATGTATGAGACAATTCAAGCTATTTTGATATTTCAGTAAAAACGAATTATTTACATTCCAATGCTAAATATAAGAGACTAATAACTGATGTGTTTTGTGGTACCCAACAAGCTTATAACGTCCCCCCCCCCTTATATATACAATAAATGTGTAAAAATGCCTTAAAACAATAATGATATACGTTGGGTACAACATAATTAAGCAGTTTTTGCTGTCTTATATTTAGCCTTGAAATACAGTAAATTCGGTTTTACTAAATTACATAAAAACTATCTCGAATTTTCTCATCAAAATCACACAATTTATTTAATATAGTAGTAAAAAAGTAACGCCTATAATTTGTCACATCTTAAATTAAGGTTTAGCACGAGCATCAACAAATACACATTAATTTGCAAACACAATCTATTAAAATGGCCAATTATGTACAAATTCTGAGTCGTGATTTAAAGTTGCGAATACACCGAATTTGCTGCATAGACATGAGTTATATTTGTATGTTGTAGCCAACAAATCCGCGTACATAGTGGTGTTCCTTCAAGTACAGGAAACCTCAGTAAAAACAGACACTCTTTTGGAAAAGTAGGGAGACAACAACAAATGACTACTTAATGCAGAATGAAAGTAAGACAGAAAGCCCCCAAAGGGGTTTTCTGTCTTACTTTTATATTCATTAAGCTGCCACCTGTTACCAACTGCTTTAAAGGCAGACTACTCGTTTTATAAGTGTCAGGTTTGAAAAGAGTTAACTATTAATTGAAATACTGCTACTACAAATAAACAAGAATATCTTTTAAAAAGATATTCGTCGCAGATTTAGTTATTTGGGGGTATAGTATTCATTGTAAAAACGTGTCTATATCAACTGTTTGATTTTGTTTCATTCATAAGCAGAATGTCCGAAAACTTGTTCCTCTAACGCTAAATTTAGAGACGATCCACGCTAAATTAGAACTGACGACATAGTAACAGCCATGGTTTATACTGTATCTCATTATTTTGCAATGTTTTCAATCCAGGTTAAATGTGCGAAAAACCAGTACACCTACCTGTGCCATTCCACCCCATTCGCAAATGAGAGTATTGTATTGCAAGCAAGTGGACATTGACATAAAATTCTGATAATTTTAATTGGTTATTGTTTTTAGAAACTCCAGATCTAAGTAGAAATCGGACCGTCTGCGGAGAAAAACAAACTTAGCTGGAAATAGTTTAAACAGGTTTAATTCCGATACTGTACGGAATTTGTACCGAAGTGCAAGTATTCACCACTTAGTAGTCTATCAGCCACCCGCCAATAATGTTTGAAAGTCATAAAGAATCGACAAGACTGTATTGGTGAATATATAAGCAATAAACGAGTCGTGCTCTGACAAAACCGGTCTTAAGTTTCAAAAGTTTCGACTTCAGTTTGTTTTGGCTTTTTATAATCTACACATTGTTTTGGATGGTATGTCAAAGTTTTAGAAAAAATCAAAACATTTTTCAAGATATTGAAGGTTTTAATACCACCGTTTATTCGTGAGTAAACAATCCACGACGTCAAATACGTCATTTTGACGTTATTAGTTCGAGGACGAGTATAAATTTATACGTTTGTCAGGAAAGAATAGCGTTTTATCCCTTTTACCGCCTGACTAGCTTAAATATATTGCTTCACCATTTAAAAAACAACTGAAATATAAATACATGTATTACACTTCCATTCGATAAATGTTGAACAAAAAATAACCTACTAACACATAGTAGGTACTGTCTATATATGCAATAGCAATGCTTAAATGACTTGGTAAATACACGAACTAATATATAAATAACTAATAAAACAATCATCATACCTTTCCGAAATATTAGGTGCATGTCTTCAATCTATGCACAGTCTACGACGTATATGCACATGTTGAATACTAGTAATTATGCTAAAAACTATTGAATTACTATTGAGTTGTGTATTATTTCAGGCATTGTATGAGAAACGGGACTTCAAACAGTGCAGACCCAATTGAGACGCCGCAATTTAAACGCAGTGTCAGGTCATGGCTTACACTGTTTGTCATTCAGTGTCAAAATGAACATTTAATATTGCTTCAGTACAGATCCTGATCATACACCGCGTTGGCGCTGATATGGGTTTACACTGCTTACACCATTAAAAAAAATAAATGAGTGAGTAGTGTTTTACGGCCCATCGACAAAAGCGAGCTATGTGTAGAGCCCAAGTACAATGCCAATGGGTGTATTTGTCACTATTCGGTTTATCTGTGAACCATTCATATCAAACTCCGTCCAGTGCACACTTTAAATGAATTAAGCCATCACCAAAAATGAAAACACATGATACCATCAATTTACACTTTTTGTTGTCTGCATTTGCATTCTTTATAACTACTGCCCTGCTGTCCTGGATTGAGCAGACATACACCTCTTTGTTTGGTGAGCTTGAAGAACAAGTATTCCCGGACTCAGAACTTGCCTCGTTTTTCAGAAACGTTCAAGATTAACACTTTTCCCAATTAATGCGCCTTTTTAAGCCTTATGTTATTTCTCCACCGACGTAAAAATCTACTCGATACAGTCACAAACATGAAGAGTAAGTATATTTTCCATATCTTAGCAGAGGATTAAAGTAAAGCAGAAAACATCCAAATGCACATTCTGCTTTACTTCCAACCTGCTTTAAGTGGTCACATGTCTTCAAACTAGAAACATTTTATGAGGTAATAGTTTAAACTTTTCCATGGACTTTAGTTTATTCAAACATTACATTGAATACATTGAGTCATATAAATTCACTTCTTTGTTTGGCAAGCAAAAACAGCAATAAAACAGCATATAAATATATCACACTAATATAATACAGTGGAGAAGACGTTAGTCTTTCCAAATAAACGGGTTTACGCTAAAACTATTGGTTGATTGCACACAGTTTGGAGCCAGGTCGGACGACGGGTAACTCTGCTTCTGGTCTGCCTCAAAATTGTTTGCCACTACGTTTAAAAAAATGTCAGAATTTTCAAAATGTTGTCATTTTCTCCATTTTATTTCGATGTGTGAGCGTATCGTTTGCGTTAAAACGGGAAATATAACGTTTTCTCCACTGTATGACACAAAAATATAACAGCAACTAGTGCATTAATATTTACTTGTGGAAGTAGTCGTAGGTGTTGTAGTTGTTGTGGTAGTCGTAGGCGTTGTAGTTGTGGTAGTCGTTGGTGTTGTAGTTGTGGTGGTAGTCGTAGGGGTTGTAGTTGTAGGTGTTGTAGTTGTGGTGGAAGTCGTAGGTGTTGTAGTTGCTGTGGTAGTCGTAGATGTTGTAGTTGCTGTTGTAGTCGTAGGTGTTGTAGTCATAGGTGTTGTAGTAGTTGTGGTTGTTGCTGGTAAATGAAAACAATATGCCTGTGAACAAAAACTTATTACAAACACAATTACAACCATATTTAACCCCTCACTGCCATTACGTCATGAATTTAAACAATTGTCGTCTGCTTTTTCTCTCAAATTTCAATTTTAGGCATTTTGACTTAAGAAGGATTTAAATGAATGTCAAACAGTTTGGATCCTAAAGGAAATCCAGTAAATGATATAATGTGTGTTGGTAGTATAGAGTGAAATGGAAGTGAATAACATATTGGTTGCTGAAAATTCCTCTATGAGTATTTTTATTTTGTCCTACTTTAAGCTACAACTTGTCTTTATCCAAGGTAAAGAATCTCATAGAGAATAACAAAACCTAATTGGATATAAATTGTTCCAACTAGGGTCTGCATAGTTTGGTTATAAAATATCAACAGAAACTAATTTTTCAAACGTGGAATAATCCATAAGAAAACTTCAGTATTTACAAGGATTACGCTAGGTAGTTTTACCAAACGTGCTGTACGAGCCTACAATGACCTGAACCCTTTCATGTATACCACACGTGCTGTACAATGACATGAACCCTTTCATTTATACAGCAAGTGCTGTACAATAACCTGAACCCTTTCATTTATACCACACGTGCTGTACAATGACCTGAACCCTTTCATTTATACAACACGTGCTGTACAATGACCTGAACCCTTTCATTTATACAACACGTGCTGTACAATGACCTGAACCCTTTCATTTATACAACACGTGGTGTACAATGAACTGAACCCTTTAACCACGAAAATGACCGTCTAACACAGACGCTGTCATATTACGATCCGCTTTTATTTTTCGATCGCTTTTACCTGTTAAATTTGGAGTTTTGTGCGTTTGGACTTGATGAACACTAATATGAGTGTCAAACAGCTCGGATCTTAGCGCCGCATAAAGCGGCGTCTGATTAGGATCCGAACTGTTTGACCACTTTCAGTAATTGACTACTGTCAGTAGATTGACAACTGTCAGTGTTTTGTCAGAAAAATAGCGATGAACGAATACTTGCACAGTCAGTTTAAAACTTGAAGTATGCTGCCCTGCGTTAACTCATTTATCCATAGATACGCAATTTTACTGAAAAGAATAGTTCCAAATTTGACAATTATGAATATGTAGCAAAGGAAATAGTTTCTGTTATAGCAGTTTGTAGCTTAAAACAGGCTGAAAGTAAAGTCAAATGCGCTATATAGAGAACATTGTGGTTTATGTTCAATCTGCCTTAAGTGGATACATGTCTTCAAAATTAGAAACAGGCTATGGGATAATGGGTTAACACCTTGTCTGACTTTGGCATTTACCTCATATTTTGTTGAACAACGAGAACAAATATGCAGAGGCCAAAAATGGATAACTTTTTTTAAAATCGCGGTTAAGGTGTTTTAGAGACTTCGACTTTCTCACGAGTATCTAAAACTGTGCATTGTGAATAGCTGTTTAAATAATAGGAACAACAAATCTGATATGAAATGACTATGTAATCGTGAAATCTTAATCATCAATCTAACTTATAACTAATGTGTGATGTCAATCATGATGGCACTGCCATGCGTATTGTCATTAGGGGTCAAAACCCATGTCACAAAATTAATAACGCGTGTGCCCTCCGTTTGAATCAATGTAAGCACGGCATCTTCGTCGTATGGTCCTTACAAACGTTGCGAAAATCTGTTAAGGAATGCCATTCCATAACCTGACTTAACAATTAGCCAGCTGTTCTAACGTCAATGGCTGATTCGGTAGACTTCGCAAACGCGCTCAATCTCATCTGACCACAAACAATCTACATGAGCAGCATCAGTCAGCATATCGTAAACACCACTCTACAGAAACTGCTCTCCTGTAAGTTCAATATGACAACCTGCAATATCTTGATAAGAATGAAATCACAATTCTAGTGATGCTTGAACTATCAGCCGCATTCGACACAATTGATCATGAAACATTACTCAATCGCCTTGAAAAAGGCTTCACAATTATTGGAAACCCACTAAATTGGATGACTTCAAACCTGAATGACCGTTACCAAACATTCGCAGTAGATGGAGAATTATCTGAACCAGTTCAAATGAAATATATGTGTGCCACAGGGATTATTCATGGGACCGAAAAGCTACATCTTGTACACAAAACCTTCTGATCAATTTGCAGAAATCATAATCTTGATCATCATTTATACGCAGATGATTCACAGTTGTACTTGTCATTCAAGCCTAAAGACATTGTCATCAAGAAGCCCTCTCAAAAGTCGAAGAATGTCTAAAAGACATGGGTGCACCAGAATATGTTGAAACTGAACACCAACAAAACTGAGGTCATACTGTTTCACTCAGAAAAGGTTAACGTTCCTACTGCATCTCACTGCTGTATTGGATCCCCCAAAACACACTACGGACACTAATGTGTGTGCAAAATACAGCAGCTCACGTCATATTACCAGTACTCCTCGGTACAGTATCATCACTCCAGTCTTGAAGGAGCTTCACTGGCTTCCATTCAACACAAAATTGAGTTCAAAATTCTGACACTCACATACAAAGCCATGTGCAAGGATTATCCAAGGGACTGGATGTTTGATGTGTATAGACCTCGAAGAGAGTTACGGTCTGCGAGTAAATCTGTAGTAGGTTGCAGGTCCAGCTACGTACAGCTGCGGCTTATAGGTCATGTTAGACAATATCTCTCCCCTTAGGCTACACAAACTTTTGTCAATTCTTTGGTTATATCAAAACTAGACTACTGCAACTTCCTGCTGTATAGAATTCCCCCCAAAACATACTATTGAAACAAACTACAGTGTGTGAAAATTACAGCAGCCCGCGTTATTACCATGACTCCTGGGTACAATCAAATCATCCCAGTCCTGAAGGAGCTTCGCTAGCTTCCAGTTCAACACAGAATTGAATTCAAAATTCTGACACTCACATACAAAGCCATGTGTAATGATGCTCCAAGGTATAGTGTCGTGTATAGACCACGAAACTCATGAACACTTTACCATCAGACATCAGAGATTCAAGCACAGTTCATTGGCGTAGCTTCCTATTAGGCAAGTAGGCACGTGCCTACACTTTTTTTCAGAAGTCCAAAAATAAAAAAGGCTAAAAATGCAGAAAAAGCAATTAAATTGACATCTAAGGGGGGGGGGGGGGGTTAGAGCTGAACCCCACTTATTTTTACATAGATTCATGTTAGTATTTTGCCATTGTCAATCGCGGGAAAAGACCTCAGAACGCACCTAGAGACTTTCTAGGAATAAAATTTTCCCGGGGGAGCATACACCCGGACCCCCCTAGTAAGAAAGCGTCCACTAAATAATTGGTCTAATACCCCATTGGCACGCATGTACAATTGTACATGTAGCTGCCTTATGCAAAACACGCGCTCTCGCGTACACACTGTCCTCATACTTGCGACAATTCGAAAAGTAAAAAAATGCAATAAAATAGGAATAGGGTGGTGTTAGAGTCTAACTTAGAGATTAATTGAAGACAACCTGTCAACAATTACATTATAATAACCTGGAACAGAACATTTATGTCATTTTCAGCCGATTTTTTACATATATTTATGGCAGAATTGTACCTGTCTTGGACGCGCAAAACGCCCTCAGAACAAGCCAGAGGCTATCTAGGAATCAACCCTCCCCAATCCCCTCCTAGTAAGAGTGAGTTCATAAATTGGTAGTTACTTTGGATTTCATACGGGCCTGTAGTGTGCTCGTTCAATTTGTCCCGGAAAGAAAGTTACATCTAAATAATTTCAAGTAGCGAGTATGTTAATGAAACAAATACGGTATCAGACCCTATGATATACTAATTGACGTGGGGTTGTTTTTTGGTGAGTTTTTTTTTCAAGAAAATATGCAGACACATTCCTTTGCAAAAAATTAAAATTGTCTGTTTGAAGCTTTTCATTTTATTAATTCTACATATAAATGTCTCCCCAGACCCTCCTTAAATGCGTCTACAATGTTGTAGAACTCAAAATTTCGGCCAAGCTACGCCCCTGCAGTTGCAGCCTTCAGAAAACGTCGGAAAGCTCACTTCTTGAACTCTCTAGTTTATCTGCCTTTGTAAAACCACCCACCTCACTTACATAGTTAAGTACTGGCAATATAAGTTTATCAAACAGTTCCAAATTATGATTAACAGAAATATTTGTGAAATTATACAGGTATGTCTTTAGTTTAAAAAGTGCCTTTAATGCCTGGCCGGCTAATGCAGAATGTGTTTCAGAAAACTAACTCCCACTAGTAGATACTACACCTAAATAAGTAAACTTATGCACAATTTCAATTTCAAGATTTTTGTAAGTAAATCTAGTACATTTTCGGATTCTTCCATCCTTTTTAATATTCATTACTTTTGTTTTTTCAAAATTTACTACGAGCTTCCATCGCTGACAGTAATCATACATAATATCTAAGCCTTCCTGCAACCCACTTTCAGTGCTCGAAATGAAACTATATGTGCATAACAGTATTTATACATGTGTGTTTTTAAAAAAACGGGTCACAAACATCATCTAGTAAAACGTAAAATTCATTCCTCATTATGGTCAATCTTGTCTAGTTTATTCGATAGTGTATTAAGCATATCTCGAATGTCTTGATTTTCTAAAGTTTCTTTATAAGAATTAAGTTTAGAATTATCCCACTTGTATTTGTAATTTGCTGTTTGTGTAAATGTTGTCGCCCTTTGATCATCATTACCACTTTATGTAGGCAATTTACTAAGTAAAAGCTCTACCACGCAATAATCAGTCAGCAAATTTGGGTCCTCAATTGAAAAACTTAAATTATCAAAGAGAGATGTGCGACACATTACCAGATATACTACACTACTGCCTGTGTGTTTAACACATGTAAACTTTCCAACGTTTTCATCTTCAAACATTCTACCATTCACAATTCTCAAACCTGTTTGTTTACAGAAATCCAGTAGCTCAATGCCAATTTCATTTACCGTTTTATCTTCCGAACACCGACTAAGTATTGTATCCTGTATGTAATCATCAGGTAAAAAAATTAAGTTTAACAAATCTTCATTTTCAACATAATCTGGTCTTTCCCCCAAATAAAATCATCAAGGATAAAAATCAAAAACACTCTGAGTAGCGAAACCTTCTCTGCTACTGCCAGTTGGTATATTGCTCGTCCTATTACGTCAAGTTGTTTACTCTTTCAAAACAATGGACCTGTTTAACATATACTCATTAAATTTACAAACAGTTTAGACCTCCCAGCAGGTTCTGCACTGTTTGCTAATTTATACAATTGTTTTATTAAACTATCCAGAATTCCAAGAAGACTGGATCATTGTTGCGTATCTAAAACGATCGACAAGGGTACCTAATATCTCACAAGAATTATATAGTGTTGAAATATTTAATGACGGACACTTCACAAAAATCGGACTATAACATTTGACTGAACCATCTAGCTCTACGGTGAATGTTATCGACCTTTTCACTACAGTCGTTTTATCGCTTGACACATCGAAAAGATGTACTATTATCAAGCATGTTTGACGTTTAGTTTGTTATGGGTTTAAAATCAACCGTGATAGTGATTTAGGTCAGTTTGTCAGATATTCTAAAGTTTAGTCTGGTTTCAAAATTGGCTTCACGTTGTTGTAGTTTAAAGCATTATCATGACAAATCATCTGAATATATTTTACTCGTAACACGAAAACTAGTTCTTTTTATGTGAGATATTAGCACAAAACGTTCCTGATAATTGAGTGTTTTAGTGGTATCGAGAAATATGCCACCGTATACATGTATCAAGAAAACTGCTGTTTTTAAGTAATTCTTTATGTAATTCAACTGCCTCCCCGATAGCGAGCGGTGTACTACAATGGAGAATACGCCATTCCTTCCCAACAAAATGCGCCAATAATGCTCATTTAACCCATTACCCCATAGCTTGTTTCTAGTAATGGAGATAGGTGAGTACTGAAAGCAGGTTAAAAGTAAAGCAGAATGTGCCTTAAGGCACATTCTGCTTTACTTTCAGC
Organism: Gari tellinella; assembly: GCA_922989275.2. NCBI lineage: Eukaryota > Metazoa > Mollusca > Bivalvia > Cardiida > Psammobiidae > Gari > Gari tellinella. Next base: position 10,601,798 of record OV277863.1, on the reverse strand, counting down.
CTGCATTAAGCTACCATCTGCTAGAAAATATTTATTTTGGTATATGTATATGACAGTATAATGTGGAACTTTTTTCTACTGTGGAGGAATACATTAAAGGTGTAAAAAGGCGTATTTATGGGATAATGAGTTAAACAATAGTTTTCCTTGCACACAGTCCAAAGCCTGTTCAATTACTGTGTCGTCGTTATCAATGTATTCATCGTGATCTAAAACATCATTAATATTTGCCGTTCTGCTATTTGATCAGAAAACCTATGATATATATTTCTTAATTCCCCCATGTTGCTATTAACTCATTCATCCCTGAATAAACAAAATCAATTTTTAATTAGATCTAGGTGATTTATGACTATATAGGGTTTGTTTCAGAGATAAATTACACAATGACAAACAGTGCAAACTCTGATCCGTGGTCTCCTTTAGGGGCACTCTGTTCTAGGTCATCACTGTTTGCATATGACAAGTGAACTCTTCAAAGTTGCACTGTTTGCAAAAGACGCATTTGTTTGCGTAACATAGGGCTAAGATATTTATTACCGCAAATGTGTCACATTTGGTGTGTCCCTTGACTTTAACTTTGCCCCGTCATTACGGGTATTGATCTGGTATTTCGTTATTCACAATCGACATCAACAGAATGATTCTCTTTTGATCCTGGATTGGTTCCTTCACTGTGATGACGTCATCAATTTAAAAAAATTATCGATTGATTATGTTTCTCATATCTAAAGTTTAACTATATTGACTTAGGAAATATCTATAGCAGTGTAAAACAGTTCGGATTATGATCAAACGCCGCTTTACGCGGTGTCTCCAAACTGTTTGCAAATAACCATGGTTCTTATGGTAAGGCAGCGAAGTGGTGAAGTCCGATATCAGACGAAGACATATTAAAAATTGATTTGAAATCAATTGTCAAATTTTCTTTACCGATTAATTTCTAGTATTATCCAGTTGTATCCGCTGTAATCAATATAAGAGTAGCCCTGGTTCCAAGGTTATAAAGCTTTTGACTTGAGTCTAAACTCGTTCCCAAGCATTTGATTGGTCAGATTTGAGCCTAGGCTCAAATCTGACCAATCAAATGCTTGGGAACACACTTAGGCTCAACTAAAACGCTTTATAACGTCGGTGCCTGGCCTAAAGATTCGACTCTGATTTCCGCATTCCTGATATTCACGTCTCTATTGTTTATGAATTACCGGTAATAATAACCCGTCTTCGACAGTCGCTTCCATATTATCGTCTGGTTAAAGGTTTGATTATTTTTTAAATTTTTATTATGCATAGATTATGAAACAAATTTCAACAACTTTCTTATGGTTCGAAAAAAAACTCCAATTAGAGATGTTCAAACATAAAATATCTTAAAACACAGAAGCGATACAGTCAGTGTTATTACACATCTCTTTAAGTTACAATGTTTATTTCCCATAGACCTAAAGTAAACATTTTGCATGTCTTTTAAATCTATCCAAAAATATACTGTCACTCTTTATGACATTCTTTTTGTGACGTCACTCTAAACGACATTTTTTTCTCCGTTCTTAAAAATACTGTCAGCTATGACATGATTTTCGCTATGGGAACGTAATAGAACGTTTTAAAGAGAGGTAACTCCTAATCAATCTTTGGCATTTTCTTTACAAGTTGCTTCCCTTTGTCCATTCCCTAACGATTTGCCACCATTTCGGAAGAGGATATTTGCCACCTAGACAATGAAAATACGCTGTTTCTTCAATTTACTTGTCATGACGTTCTTATTTCTTTCTTGTAATATAATTATAAACAATGTGACGTCGTAAGACGGCGACGTCATTTCCCGCGTTACGTGCATGTCCACGCTTAATTGGTATTCACAACACATTTTTTTAAAATACGAATGAGACGATTCCAAAGCCAGAGTTGATAAGCTCGATGTAATAAAATAAATATTAGATGTCAGTTTGCGTGACATTCAAATTGTCAACCCTCCAAAACAAGAATGTCACCCTCGGTTACGCCTCGGGGTGACATTCTGTTTCTAGGGTATTTCGTGCTTTGTTTTTTCTCTCCCTCTCTGTCGTACCCTGAACCCTTCCAAGTCTTACAGTTACTCGTGACTACAGACTAGTCGCTTGAGTACAATTTGACCGTTGCCATAGTGGGTTATTTTTAACACGGGCTTGAATGTTTAATTCTTTCCTGTGTTAATAATAATCTTGTCATAGAATTTTGTTAGATGTATTACATGTAATTACTTACTGCGCTGGCGGTCTTTTTGATTGTAAGGTTGTGGAACAGGGTTTATATTTTATGTACACTGTTTGTCTTTATAGGTGAATATAGGAGATAAGTGTGAGGTTGGGCGCCCCTAGATCCAGGTTTAACCCCCAGTGGTTGTTAATGTTTAATTTATAATTAATTATTGATTGCTGCTGACCGTACCAAGGCGGGTTCCTATGTTCACTTTGCTTTATGTTTGTCTTGCGTTTTGTTTTCTGTTTGGTGGGTGTGTGGGATTGCGTGCGCGTGTGTGTGTGTGTGTGTATGTGTGTGTGTGCGTTTGTCTGTGTGTGAGACGGCTTTGGAATAGTTTATCTTTCTTTTTTCTCTCAACATCAATCTCTTTCTATATAATTTTATATATACATATAAATAAATATATTTACGCATACAAATTGTCATTTGTGAGGTGTCTGTAACAAACTTTGGAGCTCTCAGAGAGACAATGGGAGGGAGCAATAGCACTCGGAAAGACATATAGGAGGGCACATAAACACTCGGAAGGACGTGGGGAGGGTTGCAGTACACTCGGAAAGACACTTGGAGGGATCAGGAACGCTCGGAAGGACGCTGGGAGGGCTCAGAAACACTCGGAAAAGACGTTGGTAGGGATATGGAGCCCTCGGAGAGACAATGGGAGGGAGCCATACCTCTCGGAAAGATACTGGGAGGGCCCAGGAACGCTCGGACGGACGCTGGGAGGGATCAGAAACACTGGAAAAGACGTTGGGAGGGCTTTGGAGCCCTCGGAGAGACAATGGGAGGGAGCCATACCTCCCGGAAAGACACTGGGAGGGCCCAGGAACACTCGAAAGGACGCTTGGATGGGGTCACCAACACTCGGACAGACGCTGAGAGAGATCAGGAACGCTCGGAAGGATGCGGGGAGAGCTCAGTAATACAGGAGTACACAGCAACGAACCGAGGTACCTCCAACAAGCGAGGTAGTTTTTACTAATACCTCGGTAGGTATACCTCGCATTTAGCATGCTCAGTTCAAGATACAAACGCACACAAAATATCTCGAGTACCTCGGTTTGCTTTTCTACTACCTGTTTGTGTGTCGGTGTGTGTTTGCACACAGTCGATAACGATATTTGTAGGTGATGTGTGAGTGTACCTCGTTTTGTAGGTGATGTGTGTGTGTGTTTTTTACCTCGGTTTGAAACAGAGTGTTTGCCCATTACCTACCTCGTTTTGTCGGTCTAGTGTTGATCGGTAATTCTTCATAAATTCATTATTTTCTTCACATCATTTGAAACTGTGACTGTCCTGAAAACCTTTTGTCATATTTGCCTTAAGCGTTTTGGCTTATAAAGCGTACACCTCGGTATGAGGGTGTGAAACGTGTACCTCTGTCGGATAGTAAAACCAGTATGGTGTGTGTGTGTGTGTGTGTGTGTGTGTGTGTGTGTGTGTGTGTGTGTGTGTGTGTGTGTGTGTGTGTGTGTGTGTGTGTGTGTGTGTGTGTGTGTGTGTGTGTGTGTGTTATGGTATGGCTGTGTGTGTGTTCTGCTTTAGAGATGGGTGTATTGTTTGTGTTGCGTTTCCTGCTTGAGTCTTCTTTCGTATTTATTTGACAATTTGAATGTCACGCAAACTGCCATCTAATATATACTTACTTACTTACTTAATTCGCCAGAGTTGGCGGATGATGCTTTTCCATATGTTCCTATCATTCGTTGCTGTAGGCAGATCATTTAGTTGCAGTCCTGTGTCCTTGCTTAATATATCTATATAGGTGAGCCGGGGTCTACCAATTGTCCTTGTCCCATGTTTTGGTGTCCATAACACTAGCTGGCTTACTGGCAATTCTGGGTGACGGAAACTATGGCCAGAGAAACGTAGTCTTCTTTCTCGGATTTTTGATGAATATATATATGATGTCATTCAACCACGACCGATACTTGATTGTGTCGTTGTAGTCTTACACGGCCAGTTTATCTTTGGCGACGTGAATATGACGTCTTGTTTTATGCAACTTATGTATATTTGAATAGCTGGACATGTGACTGCGAGTGAATTGGTGAATGTTATTGCAAAACGACCAAAAACATCGATTGAAAAAATTCTAAATTCAAAATTCAGTGTTATCTATTTCATAGTTCCAACATTTTTGCGAATATGTTTTATTATAACACCTCGCTTTGAGTTACAATGTTAATTTGCCATAGAGAAACATGTAATATTTTGCACATTTTTTACATCTATCCCAACATTCCTCTGTCACTCTATGGCATTGCTGTATGCGACACTCTTTCGCTATGCAACATTCTTTAGAATGTCAACTCTTATGTTGCTGTCTGAGCTATGTGGCATTCCTTTGCTATGTGGCATTCTTTGGGATGCCACATAAATGCAAGTTACTCTAATGTTTCTCGATTTGTTTCTGCATAATTAACAGCGCTTTGCTTCTTATTTTTTTAAAGTCGATTCTAAAGCCAGAGATGATAATCTCGGTGTACTATATCTAATATATATATATAATGTATAAACAAAAATATGTCAGACAACCGTTCTTTTCAATGATTTGGATTTTGGGACAAAATTGGTTCAAATTATGATCATGAATCAAGAAACAAAAAGTCAAATCCGATCAATTAGAAACTTGAGAACGATCTCAGACTCGACTCAAACGATTTATAAGCATGGACCCTTACCTGCTTCAGGGAAATATTCACCACCAGGAAAGGCAATATTGCAGTCGGCAGTATTATGATCGCTCTTTAATCCTTGGCAGATGTATCTTGAGCCTTGATACACAACAGCGGAACAATCAGAGTGTACAGAACACAGCCACAGGCATGATATGACCGTGTCAGCATTTGTCTGAAATCCCACTGAACTTGTGGGGCAGGTTAGGCTATCAAGAATGCTGTCCATTGCATAATATTGTGATATACTGTAGCAAAATCCTATGAAATAAAATACACCAACTACACCCAGAATAAGCCTTGCCATTTCTCTGGAATATGACACAGTCCCCACTGTGTGATGTATCCTAACTGATATTCGCTGGAGAGATTATTTCGGCCTGACACATGAAAGTGAAAAATATACCCCTTGAGAGCGTAATACCGTAAATCAAATACATGTACATAATGTATATTGTGTCATTATAAAAACCTTTGACCAAATCGCGTGTGCAAAATACTAATTTCACGCTCACCTCTCCTGGGATAGTTTTATTTGGATCATGTAACAAATGATTGATGGTACATGTCTGTAATGACAATGGAGTGAACATGATGGAGTTGGTTGAAAATTATGAATACTTGATAGTTTAGAAAAATAATTAGTTTGCACTGAGGAATTACTATTGACCCTTTCACTACAAGTATGACGTTATACAGTGGAGAAAACGTTTTATTTAATCCTTTTCGGTGGATTACCACGAAATAGCAGTGGATTATCACTTGGTAATTTCACTGCTTTAAGCAGTGGGATTATCGCCACGCGCGCTTTTATTATGAATTTTCCCGATAGGGCTCCCCAAGAATCGTTGTCAATCGTGTCTTATCGTTGAATTCAGGTGTAACGAAGTATTTTGACCCCCATCGAAAAATGACCCCCGGTCAAAATTCGACGACGTAGAATGCCCCCCGGTCATTTTTCGATGTCGTACAAAGACCCCCGGTCAGAATACGACGTCGAAATTTGACCCCCCGGTCATAGTACCTTTGACCCCCCACATCAAGTAGTTTGACCCCCATGCAAAACTTTGACCCCCATCGAAAAATGACTCCCCCTTCCTTACCAATTAAGAGGCGCAGTTTAACCCATTGGACCCTAACAACGAGTATACTAGTCATTCACAAACCGTGTACATGAGAAGAGTACACTTGTCCTTCGCAAACAATGTAGACCCATATCAGACTGTTCCTAAAATAACCCTTTTATATGGGTTTGCAGTATATGTCAGTTTTGTAATATATCGTATAAAATAACCATAACTAGTAGAACATTGACTTGATGTATAATCGAAACTAGTCCATGGACAAAAAGATACCTAAAATTTAAATGATAAACATGTCAAAATTCAAATTTACATTAAGCGCGCCATGTGAAAATGCAGTTACACATGTAATATAAATTGCATCTCTTCGTTATAGATTATGAGTTTTTGTATGAACGTAGTTTACAGCCTATCAGGGTAATTCGATACGAATAGAGCTGAACGAGTGAAACAATACTCGATTTAGAAGGTATGTAATACTTAAATCCATTTTAATGACATTAGTTCTCTTATATTGTGTCGCAGGAGAAACATAGTGACATTTGCCTTTATGGAAATTTATTAGGTTGTTTATAGTACATTGTACATTTTACACAACAAAATAACCTAATAATGATAATACGAGAAGCTAATGATATTTTATTCAGATAACACATATTTTCGGCAATGTGACATAAATTAACCCTCAAGGAGCTGACACCGACTATAGCGGGTTTATTCTACGACGTCGAATAATGACAAGGAGGCATCAAATATTGACATCGAACATTGACCGTGACATGAAGTGGCATTCTGTGGTCATGGGGTCCTTCTAGTCATCAACTACTGATATCTCGAGCTCATAAAGGTCTATAAAATATATCGAATTATCCAAAGTTCATCGTAAATATATGATTGGTTTTCTAGCAACCATTTCAATGACGTTATCTGTCGCTAAACCTGAAATTTCTGACCCGACGTAGAGCTCTTACGGGCAAAAAGCGTTCGACATGTGAAAAACGAGCGTCATGGCTCAATTTTAAACCTAAACAGAATATAAGCAAATGAGAGTGACACATCCTTACTGCATTTAAACACTTAATCCACACTTTTATTTTAGCATAACACTCAAACTTTTTTGTTTTACCAAAGCCAACTATTAAGTTGGCAATGAAAGGTCTAGTATTGCATAAATGTTTTCACTGTAACCTGAAGTAGCATTTGCAATGCAAACTCGCGTTTGTCGAACAGATCATGACTTGTTCAATACATTTGACATCGAATTATTTCCGAGCATCATTCTACGAGAAGTACTTGAAGAGTACATGTACTTCTAACATATTGAATAAACCCTGGCGGGATTAGATTATTAAACGACATCATAATATGACCCTTGGGTTATATTACGACATCGAATAATGACTGATGGCTTCATTCTACTGCATCGAATAATTTACGGGGGAGTCATTCTACGACATAGAATAATGACTCTGTCGAAATATGACCCCTCTGTCGAAATATGACCCCCTTCAAAAATCCTTGATATTTTGTTTAAAGTCAGTTTTGCATATGCTAAAGTTGTTTTAAAGTCTCATTGTGTTTTCAGACCTTTTTTTAATGTGCGAAATACAATAACGGTTAATAATAATGCTTGAACATTCTAATGGGCCAAACTGATCTATGAAATGTTGAAGACAGACCTAAATCACCAAAAAAGCGATTTAAAACCATAACAAACCGAAAGTAGATCGTCTGACATAAATATTACCACACGGATTAGTGGCACGTGGAACAGCTGTGTTCAATATCACCGGGTGCAAACGACTGCTATAAAATGAGTCACATTTCATCACAACGGTGTTTCAGCCCTTTTTGCTCTCTAACACAAAGAGTTTTTATCGGATCTTCACCAAACTTGCATTAAATGTTCTTTTATATAAAATCTAGGTACAGTTAAATTTCTACTTAAATCGAATAAGGCATGTAAGACTTTTTGCCCTTTATGTATTAAAAGTTGACTGTTTCAGCATTTTTTGCTCTCTAAAACAAGCACTTTTTAGTTGATCTTCACCAAACTTACTGAAATTGTTTATCATTATAAAATCTTGGTCCAGTTTGATTACTACTAAAATCGCATGTGGCATGTTTGCGTTTTTGCCATTTTTGTATTAAAAATGAGTGATTCAGCAATTATTGCTCTCTTTCACAAATACTTTTATTGGATCTTCATCAAACTTGCTGAAAATGTTCATTAGTATCAAATCTAGGTTTAGTTTGATAACTACTAAAATCGTATGAGGCATATCTAAGTTTTTGCCCTTTAATGTATTAAAATGACTGTTTTCAGCCAATTTTTATCTCTAACACAAATTCTTTTTATTGAATTTTCACCAAACTTGCTGAAAATTTTCATTGATATTAAATCATGGTTAAATTTGAATACTAGTAAAATCGCATAAGGAATGTCGGAGTAATTGCTCTTGAATTATTAGAAATTACTGTTTCAGCCTTGTTTGCTCTCTAACACAAAGAGTTTTCATCGGATCTTCTACAAACTTGCTGAAATTCTTTATTTATATAAAATCTAGGTCCAGTTTGATTATTACTAAAATCCCATAATGATTATCTGAGTTATTGCCCTTAATGTATTAAAAAGGACTGTTTCACCATTTTTTTGCTCTCTAACACAAATGCTTTTTTATTGATTTTCACCCAATTTGCTGAACATGTTTATTAATATAAAATCAAGGTTAAGTTTGAATATTACTAAAATTGCATAATGTATATCTGAGTTATTGTCCTTTAATTATTAAAATATGACTGTTTCAGGGTTTTTTTGCACTCTAACACATACAGTTTTTATCGGATATTCACAAAACTTGCTGAACATGTTTATAAATATAAAATATATCTCCAGTTCGAATAGTACTTATATCGCATAAGGCATGTCTGAGTTTTTTGCCCTTTAGTTATTAAAAATTAATGTTTCAGCATGTTTTGCTCTCTATCACAAACATTTCTTTTCGGATCTTAACAAAACCTTGCTGAAATTCTTTATTTATACAAAATCTAGGTTCAGTTTGATTATTACTTAAATCGCATAAGGCATGTCTGAGTTATTGTCCTTTATGTATTTAAAACTACCTGTTTCACCATTTTTTGCTCTCTAACACAAATAACTTTTTTGTGATTTTCCCCAAACTTGTTGAAAATGTTTATTAATATAAAATCAAGTTCATAATCTTAACTACAAAATCGCACAAGGCATGTTGAAGTTATTGCCCTTGAATGATTATAGATTGCATACTTCAGGCTTGTCAGCTTTCTGACGCAAACGGTTTTAACTGGATCTTCACCAAATTTGCTGAAAATAATATTGGATAAAAACTTAGTCCAGTTCTATGAATACCCAAATCGCCGAAGGCATGTTGGAGTTACGGTTCTTCAATTATTAAAAAGTTGCTATTTCATCCTTATTTTAGCCCTGTCAACTCTGTAACAGGAACTGTTTTTATTCTATTTAAGCCAACTATTTGGTCAATAGTTGCATGTGCTTCATCTTGGCCGTGTTGGTAATAAGTAAAGTAATAAATGACTACTCCATACCTCCTTTACCTCTTGAAGGATTTTCAGTCAGCTGTATTCGATTTTTGTCTTGATCTATATTTAAAACAAATACACAATGCCAGCAAGTTTGGTGAAGATCCAATAAAAAGTGTTTGTGTTAGAGAGCAGCAAAGGCTGAAACAGTCAAATTTTTTTAATTATTCAAGGGCAATAACTCAGACATGCCTCATGCGACTTTGATAGTTATCACAATTGAGCTAGATTCTATACTAATAAACATTTATAGCAAGTTTGGTGAATATCCAAAAATAGGTGGTTGAGTTAGAGAGAAGACAAGGCTGAAACAGTCATTTTCAGCAAGATCCCCCGTATTGGATTGTACACGCTTACCACCGTGATTAATTATTTACACGTGGGGACCTTATCTCATAGTTTAATCCTGTGCCTACTGGTCGCAACTGTTTGACTCTAAAACAGACACCGCGTAACGCGGCGTCTCATCTGGATCCAAACTGTTTGACACTCGTCTTAAGGTTTGTTTAATAAAAAATATGCATATATCTAAACTAAACAAATATTGCACACGACAATGTCAAAGCAGCAGCAGAATAAGGGTTAAATTCTTCATTTCAGCCGGCTCCAGATAAGAGGAATAAACTGAACAAATCCAACATGTTCTCACTCATTTTAGCACCGAATGCTACGGTGTTACTACTGATTAAACCGTCTCTTCGAGACGATTCTAATGAGTATGACACCATTGGGTTTAAAAGCAGAAATAAAGAGTTTAGTAATCGAAATACTTCCGTTATCTGGAGCCCTGTATTTACAGAGTTGTCCTTCTTTCCATTCACAAGGAGGCTCTTTAAATTGTGCAGCACCAAAAAATTATAAATAAAAATTTGAAAGCGATTTTCTTAGATAAAGCCGCTTTTTATGAAAGAATCACGTCCCATGTAGTTCTAATGGGATCCCAAACAACCGTTTTATGCAGTTTTCCCAAAAACACAATGCGGCTTTAAACCTAACTAAGTTTTGAGTGAATAAATTATATTGATTGAATTGAAAGTGTGTCCGCCTATCAATGGACAACCTTATGGGTATCGAACCCAGAACCGTTTACCCTTTTACAAGTATACCTTTACGATCTACCAATTACTCTTGTTCGAATATTGATTTAATTTCGACGTAGCAGGCTGAGTAAACCCCAATCACACATGCACCACGTCTCCGAGAAAGCGTATGATCAGAATTTACAATACGCTCGTATTGACATTCATTCCAAGAAATCTTCCTATCTTGCCGCGGTTTCATTGGTTTAACCAACTACCCACAAACTTTTTCTAGCTTTAAAGACAGATGGCCACTTAGAGCAGGTTAAAAGTAAAGCAGATTGCGCATTCTGCTTTACTTCAGCCTGCTTTAAGGTACACTTTGCTAGGATATAGAAAATATTTTCTTATGGTATATATCCATGACTGTATAAATTTGATCTATTATCTCCAGTAGAGGAATAAAAGGATCAAAGGCGTAAAATTCGTATTTATTAGGTAATGTCTTAACATATTTTCATAGAGGATGTTTTGATTTGTCGGAACTTATCCCATTTGTCAAGAAATAAGAAGAATGCAGGTCGGTTGTTTTGAGTGGGCTTTGTTGTCTTTTGTCAACACTTGCTATGTTGTGCGTTTATAGTTTACCATGTTAAGTGTAAAGTTAATTGCATTTACTAAACAAACAAGCAAACAAGCAAACAAAAAGCGATCAAAATCGGAAGTTGTGTTATGTTGCCTCATTGCACATTACACCATTCAGTGTCGTAGAAAGACTCCGGTCATTATTCTAGGTCGTATTTTGACACCCGGTCATTATTCGATATCATAGTTTGACTCGCCGGTCATTATTCGATGTCGTAGAATGACCTCCGGTCATTATTCGATATCGTACAATGACCCCCGGTCATTATTCGATGTCGTAGAATGACTCCCCGGTTATTATTCTATGTCGTAGAATGACTCCCCGGTCATTATTCGATGTCGTAGAATGACTCCCCTGTTCGTTTTTAAATGTCATAGAATGAAGCCATCGGTCATTATTCTACGTCGTAGAATGACTCCCCCGAAAATTATTCGATGCAGTAGAATGAAGCCATCAGCCATTATTCGATGTCGTAATATAACCCAAGGGTCATATTATGATGTCGCTTAATAATCTAATCCCGCCAGGGTTTATTCAATATGTTAGAAGTATATGTACTCTTCAAGTACTTCTACCATTATCCGATCTCGTAGAATGATGCTCGGAAATAATTCGATGTCAAATGTATTAAACAAGTCATGATCTGTTCGACAAACGCGAGTTTGCATTGCAAATGCTACTTCAGGTTACAGTGAAAACATTTATGCAATACTAGACCTTTCATTGCCAAATTAATAGTTGGCGTTGGTAAAACAAAAAGGTTTGAGTGTTATGCTAAAATGAAAGTGTGGATTAAGTGTTTAAATGCAGTAAGCATGTGTCACTCTCATTTGCTTATATTCTGTTTAGGTTCAATATTGAGTCATGACGCTCGTTTTTCACATGTCGAACGCTTTTTACTCGTAAGCTACGTCGGGTCAGAAATTTTAGGTTTAGCGACAGATAACGTCATTGAAATGGTTGCTAGAAAACCAATCATATACTTACGATGAACTTTTGATAATTCGATATATTTTATAGACCTTTATGAGCTCGAGATATCAGTAGTTGATGACTAGAAGGACCCCATGTTATATCACAGAATGCCACTTCATGTCACGGTCAATGTTCGATGTCAATATTTGATGCCTCCTTGTCATTATTCGACGTCGTAGAATAAACCCGCTATAGTCGGTGTCAGCTCCTTGAGGGTTAATTTATATCACATTGTCGAAAATATGTGTTATCTGAATAAAAAATCATTAGCTTCTCGTATTATCATTATTAGGTTATTTTGTTTTGTACAATGTACTATAAACAACCTAATAAATTTCCATAAAGGCAAATGTCACTATGTTTCTCCTGCGACACAATATAAGAGAACTAATGTCATTAAAATGGATTTAAGTATTACATACCTTCTAAATCGGGTATTGTTTCACTCGTTCAGCTCTATTCGTATCGAATTACCCTGATAGGCTGTAAACTACGTTCATACAAAAACTCATAATCTATAACGAAGAGATGCAATTTATATAAACTGCATTTTCACATGGCGCGCTTAATGTAAATTTGAATTTTGACATGTTTATCATTTAAATTCTAGGTATCGTTCAAGTCATTTGCCCATGGACTAATTTCGATTATGCATCAAGTCAATTTTCTACTAGTTAGGGTTATTTTATACGATATATTACAAAACTGTCATATACAGCAAATAAATACGAAAGACTCAAGCAGGAAACGTAACACAAACAATACACCCACCTCTCAAGCAGAACACACACACACCGTCATACCACAACAAACACACACACACACACACAGACGCAATACCATTCCTTCATCTACACACTAAATAGAAAACAACACGCAAGACAAACATAAAGCAAAGTGAATATAGGAGCCCGCCTTGGTACGGTCAGTAGCAATCAATAATTAATAAACCCATATAAAAGGGTTCTTTTAGGAACAGTCTGATATGGGTCTACATTGTTTGCGAAGGATAAGTGTACTCTTCTCATGTACACGGTTTGTGAATGACTAGTATACTCGTTATTAGTATCCAATCGGTTAAACTGCGCCTCTTAATTGGTAGGGAAGGGGGAGTCATTTTTCGATGGGGGTCAAAGTTTTTCAGGGGGGTCAAAATACTTCATGTGGGGGTCATAGTACTATGACCGGGGGTCAAATTTCGACGTCGTATTCTGACCGGGGGGTCTTTGTACGACATCGAAAAATGACCGGGTGTCATTCTACGTCGTCGAATTATAACCGGGGGGTCATTTTTCGATGGGGGTCAAAATACTTCGTTACACCGGTGTAACGAAGTATTTTGACCCCCATCGAAAACTGACCCCCCGGTCAAAATTCGACGTCGTAGAATGACCCCCTGTCGTCGAAAAAGGACCCGCCATCGTCGAATATTGACCCCCTTCTGTCGAAAAATGACCCCCTTTATACTTACCTTTATATTTGATGTAAAGTTAGTTTTGCAAGTGCTAAATGTGTATTTATACCCCAAAGCTCAACTTTGGGCGTATGTAGTGACAAAATTGCGCGTGTCTGGAAGTGATTCCGTCTTCACATGTACCTTTTGTTTAGAACATATTTTCTTTATTACATCAACAAGATTTACCAAAGTTGGTGTGTGAGTACAGTTTGCCATGGCAAAGTGGCCTATAACATAGCCTGTAAATTTTTCACTTTTCAGGTCACTGTGACCTTGACCTTTTACATTATTTTTCGATCAACAACTTTTATGGCATTTATTTGGTACCACGGCGCTCATACATGTACGTTCTATTGGTTTAGAAAGATACCTGTCAGTTGGCAAGTCAATACGTTAGTGCCCAAAGTTGGGAGATTTTGAAGGGGCTCCGTGACAAAAGCTTTGGAATTTTCTTAATGCATTTCTTTTTAAACATGACTAAAGGTTTACGTTTATTGTTTCGAAAACACAACAGTACTGTTGAAAAGTATCTCAGTTTGGCCAACAAACTTTGATCTAATCTGTGCTTTGGTTGCGGGTTTCGTTTCAACTGTTCTAGTCTCAAGACACTGACTCGAGCTTGATCTCGGTCGTTAAATCTGAAGTAAAGTTGGTATCAAACCAACTGTAAAACCTTTATTAAGCTACACTTGCAGGTATAGTTTGGTCATCTTTTTATTACCATTACTTGTGTTTTAGTGTTCTCCGGCTTTACATTTTAATAAGGTAGTGTCACTTCGAATGACTTAAGTATTATAGTATTGTTTACTTGTAAGACTCTTTACCTTGCATAGCATAGCAACTGCGAAAAGTACTATTGTCGTATTTAGCAAGTGACCAATATTGTGAGTATCGTGATATATGTTGCCTCAGTTTGACCTTGAATTCTGTAGTGACCAAAAGCTCAAGATAATAAAGAGTTTGAGTTGAGTCTGAGATCGTTGTCAGGTATTTGATTGGTCACTTTAGCGCAAACTCCCAGACTCAACTCAAACTCTTTATAACCTTGGGCCCTGAAGTACCTATCAAATTGTCATCATTCAAATAAAGCCACTACAAGCGGGTTATGTTGTGTTTTGCCAACTCTTGCTGATATGATTTAACAGTTTATCATGTTTATGTGTACATTTAACACCATCTGCAAACAACTTATATCCAGATCGGACGCTGCGCAACGTTACCTCATTACCCTTGTCATCAATCAGTGTAGTTGAATAAATCCGGTCATTATTCGATGACGTAGAATGACCCCCGGTCTTTATTTGATGTCGTAGAATGACTCCCCGGTCATAACTCGATGTCGTAGAATGACCCCCGGTCTTTATTTGATGTCGTAGAATGACTCCCCGGTCATTATTCGATGTCGTAGAATGACCCCTGGTCATTATTCGATGTCTTAGAATGACCCCCTGATATTATTCTTTTTCATACAATGACACGACCTGTCCTGGTATGGTAATTACCGTATTTGATGTCAAACAAAGGCCCCTTCCCATTATTGAATGTCGCGAGCAGCACCCTGAGGATTAATTACTTTTAAAAATATTTGGATGGTTCTATGTTGTACAATGTACTGTCAATAATCTAATCAATATTTTCTTAGACACATATTGCGACACATTGTAAGAAGACGAATGTCATTGGAATCGATGTAAATATTATATATACGAGGTACATGTAAAAGGGGGATAAATAGTTTTACTTGTTCACGTTTATTGGTATCGAGTACCACTGATATACTTTAAACTACGTTCAATAAGTGGTCATATATCTTCAAGAATAGAAACAGGCTATGGAGTAAAGGGTTAGTATTCATGTTTGACTTTATGCATCTAACAGACAATGCATTTGAAACTGTAATGGTGTTATATGCAGCAGTGACATTTATACATTTTGTCTTGGTACAGTTGAACCCCTCTATAGCAGTAATTCAATCAAGAAGTGTACAGACAAAAAGGCTTTGACTTTACAAACTGTATACTTGCATACATGTATTCTTAAGTTTGCATCTTTGATTATGTAGTTGACAAATAACTTGTAAATGATAACCTATCAGTTATATATGATATGCTTATTAGTCTTTTTTTAGTAATGTTTTGGACTGTAATGTACGATGTAAAGCATTACTTTGCCAATGTTGTTGTAATTTTATGCATTACAAAGTTTTATGTAAACGTTGCGTAATGGTAATTGTAATATAATGCACTCTTTAGCAATGTGATTGTAAACTTGTAAAGTAATTTATAACTTTCTCAAGTAATTCACACCCTGCCTGCCCCCGCCCCACCGACCTGCATACTCCATGGCTGAATTACACCCTTAACTTATTTATAAATTAGCTGTTCACGATTTATACCTCAGACCCGCAACCAGCTTGTATCAAAGAGATCGGGTAATCCCTACCATCAGCATCCAACATATAAGCACCAGGTTACATGTAACGGTATCCCTCGGGAACAGCATTTAGTATACTGTACGTTCCCATGGCGTGCTTATCATGTCTGAATTTTAACTTGTTTACGTTCCCATGGCGTGCTTATCATGTCTGAATTTTAACTTGTTTATTATCTAAATTGTATGTATCTTTTAACTCATTCACACCTGAAAATGTAAGTGAAAAATTCAAGTTTTCTAGTTATGTCAAGTCAATTTTCGACTAGCTAGAGTTGTTTTATACAATACATTTCAAAACTGACACATATCAGAGGGCTCCTGTGGGTAAAGTCTGACTTGGGTCTACACTGTTTACAAAGGACAAGTGTACTATTAACATGAACACTGTTTGTAAATATCTAATATACTCGTCGCTAGGGTCCAATTGATTAAACTGTGTCGCTTAATTGCAGGAGAGGGTAGGGGTCACTATTCGGTGGGGGTCGATATATTTCAGGAGGGGTCAAAATACTTCATGAGGGGAGTCATAGTACTATGACCGGGGGTCAAATTTCGACGTCGAATTATGACCGGGGGGTCATTGTACGATATCGAAAAATGACCGGGGGTCATTCCACGTCGTCGAATTATGACCGGGGGGTCTTTTTTCGATGGGGGTCAAAATACTTCGTTACACCGGCAGTCCGATTTGTCACGAACCATTCAACGGAAGAACACGAATCCAAAATCGAGAGCAACGACATAATTCGGATGACGTCAAATCAATAAATTGGTGACGTCATCGTACGGGAAACTGTTTCGAAAATGTGTTCGATATAAAGTTGGGGCTCAACACGGGGTAAATCATGTACTTTCGCTTTCACAATTGTCGAACAATTTCGTTTAAAAAGTGGCTTCAAAGCATAAATAAAAAGAATAATTGTATTTGTTCAGTATAAGATCGAATTAAATCCATTTCGTGAACACCAGACTGTTATATTTTCACTCGTGGCTTCGACACTCGTGCAAATATAACGTCTGATGTTCATTCAATGGATTAAATTTCTATCTTATACTGAAAAAAACAATTATCCTCTATATTATTTCCCTTCTGGTGGAATTTTAATTGTGTGGTAGATTCATTATTGAAATGTTTAGACTGTTCAAATTCACACACAAGTATTGAAAACTATTACCTAGGAGCTTTCATCTGACTACTTGTGTGTGAATTTGAACAGTCTAAACATTTCAATAAGTTAAATCTTCCCCTTTTAAACGCAAACGGAACGCAAATGCAAAACACTCAAATGTAGAAAATAACAACTTCTTGACATTTTTTCACTATCTATTTTTATCTGAGTGGCAAACAGTTTGGAGCCTGATAAGACGCCGGGTTACCCGGCGTCTGATCTGGCTCCAAACTGTTTCCATTGGAAATAAAAGATTTAGCGTAAACGCGTTTATTGGGAAAGAATAACGTTTTCTCCACTGTAACCTGTTCAACACGATCGGAGCCACGTTATCGTCTGATAATATTTTACATCTGTTTTTGTTAGAATACAATATTGAATGATATGCACTTTTGATTTAGGAAAAATTGATATGAGTTTCAAACAGTCATGATCCTGATCAGACGCTGCGTAATTCGGCCTTGGCATTGAAAGGGTTAAAGTTCAAGCTTATAACGTTTTGTGCCAAACGCTATGGTACTAATGGTGCTAGACTATTCAAAGATAGTTTGTTTGAATCAGGTAAACTATGTAGTTTCCTTTCACTATTTAACCTATACAGGATAAGGGTAGATCTAACAGTGTGAGTTCTTTGAGGATATTTCCTTGTTACATTTGTACTGCTGTCACAGTATACTGCCTTTAAGTTTATACCCTATACTCTAATTCTAGTATTGAAGACAGGTTACCACTAAAGTAGATTTCGCCATAAAGCGCATTTAGTTATACCAGGAACGTAGATTAGAAATCTACTAGCCCTGGTTATACTTTCAGCCTGCTTTCAGTTACAATCAGTTAAGAATATAGAATATTTATAACTGTATAAAGTGGAATACTTTTCTTCAGTGGAAGAACAAAGGCGTAAATATGAGCACTTTTAGAATAATGGATTAAACACGTACCTAAAGCATCAAAATCAAGGTTATGCACTAGTTAAATTACCGTAGATGCTCAAGTGATCCGTGACTTTAACTTCTTACAGCACAACCACAGTTGTAATGATGTTATTCTGTCGCATTTAACTCATTCACTGACAAGTTTTATCGTCTGCTTTAACCCTCTTACCGCCAAAATATCGTCTGCATTGGTTGTGTCGTCTGCAATATTTTCAAATTAAGCTTAACGCCTGTTTTAAATGGAGAAATGTCGATACAAGTGTCGGTACGCATTACACGGCGTCTGATCACAATCAAAACTGCGTTGACGCCGGTGGCAGTGAAAGGGGTTATACGTAACTAAACACAAGCGTGATTCAATCAAATAAAGTGTGTGGCATTTTGTTTTAAAACTGAAAAACATTTTTTAATTTGAATAGCAATCTGTTCGGAAGCTGACCATACCCCTGTGGGTTCCCAAACTGTTTGCAATGGATATGAAATTTGAGCTTAAATGCGATAAGGAAAAAAGTCTCCTTCACGGTATGTCATTTTACATATATATTATTAATTAGAGCAATCACCGCATCGGAATCGAATTGTCTCAGTGTGAACATGCAACTAATCTAATCATTTTCACATTAACCCTTTTTACCCCTTCACCGTTTCATTGTCGTCTGCTTCATTTTTTGTTGTCCGCAATATCGTTTCAAAGTTTAAAAATAAGACAGTATGACTGAAGACATTTCAAACAGTTTGGATGGTGATTAGACGCCGCATTACGCGGCGTCTGATCAGGATCCAAACTGTTTGCAAATTAAGTGTCAATGACAATGAACGGGTTAAAACGCTACAGCATTGGGCGTAAACGACTGACACTTATAAATAATGTTCATATACTCATTCAAAAATATAAAATAAATAAACCGCAGTCTCTAGGCATTCGGTGTCTGTTCAAGCTCAAAACTGTTTGACAGTCAACCACAATAAATAAAATTTAAATCTATTCCATTGCCTATCCATTCTATTCGTGTAAACGGGAGAGAAAACGCCTCAGTTCTGTCAATTGCAGAGAGTGCTGTATCAGGAGTGTCCGGGGTCTCGTCTTTAGCAGGGTTCTCTATCGTAGAAACCTCGACTCTACCACACACAATGACGAAGTGGCTGATAATTAAGAAATATTAAATTCATACCAGTGTTTTATCGTGCAATCGAACACTGGTAGGAGTAATGCGTAGTAATTTAACCACGAGGCACTTAGACCGAATGGTTTAATTACAAGCATCTCAACGACTACCCGTGTTCGATTATAAGATTAAACACTGGTATTAATTTATTATTTCGATTCTAACACGTAATTAAACCTTGATTTGTACCGAAGCAACGGCGCTACATTTCTTGGCGTACGCATTTTCGAAGCCATATGACGTCACATTATCTTTCAATCTAGAACGTTATGTACAGCGCGCGGGTGTTCTATTGAGAATTCGTACACTGATACGTTTCTTCTTTGTTCATAAAGGAGCGCGCGCCAAGTGTGTTAGAACAGGTATGTTATGACTCTGAATAGCTCGACGTTATGGTCAAGATCCAAACAGTTTTGCTGGCGCAGACTGCTAAAATCTTCAGTATACTTCAAGATACCATCTGCTAGGATATATGAACTCTCTTTTATTTGTATATTCATTAATGTATAAGTTCAAACTATGTTCTCCAGTTGAGACAGAATCACTGGTAAACATTAAAAGGAGTATCTACAAAGTTAAGGTAAAACCTCTCACTGTCGCAACTCCTATGGTGTTACAGTGGAGAAAAGGTTATTCTTTCCCGTTTAAACGCAAACGAAACGCAAACACAAAACACAAAAATGTAGAAAATAACACCTTTTTGACAGTTTTCACTATCTTTTTGTGTCTGAGTGGCAAACAGTTTGCCCGGCGTCTGACCTGGCTCCAAACTGTTTGCCATGGAAATAATAGTTTTAGCGTAAACGCATTTATTGGGAAAGAATAAAGTTTTCTCCACTGTACCATTCTCCGTACATATCTTTTAACCCCTATCTTGCCAATACTTAACTAACATTTGTTAAAAATTTTGATCTAGATCAGACACTGCGTCATGCGGTGTTGGTTCTGGATACAAACTGTTTGCCACTCATTCTAAATTTGTTTTCAATTCATTCACATGGTAGAATACAAGAAAACACTAAATACATGTACTAGAAAAAAAATCTATTTACTATTTTTTAGAAAGCATGACCCATAAAAATCATGTTGTTATGTTCAGAGACTAATACTTTTCAAATGCGATGCATGTTTGTCTTCATTGCGTTTCTGTATTTCAAAATTCTTCAATGGACATGACTTAAATAATGAAAAAATTCACCATGGTTATTTTTGTTTGAATTATATTTTACTGATGTTTATATCTTGAATGGGAAAAATTGTGAGAAAGAGTCCTAATTTGATAAATTGTTTCCAACTTGCGTTGTTAACAAAAATAATGGACGCTAACAGATGATTTGTTTTTCATTTCGATTAAACAGCTCTTCCAAAAATGACGTGACAGAAAAAGTAAGAAACTTTGAAAATCTGCTTTATTTTCAAACTGCTTTATTGTGGTTATCTGTCTTCAAACCTAGAAAATGGTGTTGGGTAATATAGTAATATGTTAAGGGCTGCAACACCATTGTAAGTTATGTAACCGTTTATATTAATATATAAACTGCTCTTTGCTAATATTTCGACCTCTAATGGCCTTTTTCAAAGAAAATCACGTCGACGTGATCTTCTTTGAAAAAGGTCCTTAGAGGTCGAAATATTAGAAAAGAGCAGTTTATATATTAATATTAATTTAATTCCCTATCTGGAATATTGAAAAAAAATATTGTAACCGTTTATAACCGTTTTGATTTACATGCCTCCATTATGTGCAACATTGGTATTAAAGCTTGTAAACGAGTCATGTTTTTAAAGCAAGTGCAAACAAGCAGAGGATTTTACTCAAGAAATCACCTGAATTGATTTCGGCGTTTAAGCGAAATAAACGACAGAAAAATGATCCGCAAATTCCATGAACCGCGCTAGCGCTAGCATGGTAAAGAGATCATTTTCTGTCGTTTATATTTCGCTTAAACGCTGAAAACAATTCAGTTCATGTCTTATATTTAAATGATATTTGCTGTAATTTTTTTTATATTAAATGAACATTTTATAAGTATACATGTATGTTTAATCCATATTAGAAATGTTTAAACATGTTAGAACTGATTCTTACGTTCGTAGTTAAGGCCCAAGTAGATAGTGCGAATGTATTATTTTGCTCTTGCAAGTAGGAGTGACTTTCTCTGTAAAACTGATCAACAAAGTTAAACCGTCACATACTTGTTATGGCATTTGCTATAAATAGCAATCAATATGTCATGTGCATTTATTTAAAACCGGACTGTCAACATGAGAAAAAGCTGTGCCCTTTAAATTACCGAGTACTGTTGTTTTGAATAAACATTTTCGTATTGATGTAATTAAATTTCGTCCGCATTTATATGGGTTTCGAAATACCCTTCGGATAATCTGGGAGTAGATCCTAACTGGGAGTATATCCCTCCGCTTTCGACATGGAAGAACTAAACTGATAAGAACTAGATCTGAATTGACGGTTATTCGATAAATAAACCTCACTGTTTTACATAGAATTATATAAAGACATGACAGGGCGAATGTTAATATCTTCATTTGTACGGGAAAGAATAAGATATTCTACACTGTCAGAGTGAACACTACAGTGTTTCAGAAATGGCATACACGCCATACAGCACCCTTAACCCATTTATGTCTGAATATCGCAATGAAATCTTCCTATGTCTTTGCTGGAAGGTTTCATCGGGGAAACACAATGGTGATCTAAGTGTACTGCAATGTTAGGTGCACACAACAGAACATTTAATATGTAAATGCAAACAGTGTATACACTGACACTGTTTGACAATGTCCCCTTTAACGGACACTATTATGCCAAATATGTCTGGTTATTGTAAAGAGCTTTCTTTCTCGCATTTCTTCTATTTGCTTGCCTGAAGATTGCATTATAGATAGACAAAGGTGGCCTGAAGATATTGAAGGGTTTATCAATACATCAGATAATTTCATACGGGAAAGCAAACAACCAAAGTGGATTGCGGCGTATCTGTCAGGTCTACATTGTTAGTTTTGATAATACATGTACATACTCGTGTGAAGGTGCAATGGGTAAAGGCAATACATCTCGAATACGATACAAAACTAATTACTTTCACAGACATTCAATTTCAAATTTTATTTGAAGCACATCTACAAAAGGTAAAAAAGAACCGCTATGGAATATGTGAAAAACATTTATACTGCAACACCTAATGACAGACTAGTGACCCGTTTCATAAAACGTTGTACGACAATTGTTGTCGTAAGTCAGATTATAAAAGTCTCAATTATATTTTATTCCCCCATCTAATCATATCTGGGGACATCTCTTTGGAATCGTCTTGAAAAGACGATTCCAAAGAGATTTCACAAGACAAGATAAGATAGAGAAATCAGAAATTAAATGTATTGTTAAGTTTTGACTCACGACTGATTTTGTCGTACGAAGTTTTATGAAACGGGTCCCTGTTACCGAAATAGAATTGTCAGTCTGTGAATAAAGATGATAACTCATGTTAGAGTTTCTGTATCACTTTTACCTTGCATAAAGCAGTCATCTTTAAAAATAAAATGTCATAATTCTAAATTCCATATATTATTCTTGTTTTGAAGATATGTGGCTACTTTAAGTATGTTGAAAGAAAAGCAGATTGCTCCGTACAAGTCTGCTTTACTTTCAGCCTTCTTTACGCAAACATCCTTCCAGGATAAAAAAAACCATTTCTTATGGTGACTATTCATAAGTTTATGAAGTGGAAATGTTTTCATCAGTGGAGGAATAAATTGAAACCGATGCGTTAAAGGGGGTCTGTGGGATAAAGGGATAATTTAGCGACTGTTCAAAAGACTAACAATTAACCCTTTTACTGCCAATATGAGTTGAAAGTTATATTAGTTATAATCTGTCTTACATAGTCGTTGCCTTGTGTACTATCGCCTGCTTAATGGCTCGCCTGTTTGTATTTATAAAATTGTTGTTATTATGTTATGGTATGATGTAATGATGATGAGCATGTATATTTAATTCAAATAAAAACATATGTTCTGTTCCGTTCTATAAAATTGTATGTAGAGCTCTATTTTGTACTTAAGAAACATTTATAAACATGAATGAGTGATGAACGGTTTTGGATCCTGATCAGACACTGCGTTACGCGGTGCCTGATTAGTATCAAAACTGCTTGTAAATGTTGAGTGTTATCGGCATTGGCAGTGAAAGGTTTAAGAGTAGCAATTGGAAGTAAACGTGTTATAATACACAGGGCTCCAGATAAGAGGGAGTAAACTAAGCAAATCAAACATTTTCTCATTCGTTTTAGCACCAAATCCTATGGTGTTACTACTCTTTAGAATCGTCTCTTCGAGACGATTCTAATGAGTAGTGAAACCATAGGGTTTAAAGCAGAAATAAAGATTTTAGTTTTTGAAAAGCTCCCCTTATCTGGAGCTCTGAATTACTACAGAAAACTCCTTTGTCCCGGAAATATCTAACGATAGGTTGATTGTTAGAGAAAACAACGTTTGATTCTTTGGTGATGAAAATACTGCAAATCCTCTCCATAACAATCACTAAAAAGAAAGCCTGGTTTGCTAAAAGACAGCTTAAAGCAAAACGTCAGTAAAATAGAGAGCTTCTAAAGGAACTTTCTATTTTACTGTCACCTTGCTTTAAAGTAGTCACCTAACTTTAAACACCAAATATTGAACACAGTTTAGTGGTTGTAATAGAGCAGTTTAACTTTGCACTGTTTCAACTATTAACCGTTGACTAACTGCAGTCCCAGGGAGCGAATGAGGTAATATTGCTGAGGGGTACTGGATCCTGCACCCAAGCTAAGGCTTTGCTTACTGGGACGATCCATGCCTCGTCCTGAAACGATTGGAAACGAACCGTTAATTAAAGCAAAATTAATAAAATAAAATAATGTATATAAATAAATATATAAAAACAAAGTAAAGCTTAAACTACGGGGCATCGTTGAAATGGGACATTTATTTATTTTACGGGAAATTACCCATAGCTAGTTTCAGTACTGAAAACAGACAGTTACTTAAAGCGGGCTGAAAGTAATACAGAATGCTCCTTGGTATAAACAGTATTTATTTCAAAGTTTTAACAGACTTAGTGTCATATTTGCAGAACATAATGTCAAGAAACATTAAAATATGGATTAGAAAACAATTTACTAAAAACTCATGTGAATTCTTCTCAATGGTAAGTAATAATTACAATACATGAATTATGTCTAGTTTAAATTGACATAGTTGGTTTATAGAATACAATGATTGCGTTTGGAGTATTGCGAATGCGTTTAAAAAGAATGCTCATTAAGAAGCAGTATGCTTTACTTTCAACCTGCTTTAAGGTTTTTAAAACAAACTGATGAGTAAAGCAGAATTAAGGAGCATTTTGTTTTACTTTCCACCCAACTAAATGTCAACTGTGCATATGATAAATATAAACAATACAAACCACGTATGCGGAGCGGACGTAGTCTATGAATTCTATGGTTCCCTCCCTGAACTCTTGGTTGATTGCCCATACAGGATCTATAACCATCACCATAGGCGCCCGGTTACCTGTGATGTGCTCTTCAAACCTAAGACAAGAATACATACATGTAGGATAACAACGTCTTTCGGTTTAAACCCTTTACTCCATAGATACGCATTTTTACGCATTTAATGTATTGCTCCAATGAAGATAATAGTTCAAATTTGTACAATATTGTATACGTTTCTTAAAAATTATTAGAATAGTCCCCCTGCCGAATGCATTTTAGCCTCGCCTCAAAGTTTAGGGCAGATCTCCATTAGACTTCTCCGCACGGGTTCGAATCCCGACAGAGCTCACTATTTATTCATTTATTGAAATTCATGTTTAACATAAATCCTTTATTTAAATAACTACGTGTTTATATAGGCACCAAGCATCCTTTGAAAGCGTTTTAAGAACAGTTGGTTTTCAGTTTATTTCCGCAACTATATTATATGTATATGTTTCATCTGGCTTCGAAGTGTTTGCAATGAAAATACTTGTTTAGGGAAATTGGGGGGAAAATTCATCTGAAGGGTGGCGTCACTGTTGTAGCAGATGATGTACATCATCTGCTACAACAGTGACGCCACGGAAATAACAACAGCAGCAACGGCAAACAACAGTAATAAGTAAAATTAACTATACGCGTTAAAGAATAAGTCGAAGGCATCAGCTTTGGTGGTGACATTTCTACAGGCTGACGGCGCAGCACATGGTGTTCTCTGGGGCGTCAGGTCGTGTAGATCCGCAACTGGAACTTCCCAGTAACCTGCAAGAACGTTTCACATAGTTATATGTTTTTATCCATGTTTTTCTCTATTCACAATAATAAGAATATAATAGAATAGAATCTTTATTATACAATAACTCTAACATGAGCCATGAGCATAGCAACAATAAACACAACTTGGGGAAACGGTATAGCAAATGGCATTTGGCAGAATATTTTGTGTCTACAAATGTAGCTGAATATGTTATTAAAAGTACTTCAAGCATGAATTTATACCTCGAGGTTCAAAATTTAATTTCTCATCGTAATCTGTTCTGGATACGGGAGAGACATACTTTACTGACGGTAAAGTTTAGCTCTCTGCCTTATTCCGAGTTCAACAATTATTTGCAAACAGTTAGGATCCTGATCAGACGCCGCAAAGCGCGGCGTCTGATCAGGATCAAAACTGTTTGACACTCATTTAAATATTCCTAGGTAAAAATACGTAAATTTTAAATTTTAGAAATAAGCAGGCGATTTTTATTAAAAACAATGATAAAGTATTGGTAGTAAAAGAGTTAAAGGATAAAACTAAAATATTTCGTTATATCCAAGTTTGTAATGTTATAAGCCAACTTCATTGTACATGTATAAATCAAGACATACCTGGGTATGGAATGTCCGGTGCGCTGCCGATGTCACATGCTGGCCCCTTGAAGTCGAGGGTGTAGGGCCAGATAAAGGTGTCCTTGTCCGACCAACCAACCCTCACACATGAGCAGTCATACCGGATATCGTTATCTCCCATACCTACAAAGACAAATATGTGGTACAGTGCCCCTCTCTACAACGACACCTAATGGGAGACACAGATTGTGTGTGTTGTTCGGGAGGAGTCGTTATAGGGAGGGAAAGTTGAGACTTTGCTTACACTTGCAAACAGCTTGAATCCAAATCAGACGCCGCGTAACGCGGCGTCTGATCTGGTCACTCGTCATTATATATATTCTATCAAAATGTCCACTTATATGTAACTTTGAGAAGAAGAAAAAAGCTGACGACAATTTAAGAACTCGATAGCGTTAGACATAATTGTCCTGTTTAGGGAAATGTGGCAAGTGTTGTTTAGGAAACTGCGGCATGGGTCGTTGTAAGGAAGGAATTGTTGTTGAGAGGGCATTTGTAGGGAGGGAACACTGTATTAATTTGCATCAATATATTGGACATAAAGTTACCCCTTCCTGGTCACTGCCGTACTTCGAGTAAAATGGTTAATTCCAAACAGTCTATACCCTGATCAGACGCCGCCCAAACGTGCCATAGAAAATCAGTCATATTTTCTGGCATGTAAATGCTGAAAGCAGGTTGAAAATTAAGAAGAATCTACCTAAATAAGGTGTTTCTGCATCCACTTTTAGGTTGCTCTTAGCAGTCACCGATCCATAACCCCATATCCTATTTCCAGTTTTGAAGATAAGTGGGCACTTAAAGCATTCTGCTTTACTTTTAGCCTGCTTTAAGCTATTATCTGCTAGATTATAGAAAATATTTCTTATGATTCTTATTTGTGACAGTATAGATTGGAACTATTGTCTTCAGTAGAGGAATAAATGAAATGCGTAAAAAGGCGTTTTTATCGGGTAATGGGTTAACTAAATGACATCTGAAAGTTTAAACAGAAAGGAATGTAGCCAATATATTTGGTTGTTTGTTACAATGAAAATGTACTGCAAATGACATTAATAGAAAACACATTGAAGGCTCCCATAGAATTTATTAGAATAAATCGAAACGTTTTATAAAAATCACTTATTTATATAACTATTTTATTGACGTTGAATTTCCTTTTGTATAGAGAGAAATCAAAATGTTCACTCATGTACAGTCAAACGCACAGCTCATTCGCCCATGAAACTTCAAGTGGACAATCGCAACTTACAATCAAGTCTAGTCTAGTCTATTTTCGATTAATTAGGATTAATTTTACAACACATTTCAAAATAACAAAAACGTACAGACCCTACTCAAGGTCTACACTGTTTACAAAAGACAATGCGTACTCTTCACATATACAGTTAATGTACAAGACGCAAATACATGGCAAAATGGTTTAGTTGCATGTGCTACTTCGAGTACAATAATTAGTAGAGCGTGTTATGTAGCGCGGTTGATCTTCAATACAGAGGGCCGTAAGTTAGAGGAGTTATAGTCATTTCGTAGCCGAGTCATTTCGTAACCGGTAAAATAAGTCATTTCGTAGCCGAATTTTTGGTCATTTCGTAACCGCGCAAAACCTAAAAGTCATTTCGTAACCGAATTTTTTGGTCATTTCGTAGCCGACAAAAAAGTTGAATTAGTCATTTCGTAACCACCAAAAATTAAAAAATGAATGGCCCCAACGAAGGCATAAGTCATTTCGTAGCCTCGGAAAATTGTTAAAGTCATTTCGTAGCCGACTATTGTTTTCTTTGGGTTTTTTTATAAAAATTTTGTGCAGTTTCCTGAACTTATTTCAACAAAAATGTGCAAACATGCAAAGTTAAGAAATTATGTAAAGAGTGTAATGGGGGCCGAATTGATTATAAACCTTGATTAATAGAATTATAATCAAGTTGTTGAATATTGTTTTAAATAGAAATAATATTACGTGTCTCTATGCAATTAAATTCATATGAGTGTTCTAGTCTTTAAAATTGGAACCGACATCCGACATAAATAGATATATAAAAGGTGTATAATTGATCATTAATCGCTCATTATATGTTACACGTGTTTTAAAATGAAACCCATCACCGACACAAATTGGTTTACAGTTGGATGTTCAATTTATCGTTAATCGATCATTATATCACGAAGAGGTATATTGTCCACACCTTTAATTTTTCAATAGAAGTTTTGTCTCACCTATTGGGATTGCTTTACAGTTGGATGTTTAATTTATCGTTAATCGATCATTATATCACGTGCAGAAAATTCCATCTTGAGCAGCCAATTGTACATAACGGACAGCTTTTTGAAAGTTCTGACTTTTCATTTGTTTCAGAGTGGCAAACAGTTTGGAGCCTGGTCAGACGCCTGATTACCCAGCGTCTTATCTTGCTCCAAACTGTTTGGAATGGAAAAAATAGTTTAAGCGTTAACACGTTTATTGGGAAAGAATAACGTTTTCTCCACTGTTCGCACCTTAGTTGAAATACAGGTCCAAAAGTATATATGAATAAGAGTTGAGTTTAAAGTAAATAAATGATTGCTGATTTACTCTGCCTAATTGAACTGGCTATTTAGAATACGTAGGAATAAAAGATTGAACTAGTTGTGCATTAAATTCATTCTTGAGCAGCCGCTTGTACATAACGTTGCCTTCATATGCACTTTAGTTGAAAAACAGGTCAAACATTCTTTTATTGGTATTTAAGACAGATGGCAGCTTAAAGCAAGGTGATTGCTTAATTGAATTACAGGTACAAGGGTGAATATGAATAAGATGCTTTAGTCTAATTTAGCGAGATAAGTGAAATGGACCGTGACAAATCCAATCGCTGAAGGAGTAGGTATTGGGTGTGACTTATGAAGAAGATTTATTTGATTGGTTGAAAGGTGTGAGATATCAACTTGTAGACTTCGAACATTTAAAAATTGGTAGTGGGTGTGGCTTATGAAGGAGATTTATTTGATTGGTTGAATGTTTTGAGAACAATAACCTGTAGACTTCGAACAATAAAAATTAGATATTGGGTGTGGTTTATGATATAGATGTATTTGATTGGTTTGAAAGAATAACCTGATACAAACGAATTAATACGATTGTTTTTAATTTTTTATAAAATAAGTGAACTTTGTAGTTTCTTTGAAATATAAATAAGTTTACTTAGATTCAGTAATTCTTCATTTTTTGATGTAGACATTCGTTTCTAAGATTTATTTGATGCAAGCCATCTGTAATAAAATGCTTTTATGTATTAATATTAAATAGCTATAATTTGGTGTGTAATGCCTAAAATAGAAAACCGTTCACTCTTATCAGATACAGATCTTTATTCGGCATAAAATAGCATAAGCATAAGCATATTCACAAAAAGTTTACATTTATCATTTACAGCTAGGTCTAGCTTGTTAAAAATTATGAATATATTATGCATAGCAAATAGTGAACGTTCTGCTATTTTTTGCTGTGTTCGGAACCAATTCCCGTTTTTGAAAATGTTTATCCCAAGATATTTATCCATACGTAGTTTCTTTTCTACCAGCTACCGTAAAACCTCTCTAATACGGCCACCTGTCATTATTTCAATCAAATATTAACTCTTTGAACCCTAGTCACGCATATATGCGTCATTTGCAAACAGTGTATCCGTGATAAGTACACTTGTCCTATGCACCTTAAGGAGCCACCTGATCAGGGTCTACATTGTTTGTTATTTTGACATATACTGTGAAAGTCAACCCTAAAATGTAAAAAATGGACTAGACTGAATTGAAAATTTCACCACTGTATTTAACCGTCATTTTGTATTTATGCTGTCAACAGTTGAAATTATATGTGCTTATTGATTGTAATAACAAATAAACAGTGATTATTGATTACAAAGTCATTTTTCTTGTCATTTGTGAAATTAAAAGCAAAAAAAAAGTCCACATTTCCGGCACGTGCGGGAGGCGATAATTGCCTTGGTATTAGTGTTTATCCGATGTGTAAACTGTTAAAACAACATACAAGTTAATGTTTGACACGCTTCACATACATTGAGCGATTAACGACCAATTATACATGTTCATTGTAAACAAATGGACCATTTAACTTAATTAAAGACAAGTAATAATATTCCTGTTTTAAAAAACATTCAACAACTTGATTACAATTCTATTAATCAAGGTTATAATTATTTCGGACCCCAAACTCTCTTAACATATATTTTCTAACTTTGCATATTTGCACATTTTCGTTGAAATAATGTCAGAAAACTGCACAAAAACATTATAAAGAAAATAAAGAACAAAATATTCGGCTACGAAATGACTTTAACAATTTTCCGAGGCTACGAAATGACTTATGCCTTCTTTGAGGCCATTCATTTTTTAATTTTTGGTGGTTACGAAATGACTAATTCAACTTTTTTGTCGGCTACGAAATGACCAAAAAATCGGTTACGAAATGACTTTTAGGTTTTGCGCGGTTACGAAATTACCAAATATTCGGCTACGAAATGACTTATTTTACCGGTTACGAAATGACTCGGTTACGAAATGACTAGCTCCCAGTTAGAGCCCCCGCTGATCCAGCGGTCTCGCTAGACTTTTGTTTTCGAATCCCCGATCATGTGCAAGGATTTTTTGTATGTTTTCATGTAAATCATGAACTGAGAGAAATAAAGGAAATTTGAGCAAGATATGCACTGCGAATTGCTCCTTTCCGCCAATGTGTTAAAATGGGTTCGAGTGAAGAGTGTGGGCCGTATTGCGGCTGCCTACGCGCTATATGTTTACCATAAAACTTAGGCAAGATGGCTCAATGATCAGTGAAGTGAATGTACAGTCGAGTCAAGTTGGTATTCGCTGTGTTTGCAACTTTAACAGAAATATGTTGCTTTAGACAATTTAACGAAGAAAATAAATTGCCCATGCTTGCTGAAATATTGGGGCGGCGGTCGACGGAACGGTCATTTGGACTGAAAGTAGACTATAACCAAAGCTGCAATTTCTGCTCTTACTTTTAAAATTGGAATTGTATGTGCTTTTTACTTAGGAAACATTGATATTTGTATCAACCAGTTTAGATCCAGATATGGCGTCTGATCCGCATCTAAACTGTTTGCATGCTTATGTTAGTGTTATAGACCCTGTCAGCGAAAGGGTTAAAGGTACGATTCCTAAAATCGCGCTTGAAAATTTGGAAATCTTAGGAATTATATGGGCACCTTATGGAAGCCCTGCTGTACTAGATACATGTACTAACCACTCAGCTGGTCGTCTCCGCCAAGGTCAAATCCCTCTGCCCTAGCCCCACGTATGTCATCCGCGGGAATCCCTCTGCCGACGAGTTTGTCCTTTATAGCTAAAACAAATCAAAAGTTTGTTATACCGAATACATATACTTTTACATCAAGGAAAACATGCAAATATCCCTCTACGACCAACCAGTGGCATTATCTTCGTAACCAAACACGGTTGACAGGGCTGCCATAAGTTGATCATAAAAATCCTAAGGTTTCAAATTTTCAATTTTTCAGACGCAATTTTAATTATCGTACCTTTACCCCATAGTCTGTTCCTTGTTTTGAAGACACGTGACTGCTTAAAACAGGTTGAAAGTAAAGCAGAATGCGCCTTACGGCGCATTCTGTTTTACTTTCAGCCTGTTTTAAGCTACCATCTGCTAGGATAAAAATCCGAAGACATAGGAAAAATCCGGAGAAATGGCAGCCCTGAGTTGAACCCCGATCAGAGCTCTCATTTCTCTAGGTTTGTTCGACATCTTCGGATTTTTTAAAAAAAATCTTCGAACCAACAGATTTCCCCCGAAATTCTATACTCTCTACTCTGGCTTTACTAAAATATGGAATTTTATGCGTTATGTTTTTATTTAGGAAACATTGCTTTGAGTGTCCAACAATTAAGTTCGGCGAACGATCTGGTTCCCAGCTGTTTGCATAATTAAGTTAGTGTTACAAAACCTGGAAGCTAAAGGGCTTGAAAGTTAGGTAATCTTAGGATTTTATTAGCATTTATAGTACACCTGTGCGATAATTCGAAATCGCTAAATTTGAAAATATCTGTATTTGCAAACAGTTTGGATTCAGATTGAACGCCGCATAATGAAAATTGTTTTACCCGCCCCCCCTATCGAATTTGTTTCATTCATACTGAATTATATCTAACTTTAGAAGGGTTTTTCAGACAGCAGTTTTAAAACAGATGATATTTTGTCGTTGAAACGGTTAAAGCACGTACCTGATAGGATCGGGCCAATGTCGGTCATTATCGGAACTCAACGTAAAACGATCGGCCTTTCCCGTTAAAGACATTTCCTGACCTACTTTCGGTGATAATCACTATACAGGCAATTTCCTTGGGAAAAGCATGATTTTCACGCGTTCCTGTATTACTATGAACCATTGAAGAGTATTTTTCGGTTAGTAAAAGCCATTGAATAACCACTTGAGAGTGATATGTAAGGGTCTCTCGAGACAGTTTTGGTTGTGTACACTTTGCCACTGCTTTACAGTTACTTTCACGCCTATCAAGAACAATGGTGGGGGAGTCCATCAAAGGACTGAAGAAATATCTTTAACTGACGATCGGTACTGATCGTAAGTTGAGGAGAATAGCTGTTCTTTACAGCATATAAATCTGAAGAAAATGTATACTCCCTGAAATATTGCCACTTACTCTTGTACAGCTGCACCCAGTCATTTTGCGAGGTGGGTTTTGTTCCATCTAACGTATTAATGCCTATTTCATGGCCTTGGTCATAAAGCGTCTTTATTATTTCATAGTCTGAATTATCGTCCTCTACGAAGAAAGTGCCTCTGATGGCACATCCGTTAGGGTTCACAATGTTGAAAAGCTCTGTATAGTATTCGAAGTTCCCACTGTTTATATTGTTCTCCGTCGTTACCATGACAATCTGAGGAATCTCCGAAACCTATACAGAAAATAATAACATGAGGCTTTAAAGAGATTGAAAAGCAAACTTGGCTTAAAACTTCTAATGTGGAAATGGATACCATGTATGTGTAATAACACGTAAATATAAGCATGGGGAAATAACTTATGCTAAAAATACAGTTCAAAGAAAACCATTAGCTTGGGTCAGGATTCGAACTCATGAGGAAAAGACAAAACAAAATATAGCCAGAAGTAGGGAAGTTTTGGACACCTAAATCGTTTATCCACGCATGAGCACTTGCATCTGGTAGATATGGAACATTCTTTGAATGTTTCGATTCAAAACTCAAATACAGCAAAACGATCTTTAAAATTTTTAACGGAGAATGAAACAAATGCATGTCAAAATAAAAACATACCGTAAAGAAACATATTTTGGTTCATGTTTTGGTAACTAAAACCATCCACAAGGGAACCTTATAACCCCAAGAGTAACTTAGTGTTGAAAGAGTTAAACGCAGACAACAGTCCTTTGATTTCTTCTTTCACAAGCGAAACGATTTTCTTAAGCAGGTTTAACGTAAAGCAGAATGTGCCCTAATGCATATTCTGCTTTACATTCAGTCTGTTTTAAGCTACTATCCACAAAGATATATATATTATGGCGCAATTTCAGTAGTTATAAAGTGGAAGTATGTACTTTAAATAAGGAATAAATCAAAGGCATAAAATGCGTATTTATGGAGGACATGTAATAGATTATCATGAAAAGGTTGATTCGGTGTAAATCGGCAACGCAGTGGAAGTTGGATGCCATAATATTGTATTTTCTTTTTACTTATTTTCGTGTGGGGGGGGGGGGGGGGGGCATTGGTGATGGCATTTTGACACCATCGTGTTTTGTTATGGATACTAGATACCTATTATCACGAGAAAAGTTCAGTTACCTCAAGACCACCTGGGGGCGCTTTGTCATCCCAACATCTGCAGTCAGGGAGCTTACAGGACCCTGGATCACACTCCTGACCTAAGGCACAGGCTACCACCGCAGCTAGGAATACAATCAGCCTCATTCTGGGGCTCAGGTTCGAGTCTGTTATTTTACAAAATTGCAAAAAGTAAAAGAAGTGACATTAAACATTGTCCCTGTCATAGTATAATCTGCTTAACTTTTTCATCTCAAAAGTTCGTCTGCTTTAACCCCTAACCGTTGTTATGCCAATTGTTTTAAGAATGTTGCCTAAGCTACCGTACAGTTGGTATTGTCTGCTGTCAAATTATTTTGAATTTCACGAAAAATCATGAAGAGTTGTATTCTAGTGATTTGATTTCTACGTTTCTTTGATTGCAGGGTAATAAAATGATGTGGATACAGCTCTGAAAATAATAAAAAGAGCTGTTTTCGAACTCTTTTGTTGTTGTTGTTTAAATGCATTTCGTCTTCAATGTTTGTCGTACTTTAGACGCAGTGCACAAATATTACATCAACTGTATATTTATGGTCATGGAAAAATATGAACAAATACTTGTTGAAAAATTATGTTTAGTGCCACACATTACATTAGTATCGAACTATAAAGGTACGTCATCTGTATGATGCATATATATCCCCATAAACTGCCAAACCGACAACATTAACCCATTACCCCATAGCCAGTTTCTAGTTTTGAAGACAGGTGACCACTTAAAGCAGGTTGAAAGTAAAGCAGAATGCGCCCTTAGGCGCATTCTGCTTTACTCTCAGCCTACTTTAAGCTTTCATCAGCTAGAATACAGAACATATTTCTAATAGAACATGTTCATGACTACATGTATATAAATAGGAAGTATTTTCTTCAGTGGAGGAATAATTTAAAGGTAAAAGGCGTATATATAGGTTAATGGGTTAACACATGCAAACAGTGTTGATCATGAAATGGCCAATAGTTGCCCATAATTGTACCTATAGCCACACATTGTTTATCGGAGTCTTGCACTTAGTGGCTCTCAAATTTGCCTTTATCTTGGGCTGCAAAACTACATTTACTGTTTATATGTGACCATTTAGACTTTCTCAGCATCGTATAGTTGCCCAGTGATTATGATTTGTCGTTTTTACGAATGTGTATGAATGCAACATATGCTACTAGAGTGAGTGGAATGAACGATCATTTGACAAAGAAGATTACTGAACGATTATAAAATGTGTGATAAATAGGTACTGTAACTTTATTCTGTCGAATTTATTTCTGCGATTCAAGAAAAGAAACCACAAATTAGGAGAAAGTTAAAGCCCGCAGAAAGTACCAGTTTTACGGTATTATTTCACTAAAAGATATAAAGCAGCTTGTCTGAAAAAATGCCAAGTATCAAGTATCTTGTATCCTGATCAAACGCCCCGTAAGCGGTGTTGTCTGATTAGTACAGTGACGAAAACGTTATTCTTTCCCAATAAACGCGTTTACGCTAAATCTATTATTTCCAATGCAAACAGTTTGGAGCCAGATCAGACGCCGGGTAACCCGGCGTCTGATCTGGCTCCAAACTGTTTGTCATCCAGGTTAAAATCAACATTCAGAATTGTGAAAAAGTTGTTATTTTCTGCATTTTAGTACAATGCGTTTGCGTTTCGTTTGCGTTCAAACGGGAAAGAATAACAGATTCTCCACTGTATCACAACTTGTAACGTTAACTTTGGTCGCCTATGATGGTGAGAGGGTTAACAAGGAGGTCAATATTTCCTTCCTAACCCCTTCACTGCCGTGACGTCATCAATTTTAAACAATTGTCGTCTGCTTTTATTTCTTAAATTTTAATTTGTGTTATTTTGACTAATGAAAGATTAAAATGAGTGACAAACAGTTTGGCTCCTGATCAGACACAGCACCACGCGGCGTCTGATCAGGATTCAAACTGTTTGCAAAAAACTGTTGTGCTCGGGGTAAGGCAGTGAAGGGTTTTAATTAAGATTTAGGGCATCTTCGCAGAAGAAACACTGTCACGAATTTCATCCAATTTGAATCACGATCAGGCGCTGAGATACTCAGACATCTGATGTGAATCCAGACGGTTTGGACGTCCCGATTGGAAGTGACAGAACTGAGACAGGTATGATCATAGTGCGTTTGAGATACACTGTGACAAATGTCTAAAACGCTGATAGTTATTCAAACAACTTGTAGTTTTAAAATTATTTGTATGAATCGATACCTTGTCGTCATTGCCATAATAGTCTGCAGCTAACAGGCTAGTTTATGCTAAGCTGCAAACAGTTTGAATCTCAATGAGACACAATTTAATTCGGTGTCTCATATTATGAGCAAATTTCTAATTAAGTCACAATATCGATCTTTATAACAAGACTTAATGACAGTTTAATGCAAGTGAAATGTAATGCAGTAAAATCCTGCAGGCGTTTTAATTGCAAAACATGTAACTTTCTTCTACACTTAAGAGTCATCCGTCTTTAAAATGATCCATGTCTTGATATTGACTTGTCTCCCAAGAGTAAGCGTGTACTGCATAAGGCTGTTGGTAGAGTTGACTTATAAAGACCAGTTGATCAGGCATCGCCTTATGTGGCGTCTGTTCATTGTCAGGGTTTTAACCGTTTATCAGGATTTTACAATGCCTTTGACACTTCTTCAGTCATTTTGTTTTATATCTAGCTTATTATGAAACAATCAAATAAATCTGCGCTTTCCCAACTAATTAGCTCCCTATTTATATGTATATTTTCTATTTGTATAATTGTTAATTCTGTCCACGGTAGTGGACCTTATACAGATTTATTTCAATAAAGTTTCAAAGTTTCGAAAAATTACAAACAAACGCACAGACTACATTAATCAAACAGGCGGCACTATATGGACTTGAAAGGATTAAAGCTTACGTCAAAATGTGGCGAGGAAATTAGTATGTCTGAAAATACAAGTTATAATGTACAGCGTTCCCTCTCTACAACGACACCCAATGGGAGACAAAAATTGTGTTCGTTAATCGGAGGGAGTCGTTATAGGGAGGGAATTTGGCTACATTAGCAAACATCTTGAATCCAGATCAGACGCCGCGTAACGCGGCGTCTGATCTGGATTCAAGCTGTTTGTTACTCGTCATTTTTAAGTGTTTTCTGTCAAAATGTCCATTATGTAACTTTGATAAAAAACAACAGACGACAATTTTAAGCAGACGATATTGCAGCCATGAAAAGGTTGAACATAAATATCGTGTCTGGGGAACAGCGACAAGGGTCGATGTAAGGAGGGAGTCGTTGTTGGGAGGGCCGTTGTAGCGAGGATGCACTGTACATGAAATATTGTAATTTCGTTATTGTAAATCTTTAGCATGCTATAAACCAACTTATGATAACGGTTACAAAATGCAAACATTAGAGATCCAGATGAATCACCGAGTAATTCGCCGTCACATTTGTAACCAATCTTCGAGAGGCAAAGACGAAACATCTAGCGTATGAATAACTGCAATTGTCATCAAGTTTGCAGGTGGAAATGAATAGTAACACACATTCGTGTCTTTACCTTTCCCCCATGATTATCATAATGTATGCCTTAACCCTTTCCCTGATAGAAGCGACTTTTAGCACATGCATTTTATTCATCCGCTGAAGAAAATAGTTCCAATATATACCGTACTGAATATGTGTCATATTTAATACTTTCCTTATTATAGCTGGTAATAGCTTAAAGCAGGCTGAAGGTAAAGCAGAATGCGCCTTAGGGCGCATTCTGCTTTACTTTCAACCTGCTTTTAGGAGTCACCTATCTTCAATAGTATAACTAGGCTATCAGGTAAAGGGTTAATCCAATACAAAGAGTTCAGATCCAGATCAGATCTTGGAAATGCATACCCCATGCCTTTACTGTATCCCCTTGTTAAAAACCCATAGAAAAGGTTCCTATATCCCGACAGGTGACTTCTAAATCAGTCTGAACGAAAACCAGAATGTTCCTTACGGAGCGTTCTGCTTGACATTTCAGTCATTGTTTAAAGAGACTCGCAACCAGAAATAGCATTAAAAATAGTAATTTGTAAATATGTGACAAACGCTTATATAAACGGGTAAGAATTAGTTTAGGATAAGACATTCTGTTTAAAAAAAATGCATTTCAATAAAAAAAATATATTGAGCTCTGGTGGGAATCGAACCCGTGACCCGGCATGGGCGGACATAAGTCAAAATGAGGACACCGCTTGACCCACTAGGCCACGGAACTATTCATATATCTGGGATCGATTTAACGTATTTCAGTGGGAAGCGATGAAGAGTACATACAACTGCATAATTCGGCTCGGGTTTATCTGGTTGCGAGTTGCTTTAAATCCAAACAGTCTTCAACGCTGAAAAGTTCGATGACACAAATGTGAATTGATTCAGTGACACCTGAGGCAATCCCGCTTTCCAATTCAGTCTAGTCCAGTTTTAACTATCAGGTTGTATTTAAAAAAAAATATTGAAAACTCAAACAGTTTAGAGCTTTGAGCAGAGGATATGTGTACACTTCACAGGTACACTGCTTGCAAAGGACGCATATACTCGTCAGTAGGATTCAACGTGATCTAGAAATGAAGTAAAGACGCTACTCACATGCTCAGTGTTAAATCCGAGTGTGTGAAAATTTATTTCGCCTAGCAGTTAAGCACTCTAAAGTGCTGATATTGCCAAATATTGCTATGACAATTGATAATAGAAATGATAAAAACAGTCTCGAAAGGTATGCGAGCCAACGGCCCGACCCATAATCTGGTGACCCTTGCCCTAACGCTGATCAGTGGTTAAAATATTGAGAAAATACATGTACAGTCGAACTTCGTTATCTTGAACTGGTTTAAATCGACATACCCGTATTTCAAAGTTTAAACGTGGCTTGGCCACGTTTTAATTTTGAAATATGGGTATGTTCGACTTAACTGAGCATGAAATAATGCAGTGCATGTATCGAACTATCGAATAGTTCGAGTTCAGCGAGTTCGATATATCGAAGTTCGACTGTATAATACTTTATTAAATAGTCATGCTTCTGCCAATTCATCTCTATAAACACATGTACTTCTAACTTTATCTACATTTGGAGAAATAGTTTTTGGCAAGAGCGTTTTGGAAATAAGCCATAGATGGCATTTCAAGTTTCTTTTCCATATACAAGCTTAAAGAGGCTCGCAACCGGATTTAGCATTAAAAATAGTAATTTGTAAATATATGTCAAATGCTTATATAAATGGGTAAGATTTAGTTTAGGATAATAAATTCTGTTAAAAAATGCATTTCAAAAAAAGGAAGAAGAAGCTCTGATGGGATTCGAACCCGTGACCCTCCATGCGGAGACAAACATGAAAAATGAGGAAACGTCTTTACCCCCTCGGGTACCAGCGCTCTCCATATATATGGTAGCGAATTAACGTACTTCACTGGTAGCGATTGATATTACTTTATTCGGCTCGGGTTTATGTCTGAGCCCGTGTAGAGAAGCAACAACAACAACAACTATACCGCCAGCTGACGCTATAGAAAAACGATGGAAAATATCTAAAAAAAACTAAGATTCGGTGACGATTCTTGAGACTTTTTTTGGACTGATCATATTATTTTTAATGTCAGAAGCCAAATAATGCCACAAATTTGCTTTTATTTGAGTATTTTATTTTATTTTGACAAGTACACCATCCGGTTGCGAGTCCCTTTAAAGCAGATTAACGGTAAAACAGAATGCTCTAAAGGGACAACCTGCTTTACTTTCAATTCGTTTTAAGCGGTAGCCTATCTTCAAAACAATGGTAAACGGTTGAGTTACATAAGAAATTAGTTTCTGTGTTGGTCTTCAAGACGATTGTCAATTGATATGCGAAGGTAATTGGTCCAGTTACCGATATCACGTTCATATTAAATATCAGTTTTGGTCTTTACAACCAGTGGCTGCTTAAAATAGGACGCAATTAATACAAAATAAATGGTATGATTATAAGCATTCTGCATTAATTCTGTCTTGCTAGCAACATCTTGCGTCTTATGTATTTTCTCATTCTTCCAAACAACTTCCCAATGCAAGACAGGTTATACTATATGCAGTTTTAGTAGATACAGTAAAACCTCGCTATTACGACCACTAAAAAGAAGGCTTATTGATTGTATAATAGACAGGTGACAGCTTAAAGCAAGGTGACAGTGAAACAGAAAGCTCCCAGAGGAGCTTTCTGTTTCACTGTCACCTTGCTTTAAGCGGTCACCTAATGTAAACACCCTAATAATTAACATAATTTAGTGGTCGTAATAGAGAGGTTTTACTGTACAATAAAAGGTGTTTTGCAAATACAGTAGACCTACGATATATCAAACACGCTTTAGTAGAACTAATCCGTATTCCAAAGTTAAAATTGAAATAGGATATGTTCGATTGACTCACTATAAAAGTTTATGTAGTACCTTCGGCTTTATATAAGCGAGTTCGATATATCGAAGTTTGGCTGTAATGTTGGTATCTTCAGGATTACTTTGTATCTAAAATCATCGAAGTTGGTCAAGTAAAAAATCCGGTCCAATTCCATATCTTTCCAAGTACAGTCAGTCTTGTGTTTATCGACTTTGAAGGACCGGGGATATCTATGGAGATAAGTGGCTGATGCCTTCCTTAAACCTGTATTAAAAACTGTTAGTTCAAAACATGTTTCCTTCTCCGAATGACGCCTTAATGATGGAACAAAGTAAAACAGACATCTCGGTCCAAAATTATAAAGCATCTGATAGCGTTCTCAAGCATTTGATTTGACAGATTTGAGCCTAGGCCTACTTCAGACTCAACTCAGACGCTTTATAACTGTGGAGCCTGTGGTGATATCCTTCGGTATCTCTTATCATTGCTACACAAACCAAAGTAATACCGGTGACTGGGATTAGTATAAGGACTGCAAACAATATACAGAGTTTTAGTATTAAAACTTCACCGATACACAAACATGGACTTAGACATTGACACTATTGTTAATACATCATTTACGAACAATGTAGATCCAGATCAGGGGATTCCTGAAGGAGCCCTCTGATAATAGACTGCACTATTTGCCATAATTTAAAATACTTTGGGGACAAACCCCTCAAGAGTCAATATTAACTGGTCATTTATTAGTCAGTGGAAGAGTCTAGTTCGAAAGGCAGTAATGGTTAATACTAGGCTTCTCGAGTTCTCATTAGGGTTGACAATCGGGAATGAATTGGCGTCATACAGTGGAGAAAACGTTATTCTTTTCCGTTTAAACGCAAACGCAAAACACTTAAATGTAGAAAAGTACAACTTTTTTACAATTCTGACATTTCATTTTTATCTGAGTGGCAAACAGTTTGGAGCTTGATCACACTCCGGGTAACCATGCTCCAAACTGTTTGCATTTGGAAAAACATGTTATAGTTTTAGCGTAAATGCGTTTATTGGGAAAGAATAACGTTTTCTACTCCACGAACGCTTATACTGCTGCATTTTCTAATGGACTCATCTGTTTTCTGATAGATAATTGATTTACATTTACTTTGGAGGGATTATTTTTCAATATACACTGAAAGGATTTTCTAAACGTCCACTTTTTAAACTCATATTTTTCGAAACAGGAAATGGCACACTGGCGTAATCAGTTTTATTTCAAATACTAGGTTGAATGTGCATTGAATTGAGTTCTTGAATTTTGAGCCTCTCTCTACGTTACGTTACACCTCCAAATTCGATGGTTTAGGTATTGTGCACGTGCGAAGCGTGTATGGGGACATTAGTAAACACGGCTTTTGATTATTTGTTGGTCATTAATCACCCTAACAGAAAAACATTTAACATGTCGAGAAGGCGGACTGTACGAATCACAAGAGCACTCAAAGTATTGTATTCAGAACCAACCTGAACTACCACGTTAACGTCATGGACGTTTTACGTCCTGTGTGCCCTAAAATCGATTTCATAAGCTAAACATTAAACATCAACATCTTAATACATCAACTGCAACGCATTTCAAAATGTTGTTCGCCAATATCTGCTTGTTTTGAGGACATTTTGTCTGACCGGAAGTGTAAAGACTAACGTCATTAGCGCCTACAGATGAAAAACTCACGTATACGGAATCTTTCATTTTGGTCATCACACACTCGCTCGTATGTTTCTGCGCGTCTACGGTGACTGCTCGTGCATGTCTGGACCGTCGAATATGTCTAAATAACGAAACTGCGATAACGGCTTCAGCGCCAATCGTTTAAATGCAAAATTTTAACTCGGCGGCTCAAAATTCACATTTTTTATTGATACATTAACATTGCACGTCGCAGAAACCGTTTAGGCTGGCATTCTTTAAGTATTCTGTAAATGTCACCGATCCACTGCTGACAGCTAGTGGCATTTTTGGTGTTTTACATATTACAAGAAAACAGACCAGGAGTTGCCTCAGTATTTTTATTTCAGTGCCATTTGAACAATGTTTCATCAATACTTACATTGTATTTTTTCTAAGTAATCATTTAAGTGCTACATATTGCACCAATGTCGCGTTGAAAGCTAGTAGCCCAACAGACACATGTCATTCGTGACATTGTGACTTGTCATTTAAGGGTTAGGTTACAATTTCAATCATATTTTCCACAATTCGTGATCAATTTCAATGAAACTTTTTTCCCTATTATAAAACATGTTCATCTCAAGAAAAATGTAATGTATTAGAAAATGTGTTATTCGAAATCATTTTACAAAGGAACATTAAAAAAATAAGGTACGTGATCAATTTCGGTATTCGTTTTTTGAAAAAACAATTTTTTCAAAGTTTCACCTAATTCCCAGGTGTTTCCGCATTTTTTCGGCTATGTTGCCCACATCTAATACCAAACCGGAACCGGCTTATGCGATGACGTCAGTAGATGGCACGCGCTATATCAAGTATTTTTTGTGGTGCTTCTGGAATAATGGGAAGGTTCTAATGTATGAGAATCAAGGATATATACAAAATATATCTTTATTTCATCCATGAAGGAGATTAGTACAATACATGCATAGAATTTATCGATATATCAATACAAAATACAATATGTTTAACGCACAAATCAAAAGACACGCTAAACAATTCTGAAATGTATTCATGAGTGAACAGTGACTATTAGCAGTTCCAGGGATCGAACGTGGAGATGTTGGCCAGAGGGACCGGGTCCTGTATCCAGCTCAGCGCCTTCCTTACAGGAACGATCCACACATCAGTCTGAAACATACAATAAATGACATGAGCCAACACACGGGGAAAACGCAGTCAGACCTTCTAACCGCATGCATTGCCCTACCTGAGTGCAATTATCATTTGCAAACAGTTTGGATCCTGATCAGACGCCGCGTAACACAGCGTCTGGTCAGGTTCCAAGCTGTTTGAAAAACATGTCAACATTTCTTAATTCAAAATACCTAAACTTTAAGTTTGAGAAATAGAACAGACGACAATTGTTTAGACGTGATGACGTCATGGTAGTGAATGGGTTAATAATCAGATCTGAATAAGTTAAATTTTGCTAAATTTTCAAATACATGTAGTCGCCTTTTCTATATCGGGTTACAATTCGTCTGCGTTTAGTTTTGTTTTTAAAAACGGAAAACACCATAGTCACTATAACCCTTTCACTCTAAATGACGTCATAAACGCATTTGCAAACAGTTTTGATCCTGATTAGACGCTGCGTAACGCAGCGTCTGATCAGGATCAAAATTGTTTGCCACTTGTTTTGAAATGACGTAATTTAAGTTATACTGCCTTAAATC
Organism: Gari tellinella; assembly: GCA_922989275.2. Lineage (NCBI taxonomy): Eukaryota > Metazoa > Mollusca > Bivalvia > Cardiida > Psammobiidae > Gari > Gari tellinella. The sequence continues at coordinate 10,557,809 of OV277863.1, read as the reverse complement.
TAACTTTGAAACGACATTGCAGACAACAATATTGAAGCAGGCGACAATATGGCGGTGAAAGGGTAAAACCTCACGATAGGTTTGATCACGAAAGGGGTAAGCTGTGAGAGAAATCCTATAAGACTTTATTGTCTTTCGTTTCAATCCCTTCTTTCTGTTGTATATTTCTATGTGATGTGTATATTTGCTGAATAAATATGTTTAAACTAAGCTGTGAATAAAGGGAGATACTTTGAAAACACGGAAAACAACATGGGACAATTGCAGCCTCGGTTTAATTGAGTCTGTTCATGAGCAATACTGTAAAGTGCAACGTTGTTCACGCCCCTGGCACCGGCAAAGGTGTAATTCCATTTCAACCATAAATGTCTTGGAATCAATGATCCCAAAATGACCATAAACAAACCAAAGTTGAGAATGAAGTACATATACAGGGCGGTCCTAGTCGAGTCAGGCGAATCCAGAACAAACGTGTTTATACTCTCTGTACTTCATTGCTGACCGTTTGGTTTCAGATGGTACTCGTTGTCTGACCACAAGGCACCATGGAGCTATCCGGTATTTGCCATTCAGATTTTAAAAGAATCAACAACATTTTCTTACACATTCTACATTTCCTTACATTGTTATATGACATGTTTCGTTTAAGTCATAGGCATCTGAAACTTCAAAAAGAAAACTCAAGTTTCCAATTAAATCTATTCCAGTTGTTAGGGTAGTACCGATATTTTAAAATATCTTGCAAAATGACAAACTGTGTAAACCCTGATCAGAGGGCTCCAGTTGGAGCCCTCTGGTCATGGTATACAATGTTTGTATGGGATAACGTAGTTCTTCAAATGGTGTTTGTAAAAGATGCGTATAAGGATGCGTATACTCGTCACTGGGTCTTAATGGGTGAAATGGACTGTAATAACGTTTCCCCAATCCAGTGTACAAGAAGACCTACCGGAAAGGCTGCCCGTATGTAGTCGAGGAACTCAATAGTGCCCTCTAGCAGGGCTCCGTTCTTGGCCCACGCGGGGTCGATGATCATCAACATAGGGGCCTTGTTGCTGGTGACATGATCTTCAAACCTAAAATGAGCAAATATTTAGGAGTAGTTCGACAAATAAGAAATTGTGTGGAAAATGCGGTACCAAAATATTATGTCTTAATGATTAAATATGTTTAATGTATTATACTAGTATTCAGGCCAACTTTTACTGTTACAATCATTTTAAACTCACTGATTCCTTGTACTTCAAATGGACAATTCCATTTTCCTTATACTAGTTTTGCCCCAGAGACTTTCCTACCTTGCAGAAGTTCTGAGGCTCAATTGTCAAGGGGGTGATTTTGTTTATTTGACGGAGATTATCCCCTCAGCCAAGAACTAAAAGAAACTTGCAGGACTGAGGTTGGTGGTTTTGATCCCAAGCGAATGAGATAAGTAAAACAATCATATTCCTGAAATCATTCCTTATTCCTCATCATCATTCACCGTCGCTATTTCAGCTATTTAGTACCAAAGTGCCGTATTTTAACTCTTTGCATGCTAGCGGCGGATATATCTGCCACAGTGATTACATTTGCAAACAGTTTGGATCCAGATGAGACGCCGCGTCACACGGCGTCTCATTAAGATCCAAACTGTTTGACACATTGACCATGTTTTGAAAAGAAATTTAGAAAATTCTGTTTTAAGAACAATAGCAGATGACCAATGTTGTAGATGAAAAAACTACCCAGCATGCAAATAGTTAACGCAACTTACTCTAATACCATGTTTGCCTATCTAGGGTTGTTCTTATAATATGCTGCACAATGGCTAGCAGCGCAAGCTCTTGTGACATGGTTCCGGAATGAACCCAGTGATCATGGTCTACATTGTTCACTGTTAATCAGGTATAATGATTTGCAAAGGACGCATATATGCTTTTCTCTATATGCGTTTTGTCTGGATACCAAACATGAATAAACCAGAGCTCTAACAACATCTGCTTAATTCATCTCTAGTCAGAATATGAAGTACATTACATGCTCGTAGTTTACATGAAATAGGCGTCATTAAATTTCAAAGAAATTAAATACATCTGCTTTAACAATACAGCTTAACACATAGAATCCTAATGACCATTATACTCGTCACCAAATCATAAACCTTTCTAGGGTATACTTGTCCTATGCAAACAGTATAGACCTTAAGGAGCCCTCTGATCAGGGTCTACACTGTTTGACATTTGGTAAAATATTGCTAAAATCCACCATAATTAGTCAAAAATGGACTAGACTTATATTGAAATTGGAATTTTCCATTAAAGGTTTCAGGGGGGAATGAGTTAAATTACCTATACTGTCAGGGCCGATTAACAGTATGCTGATTAAATCTTAGATTGAGAAACGTTTACTCATTCTGAAACCTCAAATAAACATATTCCAGTTCCCAAATGAGTATTGCGCTGTGCGTTTTTACATATTTATTATTAAGGATAGAAATTATCAATAAATTATAAAATGCAAACAGTGAAAACACCAGAGGGTTCCTGTAAAAGCCCTCTGAGCAGGGTCTTCGCTGTTTACATAAGTAAAATGTATTCTTCACAGATGCATCATGTATTTGTAATGAACGTGTATACGTGTATACTCGTTGCTAGGCTTGAATGTTTTATTTCTTAATTACTGACAGTTTTGTCGTTACTGCTGCACCTGAGTGATATCTATATTAGAATAATGTATGATGTCGCAATAATACGGTAAACACATGCGCAATATTTAATATAATGACACCCTTTCATGCTGATTGCTTCGTACGGACTGGTCCTTTCTTCCTAAAAGATATTCAAAACTAAACATGCAGTGTATAACTTTATGGAATCCTCTGAAAAGGGTCTATACTTTTTCCAAACATATCCATTTGTATATAATATATTATACCAGTTTTCAGCATATAACTATTTAATTTAATTGATAAATGTGTTATATACATGCAAAAGGTCCAATTATCTGTCGACATTTTGACACTGTCTGAGGACAAATCACCTACATTAAGCCTACCTCGATCGGGCGACCAGGGGCTCGCTCGTTTCATAAAACTTACGGTCGTAAGTCAAAACTTAAAAATACATTTAATTTCTGATTTTTCTATCTAATCCTGTCTTGTGACATCTCTTTGGAATCGTCTTTTTTCAAGACGATTCCAAAAAGATGTCACAAGACACGATTCGATGGAGAAATAAATAATAATTGGAACTTTTATAATCTGACTTACGACAACATGTGTCGTACGAAGTTTTATGAAACGTGCCCCTGCTTTTTAGGACGAAGGGTTTAGAGGCAAGTAGTTGCAAGCTACCAGGCTGTAGGAAATAGCTCTTGGTCGGTACTGGGTAACTTACAAAAATGCATTCCTTTTACGACTAGGTTGAGATATTTAACCTTTCACTAAATGGCCTGTTTCTAGTTTTGAAGACAAGTGGGCACTTAAAACAGATTGAAAGTAAAATAAAAAGCACCTTAATGCGAATTCTTCATTACTGTTAGCCAGACTGCTTTAGGCTACCATCTGCTAGGATATTACAAATGTTTTTTATGGGGTATATTCATCACTTATCACTGTATAAAGTGGAACTACTTTCTTCAATGAGGGCTGGGAATACCTAATTGGCTTAAACCCGTATTTATGGATTAAAGGGTTTAAATGCATTTCTACGGGGGCTGGTTATAAATTAGTGGCCATATTATACAGAAGCTGTTTACGTTTAGCTGCTACGCAATATGTTTAAGAATGTATGCTTTTGTAAAAAAACGAACGGTATTGAAAATGTTCGTGAAATAAGTGTCAACTTACGCTGTAAAGAAGAGATCGAATGCATCTCCCTTAGTCGTGACGTTGCGACAAGCTGATGGAACCACACATGGCTGACCGTCGCTGGTAAGGTCATGAAGGTCATGTATCGGAACCTCCCAGTAACCTAGGTACATGTAACAGTTTGATATAAAATAAGTACAGTGCTACCTCCCTTCAATAGCCCTCCTAACAACAACTCCATTCTTACAACTACGCATGTCGCTGTTTCCCAAACAAGACGATGATGTCTTAATATTTCAGTGCTGGGACGTTTTGATAGAAGAAACATAATGAACAGTGGATTCAAGCTGTTTGCAAATCTACGCAAATTTCACTCCCTATAACAACTCCCTCCGAACAAAGCAATATTTGTCTCCCACTGGGTGTCGTTGCAGAGAGGGGCACTGTTGTACGAAATACAATGTTTATAGTGACAATGCACACGTTGTAGTGGCTTACAAACATATTGTAATATGACTCGATTCAGGAAAATAATCGCAAATTGTAACAATACAACATGAAGGAAATGACAGTGTTTGGAACTTTTGACAAAATCATTATTATTACACGATAACACCATTTCAACGTCAAATTTTACCGTTTCCATGAGATATTACCGGCTGCTAAAATTACCAAGTGCTATCTTATGCCAATTTAATATTTAGCTGTTGTAGGAGATAAGTTTTATTGATGGTGTGAAAAGCGTTAATCCTTACACTGCTACATGACGTCGCCTACATATACATGTAGCAGCTTCTTAGCTTCTGCAGCCCCGTACAACAAATAATGCCCGAAGTCAGATTTTAAATTTCTAAATTATTATTCAAGACGATTCGAAAGAGATGTTACAAGACTGGATTAGATGGAATAAACAGCAATAAGAGGTATTTCAAAGTTTTGACTTACGACCGTTTTTGTCGTACGACGTTTCGTAAGACCGGTCCCCGATTCCGAGGTTATAAAACTTTAAACGAACTCTGTGCTCAAAACTCGGTTTTGATTACATGCTCTTGTTTTTACAAAACATGCTTGAGCTGATATAAGAAACCTGATTTTGGATATATGTTTACAATAGAATTATGGTATGAAAGTACTTGTTATTTACAAAATGTTTGCTGAAGTGCTATGAGCTGAGAAAAAATCTGAGTTTTGAGCACTGAGTTCATTTAAAGTTTTATAACCTCGGGGCCTGATCTGGCTGCAAACAATTTGCAAACAATTTTGTCAAACGAAGCAAAACTCCAAAACAGCATCACTAGACGGGGCACATTATGTAAAAATGACATTTGAAAATAGCTTTTACGATGTACTTTGTTTTGAAATTCTGTCAAACTGGTTGTGAGCCTGTGTTCAAGATTATTGGGTCTAATATCGTCCGCAAGCATTAAGTTGATCAGATTTGAGCTTTTGCTAAAATCTGACTAACTAAATGCTTGAGAACGATCTCAGACTTAACCCAAGCTCTTTTTAACTTTGGACCCTGGTCATACCGGATCGATATTCCTCCAAACTGTTTGTAACTGCAGTAATACCAGTTTTACATTATAGAAACCTACAGAAGAGTATCAAACATTTGGAGTTAGACCAGACGCCGAGTTACGTGGCGTTAAATATGGAACCAAACCTTTTTGCAAATACCAATAAAGTCTCGATTGACATAATGAGAGTTAAAACCGTTCGAAGGGGGTGAAAATGGACAGTCCACATACTGTAACACTACACGTATATATGTACCTGGGAATGGAAGGGTGGGGGCTTGTCCGTTGTCACATGTCTCTCCGGGGTACAAGTAGTCAAGGGTGAAGGGCCAGACTAATGACCCCTTGTCTGACCAGGCCGTTCTGGCGCAGGAGGAGTCGTACAGCATGGAGTTATCACCCATACCTACAGTGTAAGCAAACAATAAACTATATAATAATGTATAAATGAAAGTATATTTGCGTGTTTATTGTTAATATATAGGATCTTACATGAGTGTGCAGGATTTATAGTATTAATGAAATACAGACTTTTAGAAAACGATTAACCCTTATCCTGCGGTGATGTCGTCTGCTTTGAAATTGTCGTCTGCAGAGTTTGTTAAATTTAGATTTATACATTTTTTAAGTAAATAAACCTAAAGACGAGTGTCAAACAGTTTGGATTCAGATCAGACGCCGCGTAACGCGGCGTCTGATCTGGATCTAAACTGTTTGCAAAAATCAATAAAGTCGCGACCAGCAGGCAAAGGGTTAAAACGAGTTTTTATCATTTTCAAAAACACCAGTTTTATAAATCCAATGAAGTATAAACACGATCGTAGATTCAATTTATAACATAACCTGGCAATGCTGTTACAATATATTAATATTTCTTTTAGCCTACAAGCTTCCTTATCAGTCAATGGATGACGCATGAATGAACCGCCTAAATGAGTAAACATGCAAAAAGTAGTCCCAATGTTAATTCCGATTTCTTCAGAATAAATCTAGGAAGCAAATATTCCCTGTCCTTTTCCATCTATAGCCACTCGGTCGCCGACAGAAATGTCGTTTGACGCCATATTTGTTTACACATTTTCACAGCGCATTGCACAAGGTAGGAATATACATTTTAGTAAGACAAATTCATTTGCATAGTTAAATCACTAGTTATATACGAAAAATAAACAATGAGCGTTTTACACCGCTCGCACCGTAGGTTGTGTTAAAAGTGTAATTGTCTACTTCATATTAAAGGTTATTCTCATTAAAAATATCATTGACATGTGAAAACGAGGCTTATTATTGCGAATACATTGTATTTCAAGCTTGACCGTCATCTGAGGCCCGGTGTCTCATAAAGGTTTATATCTACAATATCTAATATGCTAGCTAACGTACATTAAAGAAGACGTTATTCATTCCTACTAAACGCGTTTATGCTCAAAACCCTTAAATTAATTGCAAACATTGGAGCCGTCTATAGAGTGGTTTCAAAATGTTTGTCACTTATATTTCTAAAACTTATCTATCCTTTTAAAACACCGTGTATCATGGATATATCATCCATATCTACGGGGTAATGAAACAATAGTCTGATGTTGTCTAATAGAAAAAATGAGTATTTCGATTCAGAAATTAGAACTTAGAATGAATTGGTAAATAAGACAGCTATCCCATAATCTCTTCTTGTTTGTTTTCCAAAACACCTGGGGCCCGTTTCATAAAACTTCTTACGACAAATGTTATCGTAAGTCAGATTAAAAAAGTCTCAATTATAACTTATTTGTCTATCTAATCCTGTCTTGTGGCACCTCTTTGGAATCGTCTTTTCAAGACGATTCCAAAGAGGTGTCACAAGACAGGATTAGATAGAGAACTCAGAAAACAAATGTATTTTTAATATTAGACTTACGATCGTTTTTGTCGTAAGATTTTTTATGAAACGGGCACCTGATTTCCAAAATGCATAGTCTGGACTATTTTTGTTCCGTCTCAAGTAGGGGCTTTTGCGTTCTTCTGAATTCAGCAACCACTGAATACCACAATATCGCTCCACACATGAATGCCTATGGTTTGCTAGTACGTACCTATGAGCTGGTCTGTGCCCCCTGGTGCTAACTCTGGTACCCTGGCTCCCACTATGTCCTTCTCGTCTATTTTCTTCTGGACAAGCTTGCTTTTGACATCTACAGATTAAACCAAAAAAAACAGACATGTATTTTATAAGCAATATTCATATCGAGTTCGATACCAGGCCCAGTTATACCCTGCTATAATGAGGACAGTAGTTTACATGTACAGTGTATCAGTATATGTTGCAAACGGTATAGATCCTGATCAGATGTCTCATCACTGAGCGGTCTGGTGATAGTTTTGTTTGATTTTTGTTTTGCTGTAAAACATTTTTCAAAAGAGCCCTTAGAATAGAATAAACTGTTCATGTTTCAAAACTGAATAGTCTATTTAAAAAAAACATATAATATAGAAAGGTTTATCCCATTATATATGCATTGGTACTGTTTAACTCTCTGAGCCATTCTTTTTCACGTTTGGCTCACGTAAATACTTTTGGCGTAATATTCTTAACAATTATGGCGTTAGTCTCTGTCAGCGTCGTTTACAAGAAATATACCAAGTCAATGTACATCGCTCCCTCTCTACAACGACACGCAATGGGAGACAAAAAGTGTGTGCTTTGCTCGGAGGGAGTCGTAATAGGGAGGGAAATTTGCTAAATTTGCAAATAGCTTGAAACCAGATCACAAGCTGTTTGTCACTCGTTATTAAGTTGTTTATCTGTCAAAATGTCCGTTATGTAACTTGAGAAAACAGCAGACGACAATTTTAAGCAGACGATATTGCAGTAGTAAAATCGTTAGACATACTTGTCCTGTTTAGGGAACTGCGGCAAAGTTCGTTGTAAGGAGGTAGTCGTTGTTGGGAGGGCTGTTGTAGGGAGGGAGCACTGTTATCGTTTACAATAGCCGAGTGATTGTGTTCCATGATTGTGTTTACGATAAATATATGACATTCATATATATGCTCACATATTGTACGAGGAATTTGGGCATTTGGAGATGTCGCCTGTTGCTATGATGACGAACGAAAGAATACTCTCTGTGATGGAGATTACCTCTGCACGTATTTGTATCCAGATGAGATGATCAAATTGAGTAACTCGGCATCTCATCTGGATTACACCTGTTTGACAACCTTATGATATGTTCTGACAGACACTAGCCAGGGCTCCAGATAAGAGGGAATAAACTGCAGAAATCCAACATTTTCTCACTTATTTTAGCATCAAATCCTATGGTGTTACTACTCATTAGAATCGTCTCTTCGAGACGATTCTAATGAGAAGTGACACCATAGGGTTTAAAGCAGAAATAAAACCTTGTTGTTTTTTTTAAATACCCCCCCCCTTATCTTGAGCCCTGATTAGCTTTAAATAAACTCTATGCATTGTGGCAGACGACACTTACGTACCGTGTAGAAGGTTAAACAACACTAAATCTGTGACAAGGTTTCCTTACTTTTATACAAATCTCCCCATTCCTCGAAGCTTTTCGGTGTGGTGCCGTCTATAGAGTGAATGCCGATTTCATGACCTTCATCATAGAGTGTCTTGAGGATGTTAAAGTCCGAGCCCTCGTCCTGGGCGAAGAACGTGCCCCTGATGGGACAGCCGTTAGGATTGGCCACATTGAACAGTGACGAGTAGGCTTCAAAATTATCAGTGTTGATACTGTTCTCAAAGGTTACCATGACAATCTGTGGAACCTCAGAATACTGTAAAAAAAGCGAGAGAGAGAAGAATTACCGTAAACCCGGGGAATATTGATATGTTACAAGAGAAAACGTTCTTTCCAAATAAATAAATACATGTACATAAATTTATTATATAAACTCATGCCCAGAGCAAATTGTCTGGAGCCTGGTCAGACACCGGGTTACCCGGCGTCTGATCAGACTCCAGACTGTTTGCAATTCAGGTAAAGATATTTTGTCAAGATATTCAAAGCAAGTGTTATTTTCTACATTTTATTGCAAAGCGCTTGCATTTAATTTTGGTTAATCTGGGGATAATTGCTCTGGGTGATTCATAACATGAATTCCATTACTCATTAGCAACTCTACCACACAAGGACTACAAAATCTCGGCTATCTTATGAAGAACAGTATAAGGAAATATCGTCATACTTATTGACCGACTGTTTCATAAACAATAATCTTAAATTATTGACACAGAGTGCATACAGTCAACATATAGGGTGGCACATAGCTCGGTTTCTATGTTTTGAAGTAAAACCGTCCATCGACAAGGTCACCAACTTTGTGCACGCCTAAACGTGACCATTTGTTACGAAACGAGGAAATGACCTTCGGACACTGCAAACCAGCATCCATCTGTCTTACCAGTGCACCATGTGTCTCCAAAGAGCTTTAGACAAGAAAGTATAGTAATTGTTGTTGTTGTTGTTTCTAGTGTACAGTGGAGAATCTGTTATTCTTTCCCAATAAACGCGTTTACGCTAAAACTATTATTTACAATACAAACAGTTTGGAGCCAGATCAGACGCCGGGTAACCCGGCGTCTGATCAGGCTCCAAACTGTTTGCCACCAAGATAAACATGAATTATCAGAATTGTCTAAAAGTTGTTCTTTTCTACGTTTTAGTGCTTTGCGTTTGCGTACGTTTGCGTTTAAACGGGAAAGAATAACAGATTCTCCACTGTAACATCCCGCGTAGGTATAGCAAATATAAGCTCTGCTATCATATGGTCTGTTTTCGTTTTTAAAATAACAGTGTAAGCTTATTTGACTTACTGTCAAACACTGATTCGAAACCAGACTTTGTGTATCGGTGTATATTTATCATATAACCGGACTTCAACTTGTTTATACTGTTTCCTTTAAGAAATGGCAGATATTGAAGAAAACAATACACGCATCTGAACGAAACATATAATATCTTTTGCACAGGAAAACTCCCAGGCACGCCGAGATCAAAAGGAAAGGGTAATACATTTGTATATATACTTACATCGAGTCCCCCGGGGAAGGCTTTGTCAGTGGCACAGCGGCAGTTTGGCAGCACACAAACCTTAGGGTCACAGGTCTGGCCCATAGCGGTGACCGCCAGTGCGGTAAGAAAGACCACGACCAACATACTCTGAAATGTCTGAAAAAAGGTCGCAAAATACAAGGTAAAGGCTCGGGCGTTTCTTACTGTCATTCTCGATCTCAATAGAGCATACACCGCTGAATATCGAACTCATTTATAGATCAATTTCTATTTTGTCACTAAATTTACCCATCACGCATCTGTTTTCAGCGACGAATTTTAATTTACATCCATATATTCGTATAATGACCATAAAACAATGGACTGGTATTGAGTTGTCAATGATTCCACAACTTAGGTACATGTACATGATGCCATTATCAAAGAAAATAGAAATTTTACTAATTTTATTTATTTATTATTTTGTTTATACTTTGCACACCTTAATAAGTCCTCTGATCAGGATATGCACACAGGGACCCGACACGATTGATTTTTAGTGAGAAAAAATTGTCAGAAGGTATATATAGAGACAAGGAGTACAACTGATCGTCAGTATATTCTCAACCTATCTCTACAAAACTGGGCATATCATGAATAATAATTGATGAAACGACACCCTTTTTGCATTTCTGTCTAGGTAATATAATACTCTTCCATAAAAACATAACACAAAACCAACTGTAAGCATACACTTTCAACAGAAACTGTGTCTACTCACTGAAATCACTGATTTTCGGAAAACGGACAGGGGTTCGTTCACAGCCGACAAAGCATTGACCACTACTGTACGCTTGTTTAGGCGGTAATATCGAGCATGACAGTCATACATTTCCATATATATACTTTTTTTTTACCACAGGGACCCGACATGATTGATTTTTGAGAGAAAAGCATTGTCAGAGGGTATATATAGAGACTCTAAAGACTATTATACCTTTTGACATTTTTTTCTCAAAAGTCAATCGTGTCGGGTCCCTGTAAGGTAAACATTCGAATGTGTTGTTGGTACGGCAATAATTTGAGAAGAAATCAGCTTTGATCGATGTCAAAAACGTATATATATGGAACTGTATGACTGTCATGTTCGATATTACCGCCTAAACAAGCGTACACTAGTGGTCAATGCTTTGTCGGCTGTGAACGAACCCCTGTCCCGTTTTCTGAAAATCGGTGATTTCAGTGAGTAGACGTAGTTACTGTTGAAAATGCATGCTTACAGCTGGCTTTATGTTATGCTTTTATAAAGGGGTATTATATTAGCTAAACAGAAATGCAAAAGGGTGTCGTTTCATCAGTTACTATTCAAGATATGCCCGGTTTTGTCGAGATAGGGTGAGAATATACTGACGATCAGTTGTACCCCTTGTCTCTATATATACCTTCTGACAATTGTTTTCTCTCAAATTCAATCGTGTCGGGTCCCTGTGGATATGCACTGTTGGCTGTAATTTTATCATTAAAAAATACATGTATTTTCTAAAAACAGTCCTAATTTTAACACAAAATGTGGGTGTCCTAATGAAATTTTAAAGACTTTTCCTCAGTCCATTGAGGGACCACCACCCCATTGTTCTGGAGGTGTTAATGTAACTGTCAAATCATGTGCAGCACATTCTCAGTTTACCTGGTGAGGTCCAGATTATATTCATGCTCTAGTGATTTTCAATGGTTATTTCTAACCAAACTATCAACTATAAAGGTAGAGTCTCACACGAGAAGCTTCAATAGTTCTTTGCTAGCGACATGTCCATAAGATCCATGATTATTGCAAGGAAATTGTTTGGCAAGGCGTTATGATCGAAAGGTCATCTAGGGATGTCTTTAAGCACAAAAACGTCAACCCATTTGTGCCTAAAGTCCCATAAAAGGGACATAGACAAACAGTATAGACTCTGATCAGACACCGCATAATGCGGCGTCTGATCAGAGTTTACACTGTTTGCTGATAGAAATGTCAATATAAAACTAAACAAAGCCGTAAATTTAGACCCAGCACCCCTTCCATCTATAATAGACTTATCCAATATATAAGCATGGAAGAATCCACTAGGCGCAGATGGGTTAATACACCCGGTTGGTTCTGTCAATATTTATCAATCAACATTTGGATGAATTCCAAGTAATGGTGCTAAAGACAAGTGCTTAATACTTGGAGAAAATATAGCAGAAAACTCTAAAAGTCCTCTATGATTTACTTTCGTCCTGTTTAGGCAGCTACCCGCCCTTTCGCAACGAAAACAATAATTCTCCGTATATGGCATACTGTATAGTGAAAGAAATGTATAAACTTACTCTTATAGCTGCTACAATCCCGTCCTGGCTGACCAACTCTGAGATAACACTGACCACACACTGGACAGGACACTGGCGCTTGTCTGACCGTCAATACTGGGTTAACTATATACAGTTGTCTGTTCGTCAATCTAACCCATTTGCGCCCATATGATTCTTCCATGTTTTATATTGGATTAGTCCATTTTTTATCAAAGGGATGCCTGGTCAAAAGTTTCATTTTTAATTTGTTTTATATTGTTATTCCAATCAGCAAACAGTGTAGACTCTGATCAGACGCCGCATAATGCGGCGTCTGATCAGAATCTACTGTTTGCCTATGTCCCATATATGGGATCGTGGGCACAAATGGGTTAATTAAGCTAACTAGTTGCCTGTTACAGAATCATTCAATGTCAGTCGAAAAGACGTTATTCTTACCCTTAAACAGTTTGTGGACCAGGCTACAAACTGCTGGCCACTGTTTAAAATCAATTGCGAACATTTTCAAATTTTGAAAGTTTCTACATTTGATATCATTGCGTTTAGTTTTGTTTAAAATGAATAGTTATGTCATATGCACTATTTCTCCACCAAGGAGCTGTCTGGAAATGGTTTTAAACAGCATTCCTGTAATATACGTTTGATCTTGGTTTCATCTGCATCCTAATTAACTGAACCTTAGCTTCACAATTAAGGGTATCCGCGTGATAATGTCTTTGTAGGTAAACAACATATAATAGACCACCTGCTTTTCATATAATATTCCCCTTGGATAATAAATGCACTCTTTACAAATAATGAAATGTTCAATTGTGGCAATAGACGTTGTTGGTAGATGGAGTTTACACATGAAACCTCAAATGGATAATTCCAGTTTCAATTTAAATTTATGACGTTTATTTTTGTTCTATTCAAAGTTGTTTCGCAAGACATGTACATGTTAATGACAAACAATGCATATACCTTGTCCATAGGGCTTCTTTAAATAGGAGCACTCGGATCTGGATCTACACTGTTGCATAGAATATATTTACTCTTCACATGTACAGTGTTTGTATAGGGCGTGTATACTCGTCGATCTGGCTAAGGCTTGAGGAACGAATAAAACTGTAATTCAAAGCATCAGTTAGGAAATATTGTGCTTAGTTGGATAGTATGCGAATGTCGTAGAGTAATTTACTAGACTAAACTTGATTAACCCTTTACCCCATAGCCTGTTTCTAGTTTTGAAGATATGTCACCACTTAAAGCAGGTTGAAATCAAAGCAGAATGGCGCATTCTTCTTTACTTTCAGTCTGCTTTAAGCTATTATCTGCTAGTGCATAGAACATATTTATGATTTTCTGTTTTGACAGTATATATGAATTGGAACTATTTTCATCAGTAACGTAATTAAATAGAGGCGAAAAAATGCGTATTTATGGGGCATAGGGTTAAAACGCATATAACTCTTTACTGTTATAAGTTAATAATCTTCTCTCAAATTGATTATTTTGATATTTCTATGTCAGGTTGTTGCTTATATGACAAGCTGTAAATAAAGCAGACAACTCTAGTGGGAGCTTTAAGCAATCACCTGTCAGGTGTAAGAAATGTTTTCTATGACTCCTTATTAACCCTTTCCCCAATAGAAGCGCCTTTTAGCTGATATGATTTATTCATCCGCTGAAGAAAATAATTCCAATTTAATCAGTAATGAATATGTATTATAGGGAATATTTTCTATATTATAGCACAGGATAGCTTAAAGCAGGCTGAACGTAAAGCAGAATGCGCCCTTATGCGCATTCTGCTTTACTTTCAACCTGCTTTAAGTAGTCACCTATCTTAAGTACTAGAAATAGGCTTTCAGGTAAAGGGTTAACGCTGCACAATGGAAGAGGGGAATACATTAGAAATACAGTCGAACTTCGATATCTCGAGCTCGTTTAATTCGAACTATCCGATTTGTTGACACATGTATAGTATTATTTCATGCTCGGTTAAGTCAAACATACCCGTATTTCAAAGTTAAAACGTGGCTTAGCCACGTTTTAACTTTGAAATACAGGTATGTTCGACAAAACCGACCTCGAGATGTCGAAGTTAGACTGTAATGACAAATATTTCACCCATTACTCCATAAATAGGCGTCTAATCAGTTTTTACACTAAAGAAAGAGGTCAACAATAAAAAAGACTTGGACATAAAACAAAGAAGGAATTTTCAGTATATTTCCAGATGGTATCTTTACAGCATTTTGAAAGTAAAGCAGAACGCTCCTTAATGAGCATTCAGCTTGACTTTCAACCTGCTTTAAGAAGTCACCTGTCTTCAAGACTAGAAACAGGCTATGGGGAAAAGGGTTAATACTAAAGGTGTCAAAAATGGTTTCGATTTGGAGACAGGGATAATATTGTATATTTATACATACTCCTCTGCTATTATTTCTAAGATTTGATTCGTTCAACACTGAGTAACTATTGTGAGTTATTAGGTTATCTTATGGATCTTTTTAGTTATCAAAACACGAACCAGTCTACTTGGAAATCAGGTTAGTTTAATAAAAGCAAACATTGCAGACCCTGGTCAGAGGGATCCTATATAGGAGCCCTCTGACCAGGGTTTACAGTTTGCAAATGTAATGAGTATATCTTAACCCTTTACCTGATAGCCTATTTCTAGTACTTA